>OY979708.1:50559938-53195062 GCA_963855925.1 Inga laurina
TATTTCCATAATATTTCTCTCCCTCCCTCTCTCTGCCTCTCTCTATTGCTTTCTATTATTTCCATAAGCACGATTAATTTGAATGCAAATCAAGCAGATTAAGGCGTGTACATGACTGACACTACTACCAGCTATGATTCTCTCTTCTCACTGATTGAAGCAATATTATCTCTCCACTGAGGAAAAAATTATGTGCAGCAGCATCCTTGGCTCAATCATGGACAACAATTATCATCAGGGCGATTTAACTGACATATTCCGTGCAAGTGCAAGTGGCGGTGGCAGCGGCCGAGGAGGAGGAGGTGCTGGTTCATATGGCACTTCTTCTTCTTCAACATCTGAATTAGCTCCCCATGATCTCTCTTCTTCTTCATCGGAAAGTTGGCACCACCAACAGCACCAGCACCAGCACCAGCAGCAACAGCAACACCACCCGATGAATTTCTCTTCTGTAATGATGGAAGATTCTCTGAGAGCCGCCAACTTCTTTGGCGATCCCTTCTCGAACATGCGAGATCCCTTTCTTCAAGACCTTGAATTCCACTTACCTTCTTCTTACTTAAGTTCTGCTCCTAATAATTCTGCCATGGAAGGTGCATCTCCTGGTTTTTCTGCTTCTTCTTCTGTTGTTTTGTCTCATCATGATAATATGAGAATTAGGCCTCCTCCTTTAGCATCAGGTAACAACACCACCGCCATATTCTCCAACATGATCCAGATCTCTCCCAACGCTGCCGCAGCCAACTTACCGGTTTCGCTGTGTGATTCTCCTCCGGTGAATATGGTAGCCGTGAACTCTTCGTCTTCATCATCGTTGTCGTCGTCGAGGGGAATTGAGCCTTCTTCTTCTTCTTCTTTGGTTTCTGCGGGCAACATGAATATCACTGTGGACAACGCAGCAGTGCAGATCTCGTCTCCAAGGAATCCGGGTCTCAAGCGAAGGTGATGAGTCCATTAATAATTAATTATTATTAATTATTTTTTTATAATGATCTCTGTTCAATTAATTAAATGCGATGGATCGAGAATAAGGCAGCTTCCTCTTCTTCTTGCTCCCAAAAATTTCAGTGAACATACAGAAAGAATAAAATTTATTTCTGTGGTCCATTAATTTCATAAAAATAGGAACTAATTAATTAGCACGAACGTTTTTGGGAAATCGAATTTCCCATAAAATCATGGTGTGAGCTTCAGAGAAAGTAGTAGGGTTTGGCACAGTTAGGTGGCTTATTATCATTATTACTACTATTACCATTACTTATACTGATTTGACTGGGAACAAGAAGAAGCATGATCAAGTTTCACGGGTGAGTGAAAACACCCACATAAATATAAAGTTGATATTTATTAATTAATTAAAGAGATAATCACATATGCATATATGTGCATTTTTGGTTGATTAATTAAGGCCAGAGGATGAAAGAAAAATTTATTTGCGTGTAAAGTTAACAATGGCAGACTAAGCTTTCAAGGAGTTAAATGATATATGTATAACTTTACTTGTAAATTTTGGTCTACCTCACCTGAAAAGTCCTATTCATTTAAACTTAGGTGTGTGTCATAAATTCCATATTTTGCCTTTATTGTTAGCTGCACTATTGTTTCTTCTGAACACTAGAAATCAACAGCTTCTTCTACAGTTCCACTCTGCCAGATTCAGCATTATTGGATATATATATATAGCTTCCCAACACTATGTATATAGATAGGATAGAGTGGCTGTAGATAAAGCTATATTTATCTCTCTAAAGTTTTGTTCAGCGATGATAATAATGATTAGATAAAGTAGTAATATAAGATTTTGGTATGAGAGAATTATATATATACATGTGTGTGTGTGTGAGATTATATATGATTGGTGTGTGTGTGGATGCAGAAAGAGCCAGGCGAAGAAGGTGGTGTGTATACCTGCACCAGCAGCTGCAAATAGCAGACCAAGTAGTGGGGAGGTAGTTCCTTCTGATTTGTGGGCTTGGAGAAAGTACGGTCAGAAACCCATCAAAGGTTCTCCTTACCCAAGGTAAATTGACTCTAACAATTAATTTAATATTTAATAATATAATAATAACCCATCATCATTAACTAGGTTTAATTAGCTTCATCTTCTACTAAAGATATCTTACTAGTTGCTACTTCTGTCTGTTATAGTATATGGGATTTATTTTCTGTCTTTCATGACAAAAGACTCATGTGACTTGGGTCTCGAGGAGTACTAATTAAGATTAGGATGTGCCTCCGGCTCAAAAAAAACACTTACATAGAATTCACTTTTTAGTATTATTGATTAGGGCGAGTCTCTCTTAACGTGATTTCTTTTGTCTATTAGGCTAGAACTCAATATTGAATTAATTGTATACCGTCAAGGTTCTATTATTATCTAAACCAAACTGCCCTCACTAGCTAGTAGTATAATGTCATTTTTATTAGGATGAAAATTGTGGTCAAAATGACACTCCCAAAACAGGTCTTCAAATGGTTCTCAACAGATGAGGTTTAAATTACATATTAGGATCTAAATTTTAAAAAGATCAATTATTTATTTATTTTAATAAAATAAAGCTACTAAAAGAAATGCAGCATGATGTAAGTTATTACTAGTTTTTTCAAAATTTTTTTAAAATAATTTCGTTTAGTAAAAGTTTTAGAAAACTTCGGTTAAATCAGCTGGAGACGATTTTGATCTTTGAAATTAGTTATAGCTTTAAAAATTATTTAACATAATCTTTTTAAGACCTTACTAATACGTCTCTTAAACGATTTGTTCCACTTAACAACAATATGAAAAGCACTTGCTGATCTGAATCACATAGGATTATATAAGCTCTCTCTAGTATCTAGTCTTAGCTTATAGTAGAGTTACATATCTCGTAAAATCCGAGCCGGAGGTTCCAGTTAGTTAGAGTCAAATCATCAATCAAAACCAAAAAGGTTATATATATATATATATATATCATCATGTTCTTGTACATGAAGTGTGTGTATATATGTATGTGTTTGCAGGGGTTACTACAGATGTAGCAGCTCCAAGGGTTGTTCAGCAAGAAAACAAGTAGAGAGAAGCAGGACAGACCCAAACATGCTGGTCATCACTTACACCTCAGAGCACAACCATCCATGGCCGACTCAACGAAACGCGCTCGCCGGCTCAACAAGGTCTCAGCCTTCCAAAAACAACAACAACAATGCTCCCAAGAACAACAACAACAACAGCTCCGATAATCAGGCTTTGATTCGACCGCCAAAGCCGAAGGGGGAGGAGGAAGATCATCAAGAGCAGCAGCAGAGAGGGAAAATTAGCTCATCATCATCAGTGAAGGAGGAGATGGAAATGGAAGAGAATAATGATCAAGAAGAGCTTGAGAATATGATGATGGAAGATGATAATAATGGATCAGAAGGAGGAGGAGTGGGATACAAGCCATGTATGTTGGATCAGAGCAATAATAATAATCAGACATCTGAGGATTTCTTTGCAGAATTGGGAGAGATAGAAGCTGACCCACTGAATCTCTTGTTCACTCAAGCAGGGTACAATGAAGAGAGTCATCATCAGAGAGAATCCAAAGCTTTAGATCCTTTCAGTAATCTCTTTGTTGACTGGTCATCATCATCTTCTGCATCAGCATCAGCAGATCATATTCACAATAACAACAACACCACTTCATTTGAAGAACCAAAGAGAGGGTTATAACAAGACCTTGAAATTAAGAATTATTTATTATTCATTATTACACTTATATCATACCTTAATTACTATCCTCCTCTATAATCTTTTTGTTTCTTTACCTTTCTTTTGGTTTTGGTCATGAAATATTGTTATTATTGATTCAAGGCCTTGTTATAATCTTTTTTCATCTGCTTTGCAAAGGGTAATGTTATAGAAATTTTTTTAAGTCTCTTTGGAGCCCTTATTAGTTATAGATAGAAAAGATTGAGTTTAACTAAACCTATATTTGGGATAGCTTATTTTTGACTTATAAGGATTTTTCATATAAGTCGAGACAAAATTTCTCTCACATTCTTACCTTATATACAGTAAATCATGATTTAAAAACACTTATAAGCTAAAATTAAGCTATCCCAAACAAACACTAAATCCTTCACCTCATAATTTTAATTCTTTATTGTTGAATTTATTTTTTAAATATCTGCTTCATAAATTGAGTGATTCAATTCTAAGAATTTAGGTTTAAATTTTAAAACTACATAATTTTTAATATCTGATGAATTCTTAAAGATATATATTTTTTAAAAAAATTATTGTGTGCGAACTCATTGTCAAAGAATATGAATTATGATGAAGCCTACCTCTGTATAGCCTCTATAGCAACAGACCCTGATCAAACTTATGTCGTACACTGAAGTTACGAGAGATTTCCACGTTCTCTATCTTGTTATTTACCAGACTAACAGTCAGAAAGATAAAAATAATTAATTTAGTTAAACTCAGTAAAAAGTAAAAACTAAAAGCACACATGTATTTGAATGAGAGAGAGAGAGAGAGAGAGTGATTTATTGATTGGTGGAAGCGCAAACTCTAGGAGTCCCACGTTCGTTTTGGGGATGTTGGTGGATGGGACAGAAAGCTGAGAGGAACAGCGGGTTTCTACAGTTGAAAGAGTACGTTGGGGAAATAGATTTATAGAGAGACATAATGAACATGACTCGAAAGAAAGAAAGCTGAGTGAGCGAGTAGATTGATGATAAAAAAGATGGGACTGTCCGTCACTCTCTCTCTTCGTCTCTTAAGTGGAGAGAGAGAATTGTTAATTATTATTTAATTTTTATTGGGATTGATTTTTCTTAAACGGAAAAAGAAGCTTTTTCTCAGATCATCACCTTCATGAAGGATGACAAAAGGTCACATAGGCTTAAAAAGATACACCATTTTCTCTCTATCTAATATAAAGCTTGACAGTTTCCTCCTCCTCCTCCTCTCTCTCTAGGGATATGTGACACCAAAGAGAGGAAAAAAATGCATGCTTCTTCATTCTTTAGTTCCTCGATCGGCTTTTCTGTTTCTTTCGCTTTTATTCACCAACTTGAAGTGCTTAATTATATTTCTGAATCTGATTATGCATATTTTATATCACTTGTTAGAAACAAAATGATTTTTTCAGTCTTATCTGTTAGTATCGGTTTGTAAAAAATAAATCCAGCAAAACGAGGTTGGCATTTAATCATTTTGCATGTGCATGCTACCCCATTTGTGCATGTAATATGTATCCTTTAATATGTACAGATTCCATCGTCAGTTTAAATATAATTAATTAATTATTCACTTCATTTGAGTATTGAAAAAATATGTTTGGCCATAACACTTGTGCATGGGGATAATTAATTACTTTTACAATTTGCAAAATTTTGTATGAATGATAACCTCATATTTTTATATATATTTTACCCCCAAAACAATATTATTTCGAACAGATACAAATCTGAAGAGTTTGGCTGTTCCTTTAATTTAATGCAGCTTTAATTGCTACAAATACACACTTTTTATTTTAGCGGTCCACCTTTTGATCTGATTAAAAATAACTAGTGATCAGAGTGAGACAATTTTAATAACATAATATGGGGCTTTGTGATTAAAAATTTTTATATGACTAACATACATGTACTATTTAATAATTACTTCATTCTGTACGGCGAGTTTTTCTCTCCTTAAAATAGATAATTTATTCAGGGAAAATTATTTTATGGTTGGCCTCACATATTTCTTTGCATGTGCATGAACTTGGTTATCATTTTTATGATAGATAATCTTTTGCCCTTCCCTACCGTTTGATTTGTTGAAAGAACTAAGAACAGAAATATATATGGAATAGGAAATTAAGAACTACATAAGTGTGTGAAATAATTCTATGTCAAAATTGAAATTTTTGAATTTTTTTTTTGAAATTAATTTGTAAATGATTAATTTTCAAATTAAGCCATTTTTATAAAGTTCCAAGAAGATCACCCATATGTTCTAGTTTTTTTATTATTCAATTTTTCCGTCATAAAAAAATTATGTACTGAGTCTTAATTAATTTATAAAACTTCAAGTAAAAATCTTACTTATTTGCTATGCACTTATGATTAAGCAAAGTATAGCTAAAAAAATAATTAATTAGTGATGAAATTTAGTGAAGAATTCAGTCATTAATTTGACTAAGTGAAAGAATTATTTTGTTACAGTCAATTTGACAATGGAATTGTACAATTGGGTTGTTAATCCACTGTTTTTAGTGATTATTTAAAAAAAATAGTAGATTTAATATGGATTATGGAACATGGCGCTAATTAATTAAGATGGGCATCCTAAAGTGGGGGAAAAAAAATCTCTCTCGGTAATAGAAATATACAAGAATAATTTTAGGTTTTTTACCTAGTGATTGGAAACAACAAAGTAATTCCTAAATGTTGTCAAATCCAAGAACATGAACATGAAAAGAGTTCTCATGGTGATGGGCTTACCAATGAGGTCACTTCAATGGAGAAAAGGACAAATGTCTTTTTGAAGCTTTTCTTAATTTTTTTTAAAATTTCTTTTGACTCAAATGTGCTTGGTTTCTATCTATCTATCAAATTGATTGACAGGAGGAGGGGATGGTAGTGGTCATTATGCATTTCAATGAAAATTGTTTTGATTTTGTGGGAGTCACTGTTGTTCATGATTTTGAAGATTATGTTATATCATCAATTTTGTCACGCAAAGTCATATAATAAACTTTATGAATGCTCTTTATGCGCTCTCTTTCTTTTGAATTTTTTTGCAGGCTCATGATTCCTCATTTCTTATCTTATTCTTATGCCCGAGCATTATAATGCACAAATTACATTTAAAGCCTTTTAATTAAAAGGATACTATCAAAAATTAAGAATCTTGATGATATTAAGTTCGCGTTGAATGTCATTGATTTAATTGATAGATGTGGCCTGGTTTGTTCCAAAATATATTACCTTGATTTACATTGTCTCTTTCGTTTAATATTTTTTCCCCCTAGATTACCCTAATTAATTTCAGATTTTTTCTTAAATGCGTTAAATATATTATGTTAGGTCCGCTCCCTCTACTGGTATCCACATGAATGTTCTCCAACAGAGACTGCGTGCTAGCGCCTCCAATGTCTCTGAGGGTTTCCCTTGCGGACTCTGAATTCTCATGCGTGTATGAGTTTATCTGCTCTATCAAGTTTATATAGCCTATGAGGGCTATATTTGAATTTCAAAATTAATTCTTATTAATTTTGAAATTAATTAACAATTAATTATCTTGATGAGCTAATTAAATAAATTCAATTTAAATTAAATTTGTCTAACATTTTTAATTTAACCAATTTATTTAATCCAAATAAAGAGTCATTAGATTTAATTTATCTTCATAAATTAAATCTGAGATACTATATCTCTATCATGTTAGTTATTAAATTTATTATATCTTAATAAATTAAATTTAAAACAAATATAATATAATAATATCATATAATATATGTATATATATACATATATATATATATATAATATGTATTTCGAAAATACATATCTATATAATATTATTAACAAAATTTTATATTACATATATATATATATATAAATATAAAATTCGTTCACCCTAAATTAAACATTATCTCGTGTTGGGCCATTTTTGTGTGCGACCCTGTAGGCTCATATGAAGTTGGCAGTGGGCCAATAACTGTATTAACCCACAAGTCGCAAGCGACATCTAGCAAGACATTACGACTACCCAATTCATATGAGGATCGTTAACACGATGTAACCTCTTATACAACCACGTCACGTCCTTTTTGTCACATGATATATCGGTCAAGGATGAGGAATGGATAATGTCATCCTCTTGTTCCTGACCATTACTTTCTCGATTCCTGAGTAGCCTGACAATAGAAATGGAAACTCCTTTCCATCGTAGTATGACCATATATTTCTCAGACTCACTCATCGAGGGGTCCAGTAATATCTCTCTACTAATGTGAGGGACAAATTCCATCTTGATCATTTATATTCCTCTGCATGAAAAACCACCAAGCCCGATCATAGCTTTTATCATCACCCGGTCAAAAGTGACTTTTGACTAGTTCAAAGCTTAGCAACTCTCATGTAGGAATCCATGATGACCTCAAGTCTAAGGGCATTGTGACGTGGTTATACATAAGAAAAGCTTATGACTTGATCCATATAGCTTTCTCATAGTGGGTTGGTCCAGCACCTTGTACTCTTACAAGTGTCTGAGACTTTGATTCGTATCTCTATATCTTATCAAAGTTATACTGGTCTTATTTCATCTTTAGTCCCACATAGATGATCGACCAGGGACATTTTAGGATAATCTTTATGATTTATCCAAGGATACAATTATCATAGTTAACATGCAAATAATATGATAACAGAATGGAGAAATTTCATTAAATTAATAATGTTCAAAGTACAATGATTGGCCCTTTGGGCACAATTTCCAACACCTCCCTCACACTCTCCCTCCATCTCTCTCACACACATTACCTGCTCACTCACTTATGTTCCATTTTTTTACATGCATACCAAACATTAATATTTTTGAATGATTTTCATCACATTCTCTCATTAATTTTCATTCCTTTAAAATGTTTGCATACCAAGTGTAGCATCAAAGCTACTAATATGTTTGAATATGACATTATTCCTAAATGAAGTTATTCTTCTAATATAAAAAAGTCCTTAATATAACTTAATTTAGAGAAAGAAACTATTGACTTTCAAAGGCACTAATCATAACTTGTATCTATGAACTTTTAAGATGAATTTTCATTTTCAAGGTCTCTAACTACCAATATTATGAGTTATGGAAGTGTTATTTTCTCATAACGTGATCAATTGGTACCATAAATTAATAATCTTTATGACTCTTTATGCTCTTTTTTGAAATCTTTGCATGGCTATAATTCATTCTCACTACAAAACAAAAGACAATTCATAGCGGTTTTGACCAAAACTGCTACAAATATGCAATAGGTTACCTCCTACCAAGTGGCCCATGGGTTAGGGAACATAATTTGTAGCGGTTTACTGTGTATAACTGCTAAAAAATTTGGCACCAAACTGGCTTCAAATTTTCCGCTGTTCATTTGTAGTGGTTGCTATATAAAAACCACTACAAATTTAATGCCAGCTTGGTGCCACTTGGCGCGAAGCTGGTGCGACAATTGTGACGGTTACTTTGTAGTGGTTAAAGTCAAAATAACCACTACATAATGCACAGAGCCACATATTTGTCTTGGTTAATCTAAACCACTATAAAGTGGTATGCAAATTTGTAGCGGTTATAAGCTATAACCACTCCAGAATGCAAATGGTTTGCAAGTTTGTAGCGGTTATATATAACGGCTATAAATGTTTACGTTAACTGAGGTAGGGTTTGTGAATTTGTAGTGGTTAAGGTAGCGGTTTTAGTAAAAACCGCTACAAATCCAAGCATTATAAAATCCACGTGCCTCCTGTAATATCCTGAATTTTGGAATTGGAGGCTTGGGAATAAGCCTAAATTAAGCGGACTGCTAACCCTCGATTTAGTAGATGTCCCAAATCTATTCTTTAATATTTCTTATATCTTTGGGGCATCAAAGAAAATAAAATGGTGAATTTTGGAGAATGTAATTACATTTTTGGTGAAATCACCTATGAGGCAGTGAGTTTGTCATATGATTCTGTATGATCAAATGATGAGCAAAAATTATGAAAATTTATAGGATGAAATTAGACATCCTAAGCTTTCATTTGCAATTAGAGCTATATACAAAGAGTTATGAATTTTTGAAGTTTACCCAGTGAAATTGATTAGTTTCTGGAACAGTATGCAAAGATTAAAATTCTGGGAATTTTGTGCTTCTAACTAGCAAAAGGATATATTTTTCCTTGAAACTAGACTCAATAAGGGTTCTATAGCCTTTAGACTCACTCCAATTTGATTTTTTTAGAATTAGTTATGTTTTTACAAAATTTGGGCATAAATCTGCCAAAATTTTGTAAAAATCTAAAATTGAGAAAATTAATTAATTAAATTGGGATAGATTATTAAAAACATCATCCTCCTTCTTCAGCCCATATCTGACGTGAATTTCATCTAGAGGAGAGAGGAAGTTTAGCAATTTTCTAGAGAGAGAAAGGGAAGAGAAACTTGTACGGTAGGTTGATTTCTTCAATAAATCTCTACCTAACGTGTATAACTCCGCTCCTAAGCTATTCTTCTATGTGGAATAAGGTTTTGAAGCTCAAATTTCAGTCTTGGGAGCTTAGGGGTTTCAACCATTTTGAGAAAAGTCAGAGGGAGCTTGAGGTAACTTCCAAACCTTTGTATATTGTTTATTTTGACTGTTGTGGGCAATTTAATCGGTGAAATTTCGTAGGATTGCTGTTGGTTTTAAATTTTAGAAATGTGATGACATAAGGGTTATGCTGCCAAAATTGGGTCTAAATGGTAGTTCTAACCTAATTAAGTAGTTAATAAAGTGGTTAGGAGTATAAAGGAATACGTCTACGGAGCCGAAACCGAAAAACCCCAATTTTCCCCGGAGTACTTAAGAATTTTGGCCAGTGCTATTAGAGGGCCTTGGGTTAGATTTTTAATGATTTTATAATTCTATTGAGTTCAGGAGGGAAGATTAGATGGGGTTATAGTTGGTCACTTTTTCGGTGAAGGCCGAAAAAGCATAATTACAAAAACGCCCTTGAAACCCTCAAAACAAGGCTGCCAAGGGCAATTTTATCTTTTGGCATTGAATTTGGTAATTCTGAGTCCGGAAATGGATTTCCTGGGCAAAAATATGTTAGAATAGCCCATGTCAAAATTTCAGAAAAAAGTACAGTCAGATAGGGTACGATGGGGCCGCCTTGGGGTCTTGGGGCATTTTGGTAAATTTTCACCATAGGCTAATATTACCACCAAAAACATTATGGAAGTGTCTAAATGGTATATTTGGAATTGTAGGACCGAGTTGAGAGCCCAAGGGATTGACACCCAAATCGAAGTATACGGTTCGAGGTGGAAAAAGTCTAAGGTAGGGAACTTACCTCTCCTGCATGTATTTGATATTTGTGCTGGTGTATCGATGCATGTTATTGCTTTGCTTGATTATATGAAACATATATGAATGATTGAAGCTATGTTTCTATTTATGCTATGGCTATAAGTATGTTGTTTGAAACATTGAGCACGCAGACATGTCATTGTGTTAGCATGAGCTTATGTAATGCTAGTACATCATACATTAAGAACTTATCTTGCATGCATATTGGTACTACTTCCTACTAAGATTCTCTTGAATCTCACCCTTCCTTACCAACAATTTAGACAGGCGAATAAAGAAGGTACGGGAAAATCAGAGAAGAGAATTGCACAAGAGAGGGTTGCAGTGGTGAAGCAAAGACGGAAAGAAGTCTCTGTTTCACTGGAATGGGTTTAGACACCCCAGTAGTCTTGTGCAGCTATCTTAATAATAAGTATCATATACGAACCCTTATGGGGATTTTTCTGTAATCATGCACATATTATCAGTATGTTTATGCTATTCCTATGTTGCCCATCGAACTATGCAATAATATTCTATTGCAAGTCCAAAATAAGTAAGGGCGTGACTCCTCCTCATTTCTTCAATTTTTTCCCATTTTGATTTCTCATTTTCCTTGAGATCTGACGTTCTGCTGGAGCTTTTGACTGAGTTTGCCATGTGAGGTTAGTAAAGTTAAGTGCTTTTTTTCTTCATTTGGCTATTATTTTATAATTTTGATAGAAATTGTGCTAATATTAAGTTTTTTTATAGGTATATATATATTATGGCTTCTGAACTAGATAAGGGGAAGGGGAAGGGGAAGGAGGCTGAACTTCCCCCCTATACCAATTTTGTGGGGGAGCAGCAACAGAGGGGGTAGTGGGAGAGGCGGCAATAGAGAGCAGTGTAGGGGTAGGAACATCCCCATGCTGTCGGAGGGGTCGACCACTCTACAACAGCCATAGGAGGTAGCCCCACCGCAACCACCCCTCCAGGAGACCAACCCATAACAAATAGCCCCAAAGGAGGCGATAGCTCCAGAGCTGCATGTGTAGCCCAAGGGGGATATTAGTTTCAATGATCTAGATGAGAATGAGGAATTTCATATCCCAATTCCTATTATTGAGATGTAGTGGTTCCTAGATGAGGAGGACGTGAGGCACCAGAACAACCCACGGCGGTCGTCTGCTTGGTTGACAAGGTTTGAGGTGCAGGTTCAAGGTAAATTTAATTATCATTTTAATAAATTTAATATTGAAATTCCATGCATTAATTTTTTTTTTAAATTTAAATAACATATATGGTAAATTGTGAAGATGAGTAGGGGAACATTTTGACAAGGAGGCTGAACATGGCCGGTCTCAATAGCATGGATTGGAGCCTACGCGTGGCAGTTCCATGGAATGAGGCCACAGACTAGCTGATCGAGAATGACAATCACCTGTTCAACCACTTCTTGAATGAGCTAGGCTCAAATTGATTCGGTCCCCCTTCCACTTCAGTATGTGGAAGAACATTCCCAAGGGTCCAAATGATCTGGCATGGGACAACACCTTGAAGATAATTAATAGTATTTAATTATGTTGTATATTTTGTAATTAATTGTATTTAATTGATATTGATTCATTATATCAATTATAAGTAAATGTATTTAATTATTTTTTATTCAATTGTGTTATAGCTTAGATTTGCCATTCGGAACAACTGGGAGAGTTACATGCTAATGAAGATAGGAGACGGCTGGAGGAACAAGAGGAATTGTCTCTTCCACAGTGTGAATAAAGATGGGATGATTCCTTCGTAGCAGTTGATTGAGAATGTCCTGGACGGTGTCCCACCAAATGACTGGGCCAGTTTTGTTCAGTATAGGAAGTATGTAGGCCCTACCTTAATAGCCAAAATTATAGTTCAAAAATGTGTCATGATGATGAATTAGAGACCAACGAATAATTTAAAACTTATTAAAAATCCTATCTTCTAGACAGGGTTTTCAAAAAATTTTCAAAACCTATTCAATGGGGTCTCACATTCACATTTCGAATATATATTTGGCCTGTGCAGTTTAGTTTCATTCACACATATCAGAGTGTAACAAAAATTCTCGACAACACTTGGGCCCCATTCATTACAGGGCATACTTGCCCCTATCACTTTCCTATATCAGGGATTACATGAAACTATCCATATTTACAACACTTACAAAATAGACAATAATCCAAAATATGATAACCAACTACCCAAAACTAAAACTCCTAGTCAGGAGCTCTAGCCACCCTTCATCACGTGTTTCTCCTTTAAACCGCTTGCCCTAGCTGTAGGTTAGTCAATGGAAAGAATGAGATTCAAAAGAATCCCAATAGTAACAATTCACTTATAACATGTATAACCACAAAGCATGTAAGCAAATCACACAGTAGCAACACATTAACGACATTTCTATGACAACTTTCGCAATGGCATATTTCACAACGGCATGTTTCACAACAGCATAATTCACAACAACATATTTCACATCGGCATTTCCACATAGCATGTTTCACAACGGCACATTTCACAATGGCATTCCCATTCATTATAGTTCAATGATAAGACATGCATACAATGCATTATACATAATATAAGAGAAAGGGTTACTATCTTATTCTTTCTGCTTGTGCTCTAGCACTGGTCTATCGCGTGCAGGGCAAATGTCAAATCCTATAAATCATAATCAAGAATGAAGAGTTATTACCTATTCCAATGTTTAACTCTAAAACACTTAGGGTTGGTTATGATTTGAAACTTTTAGGTGGCTACTAGAAGCCTAAACAATTGCCTAAAGGGTTGGAAAAGACTTGACCAAAGACCATCTTTTAAAAGTTCAAAATGCAGTTTTCAAGGGGTTGGTCGCGACCAAGCCATCTACTGGCCATAGCCAAAATTAGGTCAGAAAATTTTTAGGTCGTGGCCAAGATCCACTGGCTGCGGCCAAGAATAGGTCAGAAGGTTTTGGGCCTCAGCCAAGAACTGGTCAAATGCTTTTGGGCTGCGACTAGGATCCACTGGCCGTGGCCAACAATTGACCTGTTTCCTTGCTGATTTTCAAATGACCACAACTTCTTGTACACTTATCAGAATGATACAAACTTTATATCATTGGAAAGCTTACAATGTGTGCTATAAAACTGGTAAATTTCACAACTTTTTGACACCATTTGCTCTTTCAAAACACTATGCAATGTTGGTCCCCTATACAGAATTTTAAGCTAGCAATTTCCTAGAATTTCCAGTTTTTCACCAAGTGTTTCCAAAGGCCAAATTTGCACAACCAACACTACTCCCACACAATTTTTCACAAGGAATCCAATGGAAACATCAAAATGGAAAAATTCCCATTACATTGACATGTTCTATTTTGGAACAACAATTCAACATAAGACTCAATTTCACCAAACTTCACATTCAAGACTCCAAACCAATTTTATTGTCCAAAGGACACATCAAGACACCATTTCCATCACAAAACACCATGCAGTTCATACAACCCTATCTACCATGAAAATTATTGAAAAATTATAGAAATTAAAAGTTTCAACTAATGATTACAACATATATGTCAAAATGTAGCTTTTACTCACCTCTTTCACATTCCCAAGCTTGTTCCTTGATTCTTCAAGCTCTAATTTTTCTTGAGCACTCAAACACCTCCTCTTGAAAATCTAAAACCATGGGAATGAAGCCCTCATCGAGGTGGTCAAGATTAAAGAAGAGGATTTCAACATTTGAGCTCAACTACAATGTAAAAATCTCACCTTAAGCTTAAATTTCTTTCTCTTTCCTCTTCTATGGCTTAGACAAAAATGGAGACTGGAGAGAGAGAGAGAGAATGAGATGATGATGAAGAAGATTTTTGGCTCCCCAAGGTCTCTTGGCCAACTTTGAAGAGGATAGGACAGAGGGAGATAAGTTTGAAAGTTTGACTTTAATCCACAATCCATATGATGCCATATGTCATGATCTTGTGACATGTTCCATGTGTATGCAACCATAGAATTATTCCCACTTGTTCCCTTAGTATTTAGCCACACCAATAAAGCTTTAAGTTATTAGTAGATTATCTCTTCAGTTACTGACTAATTGGCCGGAAAATTTTTTTTCCTATTTTGCCCCTAACTATGGCAATACCTATTGAATCACCACTTAAACACATTTTATACCTCTATTTCTTCATGCCATATGCCCTCCCCTCATTTTTAATTCAATTTAGGTTTTAATACCATAATTGAGCTTAAATACAGGGTTTGAGCACTGACTACTTCTCATTCAGACCATAACTCACATTGTATTTTCCAAAAGTGTTTGTTTTACATCAATTACATTCACTTTTGGAGTCATTAGCCCTTAATCATGTTTCAGGACATTACAAAGTGCACAAAGGGGCAGGTAATTTATTTATAATTTTAATTTTAATATAATTTTCATAATTTTTTATGTTTTTAATAATTGTAATTGTTTTATATTTTTTTAAATATTTTTAATTTTGTTTATTTTATGCATGCTATTTCTCAGAGGAACACGAGGTGTCGAGGGCAGTAGAGGATCCACCACACGACAGGATCCAAGACATTTGTTGTCACTTATAGTGAGTTGGTAATATATTTATAATTATAATTTTAATATAATTTTCATAATTTTTATGTTTTTAATAATTATAATTGTTCATGATACTAATTTATTATTTTAATTGTTTTAGGAGAGGAAGGCTTTGTAGGAGATCCGCCAGATGGACTACGAGGAGTTATTCACTCACCTATAGACAACATGACAGGACTCCGACCTCTCAACAGGCAGAGGAGGCCATTTTAAGTTAATTTATTATTTTATAATAATAATATTTATTGTTATATAGTTTTTATAAAACTACTTTATTGTGAATAATAATAATAATACTTTATTGTTTAATAAAATGGCAGGAGTGGGTGTAGCAGTCACAGGCTGAGCTGCGTGAGACCCAGATCTAGGATTCACAGGGGTTTATGGACCCCACTACGCCATTGAAAGCGAGTTTGGGTTTAGTGAGCACCTTAGACACATGAGGGGTATGGGGATTGGCGCCAAACCTAGTATGGTATATGGCAGGATCGGTGCCTTTGAGGCTGGTAGCTCTTGACATGGATGTCCAGGGTCAGAAGTCTAAGGGATAAGTCTTTTGAGGAGCTCCGTTCAGAGGTTTCTAGGACACATGCTGCGGTGGCCCATCAGATGCAACAATAGGCCGATTTCTACTATGCTCAGCATACACAACGGCGAGATATCATGAACTACATGCTGGAGTAGCCATAGAGTCAACTATTCCTTGACAGGGAGCATCCATAGGTCCCCCTATCCTTAGGTTCGTCGTCCAGCCGACTCCTACTATTGATGATGATGGTGTGGTTAACTCTGCTCAGCGCCCTGGTACAGCCGCACCTGATGATCGGACCCTGATCCCCCCTCGCCTGAGGGAGGACCTGATCATCAACCTCGTGATTCTGCTCCTCCGGATAGTTAGTGTATGTTTTTAGTTAGATTTAGGAGAATTATATTTTTCTTTTTAACATCTGTACAACAATTTGCAAATTTATATTTTCATGAATGTTAGATTTGTCTTTCGTTTAGAATTCACACAAAAAAAATTTCAAAAAAGAAGCTAATATATTATTTATAGCGGTTTAATATGATTAACCACTACAACCACTACAAATATAACCTTTACCTTGTAGCAGTTACAGGTTAGAACCGCTACAACATGTATATTTGCAGCGATTTCACCAATATTAACCACTACAACATGCAAAATTGAAATATAGACATAAACAACGGTCAAGAAAATTTGTAGCGGTTTTTACATACACAACTGCTACAAACTGTCAATTTGAAATTTGAATAATTTAATTCCCACCCTTGTACGTTTGTAGCGGTTCTACACAACAACCGCTACAAAGTAAATTGCACATTTGTAGAAGTTGTTGAATAGGAATGTGAATACCCTATTTTGTTCGGGCCTCACTCAAAAATTTTAAAACTAATAAAAAAAATAAAATAAATTCCTCTAATTGATGATGATTAGTGTCTAAATTGGCAATCATCATTAAAGGGAAAATAAAAAAAATAAATTAAAAAAAAAAAATCCTCTTACTGATGATGATCAATATCCGAATTGGCAATCATCATTAAAATAAAAAATAAATAAATATTAAAATTAAAAAATATCCTCTCATTTATGATGATTAATGTCTAATTTGACATTGTCATTCATTAAAGGAAAATAAAAAATAAAAAAAATAAAAACGCATCTCCCATTTATAGGTTTAAATTAGGAAGTTGCTTGTAGGGAAAATATAAGAAAATAAATAAAAAATAAAAAATCTCATTTATGTTGATAAGTTTAAATTAGGAAATTACTTGTGGAAAAAATAAAAAAAATTAAAAAAAATATCATATTGATTGTGATTAGGTCAAGTTAAGAAGTTTTATTGATAGGAAATACAAAAAATAAAAAAATAAAAAAAATCTCTTATTGAGGGTGATTAGGTCAAGTTCGATAGTTTTTAACATAAAATACAAAAAAATTTCAAAAATGAAAATTCAAAAAAGAAGGAGCATTTATGAAGAAAACCCTACCTTGAGACTATAAATAGGAGTGCAAAGGTTGAAACAAAACATGCAAGAATTTTGGGAGTGAAGAGAGGCATGGTATGTGCTTCCTTATCTTCTTATGATGCTAGGTGTCATGCTTAATAAATATAGATAATGTGATTGTACTTGCTTCTTGTTTATTATGTGGTTCTATCACTCTATCCCTTATTGTAGCAGAGTTCAAAGCATAAAAGATACACACTCTCACCATGTCTTTATTGATTTTCTTGTCTTCTTGGACTTTCTAAATGAATAATATGATGAGGATGCAATTCCTTGTTAGGTTGATGAGCTCTCTTCTTTTTTCCTTCTCTCCCTGTTGCAAATAAAAAAGTTTTAAAATAAAAAGAAAGAGGTTCTTTTCTTAAAATAAACAAATTTGGCTTTATATAAGAAAATAAAGAAAAAATGGTTTTTTAAAAAAAAATTAAAAAATACAAACCAACAAAAAATATTTTTCTTGAATAAATTAAATAAAATTTTTCTAAAAAACACCAACCAAGTGACAAACTTTTCTATCCCCGAACTACATGGGCTTTGATCCCTCTAAAGGGCACATAGGCCCTAGGTTTTCATCCTATGTCAAGTTCAACTTTATAAATAAATATTTTTTTCTTATTTTGTTTTTTAAATAATTGTTCATTTTCTTCTTTAGTTTTCATTTCATTTATTTTTGTAAATATTCTCTTTTTATTTAGGTAATTATCATAAAATTAAATGCCATATTTATTTTTAAATAATTAACTTAGAGTAACCATTCTTATAAATGGGTGTTGTGGGGTGCCTAACACCTTCCCCATACACAATTGACTCCCGAACCCTAAATGGTTTTTGTAGATTAGTTTCATTTTCAAAAAAAGGTTTCTAAAATTATCCTTTTTCAAAATTTTGGTGGCGGCTCCTTATTTTCTAAATTTTGGGCGCTACAGTTTGGCGACTCCACTAGGGACGATTTGAGAGTCAAGCCTATTTAAGTTAAGTATTTTAAAAATAATATGGCCTTAATTTTATTTTAATTACCCTTTTTCTTATTTGTTTTGTGAATATTTGTTTTTATTTATTAAATTCTTTATTCATCTATTTGTTTATTTATCTATTTTTTTCTATCTTATGATCTGCTTAGCAGATGAGGGTGGGTAGAATCTAGGCTCACATGTTGGTATGCTCTCCACATACACTGAACACTTACACTATTTTCCTCACACATATTTTAGGCCTTATACTCGGGTCTGTGAGTTCCTTAGGTGAGAGGAAGTTTCTAACAATTTCCCTGTGTGGTTTTAAAAACCCCCTGAGGTTATTGTGAAGACTTCATCCTAGCTGTTAGTCATTTGATGAGTTAATCCCTGTGGGGTTTTTAGAACCCCTTGAAGGTCAATTTCATCAGATGAGGTCTTCATCTTTATGATAGGGGCAGTTATGAGACCTTTATCTGTTAAAACTAGAACCACCTTGAAACCATTGCACCTATTAGTAGAAATTATCGACCTACCTAATTAATTAGTACCTGCCTTTCTTAAGATAGATAACCCCAACATAGGGTTATTCCTAAAATAGGACACTAGAGGGCATATATTTGTTCATTGTTAATAATCATTATTATCATTCATGCATACTCAATGAAACCCCTACGATCAAGTGACTAAATGTCACTTCACCTGAGTATGTATCTAGCATCACTTCACATAAAGATACATCACAAGGATAGTGTATGCATTAGATAGCCAACCTTAGTCTAAGGGTCTATGACCCTAAAATACTATGATCTTATCACATCAATATGATAAAAATCATCTCAATGAGAGATAATCCTTTAGGACTCATGAGGTTTCATTATATCATTCATTAGCATTTTAGCTTCATTTGATATGGGCCTTGGACATAATCATCATTTTTAAAACTCTTAGTCGCGTGATGGCTTGGGCTATTCGCATGTTAATGGGCACTTCATTCTCCTTATGAGATAATAGATCTCTTGAGGAGGTGAAGTTCTTTTTCTCAATGTCCATCACCTATATCAAAACTTGAAGTATAAGCCATCACTCTTT
The DNA here is from genome assembly GCA_963855925.1 of Inga laurina. NCBI lineage: Eukaryota > Viridiplantae > Streptophyta > Magnoliopsida > Fabales > Fabaceae > Inga > Inga laurina. The sequence goes on from OY979708.1 coordinate 50,579,668, forward strand.
TATATCTCATGAGGTATCCTTGTATCATCCATTAGCATTTAGCTTCATTTGATATGGGCCTTGGACATAATAAACATTTTACAAAACCCTTAGCCACATAATAACTTAGGCCGTTGCAGGTTAATGGGCACTTCATCCTCCCTATGGGGTATTAGATCTCTTGAGGAGGTAAAGTTCTTTTCTTAATGTCCATCACCCATATCAAGGCCAGAAAGCACATACATAGCATGCATTCAGAAATATTTTCTGACTCACCACATACATAGCATCCACTTCATTCTCGTTCCGAAAGACTATGTGTAGACTCAACACTCATTTATGACAAGATTTTGGCTAGGATGGGACTTTGGGTCCCTCCTATCTAATGATCAACTTTAGTTCTCCCTGTGGCATAATAGATTCCCTAAGGAAGCTAGAGGATACTTGTGCCAGAAGACCTTTATACCAATACATAATGGATAACTCCTATGCCTGCTTGAAATTGTGAGTTCAAATAAACTAATGATATTTTATTCCTTTCTAAGTAGGTGATACAATATTGCTCCGTCTAAACGTCCTAACCATCTACCCCCTACACATTCATACAACACACGCTCACGCAGTCATCAGATAGCAGCCAATCCCGGTGAAGCCGAATCTAATATGAATCATCAAATGTTTCATGTGGAGGCACGAATGGCAGATTTGAAAGAAATGATTTCCACCTTGACTATATCTCTTTAAGCCCAGAATAATGAGAAAGAGTTAGGAATATCTGATCCATTGAAAAATGTTGAGATAAGTATACTAGAAAATGGCAAGAAAGAAAAAATGACAGAAGAGCCTCAGAGTAAATAGAATCTTTAAATTCCAAGCACTAAGGAGGAACAACCAGGTGAAGATTCAACATACAATTTAAACATTCCCTCCTAATCACCTGAAAAGGAGGGATGGAAGGAAGAGTTAGGTGAAGTGAAAGACCAACTAAAACCCTCCAAGGACCAAACACTTGGGGTTCACTTTATTTAAAAGATTTATGCTTGGTACCACATGTCTCGATTCCCAAGAAGTTTAAGATGCCGAACTTTGAAAAGTACAATGGCACAGGGAATCCGACATACCATCTTAAGGCCTATTGCACCAAGATGCTTGTATGATCACAAGACAAACTTTTTGCTACTCTTCTTCCATGAGAGCTTGTAAGGGCTAGCACTAGAATGGTACATATAACTTGATCAGACAAAGATCAAGAAATGGAGAGATTTGACTGATGTATTCATGAAACAATATAGGTTCAATCTTGATACTGCCCCCATTAGGGAACAACTAAAGTCGATGAGCAAGAAAGCCACTGAAGCTTTCAGCCTCCGCTTTTAGTATTTGAGATCAATTCTTATTTCATTTGTACTTTGAAGGAACCTTACTATAGATACATGGTTGGAACGCACGTAACCAATTTTTCCAGTTTGATTGAGATTGGTGAGCAAATCAACACTGACATACGCAATGGTAGGATTCCTTAAAGTGAGAGCAACACCAAAAGGGGAAATAACGGGAAGAAGAAGGAAGGTGATATTGGCTTCATCCAAACCACTAAACAACCCCAAACAATACATCAAGGCGGTAATGATGGGTTTTGACAAACAAAGAATGATTCGACACCAAACAGGCAAGGTCAAGCTGGAGGATGAAGGAATTGGTAGCAACGAGATAATTGCCAATGGCTGGATTTTGGTATGACAAATACTAAGCTTTATCACCAACTTTTAGAATCTCAACTGCTAGGACTACACACTTACAAATAGCTTTAACCGCCATACCCCGCCTAGTATGACTCCAATGCCCGATGTGAATACCGTATAGGTGCCCCAGGGTACTCAATAGAGGACTGTGCAACATTCAAGAGGAACGTATTAGACTTAGTTGATTCTAATCACATCCAACTAAAGAGGAATGACAACTCTGCTATCAACACCAATCCCCTTCCAAGCCATGAAAACCAAGTAAATGTTGTTGATGAATTTGAGTTCTCTAATGATTCTTTACTAGTAGGAGAAGATATCTATACCCGTTTAAAGGCAATATGTTATACACCTTGGGAGGAGAAAGAAGTAGGTATGGTAAAAAAGAGACATTTTGAGTTTGTCATTAAGGAACCATATGAAAAAAGAAATTCCCATGTTGTCTCTTTCACCATCTTGACTCCATTGCAACAGCTTACAGTGACCATTAAGGTACCGACCCCTTTCCCAATCAAAGTAATCGTGCTGTACCATGGAGGTACAAAGGTATTGTTGAGAATCCCTCAGGGCAAGTAAAGGAAGCCGAGGCCATCAACAAAACATTAGTTCACCCAACAGAAGTCACACGAAGCGGGAAAGCTTATCTGCCTCAAAATGTTGGGTTGTCAAAGAAGGAAAAACAAGCCAATTTTAGCGTTCCATCAAGTTTTTCTCTAAAAGACATAGGGGATAAAGATGAAGAATTCCTTCAAATCATAAAGCAAAGTGAATATAGCATAGTAGACCAATTGAATAAAACTCCAGCCAAGATCTCAATTCTCTCTTCGATCTTGAGTTCTGAACCGCATCATCGTGCACTACAAAAGGCCCTAGATGAAGCATATGTGTAGTCCAGTGTGACCCCAGCAAAGGTGGCAAGCATTATGAATGTGGTGAGGGGGATCTCTACTATCTTATTCTCAGGAGAAGAGGTTGTTCAATCAGCCGTTGATCAATATAAAGCCCTCTATATTACCCTGAAGTGTAAAGGGTTCATTGTGGCCAAAGTGTTGATAGATGGAGGATCAGCGTTAAATGTTTTGCCACATTCCACATTTGAGCAATTATCAGTAGAGGCATCAGAGGTTGAAAAGAGTAATATGGTTGTTAGAGGGTTTGATTGTAATATCCTGAATTTTGAGATTTGAGGCTAGAGAATAAGCCTAAAATAAGTAGACTGCTAAGCCCCGATTTAGCTGGATTCTAAATTTCGGTTAAGGGTAAATGACTCCAAAAGTGGATATGATTAGTGATAAATGAAGACTTCTGGAGAAGATATGAGAATTGTGAATTTTGCCATGATTTTGTATAATTTCAAAATGGTGGAATTGGATGGTGTAATGTGATGCAATTGATGTCATATTGTGTTATTTGTTCATTGGAATTGGTTTGGAACATTAAATGGAAAGTTGGGAAATTCTGTCTAGTGAAACTTCTTGCTAGGCAGTTTGTTTGTGTTAACATTTTGAATTGGCAAATGATGTCTAAAAATTCTAAAACTTTCTAGTCTTAAATTTCACATTCCAAGCTTCAAAATAGACATATAAATTGTGTCATTTCGTTTTTTGAGCTGGGAGTTCTGGCTGTCCAAAATTTGATGTCGAAACTGGACTCTGTTTTGAGGCATTAGTGAATTTTGTGTAATTCTGGAATTGTGTGGTGATTTCTGGTAATGGTTGATATTTTTCCAGTGAAGAGGACTTAAATATTTTTCATTTGGCTTTGAAATCACCTCATTTCAAATTTTCTAGAATTAGTTATGATTTTTCAAAGTTTGGGTAGAAATCTGCTAGAATTTTGTAAATTCGAAATTGTTGGAAATTTACTAAATAATATTATATTATATTAAATCAGCATCCACCTCCTCCATCAATCCAAAACTGTGCCATTTAGCTACAACAAGAGAGAGAAGGTGTGAGAAATTCTAGAGAGAGAAGGAGAAGAGAACTTGTACGGTAAGTTGATTTTTCAGTAAATCCTTACCTAACGCATATAACTCCACCTCTAAGCTATTATTCTATGTTCTTCAAGGTTTGTGGAGCAAAAATTTGTGTGTTCTAAGGCTAGGATTTTCAGCCACCTTGAGAAAAAGCTAGTAGGAGCTTGAGGTAACTTCCAAACTTTCGTATATTGCTTATTCTAGCTTCTGTGGGCAATTTAATCGGTGAAATTTCGCCGGATTGCCATTGGTTTTAAAGTTTGGAAATGATATGGCATACGGGTTATGCTACTCAAATTGGGTCTTAATGTTACTTGTAACCTAATGTAATGGTTAAGAAAGTGGTTAGGAGTAGAAAGAAACATGTCTACGGAGCTGAAACTGAAAAACCCCAATTTTTCCTGGGAGATTGAAAATTTCGGCCAAGGCTAGTTTGGAGGGGTTAGAGATGGATTTTTAATGATTTGATGGTTCCATTGAGTTCAGGAGTGAAAATTAGGTGGGGTTATAGTTGGTCACTTTTTCGGAAAAGGCTGAAAAAGCATAATTATGAAAACGCCCCTGAAACCCTTAAGTGGGGTTTCCAAGGGTAATTTTGTAATTTGACATTGAATTTGATTATTCTGAGTCTGGAAATGGATTCCTTGGGTGAAAATATTTCAGGATAGCCCAGGATAAAATTTCGAGAAAAGTATAACCAAAGGGGTGCGGCGGGGTCGGGCCGAGTCCCCGGGGGCATTTTAGTAAATTTTCACAATAGACTCATTTAACCCTCAGAAACATTATAGAAGTGTCTGAACGGTACCTTTGGCATTGGAGGATCGAATATGGGGCCTGAGCTATTGGCATGCGTTACGAGGCACATGTTTCGAGGTGGAAAAGGGTTAATGTATGGAACTTGCCTCTCCTGATGTATTTGATATTTGTGTTAGTATGTTGATGCATGCTATTGCTTTGCTTGATTATGTGAAACATGTATGAATGATTTAAAGCTATGTTTCAATTTATGCTATGGCTATAAGTATATTGTTTGAAGCATTAAGCTTACAGATTTGTCATTGTGTGAGCATGAGTTATGTGATGCAAGCATGTCATGCATTAAACATTTATCGTACATGCATATTGGTATTGTTTTCCTACTGAGATTCTCTCGAATCTCATCCTCCCCTACCAACAATTTAGACAGGAGAAGACAGAAGATATGCTGAGAACAATGCAGAGAACCAGTTGAGGGGATTGCAGTGGTGGAACGAAGATGAGAAGATGTCACGTTTCACTGGGAGGGGTTTAGATACCCAAGTAGCCCTGTGTGGCTACATTGATGGTAATGATCATGTACGAACCCCCATGGGGAATTTATGTAATCATGCACTTATTATTAGTATATTCATGTTATTCTTGTGTTGCCCACCGAACCACATATCATTTTTTGCGAATACTTTGAAAAAAAGTTAAAACAAGGTAAGTGCATGACATCGATGGTACTCAAAGAGGCATGTTGGGAATAATCCACTTACCTTTACAGATTGGACCAACTTCATTCACGGTAGACTTTCAGCTTATGAACATTGACCCATCCTACTCTATGCTATTAAGGAGGCCATGGATTCACTCAGCTGGGGCAGTACCTTCTACCTTGCACCAGAAGGTAAAGTTTGTTGATAGCAGGAAGATAGTGATAATCAAGGGCGAAGAAGAAATCATGGTGAGCAAGCCAAGTTCTCTTCTATACATTGAGGCTGCCAAGCACAAGGAAGGAATGATTTTCCAAGGCTTTGAATTCAAAGGACCCAAGGGATATAAAAATGTCAACTTCATAGTAACCAAGATAATGGAGAAGAATAGGTTTAAGTATGGTGGAGGATTGGGCACTCACCTTTAAGGCATCAAATCCCCCATAAATTTGCAAGAGAATCACAAGCACCAAGGGTTAGGATGCGAGCCACCATTGGAAAGACAGTTGAAATAGCGAGCAAGCTTGAAGATAGGGAGGGAGGATGAGCACTTTGAAATCCCCCACATAAGGAAGACATTCTCGGTATCCTCTGAAGTGCTAAACAAGCTGACTGTTGCAATGGTTTCAACAATATACAGAAAGACCTTTACGTGGATTTCAGCTGATAATTCTGGAAGAGCTTTGGAAAATTGGGAGTTTGAGGATACCTTCAATTCTATTATTTTAGAGTAGCATGCCTAGCTAAAAGTTATCCTTTTATGTTTAGTATGCGCCTTTAGGCAAGCTCTTATATGAACCATGGATAAAGAATGATATGCGAATAAAATTAATTTATTTATATCAATTCTTCCTTTTTTCCCTTTTATTTATTCGTTGTTCATTTTTTTCCCTCCAGGTAATTGATTTCCTCGGAACTCTTGTTTAACGCAGAGGTTTTTGAGTCCCTGAATGATGATTCGCTTGTTGCCATTGATATGCATGATTACAAGTATGATGATGATGAGATCATTCAAGTATACCAAAAAATCCTTGAATTCGATGACAATAGAATATGCCCACATGAAGATGTAATTGAAGTAATAAATATGGGCATAGAGGAAGAAAAGAGAGAACTAAAGATACTAGATAACCCCGAAAGAGAGCAAATGGTTGAACTCTTCAAAGAATTCATGGATGTGTTCACATGGTCCTATCAAGACATGCTAGGCCTTGATCCAGGGATTGACTCTCACAAAATTCCCTTATTCCTAGACACCAAGGCTAAAAAACAGAAATTGAGGAGGCTCACTTTTAATATGTCCTTAGTGGTTTGAGATGATGTGATGAAGCAATTAGAAGCAGGTTTCCTGGGAGTAGCTAAATACCCATAATGGATAGCAAATGTTGTTCTTATCCCAAAGAAGAATGGAAGAATTCAAATGTGTGTTGATTATCGAGATCTAAACAAAGCTAGCCTAAAAGATGATTTTTCATTGCCTCATATTAATGTCCTAGTTGATAATACGGCTTGTAGCTATAGGTACTCATTCATAGATGGGCACTCAGGGTATAACCAAATCCTTATGGATGAAAAGAACAAAGAGCAAAGCCACATTTATTACACAACAGGGCACTTATTGTTACCACGTCATGTCATTCAGGCTAAAGAATGCTGGGGCAACTTATTAGCGTGCCATAGTGGCACTCTTCCATGATATGATGCATAAAGAACTTGAAGTATATGTGGATGATATGGTAGCTAAATCTTCTAAGGGAGAAAGCCATGTTGTGGTATTAAGAGAGCTGTTTGAAAGGCTACGCAAGTACAAGCTATGGCTAAATCCTAAAAAATGCATCTTTGGGGCTTTATCTGGGAAATTATCGGGCTTTATTGTAAGTCAAAAAGGGATTACAGTAGATAATGACAAAGTAAAAGCAATACAGGAATGCCCCATCCTCAAACAGAAAAGGAAGTTCAAAGCTTTTTGAGGCGGTTGAATTACATTGCACGATTTATTGCCAACCTGACTACAACTTGTGAGCCAATATTCAAGCTTTTAAAGAAGAACTAAACTAGAAAATGGGATGAAGATTGCCAGCAAGCATTTGATAGAATCAAGGATTATTTGCTAAATCCCCCAATTTTGGTTCCTCTTACACCAGGACGACCTTTAATTTTGTATTTGAAAATACGACTAAACTCCATAGGAGCCATGCTGGGGCAACACGATGTATCTAAGCAAAGAGAACAAGTGATCTATTACTTGACCAAGAAGTTTAATGACTGTGAGTCACATTACCAGATGATCGAGTGAACTTATTATGGTTTAGTCTAGGCTACAAGGAGGTTGAGACATTACATGATTTATGACACCACTTGGTTAATTTCTAGAGTGGACCCACTCAAGTACATGTTTGAAAGCCCGCATGTAGTTGGAAGAGTTTCTAAGTGGTAAGTAATATTGTCTGAATATGATATAAGATATGTTACTCAAAACTCTGTTAAGGGTGGTACGATAGCCGATCACTTAGTGGAAAACCCCATAGATGAATGCCAGCCACTAGATTTCAAATTCCCAGATGAAGACATATGTACTACAGATGATCCGATTGAGGAAAGCAAATCGAAGGAGTGGGAGATGTATTTTGATGGAGCAGCAAATATGCATCACAATGGTATAGGGACAGTAATCATATCCCTAGACAGAAAGCAATTTTCGATTGCTATAAAGCTAGGGTTTAACTGCACCAATAACATGGCAGAATATGAAGCTTCTATTAATGGTCTCCAAGTTGCCATAGATCTTAGAATAAAAAACCTAAAAGTCTATGGTGACTCAGCTCTTTTAATTTATCAGGTGACTGGTGAATGGCGTACCAAAGACCTAAAGTTGATCCCTTATCAAGAGTATTTGATAGAGTTGATCAAAACTTTTGAAGTAATCAATTTCCATCATATGGCCAGAGAAAAGAATTGCTTCGCTGACACTTTAGCTACTTTAGCAGCTATGATCCAACTTGATTATGGGTTCTAAGTTCAGCCAATGCAGATTAAGACTAGAAGATTGCCAGCATTTTGCTTCAACACTGGAATGGAGCACGATGAGCAACCTTGGTGCCATAGTATTAAGATGTATATGGAACATGGTACTTACCCTCTAGATGCAATACACAATGAAGAGAAGACCATTCGGTGAATGGCCATAGGCTTTTTTATTAGTAATAACGTCCTGTATAAGAGGAGCTTTGATGGGACATTGCTTTACTGTGTAGACATGAGGGAGGTACACAAGATTATGGAAGAGATCCATGAAGGTATATGCGGTACACATGCAAATGGCCACTCATTAACTAAAGAAGCTCAAAGATCTGGTTACTACTGGATAACTACGGAGAATGATTGTATCAATTATGTTAAAAAGTGTCATAAGTGCCAGATACGCCAATAAAGCTAATGCTCCTCTAACTTTAATGCATAGTCTTGTATCTCTATGGCCTTTATCCATATGGGGAATTGATGTCATTGGGCCGATTAACCCAAAAGCTTTGAATGGTCATCATTTCATCCTCGTTGCTATTGACTTTTTTACTAAGTGGGTAGAAGCCAATTCCTTTGCTAGTATTACTCGGAAGGCCTTTATCAAATTATTAAAGGCCAATATAATCTGTAGATATGGGTAGCCAGAGAGGACCATAATTGACAATGCACCAAGCCTCAGTGGGGCATCAGTTAAAGAATTATGCGATCAGTTCAAAACATCATAATTCTGCACCATATAGGCCACAGATGAATGGCGCGATTGATGTAGACAATAAAAACATTAAGAAGATCATCGACAAATGACAGTGACCTATACGGACTGGCATGAAATGCTTCCATATGCATTACACGGATACCGTACCACAATATGTACTTCAATTAGGGCAACCCCTTACTCTTTAGTTTATGGCATAGAGGCTGTCACTCTAATTGAAGTGGAAATACCATCTCTGAGAATCTTGGCTGAATCAAACCTATATGAAAGTAAATGGATACGCTCTTGGTTTGAACAATTAAATATGATTGAAGAAAAGAGGCTTACAGTATTATGTCCGGGGCAGTTATATTAGTCACGAGTAGCAAGAACCTTTAATAAGAAACTGCGACCTAGGGGTTTAAAGTAGGAGACCTAGTTCTCAAGTAGATCCTGCCAAATCAAGAAGATGACAGAGGTAATTGGGCTTTGAATTATGAAGGCCCATATGTTGTTAAGAAGGCTTTCTCTGGAGGGGTATTGATATTGACAAACATGAATAGCCAAGATTTACCAAGACCAATCAATTCAGATGCTGTAAAGAAATACTATGCATAAAAAAAAGCTCGCTAAGTTGAAAACTCGAAAGGGCGCCTTTGGTAAAAGTTAGAGCGAAAAAAAAATAAAGGGGCTCACTAAGTTGAAAACCCAAAAAGGTGACTTAGGCAGATGTTAGAGCAAAAACAAATAATAATAAAATAATAGCTCGCTAAGGTGAAAACCCAAAAGTGCGGCCTAGGCAAAAGTTAGAGGAAAAAAAAGCTTGCTAAGTTGAAAACTTGAAAGGGTGGCTTAGGCAAAAATTAGAGCACAAAATTGGGAACTCGTTGAGTCAAAAACCCAAAAGGGCAGGTTAAACAAATATCGAAGAAGGTTACCAATCCTAGCTTCATGACTCTCTTTACTTTGTTTATTTAGAAGACTCCATAAACATTCATCGAAAAGTGCATATCTTTGGTAATTAAGCAAGGCACTATCAGGGAGACTACACGGAATTGAAAGCGAAAGACCTCCTAATAGCATCACATCTACACCAATATGTGCTCATCATTATGCATCCGTTTGAATATTGGAAGACTATTTCCTTTAAATGAATCTTCATCCTTAGTATATCTTTCCCTTCTATTAAATCACATGTCAAACTTTGTGTCATGATTTGTATAAGGGTAACTCTTTTTAATAAAGCACAACTTTTGTCTAGATAAACACTCAAGATGATATACATGGTGTTATATACTCCCATTTAACTTGTGTAATTTTAGGATCATTAGGTAAAGTCCTAATTGGAGTTTTTGCTATGGGGTTAAAAAGTTGACAAAGGGACACAATCTAAATTGAGGGTTATAGGTTATGGCATCTATGTGAATCTCATTATACACATCTTCATACATCCGACAAGACTGCACGAGTAAGGGGGTTCTGGTTAGACACTTGGATGAAGAAGGAGCCATATCACCTACCAGGCTATTCTTTGACACCACCATTATTGCACACATTCTCATTAGCATTTTATCATCTCCATTATCAACATCATGATAAACATCATCATCATCACTACTATCATCATCATCAGCAGCATTATCATTGTATTCATCATCCTCATTAGAATTTCATCATCACTATCATAATCATTATTAGTGTCATCACCTCCATCATGATTTTACAATTTTGATATTCCCCTCATTATCATGACCATTATCATCCTCTTCATCATCATTGTTGTCATCCTCATTAGGATTTTATCATTACTGTCATCATCTTCATAAGCACTACTCCAAGAGGTATCACATGTTTATGGCACCCTTTCAAAGCCCTGTATTGGCGGGCACCCTCAAAGCCTAGTACTGGCTGGCACCCTTTTCAAAGCCTTGTACAGGTAGACACCCTCAAAGCTTAGTAACGGCTGGCACCCTTTTAAAGCCCTTTACCAGTAGGCACCCTCAAAGTTCAGTAACGGCTGGCACCCTTTTAAAGCCCAGTAATGGTTGGCACCCTTTTCAAAGCCCTGTACTAGCTAGCAACCTCAAGGCCCAATAACGGCTGTCACCTTTTTCAAAACCCTGTACCAGCAGACACCCTCAAAGCCCAGTAAGGACTGGCACCCTTTTAAAGCCCCGTACTGACAGGCACCTTCAAAGCCCAGTAATGACTGGCACCCCTCAAAGCCCAATAACGACTAGCACCCTTTCAAAGCCTAGTAACGGCTGGCACCATTTTCAAAGCCTTGTATTGGCAGGCACTCTCAAAGCTTAGCAATGGCTAGCACAATTCTTTTAAAGCCCAATATCGGCTGGCATCCTTTTAAAACCTTGTACCGGCAGGCACCCTCAAAGCCTAGTAACGGCTGTCACCCTTTTCAAAGCCTTATACTGGCATGCACCCTCAAAGCCCAGTAACTATTGGCACAATTCTTTTAAAGCCCTATAATGGTTGGCACCCTTATCTTTACTTGCTTTATAGACGAGAATCCCACTTTTCTTAGCTACGGAACAAGTAAAGAGGGGCAATTGTGAACATCCTATTTTGTCTAAGCCTCACTTAAAAATTAAAAAACTAATAAGAAAACAAAAATAAAAGAATTCCTCTCATTGATGATGATTGATGTCTAAATTGGAAATCATCATTGAAGGGAAAATTTAAAAAAATATAAAAAACGAAAATAAAAAAAATCCTCCCACTGTTGATAATTGATGTCCAAATTGGCAATCATCATTAAAAGAAAAAAAAATTTAAAACAATCCTCTCATTGATGATGATTAGAGTCCAATTTTGACATTGTCATTCATTAAAGGAAAATAAAAAAATATAAAAAAAGTATCTCCCATTCATAGGTTTAAATTAGGAAGTTGCTTGTAGGGAAAATAAAAGAAAATAAATAAAAAATGAAAATAAAAAATAAAAAATCTCATTTATGTTGATAGGTTTAAATCAGAAAATTACTTGTGGGAAAAAAAAATATCATATTGATTGTAATTAGGTCAAGTTAAAAAGTTTTATTGATAGAAAAAACAAAAAAGAAATTAAAAACAAAAAAAAAAATCTCTTATTGAGGGTGATTAGGTCAAGTTCGGTAGTTTTTAACATAAAATATAAAAAAAAATTTAAAAATGAAAATTAAAAAAAGACGGAGCATTTATGAAGAAAACCCTACCTTAAGACTATAAATTGAAGTACAAGGGTTGAAGCAAAATGCACAAGAATGTTGGGAGTGAAGAGAGGCAAGGTATGTGCTTCCTTGTCTTCTTATGATGCTAGGTGTCATGTTTAATAAATATTGATAATGTGATTGTACTTGCTTCTTATTTATTATGTGGTTCTATCACCTTATCTCTTTTTATAGCGGAGTTCAAAGCATAAAAGGTACACACTCTCATCATGTCTTTATTGATTTTCTTGTCTTCTTGAACTTTCTACAATGAATAATATGATGAGAATGCAATTTCTTATTGGCTTGATGAGCTCTCTTCTTTTTTCCTTCTCTCACTGTTGCAAATAAAAAAGTTTTAAAATAAAAATAAAGAGGTTCTTTTCTTAAAATAAACAAATTTGGCTTCATATGAGAAAATAAAGAAAAAAATGGTTTTTTTTTAAATTAAAAAATACAAACCAAACAAAAAATATTTTTCTTGAATAAATTAAATAAATTTTTTCTAAGAAACACCAACCAAGTAACACGCCTTTCTGCCTCTGAACTACGTGGGCTTTGATTTCTCTAAAGGGTACGTAGGCCCTAGGTTTTCATCCTAGGTTAAGTCCAACTTTGTAAATAAATAATTTTTTCTTATTTTGTTTTTGTAAATAATTATTCATTTTCTTCTTTAGTTTTCATTTCATTTATTTTTGTAAATATTCTCTTTTTATTTGGGTAATTATCATAAGATTAAAGGCCATATTTATTTTTAAATAATTAACTTAGGGTAACCATTCTTATGAATGTGTGTTATGTGATGCCTAACACCTTCTCCATACACAATGGACTCCCAAACCCTAAACGGTTTTTGTAGATTAGTTTCATTTTCAAAAAAAAGGTTTCCAAAATTATCCTTTTTCAAAATTTTGGTGGTGGCTCCTTATTTTCCAAATTTCGGGCGCTACAAGGAACCACTACAAATTGAAAATTTGAAACTTGAAAGTTTATTTCCCACCAACCGGCATGAACTTTTTTAGCATTTTTTTTGTGTAACCGCTACAAATTGTCAAACATTTGAAATTTGAATTTTATATCTCGCCAACGGTTGTAATTTTTGTAGAGGTTTATTTAACTATAACCGCTACAAAAATGTACTTGGTAGCACTTAAGATAGCGGTTTTGGAACCTCTACAAATTGTTTGACATTGAAGGATTTGAATATAAGCTTCCAAGCACCCGTCATTCTCTATTCACCCATCTTCTTGCTAAATTTTTTTACTAGATATAGATAAGTCATGGATCAGGTTGCCCTGCAATTCTCCAGAATATTTGTACGAATTAATCAATTTCTTGGATTTCGCCTACTCTCACACTAGCTATAATGGTAAAATTGTCTTTTTGTGTCAGAGATGCAAGTTCAAGAAGTGGCATGCATGAAAAGTTGTTAAGAAATATTTTCTTGTGAAGCATTTCCTAGAAGACCATATGTTATAGGAGTTTATAGAGAGAAACTCGGTATGAGATATGATGATGCTGTTCCTCAAAGTTCACAAGTAGGAGTTCAAGTAGATGAAGATGATCCTATTAATGATGCTGTGCGGGATGCATTTGGTTTTCAAGACGAAAACTTCAACGAAGAAGTGCAGGGTTCAGAGTCGGTGTTTGTGAGGAATGAAGCAACTCGGGATTTTTTTAGCTTAATGGATGGAGCAAATCGTCCTTTATATCAAGGTTGTTGAAAATACTCGAAATTATCTTTCTTGATCAAATTATATCATATCAAGTGCCTGTGTTGAATCACAGATAAGGGAATGTTGATGTTGCTATAATTATTACAAGATTTGTTCCTTGATGTGGAGATTCCTACATCGTTCTATGAGGCCAAGAAGATTATTAACAGATTGAGCTTAAACTAGAAAAAAATTGATGCATACCCCAACAATTGTATGCTGTATTGGGGAGACGATTCTGGCAGGGAAACTTGTAAGCGATTTCACACATCGAGGTAAAAGACAATTTAGAAGTGGAAAAAGTAGAAGAAGAAACCCACAAAAATTCTCAGGTACTTCTCTTTGAAGCCGCGCCTACAAAGATTGTTATGTCGTTAAAAACAGCAGAGCACATGAGGTGGCATTAAGTTGATAAGAATGAAGATGGTAAATTAAGACATCCCCAGGATGTAGACGCCTATAAAACATTTGCCAAAGACTTTCTATCTTTCGTGGCTGGCCCTAGAAATGTTCGGCTTGCTTTGGCGACCGGCGGTTTCAATCCATTTGGGAATCTTAGCACAAGTTATAGTATTTGGCCGGTAATCTTAGTTCCCTATAGCTTACCCCTGGAAGTGTATGAAACAAAGCTTCTTCATTTTGTCTATGATCATTCTAAGCAAAAAGGCATCGGGTAATGACATCGATTTGTATCTTCAACCGTTGATTGTAAAAATGCTTGATTTGTGGAATGTTGACATCAAGACATATGACACGTATGAGAAGACATTGTTCAACTTGCGTGCAGCCTTGATATGGATGATTAGTGACTTTCCTAGCTTGGGAACATTATCCAGGTGGAATGTGCATAATGGATCGGTGTGTCCAGCTTGCAATTTTGATTCTGACATGGTGTACCTTCTCCACAGCCGAAAGTGGTGCTTCATGGGGCATTAGAGGTTTCTCGATGGAAAGCACAAGTTTAGATTGCAACGAAATCGCTTCAACGGGAAATCAGAAAAAAGAGGATCACCTCAAACTTTATCTAGTGCGGATATCTTACAGTAGCTTGAGGATGTTGAATTTGAGTTCGGAAAAAGCGACGATACAACAAAAGTAGGGTAAAAGAGGGGCAGGACTTCTGCTTCTACCCCTCAGCAATAGAGGAAGATAAGTATTTTCTTTACTATTCCATATTGGAAATCTAATTTACTTCACCATATTCTTGATGTCATGCACATTGAAAAAAATGTATGCGACAATATGCTATATCTGTTGCTTAACGACCCAAAAAGTCAAAAGATCATCTCCAAGTGAGGAAAGATTTATGTGCCATAGGAATTTGTGAAGAAGGTCGCCATATGAGGATGACAAATTTCAACTAGCTAAGTTCACCCTCACAAAACTGAATAAGGAAGTCTTCCTCACGATGTTGAAGAAAATAAAAGTTCCTGATGGGTATTCAAGCAACATTTCATGATGTATTGACATACAGGCTCCAAAGGTTGTTGGGCTGAAGAGTCATGACTCACATGTTCTTATGCAACAGTTACTTCCACTAGCTATAAAGAATGCACTTGCTCTCGATGTGTGCATCATTTGGTCTAACTTTGTTCTTTCTTTCGGAAGTTGTGTTCCAAGGTTTTGATCATTAAGGAGTTCAATCAGCTACAGTCCAAAATCATTGTTATACTTTGTCATTTAGAGATGATCTTTCCTCTGTCCTTTGTCACTGTGATGGTTCACCTTATAGTCCACCTTGTTCATGAAATAAAGCTCGCTGGCCCAGTTCAATATCAATAGATGTATCCTATTGAGAGGTACTCATTTTACATAGGTGCGTCATTTTTAATTCCTATGTTTGCTAGTCGCCCTTTTCAACATTTAGTATTATTTTCCCCTTCTTTACTTTATAGGTTTCTTGGGAAATTGAAATCTTATGTAAGGAATAAGGCATGACCAGAAGGTTCTATATTTGAAGGTTATATAGGGGAAGGGGTCTTGTATTTCTATTCAAGGTACTTTGATGATTTTGAGATGGTTTTCAACTGACCACCTCATGTAAACAATTGTCCTGAATCTGTGCCATCATTAGGAGAATTTATCCCTCGTGTTGGCACACCAGTTAGAGGAACTGAGACCTTCAAACTAATGGCAACTGAGAAGTTGCAAGTACATAGACATGTTGATTAATTGCAATCAAGTTGAACTATTTCTTAAATAAGAATTGTACGCTCATGTTATTTTATATCTTTCATAACATTTTTTACGTACATTTCATGATCTTCCTCCTATAATTACTTGTAGGGAATTCAAAAGTCATGTGAAGCGTCAACTCAGGATTCATATACAAACATCCTCCAAAGTTGACGAAAAGGTCCACAGAGAATTCCCAAGCTGGTTTACGCGTAGAATACTAAATGGCCATAGCCCACACTCACCAGATTTCACAGCTCGCAATCGGCCCTCTTGACCATGCCAAAAGGTTCACAACATACAATATTAATGGTTTCAAGTTTTGCATGGTTTCACGAGATCAAGGATTGCAAACTCAAAATTCGGGTGTTTTTGACATCTTTGGGACGAGTTATGTAAGCAGTAGTGGCACCAATATGTAATTTAGAGGTGTCCTTTACTATGGAAAGCTTCTTGATGTCGTCGAATTAAATTACCAAGGCCATTTTACTGTGATGCTGTTGAAGTGTTTGTAGGCAAATACCACTACTTCTCGGGGACTTATAACTGACAACTTAGGTAGGCATCACATCGGTAAATTTCTTACGACCAATTCACACTAGTCATTCTGATGATGATGAGCCGTATACTCTTGCCTTAGAGGCACACCAGGTTTATTATGTTGAGGATGAGAGGCACAGGGATTGGCACATGGTGGTTCATTTAAAGCCTCAAGTCCTTTACGATTGGATGATGGTGATAACATCTCCTACGAGTGTAAGCCATCCAGCCCGCCAATTTCAAAAACTTCTTCCCTGAAGGCGATGATATTTTACTTACAATTTAGTGCATTTTTTTAAGTTCACATCATTTAAATTTAATTTTTGTACAAAATAATACCTCACTAACAATTTCTTCACACAATTTTTGTAGGGATGGCGAGGAAGAATGATTAAACAAATTATGCTTTTGTTTTTATAACCCTTGATGTATATATATTTTTTTAAAATTCTGGACAATATTTGTAGCGGTTATATAACCGCTACAAAATCACCCAAAAACCGTTGCAAACGTAACAACAGCTATAAAATTAAACTGTTACAAAACCTGTCACCTTAATTGCTACAAATGTTGTGTAGATCCCTATAAATACCTCACCATACCTTATTTCAAACATTCCTCCTTTTCTTTCAACCTTACCTTATATTCGTTTTCTCTCATTTATAAATTTTTTTCAAAGAGCTGAGAAGCTAAACAAGTTGATGAAATATGGTAGAAAGTTTTTTTATTCTTTCATTTCAATATTTTTTTTCCTTCGTATAATATTTATTCTCACTATTTTTCTTTTTTACAGATATTGAAGGACCTTTTGTCACCGTTTCCTATTTTCCTTACATAATGATAACCACATTGTAGCAGACAACATAATTTCTTATCACCTACATATCCTCAATAATATTACGAGTATAAACTTTATACTTATCCAACTTAATTTAATCATTCTTTTTAAATCATAACTACTATAAGCTAAACTACTTAAATAATAAACTATTCAATCCAATATTATAAAAATGGAAACAGATAATTGTTTAATTTTTTTAAAATCTCACAAAATAATTTTAGTGGTTTTAAAAACTACAACCGCTACAAATTTAAATACAAAATGGGATTAAATTTCTGGCACCATTTTTAACATTTCATATGATATTAGTAGTGGTTTACAAACTGATACTAACTTTTCATTTTTTTTGAAAAATTACTATTTCAATTTAGTAGCATTTTTTTAGCTACTATAAAAATGGAGTCAAATTTTTATTTTTCATTTACCGCCATGTAAAATTGTGGCGCTAAGATTTGTTGCAGTTATAAAACACCTATAATGTAGACCGATGATGTGTTGATAACATCAGAATCTTGTAGCAGTTAAAAAAAGCCGCTATAAATGTAGTAGTGGTTTTGTTACTTTAGTAGCGATTATTATTAATTGCTACAAAAATGTTTACAACAATGGATTTTGTAGCGGTTGATAGTCGTTTGCAGTGGTTAAAATCGCTATAAATACACCTTTTTAACTTCTACTAAATCACATTTTTTTGTAGTGTCTTAGGCTCATGTTCATGGATCTTACAGGAGATGATTTGCACATGAAAGATCGCATTGTTTGAATTTGGGTAAAATATATTCGTAGTGAAAAGGAAAAGGGCTTCGTCAAATATTAATCATAATTGTGCGTAGTTGCATCATTGGTGGTGGATAATATTTATTGCTTGTGACATCTTTTCATCATAGTCATAATAATTTGAAGCAAAGGCACCAAAAGTATATATCAATCAATATTAATTCATAACAACAACAACAACAACAACAACAACAACAACAACAACAACAACAACAACAACAACGCCTTTATCCCATTAGGTGGGAACGGCTACATGGGTTGGCTACATGGATCGCACAATTATTAATTCATAACTTAAAATAAAATAATTGAGCACTTTTCTTTTATTGTTCAATTTTTGCTCTTTCCATGACATCATAAATAACATATTATATGTAAACGATAAACTATTTTATTTTTGTTATAACACACCCAAAAAATTTATACTTGTACTAGGTAAGGCAACTAACACAAGAGGAATGAATGAGGTGTGCTTACAAAAATTTTAACTGTTCTTAAATTTTTCAACAAATTGAAATACTTACTATCAAATTACTTCGCAGATTAATTACTACTATATATCAACTATTGCATTAATAAAATAACTGTTTTGTATTGAGGAAAAGCCAAATTGTTGTTACAAGGTGACTTTTGTTGGCTCAAGACATAATAATTTTAAGTAGATGAAGAGAGCGCACACTTCAATTAATAACACTTCAACAGATTGTTTTCAATAAAACTAAAACAATTTTACAATCTCTACAACGATCGGGATGCATGTTGTTTTGGCCTGAAGGTGCATTATGTCACACCTTACTTTGCATGTATATAAAAGAGCAACATATACAATTCAGAAGCCACTTTAGTCCCTTTCAAACTCTAAATATGTATTGCTCATCAAGTCTCATCATTGCTTTATCAATTCTTGGTAACAAACATGATTTGAGATTTTACAATTTTAAATTTTTTTCTATCATTTTCCCAATGAATTTAGGGTTACTATTTATTCGATAACCCCTTTATTCTCAATAAACTTCAAAAAAAATCATAACTAATTCTGAAAAATCCAAAGAGAGTGGCTTAAGTCTCTAGATGAAGCTTTACATGTCCTCTACAGGGCAAAATATCAAATGGTCCAATTTCTTAACTGTAAGAATAATTGGGCGTACCTGGAGTGCGACCGTTTCTCTCTTTATACCCACGCTAATCGTATCACAGTAGCGGAAGCGATTATGACGCACAGCAAATACACCACTATAGGAAGAAGAAAAGAGAAATATAGTAGAGGGAATAGGGATTCACAGTGACAGAGTTTCTGTATGTTAATTCAAGTGTCTTGCAACTGAATCCCTTTACGTCTATTTATAGGGTTCTATGCACCCCTTCCTCTTCTACTAACATGTCCTTCCATCAGAGAGACAAGATATCTTTTCGATTGAGAGATATATTGTCTCAGTGAAACAATGCCACTTGAAGAGTCATATTGCATCGGACCAAAAAAACATGACTCATAACATTTTGGATAATATTACATATATCGACCCAAGCATTTATGTTATTTATACTTTGACCCCAATCCTATTTGGCTTGGGCCCAATTCACCAAGGGTGGACTAGGCTATTTTCCAACATCTCCCACTCACACTTAGTGGATTAGATATGTCTCTTTTTCTTCCTTCTTTCATACTAGGTGCTTTGCCGTGACCGCGTAGGCATGACATCTGCATATAGGTGTATGTACTAGAAATCTCTTTTACAGAGACCAGCACAAGACAACCTTTATTTGTGTAGCTTGATTTTAATATTGTGCCTTAAATATCCTAGATTCATTTATATACACTTTCACATTGCTAATTTAATCCCTTTTGAGTCAGTATAAAACTCAGATTGCCTTTCTAGTATGCATAGTATCCACATTTATGAAATTATCAAAAATAATACCATAAAAGGACATGTCTCAGACACTAGCATATTTGTGTATATTTTAAGTAATCTTCCTTCCGCCCAGATATCACTTCAATATACATCAGCCGCTTTCCTAACAAAATACCATAGATCGCATCTATCATGATCGTAGGACATATGCTAAAGTAGCAGACGCTGAAGCACACCTCTGTGATATTGTCAAAGTCAAAGGATATGATTGGAAGAATTAGAAACTTCCTGGGACTCACACAACAATTAAGCAGGGATCTTCTTACTTGCTTCCCTTTTGCAGTTCTTTAGCACATGTGGTATGAATCACATGCTACAGTGTTACTCTCACACCATAAGAGCGCACGTCATTTTTCATTTTGTTATTAACACTGTACAGACTTAAGTCTAGACACTCCCAGCATCTAAACCCAAATTCTTCCTTTCTACTCAGATGTCAATATTGAAGAATTTGTTATCTGGCTACAGGCATCATGGAAGTAGATATCCATGATTCGATCCATACTAATGTTCATGTTTATGGATCTCATCTTGACACGCTACACTGTTGTCAAGGCGACATATGTTGTGTTTCTTCTCTACCATATCAGCATTCTAGCAGCTTTACCGATGAACACAATTGTCTCATCTTTGCACACCCCTCCTGAGTGTCAAAGGCGGTTGCTCGTGTGAGAGAGACAACCTCACAAGCCTGTACGATATACTAGACATTGTATACTTTCACACAGACATTTATACTAATAATGATAAGTACTTTAATTAATCATAAATGTAATAAAGTCTGAAATTTTTACATTTTACGTACACCAAGTGCCCTTACATGTTTTTCAAATGTTTCCTTGGCAATTGGTTTGGTCAGGGGATCTGCGACCATACTCTTGGTCGAAATATGTTGTACGGCAATAATTTTCTGTGCTATATAATCTCTTACAAAATTGTACTTAATGTCTATATGCTTGGTCTTACTATGATACTTAGGATCTTTAGTATAGGCTATGGCTGCAGTGTTATCACAATGCATTAATACTGGATTGGTACTCTCATTGCCAAATCCAAGATGTTCAATGAACCTCTTCAACCATAATGCCTCTTGTGCAGCTGCAGTGCATGCTACGAACTCGGCTTCCATAGAATGTAAAGCAATACATGTTTGCTTCTTGCTACTCCAACATATGGCGCCATTATTCAGTAAGAAAGTATAACCTGAGGTTGATCTTCGCTCTTCCTCATCTCCGCCTAAATCAGCATCAGAATATCCAACCAGGCGTAAATCACTTCCTTCGTAGCATAGTGCATAGTCAGAGGTGCCTTTTAAGTATCTCATGATCCTTTTTACTGCTTTCCAGTGATGCTCACCTGGGTTGGACTGGAACCTACTTACCAATCCTACCGCAAAGCAGATATCTGGCCTTGTACACATCATTGCGTACATTAAACTACCAACAGCACTAGCATAGGGAACTTTCATCATTTTCTTTTGATCAGACTCAGTTTTGGGACACATCTTATTGCTTAAGGTTACACCAGAAGCCACTGGGGTATCCAAGGAATTGCAGTTGCTCATGTTGAATCGTTCAAGAATCTTTTTAATGTAATTTTCTTGTGAAAGATATATGATTCTTTTTGAACGATCTCTTTGGATCTTAACTCCAAGTATATACTCTGCTTCACCCATGTCTTTCATTTCAAAATTTGATGAAAGCCATTCTTTAATAGCTATAATCGAGTTCAGATTATTTCTAGCCAATAGTATATCATCTACATATAAGGATAATATAACAAAATTACCCTTAAACCGTTTGATGTAGACACAGTGGTCCTCTTCAATCATTTGGAAATCATAAGAGGTTATTGCTTTATGAAACCTCAAATACCACTGTCTGGATGATTGCTTGAGTCCATAAATAGACCTTTTAAGTTTACAAACTTTATTCTTTTTTCCTTTTTCAATGAAACCTAATGGTTGTTCCATATAGATTTCCTCATCCAGATCACCATTTAGAAATGTAGTTTTAACATCCATTTGATGTAATTCTAAGTCCAAACTGTTTACTATTGCTAGAATAATTCTTATAGAATTAAATCGTACCACGGGTGAGAAGGTATCTTCATAATCTATACCTTCTTGCTGTGTATACCCCTTTGCAACTAATCGTGCCTTATACTTATCAATTGACCCATCCACCTTTCTTTTAATTTTGAGAACCCACTTGTTCCTAATGGCTTTTCGCCCTTTTGGTAGGTCAACCAATTCCCAAACTTTATTCTTTCTCGTTGAGTTCATTTATTCATCCATTGCCTTTTTCCATTCATCTTTAGCAGGACTGGATAAGGCCTCTAGTACCGAACGTGGTTCATCATCCCCATCAGGAGTAACAATAAGTGCTTCACTTTCTATTTGGAAGCGTCTTTTAGGGATACTTTCCCTGTTACTCTTTCTTGTAGGAGCTTCTTGCCTTTGTCTTTTCTTTTGTATAGGTCTTTGTGTTGACCTTTCTAAGCTCCCACTTAGATCGACATTTTGGGATGATTCAGGCATACCAACAGGTTCTATACTTATTTGTTCCTGTGTCTCATAAAGAGATACAGTGCGGTCAATGTCTCCCTTTTTAGGGAATTCATTTTCTAGAAATGTAACATCTTTAGATTCAATTTCAGTTACCGTTCCATCTTCATTTTCACCTATGAAGACATATCCTTTGGATTTCTTCAGAGTACCTTATAAAGATACATTTCTTTCCTCTAGGACCTAACTTGCCATACTTATGAGAATTATCATGAATGTATGCAGCTGACCCCAATGGTCTAAGGATACTAAGATCCGGCTTGCGTTTTGTCCATAACTCATAAGGTGTTGAAGTAACTGATTTTGAGGGCACACGATTAAGTACGAAGGTAGCAGTCATTAAAGCATCACCCCAATATGAAATTGGTAGATTTGCTTGTGCCATCATTGACCTAAACATGTCTAGAAGCATTCTATTTCTTCTTTCAGCAACTCAGTTCTGTTGGGGAGTGCCAGGGATAGTTAGCTGCCTAATTATCCCTTTTTCTTCACAGAGCTCTTTAAATTGATTAGACAAATATTCACGTCCTCGATCAGTACGTAATACTTTAACTTTATTGTCCATTTGATTTTCAACTTCATTTACGTATCATCTAAAGCACTCAAGAGCTTCAGACTTATGTGTGATCAAATAGACATGACCGTATCGTGAATAGTCATCAATAAAAGTGATAAAATACCAAGCTTCATGCCTTGCCCTCATACTCATAGGACCGCAAATATCAGAATGAATTATTTGCAATGGTTGTTCTGATCTGGTTCCCTTACCAAAAGGTTTTCTAGTTGCCTTACCTGCTAGACAACTTTCACACAAGGACATTTCCATATTGGATATGGATCCTAGAAAACCTTCTTTTGCTAGTTTAATCATTTTATTTTGATTAATATGCCCTAATCTAGCATGCCAAATAGCCATATCAACAGTTGAATCAGAAGAAGCAGCAAAGCAGTCATGTATATTATAATCATCAATAATATCCATTACAAAGAACTTCTTTGAAAGGAAAGCTAGACCATAAAATACAAAATTATAAAATATGTCTGCAACTTTATCATGAAAGTTTACATTAAACCCATAGTTCACAAGACATTTTACAGAAACTAAATTCCGTCGGATGTCAAGAGCATGAAGCACGTCATGTAGGATCAAAGGCTTCCCACTACGCAAAGTTAATTTGCAAGTTCCAATGCCTTTAACTTCAATCTTTGCATTGTTTCCTACATAAAGCTACTTACATTTGTTAGGCAGCCGACGGTATTCTACATAGGATCCTCGATCCCTCGTCACGTGGTCTGTTGAACCTGAGTCCAAAATCCAAGAAGAACAGATATTCTCTATTAGGAAAATAGTGCTAGAAACATAGGAAACATGTGAATTAACATAATCCACTAGTACCTTTCCACTCTCATTTCGCTCAGTGCAATCCCGTGCGAAATGACCCATCTTTTGGCAGGCAAAGCATTTGACCTTCTTTAAGTCATTTTTCTTCTTTTTCCCGCCCTTTTTTCCTTTCTTCTTGAATTCCTTTTTGCCTTTTACAAATTTATTCTTGTCCTTCTTTCCATTCTTTTGGAATTTATTCCCCTTCTTGGAATCGGGTTTTGTACTAGAAGGACCTACACCCTCTGTGTAGTAGGCATGGCCAGAGGACTTGTATGCCTCCAAGCGCTCATCTTCAAGTTTCAAGTGTTTAGCCACATCATTAAAATTTTTAATGCCTTCATTATGGGTTAGATTAACCTTCATGTGCTCCCAACTAGATGGCAATGATCTTATCACTGCCTGAACTTGTTGTTCATCAGACACAGTATGCCTAGCTTCCTTCAATTCTCTAATCATATTTGCCATCTCTCTTAGATGTTGTTTCATGGAAGTATTTGGCCTAAGCTTATACGTATCAAACTTGATAGTTAATCGTCTAAGCTTAGAGGTGGATGTACCACCAAACCTGTCTTTCAACGCTGCCCATATGGCTTGCGCTGTTTCATTTTTCTCATATTCACACATGAGGTCATCTGCCATTGTACTCAGCAATGTAATTCTTGCAATGCTATTTTTCTTTTTCCAAGCCTCATAGACCTCTTGGTCTCTCCTGTGTTGGGCTGTATTCCCAGTAGCAGGTTGTGCTACAACTGTTGTTAGAGGCTCCATTGCCTCTTGTTCCTCCAAAATATATTGGACTTTTTGGTGCCAGATATCCCAATTGTCACCATTTAATTTGTCCCCTTTATTTAACTCAGAGATGATGTTCTTAGTTGCCATTTTCAATTCTGGAGACAAATTTATTCCACATTCAATATGTCTCTCTAAAGGAATTAAACTATTGAACATATTATCGACAATATATAGCACAACATAGTATACAATGTGTACTTATATTATTCTTAACCAGAAAAAATAGTAATACTACAAAATTCATGATCAGGAGTATACGTTTGTATCTCCCATCACATAAATATTAGCAACATTACTAAAATTCTGTCAAGAATTATATATATGTACTTTAAATACTCTAACTTTTAGGATTAACAACTCCTAAAAGCTCCCACTTAACAAAAACATATAATAATATAATGAATTATCAACTAAATCATGCTTCATTATAATATAAATAAGACAATATTCACTCTATAATATTTGAAAACATGTTTATAACACATTTAAATATAACAAAATAATATTGAATTCAACAAATGAATTTTAGAAGTTTTAAAATGATTTAAAACATTCATAAACACACTTAGAATATTATAAACATATCTTAATAAGTGTCAAAACTAATCATATAGCATATCATATTAAAGATCATGAATTTAGGGATTTTTAGAAGCAAACCGGGTCCCATTCGACTCATGCACGCGCCCCCACGCGCCCCAAGAAGTCAGAAATAACCCAAAAAAATAAAAAACAGAAAATACACACGCATACAGTGGCACGTGAACACCACGCGCCACCTTCCGGCCACAAACCGGCGACACGCGTCGGCTCATCCACTTCCACGCGCCGAGGACTATCGGATGGTGTCTACCACGTGTCAAATTAATATGCCACGTGGCCTCACGCCCCACGTGGCTTTTCTGAAAAAAAAAACTTTTTTTTTGGGCTTCAGAAGTCTGGGCCTCACTTGTTGGGCCTGGACTGAACTCTTTTTTTTTTTTTTTTTTTTTTTTTTTTTTGTGGTTCGGCCCTCACATATTGGACCTAAAAATTGGGTCGAATTTTTTTTTTTAAAATGATTCGGCCCAAACACCCTTAAACAAAAAAAAACTTTTTTTTAAACGCCGAAATGACGTCGTTTTTGGAGGCCGGAGGTTGTCTTCAACCTCCAGCCGGGTCGACCCGGACCCGGTTACAGGCGTGGGTCGGGTCCGTCGACCCGGTAACTTCCCTCCTCCGTATCTTCTTCTTCTGACGTCCATTTTGGGTGTTCTTGGTGTCGTTTTCGATCGTTTTTTTGAGCTCTACGTAATGGGACTAATTTCAAATCCTAATTCTCTGATTTTAAAATGACCCAATACCAAAAACAATTTCGTTTTTCATGCTTTCTCTCTCTAAGTTCTTTTGTTTTATGATTCTAAATTTACAAATGTTATATCTTTATGCCTATACGAAGAGCATACCCTCAAACTCAGAAATACAGAGGAAGCATTATACATATATTATCATGTGAATCTCAAGAACAAATATCAACAAGTTCCCGCACGCATATATGTGACTATAGAAAATATCATATAGATTTTTGAAAATAATAACATACACATCATATTATCGTAATATGAGGATTATAATCCCATACAGGATAAACCTAGCTCTGATACCATGTAAGAATAATTGGGCATACCTGGAGTGCGACCGTTTCTCTCTTTATACCCACGCTAATCGTATCACAGTAGCGGAAGCGATTATAACGCACAGCAAATACACCACTATAGGAAGAAGAAAAGAGAAATATAGTAGAGGGAATAGGGATTCACAGTGACAGAGTTTCTGTATGTTAATTCAAGTGTCTTGCAACTGAATCCCTTTACGCCTATTTATAGGGTTCTATGCACCCCTTCCTCTTCTACTAACATGTCCTTCCATCAGAGAGACAAGATATCTTTTCGATTGAGAGATATATTGTCTCAGTGAAACAATGCCACTTGAAGAGTCATATTGCATCAGACCAAAAAAACATGACTCATAACATTTTGGATAATATTACATATATCGACCCAAGCATTTATGTTATTTATACTTTGACCCCAATCCTATTGGGCTTGGGCTCAATTCACCAAGGGTGGACTAGGCTATTTTCCAACATTAACCAATCATGCTAGAAAATCCACGTCATCTATACTATTAATTTGGTCACTCAGCACATCCAGATTATTTGTGCCAACTTGAAAAATTCTTTTCTTGTAATTTATGCATCAAGTTTTAGCAAATTATAGCCGGTTTAAAAGCTCTAGATGTGTATCTTTGGGCAGGAAAATTTCGTGTCTAGCTAACTAAGCTCATTTGCTCTATTTTTGCTTCATCCAAAGTTTAGTGCTCAGTAGGGCATTTTTACCCTCTAACTTTGCTCCCATTTGGCATTCATAGTCATTCACCTTATGAAGTAAATCAACAAGTTATCTCTTCAAATTCATTTGGTGACCCTTTAACTTCAAGTGAACCTTTGCAAATTCCAGGCGGGCCAATGTCAAGGACAAGAGCTAATAAAAATTAAGGAAGCATAATGGGATAGTGCAAGAGATTCAGCCAAAGCAAATGATTTATTTTTAAATTTATAAAATAATATTATTTTTAATTTGAAATAGTGCAAGAGATTCATACATTATTAATATTATAAATTAATTTGAATTAGTTTAATATTATAAATATTATTTTTAATATAAAATTATTAATATAATATTAATAAAAAATGATTTATTTTTAAATTTATTCTTAATTAACATTGATTAATAAATAATATTATAATATTATGAATATTATTTTTAATATAAAATTCATTTTTATTTAGTCACAAAATTTTTCAGTGGCAAACTCTGTGGCTATTAGCCATGTAAAAATTCTGTAAGAAAAATTTCTGACGAAATTAGCCACGAAAAAACATTATGTGGCTAATTATGTCAGAAGTTAAGTGTTTTTTGTAGTAAAGATCTCTAATTCTTGTGAAATGGACTCCAAAAGTAAAATGTTGAAGTAGAGCAATGGATGTCCAATCACTACTCCAAGTTAAAATGAGAATTATATAGCATATTGAAGGAGTTGAAACAAGGCTCCATGAGTGGTGAGGAATATTTTCAAGAGATGGAGTTGCTACGATTAGAGCTAGTGTTAAGGGAACTCCAAAAGCCATTATGGATTGGTAATAGAGTTGTTTGGAGTTTCCTTGGTGGACAATATAGAGCCAAATCAAACTTGTGAGGTTAGTGAACTAAGCGGAAAGTGCTGATGGATGTAGGTGGCTGTTGTGTCTATTGCGATTCTTTGGGTTGCTTTCTTATCTAGAGCTGAACTACCCTAAAGAAAGAGTGTCGATCCCCGCACCGAATTCTAAGCGAGTGGCTCATTATGAGACCTTGTTTGCATGCCTCCAAGAAGGTTGATAAGGCCTTGATTAGGGTTGAGGAATGAACATATCCTGGCATGGGTTAAGAAGTGAAAGACTTAAAGCAAGTGATAAATCATATTCCTTGCTTACTGCTCGTGTACTCAAGGAATGTAGTATCTCAAGTAAAGCGTAAACCAAGCACCAAAGCCCTACTTTGAAGCTCAGCATAGCCATTAAAGCTAGAAAGAAATCACTCATTCTTTGAAGATGCATTGATGTGAAGAGAGTGTTGGGATTGGTAGGTAGAGTAGAAAATTAAAATTCAAAAGGTTTCCAATCCCTACTGCGGATCTGTTAATGACGTTTAAATCGAATAGTAGAGAAACATACATTTCTTATGTGTTTAGTCTTTGTTTTTGATATCAAGGAGGTAACAGCTAGGATCAGCACCCTCTACTGGTATCCACATGAACAGGAATCTAACACGAATAGAGTGCTAGCGCCACCAATGTCCCTCTCTAGAGTTATTTTTTTTCTTGTGGCTCTCTATATATCTTTCATCGCTAGTAGAAACCCTAGCTCACCCTTTTAAATAACTGGTTAGTGCATTCTATTTTATGATGGATATTGGATTTTTAAAATTAATCTTAATTAATTTTGAAATACATATCATATCAATTAACACTTAATTATCTTTTAATAAGCTAATTAAATAAATATGGTTTAATAAATCTATCTAACAGTTTTAATTTAATCTATTTATTTAATATGAATTTAGAGCTAATAAAAAAAGATTTAATTTATCTTTATAAATTAAATCCGAGATATTATATCTTTATCATATTAGTTATTAAATTTAATTTATCAAATAAAACTAAATTTAAAACTAACACAATATAATAATATTATCATATAATATATATATATATATATATTATATGATAATATTATATTATTAAATCTAGACATAACTTAGATTCAATGAATCTGGACATTATAGCTTGTGTTGGGCTATTTTTGTGTGCGACCCTGTAGGCCCATATGAAGTTGGCAATGGGCCAATGATTATACTAACCCAGAGGTTGTAAGCGGCCTCTAGCAAAATATTACAACTACCCAATTTATATGAGGATCGATAAACCGATACAACCTGTTATATAATCATATCACGTCCTTTTTGTCAGACGATATTTCAATTAAGAATGAGGCATGGAAAATGTCATCCTCCCATTCCTGGCCATTACTTTCTCGATCCCTGAGTAGTTGACTATAGAAATAAAAGCTCTTTTACATCGTAGTATGGTCATACATTTCTTAGACTCACTCATCAAGGGGCCTAATAATATCTCTCTACTAATATAAGGGATAAATTCCTTCTTGACCATTCAATTCCTCTGCAAGAAAACCACCAAGCCTAAACATAGCCTTTATCATCACCCAGTCAAAGGTGACTTTTGACTAGGTTAAAGATGAGTGACTCTTGTGTAGGAATCCATGATGATCTCATGTCAAAAGGGCATAGTGATATGGTTATACATGAGACAAGCTTATGACTTGATCTATGTAGCTTTCTCATAGTGGGTCGGTCCAGCACTTTGTACTTTTACAAGTGCCAAGGACTTTGATTTGTATCTCCATACTTTTTCAAAGTCATACTGGTCTTATTTTATCTTTGCACCTGTATAGATGACCGATTATGGCCATTTAGGACAATCATTATGATTTATCCAAGGATAGTTATCAAAGTGAACATGCAAATAATATGATAAGAAAATGGAGAAATTCATTAAATAACAATGTTCAAAGTACAATGATTAGTGTAATATCCCAAAATGTACTCAAGGGCTAAATGTACAGAATAGATGGTGGGATTAATGACAGAATTACCTCTAGAAATTTTGTTACGACTTTAGTAAATTTTCACATGCAAAAATTGGCAATTGAATATTATATTGCAAGTGGATATTTTATAAGATCATCATCTCCTTCAAAGGGCCATGACTTATGTAAGATATAAGGAGACAATATAGGTTATTAATATATGACATGTGAAGGCAATTTGACCAAGTTGTAAAAGGTGGTGACTAAGTCAACAATTTCAACTAAAGAAGTAATATTTGAAGAGTTGGAATTATGATTGATTCAAGAAGCTCTTTTGGCTATTCCAAGGGCTACAATTCGTATGGCATGAGGAGGAAAAGAAAATATGTTGAATTGGTCAAATATTGCAACTAAAGTAATGTATTTGAAGAGGCAAAATTTATGATAAATCAAGGAGTATTTGTTTTTTCTCTTTAAGAGCTATTTTCGGTGACAATAAAGAGAGAAAGAGAAGCACATGAAAGACCATGTAAGGAGATGAAGACTTGGTCAATAATTGTAGGCCAAGCATAAGATGATATCTTGAATACAAAGGGGAAAACATTTCGGTCAAAAAGGGAGGAAGAAGGAAAGAGAAAACTTGAAGTAATTTTCACCACATCTTTTATCTACTTTTGCACCATATTTTCGTTTGGACTTTGAGAGATAAGAGGGGCCAAAAATCTAATCATTAAGTCACATATTTCCTCTCTCCTCAAGTCAGTTACAACAGCAAAAACGTAGAGGAAGAAAAGCAAGGTTTTAAGGTGAGCTTAATCTTGATTTTTCACCTTCTTAACCTCATCTATGGCTCAAGTGACCTTCATGAAACTTGTTCCTCTCTTCCTTAGCTTCATTTCTATGGTTTTTGTTTTTGAAGAGGAGGAGTTTTCAGCCACCTTGCAAAAACAAAAGTTGAGGAATCAAGAAAAGAACACAAAAAGAAGCAAGAGGTGAGTAAGAGCATTATGTTGATGTATATGAAGCTTTAATTGGCTGAGTTGTGGTGGGCTATTGTGACAGCCCTAATTTCGTTTTTTTAGGGTATATTAGGGATCATGAAGCCTTCATCCTATATATGTGCTTATATGTTGGTTTGGAGGCAAATGAGCTAAGCTTAGTGATTAGATAGTGAAGTGGTTGTTTGTTGTGAAATACCCTAAAATTCTGCCAAAACAGGACATGGGGAATGAGTTGGAATTTGTTCATTTTGATGTTACCATTGTGTTCTACACGAAAAATTATGTGGGAATAGGTTTGGTTATTGATTTTGAAGCCATTGGACACATTGGTTGAAAATTGGAAAAACTGTCAAGTGTAACTTTGTGCGGGGCAGTCAGTTTGTAGGGACATTTTGAATGGGCAATTGGTGTCTAAAAATTCTGAAACTTTCCAGTCTTAAAGTTCACATTCCAAGATTCAAAATGGACATATTATTTGTGTCATTTCGGTTTTTGAGCTGGGAGTTCTAGTTGTCCAAAGGTTGATGTCGAAACTGGACCTAATTCTGGAGCAGTGTGGAATGTTGTGTAATTCTGGAATTGTGTGGTGTTTTCTGATAATGATTCATATTTTTCCTATGAAGAGGACTTCAAGATCTTTCAATAGGCTTTGAGATCACCTCATTTTGATTTTTCTAGAATTAGTTATGATTTTTCAAAGATGTTGGAAAATTCTGGCAGATTGGTCACCTATGCGAAAATTGAAGATTTTATGGCATAATGTAATATTGTGGAACTTTGAGGGTAGAAATTAGCCTTTTAGGTTAATTGACCACTTTAGCTCCTTAGTTGACTTGATTAATTGACCATAGTGATAATCAACTTAAGTATTATAGAGATAAAACTTGGGAAAGAGATTGACGGGTTGTCCCTAACTTGGTTTACAGGATTTGATATTTGCCATCCTCGTGAGCCCGCTGTGCCAAGAAACGTCGGGAAAGGATCAGGTAGTGACTCTCTCTCTTATACTATGTGTAATGCTCTGTATGTGTGTGTTATCACTGTTCTGTGATGAATCTTTGATGCTGCTGCGGTTACAGCTGGTGATAGCTGTCGTTTACAGCGCAAGCTGTCGTTATTGTGATTACAGGGTAAGCTGTCGTGATGTTGATTACAGCAAGAGCTGTCGTATTGTGTATACAGCCGTGAGTGCTGTCGTTTATGGTGAAAACCATGTATCTTTGATATTGTTGTTGCTGTTGCTGTTTGTGATTTATGTACATGCTTTGTGTTTATGCATTGTGTGAGTGGTGTGTTACTACTGAGATTCTCTCGAATCTCATTCTTTCCTATGACTAACATTTCAGACAGGGCGTGTGGCTCAAAGGAGAAGCGGCCAACCCGGAGCAATTAGGACCCTTGGGGGTATATAGTTGAATTGGAAATGTTGGTTATGTATTTTGAACTCGGGATTACTGTAGATTTTGAATCAGGAACACTACATTCCATTTTGGTTGTGTAATCCCCTAGTATATACTTATAAACCTTCAGGTTTTTATGCATAGAACCCGGAAGTTGCCGGGGATGCGGTTATACACTCTGATATGATTGAATGTACATTAACTGCACAGGTAATTATATTCGAATATTGAAATTGAGACCTGGATGGGAAAAAAGAGTTTTGAAAGTTTTGTAAAAATTTTACTGTGAGACAGAAAGTTTAAAACGAGGTTAAAGCATCCAATGGTCTCTAATCCGATTTAAATATGTGTTATCGAATTATAATTACGTGTTTAAAGTCAGGGGGTTACAATTAGCCTTTAGGGAAAAATTTCCAACATCCTCCCACTTGCTCTAGGTACAATCATTAATTTGCCTAATTCCTATTGTCCTAACTTGATGCTCATGCTTTGACTGTGTAAGCAACTTGTTAAGAGGATCAGTAACATTGTCTTCTCCAACTACTTTGTATATTTTTATATCATTTCTAACATTGATTTCTCTAATGAGATAAAATTGCTTGACTATATGCTTGGTCCTTTAATGTGACCTAGGCTCCTTGGCCTGTGCAATAGCACCACTGTTGTCACAGAATAAAGTTATTGGATTTGAGATGGTAGGCACAACCCTTAGTTCAGTAATGAACTTTTTGATCTAAACAGCTTCCTTAGCTACATTTGATATTGCTATATACTTAGCTTTTATTGCAAAATCTGCAACAAGTGCTTTGCAGTCCAATGACCCTCACTAGGATCTTGTTGATAGCTGCTAGTCATACTTAAGGAAAATGAGACATTTGGTCAAGTACATAACATGACATACATGATGGATCTAATGGCTGAGGCATATGGAATCTTGCTCGTGCAATCTCGCTGATCAGGTGCATTAGGACACAGATCCTTGCTAAGATGGATGCCATGAGACAAGGGCATGTAACCCCTTTTTGAATCCTATATACTGAACTGATACAGTATCTTGTCTATGTATTTGTTCTGACTTAGGCCTATTAGTCTCTTGGATCTATCTTTATAGATGCTAATCCATAGGATGTAGGTGGTTTTACCTAAGTCTTTCATTAAGAAAGCCTTTCCTAACCAAGACTTGACACTCTGCAAGGCAGGAATGTCATTCCCAATAAGTAGGATGTCATCTACATTAAGTACTAGAAATACAACTGTGCTCCCGCTACTTTCTTGTAAACACATGGTTCATCGATGTTTTGAATGAATCTAAACTCTTTGAATAATTTATCAAAATGATGATTCTGGCTCTGGTATGCTTGCTTCAATCCATAAATGGATCTTTGAAGACATGTACATGTTAAGGTAGTAACTTCATCTTTCATATATTATGCCATGGTTCAATTTTTAGTATAAGCGTTTCACCTAAGAGGGGGAGTGAATTAGGTGATACCAGAAATTTTTGTTGCACTTAAGAAAATTGACAAAATATTTAAAGCAGTTGAGAGTAAGGAGATATATCACTGAAGTGTACACCAGGAGTTATATTGGTTTGGCCATAACCACTTTGACCTACGTCCAGTTCTCAGAACGTCTCTGAGAGTTTTACTATATCTTTTAAGATTCAGTGGGTTCTTGGCACCTCAGTACACAACAAGTTCCTTCACCTGGACACTCGCTCCCCCTTAGACATTGTAATCAAATCCCCAACTCAAGGTTCAACAACCTTAAGTTGTGTCAATAATGAATATTGAGTTTTGTAATGAAAATCTCTCTTATTGAGCAAATGTATAAACACTGAAGTATAAAGAATGAGTATAAGAAAACAAAGCACAAAGAGTATATTGATCGATGTGTGATTGCTTGTTCTTAGTTGTTCTCTTTTGTTCTTTGAATGCTCCATATATATAGATGATTTGTAGTGTCCATTGGAAGCATTTCAAATATGTTCGTTAGAGTCACGCAATATACTTAGAATATACTTAGAATACTAATACAATAACGGGTTAATCATATAGAAAACAAATCAATAATCATTGGATTAAAATTTTGTTTTCTAGACTTCATTACTCAAGTGGCTACTCGAGTGATCATGCTCATTACTTGAGTAGTCCCTCTAGTAATCTCATTAAAAATCAGACAGAGAGTACGTCAATGTTTTCTTACCATATTACTCAATGAAGCATTCAAGTAATCTTTTCAATAATACCGGGTAAACAAGGTTACTTGAATGATCCCTTGAGTAAGCATCTATTTTCTTTATAGTTTATTTGAGTGATCCCTCAAGTAAATTTATAATATGTTTTCAAATTACTCGATTACTCCCTCGAGTAACAACATCAAATTACTACATACTTCACAAGCAGCAGCTAATTCAGGACTCTATTTGCTAGCCTCACGAATAATTTCATTACCCTCATGAGCAAGATCATGTCCCTCATTACGAGCTTGTACAAATGCTTCTAGAGCTACTCGGTTAGCTACAACATGAGTGCATTTCCCCAAGGGTGCCCTAAAAGTCCCCCCCGAATTGTAGTATGGAATCATTCTCAAGTGATCCCTCAAGTAATACTTCAAATAACTCTACAGATTACTTGAGTGGTCCCTCGAGTAAATACTTTTCTCAAATGGTTACTCGAGTAAAGTTTGTCAATTCTTGGCCGAGAGTTATTGGAAGATATTTTTCCTAGTTACTCGAGTGGCTACTCGAGTAATGCCTTTTGTCATGTGTTTACTTGAGTGATTACTCGAGTAATGGTCCATATAACTTTACAGATTACTCGAGTGACCCCTCGAGTAACTTCTTCCAAATTTTGGCAGTGCCCATCTAGAACATTTTCTTCAACATTACTCACGTGCTCACTTGAGTAACAGAGTTGATTACTTGAGTGCTCACTCGAGTAAACCTTTAAAAAATCTGCCAGTGATGTTTTTCCTATGCTCTGTCTCTCAGTTCTTCTTCATTACTTCAGTGCTTACTTCAAGTAAAGCTTTTGTTTGCCATTTAGTTACATTGTTCATATTCTTTTCTTTGTTATCAAATCCTTTTATGTTATTGATCCAATCTTTGTTATCATCAAAACATATCAAAACACATGGGATCTAACATTCTCCCCCTTTTTGATGATGACACAACTTGGTGATTTTGAACAAAGTTTTTGAAATTGAGTTTTCAATCATATGTGTCTTAAATACTTTTCATGTGAAATCTTTTGTTCAATTTAAACTTGAAAACTCTTTTGAAATAGCTTAGTAAAGATCTTTTCAAATGATCTTGAAAAAAATGAGTTTTTGTTCTTATTTACTTGTTCACCTTGCATACACAATTGAAAACTCATTAGTTCCACAATGCAGTATAACTTGAATGAAATTTAACCTTAATGGCATAAAGAAGAAAAATGAATAAAGGAGAATTCATTCATAATCAAACTTAGAATTCAAAGTTAAAAGCTCCCTAAAGCCCTGTACACCTATATCCCCTATACATTTACTCAACTTTTGATCACAAAATCACTTAGGCTCTTCTCCCCGTTTTTGTCTTCATTACAAGGGTGGAATCAATCATGAGGAGGAGTAGATAGTTTGGCTGCTGAGATAGGAGTAACAGGAAATTCCAAAGATTCATGTGATCCATCTAAACTGGAAGAGTCTATAGATGTTGATTCAGGTTTAGGAAGGTTCACTAGAGGTGTCTGAAGATCCTCTGGAGGGTTCACTGAAGGATTCTGAGGTGATGGGTAAGGAATCAAAAAAGTAATTTCTACTTCCTCTATAGTAACATATGAAGATACAAGCACCTCCCCAGTGCGTGCAGGTGAGGCAATGGGAGAAGGTATTGACTCAGGCTGAACTGGCTGAGTTGGATCATCGTGGTGATATGGATTGGCTCGGATATGTCAGGGTCAGGCATAGAGAGCAGAAGATTATTGGGTCCAATCTTAGAGGGTCTATGTTCAATAGGAGTAGGAGAAGGAATAGGCTTAAAGAGGCTATGTTTAAAAGGTCCAGGAACAGGGGAGCTCGATGCCATAGCATCAAGTCTAGCAACAATTGATCTCAGAAGCTAACCTTGGGCACGTTGCTCAGCGAACATCTCTTCATGCATGTTATCCATCCTTTCCACAAGTTGACCCATTTTCTCATTCATGTGGGTTATCAACTCTACATTGGTATTGGCAGTGTCGATATGGAAACCCTTTAGAATGTTCTCCATGAAAGTTTGCATTGAGGCTCCAAAGAATGAAGGAGAGGATGTGTTAGCTGGAGCAGAAGACTGAGTGTCATCCATCTGACTTGTTGCAGTCTTAGTCTTCTTCTTCTTCTTGGGAATTACTTCTAGAGGAGTCTTTAGAGCAATATCAATGTTCAACTTCCCAATTTGATTTCTCCCAATTGGTGTTATCCTCTCAATTGGCTCCTTACTCTCCAAGTACCATATCTTGTTTTTCTTCAAATCCTTCTTCTTGATTATAGCCTTTGACCACCAATCTTGCCATGTTTCTGACAATGACTGCGGATTCATCAAATTTGTTCTTGAATATCCATTAAGTGCCAATGATCGGATGATCCTTCGGTCGGGGTACCAATTCCCAAACTTGATTTCTTTCAAATTGGTTTAGTTCTTCTTGTATTGCTATAACCTAATCATTGTCTGATAGGGCTTCGTCAATGTTAGAATGTTCAATCTCAGAAATAAAATAAGAAAAACTAACTTCATTGAAAATTCTATTTCTAGTTTTGAATCCTTCTTTAATATTTCCTATGACTTGATCTAGGGGATGACTTTTATTGTATTTCCAGGCTCTAGGCTGTCCTAGTGACTGATCTTCTTCCTTGGTTTGATTAACTTCTGGAATAAGAGATTTATAGATAGATTGACCATTTTCTTGATTTAAAACAACTTCCTACTCATCATCAATGGTTTTGTCAGAGGATTCAAATTCATCAAATACAACATAAATTGATTCTTCAACAACACATGTTCTTTTATTGAAAATTCTGTATGCTTTACTTCGGTTAGAATAGTGTAGGAAAATTCCTTCATCTGTTGTAGAATCAAATTTTTCTAAGTTATCTTTACTATTATTATGAATGAAACATTTACAACCGAAGATGTGTAAATGAGCAAGGTTTGGCTTCCTTCCTTTGTATAGCTCGTATGATGTCTTTCCAAGTTTTGTTCTAATGTATGCTCTATTTGAAATATAGCATGCTGTGCTCATTGCGTCGGCCCAAAAAACTTGAGACATATTCTTTTGATTCAACATTGCTCTAGCCATTTCAACGAGCACTCTATTCTTACATTCAATAACTCTATTTTGTTAAGGTATCCTTTGAGCAGAGAAATTGTGATCAATGCCATCAGTATCACAATATTCTTCAAAGGCTTGATTTTCAAATTCTCCAACATGATCTTTCTTAATACCTGTAATGGATATACCATTCTTATTTTGCACTTTCTTAGCAAAAACAATAAATTCTCTAAAGGTGTCATCCTTTGATGATAGAAAAATGGTCCATGTAAATCTAGAAAAAGCATCAACAATGACTAATGAATATAAGTTTCCACCAAGACTCTTAACTCTTACTGGTCCAGCTAAATCCATTTGTAATAATTGAAGTGGTCTATTGGTTGATATCTCATTTTTCAATTTGATAGAGGATTTAGTTTGTTGACCCTTTTGGCATGAATCACAAATCAAATCATTTTTG
Source organism: Inga laurina (assembly GCA_963855925.1). Classification (NCBI taxonomy): domain Eukaryota; kingdom Viridiplantae; phylum Streptophyta; class Magnoliopsida; order Fabales; family Fabaceae; genus Inga; species Inga laurina. The sequence continues at coordinate 50,617,781 of OY979708.1, forward strand.
AAATTTACTTTGTGTAATCCAATCACTAAATCCTTTTTAATTAATTTGCCTGGTTGGTGCATGTTGACATGAGCTAGCCTCTTATGTCAAAACCAACTTTTATCGGCATTACTTAGAAAACAATTTTTAGAGTCATTTTTACTGATATCAAGAGTATAATAGTTACCTTCCCTTTTTGCTCTAAGCTTTTCTTTGAGATTCTTCTTATCTAATTATAAATTTTTCTTGTTTACAATTAGACATTCCTCTGAGTCAAATATTACCTAGTTGTCTTTATCTGCACTTTGACTCACGCTCAGCAAGTTATGACACAAGCCTTCAACGTAATAAACATCTTTTATATGCCTTTATCGTTTTTGATTTCACTAATTCCTGCTATCTTTCTAGATTGATTTCGTCTAAATTTTACCTTCCTACCTTCTTTTGGTTGTAATGAGATAAAACTTTCAAAATCACCGGTCATATGTCTGGAGCATCCACTATCTATGTACCATTTGTTGTTCTTGGATGCTTTAAGACATATCTGGAATCAAATATGATTAAGTCTTAGGTAGCCATATCTTTTTGGGTCCTTTTGGGTTAGCACAAAAGATTTTTGGAGCATATGAACCTTTAGATACCTATTTCATTGGTACGAAAAAATGCCTTTTAGACCTGCCCTTTTAGACGTGTTATAGAAGATAAGGTCTCAAATGTATAGGCGATGGCAGTTTCGTAATAATGCAAAACTTGTGAGCCCGGTTCCTATAAAGAAAGGTCTAAAAACAGGTTATTTAGACTGGTTATAAAAAGAACCGGTCTAAAAATAAAAAAAATAATAAAAAAACATGCAATAATACATTTTCTAGAAGGTTGTAATATAATGGGTATATAATATATGTTCTGAATTTAAAAAAAAATCCATTATTTTTTAGACCAGTTGTATTTCAAAACCGGTTTAAAATGTTAAAATTTTATATCTGTTGTTATTAAGAATAGATCTAAAAGTACAGAAATAAAAAAAAATTTTAAGACCGGTTATTTGAAATAACTGATCTAAAAGGCTTGATATTTTAGATCGGTTATTCCCTTAAACCTATTTATAAAGTTTAGCATTAAAAAATAAAAACGTGGCCTATTTTTAAGACCAATTGTAGGGAACAACCGGTCTAAAAGGTTTTCTATTTTAGACCGGTTGTTCCTTGAAACCGGTCAAAAAGTTTAATATTTTAGACCGGTTGTTCTCTTAAACCGGTCTAAAAAAGTTTTTAGCTACTTTTAAGACCAGTTTCTGGGAACAACCGGTCTAAAATGTTCAAATTTTAGACCGGTTATTCCCAATAACCGGTCTTAAAAATGCTGCCATTACCCGCCCTAAAAGGCTTTCTAGCTCGTGGGTTTTTTTCATGGTTAAATTTGAAACTTTCCCCTTCTGCTAAATTTCTCCTTTGACCAGCCGTTCCTCCTGGACATATCCCTCCTCCATCCTTAATGCTCCTCGTAGTTCCTCTTGCACATGAAGACTACCAGTAGAAGATCTATATTGCATTACGGCACTGTTTTTCATACTCAAATATGAAACTTTCCCCTTCTTCTTCTAAATTGCTCCTCTGCCCAGCCGTTCCTCCTGCACACGAAGACCGCTGGTGGACGCAGATCTAGATTTTATTATGGTGCTCCTTGCTGTTTCTCCTTCATCTTGAAGCTCCTTATTGGCTGTTTATCCTTGGGTGTCTTCCTGAAGCTCATCGCCGTTTCTCCTTCGATGTCGTCAGTGTCTTCCTGCAGGTAATTAGAATATACATTGGGTTTTTTTTCTTTGATAAATTGGTCAAGGCCAATTTAAGATATTTGAATTTTTTTATCTGAATTTAAGATACAGATGCATGAGAAATGGTGTTCCATTCCCTTTTACTTTTCTGTTTACTTTGCTGGATTGTTTGTCAAAGCTTTATGGATTTCTTTTAAGATTAAGTGTAGGGGAGAGTCGACCTTAGGAAATTAGGTTAATTCTTTTTTCTTTTATTTGTTTTCACATGGTGAACTCCACCGTTATCATGGTTTAATCACGTATCTCTTGCCAGTAGTTAGAGCTATATTGCTTATTCATTAGTCTATGCTTGCATTGTGGACAATTCAAGAGATACGTGTGTGTGAGGGAAGGATGAATGTGTGAATTTGTATGATTTTTTGATTGTTGGCTAGCTTGTTGTTGATTAATTGCATTTTGGACAAGCTAAAAGTTATGATGTTCTTCTTATGAATTATAGTAATGATTGACATACGAAGCATGCTTATAGTAATGATGTTCTTCTTATAAATATACTTGTACATTACAATTAAACATACATAAGATTATGTTGATTGGTCTAAGAATGGGCACACTAAAGGCAGTGCATATAATGTTCATGCCTCTATAGAAAATGACCATTTTGAGAGTATTCAACTGCTTTACTGTCATTTTCAGATGTCCACTTTTAAAGTTTCATTTACATATAATCTTAATGCCCTGTTTAGTTACTGAGGAAGAGCCAGAGAGGGATTCACTCATCCGCCTCCTTGACCGATGTTTAATTTTTCCCCCTGTAATCATTAAATTGTATACTTAGGTGTGTTAGGTTTGTGAAACCAAGGGTTATGGTCAAGTTAAAAATTAAATTATATTAATTTTACTAACATTATTGGTTAGGGTGTTGTCTTACCGTTTTATTGGCATCTTCCTTGCTTTGCATGCTCTTGGGTGTAATGATTGCATGATCTCATCATAGTCCTGCCTTTTCCAGGGGAAAAAGTAGAAAACAGAAAAAAAGGTGTTGGAATATATGGATCGTAGTTGGATACAAGCTAAACGGATGAGTGTTGAATATGATGTTGGGGTGAGGGGTTTTTTAGACTTTGCAAAAAGAAATGTTGATGATGATAGTGATATGTCTTATTGCCCTTGTATAAAATGTTTGAATGAGAAGCGACTAAGTGTTGCAGATCTATATACACATTTAATTTATGTAGGGTTTTGTAAGACGTATATAGTATGGGTATGGCATGGTGAACAATTAGAAATGCTAAGTGCATCTCAACAGGGGAGAGTGACTTGTGATAATAATGATACGGATCTGGATGATCGGATAGAGGATATTATTCATGATGTAGGAGAAGATGCTTTTGAATAATCATATGCATATGGTAGTATGTGCAGTGATGCTTTGAAGCCGTTATACCCAGGGTGTAAAAATACCAATTGTTGCAAGCTGTATTGAAATTGGGAAGTTTGAAAGCACGGCATGGGTGGAGCAACAATAGTTTTTCAGAAATGCTTGAGTCTTTTAAAGACATGCTTCCTGATGATAATATGTTGCCTTGTCGATACTATGATGCTAATAAAATACTGTATCCACTAGAGATGAAGTATAAAAAGATCCATGCATGCCCTAATGATTGCATATTGTATAGAAAAGAGCATGAAGAGAAAGAGCAATGTTCGATATGTGAAACTCCGAGGTATAAATCAAACATGGCCCCTGCAAAAGCGTTGTGGTATCTTCCAATCATACCAAGGTTCAAGTGCTTGTTTGCCAATGAAATTGATTCCAAAAATTTGAGATGGCATGCAGATGAGAGGATTTCTGATGGAAAGCTTTGACATCCAGCTGATTCTTCTTTATGGTAGAAAATCGATCAATTATTTCCTAGCTTCGGTAATGAACCTAGGAATCTTAGGCTTGGGCTTAGCACATATGGCATGAATCCTTATGGTAGCCTAGGCAGTATACATAGTTCATGGCCTATTCTGTTGGTAATTTACGACTTTTCTCCTTTGTTATGTATGAAACAAAAGTATATTATGTAGTCTATGTTGATTTCAGGACTAAAGCAACCCGGAAATAACATAGATGTTTACCTAGAACCCTTGATTAAAGACTTTAAAGAGTTGTGGGATAAAGGTGTTGATGTTTTTGATACGAACAAGAAGGAGACTTTTAATATGTGAGCAATGATCTTTTGTACTATAAATGACTTCCCTGCATATGGGAACTTGTCAGGATATAACGTTAAAGGCCACAAAGCATGTCCATTTTGTGAAGAAGGCACATGCTACCATCAACTTTAACATGGAAGAAAGATGGTTTACCTTGGCCATAGGTGATTTCTTAGACAAAGCCACCCATTTCGTAGATTAAAAAAACCTTTTTTCAGTAGCCAAGAGTTTGAAGATGCTCCAGAGGTATTGACTGGGGAGAAAATTTTTGAAAAGGTGAAAAATAGCAATATTATCTTTGGTAAGTCATCAAAGAGTAGAAATGAAAAAAATATATGGAAAAAAAGGTCCGTCTTCTTCGATCTTCCATATTGGCGCAATCTTGATATCAGACACTATATTAAAAAGCTTGTATTGATGAAAGACTTGAAGTTAATAGGGCTAAAGTTTCATGATTGTCATGTCTTAATGCAACAACTACTCCCAGTAGCTATTCGAGGCATTGTCGAATATGATCTTCAACACATATTGACTAGACTTTGTTTCTTCTTCAATGCCATTTGTTGTAAAGTCATTGACACAGAAAGATTGGAGGAATTAGAAAATGAAGGATATATGATCTTGTGAGGGAGATAAGTCACTCAATTGAGGCCCTATCTAGTGAAGGATATATGATTGGTACACCTAATTGGTACACCTGATTGGAAAATGAAGGATATATGATCTTGTGAGGGATATAAGATTGGTACACCTAATTGTTCATCTAGTGAGAGAGATAATATTGTGTGGCCCTACCTATTTCCAGTGGATGTACCCAATCGAAAGAGCTATGAAAACCCTAAAAGGGTATGTGAAGAACCCCAACCGGCCTGAAGAATCTATTATTCCTAAATATATTTTAGAAGAAGCTATCAAATTTTGTCAACATTATTTGTCAAATGTATGACATATTAGAAAGGGGGTAGACGCGGGGCAACAGTAAAGAGTGTAGATGCTGATGAATTGCAACAAGTCCACTTGTACATCATGAATAATGTTGATGAAGTTCAATATTACATGAATGCCCGTAAAGAAATTGTATGGAAACAAAATAGTCGAATGACTGAACAAAGATTAAGTAGGGAGCATAACAAAACTTTTGCACATTGGTTCAAACAAAAGGTTGACGGAGAAGAAGGCGTTTCTGATACAATAAATTGGTTAGCACGTAGTGCTAAAGTTGATGTCATAAGTTGGAATTCATTTGTGATCAATAGTTATACTTTTTACATGAAGTCCCTAGATGATAAGAGCTCCGTCTAGAACAGTAGTGTTGTATTAGTGGCTGAATCTATGCACTTCTCCAGTTTGAAAGATAAGAACCCTAAATTGGCTGCCATAACTTATTATAGGGTTATTGAAGATATATGGGTGGTTGACTATGGTAAAATTAGAGTTTCCATTTTCAAATGCAAGTAGGTTGGTGTCAATAATGGAGTGAAGGCCGATAAGTTAGGATTTACATTAGTAGATCTAAATAATAGAAGTTTTAGGGATGAACCTTTCATTATGGCAGATTAGGCCCAAAAGTGTTCTATATTACTGATCAAGCAAATAAAATGTGGTCTGTAGCTCACCAAGGAAAAAGGGTCGTTGATATTGATGAGACAAGTCACTCAAATTATGATCTGCTTGAGACTCCTTGTTTTTCCTGTGGTCCACTAGAATTGAACGAAGAAGATGAAGTAGATAATGAACACGGCACAAGAAATGATCATCATGAGGGAATATGGGAGGATATCTCTTTATGATACTACTTTGATCTAAAGTAATCATGATTATGATTTATAGACATTTAATGTATATAGTTTTTCCATAGATATAGTCTTCTCATGTTGTAGCTTAACAATTTATCTTTCTTTGTTGTCGTTACAAGAAAATGACAGATCCCTGTAGAGGATCAACTACCTACTGCATCTCAGAGTCAGCCAGCTACTGCACCTCAAAGTCAGCCACCTATTGCACAACAGAGTCAGCCGTCTAGTGTTAATCAGAGCGAGCCTGGCAATGCTCGAAGCTAGGATCATAGTGAGCCTAGTAGCCAGTCTGTACGAAGGGGTAGACATGGCACACAGTTGAAAGACATTACTCTCAGTCAGAGTGCAGAGCAAAAGATATTGATTGAGTTTGATAGATATTCGAAACTAGTCGGGCCTAATGCTCAACAGTATAGGAGTTTTGTTGGCCTCCTTGCATGTAACAAGTCGAGCATCTTGATAGAGGAGTGGAGACATGTCGATGAAAAGGTGCAGCAACATATTTGGGACACTATCCAGGTATACAATTTTCTTCTATTATGTATGTAATTATTATCAAATATGTCACAAATTTGTCACTTACTCCTTCAATGCATGCATTCCAGCTCACCTACGATGTTCCTCAGAATGAGATGTTGTACAACAAGGCAATGACTTATTGCTATGAGCGTTGGAGCAAGTTTAAGACAAATCTAACCAACAATTACATTCATATCGAGGTGAAAGATGGTCAGCCTTATCCTAATCCGTGTAACTAGTATATATTTCTTGATCAAGCGACTTGGGACGCATTTGTTAGGCTTCGGGCTACTCCAGAATCTTTGGTTAGTTGACTTATTTTTGATTTTATTTACTTAGCAATTATCTTAATTGATTATAACACTTTCCTTTTGTATAATTTCTTATTTGCATGTAAAAAGGTAAAAAGCACAATATAGTGGAAGAAAGAACGATTGCCCTTATGCAATGTCTCGTAGGGGTTATGCAAAGGCGGAAAGAGACTTGTTGGCAGCCAAATAGAAGAGATTGTAAGAAGCATCTCAATCCGATCACTCTATTCTTCTTTTTCCACCATCTTCAATTCGTCGTGAAGAAAAATTGTTGTTTGCTCACCAAAAGAGGATTGGGTCTTATACGAGTGAACAATCTTGTATAGTAGGTGAAAAAATTGTAAGTATATATCGTTATTGTTATTAATTACAGAAGAAACATACCTGATTAATTATATTTGTTATTTTGTATTATTTTACAGGAGGAACTTAGAAAAACACAAGCTGAGGAATCTTTTAAGTCAGAGGGTAGGAATGATATTCTAACTGTTGCTACTAGCAAATATGAGCATCCAGGCCATGTCAGGGAAGTTGGAGGAGGGGTAGGGATATGAGATTAGTTTGGAGCCCCTGTACGCCACTCCTCAAACATCGTGACTAGGGAGGAATTTGAGACTATGTTGGCCACTGCAAGAGTAGAAGTAAAGGCCGAGGCTGAAGCATCATTTGATACACTATTAGAGACCTGGTTGAGCAAGATGAAAGAGGAAATGATAGTGTTTATGAGCTCAAGACAAGATACTAGTGCTCCCCAACCACAATCGATTGATCCTAATAAGCAGAGCACTAAAGGGAGTTGTTGCAATATCTGGTAGTCATCAGAGGGTTCTGCAAGAGAAATTACTGACCCTTGTGATATTTTGGTTGAGGATCCTCTCAGACGGTTAGTTGCACGGGGTAGTGTGCATAACCTGGGATCAACTGTCTACCACCTACAAATGGAAGATGATCAAGTTCGAGTGTCAGTTGACGAGGTAATCATTACAGATGCACCTGTCCCTATCCCTTTTGATGAATTCAAGATCGTAAGCGATGTCCTGGGTATGTTCATCTTGTGGCCAAAGAACCTTGTTTCTGTTCGAGCTGAGTAAATTTCGATAAAAGCCCCACCAAGTCCAGCTCCCTTCACTCAAGAAGTTTCACAGCCTCCATTGAATATCATGTAGCAAGTGATTCTGATGGCATATGATACATCCTTTAAAACAAGAGATTGGCCTATGGATTTAGTTGTTGGATAGTCAGGGGTGACATGCTATCTTGAGAGGGATGATTTGATGTCCCTGGTAGCTCCTAGACAAAATCTTACTATTGGGATTGTCCAATTGTTCTTAATATAAGTATCTTCTACAATTCAAAGTGAATATTTTAAAAGTTTCACCATTTACCTTTGATTTATGTGCTTGCATTATTATAGGTACATGCATTGTAGGTGGTCTCCTCTAGCAAAAGTGCAAAATTTGGATTCTTATGCCCCCATCACATCCAAGAGAAAGGGACCACTACTGCTATGAGATATAGATACTTATCAAAGAGGCTTAGTGAAACTGGAACTGAGTGTTTCTTGGCTCCATATATGCATAGGTAAGAAACAAACTGATATTTTATAATTGATATATTCTTCTCTTTTTTTAGTGATAATTGGCAGTTGGTTCTTTTATGCAAGAGTAGTTACACTGTCATCCTCTTATGCTCCCTCCACTTTAAACCAGGGAATGATTTGAAAAAGACCGTGAACTCGTTAGTTTTCTTGCATTATTACCTTTTGTGTGAAAAGTTTATGGAATTTTTATAAAATACATAACCTTTATGATTTTGATGATCATAGGTCTATGCAGACATTCTTACACACTGCTTGTGGTAAGCATGTTCGTGACTTAAAGGACCCTACATGGATAATGCCAAAGGTTAGTATGTATTGATTTGTTTAAAGAATGTAATAAGCCATGCCTTTATATTTGTTTTAATGATATCATGTTTTTTCTTAGAGCCGTAGGCGACCACATGGGTCCAGCTTATGTGGTTTTTATGTTTTGAGACACATTTACAATATTATCACTTTAGGCATGACTGATTTTACTCAAGAGGTAAGTTAATGATTCGTTTGGTAATTTATATTTCTGAATTTTTGTATTACTTTATTGTTTTTAAGTTACTAAGTCAATGTTTTGTCTGGTTTTGGTGTTACAGAAATTTTTTCTTGTTGATCCTTTTCCTAAAGAAGATATTGATTTCATTCGCACATGTTGTGCTGAATTCATCTATGAGCTATTACAAAAATAGTGTGTTTTTTAATCCAACGTTACATTGTACATTGTTCTCATATGTATTGCTCCTGCTGTATGAATTTCTAACTAGGTTTATGTATATATGTAGGACAATTTTTGCGATATGGGTGATACTGGCATGGGATTTGAGGGAATCTGTACTTTTTCTTCCCTTTGTATTATGTAAAACTGAGGAATTTCTGTTGTTGCTTACTTGTATCAAACCTTCAATTTTATTTCTACCATTGTCATTCAAAGTTTTGCATCCTTTCTGGGCAAATTTGTTTGTTTAGACATTCCTTTATATTGCATATTGAGATTGATTCATAAGCTCTGTTGAGTGCATTTTGGAATCTGATTCATATTGAATTGCACATTCATTCAAAGTTTTAGACAATTGTTGAGTGCATTTTGGAGTTCTTGGAATCTAATTTAAGCTTGTTGTTGAATTGTCCACATTGAAATGATTTTCAAGTTATGTATATGAATTAATATTGCTACAATTTGCAAAAGTCTGATTCTACACAGTGGAAATTTATTATTGCTTATTTTGATATTGAACCTTGACATCTTATAATATTTCACCAATTGGTAGCTAAATCATTTGATTTGTGGCTCAGAATTAAGTGTACGTTCTATACATAGCATTTGTTGGAAGTGATTTAAAGTCACCTAGCTTACACCTTCATTTGTGCTTGTTGTTGATCTTGCTGCTGTCATTGCTTCTGTGAAATCTGTCATTGCATTGCTTATGTGTTACATTGCTTCTTCTGTGGAATCTTGCTTATGTGAAATCTGTCATTTCTTCTATGCTATGTTGCTTCTTCTGAGGAATCTGGGATAGAGATGGCTTACTGGGTAGTATGTATATAAAAAGGGACGTTTTTAAAAAAAAAACTTTTAAGACCGGTTGTAGGTCTAACCGGTCTTAAAAGTCGTGACTTTTAAGACCTGTTGTAGTTTAAACTTATCTTAATTTAGATCTACAACCGATCTTTAAAGTGTTACTTTTAATAACACACTTTTTAGATCTGCTGTAACAAGACCTAATACACAAATGGTCTAAAAAGTCTCTTTTAACTGGTCTAAAAAGTCTTTTTCCATTAGTATTTGTAGGTTCCTATCTTTCCTTTCTTCTTATGAATGAATGATGAAGTATAATGACCTTTTCTATTACAATAATTATAGTATGCAAAATGATTTGATGTATGCACAGAATGCTGAAAATAATTCAAGTATGATTTACTTCTAGCTTTCTTTCTTCCTTTTCTTCTACTGATTTTGGATCATATCCAATTCCAGATCAGTCATTCACAAATTGTTGAGCTTTTAAAATTATATTTAGCATCTCACTTCTTTTAATGAATTTTTCAAGAGTTTTAGTAAGATCAGTGTTTTTCATTTTTAAAGCAGTACATTTTTCACAATCCTTTTCAAAATTCTCTTTAAGTTCTATTTCAAGAACTTTGTTTTTCTTTTTGAAAATAACTAGGTCTTTAACTACTTTAATGAATTCAGAATGTAAAGCATTATATTCAAAAAGAAATTCATCATAGGTAGGATCAAAATCAGTTACCTCTTCTTTTGTTTCTTCTTGAGCAACTAGACAGATATTAGCTACTTCTTCTTTATCGCTTTCTTCATTAGAAGAGCTCTCTCCCCATATGGCAGATACAAAGGCTTTCTTCTTGTTGTAGAACTTCCTTTTCTCTTTTCTTTAATTCTCTGAGCCAATTCTTGACATTCTAATTTGATATGTCTTGGCTTTCCGCATTCATAGTAGATGATGTGTTCTTTACTGCTTGTTGCTCCTTTCTGAAAATTCTTGAATCCTTGACCTTTCTTGTAAAACTTTGAATCATTTTATTATTAGGCCCATTTTGTCATAGTCAAGCTCTTCATCCTCATCTTGATTTTCTTCTTTTGCTTTTAATGCTATAACTCCTCTTTTTGTCACCAATGTCTTCTAGTTCTCGTTTGAACTATAATTTACTTCCATATTAAGAAAAACTTCCAAATAGAGAAGCTACCAATCGCATTGATTCTTTGTTTGCTTCTTCTATTGTAGTGACTTTGGCCTCCCAATCTTTAGAGAGTATATTAAGAATATTTCTCACTTGGGTATGCTGATCATAGACTTTTCCAAGTGCTGCAAGTTGATTAACAAGATGAGTATATCTAAGTTCAAATTGAGCTATTGATTCACCTGATTTCATTCAAAGTAAATCAAATTCAGTAACTAGAGTGTTTATCTGGTTTTATTTTATTCCCAAAGTTCCTTCATGAGCTATTTCTAGGGCTTCCCACATTTCTTTAGCTATTATGAGTGTGCAGATTCTGAAGTACTCATTTTGACTCAAGGCACTTTGAATCATTAGAATTGCCTTCCTGTTAAGTGTGATGAGTTTGTTGTCAATTTTATCATATTCTATTGGTGTCTTCGGAATCCTCTGTAAATCTATAATCTTTTCAGGTTTGTAGTTTCCACTTTCAATCATGTCCCAAAGTCTGTATTCTGTAGCCATTATGAAGACTCTAAACTTCACTTTCTAGAATGAGAAGTGTTTACCAGTGAAACCTAGAGGTCTTGTGATAGCAGCTCCATCGGGAAGAATTCCTTGACCCATACTTGCTATTAGATCCTTCTTAGGCTGTTATACCTTAACAAGAAGACCTATGCTCTAATAACAAATGTTAGCGTAAGCGTTTCACCCAAGAGGGGGGTGAATTGTGTGATACCAGAAATTTTTGTTGTGTATAAGAAAATTTACAGAATATTTACATTAGTTGAGAGTAAGGAGAAATATCACCGAAGTGTACACCGGGAGTTATACTAGTTTGGCCACAACTACTTTGACTTACGTCCAGTCCTTATAACGTCTCAAAGAGTTTTACTATATCTTCCAAGATTCAGTGGGTTCTTGGCACCTCAGAACACAACAAGTTCCTTCACCTGGACGCTTGCTCCACCTTACACATTATAATCAAATCCCCAACTCAAGGTTTAACAACCTTAAGTTGTGTCAATAATGAATATTGAGTTTTATAATGAAAGTCTATCTTACAGAGTAAATGTATAAATACTGAAGTACAAAGAATGAGTATAAGAAAACTGAGCACAAAGAGTATATTGATCGATTTGTGATTGCTTATTCTCAATTGTTCTTTTCTGTTCTTTGAATGCTCCATATATATAGATGATTTATGGTGTCTGTTGGTAGCATTTCAAATCTGTCCGTTAGAGTCACGCAGTAGCGGTTGACCGTTCTTCTAATTTGAAAACTATCCATTTGCAGTAGGTAGCGGTAGGTGAGTTTGGACGTTTTTATTTGACTTTTTACTTATAGCATGATCTCTTCATTGTTTCTCTACAAATATACTTAGAATACTAATACAATGAAGGGTTAACCATATAGAAAACAAATCAATAAACATTGCATTAAAATTATGTTTTCTAGAGTTCATTACTCGAGTGGCTACTCGAGTGATCATGCTCATTACTTGAGTAGTCCCTTGAGTAATCTCATTAAAAATCAAGCAGAGAGTACGTCAATATTTTCTTACCATATTACTTGATTAGGCCTTCAAGTAATGTTTTCAATAATACCGGGCAAACAAGGTTACTCGAGTGATCCCTCGAGTAAGCATCTATTTTCTTCACAGGTTACTCGAGTGATCCCTCGAGTAAATTTACAAGTTTGCAGATTGCTCGATTACTCCCTTGAGTAACAACATCAAATTTTGGGTCAAGAGTACCTTGGTTTTGCTTACCTAATTACTCGAGTGATCCCTTGAGTAATATTTCAAATAACTTTGCAAATTACTCGAGTGGTCCCTCATGTAAATAGTCTTCTCAAATGGTTACTCGAGTGGCTACTCGAGTAAAGTATGTCAATTCTTGGCCGAGAGTTACTAGAAGATATTTGTCCTGGTTACTCGAGTGGCAACTCGAGTAATGCCTTTTCTCATGTGTTTACTCAAGTGACTCCTCGAGTAACTTCCAAATTTTGGTAGTGCTCCTCTGGAACATTTTCTCCAACATTGCTCGAGTACTTAGTCGATTAAGAGAGTTGATTACTCGAGTGCTCACTCGAGTAAACCTTTAAAATTTTTGCCACTGATGTTTTTCTTGTGCTCTGTCTCTCAGTTCTTCTTCATTGCTTCAGTGCTTACCTCAAGTAAAGCTTTTGTATGCCATTTAATTACTTTGTCTAAATTCTTTTCTTTTTTATGAAATCCTTTTATATTATTGATCCAATATTTGTTATCATCAAAACACATGATCTAACACATATGTTTGTGTATGTCATTGTTGTTAGAGCAAGCGTTTCACCCAAGAGGAGGGGGTGAATTGGGTGATACTAAAAATTTTATTGCAAATATAAAACTTGACGGTGAATATAATGCAGTAAAGAGTAAGGAGAAATATCAACAAAGTGTACACCGGGAGTTATACTGGTTCGGCCACAACCACTTTGACCTACGTCTAGTCCTCAGAGTATCTCTGAGAGTTTCACTATAATTTCCAAGATTCAGTGGGTTCTTGGCACCTCGGTACAAGCAAGTTCCTTCGCCTGGACACTAGCTCCCCCTTACAAGTTGTAATCCAATCCCAACTCAAGGTTCCACAACCTTAAGTTACCTCAATAACAAATATTGAGTTTGAATGAAATATCTCTCTTACAGAGTGAACAAGAATCACTGAAGTACAAAATTATAAGTATGTATAAAAACAGAGTATTGAGCGTGAACTTGATAATGTGTTCGTGTGTGTTCTTGTTGTTATATCTGTTTGGATGTTCCCATATATATAGATGTGTTGATAATGACCGTTGGAACATTTTCTTCTCGGCGGTTAGAGTGTGCGTAGCAACTGTTGACTTTTCCAGATTTTGAAAAATATCCGTTTGCGTTAGGTGGCGGTAGGTAACATTTGAACGGTGCATTTGACTTTCCTTATTTGGTAAGATCTCTTCATTGTTTATCTGCAATATGCTAAGAATACTAATACAATGAAAGGTTAATCATATAGGAAACAAATCAATGAACGTTGGAATGATTTCTGAATTTCTAGACTTGGATACTTGAGTGGTCCCTCGAGTATTCATTAAGTTTACTCGAGTAATTACGTGAAAATATTGATAGAGAGCAAGTCAATAAATGAACATCACATTACTCGGGTAGTGCATGGAGTCAACAAATTTACAAACCTTGGAAATACCTGTTTACGTGAGTACTTACTCGAGTATTCTACAATTTTCTTCACAGGTTACTCGATGCTTCACTCCAGTAATGTTGGCAGGATTTCAGGCCGAGAGCACTTCAAGTTTGTTTACCTGTTTACTCGAGTACCGCCTCGAGTGAACATCTATTTTTTGCATAGCTTACTCTGGTGGATACTTCAAGTGCATTATAAATAATTCTGTAGATCACTCGATTACTAACTCGAGTAATCTTGTTCAAGTCTTTGACATAAAAAATTTTCATACCTGCATACTTGAGTGGTGCCTCGAATGAAGTATGATAATAACATTTCAGATTAATCGAGTGGTACCTTCAAGTTTTGTTTACCACAGTGATTTACTCGATTTGCTCCTCGAATAACATTGGTAGGATTGGAATGCCGAGAGCAACATATTTCTTGAAGCAGGGGACTCAAGTAACGTTGGCAGACCGAGAGCAACTGGAAGTGATTTCCATGATTACTCGAGTACTTACTCTAGTAATATTGGTAGGCCGAGAGCAACGGGAAGTGATTTCACTGATTACTCGAGTACTTACTTAAGCAACGTTGGCAGGCTGAGAGCAACTCATTTCCTTGTGGCAGGTTACTTGAATGTTGACTCGAGTAACTCTTCTTTTGATTTCATATTACTCTAGTCGTCCCTCGAGTGATGTATCTGGCCATGAGTTACTTGAGGTTCTGTGCTCTGGTTACTTCAAGTTTTTGTCTCATTACTCGAGTTCTTTCTCGAGTAGCCCTTTAGAAATTCTACCAGTGATGAAGTTTCTTAGTTTTCTCTCTTGGCCTTTCTTCATTATTCTAGTGCTTACTTCAAGTGATGATTTGCTCTGTCATTACTTTGTTCAAACTTGTTTGTTTATCAAAACTTTTTCACACCCATTCTTTGTTATCATCAAAACATGTGAGATCTAACAATTATTTATAGTTTAATTAATCAACATGGTAGCAGTTAGTGCGTGGAGGGCATTATTACCTGGTTGTTGAGTAACAATCCAACCAAAGTGCATAGATAATGGGGGTTAAGCCCTTATCCCATGTATACATGCTATTATATTGTTCATTAATTTGTGCATAACATAGAGCATAATATATTTACCTTTTTCATTTTATATGAATGATAGTTTGTTACTATTGGGATTCCCTGGAATCTTACCATTTTCATAAATAATAAATATTCTAGTGGGAACTAGTGGCTCCAAGGGCAAGGTGATGGTAAACACGGGAAATTGATGGGTGTGAATCTTGATATAGGAGTTTTTGGTTATATTAGTCAAATTTTAATATGTTGGACAATTTGTATACATATTATTAAACACCAAGGGGAAAACCGGTAATGTAATCAAGTACCTTGTCTCAATATATCAGTATATTTATGCTATTACTGTGTTGCTCACCGAATTGCATAAAGGCTACTCTGATTAAGGTTAATGGTAAGTGGTATGTAAGACAGGGTCTTATAGAAATTGCTAGACCATTGCACTTAACAATTCCTATGAAGACATGTACATGTTTAAAATGTTGGTCTATTGAATCAAAATATACTAAGATATCATCAATGTAAACTCTGATAAACTTAGTATAAGGATTAAATATTTCATCCGTTCTGCTTGTCTCAGTGTCGGTCTTTTTCTTCTTCCTGGGACCAGACTCCATAGGGCCTTGAGAGGAATCTCAACATTAAGCTTCCCAATCTGGCTTCTTCCAATTGGAGTGATCCTCTCAATGGGCTCCTTATTCTCCAAATACCATATCTTGTTTTTCTTTAGAATAAGAGAAATGATATGAGGATATGGCATAGGAGTAGTTGCTTTCCCTTCTATTTTGTACCTCGACATCTCAGAGAAGATGTATTCTCCCAAGTCCTTTTGTTCCTTCAGGAGTAGAGAAGAAAACCACCTATAGTCTTGGTCAGAGAAATGGGTGTAGTTATTGGCTTTGTTCACAAGGGATCTAGAGTAAATATACCAAAGAACCTTGTGATGGTCACACATGTCACTTGGCTTAAAGTTAAGAGGACCCACTAGCTCACCAGGTCTAAGGATAGTGAAAATCTGGTTAGGTTAAAGCTTGGAATAGATGTCATCAAGGAGATTTTCTATTCCTAACCAAATATTGTTCCTAGAGGTTGAGATAAGGATTTTTTGGCCTCTAACTATTGTGGTCATTTCTTCCTCTACAGAAGTCCTATTAGGTTCATCAAGGATTTCTAGGTTGCAGTAGAAATTAGTGACTATTTTAGTGCAAAAAGGAAGTTTAATTGATAAGCAAGGCATAAAGGGTTCAAGGAAGGGACTTAGGTCATACTTCAATACCTCCTAAAGAATCTTGAGATCCACACTGTGAGTTTTGCATACTTTCCTTCTTGAGAACTATGTCAGGTACTTTTGAGATTCCTCTAATTTGTTGACATTGAATCCTTTTAGAGGTTTAGTGATTTATTCTTCTGGAAATTCTGGCTTTTTGGAGGATTGGCCCTTCTCTAATTGATCAAGGATCCCAGCCATAGCTTTGGCAACATTCACATCATACTTTGGCTTTTGGAGGGTTTCGGAGTAAAAGAGGGAGTGGAAGAATCAGAAGGTAAAGGAGAAGAAGGCTTAGTGCTTTTGCCTCTCCCAATTGAGGTGCTTTTCTTTGATTGAGCCCTTATGACCACTGACTCTTTGATCACAATACCTTTCTCTTTTGGTTTATGTTGAGGTTTCGGTTGGATTTTGGCCTTTGATTTTAGAGTAAGCTTTCGTCTCTTTCTAGGATGAGAAGAAAGAGGGTCAGACGGTTGCCGAGATCCAGAAGAGTCTGTAGGAGTAAGATTCTTTTTTCTAACCATCTTGATTTAGAGAAAATAGAAATCTCAGAAAAACCAGAGTGAGAAGTCGCGAGTTAGGGCAGAGAGAATCTGAGCAAAATAGGAAGTTTTTGGAGCTAAGATTTGATGGGGTTTGACAGAAATCAAGCAAGGAAGAGATTATGAAAACTTTTTGTGAGAAGACTGGGTGATTCACTCGAGGAGATTTTATAGAAATGACCGAGTTTGCGACTGATAAAGACCTAGAACCCGAGGCCCTACTAGGGTGATTATCAAGTTTACTCGAGTCCCTACTCGAGTGATCATATAGAAAATTCTAAAATAATTTATTTAAATTTCATACCTAGCATGAATAATATTGTAATTATTCATGTATATTCCCTCAATCATTTGATAGTCATTTTAGAATAGATTTGAATTGATTCTCATCAAATTTGTGATCTGGACCTGCAGTCACTCGAGGCCTTACTCGAGTAAACTTCAAGTTTACTCGAGGCTTCCCTCGGGTAATCTGTCTTTTCTCCTCTTGACTATTCATTTCCCACCAAATTAGCCATTTAATTTAAATTCCATGTGACTTGAGACTTCACTGCCAGTTTTTGAAGTCCATTACTCGAGTGCCTACTTGAGTAATGTGCCTTTTTACTTCAAGTTGTCCCTCGGGTAATGCTGCACTGTCAGACATTACTTGAAGTTGGCACTCCAGTGATGGTGTCCTCTGTTAACCTCTTTTTTTATTTCTTAAAAACCGAATTTCAATCTTCCTGCAAAACAAGTTTCTACATACTCTGATGCTTAAGTTAGTAATCATTAAAACATTATCAAATAACATTATCTAACATTATGAAAAACCGAAATAACTTACAATTCATTGGGATTTACCATTCCCATTTCTCTTCTAATGTATAGAAATTGATCTTTTGCGATAGGTTTGGTGAAGATATCAATTAGTTGAAGATGAGTAGGAATGAATATCACTTTCACATCTTTCTTTTGGACATGATCTCTCATGAAGTGGTACCTGACATCTATATGCTTGGTTCTGGAATGTTGAATTGGATTCTTTACCAAGCTTATCGTACTAGTATTGTCACAATAGATTGGTATTTCTTTGAGATAAATACCAATGTCTTGTAGTTGTTGTTTTAGCCATATCACTTGTGCACAACAACTTGAGATTGCAACATATTCAGCTTCCGTAGACGAAAGAGACACTGTATTTTGTTTCTTGTTGAACCATGATACAAGAGATCCTCCAAGAAATTGACCTTGTTCGCTGGTGCTCTTTCTGTCTTTCTTGTATCCTCCATAATCAGAATCTGAATATGCAACAAGACATTCACTTCTTCCTTTAGGATACCACAGACCTAATTCTGGTGTGTCAGCAAGGTATCTAAAGATTCGTTTGATAGTTTCGGCATGTGATTCTTTTGGCGCTGATTGATATCTTGCACATATGCCAACACTGAATTGGATGTCCGATCTGCTTGCCATGAGATAGAGGAATGATCCAATCATTCCTATGTATTTTGTGATGTTGTAGTCTTTCCCTTTTACATCAGCATTAAGCAACGTAGTTGAGCTCATAGGTGTGTTCGTTCCATTTGCTTCATCCATTCCATACTTCTTCAATAGCTCTTTCAAGTACTTTGTTTGGGATATGATGATTCCATTCTTTCTTTGTTTGATTTGCAAACCGAGAAAGAAATTCAATTCTCTCATCATTGACATCTCAAATTCTCCCTGCATTATCTCAGAAAATTCCTTACACAAAGATTCATTAGTAGCACCGAAAACAATGTCATCAACATATATTTGAACAATTAAAATATCATCATATTTTTGTTTTGTAAAAAGTGTTGTATCAACTTTTCCTCATACAAAACCTTGATCAATAAGAAATTTACTGAGCCTTTCGTACCATGCTCTAGGAGCTTGTTTTAAATCATATAAAGCCTTTTTGAGTTTGAAAACATGGTCAGGTTGGGTTACATCTTCAAAACCTGGAGGTTGCTCTACGTATACTTCTTCCATAATGTAGCGATTTAGAAATGCACTCTTTACATCCATTTGATAGAGTTTGAATCCTTTGATGTATGCAAAGGCTAAGAGTACACGTATAGCTTCCAATCTAGCCATTGGATCATACGTTTCCTCATAATCAATTCCTTCTTCCAATTATAGCGTTTGGCCACCAATCTTGCCTTGTTTCTGACAATAATTGTGGATTCATCGTGTTTGTTCTTGAATACCCATTTAGTGCCAATGATCAGATGATCCTTGGGTCGAGGTACCAAATCCTAAACTTGATTTCTTTCAAATTGACTTAGTTCTTCTTGCATTGCTATAACCCAATCATTGTCTGATAGGGCTTCATCAATGTTAGAAGGTTCAATCTTAGAAATGAATGCAGAAAAACCTACTTCATTGAAAATTCTATTTCTAGTTTTTATCCCTTCATTCACATCTCCTATGACTTGATCTAAGGGATGACTTTTATTGTATTTCTAGGCTCTAGGTTGTCGTAGTGACTGGTCTTCTTCCTTGGTTTCATCAAATTCTAGAATAAGAGATTTAGAAATAGATTGACCATTTTCTTGATTTTGAAACAACTTCCTGCTCTTCATCAATGGTTTTGTCAGAGGATTCAAATTCATCAAATACAATATGAATTGATTCTTCAACAACACATGTTCTTTTATTGAAAACTCTATATGCTTTACTTCGGTTAGAATATCCTAGGAAAATTCCTTCATCAGTTTTAGAATCAAATTTTCCTAAGTTATCTTTACCATTATTATGAATAAAACACTTACAACTGAAGATGTGTAGATGAGCAATGTTTGGCTTCCTTCCTTTGTACAGCTCGTATGGTGTATTTCCAAGTTTTGTTCTAATATAGGCTTTATTTGAAATATAGCATGCTGTGCTCATAGCATCAGCCCAGAAAACTTAAGACACATTCTTTTCATTTAACATTGCTCTAGTCATTTTAGTGAGCACTCTATTCTTACGCTCCACAACTCCGTTTTGTTGAGGTGTCCTTGGAGCAGAGAAATTGTGATCAATGCCATTAGTATCACAATATTCTTCAAAGGCTTGATTTTCAAATTCTCCATCATGAACTATCCTAATACCTGTAATGGACATACCTTTCTCATTTTGCACTTTCTTAGAAAAAACAATAAATTCTTGAAAGGTTTCATCCTTTGATGTTAGAAAAATAACCCATGTAAATCTGGAGAAGTCATCAACAATGACCAATGAATATAAGTTGCCACCAAGACTCTTTACTCTTGCTGGGCCAACAAAATGCATATGCAATAATTGTAGTGGTCTATTTATTGAAATCTCATTTTCAATTTGAAAGATGATTTAGTTTGTTTACCCTTTTGACATGCGTCACAAATCAAATCATTTTTGAAATTTACCTTGGGTAATCCAAGAACTAAATCCTTTTTGAGTAGTTTGCCTAGTTAATGCATGTTGACATGAGCCAATCTCTTATGCCATAGCCAACTTTCATCGGCATTACTCAGAAAATAGTTTTCATATTCATTTCTACTAATATCTAGAGTATAGCAGTTGCCTTCCCTTTTTGCTCTGAGCTTAGCCTTGATATTCTTCTTATCAAGTAGTAAGTCTTTCTTGTTGATAATTCGACATTCCTCTGAGTCAAATATTACCCAGTTATTTTTGTCTGCACTTTGACTCATACTCAACAAGTTATGGCACAATCCTTCGACATAGTATACGTCTTTGACTTGTATGCCTGTCATTTTTGATTTCACCAATTCCTGTTATCCTTTCGGTTTGATTTCCTCCAAATTTTACCTTTCCACCTTTTTTAGGTTGCAATTTGGTAAAACTTTTGAAATCACCGGTCATATGTCTGGAGCATCCACTGTCTATGTACCACTTGTTGTTTTTGGATGCTTTGAGATATATCTGCAATTAAATACACTTAAGTCTTAGGTACCCACTTCTTTTTGGTTCCTTTTGAGTTAGTACAAGAAATTTTTGAAACATGTGATCATTTAGGTACCCATTTGTAGGTTCCTATCGTTCCTTTCTTCTTATGAATACATGAAGAGGTATAATGACCTTTTCTATTATAGTAATTACAAAATGCAAAAGGATTTGATGTATGCATAGAATGTTGAAAATAATTCAAATATGACTTACCTCCTGCTTTCTTTCTACCTTTCCTTCTATCTGATTTTGGATCATATCCAATACCAGATTGGTCATTTACAAATCTTTGAGCTTTTAAAATCACATTTAACATCTCACTTCCTTTAGTAAATTTTTCAAGAGGTTTTGTGAGATCAGTGTTTTTCTTTTTCAAAGAAGAACAATTTTCACAATCCTTTTCTAAACTTTAAGTTCAATTTCAAGAACTTTTTTTTTCCTTTTGAAAACAACTAATTCTTTAACTACTTTGATGAATTTAGAATGTAAAGCATTATATTCAGAAAGTAATTCATCATAGGTAGGATCAGAATGATTTACCTCTTCTTCTGTTTCTTTTTAAGCAACAAGACATGTATTGGCTATTTCTTCTTCATCACTTTCTTCGTCAGAGTAACTATCACCCCATATAGCAGATACAAAGGCCTTCTTTTTGTTGAAGAATTTGCCTTTTCTCTTTTCTTTGCTCTTTTGGTTCAGCTCTGGACATTCTGATTTGATATGTCTTGGTTTTCCACATTCGTAGCAGATGATATGATCTTTGTTGCTAGTTCCTCCTTTCTGAAAGTGTTTGAATCCTTGACCTTTATTGTAGAACTTTCTGAATCGTTTTATGATTAGGCCCATTTTATCATCGTCAAACTCCTCATCCTCATCTTGATTTTCTTCTTTCGGTTTTAGTGCTAGGCGTCTCTTCTTCTTGTCACCGATGTCATCTAGTTCCCGTTTGAACTTTAGTTTACTTTCATATTCAGAAAGACTTCCAAATAGGGAAGCAACTGATCTCATTGATTCTCCTTTTGCTTCTTCTATCATAGTGACTTTGGCCTCCCACTCTTTAGAAAGAATATTCAAAATCTTTCGTACTTGGGTATGTTGATCATAGACTTTCCCAAGTGATGCAAGTTGATTAATAAGATGAGTATATCTAAGTTCAAATTCAGATATTGACTCACCTGATTTCATTCAAAGTAGATTGAATTCAGTGACCAAGGTGTTGATCTGATTCTCCTTTATTCTCGAAGTTCCTTCATGAGCTATTTCCAGAGCTTCCCACATTTCCTTTGCTGTTGGAAGTGTGCAAATTCTGAAGTATTCACTTTGACTTAAAGCACTTTGTATCATCAAAATTGCCTTGCTGTTGAGAGTGATAAGTTTCTTGTCATTCTCATCATATTCCGCTGGCTTCTTGGGAATTTTCTGAGAATCTACAATCTTTGTAGGTTGATAGTTTCCACTTTCAATCACATCCCACCATAGCCCATCATTTTCCACTATGGCATTAGAAAGCTTGTATCTAATATCTAATGGCACTTTGTTTGGTCTGCTAAGACCTGTGGTGGTTTTTTCAAAGAATTTGGTCAGAATTAGACCTTCTTTGATTAGTTGAGAGCTACCCTTGTGTCAAAAAGAGCTGTAGTTTCCAGAACAAACTCATCTTAGATGACGAGTCTGATGGGTATATCCTATTTTTGAATTGAGATTTGTTGGGTAGAAATCATTGATACAAGATTTAAGAAAGGGCTAGAGACATCTTGTTGATCGTCTTCAGTCCGTTCTTTGTCTTCATCAGAAATTTGTATTTTACCCATCTGAGTCTGGCTAATAAAAAGAGAATGGAGATCTTGTGTCTTTTTTAGATTTGTTATCTCTTCTTTCAACGCATTGATTTATTTTTGAAGGTCTATAATAGTGACCAGCTTTGGATTATTCTGAAATCATTTTATTATTTCAGGAAAATCATATTTAGTATTTAATTGGTTTTGTTCTGGGAAAGACCTTCAGGAAGAGGCTTCTCTGAGTTTGTTAAAGTATTTTATTTTATCTTCATTATTTGGAAGAGAATTTATTATTGTGAAAAATATGTCTTCTGCCTTGCCTATTACATTAATTTGAAGATCTTCCTTTTCACCTGTTGTTTCATTAAAAGAAGATGAAATATCATCCTGTTGAAGTTGGTTAACTTCATCAAAAAAGGATAATTCATATTCTTTATCCGAGGAGGTTTCAATCAATAAATTGTTTAATTCTTGAAGGATCAGTTCTTCAATTGCTAAGGCATTAATTTTTTTATTAAGCTTACAATATTTTGCCATATGGCCTTCCTTGTAGCAACAAAAGTAGACAATTTTCCCTTTGTCAAGGTCAAATGGAGATTTGGACTTAAACTCATTTTTAAGTTTTCTAGGAGATTTCTCTTGGATTTTTTCCAAGGTTTTTTCTAGTATCTTTTAGTTTGATGTTTTTATTCTCTATCTTCATGTTTATTTTTTGGTTTAGACTTTTTACAAGAAGGAAAACCAAATTGTTCGTGGAAAGATTTTAAATCTTTCTTTTCTTTGCTAATTTGATGTTTAATATTTTCTTCTTGGTAGAGTTTTAGGTCTTTTTTTGGACAATCACAATGAGCTGTCCATAGGTCAAGTTGTTGGATTTGTCCATCACCTGCTTGGTTTCTAATTTTTCTTTGATCTTATTACCTACAGAGGTAGGAAGACAAGCAAGGAGTTTTTCTTTCCAAATTAGATGGTTACATCTTCTCTAGTAAGAACTCAGGTTAGGAAAGCATTTTTTACTATATGAAGTCTGATAGGGTCTTACACCTAAGATTGGACAGAAGATCTATAGATTTGTCTGTCCAAAGAAAGGGATCTATTATAAAGTGTTCAACTATGCTATCTATGAGATATTTAATAGAGTCAGACACCGTTTCACAATTACTAGTGATTGGAGCTCCATCATGAGAAATTTTGTCGGCTAAAAGCATTTGTGTTTTTTGTTCATTCATGAGATGGCAATCCCACCGGCGTTTGAGTTATCCAGTAAAGCCATAGATCAATATATGAACAATGTCATCCTCTTAACAATTATTTTATGTAGAATAGGCATTACTGACAATTGTCATTTGTTGGAGAGTTTCCATTTTGTGTGTTTCAGATTTTCCACCTATGTCCCAGACATAGATGTTATTTGTGTTGAATTGTTTGAGTGTGGTGTCTCTTTCATCAAAAGTTAGATCAGGGGGTAGCTCTAGGGTAATATAATTTTGTTAGATTTCTCCAATTCATGTTGTTGATTAGGTTATTTATTGATTTAATAGGTTTAGGATAGTCTTCACTGCTACTAGTTTGACTATCTTTTCTTATGACACCAATGGTTAATTTTGACATTGAAGAGGTTCCTTTTTAAGGAGTTTCAGTCACTGTGAGTTCCCTTAATTTGTCATCAATTTTTTGTTGCATGTTTTTGGCCCTGATGTTACTTACTACAGTCTTTGGGGCAGAGTAAGGTTTAAAGATTGGTTGTTCATTTACAAAGCTAGAAGATAGTAAATCATTATTCCTGTGAACTACATTTTTTTAAGGATGTGTTCTCCTAAAGTCTGAAGATAAGAATTTGTATAATTGTTTTGTTCAATAAGTCTCAGGGTGTCTTTAGAAGCTATATCTTTTATGGTATCTTTGGTCTTAAAGGGAGAGGCTATAATAGGGGCTTCATTTACCTTTATACTAGAAATTTTGTAAGACTATTTTGGAGGGAGATCAGATTCGATCTTTTCTCCTTGTTTTGTTTGCCATGAGGTATTAAGCTCTTCGATAGATTTGAAAGGAAAATCCTTAATCTTTTGTTCTTCCATATAGGCTTCAAACCAGTCAAAGAACGAAATGTTTAGCTTAAATCTTTCAAGTACTTTATTAAACCTTGCTTGGATAGGTGTTCTGGATTTATTGTCATATTTTGCAAGAAACCATTCTCTCTTTTCTTTGTTGTAGTCGGAATAGAAATTTTTTCATAAGAATTTCTTATCTAATTGGAATTGCTCTTTGATGACGCTCGCTATCAGAATAGGTTGGAGATTGATTGGTTTTAACTTCATCTTCCTCTAGATTTTGGTAAATAGGTTTTATAATGCTGGATAATGTATCCAGTCCTTGTAAATGTATAGAGAGGGAGGAATTGACATGTCTTTTGCTTCCACTGAGGAGCTACTAGAATGTCTAGGAGGTTGTTCCAAAGTTGTCCTAAAGCTTTCAGGAATAGAAGGTGTTTTGGAAACACTAAAGATCTTCTTATATTAAAAGAGATTCCTATTGTTCCAGCTTCAGATTTCCTAATTTGTAAAAAATTAGGTTGGTTTTAGGATAGAAGGAGAGGCCTTTTCCAAGACCCATTCCTCTAGGAGAGATACTTCATCACATTTAATCATTTTGGTACCATAACAATTTCTTGACTAGCATCTGTTAGGAATAAGCAAGTTTCATTTTCTTTCTTGTACATTCTAACCATAGAAGCACAAGAATTCATGATTTTATATTTAACCTAAATAATTTAATGCTACGGGGGAGACATCAGGCTTCATGTCAAGGCCATGAAGTTTTATGTTTAACCTGAGGACATCCATGATATGTTTGTCATGCAGGTAAATAGTTAATTCAGGAAAGCAATTGAAATAAATTGGTCTGTTATGAAGACCATCTTCAACCGTTCCTAAAAGTTAATCATAGAATTTATTGTGTCTTGCATGTCTAAGACAGATTAAGGTAGCATTATTTAAATCTACACTAATGAGTGGTTTTAAGTGTAATATCCCAAATTCATGTAAGGGTAAGAATCCCGACAACTAGTGTAAATATGGAAAGAGTGGAATAAAATAAATGTTGATATTTATAAATAATTGGAAAGTCACTTTCAAAATTTCCAAATAAACATTTAGTCATCCACAGAAATCAAGAAGTCAGGATTTTAAAATACAAGAGTAAATAGTCGGAGGAAAATTTGTCAATGGTTGCAAGGCACATAGGCGCCATTTTGAGTTGGAGGGATTTGGGCGTCGTGTGGATTACCTCAATATATGAGCCACAAGTCCGTGTGGAATCCCGAGTATGCACCGTTAAAGCAACTTTATTAAAGTAACTTTAATAAAGTAAGTCATTATGGCTTATGATGACATAATTTTTGTGTTGGCATGTTAAGATCTTGACAAGTGTCCTTTAATGATGACAAGTACAAAGTTGCTTTTGTGTTAGCTAAATGAGGAGGTGACAAGTGTCCTTTATCATTGCACTCACTTTATGCCTTTTGTGTTGGCATCTCCGGAGGGTACCACGTATCATTTGTGTCAGGAAAATCCACCGGTCTCCTGTCCGGTCACCCGACTAACTTTATTAAACACCGTGCGGGGGTCCGGGAAAATTGTTAGACCTCTTCCTTCCCCTAACCATGATAGTGCCTCTAGGAGAGAGAAAAGGAAGGCCCAATAGTTTTTTGACACATCTCATATTATAGAGTGATTACTTGACACACGGCATCATAAGATTTAACCAAAGCTAAGATGCAATCTCATCCCTCCATTTCCCTTTAAGATTTTTTCCAAAAGGGGAGAGGGAGGAAAAAGCATATTTTATGTCACAAAATTGGTAGAGGAGAGAGGAGGTGTGAATAATGAAATTTCCTGAACAACAAAGCCAATTCTAACCCTAAAAAGCAGTTATTATTTGGTAAGTCCTTCAAGAAATTTCTTCTACTTATTGTAAGCTTCAATTCTATGGTCTCATAATTCTCATCTAAGATGTTTTGTGTCCATTATCTAGCTGGAGTGCTTTCAGAATTCCAAACCACTTATAGAAATTTGAAGAGGTAAGCCCTGGCTTCGTTTTAAACCGATTACTTTGTGTTTTCGTCGAGTTTTCCTAGCTCTGGAACCATGCCTAAGTTTCGGCCAAGGGGAGTTTTTTTTTGAAGCAAGAGGGTGGTTAATCATGTTTAAGGTGATATATGATGTTTGTTGAAGTATTAGACTTATTCGTAGTCAAAAGCACAAAGTTGGATTTTTGGTCTTTTGGGAGGCACATTTCGGTCAGGACCAAAACTAGGACAGGGAGTGTGATTTTGGTATTTTTGAGGGTTCCATTGAATTCTACTCGAATAATGGTGTAGGAATAGGTCCTATTTATAATCTTGATCGATTTAGAAAGATAAATGAAAAGATTGAAACTTTGTTGTAGTTGCTGCAAGAATTTCGTTTTTGGAGGTAGTCTGGTTTTGGTTCACTTTTTGAATGGCTAAAATTTATCCATTGACCCTTGGGATTTTCAAATTTAAAGTACACATAGAGACCTTTAATTTGATATGTAATGGATAAAAAATGAACAAATACACAAAAAGTTATGGTAGATTGAAGTTGAGTAAAAATTTTGGTCAGAATTTCTGGCAGCAAGGGAAAATGTAAAATCTGGGAATTGTGTGTGGATAGAAGACTGTGGAAGGGTCACATAGAATTTCGAATCACCTCAATTGGAGTTTTCTAAAATTAGTTATGTTTTTTCAAAGTTCAGTGAAAAATCTGCCATCTTTTGGTAGTTGTGCGAAAATTCAAAGTAAATGGTGTTTGTAATAGATTTGGACCTTAAAGGGCTAAGTTTAGCATTTGGGTTAGCTTGGGCCTATTAGCTTCACATTGGACCTAATGTAATGACTCTAATGATAACCCACATCAGAAAATGACTTATAAAAGAATTGGACTAAATAATAACTCATCACCCGTAAATTATAATTTATAGGATTTGACATTTACCTGGTATGCCCAAAGCATGTCAATCAAGGTCAAGATTTGGAAAAAGTTGTAAGGCAGTAACTTATCCCTCACATACTATGTGATATGTTATATGCATGTTCGTACCATCATGAATTTAAGCATACATATGAGAAGGGCTCAAGCCTAGTAGAATGTCCTAGCACAATGGTAAGGGACGGTTGTCCTTGAATTGGAAACTTTATGCTCCACACATATCGTGAATTTATCTCTGAATGTTGAATGTGTTGCTTCTATTGAAACTTTGGTGACTTGGCATGTTATATGTATGCATTTTATATGAGTGATACCTGTTACTACTGAGATTCTTTGAATCTCACCCTATTTTTCCAAAAACAAACTTTTAGCTCGAGCAGGTCATTTCTTAGGCAAGAAGGTAACCACGGGCGAATGAAACAAAGAACTTAGAATTAATTTTTTGTTATTTATCTATTTATTTTTAGGAATGGTACTAATTCTATATTTAAGTGAAGTCAGTCCTGTACTAGCAAGTCAGGAGACATGTATGTAGGCGCCTGTACATTTGGAAACACATAGTGACATCCGAACCGATAATGGACAGCTATCTAACTAGGCCAGCTAATTAATCATAGTAGTTTGAGTTCTAGCAGAGATTGTTTTGTTAAAAACTCTAATATGAAGAAATGAACCTAAATCGGCTTTCTTGAAATGAATTGTAGAATAATATGAGACCAAATTTGAAAAGAATTTTTGAAAACCCACTCGAAGGTAGTTCCATATTTTGCTTAAATTTTGGACTCCCGTTGTTCACAAAAGATTGCCGGTCTCCATTTTTAAAGATACTACTGCACTTCAGCCATCTATACACTTTGAAAATGAGGGTGTCATATTTGTTGGTATCAGAGCGTATGTTCTTAGCTATAAGTTAAAAGTTCTTTGCTTAGATAAGTATACCAACTCCTGAAGAATGTGCTAGTGAAATAGGATGGTGAGCAGTAGACAAAGCTAGAGAAGTGTGCTAGAATCGTCTGTTAACCATCCTGCTCTAGAGCATCATATACCGGTGGGTAGACTTTATGTAGTTATCAATAAAGGGGCTAGTAGAGGAGGGCATGGACTGAGAGGATTACATACGGCTAGGAAAAGAGTTCCCAACCATACGAAAAAAATGATAAAGGCTAGGCAAGCTAGTCCTGATATAGAAAGGAAAACACCTGCAGTATAGGAAGTTGAAGAAGTCAGAAACCTACCCGACCCTATGCAATAAGTTCTTAGAATACTAGCTCAATAGCAAACCATGATTCATGAGTTGTGTGAAGAAATGTGAGAAATAAAGGAAAAGCATAATGAAGATGAGGTACCACCTGAAGACACTAAGGTAAATGAAGATACTGAGGTGGATCTGGAGGGGGAACCATATGGGAGTGATGAATGATCACAGATCCTTGAATCTAGCTAAGGGATTCCTATTGTCTCGGTCTGAGAAGAGGAAACTCTCCAATATTGGATGCCAAAATTCGTTAAGTACCAGCATTCGGTATCAAGGGAAACTTTAATCCATAAGCTACTGAGGAGTGGTTGGCAAGGCTGGAGAAAACATTTGAAGTACTGGGGTGCCCTACTGAAATAAAAGCCAGAATGGCTATATATAAGTTGGAGGAAGACGCAGACCATTGGTGTAAAAATACCATAATAATAATGAAGGCCTGCAACATTCCGTTGACTTGGGAGTTGTTCCAATACTTCCTGAGGTTTGTGAGGCTCCAAAAGTACAAATTCCTAGCATACGACAGGGTGATAATGAGACTTTTGATGAGTAATTGTCCCAGTTTACTCAGTTATCCCCTTACTCTTCTTATTTGAAACCCAAAGATAATGAGGAATAGAGATTTGATATGTTAATTGGGGCACAGAAGCTCGAGATGGAAGAGAAACTAGTTGCCTGGCAATCACCAAATTCAACAAGGTAGTAGAAGTGTATCGGCTGATAGAGGGTAACTTAAGGAGAATGCATATGACAAAAATGTGAGCAACCAAGGTAGATCTAGTAAGGGGAATACTTTCATAAAACAGAAGGAGCCATGATTCTTTTCAAAGGGAAATAATAAGAAGCCCTTTCAACTTGAGAGGAAAGGCTACCAAGGCCCTCTACCAGCGTGACCATGTTCTCAATGCGATAGGATACATTCAAGTAGGACTTGTGAAGGGCAAGTGAGTTGTCATCCTTGTAGGAAGCATGGACACTTTATGAAGGATTGTGCAGAATGAGCAATTGAGCCCAGGACACAGAACCAGGGTAGATTTTTTGCCATAACACATGAGGAGGCTAGGAATCCAACAGAAATGATCTAAGGTACTATCCTCCTTCATGGTAATACTTTGCACACATTGTTTGACTAAGGTGCTAGTCATTCTTTCATTTCATATGATTGTGCTAAACGATTAGGGCTAACAACTATAAATTGCTATATGACATGAATGTATCATGCCTATAGGTGTTAAAACTTTGACTACTGATGTCTATTTAAATTGTATTATGAATGTTGAGGGGCATGAATCTGTAATAGATATAATCTGTTAGCACTCCAATAGATGGAAGCATATTGGGTTTGAACTGGTTGATGGTGAACAATGTGTTATAGACTGTGGTAGTAAGAGGGTAGTATTTCTAGAGTCGTAGACGAATATTGATACTAGTCTAAACTTGAATCTTCTCTTTGCGGCTGAGGCTGAGAAATGTCAAGGGTGTATGTTATTTTTCTCCATATAGACAGAAGCAGACTTGCTTTTTGAAATGTACCTGTCATGAACGATTTCACTGAGGTCTTCCCACAAGACATTAGTAGGTTGCCCCTAGAAGGAGAAATAGAGTTCACCAATGAAATAATACCAGGAGCTGGATCTGTATCCAAAGCACCTACATAATTGCATCGAATGAAATGTTAGAACTAAAGAGACAAATTAAAGAACTTCTGGAGAAAGGGTTCATTCGATCCAGTGTTTTACCTTGGGGAGCACTAGTACTTTTTGTCTGAAAGAAGGATAGAAGCCTTAGGCTTGATTACAGAGAATTGAACAAGGTGACCATCAGGAACAAGTATCCGCTTCCCCGAATCGACATTCTCCTTGAACAATTATTTGGATCCAATATGTTCTCAAAGATTGAGTTGAGATCAGGTTACTATGAGTTACGAGTGGAGGCTGTGGATATTACAAAAATAACTTCCAGGACTAGAAATGGGCACTATGAAATTTTAGTGATGCCCTTTGGTCTGATTAATGCATCTATCATGTTTATGGACTACATGAATAAGATCTTTCATCGGTATTAAGATTAGTTCATGGTAGTTTTCATTAAAGACATCCTAATATATTCCAAAAGTAGAGAAGAGTATGAGGAACATTTGAGAATCATTCGTAGCATTCTGAAAGAAAAATAACTCTTTACCAAGCTCAGTAATTACGAATTCTGGCTGTTAGAAGTCAAATTTCTAGGTTATGTGATTTCAGTAGATAGGGCCTTTGTTGATCCTAGTAAAATAGAAGCAGTGTTGAACTAGAAGAGGCTGAAAATTATGACCGAAATACACAGTTTTCTAGGTCTTACTCATTACTATCATAGATTCACATAGAATTTTTCTAGAACGCCTTACTATTGATAAAGCTAACAAGAAAGAACCAATAATTTGTTATGACCGAAATACGTAGTTTTCTGGGTCTTACTCATTACTATCATAGATTCATATAGAATTTTTCCAGAATGCCTTACTATTGATAAAGCTAACAAGAAAGAACCAATCATTTGTGTGGGATAAATGTTGTGAATAGAGCTTCATACAGCTGAGGGAGCGATTGACGACCACACCAATATTGGTTATCCCAGATCACTATGAAACATATGTGGTGTATAGTGATGCTAGGAAACAGGGATTGGGATGTGCCTTTATGCAACAGGGTAGAGTGGTGGCATATGCCTCTTGATAGCTAAAGTCTCATGAATTGAATTAAACTACTCATGATATAGAACTTGTAGCGATTGTGTTTGCTTTGAAGATATGCCGCATTACTTGTATAGTACTACTGTAGGATTATACTGCGACCATAATAGTCTCAAGTACTTACATGACCAGAAAGAACTTAATATGCGATAGTAGAGATGGATGGAGTTGTTGAAAGATAATAACCTAGAGATCAAATACCATCCGGGTAAGGAAAATGTTGTTGTAGATCCTCTGAGTAGAACGGTGGTGTAAGTAGTAGCTATGATGGTATGGGAACGAAAATTGTTAGAAGAATTCAGAGGTTTAAATCTGTCAAACCAAATATTCATAAATATGAATGAACCATATGAAACACTCCTTTCTAGCTACAGTGTTAGCCAGAAGGAATGTGATCTGAGAATGGAAATTGAAGAAGCTTAAAGGCAAGATAAAGAAGCAATGTATATTTGAGACATGATTAGCCAAGGTGAAACTCAGAATCACGATATTTTGCCAAGCGGGTTAGTTAGATTTCAAAAGAAAATTTATATTCCTCTAAAGGCTGATTTGAGTCAAACAATCCTAGATGAGGACCACAAAAGCATATATACTCTTCACCCAAGGGCAACTAAATTGTTTCACAACCTAAAGTCTATATACTATTGGCCAGGATTAAAGAATGATGTGATCAAGTATGTTGCACATTGTCTTACCTGTTAGAAGGTCAAAATTGAACACCAATGACCACCAGGACTTCTAGAAAGCCTCAAAATTCCAAAATGGAAGTGGGAAAGGGTTACTATGGATCTAGTGGTGGGATTACCTAGGATCAGAAACTATGATGCAATTTAGGTAATTGTTGATTGGTTTACAAAGTTGGCTCATTTCCTACCTATCAATGCCATTTACTCTCTAGAGAAGCTAGCAGAAATTTATATAAAGGAAATAATTTGATTACATGGTACACCAAAGAGTATTATCTCTGATAGGGATCCTTACTTCACATCCCGATTCTGGAGAGCTCTACGTGAAGCATTGGGTACGAAGTTGAGATTCAGTATAAACTATAACCTATAAACCAATGGCCATTGAGAACTAACCATCCAAATAATAAAAGACATGTTGTAAGTATGCGTTATAGATTTCAAAGGGAATTGGGATAATTTCCTTCCACTTCTAGGCTTGCATATAATAACAGCTATCATGTGAGCGTTCAAATGGCTTCGTATGAAGCACCGTATGGAAGGAAATGCTAATTACCTCTCTGCTAGATTGAATTATCAAAGAGAAAATTGTAAGGGCTAGATCTGGTTTATCAAACTACGAAACAATTAAGGATTATCATAAAGTAGCTCATTGCAGCATAAAGCAGACATAAAAGCTAAACTAACAAAAGGAGAAGACCTTTATAATTTGAAGTAGGGAATCATGTGTTCCTGAAGGTATCACCTGTTACCAGAATTTGAAGAGCATTAAAGAGAAAGAAGCTGAGTCCATGGTATATTGGTCCTTTTGAGATTATCATAAGAATTGGACCTGTACCATACAGAATAGGCCTATTCTCAAACCTGAGTAGACTATATGATGTATTTCATATCTCTTAGTTAAAGAAGTACCAACCAGACCCTAAGCACGTGATCGAGTATGAGGATATTGAGGTACAATCGAATAATACCTATGAAGTAGAGCCAGAGCAAATTTTTGACCGATAAGAGAAATGGCTTTGAAATCGAAGTATACCGTTTGTGAAGGTGGTTTGAAAGGGTTTATCCTAATGTAATGCAACATGGGAAGCAGAAGAAGACATAAAGAAATGTTACCTGGAGTTTATACCATCAGATATGCAACAAATTTTAGGGATGAAATTTATTGTATGGGGGAGAATTGTAATATGCCAAAATTCATGTAAGGTCTAAGAATCCAAAAAGTAAGTGTAAATATGGAAAGAGTGGAATAAAATAAATGTTGATATTTATAAATAATGGGGAAGTCACTTTTAGAATTTCCAGATAACCATTCCATCATCCACGGAAATCAAGAAGTCAGGATTGTAAAATACGAGTGTAAACTGCCGAAGGAAAATTTGTCGGTGCCTGTAAGGCACATAGGCACCATTTTGAGATCGGAGGGATTCGGCGTCTTGTGGTGTGCCTCAATACATGTGCCATGGTACCTAGATATGGGGGCTACGGTTCTGAGTGGAATCCTGAGTATGCATTGATAAATCAACCTTATTAAAGTAACTTTAGTAAAGTAAGTAATGATGGCTCATGATGACACACTTTTTGTATTGGCAAGTGAGAGCTTGACAAGTGTCCTTTAATGATGACTAAGTATAAAGTTGCTTTTGTGTGGCCAAATGAGAAGGTGACAAGTATCCTTTATCATTGCACTCACTTTATGCCTTTTGTGTTAGCATCTTCGGAGAGCTCCATGTGTCACCTGTGCCAGGAAATTCACCGGTCTCTGGTCCGGTCACCTGACTAACTTTCTCAAACACCATGTTGGGGTCTAGGGAAATTGTGAGACCTCTTCCTCCCCCTGACCATGATAGCACTTCCTAGGAGAGAGAAAAGGAAGGCCCAATAGTTTTTTAACGCATGTCATCTTGTGAAGTGATTACTTGACACATGGCATCACAAGATTTAACCAAAGCCAAGATGCAATCTCATCCCTCTTATGTTATATACATATTCATACCATCATGAATTTAAGCATTTAGATGAGAGGGGCTCAGGCCCAATAGAATTTACTAGTGTCGTGGCAATGGATGGTTGTGCTTGAATTGTTAAATTTATGCTTTCCGCATATCTTGAATTTATCTCTGAATATTGAATGTGTTGCTTGTATTGAAACTTTAGTTGACATGGCATGTTATATGTTAGCATTTTATATGAGTGATACCTGTTACTACTGAGATTCATTGAATCTCACCCTATTTTTCCAAAAATAATTTTTCAGCTCATGTAGGTAGTTCCTTAACGAGAAGGTAACCATGGGCGAATGAAGTGTAGAACTTAGAATTTAATTTTCTGGTTGTTATTTATTTATTTTTTGGAATTGTACTTAATGTGTGTTTAAGCAAAGTCAGTCCCATACTGGCAAGTTAGGAGATATGTGTGTCATCACCTTTACATAAGTGAAGCGTAGTGATATTCGAACTAATAGTAGACAGCCATCTAACTAGGGCCGCTAATTAATCATAGTAGTTTGAGTTCCAGCAGAGATTGTTTTGGTAAAAACTCTATATGAAGATGAACTTAAAACGGATGGCTTGAAATGAATCGTAGAATAATATAAGACCAAATTTGAAAATAATTTTTGGAAAGATTTTTGGAAACCCACTGAAAGATAGTTCCATATTCAGCTTGAAGTTGGGACTCCCACTATTCACAAAAGATTGCCGGTCTCCCTTTTTAAAGATACTACTACACTTAAGTTGGCCATATGCTTTAAAAACAAGGGTGTCACAATTGTGGGTATCAGAGCATAAGTTTTTAGTTGTAAGATAAAAGTTCTTAGCTTAGATAAGTATACTAACTACTAAATTATAGGCTTATGAAATGGGATGGTGAGTAGTGGAGAAAGCCAGAGAAGTATGTAAGAAACATCTATTAACTAGCTTCCTCTAGAGCATCGTATACCGGAGGGTAGACTTTATGTAGTCATCATTAGAGGGGCGAGTAGAGGAGGGTATGGATCGAGAGTGTTTCGTACAGCGAGGAAAAGAGTTCCCAACCATACGACAATAATGATAAAGGCTAGGCAGGCTAGTCCTGGTATAGAGCCATCGGTTGGCGATACCGTTGACTCAACTAGCCTTTGACCCACACCCAGACCATGAGTTGTGGGAGCAACTTAAGGGTCTATATGTATAAGCCTTTAACAGTGCCATTTTCAATATGACATGGTATGCAGAGTTTTTAGATGTGTTGCCGACACTACAGTAATTTATAAAAGTTCATGTGTGCTACAATAACTGCCACAGTGAGTTTTGATATTCTTTTATCTTAAACATTGAAGATTCTTTTGTCTTTTTTCAAATCTCTACTGAAACATTTTGTTTTAATCTTCGCTAGCCTGTAAACTTCATCATTTGAGTCCTAACTAAAGCAATCATCTTCATGTCCTTGTAGGTCAATGTTTGAATCATTAGATGAGGATGTAGATGAATGGTTGAATTTGCTGGTTTGGGGTATGTCTTCTTCAGCTTGGAGGATCTGAAGGATATTTTGAGGCTATTTGGCTAAGTCTTCTTTGTTGGTTGACAAAGCCAGACAAGCTTGGATTCTAGACCTTTGATTGAGGAAGATGCTAGACTTATGGTATATAGTATATAGAAATTATGGATTCTGTTTGAACCCTTTTTTGTGTGCCAGAATAGAGACATTGTTAGCACTAGTGAATTTTTCCCACCATTTTACAGACTGAAACCTTTGCAAAATGGGAAGAATATTTTTATATTTGGAACTTTCAAATTTGAAATTCCATTTAAATACACAGGCTAAAGCAAATTTTGAAAATAGATGAAGATCTGCTGGGAAAGGATCTTCTTCTAGATTGGCTCAATTTGAAAAATAAACATAACCAGCTTTCACGCTGGCTGGGAGAATTTCTAGACAAGGTCAAAAAAATTCCCACAATTTGTTAAACCAAATGTGCAAACTGATATTTTGAGCCAGATTTAAACATTAATAACCAAGTATAGCTAAATTTTTTATTTTGGTACTTAAAGGTACAATACTAGGCATCCATATAATCCCCGTAATTATACCCCATTAGATTAAAATCTTGAGAAATTTTTTTGTCTGAAATAAATCTTGCCCCCAGTTACTAGGAGAAATGACCTTTTTAATTTGAAAGGTTGAGTACCCATGGATAGTAGAGTTTCTGGGTTAGGAAAATGTCTTATTCTTACACATCTAAATCTACAAGAATGAATTCATAAAATCTTTGAGTTTTTGTCAGAACTGAATGTCTAAAGAAAAAGCCCATTGGGAATATTTAAGATGCTAAAATATGGGGGCTTTTGTCATAGTAACCCAATTTTGCAATGAAAAGATTCATGATTCTCTCGGGTTTTGCCACAAATATGGTTTTTAAAGGAATTTGGTTTAATGGTTTAGAAGATAAAGCCAACTCTCTAGATGATGAATTAACTTTAGTAACTTCTATGGATTTATTTTGGATTGCTAAAGCAAGAGTTTTTGAGTCTTCTTCAGCAATGTCTGCCCAAGATTTGCTTGGTAATTTAGTTAAGGATTGGTTGGAGGCCAAACCTTGGAGAACTTCAAAAGGGAAGGCATAATCCTTCGAGCTTATAAGAAGTTTTGAAATTTTCCTAGAGTTTTGGTTTGAGTTGAAGGCTCAAGTTGGTGGGTAGACGACCCAGTTTTTTGGGTAGAAAACCCAATTTTATGGTTTGTAACCTTAGGTTGCTTTGTTGTTTCTTTTGTGATCCCTTTTGGGTCATCTTCAATAAGGGCTAGGCACTTTCCTTTATCCTTATTTTTTGGTGGCATGAACCACTTACTCTTATTTACCCTATAGAAATTCTCTGGTTAGAAAATCTGGAAGGGAATTTGCAGATTTCATATCTCAAACAAACTACAGTGTCTCTTTTGTCGATGGAAGCTGAGTATATAGCAGTATCAAGTTGTTGTGCAGAAGTAATATGGCTAAAGCAACAACTCTAGGATCTTGGTATTTATTTGAAAGAAACACCAATATATTGTGACAACACTAGCACGATAAGCTTGACAAAGAATCATGTTCAACATTCCAAAACCAAGCATATTGATGTTAGACATCACTTCATCAGAGATCATGTCAAAAAGAAAGATGTTAAAGTGATATTCATTCCAACTCATCTTCAACTAGCTGATATCTTCACAAAACCTCTTGCTAAAGATTAATTTTTGTATATAAGACAAGAATTGGGAATGGTAAATGTAACCCCCTACCTTTAACCACGTAATTATAATTCGATATCACATAATTAAATTGGTTTAGAGACCGTCGGATAGCTTAAACTCATTTCAAGTTCCTACACTATAGTAGGGTTTTCACCAAAAACTTTCAAAAAATCTTCTCTATCCTGGTCTCAATTTCAAAATTCGAATATAATTACCTGTGCAGTTAATTTACATTCACACACATCAGAGTGTATAACCAAATCCCCGGCAACTCCCGGGTTCTATACATATATAATTTGAGGGTTTAAAAGTCTCCACTAGGGGATTACATAACCAAAATGAATAGTAATATTTACATCTCCAAAAATAAACAGTAATCCCAAGTCCAAAATAGTTAACCAATAGCCTAACAACACATTTGACAAGATCCTAGCCGCTCCTGGTGGTTCGCTTCTCCTTGGAGCCACTTGCCCTGTCTGAAATGTTAGTCAATGGAAAGAATGAGATTCAAAAGAATCTCTGTAGTAACAAACCACTCATATAGTGTATAAACACATAGCATATATGGTCATGTTAAGCAGCATCACAATGTATCATGGCTTTCGCCACAAACAACAGCACTCATGGCTGTAAACTCTAAGCGTTAGCTTTCGCTGCGATCTCAATGTATTCACAAAGTATTCACTAGGCGTCAGCTTTCGCTGCAATCACAAAGCATCACAATGTCACAATGTCACAATGTATTCTCAATGCAAGACAAACATACATACAATGTTTCACACAAAGTATAAGAGAAGAGTTACTACCTGGTTCTTTCCGAACGTGCTCTGGCACGGGTTGTTCACGAACAGGGCAAATCCTACAATTCCAAATGCACCATTTAGACACTTTCATAGTGTTTCTTGAGGTTATATGAGTCTATAATGTAAATTTACAAAAATGCGCTCGGAAACCCAGCCCGGGCCCGCCGTACCCGGTCCGGTTGCACTTTTCCCAAAATTCTAATCTGTGCTATCCTAACATATTTCTACCCAAGGAATCCATTTCCGGACTCGGAATTATTAAATTCAATGTAAAATTACAAATTTACCCTTGGCAGCCCTACTTCGAGGGTTTTAGGGGCGTTTTCGTAATTATGCTTTTTCGGCCTTTTCCGAAAAAGTGACCAACTGTAACCCTACCTAATTTTCGCTCCTGAACTCAATGGAACCATAAAATTATTGAAAATCCAACTCTAAGACCCATTTCTAGAGCTGGCCGAAATTTATGAGCTCTTCGGAGAAAATCGGGGTTTTACGATTTCGGCTCCGTAAACGCGTTCCTTTCTACTCCTAACCACTTTATTCACTATTACATTAGGTTATAACTACCATTTGAACCAAAATTGCACAGCATAACCCTTAGGAAACTCAATTTTCAAAATTTAAAACCAATGGCAATCCGGCGAAATTTCACCGATTAAATTGCCCACAGCAGCCAGAATAAGCAATATCGAAAGTTTGGAAGTTACCTCAAGCTCCCACTAGCTTTTCCCAATTTTGGCTGAACCCTAGCCTCTTTGAAACACCAAATTTTGAGCTTCACAACCTTAAAGAATAAAGAGGAGTAGCTTAGAGTCGGAGTTATACGCGTTAGGAGTTAGATCGTCGGAGAAATCGGCTTACCTTGCGAGATTTCTTCCTCTTTTTCTCTCTTTTCTCCAAGCTCTCTGTCACATCTTTTTTTTTCTGAAATGGGGTCGGGAATGGCTGATGAAGATGGTGGAATTGCTTTTAATTCCATGTTGATGTCATCTTACAATATGATGATGTCATTATTTTTAATTTCCCATTTTCGGATTTTTCAGAAATTCTGGCAGATTTTCTGCCCTAACTTTGAAAAATCATAACTAATTATAGAAAAATAAAAATGAGGTGATCCCAAAGCCAAATGAAAGATATTTAAGTCCTCTTTATAGGAAAAATATGAGCCATTACCAGAAATCACCACAAAATTCCAGAATTACACAAATTTCATCATT
The DNA here is from genome assembly GCA_963855925.1 of Inga laurina. Taxonomy (NCBI): domain Eukaryota; kingdom Viridiplantae; phylum Streptophyta; class Magnoliopsida; order Fabales; family Fabaceae; genus Inga; species Inga laurina. The sequence goes on from OY979708.1 coordinate 50,657,339, forward strand.
GCCCCAAAACAGATTTTCGACCTCAAACTTTGGACAGTCATATCTCCCATTTCCCAAAACGAAATGGCACAAATTATACCTCCATTTTAAAGCTTGGGAGGTGAACTTTAAGACTGGAAAGTTTCATAATTTTCTAACATCATTTGCCTAATCAAAACATACACACGAGAAGACTGCTCAGAATAGACACTGGACAGAATTTCAGATTTTGCATCTTTACTTCCAATGGTTCCATTTTCATACCAAACATCATTCCCACATAAATTTTCACAAGGAATCCATTGGAATCATTAAAATATCCAAATTCCCATTACACATTCTCTAAAAGTGTTTATTCAACAATAATTACATCCTCTTTTGAAGTCATTAGCCCTTAATCACTTTTTGGGATATTACAGTAAATCTCAATGAATTGTAAGTTATTTAGTGTTTACAAAATGTTAGATGATATTATTTATTGATGTTTTGATGATTACTAACTTAATTTTCAGAGTTTCTAGCAATTTGTTTTTCAAGATCATAATATTCTGTTTTGGAATATGGAAAGTAGAGGTTAACAGAGGATAACATTACTGGAAGGAAAACTTCAAGTAATGGGTATTACTGGAGTGGGACCTTGAAGTAATAGAGGCAGTACTTGAGTAGCCACTTGAGTAATGAACTTGAAAATGTGCCAGTAAAGAATTAATTTCAAATGAAATGGCACAACGGTTGGAAATGAATAGTTAGCAGGTGAAGAGACAAATTACCCGAGGGAGGCCTCGAGTGAACTTCAACATTACTAGAGTAAGGCCTCAAGTGAACCTGGTTGCAGATCTCAAATCTGTTGAGTTTCAGCTTAAATATGTTCTAAAGAGCCATCAAATGATCAAGGGAATATACATGGGTAATTACAATATTATTCATGCTAGGTACGCACTTGAATTCACTGCATTTTAAAATTTTGGTATGATCACTCGAGTAAGCCCTTGAGTGAAGTTAGGCTCTAGGTTATTTTAGACGATATTCGGTCATTTCTCACAAAATCTCCTCAAGTGATTCTCCTAGTGCTCTCACAAAAAATTTTCACAATCTTTTTCCCTTCTCATTTCCGTCAAAACCCATTCGCTTTTAACTTCTAAAAACTCCCAGATTGCTAAGAAATCCTTGCCCTACATTCACGACTCTCGATCCCTGTTTTTCCAAAAATCACTGATTTTCTCAAACCACAATGGTGAGAACAAAATCTCCTAATCTTAGCACTCCTTCTGAGTCCTCTGAACCATATCAACCCTCTGATTCACTTTCCTCGCCTCCTACCAAGAAAAGAAAAATCTCTCCAAAATCTAAAACAAAAGCCAAACCGCAAACCAAGGAAAAGGTGAAAGGGGTTGTGATTAAGGAGCCCATTGCCACAAGAGCTCAATCCATGAAGAGTTCACCTCTTAGAAAAGGAAAAGCAACAAAAGAGCCATCTCCTCTTCCTTCTGATTTTTCCGACACACCCACCTTTTCTCTTAAGCCTTTGAAAAAGCCTAAGGTTAATGAGAAGCTTACCAAAGTCATGGTAGGCATGCTTGAAGAAGCTTTTCAATTTAAGGAAGCAAAGAAAGGGCAATCTTCAAAGCAAATAGAAGAAAGGGATAAAGAAATCACATTTGCTCTAAAGGGATTCAATGTAAGCAAGCTTGAGGAATCTTAAAAGTACCTGAGTCATTTTGTAAGAAGAAATGTGTGCAAGATGCATTACATTCACTACAAGGTTCTTCAAGAGGTATTGAAATTCGATTTGAGTCCCTATCTTGATTCCTACATGCCATGGCTCTCTGTTAAACTCCATTTTGCACCAAAGTAGTGAGGCATTTTTATTATAACCTTAAACCTATAAATGATCCCGTCAGGAAGTCTGTGGAAGAAGAAATGACTTCTAAGGTTAGAGGACAGAGAATTCTAATCTCACCTTCGAGAATCAATACCTGATTAGGAATAGAGAACCCTCCTGATGATGATTATCTTAACCTAGACTAAAATAAGATATTCTCTATCCTAAGACCTGGTGAGATAGTGGGACCCCTCAATTTCAATCCGAGTGATATGAGTAATTTTCAGAGAGTCCTATGATATATCTATTCTAGAGATGGTGAACAAATCCAATAACTTCACTTATTTCATTGAGAGGGACTTCAGAAAATTTGCCTCATTAATCCTCAAAGAACAAAAGGACTTGGGAGAATATATGTTCAATGAGATTAAGAGATATAGGTATGAAGGAAAACCTACTACTCCAATGCCTTATCCTCAACTTATTTCCTTGTTCCTCAAGAAGAATAAGATTTGGTACTTGGAGAGTATGAAGCCTATTGAAAGGATAGCACCAGTGGGGAGGAATCAAATTGGAAAGTTGAATATTAAGATTCCTCTAAAGACTCCTCTAGAACCAAGTCCCAAGAAAAAGAAGAAGATTGACACAACAACTAGTCGAATGGATGACACACAGTCTTCTGCTCTAGCCAACACATCTTCTCCATCCTTCTTTGGTGCCGCAATACAAACTTTCTTGGAGAATATTCTGAAGAATTTTCATATTGACATTGCGAATACCAATACGGAGTTGATAACCCATATGAATGAGAAGATGGGACAACTTGTGGAGTAGATGGATAAGAGGCACGAAGAGTTGCTAGCTGAACAGTATGCCCAAGGTGAGCTTCTGAGATCCATTGTTGAAAGACTTAATGCTATGGCATCTGGCTCCTCTAATCCTAGTCCTTCTGGTATTCCTGAGCCTATACCTGTCTCTAAACCTGGACCATCTATACCCACTGAGCATAGAACCCCTGAAACTAGAACCACTAATGTCTTGTTCTCTATGCCTGACCCTGACACTTCCGAGTCAATCCACATCACCACTGATGATCCACCTCAGCTTGTTCAGCCAGAGCCCATATCTACTCCGATTGCCTCACCTATACGCACTGAGAAAGTGCTTGTGTCTTCACCGATTGCTACAGAGGAAGTAGAAATTACTTCTCTGGTTCCTTACCCTTCATCTCTGGTAAATCCTCCAGAGGATCTTCAGACACCACCGGTAAACCTTCCTAACCCTGAACCATCATCTTTAGATCCTTCAAGTTTAGATGGTTCAGATGAATCATTGGTATTTCCTGTCACTCCTATCTCAGCAGCCAAGCTACCTACTCCTCCTCATAATTGATTCTACCTTTTTGATGAAGACAAAAAGGGGGAGAAGAACCTGAGTGATTTTGTAATGAATGGCTGAGTTGATGTATTGGGATTTGGGTGTATGGGGCTTTAGGGCGCTTTTAAGCTTTTATTTTTGAATTCTAAAGTTTTGGTTATGTAATGAATTCTTCCTTATGCAATTTGTTTCTTTATGCTATTAAAGTTAAATTTCATTAAAGTTATATTGCTTTGTGGGACTAATGAGTTTTTGATTGTGTATCCAAGGTGAACAAATAAATAAGAACAAAAACTTTGAGAAGTCTTTAATAAGCTATTTCAAAAGAGTTTTCAAGGATAAATTGAACAAAAGAATTCATATGAAAAGTATTTGAGAAGCATATGTTTGAAAACTCAATTTCAAAAACTTTGTTCAAAATCACCAACTTTTGTCATCATCAAAAAGGGGGAGAATGTTAGATCCCATATGTTTTGATGATAACAATGATTGGATCAATGATATAAAATGATTTGATGACAAACAAATGAATTTGAACAAAGTGGCAAAGCATTACTTGAAGTAAACACTGGAGTAGCCACTCAAGTAAGCACTCAAGTAATCGTGAAGAATTTCATCCAGAGAAGCATTGCCAAAATTTGGAAGAAGTTACTCGATGGACCACTTGAGTAATCTGCAAAGTTATATAGACTATGACTCGAGTAACATCATTTTCAAAGGTATCACTCTAGTAGTCACTCGAGTAACCAGGTCAAAAATCTTCCAGTAGCTTTCGACCAAGAAATGCAACACTTTACTTGAGTAACCACTCGAGAAAAAGGCATTACTCGAGGGAGCACTCCAGTAATCTGCAGAGTTATTTGATCCATTACTAGAGAGACCACTCGAGTAACCAGCTAAGAAAACTCTCGACCAAGTTTTGAATGACATTACTCGAGGGAATAATTGAGTAATCTGCAAAGTTATTTGGAATCTACTCGAGGGCGCACTCGAGTAACTTCTGAAGAAAATACATGGCCACTCGAGTAATCAGATTACCAGAGTCAGCACCCGAGTAACTTGTGTAGAAAAGACATGGCCACTCGAGTAATTAAGTATTTCCAAGGTTTGTGATATATCTCACTCCATGTTTTACCCGAGTAATATTTTATGAAAAATAATGAATTAGGCACTGCCATTTTTTTGATAGGTTCACTTGAGGGACCACTAGAGTAACAAACATGATCACTCGAGTAGCCACTCGAGTAAGGCAGTTCAGAAATTATGTTTTTGATCGAATATTTATTAAATTATTTTCTATATGATTAACTCTTCATCGCATTAGTATCCTAAGTACATTTACAGAGAAACAATGAAGAGATCATGCAAGAAGAGTAAAGTCAAATAAAGCGTCCGAGATCTCACCTACCCTACCTACCGCAAACGGATAATTTTCAAATTTGAAGAATGGTCAACCGTTGCTGCAAGACTCTAACGGACATGTTTGAATTGCTTCTAACAGACATTACAAATCATCTATATATATGGAGCATTCAAAGAGCAACACATAGGAACTGAGAATACACTGATCAACACACTCTTAGTGCTTTGTTTTCTTATACTCATTCATTGTACTTCAGTGATTATATATTTGCTCTGTGAGCAAATTTTTTATTACAAACTCAATATTTGTTATTGAGACAACTGAAGGTTGTGGAACCGTGTGTTTGGGATTTGATTACAACATGTAAGGGGGAGCGAGTGTCCAGGTGAATGAACTTGATGTGTACTGAGGTGCCAAGAACCCACTGAATCTTAGAGAATATAGTGGAACTCTCAAAGACGCTCAAAGGACTGGACGTAGGTCAAAGTGGTTGGGGCTGAACTTGTATAAATCCCAGTGTACACTTCGGTGTTATTTCTCTTTGCTCTCAATTACTTTAAATATTCAGTTAATTTATTTATATGCAACAAAATTTCTGGTATCACCCAGTTCACCCCCTCTTGGGTGAAACACTTGCACTAATAGAGATAAGATGCCACTACTACAAAAAAGTAAAAATGTGGCGCTTATAATTACATTAGCTCTAGCGTTAAGGAAGTGCCATGTATTAGGATGCCACTACACAACATAAACTTTTTTAAAAACAAATTGCCCTCCTGTGGATCTTTTTGGAGGAAGTGCCACAGTAGAGGGTCTCTTATGACACTTACGTCAGCAAGCGCCATAGTAGACTCCAACCTCCTACGGCACTTACGTCAGCAAGCGCCACAAGAGGTCACCCTATCCTGTGGCCCTTCCCTAAGGAAGCGCCACAGGAAGGTATTGTATTTTTTTTAATTCATGCGTGACCCTGCTTGTTTTTTTAATATATCTTTCATATTTGTATTCCACACCCCTATAATTGTAATGGTGCACTGCTTTAAACTTCTGCTATATATATCCACAGCAAAATGAAGAAAAGCAAACAACGATAATGAAATAACTTTAAAATGATACAAACAGATGATTAATTAACTAAAGTAGTACTCAAATTATTTACACAATATATTGTGAATGAAATACAACAAATTCAACTTGAATAGATGGCACAACAATTGGCAAGAAACAACATAAAGACAGCTAGTTAGTTAATTAAATAGTAGCTACCTAGAGGTTTGCCTAAGCACATATTCACACCATTTCTCGATCACTTCATTAAGTTGATGGGCAGTGAAAGTGTCACAACGTTGATCTTCATAATACTACACACATATATATACAATCAGGCAAAAATTAAAATGAATTAAAATTAGAAAACTTACTTATCAGTCACTAATTAAATTTAATTAAAATACAATATGAAGTACAACTAAATGACTTACTTTTTGAAGAATAAATGGCTGGTCATGTGTAATTACATCCTTCATAAATTTCATGATGTGATACTACAATCATTGTCATTGGGTTGGAAAGAGCACTATAAAAATATGATGAAATATTTAATTTTGTTTATGAATAAAAATTATTTACTAACAAAGTTGGAGTAAATTCATATATTAGTACTCGTATCTTCTTCTAAGCATAGCTAAGGTGAGGGTCACCAACTTTAGAATAGCTTAAGGAGACAGAGGCCCGATACACAGTCAATGTGCTAACAAAACAAATAGACATTGATTACTTTTAGTTATTCAATCACATATGCAAATATTTACACATACCCACGTACGGTTACCTATTGAACAATAGCAACATATCAGGACGGTTTTGTGGAAGACCTTTAATTAGAGGATTCACATAGTAAATGCAAGGGCTAAAAGCTTCCCCTGGATTGATAACTATCAATATCCAATGTAGCCTAAAATATTTTAAAAAATTTGTTTCAACAATCATGTTATGATAAAAGTTAAACAATGAAAACAAAAATTTATATGGCACTAAAAATAGCATAGTTGGTGTCACTTTGCTTTTAACGTAATCTTTCAAATCATTAAATTGTGCATGTATATCTACTTCACCCCCATGCTGGCCAATGAGATAAGGGTTGACAAATACGAATTAGACCATGTTTGTATCCATTAAGATGTCATGGTACAAATGGCTGGTATAAAACAAATAGTGTCATGAAAAACAAAAATATGGAATGAGAAATATTAATAACAGTGATAAACGTAACGATGATAGTGAAGTACCTAATATAGATGTTGATAGCTGAAGCACTAACCCATTCATGATTACACATGTCATGCAAGACATCAACATTAACATGATCAACTAGACCACTAACACTGTAGATATGTCTATCAAAATGTATTTCCAGTCCTCCTTCACGAATCAATTTTAGTGTAATCGATACTAATTGATTGCGATGAGGTCAGTCTTCTTTTGCTTTATTGGCTAGTCGATGCTTTCAACTTGGGTTGTGTTGTCGAATACTTTGAAATCTTTCCATAAAGTTGGATTTGTTTTTCTCTAGACTGTCCACCTTGTGAAAATCAGAAAAGTAAATCACAGTTTTAGATGGAAGTACAAAGGAAAAGTGTAGGGAATTGTAAATGAACGACTTTTTCATATGGTTCGATAAGACCTATTGGCCAAGCAACATAGCTACCTACAATATCTTTCACTATTATTTGCTCATCCCGAGACGGGATCAGTAAGAGTGCATCTTTATTCTTGTAGAGTCAAGCCTTACTCGGAGTGTGTTGTCGGGCAACAGTGAATTGTGTAGTGTGTCCTTATCTGTGTTGTAAGTAGCACCCTCTACAACCGCTTTCTTTTAAGCTTGGTCGACATATAACTTATATTGAAATTCACCCTATGAAAAATAAAGTTAATATATTAAAATTCGCTAAATTATAATGTAACAAAATGTTAAGTAGAGAAGAAATTAATTACCAAAGGAAGAGGGACTTTAGGCATGGAAGTGCAACTATCAATGACACTTGGGCATTACAGAGGGGAACATTTTGTGTTGGCATACACTGCACCAACTGTTCTATTTGCGTTCTTAATAGTGCATTTCGTTCTTGCATCAAACACATTTTTTTAAGAATTATTCTTCTCGTTGTTCCTTGTAGCGCATTTGTTCATGAAGTTCTTGCATTTGAAGCTTGAAACTAGTCATCTCCTCACTTAGCTGGGAAAGTCAATTTTATTGGGGTGCTTTTGACATTCGAAGTATGCTGATTGGGTGATTGCAAACCCAATACCCTGAATATGACCATCATACTTGGGTACTTCTAGTGCTTTGCTCAACAAATCATCTCGACTAACATAGCTCGCCAACGTAGGATCCTCCTGTGTCATTTAAAGCTATTACAAAAAGAATTACAACAAGATTAGTTATTATAAATCAAATTCATTTAAGTAAAGCTAATTATTTATTGTACGTATAATCCAATACTTACACAATATTCAACATGCAAAGTTTAATGATAGTGTTTCTAGTCGTGCGTATGAAACAGGTCATTGTGTTTACCACTTCAATGCAGATTAACTTGAAAAACATGCAAAGTTTAATGATAGTATTTCTTACATTTTTGGGTAAAATGGATCGTATACCAACCGGTAGGAAATTCTGCATGAGCACATGACAATCATGAGACTTAAGGTTCTTTAACTTCAATTCTATCATTGATATAAGGTTCTTTATATTTGAAGAGTAGCCCTCGGGAACTTTAATTCCTTACAAAAACTCACAAAACAATTTTTTCTCTTTCCTCGACAGAGTGTATGCTGTTGCTGGTAGATAAGTATGATGCCCTTGCTCAATCGGTGCCAACTCTTCTCTAATTCCCAAGTTCACCAAATCCAACCTCAAATTGACGCTATCCTTACTTTTTCCTTGGATATTGAGCAACATGTTAATTAGACTATCATAGATATTTTTTTCTATGTTCATCACATCAAGAAAATGTCTCACATATAAAGATTTCCAATATGGAAGTTTAAAGAAAATGGACTTTTTCTTCCAATCACTTGTCTTGATCTGTTTTGCAAAAGGCTTGCCAAAATTGTTATCCAAATCTTTTACCTTTGAAAACACATGGGCACTGGTCAACATCTTCTATGGGCTACCTTCGTTTGAGTCACCATTGAAAGCCTTTTTGCACTTCCTCCAATGATGTTGTTATGGTAACAATCTTCGATGTCCCTTGTAAACATTTTTCTTACAATGATTTAGTGACACTGAATTAGTGTCATCTTCACATATAGGACATGCACCATATCCTTTGACGCTGTATCTTGAGAAATTACCATAAACAGGGAAATAATTAATTATGCCAAATAACATGGCTTTTAAAGTGAAACTTTCTTCCATTTACCCATTATACACACTGACGCCTTCCTTCCAAAGCAGCTTCAAGTCATCAATTAAAGGAGCCAAGTATACATCTATATCATTTACAGGTTGCCTTAGCCTAGAAATTAACATGGACTACATCATATACTTACGTTTCATCACCAAGTGTGGAGGAAGGTTATAAATCTCAATATCACCGGCCATGTGTTATGTGTACTACTCTAAACACCGTGTGAATTAGTTCCATCAGTTGACATTGCAAGGCGAAGGTTCCTTACTTCATTCGCAAAGTCAAGTTACTCATGCTCAATTTTTTCCATTGAGGAACATCTACAGGGTGCCTAAGCTTCATGTCTTTAATCCTTTCATCTGCATTCCATGTCAATTGTTTATCAATTTTTGCATTATTGTACAGTTGATTGAATCTAGGAATAATGGGAAAATACCATAGGACGTTTTAAGGAATTTTCTCTTTCTTCTTCCTATATTGAGATGCATTGAATTTAGGGCGCTTCTCCAACGTTGCATACTAATTTTGAAATAATACGCAATCGTTAGGACATGCGTGTATCTTCTCATATCCCATACCAATTGTAGAGGAAAGAATTTGTTTTACCTTGTATGTCTTGGTAGGAAGTACATTTTCTTCTGGAAGCATATCTTGCAATAGTTCAAGCAGTGCGGTGAAACCCAAATCAGTCAATCCCTAACGAGCTTTAAATTTGTACAACTTCAACACTGCTAGCAATCTTGTGTATTTAGTACAACCAGCATATAATGGTTTCTTTGTATCACCATTCAACTTCTCAAATTGATTAGGGCAGTTATAAAGCACCCCTTCAACCATATTTAGCATTTCTTTAAGACCATCATCTTCATCAATCATGCTTTGATCAAATTCATTTGAAGCATCACTCGTGGTATGCACCCGATCTCTACATGCATCGTTCGTCTCATCATGCCTTATCTATCGTGTATATGTTTGATCAATTCCGTAACACACTAAATGATCTAGCAAATCAAGTGGACTGATCCGCTTTCCAAAACAACAAGATAAGCAAGGACACAAGATCTTATCACGATCTTTTGTATGCTCAATTGCAAATGTAATAACTCTTTCACCCCATCTATATATACCCTTGAACACTGATTAAATGACATCCATTTATGCTCCATCTATACCTTCAATCTATTTTTAAAAAAGTATGTGGTTAGTTGATGACTATTGCATTTACTAATTACTTTTATATTCTCTTACCAATTTTAAAATAAAATTTGCAACATGAAATCTTAAAAATTGAAGCTTTCTAAGTCTTAAACTCTATGTTTTAATTGACAAAAAATTCATTAATTAATCCCATAGCATTATAATAATTTTTCACACCTCTTAACAAAAGAAACCATATTTGCCAGCACATATCATAGGTAAATTAGAAAACATTACAGTCAACAAATAAAATACACGTGTTAAGAATATATAAATAATTATTGTACTTATGCAACTAATCCATAACAATCATTAGAGCATCTACAAATTATAACAAACTACATATCTTCACATACAACCAATACAAAATAATATTTAATTTTTTCTCATTCATTTTTTTACCATATAAAAACGAGATTAATTTTAGAGATTTCATAATAAATTAAATATAAAAGAAATTTATCAAATTAAATTATTATTAACTTCTAATAAAATCACATTTGTAGGCTCAACATTTACAAAACTTACCATAAATAGAAGCTTCAATAGACTGATGAGCAGAAACTACAAACACAAATTAAACATGAAAAAAAAGCAATACAAAATTAGTGGCTATAACTTATATTTTTAATAATAATAATAATGTGTACAAAACATCAATATATAATAAAATAAAATATGATTAGCTTAAATCAAAAAATATCATTCAAGAAAAAAAATTAATAAAATAAAATAAAACAAAAAGGAAAGCATAACCCGAACATCAATTAAATTATTTTTAGTTCAATGTTGAGAATAAAAAAAATTATTTTTGACTAAATCATAAAGATGCATGATGTATACACACACACACACACACATAAATGTGTGTGTGTGTGTATAAAAAGAGGGAATCAGGCACACACACACGTAATTAAATATTTACTTCAATTGCACTTGAATATTATAATTTAATAAGATACTACACAAAATTATTTTAATTTGCTACCTCTATAAAATGGAACACAAAAATTAGTTTAATTTGTTGTATGTGTGGAATTATCATATGAAAGCAAACTAGATATTTAACAATGCTTGTGTTCTTTTATATATATACACACACACACCAACAAGCAAGAATATGTATATTCTCCAGTACACAATGCCAAGTCATAATCATATACAGTCTAAAACTCAAAATTGACCCCACAAGTGAAGCTATTAAAGATGAGCTTTTATCAAAGAAAACAAGAGACCACATGGTAACTTATGATTCCTAAAAGTGAGAGGGTTGGTGAGGCAACATAATCCAACTTCTAAACAAACCCATAGATGAACTTTTAGAACATTTTACACACTCATCATAGTAGAATTAACACGTGAGTGATAAATAAAGTATAATCAAAATGTATAACACTAATTTTTGTGTTTGACCATACATACCATATAACCACCAAATTCTCTCTTACAAAAGCATAGTGTGTTTTTAACAACTAATCAGGACAGGAGTGGGGATGATAGTAGGAGCAAAAGGTAGCAAAAAAACAAATTAAATATGGATGTGTACCAAGAGAAAATGATTGATGGAGACGTGTGTGTGTGTGTTTTTAAGTGTGCAGAGGAAATGAAGGGGGGATGGCGCGACAAGAGAAGGAGGGAAAGTGAAATGGAAAAAGGAGGGAAATTGAAAAGGATAAGGAGGGGGACCATATGATTGGCTGGAGTGGATTACATAGTAATCCACTTAGCCTAACGTGGCACTTGCCAAGGCAAGCGCCACATATAGCCAAGTGCCCAGCTATGGTGCTTGGTTGGGCAGCTCAGTCTTACGTGTCGCTTGTTTGAGGAAGTGCCACGTAAGCAGACTCGCTAGCCGTGGTACTTTCTCTGTTAAGAACCACAGCTAGTGTCACAGACTTTAAAAAAAATAAAAGTGAAAAAAAGGGAGCAGCTGTGGCACTTTTCTGGACAAGGGCCACAAAATGTACACCACTTTTCCACCTTTTTATAGCAGTGTGATGAGAAGATAATGAGAAAGAGGAAAATGAGAGTATCCTCTTCTGGTTCACATGTCATCTACTTTATTCTTTTAAGTTATATTTATGGGTGAAGGGGCAAAAATACCCATATTAACTTGTCAAAAGTACATTTAGTGCTACATTAAAATCTTGGGTGCAAATATACCCATGAAAATTTGAAAATGGGGCAAAAGCAGCACAACTGTTAACTATACCAAATGTATTTAAATTTATTTTGGCTAGCCTATACTTATATTTATTTTGGTGATCCCGTTCATCTAAACCCAAAATCGAACCCCTCCACACCTTCCATTACACTTGGTCATGGTGAATGTTGCCGTACTCAACACCTACTATTAACACTGATAAAAACTAGACCATCGTGGTAGCCTAAACTGTTAGTGCAGGCGTTTCACCCAAGAGGGGGGGTGAATTGGGTGATAATAAAAATTTAAAATAGAACAAATCAAGATTGGAAGTCGATAAGGAGAAAATTAAAAAGTTAGGAAGATTTCACCAAGGTATACGCCAGGGGTTATACTGTTTGGTCTAAACCACATTGACCTACGTCTAGTCCACAGACAGAGCCTGTGCTTTCACTATTCCTTCCAAGATTCAGTGGGTTCTTGGCACCTTGTACACAGCGATCTAATCCTCTCTTTGAATACTCGCTCCCCCTTACACAACATAAGTAGGTAGCCACCTTAAAGTCCCACAACTTTAAGGTATCTCTTAAAACAAGTGTACAGAATCAATAAATGTTCTCTCTCACATAGTTGGTAATATAAACATTGAAGCGTATGATACAAAGAGGTAATAATAGCTCAGAAATGAATATTCGTCAGTTTTGTAGTTCAGCGTCTTAAATCCCGGTTTTAATGCCTTTGCTATTTGTAGTTGGAAAGATCTTAATGATCGTTGGGGACATTCAGTTTTCCCGTTACTCACTGAGCATGACTCAAAACATTCTTTATGTTATTTGGATATAGCCGTTGAGGTGAAGAGAATGTGTTGGAAGAAAATCATATTGCATTTAATGTCTAAGACACAGTATATCTGCTTTTCTTGGAATCCAGAAATCTGAAGTATCAATCTCCTGTAACTTGCTTTGAGAATGTTAATCATGAATAAAAATAATAATAAGCAAGATTAATGAAGATTAATGAAAGTACTCAGTGATTCTGAGAAATTTAGATTTAGATATGATGCTCTGTTTTTCATGAAGAACAAGTATTCGAATACTATTATAATTATCAGGATAATTTAAGTCTTTTTAGATAACATACTATTTGAATACCTTTTTCTCTATTTGGATAATATTTGAAATTTTACACTGAGATTATTCGAATAGTTGAGATACCTATTAGAATAGTGATCTCTTAAACTCAAAAAGATTATCCTGATAGATGAGTTACTATTCGAATACTTGCTTCGAGTTTGACTAAAACATTTTCTTTTAGCGTTCTATATTGTTCGAATAGTTTTCTTGCTATTCGAATAATTACTCATCTCAATCTCATAGTCTTGATGTTGGTTTTGAAATGCTATTTCGAATATTAACAACACTATTCGAATAGTGGCTTCACTATTCAAATAGTCTTCTTATTAATCAAATAATATAACCTAAAAATTCTTTTGAGCATACATTTATTATTCTGATAATGGTCATACTATTTGAATAATGCATTTTATGTTCACTTTGAAAAGTATAAATCCTATTCGAATAATTTACCGACTATTCGAATACTTTCATTTTGAAAAAAACTTTCAACTGTTATAATAGATTATACTATTCGAATAGTTTGAGGGTTATCAGAATAAAAGCTTGATAGAAACTGAGTGTCTGTATTCAAATAGCAAGTATACTATTCGAATACTTTCTTAGTAAAAATCTTGATGATAAAAATGCAGAGACAAATTAAACTAGACTTAGGTTTGTTATCATCAAAACTCTGAATCTAACATACACCTACCACTACTGTCTCTCCCATCTCTGCCACTATGATTTGCATCCATTGCCCCCTGTGCCTCATCCTCTCCTTGATCCTTCCAATCCCTCCTTTGACAAGAGAGAAGGGGAATAAAAAAGGAAGTTAAGAAGGGAGGGTTCACTTCATTGACTCCCATAAAATATTGCTTGGAAAGTTTCACAGTCAAATTTTTCAAGGCGGAACCTAGAAGGATGTTAATAGGATAACATCGCAAATGGAGTGATTCTAAGATTCCCAAGATGCAGAGTGAGAAGGACATCTTGACACTATTATGTCCTACAGAAGAAAAAGATAATGGAATTATGGTTAGTTAGCAGTTGTAGCATTTTTGGACTCTTTTGTATTCTTCTTAAGCATGATTGCACCCAAGATTTTAATGTTGCGTCTGATGCATTTTTAACAAATTAACATAGGTATTTTTCCCCCTTCACCCCATATTTATAAGTATGGCAAAATTGAGAAATATGCATCCTATCTAAAGGATTGGAGAAAATCAGAGAGGTGAAAGTATCATGTGCAATGAAGAGAAAATTAAAGAGGTACCTGCCTATCTTGACGTTGTTGGGGCACAACGGCTGAGGGTTTCTAGTAGCTTTATTCTATTTAATCTTCCTTAGAGTGTCATGCATCCAATATTTGAATCATTTTCTGTATAACTCTTTGGAAAATATGAGCTCCTCTTCCATTTGCGGCTTCTTTTTCAATGTTGTTAATGCTACAAGATTAGCTTATTTGGTCAACTAACGGTTTAACCTAGAAAGAAGTTAGGGTGACATTGCTACAATTTGGAAACTTTCAGGGTATTATTGCTCCTGAGTGAAAACTTCTGAGAAAATTTGGACATTAATAAAAATGAAGTGGATGACACATGTACTTACCAACTTAGTATAGTTTGTCAACTAATAGTCAAACTTAACCTGGATAATAGCTAAGGTGAAATTGCTATGATTTGGAAACTTCTTAACTAGATTTCTCCTAAAAACACTTTCGGCGGAAAACTGAACCTTTTTCCTTAATAAAATATTGCATGCAATTGGCCACGTGTCACATAGAGGTTGATTAATGATATGTTGCTTGACACCTCATCTAGCCACATGTCAGAGAGGATACACTTTGCTTGATACCTCATCAACCAAACTACCACCGATATACCTGTAGGTTATGACACCTCAATAATTTAATTGCAGTCCTTCCTATGGTTTTGACACCTAAGCTATCTACTTTTGACATATTATAATTTATCTTGATCAGAATCAAGGAGTCACAACTAGACAAGTTAAATGGGTACACAAAATAGGTAATGGTAAGTAGGATTTGACGGCTTTGATAATTTCTCGAGTTTAGACAAATCACCCTACAAATTTATCTATAGTCGCCACCTATTGATCACTTGCCACTATTAATACTTGGGTTGACCCCTACGCTTTTAATTAATTTGGCCTAATCATATTTCCCAGTATAACTTTTAAATTTATATATGTTTTTCCAATTTTATATCTATTTTTTCATTAATCCAATATCATGGTCTTTAAACACCATCTTATAGATTTTGTGTGTCTCTATCTAGGGAATTTTGTAGATTTTTGTATCCTTGCATTCTACTTATAAAATACACATTAGTCCTTACTCGCTTATCCTTATTTCTTGGCTTTCTTTTACATTCTTCGGTAGTACTAATCCTTGCTAGAGCATTACCTATGTTCTCTTAGACCAAGTCTTATAATACTTACTTTCGTTGGACTTGGATATATTTCTTGAAAATATGCAAAACCTTGAGATCTCTTATATTCTCTTGATCTTTTCTACTATGACACTCTCCTTGAACACCTCATGAATTCGTAGCTAATTGGAAAAATAATCAAGATTAGTTAAATGCATACATATCCCAACAAACACATAGGCCTAATTTTTTGGATGTTACACGTGGTCTCCATCGATGGCTTTTCCAAATAGGTAAGCTATGTGTGTTGTTTGTGTTTTCGTCATTGTCCTCTTCCTCATCTATCATTATGGCTTTGGGTGGTTGAATTTGTGTCTTTTCTTATCTTTATCCAAGTCTTAAGACTTCCTTGATCTTTACAAGATTATATGTGTTTATAGTTACTAATTGAATTGATTATACCGTTAGACATGCTGATTTTCTAAAGATGAATAGGTAGTTTTGTTTGTAATTATTTACAATATTATGACCATTGAGTGTAATTGGAATTCTTCATGGTTCAATGATAGCTTGTTTGCTACATCTTTCTTATTTTAAGATTTGGTTAAGGGTTTTATATGCTCAGTGAATCAAACTCATAAGAATACCTGTTAAATGAACTTTGAGAGGTTAGAATGAGTGAACTAATGGGAATGACGTGTTTTTGGTTGAATTTTAGCTATGAAATAGGGAAGAGTGAATAGATTGCATCACTATCATGTACAGTAATGGTAAGAATTTTGGTTTATTTTACTAATGTCTAAATTTGTTTTGCATTTTAGATATAAAACAAGAGGATCAAGCAGACCTATAAGAAGAAACCCATTAATAATTTGGGGGTGTTGAAGTGAGAAAAAATTAGATGAATCAAAGATGATACTACATCTGGTCCTAATTATAAAACAAAGTTGACTTTTTTTGGAGAAATTAAGGAAGCTAATAAGTTACTTAATCATATCATATGTTATGTATCCTTAGATTATATATTAATTTATTAGTCAAACTAGATAGTTTGAAGAAAAAAAAAATATAAATACTCTAAAGTATTTTAATTAGCTTCCTTAATTTCTCCAAAAAAGTCAACTTTGTCTTATAATTAGGACTGGACGGAGTATGTTATATTATGGAAGTTGGACTGCTTATAGCATATCGTTTTTGTTCACTATGACAATAATTTAGTAGATTTTGATGTTGTTGCAATATTCTTTTGAGCAAGAACTTATTAGACTTTAATGTTGGGAGTATAGACAAATATGATCATTGACAATCTGTTTGATATGTATGACTTTAGATGAATGAATATGGTAATAGGGGACCAATTGTCACATTTTGTTGTCCTATAAAACAAAAATAAAGTTTTGATATTTGACTCAAAATAATTCCTAAAAGGCCTACATAGCATATACATGTAAAGTCAAATATATGAAGAATCTTCAAATGTTGGTGTTGTGATGGATGTGTCGCACTAGTAAACTATTGCTATGAATTTCTTCTGGAAATGCATGTTCTTTCCATTATATCCATATTTGTTACAAGAAGTACATCAAAACTGAGTTTGTCCTTTAAATCTTATTAGGTTGTGAAATTGTATCATACACTCTTTTTCTTAATTTTGGAGGTCTTCCTTGTCTTCTATGATAGGATGGAGGGCCTCATTATCTATTGCTTCCCACACTTCTCATCCCTCAATTGGAATCACCTTGGAGGAGTAACAATGTACATAAGTTTCTATCTTTTAGTAGGCATGTACATAAGCATGAGTGTCTTCTCGTTTTACACAAATAAAACTAACCCGATGCCTGAAATTGATAATTGCTAATGTGTTGGTAAAATATTATGTAAACTAATAATCCAAATACTCCCAACACAACTCTAAAATTTGTAAGAAACCTGCAAGGTATCCTAGTCAAGCACCACCATCTATTAGTACAACTTTGATATCGAGGTCAACTAAAAATTTATGCAAGTAATATGAGACCTTAAATTGAAAGTCTCTTGCTTGTCATGCAACCCACTTACTGATTCACTGACTTATTAATCCAACCTCTGCCTCAAATTTGGGCATACACTTTAATGACTACAAAAATTTCTTTGCCTTTCTTTTAGTCTCTTGCATTCTTGTCATGATGTACTTGTGAATCCATCTAACAAACTACTAATTGGAAGTTCTTGAGTCCCTTTAAGAGCCTACCTTTAAATGACTCTAATATGTTATTCCTAATCCTGTCACACTTTGGATATTCAGTGAAGTGAGATTTTGGCCAACATTCTGAAGGGAACCTCATCAAATGGTTATGTACCACTTTAGATATATTTTTCAACTCATAATTTTCCACCCATTAACATACGTTGCTTTTGCCACTTGCAACCCCAAATCTCTAATAACAGTTCCACCACCATATCCACTCTTAATTTTGGCATATAAGTGCCTAACACACAAGCAATGCTCAAGTTTGAAAAGGAGTGACTCAAATGTTGGCACTAATCGCTAGAACAAAAAATTCTATTAGAGCATTAAAGACAAGAAAAAATAAAAGGGAAAATTCCAAAAAGATACAGTTGAAATTAGGAAAGGGCAAAAAGGTGTGGTGAAATTGTGAAATCCCAAATCAGTACGGCAGTAGGAATTTAGAATATGAAATGTTGATACAATGACTTAAATGCCTTCGTTAGTGACAGGTAGAAGGAAAAAAAGTGAGAAGAGGGAAGTCCGATTTTCAAAAGGCTAGAACTCTAGGATGTGAAACCTAGGGGTCGATGGATAGATGAGGGGAATGATGGTGCACTGACGGTGGTGGGTGGCAATCTAGGCTATCTTGGAAGGAGATTAATAGCGAAAGTGTAACCCCCTACCGTAATTATATATGAAATACGCAATTAAGATGAAATAGAGACCAATAAGAAACAAAACTTATTTAAAATCCCATCTTCACGATAGGGTTTTCACAAATAACTTTGAAAATATAATTTACCTGGTCTCATATTCAATTTCGCATACAATTACATTATGCGGAATATCACATTTATACAAATATCAGAGTGTACAACAATAACTTCCCGGCAACTCCCAGGTTCATATCTTTACATAGAATTCATAGGGCACATTCGCCCTTTACAATCCCTTAAACGGGGATTACACAAATCTCATCTCCATACATAATTAAATATACATCCATATATACACATCCAAATCCAAATACGAATATCCAAATATACATCCCAATTATGATAACTAACTACCAAAATCTATAACCCGAAGTAGTCCTCATCGCTTTTGCCTGTTTGCTCCAACCTCGATCCACCTACCCTGTCTAAAATGTTGGTAGGGGAGGGTGAGATTCGAGAGAATCTCAGTTGGAAAAAAGTACCAAATTGCATGTATGATAAGTGTATAATGTATGACATGCTTGCAATACATATCACATGTCCATACCATGACACATCTGCATGCTCAATGTTTCAACAACACACTCATGGCCATAGCATAAATAGAAACAGAGCTACAAACATCATATATGTTCCACATAATCAAGCAAAGCAATAACATGCATCATCACATTAACACAATATCATATACAGGCAAAAGAGGTAAGTTCCCTACACTCTTTCCACGTATGCTCCAGCTCCGCTTACTCGCGATCAGAACGAATACCGAACCATGTCCAGGGCGAACATCAACCCTATAATCAAAGCAAGGACATAGGGTTAATCCCTTTTCCAATTCCTTAACTCTCAAACACTTAAGTTGGTTATCATTCACGACCTTTAGGTGGCTAATCAAAGCCTAAACACATGCCTAAAGGCTTGGGAAACACTTGGCCAAAGATCACCTTTTAAAAGTCCAAAATAATGATTTTTGGGGGTTGGCCGCGGCCCACAAATCCACTAGCCGCTGCCAAAAACTGCCCAGAAACATTTGGGCCGCTGCCCAGAATCCGTTGGCCGCGGCCAAGAAAATCCAGTTTCTTGGCTGAACTTCCAAAAATCATAACTAATTCCAAAAAAATCGAAATAAGGTGATCCCAAAGCCAAATGAAATCTATTTAAGTCCTCTACACAGGAAAAATATTGGCCTATACTGGAAATCACCACATAAATACAGAATTCCCCAAAACTCAAGACTGTCCCAAAACAGTGTTCATTTTCGACCTCAAAATTTGGACAGCTATAACTCACAGAAGAAAAAACGAAATGGCACAAATTATGTGTCCATTTTGAAGCTTGGGATGTGTACTTTAAGACTGGAAAGTTTCATAATTTTCTGACTTCAATTGCCCAGTCAAAACGTCCACACAACAAGACTGCTCAGACAGAATTCACACTGGACAGAATTTCCAGTTTTGCACAATTGGCTTCCAATGGTCCTATTTTCACATCACACACCATTCCCACACAAATTTGCACAAGGAGTCCATTGGAAACACCAAATCAACCAAATTCACATTACATTGACATGTTTTACCAATACTCATAACATGTCATCACAAAACTACAACACAAATCACAACATTGTACTCTTTTCATTCCAAGCTCTCAAACCAATTCCAATGACCAAATACCACAACATGGCACCATTTTCAACATAAAACACAACCCAATTCATCCAATCCAAAATCACAAAAAAATCAGGGCAAAATTCAAAATTTACTAAACTCAACCAAAACTTACAAAACTTAGATCAAAAGGAAGCAAACACTCACCTCTTCCTCTTTCCCAAACAAATTCCTTGATTCTTCATCTTTCCAAATTTCCTCAAGCAATAAAACACCTCCAATCAAGAATCTAAAACCATAGAGATGAAGCCCTCATCAACATGATCAAGATTAGTGAAGAAGTTTTAACCATTAGGGGCCATTACACAATCCAAAACTCACCTTGTTTCTTTCTCTTTCCTCCCCCCAAGCTTGCATCCATGGAGAATAGAGAGAGAGAATGATGAGATGATAAAGAAGGAAGGTCAATTTTTGGCCACTAAAAGTCTCACTAGGCTGACCAAAAAGGAAGAGGAGAGAGGGAAAATGAGTGGAAATGTTGACCATGATCCTAGGGTCTATAAGTTGCCAAGTGTCAACATCTTGCTCCATCAACCATGAATTCACATAGGCACATGCACATTGGATTCCACCCTTTGATCTCAACACAAATCAATCCTAACCATTGATCTTGAAATTACCAATGAGTTTCCTCTTTGGTAACCGATCAATCGGTCGGTAACTTTACCGTTTTGCCCCTGATTATGGTAATTCCTCTTGAATCACCATCAAATACATTTTCTCATTCATTTTCTTTCACAATGCGCCCTCCCCTCTATTCTAAGTCAATTTAGAGGTTAATCCATAACTGAACTTAAATACAAGGTTTCGGCACTGCTCACAGCACATACGAATCACATTCCAGTCCCAAATCACATCATATTCTCCAAAAGGGTTATTTATCACTAACCACATCCACTTTTGGAGTCATTATCTCTTAATCATAATTTAGGATCCTGCTAAACTAGGGCTTAGCAGTTCACTAATCTCAGGCTTATTCTCTAGCCTCAAGTCTCAAAATTCGGGGTATTACAGAAAGGCCAAACATAGGAGCTGGGCGGTGTTGTGTGGTTCAGCGTTCAGTAGTTTGAGGTATGTTGAGGGGGGTCACAGCATTAAATGATTTAAGTTGATGGAGGCAGGCAACGCATTTCACAGACTTACTGGTGTAAATTTATGATTGAGAACACCTTGCCCGTTATTAACAACACAAGCTTCTTTATTAACGACTTCATAGTTTGCGTTTTGTAACTTTTTTTGGAAATGTTAGTAGGCTGTAAAAAACACATCTGACATAATTAACAACACCACATGAAACCCATTAACGACTCCACGTTCTCCATTAACATCAACGCAGGAACAAGTTGGGATAGTCTTAATGTAGCTGGGAAAATATAACATGTCACCCACTATTTATAACATGCGTTTCTTCATTAACGACTCCACTTCCTCCATTAACATCTTATGAGAAACAAGTTGGGAAAGTCTTAATGTAGATGGGAAAACACAACATGTCATCCACAATTAACAACATGAGTTTCTTCATTAATGACTCTGCTTCCTCCATTAACATCAATGCAGAGGAACAAGTTTGGAATGTCTTAATGTAGATGGGAAAACACATGTTACCTACTATTCACAACATGAATTTCTTCATTAATGACTTTGCTTCCTCCATTAAGATCTTATGAGGAACAAGTTGGGAAAGTCCTAATGTAGATGGGAAAACACAACATGTTACCCACTATTCTCAACATGCATTTCTTTATTTCCATTAACATCTTATGAGGAATAGTTGGGAAAGTCCTAATGTAGATAGAAAAACATAACATGTCACCCACAATTAACAACATGAGTTTCTTCATTAACAACTCCGCTTCCTCCATTAACATCAATACAGGAACAAGTTGGAAAGTCCTAATGTAGATGGGAAAACACAACATGTCACCCATAATTAACAACATGAGTTTCTTCATTAACGACTCAAATTTCTTCATTAACATCAACGTAGGAACAAGTTGGGAAAGTCTTAATGTAGATGGGAAAACACAACATGTCACCCATAATTAACAACATGAGTTTCGACATTAACGACTTGAATTATTTCATTAACAACTTTTGATGGAACGAATTGGCATACTGACAAGTTGGATGCCCAAAACAACACCTTACCTACAATTAACAAGATTATATTCTTTATTAACGACATAATTTGATTGATTAACATCTGCCTAGGAATAACTTGGAAAGTCCTATTGTGGTGGCCAAAAACAACACCTCACTTGTCACTAAATTGTTCAAAGCCACTGACCCCCCTCAGCAGATCTCAAACCGCTGAACACTGAACCACACAATGCTGCCCACCTACATCCTAGTGATTAGGATCTATAGAGATATACCTAAAAGACTAATATGCCTAAGTCAGAGCACATACATACACAAGATACTGAATATGTTCAGTATGCAGATTTAAAAAGGGGTTACATGCCCATGCCTCATGGCATCTTTCTTAGCAAGGATCTATGTCCTAGTACACTTGATCAGCGAGATGGCATGAGTAAGGTTCCATATGCCTGGGCCATTGGATCCATTATGTATGTCATGTTATGTACTCAACTAGATGTCTCAATTGCCTTAAGTATGACCAGCAGATATCAGCAAGATCCTAGTGAGGGTCATTGGACTGCCGTCAAGAATATCCTAAAGTACTAAACAAGGACTAAGGACTTATTTTTGGTCTATGGTGGATTAGATGATGAACTCTGTGTAACCGGTTACACAGATGAAAGTTTCCAAACTGACCAAGATGACCTTAAATCACAAACTAGATACGTATTCCTCCTGAATGGTGGAGCAGTAAGCTGGTAGAGCTCTAAGTAAAGTGTAACCCCTTGCCTTAAAAATAGTAATTATGATTTAGAAATATGAATTTAAGATGAGTTAGAGACCAACAGATAAGAAAAATTCATTTAAAATTCCATCTTCACAATAGGGTTTTCTAAAAATTCGTTTCACAATTCATTTAACTTGGTTCATATCCACACTTTGAACATAATTACCCTGCGTAGTTATATCACATCCATATATATCAGACTGTACAAGATAATCCTGGCAACCCTCGGGTTCATATATTAACTAAAAGGGTCAACGAATTCCCGTTTAGGGAATTACTCAACTATATCAAAAATAATAATTACATCCAATTTACGTACAGTAATCCCAAACCAAAATTGATAACCAATAACCAAAATCATATGCCTCTAAAGAGTCCTAGCCACTCTGGGTTGTCTGCTTCCCTTGGGAGCCATTTGCCCTGTCTGTAGGTTAGTCAAATAGAAAGAATGAGATTCAAGAGAATCATAGTAGTAACAAATCACTCCTACAATATATAAGAACACAACATGTAAGTAAATCACAATCAATAGTAGCAGCAGCAGGACAAAGAGATATGGCTTTCACCACAAACGATAGCACTCACGATTGTAAACATAAAGCGATAGCTTTCACTGTAATCACAATACGACAGCTTATGCTGTAATTACAATATCGACAGCATGCGTTGTAAAACGACAGCTTTTGCTGTATAATGACAGTTTTTGTTGTATAACGATAGCTATCCTAGCTGTAATCATAGCAACATCACAAAAATCACAAAACAGTGATAAAATGTACATACAATGCTTTACACACAGTATAAGAGAAAGAGTCACAAAAATCACATGCAATGCTTTCCGAGCGTGCTCTGGCACGGTTCGTTTATGATCAGGGCAAATGTCGAACTCTATAAACCAAAACCAAGCACGGTGAGTTAATTCTCTATTCCAAATTCTTACTTTCATAGCACTTAAAGTTGGTTATCATTTGAACTCTTTGGGTGACTACTAAAAGCCTAGACACATGCCTAAAGTATTGGGGATGACTTGACCAGAAGACCATCTTTTGGAAGCTCAAAATGTAAACTTTCAAGTGTTGGCCATGGCAAGTCCCCACTTGCGTCACGACCAAAAGATGGTTAGAAATATTTGGGTCGCGGTCAGTACCTTTGGGCCGTGGCTAGAATCAGTTTAGAAACTTTTAAGTCGCAGCTAGCCCTACTTGGGCTGCAGCCAAAAGTAGGTCAGAAAGTTTTGGGCGGCGGCTAACAGATGGTCAGAAGGTTTTGGGTCATGACCAGTCTTTTGGGCTGCGCTAACCAATGACCTGTCTCACGGCTAATTTTCAAACGTTTATAACTTCACGTACAAAACTCAAAATGACACAAACTTTATATCAATGGGATGCTTGCAATGTGAACTACAAGTCTAGAAAATTCACAACATTTAGACACCATTGCTATATCAATTTACTACGAAAAGTTGGCCATTTGCACAGCATTCTACACTTAGACAAACCTTAGAATTCTAGTATTTGCACCAATGCTTCCAATAGTCCTAATTTCACATCAAACACCATTCCCACACAAATTTTCACAATGAATCCATTGGAAACACCAAAACCACCTAATTCACATCATATTGACATGTTTCACAATGATCACAACATGTCACAAAATAACACAATTCAAAACTCAATATTGCAAGCCTTTCCATTTCACAATTCCAATGGCACAAAGACACAACTTGGCACCAATTCTACCACAACACACTAACCAATTCATACATTTGGAAATTAAAATTAAAATCAGGGGAAAAAATCATAAATCTCAAAATTTAACCAATGGTCAAACTAGTTAGGTCAAAATATGCCAAATTGTTACCCCTTCCTCTTCCGAAAATGAATCCCTTGATTCTTCAACTTTCAACTTTTCACAAGTTCTCAAACACCACTTTTTAAAAATCTGAAACCATAGCCAAAAAGCTATCAACACCATGAACAACATTAAGGAAGGTGAGTGGAGTATTTAGGGACAAATTCTAACCTAAAACTTGAGTTATTCCTTTCTCTTTCTTGCTTGTTATTGAACGACAATGGAGGATAGAGAGAGAGAGATGTGAGGATGATGATGAGGTTAGAATTTTGAGCTCCCATGTCCCTCTTGGCAGACCTAAAGGGAGAGAGGAGAGAGGGAAAAGGTTTGAAATGTTGACTTGATCCTATGGTCCATATAGTGTCATATGTCAAAATCTTATTACACCTTCCATGGACACACATGAACACTCACACATGTAATTCCACTCTCTTACTTATTTAATCCTAACCATTGATCTTCAATTACCAATGGTCGATAACTTTCCTTTTTTACCAATTTTGCCTCTGATTATGACAATTCTACTTGAATCCCCACCAAACACATTTATATCTTTTATATCACTCATCCATGCGCCCTCCCTATCATTAAGGTTCCTTTTAAGCTTTGTCATACCATTAGGCTTAAATGCCGGGTTTAGGCATTGATTGGAAACACATTCAAATTAAAATTCAAATCATATTTTCCAAAAGTATTTGCTTAACATTAATTACATCACTTATGATGTCATTAGCCCTTAATCACATTTTGGGTCATTGGAATTCTCCCCCTATAAAATAAATTTCATCCTCAAAATTTGTTACACAACTTTAGCCATGAACTCCGGGTAATGTCTATGCATATCTGCCTCCACTTGCTAAGTCGCTTCTCTCTATGTCATTCCCTTCCATATCACTTTCACATACGGAATGGTTTGGTGTCTGAGCCGTCGTTCCTCTCGATCAATGATTTGCTCTGGTTCTGCCATATATGTAAAGTTGTCTTGTAATTCAACTTCTTTGTACTTAACAATGTAAGATAGATCCTGTTGGTACTTCTTTAATTGGGAAACTTGAAACACATTGTGGAGTCTGCTGAAGTTCAAGGGTAGGCCTACTCGATATGCAATAGGCCCAATTCTCGCAAGAATCTCAAAAGGACCTATATACCTCGGGCTCAGCTTCTTCTACTTGATAGCTCTCCCGATACCGGTAATGAAGATACCCTCAGAAACACATGATAACCAACTTCAAACTCTAGAGGCCTTCTCCTCTTATTGGTATAGCTTTTCTGTTGACTCTGCGTTGCAAGGAGCTTCTTTCGAATGCTTCAAATCTGTGCTGAGGTTTGATCAACCAAATTTGATCCATATAGCTTCCTCTCAAATAACTCATTCTAACACAAGGTGATTGGCACTTCCTCTCGTATAACGCTTCATATAGCGCCATCTATATGCTCGCATGATAGCTATTGTTGTAGGTGAACTTCGCAAGTGGAAGAAAGTAATCCCAATTCCCTTTAAAGTCAAGGACACAAGCTCCCAACATATACTCTAATGTATGAATAGTCCTCTCAGACTGTCCATCAGTCTGAGGATGATAGGCCGTACTAAATCTCAACTAAGTACCCAGTGCCTCATGCAAGGCCCTCCAAAATCTCGAAGTGAATCGGGGACTTGGACGGAAAGGATGTTCTTCGGTATGCCATGGAGCTTTACAATCTCCCATATGTATATTTCTACTAGTTTATCTGGAGATTAACCAGCATTGATCGGTATGAAGTGTGCCAACTTTGTTAACCAGTCCATAATCTCCAGATCACATCATAGTTCTTGATCCTTGGAAAACCCATAACAAGGTCCATAGTCATACTTTCCCATTTCCACTCCGGAATCTCAGGACTCTGTTGCAAACTTGGCAGTCTCTAGTGCTCAATCTTTACCCTCTTACAAGTAAGACACCATGCCACATATTTCATCAAAATCACTCTTCAATGCCGACCACCAATACACAAATTTCAAATTATGGTACAGTTTGGTCATACCAGGATGAAGAGCATATCAGCTCTTGAGTGCCTCATCAAGAATCTTCAGCCTCAACTCTACCTTAAGTGAAATAAAAATTCTCTTTTGGTAACGAACCAACCCATTAGGGGACAAATCATAGTCCAGACCTTCTCCCCATTTGATTCTGGCTCAAATTCTCTATACCTGATCATCTTGCCTTTGAGCCTCTTCAATCTCAGCTATCAAATCACTTTCCCCTTGGGAAACACTATAATTGGCACAGACGATCTGGTTTGTAGATTCAGATCTCAAAAATCTTCTATCAACTTCCCCTCTTGTATTATCATTGCT
Organism: Inga laurina; assembly: GCA_963855925.1. NCBI lineage: Eukaryota > Viridiplantae > Streptophyta > Magnoliopsida > Fabales > Fabaceae > Inga > Inga laurina. The sequence continues at coordinate 50,684,790 of OY979708.1, forward strand.
ACCACAAGCACCGTCTTTCGACTAAGAGCATTCGTGACTACATCTACCTTACCCAGATGATATTTAATTTCTAGGCTACAGTCTTTAAACAACTCTATCCAACGATGCTGTCTCATATTCAATTCTTTTTGGTAGTATAAATACTTGAGACTCTTGTGATCACAGTATAGTTCTACCGTCACATTATACAAATAATGTCACCAAATTTTTAAAGCAAACACAATAGCTGTAAGCTCCAGATCATGAGTGGGATAATTCATTTCATGAGGTTTGATCTGTCACGAGACATAGGCAACCACAAATCCCTGCTGCATAAGGACACACCCTAATCCCTACTTACTCGTATCACTATACACAACATAAGTCAAGCTAGGATCATATATAATCAACACAGGTGTAGTAGTCAACCTCTCATTCAGCCCCACAAAGCAATTTTCACAACACTCATCCCGCACAAACGGTTGATCCTTCCTTGTGAGCTTGGTCATCGGCAAGGCAATACGGGAGAAATTCTGAATGAATCTCTAGTAATAACCAGCAAGACCCAGAAAACTGTGTATCTCAACAACAGTTTTTGGCCTCTTCTAGTCCAGTACTGCTTCCACTTTATTGGGATCCACCGAGACCCCTTCTTATGAGATAACATGGCCTATGAATTTTACTTCTAATAGCCAAAACTCACATTTATTCAGCTTGGCATAGAGTTGCTTCTCATACAATATGTTCAACATAATTCTCAAATGATGCTCATACTCCTCCTTACCTTGGAGTATATCAAAATATCGTCAACAAACACAACAACAAAATGATCCTGATACTATCAAAAGACATGATTCATGTAATCCATGAATACCGTGGGTGCATCAGTTAGCCCAAAAGGCATAACCAAAAACTCATAATGCCCATACCTAGTTCGAAAAGTAGTTTTTGGAACATCTTCCATTTTCACACATAGTTGATGATAACCCGACCATAGATCAATCTTTGAAAACACACGAACCATATAGTTGATCCAGAAGGTCATTGATTCTTGGGAGAAGGTACTTGTTCTTGACGGTAATCTTATTCAACTCTCTATAGTCAACACACAAACGAAGACTCCCATCTTTCTTTTTAACAAATAACATTGGAGCTCCCCACAATGACATACTAGGTCTAATGAACCCCTTATCAAGCAAGTCTTCAATCTGCTTCTTTAACTCTGCCATCTCATTTGGGCTATATGGTATGGGGCCTTTGATATCAAACCAGCTCCAAGCACAATCTCAATTGGGAACTGAACTTCCCTTTCCCAAGGTAATCTGTTAAGATCATTCGTGAATACCTTAGGGAATTCATTTACCATGGGTATACTACTCAAAGTTTCTCCAGTCTTTCCTTGCACAGAAAAGAATACCATATACCTTAGACAACCCTTCTCCAGACATTTCTTAGCTTTAGGTGCCGAAAGGAAATTTAAACTAGCATTCACACCCTCAGTACTTTGAGAGGTACGATACACTATCCTCTTATTGCCACAATCTATTAGCACATTATTTGCCGTCAACCAATCAAAACCCAAAATGACTTCTAATTGATAGAGCGATAGACAAATCAAATCGACAATAGATTTATGCCCCTCCACAGTTATGTTACAATTTAAACAAGCTTCAAGGGTAAAGGCTTTAACACCCATTGGAGTTGACATAATCAGATCAAATGGCAACTTATGCACATGCATGCCAAGATGTTTCACACAATCATAAGCAATGAAAGAGTGACTTATACCCGAATCAAATAACACTTGTATCAAGTTACCATTGAGAACTATATTACCTTGGATCAGATAAGGGGACTTCCAAGCTTCCTCGTGTGTCATGGTGAGTACCCTCTCCTGAGTCCTTGATCTCTGCTTTGGTTAGGGCCGTTTGCATTCACTTGAAATATGCCTAGGCTATTTGCAGTTAAAACATATTACTAAACCCTCACATGTCTTGCCATGATATGACTGGTTATAATGAGGGCATATCCACAATGTAGGAGCTCTCTATTGTTCATGACTCCTGGACCGATAAGGCTTTTTACCATTACCCTTGAATGAAAAGAATCCCTGACCCTTCCGCTTTTGGGAAGTATTACCCTTACTAGGTTCATTGCATCTACTGGTACCTTTAGCTGGATACAAGTCTCTCAGATTGTTTTATGTGATTCTACACTCTCCAACTACCTTATTGAACTTGGTAAATCGGTGGGTGGCTAATTTCTTTTTCAATTCTCGCTACAACCAATGTATCAGCATATCAGAACTCCATTCCTCATCATCCATTTTCCATAGATATAAGGAATACCTAGACAACCGAATGAAATAAGACAGATAATCATCAAAAGTCTCCATATCTTCCTGTTTGATGGAGAGGAATTCAGTCTCTTTCTCCAGACGCACTGACTTGGGAAAATATTTTTCTTTGAATTTTTACTGAAACATTTCCTAAGTTAGTGGCACATTTCTGCTCTACTGTGTTAGGGTGATATTCCACCACCAATGATCCACATCCCCTTCTAATTTGTACACCGCCAAATGTGCTTTTACCTCATCTGGGCACTCAAGAACCATAAAGATTTTTTCTAGCTGATTTAACCAGTCTTCGGCTGCTTAAGGATCAAATCTCCCTCTGAATACCAGAGGTAAGTGTTTATAAAATTTTGAGACCCAATACTAAAGGTCTGTTTCCTCTCTAAGTAGTACCCCATGTGATTCTTGGTTTGGGGAAGTTTGAGGAGGTGATTCTAACGATCATGCCGACCCTTCTGTAGTTTCTTCTTATGGTGTCTCTTCTTGACTCTTCTCCTGGGTGAATTAGACTCGACCCTCACTTCGTTTAGCTTTCTCATCTCTAAGCTCTTTTCTTAGCTCAGAAATCATATCTTGATGTTCCTTGATCAGACCTATCAGCTCCAGCATAGGATCCGGTGGATTGTCATTGACCACCTCCACCTTTGGGTCTACCTGTTGTACTATGGGGTGACCTTTTGTTTTCTTCATTCTATAAATAACTCAACCTATCATATCACACAGAAGGTATACACATATGTTCACAAATCTCATATATATCCAATTTAAAAAACATACATATGTATACACAACAATCATTCAACAATCATCTTCTATCACTAAGGCTAGACTAACAAAGCTATCATAGCAACCTCTACCCTTGCCAGGAACTATAACTCTTATACCAAAAATGTAACCCCTTGCCTTAAAAACAGTAATTATGATTCGAAATAACGAATTTAAGATGAATTAGAGACCAACATATAAGAAAAATTCATTTAAAATTCCATCTTCATGATAGGGTTTTCCAAAAATTCATTTAACAATTCATTTAACTTGGTCTCATATCCACACTTTGAACATAATTACCCTATGCAGTTATATCACATTCATACATATCAGAGTGTACAAGATAATCCCAGCAATCCCCAGGTTCATATATTAACTAAAAGGGTCTAAAATTCCCATTTAGGGGATTACACAACTATATTAAAAATAATATTTACATCCCATTTATGTACATAATATCAAACCAAAATTGATAACTAACTACTGAAATCATATGCCTTTAAAAAGTCCTAGCCGCTTTGGGTTGTTTGCTTCCCTTTGGAGCCATTTGCCCTATCTGTAGGTTAGTCAAATGGAAAGAATGAGATTCAAGAGAATCCCAGTAGTAACAAAGCACTCATACAATATAAAAGCACACAACATGTAAGTAAATCACAATCAGTAATAGCAGCACAAAGAGATATATCTTTCACCACAAACGATAGCACTCACGGCTATAAACACAAAGTGATAACTTTCACTGTAATCACAATATGACAACTTATGCTATAATCACAATATCGACAGCATGCGCTGTAAAATGATAGCTTTCACTGTATAACGACAACTATTACCAGCTGTAATCACAACAACATCACAAAGCAGTGATAAAATGTTCATACAATGCTTTACACACAGTATAAGAGAAAGAGTCATTGCCTGGTTCTTTCCGAGCGTGCTCTGGCACAATTCGTTCATGATCAGGGCAAATGTTGAACCCCATAAACAAAAACCAAGCACTTCAAGTTAATTCTCTATTCCAAATTCTTACTTTCATAGCACTTAAAGTTGGTTATCATTTGAACTCTTTGGGTGGCTACTAAAAGCCTAGACACATGCCTAAAGGATTGGGGATAACTTGACCAGAAGACCAGCTTTTGGAAGCTCAAAATGTAAATTTTCAAGTGTTAGCCGTAGCCAGCCCCTACTTGGGCCGCGACCAAAAGATGGTCAGAAACATTTAGGCCGCGGTTAGCACCTTTGGGCAGTGGCCAGAATCAGGTCAGAAACTTTTGGGTCATGGCCAGCCTCCTTGGGCCACAACCAAAAGCATGTCAGAAAGTTTTGGGTCACGGCCAGTGTAACCCCCTTCACGCTTAAGGCCGAGATTTAGTTCATAAACACGTAATTGATGTAGAATTAGAGACCTTAGATGATTTTAGGACTTAAACAAAATCAAACTTCCCAAAATCATGGCTTACAAAAAATTTTACAAAATTTGTTCAAGACGGTCTCATATTCACATTTCAATACCAAATGGCCTGTACAAGTTGATTTCATTCACAAATATCAGAGTATAGAGCAAATTCCCGACACACTCGGGTTCCATTCATTAAATAAGGGATTTACAAAGGCACAAAGCGCACAATTCATTACCCTTAACTTGGGGATTACACAAAACTATACTACCAATCCCAAAATACATAATTGTTTCCCAAAAATATCCAAAAGATATACATGATAACCAATAACCCAAAATATACATCCAAATCAGAGCTTTATCCGCTCTCCGTCGCCCGCTTTCCCTTTAATCCTTTTGCCCTGTCTAAAACATGGTTTTTGGGAGAGTGAGATTCTAAGGAATCCCCATAGTAACAAATCAATCATATAATGTACAATAATAATGCATGTAAGCAAATCATTAACCACAACAAGCAACTACAACGGCAGTTACAACGGCAATGGTTGCTATGACACATGTCATCCCTTATGATTGCTCACGCTGAATTGCTCACATTGTATTGCATCACAGCAATCCACACAATACATTTCACTATAGCTGGGATTCATATAATGCATTTCATACACAAGCCATGGAGGCAAGATACACACAGCCCACGGCTGGATTCACAAACGCCGCCACACGGGTCGGAATCACAATATCCATGTCGATTACGACAGCAGTTCAACGGCCGACCTAGAGATGACCATCGTCAATCCCTACACGGCTCACGCTGACCTGCTTACGCCGACCTGCTCACGCCGTAATGGACCATGGAACACATTTCACAAATTCAACGATAAGTTATGTATGCCAAAACATCATACATAAAATGAGAGAAGAGTCACTACCTTGATCCTTCTGGGCGTACTCCGGCACCGGTCTCTCCCGCCTAGGGCAAATATCGTATCCTAGAATCATGATTAGGGACGAAGATTTATATTCTATTCCAAGACTTAATTAACTTGAAACACTTAATTTTGGTTATCATAATTGACCCTTAAGAGGCCACAAATGCCTCTAATAAAAGCTCTAAAAGGTTGGGAAACAATAGGTTAGAGGTCTCCTTTCGAAAACTCAAAGTGCTGGAACACAGGGGTTGACCGCGGCCAGCCCTTCCTTGGCCCGTGGCCAAAATATGGTCAGAAGGCCACTGGCCACGGCCAGTCACTCATGGGCCGTGGCCAGAAAGGTTTGGGCCGCGGCCAAGAAATCCCCTGATTCTTGGCGTAACTTCCAAAATTCATAACTAATCCTAGAAAAATCGAAACGGGGTGATTCCAAAGCCAAATGAAAGGTATATAAGTCCTCTTTCAAGGAAAAATATGGCACATCACTGGAAATCACTACACAAATACAGAATCACCAAAAACTAAACACTACTCCAAAACAGAGTTCTGTTTCCATCCCAAACTTTGGACAACCATATCTCAGAATACTAAACGAAAAGACACAAAATATATGTCCATTTTGAAGCTTGGGATGTGAAATTTAAGGCTGGAAAGTTTCATAATTTTCCAACACCATTTGGTTATTCAAAACGCTCGTCCAAACAGACTGCGCAAAACAGAGCTCAAACCAGACAAATTTCCAACTTTTCCCAAGTGATCCAAATGAATCAAAAATTAATAACCAAGCTCATTCCCACACAAAATCACTCAAGGAATCCAATGGAAATGTCAAAATCACCAAAATCCTATTCCATTATTGTAACCCCCTTCCCACCTTAGGCCAAGATTAAGTTTTTAAACTCATAATTAAGTTGTAATTAGAGACCATAATGAAATTGGGACTTAATAAGATACTCTTTTGCCCAAAAATCGGATTTGCAAAAACATTTTTCTAAACTTATTCACAATGGTCTCAAGTTCTCAATACAAAATAATACTGGCCCGAACAGGTGGATTCCATTTACAAATATCAGAGTGCACATAAATTCCCGACTCACTCGGGTTCCATTCATTAGATAAGGGATTTACAAAGGCACAAAGCCACAATTCAATACCCTTAACTTGGGGATTACACAAAATCTATATATACAATTCCAAAATCTACAATGATAACCATTAATTCCAAAATACACTCCTAAACAGGAGCTCTAACTACTCTTCGTCGCCCGCTTGCCTCTCGATCCTTCGGCCCTGTCTAAAAGGTTTAATTTTGGGAGAGTGAGATTTTAAAGAATCCCCGTAGTAACAAGTCAATCATATAATGTACAACAATAATGCATGTAATCAAATCATCATCCACACAAGCAACTACAACGGCAGTTACAGCGGCAATGGTTAGTATGACACATGTCATCCCTGACGATTGCTCACGCTGAATTGCTCACGCTGTATTGCATCACAACAGTCAACACAGTATAATTCACCACAGCTGGGATCCATATAAAGCATATCATATTCACAAGCCACATAGGCAAGATATACACACACAGCCCACGGCTGGTTTTCACATACGCCGCCCCCACGGGTCGAATTCACAAAGATCCATGTCGATTACGACGGCAGTCCAACGGCCGAACTAGAGATGACCACTGTCACTCCCTATACGGCTCACGCTGACCTGCTCGCGCCGTAATGGACCATGGCACACATTTCACAAGTTCAATGATAAGATATGCATACCAAAACATCATACAAGATATGAGAGAAAAGTCACTACTTGAGTTCTTCCGGACGTGTCCTAGTGCCGGTCTCTCCCGAGGAAGGCAAATATCAAATCCTATTTCACAATTAGGGACGAAGAGTCATTCTCTATTCCAAGACTTAATTCACTTTATAATGCTTAATTGGTTATCATTATTGCTCTTTTGGAGTCACTAAATACCCCTAACAACACTCCTAAAGGGTAGGAAGAACTATCCCAAAGGTCCCCTTTTGGAAGCACAAAACTGAGATTTTACACTGTTTCACTCGAGCACAGATGACCATGCTCGAGCACAGATGTACGGACACTCGAGTGAAAACGGCTTCACTCGAGTGATGGTACGGACATCACTCGGGCACAAGAGAGTGAGAGGCAGCGAGTGAACAGCCGAGAGCACAAGGGAGATTTCAGAAGCAGGCTCACTCGAGCACAAATGCCCTCACTCGAGCACAGTGCCCATACCCGCGAGTGAGAAGGCACACCCGTGCACCTACTCGCGAGTGACAACCCGAGAAGCAAGCCCTTTGGTGTCAAATACACTCATCACTCGAGCACAAAATCCTCACTCGAGTGATGTTTATCCCTCACTCGCGAGTGAGGCTATGCTTGCTATGACCCAGAAAGTGCAATAAGAACACAGAAAGCAAGAAACGAGAATTGCACTACCGCACTCGAGCAGACCCATCTCTGCTCGGGTGATATTCATCCCTCACTCAAGCAGACCCATCTCTGCTCGGGTGATGTTCATCCTTCACTCGAGCAGACCCCTCTCTGCTCGAGTGAATCCCTCAGATAGCAGAAAACGCAGAACAGAGGCACACTCCTTAACCTTTGCCCAATTGATTCCTATGGATACAAAACTTAACCCAAAGCCATTCCCACACAAAAACACCCAACAAACTCAATGGAATACTCAGAATCATCAAAATCCTACTCCATTATCATGCTTTGGGTTTTGGGCAACAATTTCAATAATACACCAATCTTTACCAAACTTCACATTTCAATCTCTAATCAATCTATCTAACATAAACTCATTCCAAAATGCCATTCTCATGCCATAAACATACCAAATGAACAGTGGCACTCATTTTCATGATTAGGCCAAAATTCCCAGAATTTATAAACTACTTCAAATGGTATAAAACATAGATAGATAGATTGGGTTCCCTTACCTCTTTCACTTTTCCAAAGACACTCTTTGATTCACCACTTTCCAGATTTTCGTGTAGCACAAATCAGCACCAAATGGCCACACTATACACACCAAAATGAAGCCCATGATTCAAGGTTCAACATTTAAGAATGGTGTTTGAGCAATGGAGATGATTTCCTTACCCAAAAATCAAGCTTTTCCCTCCTTCCTTTGGGCACAAACTGACGAGAGAGAGAGAAAAGAGAGAGAGCACGAGAGAGAGAAAGAAATGGAGAGATGGAGTGAGAGAGAAAAGAGAAAAAGTGTTCCCTTGTCCTCATATGATCTCATCCAATGGCCACCACAACGCCATATGTCAGCACCTCCTTCATTCCCTCAATAAGCTCACACAAGCTAAATGCACTGGATTCCGACCCACGGTCAAGGAATCACCACCCTTAATCTTAAATACCACACATATACACTAATATTTCCAATTTCCACTAATTATGACATTAATTAATATGGTCATAAAACACTTAATAATTCCAATAAATTCATAATTATCATTAATAATCATGATTATCCCTTAATCAAAAATTGGGATATTACAATTATCATGCTTTGATTTTGGGTAACATTAAACACTAAAATCTCAAATTCTCCAAACTTAACAATTTCCAACCCAATCAATTCTATCTATTCAAAATGCATTTCAAACATACAAATTCTATGCCAAACACATACCAAACTCCCAATGGCCCTCATTTTCGAAAATAAGCCCAAAATTCCAGAAAATTCAAACTATTTCAAATGGTATGAAACTTAGATAGATAGATAGGTCTCACTCAGCTTATCAACTTCTCCAAAGAGAGTTCTTTATTCACTACTTTCCAAAATTTGTGGTCACAAACCATAACCAATAGACAAGCTACAACCACCAAAATGAAGCTCCTCACTCAAGGATCAATATTAGAGAAGGAGTTTGAGCAATAGAAGCCATTTTCCTTGGTGACATTCCCTTCCAAACCACCTTCACAAACGATAATCTTCGGTGCCTGAGCCGCCGCTCTTCTCGATCAATGATACGCTCTGGCTTTACCGCATAAGTGAAATTATCTTGCAACTCAACCTCTTCATACTCAATGATATGCTCAGGGTCTGGTTGGTACTTCTTGAGCTGCGAGACATGGAATACTTCATGCAGTCTACTCAAACTCGAGGGTAGGGCTATCCGATATGCTACAGGTCCGATTCGTGCCAGAATCTCAAATGGATCAGTGTATCTTAGACTTAGCTTCTTCTGCTTGATCGCTCTCCCGTTGCCTTTGACTGGAGACACTCTCAAGAAAACATAATCCCCCACTTCAAACTCAAGAGGTCTTCTCCTCTTATCAGCATAGCTCTTCTGACGACTCTGTGCTATAAGGAGCCTCTTCCTGATAACTCGGATATGTTTAGCGGTTTGGTCAACAAGATCCGGCCCATACAACTTCCTCTTAGACAACTCTGACCAGCACAAAGGTAACTGGCACTTTCTCCCATACAGTGCTTCATATGGAGCCATTTGAATGCTCGCATAGTAACTGTTGTTATAAGCAAACTCAGCCAATGGAAGATAGTAGTCCCACTTTCCTTTGAAGTCCAGGACACACGCTCTCAGCATATCTTTTAAAGTCTGGATAGTCCTCTCTAACTGTCTGTCTGTCTGAGGATGGTAGGCCGTGCTAAACCTCAATTGAGTACCCATAGCTTCATGTAGAGCCCTCCAGAATCTTGAAGTAAACCGAGGATCTATACCGGAGATTATATTCTTTGTTGTACCATGGAGTCTCACAATTTCTTTGATATATATCTCAGCCAGCCTATCAGGAGAATAGCTAGCATTGATAGGTGTGAAGTGTGCAGACTTCGTAAGTCGATCAACAATCACCCAGATCGCATCATAGTTTCTGATCCTGGGTAGACCCACCACTAGATCCATGGTCACACTCTCCCACTTCCATTCTGGAATTTCTGGACTCTGAAGCAAACCTGGCAGTCTCTGATGCTCAATCTTCACCTTTTGACAGGCATACTTTGTCACATTACTCTTCAACCCTGGCCACCAATATATAGATTTCAAATTGTGATACATCTTGGTCATACCGGGGTGAAGAGTATACTGACTCCTATGAGCCTCATCAAGAATTCTCAATCTCAACTCCGCCTTCAGTGGTACATAGATTCTCTTCTGATAACGCACCAGTCCACTTGGTGACAAGTCATAGTCTCGAGTCTCTCCTCGCTCAATCATAGCTCGGATCACTGGGCTAGCTCATCATGCATTTAAGCCTCTTCAATCTCAATCCTCATGTCATTCTCCCCTTGGACCACACCATAACTGGCACACAGGATTTCCTTCGAGAGATTCAAATCTCGAAAATCCTCTATCAGTTTCTTCTCTTGGATCATCATCGTTGCCACTAGCACCGCCTTCCGACTCAAAGCATCCGCGACAACATTAGCCTTACCTGGATGATATTTAATCTCCAGGTTGTAATCTTTTAGCAACTCCATCCACTGATGCTGTCTCATGTTCAACTCTTTCTGATCATACAAATATTTGAGACTCTTGTGGTCGCAGTACAGTTCCACTGTCACACCATATAGGTAATGACGCCAAATTTTCAATGCAAACACAATTGCCGCAAGCTCCAGATCATGAGTGGGGTAGTTCATCTCATGCGGTTTCGGCTGTTGAGAGGCATAGGCCACCACACGTCCCTGCTGCATCAGGACACACCCTAACCCTTGCTTACTCGCATCACTGTACACGACGTAAGCCTCACTGGGATTAGGTATAATCAACACAGGTGCCGTAGTTAATCTCTCCTTCAGCTCAGTGAAACTCCGCTCACAACATTCATCCCACAAAAATGGTTGATCCTTCCTCGTGAGCTTGGTCATCGGCAATGCAATACGTGAGAAGTTCTGAATGAACCTTCGGTAATAACCAGCAAGACCTAGAAAGCTGCGAATCTCAGAAACACTTTCTGGTCTTTTCCAATCAAGTACTGCTTCCACCTTACCGGGATCCATTGATACCCCGTCTCGAGAGATTACGTGGCCAAGGAACTTCACTTCCGTAAGCCAAAACTCATATTTGCTCAGTTTGGCATAGAGTTGCTTTTCCTGCAGAATTCTCAACACGATTCTCAGGTGTTGCTCATGATCATCCCTACTCTTGGAATAGATCAAGATGTCATCGATAAACACAACCACGAACTGGTCAAGATACTGTTGGAAGATGCGATTCATATAATCCATGAATACCGCCGGTGCATTCGTCAAACCGAAGGGCATCACAAGGAACTCATAGTGCCCATATCTTGTTCTGAATGTAGTCTTCAGAATGTCCGCTGCCTTCACACGCAACTGATGATATCCCGACCTTAGATCAATTTTAGAGAATATGCACGAGCCAGAGAATTGATCTAATAGGTCATCAATCCTTGGGAATAGATACTTATTCTTAACAGTTACCTTGTTAAGTTCTCGATAATCGATACAAAGCCTCAAGCTTCCATCTTTCTTTTTCACAAATAACACCGGAGCTCCCCATGGCGATACACTGGGTCGGATGAATCCTTTCTCAAGCAATTCTACAATTTGCTTCTTCAACTCCGCCATTTCATTCAGGGCCATACGATATGGGGCTTTTGATATTGAACCAGCTCCAGGCATAATCTCAATTGGAAATTCCACTTCCCTTTCTGAAGGCAATCCACTAAGATCGTCCGGAAATACTTCAAGGAATTCTTTCACAACAGGTATACTCACTAGAGCTTCACCTGACTCTCCCTGAATAGAGAAGAACACCATATATCCCTGGCATCCCTTCTCAAGATATTTCTCTGCTTTAGCCGATGAAAGCAAGTTCAAACTGGCATTTACATTGCTATCCTGCTGTGCACCACGGAAAGTGATCCTCTTATTACCATAATCAAGCAATACATCATTTACTGTTAACCAGTCGAAACCCAGAATAACTTCTAGTTATTGAAGTGGCAAACAGATTAAATCTACTGAAGACTCACGACCCTCAACAACTATCACACAATTTAAACAGGCTTTGGCCGTCACAGCCTTGACACCCATCAGCGTCGACACAACCAAATCAAATGGTAGTCTATGCACATGCAATCCCAGGCACTTTACACAGTCATAAGCTATAAACGAATGACTTGCACCCGAGTCAAACAAAGTATCTAACTCATTATCACCAAGAAGAATTTTACCTTGGATCAATTCAGGTGACTTCTGAGCTTCCTCATGTGTCATCGCGAACACTCGACCCTGATTCCTGGGCCTTTGCTCTGCCGGCTATCGTGGGCACTTAGAAGAAATGTAACACACTTGCTTGCAATTGAAACAGATCACCTCTCCAGCACAGGTATTGCCCGGATGGTACTTTCTGCACTAATTACACATTGGTCCCGCTGGAGGTCTCTGATCACCACGACCCCTAGGTTGGTAGGGCTTCTTACTACCACCCCTATATAAGGATCCTTGCCCCTTCCGCTTCTGGGAAGTATTAGCCTTGCTAGGCTCACTCCGACTACCACTACCCTTAGATGGGTACAATTGCCTCAAATTATACTCCACAATTCTATACTCTTCCACAGCTTTATTGAAGTTAGTAAACTGATGAGCAGCTAACCTCTTCTTCAATCCGTGCCTCAATCCCCGGATTAGCATAGTGGAGCTCCACTCCTCATTATCCTTCTCCCGAAGATAGGCAGAATACCGTGACAATCGAGTGAAACAGGAAAGATACTCGTCAAAGCTCTCCGTATCTCCCTGCTTGATAGCCAGGAACTTTGACTCTTTCTCAAGCCTCACCGACTTGGGGAAATACTTCTCGTTGAATTTTTCTTCAAATACCTCCCAAGTCAATGGTACATTCCGGTTCTTCAATGACATGGCGATGTTCCTCCACCACCGGTCGGCATCTCCTTCTAGCTTATACACAGCTAGTTTTGCCTTCACCTCTTAGGGCACTCGAGGACTTTGAAAATCTTCTCAAACCGGTTCAACCAGTCCTCAGCAGCTTGGGGGTCAAACCTCCCCCTGAACACTGGAGGCATATGCTTGCAAAACTTGGAGACCCAAGAATGCAACTCCCTTCCCTCATGAATCGGCACCCCTTGAGACTCTTGATTAGGCACCGTGTGAGGTGGGGATTCGTGAGATCCATTGGAACCCTCAGCTGTCTCCTCATGATGAGTCTCTGGTTGAGTTTCCTCATGAGTTGACTGGGCCCTTCCCTCATTTCTCTTGGCCCTTTCCTCTCTGAGATTTCTCTCAGCTCAGCTATCATGTCCGTTTGTTCCTGTACGAGATCCATCATTTCTCGCATTGGATCAGGAGGATTGTCATTAAGTTCCTCCCCCTCTTGGTCCTGTTGCATGACTCTAGTAAGAGGGCGAACCATTTCATCTTTATCACTACAAATGATACACGGTGCTGGACCGACCCACTATGCAAAAGCTACATGGATCAAGTCATAAGCTTTTCTCATGTACAACCACGTTACAATGCCCTTTGACCTGACGTCATCATGGATTCCTACATGAGAGTTGCTAAGCTTTGATGAACTAGTCAAAAGTCACTTTTGACCAGGTGATGATAAAGGCAAAGATCGGGCTTGGTGGTTTTTCATGTTCAGGAATATGAATTATCAAGATGGAATTTGTATCTCACATTAGTAGAGAGATATTATTGGGCCCCTCGATGAGTGAGTCTAAGAAATGTATGGTCATACTACGATGGAAGGCATTTTCCATTTCTATTGTCAGACTACTTAGGAATCGAGAAAGTAATGGTCAGGAATAAGACGATGACATTATCCAGGCCTCATTCTTGATTGATATATCGCGTAACGAAAGGGACACGACATGGTTGTATGACAGGTTGTATTGTATTAGTCATAATGTCTTTCTAGAGGCTACTTGCAACTTGTTTGTTAGTACAATTATTGGCCCACTACCAACTTCATATGGGCCTATAGGTTGCACACAAGAATGACCCAACACGAGATAATGTTTAATCTAGGGTGGATGAATTTTATATCTATATATATAATATAAAATTCATGAAAATAAAATTAATAATATTATATATACATATATGTATTTTCGAAATACATATTTATAGATATATATATATATATGTATTATATGATATTATTATATTGTGTTAGTTTTAAATTTAATTTGATTAATATAAATTAGATTTAATAACTAACATGATAAAGATATAGTATCTTATATTTAATTTATGAAGATAAATTAAATCTAATGGCTCTTTATTTAAATTAAATAAATAGGTTAAATGAAAATTGTTGGGCAAATTTAATTTAAACTGAATTTATTTAATTAGCTCATCAAGATAATTAATTGTTAATTAATTTTGAATTTAATAAAGATTAATTTTGAAATTCGAATATAGCCCCATGGGTTATAAAATTGATAGAGCAAAAAAACTCAGACACGGATGAGAATTTAGAGCCATAAGGGAAACCCTAGGAGACATTGGAGGTGCTAGCACGTAGTCTGTGTTATAGAGCATTCGTGTGGATAACGGTAGAGGGAGCAGACCTAAGGTGTCGGCTCCTAGAGATTGTAAAACCCTAAATTTGAAAAGGTACGATTCTTCCTAACTCTGTTTAAACGCCATTGATAGATCCTCGATTAAGATTGGCAAAAAATTTTTAAATTATTCTGCTGTGCCTACCGATCTTAACAGTTTGGAAGGTTGAAAGTTTGAAAATTACTTTGTTCTTCCATAAAGCCCTATTTCGGCCAGTACTATTTTCTGTATGTTAAAGCTGGAATTTCATGAATTTGATGATTCCATTAGATTTGGAATGGAAAATTGTGTAGGGTTCATGTTGGGTGTGAAGTGAGAAAAGCCCTCGAAAGTAAAGTTAGGGGTTGTAAGGGCGTTTTCATAATTTGGCAATCTAAGGTCAAAAATGGATTCTACATGCGAAATTGTGTAGGATTAGCCTTGGTCATGATTTTTGTAAAAGTATCCTTGGATCAAGTATAAAGAGACTCGGATTGGGTCCCCAGGGTATTTCGGTCATTATGTAGTTTTAAACCTAGATAACCAACAAAGTGAGCTTGTAATAATTTATGAATGAGTAGTAACTCATTTATCCTAAATTTGGAATTTTAGGATATATCAGTAGCCTGAGCCAAATAGACAGGATTAGACCAATAGACAAGCAAAGGAAAGACAATTTGGGTAGTGAACTTACCTCTTCTGCATGTATTTGATATTTGTGCTTGTGTGTTGATGCATATGATTGCTTTGCTTGATTATGTGAAACATATATGAATGATTGAGGCTTTGTTTCTATTTATGCTATTGCCATAAATATGTTGTTTGAAACATTAAGCATGCATATATGTTATTATGTTAGCATGAGTTTATGTAATACAAGAATGTCATGCATTAAACACTTATCTTGTATGCATATTGGTACTATTTGCTACTGAGATTCTCTCGAATCTAACCCTCCCCCAAACCAACCATTTAGACAGGTGATCATAAAAGGCGTACTAAGAATAGAAAAGAGGACTGCACATAGAGAAATGCTGTAGTGGAATGAAGACGAAAGGATGTCTGAGTTTCACTGTAACGGGTTTAAACACCCCTATGCAGCTATATTATTTGTAATTGTTATATACAATCCCTACAGGAAATTTCTGTAATCGAGTACTTTCTATCAGTATTTTTATGATATTTCTATGTGCCCATTAAATTGCGCATTGCTACTCTGTTGAATTTCATAATATTATGAGGTATGTAAGATGGGGTCTTATAGACTTTTCTTTAACTTTAACTTTAACTTTGAAGCTTCATTGACCAGCATTAAATTAATATCTATAGGTAATATCTTTATCATAAGAACATGGGATAATCAAAAAGTGGTTTTGATATAAAAATTACTTAATTTTCTCTAAGCAAGCACAATTTAGCCTTAATTTCCCAAACTACCTTTAAGAGATAATTAAGTTAAATTACAATGAATACCATGAATGCATCATAACATCCTCCTAATATATCATGAAAATGCATTTAAAAATATGAATTTGTCAACTCCCCCACACTTTGCCTTTTGCATTCCTGAGCCAAAGTAAAAGCCAATATTTTCAAAACACATGCCTAATGTATGCAAACATCAACTTCTCCAATGATGCATACGCATTTAGTTCAACTAATTACTATCCCCAACCAATCATATACTTGGAAATGCCTTAATATAAAGAAATCAAATCAAACATAGAGTAGGATTAAGCAAGATGAACATGATAAGTCTCACATGAGTACAAGTGTGTATCTCATCTCTTGATTATAGGAAAACTTTCACTTAATCTAGCTAGTCTAGTACCTACCATATACTTGTAGAGGTTCTACTATCTCTATTACTAGTAGCATGCAATAGACCTATAGTCAAGGGGACTTTAAAAGGTTGTAGTGTTGAAAAGGCTAAATGGAATGTAAGGAATGAAAGCGAATTCCTAACCATGCATCATACAAGAGTAGATAGATCAATTAGCACTAATCAACAAGCATATGACCTTTTTTTTCATAATCTTTAATTATTGCACATGTACTTTTACCAAGATGAAGTGTTTTATTCTTTTTTTCCCTTTGATTTTCTATTCTATATACATTTTTTCCTTTTCTCTTCTTTTATTCTTCTTTTCTATTTCCTTTTGTTTTTCTTTATTTTGACTATTTACATGGCACTTGACATCATATTCACAATGCTAAAGCTTAAACTATTTACATAATATAGTGCTAAATTAACCTAATGAAAGATACAAGCACATCATTTGAATGAATAAGGAAAGTAAAAAGAATGTGAAGGCCAGTCTCAAAGGGGATTAGCAAAGTTTAAGTGATGAATGGCTTGTGTTTGGGATACAAGGGTTTAGAAATGAATGACCCTAATCCTATGTATTAATGTGGCTTTCAATAAAAAACCTAGACACATTCTAGAGGTTAACTAGAAACTCTGTGGAATACATAATGATGAGAAAAGGAACAAAGGCTCAAATCCTCATGAAGAGGCTTTTATCTACCATGTTGACTTCTATGATCAAGCTAAACACCAAAGTCAAAACACTACACTAATGACATTCCACTTATTCTAACCAAAAAGGAGATTATTCAAGCTAAACATAATCAAAATTAGGTATGCTTAACATCCACACACATTATGCTTTAAATTTTCTTAAAATATAATAAGAAGTTGCAATGGCAGTTCAAAATAAGGATATAATTTCATGTTCCATTTTGTTTCATTCACTTCAATGAGTGCTCCTCTTGCTGGGGTGAATGACACAGAGTAGAAACACACTATCTCAGGAGTTTTCATCGAGATAAAAAACTTGTGCTCTAACTCAATAGGAAAATGGCAAGATTTACCTTAAAGTAATTGAATAGGGACATGCCTATAAGAGTTTTGTAGGCAGTTTTGTACACCCAAATAGGTTGCTCTAATCTTTCAATCCAATCTTTGCATGTTGGCTTCACAATCTACTTAAGGATATGCTTAACCTCTTTGTTTGTTAACTGAGTAAGCACATTGGTTTGGGGGTGATAAGATGTTGCAATCTTGTGTATGACTCCAAACTTAGCAAACAAGGATTTGATAGTTTGATCACAGAAGCATGTTCCTTGGTCACTCATAATTGCCCTTGGTACTCCATACCAACAAAAGATATTAGATCATAAGAACTTGACAATAGTAGAAGTATCATCCTACTTAATTGGAATTGCCTCTACCCACTTAGAAACAGAGTCTACTGCAAACAATATATATGTATGCCCAAAGGAAGGAGAAAAGGGTTCCATAAAATTCATGCCTCACACATCAAATATTTCACAAAAATTCATGGTCATTATAGGCATTTCTTGCCTTCTACCCCCAACTCCTAAATCTTTGATATCTATCACTAGATTTATAATAGACATATGAATCATGAAACAAAGTAAGCTAGAAAAATGCACACTTTAATACTCTTGTAATAGTTCTATACCCACTAATATGCCCCTACATAATGAAGAGTGAGCAACATAATGGATAGAGTGGATCTCATCACTAAGGACACAACAAAGAATGATCTAGTTACTACAAAAAGTTTTCAAAGAATAAGTGGATCCCACATATAGTCGTGTGCTCTCTTTTAAACTTCTTCAACTAAAATATAGTCATTGAATGGAGAACTACATTAAACACAAGATAATTTCCAATATTAGATTATAAGAGCCCTTGAATAGCCAAGGAGAACAAAGTAAAGTCAGCAAAAGAATCAATAGTTTAATCAAATGAGTTAACTCCCTGCGTGTCAGGAGGTAGTTGACTCAGATGGTTTGCACATGATTTTTAGCTCCAACTCTATCTTTAATCTCTACATCAAACTCTTACAAAAACAAAGCCCATATAAGAAGTTTAGATTTATAATGAGACTTGTTAAATAGAACATAATTGTTGTATGATCAGTAACGACAACCACATGGGTGTTAAATAAATATTGCCTAAATTTCTCTAATGCAAAACCAATGGAAAACAACTTATTATCTATTGTGGTGTAGTTCACTTGAGATAAGTCATGTGTCTTGGATGCACATGTTATCACTCTAGAAATCTTATCTTTTATCTGACCAAGCATTGCACCCACACTACAACAGAAATCATGATACATGATAGTTAATATCTGCCATATATCACAGTTCTGATTTGTCATATATGTGGGCGCTATATATGCTCCACGTAGATAAATTATGATTCCAAACCGTTATTTATTCTAGACCTATTATAAAGGTTATAAGATAACAACTGTTATGCATTGAGGCTTGGTGAAGCCATAATATGCGCATTGCTGTGATAATAATTAATGGTCACATGTAAATAGCCGTAATAATATATGGTAATACTTGCATAACACATAATAGTTTCACATTAACAACCATTATATATGGTATACATTTATAACGGTTCTTTCAAAATAGCTGTTATATATTGATAGTAATACTAACATATTTATTTAAATAATCGTTATATAAAGTTGACATAAATAAAAGTTGTTATGTAACAATTGTGATTTATCAAAGCTAGCTTTTTTAAATGGAGGGGGTTTCTACTTTCGATATCCCCTTGCATATACATTTATATAGAATAAATTATAATATATATTGGGGTTAAGGTGTAAAAATACCCATGATTTTTTACACAAAGTGCGCCTAGCACTATATGATTTTTAAAGGTATAAAAATACTAATGAACTTTCAAAATAAGGGCAAAAATAACATCACTGTTAATTTAAGTCACATTGACAATTATTTTGACCAAAAGCGCTGAAATGGGAAAGGAGAAAAAAAAATAAAAGTATTACACATATGCCCACAAATATTAATTTATCATTAAAAAAATAAAAATTTCCAACCCTACGTCCATCTGCAAATTTGCACATCACACATAATCTCCATTGCTTACGCTAGTCACAACCTCTCCGCTTTCTCACCGATCTCATTATCGACCATCATATGCCATCCACCATCCAT
This sequence comes from Inga laurina, assembly GCA_963855925.1. Classification (NCBI taxonomy): domain Eukaryota; kingdom Viridiplantae; phylum Streptophyta; class Magnoliopsida; order Fabales; family Fabaceae; genus Inga; species Inga laurina. The sequence continues at coordinate 50,704,782 of OY979708.1, forward strand.
CCTCAGCCCAACCCCGCCTCCTTCCCATCTTCTTCCTTGATTTATGAAGTTGTGGTAGCAATAGAGTTCTTCCCTCTTTCTTGATCTTAGATCCCCTCTCTAAAATATTCTTCTACTTCTCTACCTCTCTCTCCCACTCCTTGTCTTATGCAGCTCTTAGCTTTCTTACCTCAGATTCGCCGGCCTAAGATTATGCCAGATTTGTTTTTCCCTAATCTCTTGGCTTATGTAATGCTAGGATGTCAAATTTTCATAGCTCTAGGCTTCCCTCTGCTCTCAGCTTCTCTGACACTTGAACCTAAAAGCTTAAATTTTTTCCCTCCTCAATACATTTATCTTTTATTCCCACTCACGTTGGTTTTGGTGCTGGCAAAGGCAATTTATTTGGGATTTGCTTCGATGGTAGGGGGTACTTCTAGCAAGATGGAGATGATGGAGCAATGTGATGAGCTACTATGATCTAAGAGTGTTTAGCTAAAACAGAGATTGCTTGGTGCTTCACAACTTATGGCTTTTTCTTTCCTATATTCTCCAAAGTTTATGAATTTTCTGCTACAACCTACAAATTTAGCAATTTCTCAATCATGCATTTTAGACTTGTTAGTTTCTTCTTGTTTGATGATTTCTTGTGTTGCTTCACTTCTGATGAATGAGGGTTTATTGACTTGATTCTTGTGTGTGTCTTCTTGATGATTCTAGTTTTGATTTGCCTTTTTATTTTGACTTCTATATTTGTTGATGTGTTCTTTGAAGATTTTATGATTTGATTTCTCCGATGATGCTGTTGCTAAGTTTTTCTTTCTCCCTCCACTAACAACTAGACTAAAATTAACTGAGATAGATGTGTCAGCTTCCCTATCAGCGTTTTGGTCAAACTAATGGTCAATATGACTGAGATTAATGGTGATGGTATTTTTACCCTCATTATGAAAGTTTATGAACACTTTTGCACTTATAGAAAGCATATGGTGCTGGGTGCACACTGAGTAAAAACTCATGACTTTTTTTGCATCTTAATTTATATTCATTTATATACAGAACAATATGACAAATCAAAATATATTTATAATAATTCATGTACATGTATACACTATTAAAAACAAAACTTTAAAACAAACAAATTATCAACATGTATAAATTTATATATAGTCATTCGATGTATTTACTCTCCGATTGATGTTGCACAGATGCTACCAACTCTTTAGCCACTTGTTCCATTTGTGACTTGCTAAACATTATGCATGAGGCATTAAAATATTTTATGCAAAAGGAAACAATTGATAGAAGTTAGATATTATAATATCACTACAAAAAAAATGACTTTCGGTGGCGACAAAAGTCACCACTAAAAGTATAGTTTCAGCGGTGACTTTTTGTTGCCGTTGAATGTGACTTTCAGTGGTGACTCAATACTTTCAATGGCAACTTTTGTCACTGCTGAAAGTGTCAATAATTTTTTTTTTCAAAAAAAATTACTCTGGCGGTCAACAGCCACTCGTCGCTGGCCATCCACGTCATCAATAAGGCCTACATGTCGACTTGTCCCTCACCACCTCACCCTGTGCTATGTGTCGCCACCTCGTTGCACCATATTGATATGAAACTCAACTCATTTATGGTCCCTCCAAGGTTTGAACCCAAGACCACCTCTTTGTGTGGCCATGCCTTTACCACTGAGCTAGAAAGAATACATTGATTATTATTGCAAAAAAATATAAATGTATAATATATATATATATATTAAACAACACAACCATAAATAAATATATATTATGAAATATAATATCTATGTATTAATATATGTAACAAATATAGGCACACATATGTGTGTGTATTGACGTGTGTGTATACTAATATAATACTTTAAAATTATTTTTGAAAAAATCAAAATAAAAATTTAATTAATATCCTATTATTAATTAAAATGTATTAATTTTTTATATTTACTTAACTTATTAAGAGTGTTTATATATAAATGAAGTAATTAAAAAAACCAAATATAGGTCATATGTATTAATTGATACATTTATGAAATAATTTATTTTAGATAAAAGTGTCATTACATTTTTTTAATCTATAAAGATATATTGATGAGAGTGTGGGGAATAATAAACCTTGAAGAAATTAATAGATGATAGGTTTGCTTATACGTTTGAAAGTGTCACACGCATACAAATGTATAGTTATCTCATTTTTCCTTATATAAATAGCATATTTAGTGTCCTCAAATGTTAAAATCAAATTCAAACAAAAAAATATAAAAAAATAACATTTTTCAGTGATAAAAAAAAATCTGAAATTGACTTTCAGCGGCGACTTTAATTGTGTGGAAGCATAAGACCACAAGTGTAATCATTAATATGATCCCTTAAAGATGTAAACATCAAATGCCCAATGTCCAACTTCTCCTTCTTTATGAGTAGATACATAACAAGTGCTTGGTCTTTAGTTATGCTACTTTAATTGGAAGATGACTAGAAGTAATCTTTTACAAAGTGCAAGCAAATGCAGACTTCAACCGATAACCATATTTGACTTAAATACTTCTAATTCCCCGTAAGGCAATGCTAAGACACCTTGCCTTCAAAATCTAGAAGTTGTAAAATCTCATCCGTAGGGATTTCTTCTTCATGCTCCTAATAGTACTTGTACCAACATTCTAGAACTGGTGGAATTTTAAGTACTATCGGAAGGTAGTGATCATGAAATCGATGTTAATGTCATGAATAGGGAACTTCCAAATTTCTCTAACATAAAAGAGAGCATAGAAGACATGAACCGCTTGGAGATTCCCACCACTCTTTACACCCATAAGTTTTCTAAATGATAAGTCTTATTTGCATTGGTATAAAACTCATGGGAGACAATGAATGGAAATTCTCTTTCCTGTAGAAGGGGCCCCTAAACAATCTTCAGTTTGGCGTTACCGATTGCTTTAGGGGATGGTTGGTTCTTAGTGGCAATCCATTTATAGGTCATATTTTCTGTAAGGATGTAGAGAAAATGTAACCCACCATAACCAAGAAACAATTAATTATGTGGAAAAGCAATCAAGCAACTCCTAAGAAAAAAATAAAAACAAAAATCCTAAGACCAAAAAAATTCTAACCTAAATCAAAAGAGATTCCCCTAAACTTAAAATCATTCTGGTACCAACACTACTTCTTCCTTTCACTCATTTGGGGTACCTCTCTGTCTATAAAACGTAAAAGATAAAACATAAATCTACTAAAAACACACCAAAATCAAAGAACTTAAGTTAGGAACTTGGGTTGCCTCCCAAGAAGTACTTAGTTTATAGTTATTAGCTTGACTGTTCATGTTGGTCACTCTTCATTAGAAAAGTAGATAGTGGACATCAGTCTATCCACATCTCATCCCCAATAATGCTTCAACCATTGCCCATTAGCCTTCGATCGCTCTCCCTTTTCATTTTCCAGCTCTACATCACCAAATATGGATGATTGCACTACTATGAATGGATTGAACCATCAAAAATTTAGCTTTCTTAGAAATAACCTCAAATTGGAGTTATAAAGGAGAGCCTTTTAACAGGTTCAAAGCTCTTGGGAATGATCTTGTTGTCATGGTCCCTTTGGTTTTCTCACTTAAATCCTTGCATTCTCATAAGCATTAAGGTGAAATTCATCTAGCTCATTAAGTAGAAGTGACATCTTTTCTCCCACAGCTTGAGGATCAAAATTGAGCTTTTTGATGGCTCAATAAGCTCCATGCTCTAATTCTACAAGCAAGTGGCATGCTTTCCCAAACACCAAGCGATATGGAGACATACCAATAGGCATTTTGTAGGCCGTTCGGTATGCCCACAAAGCATCATCCAACCTGGAAGACCAATCCTTTCTGGTAGCATTAACCATCTTTTCAAGGATTTTCTTGATCTCTTAATTAGAAATTTCTGCTTAGCCATTGGTTTCGGGGTGGTAAGGCTATAATACCTTGTGCTTGACACCATATTTCTTCATCAAGGCTTGAAACTGTTGATTGCAAAAATGTGAACCACCATCACTGATAATTGGTCTAGGTGTTCCAAAGCTAGTGAAGATGTGCTTCTTGAGGAATTTCAACACTATTTTGGAATCATTGGTGACGCATGTAGTGGCTTCCACCCATTCAGAGACATCATTAACTCCTACTAAGATGTACTCATCATTAAATGACTTAGGGAAGAGGCCCATGAAGTTAGTTCCCCAAACATCAAAAAGTTCAACTTCAAGCATGCCATTCAATAGCATCTCATTCCTCCTAGACATGTTCCCCACTCTTTGGTATCTATCAGTTTTGAGAACAAAGACATATGATATCTTGAATAGAGAGGGCCAATAAAACCTACTTTGGAAGACCTTTGCAACAAGTTTCTCTCCTCCAAAATAGCCACCATATTTAGAAGTATGGTAGCAATGCATAATGTACTCTTGTTCATTCTCCGGGACACATCTTTGAATAAGTTGAGCGGGACACCACTTGAATAAATATGGTTCATCCCAAAAATACTTTTTCACATCATGTAAAAACTTGTACCTTTGGTGTAAATTGAAATTTGGATGTAGAACTCCATAAACCAAATAGTTGACCACGTCAACGTACTATGGCATAGATAAATTATCAGCAAAGAACAACTGCTCATACGGGAATGACCTATAAATCATATTAGAAACATCAAGTTGAGCTTCAATTCTCAACTGTGAATGATGATCCGCCACTTGATTTTTTGTGCCTTTTCTATCAATTATGTTTAAGTCAAATTCTTGAAGTAGAAGCACCTATCGAATTAGTCTTGCCTTGGAATCATTCTTTATGAGTAGGTACTTCAGAGCTGAATGATTAGTATAGATAATGACCTTAGTACCCATAATATAAGGCCAAACCTATTGCATAATCCTAGCAACAACCATTATAATGAATGGCAGACCCCAATCCAGAGCTGCTAAGATAAGAGAAGAAACGAGATGCTTCTTCAACTCTTTAAAATCTTGTAAGCACTCATCATGAAACTTAAAATCAATATCCTTTTCTAGTAACTTGGAAAGTGGCTTGGCAATCTTAGAAATGTATTTGATGAATCTCCTATAGAACCTAGCGTGACCAAGGAAGCTTTAAACTCCCTTCACACTGGTAGGTGGAGGCAATTGGTGAATGATTACAATTTTGGTTCTACCACTTTTAAACCCTTCTTAGGCACTTGGTGGGCAAGTACAATCCTTTATGTACCATAAAGTGGCATTTCTCCCAATTGAGAATAAAATTGGTTTCTTTATCCAAATTATCCAAGCAAGAATCAAAAGATGGACTAAAAATAAAGAAATTGTCCATAAAGACTTCAATGGTCTTCTCAGTCATATCAGCAACAATGGATATCATACACCTTTGAAATGTGGCCAGAGCCTTGCAAAGTCTAAGTGGCATTCTTTTGAGAGCAAATCCGCCATAGAGACAAGTAAAAGTAGTCTTTTCTAAGTCTTCAGGGCTATAGCAATTTGATTGTACCCCGAATAACCTTCAAGAAAATAGAAGAACTATTACCCAGCTAACTTGTCAAACAAGTGATAAATGAATGGCAACATAAAATGATCCTCCCTTATAGCAGTTTTAAGTTTTTGGTAGTCTATATATGTAACCCCCTGACTTTAAACACGTAATTATAATTCGAAAACACATATTTAAATCGGATTAGAGACCATTGGATGCTTTAACCTCGTTTTAAACTTTCTGTCTCACAGTAAAATTTTTACAAAACTTTCAAAACTCTTTTTTCCCATCCAGGTCTCAATTTCAATATTCGAATATAATTACCTGTGCAGTTAATGTACATTCAATCATATCAAAGTGTATAACCGCATCCCCAGCAACTCTCGGGTTCTATGCATAAAAACCTGAAGGTTTATAAGTATACACTAGGGGATTACACAACCAAAATCGAATGTAGTGTTCCTGATTCAGAATATACAGTAATCCCGAGTTCAAAATACATAACCAACGTTTCCAATTCAACTATATACCCCCAAGGGTCCTAATTACTCCAGGTTGGCCACTTCTCCTTTGAGCCACACGCCCTGTTTGAAATGTTAGTCATAGGAAAGAATGAGATTCGAGAGAATCTCAGTAGCAAAAAACCACTCACATAATGCATAAACACAAAGCATGTATATAAATCACAAACAGCAACAGCAGTAGCAATCTCAGAGATACATGATTTTCACCACAAACGACAGCACTCACAGCTGTATACACAATACGACAACTCTCGCTGTAATCATAATCACGACAGCTTACGCTGTAATCACCATCATGATAGCTTACGCTGTAATCACAATAACGACAGCTTGCGCTGTAAACGACAGCTTACACTGTAAACGACAGCTTACGCTGTAATCACTATCACGACAACTTACGCTGTAATCACAATAACGACAACTTGCACTGTAAACGACAGCTATCACCAGCTGTAACCGTAGCAGCATTAGAAATCATCATAAAACAGTGATACAACACACATACAGTGCATTACACAAAGTATAAGAGAGAGAGTCACTACCTTGTCCTTTCCTGACGTCCTTCGGCGTAGTTGGCTCCCGAGGGCGGCAAATATCGAATCCTACAATTTCAAATGCACCATTTAGACACTTCCATAGTGTTACTTGGGGTTATATGAGTCTATAATGAAAATTTACAAAACTACCCCCGGGGACCCGGCCCGGGCTCGCCGTACCCGATGCGGTTGCACTTTTCCCGAAATTCTAATCTGGGCTATCCTAACATATTTCCGCCCAAGGAATCCATTTTCATACTCAGAATTATCAAATTCAATGTTAAATTACAAATTTACCCTTGGCAGCCCCACTTTAAGGGTTTTAGGTGCGTTTTCGTAATTATGCTTTTTTTGGCCTTTTCCGAAAAAGTGACCAACTGTAACCCCACCTAATTTTCGCCCCTGAACTCAATGGAACCATCAAATCATTGAAAATCCAACTCTAAGACCCATTTCTAGAGCTGGCCGAAATTTATGAGTTCTCTAGGGAAAATCGGGGTTTTACGATTTCGGCTCCGTAAACGCGTTCCTTTCACTCCTAACCACTTTATTAACCACTACATTAGGTTAAAACTAAAATTAAGACCCAATTTGGGCAGCATAACCCCTAGGCCATATCATTTCCAAACTTTAAAACCAATGGCAATCCGGTGAAATTTCACCGATTAAATTGCCCACAGCAGCCAGAATAAGCAATATACGAAAGTTTGGAAGTTACCTCAAGCTCCCACTAGCTTTTCCCAAATTTGGCTGAACCCTAGCCTCTTTGAACCAGAAATTATTTTCTTCAAAACCTTAAAGAATAAAGAGAAGTAGCTTAGAGTCAGAGTTATACGCGTTAGGAGCTAAATTGCCGGAGAAATCGGCTTACCTTGTGAGATTTCTTCCCTTTCTCTCTCTAAACTCTCTCACCTTCTCTCGCTTGTTTCAGGTCTAGAACAGCACGAAAATTTTTGGAGAAGGAAGGCTGATGTTATTTAATATCATATATTATATGATATTTAATTAATGATTAATTTCCAACAATTTCGGTTTTTTCAGAAATTCTGGCAGATTTCTTCCCAAACTTTGAAAAATCATAACTAATTCTAGAAATATTGAATTGGAGTGATTCCAAAGCCTATGGAACCCTTATTGAGTCTATTTTTATGGAAAATATATAATTTTTCTGCATGGAATCACAAAATTCCCAGAATTTCAATCTTTACATGTTGTTCCAGAAAATACTTAATTTCGCTAGGCAAACTTCAAAAATCCATAACTCTTAGCTCAAAAATCAAAATGATACAAATTATATGTCCATTTTGAACCTTGACATGTGAAATTTAAGACTGGAAAATTTCAGAATTTTTAGACACCATTTGCCTATTTAAAACGTCCATACAAATTGGCTGCCCTGTACAGAGCTTCAACTTTTGCACAATTGTTCCCAATGGTTCCAATTTCACAATAAACACTCTCCCCACATGAATTTTCACAAGGAAGCCATTAGAATCATTAAAATAGCCAAATTCCCATCACATATTCTCTAAAAGTGTTATTTCAACAATAATTACATCCACTTTTAAAGTCATTAGCCATTAATCACTTTTTGGGATATTACATTTCTCCCCCGTAAAATAAATTTCGTCCTCGAAATTTGTCACACAACTTGAGCCATAAACTCTGGATAACGTCTTCGCATATCTGTTTCTGCTTCCCAAGTTGCTTCCCTCTGGTCATTCCCTTCCAGATCACCTTCACAAATGGAATGCTTCGGTGTTTGAGCCGTCGTTCTTCTCTATCAATGATCTGTTCTGGCTCTATCGCATATGTGAAGTTGTCTTGTAACTCAACTTCTTCATATTCAACAATATGAGATGGATCCAGTTGATACTTCTTCAGTTGGGAAACATGAAACACATCGTGGAGTTTGCTCAAGTTTGGGGGTAGGGCTACTCGATAAGCAACAGGCCCAATCCTCTCAAGGATTTCAAAAGGACCTATATATCTCGGGCTCAGCTTCTTCCTCTTGATGGCTCGCCCAATGCCCGTAATTGGTGATACTCTCAGGAATATGTGATCACCAACCTCAAATTATAGAGGCCTTCTCCTCTTGTCAGAGTAACTTTTCTGTCGACTCTGCGCTGCAAGGAGCCTTTTACGAATGATCTGAATCTGTACTGAGGTTTGATCAACCAAATCTGGCCCATAAAGCTTCCTTTCGGATAATTCATTCCAGCATAAAGGTGATTGACACCGTCTTCCATACAATGCTTCATACGAAGCCATTTGGATGCTCGCATGATAGCTATTATTGTAAGCGAACTTAGCCAGTGGAAGGAAACGATCCCAACTTCCTTTAAAGTCGAGAACAAAAGCTCGCAACATATCTTCTAGCGTCTGAATTATTCTCTCAGATTGTCCATCCGTTTGAGGATGATAAGCCGTACTGAATCTTAGTTGAGTACCTAAGGCTTCATGCAATGCTTTCCAAAACTTCGAAGTAAATCGTGGATCTCGATCGGAAATGATGTTTTTCGGAACACCATGAAGTTTGACAATCTCTCGGATATAAATCTCCGCTAGTTTATCAGGAGAATAACCAGCATTGATTGGTATGAAGTGGGCTGACTTCGTTAACCGATCCACAATTACCCAGATCGCATCATAGTTTCTGATCCTGGGTAATCCCACAACCAAATCCATGGTCACGCTTTCCCATTTCCATTCTGGAATCTCAGGACTCTGAAGTAAACCAGGCGGTCTCTGGTGCTCGATCTTTACTTTCTGACAAGTGAGACACCTTGCAACATATTTAGTCATGTCACTCTTCAAACTCGGCCACCAATACACCGATTTCAGATTCTGATACATCTTGGTCATACCAGGATGAAGAGTATATCGGCTCTTGTGTGCCTCATCCAGAATCTTCTGCCTCAACTCTGCCTTAAGTGGAATGCAGACTCTTTTCTTGTAACGAACCAATCCACGTGGCGATATGTCGTAGCCTGAAACTTCTCCCTGTTCGATTCGAGTCAGATTGCGCTATATCCAGTCATCTTGACTCTGAGCTTCTCAATTTCCACCCTTAGATCACTCTCTTCTTGAGAAACAGTGTAATTGGCACAGATGATTTGGTTTGTCAAATTTAAATCACGGAAATCTTCAATCAATTTCCTTTCTTGTATCATCATAGCTACAACGAGCACAGTTTTTCGGCTAAGAGCATCAGCGACTACATTTGCCTTACCCGGATGATATTTTATTTCCAGGTCGTAGTCCTTAAGCAATTCCATCCAGCGGCGCTGTCTCATATTTAGTTCTTTTCGATCATACAGATATTTGAGACTCTTGTGGTCGCAGTACAATTCCACAGTCACACCATACAGGTAATGACACCAAATCTTCAAAGCAAATACAATGGCCGCAAGCTCTAGATCATGAGTGGGATAGTTCAATTCATGAGGTCTGAGCTGTCGAGCGGCGTAGGCCACCACACGTCCTTGTTGCATAAGGACACACCCTAATCCCTGCCCACTGGCATCAGAATACACAACGTATGTCAAACTGGGATCGGGTAAAATCAACACAGGTGCCATTGTCAACCTCTCGTTCAGCTCCACAAAACAGTTTTCACATTTCTTATCCCACACAAACGGCTGATCCTTTCTTGTGAGCTTGGTCATCGGCAACGCAATACGGGAGAAATTTTTGATAAATCTCCGATAATAACCAGCAAGACCTAGAAAACTGCGTATTTCCGCCACAGATTCTGGCATCTTCCAGTCCAGTACTGCTTCCACTTTACTGGGATCCACAGAGACCCCTTCTTGCGTGATAACATGGCCTAAGAATTTCACTTCTGATAGCCAGAACTTGCACTTGCTCAATTTAGCATATAGTTGTTTCTCATGCAATGTAGTCAATACAACTCTTAAATGATGCTCATGCTCCTCCATACTCTTGGAATATATCAGAATGTCATCGATAAAGACAACAACAAACTGATCCAAATATTATCGAAAGATACGGTTCATGTAATCCATGAAAACCGCAGGCACATTGGTTAGCCCAAATGGGATCACCAAGAACTCATAGTGACCGTACCTGGTCCGAAAAGCAGTCTTCGGAACATCTTCTGCTTTCACTCGTAGCTAATAATACCCTGACCTTAGATCAATCTTCAAAAATACACATGAACCGGATAGTTGATCTAAAAGGTCATCGATTCGGGGAAGAGGGTACTTGTTCTTAATAGTAACTTTATTTAGTTCTCTGTAGTCGATACACAATCGAAGACTCCCATCTTTCTTCTTTACAAACAACACTGGAGCTCCCCAAGGCGACACACTGGGTCTAATGAACCCTTTTTCAATCAAGTCTTCTATTTGTTTCTTTAACTCCGCCATTTCATTTGGGGCCATCCGATATGAGGGCTTAGATATAGAGCCATCTCCAGGCACAATATCGATTGGAAATTGAACTTCCCTTTCTGGAGGTAATCCGCTCAAATCATCCAGAAACACCTCAAGAAATTCATTTACCACGGGTATATTATTCGAGGTTTTGCCAGTTTCCCCTTGCACAGAGAAAAACACCACATAACTCTGGCAACCCTTTTCAAGATACTTTTCATCTTTGGCTGCAGCAAGGAAATTCATACTAGAATCCACAACTTCAGCCCTCTGAGAAACAGGATATACTATCCTCTTGTTCCCACAATCAAGTAATACATTATTTGCCGTTAACCAATCAAAACCCAAAATAACTTCCAATTGGTAAAGCGGCAAACATATAAGATTTACAACAGATTGGTGCCTTTCCACAGTTATGACACAACTCAAACAAGCTTCTGTGGTTAAGGCCTTAACACCCATTGGAGTTGACACTACTAATTCAAATGGTAACTTATGTACATGCATTCCTAGGCGCTTCACGCAATCATAGGCGATGAAGGAGTGACTTGCACCCGAATCATACAAAACTTGCAATAGATGGCCATTAAGAAGAATATTACCTTGTATCAGCTCAGGAGATTTACGGGTCTCTTCGTGGGTCATAACAAATACTCGGCCCTGTGTCTTCGGTCTCTGGTCTGGTCGTGGCTCTTTGCAGTCAGCAGCAGTATGGCCCACATGCTTACAATTTAACATATTATTTTGCCATAACATGTTTTACCCTGGTGTGGTTGATTACAGCGACGACAAATCCACGGTGGAAAATATGTTCTTTGCTGGTCACGGCTCCCAGACTGGTAGGGCTTCTTACCACTTCCAGATGAAGATCCTTGCCCCTTTCGCTTCGGTAAGGTAGCACCCTTACCGGGTTCACTGCGGTGGCCAGTAGCTTTAGCAGGATACAGGTCTCTCAAGTTGTTCTCTGTAATCCTGCAATGCTCAACCGCCTTATTGAACTTGGTAAATTGGTGAGTAGCTAGGCGTTTCCTCAACTCTCGCCTCAGACCGCGAATGAGCATATCAGAACTCCATTCTTCGTCATCCTTGTACCGGAGGAAAGAGGAGTACCGAGCCAACCAAACAAAACGGGACAAGTAATCATCGAAGTTCTCTGTGTCCCCTTGTCTAATGTTGAGAAATTCTGTCTCCTTCTCGAGTCTCACCGATTTGGGAAAATACTTCTCGTTGAACTCTTGCTGAAACAGTTCCCAAGTCAATGGCATTTCCTTGCTTTTCAATGTTAGGGTGATATTCCGCCACCAACGATCTGCATCCCCTTCGAGCTTATAAATGGCCAGTCGTGGCTTCACCTCATCCATGCAACCAAGAACCTCAAATATTTTCTCAAGCCTGTTCATCCAATCTTCGGTTGCTTGAGGGTCAAACCTTCCTCTGAATGCCAGAGGCAGATGCTTGCAGAATCTGGTGACCCAAAACTGAAGGTCTCTGTCCTCTCTAAGCGGCATCCCATATGATTCTTGATTTGGAATAGCATGAGGTGGGGATTCTAGTGGTCTTGCTGATCCTTCTGTAGTGTCCTCATGTCGAGTTTCTTCTTGAGTTTCCTCCGGAGTGGAATGAACTGGACCTTCCTTGTTCTTCGCTTTCTCTGCTCTGAGCTCTTCTCTCAGCTTAGTTATCATATCTCTTTGATCCCGAATTAGACCCATCAGCTCTTGCATAGCATCTGGTGGATTATCATTGATGACCTCCACCTCTGGGTCTACACGCGGAATATTAGGGCGTCCTCTAGTTTTCTTCATTCTACAAACAACTTGCCCCATTAATTTAGTAGAGATAGTATGCACATATAGTCACAAAACTCATATATATCCATGTCAATAAAACATACATGTGCATACACAACAATCATTCACAGATATCCCTACTACTATCTAAGGGATCTATCCTAGCTATCTCTACCCTTGCCAGGAACTACAGCTCTGATACCAAAATGTAACCCCCTGACTTTAAACACGTAATTATAATTCGATAACACATATTTAAATCGGATTAGAGACCATTGGATGCTTTAACCTCATTTTAAACTTTCTGACTCACAGTAAAATTTTTACAAAACTTTCAAAACTCTTTTTTCCCATCCAAGTCTCAATTTCAATATTCGAATATAATTACCTGTGCAGTTAATGTACATTCAATAATATCAGAGTATATAACCGCATCTCTGGCAACTCCCAGGTTCTATGCATAAAAACCTGAAGGTTTATAAGTATACACTAGGGGATTTACACAACCAAAATCGAATGTAGTGTTCCTGATTCAGAATATACAGTAATCCCGAGTTCAAAATACACAACCAACGTTTCCAATTCAACTATATACCCCTAAGGGTCCTAATTACTCCGGGTTGGCCGCTTCTCCTTTGAGCCAACGCCCTGTCTGAAATGTTAGTCATAGGAAAGAATGAGATTCGAGAGAATCTCAGTAGTAACAAACCACTCACACAATGCATAAACACAAAGCATGTACATAAATCACAAACAGCAACAGCAGTAGCAATCTCAGAGATACATGATTTTCACCACAAACGACAGCACTCACGGCTGTATACACAATACGACAACTCTCGCTGTAATCATAATCACGACAGCCTACACTGTAATCACCATCACGACAGCTTACGCTGTAATCACAATAACGACAGCTTGCACTGTAAATGACAGCTATCACCAGCTGTAACCGCAGCAGCATTAGAAATCATCATAAAACAGTGATACAACACACATACAGTGCATTACACAAAGTATAAGAGGAGAGAGTCACTACCTTGTCCTTTCCTGACGTCCTTCGGCGCAGTTGGCTCTCGAGGGCGGCAAATATCGAATCCTACAATTCCAAATGCACCATTTAGACACTTCCATAGTGTTACTTGGGGTTATATGAGTCTATAATGAAAATTTACAAAACTACCCCCAGGGACCTGGCCTGGGCCCGCCGTACCCGGTCCGGTTGCACTTTTCCCGAAATTCTAATATGGGCTATCCTAACATATTTCCGCCCAAGGAATCCATTTCCGTACTCGGAATTATCAAATGCAATGTTAAATTACAAATTTACCCTTGGCAGCCCCACTTTAAGGGTTTTAGGGGCATTTTCGTATTTAAATTACAAAATCGGGGTTTTACGATTTCGGCTCCGTAAACGCGTTCCTTTCTACTCCTAACCACTTTATTAACCATTACATTAGGTTAAAACTAACATTAAGACACAATTTGGGCAGTATAACCTCTAGGCCATATCATTTCCAAACTTTAAAACCAATGGCAATCCGGTGAAATTTCACCGATTAAATTGCCCACAGCAGCCAGAATAAGCAATATACGAAAGTTTGGAAGTTACCTCATGCTCCCACTAGCTTTTCCCAAATTTGGCTGAACCCTAGCCTCTTTGAACCAGAAATTATTTGCTTCAAAACCTTAAAGAATAAAGAGGAGTAGCTTAAAGTCGGAGTTATACGCGTTAGGAGCTAAATCGCCAGAGAAATCAGCTTACCTTGTGAGATTTCTTCCCTTTCTCTCTCTAAAATCTCTCACCTTCTCTCTCTTGTTTCAGGTCTGGAACAGTACGAAAATTTCTGGAGAAGGAAGGCTGATGTTATTTAATATCATATATTATATGATATTTAATTAATGATTAATTTCCAACAATTTCGGATTTTTCAGAAATTCTGGCAGATTTCTGCCCAAACTTTGAAAAATCATAACTAATTCTAGAAAAATTGAATTGGAGTGATTCCAAAGCCTATGGAACCCTTATTGAGTCTACTTTTAAGGACAAATATATAATTTTTCTGCATGGAATCACAAAATTCCTAGAATTTCAATCTTTACATGTTGTTCCAGATAATACTTAATTTCGCTGGGCAAACTTCAAAAATCCATAACTCTTAGATCAAAAATCAAAATGACACAAATTATATGTCCATTTTGAAGCTTGACATGTGAAATTTAAGACTGGAAAATTTAAGAATTTTTAGACACCATTTGCCTATTTAAAACGTCCATACAAATCGGCTGCCCTGTACAGAGTTTCAACTTTTGCACAATTGTTCCCAATGGTTCCAATTTCACAATAAACACTCTCCCCACATGAATTTTCACAAAGAAGCCATTGGAATCATTAAAATATCCAAATTCCCATAAAATATTCTCTAAAATTGTTATTTCAACAATAATTACATCCACTTTTAAAGTCATTAGCCCTTAATCACTTTTTGGGATATTACAATATACACTCCATTTAGTCACTATACTAGTGGGAATTAGTTTATTTTGGGTGTTAGTCACTACATCATGCCACCCTTCTTAGGGACACATTGGCCTAGGCTCACCTATAAAATATCAGAAATGGGATAGACAATTCTAGTCGAAAGCCATTTGAGGATCTCTTTCTTGACCACTTCTTTTATAATTGGATTCAAGCGCCTTTGATGCTTAATGGAGGTTTTGTGATCATCCTCCAATAGAATATTGTGTATACAAATAAAATGACTTATTTCCTTAATATCGGTGATAGTCCACCCAATGGTACACTTATGTTCTCTTAAAACTCTTAGTAGCTTATCTTCTTGCAATTCAAAGAGGATAGACGAGATGATCACCGGTAGAGTGTTAGAAGTCTAAAGATAAGTATACTTGAGATGAGAATGTAGTGGCTTTGGCTCTAGAACTGTAGAAGCTTCAATATAAGGCTTCAATGGAGTACTTAAGGTATCAAACACCTCAAGTGGTTCAAAAGTCCTTAGTCTTGAATGAGGAAATGATTCCAAATGAAAGAGCCCTTCAATTGCATCTTTATCAAACTCCTTAACGCTCTTCTCCCTAATCAAAAATGCCTCTAAAGGGTCTTCGGTCATGGAGGCATATGATTCTTGAGGAATTATTGAATCTAATATATCTACAAACAAGCATTGAGTTGAATCATCATGAAATTTCAATGCTTTTAGCTTGTTGAATATCACCTTCTCAGCATCAACCCTTAAAGTGATCTCACCTTTCTCTACATCAATAAGAGTCTTTACAGTAGATAAGAATAGACGACCAAGGATGAGATGAATTTTCTAATCAACTTCACAATCAAGTACAACAGAATCCATGGGGTTGATAAACTTCTCTACCTTTACTGAAACATCTTTAATGATTCTTCTAGGTTTAGAAATACCACAGTTTGTAAAGAAAAGGGTCACCGTGTGGGCCTTAGCTCTCCCAAACCCAATTGGTTGAAAATAGCAAGAGGCATCAAATTAATGCTTGCACCTAAATCACAAAGAGCTTTACCATTGAAATTTGTCTAAATGTTGCAAGAAGTGTAGAAGCTTTTTGGGTCTTTAAACTTAGTAGCTAACTTCCTTTGAATGACTACACTACATTCTTCGGTCAAAGCTACGGACTCAAATTCATTAAATAGCCACTTCTTGGTCAAGACTTCTTTAAGTAATTTAGCATAAATAGGCATGCTTTCCAATGCTTTGGCAAACAAAATGTTTACATGGAATTGCTTGAACATGCGTACAAACTATTTCAATTAAGCATCTTCCTCTTCCTTCTTGAATCTTTGAGGAAATGTGGCATAATAGTAGGTATGGTTGGCTTTCTCTTTTGCTCATTGTTCATCTCTTGCTCCACCCTCTTGTCGTTGACAACATCAAGTCAACTTTCTTCAGTGTGCTTTCTATTCTAACTCATCTTCTACCACTACACTTTCTTCATCAACATTAAAAATCACTTGTTCATCTTTCTTTGGCCAAGGAGTACTTGAGTTAGCCATATCCAATAACACTGCCACTTCTCAAATTAATGGTATTACATTCCTTTTTTCCATTTTACTTTGGTTTAGGAATGGTATCACTAGGAAGACTGCTATATGCCATAGCATTTACTTGTGTTGCTAATTTCTACATTTGTACTATAAGATGTTTAATAGTAGTGTCATGAAGAGAAAAGGTAGCCTTATTCTCAACCCTTGAAGTTTTTAGTTCTGACAAGATTCAGACTAGCACCTTGTCCATTATAGATTCCTCTTCTTTAAAGCATCCTGAGATTTCAAATCCTTTTTAATCTAGGCACAAGAAAAGCCCCTACAATTCCATAAGGTTAGCCGGGTACTTATGAAGCCTTTTACAATTCTCTTATCGAGTTACTCCACCTTACACACAATAAGGATACAACTTTGATGATGAAAGATTACAATTAACCTTCTCTCACAGAAGTGAATAAGATGAACACTAAAGTGCAATACAAATAATTACTCTCTCAAATGTAAATGATATATAAGCTAGAGAATAACAAAGAGTTTTTGGGTCAAGGTGTATAGCTTATGATATGAGCATGTTGGCATTAGCGTTATGCGTTCTACTTGAATCTCTTGCCTTTATAGTTGAGTAAGGTTGATGACCGTTTGAGCATTTCAACATATCTTTTGGAGTGCGACTGCTTCTTTTGTTCGTTTGGTTGAGTTTGAAAAACTAGCCGTTAAAACGTTGGACTTTCCGCTTTCGTAAAGTCATTTTTTTCTTTTCACATCATCTCTTCATTTCATTCCTGGAGAAATACATTAAACACTAATACAATGATTTGTTAGAGTTATTAGAAGCAAGAAGAATGAATTACACAATTATTTCAATGATTTTCAAAAGTTACAATGCGTGCTATGTTTTCTGGAATTATACATCACTCGAGCGGTTTAGCCTTTCACTCGAGTGATCTGGCTTTTACTGTGTATCACTCAAGTGAATTTTATTTGATCACTCGATTGATCTGCTTCTAGTCATATATCACTAGAGTAAATTTCCTAATCACTTGAGTTATCTATCATATCACTACAATTGAATTTCACTTGTACTCCCATTGAGCAAACCTTCTCAAATTTCTTCCTTTACTAATAATCACTTCAAGTGATTCTGATGTTCACTCGAGTGCACTAAGAATTTACTGGAAGTGTAAGAAGTGCACTGGAAGTATGGGTTGCACTTTCTACCAACACTCAAGTGCAATTGCCATCAAAACTCAAGTGCATCATAGGAACTAGCGTCTATCTAACTTTTGCTAGAGTATAAATCCACACTCGACTGTTCAAGCTTCCATAACTCAAGTGCTTCCTCTAAACTTGAATTTTTCTTAGACCATAACTCCAGTTTTCATCTAAAACTCAAGTTCCTATGACAACTTCAATTTCTAGATAAGTTCCTGCCTAAAACTTGTGAGAGCGTGTGCAGTCAACTCGAATTCTCATCACACATGATTTGTTCATTTTGACTTTAAATATAGCAAATGATATATCATCGGAAAGCTCTCATTGTCTTTATTCCAATGCAATTAGAATCATTTCTAAATTCATTGTATACTGTTCTCAGACAATGTTTGAAATCACAAGCAGCAACTTCCAGAAGGCATAATTCTTAGTATATAGCTTCAAATGTGACAAATTATATATCCATGGAAAACTCTTTAAGTCTACTTTCATATCAAACTAGTTTCATTACATCGGATGTGTAGTTTGAGAGTTATATCCAAAATACCAAAGCTATTTTGGAATATGATGATAATTTGAGTGTTATTTTGTAAAATTCATATCTACTTCATCTGAGCTCCTTTTGACTTGATGTTGGTGTCAAAATGACATATTGGGAACCTAGTTTCATATGCCCCAGTTTCAACTCATTCGGAGTTGTGGTTTGGGAGATATGATCTAATCATTGAACCTCGCTCATGCTGAACGAAAACAGAGCATTGCATTTTTCAGCATCACTTGAGTGATTCTGAAGAGATCACTTGAGTTTTTAGGAATTCACTCTAGTGATATTGTATTTCACTCAAGTGATCAGCCTTGAAAATGCCAAAATGAAGCATGACTCGCGTGGGGTTGATATGACTCCAATATAAGACACTTTTGCTTCCAATTAAGCCATTCCAACGTCAAACTTGATATGGAGACACTACTACAAATAATATATTTAACGTCAGTAATTAACGTCTGTTTTCAAGAAAACAGAAGTAAAAAGGTACGCAGTGGCAAAACTGAAATTCTGGCTAACCTTTCAATGACCGTTTTCATCAAAAGAGTCATTGAAGGGTATGGTTTCAACGAACGTTATAGAAAACGATCATTGGAAGTGAGATACAACGACCTTTTCCAATAACGGTCGTTGTAAGTGAGATACAATGACTGTTATTAGAGAACAATCGTTGTAACTCAGCACTAAATTCACCCCAATTCTTCACTTTTCCCATTTTGCTCTTCACGCTTCCTTCTCCCGCCCACTCTCCGACTATCCTACCCTCACTTTTCCTCACTTGTTCCTCGAAAGTCGCAAGTCGCAAGTGGCTAGCTGTTATGTCTCTCTCGTGCATCCTTCTCCCTCCCTCTCATGCCACCACCACCATCGTCTTGCAGGTTTTCTCCTTCATATCTTCCCTGTATTTTCCAGGTAAATCACAAATCTTTTGTTTACAATCTTTGGCTAGTTATTCTGTTTGTGTTTTCCTAGTTTGTCTCCTGATTATTGAAGCTTAATTTATGAAATTAAAGCTCTTTCTTTGTTGAATGTTATACTATGTGCGTTGTTCACAAATCTTGTTTTAATTGCTTGTTATCTACAGTATATGTGCTATATGTTGGGACATTATGGGGTAGAGAAAGCTTGGCTTCTAATAATTTATGTTTACTGTTTCATGAAGAGATTATAATCCATTTTCAGTTTTTATATCCATCAGATCCAAATAGGTAAATTTTGTAGGTAAGATGCCCATACTGTAATAGTTCTGTTATATATACTCTCCAATCATTCTCATATGTTTAATTGCTAAAACTGAAGATTCAGAACAAAATCGAAAACAATCAATAACCAGTGGTGAGGTAATGCTATTTATGAAGTATTTGCACAAACAATTCATAAATGGTCTTCAGAGAGCTGATAAGTCATCACTTAACATCTAAACTTGACTAGAGAAACTCAAGTATAGCTACTGAAAGTTCTCAAAGTTGGTGTTTTCCATTTGATAAATGAAGTATCAACAACCACATAATACCAACAATTTCTATCATACAATATATAAAGAAATCCAACCAAAAAAAGATGAAATATCGAAGTTATCCAGAACAACTTTTCTGCTAACGCATTAACAATAGTGGATCAGGAATTGTAGAGGAAGAACTTCTAAGTGGTCTGAATCAAAGCTTATTATCATTTTTTTTAACTTAATAACCAAATAATGAAAAACCTCTCTCACTAAATTATTCAATAAAGAATTTCACTCTTGCTATCTACTGCATATACACAACATATAGTACAAGTCTATCTACCCTTCATACTTCCCAATCTCAGAATTCAAAACTGAGCATCCACATTTTCCTCTTCATCAAGTTTATATAAAAAGAATTTGTTTTCTAGGAGAAAGTGTCTAGATGAGGACGGTGTCTAGATAGTAAGCTAGGAAAAGGAAAATTATAACCATAATGTTTGCTACAATATCTAATACTGTCAAACTTATGGTGGGGAAAAATTGCCATAGCCCCATTATCTATTTTATAACAAGAAAAAAGATACCTTAAAATCATTAGATCAGAAAGAAACATTTAAAGAAAAGAGAAATTACCACAACTTCTACAATCACAAGTGGCTGTTGTTTTGCTTACTAAATTGATGATTACAAGTATGCTTAAATAAGGTAGAAATGAGGTTATCTTAATTCAAAATATAACACTAGCTAGCAACAGCGTTCTAATTTTCAAAAGAAATTTTATATTTTGGCCTAAGGGGATGGCACTGCATATTACATAACTGACATGCTCCTTGCTTTGAAAAGAAGGCTTGATGATTATAATTTTCTAGGTCTCATCATGAGCATTGATCTTTCAGATAACAAATTATCTAG
This sequence comes from Inga laurina, assembly GCA_963855925.1. NCBI lineage: Eukaryota > Viridiplantae > Streptophyta > Magnoliopsida > Fabales > Fabaceae > Inga > Inga laurina. Next base: position 50,725,661 of record OY979708.1, read on the forward strand.
TAAGATACCATCCCAATTTACAAGTCTTGCGGGATTAGAATTTCTGAACTTGTCCAACAACTTGTTGCATGGTAAAATTCCTCAAAGCATCAGCAACATGGGATCATTATAGTCAATAGATTTCTCAGAAAATAAACTCTCTGGTGAAATCCCACCATCCATTTCCAAATTGAATTTCCTAAACAAATTAAACTTTTCTAACAATAATCTGACAGGAAAAATTCCAACAGGAACTCAATTGCAGAGCTTTAAAGAATCTAGCTTTGTGGGCAATCATCTATGTGGTCCTCCACTACTGAACAATTGCAATGATTTGAAGTACGTCCCAAAGCATGACCAAAGTGCCAAAGAAGGTAAAGGAGGAATCAATTGGTTTTATGTGAGCATGTCATTGGGATTTGTTTCAAGATTTTGGGATGTAGTTGGTCCTCTGCTCTACAGTAGATCATAGAGGTACACTTATTTCTGGTACTTAGATCTCATGTGGTACAAACATCAATCTTTCTGGTGGTAAGAAAGAAAATAATAGCTGCACTTTTGTAGTTCATGTGCTTTGTAAACGTTTGTATGTCATGGCTTCTTTTTTATGCCTAAAAGGTTTGGGTTTAATGAGGTCTATTGAATTAGTTATAAGGTTTGAGTATGTATGTGGTTTATCTTTTGTGTACTAAATGTACTGAATTGTGCTATGGAAGCTACACTATTATTTAAATCATCTCCAAATTTATGCCTTTGATGTAAAATAATGTTATGATGATTTATAATGCGGGATATATCATGATAGAACTTTGAAGATTCAAAAATATACTTGTCTAGGTTGGTGGTTTTCCAATGGCATTAGACGGTTAAAACGAGTAGAATTAAAAACAAATAGATACAATGACTGTTTTCCTTAAAACAGTCATTGTTTCTTGAGATACAACGATTGTTTTAAGGAAAACAGTCGTTGTATCATACTTACAATGATTGTTTTACTAAAAACAGTCATTGTATCTAAAGACTTACAATGACTGTTTTTAAAAAACAGTTCTTGTAAGTATGTTACTGTTGGAAATTGTGCCCTAAGGGCCAATCATTGTACTTTAAACATTATTATTTTAATGAAATTTCTCCATCCTGTTATCATATTATTTGCATGTTAACTGTGATAATTGTATCCTTGGATAATTCATAAAGATTGTCCTAAAATGTCCCTGGTCGGTCATCTATACGGGAGCAGAGATGAAACAAGACCAGTATGACTTTGATAAGATATGGAGATACGAATCAAAGTCTTAGGCACTTGTAAGAGTACAAGGTGCTAGACCGACCCACTGTGAGAAAGCTACATGGATCAAGTCATAAGCTTTTCTCATGTATAACCACATCACAATGCCCTGAGACCTGAGGTCATCATGGATTCCTACATGAAAGTTGCTAAGCTTTGAACTAGTCAAAAGTCACTTTTGACCGGGTAATGATAAAGGCTATGATCGGGCTTGGTGGGTTTTCATGCAGAGGAATATGAATGATCAAGATGGAATTTGTCCCTCACATTAGTAGAGAGATATTACTGCACCCCTCGATGAGTGAGTCTGAGAAATGTATGGCATACTATGATGAAAGGAGTTTCTGTCTCTATTATCAGGCTACTCAGGAATCGAGAAAGTAATGGTCAGGAACAAGAGGATGACATTATCCATGCCTTATCCTTGATCGATATATCGTGTGATAAAAGGGACGTGACATGGTTGTATGATAGGTTGCATCGTGATAATGATCCTCATATGAATTGGGTAGTCGTAATGTCTTGCTAGAGATCGCTTGCGACTTTTGGGTTAGTATAGTTATTGGCCCACTGCCAACTTCATATAGGCCAACAGGGTCGCACATAAGAATGGCCCAACACGAAATAATGTTTAATTTAGGGTGGACAAATTTTATTTATATATATAATATAAAATTCATTAATAATATTATATGGATATATATTTTTTCAAAATATATATCTTATATATATATATGTATATATATTATATGATATTATTATATTGTGTTAGTTTTAAATTTAATTTATTAAGATATATTAAATGTAATAACTAACATGATAGAGATATAGTATCTCAGATTTAATTTGTGAAGATAAATTAAATCTAATGGCTCTTTATTTGGATTAAATAAATAGGTTAAATTAAAACTGTTGGACAGATTTAATTTAAACTGAATTTATTTAATTAGCTCATCAAAATAATTAATTGTTAATTAATTTCGAAATTAATGATGATTAATTTTGAAATTTGAAAATAACCCTTATGGGTTATAAACTTGATAGAGCAGATATATTCATATGCACATGAGAATTAAGAGCCGCAAGTGAAACCCTAGGAGACATTAGAGGCGCTAGCACATAGTCTCGGTTGGAGAGCATTCATGGGGATACCGGTAGAGGGAGCGGACCTGACGTGTTGGCTCCTAGAGATCGTGAAAACTCTGAATCAACAAAAAGGTATGAATCCTTCCAACTTGGTTTAAACGCTGTTGATAGATCCTTGATTAGGATCATTGAAAATTTTAAAATTCTTCCACTGTGCCTACTGATTCTAACAGTGGCATCAGAGCCAGGTTCAATTGTGCATTTAAACTGAGTTTATGTTCTTATACATGTGATATATATGGGATGTGTACGTATGTTTATAAGAAACACTCGAATATGCATGTGATTTGGTTAATACAAAACGAAATTATTTAGAAAGATATGATCTTGTAATTCCGTTTATTTTCGTTTTCGTTTAAATTAAATCTTGAAATTGTTTTGTTTTCGGTTTCGAAACATGTATGTGATTCTCGTTTTGTAACAAGCATGAAATCGATTCCGAACATGTATATCTTGAAACATGTATGTGATTTTTTCATTTTGAACAAGCATGAAATTGGGTAGGGTACCTGAGATCGTAGTTGGCGGCAATCAAATCGGGTCAAGGTTTGGATATCTATTCGGGTAATAGGGATCCGAACTATGGGGAAGACAATTTGGATTAGAAGCATTCTGGGCCATTATTGTTTTTGTTTTGAAAAATTGGATCTGAAGTAGCGGGACCGCCGTGACCACCTCTACATAGCACAATATAATCTGATAACGACATTTATTGCTTTTTATATTGTATAAATTCTTGTTGTGGTTTATTATTTATCCTTGTTTGGGTATGGTGAACGACATAGCTTTAGAATTTTACAAAGGTTGTAATATTTAAATACGGCCTGCGTGCCGTGCCTTTCTCTAAATACTCTCGACGTACATTCTCTTCTCATCTCACTCCCCTCGAATGTTTAAATGAGGTTTCTCTCAATGTATTTCTTTTTTTTTATTTAGAGAAGTCCTCTCATTGGCTTGGGAGGATTTTAGGTTAGGTAAGCCATGTTGTGTCACGTTTAAATTACGCTTTTGATAAGACCATTGCATTATTACTTTTACGTTTATATGTATTTATCTGTATGAGATACGACCACGATTGCATCCATATAAACAAACTAATTAATTAAGCCCACTGAATCAAATCTTAAGTCATAATGCCGTCAATTAATGAATACTTGTCAAAACCTAGATCGCTCAATTGTGGAAACCACCAAAGTGGATGCACTTGAGTTATCTTGATGAGACAAGCTTGAGTAATGGTGCTACTCATAATATTCATTATTGTTTTGACTTAATTGAGATTAACAAAACGGTTTTGAATCTCAAGGAATTAGATGGGGTTAAACATGCCGATCATATGATGATTAAATCCCATAAAGATCTAAGAGTTACATGTGATGTAATTGGTAAATAGGTTACCTACCTAAATAACTTGAATTTAAGTGTCTTGCCAAAGAGGACTTAAGTTTAAGCCAAATATGGATCTTAGCCCACTAATTATTATATTGATGGTTGTTAATTTAGTAGGAGATTACTAACTAACTTTGCATATTTTAATTGTAGAATCATGTCGACTAGTAATACTGCTCCACTTTTGTTGCAATCAGTCCTTGAGAAAGACAAACTCAATGGGACAAACTTTCTTGACTCGTTCAGGAACTTGAGAATTGTTTTCAAGCAGGAAAGAAAGGCTTATGTCCTAGATCAACCCATTCCTAAGGAGCCTGTAACCAATGCCCCAAGAGCTCAGAGAGATGCTTACACAAAGCATAAGGATGACTCTGTGGATGTAGGTTGCCTGATGCTTGCCACTATGGTTCCAAGGCTCCAAAGAGATCTGGAACTCATGGAGGCTCATGAGATGATTGTACATCTCAAGGAAATGTTCCAGCAACAGGCAATGCAAGAAAGGTATGAGACAACAAAGGCTTTACATTCCTACAAAACGGCTGAAAGTGCATCAGTTAGTACTCATGTGTTAAAGATGAAAGGCTATATTGATCACCTTGAGAGGCTTGGATTTCCCATGAGCTAGGAGTTAGCTACGGATTTGATCCTCAACTCACTCCCGGAGAGTTATGACCAGTTTGTTATGAACTACAACATGAACAACATGGAGAAATCAATTTCTGAGCTGCATGGGATGCTCAAAACTGTTGAGCAAAGCATTAAGAAAAAGCCTAGCACAGTTTTGATAGTTCAAAAAAGAAAGGGTATGAAAAAGAAAGGGAAGGGCAAATGGAAGGGTAATGGCTCAGGTGGTAAGAGCAAAGAGTCAAACAAGCCCGAAATCAAGCCTGCACCCAAGAGGGCAAAGCCTCCAAAGGAAGGAGTCTGCTACTTCTGCAATGAACCCAGTCATTGGAAGAGGAATTGCAAACTCTACCTGGAAGATCTAAAAAAGAATAAGAAGGATCATGATGCTAATGCTTCAGGTATTTATGTTATAAACATTCATTTTCTACTTCCTCTATATGGGTATTAGATACTGCATGTGGTTCTCACATTTGTACAAATGTGTAGGGTCTAAAGGACAGTAGAAAGCTGAAGAAGGGCGAGGTGGACCTACGAGTTAGAAACAGAGCAAGAGTTGCTGATTTAGCCGTAGGCACTTATGAATTAGTTCTGCCCAGTGGGCTTTTGTTAGTTTGTAACAATTGCTATTATGTTCCTTCTTTGAGTAGTAACATTGTTTCTCTTTCTTATTTGGATAAGGAAGGTTATACTTCCATTACTAGGAATGGTAAATGTTTTATTTATCATAATGACATTTTCTATGCTGATGGTGATTTGCATGTTGGTCATTATATATTAAATTTGGAACATCCTAATAATGGGAATATCTATAACGTAACTACTAAGAGGATAAAATCAAACGATTTGAATCTGACCTACCTATGGCATTGTCGTCTAGGCCACATAAATGAGAAACGCATTTCTAAACTCCATCAAGATGGATTTCTAAACTCATTTGATTTTGAATCATATGATACATGCAAATCTTGCTTATTAGGAAAGATGACTAAGGCACCTTTTATTGGGCACAGTGAGAGGCCACTGAATTATTAGGCCTCATACATAAAGATGTATGTGGACCATTAAATATAGTTGCCAGAGGAGGTTATGTTTACTTCATTACATTTATAGATGACTTTAGTAGATATGGCTATATCTATCTAATGAAACATAAATCTAAATCTTTTGAAATGTTTAAAATATTCCAAAATGAAGTACAAAACCAACTTGGTAAAACAATTAAAGCACTTCGATCTGATCGAGGTGGTGAATATTTGACCAAGAATTCATTGACCATCTTAGGAGTTGTGGGATAATCTCACAATTGACTCCTCCAGGAACACCACAATGGAATGGCGTTTCTGAACGGAGGAATCGAACACTATTAGATATGGTTTGATCTATGATGAGTCAAACAAATCTTCCACCGTCCTTTTTGGGACATGCCTTAGAGACAGCTACGTTCACACTAAATCGTGTTCCATCTAAGGCTATTGAAAAGAACCATATGAGATATGGACTGGAAAGAAACCAAGTTTATCTTTTCTCAAGATCTGGGGATGTGAGGTCTATGTTAAGCAACAAGCCTATGATAAATTAGCGCCCAAATCCACAAAGTGCCTTTTTGTATGGTATCCTAAAGAAACGAAAGGATATTATGTCTACAATCCCACCGATAACAAAGTGTTTGTTATTTGAAATGGCAAGTTTCTAGAAAGAGAGTTTGTCTCTAAAACAACCAATGGGATCGATGTACATCTAAAAGAAATTCGAGAGCCACAAGATGGTATAGAACCACAGATGGAAATTAGAGAAGACTCATAACAAGTTGCTGAGCCTCCTCAAGTAACACAAGGTTCATGAAGATCTGATAGGACACGGTATCAGCCTCAGAGATATAGATTTCTGATTACTGATGGTCATGATGTGTTGCTCATTGAGCAAAATGAGCCTACCACCTATCGAGAAGCCACAGTGGGACAAAACTCTGAGAAATGGCTAAATGCCATGAAGTCTGAAATGCAATCCATGTACGACAATCAGTTATGGACCTTAGTCAATCCACCTGAAGGTGTAAACACCATTGGGTGCAAATGGGTTTTCAAGGAGAAAACTGACATGGATGGCAATGTAAATGTTTTCAAGGCACGACTGGTTGCAAAAGGATTCACTCAAACTCATGGTGTAGACTATGATGAATCCTTTTCCCCAGTGGCAATGGCCAAATCAATCAGAATCCTTCTTGCCATTGCAGCATATTATGACTATGAAATATAGCAGATGGATGTCAAAACAGCCTTCCTTAATGGAAAGCTGCTTGAGGATGTGTACATGACACAACCTGAAGGTTTTGTGCGTCCAGAGGACTCTGGTAAAATTTGCAAGCTTCAAAGATCCATTTATGGATTGAAGCAAGCATCTCAGAGTTGGAATCATCATTTTGATGAAGCAGTCAAAGAGTTTGGATTCATCCAAAACATCGATGAACCTTGTGTTTACAAGAAGTTTAGTGTGAGCATAGTTGTATTTCTAGTGCTTTATGTAGATGAAATCCTACTTATTGGGAATGATATTCCTACCTTTCAGAGTGTCAAGTATTGGTTAGGAAAGTCCTTTTCAATGAAAGACTTAGGTGAAGCCACCAATATCCTAGGGATTAGGATCTGTAGGGATAGATCCAAAAGACTAATAGGCCTAAGTCAGAGCACACACATAGACAAGATGTTGCATAGGTTCAGTATGCATCATTCAAAAAGAGGTTACATGCCCATGTCTCATGGCGTCCATGTTAGCAAGGATCTGTGTCCTAGTACACCTGATCAGCGAGATCGCATGAGTAAGGTTCCATATGCCTCGGCCATTGGATCCATCATGTATGCCATGTTATGTACTCGACCGGATGTCTCGTTTGCCTTAAGTATGACCAGCAGATACCAACAAGATCCTAGTGAGGGTCATTGGACTGTCGTCAAGAATATCCTAAAGTACTTAAGAAGGACTAAGGACTTATTTATGGTCTATGGTGGATTGGATGATGAGCTCTGCGTAACCAGTTACACAGATGCAAGTTTCCAAACTGACCAAGATGACCTTAAATCACAATCTGGATATGTATTCCTCCTGAATGGTGGAGCAGTAACCTGGAAGAGCTCCAAGCAGAGCACTATAGCAGATTCTGTAAGAGAAGCTGAGTATATAGCAACATTAGCAACATTAGATGTAGCAAAAGAAGTCATTTGGATCGGAAAGTTCATTACTGAACTAGGGGTGGTGCCTACTATCTCAAATCTAATAGATTTGTTCTATGACAATAGCGGTGCTATTGCACAGGCCAAGGAGCCTAGGTCACATCAAAAGACCAAGCATATACTCAGGCGATTTCATCTTATTAGAGAAATCAATGATAGAGGTGATATAAAGATATGCAAAGTAGTGGGAGAAGATAATGTTGTTGATCCTCTTACTAAGCCACTTGCACAGGCAAAGCATGAGCGTCATGTTAGGGCAATGGGAATTAGGCAAATTAATGATTGCACCTAGGGCAAGTGGGAGGATGTTGGAAATTGTGCCCTAAGGGCCAATCATTGTACTTTAAACATTATTATTTTAATGAAATTTCTCCATTCTGTTATCATATTATTTGCATGTTAACTATGATAATTGTATCCTTGGATAATTCATAAAGATTGTCCTAAAATGTCCCTAGTCGGTCATCTATATGGGACCATAGATGAAACAAGATCAGTATGACTTTGATAAGATATGGAGATACGAATCAAAGTCTTGGGCACTTGTAAGAGTACAAGGTGCTGGACCGACCCACTATGAGAAAGCTACATGGATCAAGTCATGAGCTTTTCTCATGTATAACCACGTCATAATGCCCTTAGACCTGAGGTCATCATGGATTCCTACATGAGAATTGCTAAGCTTTGAACTAGTCAAAAGTAACTTTTGACCGGGTGATGATAAAGTCTACGATCGGGCTTGGTGGTTTTTCATGCAGAAGAATATGAATGATCAAGATGGAATTTGTCCCTCACATTAGTAGAGAGATATTACTGGGCCCCTCGATGAGTGAGTCTGAGAAATGTATGGCATACTATAATGAAAGGAGTTTCCGTCTCTATTATCAGGCAACTCAGGAATCAAGAAAGTAATGGTCAGGAACAAGAGGATGACATTATCCATGCCTTATCCTTGATCGATATATCGTATGACAAAAGGGACGTGACATGGTTGTATGACAGGTTGCATCGTGATAACGATCCTCATATGAATTGGGTAGTCATAATGTCTTGCTAGAGGCCGCTTGCGACTTGTGGGTTAGTATAGTTATTGGCCCACTGCCAACTTCATATGGGCTTACAGGGTCACACATAAAAATGGTCCAACACGAGATAATGTTTAATTTAGGGTGGACGAATTTTTTATTTACATATATATAATATAAAATTCATTAATAATATTATATAGATATATATATTTTCGAAATATATATCTTATATATATATGTGTGTATATATATATTATGATATTATTATATTGTGTTAGTTTTAAATTTAATTTATTAAGATATATTAAATTTAATAACTAACATGATAGAGATATAGTATCTCAGATTTAATTTATGAAGATAAATTAAATCTAATGGCTCTTTATTTGGATTAAATAAATAGGTTAAATTAAAACTATTGGACAGATTTAATTTAAACTGAATTTATTTAATTAGCTCATCAAAATAATTAATTGTTAATTAATTTCGAAATTAATGATGATTAATTTTGAAATTTGAAAATAACCCTCATGGGTTATAAACTTGATAGAGCAGATATATTCATATGACATGAGAATTGAGAGCCGCAAGTGAAACCCTAAGAGACATTAGAGGCGCTAGCACGCAGTCTCGGTTGGAGAGCATTCGTGTGGATACCGATAGAGGGAGTAGACCTGACGTGTTGGCTCCTAGAGATCGTGAAAACTCTGAATCAACAAAAAGGTATGAATCCTTCCAACTTGGTTTAAACGCCGTTAGTAGATCCCCGATTAGGATTGGTGAAAATTTTAAAATTCTTCCGCTGTGCCTATCGATTCTAACAGTTTCAACGACCGTTTTGCAACAATCGTCTTTTCTTGAACTTTCAATGACACTCACATACACGTCCTGCTAAAAACAGTTGTCTAAAGGTCATAAAAATGGACGTTAAAAGTCCCTTCCATAGTAGTGAGACTTGCAATATTACATCTAATTACTTGAATCTTAATATTTCCACTTGATCTTTGCAAGTTCTCCTTTCTTTAATCTCTTCTCTTCATCTTATTGGTTATTTTCCAAAATCCTTTTATTTGCTTCTTGCTTTCTTGACAAATTTCTTCAATTTCTTTATTATTCTTTTTCTTAATCATTCTCATCAATACAACTTGATATATTCTTCCTTTTCTTGACTAATCTACAATACATTTCACATTAAACTTAGTAGTTAGTCAAAATATAAAATAAATACATTATGTAAAATTTTTGCTCTCAATATTTAGTATCTATATTTAACATCATCAAAACTAATCATATCTAACAGAACCATGTGTTGGATTCATACTTTACCTTGACTCCAAGAGGAATTGGGATGAGCTCTCCAATCACTATTTTAGGTTTGTGAATGGGAGTTGCTTGAGGATGTTTAAACTTGCCCATGTAGTTAACCGACTCAGTTGCCGTGTAAAGAAGACAATGGTTAGGCATATGGACATCACAACATTGTGTTAGATCCCAAGTTTTGATGATAACAAAAGACAATTGTGTGTAAATCATAGTTTTATAAGTCTAAGGAATGTTTACAAAGTTACCAAATGCATATGACAAAGTTCTGTGGTGCCTGCTGTCAAATTTAACTTATGTACTCGAGCATAAGACTAGCACTCGAGCATAGAACTCTTTTATGCTCAAGCAGATGCGAGTGATAGCCAGAAAGTGTTTGCCCGAGAGCATGCTATTGTCATTTTTACTGATTAACTCGAGCACTGGAGATAGCACTCGAGTGAAGAGTCTTTCTCACTCGAGCACATGTGAGTAAGGGACTGCGAGTGCTTGGCCGAGAGCAATTCCTGTCATTCTTCTTTAATGTACTCAAGCAGTAAGATCAATACTCGAGCATGAAGCTGCCTTGTACTCGAGCATTAATGAGTGAGGGACTACAAGTGCTTGGCTGAGAGTCATGAAGGTCAGAGAAGCACAAGTATGCCCGAGTGAGGCTTCATATGCCTGAGTGACACATCAGTACTCACGAGTGAGAAATCTAACTCTCTCAATTTCTGATACAAGTGCTGATCACAGGAGTATATTACATGAGAATATCCTTCTCACTTGAGTAGGAGTATGTGTGCTCGAGTGAGGGCCCACATCACCTGCGAGTGCAAAATCTAACTCTTGCTAAAATGGTATGCAAGTGCTGTCCAGAGAAGAGTCTCCTAGTTTAAAATACAAGGCCACTCGAGCAAAAGGAGTTGTGCTCGAGTGAGGCCCCATATCACTCGCGAGTGAGAAAACTATCTCTCTGAAATCCTATGCGAGTGCAAGTTCAAAACTGAAGAACAAGGAGAAAAATAGTGAGATCACTCGAGTGAGCCCATCCATGCTCGAGTGACACTCTGGCAGAAGACTAAATGCATCAGTCTTACAGCGTTCAATCCGAATATGGTTTAATGTTATTTATTACTCTTATCATCACTTATTATTATTACTTAACATCATTTTGATGTTTTATAAGTGTGATACAGAAGGATGAACGTTGAAATAAACAGACACGATGGAAGTCAAACAACGGTAGACAACATCACGACAAGCACATACCTACTACATTCAAAGTTTTCAAACGTGCACATGCCATTCCACAATAACATACCCCGCTCCACAATGATCTTTATTCAAATGGGCAAAAACTTAACATCTATAAGTATAGAGTTCCAGAGATCGTTAAGGATAACGAAGCACAAGAATTCACAATTAAATTCACGAGTCTCTATTATTCATATTTTCTCTGTATTCATATTGATCATCAGTGTTTATCATACTTTCTCTGTAAGAGAGTCTGTATACATTTCAAATCATATTTTCATTTGATCTCAAGGTATTGGGACCTTGAGAAGGTAGATATCCTTACAAGAGAAGTAGTTAAGAGAAATCCTAGTTAAACCTTCTACTCATAAGACTTATAAGATACAAGCAATAGAGAACGTTGCTGCTCGTAAGACTTACAGTGGTGTAAGCAGGAGAGAACGTTGCTGCTCATAAGACTTGTATACGTAAGCAAGTGGGAAAGGTCATAGGTTGTTTTTCTACACAAAAGACTTGTCGTAAAGGGGAGAGAAATTTGTTAGTGTGAAGATATTTCTGCTCGTAGTATGTTCAAGGACATTTGTTGTTTTGTGGCATTCTGAGAGCCCATTGAATCTTGGGAGATTAGTGAAAATCTCAGTAGGTCTTGATCTCTAAGGACTGGAGGTAGGCCTGGTTTTTAGGCCGAACCAGTATAACTCTCTGTGTTCCAATCTTCTCAACTATACTCTGTTTACTACTATTTTCATATCACCACATCAAGCGAAAAATTTATCACATCACCCAATTCACCCCCCTCTTGGGTGAAGCTTGCCTCTTTCACATTGTTCACATACAATTGGTATGGCATAAATAAAATGCCACCTTGAAAAGTACTCTTTTGCATTTGAGAGTCTAATACATCAAAATGCTTATTCAAACTAGATAAGATAGTTGCAATTTGTAAGGAAGAATCTTCTTGTGTAGTAAGGATGGTTTAGTTAGGCCTCCTATCATTGCCTTGAGTATTGTTTGCAAACTATTGATCCAAACACCTAATCACCTTATTCTCTAGAATATTCTTGTATCCTCTATTGGTCATAGAATCAACCATAGCCTTAGACTGAGGATTAAGGTGAGTATAAAAGATTTGGACTATAACCCAATTTTCCATCCTATGATTAGGGCATTGCTTTATCAACATCTTGTATCACTCTAAAGTAATATAAAGATGCTCATCTGGATGTTGTCTAAAGCTCAGTAATTCATCCTTAGCTTCTTTAGATTTGTCATAAAAAAAGAACTGAGCTCTAAACTTAGCTTAAGATTATCCCAAGAATTGATAGATCCTTTTAGGAGATTGTTGAACTAATCCCTAGCCTTGCCTTGTAAAGAGAGGGGGAATAACTGTAGCCTCAAAACTTATTAGGAACTCCAATTTGCTTGAAAGAATTGCACACTTCCAAGAAGTACATCAAGTACTTGTTGGAATCTTCATTGTAAAGACCATGGAACATCCCATGCATTTAAAGCATTGTTATCATTGTAATATCTCAAATATTGGGACTATAAACTTAAGAATAAGTGTAAGTCAAGAAGACTACTAAGCCGAGTTTGGTAAGAGTCCTAAAGATAGAATAAGTTTTATAGAACTATATGATTCAGCCCTTTAGGTTGAAACCAAGTCTCCAAATTACATGAGGCTTAATGCGTATAAGTAGTCGGATAAAGGATGCTAGTGTAGAGATATTGTGGCATACTTGGCACCATTTTGTTGGCACCTAGAGGCATGTGTTGCGTTATTTGAGTCCTTCATATATTAAAAAGCTTTTGAGTTAGCATAATGAGAAGTAGCCGTGTGCGTGTGGTCGGATGAAAGTTATCAGTGTCTATGTATACTCGGTGTGCCATAAGACACAGGCTCACACGTGGTAGTTTTTGAGTTATGTGGCACCATCTTATGCTATATAGGCACATATATGGCACATTCTTGAAGACATAGATATTTGTAATTAATTAGTCAGATAAAATATGCCGATGTAAGTGTGCACATGGCATTTTCAGGGTAGGTGTATGTACCCTGTATTTTTGAAGAGACACCATCTTGGTGTCAGTTATCTGGGACACCCCGGCATGTATGTGGTGAAATCACGAGGCACAAAGAACACATGGCAACAACAGGCACAAGCATAACACGTGTCGCAAAACTGAGTGGCCTTGTATCAAAAAGTAGCTTTATTAAAGCATCTTTTGACTTCTTCCCTTAATTAACCAATCATATGATGACATTTACAGTTATATATATATATTAGGGATATGTAGAATAGCCAGTATAATTCACTGGTTTTCGGTCCAGCTACATACCCGATTTTCTCAAATATTATACCGGAAGTCGGATGAATTCATCAGACTTCCTTTCCCCTGACCAATGAAGTCGGCCAAGCATGAGAGAGGAGAAAGGGAGACAGATTTTAAGGTGTATTGGGCACCCTGTAGTTTCAAGAAAGAGCATATGGCACACCAGATTGCAGAATTCCCTGTAATTTCCAAAAAGAGCATCTAGCACCCTAGATTTTTGTACACTTAGCACATATCATTAAAACATCTTCCAACCCCTCCAAGCTTTATGAAATTTGGCCAGCCACAAGAAAATAGCAAAAAAAATCAAGAGAAGAAGAAAGAGGAGAGAAGTTTTGTGTTCTTGAGTTCAATCGCCGATTTCAAGCCTGAGATTGCATTTTCAGCCACCAAAACCTTTACAATTCTTCTTTTACTTATCAAACCCCTTAACAATTTAATATTTGCTAGGGTGTTAAAGGCATATTTTTATAGGCATATAGAAGTAGAACAAATATACTGATAAGAAGTACTTGTTTATAATATAGGAAATCCCCATAGGGTTTCAAAAATATTTTCAAATTCTCAAAGTTTACAAACTAAAACTAAGGGTAACCAATAGTAGTCCTTGCTTGAGCCAGTACCCTCAAAAACTAGTATTTACCATTTGCCCTTCAAGCTATTAGGTTCTACTAGAATGTTTTTAAATATTAGAAAGGTTGAGATTCGAATGAATCTCAGTAGTAACATATAATCAGTCATATAAAATGTGATAAATAAATATGTCAAGTACCATATAATGCAACATAATAATAACACTATAAAACTCATAATCATCAGAATATGCACATGTGTTCAGGCCCAACTACTATTAGAACCCTACTTGTTCGTACCTCAGCTAGGCTCTAGACCACAGCAAGCAATATGCCCCTTGGCACTATATCTCATAATTGGATCCCCTTTGGGTCATTGGGGTACTTGGGATTTTCCCCCAAGATGGTGCTTATGTTTTTCCCGCACTAGTTAAAGAGTGTATTATACATATCACAGAAGATGGCATACATAAAGCATACAAATAATCATATAGTTTATGAAAGATAAAGTTACTACCTGGAATCCCCTTTTCCTGGTTTTAGCCTTGTCCCAACATGTGTAAATTGTCCGGTCCTAAAATTCCAAGTTTATGAGAATTGAGTTAATAATCATTCATGTTCTACTCTAAACTCTTTTAAACTCATTTTGTTGGTTATCTTAGCTTTAAACTACAAAAATGACCAAAGTACCCCTAGGGACCTAGTCCAAGTCTCTTTGTATCCGGTCCAGCTGTACTTTTCCAAAAATTATGACCTTGGCTAATCCTACATAGTTTTGCATGTAGAATCCATTTTTGACATCATTTTTGCCAAACTAAGTTCCAAATGATAATTTTGCCCTTAGCAGCCTCTATTTAGGATTTTAGGGGCCATTTTGTCATTTCACATTCCAATGCTTTTCACACTTCAAACTTAACATGTATCCTACACAATTTTCCCTTCTAAACACAACAGAACCATCAAATTGATGAAGTTCCAGCTCCTACCCTTATTTTAGCTACTGATTGAAACTTACCCAAGAAAAGGGAAAATTGGTTTTCTCGATTTAACCCCTTAAGTACCTTCCTTTTTACTACTAATCACATATTTAAACACTTATTCATCATGATTTATAGAAATTTGGACAGCATAACCCTATAGAATTTCATCATCCTAAAATCACAAAACCAACCAAAACAACCAAAAATCAAGGCAATAACAACAACAACCACTACAACAACATCATATTAACCAAGATTATCAAAGTTCTTGAGATTACCTCTTGATTTCTCAACTTTCTCTCTCTAGCCGTCCCTTTCTCCTCATCTTTCTCTTGAATTTGTCCTTGCTATACATGATATTCATGAAGATATAGAGGTTAGAGAAGGTCTTACACAAGCTAGAAACAAGAACACTTGAAATTAAGCCTACCTACCTTGATCTTTGCTTTTTGAGCTCTCTTCCTCTTGTTTTTCTTCAAGCTCTTCCTCTCTCTATATTTTCTTCAACTTGGATGAAAATGAGGTCTTGAAAGAGGATGATGATGTTTTAAAATATCTTCATATACCTCCTTTCACTTAATATATTTTAATGTGATTTTACCATGTGCATTTTCTTTTTATGACTTCATCTTTTTAATTGGCTCACAATAATTCCACATGGCATGTTTAGCTTCCAAGTATTTAGTTTTCCACCCATTATTTCCCTTTGGACAAAATTCATAAGAGAAAAGGGAATCATTAATGCTTCTTGCATTTGTAATACCATATACTTTATAAGCTCGGATAAGTGCAAAAGCACAATGAATTGAACCGTTAAACCAGGAGTTAGTCCTAGAATAAACAAACTTTTGAAAATGTTTACCCATCCCAACTTCAAACACCAGATGTGAACCTGAGTCTGTGTAGGATTTTCAGAAGAAATTAAAACTTTACAAAACATTTTTATAAAGGTTTATTGCTACGCTAAGTCTCATTGGATTTTGGTTTCCTTTATCAGAGTATGCAAGCATTTCTCTGCTTAAGCATTTATTCCACATACTATTTAATATTCCTTTGTTGTTGGAAGCGTTACTCAACTAAGCTACTAATAGTTCTACCAAGTTATTTACATCATATACAATACCAAAAATAGACTATGTAATATACAAATCAAAAATAGACAACCAACAAGAAATAGAATCACTTCGCTTTATCCTCTGGTTGTCCAGGTTTACCATCTTGCCCCTTGAGTCACTAGCTTGTGTTGTATATTGGTTTTAGGAAAAGAGTGAGATTCAAAAGAATCTCAGTAGTAACAGACACTCAATCACATATATACAAGAACATAGAGCATGTCACATAGCCATCATATAACACGAAAATAGCAATCAATATTTAACACACATCATGTAGCATATCACATTACTATAGCGCTAGGTATTTAAATCACTTGGCCATGAGTGTTCACCCGTGCAACAGGCCCTGGGATTCCACTCATGCATAATAATGATTTTCAAGGCCCAGGCAACAACCTATGTGATAGGCCCTGGGCGACCACCTCACAAATTGTTAATGCTTCTAAAAGTCATGATGAAACCACAACCATACAATATATCTCATAACATATGAAAGAAAGAGTTACTACCTGATCATGCTTCCCGATGAGTATCTTACTATTTTTCTGAGCTTAGGCAGGTCTTACATCCTGGACAGCAACTAGGCCCTATAATTGACTTTTACGAATGGCATATCAATATTTAGTCCAATATGTTTAGCATAATGTAAACTAAGTTATCCTTGACCTATCCTCATGTTTATCCTTTGTTTTAAACTTGTTGGTTGTCATTTGAGTCACTTGGGTAGTCATTGGAAGCCCAAACATATGCCTATAAGGTTGGGAAAGGCTAGAATAATCAATATTGTTTAGAAAGTTTAAAGTGTTGAGAAAGGTCTGAGCTGCGGTCAAGGAATCCTTTGGCCGCAGCCAAAGGTGTCTAGAAACATTTGGGCTGTGGCTAAGAAATCTTCTGACCGTGACAAAAAACTGTCCTATTTCTTGGTTGAACTTCAAAAAATCATAACTTAATCTACAAAAATCCAAATAGAGTGGTTTAAAGTGCTAATTGAAGCTTTATAAATCCTCTATACAGGAAAAATATTAATCACTACCATTTATAGCCACAAAAATATAGAATTCCATGAATTACCACACTATTCCAGAATCAATTCCAATTTCAACCTCAAACTTTAACAATTAATATCCCCAATGTACAAACCCAAATTGAGCATATTATATATCAAATTAAAGCTTATAATGTCTAGTATTGTTCAAGAAAATATCACAACCATCAGACCACATTTGTCTAATCAAATTCATCACACAACTAGAATACCTCACAGGAAAATTTCATTAGTAGAAATTGGCAATGTTATAAACTATATTCTAATAATCTAGAATTCATCATGATCATCATTCAACAACATATTCATGATCAGAATATCATTAATTCTCTAAGAACCCATATTGACCGAAAAACCTAAGCCTCACAAAACTCATGAAAACCTCAAAATAACAAGTTCAAATTAAAGCTTACACTTACCTCTACACGTTTCTACAACTAGTTCTAAAATTTGGTAGTACTTCATCTGGCAAGAAGTCACCAAACAACTACAAACAAAATTCTAAAACCATAGAAACTAAACTTATGATGAGGAGAAGATTATAGAAGGGTTTTGTAGATGAAAACGTCGATTCGGTAGTGATTTTTGAGATTTAATTCAAGAAAAAAATCAATATTCACTTTTCTCTTTCTTCTTTCCTTTCTAGCTGACTTTAAGAGCTTGTAGAGAGAGTGAGATGTGTTGAAATGAATTAACTTCAGCCCCTCCCATGCCTTTCACCGAAATTGGGAGGAGAGAGGGAGTATGAGATGATTTTCTTCACCTAACCAAAACACTTAGCCTATAATGTGCCACTTGTCACAAGCATATGGTACCTCAAGAAGTAACTATCTAATTTAGTTACTACAACTAGTTTAGTTAGCAATTTAGTCCTCCCTCATCTTCCTTTGTTTATTGACCAATTTCTTCTTCCAAGAAGAGAGGAAAATGTTGACTAATTGACCATTAATTCCTTTCTTCCCCTTTTTGCCCTTGACTATGGCAACTTTAAATAAATTATCATTTGGTATTTTATTTTATTCATTTTCCCTTTTTATGTGCTATTCCCTCTTTCTTTTAATTCCAAATTAGACTTTGTCTCATTATTGAATTTAGATAATAAGTTTAGACATTTTCTATAACTAATTCGGGTCATAAATCATACCTTATTCTCAAAAGTGTTTTCTAACATTATTTATATTTCCTTTTGAGTCATTGAGTCCTTGCACATATTTTGAGATATTATAGCATTTATCATAATTCTCTTTCTACCATTAATTAATTGCTTACATATTGACCTTTTTGACCTTTCAAACTTCATTTACTTAGCCACAACTGCTCCAACATTGGGATATTTATCCCCAATTTATTATTTTCCCTTTTATTTTATTTATTTGGTTGAAATTGGCTCATGAATTTGGGAAAATAATTAGCTCTTTGTTTTATTGGCAAAACACTATTTTGCACAATAATTTTTGCATTTAATTGTGGCTTCTCCCTTTTCTCTATTCTTGGCCAAAATTCACCTCTATTATTTGGCCAAATATTGTGCTCTATAGCTCACAAATTTGGGCTTAAATAATGGACTTTTCGGAAAACCAAAATTGTCTCCATGTCATGTTTTAGCCCAATTTCCATGTAACCTCAATTAAAGGTACACTTGTCATTTTAATTTCATCTAAATTCACCATTTTATTCTATTGAATACCACAAATATTTACAAGGCATATTGGTGAATTAAAATGGGGTGTTAACTACTCATCAAGAGCTACGTTTCTACAATTCTAAATTTCTGATCATAGGTAATTGGTATCATCTTGTCGGTAGAAGTACTGCTGGAATCAAGAATTGATCATAGAATTGAATAGAGGTAATCATAAGCTTTGATTTGAGTTAGTGTCCTAATGTTTTGATAAGTATTTATGCGATTTTAATTCCTCTAGGGTTTTCAACCAAGAAGGGAATTTTGAGTCTTGATGGTCATATGATGATGAACATGATGTTAGATAGGGTTCTATGATGATAGATAACATGTTTTGATGTTAAAATTGAAGAACTCATTTTGCGATAATTAGAACTAAGTTTTGGCCAGCCTTGAATATGAGGGGTGGAGTTGTATTTTGGTAAAATTGAGGTTGGAAATGGAATCTATGAGCAAAATTGTGTAGGAATAGCTTGTGGATATGATTTTTGGAGGATTGGTTAAAACCCTAATTTTAGAACTTAAATCTTTAATGTTCATATTTGAGTCAGACTACTTTGTGAGCTATTTTTTAGTAGCCAAACCTTATCTAATGATTGCGATATTTTATAGGGTGATAGTAGACATCCTAAGCTTTCAAATGGTATATAAAATACGTAGTTGACTTTCTAAGTTGTGAGTTATGATCTAATGAAGTGGAGGTACAAACACTGGAATGCATTTTGAGGTAGTAATGTTGGTTGAGGATTCTTGAGATTCTTGTTGGAAAGGCATTCATGTAGTAACTCTTCCTTTCACATAGTATGTAATGCTTTGCATGTGTGTATTACCATCAAATATGTTATGTTTTGAGCATGTGGAACATGTTTGGGTAGACACCCAAAGCAGCTAGTATAAGACCAATGGACGCTTATGTTTGTAACCAAGTGTTGTGGTAATGTAATCTGTGTATGTTGTGCTGTATGTTGATGTGTTAAATTCTCATACAGTGCTCATTATGTTGTGATGGTTGTAATGCATGTTTTGTATAATTGCATTTTATATGATTGGATATCTGTTACTACTAAGATTCTCTCGAATCTCATCCTTTCAGAAAATTTATCACACAACAAAGACAAGTGGTATAATAATCTTATCCTTTCCAACAATTTATTACACAATAAACACAAGTGTATAATACCCCAAATTTTAAGACTAGAGGCTTGACAATCAGCCTGAATAAAGAAAACTACTAAGTCTAGTTTAGCAAGAATCTTAATCCGTATTCAAAATAGAATATGAATTTCGGTGCAAATTAGTTAAACGAAATTACCTGATTCCTTTAGGATGTATTAGAATGATATAAAACCTAACTCGGATCAAAAGGAAAAGGGAAATGGTGTTTAGAAAGAAGTAATAAAGAGAAATAAAGAACTAGTGGCAATATAATTAATACTACCATGATCAAGGGGCAAAAGAAACAATTGTCACTTAATCTTGTGGTTAAGATTGGAAACAAAAAATGAGGGGTCAGGATTTGGTCTTTAAAAGTAAGAAATAAATTAATATATTATGTTACCCTTAACATAAAAGAGACATCCAACACAAACTGAAGGAGAGAGGGAGTTGTGATCAATGTAAACTTATCATTTGAAGTTAATAAAATCTATCAAGCCTGAGAGAAGGAGAGAGAGAGAGAGAGTATATAGCTAATATATTTTTCCACTTTAGACACCAAAATTCGGTTAAGATCAAGAAGAGAAAGAGAGGGAATGTAGTCCAAATCATTCTTCACCTTTTTGCTCATTAAGGTAAAAGCATGAAGAAAGAAAGAAGAGAAAAGTCAATATAACTTCTTCCCTTCAAGACAATTATTTAGGTCAAAAAGAAAGTAAAGAGGAAGAGAGTGAATATTGATCAATTAATTCACTACCTTTTGTTAAGGAAAATTTAGGCAACAAGTCAAGAGAGAAGAGAATTAGTTGACACACATTTTCACATCTCTATTCACCTTTTTAGCTATTTAATTAAATAACTCTCTCTCACCAAACATAAACTGACCAAGATTTTAAGTGCAAACTTAGCTATTTAAATAAAACACTCTCTCACCGTCATCCATTAGCTAAAGTCATTCAAAGCACAAAAAATAGAGAAAAGAAGAAGAAAAATAAAAAGGAAAGAGAAAAGAGAAAATAGAAGAACAAAGAAGAGGTAAGATATTCTAGCTTGATTTTCTTCTTCCTAATCTCTTCTATGGCTCAAATACTCTTCATAAACATTATTCCCCTTGATGAGAGCTTCAATTCTATGGTTTTAGAATTTCAAGGGGAGGAGTTTGGAGTCTTATAGCAAGATCTAAAGGTGAAGAATCAAAGAAAGAGCTAGATGTAAGTAAGAGCTTCATTTTAAGCTATGGATTGTGTTGATTGGTTAAGGATTTTGGCACATGAATTTCTCTCCTAATTTTTGGTTATAGTATATGGTGTCTTGTAATGTTTAAATAACATACAAAACTAGTTTGAGGATTTAATTGAAAGTTTGGTGATTGTTGGATTGTGTGTCTAATTTTTGCCAAAATAGGACATGTAGAAGGAGTAGGAATTTTATAATTTTGGTGTCTCCAATATATTCTACATAAAAAACTATGTGGGAATGGGCCCTAATTATAAATTTTAATTGGTGGGAATGGAAAATCAAAATTGGGATTTAAAGTATTTGTGGTTATTACTACCAGTTTGGAACCATATTGCTTATGGGATGAATTTGGTTGGCCAAATATTTTATAATGGCTGTGATATTTTCGTAAATAGAAATAGACATTATAAGATTTAAGTTGATATATAATATGCTCAATTTGGGTCTGTACTTTAATTATTAAATTTAAGGTATGAAACTAGATTGGATTTTAGAATAGTATGGCAATTCATGGAATTCTGTATTTTTGTGGTTACAAGTGGTAGTGGGTAACATTTTTTCTTTTCAAAGCACTTAGAGAGATTCAAATAAGACTTTGAACCACTCCATTTTGAATTTTATAGATTAAGTTATGATTTTTCAAAGTTGACTAATCAAAACTGGCAGATTAGGTTTGACTTGCAAATTTGTAGAATTTGACTTAAGTTAAGATAAGAGGGATTATAGGAAATCGAGAGATAGCCTAAGGAGCCATGGGGTTACCATAGACACCCAAGTCTTAGGAGTCAAGAGACACATAATATATCTTAGAATAGACACTATGTAGTATAATACAAGAGTCTTATAGATAACGGATATGACTAAATTAAGGACAAGGTTAAATGCGGATCAAGAGAAATATATAGTTCATTATACTGATAACTTGAAACTGAGTAATGACCAAATTTTTATCAACTTTACATTATGGGACCTAATAGCTATTCGGGATCTAAGACCTACTCAAGCTTATATAAATAGTTGGACCCCCTTCAGCGAAAGTGACCAGGTAGTAACTCTTTCTTTCATTTATTATGAAATACATTGTATGTTTATGGTTTCATCATGAGTTTTGGAAGCATTCACAATTTACAAGGTGGTTACCCGAGGCCTATTGCATAGGTGGATGCTTGGGGCATGAAAATTACTATTATGCTGAGTGGAATCCCCTAGCCTTTTGCACGGGTGAACACTCGAGGCCATGTGATTTATATACCTAGCACTACGGTAATGTGATATGCTGCATGATATGTTTTGAATGATGATTGCTATCTTCGTGTTATATGATGACTGTATGGCATGCTCTATGTTCTTTTATATATATGAATGAATGCCTGTTACTACTGAGATTCTTTTGAATCTTACTCTTTTCCTATAACAACTATAGCACAGGCTAGCTACTCAAGGGGCAAGAAGGTAAACCCAAAAAACTAGAGGAAAAACCTGAGATACACCCCATGCACAAGTGTACTTTTGGGTCTTACTGCCTGCTCTAAATGCATAATAGGTCTTACGGCCAAAGAACACACTGGTCCAATTGGTCTTACTACCTCAGGGACTACTACCCTTTAGGTCTTACGGCCTAAGGACACTCAGGTCCTATAGGTCTTACTGCCCATTGTATAATCATAACACAAATATACTTGATGGCAACACATACATGCAGAACTGTTATATAAGATATGAGAGTAAGAGTTGCTTGCCTTTCTGGTTGAGCCTGCTCTTCCTTAATTTCCTTTCACACTTTCTTTAAACAAATAGCACTGGAGCACCCCATGGTTGTAACCCCCTTCGTAATTAGGATTCAAAATACATATATTAAAATGAAATAGAGACCAATAATAATCAAACTCATTTACAATCCCTTTCTTATAGAAGGGTTTTCATAAATATTTTCAAAGTTTTTGCCTTACCCTGGTCTCAAATTCCACAACTCGAATATAATTACTTATGCAGTTACATCACATTTACATATCAGAGTGTACAACAAAATCCCGGCAACCCCCGGGTTTTATACATAAACAAAAGTTTCATAAATTCCCATTAGGGGATTTTTTGTTGCCATCCATTAGGGGATTACACTACTATCTCCAAAACAACATTTATAAGATATACAGTTATCTCCCAACAAAACATGATATCCAACACCAAAATATAAATCTCCCTAAGGAGCTCTATCCGCCCTTGGTCATCTCCTTTCCCTTGTAGCCAATTGCCCTGTCTAAAGGTTTGTCAATGGAAAGAATGAGATTGAAAAGAATCTCAATAGTAACAAATCACTCATACCACATGTAATCACAAAGCATGCAAGAAAATCATCAAGCAGCATCACATCATAAAGCACAGCACGCCGGCTGCCACATATGCACATAATCACATAATCTCATCCCCCGTATTTCACCGCCTTGAAGGCATGGTCCTCCCACCATCAACATCGATGGGCCGCAGGTGAAGGTTTCACAAATAGCCTTTCGGCTTTCACATAGTCTCATGCCCCGGATTCCACCTCCCGAAGGTACGATCCTCCCACCATCAACACTGATGGGCTGCAGGGGATAGACTCACAAACAATGATCAAATAAATATACCATGTATCACATATAGTATAAGGGAAAAGAGTCACTACCTTGCTCTTTCCAATTATGCTCTAGCACAGGTGGATCACGAACAAGGCAAATATCAAATCCTACAATTCCAAATGCACAATTTAGACACTTCCATAGTGTTTCTTGGGGTTATATGAGTCTATAATGAAAATTTACAAAAATGCCCTGGGGACCGGCCCGAGCCCCCGTACCGGTTCGGTTGCACTTTTCGCGGAATTCTAATATGGGCTATCCTAACTTTGAAATTCTAGCAGATTTCTACCTAAACTTTGAAAAATCATAACTAATTCTAGAAAAAGCAAAACGGGGTGATCCCAAAGCCAATGGAAACCTATTTAAGCCCTCTTTATTGGAAAAATATGGATCACGACATTTAATAACATCAAAAATACAGAATTGCACAAAAGTCCATACTGCTCCAAAATAGATTCCAGTTTCCATCCCAAACTTTGGAAAATCATAACTCTTAGCTCACAAATTGAAATGACATAAATTATTTATCCATTTTGAAGCTTGGCATGTGAAATTTAAGACTAGAAAGTTTTATAATTTTTAGAGACCATTTTCCTATTTAAAACGTCCATACAAATCAGCCACCCTGTATAGAGTTTCAATGGACAGAGTTTCCAACTTTTGCACAATTGTTCCCAATGGTTTCAACTTCACAATAAATACTCTCCCCACACAGATTTTCATAAGGAAGCCATTGGAATCATTAAAACATCCAAATTCCCATTATCCATTCTCTAAAAGTGTTTATTCAACAATAATTACATTCACTTTTGAAGTCATTAGCTCGTAATCGATTTTTGAGATATTACAATGGTGATTCACTGGGTCACCTAAAACCCTTATTTCTAGGAAACTCATCGATGTAGGACTCATTACAATACACTACCTTTGAGAGTCGATATGTTGATATCTCTACTTTACAGTTTATCATCAGGGTGGCTCCACTCAATAGTCTTACATCATAGTGGGCCCACGCTACGGTACTGTACTTAGTCCACTCTGACTGGTTAGCCCCTCCAGTCAGAACTTTCCTAGGTAGCCCTCTCTGATCAGGACTCTCCATAGGTAGCCCTCTCTAATCAGAATCCTCTGCACGTAGCCCTTTCTGATTGAAACTCCCCACAGGTAGCCCTCTTCAATTGACCGTCTCTAAATGTAAGTACCATTATAACAAGAACCCAGATCTTATAAGGTACATTTTCTTTAGCAATATTGTATTCTACTTTCTTTAATTTTGTCATCCCATCTGGGGTTAGTTTGTATGGACTTTCAATATTGGTCTAGCTCCAGGTGTAATAAACCAAAAATCAGACTAAGGGCTAATGACTTCAAAAGTGAACATAAGTATTGTTGAATAAATACTTTTGAAGAATTGGATGTGAAATTCGATCTGAATGTGTTTCATTTAGTGCCTAAACCCTGTATTTAAGCTTAATTATGTAACAAAGCTTGAAATGAACCCTAGGGGTAAGGGAGGGCAGATGAATGAAGAATGGAATGACATAAAGGTGTTTAGTGGTGATTCAATAAGAATTGCCATAATCAAAGGTAAAACAAGAAAAAAGAGAGTTATCGACGAATTGGTCAATTACTGAAGAGGAAACTCATTGGTAACTTAAAGATCAATAGTTGTGATTAATACTTAATTGGGCATGAGGGTGGAATCATGTGCTTTAAAGTTCATGTGTGTTCATGGTTGAGGGAGTAAGATCATGACAAGTGTCACCATTCACACCATGGATCAAGTAAAAAGTTCAAACCTCTTGTCCTTTCTCTCCTCTCCCAAGTAATATGTTTCAATTGTAAGCAACTGGGGCATATTTCTAGAGATTATCGATAGCCACAGGAAGAACAGAGACTGAGGACTCAGGGTAAGGTATTTGCCATTACCTATAAGGAAGCTCGAAAGT
Organism: Inga laurina; assembly: GCA_963855925.1. Taxonomy (NCBI): domain Eukaryota; kingdom Viridiplantae; phylum Streptophyta; class Magnoliopsida; order Fabales; family Fabaceae; genus Inga; species Inga laurina. The sequence continues at coordinate 50,751,589 of OY979708.1, forward strand.
CCCTTGGTTTAATCCAAGGTAATATTTTCCTTGATGGTAATGTATTACAAGCATTGTTCGACTCAGGTGCAAGTCACTTCTTTATTGATTATGAATGTGTGAGATGCTTGGGATCGCATGTACATAGATTTCCATTCGATTTAGTTGTGTCGACACCGATGGGTGCCAAGGCTATAACTGCGGAAGCCTACTTGAATTGTGCCATAGCTGTGGAAGGGCTTCAGTCCACTGTGGATTTGATTTGTTTGCCGCTCTATTAATTAGAAGTCATTTTGGGTTTTGATTAGTTAATGGCAAACAATGTGTTACTTGATTGCGGGAACAAAATGATAGAGTACCATACTTTGTAAGTTGTGAATGATGTGAATGCTAGATTGAATTTCCTTTCGACGGCCATAGCTAAGAAATATCTAGAGAAGGGTTGCCAGGGGTATATGGTGTTCTTTTCCATGTAAGGAGAGACATAAGAAATTTTGAGTAGTATACTTATAGTAAATGAATTTCCTGAGGTATTTCTGGATTATCTTAGTGGATTGCCTTCGAAAAAGGAAGTTCAATTTCCAATCGAGATTGTACCTGGAGCTGGTTTGATATGAAAGGCCCTATATCGTAGGGACCCAAATGAAATGGCAGAGTTAAAGAAGCAAATAGAAAATTTGCTTGAGAAAGTGTTTATTAGACCTAGTGTGTTGCCTTGGGGAGCTCCAGTGTTATTTGTCAAAATGAAAGATGGCAGTCTTCGTTTGTGTATTGATTATAGAGAGTTGAATAAGATTACCGTCAATGTACCCTCTCCTAATAATCGATGACCTTCTAGATCAACTATTTGGTTCATGTGTGTTTTTGAATTTTGATCTAAGGTCGGGATATCATCAACTTCATGTGAAAGCAGAGGATGTATCAAAGATTGCTTTCAGGACAAGATATGGGCATTATGAGTTCCTAGTGATACCTTTTGGGCTAACCAATACACCTACGGTATTAATGAATTACATAAATTGTGTCTTTCAATAGTATTTGGATCAGTTCATGGTCATGTTTATTAATGAAATTTTGATATACTCCAAGCGTAAGGAGGAACATGAGCATCATTTGAGGATTATGTTAAATATAATTTGTGAGAAGCAGCTCTATGCCAAATTAAGTAAATGTGAGTTTTTTGGTTATTAGAAGTAAAATTCCTAGGCCATGTTATCTTGCAAGGGTTTTCAGTGGATCCCAGTAAGGTAGAAGTAGTACTAAACTAGAAGAGGCCAGAAACTATTGTTGAGATACGCAGTTTTCTGGGTCTTGCTGGTTACTACCAGAGATTCATCCACAATTTCTCTCGTATTGCCTTATTGATGACCAAGCTCACGAGGAAGAACCAACCATTTGTGTGGGATGAATGTTGTGAAAATTGCTTTGTGGAGCTGAAGGAGAGGTTGACTATGCACCTGTTTTAATTATACATGATCCCAACTTGACTTATGTTGTGTATAGTGATAAAGTAAGCAGGGATTGGGGTATGTCCTTATGCAGTAAAGACATGTAGTGGCCCATGCCTCTTGATCGTTTAAACCTCATGAATCATGGAATAAATTATTCCACCCATGATCTGGAGCTTGTGGCAATTATGTTTGCTTTGAAAATTTGGCGGCAGTATTTGTATAATGTGACTGTAGAACTGTATTGCGACCATAAGAGTCTCAAGTATTTGTATGACCAGAAAGAGCTAAATATGAGACAATGTCATTGGATGGAGTTGCTAAAATACTACAACCTAGAAATCAAATATCATCCGGGTAAGGCAAATGTAGTTGAGAATGCTCTTAGTCAAAAGCTGGTACTTGTGGTAGTAATGATGATATAGGAGGGGAAGTTTATAGAAGATTTTTGAGATCTGAATTTGTCGAACCAGATTGTCTGTGCCAATTACAATGTTTCCTAAGGGGAAAGTGATTTGAGAGCTGAAATTAAAGAAGCTCAATGGCAACATGATTGAGTATAGAGAATTTGAGCTAGAATTGAATGGGGAAAAGCTCAAGACTATAATTTGTTGCCTAGTGAATTGGTTCATTACCAGAAAAGAATTTGTGTTCCACTTAAGGCGGAATTGAGGCAAAAGATTCTTAATGAGGCATATAAGAGTTGGTATACTCTTCATTTTGCTATGAACAAAATTTATCATAACTTAAAATCTATGTATTGGTGGCCGGGATTGAAGAGTGATATATGAAATATGTGGCATGGTGTCTTACTTGCCAGAGGATAAAGATTGACCACCAAAAACCGCTAGGTTTTTTGCAGAGTCCTGAGATCCAGAAATAGAAATTGGAAAGTGTGATCATGGACCTTGTTGTGGGATTTCCTAGGATCAGGAACTATAATGCGATCTAGGTGATTATGGACTGGTTAACAAAATCGGTGCACTTCATACCGATCAATGCTAGTTACTCTCTGGACAAACTAGTAAAGATTTGCATTCAAGAGAACATGAAGCTCCATGACACACCAAAGACCATTATTTCCAACCGAGATCCTTGATTCACTTCATGATTTTAGAGGGCCTTGCATGAGGCTCTAGGTACTCAGTTGAGATTCAGTACAACCTATCATCCTCAGATAGATGAACCATCAGAGAGGACTATTCAAACACTGGAAGATATGCTATGAGCTTGTGTCCTCGACTTCAAAGGGAATTGGGATTACTTTCTTCCATTTCTGAGTTCGCCTATAATAATAGCTATCATGTGAGCAACCAAATGGCTCCGTATAAAGCATTGTATGGAAGTAAGTGCCAATCACCCTTGTGTGGGAATTAGTTATCTGAGAGGAAATTGTATGGGCTTAAACTTGTTGATCAAACCTTAGTACAGATTTGAATCATTCAAAAAAGGCTTCTTGCAGGTTAGAGTCGATAGAAAAGCTACGCTTGTAAGAGAAGAAGGCCTCTAGAATTTGAGGTTGGTAACCATGTGTTTCTGAGGGTGTCTCCATTCACTAGCATTGGGTGAGCTATCAAGAGAAAGAAGCTGAGGTATATAGGTCCTTTTGAGATTCTTGTAAGAATTAGGCCTATTGCTTATCGAGTAGCCCTACCCCCAAACTTGAGCAAACTCCACAATATGTTTCACGTTTCCCAACTAAAGAAGTACCAACCAGATCCATCTCATATCATTAAGTATGAAGAAGTTGAATTGTAAGAAAACTTCACTTATAAGGTGGAGCCAGAGCGGATCTTTGATCGAGAAGAACGACGGCTCAGACACTAAAGCATTCTATACATGAAGGTGATATAGAAGGGAATGACGCTGAGATAGCAACTAGGGAAGTGGAAGAAGATATACGTAGGCATTATCCAAAGTTTGTAGCTCAAGTTGTGTAGCAAATTTTGAGGACGAAATTTATTTTACGGGGTGAGAATTGTAATAACCCAAAAATAGAATTAAGGGCTAATGACTTTAAAAGTGAATGTAATTATTATTGAATAAACACTTTTAAAGAATTAGATGTGAAATTCGATCTGAATGTGTTTCAATCAATACCTAAACCCTGCATTTGAGCTTAATTATGTGACAAAGCTTGAAATGAACCCTAAGGGTAGGGGAGGGCACATGAACGAAAAATGGAATGACATAAAGGTGTTAAGTGGTGATTCGGTAAGAATTACCATAATTAGGGGCAAAACTGGAAAACGGAGAGTTACCGACTGATTGGTCAATTATTGAAAAGGAAACTCATAAAGATCAATAGTTGTGATTAATGCTCAATTGGGCAAGAGGGTGGAATCATGTGCTTTAAAGTTCATTTGTGTTCATGGGTGAGGGAGTAAGATCATGACAAGTGTCACCATTCGCACTATGGATCAAGTAAAAAGTTCAAACCTCTTTCCCTCTCTCTTCTCTCCCTTAAGTCGGCCAAGTGGACATTAGGGGAATGGTGGAGATACGGCGGATGTGACTATGTGATTATGTGACAGCGTTTATGCTATGTTTCATACTGCTATGCTACTTGATGATGTCGTTGCAATCTTTGTGATTATATATGGTATGAGTTATTTGTTACTACTGGGATTCTTTTGAATCTCATTCTTTCTATCAACTAACCTACAGACAGGGCAAGTGGCTCCAAGGGAAAAGAGATAACCAAGGGTGGCTAGAGCTTCTATAGGGTCATTTGATTTTTAGATGTTGGTTATCGAATTTTAATTGGGGATCACTGTATATTCTGTAAATATTATTTTTGATACGGTTGTAAAATCCCCTAAATGGAAAATTGTAAACCCTTAGTATATATGAAACCCCAAGGGTTGCCGAGATTTTTTTGTACACTCTGATATGTGTGAATGTGATTTAACTGCACAGAGTAGTTATATTTGAAATGTGAATAGGAGACAAAGTTAAATTGATTTCGAAAGAAATTTGTAAAGACCCTATCTTAAAGAGGGGATTAAAAATGAAATTTTATCATTTGTTGGTCTCCAATTCATCTTAATTATGTATTTTCAAATGATAATTACTGCTTATAAGGTAGGGGGTTACACTAGGCATAGTCATAAATTCAACTTCTCGTATTAGGGTAATCTACCTATACGGTACAGTGAATCTATTAGCATATCTAGTGTTATCTATCTCATTCATGGGACCTTAACTCGTAGCTACCCTGGTTTTATCTACTACCTTGTTCCATCGAGGAACAAACCCTCAATCATTCTTTCTAAGGAAATATTCTATGATCATGATCTTTCCCTATGCTAAATCAGCAACTAGGAACCTCTAGAAACCTCATACACATTTATGTACCACATTCTAGTACCTCAAGCTACTCAGGCCATTTCAAATTCCTTAAGAATCATTTTAACTATTCGATTCTTTGATTATTGTTCAACTCCTAGAACCTCAACATCAGTTGAGTTGAGAAAATCATGTTCCCTTAATTATACCCAATATTCATGTGTACTAAAATCAGGATTCATCATTGCTATTCTAATCCTCAAATGTTCGTGTAATATTCTCATAGCATTAGCATTGTTCACGCAATTTAAACTCTATCTCAATCCTGAATATCAAAAGGCATATTTAAAATCACCATATTTAACCTCAAAGGCAATCACTGCTAGCTTTACACTATGAGTAGGTATCCCATCTTATAAGGCTTCAACTATCAAGAGACATATGCCGCCATTATGCCCTGCTACACTCAGGTACGTCCCAATCCTATATATTCATTTCATTGCAACCAATATCGGTCGCTTCATTTACAAACCACTTAGGTCACATCCTTATAGACTACACTGGCCTCACTAGGATATGGGATAACCAATACTGGTGTGAATGTCGGCCTCTCCCTCAACTTTTAGAAGCTTACTCTTAAAGTTACCATTCCACTCGAACACAATTCTTTCATTCATATGAGCTTTATTTATGGCAAAGTGATTCGGGAGATATTCTCAATCAATCTCCAATACTAACTAGCAAGACCCAGATAACTGCGTATCTCTATACCAGTTCTTGGCCTCTTCCAGTTTAGTACTGTTCATCTTACCTATATGCCTTTGATTATGATTCATCTAACTAAGATGATAATTCGTCATGGAGAAACCTTAAGACAATCACTATTCATCAAGTCTCGATGACCTTACCAACTTAACTTCCCAGGGGTCACCCATCTCGAGGTTACTCTCAACTAAGCACACTTAACCATAGAGTTCCATTGAAATCATGGTTACATGCCAATTCAGCATTAGATTTACTGGAGCTCATACCCTTCTATACTTGGTATACATTGTTATTGCTCTATTTCATTCTCTATATACAAATCGACCCCTTCCTTTGGCAGGGGACTCTACAGTCAGCTGATTCACCAATATACAGCTCTATCCTTCCTTTATAATTGTCTGCCAATTATAGCTCTATCCTTCCTTACGAAATCATCATTAATTTCGAACTTAATTAACTATTAATTATCTTGATGAGCTAATTAAATAAATTCAGTTTAAATTAAATCTGTCCAACAGTTTTAATTTAACCTATTCATTTAATCCAAATAAAGAGCCATTAGATTTAAATTATTTTCATAAATTAAATCTAAGATACCATATCTCTATCATGTTAGTTATTAGATTTAATTTATCTTAATAAATTAAATTTAAAACTAACAAAATATAATAATATCATATAATATATAGATATATAATATGTATTTCAAAAATACATATCTATATAATATTATTAACGAAATTTTTATATTACATATATACATATATATATAAATATAAAATTCGTCCACCTTAATTAAACATTATCTTGTGTTCGGCCATTCTTGTGTGCGACCCACTAGGCCCATATGAAGTTGGTAGTGGGCCAATAACTGTATTAACCCACAAGTCGCAAGCGGCCTCTAACAAGACATCACGACTACCCAATTCATATGAGGATAATTAACACGATGCAACCTATCATACAACCATGTCATGTCCCTTTTGTCACACGATATATCGGTCAAGGATGAGGCATCAATAATGTCATCCTCTTATTCCTGACTATTACTTTCTCGATTCCTGAGTAGTCTAACAATAGAAATGGAAACTCCTTTCCATTGCAGTATGGCCATACATTTCTTAGACTTACTCATCAAGGGGCCTAGTAATATCTCTCTACTAATGTGAGGGACAAATTCTATCTTGATCATTCATATTCCTCTGCATGAAAAACCACCAAGCCCGATTGTAGCCTTTATCATCACCTAGTCAAAGGTGACTTTTGACTAGTTCAAAGCTTAACAACTCTCATGTAGGAATCCATGATGACCTCAGGTCTAAGGGCATTGTAACATGGTTATACATGAGAAAAGCTTATGACTTGATCCATATAGGTTTCTCATAGTGGGTCGGTCCAGCACCTTGTACTCTTACAAGTTCCTAAGACTTTGATTCGTATCTCTATATTTTATCAAAGTCATACTAATCTTGTTTCATCTCTACTCCCGCATAGATGACCGACCAGGGACATTTTAGGACAATCTTCATGAATTATCCAAGGATACGATTATCACAGTTAACATGCAAATATATGATAACAGAATGGAGAAATTTTATTAAATTAATAATGTTCAAAGTACAATGATTGGCCCTTTGGGTACAATTTCCAACACAAATTATAACACCCATCTCTATACCCCTTTATTATAGGTCGCGAAAGCATTATTGGCTTAGGGGAACATTGCTTAAGCCCCCAAACTCGAATTTACATTTATCTTCTCAAGGTTTATTCATTTGGTAAAATCGTATTTACCAGATTAACTTATTTACAGGGTTACGCAATGAATTCAAACCACTAAGCGGTATTCCTTGGTAAAGCTCTTTCAATTCCCAACCTTAAGATAGGACTCGAACCTACAATTCAGTAGGTTTTTCTTAATAATTTACAACATTTCAAAACTATCATATTGTTCTTTGTAACTCATCATTTCTTAAATCCTTTTATTATTATCAAAGTATTTCTTTTTGTATTAAACATTCTGCTTACTTAACTAATGGGCTCGTACTATGTAATGGCCAATTCCTGGTTCAATTATCACACTTACAAATCTATTATGCAGATTATATGATTAATCACTTCTAACATTATTTTATACATGACGATTAGCGCTTAGTAATCTTCAATTCTTCTTTGCAACTTCTTCCTTTGGAAGGTCGTTCTGCATCCTTCTTCTATGCTCACATGCCTATATAGTTGGTTATGGGGCTGAGATTAGGGAGAATCTCAGTAGCAAACAATACTACTTAGCATGCAAGATAAATGCTTAATGCATGACATGCTTGCCTTACATGAATTCGTGACAGCATAATGACATATCTGCATGCTCAATGTTTCATATACCATACTCATAGCCATAGCCCAAATAAAAATAGAGCTTCAATCATTCAAATATAGTTCACACAAATTACCAAGAAATCACATAAATCAATGCACAAGCATAAATATCAAGTACATGCAAGTTAGGTAAGTTTTACTACCTCTTGACTCTAAGTCCTCTTATACCTTTTCTTCCAACTATTGAAGTTGCTTGAAGATTCTTCCTCTCCTTTTCTTTGTCATCTCATAGCCCTAGATATATAGCCACATCGTTAGAGCCATGACAAATAAATAAGCCATGTGGCTATATTAGCCTCCAGGACATGTCCCTTATCTTTGGGCCCATACTTGTCCCAAATTGCCACAAATGTCAAAAATTTATGGGTCCACCTAAACTACCAGATTTTTCACCCACTTTTGAAAAATCATAACTTATTCCAGGAAAATACGATTACAGTAGTTCAAAGTCCTATGTGACGCTCTTTGAGTATATTTTAAAGGAAATATATCTTCTATTGCCAATTATGAGCACATAGTTCTAGAATCAACAATTAATCCTCACTATCAGAGAAAACGTTCCAAATTCAAAGCTTCAAAGCATATAAAAGATGGCCAGTTGATTATGGAATGAACTAGTAGCCATTGATTATTGATAGTATGATCATTTACGTTTAGAAAACAACTAGTTATACACCATGTTTCAACTTTCAGGTTCAGGTATCACTATATTCCGTTATCTTATTCACCATATCAATGTACTATTTCAAACATTAAAGTTGGATTGTTTTTTGTTTCAAATAAATTGCATTAGACAAAAACTTCTTAATTAGAAACAATTTTCTAGAAAAGCAACAATTGAAAAGGTAGAATTTCCATAGAAATAGAAAATATATATACATAGTTGATTATAGAATTAACAATGGAGCTTGTGTGAATCCTATGTTCCGATTTTTATGTTAGGCAAGGTCCAGTTAGGTAGCTGTTATATAGCTGTATTGTGATAAACAAGTCGATCAGGTATTAAGATCTTGTAGATTCAGTGGCATATTTCATTACAGATAAATTCATAAATTGCCAATATTTGACTTTGAGATCAAGTCTTTTTCCTTTTGTTTCAATGATATATGTTTGTTAATAATATTATTCTTTTAAATTTTGCTCCTTTTGCATTTTTAGGTTCTAAGACCAAGCATATAAGAGAAGGCTTGCCCATGTTTTGACATGTTAAAAATAGGCAACATGCACCTTTAAGACTGTTGTATGTTATTTCTCTGTTTTTGGCCAAAACTTGAAGAAAATGAGATTCAGTTTCCATATATTTTTAAGTTCTTTGCCTCCAAATGTCCTTCTAAAATGAGAACTGGTAGGTTTGACCTACTCATCACATAAGTTGCAATATCCCAAATTTTAGGTCTAGAGATTTGAGGATATGCCCATACCAGGCGGACTACTAAGCCCAATTTGGGAAGGGTCCCAAGAGAGTTGAGAGATAGAAAAACTCTCGGGGACTTTGTGATCAGACACTACCAAGTAGAGGGCTCAGTAGGTGTAGGTAGGAGGATCAAAGTGTTAGCACAAATATGCATAGGACACATATATAGTGCCATTTGGTTGGTTGAAAGATGCCACCTAGCATGTCATGAGGATGGGACTGATTGGCCGAGCGAAATATGCTGGTATAGGTGTGCACATAGCATTTTCACGGAAGACATGTATACCCTATGTGTTTTAAGAAGACACTGGTAAGTGGCACATGTGGCGCCACACACATACTCCGACCTGAGGTAATCTTACGGGCTCTAAAATTGTCAGGCCTCTCCTTCCCTTGACATGTAAGGACACATAAAGAGAGAGAAAAAGAGAAAAGAAGATGATCTTAGGACACTTGTCATCATCTGAAGCAAGATCAGGATATATGGCACCATAGGATTAAAGCAAGTGACACATGTCACTTTAAGACAACTTAACTCTCTCTCTCTGTCTCTCTCTCTTCCCATATTAAATTTCAACTAAGGGCCAAAAATGAAGGGAAAAAAGAGGAAAGTTAAGAGAAAATGGAAGACGAGAAAAGAAGGATGAATAGTGTTATGTTCTTAAGCTCCAGAGCCGATTCTGACCTCAAATTGTCATTATCGTCCTATATGTCCTTCAAGAAAGTTGTTCTACCCACTGAAGGCTTTCTTTCTATGGTCTTAGTTTTCTGATTGGAGGTGTTTTGTTTCATTTAGTTAGCTGGAGTGCCGTTAAAATTCAGAACCAATCGTAGAAGCACAATACGGTAAGCCTAAGCTTCGTTATGAACCGATTGTCTTGCAGTTTGGTTGAGTTTTCTTGGATTTTTAGGGTTGCCTTGATTTTTGACCAAGTGTGATTTTTGAGGTTTAATGTTGATTTAAGAGTAAATAAGATGAAATCATGTGTTTGATGATGATATAAGACTAGTTTAGTGGCCAAAATGCAAACTGTATTTTGGTTACTTTGAGTGGGAGGTTCAGCCAGAACCAAAAACTAGGGAAGGAGTGTGGCTTTAGTATTTTTGGTGTCAGCATTGGATTCTGCATGAAAAAAAAGTATAGGAATAGCCCCCGGTTATAGTCTTAAATGGATCAGAATGAAACAAAAAATTGGGTTTTTTGTACAAGTGCTGCTGATTTTATTTTCTAGAGGTAGTTATTTTGTGGTGAGTTTTTAATTGACAAAATTTCATCCATTGGTTATGAAAATTTCTAAAGTTAAAGTAAACATCATAAGCTTTAATTTGATAGGCCATTTGTATAATTTGTTTTAGTATATTAAGAGAGATGAATTTTTGAAGTTGGATATGTGAAACTGGCAAAAATCTGTGACAGTGTGAGTTTATTGATGATTCTGGATTTTTGTGTGAGTTTAAAATAAACTTAATGAGTGACACATAGAAGTTTGAACCACCTAATTTGAATATTTGTAGAAAATGATATGAATTTTCAAACTTGAAAATTCTGCTAACTTTTGGAAATTGTGTAAAAATAAAAAGGTTATGGCATTTGGTAATTAATTGACCTCTAAGGGTTAAGTTAAACACTTAGTGTTAGTGTGGGCCTATTAAATACTCATTGGACCTAATGTGTTAACTTTAAAGTTAACCAACCAAAATGTCTTGAGTTATGAAAATTGGGACAAGTATATGTCTAAAGATAAGGGACTTGTCCTAAAGGCTTAAGTAGCCCATTGGACATTTATTTGGCAAGGCTATAATAATATGGATGTTTATCAGCCATGATATAACAAAGGAAAGGCAATGGAAGCAACTTCAATGTTTGAAAGAAAAGGTACTAAAAAGGGGACTCATATTCAAAAGGCAGTGGACTTACCTTACTTACATGTTTTTTTATTTTTATGCATATATATTGATGTGAGTAGTTGCTTTGCTTGATTATGTGATGTGTAATACCCTAAATTTTGATTAAGGGCTAATGACAATTATTGAGAATGATTTGTGAATTTAAATTGGAATTTTTATGTGTTTTATGGCAATTTTAATTAATATGCCAAAATCAAGAAAATTGTCAGGTAATTTGTTAGTGATTAATGAGGAAATTAATTACTAACTGAGAAGGTATGAGATGTGTAACTAAATGTCTAAGGGAGTGGTTAGAGTAACTAATTGGTTACTTTTTTGAGGAGAACCAATGGAAATGGGACATGTGGCAAACTTATGAAGAGAGAGGGTATAGGAAAAGTCAAATAGCAATTATTTATGATTTTCTCTCTGTTCCTCTTCCTTGGTTTGTGTTGAAATGGTATGGGAGGGGAGTAGGATCATGATTTCTTCTTCTTCCTCACACACTCTTAACTCTACTTCTCTCACTTATTCCGGCGCCATTGAAGACCAAAAAAAGAAGAAAAGCTTGAAAAAGGTAAGAAGAATGATCTCTAATGCACAAACACAATTCATTAAAGTTGTTCTTTGAGTTAATACCTTTATTTCTATGGTTAAAGTTTGCCCATTGGTGTTGATTTGAGCTCTTAAGGAATTTTGAAGTTTTGAGAATCAAGAAATCTCTTTGGAAAAGTTGAAGAGGTAACTGAAACCAATCTTTCTATCTATGTTTTATGCTGTTTAATGAAACTTGGAATTCCTGGAATTTTTGGCCTATTTTCGTTGGATTAGGGTCATTAGTAGTTTGGCATGATATGGTTATGGTAACGTTGTCTTGAGATGAGTTTTGAATATATAGAATTGGTTTGAGGTTGAAATTGTTAGGTTTGGAGATTTTGGAAATTTGCATTGATCATGGCTAAGAGCCAAAGCATGATAATGGAATAGGAATTTGGTAATTCTGATGTTTCCAAGTGATTCCTTGTGCATTTTTGTGTGGGAATAGCTTCGGTTTGGTATTTGGAACAATTGGAATCACTTAGGTAAAAATATGGAAGTGCTGTCAGTTTTTCTGTGTTTGTTGGTTTCTGATAAGTATTATTCAAGTGATCTGGGGATCACTCGAGTGCGGGATGAACATCACTCGAGTGAGGATGGGTTCACTCGAGTGTGGTAGTGCATTTTCCCTTTTTGTCTTTATATTCCATGTTGCACTTCCGGGTGAAAGGCAAGAGTGCTGCCTTACTTGCAAGTGTTATGGGTTCTCACTCGAGTAAGCCTCTTCTCACTCGAGTGCAGGTGTATTTGACACCATGAACTCTTGTCTTGGGTTGTCACTCACTATCGAGTTTCAAGAGTATCCCTTAATGAAGAGGCAAGCTTCACCCAAGAGGGGGGTGAATTGGGTGATGTGATAAATTTTTGCTTGAAGTGGTGATATGAAAATTGTAGTAGACAGAGTAGAGTTGAGAAAATTGGAACACAGAGAGTTATACTGGTTCGGCCTAAAAACCAGGCCTACGTCCAGTCCTCAGAGATCAAGACCTACTGAGATTTTCACTATTCTTCCAAGATTCAATAGGCTCTCAGAATGCCACAAAACAATAATTGTCCTCGAATGGACTACGAGCAGAAATATTCTCACACTAAGAAATTTCTCTCCCCCTTACGACAAGTCTTACGTGCAGAAAAACAACCTATGACCTTTCCCACTCCCTTACGTATACAAGTCTTATGAGCAGCAACGTTCTCTACTGCTTGTATCTTATAAGTCTTATGAGTGGAAGGTTTAACAAGGAATTCTCTCAACTGCTTCTCTCGTAAGGATATCTACCCTCTCAAGGTCCCAATACCTTGAGATCAAATAAAAATAGAATTTGAAATGTATATAGACTCTCTTACAGAACAAGTATGATAAACATTGAAGATCAATATGAATATAGAGAAAATATGAATAACAGAGACTCGTGTATTTGCTTGTGAATTCTTGTGCTTCGTTGTATCTTTGACGATCTCTGAAACTCAGTATTTATAGACGTTCAGTTTTTTCCCGTTTGAATAACGATCATTATGGAGCGGGGCATGTTACTGTGGAAATGTATGCGCACGTTTGAAAACTATGAATGTAGTAGGTATGTGCTTGTCGTCATGTTGTCTGCCGTTGTTTGACTTCCTTCATGTCTGTTTATTTCAACGGTCATCCTCCTGTATCACACTTATAAAACATTCAAAATGATGTTAAATAATAATAATAAGTGATGATAAAATAAATAAATAATATTAAAACATATTCGGGTTGAACGCTGTAAGACCTAGTGCATTTGGTGTTCTGGCAGAGTATCACTCGAGTATGGATGGGCACACTCGAGTGATCTCACTATTTTTCTCCTTGTTCTTCAGTTTTGTACTTGCACTCGCATAGGATTTCAGAGAGATATTTTTCTTACTCGCGAGTGATGTGGGGCCTCACTCGAGCACAACTCCTTCTGCTCGAGTGGCCCTGCATTTTACACTAGGAGACTCTTCTCTGGACAGCACTCCCATACCATTTTAGCAAGAGTTAGATTTTTCACTCGCAGGTGATGTGGGCCCTCACTCGAGCACACATACTCCTGCTCGAGTGAGAAGAATGTTCTCATGTAATATACCCTTGTTATCAGCACTTGTATCAGAATTAGAGAGAGTTAGATTTCTCACTCGTGAGTGCTGATGTGTCACTTGGGCATATGAAACCTCACTCGGGCATACTTGTGCTTCTCTGACCTTCATGACTCTCGGCCAAACACTTGCAGTCCCTCACTCGCTAGTGCTCGAGTACAAAGCAGCTTCATGCTCGAGTATTGATTTCACTGCTCGAGTGCATCAAAGAAGAATGACAGCATATGCTCGAGCATAAAAGAACTCTATGCTCGAGTGCTAGTCTTGTGCTCGAGTATATCAGTTAATTTTGACAGCAAACATCACCGGACTATACCATATGCATTTGGTAACTTTGTAAATATTCCTTAGACTTATAAAACTATGATTTGCACACAATTGTCTTTTGTTATCATCAAAACTTAGGATCTAACACTTAACACTTGTGAGTGTTAAGTTGTTACTTGTGTGAGGTCTTCTTCACTCAAGTGCGCCTCTACTTTGAAAGTTCTTATGCTCTCAGGTTAACACTTCCTGTGCTTCACTTCCTAGAACTGGAGTGAGTATTTGGCTATCACTCAAGTGTTAACCTTTGTACTCAAGTACAAAGTGCATCATCACTCGAGTGAGGCCATCTTCACTTGAGTGCATCAATGAAAAATCTATTCTTGTGCTTCCAAAAGTGGATATGTGGGATAGTTCTTCCAACCCTTTAGGGCTTTTATTAGACACATGTATACCTTCCTAAAGAGCATAAATGATAACCAATTTAACTGATATGAAGTTATTTGAGTATTGGTATAGAGAATAATACTTTGTCCTTAATTATGAATATAGGATCTGACATTTGCCCTACACGAGAGAGACCGGTGCCAGAGCATGCCTGGAAGGACCAAGGTAGTGACTTTTCTCTCATATTGTGTATGATGCTTGGTATGCATGACTTATCATTGTAAATAAGTAATCTCCTGTAGTGCATTACAACTTGAACAGTTCAGCGTGGGCAGTCGTAGGGGGTTATGGTTATCACACCTACCCTTGCCATTGTTTCTACCGTTGTAATTACCAGAAGTGCTTTATGGAATCGTGGATTCTTGTTTGAGTATCCAACTAGTGTGGCTTTGTGTATATGTGAAATATTTTATATGGATCCCAGCTGTAGTGATATATGTGATATGATCATGTGATCATTCAATATAGCATGAGCACTTCAGTGTCAGCAAACGTAAGGGTTATGCAAGTCATACTTGCCCTTGCCGTTGTAACTACCGTTGTAGTTGATGTGTGTTATATGATGATTTGCTTTCATGCTTTGTTGTTGTGCATACTATGAGTGATTTGACACTACGGGGATTCCTTAGAATCTCACTCTCCCAAAAACAAATTTTTAACTAGGGCCAAAGGATCTAAAGGAAAGAGGGTGACGAAGAGTGGGTAAAGCTCTGGATTGGTCCAAAAGTAATGAGGAAAAGGTCCAGACTAAACATGAAGAGACTCAATCTAAGACTCGTAATGAGGAGACAACTAAGGAGTCAAATAGATCCCATGAATCCCCACCTCACAAAGTGCCCAATCAAGAGTAATAAGGGGTGTTAGTTTGTGAGGGAAGAGACATGCAATTCTATATTTCTAAGTTTTGCAAGCATCTATCTCGGTGTTCGGGGGGAGATTCGATCCCCAAGCTATGGAGGACTGGTTGAACAGATTAGAGAAGATCTTTGAAGTCCTCGAGCGCCCAATGGAGGTGAAGGCTAAGCTGGCTGTATATAAGTTAGAGGGGGATACAGACTAGTGCTGGCAGAATATCGCCATGACACTACGAAGCCAGAATGTGCCATTGACTTGGGAGTTGTTCCAAGAACAATTCAATGAGAATTACTTCCCCATATCGGTGAGCTCGAGAAGGAAACTAAATTCTTGCATATCAAACAAAAAGACCTTTGATGAGGATTTGTCCCATTTCATCTAGTTGTCTTGGTATTCTTCCTATCTTTAGAAGATAGATGATGAAGACTTGAGTGATAACATGCTTATTCGTGGTCTGAGATGAGAGCTAAGAAAGAGATTGGCTATACATTTGTTCACCAACTTTAACAAGGCGGTGGAAGAATGTAGAATTATTAAGAACAATCTGAGGAAGTTGTACCCATCTAAGGGTAATAGAAGCCGGAATGAGCCAAGCAAGGCAAATACTTCCAAGAAGCGGCATGGGCAAGGGTCCATATCTGGGGGCAGTAACAAGAAGCCCTATCAATTTAAAGGTTGTGGTAATCAAAGACTTCTAATAGAACCAGTATGTAATCAGTGCAGAAAATACCATCCTGGTAGAACCTGCTCAAGGGAAATGATACGCTACAATTGCAAGCAGCCAGATCACATTTCTAACTAAGTTCCCATGACTATAGATAGAGCAAAGGGCCAGGAATCAGGGTTGAGTGTTTGCAATGACACATGAGGACGCTCGAAAGTCCCCATAATTGATCAAGGGTAAAATCCTTCTTAGTGATATGAGTTAGATGCTTTGTTTGATTCAGGTAGAAGTCATTTGTTTATAGCTTATGACTGTGTAAAGCGCCTGAGATTGCGTGTGCATAGACTACCATTTGATTTGGTCGTGTCGATGCCAATGGGTGTCAAGGCTGTGACGGCCGAAGCTTGTCTCAATTGTGTGATAGTAGTTAAGGGACTTGAGTCCGTGGTGGATATGTTTTGTTTGCCACTGCAACAACTAGAAGTTATCTTGGGTTTTGAATGGTTAACAACAAATAATGTACTACTTGATTGTAGGAATAGGAGAACAGTTTATCCTACACCTGAGAGGGATGTAAATGGAAATAGTAGCCTGAACTTTCTTTTAACAGCTAAAGCGGAAAAATATCTTGAGAAGGGATGCCAAGGGTATATGGTGTTATTTTCAATATAAGGAGAGACAGAGGAAACTCTAGAAAGTATATGGTGTTATTTTCCATAAGAAGTTGGTAGTGGGCCAATAACTAAACTAACCCAAAAGTCGCAAGCGGCCTCTACCAAGACATTACGACTACCCAATTCATATGAGGATCGTTATCATGATACAACCTGTCATACAACCATGTCACGTCCCTTTAGTCAAACGATATATCGATCAAGGATAAGGCATGGATAATGTCATCCTCTTGTTCCTGACCATTACTGTCTCGATTCCTGAGTAGCCTGATAATAGAGACAGAAACTCCTTTCATCATAGTATGGCCATACATTTCTCAGACTCACTCATCGAGGGGCCCAGTAATTCTTTCTACTAATGTGAGGGATAAATTCCATCTTGATCATTCATATTCCTCTGCATGAAAAACCACCAAGCCCGATCGTAGACTTTATCATCACCCGATCAAAAGTGACTTTTGACTAGTTCAAAGCTTAGACCCTCTCATGTAGGAATCCATGATGACCTCAGGTCTAAGGGCATTCTGACATTGTTATACATGAGAAAAGCTTATGACTTGATCCATGTAGCTTTCTCATAGTTGGTCAGTCCAGTACCTTGTACTCTTACAAGTGCCTAAGACTTTGATTCGTATCTCCATATCTTATCAAAGTCATACTGATCTTGTTTCATCTCAGCTCCCGCATAGATGACCGACCAGGGACATTTAGGACAATCTTTATGAATTATCTAAGGATACGATTATCACAGTTAACATGCAAATAATATGATAACAGAATGGAGAAATTTCATTAAAATAATAATGTTCAAAGCATAATGATTAGCCCTTAAGGCATAATTTCCAACATCCTCCCACTTGCCCTAGGTGCAATCATTAATTTGCCTAATTCCTATTGCCTTAACATGACACTCATGCTTTGCCTGTGCAAGTAGGTTAGTAAGAGGATCAGCAACATTATCTTTTCCCGCTACTTTGCATATCTTTATATCACCTCTATCATTAATTTCTCTAATAAGATGAAATCGCCTGAGTATATGCTTGGTCCTTTGATATGACCTAGGCTCCTTGGCTTATGCAATAGCACCGCTACTGTCACAGAACAAATCTATTGGATTTGAGATCCACAAAACCTTCAGGTTGTGCCATGTACACATCCTTAAGTAGCTTTCCATTAAGGAAGGCTGTTTTGACATCCATCTGCCATATTTCATAGTCATAAATATGCTGTAATGGCAAGAAGGATTCTGATTGATTTTGTCATTGCAACTGGGGAACAGGTTTCATCATAGTCTACACCATGAGTTTGAGTGAATCCTTTTGCAACCAGTCGTGCCTTGAAGACATTTATATTGCCATCCATGTCAGTTTTCTCCTTGAAAACCCATTTGCACCCAATGGTTTTTACACCTTCAGGTGGATCGACTAAGATCTATACTTGATTGTCGTACATGGATTGCATTTCAGACTTCATGGCATTTAGCCATTTCTCAGAGTTTGGTCCTACTGTAGCTTCTCGATAGGTGGTGGGCTTATTTTTCTCAATGAGCAATACATCACGGCCTTTAGTAATCAAAAATCCATATCTCTGAGGCTGATGCCATGTCCTATCAGATCTTCGTGGACCTTGTGTTACTTGAGGAGGCTCATCAACTTATTGTGAGTCTTCTCTAATTTCTATCTGTGGTTCTGTACTATCTTGTGGCTCTCAAATTTCTTCGAGATGTATGTCGCTCCCACTGGTTGTTTTAGAGACAAACTCTCTTTCTAGAAACTTACCATTTTGAATAACAAACACTTTGTTATCGGTGGTATTGTAGACATAGTATTCTTTCGTTTCTATAGAATACCCCACGAAAAGGCACTTTGTGGATTTGGGTGCTAATTTATCAGAGGCTTGTTGCTTAACATATACCTCATATCCCCAGATCTTTAGAAAAGATAAACTTGGTTTCTTTCCAGTCTATATCACATATGGTGTCTTTTCAATTGCCTTAGATAGAACACGATTTAGTGTGAACGCAGCTGTCTCTAAGGCATGTCCCCAAAAGGACGGTGGAAGATCTATTTGACTAATCATAGATCAAACCATATCTAATAGTGTTCGATTCCTCCATTCAGAAACGCCATTCCATTGTGGTGTTCCTGGAGGAGTCAATTGTGAGATTATCCCACAACTCCTAAGATGGTCAACGAATTCTTAGCTCAAATATTCACCACCTCGATCAGATCGAGGTGCTTTAATTGTTTTACCAAGTTAGTTTTGTACTTCATTTTGGAATATTTTGAACATTTCAAAAGATTCATTAGATAGATATAGCCATATCTACTAAAGTCCTCTATAAATGTAATGAAGTAGACATAACCTTATCTGGCAGCTATATTTAATGGTCCACATACATCTGTATGTATGAGGCCCAATAATTCAATGACCCTCTTACTGTGCCCAGTAAAAGGTGCCTTAGTCATCTTTCCTAATAAGCAAGATTTGCATGTATCATATGGTTCAAAATCAAATGAGTTTAGAAATGCGTTTCACATTTATGTGGCCTAGACGATAATGCCATAGGTAGGTCGGATTCAAATCGTTTGATTTTATCCTCTTAGTAGTTACGTTATAGATATTCCCATTATTAGGATGTTCCAAATTTAATATATAATGACTAACATGCAAACCACCATCAGCATAGAAAATGTCATTACGATAAATAGAACATTTACCATTCCTAGTAATGGAAGTATAACCTTCCTTATCCAAATAAGAAAGAGAAACAATGTTACTACTCAAAGCAGGAACATAATAGCAATTGTTCAAAACTAATAAAAGCCCACTGGGCAGAACTAATTTATAAGTGCCTACAGCTACAGCAGTAACTCTTGCTCTGTTTCCAACTCGTAGGTCCACCTCACCCTTCTTCAGCTTTCTACTGTCCTTTAGACCCTGCACATTTGTACAAATGTGAGAACCACATGCAGTATCTAAAACCCATATAGAGGAAGTAGAAAAATGAATGTCTATAACATAAATACCTGAAGCGATAGCCCCGCTATCCTTCTTGTTCTTTTTCAGATCTTCCAGGTAGAGTTTGCAATTCCTCTTCCAATGACCGGGTTCATTGCAGAAGTAGCAGACTCCTTCCTTTTGAGGCTTTGCCTTCTTGGGTGCAGGCTTGGTTTCGGGCTTGTTTGACTCTTTGGTCTTACCACCTGAGCCATTACCCTTCTATTTGCCCTTCCCTTTCCTTTTCATACCCTTTCCTTTCAGAACCATCAAAACTGTGCTAGGCTTTTTCTTAATGCTTTGCTCGGCAGTTTTGAGCATCCCATGCAGCTTAGAAATTGATTTCTCCATGTTGTTCATGTTGTAGTTCATAACAACTAGTCATAACTCTCCAGGAGTGAGTTAAGGATCACATCCATAGCTAATTCCTGGCTCATAGGAAATCCAAGCCTCTCAAGGTGATCAATATAGCCTTTCATCTTTAACACATGAGTACTAACTGATGCACCTTTAGCCATTTTGTAGGAATGTAAGGCCGTTGTGGTCTCATACCTTTCTTGCCTTACCTGTTGCTGGAACATTTCCTTGAGATGTACAATCATCTCATGAGCCTCCATGAGTTCCAGATCTCTTTGGAGCTCTGGAACCATAGTGGCAAGCATCAGGCAACCTACATCTACAGAGTCATCCTTATGCTTTGTGTAAGCATCTCTCTGAGCTATTGGAGCATTGGCTGCAGGCTCCTCAGGAATGGGTTGATCTAGGACATAAGCCTTTCTTTCCTGCTTGAGAACAATTCTCAAGTTCCTGAAGCAGTCAAGAAAGTTTGTCTTATTGAGTTTGTCCTTCTTAAGGACTGATCGCAACGATAGTGTAGCAGTATTACTAGTTGACATGATTCTACAATTAAAATATGCAAAGTTAGTAATCTCCCACTAAATTAACAACCCTCAATATAATAATTAGTGGGCTAAGATCCATATTTGGCTTAAACTTAAGTCCACTTTGGCAAGATGCTTAAATTCAAGTTATTTAGGTAGGTAACCTATTTACCAATTACATCACATGTAACTCTTAAATCTTTATGGGATTTAATCATCATATGATCCGGCATGTTTAACCCCATCTAATGCCTTGAGATTCAAAACCATTTTGTTAATCTCAATTAAATCAAACCAATAATGAATATTATAAGCAGCACCATTACTCAAGCTTATCTCATCAAGATAACTCAAGTGCATCCACTTTGGTGGTTTCCACAATTAAGCGATCTAGGTTTTGACAAGTATTCATTAATTGATGACATTATGACTTAATATTTGATTCAGAGGGCTTAATTAATTAGTTTTGTTTATATGGATGCAATCATGGTCATATCTCATACAGATAAATACATATAAATGTAAAAGTAATCATGCAATGATCTTATCAAAAGCATAATTTATACGTGACACAACATGGCTTACCTAACCTAAAATTCTCTCAAGCCAATGAAAGAACTTCTCTAAATAAAAAATGAAATACATTGAGAGAAAACTTGTTTAAACATTCGAGGGGAGTGAGATGAGAAGAGAATGTGCATCGAGAGTATTTAGAGAAAGGCACGGCACGCAGGCCATATTTAAATATTACAACCTGTTTTAAAGTTCTAAAGCCATATTGTTCACCATACCCAAACAAGTATAAATAATAAACCACAACAAGAAATCATACAATATGAAAAGCAATAAATGTCATGATCAGATTATATTACGCTACGCAGAGTTGGTCACGGCGGTCCCGCTTCTGATCCAGATTGAAAAAGGCACATTCCTATTTTGTCGTGATTTGAAAAAGGCAAATTTCTTTTAAAAGAAATATTTGAAATTTTTCAAATTTTGGACCCAATTTTTTAAAAAAATTCGTTTAGTCCAATTCTTAAGGGATTTCGGCCCAATTTCAAAAACAATGGCCCAGAACGCTTCTGATCTGGATTGTCTACCCCAAAGTTTTGAATCCCTAAATCCGATTAGAGACCCTAACGTGTCTGTACGCCATGTTATTCACCTATTCGAAACTTAAACGATGAATTCTACTTCAGATTAAATCCAGAATAGAAATTGTGATGCCAGTAGCGAAATTAAAACTTAAACATATCGCATATAATTGAAACAATTTCACCAAATCGCATAAACATACAACACTATATGAAAAACGCACATTCACATTGAATATATTCCTTTTCGATTTAACATATTCGGACGTTTTCTTATGAACACACATATATATCCCATATATATCATATGTATAAGAACATAAACTCAATTTACACGCACAATTGATCTGGCTCCGATACCACTGTTAGGAACGGCAGGCACAGTGGAAGAATTTTAAAATTTTACCAATCCTAATCGAGGATCTATCAATGGTGTTTAAACCAAGTTGGAAGGATTCATACCTTTTATCATTCAGGGTTTTCACGATCTCTAGGAGCCCACACGCCAGGTCCGCTCCCTCTACCGGTATCCACATCAATGCTCTCCAACCGAGACTGCGTGCTAGCACCTCTAATGTCCCTAGGGTTTTCCTTATGGCTCTCAATTCTCATGTGCATATCAATATATCTGCTCTATCAAGTTTATAACATATGAGGGCTATTTTCAAATTTCAAAATTAATCATCATTAATTTTGAAATTAATTAACTATTAATTATCTTGATGAGCTAATTAAATAAATTCAGTTTAAATTAAATCTGTCCAACACTTTTAATTTAACCTATTTATTTAATCCAAATAAAGAGCCATTAGATTTAATTTATCCTCATAAATTAAATCTGAGATACTATATCTCTATCTTGTTAGTTATTAAATTTAATATATCTTAATAAATTAAATTTAAAACTAACACAATATAATAATATCATATTATATATACACACATATATAAGATATATATATTTCAAAAATATATATCTATATAATATTATTAATGAATTTTATATTATATATATATATAAATATAAAATTTGTGCACCCTCAATTAAACATTATCTCTTGTTGGGTCATTCTTGTGTGCGACCCTGTATACCCATATGAAGTCAGCAGTGGGCCAATAACTATACTAACCCAAAAGTCGCAAGCGGCCTCTAGCAAGACATTACGACTACCTAATTCATATGAGGATCGTTATCACGATGCAACCTGTCATACAACCATGTCACGTCCCTTTTGTCACACGATATATCAATCAAGGATAAGGCATGGATAATGTCATCCTCTTGTTCCTGACCATTACTTTCTCGATTCCTGAGTAGCCTGATAATAGAGATGGAAACTCCTTTCCATCATAGTATGGCCATACATTTCTCAGACTCACTCATCGAGGGGCCCAGTAATGTCTCTCTACTAATGTGAGGGACAAATTCCATCTTGATCATTCATATTCCTCTGCATGAAAAACCACCAAGCCTGATCGTAGCCTTTATCATCACCCGGTCAAAAGTGACTTTTGACTAGTTCAAAGCTTAGCAACTCTCATGTAGGAATCCATGATAACCTCAGGTCTAAGGGCATTGTGACGTGGTTATACATGAGAAAAGCTTATGACTTGATCCATGTAGCTTTCTCATAGTGGGTCAGTCCAGTACCTTGTACTCTTACAAGTGCCTAAGACTTTGATTCGTATCTCCATATCTTATTAAAGTCACACTGATCTTGTTTCATCTCAGCTCCCGTATAGATGACCGACCAGGGACATTTAGGACAATCTTTATGAATTATCTAAGGATACGATTATCACAGCTAACATACAAATAATATGATAACAGAATGGAGAAATTTCATTAAAATAATAATGTTCAAAGCACAATGATTGGCCCTTAGGGCATAATTTCCAACATACCCATGGTAAGAGAGTTCCCTGAGGTATTTCTGGACAATCTTAATAGATTGCCTCCAGAAAAGGAAGTGGAATTCCCAATTGAGATTGTGCCTGGAACTGGTTTGATATCGAAAGCCCCATACTGTATGGCTCCGAATGAAATGGCGGAGTTGAAGAAGAAAATTGAAGAATTGCTTGAATAAGGGTTTATCCGACCCAGTGTATAACCGTAGGGGGCTCCAGTACTGTTTGTAAAAAAGAAAGATGGAAGCTTGAGGCTATGTATCGATTATAGAAAACTTGATAAAGGTCACTGTTAAGAACAAGTATCCTCTCCTGAGAATCGATGACCTATTAGATTAATGTCTGGCTCATGCGTATTCTCTAAAATTGATGTAAGGTTGGAATATAATCAGTTACATGTGAAGGCAGTGGATATTCAGAAGACTTCTTTCAGAATGAGGTATGGGCACTATGAGTACCTTGTAATGCCCTTTGGGTTGACGAATGCACCAGCGGTATTCTTGGACTATATCAATCGCATCTTCCTATAGTATCTTGACCAATTTGTGGTAGTGTTTATCGATGACATTCTGATATACTCTAAGAGTAGAGAAGAGCAAGAGTAGTATCTGAGAATTGTGCTGAGAATCTAGCGAGAAAAGAAGCTATAGGCCAAGCTGAGAAAATGTGAGTTTTGGCTTACATAAGTGAAATTTCTTGGCCATAATATCTCACGAGAAGGGGTCTCGGTAGATCCCGATAAGGGGGAAGCAATACTTGATCAAAAAAGGCCAGAAACTATTTCTGAGATTTGCAGATTTCTGGGTCTTGCTGGTTATTATCGGAGGTTTATTCAGAACTTCTCCCATATTGCATTGCTGATGACCAAGATCATGAGGAAGGATTAACTATTTTTATAGGATGATCGTTATGAGCGGAGTTTCACTGAGCTGAAGGAGAGGTTAACTATTGCACCAGTGTTGATTATACCTGATCCTTGTGAGGCTTACTGTAATATACCAAATTTTGCAATACTAAAAACATGTAAATATGGAATTAGGAGAATAAAATAAATATCGGTATTTCCAATTAAAGGTAGAGTTACTTTCGGAATTCCCAGATATCCATTGTGTCATTCACAGGAATCGAGAAGTCAATATTGTAAAAATACAAGTGTAAGAAGTCGAAGCAAAGTTCGTCGGTGGCTGCAGGGTTCAGGGGCGTCAGTTGCGAGATCGGAGGAATTCGGGCATTTCGTGACATGCCTCGATATGCGTGCCATGGTCCCACGTGGGTCCCACATGGAATTCCTGGTAATGCACCGATGGAGCAACTTTATTAAAAAGAACTTCAGTAAAGTATGTAATGACAGCTCATTATGACTCATGATGACGCATCTTTCATGTTGGCCAAATAAGGAAATGACAAGTGTCCCGAAATTATTACAAAGTAAAAACATGTTTTTGTGTTGGCCAAATGAGGGGGTGGCATGTGTCCCTCATCATTACATATTATTACACCCACTTTAAGCCTTTTGTGTTGTCATCTCCGGAGTACGCCATCTAGCGTCTGAGTCCGGGGAATTCACCGGTCTCCGGCCGGGTTGCTTACTTTATGAGTCGAGCACCGAACCCAGGAGTCCGGGGAAATTGTCAGGCCTTCCCTTCCCCTGACCATTTATGACCCACCGAAGAAAGAGAAAAGTGGAAGACAAATGGTTGCATGACACGTGGCACTTTTAAGCCTTAAACTTGAGACATGTGGCAAGATGAGATGAGATCATTTTATGTGATTAAATCACAACCATCCATGCCTAATTAAATGGCAAAATTTCGTGCAAGCATGGAAAGAGAAAGAGAAATCAGATTTCTTAAGCTTAAGAACACAAGAAGAGAGAAGGAGGAGTGAATAGTGAGTTTTCTTAACTACCGGAGCCGATTTCAACCCTGAATCACCGTTATTGTTCGGTAAGTCCTTCAGGAAACTTCCTCTACTCACTATAAGCTTCCATTCTATGGTCTTAGATTTCTCATCTGAGGTGTTTTGTGCCAATTAGTCTACCAGAGTGCCGCCGGAATACCGAACCACTTATAGAAACGCGAAGAGGTAAGCATAGGCTTTCTTTTGAACCGAATACTTTGTGATTTCATTGAGTTTTTCTTAGCTCTTCAACCACCCATGTTTTTCATTCAAGGGGTGTTTTTGAAGAAGGAAGATGTTTTAATCATATATATAAGGTGATATATGATGTTTGGAGAAGTATTAGACTTGTTGGTTGTTAAAATCACAAAGTGGAATTTTTGTTGTTTTGGGAGGCAGATTTCGGTTGGGGGCTAAATCTGATAGAAATAATTTGATTTTGGAATTTTTGAGCTTTCCATTGGATTCTACACGAAAAATTGTGTGGGAAGAAGCTCTGGTTATAATTTTTGACAGATTGGTTTAGAGAATCAAAAATTGGAAATTAAGTCTACTTGTGCAACAAAGTTGCCAGTGTGCGTTTTTGTCTGGCAGTTTTGTTGTGGCGAAACTTTCACTGTCCAAAATTCATCTGTTGATTATGATATTTTCCAGAATTAAAGTACACTTATAGACCTTTAATTTGATAGGTATTATGAAGGATTTCGATAAGTATACTAGGAGTTATGAATTTTTGAAGTAGACCATTAAAACTGGTCAGATTTTCTGGCAGAAGGGAGGAAAAGAAAAACTGGGAAGTGTGCACGGTCTTTAAGCTACTGAAAGTATTTTTCCCTTGAAATAAACTTAATAAGGGTTATATAGAATTTTGGATCATCTCAATTCGATTTTTCTAGAATTAGTTATGATTTTTCAAAGTTCAGTGAAAAATCTGCCAGCTTTTGGTAATTGTGCGAAAATTCAAAGCAAAGAGTTTTTGTAATAAAATTGGACATTTAAGAGTTAAGTTAAGAATTTGGAGTAGCTTGAGCTCATTAGCTTCATATTGGGCCTAATGTAGTGACCCTAATGGTAACTAACATAAGAGAATAATTTATGAAGAGTTGGACAAAGAAATAACTCATTGCCCGTAAATTATAATTTATAGGATTTGACACTTGCCCAGGATGTTCAAAGCACGTCAATCAAGATCAAGATTTGGAAAAATTGTCAGGTAGTAACTTATCCCTCACATACTATGTGATATGTTATATGCATGTTTGTACCATTGTGAATTTAAGCATTCAGATGAGAAGGGCTCAGGCCCAGTAGAATTCCCAGCGCTGTGGCAAGGGACGGTTGTCCTTGAATTGGTAACTTTATGCTTTCTGCATATTGTGAATTTATCTCTGAATGTTGAATATGTTGATTGTACTGTAACTTTGGTTGACATGGCATGATATATGTGCATTTTATATGAGTGATATCTGTTACTACTGAGATTCATTGAATCTCACCCTATTTTTCCAAAACAAACTTTCAGCTCGGGCAAGTAGTTCCTCAGGCAAGAAGGTAAACACGGGTGAATGAAGCAAAGAACTTAGAATTTAGTTTTCTGTTAGTTATCTATTTTGGAGACTGTATGTAATTTGTATTTAAGTGTGGTCAGTCTCGTACTGACATGTATGTATGCGCCTGTATATAAGCGAACGCGCAACGTCATTCGTACCAGTAGTGGACAGCCGTCCACCTAGGGCCGTTAATTAAACATAGTATCTTGGGTTTCAGCAGAGAACTTATTAGTAAACACTCTGATATGAAGAAATGAACCTGAAACGGATGGCTTAAAATAAATCATAAAATAATATGAGACTCAATCTGAAAATGATTTTTGAAAAGATTTTTGAAAACCCATTCAAGTGCAGCTCCACACTCTGCTTAAAGTTGGGACTTCCGCTGTTTACAAAAGATTACTGGTCTCCTTGTTAAAGATATTACTACACTTATGCCATCTATATGCTTTCAAAACATGGGTGTTACACTTACATCATGTATAGTGATGTGAGTAAGCAAGGGTTAGGGTGTGTCCTGATGCAGCAGGGAAGAGTGGTGGGTTATGTTTCTCAACAACTGAAACCGCATGAGATGAACTACCCTACTCATGATATGGAGCTTGTGGCAATAGTGTTTGCATTGAAAATTTGGCGTCATTACCTGTATGGTGTGATTTGGAACTGTACTGTGACCACAAGAGTCTTAAATATCTGAATGATCAGAAAGAGTTGAACATGAGACAGTGTCAGTGGATGGAGTTACTGAAAGATTATAACCTGGTGATCAAATATCATCTGGGTAAGGCTAATGTCATCATGGATGCTTTAAGTCGGAAGGCAGTGCTGGTGGCAACGATGATAATCTAAGAGAAGAAATTGATAGAGGAATTTCAGGATTTGAATCTCTCAAATAACATCCTGTATGCCAATTATGGTATGGTCTAAGGGGAGAATGACCTGAGGATTGAAATTGAAGAGGCTCAGATGCATGATGAGCGAGCCCAGTCCATCCAAGCTATGATTGATCGAGGAGAGACTCAGGATTATGATTTATCGCCAAGTGGACTTGTGCGTTGCCAGAAGAGAACCTACATTCCATTGAAGGTTGACTTAAGACCGAGAATTCTTGATGAGGCTTATAAGAGTCAGTATACTCTTCACCCTGGTATGACTAAGATGTATCACAACTTAAAATCTATGTATTAGTCCCCAGGGTTGAAGAGTAATGTGACTAAGTACGCAGTGAGGTGTCTTACCTATCAAAACGTGAAGATTGAACACTAGAGACCGACATGATTGCTTCAGAGACTATAAATTCTGGAATGGAAGTGGGAGAGTGTGACCATGGATTTAGTGGTGGATCTTCCTAGGATCAAGAATTATGATGTGATATGGGTGATTGTTGATCGACTCATGAAGTCAGCGCACTTCATACCTATCAACGCTAGCTATTCTCTAGATAGGCTGGCTTATATATACATCAAAGAGATTGTAAGACTCCATGGTACACCAAAGAACATTGTCTCCGACCGAGATCCTCGATTTACTTCAAAATTCTGGAGGGCTCTACATAAAGCTATGGGTACACAATTGAGGTTTAGCATGGCCTATCATCCTTAGACAGATAGGTAGTCAGAGATGACTATTCAAACATTGGAAGTTATGTTGAGATCGTATGTCCTAGACTTCAAGGGAAAATGGGACTACTATCTTCTATTGGCTGAGTTTGCTTACAACAACAACTATCATGTGAGCATTCAGATGGCTCTATATAAGGCATTGTATGGGAGGAAGTGTCAATACCTTTGTCCTAGACAGAGTTGTTTAAGAGGAAGTTGTATAGGCTGAATCTTGTTGACTAATTTTTTGAGTAGGTCAAAATCATCAGGAAGAGCTCCTTGCAGCACAAAGTTGACTAAAGAGCTATGCTGACAAGAGGAGAAGGCCTCTAGAGTTTGAGAAGAGCGGAGGCACATGCATCGAAGCTTACCATTTGTGAAGGTGGTCTGGAAGGGAATGTTTCCAAGAGAAGCAACTTGGGAGGCGGAAGTAGACATGAGGAAGTGATTTCCTTATTTTATGCCCCATGATGTGTAACAAATTCTGGGGACAAAATTTATTGAACGGAGGGAGAATTGTAATATCCTAAATTTTGATTAAGGGCTAATAACAATTATTGAGAATGATTTGTGAATTTAAATTGGAATTTTTGTGTTTTGTGGCAATTTTAATTAATATGCCAAAATCAGGAAAATTGTCAGGTAATTAGTCAGTGATTAATGAGGAAATTAATTACTAACTAAGAAGGTATAAGATGTGTAACTAAATAGCTAATAGAGTGGTTAGAGTAACTAATTGGTTTCTTATTTGAGGCGAACTAATAGAAATGGGACATATAGCAAACTTATGAAGAGAGAGGGTATGGGAAAAGTCAAATAGCAATTTTTTATGTTTTTCTCTCTCTTCCTCTTCCTTGGTTTACGTTGAAATGGTATGGGAGGGGAGTAGGATCATGATTTCTTCTTCTTCCTCACACACTCTCAACTCTACTTCTCTTACTCATTCCGGTGCCATTGGAGACCAAAAAAAGAAGAAGCAAAGCTTGAAAAAGGTAAGAAGAATGATCTCTAATGCACAAACACCATTCATTAAAGTTGTTCTTTGAGTTAAGACCTTTATTTCTATGGTTAAAGTTTTCCCATTGGTGTTGATTTGAGCTCTTAAGGAATTTTGAAGTTTTGAGAATCAAGAAATCTCTTTGGAAAAGTTGAAGAGGTAACTGAAACCAATCTTTCTATCTATGTTTTATGCCATTTGATGAAACTCGGAGTTCTTGGAAGTTTTGGCCTATTTTTGTTGAATCAAGGTCATTGGTAGTTTGGCATGATATGGTTATGGTAATGTTGTTTTGAGATGATTTTTGAATAGATAGAATTGGTTTGAGGTTGAAATTGTTAGGTTTGGAGATTTTGGAAATTTGCATTGAACGTGGCTTAAGAGCCAAAGCATGATAATGGAATAGGAATTTAGTAATTCTGATATTTCCATGTGATTCCTTGTGCATTTTTGTGTGGGAGTAGCTTCGGTTTGGTATTTACAACTATTGGCATCACTTAGGTAAAAATCTAGAAGTGCTCTCAGTTTTTCTATGTTTGCTAGTTTCTGATAAGTATCACTCGAGTGATCTGGGGATCACTCGAGTGCGGAATAAACATCACTCGGGTGAGGATGGGTTCACTCGAGTGCAGTAGTGCATTTTTCCTTTCTGCCTTTAGATTCTATGTTGCACTTCCGGGCGAAAGGTAAGAGTGTCGCCTTACTTGCAAGTGTTGAGGTTTCTCACTCGAGTGAGCCTCCTCTCACTCAAGTACAAGTGTATTTGACATCATGAACTTTCATATCGGGCTATCACTCGTTGCCGAGTTTCAAGAGTATGCCTTAACACTTGCGAGTATTAAGTCGTTGCTCGAGTGAGGTCTTCTTCACTCGAGTGCTCCTCTGCTTTGAAAGTTCTTATGCTTTCAAGTTAACACTTCCTGTGCTTAACTTCCTAGAACTCTAGTGAGCATTTGGCTATCACTCGAGTGTTAACCTTTATACTCAGTGCAAAGTGCATCATCACTCGAGTGCATTAGTGAAAATTCTGTTCTTGTGCTTCCAAAAGGGGATCTTTGGGATAGTTCTTCCAACCCTTTAGGGCTTTTGTTAGAGACATGTGTAGCTTCCTAAAGAGCATAAAGGATAACCAATTTAAGTGATATGAAGTTATTTGAGTATTGGCATAAAGAATAATACTTCATCCCTAATTATGAATATAGGATTTGACATTTTCCTTACATGGGAGAGACCGGTGCCAGAGCATGCCCGAAAGGACCAAGGTGTGACTTTTCTCACATGTTGTGTATGATACTTGGTATTCATGACTTATCACCGGTGCCAAAGCATACCCGGAAGGACTAAGGTAGTGACTTTTCTCACATATTGTGTACGATGCTTGGTATTCATGACTTATCATTGTAAATGTGTTATCTCCCATAGTGCATTCCAGCGTGAGCAATTCAGTATGAGCAGTCGTAAGGGGTAATGGCTATCACACCTACCCCTGCCATTGTTTTTGCTATTGAATTTCCAAGGGTGTGTCATGGAATCATGGATCTCTGTTTGAGTATCCGGCCAGTATGGCTTTGTGTGTATGTGAAATATTTTATATGGATCCCAGCTGTGGTGATATATGTGATATAATCATGTGATGGTGCAATACAGCATGAGCACTTTAGCGTGAGTAAACGTAAGGGTGACACAATTCATACCTGCCCTTGCAGCTGTAACTTTCATTGTAGTTGTTGTGTGTTATGTGATGATTTACTTTCATGCTTTATCGTTGTGCATACTATGAGTGATTTGACACTACGGGGATTCCTTAGAATCTTACTCTCCCAAAAACAAATTTTTAGACAGGGCCGAAGGATCTAAAGGAAAAAGGGTGATGAAGAGCGGGTAGAGGTCCATATTGGGAGTTTTATTTTGGTTATTGGTTATCATGTATAAACCGTTGGATATTTTGTTGGGAATTACATGTATATAATGATGATATTGGATAGTTTTGGATAATCCCCTGGTAAAGGGAAGAGATTATGGGAATTATGCCTTATAGAACCCTTTATTGATTCAAGTGTGTCGAGAATTTACCTTATACTATAATATTTATAAATGAAATCGTACTGTACAGGCCATTTGTGAAATTGATATATAGATATGAGACCACATTGAACAGGTTTTAGAAAGGTTTTTGTAAACCCTGATTTTGGGAAGTTAAATTTTGAATAAGTCCCAAATCATGGTACTTTGTCACTAATTCAAACTTAATTACTTTTTATGAACTAATCTTGGCCTTAATCGTGAAGGGGGTTACATGATGTATATAAGCTCAATTTCTATATATGCTACAGCCATGAGTATGAAGTATGATACATTAAACATTCAGATACGTCATTATGTTAGCATAAATTAGTGTAAGGCAAGCATGTCAGGCATTAAGCATTTATCTTGTATGCTATGTGGTATTGTTTGCTACTGAGATTCCCCCGAATCTCATCCTCTATCAACCAACCATATAGGCACATGAGCATAGAAGAGGAGTGTAGGACAATATACCAGGTGAAGAAGTTGCAAAGAATAATTGAAGATTATTACGTGCTAATCTTCATGTATAAAATAACTTTAGAAGTGATTAATTGTATAATCAACATGATGGATGAATTGTTTCCTAAGCACAAAATTGAACTAGGAATAGGTAATCGCACAATACAAGCCCATTAGTTATGTAATCAGAGGAATGAATAAGCAGAGAAAACTCTGATTTAATGAATGGAAGAACTAATGAGTTAAATAAAAAAGTAACCTAGTAAATAAGTTAATCTGGAAAATATAGTTTCACCAAATGAATAATGACCACGAGAATGAAAGTTTTAATTTTTAGGGGCCTAAATAAGATTTCCCTAAGCTGGAAATGTTTCCACATCATATAGCAAAGAGGTCTAGGGACGAGCTTTACATTTGGTGGTATCAGAACATGAGATTCTGACATTTGGCTGTATACTCTACTTATGTGAATAGTATCTATATCGATACTTGGATAATCCTAAGTGATACTAGGATTAAGAGATATGGGCGATAAATAAACCCATAGAAATAGAATTTTCCCTGACAATAAATTGGCAGACTAGTATAGGAAAGGGTAGAGCCATATATCAGTGAATTGACTGATTGTAGAATTCCCTGCCATAAGAAGGGGTAGAGAATATATAGAGTGAAATAGAGTAGTAGTGATATATACTTAGTAAGGAAGGTTATGAGCTTTGGTGAATCTGATTTTGCAATGGCTTGTGACCCGGATTCTAATAGCACTCTATGGTTAAGCTTGCTTGGGTGAGAGAAATCCTAAGATGGGTGGCCCCTAGGAAGTTAGTTCAGTGAGTTGAAACTCTAAGAGATAAATAAGGTAGCACAAGATACAGATTCTGTTGGTGACTCTTGAGTCTCTAGTACTAACTAAGAACTAGATATCCCATTTGTGTTATGGGAATACATAGAAAAGCTATACTAATAAGCCTATGTTTCCTTGTGAGGATAGTATCTAGTATCTCTGGAGGACTAGCGAATGTAATGAGGAATCTCCAGACTAGATAGGCACCTTAGTAAGATGAATGGTGATCAAAGACATATAGGTATGACATATCGTAAGTATAGTATGATAAACAGGACTAAACTAGAAGAGGCCAGCAACTGGTACAGAGATATGAAGTTTTCTGTGTCTTGTTGGTTGTACCGGAGATTGATTGAGAATATCTCCAGAATTCCTTTGCTATTAAGAAAGCTCATTTTAATGAGAGAATTGTGTTTTAGTGTAATAGTAACTATGAGAGTAAGCTTCTAAAAGCTGAGCTTGTGGCTGACATTTGCACCATTTTTAGTTATCCTATATCCTAGTATGGCCGGTGTAGTTTCCAATGATGTAACCTATATGGATTGTAGTAAAATGAATATACAAAATTGGGATGTGCCCTAGTGTAATAGGGTAGAATGATGGCATATGTCTCTCATTAGCTGAAGCCTCACAAGATGAGTTACCTACTCATGATATAGAGCTAGTAGTAGTGATTACCTTTGAGGTGAAATATAGTGATTTTAAATATGCCTTTTGATATTGAAGATTGAGGTAGAGTTATAATTTCATGAACAATGCTAATGCTTGAGAATATTACCCAAATGTTTGAAGATTAGAATAGGAATGATAAATCCTGATTTAGGTTTGTGTGTATATTGGGTAAAATTGAGGGAACATGATTTTCTTGGCTCACCTGATGTTGAGGTTCTAGGAGTTAAACTGTAACCTAAGAATCAAATAGTTGAAATTATTCTTGAGGAGCTTGAAATAGCCTGAGTGGCTTGAGTGCTAGAATGTGGTACAGAAATGTGTGTCAGGTTTCTGGAGGTCACTAACTACTGATCTAACATAAGGAAAGATCTTAATCTTAGAATATTCCCTTAGAAAGAATGATTGAGAATTTTTTCCTTGATGGAACCAAGTGGTAAATTGAACCAGGGTAGCCATGAGTTATGGTCTCATGACTAAGACAAATAACAGCAAATATACAGGTGGCTAATGGATTCCCTAAAAAATATAGGTAGAGTACCCTAATGAGGAAAGTTGAATTTGTGACTATGCTTAGAGCTGGACCGATATCAAAAGTCCATATAGAATGATACTGGATGACATAGCATAATTAAAAAAGCAAATTGCATAACTTGTTCCTGTTACAATGGTGTATTGCAACGAATCCCATGACCGGAGAGTTTCCTTCAAAGAAGGGTTTGAGTAACCCAGAGAAACTCTATAGGGTACTCCAGTGCTAATTGTAGAAAGAAAGATGAGGAAGGAAATTAAGGAAGAATATGCTCGATGGTATAAAAGAAAGCAACTCTTGCTCTTGAATCTTTTGTAACGGTTCTACATGTATGTGTTTACCATCTAGTATATTTGTATCATGAATATACGGTTGGTAGTACGACCTATTAGACCAGCATGTCCTTAGGCTA
The DNA here is from genome assembly GCA_963855925.1 of Inga laurina. Classification (NCBI taxonomy): domain Eukaryota; kingdom Viridiplantae; phylum Streptophyta; class Magnoliopsida; order Fabales; family Fabaceae; genus Inga; species Inga laurina. The sequence continues at coordinate 50,786,260 of OY979708.1, forward strand.
TAAGACCTGATGGGCAGTAGGCTCTGAAGTAGTAAGACCAATTGGGCCAGTGTGTTCTTAGGCCATAAGACCTAGTATGCATTTAGAACAGGGTCTTAAAACCTGCTAGGCAATCTAAACTTGAGATTCTAGGCAGTAACTCGATGCATGAGATTCTAGGAGTGACTCGATGGATGAGATTCCGAGCATTATCACAAAGAGGTTGCAAAGCTTGAGAACGATAGGATAGTTAGTCCTAAGGCAATAAGACCTGCAAGTACAAGTTGCATTGGGAGTTACCTGGGGCATCTTGAGCCAGGTAGGCTCGAGGTAGAAATTTTGTGAGTGCACCTTGTATAGAGAGTTACCTTGGGCTATAAGACCTAATGAATACCCAGTGCAAATGGATAGAGACCCGAGGCCATAAATCCTGATGCTCCTATGGCATAGGGGTGATTCCTTTGTCTATAAATCTTTATAGGCTACCTGGACAGTTGTTAATGGATAGTGTGTCCCGTGATTTCACATTAGATTGTATGTCCTATGATAGTTGAATGCCGAATGATTGATTGTTGTTAGATAATTTGTTTTTGCATGCTTCAAGAACATTATATAAGTGTATGAATGGTTTGAGTAGTAAGAGGTGGAGCCTGTAAGGAATTCAGAATACCTAATGGATTATGTGTCTTTGGTAACTAGACTCGATATGTATTTAGCAAAGATGATGGACTAGTGTGTCCTTAGGCTAGCATTATGTTACGTATTTGAGAATTATAATGAGCGGAGGATCGAGGCTGTAAGACCCGATGTGCATGTGTTGTATAGGGCAGTGTCCCTGGGCCGTAAGACCTTTGTGACTAGTGTTGTGGTTGATTCCTTGCACAGTGACATTGGACCAGTATGTCCAAAGTATATGTTGATTCTAGCAGAAGCAGAACATTTAAACTATATTAGGTTGTATCTGAGGCAATACATCCTGGGATGCCTATAGCATGGGGGTCATTCTATAATATCCCAAATTTTGGGACTAAAGGCTAGAGAATAAGCCTGAATAAGGCAGACTACTAAGCCTAGTTTAGGAAGAGTACCAAGAATGATAGGAGATAGAAAGACTCTTAAGGACTATGTGATTAAGTGTCGATGCAGACATGCATGAGACACATATACGGTGCCATTGGATTGGTTGAAAGATGCCACCTAGCCGTGTCATAAGGCATAGTACTGATTGGTTGAGTGAATATGCTGATGTAGGTGTGCATATGGCATTTTTAGGGCAGACATGTGTACCCTCCTTTTTGGAGTAGACGCCGATATGTAGCGCCATGTGGGGTCCACACATATACTCTGGCCTGGCATCATTTGGCGAGCATCGCTATACGTGAAGCAACCCCGAGTAAGTCCCGAGTGGAATCATGAGTGAGCACCGATAAAGTAACTTTATTAAAGTAGCTTTAATAAAGTAAGTCATGATGAGTAATGATGACTCAACTTGTCTGTTGTATAAATATGAAAATGACACCCGTCCATTGATCTTGACAAAGTACAAATCAAATTTTGTGTTAGCATATTAAGAGAGTGACAAGTGTCCCTTATGATGAGGGATGTTTTATGCCTTTTGTGTTGGTAATCTCGGAGAGTGCCACCTCACCTCGAGCCAAGGAAATCCACCAGTCACCAGACTAACTTTCCTAAACACCGAACCCCAGAGCTGGGGAAACCCATTACACCGTCACAATCCTTACAAATTGGACAGCTAAAGGCCCAAGAGAGGAGGCAGGACCCACTTTATTAAAGCAAGTGACACGTGTCATTGAATCAATGGATTAACAGACAAATGGCACCATAAGAGCTTGACACTTGGATAACTTTTTAATACTCCCTCTTGGCCATATATTTTCATCCATCTGCCCAAAATTCAAAGAAAAATCACTAGAAAATGTTAGAAGAGAGAGAGCATGAATAGTAATTGTTCTTCACTTCAATCCGTCAAAACACTACCGAATCGACGTTTTCTCTCAAAATACCCTTCAAAAACCTTATTCTACTCATCCCAAGCTTTATTTCTATGGTTTTGGTTTTTTATTTGGAGTTTGGTGCCAACTCACTTGCCAAAGTGCCGCCAGATTTTCAAACCGGTTGTGGAAACGCATGGAGGAAGTGTAGGCTTCATTTTGAACCGATTAGTTTGTTATTTAGATGAGTTTTAATAGGGGCGGGTATTGTCCATATTTCAGCCAAGGGCTATTTTTGAGGTTTAATCACGTGTTTATGGTTCAATGATGATTTTGGAAGTTATGTTTAAAGCTTCTTGAATTCATTTTTTGGAGGTAGTGAACTTGCAATGTGTTTTTTATCAGTCAAACTTGTCTAAATGCTATGAAATTTTATAGGATTAATGTAGACATCATGGGATTTAGTTTATAGGTAATATGAGCCATTTGGACAAGTAGATTGACAGTTCTAATTTTTCAAATGTTGACCATGATTTTGGAATAAAATCTGTGGCAGTCTGTGTTTGACGAATTTCTAGAAAATGTGTGGTTGTAATCAATACTCTATAAAATTTTTCATTAAAAGAGGACTTAAATATATTTTTATAGAACTTAGAACCAACCTATTTGGAGTTTTGTAGAATTAATTATGAATTTCCAAAATTTAGTCTAGAAAATTGGTGAACTCTGGGGTTAGTGATCAATTAAGTGAGATCCTGTGTTGATGTGCATCCAGAAGTGTAATGGCTATATTTTTCCTGAAACTAGATAGATTAGGGATCACATTGCCTTTAGAATCATCAAAATTGAACATCTATACAATTAGTTATGAATTTTCAAAGATTAAGGAAAATTATGGTAGATTTAAGTACAAGTGAGAAATAAGAAAAATATAATGGCACTAGGTAATTAAATAAAACTTTTAAGAGTGAAGTGAACCAACTTAGGATAGTTGGACCACTTTGACTTTGCTTTTGACTTAATGTATTAACCCTAAAGATATGATTATATATCTAGGGTCATGAGAAGTCAAGAAAGAAGAAAAGTGAAAGAATTTCCAGGAAGCTTTAATGGTTGAAAGAAAAGGTACAAGGAGGGAACTCGAAGACAAAAGGTAGTGAACTTACATGTATGTATGTGATGTTTATGCTATGTATTGACTTTCTATATTGCTTTACTTGATTATGTGAAGCATGTATGAATGAATGAAGCTCTGTTTCTATTTTTCCTATGGCAATAAGTATGTTGCACAAAACATTGAGCATGCAGAATATCATTATGTAAGGCAATCATATCATACACTAGCATCCATCCTACATATATTGTCTGTAATGTTTGCTACTGAGATTCCCCCTAATCTCACTCTCCCCCACCAACTATATAAGTAGCTGAGCATGGAAGAAGAGTGCAGGACGCTATATTGAGAAAGAAGTTGCAATAAAGAAATGAAGAGTTATTCACGTATTAGTCCATTATATAAATTAATATATTTGTGATGATTAATTGTATAAACTGTATGACATATGAATTAATTATCCAAGTGCGATAATTGAATTAGGAATGGGTAATCACACGGTATAAGCCCTAGTTAAGAAACCTTCTGCACATAAAAATGAACAAAGAATCACTCTGATTAAGATAATAAAGAGAATGAAGGAAAGATGAGTCACAATAAGTAGGGAACCACGGTGAATAATCTTCAAAAAGTTTTAAGTTATTCAAAAAACCCCTTCAAGAATGGATTCGAATCCTTTTGGAGTTGATTTTTGAAATTATGTACCAAGAAATATCACTTAGTGGTTTAGATTCACTATGAAAGACTTATCAGAACGATAATGTAACTAAGGTGTTACAATTATGGTATTAGAGCATAGATTCTTGTATTTGGCTAGTATGCTCTACTGATGTGAATAGTATCCTTTATGACACTTGTACAATCTTGAGTGATACTAGGATTAAGAAATATGGGTGATTGCTGATCCCAAGGAAATAGAATTCCCCTTATTCCTATTAGCAGGCTAGTAAAGGGAAAGGGTAGAGTTGTATATCGGTGTATCGGCTGATTGTAGAATCCCCTGCCAAAAGAAGGGGTAGAGCTATATATAGAGAATAAAAGGGCGTAATAGAGATGGTACTAATGGTATCTAAGATCAGTAGTATCAGTACACATAAGGGCGATACCAGTACCTAGTTGGTCGTATCCGTGGTACTAGTGCACGTAGTAATGATACCAACACTTGTAATAGTGGTATTAGTGCACCCAGAGGCAGTACCAGTACTTAATAGGTGGTATTGACAGTACTAGTACACGTAGTAATGATACTTGTACTCGTAAGAGTGGTATCAAGATAGTACCAGTAGTATCAGTTGGTACCAGTGGTATCATAGAGTAGTGGTAACAGTACACGTAGAGGGGTGCTAGTACCTAGTTGCTGGTATCAGTGGTACTAGTGCACTTGATAGTGGTATCGATGCACGTAATGGTGGTATTAGAATACCAATGGTTTCAGTTCTAATAATAGTATCAGAATTGATATTGTGCTCAATAAGCAAGGACAAGGGTAGGCAAATGTATGACATGAGCCTACAATTTATGATACTGAGTTAGAATATGATTTAGATCCCCACCTTGTGTTACAGGAATACATAGAGGGGTTATACCTAGAAGCTAATACTGTTTATCTTTCCTCGTAGGGAAGTACCTAGCATATATGGGGAGACTAACATGTCACACTGGGATTGAGGTATGTATGGCCTACCGATACCCAGTGGTAAATGGCATTGTACTAGTAGTGATGTCTTGGATCTCATTGGAACTCTATGCTCAAGTGAGAGAAATCCCTGAATAGATAACCCCGTGGGAAGTACTTGAGGAATTTGGAACTTCTTGATTAAAGGCTTGAGTGCCTTGAGGTATGAAAGATGGTGATCCTTAGGTATGCCATTAGGATGTTAGAATGAATATAGTGAAGGCTGAGAATAGGCTTAATCTGATCTAAGCTGAAATAGGGTTTAGGTCAAATTATGATTAAGGTTGCTCTATCTTGTAAGCCTTGTGAGTAATGCTAAACTATTATCAATACTTTGAAGAATATTTAAGGATATTGTCTAAATTTTATGAGAATAGAATAGAAGGTATGAATCATGATGATCTTAGCATCCTTATTAGGTATGGCTGAGGTTCTAAAATTAAGTTGCTGAACCTAGAAGTTGGATAAGCATCCAGAGGGTTGCTACCAACTAAACTGTGACCTAAAAATCAAATGGTAGTTGAATTGATTCTTTAGGAATTTGAATTGATCTAAATGAATTAAGGTACTGGAATATGGTGCAATGAGAATGAGGTTTCCAAAGGTTGCTAGCTACTCATCTTGTATTAGAAAAGATATTGATTATAGAATATTCCCTTGGAAAGAATGAATGAAAGTTTGTTCCCTAATGGAACAGCGTGATATGAAGTTGAGAAAGGGAACTAAGAAAGAACGAGCTCAAAAGGAAAGCAACTCTTGCTCTCATATCTTATGCAATGGTTCTGCAAATATGTGTTTACTGTTGGGTATATTCATTTTATGAATATACGGTGGGCAGTAAGACCTGTTGGACTAGCGTGTCCTTAGGTCGTTAGACCTAACAAGCATTCCATAAGAAGCCCTAAGTCCTATTAGACTAGAGTGTCCATAGGCTGGCAGAACATATTCAAAATTAGAAAGGCAGAAGCCTATGGTTGTAAGACCACGAATTGCCGGGTAGTGTCCTAGAACGACTATAAAGCTAGAATAGAATGGATTGTATGTCCTATGAATGCGAAACTTGACCTATTAGGTCTTGTGAATGAATGAGAATGCTTAAGGATAGATGGTTTATTTTGCGTGCTTCAGGAACATTACATATGAGTATGAATGGCTTGAGTAGCAAGAGTTGGAGTGTGGAATGAATTTAGAATTAATGACCTTTTAGAACAGTTGTTTGGTTCCAGTGCAATTTTAAAAATTGAACTTTGACGTGGCCAATGCACCTGATGTATTTGTGAATAGAATGAATTGAATTTTTGTAAGAACTAAAGTTTGAACAAAATTTTGAATAGAATTTTTTACCAGTTTGTAGTGGTCATTTTTTAACTATGTTGTATCAAAAGAAGGTATCCTCAGAGGAACCTAGAATAGTAGGAGCAGTACAGAACTTGAAGGAGCTAGAAACTATTGTAGATATAACCAGTTTGCTGTGTTTTACCAGATAAATTTAGAATTTTTCTTGAATCGTTTTGTCACCCACTTGAAAGAAAGAATTGCAGAAAATATTTCTTAAGTGGCATGATGTCTATGAGAGGATTTCATATAGTTGAAAACGGGTTGAAACTCCCACCATTATTGAATATTCTTGATCCTAAAATATGACCCTTATGTGGTCTACAGTGAAGCGATCAGTATAGTCTGCAAAGAAAGAAGAAAGAAAGGATTAGGAAACATCCTAGTAAAGTAGGACGGAATTGTGTTGTTTGCCTCTTAACAGTTGAAACCTCACTAGATGAATTGCCCTACTCATGAATTTGAGCTGACAATGATCATGTTTTCTTTAAAAATGTAATAGTACTATTATGTATAGTGTAACTGTGAAAATGTACTGCAACCACAAGAATTTCAAACATTTGAAATGTCAAAATAGTAGAATATGAGAAAACAAAGATGAATGAAAAAGCAGTGACGCGCCTATCATTATCATCAGTGATGCTTTGAATTGAAAAGCAATGAAATCGATGGTCGTGATGATACGGAAACAGAAACTGATAGAAGGGTTAGAAATTTGAACTTTTTAAGTCAGATAGTACTTACTAGCTACAATGCTAGTCAAAAGGGAAGTAGTTTGTAAACTTTAATTAAAGAAGCTTAGACGCAGGATGTACGAATAAGGTCAATAGGAATATGATTGAATGAGAAAACCTCTAGCATTTAAGGTATCAATAGAATGCAGAAAGAAACAAATTAAACCCTCACTACAGTGGTCCTTTTCAAGTATTATTAAGAATTGGACTGATAACAAATTTCTAAGACAAAATTTATTGAATGGGGGGAGAATTTTAATATCCCAAATTTTGGGATGAGTTCTAAGAATGATGGGAGATAAAAAGACTTTTAAGGACTACGTGATTTAGCCCTACCAAGCAGATGGCTTGGTATTTGTAGGCAGTATGATTAAGTATCGGTGTAGATATGCACGGGACACATATACGGTGCTATTGGGTTGGTTGAAAGACACCACCTAGCCATGCCATGAGGTATAGGATTGATTGGTCGAGCGAAATTTGCTGGTTTAGGTGTTCACATGGTATTTTCAGAGTAGACATGCGTACCCTGCGTTTTTGGATTAGACGCCGGTATGTGGCGCCATATACGGCCCATACATATACTCTAACTAGGCATCATTTGGCAGTCCTCACTATATGTGAAGCAACCTGAGTAAGTCCCGAGTGGAATCCCGAGTGAGCACCGATAAAGTAACTTTACTAAAGTAGCTTTAATAAAGTAAGTCATGATAAGTAATAATGACTCAACTTTTGTGTTGGACAAATAAGAAAGTGACACTTGTCCATTCAACATGACAAAGTACAAATCAACTTTTGTGTTGGCACATTAAGAGAGTAACAAGTATCCCTAATGATGAGGGTTGCTTTATGCCTTTTGTGTTGGCATTCCCAGAAAGTGCCACCTCACCCCGAGTCGGGGAAATCCACCAATCAACCGACTAACTTTCCTAACCCCGAATCAGTGTTTTCTCTCAAAATACCCTTCACAAACCTTCTTCTACTTATCCCAATCTTTATTTCTATAATTTTACATTTTCATTTAGAGGTTCTTGTGTCATCTTACTTGCCAGAGTGCAGCTTGATTTTCAAAACGGTTGTGGAAACGAGTAGAGGTAAGCGTGTGTTTCATTTTGAATCGATTAGTTTGTTATTTAAATGAGTTTTCATAGGGGTAGGGTAATATTCATATTTCAACCAAGGGCTATTTTTGAGGTTTAATTATGGTTTAATCATATGTTTATGGTTAAATGATGATTTCTGATGATTTTGCAAGTTATGTTTAAAGATGCCTAAATTTGTTTTCTAGAGGTAGTGAACTTGCAATGTGTTTTTCATCAAACAAACTTAGTCCAAATGCTATGACATGTAACTAGATTAAAGTAGACATCATAGGCTTTAATTTGATGTTTAATACGAGTCATTTGGACCAATAGATTGAAAGTTACGATTTTTCAAAGTTTGACCTTGATTTTGAAATGAAATATGTGGTAGTCTATGTTTGACAAATTTCTAGAAAATGTGTGGTTGTAATCAATACTCTATAATATTTTTCATTGAAAGAGGACTTAGATATATTTTTATAAAACCTAGAACCAACCTATTTGGAGTTTTGTAGAATTAATTATGAATTTCCAAAATTTGGTCTAGAAAATTGATGAATTCTGGGACAGTGATCAATTAAGTGAGATACTATATTGATGTGCGTACAAAAGTGTAATGGCTATATTTTTCCTTGAAGCTAAACTGATTAGGAATCACATAGCCTTTAGAATCATCACATTTAGACATCTATACAATTAGTTACGAATTTTCAAAGATTGAGGAAAATTCTGGTTGATTTAAGTACAAGTCCGAAAATGGAAAAATGTAATGGCACTAGGTAATTAAGTAGACCTTTAAGAGTGAAGTTAACCAACTTGGGATAGTTGGACAACTTTGACTTTTCTTTTGACTTAGTGCATTAACCTTAAAGATATGATTATATATCTAAGGTCATTAGAAGTCAAGAAAGAAGAAAAGTGAAAGAATTTCCAAGAAGCTTCAATAATTAGAAGAAAAGGTACAAGGAAGGAACTCAAAGACAAAAGGTAGTGAACTTACTTACTTGCACGTATGTGATATTTATGCTATTATTGATTTGCTATATTGCTTTACTTAATTATAAGAAGCATGTATGAATGAATGAAGCTCTGTTTCTATTTTTACTGTGGCAATAAGTATGTTACACGAAACATTGAGCATGCAAAATATCATTATGTGAACATGAGCCTATGTAAGGCAAGCATATCATGCACTAGAATTCATCTTACATGTATTGTCTATAATATTTGCTATTGAGATTTCCCCTAATATTACCCTCCTCCACCAACCATATAGGCAGCTGAGCACAGAAGAGGAGTGTAGGATGCTGTACCAGGAAAGATGTTGCAATAAAAAAGATAAGAATTATTCATGCACTAGTCTGTTATGTAAATTAATATTTTTGAAATGGTTAACTATATAACCCGTCTAACGAATGAATTAATTATCCAAGCGCTATAATTGAATTAGGAATACGTAATCACATAGTATGAACCCATTAGTTAAGAAACCTTCCACATATAAAAATGAGCAAAGAATCACTTTGATTAAGATAACAAAGAGAATGAAGGAAAGATGAGTCACAATGAGTAAGGAACCATAGTGAATAATCTTCAAAAATTTTTAAGTAATTCAATAAACCCACTTCAAGTGCAAGTTTGAATCCTGTATTGGAGTTGGGATTTGAAATTATTTACCAAGAAATATCACTTAGTGGTTCAAATTCACTATGAAAGACTCATCAGGATGATAATGTAACTAAGGTTTTACAGATTCCCCAAGCAGTAAGGTCGAAATATCCAGTGCTGTGGGAGTAGAATGAGCCGTAAGGCTTGATATGCATATAATGTGATCCGGTCAAAGACCCGAAGAGTCGTAAGGCCTGATAGCATGATCCAGGCAAAGTCCCAAAGAGGCTATAAGGCCTGGTATGCATACAATATGATTTGATCAGCGTCCTGAAGAGGCAGTGAGGCCTGTGTAACCAAGAGTTATGGGAATGGAATAGTGGGTTCTGTGTTTGAATACAACATACTGAGTACAGAATGAATAAGAATGTTGTATGATTGTAGCACCTAGAATTTAGAAAATATGGTGTTGCCACCAAAATTTTGAAATGAATAATTTTGGAAACCTTTTTTTTTTTAAATAAAAATCAGATAGTGTTCGGGAGTCGATTGTGTATGAGGAAGGTGTTAGGCACGCCACAACGCCCATTCATAAGAATGGTTACTCTAAGTAAATTATTTAAAAATGAATATGGCCTTTAATTTTATTATAATTACCCAAATAAAAAAAGAATACTTACAAAAATGAATAAAATGACAACTAAAGAAAAAAGGAACATTTATTTATAAAAAAAAATAAGGCAATTATATTTATTTACAAAGTTGGACTTGACCTAGGATGAAAACCTAGGACCTACATACCCTTTAGAAGAATCAAAGCTCACGTAGTTCGGGGGTAAAAATGTGTGTCACTTTTTTTGTGTTTTTTAGGAAAAAAATGTTTATTTAATTTCTTTGACAAAATTTTTTTTTGTATGGGTTGTGTTTTTTATTTTTTATTTTTAAAAAAAATTCTATTTTCTCATATGAAGCCAAATTTGTTTATTTTAGGAAAAGAACCTCTTTCTTTTTATTTTAAAGCTTTTTTATTTGCAACAGGGAGAGAAGAAAAAAAGAGAGCTCATCAAGCCAACAAGGAATTGCATTCTCATCATATTATTCATTATAGAAAGTTCAACAAGAGAAGAAAATCAATAAAGACATGGTGAGAGTGTGTACTTTTTATGCTTTGAACTCTGCTATAATAAGGGATAGGGTGATAGAACCACATAATAAACAAAAGGCAAGTACAATTACATTATCTATATTTATTAAGCATGATAGCTAGCATCATAAGAAAACAAGGAAGCACATACCTCTTGATCCCAAATGCAACACGTCCAGCAATGTTATATAAGATAATTAAAAGGGACAATGAATAGCAAGCCCACTTATTCTTGATCCAAGACTCAATGTCCAGCAACATATATTGGGATTAGCATAAAGACAAGAACAAAGTTAAACATATCAACTACACAAGTGGCTGAAAATAAAAAGCAAAAGCATATCCATATAGGTATATTCAATTGCACAGAACATTAAGTATAAGACAAATAGATGGAAAACCAAAAAAACTCTTGCAAGCCTCACATATAAGGATTTACCCAGTATTCAAATGGGTATGCCTCCATCTCTAACCAGAAATGTTCATTCGCCTGAGCAATAATATTAATACCTTATTTGGAGAAAGCAAGACAAGATGACCTCTTATGTCAACTGCCCTTCCCCATAAGAATTGTATATAAGCAATGAAATAAAATTAACTCTCTACTCTGCCTCCCATTTTCTCCCAAAATTTTGTGTGTCTTGCTTCAACTCATGCTCCCCTATTTATAGCTCAAGGTAGGATTTTCTTCATAAATGCTCCTTCTTTTTTTGAATTTTCATTTTTGAATTTTTTTGGTATTTTATGTTAAAAACTACCTAACTTGACCTAATCACCATCAATGCAGATTTGTTTTTAATTTTATTTTTTTATTTTATATTAATAAAACTTCTTAACTTGACCTAATCACAATCAATGAGACATTTTTTTTTAATTTTCGTTTTTAATTTTTTTATTTTTCCACAAGTAATTTCCTAACTTAATTTTATCAACATAAATGAGATATTTTTTTATTTTTTATTTTCATTTTTTATTTTTTTTCTTATATTTTCCTTACAAGCAACTTCCTAATTTAAACCTATAAATGAGAGATACTTTTATTTTTTTTATTTTCCTTTAATGAATAATAGTGCCTATTAGGACACTAATTATCATCAATAAGAGGATTTTTATTTTTATTTTTTATCAGGTTTTTAATTTTTGTGTGAGGCGTGGACAAAATAAGGTGTTCGCAGTTGCCCCTCTTTACTTGTTTCGTAGATGAGAAAAGTGAGATTCTCGTCTATGAAGCAAGTAAAGATAAGAACACGTATTTTGTCCTACCAAAAGAACAAGATGACCCCTTAGAACCAAAGAGGGTTTGGACAAAATACAGTGCCCATGCCCGTCTTTACCTGCTTTATAGGGGAGAAGAACGCAGGTGGAGATAGATGATTACCTGGAGTGGAAGTGAAGTGCCTAGTTACATAATACAAGGCTTTGAGCCAGTACTGGGCTTTGAGAGTGCCTACTAATACAAGGCTTTAAAAGAATAGTGCCTGCCATTATAGGGCTTCAAAAGAATTATGCCAGCCATTACTAGGCTTAAAGGGCGCCTGTTGATACATGGCTTTGAGAAGGTGCCAGTGTTACTAGGCTTTAAGAAGGTACCAATGTTACTGGTGTTAGAATCGGTAGGCACAGCGGAAGAATTTTAAAATGTTCACCAATTCTAATCGAGGATCTATCAATGGCGTTTAAACCAAGTTGAAAGGATTCATATGTTTTTGATGATTTAGAGTTTTCACGATCTCTAGGAGCCAACAAGTCAAGTCCGCTCCCTCTACCGGTATCCACACGAATGCTCTCCAACCGAGACTACGTGCTAGCGCCTCTAATGTCTCCTAGGGTTTCACTTTTTGGCTCTCAATTCTCATGTGCATATGAATATATCTACTCTATCAAGTTTATAACCCATGAAGGTTATTTTCAAATTTCAAAATTAATCATCATTAATTTTGAAATTAATTATCTTGATGAGCTAATTAAATAAATTCAGTTTAAATTAAATCTGTCCAACAGTTTTAATTTAACCTATTTATTTAATTCAAATAAAGAGACATTAGATTTAATTTATCTTCATTAATTAAATCTGAGATACTATATCTCTATCATGTTAGTTATTAAATTTAATATATCTTAATAAATTAAATTTAAAACTAACACAATATAATAATATCATATAATATATATATACATATATATATATAAGATATATATTTTGAAAATATATATATCTATATAATATTATTAATGAATATTATATTATATATATATAAATATAAAATTCATCAATCCTAAATTAAACATTATCTCGTTTTGGGCCATTCTTGTGTGCGACCCTGTAGGCCCATATGAAGTTGGCAATGGGCCAATAACTATACTAACCCAAAAGTCGCAAGCGGCCTCTAACAAGACATTACGACTACCCAATTCATATGAGGATGATTATCACGATGCAACCTGTCATACAACCATGTCACGTCCCTTTTGTCACACGATATCGATCAAGGATAAGGCATGGATAAGGTCATTCTCTTGTTCCTGACCATTACTCTCTCGATTCTTGAGTAGCTTGATAACAGAGACAGAAACTCCTTTCATCATAGTATGGCCATACATTTCTCAGACTCACTCATCGAGGGGCCCAGTAATATCTCTCTACGAATGTTAGGGACAAATTCCATCTTGATCATTCATATTCCTCTGCATGAAAAATCACCAAGCCCGATCATAGCCTTTATCATCACCCGGTCAAAAGTGACTTTTGACTAGTTCAAAGCTTAGCAACTCTCATGTAGGAATCCATGATGACCTCAGGTCTAACGGCATTGTGACGTGGTTATACATGAGAAAAGCTTATGACTTGATCAATGTAGCTTTCTCATAGTGGGTCGGTCCAGTACCTTGTACTCTTACAAGTGTCTAAGACTTTGATTCGTATCTCCATATCTTATCAAAGTCATACTGATCTTGTTTCATCTCTGCTCCCGCATAGATGACCGACCAGGGACATTTTAGGACAATCTTTATGAATTATCCAATGATACAATTGTCACAGTTAACATGCAAATAATATGATAACAGAATGGAGAAATTTCATTAAAATAATAATGTTCAAAGTACAATGATTTGCCCTTAGGGCACAATTTCCAACAACTGGGCTTTAAGGGTGCCTACAAGTATAGGGCTTTAAAAGAATATTGCCAAGTGTTATTAGGCTTTAAAAGAATTGTGCCAAACGTTATTGGGCTTTAAAAGAATTGTTCCAGCCGTTACTGGGCTTTAAAGGTGCCTGTTGATACAGGGCTTTGAAAGAATAGTGGCTACCATTATAGGGCTTTAAAAGAATCATGGCAAGCGTTATTAGGCTTTAACAGAATTGTGCTAGCTGTTACTGGGCTTTAAGGGTGCTTGCTAGTACAGGGCTTTAAAAAGGTGCCAGCCGTTACTAGGCTTTGAGGGTACCTGCTAATACAAGGCTTTGAAAGTGTGCCAAAAACATGAGATACCCCTTGGAGTAATACTTTATGAAGATGATGACATTGATAATGATGATGATAGTGATGATGAAATCCTAATGACGATGACAACAATGATAATGAAGAGGATGATAATGTCCATGATAATTAGGGGAATATCAAAATCGTGAAATCATGATAGAGGTAATGACACTAATAATGATGATGACAGTAATGATGGAATCCTAATGAAGATGATGAATACAATGATAATTCTAATGATGATGATGATGTTAATGGTGATATTGATAATGGAGATGATGAAATGTTAATGAGAATGTGTGCAATAATGGTAGCGTTAAAGAATAGCCTGGTAGGCGATAATGCTCCTTCTTTATCTAGGTGCCTAACTAGAACCCCCTTACTCGAGCAGTCTTATCAGATGTATGAAGATGTGTATAATGAGATTTACATAGATGCCACAGTGTAGAGCCGTCAATTTAGATTGTGTCCCTTTGTCAACTATTTAACCCCACAACAAAAATTCCAGTTGGGACCTTTGTTAATGATCCTAAAATTAGACAAGTTAAACGAGAGTAGAGGACACCATGTATATCATCGTGAGTGTTTATCTAGACAAAAGTTGTTCTTTCATTAAAAAGAGTTACCCTTATACAAATCATGACACAAAGTTTGATATGCGATTTAATGGAAGGGAAAGATATACTAAGGATGAAGATTCATTTAAAGGAAATGATCTTCCAATATTCAAGTGGATGTATAATGATGAGCCATTATTGGTGTAGATGTGATGCTATTAAAAGGTCCTTCGCTTTCAGTTCCGTGTAGTCTCCCTGATGGTGCCTTGCTTAATTGCCAGAGATGTGCACTTTTCAATGAATGATTATAGAGTCTTCCAAATAAACAAAGTAAAGAGAGTCATGGGGCCAGGACTGATAACCTTCTTCAATATTTGTCTAACCCGCCCTTTCAAGTTTTCAACTTAGCGAGCCCTTGTTTTTTTTGCTCTAATTTTTCCTTAAGCCGCCCTTTCAGGTTGTGAACTTAGCGAGCTATTATTTTTAATTTTTTGTGCTCTAACTTCTACCTAAGCCTCTATTTCAAGTTTTCAACTTAGCGACCCCCTTTGGTTTTTTTTTTTGCTCTAACTTTTGCTTAAGCAGCCCTTTCTAGTTTTCAACTTAGTGAGCTATTTTTTTATGCTTAGTATTTCTTTACAGCATCTGGATTGATTGGTCTTGGTAACTCTTGGCCATTCATATTTGTCAATATCAATGCCCCTCCAGAGAAAGCCTTCTTAACAATATATAGGCCTTTATAATTCAGAGCCCATTTACCTCTGTCATCTTTTTGATTTGTCAGGCTCTTCTTGAGAACTAGGTCTCCTACTTTAAACCCCTTGGGTTGCAGTTTCTTATTAAAGGTCCTTGCCACTCATGATTGATATAACTGCTCATGATATATTATTGTGAGCCTTTTTTCTTCAATCATATTTAACCGTTCAAACTGAGAGCGTATCCATTCACTTTCATCTAGGTCAAATTCAGTCAAGATTCTCAGGGATGGTATTTCTACTTTAATTGGAGTGACAACCTCTATGCCATAAACTAAAGAGTAAGGGGTTGCCACAGTTGAAGTACGCATTGTGGTACGGTATCCGTGTAATGTATATAGAAGCATTTCATGCTAGTCCTTATAGGTCACTATCATTTTTCTGATAATTTTCTTAATGTTTTTATTGGCTGCCTCAACTACGCCATTCATCTGTGGCCTTTATGGTGTAGAATTATGATGTATGATCTTGAACTGATCGCATAATTCTTTAACTGCTACCCCGTTGAGGTTTAAAGCATTGTCAGTTATGATCCTCTTCGGCAACCTATATCTACAGACGATATTAGCCTTTAAGAATTTGATAAAGGCCTTCTGAGTAATACTAGCAAAGGAATTAGCTTCCACCCACTCAGTAAAATAGTTAATAGCAATGAGGATGAAACGATAACCATTCAAAGCTTTTAGGTTAATTGCCCCAATAACATCGATTCCCCATATGGAAAAGGGCCATGGAGATACAAGACTATGCATTAGAGTCAGAGGAGCATTACTTTGTTGGCGTATATCTAGTACTTATGACACTTTCTAACATAATTTATACAATTATTCTCCATAGTTATCCAGTAGTAACCGGAGCTTTGAGCTTGTTTAGTTAATAAGTGGCCATTTGCATGTGTACTACATACGCCTTCATAGATCTCTGCCATAATCTTGTATGCTTCCTTTATATCTATACAGCAAAGCAATGTCCCATCAAAGCTCCTCTTATATAGGATGTTATTACTAATAAAAAAGCCCATGGACATTCGTTAGATGGTCTTCTTTTCACTGTGTGTTGCATCTGGAGGGTAAGTACCACGTTCCATATACATCTTGATACTATGGTATCAAGGTTGCTCGTCGTGCTCTCTTCCAATATTGAAGCAAAATACTGGCAATCTTCTAGTCTCAATCTGTATTGGTTGAACTTGGACCCCAAAATCGTGTTGGATCATAGCTAAAAAGTAGCTAAAGTATCAGCAAAGTGATTCTTTTCTCTGGTCATGTGATAGAAATTGATTACTTCAAAATTTTTGATCAACTCTATCAAATACTCTTGATAAGGGATCAACATTGGGTCTTTAGTATGCCATTCACCAATCATTTGATATATTCCCTTGAGCATCGATCAAATGACATCCATTTTTTATCCATCTATACCTTAATTATATTAGTAAAAGTAGTTAGTTGCTTGCCTCTTGCAGTTACTAATTACTTTTATCTTCTGCCATTTATTTTTTTAAAAAAATTTAGCAGCATAACGTCATCAAATTTGAAGTTTTCCAAGTATTAAATGCTATTGAAGTCACAAATAATCAACCAATTAATCCCGCAGCATCATAATAACTTTTCACAACTCAGAACAAAATAAATTAAAGGAATAATCTTACATAGTTCAATGATATTTAAAACTCTGACTAGTTCAATACTCCTTTAATGATTGGCAGGACACATAAGAAATCTTCAGGCAATCAACTATTCTAAATTGATGACAAATCTTCAAGCACCTATAAGAGAGCAAGAAAATGTACAACTTAAGATTCTATAAAAAATACATATATAAAGACTTACAAGCTAGATACTTCTGTAAGTGACTGAGATAGAGGAAAAAAACAAGAGGGAGATCAAGCTTTAAGAAGACCTTTGAAACTTCAAATAAATACTTGAAAAAAAATCATGAGCACACATATGAGATTCACGACAAATTTAGAAGAAGAAGAAGAAGAAAACACATTGTCTTAAGCTTTTGTGTAAAAAAAAACTTATGAGCTAGGAAACTTCTTGTACGAGGCTGAGACAAAGCAAAGAACATGTGGGTAACCAAAGTTTGTACTGTAACAGAAGTGTGATGACCAAAACATTTTGAAGAAATGCATACGAGGAGACGAGAAAACAAAACGTAGGGACCAACGAAGCTTTTAATACCAGTCGTCAAAGAGAAAAGGGAGTGGGGACAATAGATAAGGAAAGGTAGAGTAGGGACAAAACAGATGTAAGATGGTGGACCAATTAGTTCTGGGAAATGGAGAGCTACAGGATGCACGAGAAAGACAAAAATGGCGAGGGTTGAAAATTTATATATCTTGTATGGGAACTTCACTATAAGTGCCACAGAAGGCATATAAAAGCTATGGCCCTTAGACAACCAAGCGCCATAGCATCCCTCTCAATATATAAAAAAATAAATAATAAATAAATGGTGAAGGGAGCTATGGCGCTTGCACACCAAGCGCCATTGCATCCCTTATTAGAAAAAAGATTAATCTAGCAAATATATATATCCTTTAAAAATTAATTTATATATATATATCCTTTGACGCCTTATTATTATCTTTCAAATGTGTTATAGACAAATGAATAGTGATATTACGATTATTATTATGATTAAGTCAGACCAATGAATAGTGAAAAAGTAAAACTAGAAAGTATATATTATTGTCTCCAGCCATTATTCACGTGAAAGTAAAGAAATGAATGGTGATATATATACAGGTAACCGAACAATGAAATTACTATCTTCTTGTAATTGAACGAAAAAAAAGGAAATAAATTAAAATATAAAAAAATCTAAAATCCCCTATTGAAATAATTCTAAGGGAAATTAAAGCATTGGCAAGTTAAATGGAAGAAAAGATACTAAGACAATGCCAAAACCATATAAATTAAATAAGGAAGGAAGGTGAACATCGAAGCTAGCTTGTCTTAATTAACAAGGTGCCTTAGCTAACCAGCTTGCATGTCCTTAATTAACATATAAAGGAGGAATGAAGGTGATGAAGCCCACCTTCAATTCTTTGATTTCTCCGCTATAGTGGTAGCTCTCAATTAACTCTCAGTCTCTAAGCAATATATATCTCATCTCTCATTCTCATCTCCTAATGAATTGCTCTATGCAATAAATATATATATATATATATATGTAAGGCTATCATGGATGGCCTTACATGTGTACCAAGGCTAGCCTTGGCAGCCATGCAACAACAAGGCCACAGTTGGCCTTGGCAAAAAAGCCAAGGCCAACTAACGGTAGGAGTAGCCTTGGCCTGCGCTTGTGTGGCCAAGCGCTAGCCAAGGTTTAATAGAGAAACCTATTAAACCTTGGCCAGCGCTTGCTGGTCAAGTATGTCAATCTTGGCTAGCACTTACGTAGGTTTAATGGTTAAACAACGCAAGCACTGCCCAAGGTCGCCACACCAAGGGAGGCCTTAGCCAATGCTTGCTTAAGAAAGTGTCGGCCAAGGTCTAAAATTAGAGAAACCTTGGCCGTTGCTTGTCTGGATAAGCAACGGTCAAGGTCCAATCTTGGCCGACATAGACCTACCTTGCTTCCTAGCCTTGGCAGGCATGCGACAAACTAGGCCATAGTTGGCCTTGGCAAGGCCACTGTGACCATGTGCCTACTAAGGCCACTATGGCCTTGGCAGGCGCGGCTACCATTTGGCCATATCAACACGCCCTCTTGATAATTGTTTCTTCCAAAACATAAATAAAGAGCAAGACAAGGAGAGTTTAATCCATATAATTCTTTCCTTTTTAGTCAACAATATCGGCCAGCAATTTCAAGATGGATAAGAATTTAGTCAATACACATATTTCCTCTTCTTTATTGACTTGGTTGCCCGGTGCTTGGTTAAACAAGCGCAAGCTAAGGGATTTTTCAAATTAAAAAATATCCTAAATAATTAATCCAACTTTTTAATTAAAAAATCATTTTAAAATTGACCCAGCTATGGCACTTTTCAAGAAAGCGCCATAGCTGGGACTCTTATTTTTCTTTTTTCTCAAATCAATATTTTGTATAGTGCTTGTTTAGGAAAGCGCCGCACAAGCCTAATACTAAGTATGTCACTTATAATAAAAAGCGCCATAGATTCTTAACTTTTTTTTTTTTACAAAATCAATTATCTATAGCGCTTTTTTAAAGTGTCATAAGAGGGGTGCCACTAAATCCCTATTTTGTAGTAGTGTACATAAGTCCTAAGTGAAACCCGATTAGAAATCAATAAAGTAACTTTATTAAAGTAGCTTTAATAAAGTAAGTTATGATAGTTAATGATAACACAATGTTTGTGTTGGCACCACAAGAAATTAACAAGTGTCTTCTCATCATGACAAAGTTCAATATCACTTTGTGTTGGGTTAATGAGAAGGTGATAAGTGTCCCTCATGATGACACTTACTTTTTTCCTTTTGTGTTGGCATCCTTGGGACACGCCACCTGACACTTGAAACCAAGGAATCTGTCGGTCTCTGACCCCGTCATGTACTTGACTTCCCAAGCACCAAACACGGAAGTCCAGGGAAATTGTCTGGCCTTTCCTTCACCTGACATGTAAGGATGCATAAAGAGAGAGAAAAGGAGAAAAGGAGATGCTCTTAGGACACTTGTCATCATCTGAAGCAAGATTAGGACACATGGCACCGTAGGATTAAAGCAAGTAACACATGTCCCTTTGAGACAACTCAACTCTCTCTCTCTTGTGTTATTAAATTTCTGCCAAGGGCCAAAAATGAAGGGGAAAATGATGAAAATTAAGAGAAAATGGAAGAGGAGAGAAGATGGATGAATAGTGTTGTGCTCTTGAGCTCTAGATCTGATTCCAACCCTGAATTGTCGTTATCATCCGGTAAGTTCTTCAGAAAAGTTGTTCTACTCATTGAGAGCCTTCTTTCTATGGTCTCATTTTCTGATTAGAGGTGTTTTGTGCCATTTAGTTAGCTAGAGTACTGCCAAAATTCTGAACCAATTGTAGAATCACGATAAGGTAAGCCTAACTTCGTTTTGAACCGATTGTCTTACGATTTGGTTGAGTTTCCTAGGATTCTTGGGGCTACCTTAATTTTTGGTCAAGTGTGATTTTTGAGGTTTAATGTTGTTTTAAGCTTGAATATGATGAAATCATGTGTTTAATAATGATATAAGACTATTTTAGTGGCCAAAATGAAAAAAACAAAAATTGGGATTTTTGTCTTAAAGTTTTAAATGGATTAGAATGAAACACCAAAAATTGAGGTTATAGTCTTAAATGGATCGAAATGACACACCAAAAATTGGGATTTTTGTACAAGTGCTGCCAAATTTTGTTTTCTAGAGGCAGTTGGTTTGTGGTGAGTTTTTAATTGACAATATGTCATCCAATGGCTATGAAATTTTCCAAATTTAACGTAGACATCATATGCTTTAATTTGATAGGTCATTTGTATCGTTTGGATTAGTATATTAGGATATATGAATTTTTAAAGTTTGATCTGTAAAACTGGCAAAACTCTATAACAGTGAGTTTATGGGTGATTCTGAATTTTTGTGCATAGAACTGGCTGTAGGAAATATTTTTTCCTTAAAATAAATTTAATAAGTGACACAGAGAAGTTTGAACCACCTAATTTGGATAGTTGTAGAAAAAGATATTAATTTTCAAAGTATTTTGAAAATTCTGCCAACTTTTGGAAATTGTGCAAAAATAAAAAGGTTATGGCATTTGGTAATTAAGTTGATCTCTAAGGGTTAAGTTAAATACTTGGAGTTAGTGTGGACCCATTAAATATCCATTGGGCCTAATTTGTTAACTTTAAAGTTAACCAACCAAAGTGTCTTGAGTTATTAAAATTGGGACAAGTATATGTCCAAAGATAAGGGACATGTTCTAAAGGCTTAAGTAGCTCATTGGACATTTATTTGTCATGGCTCTAATAATATGGCTATTTATCTAGGGCCATAAGATAACAAAGAAGAGACAATTGAAGCAACATCAATGGTTGGAAGAAAATGTACCAAAAAGGGGACTTGTAGTCAAAAGGTAGTGGACTGTCCCTATTTACATGTCCTTGACTAATTGAAGCTATGTTCAAATATTTGCATGCTATGGCCATGAGTATGAAGTATGATACATTGAGCAAGCAGATATGTCATTATGTTAGCATAAACTCATATAAGGCAAGCATATCATGCATTAAGAATTTATCTCGCATGCTAATATTGTTTGCTACTAAGATTCCCCTGAATCTCATCCTACCTCAACCAACCATATAGGCACATGAGCACAAAAGAGGAGTGCATGACAATGTGCCAGGTGAAAAAGTTGTAAAGAAGAATTGAAGATTATTATGCGCTAATCGTCATGTATAAAATAACGTTAGAAGTGATTAATTGTATAATCTACATGATGGATGAATTATTTTGTAAGCATGAAATTGAACTAGGAATGGGTAATTGCACAATACGAGCCTATTAGTTAAGTAATTAGTGAAATTAATAACCAAAGAAAACTCTGATTCAATGAATGGAAGAACTGATGAGTTAAATTGAAAAGTAACCCCGTAAATTAGTTAATCTGGTAAATACGGTTTCACCAAATGAATAATGACCCTAAGAAGAGAAATGAAAGTTTCAATTTTTGGGGGCCCAAATAAGGTTTTCCCTAGGCTGGAAATGCTTCTGCAGTATGTAGTAAAGGGGTCTAGGGACGGACGTTACATAAGTAACAATAAAAAAGCCTCAATAATGATGACATTCATTATTAGTCATTATAATAAGACACCACTAGAATTGATGATTAGATATGGGAATATAAGTACGTAACTCTTGAAAGTAGAAGCCCTTCTAATTTTATACATACATGAACTTACATGGGCTTGGACTTCCAAAATCTAACGTAACTGATATCCCAACAGTCATGTTATTTATTAGTTGTATTTGCATACGTGTGTGTGTGTGTTCGTTCATATCCACTTGTCTTGTTTATATACGAGTATTTTCATATACAAAAAGTCATGCACAAGTATTTCATTATCTTTATGAGTAATACACACGAATTACATAAATAGATCTACTTCTCTCATTCTTTACAGCTCATCGGTACCATTCGTCCGCTGTATCAAAGTTATAAGCAATGGAAGAACCAACAAGTTCAACGTAACTCTAACTTTTACTTCACTTGGAACAGCCTACCTTCAATCATTCAATATTATAATCAAAACTAATTAAAATATTCACAAAGCAAGCTTTCGTAGGCAGTCCAATCGTTGGAGATATCGAGCAAATCTGAATAAAAGCAAGTGTCTTTATGTCGTTCTGCAACTAATATATTTGTTTCTTGTTCATCTTTTTTAGTCCTAGAATCATCAGCCACATTTTGAACATGTGCCGCTATGCTTGTTTGATATTGTTCTTCATCAGTGGCAACCTCTAAGTTTGTAGCTTCATTCTCTTTTGCAAATATTGTTTTCTTGCGTTTTCTTCGTTGATGACCGCCTTTCAAAGTTGACCTGCTCTTCCCTCTAGATGTCTCTGTTGCCCTATGATTATGATCCTAGTACGTTGTAGCAATTAGAAAAAACCAAAATGGTTTATTAATATTCAACAACATTCGGCTACCCAAATCAAGTCTAGAAACTCCATCTTGACTCTTCAAGTATTAATTAGCCATAGATAAACAAAATTAATTTGTCTTATAACTATGATATATAGGCGAGCCTTCAAACAACTTATTCAAAATAAAGTTTTTAAAATAATTTGCATTGTAATATTCTCCCTTCTATTTCATGTATACCATGAATTTAACGTTAATTTTAACAATATACTTATTTGTATTTTTTCCAAGTGGAATTTTGAACTAAAATAATATTTTTATTTAGAGTTAAGTATTTTTTATACAAAAAAACAATGAAATAATGCAATACTACTTTAACAATAAAGTAGTGCGGACCTTATAAGAAAGATAACACAATTTCGAATCCCAAAAAATGCAGTCTTACAAAGAGATGAAAATCTTTTATCCTTTAAACCTTGACCCAATAAAAAACATGTTTAATTACTTGTAGAAAGCCAAATTCATCTATCTTCAACAAAAAATTAAAAGAAACGAAAAAAACGTACACCATCATATATCTATGACAAATGATTGAAATGTGTTTTTTCCTCCCTTTTCAACATCACTGTAACCTTTAAGAAAATTATCTTTCCCCCTTCAATTTCAATATTCCAAAGGTAGAAAAATAATATTGGATGTATAAAATTCTTGTTAATTAGACAAATATATGAACTCAAATCAAAACTAAACTTTTGAGTACATATTGGATTAAAGTAATAATATATATAATAGGAATGTATATGCATGGACACACACGATTAATAAAATAAAATTAACCTTGTTTTATTGATCATTACCAGCTACTAAATTTCTTACCTGGTGTAGGCTCCCCGTTACATCCATGTCGATCAAAATTGTTATACGATCCTGAGCATAGATCTTAATTCTCGAAGCTGAGACTATTTACTCAGTCAGCGAAGAGAATGATGGTAATCGACATTGGAGAAGGATGAAGAACTATGTTGTAACTAAGTTTGTGTCGAGTCATGAGCTTTGAATTGTTATGATCATTACAATTGTGATCTAACAGATGATTATCTTCAAAGAAACTCTCCTAAATGAGAAATTTCAATCATTTTGAAGTTGATGAGCTAGCTAAGGCAAAATTTATATTTAGATGATGACATGAACTGTAAATGAAAGGGAACTTTTAATGATAACATAATTTATTACCACAAATTATAGCCTCTGTGGTTAACAAAAACCTCACCATTTAAATTCTGTGGGGGGGAAACCAGCAATTCGAAATGTCGTTTAATTGTGCTCGAAGTTTTTTGTCTTTCAATTAGCATATGGGTCATTGATTACGAATTATTTTAATTCAATTTTCATGTATATTTTTTATAAGGACAAGGGTTTCCTTTCAAGATTTAGAAAGTAAGGGATTTTTATCTCTCCTAATAAGTGCATTTCTCGGAATTCGAACTTATGTCCTACTTCTTTCGGAGTAAAGCCGCTTATCACCTCAAGCAACAATTTGTTGGTATGAGCAATTGAGACTTGAAAAAAAAAAATAATTGTTCATTATGGAGTGGGTTTAGGATATAATTAAAATTTAAATTGTGACTATCTACTCTTACGCTAATTAATATGGTATATAACAATACTCTCTCTAATCCTAAATATAACACCCAGCTGATATTTTTTGGAGAGGTTAATGAAGCTAAATATACTAATTAATTATAGTATATATTGTGTATTATTAGATTATAAATCAGTTTATAAGTCAGGCTAATTAGTTTAGATAATTTATATAGCTTCCTTAATTAATCTTTTAAAAAAAAGTCAACTAGATTTTATATTTAGAACTAAAAATAGTATTAATTAAACTTAGAACTGCACGTGGCCTTTGGAGGCTTGAAATAAGAGCTGGTCATATATTTTAATTTGTTGATCTTTAATGAACTGATTTTAAAGCTTTGATGACACTTCAAGTTTACTTTATTCCTTAGTTCAATTCAGTATTGAACTTTCTTTCTCTACGGCTTATTTTACTATTTCGACTACACACAAACAAACCCATGCGCGCACAAGAGAAACTTATTATGTATAACTTTCTTATCTTTTGATCTCAATGTATAGTAGTTTCGCATAATCTTGGCTTGGGTTTGGTCCCTAACTTTTGCATTTGAATTTGTCGTACGTTAACAAAATATAAGGAGACATCTACATGTATATACTAGCTTAATAAGCTAAGCTTGTTTGATTCTATTCTATTCCATCATTTGTATTTGAATACTCTAGTTAATACTCTGGTCCTAAATATAAGACATGTTTACCTAATTTAGATAAATTAAGGAAGTTAGTTAATGTTGGGAATTGGGCTCGGTCCACTCTAGGTGAATTAGGTCAAAATCCTTTGGCCTTGGGGCCAAATAAAATACCCAAATTTTTGCGGGATATTTGTTGGTAATATTCCCAATCTTTCAAATAAAAAACTAGTGGGAACAGTTTCCTTGTATGTTTTGGGGGGAACAATTTTTTAGATACGTGTGTATGAATAAAAGTGAAAAACTGCACATAACAGAGGTAGCAGAAGAACCTCCCTTCCAAAAATTCTCTCTTATCTCCCGGTGAATTTGCTGTGTATTATATAGTCAGAGTCCGAGTGATCAATTTCATGTGATTACCTCAAGAGTATGAAACAACACTTCAAGTACGCTCGAAACCTTACATTGTATCAAAGCGATGGTTTTAATCCATCCTGTTACTTCTACTAAACATGTTTGAGTTCATTGTGTTCATGAATTTTTTTTTTAAAACCATGTGTATAGAAAGATTGCCTCTCTGTGAGTTCATGTTGATGGATTTATGAAAGTATATGAATCTGACTCAAATACATATCTTTTTGTATGAGATTATGCTTTTGTTCGTGTGTTTTAAATGATAGTTTTTTCCCCAATTGTTTCTTTTCTGGGTGCGTTTCTGTGAGACTCCAAAATTTTGGACAATTCCTATATCTTTCATTTATACCTTTGTTCTTTACGTATTAGTGTACTTAGAAGCCTCATAATACACATAATAAGGCTATAGAACGAAAGAAATTATATATTTAAAGAAATCGTAGAAAAGAATCAAAAAAATGAAACTTTAAATTCAATTGGGTTATCTGAAAATGAGATTTTTAGAATTTGAAAATGATCCCATTGCATAGAGCTCAAAAAAATGATGAAAATTAACACCAAGAATGCGCAAAACGGACATCGAACGGTGAAGTTACATAGGAGAGAAGGTACCGGGTCAACAAACCCGACCCACGACTGAAACTGGGTCTGGGTTGACTCAGCTGGAGGTTGAAGACAACCTCCAGCACCCCGAAACGACATTCTTTTCGGCCTCTAAAAAGAAAAATATGGGTTGGTAATGGGTCGGATCTGGATCAGTTAAAAAAAAAAGAAGGATTGCACCACAGGTTGCCCAACCCAAATCACAAAAAAAAACAACAGATTGGGCCGTCGATGGCCCAACCCAAACAATAATATAAAAAAAACCTGGATTGGGTCATAGACAAACTGGAGATGGCGCATGGAGTATAGATCACCAGTGCATGTAAATATCAGAGTGCTGTAATTTATCACATACGCCTCCAGCAAGAGTGGGATTCTGGAAAATGTTTTTATTTTTCTAGATTTAAAGTTTTCAGGGCGCATGCCAACGCATGGAAGGTCTGTTTGGGATGCAGTTTGTTCCTAAAAATTCCTAAATTTGAGATCTTCATGATGATATGCTATTTGCCTATTTTTGTGGCGATTCAAGACCTATTTATGAGGTTTTAGTGCTTATTTAAATATTTTTTATACATTTAAAAATCCCTAAGATAATGACTCATATTTGTTTATTTAGGTCAAATGAAGCAAGAGGTTTCTAACAGCACTGAAACACATGAGTATGGGTCATTGAGCATTGAGTTTATGGATGATCAAGCTCATATGGATGATCCTAAAGATGATCCTAAAGAAAATGAATTCTTTGAGGAAGATTCCAAGGACGATCTCTATCTTATCCCTGAAGAAGATTTTCTAGAGCCTATTCCAGAGGAACCTCGAGTGGCCTACTCTGATTTTAGACCAAAGTCTGTGCCCTCATGTCTTGATGAACCTTAAAATTTTGAAGAAGAGGTCGACCAACCCTATTCTGCTGATGTGGCGAGAAGATATCAAAACTTGATGCAGATAAAACAACTAGAATAAATAATATAAAAATCATATACTCAATTATTGCAAACTATGTAGAAAGCATAACTAACAAAAAGAATGCAAAGTTCTATCAGTAATATCCCAAAAAGTGATTAAGGGCTAATGACTTTAAAAGTGAATGTAATTATTGTTGAATAAACACTTTTGGAGAATAGATGATGGGAATTTGGATGTTTTAATGATTCCAATGGCTTCCTAGTGAAAATTTGTGTGGGGAGAGTGTTTATTGTGAAATTGGAACCATTGGGAACAATTGTGCAAAAGTTGGAAACTCTGTCTATTGAAACTCTGTACAGGGCAGCCGATTTGTATGGACGTTTAAATAGGCAAATGGTGTCTAAAAATTATGAAATTTTCCAGTCTTAAATTTCACATGCCAAGCTTCAAAATGGACAAATAATTTGTTTCATTTCAATTTGTGAGCTAAGAGTTATGATTTTCCAAAGTTTGGGATGGAAACTGGAATCTGTTTTGGAGTAGTATGGACTTTTGTGCAATTTTGTATTTTTGAGGTGATTAAATGCAGTGATCCATATTTTTTCAATAAAGAGGACTTAAATAGCTTTCCATTGACTTTAGTATCACCCCCATTTTGATTTGTTTAGAATTAGTTATGATTTTTTCAAAGTTTGGGCAGAAATCTGCCACAATTTTGTAAAAACCCGAAATTGATGGGAATTTAGTAAATAATTAGAAAATAATATTATATCATATTAAATCATCATCCACCTCTTCCATCAGCCCAAAACCGTGAATT
Organism: Inga laurina; assembly: GCA_963855925.1. Lineage (NCBI taxonomy): Eukaryota > Viridiplantae > Streptophyta > Magnoliopsida > Fabales > Fabaceae > Inga > Inga laurina. The sequence goes on from OY979708.1 coordinate 50,814,260, forward strand.
TTAGCTGCAACAAGATAGAGAAGGTGTGAGAAATTCTAGAGAGAGAAGGAGAAGAGCACTTGTACGGTAAGTCGATTTCTTCGGTAAATCTTTACCTAACGCGTATAACTCCGCTCCTAAGCTATTCTTCTAAGTTCTTAAAGGTTTTTGGAGCACAAATTTGGGTGTTCTAAGGCTAGGGTTTTCAGCCACCTTGAGGAAAAGCTAGTGGGAGCTTGAGATAACTTCTAAACTTTCGTATATTGCTTATTCTAGCTGCTATGGGCAATATAATCGGTGAAATTTTGCCGAATTGCCATTGGTTTTAAAGTTTGGAAATGATATGGCCTAGGGATTATGCTGCCCAAATTGGGTCTTAATGTTAGTTGTAACATAATGTAATGGTTAATAAAGTGATTAGGAGTAGAAAGAAACACGTCTGCAGAGCCGAAACAGAAAAACCCCAATTTTTCTGGGGAATTGAGAATTTTGGCCAAGGCTAGTTTGGAGGGGTTAGATTTAGATTTTAAATGATTTGATGGTTCCATTGAGTTCCGGAGCAAAAATTAGGTGGGGTTACAGTTGGTCACTTTTTCGGAAAAGACCGAAAAAGCATAATTACGAAAACGCCCCTGAAACCCTTAAAGTAGGGCTGCCAAGGCTAAATTTGTAATTTGACATTGGCTTTGATAATTCTGAGTTCAGAAATGGAATCCTTGGGTGGAAATATGTTAGGATAGCCCAAATTAGAATTTTAGGAAAAGTGCAACCGAACCGGGTACAGCGGGCCCGGCCAGGGTCCCCGGGGGCAGCTTTGTAAATTTTCATTATAGACTCATATAACCCCAAGAAACACTATGAAAGTGTCTAAATGGTGCATTTGGAATTATAGGATTCGATATTTGCCCTATTCGTGATCCACCTACGCTAGAGCACAATCGGAAAGAATAAGGTAGTGACTTTTCCCTTATACTATATGTGATACATGGTATGTTTGTTTGATCATTATTTGTGAGTCTATCACCTGCAGCTCATCGGTGTTGACGGTGGGAGGATCGTACCTTCAGGGCGGTGGAATCTGGGGGATGAGACTATATGAAAGTCGTAAGGTTATATGTGAAAGCCGAAAGGCAATTTGTGAAACCTTCACCCGCGGCCCATCGGTGTTGATGGTGGGAGGAATGTGCATTCGAGGCAGTGGAATACGGGGGATGAGATTATGTGATTATGTGCATATGTGGCAGCCGGCATGCTGTGCTTTATGCTGTAATGCTGCTTGATGATTTTCTTGCATGCTTTGTGATTACATGTGGTATGAGTGATTTGTTACTATTGGGATTCTTTTGAATCTCATTCTTTCTATTGAAAAAACTTTAGACAGGGCAAGTGGCTCCAAGGGAAAGGAGACGACCAAGGGCGGATAGGACTCCTTAGGGAGATTTATATTTTGGTGTTGGATATCATGTTTTGTTGGGAGATCACCGTATATATGTTGTTTTGGAGATAGTGGTGTAATCCCCTAATGGGAATTTATAAACCTTTAGTTTATGTATGAAACCCGGGGGTTGCCAGGATTTTGTTGTACACTCTGATATGTAAATGTGATGTAACTGTATAGGGTAATTATATTCGAGTTGTGGAATTTGAGTCCAGGGTAAGGCAGAAACTTTAAAAATATTGGTGAAAACCCTTTCGTAAGGAAGGGATTGTGAATGATTTTGATTATTATTGGTCTCTATTTCATTTTAAAATACGTATTTCGAATCATAATTATGAAGGGGGTTACACTATGTGAGTGTAATGATGAAATACCACGCAGCTGTAAGAGCAAGGGGTACATTCTATATGACAGTTTCTTAGGTTGATATTGTGACAAAAACAACAAAATTCATGAAGAAAAAGAAAATATTTTTTTAGGAAACTAAGGAAAGTCATTATTGACTACTGTTGTTTTGACATTTAATGGTAAATAATGTTCCTATTTCCTTTTATGTTGGTTGTATTTAGAATATGACTCTAAGTATTATTGTTTGTATGTTTTATGTATGGACATGATATTTTTCATGTAATGAATTATGTTTGTTAGTTAATGCTAATTTTTATTGTGCATTATAATACCATGTATTCCTGATAAGTGGGAGCATTTAGAAGGTGAAATTTTTAATAGTTAATGACTTGTTTAAAGTATTATATGAAGTTTTTGATAGAAAATAATAAAGTTGCTAGTATTTGTGTGATGGGAGGTACAACGGTATTCTCCTAATCATGGATCTAGTAATAAACTTATTTTCTTGTGAAGAATGATATAAGTGAAAGAGGCAAGCTTCACCCAAGAGGGGGGTGAATTGGGTGATGTGATAAATTTTTTGCTTGATGTGGTGATATGACAATAGTTGTAGATAGAGTAGAGTTGAGAAGATTAGTACCCAGAGAGTTATACTGGTTCAGCCCAAAAACCAGGCCTACATCCAGTCCTCAGAGATCAAGACCAATTGAGATTTTCACTATGCTTCCAAGATTCAATAGGCTCTTAGAATGCCTCAAAACAACAATCGTCCTTGAATGGACTATGAGCATAAATATTCTAATACTCAGAAATTTCTCTTCCCCTTACGACAATTCTTATGTGCAGAAAAACAAACCTATGACCTTTCTCTCTTGCTTACATATACAAGTCTTATGAGCAGCAACGTTCTCTTTTGCTTACACCAGTGTAAGTCTTACGAGCAGCAACGTTCTCTACTGCTTGTATCTTGTAAGTCTTTTGAGCAGAAAGTCCTATTAGGAATTCTCTCAACTGCTTCTCTTGTAAGGATATCTACCCTCTCAAGGTCCCAATACCTTGAGATCAAATCAAAATAGAATTTAAAGTGTATACAGACTCTCTTATAGAGCAAATATGATAAACACTAAAGAACGATATGAATACAGAGAAAATGTGAATAACAGAGACTTGCGAATTTGCTCGTGTAAATTCTTGTTCTTGGTTCGTATCGATGATCTCTGAAGCTCTGTATTTATAGCCAGTTGATTTTTCCCGTTGAATAATAATCATTGTAGAGCGGATCATTTTATTGTGGAACGGCATGCGTACGTTTGAAATCTTTGAACACAGTAGGTACGTGCTTGGTTAGTCGTAATGATGCTGTCTATCGTTGTTTGACTTCCTCTGTGCATTTCTAATTCAAACGTCCAAACTCCTGTATCACACTTGTAATATATGTTAAATGATGTTATATAATAATAATAAGTAGAAATAGAATGAATTAAATAATATTAAACCATATTCGGATTGAACGCTGTAAGACTGGTGCGTTTTGGCTTCTGGCAGAGCATTACTCGAGTGCTAAGAGGGCTCACGCGAGTGCAATACCATATTTTCTCTTCTTGCTTCAGTTTTATACTTGCACTTCTACGTGATTTTGAGAGAGTACATTTTCACACTTCCGAGTGATGTGGGACCTCACTCGAGTACAGGTCTCCTCACTCGAGTACACCTTTATTTTACCCTATAAGCCATGTCTCTGGATAACACTCGCATCCCACTTTAACAAGAGTGTGATTTTGCACTTGCAAGTGATATAGGTCCTCACTCGAGCATACTTACTCTCACTCGCGTGAATAGAATATTCTTCTATAAGATACTCTTTGTCTTCAGCACTTGCATCAGAATGAAGAGAGTTAGATTTCTCACTTGCGGGTGCTGAGGTATCACTCGGGTGCAGCTTCCTCCAGTCGAGCATACTTTCTCCTTCATGCACTTGGTGACTCTCGGGCAAACACTTGCTGTTCCTTACTTGCTTGGACTCAGTGCAAATTACATTCTCTGGTTATCTTGCTCTCGGGTAAGCACTTCATATGTCATACTTGCAAGGACTTAGGTGCACTCAAGGCTATCACTCGAGTACGGAGTGTATGCTCGAGTGAGAAGATGATATCCGACTCTGTCATTGCTCTCTGTCAAACACTTTCTGTTCAACACTTGCATATGCTCAAGTACAAAATAGCTTAATGCTGGAGTGCTAGCTCCATCACTCGACTGCATCAGTAAAACTGATAGCAAACACTTCTAAACTTTGTGAAATACATTTGGTAATATTTTTAACCATTGCAAAGTATGAATTTCTTACCACAACACACAATGATCTTTTGTTATCATCAAAACTTGGAATCTAACATTCTCCCCCTTTTTGATGATGACAAAACCTTTGTGATGAGTTTTAAAAACTTGATTGAAGTGAAAATTTTGAAAACATTTTCAACATTTCCAAATGCATATTTCACCAAAGTTTAGACTCATTTTCAGATTTTTGCACTTAATCTCATATATTTCCTGCAATACTTCCAATGGACACTTAAAGCCAAGATAAGTCATAATACCATTATATTTGCACATAAATCATTAAATCTAAACAAAAAACTTAGAAAACTTGAAAATGATCATTAGTGAACTTGTAAAGTACAATATTAAGCTTGAATTAATATTTACCCATAAAGCCTCATATACAACCATGGCAGTAAAAATAAACCAAAAAATAACAATAATCCTACCCTAATACATAAAAACTACCCAATACTAAACTCCAACTCCCCATATCATACCATAAAAGCTCAGAAACCATCACAGATCTTTCTCCCCCGTTTTGTCAGCATCAGAAGGGGGTTGAGGAAAAGTAAGATCAGATGGTGGGGCAAAGAGCACCATGGCAGTGGAAGGGTCAATTGGCTCAGGCTCAAAAAGTGGAGATAATGGCTGAGGAACAAAGGCTACAAGTGGTGGTGAAGGCGACTGATCATAAGTGATATCAACATTGGAATCCAAGTCTGTTAAGAGAACATGAGTCTGTGTTTGAGTAGGTAAATTCGTGGCAAGAGTAGACTCAGGTAGCACCTCAGGAGAAGTAGTCGGAAAATGAGTGCGCAAGAAGATTTCCATATCAATGATTCTTCTTGACATATCTTCTTGAGTTTTGAACATCAAGTCTGGTATTTGCCTTGTCCACCAACTTTGAGACTTGTAACTCCATCGTGTTCACCAATTTCTCATACTCATTCATCAATTCCTTTTTCAGACCAGTTACAGCTTGATTGATTACTTCATCCAGATGGGTTGATAGTGATGCATTCAGGAAGGATGGAGGTGGAATTAGACCTTGAGCAGAAGATTGAGCCTCATTACCTCTCGATAGAGTGGCTTCTCTCTAATATGTAGCCTTGGTTTGACTCACTGGAAGATTAATACTCATATGTGTCAATTGAATATTGCCAAACCTTGGAATGATTACCCTCTCAGTTCCCTCCAAATACCACACTTTGTTTTTCTTGAGAATGAGAGACACAAGTTGAGGATATGGTATTGTGGCAGACCTTGATGAAGAAAATTGAAATCTTCTCATCTCACTGAAAATAAGCTCCCCCACATTTCTTCATTGACCGGCTAGGAAGGAGGCCGGTAAATAGTAATCTCTCTGAGCAAAATAGGTATAATTCTTGGATTTGTTAACAATGCTACAAGAGTATATGAAGTGAAGGGCTCAAATAGAATCAGGCATGTCAATAGGCTTAAAGTTAAGAGGGCTTATTGGATCATTTGGCCTTAAAAGCCAGAAGGCTTTATTGGCTAAAAGTGTGGGTGGATCAGAAGGTGATACAACATAGCCAAGAATGTCATTAATGATAGTAGCAGATATTATAATAAATTGATCTCTAACAGTGGTAGATACTGCTTCCTTTATCAACTCTCCAGCCCTAGAGTGTATGTTATGGGTTTTCATGTTACAGTAAAAGGTTCTCACAACAAGGGTGAATAAGGGATATGAATACTCAGCCATGGATCATAAAATCTAAGAAAAGGATGAAAATCCAAACTACATCTTTTCTTCAGATAATCTAAGACCACATAAACTATAGGACAGAAATGTCTATGTGCAAACTCAGAATCATATGCCTTCTGTTTTAGTCCATTCAGTTCCTTAACATTGAAGTCTTCAGGAGGATTTGTGACTTGTTCTTCCTATAGAACCTGTGAAGTAGAAGGAACCCCAGAAGCAGCTGCACTGGACTGGCCAACATGAGGTGAACTTGAGGCACCGGCTTAGGAGGCAATTTTGCCAACCAATGAGTCAAGCTTTGACTTCTCCATTGCTTCCCGGAGTTGCATATTGAAAGAGTCATCATAGGAAGAAGATTTTTGTCGTTGCTCTATGTCCTTCTTTCCTCTTCCTTTGACTTCTTTGGATTGAGACCGAGTGACAATCGATTCTTTAAAAACTACTCCCTTTGATTTCTTTTACGATGGTTGATCCTTCTTAGCCATTTGAGGCTAAGGGTGAGGTTTCTTGGCTAGAATTCTCTTTTTGGTTTTAGGTTTAGGAGGAGGTGTTGAAGTATAAGACATAAAAGGTGTAGGAGATAAAGGTGTTGCCACCGGATCTCTGAAGCACTAGCGGCAGAATGAGTGGGTGCAGGTGAATGGGATCTTTGGGAAACATAGGAATCTTTGTTCTATCCATTTAGAAATGAAATGGGAATCACATATTTGATAAGGACTTGAAGAAATATTTTCAGAAAATCTCTTCAGTTAGGGCACAAAATGAGAAGCTAAAATAATAAATCTGACCTTATGAAGATGATTGAAGAGTTGTAATAGAGATTTAAAGCAATATGAGTCATTTAATTGATGGGTAACGGACAGAGGTGAAGAGTTACGCCCTTTAACTGAAGCGACGCTTCGAGTGAGAAGAAGAATTATGACAGTTTGAGCTATCGCGTAACTGTTATAAGTGCCAACACTCGAGTGACAACCCTAGTGCTCGAGTGTTATTCATACAGTGCTTGAGTGAGACAATTTCATGCACGAGTGATACTCAAACAAATCTGATAAAGCATGAAAAAGCGTACCTGATTTAAATGTATCTTGTTATATTTTTCATCTTTGTACTCAAATCCTCCAAGATCATTTGAGTAACCATACTTTGAATAAGTATTTGTATAAATCTTTCTCTTCTGCTCGAGTTCTCTTGCTTCACTTCAGGTGGATTCATACCATGCTCGAGTGAAGTCCTTTCCTCACTCGAGTGAGTCCTGACACTCTTGGTATGCTTTAGTGAGTATCAAGAGTTCTTACATACTCTGTTAATCCCTGTTTTACATAGCCTGAAGCAGAGTATATGCTATAGTTCTGTACTCGAGCATTGTTGACTGACTCAAGTGAGAATGAACTTGGCACTCGAGGGACACATCCAGTGCTTGAGTGATAGACCTGCAAAAACAATTTCTACATACTCAATTGCCTAAGTCATTATGGTTATCATCAAAACTCATTAAACATAATAATTAACAAGAAAAACTTACAACTCATTGGGATTAACCATTCCCAATTCTCTTTGAATATATAAATTGATCTTTAGCTATCATCTTTATGAATATATCAGCAAGTTGAAGATGTGTTGGTATGAATTCTACTTTGACATCCTTCTTTTGCACGTGATCTCGAATAAAATGATGTCGGATATCTATGTGTTTGGTCCTTGAATGTTGCACGATTCTTGGCCAAGCTAATGGTGCTAGTGTTATCACAATAAATCGGAATCTCCTTTAATTATATCCCTAAATCCTGAAGTTGTTGCTTCAACCATAGTACTTGAGAACAACAACTTGCTGCAGCTATATATTTAGCTTCAGTGGAAGATAATGACACTGTGTTCTGCTTCTTGCTGAACCATGATACCAGAAAGCCTCCAAGGAATTGACATTGACCACTAGTACTTTTCCTATCAGTTTTATATCCTCCATGATCTGAATCTGAATAGGCCATCAAATATTTGTTTCCTCTTTTTGGATAACATAGGCCAAGTTATGTAGTGTCTCCTAGGTATTTGAAGATTCTTTTCACAGTCTCTGCATGTAATACCTTAAGAGCATATTGATACCTTACGCACATTCCAACACTAAATTGTATATCCGACCTGCTTGTTGTTAGATAGAGTAATGAACCAATCATTCCTCTATATTTAGTGATGTTGTAGTTAGGGCGTTTTACGTCAGCATCCAATAATGTTGTAGAGATCATTGGAGTATCAACTCCAGTAGCATTGTCCAATCCATACTTCTTCAACAACTCTTTCAAATATTTTGTTTGAGATACAAATATCTCATTCTTCCTTTGCTTGATTTGAAGTCCAAGAAAAAAGTTTAATTCTACCATCAAGGACATCTCAAACTCTCCCTGTATAATCTTGGAAAATTCTTGACAAAGAGATTCATTAGTAGCACCGAAAATAATATCAACATAGATTTGAACAATTAGAAGATCATTTTTGTCATGTTTGATGAAAAGGGTTGTATATAATTTTCCTCTGACAAAGTTTTGATCAAGAAGAAGCTTGCTTAGTCTTTCATACCAAGCTCTAAGAGCTTGTTTCAACCCATATAAAGCTTTCTTAAGTTTGTAAACATGATTGGGCTTTGTTTCATCTTCAAAACTAGAAGGTTGTTCAACATATACTTCTTTTATAATATAACCATTTAGAAAATCACTTTTACATTTTAAAACCTTTAATGCAAGCAAAGGCCAAGAGTACTCATATTGCTTCCAATCTTGCCACTGGAGCATATGTTTCCTCATAATCAATACCTTCTTCTTGATTATAGCCTTTGGCTACCAATATTGCTTTGTTTCTCATAATGATTGCTGATTCATCAAGTTTGTTTTTGAAAACCCATTTGGTTCCTATGACCAAGTGATCTTTAGGTTGAGGAACCAAATCCCAAACTTGATTTCTTCAAAATTGATTTAATTCTTCTTGCATAGCAATCACCCAATCATTGTCAGATAAAGCTTCTTCCATATTAGAAGGTTCAATCTCAGAAATAAAAGCAGAGAAAGTTACCTCATTGAGAATTCTATTTCTAATTTTGACACCTTCGTGAATATCTCCAATTGGTTGATCAATTAGATGATCTTTAATATGTCTCCATGCTTTTGGTTGAGCATGATCATCGTCATCTTCTGTATTTTGAAAATCATTTGTTTCAAGATCATTCTATTTTGAAATAGTTTTGTTTATCTTTATGAAATCCATTTCTTCTTCATCAAAATGCTTTGTCAGAGAATCAAGTTCATCAAACACAACATGAATGGATTCTTCAACTATTCATGTTCTTTTATTAAAAACTCTATGTGCTTTACTTCTATTAGAATATCCTAGAAATAAACCTTCATTAGACTTTGAATCAAATTTACCCAAGTTTTCTTTACCGTTGTTGTGAATGAAGCACTTGCATTCGAAGATGTGTAGATGAGCAAGATTTGTCTTTCTCTCTTTGTAGAGTTCATATGGTGTCTTTCCAAGTGACTTGTGAATGTATTCTCCATTTGAAATATAGCATGCGGTACTCATTACATTTGCCCAGAACACTTGTGACATTTCTTTCTCATTAAGTATTGCTCTTGCCATTTCTGTGAGGACTCTGTTCTTTCTTTCTACTACTCCATTTTGCTGAGGTGTTCTAGGTTCAAAGAAGTTGTGATCTATTCCCTCATTGTTGCAAAAGTCTTCGAAGAGTTGATTATCAAATTCTTCTCCATGGTCTGTCCTGATAGAAACAATAGAAATACCTTTCTCATTTTGGACCTTCTTAGCAAACATAATAAATTTGACAAATATTTCATCTTTTGAAGCAATAAATATAGTCCATGTAAATCTTGTAAAATTATCAACAATTACTAAATTATATAGATTTCCTCCAAAACCTTTTACTCTTGCTGGACCTACCAAATCCATATGAAGTAATTATAAAGGTTTGGAAGTAGAAATCTCATACTTTGTTTTGAATGAATATTTAGTTTGTTTTCCTTTTTTAACATGCTTCACAAATCATGTTATTTTTGAATTTTAGTTTAGGAAGACCAACAACTAAATCTTTTCTAATCAGTTTGTTGATTTGGTTCATATTAACATGAGCCAGACGCTTATGCCATAACCAACTCTCCTCTAATCTGTTAAAAGAATAATTTTCAGAAGAATTTGAATTTAAATCAATAGTATAACAGTTACCATCCCTTTGAGCTTGGATCTTTGCCTTGATATATTCTTTGTTAAGCGGTAAATCCTTCTTGTTTACTATCAAGCATTCTTTTGAATCAAAGATCACCTAATTATCTCTATCAGTGCTTTGACTCACACTCAAGAGGTTGTGGCATAATCCTTCAATGTAATATATATCATTGATTTGAACACCATCAGATTTTCCCACTTCATCAATTCCAGCAATACATCCAGATTTATTACCTCCAAAAGTTACCTTTCCTTCTTCTCTGGTTTCTAGCATGGTGAACTTATTTTTTTCACTAGTCATGTGTCTCAAGCATCCACTATCAATGTACTACTTGTTTTCTTGTGATGCTTTGAGACATACCTAGAGTAAGGTGATTAGGTTTTAGGTACCCACACTTTCTTGGGTCCTTTGTGGTTAATATGCATTACTTTTGGCAATGTGTCCCTTTCGAAACCCATTTATATGTACCACTAACTTGTCCTTTTCTAAAATAACATGATGAAGTATAATGTCCTTTCCTATTACAATAACTACATGATGCAAATGGATTAGATGTATGCACAGAATTCTTAAAATAATTGAGATAAGTTCTACTACTATTCTTCTTATTTCCTCTATTTTTATCCTGATTTGATTTATATCCAATTCCAAATTTATCAAAGGAAACTCTCTGAGATTTTAGAATAACTTTAAGAGTTTTGCTTCCTTTAATAAATCTTTCCATAGTTTTTGTTAAATCACTTATTTTCTTATCTTTTTCTTCACATAATGCACATGATGATATGACAGTATTTTCTAATTCTTTTACTTTCTTCTTATAACTAACCATTTCTTTAACTACCTTGATGAATTCAGTATGTAATGCATTATATTCAGATAATAACTCATCATAAGTAGGTTTAGAATCACTTACCTCAAAATCTGATTCTTCTTCTTTGGCTACCAAGCATAGATTTGCAACTTCGTCATTGTCACTTTCTTTATCCGACGAGCTATCACCCCATATAGATGATATGTATGCTTTCTTCTTCTGTTTCTTCTTGTCTTTATTTCTGAAGCATTCGGATTTGATGTGTCCAAGCTTCCTACATTCATAGCATACTATCTGTTGTTCCTTGTTTTCTTTCTTGCTTGGTCCACCTTAATAATTTTTGAAGTTCTTTTAGCCTCTTCTATAGAACTTCCTGAATTTTCTCACGATCATTCCCATGTCATCATCATCAGGAACATCTTCATTTTTAGAAGACTCTTCTTCCTTGATAGCTTTAAATGCAACTCCTCTTTTCTTTTTATCATCAAACTCTTCTAGTTCCTTCTTAAATCTCAATTTCCCTTCAAACTCATAAAGGCTACCAAAGAGAGCCGCTACGGATCTCATTGACTCTCCTTTAGCTTATTCGATAGCTGTCAACTTTGCTTCCAATTCTTTCATAAGAATATTAAGAATCTTTCTTACCTAGGAATTTTGGTCAAATGATTTCCCAAGTGCAGATAGTTGATTAACAAGATGAGTATATCTGAGTTCAAATTCTGAGATTCTTTCTCCAAGTTTCATGCGAAATAGATCATACTCTGTAATTAAAGTATTGATTCTATTTTCTTTGATTCTGGATATGCCTTCGTGAGTGATCTCAAGAGAATCCAACATATATTTGGCTGTTGGTAGAGTGCAGATACGGAAATATTCCTTTTGACTAAGTGCACTTTGTATCATTAAAATAGCTTTACTATTTAACTTTACTAACCTCTTTTCATCTTCGTCAAACTCCTCTGGACTCTTTTTAATGACTCTATCTTCAATTTTCTTTATTGTAATATAGTCACCATCTTGTATCACATTCCATAGGCCATATTTATTAGCCACACTAACACTCTGAATTTAGCTTTCCAAAACAAAAAATGTTCTCTAGCAAAACTAGGAGGTCTAGTGATTGAAGCTCCATCTGGAAGGATGCACTCACCCATTATTGCCATTTACCGAATCCTTCTCAAGCTGTTAGGCTCTTCAGAGAAGACCTTGCTTAGATACCAAATGAAAAAGGCAAGCTTCACCCAAGACAGGGGGTGAATTGCGTGTTGTGATAAATTTTTCGGTTGATGTGGTGATATGACAATAGTTGTAGATAGAGTATAGTTGAGAAGATTCGTACCCAGAGAGTTATACTGGTTCAGCCTAAAAACCAGGCCTACATCCAGTCCTCAGAGATCAAGACCTATTGAGATTTTCACTATGCTTCCAAGATTCAATAGGCTCTTAGAATGCCTCAAAACAACAATTGTCCTTGAATGGACTACGAGCATAAATATTCTAACACTCAAAAATTTCTCTCCCCCTTACGACAAGTCTTACGTGCAGAAAAACAAACCTATGACCTTTCTTTCTTGCTTACGTATACAAGTTTTATGAGCACCAACGTTTTCTCCTACTTACACCAGTGTAAGTCTTACGAGCAGCAACATTCTCTACTGCTTGTATCTTGTAAGTCTTATGAGCAGAAAGTCCTACTAGGAATTCTCTCAATTGCTTCTCTTGTAAGGATATCTACCCTCTCAAGGTCCTACTACCTTGAGATCAAATGAAAATAGAATTTAAAGTATATACAGTCTTTCTTACAGAGCAAATATGATAAACACTAAAGAACGATATGAATACAGAGAAAATGTGAATAACAGAGACTTATGAATTCGCTTGTGTGAATTCTTTTTCTTGGTTTGTATCGATGATCTCTAAAGCTATGTATTTATAGCTTGTTGATTTTTCCTGTTGAATAATAATCATTGTGGAGCGGAGCATTTTACTGTGGAATGGCATGCGTACGTTTAAAATCTTTAAACGTGCTTGGTTGGTCGAATGATGTTGTCTGTTCTTTTTTGACTTCCTTGTGCTTTTCTAATTCAAACATTCAAACTCCTTTATCACACTTGTAATATATGTTAAATGATGTTATATATTAATAATAAGTAGAAATAGAATGAATAAATAACATTAAACCATATTCGGATTGAATGCTCTAAGACTATTGCGTTTTGGCTTCTGGCAGAGCATCACTCGAGTGCTAAGAGGGCTCACCCGAGTGCCATACCATATTTTCTCTTCTTGCTTCAGTTTTATACTTGCACTTCTATGTGATTTTGAGACAGTGCATTTTCACACTTGGGAGTGATGTGGGACCTCACTCGATTGCACCTTCATTTTACATTATGAGCCACATCTCTAGACAACACTCGCATCTTACTTTATCAAGAGTTTGATTTTGCACTTGTAGGTGATGTGGGTCCTTACTCGAGCATACTTACTCTTACTTGAGTGAACAAAATATTCTTCTATAAGATACTCTTTATCTTCAGCACTTGTATTAGAGTAAAGAGAGTTAGATTTCTCACTCGCGGGTCCTGAGGTATCACTCAGGTGCAGGTTCCTCCACTCGAGCATACTTTCTCCTTCATGCACTTGGTGACTCTCGGGTAAATACTTGTTGTTCCTCACTCGCTTGGACTCGAGTGCAAATTACATTCTCTGGTTATCTTGCTCTAGGGTAAGCACTTCATGTGTCATACTTGTAAGGACTCAGGTGTACTCAAGGCTATCACTCGAGTACGGAGTCTATGCTCAAGTGAGAAGATGATATTCAACTTTGTCATTGCTCTCTATCAAATACTTTCTATCCAACACTTGCATATGCTCGAGTGTAAAATAGCTTAATGCTAGCTCCATTACTTGAGTGCATCAGTAAAACTGACAGCAAACACTTCTAAACTTTGTGAAATACATTTGGTAATATTTTTAACTATTGTAAAGTATGATTTTCTTATCACAACACACAATGATCTTTTGTTATCATCAAAACTTGGAATCTAACAATAAGTACAACCATTGTATACCATGTTGTGCTATATAACCGTTTGGTTCTGTTCTCCTAAAGAGAACAACATATCTAAATGTGAATAACGTTACTCTAGACTTGACAAATGGCTACGAAAGGCATTATTGCAAAACTAAATAAGGGGGAGGAATTGCATGGTGACAACTGGGACATCTAGCACCGTAAGGTGCAGTATATTTTGGAGGAACAAGAGCTGTTGAGCCACTAACCACTGTTTTGGTGGAAACTGAATCTGGGATGACTACTCAGCATAAGAGAAACTTGGAAGTTTTCCAAGCATGGAAAAAGAAGAACAACATTATGAGAGTCAACTTCTTGAGCACTGTGGACAATGACTTGATGTGCCAATATGAGAAATACCAAACTGCTCAAGCTATATGGGTTGCACTCAAGGATAAGTTTGGTGGCATATCAACCACTAAGCTTAGATGGTTGATAATCAAGTTTGATACCTATAAGCTTAGAGCGAATACTCCTATGAAGCAATATTTGAGAGAGATGTCTAATATGATTAGAGAACTTCAGGAAGTAGGACACACTTTGACTCATGAATAGCAAGTTCAGGTTGTGATCAGGTCACTTCCTTCTAGCTGGGAGCACATGAAAGTAAACTTGAGTCATAATAACAACATTGTCATTTTTGATGATGTAGTGAAACATCTTAAACTTGAGGATGAACACCTAGAGGCATATAAGGCTTTTGGACAAGCCTAATACACTAAAAATGTAGGTCCTTCTAATGTAAAGCCTAATTCCAAAAAGGGCAAGAAATCTCATAAAAGAGGCAAGAAGGATGGCTCTAAGTTCAAAAATAGCATAAAGCAATTCAAGAATAATGGAAAGAAAGGCGACAAGAAAAAAGTTGACCTAAATAAGGTCAATTGTTTTGCCTGCCAAAAAATGGGTCACTTCACACGAGACTGTACCGAGTGAAATAATTGTGAAAAGGTACTAGTGGATTTTGTGAATTCACATATTTCTTTTGTTTCTTTTCTAATAGAACTTGTTTTTTCTTGGATTTTGGACTTAGGCTTAATAGACCATGTGACAAGGGATCAAGGATCCTTTATGGAATACCGTCAGTCACTGCATCTAAGCAAATGGCTTGACATGGGCAACAATACAAAGATCAAAATCAAAGGAATTGGCACCTGCAAGTTAGCTTTGCGTGGTAAGAAAACTTTAATCCTACATAATGTTCTTGATGCACATAACATCCGACATAATTTAGTTTCAGTACTTTATCTTTTAGATTATAGGTTTGATATAAACTTTCATGGTAAAGTTGCAGACATTGTTACCAACAAGGCCTTTTATGGTTTAGCTTTCCTTTCTAGAAAGTTCTTTGTTATGGATATTATTGGTGATTTTTATGTGCATGATTGTTTCATAATTTCTGCCAATATAATTGTCAATATGAATATTTGACATGCTAGATTAGGGCACATTAACCAAACTAGAATGATTAAACTAGCTAGAGAAGGTTTGCTAGGTGAAATTTCAAATATGAAAATGACCTTATACAAGAATTGTCTAGCTGGTAAGGCAACTAAGAAACCATTCAGTAAGGGAACTAAAGCTGAAATTCCATTACAATTAATCCATTTTGATATATGTGGTCAATGAGTGTGAGGGTAAGACATGAAGCTTCGCATTTCATTACCTTTATTGATGACTATTCATGATATGTTCATATCTATTTGATCTTACACAAGTCTGAAGCTTTTAAGTGTTTCAGACAATACTTGATGAAGTAGATAATCAAATAGACTGTAAAATTAAAGCATTGTGCACTGATCGGGGTCATGAATACTTATCTTATTAGTTTAAGGAACTTTGTGAAGAAAAAGGGATAATTAGGTAACTAACTATCCTTGGTACTCCACAACAAAACAGAGTTGCTAAAAGAAGAAATATAACTCTTCTATACATGCTTAGGTCAATAATAGCTCAAGTAAATATGCCAATTTCATATTGGGTAATGCTTTACTAATGGTTTCCTTCATTCTTAACCGTGTGCCCTCAAAATCAGTCACTTCTACACCCTATGAGTTATGGACAAAACGCAAGCCAGATTTAAACATCCTGAGAACCTGGGGGTCGGCTGCATACATTCATAATGATTTCTATAGATATGGGACATTGGGTCCTAGAGGAAAGAAGTGTATCTTTATAAGATACTATAAACAATCAAAATGATATGTTTTTATAGGTGAAAATGAAGATAGAACTGTGACTAAAATTGAATCAAGAGATACCTATTTCTAGAAAATGAATTTGCTAGCAGGGGAGATGTTGATCATGCAGTATCTCTTTATGAGACACAAGAACAAGGCAATACGGAACAAACTCAAACTAATGATCCTCAATCGTCTCAATACATTGATTTGAGTGGGAGCTTAGAAAGGTCTTTACCAAGGCCTAAGAAAAAGAAGCAAAAGCGACAAGAAGCACCCATAAGGAGGAATGACAGGGGAAATTTACCTAAGAGATGCTTCTCAATAGAAGGAGAAGCACTTATTGTTACTCTAGACTGAGATGATGAGCCACATTCTGTTCAAGAAGCTTATCAAGTCCTGCTAAGGATGGATAGAAGAATGCAATGGAAAAGAAAATTGATTCAATGAAAAAGAATCAAGTTTGGGAACTAGTTGATCCACCAAAAAGGTGAAAATCCATTGGAAACAAATGGGTTCTCAAAATAAAAAGAAAATTTGATGGATCAATTGATAAATATATGGCTCAACTGGTTGCAAAGGTATACATACAACAGGAAGGTATTCATTACAAGTATACCTTCTGACCTGTTGTACGTTTCAATTCTATAAGACTTATTCTAGCAATAGTAAATAGTTTAGATCTAGAACTGCATCAGATGGATGTAAAAATTGCATTTCTAAATGGTGATCTGGATGAAGAAATTTATATGGAACAACCATTAGGTTTGATTAAGAAAAGAATGGAGAGAAGAGTTTGCAAACTCAAGAGGTCCATTTATAGACGGAAACAATCAACAGACAGTGGTATTTGAGGTTTCACAGAGTGATAACCTCTTTATGATTTTCAAATGATTGAAGAGGACCACTACTCTACATTAAGTAGTTTGAGGGTAATTTTGTGATATTATCTTTATATGTAGATGACATACTATTGGCTGAAAATAGTCTAAATTTCGTTTTAGCTATTAAAGAAGGGTTATCCTTAAATTTTGAGATGAAAGACATAGGTAAAGCAGAGTATATACTTAGAGTTAAAATTCAAAGAGATCGCTCTAAAAGAATTCTCTCTCTTTCACACGAGAATTACATCAAGAAAATTCTTGAGCGATGCAATATAAAAGACTGCAATCCCTTAGATACCCCAGTAGCTTCTGGAGTAACCTTGAGTCTTGATATGTGTCCCAAAACTGAGTCAACAAAAAAGAAAATGGGAAGGGTTCTTTATGCTAGTGCCGTTGGAAGTTTGATGTACACAATGATGTGTACAAGGCCAGATATTTTTTACGTTGTAGGATTGGTTAGAAGATTCCAGTCAAATCTTGGTGAGCAACATTGGAAAGTAGTAAAGAGGATTTTGAGATACTTGAAGGGCACATCGGATTATGCACTATGCTATCATGGAAGCAATCTATGCTTGGTTGGATACTCCAACACTGATTTGGGTGGAGATAAAGTTGGGCGAAGATCGACTTCGGGATACACCTTCTTGCTAAACAATGGCACTATATGTTAGAGCAGCAAGAAGTAGACATGTATTACCCTACATCCTATGGAAGCTGAGTTCGTGGCATGCACCTCAACAGTGCAAGAGGCTATATGGCTCAAGAGATTTATTGAACACCTTGTATTTGGAAATGAAAGCATAAATCCAGTGTTAGTGTATTATGACAATACTGCAGACATAGCCAATATGAAGGATCCCAAATATCATACCAAGATCAAACACATAGATATAAAGTATAATTTTGTGAGAGATTATGTAGCATAGAAAGGTGTTACTATATAACATAGTTCAACCGAGAGTATGGTCGTAGAGCCCCTAACCAAACCAATAGCCAAGGAAATATATGACAAACATATGAAGGCTATTGGGATGCATAAAATGTAAAATTGCAGACACTATATAGTATGTTTATGATTAATGAAATTATTTCTTCATAAAATTTTATGTGTCTCTATAAAGGTATACAATGTCTAGTATGTCGTACAAGCAGATAAGGTTGGCTCTCTCACACAAGCAACTACCCTTGATATTCAGGAGGAGTATGCAAAGATGAGACAGTTGTGTTCACCAATAAAGAAGCAAAAATGCTGATATGGTAGAGAAGAAACACAAATTATGTTACCTCAATAAGAGTGTTGTATGTCGAGATAAGATCCAATAAAATATAAATATAAATATGGATCGAATCATGAACGCCCACTTCCATGATGCCTATTATCAAATAACAAATTCTTCAACATTGAAGTCATGAGAGATAAATGGAGTAGAAGAATTTCGATTTAGATACTGGGAGTATCTAAACTTATATATGTATGGTATTAATAATAAGATTCAAAATGATGTACACTCTTATAGTGCAAGAGTAACACCGTACCATGTGATTCATACCATATGTGCAAAAGAACCACAAATAGGAAGCAAGTGAATGGATCCCTACTTCATTGTTGTGTGAGTCATAAAAGATTAAACACTTCTGCGATGTCCTTTGACTTTGACATTATCATGGAGGTATATTTCAGCGATTGCTACCTTAACATTTGTCCTATGATCACGAGTGATACAATCCGGGGTATGATGTTAAGAAAGCAGCTAATGCATATCAAAATGATTTATGAGCAAAAGGAAGATTACCTAGAATATACACACCTATATTATGTCTAAGACATGTTCCTTATGATATTAATATTGGTAATTTCATAAGTGTGGATATTAACACTACTACAAAAGAGGGATTTAATGGCGCCCCTTTTTTTACTCTTCTTTGAAGAAGCACTATAGATAATATCTTTTTTAAAAAAAGTTTAGAAGCTCTGGCACTTCCTAATATAAGAGCCAAAGCTTAGTATTAGGCTTGTACGACACTTTCTTAAACAAGTGTCACACAAAACATTTATTTATAAAAATAATGAAAGTACAAGCTACAGCGCTTTTTTGAAAAGCGTCATAGTTGGAATAATTTTTTAGCATTTTTTATTTGAAAAAACCCATATCTGGTGCTTAAAAATAAAGTGTCGGATAAGGGTGGGAGTAAGTCAAAAAAATTAAATGAAGCTAACATTTATGATAATGCATTATTATACAAAATCTTATGTTGTAGTAAGTCAAAAGGATTGTAGTAAGTCAAAAGGATCCTAGTAGAATAGAGAAAATAAGCCTTCAATTAAAATTTAAATAGAGAATACTCTTTCTTAGTAATTCCTTTGTTATTAAGCATTAATTATCCTCTATATTCGTATTATTTCAAAAATAGCACCTTGGCCAGCGCTTTCTAAAAAAGTGCCGGAAAAGTGCTGGCCAAGGGCTAAGTGCCTTAGTCGGTGCTTGCATAAGAAGCGCCAGCTAACATAAGAAGCGCCAGCTAAGGCCACATATATCAAAACATGAATATAATAGGAACCATGGGTGTGCCTTGAATATTTAAGGCACCCACATGGTGTTGGAAATTGTGCCCTAATGGCCAATCATTGTACTTTGAACATTATTATTTTAATGAAATTTCTCCATTCTGTTATCATATTATTTGCATGTTAACTATGATAATTGTATCTTTGGATAATTCATAAAGATTGTCCTAAAATGTCCCTGGTCGATCATCTATACGGGAGCAAAGATGAAACAAGACCAGTATGACTTTGATAAGATATGAAAATACAAATCAAAGTCTTAGGCACTTGTAAGAGTACAAGGTGCTAGATCGACCCACTATGAGAAAGCTACTGGATCAAGTCATAAGTTTTTCTCATGTATAACCACGTCACAATGCCCTTAGACCTGAGGTGATCATGGATTCCTACACGAGAGTTGCTAAGCTTTGAATTAGTCAAAAGTCACTTTTGACCGAGTGATGATAAAGGCTATGATCGGGCTTGGTGGTTTTTCATGCAGAGGAATATGAATGATCAAAATGGAATTTGTCCCTCACATTAGTAGAGAGATATTACTAGGCCCCTCGATGAGTGAGTCTAAGAAATGTATAGCCATACTACAATGGAAAGGAGTTTCCATTTCTATTGTCAGGCTACTCAGGAATCGAGAAAGTAGTGGTCAGGAACAAGAAGATGACATTATTCATGCCTTATTCTTGATCGATATATCATGTGACAAAAGGGAAGCGACATGGTTGTATGACAGGTTGCATCGTGACAACGATCCTCATATGATTTGGGTAGTCGTAATGTCTTGCTAGAGGCCCCTTGCGACTTTTGGGTTAGAATAGTTATTGGCCCACTGCCAACTTCATATGGGCCTACAGGGTCACACACAAGAATGGCCCAACACGAGATAATGTTTAATTTAGGATGGACGAATTTTATATTTATATATATAATATAAAATTCGTTAATAAATTATATAATATATATTTTTGAAATACATATCTTATATTATATATATATATATGTATATGTATATGTATATATCTTATATGATATTATTATATTGTGTTAGTTTTAAATTTATTTTATTAAGATATATTAAAGTTAATAACTAACATGATAGAGTTCTAGTATCTCATATTTAATTTATGAAGATAAATTAAATCTAATGGCTCTTTATTTATATTAAATAAATAGCTTAAATTAAAACTGTTGGACAGATTTAATTTAAACTGAATTTATTTAATTAGCTCATCAAGATAATTAATTGTTGATTAATTTTGAAATTAATGATGATTAATTTTGAAATTTGAATATAGCCATCATAGGTTATAAACTTGATAAGGCAGATATATTCATACACGTATAAGAAATCAGAACCGCGAGGGAAACCCTAAAAACATTGGAGGCGCTAGCATGCAGTCTCGATTGGAGAGCATTCGTGTGGATACCGATAGAGGGAGCGGACCTAATGTGTTGGCTCCTAGAGATCGTGAAAACCCTAAGTTGAAAATGGTACGAGTTCTTTCTAACCCGATTTAAATGCCGTTGATAGATCCTCGATTAGGATCGGTAAAATTTTTAAAATTCTTCCACTGTGCCTACCGATCCTAACAATTTTATAAGAGACAGATCAATTGTGCATTTAAATTGAGTTTATGTTCTTATACATGTGATATATATTGGATATATATGTGTGGTTATAAGAAAACATCCAAATATGTTAATAAGAAACAGAATATGTTCAACGTTATTGTGCGTTTTCGGATAAAGCTGTGTGTTTATGCAATCTGGTGAAATTGTTTCGATTACATGTGTTATGTTCTATTTTCAATTCTGCCACTGGCATTGCGATTTCTGTTCTGAATAGGCTTATATGAAATCGGGTAGGGTACCTAAGATCATAGTTGGCGGCAATCCAATTGGGTCTAAGTTCGGATATCTATTCGGGTAATAGGGATCCAAATTATGGGGAAGACAATCTAGATCAGAAGCGTTTTGGACCATTATGTTTTTTTTTTTTTGAAACTAGGCCGAAATCCCTTAAGAATTGAACTAAACAATTTTTTTGAAATATTGGGTCTGAAATTTTAAAATTTTCAAATATTTCTTTTAAAAGGAATATGCCCTTTTTCAGAAGCTCCAGGGGCACTGCCCCTTGAAACACCGCATGGGCACTACCCCTTGACCCCGCCTGCTAACTGGCTAGTAGGACCGACGTGGCTACCTCTGCGTAGCACAATATAATCTGATCACGATATTTATTTCTTTTCATATTGTATGAATTCTTGTTGTGGTTTATTATTTATACTTGTTTGGGTATGGTGAACAACATGGCTTTAGAATTTTACAAAGGGTTGTAATATTTAAATATAGCCTGCGTGCCGTGCCTTTTTTTAAATACTCTCGACGTACATTCTCTTCTCATCTCACTCCCCTCAAATGTTTAAATGAGGTTTCTCTCAATCTATTTCTTTTCTTATTTAGAGAAGTCCTATCATTGGCTTGGGGGGATTTTAGGTTAGGTAAGCCATATTGTGTCACATTTAAATTATGCTTTTGATAAGATCATTGCATGAATACTTTTATGTTTATATGTATTTATCTGTATGAGATACGACCATGATTGCATTCATATAAACAAGACTAATTAATTGAGCCCTCTAATCAAATCTTAAGTCTTAATGCTGTCAAGTAATGAATACCTGTTAAAACCTAGATCGCTCAATTGTGGAAACTACTAAAGTGGATACACTTGAGTTATCTTGATGAGACAAGCATGAGTAATAGTGCTGCTCATAATATTCATTATTGTTTTGACTTAATTGAGATTAACAAAACAATTTTGAATCTCAAGGCGTTAGATGGGATTAAACATGCCG
Source organism: Inga laurina (assembly GCA_963855925.1). Taxonomy (NCBI): domain Eukaryota; kingdom Viridiplantae; phylum Streptophyta; class Magnoliopsida; order Fabales; family Fabaceae; genus Inga; species Inga laurina. Next base: position 50,836,661 of record OY979708.1, read on the forward strand.
GATCATATGATGATCAAATCCCATAAACATCTAAGAGTTACATGTGATGTAATTGGTAAATAGGTTACCTACCTAAATAACTTGAATTTAAGCGTCTTGCCAAAGTAGACTTAAGTTTAAGCCAAATATAGATCTTAGCCCACTAATTATTATTTTGAGGGTTGTTAATTTAGTGGGAGATTACTAACTAACTTTGCATATTTTAATTGTAGAATCATGTCAAACAGTAATACTACTACACTATCATTGTGATCGGTCCTTGAGAAGGACAAACTCAATGGGACAAACTTTCTTGACTAGTTCAGGAACTTGAGAATTGTTCTCAAGTAGGAAAGAAAGGCTTATGTCCTAGATCAACCTATTCCTGAAGAGCTTGCAGTCAATGCTCCAAGAGCTCAGAGAGATGCTTACACCAAGCATAAGGATGACTTTGTGCATGTAGGTTGCCTGATGCTTGCCACTATGGTTCCAAAACTCCAAAGAGATCTGGAACTTATAGAGGCTCATGAGATGATTGTCCATCTCAAGGAAATGTTCCAACAACAGAATAGGCAAGAAGGTATGAGACCACAAAGGCCTTACATTCCTGTAAGATGGCTGAAGGTGCATCAGTTAGTACTCATATGTTAAAGATGAAAGGCTATATTGATCACCTTGAGAGGCTTGGATTTCCTATGAGCCAGGAGTTAGCTACAGATTTGATCCTGAACTCACTCACAAAGAGTTATGACCAGTTTGTCATGAACTACAACATGAACAATATGGAGAAATCAATTTCTGAGCTATATGGGATGCTCAAAATTGCTAAGCAAAGTATTAAGAAAAAGCCTAGTATAGTTTTAATAGTTCAAAAAGGAAAGGGTATGAAAAAGAAAGGGAAGGGCAAATGGAAGGGTAATGGCTCAGGTGGTAAGACCAAAGAGTCAGACATGCCCGAAACCAAGCCTGTACCCAAGAAGGCAAAGCCTCTAAAGGAAGGAGTCTACTACTTCTGCAATAAACCCGGTCATTGGAAGAGGAATTGCAAACTCTACCTGGATGATCTGAAAAAGAACAAGAAGGATAGCGGGGCTATCACTTCAGGTATTTATGTTATAGATATTCATTTTTCTACTTCCTCTACATGGGTATTAGATACTTCATGTGGTTCTCACATTTGCATAAATGTGCAGGGTCTAAAGGATAGTAGAAAGTTAAAGAAGGGCGAGGTAGACCCAAGAGTTAGAAACAGAGCAAGAGTTGCTGCTTTAGCCGTAGGCACTTATGAATTAGTTTTGCCCAGTAGGCTTTTGTTAGTTTTGAACAATTGCTATTATGTTCCTGCTTTGAGTAGTAACATTGTTTCTCTTTCTTATTTGGATAAGGAAGGTTATACTTCCATTACTAGGAATGGTAGATGTTCTATTTATCGTAATGACGTTTTCTATGTTGATGGTGATTTGCATGTTGGTCATTATATATTAAATTTCGAACATCCTAATAATGGGAATATCTATAACGTAACTACTAAAAGGATAAAATCAAACGATTTGAATCCCACCTACCTATGGCATTGTCGTCTAGACCATATAAATGAGAAACGCATTTCCAAACTCCATCAAGATAGATTTCTTAACTCATTTGACTTTGAATCATATGATACATGCAAATCTTTTTTATTAGGAAAGATGACAAAGGCACCTTTTACTAGGCATTATGAAAGGGCCACTGAGTTATGGGCCTTATACATACAGATGTATGTGGACCATTAAATACAGCTGCCAGAGGAGGTTATGTCTACTTTATTACATTTATAGATGACTTTAGTAGATATGGCTATATCTGTCAAATGAAACATAAATCTGAATCTTTTGAAATGTTCAAAATATTCCTAAATGAAGTACAAAACCAACTTGGCAAAACAATTAAAGCACTTCGATCTGATCGAGGTAGTGAATATTTGAGCCAAGAATTCATTGACCATCTTAGGAGTTGTGGGATAATCTCACAATTAACACCTCCAGGAACACTACAATGGAATGACATTTCTGAATGGAGGAATCGAACACTATTAGATATGGTTCAATCTATGATGATTCAAACAAATCTTCTACCATCCTTTTGGGGACATGTACTAGAGACAGCTGCTTTCACACTAAATCGTGTTTCATCTAAGGCAATTGAAAAGACACCATATGAGATATGGACTGGAAAGAAACCAAGTTTATCTTTTCTTAAGATCTGGGGATGTGAGGTCTATGTTAAGCAACAAGCCTCTAATAAATTAGCGTCCAGATCATCAAAGTGCCTTTTTGTGGGGTATCATAAAAAATGAAGGATACTATGTCTACAATCCCACCAATAACAAAGTGTTTGTTATTCAAAATAGTAAGTTTCTAGAGAGAGAGTTTGTCTCTAAAACAACCAGCGGGAGCAAGGTACATCTCGAAGTAATTCGAGAGTCACAAGATAATACAGAACCACATATGGAAATTAGAGAAGACTCATAACAAGTTGCCAATCCTCCTTAAGTAACACAAGGTCCACGAAGATCCGATAGGATACGGCATCAGCCTCAGAGATATGGATTTCTGATTATTGAAGGCCGTGATGTGTTACTCATTGAGCAGAATGAGCCAACCACCTATCGAGAACCCATAGTGGGACCAAACTCTGAGAAATGGCTAAATGCCATGAAGTCTGAAATGCAATCCATGTACGACAATCAGGTATGGACCTTAGTCGATCCACCTGAAGCTGTATAAACCATCGGGCGTAAATGGGTTTTCAAGGAGAAAACTGACATGAATGGCAAAGTAAATGTCTTCAAGGCACAACTGGTTACAAAAGGATTCAGTCAAACTTATGGTGTAAAATATGATTAAACGTTTTCCCTAGTTGCAATGGCCAAATCAATCAGAATCCTTCTTGCCATTGCAGCATATTATGACTATGAAATATGGCAGATGGACGTCAAAACAACCTTCCTTAATGGAAAGCTGCTTAAGGATGTGTACATGACACAACCTGAAGGTTTTATGCATTGAGAGGACTCTGGTAAAATTTGCAAGCTTCAAAGATCCATTTATGGATTGAAGCAAGCATCTCGGACCTGGAATCATCATTTTGATGAAGTAGTCAAAGAGTTTGGATTCATTCAAAACATCGATGAACCTTATGTTTACAAGAAGATTAGTGGGAGCATAGTTGTATTTCTAGTGCTTTATGTAGATGACATCCTACTCATTGGAAACGACATTCCTACCTTGCAGAGTGTCAAGTCTTGGTTAGGAAAGTCCTTTTCATTAAATAACTTAGGTGAAGCCACCTACATCCTAGGGATTAGGATCTATAGGGATAGATCGAAAAGACTAATAGGCCTAAGTTAGAGCACATACATAGACAAGATACTGCATAGGTTCAGTATGCAGGATTCAAAAAGGGGTAACATGCCCATGTCTCATGGCATTTATCTTGATAAGATATGGAGATACGAATTAAAGTCTTAGGCACTTGTAAGAGTACAAGGTGCTGGACTGACCCACTATGAGAAAGTTACATGGATCAAGTCATAAGTTTTTCTCATGTATAACCACGTCACAATGCCCTTAGACCTGAGGTCATCATGGATTCCTACATAAGAGTTGCTAAGCTTTGAACTAGTCAAAAGTCACTTTTGACCAAGTGATGATAAAGGCTATGATTAGGCTTGGTGGTTTTTCATGCAAAGGAATATGAATGATCAAGATGGAATTTGTCCCTCACATTAGTAGAGAGATATTATTGGGCCGCTCGATGAGTGATTCTAAGAAATGTATGGTCATACTACAATGGAAAGGAGTTTCCATTTCTATTGTTAGGCTACTCAGGAATCGAGAAAGTAATGGTTAGGAATAAGAGGATGACATTATCCATTCCTTATCCTTGATCGATATATCGTGTGACAAAAGGGATGTGACATGGTTGTATGACAGGTTGCATCGTGATAATGATCCTCATATGATTTGGGTAGTCGTAATGTCTTGCTAGAGGCCCCTTGCAACTTTTGGGTTACTATAGTTATTAGCCCACTGCCAACTTCATATGGGCCTACAGGGTCATACACAAGAATGGCCCAACACGAGATAATGTTTAATTTAGGGTGGACAAATTTTATATTTTTATATATATATTTAATATAAAATTCGTTAATAATATTATATAGATATATATTTTCGAAATACATATCTTATATTATATATATATGTATATGTGTGTATATATAAATATATATTATATTATATTATATTATATTATATTATTATATTTTGTTGGTTTTAAATTTAATTTATTAAGATATATTAAATTTAATAACTAACATAATAGAGATATAGTATCTCAAATTTAATTTATGAAGATAAATTAAATCTAATGGCTCTTTATTTATATTAAATAAATAGGTTAAATTAAAACTGTTGGACAGATTTAATTTAAACTAAATTTATTTTATTAGCTCATCAGGATAATTAATTGTTGATTAATTTTGAAATTAATGATGATTAATTTTGAAATTTGAATATAGCCATCATAGGTTATAAACTTGATAGAGCAGATATATTCATACACGCATGAGAATTCAGAGCCACAAGGGAAACCCTAAAAACATTGGAGGCGCCAGCACGCAATCTCGGTTGGAGAGCATTCATGTGGATACCGGTAGAGGGAGCGGACCTAACATGTTGGCTCCTAGAGATCGTAAAAACCCTAAGTTGAAAAAGGTACAAGTTCTTTCTAACCCGATTAAAACGTCATTGATAGATCCTCAATTAGGATTGGTAAAATTTTTAAAATTCTTCCACTGTGCCTGCCGATTCTAACACATGGTGCCTTGAAATATACATGCTACATGTGGTGCTGTGAATATGTTTAAGGTTACTTTTGCTTTTGTTGTTTGCTTTTTTTTTAAATTAGGAAGTTATGGCGCTTTGACAAAAAATGTCATAGCTTCTATACAAATTGCTATTTAATTTTCTCCCCCCACTATTTTCATTTTTATTTTCATCTTCTCGTGTTCCTTTTTGCTCTCCCATTTCCCAGAACATTGCAGTGTAAAGTTTCCTTTCCCATGTTTTTTTTCTTGTCTCAGCCTCCTTTAGAATCTCTCTAGTGTGTAGTTTTTTTCTCAACAGTTGGTTCACATGTTCTTTTTTGGTTAAAATCTATCATGAGTCTTATATGTGTGCTCATAATTTTTGTTCAGGTATTTATTTAAAGTGTCAAATCTGTCTTCTTGAACTTCCTATACATTGTAAGTTTTTTAATTTTTGAGCTTACAAATATAATAATACTTAGTTTAACTCATTCTGTGTATGATTTTTATGTAGTATTACGAAAATCAATGTTGTGCCCAATTGACTGACCAACAAGTGGATGAAATCATTGAGTAACAATGTGAATATATGGTCAGGCAATTAGTTAATATTTAGGTACATATGTTAGGTTATTTCTTTACCTATTCTCATGTTGTTTATTCCCTTAAGATTAGTTGTACAATTACATTAATTGTAATTACATACATCTAATACTAATTTTATGAATTAGTTATGTGTTATTTCATTCTGATTTAGTTTACTTTTTTCCTATTCATATTGTAACTTGTTGTGGATTTTAATTGGCTGGGTTCAAGGAAACAATTACATAAAATAATAAAAAAAATTTATTACCTATTAGGGCACTTCTCCCCAGAAGTGCCATAAGTGGTATATATCTCCTACGACACTTCTGGGGAGAAGGGCAATAGGAGATATATACCTCCTACAGCACCTTTCCCCATAAGCACCATAAAAGGGCCTCCCTTCCTATGGCATTTCTACGGAGAAGCACCATAGCAGGGATTTAAAAAACTAACACAAGCTACAACGCTTTCAGAAATTTAAGAAGCACCATAACTTACTTTTACGGCACTGGAAGCTATGGCGCTTAGGAAGCGCCATAGTATTCATAAAAATAAGCATCGTTTATTATATTTTTTTGTAGAAGTGTAAGCATATAAAAAGATTATCTAAGGTTTATCTTAGCTTGAGAGGGATTAGATATGCCGTTTGAAAGTGCAAATTGCTAAAATCTAGGACATGTGAGGCATAATATTAAAATTCAAACTACACAGAGAAAGGTTGTCTTGCGCTGGTCCTATGAAAGGGATTCATAGTATGGTCACCTAGGAGACGTCATGCCAATGCGGTGATTGTAAAGTACCTAGTATGAAAGTAGGACGAAAGAGACAAGGCTCATGGTATCTAATCCACCAAGTGAGTAGGAAATGTACGGAATTGGGCTTAGTCCACAAATTAGGCCCAAATCCTTTGACCTTGGTGCTAAATACCCAAATTTTTGTGGGGTATTTGTTAGTAATATTCCCAATCTTTCAAATTAAAAACTTGTGGGAATAGTTTCCTCGTATGTTTTGGGCAGAACAATTTTTTAGATATGTGTGTGTGTGTGAAAAAAAGTGAAAAAATGCACATAACAAAGGCAGCAGAAAAACCTCCCTTCCAAAAATTTTCTCTTCTCTCTTAGTGAATTTGTTGTGTATTATAGCCGGTGTCTGAGTGATCCAGTTCATGTGGGTACCTCAAGAGTACAAAACGACACTTCAGGTACGTCCAAAACCTTACAGTTAAGTTAGTTAATGTGACGTATTTTTTAAAACACTATAGTCATCATCTTCCCTAATTTTTTCATTCACTATCTTCCTTGATTATTGTTAAGGGAGCATCAATATGAAGTTAGGAAAATATTGATGAATATGAAAACTATGTCTTATATTTAAGACAAAATTCAATTCCCCAAATATGTCTTATATTAAAAATTAGAGGGAGTAATTTGTTGTAATATACCTAGTCTATCCTTGGTGAATTAGGGCCACCCCAGCCCAATGCAAGTGGAGTTATTATGTAAATAAGACATAATATGGGTCCAATGTGAAGTTTTATCTTTATGACTCAATAGTCAACTAAGGGTAACTATCTATATTTGTTACAACGAATCATATGGATTTGTGGGTGTCAATTTTGATACACAGACTAAAAACTTCTATAAAAACTTCTCTCCCTGGCTCTATTCCCTCCGATGGTGAATCTACGATATAAACGTGATCGAAGTCCATATTGATGCTCCAATCTCATGTGTGTACTTCAAAGAATCAGTTTGATTTCATATATGACCCAAAACCCTTCATAATGAATCCCCCCAAATTAAAGGAGAGAATTAAGAAGGTATAAAAAAATGTTAGAGTAAATTAAAGTAACAGTATAAATAAGTTATTCATCATGATTTTTTTTACTATTGGCTAAAAAAAGTTCAAACATGAGTTAATTTATGCATTATCTATCATAGTTCATCATGAAGGATGATTAAAACTCATCAAAATACTTATCAAACAAGCTCTTACATGTAGAGATCGTCAGACATGTTGTTCGTTCTTATTATTAGCATCCTCATCAACTTCTTCAGTAGTAGTCTTTTCATCCTCAACTTTCTCTTTTACTTTTCCTTTTGTTCTTCTTATGTGTTTCCTTTTTCGCCTAGCTCTGTAAATTGAGTACTTTCTTCTCTTCTTTGGCCTTTCTTGTATTGCTACTCCTTCGTTGTTTTCCTAGTTCACAATTCATAGTCATGTGCCAACAAATCAATCCAATAACTAACTTCATTCCTTTCTTTCAAACTAACATATTACTTGTATTAATCTTGTCTTTTCAAACTCAACCAATCAAGGGATTTTACATATGAATTCATTTAAACAAATTAAGAATAGGGAGTTCCAGTGTAAGAAATAACAACATATTCATACTGATCAATTGTTATTAGGATTTTTTGGTGATTATATTCCTTCCATGATACCTCACAATGATTTTCCCTTAAGAAAAATATCGATTGAGTAGACTAATTAATTAAGTTGGACATCTTTCAGCTCACAAAAGTAATCATCCCAGCGATCTCATAAACTCAAAGTTAAATAGATGTAACAATATGCAAGATTACAATTTTTTTATTAGGACAAATGCATGTGAGCTGTACGCCTCATACCAATTTGGCTTTAAATTCTACTACTCAAAGATATACATGTAAGGGGAAAATATTTACGTGACGAACTAAACTAAGTGCTTATATCTCTCTATTACATCTCATACCAACATTAATGCCACTTCTCTTTATTACGTACACACAAAACAATGAATATATGCACATGTAATTTACATGGACGCTTTTTTATAAAGGTTAAGGATTAAGTGAATTCACTACAAAAAAATGCGATTTAGTAGTAGTTAAAAAGGTATATTACAAACAACATTAGTGTCAACCGCTACAAAATACACTATTGTAAACATTTTTGTAGTGGTTTTGTACACAAGAAATAAAACCGCCACTACATTTGTAGCAGTTTGTTCCAACCACTACAAAATTCAAATGTGATAACTCATCTTTGTTAATATTGTAGCAGTTTTATAACCGGTACAAATGTTGGCGCCACAATTTTGTGTGGCGGGAAATGAAAAATGAAAATTTGGCTAAATGTTTGTAATGGTTACAAAACTGCTACTAAATTGAAATTGTAAATTGTAAAAAAATGGCACCAAAAGTTAGTAGCGATTGGATAACCGCTACTAATATCACATGAAATTTCAAACTTGGTGCCATAAAGTTAGTCCCATTTTGTTTTTAAATTTGTAGCGGTAGTATTTCTTAAAATTGCTACAAATATTTTGTGAAATTTAAAAAAAAATTATACAATTATCTGTCTCCATTTTTATAATATAGAATTGAATAGTTTATTATTTAAATAGTTTAACTTATAGTAGTTATTATTTAAAAATAATGATTTAATTAAATTGGATAAGTATAAACTTTATATTGGTAATATTATTGAGGAAATATAGGTAATAAAAAATTATTATGTTATATGCTACAATGTGGTTATCATTATAAAAAGAAAAAGGAAACGGTGAGAAAAGGTCCTGCGATATTTGCAAAAAAGAAAAATTTTGAGAATAAAAATTACGCAAGGGAAAAAAATATTGAAATGAAAGAACAAAAAACTTGTTACCATATTTCATCACCTTGTTCAACTTCTCAACTCTTATAAAAAAAATTGGTAAATGAGAGAAAACGAAAGAGAGGTGGGGTTGAAAGAAATGGGTGAGTATTTGAAAAGAGATGTGCTAGGGTATTTATAGGGATCTGTATTGCATTTATATCGATTAAGGTGACAGGTTTTGTAGCGGTTTACATTTGTAGCGGTTATTGTGTGTATTTGTGGCGGTTGTTATTTTGTAGCGATTTTGGGTGATTTTGTAGAAGTTATATATTGTACTAAAATTTTTAAAATATATATATACATCAAGGGTTACAAAAACAAAGTATAATTTGTTTAATCATTCTTTCTCATCATCCCTACAAAAATTGTATGAAGAAATTGTTAGTATGGTATTATTTTAAACAAAAATTGAATTCAAATGATGTGAACAAATCACCGAGCTATAGGTAATTGTCATCGCCTTCAAGGAAGAAGTTTTCAAAATTGATGGGTTGAAATGGCTCACTCTCATAGGCGATGTTATCACCATCACTTATGTCATAAAGGTCTCGAGGCTTTAAATAAACCACCATGTGCCAACTCCTGTGCCTCTCATCCTAGACATAATAAACTTAGTGTGCCTCTGAGGCAAGAATATACGGCTCATCATCTTCAGAATGACCAGTGTGAATTGGCCGTGAGAAATTTAAAGATGTGATGCCTAAGTCATCAATTGTGAGTCCCCAATAAGTAGTGGTATTTGCCTACAAACACTTGAACAGCGTCACGGTGAAACGGCCTTGGTAATTTAATTCAACGACATTAAGAAGCTTTCTATGGTAAGAGTCGCCTCCAAACTACATGTTGGTGTCACTGTTGTTTGCATAACTCATTGTTCCAAAGGTGCCATAAACACCCGAATTTTGAGTTTGCAATCCTTGATCTCGTGAAACTGTGCAAAACTTGAAACCATTGACATTGTATACTATAAACCTTTTTGCATGGTCAAGAGGGCCGATTGCGAGAGCTTTGAAATCTGGTGAGTATGGGTCATGGCCATTTAGTATTCTACGTGCAAACCAGCTTGGGAATTTTTTGTCGACCCTTTTGTCAACTTTAGAGGATGTTTGTGTACGGATCCTGAGTTGACACTCCATATGACTTCTGAATTCCCTACAATTAATCATGGGAAGACGATCATGAAATGTAACTAAAAAAATGTTATGAAAGATATAGAATAACGTATAAGTGTACAATTCTTACTGAAGGAAGGGTCCAACTTGAGTGCAATTAATCAAGACATATCTATGTTGTAATATCCCAAAAAAGTGATTAAGGGTAAATGACTTCAAAAGTAGATGTGATTATTGATAAATAAACACTTTTGGAGAATACAACGTGAATTGTGATTTGAATGTGTTATGAGCAGTGCCTAAACCCTGTATTTAAGTTCAATTGTGGATTAACATCAAAACTGAATTGGAATAGAGGGAGGGCGCACATTATGCTGAAATGGAAAGTTGGGCAATTTGGTGGTTGTGTTGAATGGTGTTTCAAAACCAAATATGTTTGGATGTGATGAGAATTTGGTTGTCTTCCTTGCGAAAATTTGTGTAGGGAGAGTGTTCGTTATGAAATTGGAACCATTGGGAATAATTGTGCAAAAGTTGGAAATTTGGTCCATTGAAACTCTGTACAGGGCAATTAGTTTGTATGAATGTTTTCAATGTGCAAATGGTGTCTAATGTAATATCCCAAAAAGTGATTAAGGGCTAATGACTTTAAAAGTGGATGTAATTATTGTTGAATAAACACTAGTAGAGAATGTGTGATGGGAATTTGGATATTTTAATGATTCCAATGGCTTCCTTGTGAAAATTCATGTGGGGAGAGTGTTTATTGTGAAATTGGAACCATTGGGAACAATTGTGCAAAAGTTGAAACTCTGTACAGAGCAACCGATTTGTATGGACCTTTTAAATAGGAAAATGGTGTCTAAAAATTCTGAAATTTTCCAGTCTTAAATTTCACATGTCAAGCTTTAAAATGGACATATAATTTGTATCATTTTGGATTTTGAGCTAAGAGTTATGGATTTTTGAAGTTTGCCCAGCGAAATTAAGTATTTTCTGGAACAACATGCAAAGATTGAAATTCTGGGAATTTTGTGATTCCATGCAGAAAATTTATATATTTTTCCTTAAAACTAGACTCAATAAGGGTTCCATAGGCTTTGGAATCACTCCAATTCAATTTTTCTAGAATTAGTGATGATTTTTCAAAACTAGGGCAGAAAATCTGCCAGAAATCTCATTAAGTTCGAAAATAAAGAAATAATGTGATGGCAAGTTTTGAAATTATGAGGTACATGGAAAACTCATTTGGGCTGATGGAAGGACCTTCTTGGACGTCTTGATCATGGGCCAAGAAGAGAAAATATTATGCACATGTTATTTGGGCTTACAACATTATGTTTATGTACATAAAGTGTGATTTTTGGAATTTTACTTTAATGAATAATTAAAGTAAGACATAAAATATTATAAAATCATTTCTCCATCTTCCTCCTTAGCTCATTTCGTGCTGAACCAGCAGCCAAGAGAGAGAGAAAGTTTGAGAGCTTTTAGAGAGAGAAAGAGAAGAGAACTTACAAGGTAGGTCGATTTCTTCGGTGAATTCGTACCTAATGCGTATAACCTTGTTCCTAAGTTTCTCTTCTATGTTATTTAAGGTGTTTGAGAAGCAAATTTGGTGTTCAAGGGGCTAGGGTTTTCAGCCACTCTTGAGAAAAGCTAGAAGGAGCTTGAGGTAACTTCCAAACTTTCGTATATTGCTTATTCTGGTTGTTGTGGGCAATTTAATCGGTGAAATTTTGCCGGATTGCCATTGGTTTTAAAGTTTGGAAATGATATGGCCTAGGGGTTATGCTGCCCAAATTGGGTCTTAATGTTAGTTGTAACCTAATGTAATGGTTAATAAAGTGGTTAGAAGTAGAAAGGAACGCGTTTACGGAGCCGAAATCGTAAAACCACGATTTTCCCCGGAGAACTCATAAATTTCGGCCAGCTCTAGAAATGGGTCTGAGAGTTGGATTTTCAATGATTTGATGGTTCCATTCAGTTCAAGGGTGAAAATTAGATGGGGTTACAGTTGGTCACTTTTTCAGAAAAGGCCGAAAAAGCATAATTATGAAAACGCCCCTAAAACCCTTAAAGTGGGGCTGCCAAGGGTAAATTTGTAATTTAACATTGAATTTGATAATTTCGAGTACGGAAATGGATTCCTTGGGCGGAAATATGTTAGGATAGCCCAGATTAGAATTTCAGGAAAAGTACAACCGAACCGGGTACGGCGGGCCCGGGTCGGGTCCCCGGGGGCATTTTTGTAAATTTTCATTATAGACTCATATAACCCCAAGAAACACTATGGAAGTGTCTAAATAGTTCATTTGGAATTGTAGGATTCGATATTTGCCCTATTCGTGATCCACCTGCGCTAGAGCACAATCGGAAAGAACAAGGTAGTGACTCCTCTCTTATACCTTGGAGTTGGATTTTTGACATTCTGATTATTCCATTGTGTTCGGGAGGGAAAATTAGGTGGGATTACAATTGGTCACTTTTTCGGAAAAACCTAAAAAAGCATAATTACGAAAACGCCCTTGCAACCCTTAAAGTGGGGCTGCCAAGGGTAATTTTGTAATTTGACATTGAATTTTTATAATTTTGAATCTGGAAATGGATTCCTTGGGTGGAAATATGTTAGGATAGCCTAGGTTAGAATTTTAGGAAAAGTGCAGCCGGACCGGGTACGACGGACCCGAGTTGAGTCTCCGAGGCCATTTTTGTAAATTTTCATTATAGACTCATATAACCCCCAGAAACACTATGGAAGTGTCTAAATGATGCATTTAGAATTGTAGGATTTGATATTTTCCCTGAACGTGAGCAACCTATGCCAGAGCACACTTGGAAAGAATAAGACAGTGACACTTTTCCTTATACTATATGTGATGCATTGTATGTATGTTTATCATGCTTTGTGATGATTTCTGATGATGCTATGAATACAGCTAGGGACAGGTGTCATTATACAACAAAATATGTCATTATTGTGAATACAGCGCAAGCTATCGTTATTATGATCACAACGAAAGCTGTCGTATTGTGTATACAGCTATGAGTGCTGTCGTTTGTGGTGAAAGCCATGCATTATTGTGCCGCTGCTATTTATTTGCTTACATGCTATGTGCTTATATATTGTATGAGTGATTTGTTACTACTGGGATTCTCTTGAATCTCATTCTTCCCATTGACTAACCTACAAACAGGGCAAGCGACTCAAAGGATAATCAGACAATCAAGGGTGGATAGTTCAGATTTAGGTTGTGGTTGGCTGTCATATTTTGATTAGGGATCACTGCTTATTCAGTACATATTATTTTAGATATATTTGTGTAATCCCCTAATTGGAATTTGTAAACCGTTAGTTGATATATGAAACCCAGGGGCTATCGGGATTTTGTTGTATACTTTAATATATAAATGTGATTTAACTGCGCAGGGTAATTATATTCGAATTGTGAAATTTGAGACCTGGATTAAAAGATATTTTGAAAGAAATTTGTGAAAATCCTACCATGAGGATGGGATTAAAATAAGTCTTGTTTAACTATTGATCTTTAATCCATTTAATTACGTATTTCGAATCATAATTATGGTTTATAAGGCAGGGGGTTACATATGTGCCTGCAACTTCTCAGTTGCCGTTAGTTCAAAGTTCTCAATTCCTCTAACTAGTTTACCAACACAAGGGATAAATTCTCCTAATATTGGCACAGGTTCAGGATAATCATCTACACAAGGCAGGAGGTTGAAAGCCGTCTCAATGTCATCAAAGTACCTTGAATAGAAATACAAGGCCTCATCCCGTATATAACCTTCAGCTATAGAACCTTCTAGTAATGCCTTATTCCTTATGTAAGATTTTAATTTCTCAATAAACCTACGAAGTAAAGAAGGGAAAATGATACTAAATGCTGAAAAGGGAGACTAGCAAACATAGGAACTAACAATGAGGCACATGTATAAAATAAGTACCTCTCAAAAGGATACATCCATTGGTATTGAAGTAGGCCAGCGATCTTTGTTTCATGAACAAGGTGGACTACAAGGTCAACTATCACAGTGAAAAAGGATGGAGGAAAGATCATCTCCAAATGACAAAGCATAAGGATGAATTTGGATTGCAACCGATCCAGCTCCTCAATGATCAAAACCTTGGAACACAACTTCTCAAAGAAAGAACAAAGCTCCACCAAAACAATAGACACATAGAGAGGAAGTGCATTCTTTATAGCAAATGGAAGTAACTGTTCCATCACAAATGTAAGTCATGATTCTTCAGCCCTGCAACCTTTCGAGCCTTCATGAAAATATATCGTGAAATGTTGCTTGAATACCCATCAGGAACTTTTATTTTTTCAATGTCGCGAGGAAGACTTTCTTGTTCGATTTTGTGAGGATAAACTTTGCCAGTTGAAATTTGTCATGCTCATCTAGCCATGTGTCTTCATGTACTCCCATGTCACATAAATCTTTCCTCACTTGAAGATGATCTTTTGACTTGCCGGGTTGGTTCAGTAGCCTATATAGCACATTGTTGCAAAAAGTTTTTTCAATGTGCATGACATCAAGACTATGACGAAGTAAATTAGATTTTCAATATGGAAGAGTAAAGAAAATGCTTATCTTCCTCTATTGTTAAGGCGCAAAAGCAGAAGTCCTGCCCGTCTTTCACCCTGCTTTTGATGCATCATCTCTTTTTCCAAACTCAAATTCAACATCCTCAAGCTGCTGTAAGATATCTGTACGGGATAAAGTCTGAGGTGGTCTTCTTTTTTTCTTGGTTTCCTGTTGAAGTGATTAAGTTGCAATCTAAACTTGTGCTTTCCATCGAGATACCTTTGATGCCCTATAAAGCATCACTTCAACTATGGGGAAGGCGTACTACATCAAAGTCAAAATTGCAAGTTGGACACGTTGACCCCGTATGCACATTCCACTCGGATAATGTTCTCAGGCTAGGAAAGTCACTAAGCGTCCACATCAAGGCTGCATGCAAGTTGAATAATGTCTTCTCATATGCGTCATATGTCTCAATGCCGACATTTCACAAGTCAAGCAATTCAACAATAAGCGGTTGGAGATACACATCGATGTTATTACCCAGTGCCTTTTTGCCTAGAATGATCATAGACAAAATGAATGAGCTTTGTTTCATACACATCCAAGGGGATAAGTTGTAGGGAACTAAGACTACCCATCAAATACTATCACTTGTGCTAAGATTCCTAATTGGATTGAAAGCAAGGCAAACATTTCTGGGGTCAACTGCAAAAGATAGAAAGTCCTTGTCAAACGTTTTCCAAGCGTTTGTGTCCCAGGGATGTCTTAATTTCCTATCTTCATTCTTATCAACTTCATACCACTACATGGGCTTCGTCGTTTTGGAAGATATAAACAATCTTTTTAGGCACGGCTTCAAAGGGAAGTATTTGAAAATCTTTGTAGGTTTCTTCTTCTGCCTTTTAGCCCTTTCGAATTGTCTTGTATCTTGATGTGTGACATCACTTACAAGTCTTCTTGCTGGAATCGTCTCCCTAATACATCTTATAATCATTGGGGCATGCATCAATTTTTTGGTAGTTTAAACCTAATCCATTAAGAATCTTCTTGGCCTCATAGAATGATGTAGGAATCTCTAGTCGAGGAACACATCTTGTAATAATTCCAGCAACATCGACATTCCCTTATCTATAATTCAGCACAAGCACTTGATATGTTATAATTTGATCAAGAAAGATAATTTTGAGTATTTTTGAAAACCTTAACATAAAGGATGATCTATTTTGTTCATTAAGCTAAAAAAATCTTGAGCTACTTCAATCCTGACGAACACTAACTCTGAACCCTGCACTTCTTTGTTAAAGTTGTCGTCTTGAAAACCAAACACATCACGCATAGCATCATTAATAAGATCATCTTCATCTACTTGCATAGAATCATTAATAAGATCATCTTTATCTACTTGAACTCCTACTTGTGAACTTTAAGAAAGATAATTTTGAGTATTTTTGAAAACCTTAACATAAAGGATGATCTATTTTGTTCATTAAGCTGAAAAAATCTTGAGCTACTTCAATCCTGACGAACGCTAACTCTGAACCCTGCACTTCTTTGTTGAAGTTGTCGTCTTGAAAACCAAACACATCACGCATAGCATCATTAATAAGATCATCTTCATCTACTTGCATAGAATCATTAATAAGATCATCTTTATCTACTTGAACTCCTACTTGTGAACTTTAAGGAATAGCATCATCATGTCTCATTCCCGGTTTCTCACCATGAACTCCCTAGAATGTATAGTCTTCTAAGAAAGGCTTCACAAGTAAATGTTCCTTAACAACTTGTCGTGCATACCACTTCTTCAATTTGCATCACTGATACGAACAGACAATCTTACCATTATAGCTGGAGTAAGAGTAGGCGAAATCTAAGAAATTTTTTAATTCATACAAATATTCTAGAGAATTACATGGCAACCTGATCCATGACTTATCCATATCTAGTGACAAAATTTAGCAAGAGGATGAGTGAATACAGAATGATGGGTACTCAAAAGCTTATATTCAAATCCTCCAAAGTCAAACAATTTGTAGTGGTTCCAAAACCGCTACCTTAAAATCTACCAATAACATTTTTGTAGCGGTTATATTTAAATAAGCAGCTACAAAAAGGATAACCATTAGCGGGATATAAAATTCAAAGTTCAAATGTTTGATAAATTGTAGCGGTTACACAGAAAAAAAACTGGTACAAAAGTTCAAGCCCGTTTGTAGGAAATAAACTTTCAAATTTTAAATTTTAAATTTATAGCGGTTCCTGTTCATCAACTGCTACTAATTTACAATTCATTTTGTAGTGGTTGTTGTGTAGATCCGCTACAAAAGTACAAGAGTGGGAATTAAATTATTCAAATTTCAAATTGATAGTTTGTAGCGGTTTTATATGTTGAAACCACTACAAATTTTCTTGACCATTGTTTATGTCTAAATTTTTAATTTTGCATGTTGTAGCAGTTACTGTTAGTGAAACCGTTAAAAATATACATGTTGTAGCGGTTATAACTTGTAACTGCTACAAAGTAAAGGTTCAATTTGTAGTAGTTATATTGTACAACTGCTATGAATAATATCTTTATTTTAAAGGTTCAATTTGTAGCAGTTATATTGTACAACTGCTACGAATAATATCTTTATTTTTATTTTTTAAATTTTTTTTTGTGCGTTCTAAATGAAAGACTAATCTAACATTAATGAAAACATAAATATACAAATTTTTGTACACATGTTAAAAAGAAAAATTTAAATTCTTTCGCTGTGCCTGCCGATCCTAATAGTGGCATCAGAGCCAGATCAATTGTGCGTTTAAACTAAGTTTATGTTCTTATACATGTGATATATATGGGATATATATAAGTGTTCATAAGAAAACGTCCGAATATGTTAAATCGAAAAGGAATATGTTCAACGTTAATGTGTATTTTTCATATAGTGTTGTATGTTTATGCGATTTGGTGAAATTGTTTCGATTATATGCGATATGTTTAAGTTTCAATTTCGCCACTGCCATCGCGATTTCTATTCTGGATTTGATCCGAAGTAGAATTCATCGTTTAGATTTTGAATAGGTGAAGAACATGGAGTAGAGACACGTTAGGGTCTCTAATCGGATTTAGGGATTTGAAACTTTGGGGTAGACAATCCGGATCAGAAGCATTCTGGGCCGTTGTTTTTGAAATTAGGCCAAAATCCCTTAAGAATTGGACTAAACGAATTTTTGAAAAAAAAAATTGGGTCTGAAATTTTAAAATTTTAAAAATTTCAAATATTTCTTTTAAAAGGAATGTGCCTTTTTCAAAAGCTCCCCTTGACCCCACCTGCTAACCGACTAGCGGGACCGCCGTGACCACCTCTGCATAGCGCAATATAATCTGATCACGACATTTATTGCTTTTCATATTGTATGAATTCTTGTTGTGGTTTATTATTTATACTTGTTTGGGTATGGTGAACACATGGCTTTAGAATTTTACAAAGGGTTGTAATATTTAAATACGGCCTGTGTGCCATGCCTTTCTCTAAATACTCTTGATGTACATTCTCTTCTCATCTCACTCCCCTCGAATGTTTAAACGAGGTTTCTCTCAATGTATTTCTTTTTTTTTATTTAGAGAAGTCATCTCATTGGCTTGGGAGGATTTTAGGTTAGGCAAGTCTTGTTGTGTCACATTTAAATTATGCTTTTGATAAGATCATCGCATGATTACTTTTACGTTTATATGTATTTATCTGTATGAGATATGACCATGATTGCATCCATATAAACAAAACTAATTAATTAAGCCCTCTGAATCAAATCTTAAGTCATAATGTCGTCAATTAATGAATACTTGTCAAAACCTAGATCGCTCAATTGTGGAAACCACCAAAGTAGATGCACTTAAGTTATCTTGATGAGACAAGCTAGAGTAATGGTGCTGCTCATAATATTCATTATTGTTTTGACTTAATTGAGATTAACAAAACGGTTTTGAATCTCAAGGCATTAGATGGGGTTAAACATGCCGGATCATATGATGATTAAATCCCATAAAGATCTAAGAGTTACATGTGAGGTAATTGGTAAATAGGTTACCTACCTAAATAACTTGAATTTAAGCCTCTTGCCAAAGCAGACTTAAGTTTAGGCCAAATATGGATCTTAGCCCACTTATTATTATATTGAGGGTTTTAATTTAGTGGGAGATTACTAACTAACTTTGCATATTTTAATTGCAGAATCATGTCGACTAGTAATACTGCTACACTATCGTTGCGATTGGTCCTTGAGAAGGACAAACTCAATGGGACAAACATTCTTGACTGGTTCAGGAACTTGAGAATTGTTCTCAAGCAGGAAAGAAAGGCTTATGTCCTAGATCAACCCATTCCTGAGGAGCCTGCAGCCAATGCTCCAAGAGCTCAGAGAGATGCTTACATAAAGCATAAGGATGACTCTGTGGATGTAGGTTGCCTGATGCTTGCCACTATGGTTCCAAAGCTCCAAAGAGATCTGGAACTCATGGAGGCTCATGAGATGATTGTACATCTCAAGGAAATGTTCTAGCAACAGGCAAGGCAAGAAAGGTATGAGACCACAAAGGCCTTACATTCCTACAAAATGGCTGAAGGTGCATAAGTTAGTACTCATGTGTTAAAGATGAAAGGCTATATTGATCACCTTGAGAGGCTTGGATTTCCCATGAGCTAGGAGTTAGCTACGGATTTGATCCTCAACTCACTCCTGGAGAGTTATGACCAGTTTGTTATGAACTACAACATGAACAACATGGAGAAATCAATTTCTGAGCTGCATGGGATGCTCAAAATTGCTGAGCAAAGCATTAAGAAAAGGCCTAGCATAGTTTTGATGGTTCAGAAAGGAAAGGGAATGAAAAAGAAAGGGATGGGCAAATGGAAGGGTAATGGCTCAGGTGGTAAGACAAAAGAGTCAAACAAGCCCGAAACCAAGCCTGCACCCAAGAAGGCAAAGCCTCTAAAGAAAGGAGTCAGCTACTTCTACAATGAACCCGGTCATTGGAAGAGGAATTGCAAACTCTACCTGGAAAATCTGAAAAAGAACAAGAAGGATAGCGAGGCTATCGCTTCAGGTATTTATGTTATAGACATTCATTTTTCTACTTCCTCTACATGGGTATTAGATACTGCATGTGGTTCTCACATTTGTACAAATGTGCAGGGTCTAAAGGACAGTAGAAAGCTGAAGAAGGGTGAGGTGGACCTACGAGTTGGAAACAGAGCAAGAGTTTCTGCTTTAGCCGTAGGCACTTATGAATTAGTTTTGCCCAGTAGGCTTTTGTTAGTTTTGAACAATTGCTATTATGTTCCTGCTTTGAGTAGTAACATTCTTTCTCTTTATTATTTGGATAAGGAAGGTTATACTTCCATTACTAGGAATGGTAAATGTTTTATTTATCATAATGACATTTTCTATGCTGATGGTGATTTGCATGTTGGTCATTATATATTAAATTTGGAAATCCTAATAATGGGAATATCTATAACGTAACTACTAAGAGGATAAAATCAAACAATTTGAGTCCGACCTACCTATGGCATTGTCATCTAGGCCACATAAATGAGAAACGCATTTCTAAACTCCATCAAGATGGATTTCTAAACTCATTTGATAATGAAACATATGATACATGCAAATCTTGCTTATTAGAAAAGATGACTAAGGCACCTTTTACTGGGTACAGTGAGAAGGCTACTGAATTATTGGGCCTCATACATTCAGATGTATGTGGACCATTAAATATTGCTGCCAAAGGAGGTTATGTCTACTTCATTATATTTATAGATGACTTTAGTAGATATGGCTATATCTATCTAATGAAACATAAATCTGAATCTTTTGAAATGTTCAAAATATTCCAAAATGAAGTACAAAACCAACTTGGTAAAACAATTAAAGCACTTCAATTTGATCGAGGTGGTGAATATTTGAGTCAAGAATTCATTGACCATCTTAGGAGTTGTGAGATATTCTCACAATTGGCTCCTCCAAGAACACCACAATGGAATGGCATTTCTGAACGGAGGAATCAAACACTATTAGATATGGTTCGATCTATGATGAGTCAAACAGATCTTCCACCGTCCTTTTGGGAACATGCCCTAGAGACAGTTGCATTCATACTAAATCGTGTTCCATCTAAGGCAATTGAAAAGTGGAAAGAAACCAAGTTTATCTTTTCTCAAGATTTAGGGATGTGAGGTATATGTTAAGCAACAAGCCTCTGATAAATTAGCGCCCAGATCCACAAAGTGCCTTTTCGTGGGGTATCCTAAAGAAACGAAAGGATACTATGTCTACAATCCCACCAATAACAAAGTGTTTGTTATTCAAAATGGTAAGTTACTAGAAAGAGAGTTTGTCTCTAAAACAACCAGTGGGAGCAACGTACATCTCGAAGAAATTCGAGAGCCATAAGATAGTACAGAACCATAGATGGAAATTAGAGAAAACTCACAACAAGTTGCTGAGCCTCCTCAAGTAACACAAGGTCCATGAAGATCTGATAGGACACGGCATCAGCCTCAGAGATATGGATTTCTGATTATTGAAGGCCATAATGTGTTGCTCATTGAGCAAAATGAGCCCACCACCTATCAAGAAGCCATAGTGGGACCAAACTCTGAGAAATGGCTAAATGCCATGAAGTCTGAAATGCAATCCATGTACGACAATCAGGTATGGACCTTAGTCGATCCACCTGAAGGTGTAAAAACCATTGGGTACAAATGGGTTTTCAAGGAGAAAACTGACATGGATGGCAATGTAAATGTCTTCAAGGCACGACTGGTTGCAAAAGGATTCACTCAAACTCATGGTATAGACTATGATGAAACCTTTTCCCCAGTTGCAATGGCCAAATCAATCAGAATCCTTTTTGCTAGTGCAGCATATTATGACTATGAAATATGGCAGATGGATGTCAAAACAGCCTTCCATAATGGAAAGCTACTTCAGGATGTGTACATGACACAACCTGAAGGTTTTGTATGTCCAGAGGACTCTGGTAAAATTTGTAAGCTTCAGAGATCTATTTATGGATTGAAGCAAGCATCTCGGAGCTGGAATCATCGTTTTGATGAAGTAGTCAAAGAGTTTGGATTCATTCAAAATATCGATGAACCTTGTGTTTATAAGAAGGTTAGTGGGAGCATAGTTGTATTTCTAGTGCTTTATGTAGATGACATCCTACTCATTGGGAATAATATTCCTACCTTGGAGAGTGTCAAGTCTTGGTTAGGAAAGTCCTTTTCAATGAAAGACTTAGGTGAGCCACCTATATCCTATGGATTAGGATCTATAGGGATAGATCCAAAAGACTAATAGGCCTAAGTCAGAGCACATACATAGACAAGATACTGCATAGGTTCAGTATGTAGGATTCAAAAAGGGGTTACATGCCCATGTCTCATGGCATCCATCGTAGCAAGGATCTGTGTCCTAGTACACTTGATCAGCGAGATCGCATGAGTAAGGTTCCATGTGCCTCGGCCATTGGATCCATTATATATGCCATGTTATGTACTCGACCGGATGTCTCATTTGCCTTAAGTATGACCAGCAGATACCAACAAGATCCTGGTGAGGGTCATTGGACTGCCGTCAAGAATATCCTAAAGTACTTAAGAAGGACTAAGGACTTATTTTTTGTCTATGGTGGATTGGATGATGAGCTCTGTGTAACCGGTTACACAGATGCAAGTTTCTAAACTGACCAAGATGACCTTAAATCGCAATATGGATATGTATTCCTCCTGAATGGTGGAGCAGTAAGCTGGAAGAGCTCCAAGCAGAGCACTATAGCAGATTCTGCAACAGAAGCTGAGTATATAGCAGCATCAGATGCAGCTAAAGAAGCCGTTTGGATCAGAAAGTTCATTACTGAACTAGGGGTGGTGCCTACCATCTCAAATCCAATAGATTTGTTCTGTGACAATAGCAGTGCTATTGCACAGGCCAAGGAGCCTAGGTCACATCAAAGGACCAAGCATATACTCAGGTGATTTCATCTCATTAGAGAAATCAATGATAGAGGTGATATAAAGATATGCAAAGCAGCAGGAGAAGATAATGTTGCTGATCCTCTTACTAAGCCACTTGCACAGGCAAAGCATGAGCGTTATGTTAGGGCAATGAGAATTAGGCAAATTAATGATTGCACCTAGGGCAAGTGGGAGGATGTTTGAAATTGTGCCCTAAGGGCCAATCATTGTACTTTGAACATTATTATTTTAATGAAATTTCTCCATTCTGTTATCATATTATTTGCATGTTAACTGTGATAATTGTATCCTTGGATAATTCATAAAGATTGTCCTACAATGTCCCTGGTCGGTCATCTATGCGGGAGCAGAGATGAAACAAGATCAGTATGACTTTGATAAGATATAGAAATACAAATCAAAGTCTTAGGAACATATAAGAGTAAAAGGTGCTGGACCGACCCACTATGAGAAAGCTACATGGATCAAGTCATAAGCTTTTCTCATGTATAACCACGTCACAATGCCCTAGACCTAAGGTCATCATGGATTCCTACATGAGAGTTGCTAAGCTTTGAACTAGTCAAAAGTCACTTTTGATCGGGTGATGATAAAGGCTACGATCGGGCTTGATGGTTTTTCATACAGAGGAATATGAATGATCAAGATGGAATTTGTCCCTCACATTAGTAGAGAGATATTACTGGGCCCCTCGATGAGTGAGTCTGAGAAATGTATGGCCATACTATGATGGAAAGGAGTTTCCATCTCTATTATCAGGCTACTCAGGAATCGAGAAAGTAATGGTCAGGAACAAGAGGATGACATTATCCATGCCTTATCCTTGATCGATATATCGTGTGACAAAAGGGACGTGACATGGTTGTATGACAGGTTGCATCGTGATAACGATCCTCATATGAATTGGGTAGTCATAATGTCTTGCTAAAGGCAACTTGCGACTTTTGGGTTAGTATAGTCATTAGCCCACTACCAACTTCATATGGGCCTACAGGGTCGCACACAAGAATGGCCCAACATGAGATAATGTTTAATTTAGGGTGGACGTTATATTTATATATATAATATAAAATTCATTAATAATATTATATAGATATATATTTTCGAAATATATATATCTTATATATGTGTGTGTGTGTGTGTGTGTGTGTGTGTGTGTGTGTGTGTATTATATTATATTATTATATTGTGTTAGTTTTAAATTTAATTTATTAAGATATATTAAATTTAATAACTAACATGATAGAGATATAGTATCTCATATTTAATTTATGAAGATAAATTAAATCTAATGGCTCTTTATTTGGATTAAATAAATAGGTTAAATTAAAATTGTTGGACAGATTTAATTTAAACTTAATTTATTTAATTAGTTCATCAAGATAATTAATATTTAATTAATTTTGAAATTAATGATGATTAATTTTGAAATTTGAAAATAGCCCTCATAGGTTATAAACTTGATAGAGCAGATATATTGATATGCACATGAGAATTGAGAGCCGTAAGGGAAACCCTAGGAGACATTAGAGGCGCTAGCACGCAGTCTCGGTTGGAGAGCATTCGTGTAGATATCGGTAGAGGGAGCGGACCTGACGTGTTGGCTCCTAGAGATCGTGAAAACCTTGAATCATAAAAGGTATGAATCCTTCCAACTTGGTTTAAACGCCGTTGATAAATCCTCAATTAGGATTGGTAAAATTTTTAAATTCTTCCGATGTGCCTGCTGATCCTAACACTGGTCCCTTGCGTCCTTCTCATCCAGGAACCGCTCCATCTCAATAATAGTAATCAAGATCTCAAAGTCCTAGTTCGCATCCAAATCGCTGAAACTGATATCCCACTTGGGCTGAACACGCAGCTTTGGAGTGGTCACCTCTTGTAAGGTTGTCTACTATGGGCCTGTCTCTTGGAGGGGCAGTTGTGGTGGGGCCACCTCCTAAGGCTGCTGCGGTGCGGTCGACCCCTGCGACGGCATGGGGAAGTGCCTACCCCCACGCTGCCCTCTGCTGCCTCCTCCCCCACTACCCCCTCTACTGCTGCTCATCCACAAAATAGGTTTGGGGGGGAAGTTTAGCCTCTTTCCCCTTCCTTTGTCTCACTCAAAAGCCATAATATATATATACCTGTAAAAAAATTAATATTAGCATAATTTCTATCAAAATTATAAAATAATAGCCAAAAAAAGAAAAAATCACTTAAAGGATAAGATGTATTATTTAACATATAAACACTACTAGAAAAAAGGGTTTTAACGTCCCTTTTTTGACCTTTTAACGTCTGAAAACAGAGGGACGTCTATGTGAGGGTCGTAGAAAAAAACGTCATTAACGTCCGTAAAACATGGGACGTGGAAGGCAGACTTTAGACGTCCCCAGTTTCAACTGGGGACGTCTAAAGTTGGACCTTAGACGTCCGCAGACCAGCTGGGGACGTCTAATATAAGCTTTAGATGTCCCCAGATGGTCTGGGGACGTCTAATGTTAATCTTTA
Organism: Inga laurina; assembly: GCA_963855925.1. NCBI lineage: Eukaryota > Viridiplantae > Streptophyta > Magnoliopsida > Fabales > Fabaceae > Inga > Inga laurina. Next base: position 50,861,893 of record OY979708.1, read on the forward strand.
GACGTCCCCTGGCCATCTGGGGACGTCTTAAGTGTGTTTTTTTCCCCTTTCATACGCTTTTCTGGGAGTCTTTAGACGTCCCCATGTTCATTGGGGACGTCTAAAACTGTCTTTACACATCCCCAATGAACATGGGGACGTCTAAAACACATTCAGGAGCGAGATTCAATTTTATTTGACGAGCCAACCTTTTCAATTTTGATCTGTAATTACACATATGCCACCGCCCAATATTTTGGGGGTCCCTTTTTCAAAAAGGGACGTCCTTTAGGGACTTTGTAAGTATATTCTGTAGTAGTGAAAGGATAAGATTATATTTTATGTATTAGTTAACAATGAATTTCATAATAAATACCAAAAATGAAATAAATTTGTCTACATGTGGTATTAATTAACTTAACTAATTTTCTTAATATAATCAAATTAGATAAATAGGCCTAAATATTAAGGATAGGGGGGGCATTAAAATTTTGAAAATTGCCTTATTTAAGATGTATTTGCTTGTATTCAAATTGGTGTTTGTTAGATACTGTATAATAAAATTTAACAGTCCAAATATCATTAAACTTATTCTTGAAACTATAATACTTTTAATTTTAATGAAATTAAAATGTAAATTGAAATTAATTTTCAATTGCCAATTTTAAAAAACTGGAAAGATCTAATATTCTGTAAATTAGAATTTATTTATTATTGTAGTTATGAAATTTTAGGAGTTTAAATTTATTTGTAATATTAAATTTGATGAATTCTAAAAAGAAAAAACAAAGAAAATGAGATGCTAATAATAATGCAATGTGAGTAATTCAAAAATCCTGAAGACATGTAGGCATATGTCAGTAAGAAGGCAGACCAGAGAAGAGAGAAGAGAGAAGAGAGAGAGGGAAGAGATAGGATAGAAGAGAGAGAGGTGAGATTATGGGGCCTACCTGCAAAAAGAAAAAAATTCAGCTTCTCCAAAACCATGGTTTTGGAGCCCAAAACTATGGTTTTGAACAAAAAATGGCTTCTAGACAAAATTAGAGTATTTGAGTAAAATTTTCTAAAACCTAGGTTTTGGTTCAAAAAGCACTGTTTTTTTTTTTTTTACCCAAACTCACACTAAGTATTCATATACTCTTTACTTCTACGTTACATAAAATTTAAAAGATAAAATATGCCATTGTACACTTCTTTTTTTCGTTCAACACTAATGAACATTTGAAATAATATAGTTTAATCTGTGAATGACATATATACACAGGCTAATATTATTATCAATTACTATAATAATATTAATAACGAAAAGCCCAAATTACTTAGTTTAAGTAAAATTAATATTATTATAGGTCACAATAATAGTAACAAAAATAGAGAAGAATAAAATGTTGAAAAGGATAGGTTACGTCAACAAATTAGCCCAATTAACTTTTAAAAATGTTAGAGCCTAATGAAAAAAGATTCATAAACGAAAAAATATATATTTTTTCCAAATAGCATTACCCAATTCTAAAAATGTGCTCACATTTAGTATCTAACAGTACCACAAATTTGATTGCCTCTAATAATAAGATACATATGCTTAGAAAAAAAATTGTTATAACATTTCCAAAAAATATAAAGCTACCTATTTTAAAACATTACTAGTATGTTGAATTATTAAAATATTATCAGAATGTTAGGAAGTTAAATATTGAATTCATATACTGTATTATATGAATTATGAAATTTAAGAAATCGACATCTTTTGGTGAAGTTTTCCTTTTCGCACTAACTAGGCAAAGGTCAACAATGCACTCTAGTTTTGGAGCCAACCAACCGAGCTGCTCGCTTTGCCTTTGGGTTCCACACCTATCCGTCTTCTTCCCTCTCCTTTGTTCAAAAGCCCTTTTCCACAAATCTAGATAAACTTCTTTTCCCATACTTATCTCTCATAAATGATAAAAACTATTCACTAATCCAAACACACACTTAGTGTGAATCGTAGTTCTTGTCTTCTTTCATGGCTAATCCTCATCTTCGCACTCTACTACGGTGGCACAAGTGAGCTAAGAAGGACTAGGCAATAGCCGCCGTGGGCTTCACTCTCACCGTCGTCTTTGCACTTTCTCTCATCTCCAATTCTTGGCGAAGCGTAAATGGTTCTGAAAACAACCCCTCATTCGGTCTAAGCAGAAACGATGATCTTGTTGATCTGACTCTTCTTCTAAATGCCAAGGATAGAGACGCTTGTATGTGAACTCAATCTCACTTCATATCCAAATAATTGAAAACAACGCTCAAGAGTAAAGTGTATTACTTAAATTGTATAATTTGAGCTTGTTTTTGCAATTTGCTTGGATGGAACCTTGCCGGGATACCATTTCCAAAAGGGGTTTGGATCCGGCTCTGACAATTGGCTACTTCACATTGAGGTTCTTTTGCTTGCGTGAAACTTTAGCGAACGCTCAAAGAAATGAAAACAGAAAAAAAGATAACTTGAATTGCTTGATTCCAACTCTTTATTTGGATGTAGGGAGGAGGTTGGTGTGATTCGGTTTCTTCGTGTTCTTGATGAAAAATGACTGCTTTGGGATCCTCAAAGTATATGGATAGACAAGTTCATTTCTTGGGAATCTTAAACTCTGACCCTGCTCAGAATCCTGGTGTGGCATCTTCTTCTTATGTTGATACCTTATTGGCCATTGCAAAGATACCATATTGGTTTGGTTTCTTTTAGTATTGTTAGAATCTACAACTTCTATACCCGACTATCCAGTGCTCTAACTCTGACATAAATCCCTTTAACACTATGAGTTGGAACTTTGACCTTTTTGGTACGTACCAAATATACTGTGATTAAATCATTACTCCTAGTCGAACTTCATAAATCCTCATAAACATTTTTCAAAATCTACATATTTAGCTGTGTTGCAGTTGAAATAGTTTTAGTTGGTTGGAAGTGTATATTCAGTAAGCTGTGTTACTTAGCTTGGTGCATCAAACTTCTACCATGATTATGCCCATGGCTATAACCACGTATACTTCCACATCCACGGCCACAATTAGATTCATTTATTACTACATTCGCTTCTGGAAATTGAGTTGAGCCTGTTGGACGACATTCATTATTTTTCAATAAAAGCTCATTGTTTTGTTTGGCCACTTGAAGGCAAGAAATTAATTCAACATAATTCTTAAACCTCTTTCATGATATTGCTACTGCAGAAGTAAATTGGATGTATCCATTTATAACGAGCTTTTGGAAGGATGACCATCTTCTAGTAGTCATACATTTCTTTTAAATTGTTCCAAAGAACAAGTGGGCCTTTTATGGCCAAATATTCAATTTTGAGGCCTTCATGCAAATAGTGGCATAGAAAAATCATGGATCAGGCATTCAAGATAGTAGTCCTTTTCGGTAATGACAAGAGCCACAAATTTATATTTCATAATATTTAAAATAATTCAGACTAATGCAACAAAAGGGCATTCATAAAATATGAAATATAAAAATGCAATATAATAACATGAATTTCATAAAAACTGTAGCGCCCGGAATTTGGAAAAACATGGAGCCGCCACCAAAATTTTAAAGATAGGATAACTTTAGAAACCTTTTTAAAAATGGAAACTCGTCTACAAAAACCATTTAGGGTTCGGGAGTCGATTGTGTATGGGAAAGGTGTTAGGCACCCCATAACACCCATTCATAAGAATGGTTACCCTAAATTAATTATTTAAAAATAAATATGGCCTTTAATTTAATTATAATTACCCAAATAAAAAAAATAAAATATTTACAAAAATAAATGAAATGAAAACTAAAGAAGAAAAAAAAAGAACATTTATTTATAAAAAGAAAATAAGAGAAATATATTTATTTACAAAATTGGACTTGACCTAGGATGAAAACCTAGGGCCTACGTACCCTTTAGAGGGATCAAAGCCCACGTAGTTCGGGGGTAGAAAGGCATGTCACTTGGTTGGTGTTTTTTAGAAAATTTTTATTTAATTTATTTGAGAAAAATATCTTTTTTTTTGTTTGGTTTGTGTTTTTTACTTTTTTTTCAAAAGGCATTTTTTTTATTATCTCATATAAAACCAAATTCATTTACTTGAAGAAAAGAATCTTTTTTTTATGTTGAAACATTTTTATTTGCAAAGAAAAAGAAAAGAAGTGCATTCTCATCATATCATTTATAGTAAAAAATTCAAGATGACAAGAAGATCAAGAAAGATGTGGGGAGAGCATGTACCTTCGATACTGAGTTTTGCTATAAAAGAGACAAAGTGAGGAAGCCAAGAAAAATTGTATCATCAAAGTATAAGAATCCCCTTTTTAATGGAAATATGGGAACAAAATTTAAAGTGAAAGCACATACAACTCTTAATGCATAATCTTAGTCAATTGCCCAAACAACTAATTGAGAGAGAGAAATAATGTGAATATGTATGATATAACATAGCATTAAGACCCATGCGTCAAATCATGTGCTGAACCATCATATATGCCATCAAGAAGCCAAGTAATCACATGAAGAAACAAAAACGTACTCCTTCCCTGACACAAAAATTAATACAAGCAAGAGTTTGATTGCAAGAATCTTATATGTCTGTGCCTCTTGTCATATTGACAATTTCATTGGCATAAGAAAATATATAAACACATGATAGAATAGGGAAGAAAAGAATACAAACAAACTCTCAAGCAGTTCCACCCTCTCTTACACCCACGAGAGAAAAACCCCATATTTTAGAAAAATTATGTAAAAGAATAATAGCTCTTTACCTTGCCTCCTTTCTCTCAGGAATTTTTCCTAAAATTCTTGTCCCTTGCTTCAACCCTTGCACTCCTATTTATAGTCTCAAGGTAGGGTTTTCTTCATAAATGCTCCTTCTTTTTTTAAATTTTTATTTTTGATTTTTATTTGTATTTTATATTAAGAACTACCTAACTTGACCTAATCACCATCAATGGAGGTTTTTTTTTTTAATTTTCGTTTTAATTTTTTTTTTTTTTTGTATTTTCTATTGATAAAACTTCCTAGTTTGACCTAATTACCATTAGTGGAGATCTTTTAATTTTTAATTTTTTTTATTATCCCACCCACAAGTAATTTCCTAATTTAAACCTATCAACATAAATGAGACTTTTTTTTTACAATTTTTTTATTTTTATTTTTTATTTTCCCTTAATGATTGACAATGCCAATCATCATCAATGAGGAGATTTATTTTAATTTTTGGTTTTTAAATTTTTTTTATCTTTTCCCCACAAGTAATTTTCTAATTTAAACCTATCAACATAAATGATATTTTTTCTATTTTTATTTTTCGTTTTTTATTTATTATTTTCCCTTAATGAATGACAATGCCGATCATCATCAATGAGGGGATTTATTTTAATTTAATTTTTTAATTTTTATTATTATTTTTTTCCTTTTAATGATGATCGCCAATTTAGACACCGATCATCATCAGTAGGAGGATTTTCTTATTTTTTCTTATTTTCATTTTTTATTTCTTTTTTTCTTCCAATGATGATTGCCAATTTGGATACCAATCATCATCAATTATTTTTGTATTTTTGAGTAGGGCCTGGACAAAATAGGGTGTTCACATTTGCCCCTCTTTACTTGTTTCGTAGCTGAGAAAAGTGAGATTCTCGTCTATGAAGCAAGTAAAGATAAGAACACGTATTTTGTCTGGCCAAAGAACAAGGCGCTCCCTTGGAACCAAAGAGGGTTTGGACAAAATATAGTGCCCATGCCCCTCTTTACTTGGTTCATAGGGGAGAAGAACGCAAGTGGAGATAGATGATTACCTGGAGTAGAAGTGAAGCGCCTAGTTGTATAGGACTTTGGTGGGGTGTAAAAGAATTGTGCCAGCTGGTACTGGGCTTTGAGAGTGCTTGCTAATACATGGCTTTGAAAGAATAGTACATGCCATTACAGGGCTTTAAAAGAATTATGCCAGGCGTTACTTGTAATATGCTGGATTGTAATCAAGGAATAATAACTTCAAATGATGTAATTAATGTTAATTAAGCATATTTGAAGTATATATTGTGTAATGTGATATCAAGATCATTAGTGATGGTTTAATGAGTATTGTGATAATCAGGGGCAAAACGGTAAATTTACCGATCGATTGGTCAGTTACTGGAGAGGAAACTCTTTGGTAATTAAAATCAATGGTTAGGATGTGTTGAACAAGAGGTGGAATCAAGTGTGGATGGGAGTATGTGAATTCATGTAAGGGTGAAGGATGAGAGGGTGCCAAGTGTCAAAATAAGGACCCTTGGATGAAAGTCAAACTTTCAAACCATTTTCTCTTCTCTCTCTCCCTCCCTAGTCGGTTTGTGTGTGTGTGGAACCAAGAGAAGTGATCATCACTTTCACCAACTCATTTCTCTCTCCATTTTCTCCATTTCCGGCGAGCAAGCAAGAAAGAGAAGGGAAGGGTTTGAAATTTGTGAAGGTAAATGACTTCACAAGCTTAAACACTTTTCATTGATATTGTGCAAGTGGCCAAGAGCTTTCTTTCCATGTTTTCAGACTTGTGATTGGTGGTATGTGGCAAATTGAGGGAACTTGAAAGTTGAGGAAGCCAAGTTCTGAATTCAGCAAGTGAAAGAGGTGAGTTTTTGATGAAGTTTGATGTAAATGTTTTGACTATTGGTTTAGTTTTGTGAATTCTGGAATTTTGCCCTGAATATTGGTAGTAAATGAAAGAGGGAATTGGAGGGAGTGTTACTGTTCAATTGGTAGTCTATGGAACTTTGAATTGGTTAGGATTGATTTGAAGTTGAGATAGGAAGTTTAGCAAATTGTGGTTTTGGTGAATTTGTGGTCTAGAGATGTGAATGTGTTGTTGAGTGGAAATTTGGGTGTTTTGTGATTGCCAATGGGTTCTTTGTGTTAAAGCAAGTGAGAATGAGTTGTGGTATAAGTTTTAGAACCATTGGAACTTGATTGGTTAATTCTGGGAAAAGCCATATCAGTTCTGCGTTTTGGCAACTGATACACATCACTCAAGTGAGAAAGGAACTCACTCGAGCATGATGTAAGTTTCTGGGTATTTTATGAAGGTCTTCGGGCAGAAAGCACGAGCATGCTCGAGTGAGCATGGTCATGCTCGAGTGAAACATGAACATGCTCGAGTGAGCATGGGCGTGCTCGAGTGAGGGTGCATTTTTATGCTGCGGGTGAGCGTCTCAAGTTATCACTCGTAGGTGGATTGTCAAGAGGGAGCGTGGCACTCGCGAGTATTGAGGGATCACTCGAGCACTAGGGTTGGTGCTCGAGTGTGTTTGAGGTTTGGAGGAAAGGGTCACTCTCGGGTTGTCACTCGCTGAGTCTCACTTCCAGGTGCTCGAGTGCTCTTGGGGCTCTGCTCGAGCACAGCCTCTTGTGCTCGAGTAAGAGTGTAGGATTGTCGCGGGGGTTGCTCTTGGGCAAGCACTTCCTGCGTCTCACTCGCATGTGCTCGAGTGAAATCGGGGGGTCCTGCTCGAGCACGGTCTTCTGTGCTCGAGTGAAGGGACAAAAAATCAGTGTTTAGCTTTCTAAAGAGGGATATTTGGGGATAGTTATCCCAACCCTTTAGGCATATGTTTAGGCATTTAATGGCCATCTAAAGAGTCCAAATGAATACCAACTTAAAGTGTTATTGAATTAAGAACTTGGAAAAAGGAAATTAACCAAATGTCCCTATTTTGATTATAGGATTTGACATCTGCTATCCTCGTGAGCCTACTGTGCCAGCAACCGTCAGGAAAGGTTCAGGTAGTGACTTTTCTTTCGTACCATCTGTGATACATTGTATGTGTGTATTTTCATTGCTTTGCAATAAGTTCGTATGTTGCGACTTATGTGGATATGTGTAAGCACCGTCGGTCCAATAGTCTCTGAGTAGCTAACAACAGATCGGGTAAGGGTTGTGAGCCTTCCCGGCGGAGAAAGGGGATGAGGATGAGGTGTGACTATGTGATATGAGGGCCGAAAGGCCGATTGTGAGCCGAAGGGCTATTTGTGAGGCCGACGGGCCTTTTGTGAAGCCGGATAGCTATATGAGCTATAAGGCTATGTTTATGCACTGCCACGCCAATAGTCCCTGAGTAGCTAGCAACGGTTCGGGTGAGGATGGTGTGCCTACCCGGCGGAGAAAGGGGATGAGGGTGGAGTGTGATTTGTGCTGCTGTATGATGATTTACTTACATGCTATGTGCTTATATGTGGTATAAATGTTTAGTTACTACTGGGATTCTCTTGAATCTCATTCTTTCCTTTGACTAACCTTTCAGACAGGGCGAGTGGCTCTAAGGAGAAGCGAGCGACCCGGAGCGGTTAGAGCTTCCTAGGGACATTAGTATGGATTTTGTTGGCCATTCATTTTGGATAGGGATTACTGTATAACATTTAGAGATGTAAATAGTTTTGGAATACTTGGTTTTGTAATCCCCTAATCATGATTGAAACTCTATGTATATATAGATGAACCCGGGGGTTGCCGGGGTTTAAGTTACAAACTCTGATATATATGAATGTAAGTTAACTGCACAGGTGATTATATTCGATAATTGAAAACGAGACCGGGATAGGAAAGAAGTTTTGAAAATTTTGTAAGTTCCTACTGTTTGGTAGGTGATTTAATAAGTTTTGGACTATCCGACGGTCTCAAACCCCTTTTTACTATGCGTTATCGAATCTTAATTACGTTAATTAAGGAAGGGGGTTACATTACTGGGGTTTGAGGGTGCCTGTTGGTATAGGGCTTTGAAAGAATAGTGCCTACCGGTACAGGGCTTTAAAAGAATTGTGCCAAGCGTTATTGGGCTTTAAAAGAATTGTACCAGCCGTTACTGGGCTTCAAGGGTGCCTGCCGATACAGGGCTTTGAAAAGGGTGCTAGTCGTTACTAGGCTTTAAGGGTGCCTGCCGATACAGGGCTTTGAAAGGGTGCCTGCCGATACAGGGCTTTGAAAGGGTGCCAGCCGTTACTGGGCTTTGAGGGTGCCTGTTGGTACAGGGCTTTAAAGGGGGTGCCAGCCGTTATTGGGCTTTAAGGGTGCCTGCCGGTACAGGGCTTTAAAGGGGGTGCCATCCGTTACTGGGCTTTAAGGGTGCCTGCCGGTACAGGGCTTTGGAAAGGGTGCCAGCCGTTACTAGGCTTTGAGGGTGTCTGCCGGTACAGGGCTTTGGAAGGGTGCTAGCCATTACTGGGCTTTGAGGGTGCCTACTAGTACAAGGCTTTGAAAAGGGTGTCAGTTGTTACTGGGCTTTAAGGGTGCCTGCCGGTACAGGGCTTTGAAAGGGTGCCAATCGTTACTGGGCTTTAAGGGTGCCTACTAGTACAGGGCTTTGAAAAGGGTTCTTTGAACATGTGATGCCCTTTGGAGTAGTGCTTATGAAGATGATGACATTGAGAATAATGATGACAGTGATGATAATGTTCTAATGAGGATGACAACGATGATGATGAAGAGGATAATAATGGCCATGATAATGAAGGGAATATCATAATAGTGAATTCATGATAAAGGTGATGACACTAATAATGATGATGACAGTGATGATGGAATCATAATGACAATGATGAATACAATGATAAAGCTGATGATGATGATGATGTTAATGGTGATGTTGATAATGGAGGTGATGACATGCTAATGAGAATGAGTGCAATAACGGTGGTGTTAAAGAATAGCCTGGTAGGTGATGTTGCTCCTTCTTCGTCCTGGTGCCTAACCAGTACCCCCTTACTCGTGTAGTCTTGTTGGAGGTATGAAGATGTGTATAATGAGATTCACATAGATGCCACAGCCTAGAACCCTCAGTTTAGGTTGTGTCCCTTTGTCAACTATTTGACCCCACAACAAAAATTCCATTTGGGACCTTCACTAATGATCCTGAAATTACACAAGTTAAATGGGAGTAGAAAACACCATGTATATCATTGTGAGTGTTTATCCAGCCAAAAGTTGTGCTTTCATTAAAAAGAGTTACACTTATACAAATCATGACACAAAGTTTGACATGTGATTTAAGGGAAAGATATACTAAGGATGAAGATTCATTTAAAGGAAATGATCTTCCAATATTCAAGCGGATGCATAATGGTGAGCACATATTGGTGTAGGTGTGATGCTATTAAGAGGTCCTTCGCTTTCAGTTCTGGGTAGTCCCCCTGATGGTGCCTTGCTTAATTGCCAGAGATATACACTTTTCGATGAATGATTACAGAGTCTTTCAAATAGACAAAGTAAAGAGAGTCATGGGGCTAAGACTGATAACCTTCTTTGATTTTTATTTAACCCTCCCTTTCAGGTTTTTTTTGACTCAACAGCTCCCAATTTGGTGCTCTAATTTTTGCTTAAGCCTCCCTTTCAGGTTTTCAACTATGCGAGCTTTTTTTCTCTTTTTTTTTGGCTCTAACTTTTGCCTAAGCTGCCCTTTCAGGTTTTCAACTTAACGAGCTTTTTTTTTTGCTCTAACTTCTGCCTAAGCCGCCCTTTTGGGTTTTCAACTTAGCGAGCCCTTTTTCTTTTTGATCTAACTTTTGCCTAAGTTGCCCTTTCGGGTTTCCAACTTAGCAAGCCCCCTTTTTTCTTTTTGCTCTAACTTTTGCCTAAGCTGCCCTTTCAGGTTTTCAACTTAGCGAGCCCCCTTTTTTTCTTTTTGCTCTAACTTTTGTCTAAGCTGCCCTTTCGGGTTTTCAACTTAGCGAGCCTCCTTTCTTTTGTTTTGCTCTAACGTTTGCCTAAGCTACCCTTTCGGGTTTTCAACTTAGCGAGCTATATATATATATTTTTTTACACATCGTACTTCTTTACAACATCTGAATTGATTGGTCTTGGTAAATCTTGGCCATTCATGTTTGTCAATATCAATGCCCCTCCAGAGGAAGCCTGCTTAACAACATATGGGCCTTCATAATTTGGAGCCTATTTACCTCTGTCATCTTCTTGGTTTGGTAGGATCTTCTTGAGGACTAGGTCTCCTACTTTAAACCCCCTGGGTCATAATTTCTTATTAAAGGCCCTTGCCACTCATGACTGATATAACTGCCTATGACATATTACCAGTGTTAAGGGACCCGGACCGGACCGGCCGGTCCAGACCGGAACCCGCCGAACCGGTCACTAGACCGGTCTAGTTCACGGTCCAGTCCGGGTCCCAATTTTAAAAAAAAAAAATTTTACTTTTTCCTTTAGAATTTCATACTATAAGCCTAAAATTTTCAATTACTCACTGGTTTGGTCCCGGTTTGACCCACTGATCCTTAACCCAGTACCCCGACCGGTTCAATACCCGGTCCGGGTTTTAATACCTTGCATATTACTGTGAGCCTCTTTTCTTCAATCATATTTAATTGTTCAAATCGAGAATGTATCCATTCGCTTTCATCTAGGTCTGATTCAGCCAAGATTCTCAGGGATGGTATTTCCACCTTAATTGAAGTAATAGCATCCATGCCATAAACTAAAGAGTAAGTGGTTGCCCTAGTTGAAGTATGCATTATTGTACAGTATCCGTGTAATGCATATGGAAGCATTTCATGCCAGTCCTTATAGGTCACTGTCATTTTACCGATAATCTTCTTAATGTTTTTATTGGCTGTCCCAACTGCACCATTCATTTGTGGCCTATATGGTACAGAACTATGATGTTTGATCTTGAACTAGTCGCATAATTCTTTAACTGCTGCCCCGTTGAGGTTTGGTGCATTGTCAGTTATGATCCTCTCCGGTAACCCATATCTACAGATGATATTGGTCTTTAAGAACTTGATGAAGGCCTTCTGGGTAATACTAGCAAAAGAATTGTCTTCCACCCACATAGTGAAATAGTCAATAGCAATGAGGATGAAATGATGACCATTTAAAGCTTTTGGGTTAATCGGCCCGATGACATCGATTCCCCACATGGAAATATAAGACTATGCATCGTAGTCGGAGGAGCATTAGCTTTGTTGGCATATATTTGGCACTTATAACACTTCCTAACATAATTGATACAATCCTTCTCCATAATTATCTAATAGTAACTGGATCTTTAAGCTTGTTTAGATAATGAGTGGCCATTTGCATGTGTACCACAAATGCCTTCATGGATCTCTGCCATAATCTTGTGCGCCTCCCTGATGTCTACACAATGAAGCAATGTCCCATTAAAGCTCCTCTTATACATGACATTATTACTAATAAAAAGCCCATGGTCAATCGTCGGATAGTCTTCTTTTCATTGTGTGTCGCATCTAGTGGGTAAGTACCATGTTGCATATACACCCTGATACTATGGTACCAAGGCTGCTCGTCGTGCTCTCTTCCAATATTAAAGCAAAATGCGGGCGATCTTCTAGTCTCAATCTGTATTGGCTGAACTTGGACCCCACAATCCAGTTGGATCATAGCTGCTAAAGTAGCTAATGCATTAGTGAAGCGATTCGTTTTTTTGGCCATGTGATGGAAATTGATTACTTTTAAAATTTTTGATCAACTCTATCAAATACTCTTGATAAGTGATCAACTTGGGGTCTTTAGTATGCCATTCATCAATCACCTGATAAATTATGAGAGCTGAGTCACTATAGCCTTTTAGGTTTTTTATTCCAAGATATATGGCTGTTTGGAGACCATTAATACAAGCTTCATATTCTGTCATGTTATTAGTGTAGCCAAACCCTAACCTTATAGCAATCAAAAATTGCTTTCCTCTGGGGATATGATTACTACCCCTATACCATTGCCATGCATATTTGCTGCCCCATCAAAATACATTGCCCACTCCTTCGATTTGCTTTCCTCAATCGGATCATCTGTAACACATATGTCTTCATCTGGGAATTTGAAATCTAGTGGCTGGCATTCATCTATGGGGTTTTCCGCTAAGTGATCTACATCGTACCACCCATAACGGATTTTTGAGTGACATATCTTATATCATATTCAGACAATATTACATGCCACTTAGAGACTCTTCCAGCTACATGCGAGCTTTCAAAGATGTACTTGAGTAGGTCTAGTCTAGAAATTAACCAAGTGGTGTAGTAAAGCATGTATTGCCTCAACCTCCTTGTAGCCCAGACTAAACCACAATAGGTCTGCTTGATCATTTGGTAACGTGACTCACAATCATTAAACTTCTTGCTCAAGTAATAGATCGCTTGTTCTCTTCGCTTAAATGCGTCGTGTTGCCCCAGCATGGCTCCCATGGAGTTTGGTCTATTGTCAAATACAAAATTAAAGGTCGTCCAGGTGCAAGAGGAACCAAAATTGGGGGATTTAGCAAATAATCCTTGATTCTATCAAATACCTGTTGGCAATCTTCATCCTACTTCCTTGTGCAATTCTTCTTTAAAAGCTTGAATATGGGCTCACAAGTTGCAGTCAGGTTGGTGATGAATCATGCAAAGTAATTCAACTGCCCCAAAAAGCTTCAAACTTCCTTTTCTGTTTGAGGAGGGGGCATTTCCCATATTGCTTTTACTTTATCTGGATCTACTGTAATCCCTTTTTGGCTTACAATTTCCCAGATAAAGCCTCAAAGACACTTTTGTTAGGATTTAGCCATAGCTTGTACTTGTGTAGCCTTTTAAACAGCTTTCTTAACACCCCAACATGGCTTTCTCCCTCGAAAGATTTAGCTACCATATCATCCATGTATACTTCAAGTTCTTTGTGCATCATATCATGGAAGAGTGTCACCATGGCCCGCTAATAAGTTGCCCCAGCATTCTTTAGCGCGAATGGCAAGATGCGGTAACAATAAGTAGCCCATAATGTAAAAAATGTAGTTTTTTCTTTGTCCTCTTTATCCATAAGGATTTGGTTATACCCTAAGTACCCATCTATGAATGAGTATCTATAGCTACGAGCCGTATTATCAACTAGGACATCAATATGAGGCAATGGAAAATCATCTTTTGGGCTAGCTTTGTTTAGATCTCGATAATCCACACACATTTGAATTCTGCCATCCTTCTTTGGGACAAGAACAACATTTGCTATCTATTGTGGGTATTTAGCTACTTCCAGGAAACCTACTTTTAATTGCTTTATCACCTCATCTCGAAACACTAAGAACATATCGGAGGTAAGCCTCCTCAATTTTTGCTTTTTAGCTTTGGTGTTTAGGAATAAGGGAATCTTGTGAGAGGCAATCCCTGAATCAAGGCCTGACATTTTTTGATAGGACCATGCGAACACATCTATGAATTCTTTGAAGAGTTCAACTATTTTCTCTCTTTCGGGGGTTATCTACTATCTTTAGTTCTCTCTTTTCTTCCTCTGTGCCCATATTTATTACTTCAATTACATCTTCATGTGGGCACATTCTATTATCGTCAGATTCAAGGATTTTTCATATACTTGAATGATCTCATCATCATCACACTCATAATCATGCATGTCAATGGCAACAAGTGAATCATCATTCAGGGACTCAGAAACCTCTGCGTTGGACAAGAGTTCCAAGGAAATCGATTTCCTGGAGGGCAAAAAATGAACAATGAATGAATAGAAGGAAAAAAAAGGAAGAATGGATATAAATAAGTGATTTTTATTTGCATATCATTCTTCATTCATGATTCATATAAGAGCTAGCCTAAAGGCGCATACAAAACATAAAAGGACAACTTTTTTGCTACACATGTTACTCTAAAATAATAGAATTGAAAGTGTCCTCACTCCCAATTTTCCAGAGCTCTTCCAGAATCATCAGCTGAAATCCATGTGTAGTTCTTTTTGCCTATTATTGAAATCATTGCAACAGTCGGCTTGCTTAGCACTTTAGAGGACATCAGGAATTTCTTCCTTATATCGGGATTTAAGAGTGCTAATCTTCCCTCCCTATCCAATGATTCATATTAGATTTGGCTTCATTTCCACTACTGGCTGCCATCTGACGACTACGTGAGTGTGTGTTGTATGAATGCTTAGGGGGTAGCTGGTTAGGACATTTAGATGGAGCAATATTATATCACCTGCCTATAAAGGAACAAAATATCATTAGTTTATTTGAACTCACAATTTCAAACGAGCATAGCGAGTTATCCATGGTAATTAGCATAAAGTTATTCTGGTACAAGCATCATCTAGCTTCCTCAGGGAATCTATTATTCCACAAGGAGAACTAGAGTTGACCATTACATTAGAGGGACTCTGAGTCCCATCCTAGCCAAGATCTTATCATTGGCCATAGTGATAAGCATGCAATACACCTTTCCTATAGGAACTTGATTTAAACCTGGTTCTTTTGCCATTTAACCTTTGTGCTAAATTTTTAGTTGTTAGATAACTTGCTTGTCCTTTATTAAAAGAAATAGAAGGAAGAGTTAGAAAGTATTTTTGAATGCATGCTATGCAGATGATTACATGTGCTTTCTAGCCTTGATATGGGTGATAGACATTGAGAAAAAGAATTTCACCACCTCAAGAGATCCAATACCCCACAAAGAGGATGAAGTGCCCATTATCCTATGAACGGCCCAAGCTATTACGCGGTTAAGGGTTTTGTTAAATGCTTATTATGTCCAAGGCTCATATCAAATGAAGCTAAATGTCAATAGATGATGAAAGGATACCTCATGAGACATGAAAGATTGATGACTTATACTCCAAGTTTTGATATGGGTGATGGACATTAAGAAAAAGAACTTTACCTCCTCAAGAGATCCAATACCCCATAGGGAGGATGAAGTGCCCATTAACCTGCGAATAGCCTAAGCTATTACACGGCTAAAGGTTTTGTTAAATATTTATTATGTCCAAGGCCCATATCAAATGAAGCTAAATGCAAATGGATGCTGCAAGGATATCTCATGAGACATGAAAGAGTGATGACTTATACTTCAAGTTTTAATATGGGTGATGGACATTAAGAGAAAGAACTTCACCTCCTCAAGAGATCTATTACCTCATAGGGATAATGAAGTGCCCCTTAACCTGTGAATGGCCCAAGCCATCACGCGGCTAAGGGTTTTAAAAATGATGATTATGTCCAAGGCCCATATCAAATGGAGCTAAATGCCAATAGATGATGCAGGGATACCTTATGATACATGAAAGAGTAATGACTTATACTCCAAGTTTTGATATGGGTGATGGACATTAAGAAAAAGAACTTCACCTCCTGAAGAGATCCAATACCTCATAGGGAGGATGAAGTGCCCATTAACCTACAAATGGCCCAAGCTATTACACGGCTAATGGTTTTGCTAAATGTTTATTATGTCCAAGGCCCATATCGAATGAAGTTAAATGCCAATGGATAATGTAAGGATATCTCATGAGACATGAAAGAGTAATGACTAATACTTCAAGTTTTGATATGGGTGATGGACATTAAGAAAAATAATTTCACCTCCTCAAGAGACCTATTACCTCATAGGGAGAATGAAGTGCCCATTAACCTGCGAATGGCTCAAGCCATCACGCGACTAAGGGTTTTAAGAAATAATGATTATGTCTAAGGCCCATATCAAATGAAGCTAAAATGCTAATGAATGAGATAATGATACCTCATGAGTCCTAAAGGATTATCTCTTATTGATATGTTTTCTAACATGATTGATATGATGATATCATGGTCTTTTAGGGTCATAGACCCTTCGACTATGGTTAGCTATCTAATGCACACACCGTCCTTGTGATGTATCTTTATGTGGAGTGATGCTAGATACATACTCAGGTGAAGCGACAGTTAGTCACTTGATCCTAAGGGTTTCATTGATTATGCATGGATGACAATAATGATTATTAACAATAAATAAATATATGCCCTCCAGTGTCCTATTTTAGGAATAACCCTAGGTCCTAATAAAGGCAGGTACTAATTAATTGAGTAGGTCGATAATTTCCACTAATAGGTGTAATGGTTTCAAGGTGGTTCTAATTCTCACATATAAGGGCCTCCTAACTGCCCTCATCGTAAAGATGAAGACCCCATTTAACGAAATTGACCTTCAGGGGGTTCTAAAAACCCCACAGGGATCAACCTTGCTAAATGAGTAACAGCTAGGATGAAGTCTTCACAGTAACCTCAGGGGGTTTTGAAAACCTCACAGGGAGACCACTAGAAACTTCCACTCATCTAAGGAACTCACAGACCCGGGTATAGGGCCCAAAATGTGTGTGAGGAGAATAGTGTGTGTTCAGTGTGTATGGAGAGCATACCAACCTATGGGCCTAGGTTCTACCCAACCCTCATTTGCTAACCAGATCACGAGATAGATAGAAAAAAGGGAAAAAAGCAAACAAATAAATGAATAAGGAATTTAATAAATAAAAAAAAACTATTCACAAGAAAAATAAGAAAAGGGTAATTAAAATAAAATTAAGGCCAAATTATTTTTAAACACTTAACTTAAACGGGCTTGACTCTCAAACTTTACCTAGTGGAGTCGCCAAGCTGTAGCGCCCGGAATTTGGAAAAACATGGAGCTACCACCAAAATTTTAAAGATAGGATAACTTTAGAAATCTTTTTAAAAATGGAAACTAGTTTATAAAAACCATTTAGGATTCGGGAGTCGATTGTGTATGGAGAAGGTGTTAGGCACCCCACAACACCCATTAATAAGAACGGTTACCCTAAGTTAATTATTTAAAAATAAATAAGGCCTTTAATTTAATTATAATTACCCAAATAAAAAATAAAATATTTACAAAAATAAATGAAATGAAAACTAAAGAAGAAAAAAAAGAACATTTATTTACAAAAAGAAAATAAGAGAAATATATTTATTTACAAAATTGGACTTGACCTAGGATGAAAACCTAGGGCCTACGTACCCTTTAGAGGGATTAAAGCCCACATAGTTCGGGGGTAGAAAGGCGTGTCACTTGGTCGGTGTTTTTTAAAAAAATGTTTATTTAATTTATTTGAGAAAAATATCTTTTTTTTTTGTTTGGTTTGTGTTTTATACTTTTTTTCAAAAGGCATTGTTTTTATTATCTCATATGAAACCAAATTCATTTACTTAAAGAAAAGAATCTTTTTTTTTATGTTGAAACATTTTTATTTGCAAAGAAAAAGAAAAGAAATGCATTCTCATCATATCATTTATAGTAGAAAATTCAAAATGACAAGAAGATCAAGAAAGATGTGGGGAGAGCATGTACCTTCGATACTTTGAGTCTTGCTACAAAAGAGATAAAGTGAGGAAGCCAAGAAAAATTGTATCATCAAAGTATAAGAATCCTCTTTTTATGGAAATATGGGAACAAAATTTAAAGTGGAAGCACATACAACTCTTAATGCATATCTTAGTCAATTGCCCAAACAACTAATTGAGAGAGAGAAATAATGGGAATATGTATGATATAACATAGCATTAAGATCTATGCTTCAAATCATGCGCTGAACCATCATATATGCCATCAAGAAGCGAAGTAATCACATGAAGAAAAAAAAACGTACTCCTTCCCTGACACAAAAAAATTAATACACACAAGAGTTTGATTGCAAGAATCTTATTTGTTTGTGCCTCTTGTCATATTGACAATTTCATTGGCATAGGAAAATATATAGACACCTGATAGAAGAGGGAAGAAAAGAATACAAAAAAATTCTCAATCAGTTCCACCCTCTCTTATACCCACGAGAGAAAAACCCCATATTTTAGACGAATTATGTAAAAGAATAATAGCTATTTACCTTGTCTCCTTTCTCTCAGGAATTCTTCCTAAAATTCTTGTCCCTTGCTTCAACCCTTACACTCCTATTTATAGTCTTAAGGTAGGATTTTCTTCATAAATGCTCCTTCTTTTTTAAAATTTTCATTTTTGATTTTTTTGTATTTTATATTAAGAACTACCTAACTTGACCTAATCACCATCAATGGAGATTTTTTTTTTTAATTTTTGTTTTTATTTTTTTTATATTTTCTATTGATAAAACTTCCTAGCTTGACCTAATTACCATTAGTGGAGATTTTTTCATTTTTAATTTTTTTATTATCCTCCCCCCACAAGTAATTTCCTAATTTAAACCTATCAACATAAATGAGACTTTTTTATATTTTTTATATTTTTATTTTTTATTTTCCCTTAATGAATGACAATGCCAATCATCATCAATGAGGAGATTTATTTTAATTTTTTTTTTTAATTTTTTTATCTTTTCCCCACAAGTAATTTCCTAATTTAAACCTATCAACATAAATGATATTTTTTCTATTTTTTTTTGTTTTTTATTTATTATTTTCCCTTAATGAATGACAATGCCGATCATAATCAATGAGGGGATTTATTTTAATTTACTTTTTTTTTATTTTTTTTTCCTTTTAATGATGATCATCATCAGTAGAAGGATTTTCTTATTTTTTTTCTTATTTTCATTTTTTATTTCTTTTTTTCTTCCAATGATGATTGCCAATTTGGATACCAATCATCATCAATTATTTTTGTATTTTTAAGTGGGGCCTAGACAAAATAGGTTGTTCACAAAGACATGAAATAAGTCATATAGTAAAATTACAAAAAAAATTAAAACTTGAAGCCATTTAGTTCTTATGGCTTCAGGCCAAGTAATATCATAGTAAGAAATTAAATCTATATGGCTTATGACCATTTATCGTCTGGATAAATAAAAGTTGAACATGGCCTCTGGCCATTTATTTTCTGGATAAATAAAAGTTGAACATGGCTTCTGGCCATACAATAAGATAGAAAATGAAAGTTATATGACTTTTGGCCATGTAATCTCAAAATAGGAGTCAAAGAAATATGGCTTCCAGCCATATAATTTAGAATAGGAGAATCAAGGAAATATAGCTTCTAGCCATACAAGAAGATGGAAAAGTATATGGCTTCTGGCCATATAATAGGGAATCAATATAACAAGGGATCAAAGGAATATGGCTTCTAGCCATATTATAACAAAATAAGAAATCAAAACGATATGACTTTTGGTCATATAATTTTAGAATATGAAATCAGAGGTGTATGGCTTCTGGCCATACTAATGTAACAATAATAATACAAAAGAACAAGTAAAGGAGATATAAGATATAAAAACAATAGTAATCTCGTATAATCTCCAATCTTAGCTATAGAACCCGATGTTTATAACAATTGGTAAAAGTATCTCTTTAATTCCATATAATAGGTCAAATTATCCTAGATAGATAAGATCAAATAAAGATACGGTAAAAGAAGGTAGATGAAATCGTCAAATAAATGATGAGAAGATCATACCTTTTGTGGAGCTTTCGTGCTGATAATGTGTTATGAAAATAAAAGATATATGAGATAAGAGAGTGAGAGATAAAAAAGACAATGATTCAATAGAGAAAAGGGGGAGTAATTTTCATTCACTTATGTGCTTACAATGCTTGGCCCAAGGTCTCTATTTACATACCTTTACCACTAATAAGAAACTTGGAGAGGAGGCAAACTTGAAGAGGAAGAAAACTTGGAGGGCAAGTTTGCTTGGCTAGCAAGCTAGCTTGAATATGAGTCAATAGACATCCACATAATTAATATTCATGACAAAAGGGAACTTGTAAAGAAAAAAGGAGTTATTCAATATATAAAAAGTCAAAAGTTTCAAAATTAATGACTCTATGATCTCAAAATAAACCACTAGAAATTGTCCTCTTTCTAAATGACCCTCTAGCAACAAAACCACCGGCTCACTGATCACTCCTTTTAAACTCATTCAAAAGTCAACTACAACTCCAAATTAAAAAGTAAAAACCTTATTCAATGTCTTCCTTTCTAAATAAAGTAATAAAACAAGCACTCCAAAAAAGTCAACTCCCTCATCCTTCCTCTTCTTCCCTCCTCCCCTCTTTCTCACATCTTCTTCTTTCTTCTCCTTCCTCTACTTATTCTTTTAAAGCTCACAACTGTGAGCTATAGCCATTCCTCAAATAGGTAATGGTATCGCAAAATCTGCCTATACTCCTCCGGCAATGGAGATATCTTCTGCTAGTATGAGATGCTTCCCGTCAATCCCTATGAAAAGTCTCTCGGCATTCAATCAGCTACACTCAACCCAACCCATTTCAATTATCGTCCACCTCCAATATTTTCTTCGACGAGGATTTCACCAAGCAGATGACTTCCAATGAATCTTCGACACTTCCATAAGCACAAACTCTTTGTAACAACCTGACCGTAATTATACCCAGATTATGAAATTCCAGAGAAATAGAGACTAATAACACAAAAATAACATTTATAATCCCTCATCTTCAAGATGGGGTATTCAGAAAATAGTTCAAAATATATTCAACCTAGTCTTACATTCACGTTTCGAATATAATTACTTGAGGAATCAAATCACATTGATAAATATCAGAGTGTGTAGTTAAAATCCCGACAACCCCGGGTTACATGTATATATATATATATATAATGGATTTAAGGTTTCCCAAAACGGGGATTACATATCCAAATTTATATTTACATCTCATATACATACAGTAATCCTAAACCATAACAGATAACCAACAATCCAAAATTAAAATGTCCCTAAGAGATCCTAACCACTCCGGGTTGTCTGCTTCCCTTTTGAGCCACATGCCCTGTCTAAAATGTTAATCATTGGAAAGAATGAGATCCTAAATAATTCACAAGGCATAAAGCATCACAAAGCTCCATAAGGTGTCACAATGCATCACAAAGCAGTAGCAATAACACAATGCATTACAAACATACATACAATAATTCACATACAGTATAAGAGAAAGAGTCACTACCTTGTTCTTCCTGACGTTCCTTGGCACAGTGGGCTCACGAGTCTGGCAAATGTCAAATCCTATAAACCAAATTAGAGACAACCGATCAATCTCTTTCCAAATGCTTATTTCTATAATACTCTAAGTTAGTTATCATTTAAACTCTTTAGGATGACCATTAGAGGCCTAAACAAATGATAAAAGGGTTGGAAGAAACTACCCTAAATACCCCCTTTTTTGGAAGCAAAACACTGATTTTCAGCTGGCTCACTCGAGTGAAGATGACCTCACTCGAGTAATAAGAGACTTGCACTCGAGTGAGAAAGGCTCTCACTCACAAGTGTTTGACTGTGAGCAACAACCTTGACTAGAAAGTACTCATAACACTCGAGCATAAGGTTTCACACTCGAGTGATGGCTCCAAATTCACTCGAGTCCCCAAAAGTGCAACATAGAAAGTGCTTGCCCGAGAGCACAGACAACTTTAGAGGAGGAAGCTCACTCGAGCACAACCTTTGGCACTCTGGTGAGAAGACTACACTTGTGAGTGTCAGATCACACTCTTGACAAATGGCCTGCGACTGCTTGGCCGAGAGCAACTCTTAACATGGCATTACACTTTCACTCGAGTGAACCCATGCTTACTCGAGTGATGGCCAATATCACTCACGATTCAGAAAGTGCACTCGCGCTTAGGCTTGGAAGTGCAACAAGAACTGAAAGAATTTTGGGCGAAAATATGCACAACACTTGAGTGAGACTCATCCTCACTCGAGTAAGGCTTATCTGATTGCTAAATCACAGTAAATGATAGAAATTCCTAGATTTACCAAAATTGATCCCAATGGTTACCAAACTTAACACAAATCTCATAACCCCTTAAAATCCCATGAGGAACCCATTGGTAACCTCCAAAACACTCAAAATCCATCCTAACAAAAATTCATACTCTTGGGTCTCTATAACACACACAATACCCAAAATCATTCAACCCACTTCGAAAATTCCAAAACCACATCCAACACTCAAATAACTCCACAATGAACCAATTCCAACATCATTCACCATGTAATTCATACATTCAAAATTGGCATAAAACCAGGGCAAATTCCAAAATTCATCATACTCAACCAAGAATCACTATAAATATATCAAAAAGCATCAAATCCTTACCTCTTCAACTTGCCAAAGCCAAAACCTTGATTCTCAAACTTTCAAATTGCTCTAACACCCAAACTACCACCTTTCAAAATTTTGAAACCACCAAGATGAAGCTCTTTATACTATGAATAAGTTTAATGAAGAGTGTTTGAGCATAAGAGGACCATTACTCACCAAAGATCAAGCTTATATTTTTCTCTTTCCTTCTCAAAGTCGCCGGAAATGGAGGATAGAGAGAAATGGTGAGAGATGATGAAAATGAAGATGATGATGCAAGTATATTTTCCCTTCCAAAAGCTCAACCGAATAGGAGAGAGAAGAGAGAGAAAAAGGTGAGTGGTTGGTAATTGCATGATCCATTGGTCCACAAAATGACACTTGGCATAATCTTGCTCACTCTTTCTGTGAGCTCATATAATCTCAAAGCACATGATTCTGACCTATTGACAATAAATCTCAATCATTGATCTTTAATCACCAATGAGTTTCCTCTTTGGTAACTGACCACTTGGTCGGTAAATTTCTAATTTACCATTTTGCCCCTGATTTTTACTATGATTATTAAATTATCACCATGAACATCTATATCAAATTTGCATCACATTTCTCCAAAAGTGTTTAATTACACTAATTACAATCAATTTCAAAGTCATTAGCCCTTAATCTCAAATTGGGTTATTACACTCTTCCACCCGACCTTCCATATATCTTGCCAATTCATCCCAAGTAGGGGCTCTACTTTTGACGCAACGCCGTTGTTAGAGTCCTCTACTTCCTTTACCTCCATGCCCCTTCATTATCATCATCCTTGTGGCACCTCTTTAGAAGCTCTGGCATGATGTTGAGCTCCTTAGATGTTGGGCTTGAGCCAAGATTGAATGGGAGCTCCATTGAAGAACAACAATAAGAATGCTCTGTATTTGTGAAATTTAAAAAGACCTTATCTAATCACAAAATTGGGTCTTTGATACAACCCAATAATAACTTGAAGAAGATTTTTTTAGTAAGCAATTCCAATGTTGCATCGATCAAAGGGGTGGTTTCGATAGGAGAGCCTACTTCAGAGAAGCAAAAAAACAATGAAGAAGAGATTGAAAATGATGAAGGTTTTGTAGTGTAAAGTATGAATTTTCAATGGGCTCAAGGAAGAGCAAGGGAAGATAGAATTCATATTATGATTTCAGAGGATGATGGTTGGGTTTTCATTGGAATCTATGATGGATTTAATGGATTTAACAGCCCAAATGCCACTAATTACCTTCTGAACAATCTCTTTTGGTCTATTCATGCTGAATTAAAGGAGTTACTCAGTAATGGTGATTCAGAATCAACAAATGAAGAATGTTTGAGTCATTCCGATATGCTAAGAGCACTTTCAGAGGCATTAAGGAAAATAGAGGATGAATTTTTGAAGGATTTGATGAGACAATAACAAAGGATCTAGTGTCGTCTATGATGGATTCTTGTGTTTTAGTGGTATTGGACTTTGGGTACAAGTCCACCTTTGATGGGCTAGACTATTTGATTAGAATACAGGTAGCCTAATCAAATAAAAAAAATCATCATTAATTATGGATTGGGAAATAAGTTAGTATAATTATGAGATTGTTAATTGCGAAACAAGTCATCATAGTTCAGGAAATTAATTGAGAGTTAATTCTCCTGATCACTAACTTGGAAGGCAAAAAGGGTGCACATTATTTCCTAATTATTGGCCAACATAAACCACGTAAATAGGATGTGCCTCCTTCAGTTATAACCACCCCTGCCATTGAGCTATCTGGCTATTTCTCTTCTCTCCTACCATCTTTCTTGTTCTGATGATCTACTGTGCCAATCCTAATTAGGCTCTAATAGTCTAATAATTATGTGAGCACTATTATGTTCGGGTTATGGAGTATTACAGCTTTGACCCTGATCTGAATGTGGATTAGCCTTGGTACGCTAGTCCATCCTTTGTCCATATTTTTTCCTACATTGGTATAAGAGCCGGATGATCCTTGAGGCTATGATTATTCTTTGTGAATAACTATATGATATAATTTGTTTGTATCACCATCTAATTCTGATATGCTATTATACACATGAATATATAATGTTAATATGTGAGTATATCTTCTCTTTTGTATCCTCTTCTCACATACATACATATGTAGATTTTTTTTATGCACGTTGATTTTTTTTACTAAAAAATGATGCTTTAATGCTTCTGAGCTTTATATATGCATGTGTCGCAATATTTGAATACATAAATTCAATATTTACATAGAAGTATATGTGTCTTTTAACTCCTACATGCCCATGAGAATATATATTTTTGTGCATACATGAGTTTGACAATCTAGGTTTTTCTACTTATACCTGAGCATGCATCTATATTAGTCTTTGTTCTTCATACTTCTTCTTCACCTCCTTACTTCTTCAATTTCATTAAAGTTGAGTTTTTGAAACCTGTATGGAATCAAAAACAAGAGACTTAACTCCTCAGAAGGTAGAAAAACTCTTAAAACATAGAGTACACACATCCAAGTTACGTTAAGGAGTACCGTTGACGTTGGTGAAAAATTAGGCTGTTGAAACTAAGTGTTTTTGCCTAAGGTAAGGCCATAAGTTTGTAGAGCTCAAAGAGATGATTCCAATGACACTTAGAATTAGTCAAACGGAGTTTAGTTAAGGGAGAAACGAAGGAAAGAAATTGGCGAGTCGCCTTATCACCTCTACCACTTGACTCACAATTTGATAATTGAAAATGACATTTTTAGACCAAAAAAATTCCATGGATTTGTAGTTCGTTCAACAATGATTCCAACAACACCAAGAAAGCAAAAAATAGAGCTAAAACGAGGAAGATATGACCTTCTTAAGTTTACGGGTCACGATAACCCCCGAAGCTCCAATAAGGTCAAGTTGACTCAGCTGGAGGTTGAAGACGATGACGTAGTAGTCAACCTACCATGTCATCAATCAACCAAACCAAGTGGCGCCAATAAGAGAGTACCACATCAGCATTTAGAGACACGTCATCGGTCAACTATAGCCACGTCATCCATTGACCAGCTACGTAGACTGAGACACGTCATCCCACATCATTGGAATTTTGTCTTAGAAATGACCACTCAGGAGCTATAGGTGGTAATGTGGTCCGGCCCACCTATAATATGGGTTCTGGGTTGGGTGGGCTAAATGCCAACCCATATTGATGCGGTCCTTTTAGGCTTACACGAGCCCACACCAAGATAGAAGGAGAAGATCTGAAAGAGGCGACAAGAGTCACGATCAGTCGACCAAAATGATAGTCAGAGTTGGGAGGCTAAGCCCTCACCTTTACTGTCACCAGAAATCGACTTCACACGAGTCCTTGCCAAGATAGAAGGAAAGGGAAATAACTTCAAAAATACATAACTCTTAGGATACAAGT
The DNA here is from genome assembly GCA_963855925.1 of Inga laurina. Lineage (NCBI taxonomy): Eukaryota > Viridiplantae > Streptophyta > Magnoliopsida > Fabales > Fabaceae > Inga > Inga laurina. Next base: position 50,888,118 of record OY979708.1, read on the forward strand.
CCAAATAACTTATATGACCTATCAAATTAAAGCTTAATATGTCTACTTTTACTTTCAAAAAATTTAACATTTATTAGACATCATTTGGTTATCCAAAATGATCACACAACTAGACTGCCACACAAGAAAATACATTGGCAGCAAATCCAAATTTTACAGTTTGTGTTTGAAACATAATCATGTTGTGTGTGACCACTAATTGCCTTATTTTGTCATTTCATATGCTCTTTAATTTACTATTTAATTCTATTAAATGCACAGAGTACAAGGAATTTTGGTGAATAAAATTTGGGATGTTACATTTCTCCCCCCGTTAATAAAATTTCATCCTCGAAATTTTGGATATCACATAATACTAATTATCCTCGAGGAATTCCATCTTAGTATGCAACTCATCCCCGTGGAATACATGTTCTTAAAGCATGCATCACAAATGATCTGATGTGTGTGCCAAATGCCTACCGAAACTCACATATTTAGCCTATTTAATATTTAGGTGCCACACAACCCATTACTACACTATTTGTTTATTAGGTCTTACTGCCCTATACAAACATGTACACTGGTTGCCTGTAAACATGACTGTCTGTATCTATGACTACTTGTCTGATGTTTGAGAACAAATGGCTATCTGACCCTCACTGACGGTATTGTGTGCACTGTTCAGCATCAAATAACTATTTGACCCTTACTGATCATATTGTGTACACAACAACATGAATGGGTAACTGATTCTGTGAGGCTACAACTGTTAAGAGATATTTGCCACCACTATGCCCTACTATTATAGGGCTTATCCCAATCTCTACCAACATATTTCACCACAGACCACATAGATTTAATCACTATAGACCACACAGTTAGTGTCATTACCTTGGCTTTTCCTAGATGATATTGGATTTCTGAGTTGAAATCTTTAAGCATCTCTATCCATCTGCCTATCTATAAGGATTATGTTGCTTGTCCCCTTTCTGTATTTTGTTAACATGCCCAGTATTTGCTGTATTGGGTCAAGTCTAACTTCTTGACCCTACCCATCACCTGTACCTCTTTGTCTCACCATCTTTGTGTTTCACTATATGGAAACAAAGAAGAGGTAAATGTCACATAGTCACAAGGGTATATCTACTATTTCATATTGTTTTGGGTACACATATACGCCTGAAATAAAATATTACAAACATTTATAGTTGTAGGAAAAGCTTGAAACAACATACAACCTCTAAACTACTATACAACATGTGCCTGCCCTTTTTCATAACATGTCACCACATATACATGTGACTTCCCAGAGGGTCACCCATCCCAATATTTCCCTGGGTTGAACACACTTAACCTTTGTGTACCCTACCAAAATGCAGATACAGACTCTAACTGCTTCCAACCATCGGTACCCCGTGACTTCCTTTATCTCAAAAATCGTGCCCAATGTCTCTGGGCATCAAAATACTGTGTATGGACTGCATATGTACATGCACTAGGTCACGTGCTTTATGATATGCTCCCTGAAGTCCACCAAGCTGTCATTCGGATCTTGCTCTATAACCTTATTCTTCCCCTGGACCTCAAAATGTAGTATCCAGGAAAAGAACATCACTGTGCAGATCCATATGTCTTCCAGGTCTCTAAATCCAGAAGACCCTGCTTATGCTATATTAGGATTAGACTATCCAAGTACCCTGTATGCTAATCTATAGGGGTGTCATGCTTTCAGACAGCCCGCAGATATATACTCTGGATGTCTTCCCATAGCCCCTAATCTACAACCAGATCTAACTTTGTCTTATCTGTCTTTGGCTTATCTGTCAGGCACTAATCAGCCTACTGGTGATTCTGTTCTAGGATAAGGTCCACACTGTGGCCTTACTCAGACCCACCCGCTTCCTCGGTGTCCATGACATCATTATACCACCCTTAGACCGTTATTATGTTACTGGCTGCCTTCAGGGATTCACTATTTCTTTGGAGTTGGTTCACAGAAATACTCCCTTTCTATGCATATGTCCAATCACTGTATAATCAAGATCATATAATTATACTATTATGTTGCCAGAACCACTTGCTCTGATACCAAAATGTGACACCCCTTACTTATTCTAATATAAACCAGAGTAGCAATACGTTGTTCAGTGGGCGTATATGAATAACATAAAAATAATGATATACAATGGTTTATGTATAATATGTATAAATATACACATGAATATATAGACAGGGTAGCCCAACAGGACTACCAAAATGTCTAAGTCTAATATAAGAGCAATTGGCACCTCCCTGTCTTCATTCTACCTCTACATCTTCCTCAAGTAGTCCTCTCTTCTGTTCTTACCATACCTCCTAGCCCACTTGTCTAAATGGTGGGTTTAGGGAGGGTGAGATTTGGGGGAATCTCAATGTAAACAGTTACCATAATACATGCAAGATATATGCTAAGTGCATGATATGTTAGCCTTAACTAGATGTATGCCTCATAATGACATTTCTGCATGCTCAATGTTTCACATACTATACTCATGGCTATAGTATAGACAGAAACAGAGCTTCATCATTCAAATATGCTCTACGCAATTGTTCGCTGACTAGCTTACCACAAGTGCACAGGTCACACGTAACAAGTTAGTGAGAAAGAGATTATCATTCCAAAGGGACTATGATGAAAATGAGCTAACTAATGCAACCATATGTTTAATTAGGTTGAATGGAATCATTTGAAATTGATTAAGTTGAGCCAAAACATGCGAGTTGAGGTGAAGGATAAATTTAAAACTATTTTTAGACTAAAAATTTATAAAAGCAAATGATTCTTTAAATTCAAGTATTAGATGAAACTTAGGATTGTTTATCCCCCCCTTGTATTTCGAAAGTACTCACTTAAATACCCCTAATATATTCTACTTAATGAAAGATTATACTAGCCAAGGATACTAACTTACCTATAAGTGCTCTCTCAAGTCTCCAAATAGATGCATAGTTTAATTATATCGTTAATCTCATAATTAACTAATTAAACCTTGATTTTGATTGCAAATCCTATTTGGCTAAGTGAGGTCAATGAGTGTATCTCTACCTCATTAACAACACTATCCATTCAATTAGTAAATTTCAAGCTCTCACATGATTTAATTCAAGTTCTACACTCAATCTAGCCCTCTCAATTATTAATCAAGTGAACCCAACAATCTGATTGGTGGCCAATCAATAAGAAGCATTAGGAAAAGAGTAAAATCAGCATAATCTCATCATTAATCACAAATATAAAGGGGAATGAGTACTTAATCCATATAAGGGTTCAAAACAGCCCTAAAATGAGGAGTCTAGCTACATATAGTCATAAAAGAACTAAAACTAAATGACATCCATAATAGAAACTTAGCAAAGAAAGGGAAGAAGAATGAGAAAAACAAAGGATTGGAGCCCCAAATCTCTTCTAGACTTCAACCCAAGCTCAATATTCTTCAAGAAGACAAAACCCTAGCACCCAAGGCTCTTAGGAACACTTGAAAACTATAGAATACCTTAATTTCGGCCTATCCCTTGCTTAAATACCCGCCACATGTGTTTTAGCATGTAAAACGCATGGTTGCATTTTCTGTCGTATGCTTCAGCACACTGGTGTGTGCTAAAGCATATGACATAGTGAGTTCTGGTCATCGTTGGCTTCAACACAGGGTTGAGTGCTGAAGCATATGACACAATAAGTTCTGACCCTGTCTGCTTCAACACATATGCCATTGGTTGAAGCATATGACACAGTGAGTGCCATTCTCCATTGGCTTCAGCACATGAATTGTTGGCTGAGGCCAACAACATAGCAGCTTCCCTCCTAGTTCATTGAGCTTTTCCTTAGTCTTTGAGAGCTTTTATGACTTACCATCTTTCACCTAAAAGGAGGAGGACATTATGAGCTCTTTAATTTTAAGAGCTAATCCTACTTGTATATATTTAACTCATGATATGAACTTTTCTTTTGTTCTATCACATTTTCTTCTATATATGCACAATTTGTACTCAAAAGATAGTGGAAAGAGAAGAAAATGTGCTAGAATGTTATCAATTTCTATGAGTTAACACACCCTCAAACTTAAACTTTTGCTTGTCCTCAAGCAAAGAAGTTTATCCTCACTTAATAAATCAATTACTCATCATTTATATATGAACAACTTATCCTCATCATTTGCTCAACTAATTATACTAAATAAGAAATGAGTACAATATGCAAAGATGAATACTACATAGATTTAAAACATTATTTTCAAGAATTCTTAAGTGTGAGTGTGTGAATGGAGTCAACATTTATTCCTTTTGCACTAGTTAACATTCAAAGTAACACTTCAAATCATATGTCAATATTCAAACAAATAATTTTATCATCCCCTAATTCCTTCCTCTTTTCTTCTAATTCACTCCATTTAACTTAAAAATCAAAGGGACTTTTCTTAGCTTGTAATAGGGCTAGGGGTTAAGGTTTTCAAAAGATAAGGTACGTAAAGGATAATCAATCAAATACCTTAAGATAGATAATACTATTCAAGGGTTTCTTTCTTTCCTCATGAAACATATCCCCCTAAACTTGAACCAAATTGATCTTTTCATATCAAGCCTTCTTTGTAAGCATTTTTCTTTCTCTCTTTTTTTTTCATTTTGAACTCTTTTACTTTCTACACCCCTTTCCCAAAATCTTATGCAACTCTGCATAGCATCACCACAATCCACAACCTTATCACTTATCATCTATCTCAAAGCAAGGGAATCATGGTTTTACACATTGGCTAGGGTAGGTAGGTGTTAGGTTTTTCAATAAGAATCTTTAATTGGTTTTTCAAATAGGGTCAAAATAATGGTTCAAAGAGAAATCACATCAATTAGGTAAGTTTGAAAGGCTCAACCGCATTTTATGAACTACCCTAATCATTTTTTTCAAATCTTATTAAATAAATAAGAAGTTTTGAAGAATTCCAAAGGGGATTCTAATATCAAAACTTTGAAACAATGGTATATAACTTAATTTGCCCCTAAACCCTTTAACAAGCCCATCTACAATAAATTTAACTCCAATAGTGTGTGAATTACTTTAAAAATATTAAACATGTTTTATCACTACAATGCACTCATCCATGCACATTAATAAAAATTTCCTATCTAATACAACATATCAAGCAAAAATTTATATCATAGGATCATCCACACAATATTTGACAAATAAACAAAACTAACAGCCCATTTTCTATTAGGATCGGCAAGCACAGCGGAAGAATTTTTAAAATCTTACCGATCCTAATCGAGGATCTATCAACGACGTTTAAATCAAGTTAGAAAGAACTCGTACCTTTTTCAACTTAGGGTTTTCACGATCTCTAGGAGCCAACATGTTAGGTCTGCTCCCTCTACCGGTATCCACACGAATGCTCTCCAACTGAGACTGCGTGCTAGCACCTCCAATGATTTTAAGGTTTCCCTTACTTCTCTGAATTCTCATGCGCATATGAGTATATCTACTCTATCAAGTTTATAACGTATGATAGCTATATTCAAATTTCAAAATTAATCATCATTAATTTCAAAATTAATCAACAATTAATTATCTTGATAAGCTAATTAAATAAATTTAGTTTAAATTAAATCTGTCCAACAGTTTTAATTTAACCTATTTATTTAATCCAAATAAAGAGCCATTAGATTTAATTTATCTTCATAAATTAAATCTGAGATACTATATCTCTATCATGTTAGTTATTAAATTTAATATATCTTAATAAATTAAATTTAAAACTAACACAATATAATAATATCATATAATATATGTACATATACATATATATATATATAATATAAGATATGTATTTCGAAAATATATATCTATATAATATTATTAACGAATTTTATATTATATATATATAAATATAATATTCGTCCACCCTAAATTAAACATTATCTCGTGTTGGGCCATTCATGTGTGCGACCCTGTAGGCCCATATGAAGTTGGCAATGGGCCAATAATTATACTAACGCAAAAGTCGCAAGTGGCCTCTAGTAAGACATTACGACTACCCAAATCATATAAGGATCATTATCACGATGCAACCTGTCATACAACCATGTCACGTCCCTTAATGGGAGAGGACATGGGCATAGTTAAAAGGAGGGTGAGGCTGAAATTTTTTATCTGAGTCCATTTGGAGCATCTTCGCTCTAAAGAACAGGTCTGAGATCAGGTGAGGAAAGATCAATTTGTGAGAGTGGGTTCGACTACAAGTATTCATAGCCTGATACATGACTTCCTCCAATTGGACAGGCTGATTAGTTTTTAGGAGAAAGATGAGAAGGCACATGTGTCTGGTGAGTCTGGTCGTATGGCTAGTGGGATAAATGTTGTTGGCGACTAAATTCAACCAACATTTGGCCTCCATAGTCAAATCAACCCTAGCCATATACCACTCATTGTTGTTAGGAGCAAACCAGGTGTCTTCACCTCTAATAACCAACTCTGCAGCTATATGAGTGTAGGGGAAGTCAGCTTTGGCATCTTTCAGCTTTTTGTACATTCAATTCTCAACAACAATGATTGGCAAGTCATAAAATTCCCTGATATCATCTGGCCCAATAAATAGCTGCTTGTCCCTTAGCCTGACACACCTGTTATAGTAGGTAGCATGGAGGCAGTATTGGCAAACAATGAAGGCATTTCCTTCCTTTTGTTTGCCCAACAATTTTCTCAACCCATATGCCTTGGCTTGGTTGTAAAACTTGTAGTTCAAAGTTCTAGCAAATTCCTTCTCACGAAGGAATTCTCTTGCATTAATCTTCCGCTCACACCTTGGACTGTATCTTTCATGGAACTATGGGTTCTGATCTTGTGCTTCTTGCTGGTGCCATGATTTGCAAAGAGAAAGCAAGAAAACACATGCACAAACAATACTTATCAACTGTAACCCCCCTCCATAATTATATACGAAATACGTTATTAAAATGAATTAGAGACTAACAATAATCAAAACTTATTTCATTCCCATCCTTGAGATAGGGTTTTCACATATACCTTTCGAAATCTAATACACCTGGTCTCACAATCACATTTCGAATATAATTACTTTACGAAGATAAATCGTATTCATATAAATACCAGAGTGCATAACATAATTCCCGGCAATTCCGAGTTTCATATCTTCATTGAAGGGTATATATATAAGGCACATTAGCCCATTATAATTTCCTAAACAGAGGATTACACAATATCCTTTTCGAATACATATCCAAAAAATACTCATCCGAACATATACACATCCAGATAACCAAATAAACATCCAAAACATATATACAGTTATCCCACCCACAACTGATAACCAACTACCAAATCCACATCCCGAATGAGTCATTGCCGCCCTTAGTTGCCTACTCCTTCCTCGAGCTGCTTGTCCTATCTAAATTGTTAGTAGAGAAGGGTGAGATTCGAGAGAATCTTAGTAGGAAAATAGCACCAATATGCATACAAGAAAAATGTTTAATACATGACATGCTTGCATTACATAGCTCATGCTCACACAATGACAAATCTGCAAGCTCAACGTTTCAAACAACATACTTATGGCCATAGCATAAATTGAAACAAAGCTTCAATCATTCATATATGTAACCCCCTCTGTAATTATATCCGAAATACGCGATTAAAATGAAATAGAGACCAATAATAATCAAAACTCATTTAAAATCTCATCCTTGACATAGGGCTTTCAAAAATACCTTTTAAAATCTAATTAACTTGGTCTCATATTCACATTTCGAATACAATTACTACGCGAAGATAAATCACATTCATATAAATATCAGAGTGCACAATATAATCATCCCGGCAATCCTGGGTACATACCTTCGCTAAAGATACACAGGGCACAATTGCCCATTACAATTCTTCAAATGGGGATTACACAATCTCATCTCAAATTCATAACCATATATTCAACCGAGTTATATACAGTCTTCACAAACTCGTTGATAACCAACTACCAACTCTCATCTCGAAGGAGTCCTAGCCACTCCCTCCACGAGCCACTTGTCCTGTCTAAATTGTTAGTAGAGGAGGGTGAGATTCAAGAAAATCTCAGTAGGGAAACATTATCAATATGCAGGAAAGATAAATGTTTAATGCATGACATGCTTGCATCACATAACTCATGCACACATACAATGACAAATCTATAAACTCAATGCTTCGAACGATACACATATGGCCATAGCATATATTGAAACATAGCTTCAAATCATTCATACATGTTCCACATAATCAAGCAAAGCAATAACATACATCAACACATTAATACAGTTATCAGAGCATGCAGGAGAGATAAGTTCCCTACCTCCAGTCTTTTCTCCTCGATTTACGTGCCAACAACTTGGGGCTTCACATTCGATCCTACAATGTCAAATGTACTATTTAGATACTTCCATAGTGTTTCTGGGGGTCATATAAAGCGATATTGAAAATTTACTAAAATGCCCCTGGGGACCCGGTCTGGCTGTAGTTTTCTTGAAATTTTGACATGGGCTTCTAACATATTTTCGCCCAAGGAATCCATTGGAAACACCAAATCAATCAAATTCACATCACATTGACATGTTTTCACAACAATCTCAACATGTCAACACAATTCACATTCAATTCTTCCCTCTATTCTAAGTCAATTTGGATGTTAATCCACAATTGAACTCAAATACAGGGTTTCGTTCTGCTCATAACACACATGAATCACATTTGAGTGCCAAATCACATCATATTCTCCAAAAGGGTTATTTATCACTAACCACATCCACTTTTGGAGTCATTATCTCTTAATCACAATTTAGGATCTTGCTAAACCGGGGCTTAGCAGTCCACTTATCTTAGGCTTATTCTCTAGCCTCAAGTATTAGAATTCGGGGTATTACAATATATATTTCACATAATTAAGCAAAGCAATAACATGCATCAATACATTAACACAAATATCAGAGCATGTAAGAGAGGTAAGTTCCCTATACTTGTTCTTCCACGTGCGCTCTAGCACCAACTACTCACGATCAGGACGAATATCGAACCCTATAAACCAAATCAAGGACATAGGGTTATTCACTATTCTTAATCTTTACTTTCATAACACTTAAGTTGGTTAGCATTCACGACCTTTAGGTGGCTACTCAAAGCCTAAACACATCCCTAAAGGGTTGGGCAACACTTAATCAAAGATCACCTTTCAGAAGTGCCAAAATGATGATTTTTTTGGATTGGCCACAGCCCACAAATCCACTAGCCGTGGCCAAAAACAGGTTAGAAACATTTGGGCCGCGGTCCTTAACCTCTAGCCGTGGCCAAGAAAATCCTGTTTCTTAGCTAAACTTCCGAAAGTCATAACTAATTCCAGAAAAATCGAAATGAGGTGATCCTAAAGCCCATCGAAAGCTATTTAAGTCCTCTTTACTAAAAAAAATATGGACCATTACCATAAAGCACCATACAAATACAGAATTGCACAAAATCCAATACTTCTTTGAAACAGATTCTAGTTTCAATATCAAACTTTGGACAACCATAACTCCTAGCTCACAAAACAATATGACACAAATTATGTATCCATTTTGAAGCTTGGGATGTGAATTTTAAGACTAGAAAGTTTCAGAATTTTTAATCACTATTTGCCTAGTCAAAATGTCCATACAAACAAACTGCCCAGCACAGAGTTTCAATGGACAGAATTCCAGATTTTCACAAATGCTTCCAATGGTTCCCATTTTCACATCAAACGCCATTCCCACACAAATTTTCACAAGGAATCCATTGGAAACACCAAAATAACCAAATTCCCATCACATTGACATGTTTCACTCCCCATCCTTGAGATAGGGTTTTCACAAATGCTTTTCAAAATCACTTTAACTTGGTCTTATTCACATTTCGAATACAATTACTATACTTGGATAAATCACATTCATTATAAATATCAGAGTGCACAACATAATTCCCAGCAATCCCGGGTTCATATCTTTACAAAAGGGTTTACAAAGGGCACATATGCCCATATACAAGTTCCCAAATAGGGGATTACTCAATCTATCTCATATACATAATCAAATCTTCATCCACATATACACAACCAAATCCAAATACACATCCCAACAAGCAATGATAACCAACTACCGAATCTTCAACCTGAAGGAAGTCCTTGTCGTCCCTGATTGCTTGCTCCATCCTCAATCCACTACCCTATCTAAAAGGTTAGTAGGGGAGGGTGAGATTCAAGAGAATCTCAGTAGGAAACATATACCAATATGCATACAAGATATGTGTTTAATGCATGACATGCTTGCATCACATAACTCATGATCACACGATAACCTCTGTAAGCTCAATACTTCAAACATCATACTTATGGCCATAGCATACATAGAAACATAGCTTCAAATATTCATATATGTTGCACATAATCATGCAAAGCAAAGACATGCATCTAAACACCAACACAGATATCATATACATACAGGAGAGGTAAGTTTCCTATCCTTATTCTTTCCACGTGTGCTCCAGCACTGGCTTCTCATGAACACAATGAATATCGAACCATGATCAGGGTAAACATAAACCCTATAACCAAAGCAAGGACATAGCGTTATTCTCTATTCCAAAACCTTACTTTTATATCACTTAAAGTTGGTTATCATTCATGACCTTTAGGTGGCTAATCAAAGCCTAAACACATGCCTAAAGGCTTAGGAAACAACTATATCAAAAACCATCTTTAGAAGTCCAAAATGTCATTTTTGAGGGTTGGCTGTGGCCTACAAATCCACTGGTCGTGGCTAGAAACAGGTCAGAAACATTTGGGCCACGGGCCAGAATCCTTCTAGCAGTGGCTAAGAAAATCCTATTTCTTGGCTGAACTTCCAAAAATCATAACTAATTCCAAAAAAAATTGAAATGAGGTGATTCCAAAGCCAAATGAAAGGTATTTAAGTCCTATTCATAGGAAAAATATGGACCTTTACCAGAAATCACCACAAAGTTCCAGAATTACATAAAACTCAACACTGCTCCAAAACAGAGTTCAGTTTTGATCCCAAAGTTTGGCAAACCATAACTCTTAGCACACAAAACGAAATGACATAGATTATGTGTCCATTTTGAAGATTGGGATGTGAACTTTAAGACTGGAAAGTTTCATCATTTTTAGACATCATTTGCCCAGTCAAAATGTCCACCTAAACAGACTGCTCAAAATAGAACTTCAATGGACAACATTTCAATTTTCACACTTTGGCTTTCAATGGTCCCATTTTCATACCAAACATCATTCCCACACAAATTTTCACAAGGAATCCATTGGAAATACCAAATCAACCAAATTCACATTATATTGACATATTTTCTCAATGGCACAACATGTCACCCAATGTCACATACAATGCACCATATTGCAATCCTCTCCAACTAACGTTCAAAACAAATACCAATAGTCATAAAACACAACAAAAGACCATTTGCAACACACTACACAATGCAATTCCTCCATTTCAAGATCACATAAAATCAGGACAAAATTCAAAATTCACAAAACTTAACCAATAACCATAAAACTTAGGTCAAAATGCTTCCAATACTCACCTCTTCCTCTTTCCCAAATCAATTCATTGCTTCTTCATCTTTCCAAATTTCCTCAAGCTATTAAACACCTCCTTTCACAAATCTAAAACCATAGCAATGAAGCTCTCATCACTATGAACAATATTAATGAAGGGTATTCAAGCATTAGAGGACACCAAATGCACCAAATCTCACCTTATTCTTTTATCTTCTTCCTTGCCATAGACGAACATGGAGAAACAAGAGAGAGAGAGATGAGATAATGAGATGAAGATGATGAAGAAGGGAGCATATTTTTAGGCCTCCAAAATTTCCAAATAAAGGAGAGAGAAGAGAGAAAGAGTGTTGAACTTTTGACCAAGATCCAAGGGTCCAAATTGTGCCAAGTGTCCCATTCTTGCTCCATCTTCAATGAGCTCACATACACACTTAATTCCACCCCTTGATCTCTACAAAAATCAATTTCAACCATTGATCTTGAAGTTACCGATGAGTTTCCTCTTCGGTAACTAACCAATTGGTCGGTAACTTTACCGTTTGCCCTTGATTATGGTAATTCAAATTGAATCACAACCAAACTCATTTTCTCATTCCTTTTCTTTCACAATACGCCCTCCCCTCTATTTTAAGTCAATTTAGAGGTTAATCCATAATTGAACTTAAATACAGGGTTTCAGTGTTACTCACAACACATACGAATCACATTTGAGTGCCAAATCACATCATATTCTCCAAAAGGGTTATTTATCACTAACCACGTCCACTTTTGGAGTCATTAACCCTTAATCACAATTTGGGATCTTGCTAAACTGGGCTTAGCAATCCACTTATCTTAGGCTTATTCTCTAACCTCAAATCTCAAAATTTGAGGTATTACACATACACACAACATGCCAACACAATTCACATTTTAAACTCAACATTGCAAACTCTTCCTATTTCAAATTCAAGACCACTTCTAATGATACCAAAACACAGTATGGCACCATTGTAATAACAATACACAAACCAATTCTTCCATTTCAAAATCACATGAAAATAAGGGCAAAATTCAAAATTCACAAAACTTAACCAATGACCACAAAACTTAAGTCAAAATGCATCAAATACTCACCTCTTCCTCTTCCTCAAGCTTGGTTCTTGATTCCACAACTTTCCAATTTCTTCAAGCTCTCAAACACCTTCTTTTACAAATCTAAAACCATAGAGATGAAGCTCTCATCATTATAAACAACATTATAGAAGAGTGTTTGAGCTAAAGAACATTAAACCAACCAAAAACTCACATTTCCATTTCTCTTTCCTCTTCCTTGTTGGGCGTCCATAGAAGCTAGAATGAGAGAGAGAAAGATCATATTTTTGAGCCAAAATGGCCTCTTGGCCAACATAAAGAAGAGGAGAAGAGAGAGGGAATGGTTTGAAACTTTGACCCAAGATCAAGGGCTCACATTGTGCCAAATGTCAAGATCTTGTTTCATCTTCCATGGCACACATGGACTCTCACACACATAGAATTCCACCCCTTTTAATCTCATAACAATCAATCACAACCATTGATCTTTGAGTTACCAATGAGCTTTCTCTTCAGCAACAGATCAATTGGTTGGTAACTTTACTGTTTTGCCCCTGATTATGGCAATTCTTACTGAATCAGCATTAAACACATCATATCATTCCAATTCACCACAATATACGCCCTCCCTCTATTTTAAGTCAATTTAGATATTAATCCATAATTAAACTTAAATACAGGGTTTCAGCACCGCTCATAACACATTCAAATCACCATTCACATCATATACTCCAAAAGCGTTTGGTTATCAATAATCACATACACTTTTGAAGTCATTTACCCTTAATTGAATGTTGGGTTGTTACATCAACAATGAAATTAAGAAAAAAGAAACAATCATGACTGACACTATCCTAAAAAAAGGCAAGATACCCCCAAATTTGAATTCTAGTTAAACCAAGACTAATGACTGCGATTCCAAACTTAATCCTATCCTCACTGCCTCTAAATCTATTTATTCTCCAAATGTTACTTGGTCAACAAGAAAGATTTAGCTCAGCCAAACCCAATCCATTGTGGGAAACCAAAGAAACCTATTTTGATTAAGCATTACTCAGTCAAAATCAAATGATCCAAGGTAGAAAATAGGTTCAATAATGCAATCATCAGTAATTGCAGGAAACAAAATAATTTCAAAGTGAATCACAATGTTTCTTAGACATAGTGAATAGAAATCTGGTTTTCCATAATGAAAGGTTTTGAATAAAAGCTAAGGGTGCAAAAACATATGACCAAGCACAATTTCACAACCTCGTAATAGCTTGCTAAATCATGCAACTCGCAGAGTTATTCTAAAATGTCAAAAACAACCATCAGACGTTACAACATACTACTACTCAAATCACCATACAAATTCAAGTTTAACTCTCATTAGTCCCAATAGTCTTTCAGAGCAAAATTTCCAAGTCCACTAAGTATATGTATGTAATCAAGAGAACATTCACAAACATGAGCATGTTGAAAAAAATTCGCTTTCATGTTTAAGTTCTAAAACTTGCAATAAGGAGGAAAGGTGGTTTCCATGGAATTGCATTTCTAAATTCATAACAAAAGTTATGGTGATTTTCAAAACTGGAATGTACTTGTGCCTTTGAGACATGTTCTTAAACAAACTTTTTTAGTTCTCAAGATAGCCAAGACATAGACAAAGTTAACTAGGAAAGTACTAACTCAATTCAATTACCACAGGAAGTCAAGCAGTACATTAATCCACATAATAGCCATATTAGTTCAAGCCTAGCAACCATCAAGAATTGCAAAAAAAAAATAGAAGAATCTCAGAGGAAATATTAAGTAATCCACAATGAAATGTTCTAAAGTATATTCTAGAAGCACAATTTATTAGTCAAGCACCAGTACCTATATTAGCAAAAGTGTTCATAATTCTGCTCAAGCTTGCACTGGAAAGAATGTTCAGAAATCTCTTTGAATTGGCCCCAAACATGGTTTTCACAAACTGGAAGTATACTTCCCTTTACATATCAGTATGTAAAGTAGTATATTCATGGCTCAAAAAATTAAGTTCAACTTTTTCAATTGAAATTTAGTCACCCAAAGATTTCAAGACAACATTATTCAGTATATAGGTGACTGTGCTTAATTAACAAATCATACCTTGAATACTATTGAAACGATAGCAAAAATGACCCATCTACTGCAGAACTTATTTTATACAAGCAAGCATCAATAACGTTCATCATCTAATCCTTAGAGCACAAAAGTAGGTAGCTATTCAATCCTTCAACAACGTAGTTCATTAAGACCCCATAATCAATAAATAGAGTTAGCTGGGAAGTATTAACCAAAAATTTATTCAGGTCAAAGCTTGACAAAGTAAACAGAGCAATGTACAAATCCTCAAATCAAATCATATTTGCACAATCCTAAGTTCATCAATCTTTAAGACATAATCATAACTAGAGACCCTGGTTATTGCTACGCTAATCATAATCTCCCTATTCAGCCATTGAAATCCAACATAACAAAGGAGAAGGACAGGAGAGCTACCTTCGCAATGATTAACAAAATCAAGCACCTCCCTCTCTTGCTCTATGGTTCTAACTCATGATCTGAAGGGAGAGTGACTTAGGGTTTGATTAGAATGGGAGAGTGAGAGCAGGGCAAGTATTGACAGAGTGAGAGAGATAGAGAGAGAACACTAGGAGAGGGTAGTGTGATTCCGGTAAGGAATCTGTGATCGAGCAAAGAAGAGGACTGAGTGATGATGGCTAAGGCACAACAACGATGAAGCAATAATAAGAAAGAAAGAGAGAGACCGGCAGTGATATTGGATAAGGAAGGTTAAGGACAGACTAATGGGGGTTGCTGGAGTAGCGACTCCACAGCTGCGGTAAGGAGGCGCAATGGAGAAGAAAGGGAGATTGAGAGAGAGCGACGAAGTGAGAGGTGTAAAGGTGCAGTAGATTTGTGATAGTGGAGGCTGAGAGAGAGAGAGTGCAGAGGGAGGAGAAGGTAATGGAGAAGGGAAAGTAAAAGATGGCATAGCAACGGAGGGAGAGGGCCGATGGATTTGGAGGTGTGGAGAAGGAGAATGAAAGTGAGATAGGTGTAACAATTAAGCTAGGGTGAATTGTGAAGATAGAGCCAATGGAAGAGGCAACATGTGGGTAATGGAAGTGAAAGAGGGGTGGGCGAAATTAGACCCTGTTTGGTACCTGGCATTGGGAGTTAGGGACTAGTATTGGGTCAAGGATTGAGCTAAGTTGTATTATTTGGTATGAGGGACTAAAGATAGCTTGGGATTAGGAGTACCACAAAAGCGAGATTGCTGCAAAACCACCTCCCCCCTGGTATTGCATTTTCAATCCCAGGATTGCAAATGTTAGAGACAAAAATATCCCCGTTTATAATATTTTTTGGACAAAAAGGCCCGCTATCAATTTTAATAATAAAGATATTTTAGTCCTTTCATAATTTATGAAGGATTATAAAATAAAATCAATTCAAGTATTCCATCTAAATATTACCGCATATCAAGAGTAATTTAAACCTTTAGCCCTAGTCCCAATATATGTCCTTATCCCAATACCAGTCCCAATCCCAATCCATCAAAATCAGTTCCTCATACCAAATAAGGCCTTAGGGTTTTGAGATGAGGAAGGAAAGTACAATTAGGGATTGGTATTTTGAAATTGGAGATGAATGTGACTTGAGATGTGTTCTAGATTCAAATAGATGATGTGGGAATAAATTGAAAGAAAGAAGGGCAAAGAGGGAAAAACAAACATATTTTGATTATATATATATAAACAAAATTATTATATATATAAATTTTTTTTTGAATATTTCTCTCTAGTTTTCTTTTTATAGAAATATATATATAAGAAAAATTGAAAAATGTATATATATATATATATATATTGTTTTATTTTATTCTATTATTATTTTATTTTATCTATTTATATAATAATTTTTTTTAAACGCAGACGCAAGGAACGAAAGACAAACCAAAACTCTATTGGCTTCAGCATACACCAAGTGTGTTGAAGCCAATAACACAGAGAGTGCTTCCTTAGCATTGGGAAATTGGCTTCAACCAAATCTTGTGTGCCAAAGCATTTAACACAGAGAGAAAATATTTGCGAAAGGCATATTTTGGCTTCAGCCAACACCCTGTGTGCCGAAGCACATTACATAGTGAGCAAAATACTTCAGAAAAACATCAGATTGGCTTCAACACATACCTTGTGTGCTGAAACCAGTTATTGACAGATTGAAACAGCAAAACAAACATCACAACCAGATCCAAAACTCATCTAATCACCATCAAACAAGTATCATGCATCCTTTGAAACACCAAAATTAGTTTATCACATCCAAACTCTCTTCCACTCAGAAAATGCATCATGAACATGAGGTTTGTAATATCCCAATTTTTGATTAAGGGATAATCATGATAATTAATGATAATTATGAATTAATTGGGAATATTATGTGATTTATGGCTATGTTAATTAATGTTATAATTAGTGGAAATTGGAAATATTAGTGCATATGTGTGGTATTTAAGATCAAGGGTGGTGATTCTTTGACCGTGGGTCGGGATCCAGTGTGCTTAGCTTGTGTGAGCTTATTGAGGGAATGAAGGAGATGCTGACATGTGGCATTGTGGTGGCCATTGGATGAGATCATATGAGGACAAGGAAACACTTTTCTCTTTTCTCTCTCTCCATCTCTCCATTTCTCTCTCTCGTTTCTCTCTCCTCTCTTCCTCCATTTCCGGCGGAAGTTTTAGGCAAGAAAGAGAAAGAAGAACTTGTGATTTTGGGTAAGTAAATGATCTTCTTTGCTCAAACACCATTCATAAATGTTGATCCTTGAATCATGGGCTTCATTTTGGTGTGTATAGTTGGGCCATTTGGTGTTGTTTGGTGCCACACGAAAATCTGATTGTTGGTGGATCAAGAACTCCCTTTGGAGAAGTTGATAAGGTGAGTGAAACTAACCTATCTATCTAAGTTTCATGCCATTTGGAATAGTTTATAAATTCTGGGAATTTTAGCCTAATCATGAAAATGAGTGTCACTGTTCATTTGGTATGTTTATGGCATGAGAATGACACTTTGGAATGAGTTTATGTTAGATAGATTGATTAGAGATTGAATTATGATGTTAGGATGAAATGGGAATTTTGATGAAATTATTGCCCAAAACCCAAACCATGATAATGGAGTAGGATTTTGATGATTCTGAGTATTCCATTGAGTTTGTTGGGTGTTTTTGATGTGGGAATGGCTTTGGGTTAAGTTTTATGGCCAGAGGAATCAATTGGGCAAGGGTTGAGGAGAGTGCCTCTGTTCTGCGTTTTCTGCTATCTGAGGGATTCACTCGAGCAGGGACGGCTCTGCTCGAGTGAAGGATGAACATCACCTGAGCAGAGAGGGGTCTGCTCGAGTGAGGGATGAATATCACCCGAGCAGAGATGGGTCTGCTCGAGTGCGGAAGTGCAATTCTCGTTTCTTGCTTTCTGCGTTCTTATTGCACTCTCTGGGTCATAGCAAGCAGAGCCTCACTCGTGAGTGAGGGATGAACATCACTCGAGTGAGGATCTTGTGCTCGAGTGATGAGTGTATTTGACACCAAAGGGCTTGCTTCTCGGGTTGTCACTCGCAAGTAGGTGCGCGGGTGTGCCTTCTCACTCGCGGGTATGGGCACCGTGCTCGAGTGAGCCGTGTGTGCTCGAGTGAGATTGTGCTTCAGGTGAGAGTTGTGCTTTCGGGTTGATGCTCGCGGGAAAGTTCCACGAGTGTGCTTTTTCACTCGCTGGTATGGGGTGTGTGCTCGAGCACACCTGGCTGTGCTCGAGTGATCCAATACTTGGAGAGTTTCGTTGTGCTCTCGGGCGTGTGCTTTCTGTCTCACTTCCTTGTGCTTGAAGTGATTTCCGTACGTGTGCTCGAGTGAGGGCATTTGTGCTCGAGTGAGCCTGCTTCTGAAAACTCTCTTGTGCTCTCGGGTGTTCACTCGCTGCCTCTCACTCTCTCTTGTGCCCGAGTGATGTCCGTACCATCACTCGAGTGAAGCCGTTTTCACTCGAGTGTCCGTACAATCTGTGCTCGAGCACGGTCATCTGTGCTCGAGTGATTCAGTGTAAAATCTCAGTTTTGTGCTTCCAAAAAGGGATCTTTGGGATAGTTCTTCCTACCCTTTAGGAGTGTTGTTAGGAGTATTTAGTGACTCTAAAAGAGCAATAATGATAACCAATTAACTATTATGAAGTGAATTAAGTCTTGGAATAGAGAATAACTCTTCGTCCCTAATTGTGAAAATAGGATTTGATATTTGCCTTCCTCGGGAGAGACCGGCGCTAGGACACGTCCGGAAGAACTCAGGTAGTGACTTTTCTCTCATATCTTGTATGATGTTTTGGTATGCATATCTTATCATTGAACTTGTGAAATGTGTGCCATGGTCCATTACGGCGCGAGCAGGTCAGCGTGAGCCGTATAGGGAGTGACAGTGGTCATCTCTAGTCGGCCGTTGGACTGCCGTCGTAATCGACCTGGATCTTTGTGAATCCGACCCATGGGGGCGGCGTATGTGAAAACCAGCCGTGGGCTGTGTGTGTGTATCTTGTCTATGTGGCTTGCGAATATGATATGCTTTATATGGATCCCAGCTGTGGTGAATTATACTGTGTTGACTGTTGTGATGCAATACAGCGTGAGCAATTCAGCGTGAGCAATCGTCAGGGATGACATGTGTCATACTAACCATTGCCGCTGTAACTGCCGTTGTAGTTGCTTGTGTGGATGATGATTTGATTACATGCATTATTGTTGTACATTATATGATTGACTTGTTACTACGGGGATTCTTTAGAATCTCACTCTCCCAAAATTAAACCTTTTAGACAGGGCCGAAGGATCGAGAGGCAAGCGGGCGACGAAGAGTAGTTAGAGCTCCTGTTTAGGAGTATATTTTGGAATTTATGGTTATCATTGTATATTTTGGAATTGTATATAGTGGATTTTGTGTAATCCCCAAGTTAAGGGTATTGAATTATGGCTTTGTGCCTTGTAAATCCCTTATCTAATGAATGGAACCCGAGTGAGTCGGGAATTTATGTGCACTCTGATATTTGTAAATGGAATCCACCTGTTCAGGCCAGTATTGTTTTGTATTGAGAACTTGAGACCATTGTGAATAAGCTTTGAAAAATGTTTTTGCAAATCCGATTTTTGGGCAAATGAGTATCTTATTAAGTCCCAATTTCATTATGGTCTCTAATTACAACTTAATTATGAGTTTGAGAACTAAATCCCGGCCAAAGGTGGGAAGGGGGTTACAAGGTTAATGATAAAACTCAGTAGATTCACATACTTTTCAACACCTTAAATACCATTACCACTAGTTCATGTCATCCATAATTCAAATGAGAGTTATAAATATCCACATTCTTAAGGTAGCCTTAGTACTACTCAAAATTGACCAATAATCATATAAGGACTCTAAAACTTTATATATAAGCTCATGGTCAAGTGAACTTCCCTGAAATGCATCTCCCATGTCCTTCCACCAACTCCATGCTCTATCTTAGAAAATTCCTCTTTACATTATAAGCTCTTTAACTTTAAGAGATAATCCTACTTGTATGCATTTAACTCATGATTTGAACTTTTCTTTTGTTCTATCACATTTTCTTCTATATATGCACAATTTGTACCCAAAAGATAGTGAAAAGAGAAGAAAATATGCTAGAATATTATTAATTTCTATGAGTTAACAACAATCAAGTAAAGCAATCACATACATCACTACGCAAGTATAAATATCAAATACATGCAAGTAAGCTAAGTTTACTACCTGGATCACCCTTCCTATGTCGGTCCAATACTCTGTGTCTGGTTTGGGCTACTGTTCGATCCTAAAATCCCAAAGTTACAATAAATGAGTTATTACTCATTCATGCAGTATTATAAACTCATTGTGTTAGTTATCTTGACTCAAAATCACCTATTGCTCAAAATGCCCCTGGGGGCAAGGCCTATGCCCCTTTATACCCAGTCCAACTGTACTTTACCAAAAATTATGACTCCGGCTATTCTTACACAATTTCACGTGTAGAATTCATTTTTGACCTCGGATTTGTCAAAATCATGCTCTAATTATAGAATTACCCTTCGCAGCCACTATTATGTTAAGGTTTTAAGGGTAAAATTGTCAGTTCACACCCTAAAGCCTTTGTACTTCACATTATACATGTTCCCTATGTAATTTTCCATTTTAAATACAATGGAATCATCAAATCAACCAAATTCCATCCCAAACACCATGAACAGAAGATGGCCAAAAATCATGGGAAAATTAAGGAAAATGTGATTTTCACTTTACGTGTAATTAAACTTCATCGTTACACTTCTAATCACATGATTAACCATTTAAACATCTCTTAGACATGATTAATCAAAATTTGGACAGCACCTCCCCTTAGAGCTAGCCATCTCAAATCACAAATTCCAACCATACAAAGCCACAAATCAACCAAACAACCTTTAATCAACAAGATAACAAGGTTTAGTGTGATTATCTCTTGCTTTCTCTCTTTAGGC
This sequence comes from Inga laurina, assembly GCA_963855925.1. Taxonomy (NCBI): domain Eukaryota; kingdom Viridiplantae; phylum Streptophyta; class Magnoliopsida; order Fabales; family Fabaceae; genus Inga; species Inga laurina. The sequence goes on from OY979708.1 coordinate 50,909,368, forward strand.
CTTCAAACCATGGCCCTCCTCCTCTCTCTTCCTCTTAATTTGTCTTGCTACAAGTGTATTTCAAGATGCATAGAGATTAGAGAGAGGCTTGCATGAATTAGAAGGCAAGAAGAAGTGGATTTTACTTGCAACTTACATTGATCTTGCTTCTAGAGTTCTTGAGCTCTCTCTTTGTTCTTGTTTTCTCCAAGCTCTCTCTCCCTCTCTCTCCTTGGTTTGTGTTGGACGTAGCTTATGGTCTTTGGGAGAGGATAAGAAGCTTTTAAAAAAATATCTCTTACACCTCCTTAATAAATATTATTTTATTCCAATTTAATCACATGCCAACTTTTGACTTTTCTTCACCTTTTCCACTTGGTCACAATGTTTTCTCTTTGGTCTCTTCCCATATGACGTAAATGGGCTCTTCAAGGAATGAAAAGAGCTTCTTGAAATATCATATTTCTACCTCCTCAAATAATAATATTAAATTGTCAATTAGCATGAGCAAATTGACTTTAAGCATCATCTTTTCCATATGGCTTTTATGACTTCTAAAAGCACCATTTATGTTCAAATATTGGTTTTCTCTCCCCTTTCTGTTTGTTAAACGAAATGTGAGGTATTGGAAGAGATAATAATTCTCAAAAAAATACCATCTTCCACCTCCTTGAAATATTATATTTAATTACCATTTCAACACAGGTTAAACTTTTGACTTTTCCAACTTCATTTACTTGGCCAATATTGCTTCTTCTTTGATTAATGGGGACCAATTATTTAATTCCCTTGCTCCCTTCCTTGTTTGGACGTAAATGCATCAAGAAAGGGGAATAAATACATAACTTCTTACTTTATTGAAAAATGACCAATTTGCCCTTATATTTTTGTCATCACCTTTTTAATTCCTCACATTGATTAAAAGCTGACAGAATTTTCATCAAACTTTGGAAATTCATATCTTTATTTATAGATGTCCAATTTAGTGTTTCCAAAGGCTATGTGACACTTATTAAGTGTATTTTTAAGAAAAAAAATATTTCTTTTAGCCAACTAGATGCACAACATTCCAGAATTATCATTTATTTGACACTGTCACAGAAACTTGCCAGTTTCACTTGGCGAACTTCAAAAATACATAACTCTTAGGGTACAAGTCCAAATAACTTATATGACCTATTAAATTAAAGCTTGATATATATACTTTTATCATGAAAAATTTCATATTCATTGGACATTATTTGATTATCCAAAACTATTACACAACCAGATTGCTATGTAGGAAAACACATGTGGCAGCAAATCCAAATTTTACAATGTGTTTCAAACATAATCATGTTGTGTGTGACCACTAATTGTCTTGTTTGGTTATTTCATGTGCTCTTTAATTCATCATTTAATTCCATTTATTTTTGTTCTCTTCCAAAGAGGTGAATGATTGATTCTTTGCTCATTGGTTCTGATATGAAGTACCCAATCTAATTACTAAGTTTCCCATAGGGGTGAGGCTAGGTCAGGCTTCACCCTTAACAAGCTAGACCTGTTTTGTAACAGAGTAATCTGAGTCTGGCCTGTGGCCTGTTAGAAGCCTTTTCTTGGCCTAAGTCTAGCCTGTACTGTGTACAGGCCTAGCCTGTTAGGGAGGCTTGTATTCTTAAAAATTTTTAAATAAGTTAACAGGCCACAGGCCTTACCAACTTGAAACAAGCCGAAATTACATAAATTGATACTAATTCTCCAAAATACATTAAAAAGTATGAAACATTCTAATCAATCCACAAGATAAAACTAAATACAAAAACATAACAATTTTTACTACAATTACACTAATGTAGACCGAATCTATGTGGCTTGACCTTCATCAAATCTTCCACAACATTTCTTCCTTTGCTTCAAAGACCTTGAAAAGTATATTGATGCAATCTTGTCAATCAATAATGATAACCAAAGCATATGGGCAGAATTTCATTTTAGAAATATTTAACCGCTTAGTCCAAACTGAATGCGAAAATTAAGGCACACGCATTTGAGAAAAACACCTAAATTGATTATATATATATAACTAACATCAATACAAATGAATCAAACAATGTAAGATTTTTATTTTATGAATTCGAGGAGAAATGACACTCTAACACGTCACAAACCATAGTCCACCACATAGTGCCACGATTCAAATCCACCGGCTAACCTTTCTTCAAAAATCAATTTCAAAATAGAAGGCTGGGCTGTCTCCAGAACATGTGGATTTGGCCATCCTTTGATTTCCTCTTCATGCATAAATCATAAGTCAAATTTGTTAAACAAACAACAAAATCAGAGGAGGAAAAAATGTACGCCATAACGTTCTTCTATTTTTGGGCCTAAGCCTTGACTGCAAAATAGAAGGCTGGGCTGTCCAAAAGAGGTGGGAAACATAAGCATTTTCATTTTGCTAATAAAACGTTAAAGATAAATTTGAAGCCCACAACTGAAACATGCACAAGTGTGATTGTGCTAATGTTGAAAGATGGTGAGCTGATAGGATTTTTAACACAATGATATCATCCGAACGTCAGCCTGATGGCTATGCATACATATACAACGTAGAAAGTGCAAGGGCCTATTTGGCTAGTGGGGAGGGGAGGGGAGGAAAAATAAATTTCTCCCCTTATTTGGTTTGAAAATTTGGAGGAGAGGGGAGCCAAAATATGGGCTCCAAATCCCTCCCCTCCCCTCAATTTTATTCCGTCCAAATTGAGGTGTTTTGGAGGGGAGCAAAATATTGTGACTAATTTGCTCCATTACTTTTTCATATTCCCATTGATACCCCTCGATGAAAAATGAAAACACGCCTCTAGAGTCTTCGAGTTCTCACCTCGCCTTTCACACTCTCTTCCTCGGCGTTATGGGTGGAAATAGATCAGACGACCTGTTAGGAGCATGTGGTCTAGCCTGTTAGGGGCCTAGTCAGGTCTGGCCTGTCAGTATAAAAGGCCAATCAAGACTTATTTTAAAGCATTTTCTTCTTAATAGGCCATGTTTAGGCTTACTAATAAGCCTGTAGGTCTGTCAGACAAGCCTGAACCTGTTAAATTCTAAAAAAAATAATCATTAGGATAGAAAATTACTCTATCTACCTTTTGCCCCCATTCTTCATTAACGCAATAACGCCGACACTCATAAAATCTAAAACCTAACCCTCTTTGTTCGGACGCAGCACTTCTCCAATCTCCCATTCTCTATTTGTGTTCACCGATTACCGTCCTCTCCTCTAGCCGTTGTAGCTCTACTTTCTCTTCGGGTCATCGACTTGAACTCTCTCTTCCTCGGCGGGGGACAGTAGTAGATCAACAGCTCTGGTAAGTATTTGGTGTTTTTTTATTCCAGTATGAAATTAGTGTTTTTTATTTGCATCTCCGTTCTCTACATCTGCTTCTCGTTTTCATTTGCTTCTGATGGTTTGTTTGTTTGTTCTTGCGATTTCTCTTTGTTTCGATTTCATTTTCTTTCTGCTAATGCTATAGTGTCACATTGTTTTACTTTTGCATTGTTTTTGTTCTCTGCTAGAAATGATTGATTCTCTACTCACTGGTATTGATATGAAGTACCCAATTTCATTGTTGAGTTTCCCTTACGAGTGAGAACATGATAGGCTTTAGCTTTAACAGGCTAGGCTTGTTTTGTAATAGAGTAGCCTAAGTTTGGCCTATAGCCTATTAGAGACATTTTTTTTTACCTAAGCCTAGCCTATAAACAGGTTTGACCTGTTACGGAGGCCTAGATTCTTAAAATTTTTTGAATAAGTTAATAGGCCACAAGCCCCGCCGACTTGAAACAAACCGAAATTACATAAATTAATACTAATTCTCCAAAATACATTATAAAATATGAAACATTCTAATCAATCCACAAGATAAAACTAAATACAACAACAAAACAATTTGCATTACAATTACACCAATTTAGACATAATCAATGCTACTGCACCTTCATCAAATCTTCCACAACATTTCTTCTTTTGCTTCAAAGACCTTGAAAAGTATATTGATGCAATGTTGTTAATCAATGATGATAACCAAAGCATATGGGCGGAATTTCCTTTTAGAAATATTTAACCCTTAGTCCAAACTGAATGCGATAATTAAGGTATAAGCATTTCAGAGAAACACCTAAATTGATTGATATATATAACTAACATCAATTCAAATGAATCAAACAATGTAAGATTTTTATTTTATGAATTCTAGGAGAAATGACACTCTAACACGTCACAAACCGTAGTCCTCTTGGTCCCTTGAAATCCACCACATAGTGCCACGATTTAAATCCACCAGCTAACCTTCTTCGAATAACAATTTTTTTTTTTTTTTTGAATAAACTGGATACAATGCAATACAGTAGTACAAAAAGCAATGCAAAAAACTATCCTACTCTTCTTTCATCATCATCCACCTCTTGTTGGGTAGGTGGTGGATGATCAAAGATATAAAAACTACCTGTGATACTATGAGCCAATTTGGCAAGTTTATCAGCAATAATAAGATCCTCCCGGAGGATATTTACCAACTTAATCTACCACTCTCTATTAATGAGAGTTCTAATTTCTTCCACAAGATCCCTAAATGGATATTCTAAATCACATCCTCTGGTCACAAGGTTAAGGGCCTCAATACAGTCCGAGAACAGGCAAACTTTAACAAAAGCAATTGCATCACAGCGCGGACACAGACGAATCTGGCTCCTCCCCTTACTTTTTCATCCCTTTCCTCTCTTTTTCCAAAAACTCATCGTTTTGGGTGTAAAAGAGGGAGGTTGGGCCCTTTTTTATTTAAAAATAATATTCAGCATTTTGAAGTATTTTTTCAATGATTTTGAGTATCATAAAATAATTTTTGATGTACTAATCACTCTCAAATATTTTTTGTTAGTTGTAACTATTGTCTAATAAACTGCACTCTAAAGTAATTTTTTCAGTAATACCAGTATCATAAATTAATTTTTAGTTCACTCAACACTTAAAATAATTTTTTCAATAACACATAATATCCTAAAATAATTTTTTTTTGCATATAACCCCTTGAAATAATTTTTTTATTAACACTCTGGATCTTAAGTTTAGATTGCTCGTTGTAATTAGAAAAATATTTTAAGATGTTAAATACAAAAAAAAAATTCATTTTATGATAATTAGTGTCACTGAAAAAATAATTCAAAATACTGTTTTTTTTTTTTTTTTTTACAATGAAAACAGTGACCTTTGGGTCTGTTTGGTTGGAGGGGATGGGATGGGAGGGGATGAAAAATAAATCCCTCCCCTTATTTGGTTTGAAAAATGAGAGAGAGAGGCTTTAAAGAAGGGGCTCCCAATCTTTCTCATCCTTTCATTTTTGTTCCCTCAAATTGAGGGTTTTGGAGGGGATGGGTAATGAACCCCTCCCATTCCATCCCCTCCCTTTCTTAAACAGCCCTAGGAGAGGAAAGGGATTGGAAAATTGGACATGAGGGAGGGGAGCGGGACGCGATAGAGACAATCTAAGGAAGAAGTTGCATATTTAAGAAAATGCAAATCGAAGCAGAAGAAATGAACAAACTATATGCAGACAAGCAAACAAGAAGCAGGCGCCGAGAACGGAGAAGGCTGATGAAATGTTATTTTGCTTGATTCGAAACAATGCTAATTAAAAATTTCAAAAAAAAAGACCAATAATCAATTGAGACTATAACGAAGGCTGATGCGGTGGCAGAATCACTGAACCACTAAAATGCGCGCACAACGGAAATAGATAGGGAAAGTCGGCGTCGTCTTCCTCGGCTCTCTGTGGCTTCGTGACGAACAAAAATAAAAATGCAACTCCACCAACCTCTTTCCCACGCTTTTCCTACCCGTCCCTCTCTCTACGGTACACTCTATACTCTCGTCTCTTCAATTTGTCATTTCTTCATCTTCTTTCTCTCATCAATTTGTATGGCCGCCAATTCCAATAGCCGAGGAATTGCCAGCGTCGGAAAGCGATTCGTCAATCAGATCTGGCTAGCTAACACTTCCAGGTCCTACTCTCGCCAAATTTTTCTCAAACTTTGGTTTTGATTTTTCTGTTTGTGGAATTGTCATTTCTAGTGTGTGTGTTCTTGCCTTCCTGAATCTTCTGTTTTCACAGTTTGATTGCTCGCTGGTTGATTGTATTTGATTTTTGACTTGGTTGCGCTTGAAACATTTGCATCTTTCCGTTTATTTTACTAGAGGCGAACAGAGTGATAAAACCCTTTTTTATAAAAAAAAAAAAAAAAATTCTGATCATTTAGAGGCATGTCCGTTTCATAGTCAAATAGTGAAAAATTTCTAGTCATTATTTGCTTCCCTGAGTGTTAATTTCTAGCAATTTACTATCCGATTAAGTTTCTTAGACTTTGTTGCTTGGTTTTGCTGGAATCATATGCATTGATTTGTTCATTTTGCTCGAGACTAACAAATAGCAGAGTGATAAATTTTTTGCTACTCAATCATTTCCATTTGTGAAATTCAGGATCAAATAGGATGAGAATTGTAAATTTTTAGATTCCTTTTGGGTCTTCCATCATTTGCTCTATGTTTTGCAGATAATTTTCTGGGTAGTTTCTTTCTTGCTGCTTTGATTGGTATTTTTTGCGAATCTTTATCCAATATTTGTGGTTTAGTTTAATTTCAATCAGTGAACTGATTGCTCGTGATCCATCAAATTTGAACCCCATCTGAGTTACCCATGATAAGCATATAGCAATTGTTTATGTTCAACTTGCATATTTAGAAGGCTATTTTAATTACCATTTATCACCTTGTCCTTTCCTGATAACATAGCGTTGTCTTCCTTGGCTCTCTGTGGCGCTGTCGTTCCCTAGTAAGTGCTTTTTTTTTCCCCCAGATTTTGATTATGTGTCTAGTTTCTTTGTAGTAAGGTTTTTTTCTTGGTGGGTGTTTTCTGAATCTGATTTCCTCATCAATTTCTTCATCGGTTTCTCCTTCTTTATTTTCTTGCCACAATTTCTTCATAAGATAAATGCCCGCTTGTACTTCTCAAAATTTCGTCTGACAGTGAGATTGTTCCGCTTGTACTTCTTTCGTTTTTCACTTTTTCTGGGTTCATTTTTTGCAAACATCCTTAAGGGTTATTTTAGTTACAGTTGCGTAATAGGAGAATTAACCTTAAGGGTTCATTTTTCTGGGTTCGTTACTGTATTGTTGGGTTATTTTAATCTAATGGCCATTCTATGTGTTGCTTGCTTGCAGATAGTGTTTCTGACGAATCCCAGATTGTCATTTGTCCCCTCCCCCCAGCATTTGTTCTCAGATTCTTTCTCGTTCAGCTTGTTCTGAAAGATTATTTCATGATTTGATCCGTGAAACTGTAAATTATAAGAACTATCTGTACCAATCATGAGAGTACTAACGCCTAAGGTGACGGCGACTCACTCCGACGACCATCGATTTACCACTGTTGGTCACCGTGATGCCGAGTCGCTTTTCCGAACGAAGCCCATTTCTGAGATCCGAAATGTGGAGACAGGTACAAGGAAGCAGATCGAGAACAAGAAGGAGGAGCTCCGGCAGCTTGTTGGCAATAAGTACCGTGACCTCATCGACTTGGCAGATTCCATCATTTTGATGAAGAACTCTTGCCAATCGATCTCTGGCAACATCTCTTCGATTCATGATTCAATTTGCTCACTCTCCCTCTCTCAATTGCAGTCTGAATCTCCTTCCCAATCCTCTGCCATGCGTACCTGGACTTACGGCATCGCTTCCCGTGTAAAGTATTTGATTGATACACCAGAGAATATTTGGGGTTGTCTAGATGAGGGCATGTTCTTAGAGGCAGCATCACGCTACGTACGAGCCAAGCAAGCACATCATAAATTGTTCTTCGACAATGGGAATGCCGCTGACTGGGATCAGAAAAAGATCTTGTTGAATTTCCCTATCCTTCAGCACCAATGGCAAATTGGTGAGAGTTTCAGGACTCAGATCTCTCAGAGGAGTCAGGATAGGCTGTTGGATCGGGGCCTCACCATTGGGGCTTACGCAGATGCATTGGCTGCTGTGCCTGTTATAGATGAACTTGAGCCAAAACAGGTATTGGATTTGTTTCTGGAATCGAGGAAGTCATGGGTCTCTCGTATATTGGTTGACTGTGATGCTTCCGCTTCCGCTTCCTTTGTTGTAGTTTCTGTATTCTGTGATGTGTTGGGCATAATTCAGATCAGTGTTGGCCAGGTGGGTGAATTGTTTTTGCAAGTGATGAATGATATGCCTCTTTTCTACAAAGTCATTCTGGGCTCGCCGCCTGCATCTCATTTGTTTGGTGGAATTTCCAATCCTGATGAGGAGGTGAAGCTCTGGAAATTGTTTCGAGATAAATTGGAGTCTATTATGATAATGCTTGATAAAGACTACATTGCTAATACTTGTAAAACTTGGTTAAGGGAATGCGCTAAAGAGATGGTAAACAAGATAAATGGAAGATATTTAATTGATGCCATTGGGAGTGGCAACGAACTGGCTTTGGCTGAGAAATCAATAAGGGAGACTGTGGAAAGCAAGCAAGTGCTGGAAGGTAGTATGGAATGGCTCAAGACTGTTTTCGGGTCTGAGATTGAGTTACCTTGGAGTAGGATACGGGAACTTGTTTTGGAAGATGATTCGGATCTATGGGATGAGATTTTTGAGGATGCTTTTCTTGGTAGGATGAAGGTGATCATTGACCTGCGATTTAGGGAACTCAGTGGCACTGTTGACTTGTTTAAATTGATAAATGCTGTCGGGGACACTTCTGCCAAGCAGAATGATGTTCAGGGGTACTTGAACAGACCATCAACAGTTGGTGGAGTTTGGTTTCTGGAATCAAATGCTAGAAAGGCTGTATTTAAAGTCCAACATGAAGAGAATGAGTTTCAAACATGTCTAAATGCCTATCTTGGCCCAGAAGTTAGTCAAATAAGAGAATTAGTTGAGATGTCCTGTCGGAGCATTCTTGAGGATATGTTGAGTTTCTTAGAATCTGCAAAGGCATCTCAAAGATTGAAGGATCTAGCGCCCTATCTGCAAACTAAGTGTTATGCAAGCATATCTGCTATATTGAGGGCATTGAAAAGTGAGCTAGATAAACTGTATGCCATAATGGAGAGAGGCGATAAAGTGTTCCTGCAACAGTTACCATTGAAAGATCTCTTTTCATTGGTCGACTATTGTTTGCTTTGCAAACCCACTCTAAACATGTGTCCCTAATACTTGGATCTCCTAGATCATGGGCGAGATCATGGGTGAATGATACTACATCTGCTCTGGGAAAAATGCCATCTGTGATGAAGCAATCTAAGTTTGGAACTGGTTCTCCTGCCTGTGATACACCAGGAAGACACGCACTCTCTGGCACTAAAAGACAAAATTCTCTTGCTGCAGCTGCTTTATTTGGGACAAGAGAAAGAGCAACCCCAAATTTTGTAGAACTGAGCAGGATTATGGGAGATCTTGGCATTAAAGCCTACAGCTTGTGGATATCATGGCTATGTGATGAGCTTTCAGCTATTGTCTCACATGGTCTTAAACAAGATGATGCCTTATCTTTGAGTACTCCCTGGAGAGCAAGTACCGTTTTCTGACCTCTCCTGTTCATTTTCTTGGTTTCTCGCAATTTTTATTTTGTAATTCAAGAATGCATGACCTTATGATTATCTTGAATTTGCTACACTCTCTCATGCCTGTAAACTTTAAGAGAATATGTCTTTTTGACAAGTATGGGGAAGAAATATGGTGTTGGATAAGATTAGGGACACTTAGGTTGCTAGCAGCTTCAAAGCCGTGACACCTCCAAAATGGAGTAAAATGAGAACTGATTTCAAAGAGTTTTCTGTTCCAATAGAAAGGTCTAGGAACCAATGCAATGGAAGTGGAATTAATTGTGAAAGAAAGAGCCTAAATTGTAAGGGGAGAAAAGAATGAAAAGAGTGAAAAAAAATTTGATTGTACTACTTTAACTTCTTCAAATAATCGCTGGTGAAGAGAGAGGGAGAGATGATCCTCTGTATAGTTCCTATTTATAGCTGACAGTGGCCTTAACTATTTTAACTAACTAGGTTAACTGCTCACTGCTAACTTCTATCTATTTCACTTGACCCCCTTATGTAACTGATGACCTTTTACATTTTCTTTAAGGTTTTGGAAATTTGATCTGTCACTAAAGTGCATTGAAAACGTGTTAGTTGTAATTGCTTACAAGATCCTTTGCTTTGCAACTTAAATACACAGGTTTTGGGTTGAATATTTAATTTTACATTCTACCCTTATTCTTGATGCTCTTGGAGGTTACAAAAATCATAAGTGATGTTGACCTAGTCAGCATGATTTCCTTTCTCAATTATCAATGGTTGTTCTCTCTAAATGGTGCTTCCTATCCTACCAGTCATATGCAACAAGGCATTATACCTTAAAAACCATGTCACACATCTCACATTTCCCTGCTTGAGCTTTTTGGTGTGATAAGTCTTAATTGGCATGATATAATTTCTGTTATTAATATTATTATCGTGAATGATTTTCTTAGTTGCTTCCCTACTGTTAGTGATGTGCCAATCAAAATCTTCTGGTCCTTAATCTATAAGCTGCCTTATGTTTTGTCTGCCTGCACAGGGATGAGAGAATATAATTGTCAAGCAAGAGCATTCTAATGAAAATGAATCAGAGATGAAAATATCTCTGCCATCAACGCCTTCTCTATATATAATCTCATTTCTATTTCGAGCTTGTGAAGAAGTTCATCGAGTTGGGGGTCATGTACTTGACAAGAAGATTTTGCAAAAGCTGGCATCTGGACTGTTGGAAAAGGTATGATTTTTTAATGAAGTTTCAGTCAATTTGATCTCAAGCTGCTGAAGTGTCTTTTTTTTTTCTTAATTTCTAAATTCTAACACTGATTATCTGGCTTCTTTGGAGTTAGTCAGTTACCCAAGTCGAGAGTGTTATAAAATGATACTTGTGTTTTTTTTTTTAACTTTATCTGGGATTCTTTGGAGTTACCCAAATATATATTTATAGGATTTTTTCTTGCAGTGAAACTTTTTTGATAAAGACAATAATGAGACTAAGTTGGTCCAAATCACTGTGTATGTCTTTTTGTTCTCATGTGCTTGTGCATCCTCACTGACTATACTTTATTATGCAGATTATTGGAGTCTTTGAGGACTTTCTTTTCACCAAAGAAACTAGTGGTCTCGGATTGTCAGAAAAAGGAGTCTTGCAGGTTCTGTTAGATGTCAAATTTGCCACTGATGTTCTCTCTGGGGGTGATTCAAGTTCAATTGGTGAATTATCTGGCAACCAGAAGCCATGGTTACCTGTCAGAAGGAAGGAAGATCAAAGACTGATGACCTCAGTTATTAGAGAACGTGGTGATCAGTTGTTAAAACATCTTTCTCAGAGACTGGACCCCATAGATTGGCTCACGTAAGTTTTATTCTTCCATTTAAGTTTTGATTTCCTTGATCCCTGGATAATAATGCCTTGAAATCCAGCAAGAGGGGGCAGAATAAAACAGAGGCCTCATGCAACAAGTTACACTTGCAAGGAAGAATAAGTGAAATCATTTAAATTAAAATAGGGAAAAAATGAAATTTACTTTCGAATCTCAGATTTCCAGGGTCTGAAGGTGAGATAGATAAAAACAGGATGAATTTATAAAATTGTTTGGAACGAAAGTAGTGTACCAATCATTTTAACTGCCTCCAGGTTGGTTGTTGATCTCAGCACATGATTTTTTATCTGGGATTGTGCAGTCAAAATAATTGTTTGTGGTCTGTGAAAATCTGTGACATGTATTATTTTTGCACAGGTTAATTTAGTGCTAGGTGCTTGTGTGATATGAGCTGCCAATTAGGTACTTTGACATTCTAGAAATTTCTGCACCGTCTTCTTGAGGATCTTTTTGTGGTGAATATTCCAATGCTTCTTTCTATTGATCTGGTAATGATTTTATATAATATAATCTGTCCAAAGGTTTGAGCCATATCTTTGGGAGAATGAGAAACAGTAATACCTACGTCATGCTGTCCTCTTTGGATTTTTTGTGCAACTCAACCGAATGTACACAGATACTGTTCAGAAACTGCCTACTAATTCAGAGTCAAATATTCTGAGGTGCTCTACAGTACCTCGGTTCAAATACCTTCCCATCAGGTAAGTTTGAATTTGTTACTTCTTTTCTTTTTGTCAGTCATTTCCTAATGCATGCCCATTTGGATTCCACTCATTTATTTAGAATGTACCCAATTCATTGATCCATGTTATAAAGATTCAACAGTTTTATATTGGTTGTCGTGGGCTTGACACAACCCTCTTGTTTTACCTGTGCTTGGGACTGGCTATAAATGACTCCACCTAGTGGGATAAGACTACCCAATTCATTCAGTACCTTTTCTTTTGCCAAGGAACCTGTTACAAAATGTGAATTCTTACTCATAAATTGATGTCTTGATAATTCCAGTGCTCCAGCATTGTCTTATAGAGGGACAAAGAAGACATTTGCTCCATCTTCATATGAACACTCTTCGAGAAGTTCCTGGAACTCTCTTACAAATGATGAGCTTTCTCAGAAGATGAATTTAGATGACAACTCATGTCTCGGAGTAGCAGCTCCATTTCTGAAGTCATTCATGCAAGTATGTCCTTATCCAAATTTTCTCATGGTACTAATTGTCATTGTGGCCTGATCCATGGTTTCATATATGTTTTTTCTAAGAAATTAAAAGCATAGGTGCTTGATTTCTTTCTATGTATGCCTTTTCTATATTACTGTTTTAGGGACCCACAGTTGCTGATGGATTCATCATTCAATGATGCATGGTTGTTATATTAGAGTTTTACTTCCTTCTTATGTCATTTATATGGAGACAAACAATATGTTTCTGGAAATGTCAGAGCTTACACCATATGGTCTTCAGAAACTGTACGCTTTAAGGTCCAAATTAAAAATTTACCTTACTGTAAAAAGTCAGCACAATCCTGTGTAATCTTGTTTTCCTTCTCTTTTTAAAATTAAGGTTCAAATTGTTGCCTTACGATAAATATATGTAAACAGTGTTTAATATATCAATCAGGTTAACGCGTTTTAAGAGCTGGTAGATAAGTTCTTAAATTAATGGAAGATGATTAAAAATAGTAAAAAATTATTGACAATTCACAAGCGCAGGGGAGCTTCTAAATCACTGAAAATCTCCTTGATTCCTGCTCCGCCCAGCAAAAGTTTTAGATTTGATAGACTTGTATCAAATTATTGGTCCTTTGTGCTATAAAAGGTGCAAGTGGGAATCTTGAAAGTAACTATACATACTATGAATGACACTCATTAATGATTGACTTTTATGATCATAAACTTGCATTCACCATCATGCAGATGTTTCACTTCTAGTATATCAGCTTGATTCAGAATATGCTGGCAGCTTGGCATAGTTTTTAAGGTGGTTATTTTTTTTAAAATGTTTCTTCTAGGCTGGAAGTAGGTTTGGGGAGAGTACTTTGAAATTGGGATCCATACTGACTGATGGACAAGTTGGCATCTTCAAGGATAAATCAACAAGTGCTATGTCATTTGGCGATATTCTACCTGCCCAGGCTGCTGGTCTTCTTTCATCTTTTACAGCTCCCAGATCAGATTATTGACTTTCTGATGAATGCAAGGCACTTGTGGCTTTTAAATGAAAGAATGTTGTTTGCATCCCCTGACGCTAAACGTCCGAACCAAAGAAGCAATCCATACTGACTGAAAGAATAATGAGTTAAGGATCTTTTGGCTTGGAAATAATTGTGGATCTTGATAACTGCTGGAACTGCAAGAAACAAAATATAAAGTTTACTTGGTAATGGCCTTAGATATTGATGTCATTATGCTATTTTCCTACTTTCTCCTGTGTGTTCGTTTGTCTGTCCGGATACAAGGAGTGATATGTGTTCAGTTTTGTGTTCACTATATTCTCTTGTATAATCTCATATGATGAGAACACATTACGGATGCTAGGATAGCAGCTAAAAGCCACGAAGCAGGGTATGCGAAGTTGATAATTCATGCCGCGGAATATCCTCTAATCCTCTCAACCCTTTCTTTGATTTATGTTTCTTTTTGCTTCTTTCATCATCATCATCATAATATCCTCTCAGAGCAGAGGTTTATGAGGTAGAATATAATTATCCTATCTTAAGTTTGTAAAAGTCAGATTGAATAAAAGTCATTTTTATCACTGCCAACCCAAACAGACCCTTGGGCATTGTGACTTGTCGAATTCACACTTAAAGCAACACTTGCTTGCTCGGTAATTGACGTAATAATTGGCAGTGCAAGTTGAACAACACTGTTAGGGAGTTTGGGATAGCTTATTTTTGGGTAATAAGTGCTTATTATGTAAGTCAAGATAAAACTCCTCTCACATACTTACTTCATATACCATAAATCACGATTTATAAGTACTTATAAGTCAAAATATAAGTTTCAAATAAATGATTAAGAAAATAGTTAAAATTAGTTACTGGCATTAAATATGTATTTTTTCCAACTATGTCTTTATTTGTAAAGAGGATAAGTGAGAGAAATAATAAATGTAACAAATAGAGTCGAGGGTAAAGCTAGAAAAAGTACAATAAATGTTTTAACAAATCTAAAATGAAGTTTATATTAAGGGATAGACCTATTCTAAAATGTGTAGCTTAGTTTTAGAGATGGAGAAAGTATTAACAATATAAACAAAATTTTTTCTGAGAGTTATCTTGCATAAATAAATTTTGAAATGTGCAAAAATATCAATAAACAATTTAAATATATGCAAACTCATCAAAACCGTTAAATTTTATCAAATGTTATTAGGATTTTTTTCTCTTATAATTTAATAATCATTTGATCAAATTTAAGGGTTTGAGTGAATTTACACTTTTTAAAATTATTTATTAATATTTTTTTCCCCTTTCAAAACTTATTTCTATCATACGACTCATCCAAAAAACTGTTAGAAACCCTCTTTGTTGGGTACTGTAGGTCACAGTTCTCAAAGCATTTAAGGCTGGTAACTCCACGTGTCGCACAACAGAAGCACTGAAAATGTGCTTTACTCTCAACTTGGCTTTTACGTCTTAAGCACTTATTTTTAAACGTCATTCCAAACGGAAATTTATGACATAAACTCACTTTTGAACCAAAAAGTTACTACTTTTAATGAAGCCCACCTGATCCCAAACACAGCTGTCAGCCCCTCACAATATCCAACTCCCATGTAGCAAAATGCACCGCACACAGCTTCTTTTAAATTTATGTCAATATTCAGCCTAATTTAAAAATTATAAGAAATAACCATAACTTCTTATCAGGGATTTTTTTCCTTTTATCAGTATAGATCTTTAATAATTAGAAAATTAATATAATGCATTGTTAGTTATATTAAAAAAGTTAATATAATTTTATTAAAGCTTATATAGACCTGACTGGATTAATATAATTATGTTATTTATTACATAAAATATTTTTAAAATGAACTTTTTTTCGCCTTATGGAAAATAATCATCAAGAAAGAAAATCCATTCACGTAAGAAAGATAGATAAGTCTTCTATCTTGTAAAATGAGATTTTTGATTTTGATTGAATTAGGGAAAATTGTCTATAAATACCTCATTAGAAATTTAATTGCCAAATGGGACCTTTAGGTGCAAAAGATCTTCCCCGTGTACAAAAGATCTTCCCATATGTTCAAACAGTCTTCCCCCGTGTTCAATATATCTTCCCTTGTGAGCAAAAGATCTTCCTTCAAGTTCCATTTGACAAATAAGTTTCCAATGAGGTATTTATAGACAATTCTCCCTTGAAATTATATCTAAATATACTATACTATATGGAAATTCACATGTTCATTTTAATTAATATTGTACTCTTATTATCTTATACCATCTTATGTTCTTTAAAACTACACCATAGTTCTTGAACTATATATACTTTTTTTTTTTTTTGCCAACATTGAACTATATATACAAAGCATGGTCGGTTGATATTAAAGGGAGATATAATGTATAATATCTTATAAGCAATTTAATCATTAAAATGTCTCACAACATGTTATCATTTCTTACATTGGGTTTTAATTTGTCATTGCATGTTACTCATTTGTTGTAAGACTTTTAAAGTATTAAATTGCTTATGTGAAACTATATAATATTCTCTTAGTATCAAAAAAAGGTGAATCATCGTAGTAAATTTTCAGGTTTAAATTTCTCTCTTTGACATATATTTACCTGAAAATTTCATATTTTATTTATTAATTGCATACAACTAATGCAGATTTACTACCTCGAATGAGAAGATATTACATGCATTTATTAAAACGCTTGGAAGTTACTTGATCCAAACTAACTTTCTCATAAAACATTGTATTTTGTTTGATAACTACTCATGTCTTTTAATAAGACATAAGTTGGTTTATCAAAAAGGGCATCCTATAACCAATAATGGATAACTATAATTTTCAAGAGATATTTAACGAACACCATGATAGTGTTTGTTACATGGTTCAACTTTTGTCTTCAAATTCTCTTTTTTTGTATAAAAGATAATTTAATTATGTTTTGTAAAACGTTGGTCGATTGAAATTATTTAAAGTTAAATCCCTATTTGTTTCCTACAAGGTGGCGATTGATCAACAATTTATCATATAATAAATTTATTTATAAAAAGACCAAGTATGATAAATATAAAAATCCATGTTATTTTTTTTTTTTCCAGAAATCAAGTGTTTTCCCTCTCAAGGCTTAAGCGCAAATGATTTTCGCCTCTCCTAATAAGTAAGCTTCTTGAGATTCGAAGATGTGTTATCTTCCTTACGAGGGTGATGCCGCTTACTACCTCAACCAATAGTTTGTTGTAATTCATGTTATTTAAGACACATATATTGTTGGAAAATAGCATGATCCACAACCCAAAAGCATTGAATTCAAAATATAAATAATAGAAAAGTTTGGGTTAATAAATGTTATATTCATCAATTTTTCGGATTGGTATTGCTGAACCTATTCACATGGCTTCTTTTGAGGGAGGAATACGTGGAACACTGTATATAGGCATGAGGAGTTCAATTGTGCACCTGATGATCACATTTTGAGAAACTGATTACTCTTCCTCTGGATTATAACCCTATCTCTTTTTCCTATATATGGTGTATTTGTTATGCGTTTATAATCATATCAGATACTTTGATCCAAGTACGCCTAATTTCTTACACATATAATTCATTAATCACATTATTCATAAGTAGGGCAAGAAAATCACAATATTCATAACCGATAAATAATATGACTTGCTGTAATTTTTATGTTATGCATTGATCTTAATATTAATTGATAAGTGATGTTGGTAGTCATATTGATTTTGATGATTTTAAATCATAACTATCTTACCACATATACCAGGTTGAGATGAAGTTGTTTTGTTTAATACCAAATGTTTGATTGAATATTTAATCCGTCAAAACATTAGTTAGAAATTCAGTGGTCAAACCACAATCAGACTATGGTCCAGACCAGTATTGTTAATAAACTTATATTATTATAATTAGATATTAAAGTTCTTAAAAACTAGGTAACAAAAAGTAAAATAGAAAGAATAATTCAAAAAATAAGTTTTAGTATAATAATAAGCTTGTAGATTTTAATGTCAAGAAATGAATACTATATAAATGTGAAGGAAAAGGGAAAAAACATGAATTAAAATTGTCATACCAACACCAAAATGATCAAATTTTATAATTTGACAATAATAATAATAATATACATGAAAATACATTTATGAAGAAGGGGAGTGCTTGTGATTCCGACTATTCTAGCTCTAGTTCCTAAGATAAAGTAGTTAGGTTTTTATGATATTAAAAAAAACAAGAAGTAGCAAGTTTTTTGAATTCGACAAGATGATTTTACGTAACGGTGGTGATAGCATTATGGTAAAAGTGAAAAACATCGGTGAAAATGAGTAACTAGTGCCAGCTTGGGCAGGGTTAAAGTATTGGTAAAAGAGAAAAGCATTGGTTAGAGGAAATGCAAATATGTTAGCTATAACTTAGCTAAAGTCAGAGTATTAAGAGTACTAATCCCTATTAAAGTTTTTGCTTCGGAGTAAGTTTCTTAAGATTTGAATTTGTATTCTTCTTTTTATGGGGTGATGCCGCTCACAACCTCAATAAAAAACTTGTGGGTAACTATAGTTAGATTTGAATATGTGTTTTGATCTTTTTCTATTTTATATAGTTAGCTTTTAATATGTTGTTAAATAATTCTCTACTATATGATAATTCTTTTCTAACATAGTAGAACCAATGGTTTGATAAACATGTTTATTGTAAAAGTCGTAGGATAAGAAGAGGGAAGCGGTTTCTCTCTTCTACTTTTACGGCTCACTGCCCTTCTTTTCCTTCAAACTGCGCCAAAAACGGCGCAAAATAGTGTAGCAAGTTTATTTTTTTTTGAAAAACACTATTCAATTCCTGATATATTTTTTCAGTACCAGTCAGTTTTTTAAAATATTTTTGAAGATCCTAAAATAATTTTTCAGTATTATCCAGTGTTTTGAAAAATACTATTTAACATCATGAAGTATTTTCTCAGTACCAGTCAATTCCTTAAAATATTTTTTCATGATCCTAAAATAATTTTGCAGTGTTATCCAATATCCTGAAGTATTTTTTTATTGTTAGTCAGTACTCTAAAATATTTTTGGTACACCTGAACTAATTTTTAGTACATCCAACATCCTAAAAAATTGCACAAAAAATATTTCAGAGTACTGACTGACAGTAAAAAAATACTTCAGAATACTGGATGATACTAAAAAAATTATTTTAGGAAACTGACTAGTACTGAAAAAATACTTTAGGATGTTGAATAATGTTTTTCAAAATACTGGATAATACTGAAAAATTATTTTAGGAAATTGAAAAAATATTTTCGGGAACTGAGTGGTATTGAAAAAAAATACATCAGGATATTGAATAGTGATTTTTCAAAAAACAAAACAAAACACTTGATACACTATTTTGCGTCAAAACGGCACATTTTGAAGGAAAAGGACAGTAACGGACTATAAAAGTAGAGGAAAGAAGCCGCGTCCTCAGAAAAGGGTACCCTACCAAACTTTCTCGTCAATTCGCAGGTTTGATCTATTCTCATCAAGTCCTTTCTAACTTGTTCTTTTTCCTTAATTTTCGTTTTTCTTCTTTACTATCCTTCTATGTATGTTTTCCTTTTAGTTTTTTCACCCTTTCATCTTCTTTCTCTCTTCCTCAATATTCTGCTCCATTTGTTGTTCTCGTTCGATTTCTATTTCTAGCCTCTTCTTTAAGTTGGTAATTACGTCAGTTCTTCAATATTTTTCTAGTTCTTAACCGGTTATTCTAATTTTTTACCGGTTCACTTTATCCTATTTTCTATGTAATCTAGATCAAACATGCAAGCAAATATCCTCATAATCTTTTTTTTTTCTTTTTCTTTTCAGAATCCCATTTTCACCCTTAAATGCAAAAATGGATGATTTATATTTAATATTTTCTAAAACTATAATTATAGTATTTTATAAATTATTTTTTATTAATTTTGTTTGTATTACAATTATAAATTGTGTAGATCATGATTTAACGTTACAAAAAAATGGCATTTTGTAGCAGTGACATTGTAGCGGTTACAATTAACCATTACAAATATTAACGTTTGTAGCGGTTAAAACCTAAACCGCTACAAATTTGCAGCAACAAGCTACGCTCCAAGTGGCGCAACAGATTGGTAACGTTTTTTTTAGCGGTTAAATATAAAAAATCACTACAAATATGGTACGCATTTCCCGCCAAAACTTGTAGCGGTAAAATTGTAGCGGTTACTAAATAATAATCGCTATAAAGTTGCTGCCACTTGGTGCGACTAAAACGGTTATAGTGTAGATGTTATTTTCAGCGGTTTAACCAATTAAACCACTACGAAATTTGAGAGGTCATCTATTTGTAGCGGTTATAAAGTTATAACCGCTACAGAATTTCAGAGGTCTCAAAATTTATAGCGGTTTTGTACCATAACCGCTACAGAACTTCAAACGTTTTTGTAATTTGTAGCGGTTATTATAGAACCGCTATAAAGTTTAACCGCCATAGCTTATTTATAGCGGTTGGTGTAGCGGTTATTTCAAGAACTGCTACAAAAGCCGCCACTATATAAGACCGCCGCCCCCTTCACTTTTCCGTTTGGTCATTTTGTTTTCTGAAGTTTCTCTGAGTCTTTTATTTTAGTATTGAGCCTTCAGACATTTGTGGAAGAGTTTTGTTGCAATATTTCTCATTATTTGTACTTGAGGTACGGAGACAATACGTATTTTATTTGTATTTTTATTTGAAATATATTTTTGCATAATAATGTGACTAAAATGTTTCTTTTTTGAATTTTTGTAGTTGATATGGCTTCAAGATAGGATAAAGGGAAGGAGCCCGAGGTCCCCAGACCGATTTGTGGGGTGGCAATAGTAGAGCAGGCAGCAGTAGAGCAAGGGGCAGAGGTAGGGGCAGTGAGGAGGGAGGGCTACCGTGGCATTTCAGCCCATCCACCCACAGGAGTCGGCCCTACCACAAGCACTACAGACGATCCCACATGAGACGACTGCACCAAAGATGCCTGATTTGGGGGAGGGAGATATTAGCGTCGAGGACTATGACACGAATGAGGACTTTGACATCCCGATTGGGATTAGAGAGATGGAGTAGTTCCTCAATGAGGAGGAGGCGCGGGAGCAAAACAACCCACGAGGGTCGTCTTCGCGGTCTACTGGGTTTGAGGTCCAGGTCCAAGGTAAATAAATTTTTTTATTTAATAAATTATTTATTTAAATTTGAAATGTTAAATTTGAATTACAATTTATCTAACATGCGGTAAATTGTGCAGATGAGCAGGGGAACGTGTCCACGAGGAGGCTAGACGTGGCCGGTTTGAACAGCATGGATCGGACACTACAAGTTGTAGTGTCGTGGAATGAGGGCACGGATCAGCTCATCGACAATGGGGGTCACCTATTCAACCGCTTCCTGAACGACCTAGGCTCGAATTGGATGCAGTTCCCCCTTCACTTCAGGACGTAGAGCCACATTCCGAAGGACCTGGCTTGGGAGGAGGTAGTGCAGGTAATTAATAGGATTTAATTAATATTTTTTTGTAATTAATTCTATTTAATTAATATTTAAATAGGATTTTTGTAATTATTGATATTTAAATAATTTTTTTACAGCTGCGGTTTGCCGTCCGGGCCAACCGGAAGAGGTACACCTTGATGAAGATGGGTGACGGCTGGAGGAACAGGAGGAACCGTCTCTTCCATAGTGTGGATAAGGATGGAATGATGCCTCTGGAGTAGTTGATCGAGAGTATCCCGAACGGTGTCTCGCCGTACGAATGGGCGAGTTTCGTCCAATTCAAGAGGAGCGCTGAGGGGCAGGTAATGTATTTATTAGATTATTGATATATAATTTTGTAATTGTTAATTATTAAATTATAATTTAATTTTAATTTGAAATTTAGTAATTTTAACTGTTTATATTGTTTTAATACATTTAATATTGTTTTTGTTTCCAGAAGCTTTCTCAGAGGACCACTAGGTGCAGTGGGCAGCAGACGATCCACCACACAGCAGGATCGAAGACCTTTGTTGTCATTTACAACGATTTGGTAACTTTTCATAATATCACTGACTTTTAGCTGGTTATTTCATAAAACTAATTGAATTTTGTAATTGTTTTAGGAGAGGAAGGCACAGCAGGAGAACCATCAGACGAACTATGGGGAGTTGTATGCTATCACATACAAACACTGTGACGGGACTCCTACCTCTCAGCAGGTAGAGGTGACCATTGTAAGTAATTTCATTATTATAATTTTTATAAAACCAACTTAATAATTAAAAATTCTAAAAAGTAATTGTTTCATAAAATGGCAGGAGTGGATGCAGCAGTCGCAGGCTGATCTATGAGAGACCCAGGCTGAGGAGTTACAGGGGTCAGTGGACTTGATGACTCCTTTGAAGGGAGGTCTGGGTCAGGCTGAGCACCCCAGATGTGTGTGGGGGATAGGGATAGGCACCATACCTAGCATGGTCTATGGTAGGAGCACTGCCTCTGAGGCTGGCAGCTCTAAAGGGTCAGACTTCTGAGGGGCAAGTCTGTTGAGTAGCTGTTGTTAGATTTGGAGCGGACAAAGGCTCCAGTGGCTCAGCAGCAACTGCATCTACAGTAGATGCAGTAGATGCAGTAGCAGGCTAATTTGATGTACGCTTAGCAAACGCAGTGGCGTGATATCATGAACAACATGCTTGAGTGGTCGTGGAGTCGCCTGTTCCCGGACGAGCAATATCCACAGGTTCCACCTGTCCCTCCGTTTGTCATCCAGAGTCCTCCTCCTCCTCCTCCTGCTGATGATGATGGTGCGGTTAACTCTGCCCAGCACCCCAATCCAGCAGCACCTGAGGGAGCCCCACCTAAGGGAGCACCAGATGATTAGCTCCCAGCTACTTAGTTTAGGACATATTTATTTTTTCTTGTTGAAACATTTGTAAAAAAATATATATAATTTTTTATTTTAGAACTTAGATTCTTATTGCATTTACCATTGTTATATTTATATTCTTAGACTGCGTTGTTGAATTTGTGAATTAATGACAATAGTATTATTTATATTTCTAAAACTAAAAAAATAAATATATTTTATATATTTGTAGCGGTTAATACAAGAACCGCTACAATGTAATTTTATGATATTTGTAGCGGTTTTATAATATAACTGCTACAAATATAAATATTTTTTTTAGTTTTTGAAATATAGTTCCATATTTGTAGCGGTGAATGCAAAAACCGCTACAAATATAAAGACACATGCACTGCAAAATTCAAAATTGAATTGCTGACTATTTGATAACCGCTACAAATACTTCACCTTTTCAATTTTGAATTTCTTCCCACTTTATGCAAATTTGTAGCGGTTACTTATATATAGCCGCTACAAATGTACATTAGTAGCAATTTTTCTTATAACCGCTACAAGTTTAAAAATAATTTCTCAATTTGATTTCCAACGGCTTGAAAATTAGTAGTGGTTTTACACAAATAACCACTACAAATATTTAGCACCGTAGCAGTTATTGTAGCGGTTATAAATCGTTACAAAATATTAAATGTTGGAAATTCGGAATATAAGGTTCCAAGCACTCGTCATTCTCTATTCACTCATCTTCTTCACTATACTTTATTCTCTCTCACTAGGAGCTATGGATAAGTCATGGATCAGGTTGCCACGCAATTCTGTAGAATATTTGTACCGATTAAACAATTTCTTGGATTTCACATTCACTCACGCCAGTTGTAACGACAAGATCATCTGTCCGTGTTGGAGATGCAAGTTCAAGAAGTGGCATGCACGAAATGTTGTTAAGGAACATTTGCTTCTGAAGCCTTTCCTGGAGGACTATACATTCTAGGCAATTCATGGTGAGAAGGCCGGCATTATATATGATTATGCTCTTCCTCAAAGTCCTCAAGTAGGCGTTCAACTAGATGAAGAAGATCCTGTGAATGATGCTGTGTGTGATGCATTTGGATTTCAAGGTGACAACTTCAACGAAGAAGTGCACAGTTCTGAGCCAGTGTTCATGAGGAATGAAGCAGCTTGGGATTTTTCAGCTTGATGGATGAAGTAGATCGTCCTTTATATCAAGGTTGTCGAAATATTCTAAATTATCTTTCTTGATCAAATTGTATCATATCAAGTACTTGTGTGAAATCACAGATAAGGGAACGTCGATGTTGCTCGAATTATTACAAGATGTATTCCCCGATGCTGACATTCCCACAACATTCTACGAGACCAAGAAGATTATCAACATGTTGGGGTTGAACTATCAAAAGATTGATGTATGCCCCAATGATTGTATGCTGTATTGGGGAGACGATTCCAGTAGGGAGACTTGTAAGAGATGCCACACATCAATGTACAAGACAATAATGAAGGGGAAAAAGTAGAAGAAGAAACCTGCAAAGATTCTTAGGTACTTCCCTTTGAAACCTCGCCTATAAGGATTGTTTATGTCATCTAAAATTGCGGTGCACATGAGGTGGCATGCCGTTGATAAGAATGAAGATGGTAAATTAAAACATCTTTGAGATGCAGATGCTTGGAAAACGTTTAACAATGACTTTCCAGATTTTGCGACTGACCCCAAAAATGTTCGACTTGTGTTGGCGACCGATGGTTTCAATCCTTTCGGGAATCTTAGCACAAGTTACAGTATTTGGCCGGTAGTCTTAGTTTCCTACAACTTACCCCCTGGATGTGTATGAAACAAAGCTCCTCATTATGTCTATGATCATTCCAGGCAAAAAGGCCTAGGTAAATGACATCAATGTGTATCTCTAACCGCTTATTGTGGAATTGCTTGATCTATGGAATGTCGGCATGGAGACGTACGACGCTTATGGGAAGACTTTAATCAACTTGCGTGCAGCCTTTATGTGGACCATTAGTGACTTTCCTGGCCTTGGCACATTATCTGGTTGGAATGTGCTTACTGGGTTGGTGTGTCCAGCTTGCAATTTTGACATTGACGCAGTGCGCCTTCCCCACAGCCGAAAGTGGTTCTTTATGGGGCATCGGAGGTTTCTCAATGGAAGGCATAAGTTCATATTGCAACGGAATCGCTTCAATGGGAAACCAGAAAAAAGTGGACCACCTCAAACTTTGTTCGGTACAGATATCTTATAGCAACTTGAGCATGTTGACTTCGAGTTTAGAAAAAGCGATGATTTAGCACAAACTCGCCAAAAGATGCGCAGGAATTTGTTGCCTCAGCAGTGGAAGAAGATAAGTATTTTATTCACTCTTCCATATTGGAGATCTAATTTACTTCACTACAGTCTTAATGTCATGCACATTGAAAGGAATTTTTGCGATAATGTGCTATATATGCTGCTTAATGAACTCGGCAAGACAAAAGATCACCTTCAAGCGAGGAAAGATTTACACGCCATGGGAGTTCATGAAGACGCTTGGCCAGATGAGCATGACAAATTTCAGCCAGCAAAGTTTACCCTCAAAAAACCGAACAAGGAAGTCTTCCTCGCGACGTTGAAGAAATTAAAAGTTCCTGATGGGTATTCAAGCAACATTTCTGGCTATGTTGACTTGCAGGCTTGAAAGGTTACTGGCCTGAAGAGTCATGACTCATATGTTCTTATGCAACAGTTACTCCCTTTGGCTATAAAGAATGCACTTCCTCCTGATGTTTCCATCGTTTTGGTTGAATTTTGTTCTTTCTTTTGGAAGTTGTGTTCTAAGGTTTTGATCGTTGAGGAGCTCAACAGCTGCAGTCCAAAATCATTCTTATGCTTTGTCACTTGGAGATGATCTTTCCTTCATCCTTTTTTACTGTAATGGTTCACCTTATAGTCCACCTCGTTCATGAAACAAAGCTCGCTAGCCCAGTACAATATCGATGGATGTATCCGATTGAGAGGTATTCATTTTAAATATGTGCTTCATTGTTAGTTCTTATGTTTGCTAGTCGTCTTTTTCAGAATTTAGTATCAATTTTCTCTTCTTTACTTCGTAGGTTCCTTGGAAAATTAAAATCTTACGTAAGGAATAAGGCATAGCCAGAAGGTTGTATAGCTGAAGGCGATATAGGAGATGAGGTGCTGCATTTTTGTTCAAGGTACTTTGATGACCTTGAGATGGCTTTCAACCACCCACCTCATATTGACGATTGCCCTGAACCTGCACCAACATTAGGAGAATTTATCCCTCGTATTGGTAAACCAATTGGAGGAACTGAGAACTTCAAACTAACAGCAATTGAGAAGTTGCAAGCACATAGACATGTCTTGATTAATTGCACTCAAGTTGAACCTTTCATACAGTAAAAATTGTACACTCAAATGTTATTCTATATCTTTCATAACATTTTTCACTTTCATTTCACTATCGCCTTTCAATTATTAATTACAGGGAATTCAGAAGTCATGTTAAGCATTAACTCAGGATCCGTACAGGAATATCCTCGGAAGTTGACAAAAAGGTCTACAGAGAATTCCCGACTTGGTTTGCCGCAGAATACTAAATGACAACAACCCACACTCACCAAATTTCAGAGCTCTCGCAATCGGCCCTCTTGATCATGCAAAAAGGTTTACAGCATACAATGTCAATGGTTTTAAGTTTTGCACGGTTTCACGGGATCAAGGATTGCAAACTCAAAATTCGGGTGTTTTAGGCACATTTGGGACAAGGAGTTATGCGAGCAGCAGTGACGCCAACATGCAGTTCAGAAGCGTCCCTTACTATGGAAAGCTTCTTGATGTGGTCGAACTTCATTATCAAGGCCATTTCACCATGATGCTGTTCAAGTATTTGTGGGCAAATACCACTACTTCTCAGGGACTGACAACTGACGACTTAGAGATCACTTCAGTCAATTTCTCACGGCCAATTCATACTGGTATTTCTCAAGATGATGAGCTATATATTCTTGCTTCAGAGGCACATCAGGTTTATAATGTTGAGGACGAGAGGCACATGGATTGGCACATGGTCGTTCATTTAAAGCCACGAGGCCTTTATGACATGAGTGAAGGCGACAACATCGCCTACGAGAATGAGCTATTTCAGCCAGCCGATTTGAAAACTACTTCCTTGAAGACGATGACAATTTACCTCTACTGCAGTGCGTTTTTTTAAGTCCACATTATTTAAATTAAATTTTTTAAATTTAATAATACATCACTAACAATAATTTTTCTACATAATTTCTGTAGGGATGGCGAGGATGAGTGATCAAATTCAAATTATGTTTTTGTCTTTAAAAAAAGCTGGAAAAAATATTTTTAAAAAATAAAATAATATTTGTGACGGTTTTTTAATAGCTACAAAAATAAAAATAACCGCTACTAATTAAAAACCACTATAAAATGGATACATTAACCACTACAAATGCTACACGGATCCCTATTAATACCCCTATCACATCTCATTTCAAATACTCCCCCATTTCTTTTCACCTTACCCTTTTTTCATTTTCTCTCATTTACAAATTTGTTTGTATGAGTTGAGGAGCTTAACAATAGGATCAAATATGGTAACAAGTTTTTTAATTTTTTATTTCAATACTTCTTTCCTTCGCCTAAAATTTATTCTCACCATTTTTTTTCCAGATATTTCAGAGCTTTATCTCATTTTCATATATTTTTCATACACAATTACATTGTAGTAGACAACATAATATTTCCTTATTACCTACGTATCCTTAATACTATTATCAATACAATTTTTATACTTATCCAACTAAATTAAATTATTTCTTTTAATTTATAAATGAGCTAAACTATTGAATAATAAACTAATTAAATTAGCTAAACTACTAAAAAAAATAAACTATTTAATTTAATATAAAAAAACTGAAACAAATGATTGTATTTTTTTTTAAATTTTCTTAATTTTTATAGCGGTTATTAAACCGCTATTAATTAATGTGCATTTTTCAAACTGAAATTAATTTTTTTGCGTGAATTTTGAATTTTGATGAAATTAGTAGTGGTTCTATAACTGCTACTAATTATAGGAAATTCATATTAGTAGCGGTTTATAAATAGCTACAAAGGAGCAAAAAAATTTCATTTTTCTTTTCCCGCCTTGAAAATTTTCTTTTTGATATTTGTAGCGGTTATATAACTGCTACAAATATCCCAGAAAAAGATTACGGTTTATAGCGATGTTGAAGCGGTGGGATTGAATCACTACAAATAAAGTAGCAGTTATTTTGAATGAGTAGTGGTTTTATATAACCGCTACAAATCCGTTTGCAACATAAGATTTAGTAGCGGTTTTATAAACCGCTACTAATGTTTCTTGTAGCGGTTAAAACCTCAACTAATAACCATTTTTAACCGTTACTAAATCACGTTTTTTTGTAGTGTAACAGCTAAAGTTTATTTATTTATGTTCAAAATAATAGTTTTATAAAATATTAAATTTGGATCATATATTTTAAATCTGAGAGTGGAGATTAGATTCTGAGAACAAAATGAGAAAAAGAATTATGAGAGAATCTAAACCCGATCAAATATCCTATCTCCTAGTAAAACTATGGTTTGAATCAGGAGTTGCTTCTCTCCTTTTCCCTCCTTTGCTCTCCTTTCCTCATCTCCACCATTGGATGAAAATTTCAATGGCCCGGATTTTACATCTTATAAAAGCATTATTGGTTTTACTTAAAAATAAATAAATAAATTTAAATTATTAAAATTTGATTTAAAAAGAGTATATTATTATAGTGTGAATTTTATTTTTAGTTTTTCACTACATATGTGAATTGTTCAGAATAAATTTTAGCAGTTAAAATTTATTTATGTATTTAAAACTAAAATTATAATAACATTTTTATAAGATGTAAAATCTGGGCTATTAAAATTTTGTCCAATGGTGGATCTGAGAAAAGGAGAGCAAAGGAGGGGAAAAGGAGAGTGAGGGAAAAGAAGAGAAGCCACTCCCATGTGAATCACCTGCTTCAATTTGATTCAGCTGTTTGGGGAATAATTCATATGAATTTTGTTACCTGCTTCAGTCCGATTCAGATGATTGATGTGAACCTAAAAATGATGATGAAGAAAGATAGAGGAGCTCATTAAGCAAGCCACGCTTGACTTTAACAAATAAAAGATGCCACCGAATAAGTCAAGTGATGTGAGATATGAGAAAGATGGAAGTGTCCAACTTTCAATACAAGCGGTAGACTCAGATCATGTCTTCTTTGTAAAAAGCCTTCACAGTTCACAATAACCAAATTTTGACTCTTTCTTTAACTCTTTGAGTGTACCTTTTCGGTATTTTATTAAATCTTTTATCATTACCCACACATGTGTGATCCATACCCTTATGCGCTTCTCGATTTCCAGCAACTCATACAGGAAGAACCCACCATGATCATTTGCTAGAGCCACCGTATGTGGGGGGCAGTTGTGCCACTTCTGGTGCTGCTGCTCTACTATACAATTTGCGATAGAGAGCTTTCTGGATCAATTTATCACACATTAATCGAGTGGTCCATCGAGTAAATTTTAAATAACTTTACATATTACTTGAGTAAGCCCTTCAAGTGAATTCTTGATTTTGATTCAAAACATGGAAAATTATATATCATCGGAAAGCTCTCATCATCTACATTTTGATGCAATAAGAATCAACTCCAAACTCATTGTATACAGAAATTTATGATCGAAAGAGTATCTACTGTTCTTAGACAATCTCTGAAATCATGAGAAGCAACATCCAGAAGAGATAGATCTTAGTATATTACTTGAAATGTGACAAATTATATATCTATGGAAAGATCTTTGAGTCTACTTTCATATGGAACTAGTTTTGTCTTAATCTGATACGTAGTTTGAGAGTTATGTCCAAAATACCAAAACTATTATGGTAAAAGATGTTGATTCATTGTAAACTTCAACAGATCATATCTCCCTCATATGAACTCATTTGATTATGATCTTGGTGTCCATAGTTCGTGTTGGGAGTCTAGTGTTATATGCCACTGGTTTCAGATCAATCCGACATGTTATTAGAGAGATATGCCCAAAATATATGAACCTCTATCCTACCGTGTGAAAACAGAGTACAATAAAAATGCAAATTACTCAAGTGGTTACTTGAGTGATCATGTCCATTACTCAAGTAACCACTCGAGTAATGACCTTTAAAACATGGCAAAGAGTCAAAACTTAAAGGAACACCTTAGGGAAGTTCCATAACTTCCATATAAGTTATCTTGGCTTCGAATTGACCCATTCCAACATCCATATGATCAAAGAAACCTCTGGTATCACTTCTAATAACTTGGATCTTGATATTCTCATGTGATCTTGTAAGTTCTTCCTTCTTCAATCTCTTTCTTCTTGTTTTTCCTCTTGATGATCATTCTTCATAACTGAACTAGATATCTTCTTGAATTGATGATCGTTCTTCATAACGCAATTAGATGTCTTCTTGAATATCTTCAATCTTCTTCTTTCTTTGCTTTGACCAATCTTTCTTCTTGATATTTTATTAGTTATTGCAATGCCTTCTTTCTTCAATCCCTTGCTTCTTGATTTTCTTCTTGATGATCATTCTTCATTTATGAGGCATTATAAGCAAAATAACATCAACCCATCATTGGGTTTATGACTAATCTACAAGATATACAACATTAAATATAGTAGTTAGTCAATGTAGAAGATAAGTATATTATACAAAATTTTTGCTCATATTTAACATCTATATTTGACATCATCAAAACTATTCATATCTAACAGTAAGCACTGGAGTAATGATGAAGAACTGAGAGATAGAGCACATGAAAAACATTACTGTCATATTTTTTAAAGGTTTACTCGAGTGAGCACTCGAGTAATGTTGGAGAAAATGTTCTAGAGGGGTACTGCCAAAATTTGGAAGGAGTTACTCGAGGGGTTACTTGAGTAATCTGCAAAGTTATATGGACCATTACTTGAATAACCACTCGAGTAAAGATATAAGAAAAGGTATTACTCGAGTAACCAGGACAAATACCTTCCACTAGCTCTCAGCCAAGAATTGACACAATTTACTCGAGTAACCATTTGAGAAAACTATTTACTCAAGGAACCACTTGAGTAATCTGCAGAGTTATTTGAAGTATTACTCGAGAGATTACTCAAGTAATCATGTAAGCAAGCATAGGTACTCTCGGCCAAGAATTTGATGTTGTTGCTTGAGGGAGTAATCGAGTAATCTACAAACTTATTATAAATTTACTTGAAGGATCACTCGAGTAACCTGTGAAGAAAATAGATGCTTACTTGAGGGATCACTTGAGTAACCTTGTTTGCCAGGTATTACTGAAAAGATTACTTGAAGGGTTAATCGAGTAATATGGTAAGAAAACATTGACTTACTCTCTGCCTGATTTTTAATGAGATTACTCGAGGGACTACTCGAGTAATGAACATGATTACTAGAGTAGCTACTCGAGTAATGAAGTCCAGAAAACATGATTTTAATCTAATGTTTATTGATTTGTTTTCTATATGATTAACCCTTCATTGTGTTAGTATTCTAAGTATATTTGTAGAGAAACAATGAAGAGATCATGCTATAAGTGGAAAGTCAAATAAAAACGTCCAAATGCTCACCTACCGCAAACAAATAGTTTTCAAAATTGAATACCGGTCAATAGTAGAAGCGCAACTCTAATGGACATGTTTAAATTGCTTCCAATGGATACCACAAATCATCTATATATATGGAGTATTCAAAGAACAGAATACAACAACTGAGAACAAGCAATCACACATCGATCAATATAATCTTTGTGCTCTATTTTTTTATACTTATTCTTTGTACTTCAGTGTTTATACATTTACTCTGTAAGAGATATTTTCATTACAAAACTCAATATTCATTATTGAGACAACTTAAGATTGTGGAACCTTGAGTCGGGGATTTGATTACAATGTGTAAGGCGGAGCGAGTGTCCATGTGAAGGAACTTGTTGTGTACTGAGTTGCCAAGAAACCCCTGAATCTTGGAAGATAGAGTGAAACTCTCAGAAACATTCTGAGGACTGGACGTAGGTCAAAGTGGTTGTGGCCGGACCAGTATAACTCTTGGTGTACACTTTGGTGATATTTCTCCTTACTCTCAACTGCTTTAAATATTTTGTGAATTTTCTTATACGCAACGAAAATTTTTGGTATCACCCAATTCACCCCTTCTTGGGTGAAACACTTGCACTAACACACACATCCATCTCAACATCCTTATATTCGCTACCCCCATTTTATGCTCATGTAATCCCTTTAAAGCCCGACACTCACTACCATATAGCATTACTGATCTTATAGCAGTGTGGTATAACTTCCTTTTTACTCTATTAGGCACTTTCTGATCACAAATAACTCCAGTAGCTTTTCTCCATTTATACCATCCAGCTTGAATTCTGTAATTGACATCTCCATCAATTTCACCAGCTTGTTGAAATTATATAGTTAACCATTTAAAAATATTAATTATACATAACGGATTAGCGCATCTTAGTCTTCATCTCCTCATAGCAACTTCTTCATCTGGCACATTATTCTGCACTCCTCTTCTATGCTTACATGCTTGTCTAGTTAGTTGAGGAACAGTGAGATTCAGGGGAATCTCAGTAGCAAACAATACCACTTAGCATGCAAGATAAATGCTTAATGTATGATATGGTTACATGACATGCTTGCCTTACATGAATTTATGCTAACACAATGGCATTTTTGAATGCTCAATGTTTCATACATCATACTTATGGCCATAGCATATATAGAAATAGAGCTTCAATTGTCATATATACATAACATAATCAAGTAAAACAATTACCCACATCAATACATAAGCAATAAATATCAAGGACATGCAAATAGGGTAAGTCCACTACTATTTGTCTTCGAGTCCCCTTTTTGGTACATTTTCTTCCAACCACTGAAGTCGCTTCCATTTTCTCTTCTTTGTCATCTCATAGCCCTAGATAAGTGGCCATATTATTAGAGCCATGACAAAAAAATGTCCAATGGGCTACTTTAGCCTTTAGGACATGTCCCTTATCTTTAGGCCTATACTTGTCCCAATTTTTATAGCTCAAGACACCTTGGTTGGTTAACTTTAAAGTTATCACATTAGGCCCAATGGGTATTTAATGGGATCCCATTAACTATAAGTGTTTAACTTAACCCTTGGATGTCAACTTAATTACCAAATGCCATAACCTTTTTATTTTCGCACAATTTCTAAAAGTTGGCAGAATTTTCAAGAAACTTTGAAAAATCATATCTTTTTCTACAAATAGCCAAATTAGGTAGTTCAAAATTCTATGTGTCACTTATTACGTCTATTTTAAAGAAACAATATTTCCTCCAGCTAGTTCCATGCACAAAAATCCATAATCACCAATAAACTCACATTGTCACAGATTTTTGCCAATTTTATAGATCAAACTTCAAAAATTCATATCCCATAATATATTAACCCAAATGGCACAAATGACCTATCAAATTAAATCTTATGATGTCTACTTCAAATCTGGAAAGCTTCATAGCCATTGAATATCATTTGCTTAGTCAACAAAATCAGAAGGTTTGGTATTTCGGCTGTACTCCGGTTAATTAAATGACACAAAACACCTCAAGTAGAAAACTCGGACCATAAAAATAAAGCTCTTAGTGAGTAGAAGAAGTTTACTAAAGGCTTCGTTAGTTAGAAATGGTGATTCGAGGTCGGAATTGGCTTCGGAACTCCAGGAAAATCACTATTCACTCTTTCTCTTTCTGTCTTCTATTATTCTATCTTTTTTCACACTTTCTCTTTCTTTCTTTAGTTCTAGCCGAAATGGCCCTTTAAAAAGGAATGGAAGGTGGAGATTTAATCTTGAATGTGATCTCGTGTTGTGCCAAGTGTTCCAATCTTAAAGCCCAAGATTGCCAAGTGTCATCCAAGCAACTTGTCTTCCCTTTCTCTCTCTTAGGTGGCGTCTTTCACATGTAAGAGGAAAGGAGGATTGATGAATTCCTCTTACTCTCGGGTTCGATGTTTGAGAAAGTCAAGTACTCGACCGGACCAGTAGATTCCCCTGACTTCAGTGCCACATGTCACTGCCTTAGAATGCCAACAACAAGACAAGAAGGACACCTCATGATGAGGGACAAGTGTCACCTTCCAATTGTGCCAACAAAAAAGTGTGAATAGTATTTGTCATGATGATATGTACTTTGATGACAAGTGTCATATTCTTATTCATCCACCACAAAGTAGAGTAATCATTACACATCATAACCTCTTTATTAAAGTTACTTTAATAAAGTTATTTTATCGATGCTTACTCGGGACTGTGGCACTCATATCAAGGCTCACCAAATGACATCCTTATTAGAGTGTGTGTGTGGACCCCACATGGTGCCACATTCCAATGTCTTTTCCTAAAACCGTCGGTATTCATGTTTGCCCTGAAAATGCCATATGCACACCTACACCGGGATATTTTATTTGACCAATAAGTTCCATACCTCATGACATAGCTGGGTGGCATCTTTCTACCAACCCAATGGCACTGTATATGTGTCCTGTGCACATATGAACCGACACTTTGATCCCAATGCCTATGCATATTGGGCCCTCTGCCTGGTAGAGCCGGATCATATAGTCCTTAAGAGTTTTTCTATCTCTCGTCATTCTTGGGACTTTTCCCAAACTGGGCTTAGTAGTTTTCCTGATATAGGCTTATCCCCTAGGCCTAAAATTTGAGATATTACAAGAACCACAAAGCAAGAACAATATGGAGAACAATAATAATGGTTGTTAGGATGAAATAGCAACAAAAATGGCGTATAAGGTTTGATATGAGTGCCAGAAAAAGTATGATAGTATTAGAGTATAGTGTTGTGAAATGAGAGATCCTATTTAAGTGGGAGGTCACTCATGGGTTTAATTCTACTTTTAACCTCAAGTCGTTAATGCCTGCTCCTTTAATTCATAAAAAAAGCTATAGTGTTATGAAAATGAGGCTGAGTATTGTGTGGGGGACTTAAGCTGTGGGAGAATGAAATTTGACATTCAAGCTTTAACATAGGAACTAGAGGTAATTATTTGATAGCTGCTTCAGTGTTATAGCACTAGCTACTCAAGAGTAAATTAAAATTTGAAAAAAAGCTGTGTATGTGTTGAATGTGAATAAATGTTGGAATGTATATAGTCAAGATCTAGATTTCATGCAATTTATTTTATAAAAAGGTTGATCCATATTCATAAAAGATTTGACAGGATCGTATATTGGCTGTTGGGTCTAACACAAACCTCCTCCTTTACTCGATCCGATATGATTGAGGGATAATGTGGTCTTGGAATCATTAAAGAAATTTATACTTTTGAAGGGAGCTATGTAACACCATAAATTTAGAGCATTTAAAGCAGTTAAAAAACATGTAATAAAGTCAAACCAGAGACCAAAAATAGTTTTCAACCCATTTGGGATTCCGACCTTAGTATAGGGTTCAATCCAGTATTTAAATGGGTTTTCGAAAAAAATTTGAAACATTTTCATTGTGGTCTTATTTTCATTTTTCAAATCCGTTTAACTCATTCTGTTCTGTTTCCCTTGTTAATATCAGAGTGCTTACCGAAGTTCTCCACGGATATTCTGGTTAAGTTCGTTAACTAAATGGTCCACATTGTATGGTTACTCTATTCTAGTTTATTTACTACGTTTACGTACTAGTATTCGAGTTTATAGCTAGTGGATGCACCACACTATAAGTACTAGTATTACTATTACAGTGTAGTTATACATATCATATACAAGTTCTCAAAAACTAGATAACCGGTAGAAAATAAATTTTTAAACTTCAACTCTATTCGCCAATAACTACCTTCTTCCTATGTGAGCTACTTGCCCGCACTGTAGATTACTTATCAAAAAGGGGTGAGATTCAAAAGAATCTCAGTAGTAACAGATAACACTCATATAAAATACATACAGAGAAACATCCCATATTAACCATCACATACCAGACAATTCAATATTCATTCAACATTCAGATATGTGCTCATGCAGCAAACAATTCTATTTAAGGATTCACCATCCCTTCCCACAACATTGGGTATTCTATTAAGTTAATGTCCTTCTCATTTGAATGCTTCACAGGCAATTTTGCCCAATTCATATTCACTGTTTAAGTATCATGATACTAATAATTACATGAAGTAGGATAGATAGAATATAAGGGAAAAGTTACTACCATAGCCTTTTCGGTCTTGTACTTGTCCTGGTTCTAGCACTCAGGGCAAATATCAAATCCTATAATTAGAATTTACGGACGACAAGTTATTACTTAGTCCAATTATTTCATAATTCAAACACCCAAGTTGGTTATCATTAGGTTTAATACACTAAGTCAAAGGAAGAGTCAATATGGTCAAACTATGTCAAAATGATTAATTTTACCCTTGAGTTCAAGGTAATTACATTGTGCTATTACGTTTTTATTTCCGCACATTTAATAAAAGGTGGTAGAATTTTCAACCAACTTTGAAAATTCATATATTTTTGTACAAATATCTAATTGCAGTGATTCTAAATGCTATATGACCCTTATTAAGTCTAGTTTTAGGGGAAAAAATATTTCTCTTAGCCAAATGGATGCATAGAATTCCAGAATTAACATTCATTGGACACTATCCCAGAAACATGCCAATTTTACATGGCCAAATTCAAAAATGCATAACTCATAATGTACAGATCCTATCAACATATATGACCTATCAAATTAAAGCTTGATTAGTCTACTTTTATTCTGAAAAGTATCATAGTTATTGGACAACATTCACTTACCCAAAAACCCATTATATTTGGACTACCATGCAAAAACCCTAAACTAGCAGCAAATCCAGTTTTAGGTATTTTGTTCTAATGATCTAGAATTCCTAACTAGAGGCTATTACCACATAGTTTTTCCTGTATAACACAATGGTGACATCAAATTTGTCAAATTCCAACCCTTCTATATGTCCTGTTTTGGCAGAGTTTAGACATACAATCCAACAATTACCAAACTTCCAATTTAAGCCTTAAACTAGTTTCATATGTTCATTAAACACCACAAGACGCCATTTATACAATCAAAACACCACAAAACTTCAAAAGCCTTTCTTAACCAAAAATAGGGTAGAAATTCACATGCCAAAATCCTAAATCAAACAACACAATCCATAGCTTAAAATGAAACTCTTACTTACCTCTTTCACTTTTCCAGGCTCTTTCTTTGGTTCTTGAATTTTGTCTCTTGCTAGATGACTCAAAACACCTCCCTTTGAAATTCTAAAACTATAGAAATGAAGCTCTCATTAAGAGGAACAATGCTTATGAAAGGTGTTTGAGCCATGGAAGTGGTTTACAAGTTCAAAATTCAAGTAGAAGGTATCAACTTAAACTTGTCTTCTTTTTCTGTTTCCTTATGCTTGATGGCCGAATTTTTTGAGTGAGTGAGAGAGTAAGATAAGTTCTGAAATTTCTCTTCCTTGTCTTTTAATTACTTGGTTGAAATTGGCCAAAAAGAAGGAGGAAAGATGTGTGGTCCATAATTATTCTCAATGGTAAAAAGCTTGTGGTAAATTAACTGATGTGTAGTTAGTTTAATTGAGTTGATTTTTCTCTTCTTCTCTTCCTCTTTTTGACTAAATTTTGCTCTTGAAAATAGAAGAGGAATTGTTGACCAATTGCCTCGTTTTGTCTTACTATTGGTCAATAATTTTTCAGGTTGCAAAAGTTGACAAAGTTTTGACCAATTGACCAAACTGTCTTCCTTCTTTATTTACCCTTGTTGACCAAAATTTAACTCTTATGTAAGGAGGGTTAATTTTCTTTTTGATCTCATAATTACTTCTTGCTTTTGAAAAAGAAGATGATGAGAAATCTTCTTCTTGGGTGTGAGAGTGACACAAGGAAGGGAGAGGAAGACCAAGGTGGCCTTTTTAGTGAAGGAAGAGAAGTGGAGAATAGTGGCTAACTTTTGTAAAAAAGATGAACTTAACAGACATCAAACTTCTGTTACTTGGGGGTGATAATTGCTCTATTTTTATTACATAAAGGCAAAATTGCACGCTTAAATATTTTAGGGTGCTACATGCACTACTAAAAATAGTTTGGGGTGCTGGGCGCACCTTTACCCTAGGTTTTTTTTTATTAATTTTTTATTTTGGTGTTTATAATATAGGGTTAAGGAGCAAATTTATCAATGAAGTTTTAATAAATGAGCGCCTAGCACAATTATGTTTTAAAAGGGACAAAAATACACATAAGGTTTTAAAAGTGGAGCATCTAGAACAAAACCATTAAATTTGACCTAACACCATTAGTGGTTTTCTTCTCTAATAATTTAACGTCGTTAGGTCAAATTTAACAGTTTTGTGCTGGATGCTTTACTTTTAAAACCTTATGTGTATTTTTGCCCCCTTTAAAACATAATTGTGCTAGGTGCTCCTTCCTTAAAACTTTGTTGGTAAATTTGCTCCTTAACCCTATAATATAAGGTGTTCTATGGCTATGATCATGTGATTCACATAGGTAAAG
This sequence comes from Inga laurina, assembly GCA_963855925.1. Lineage (NCBI taxonomy): Eukaryota > Viridiplantae > Streptophyta > Magnoliopsida > Fabales > Fabaceae > Inga > Inga laurina. Next base: position 50,947,548 of record OY979708.1, read on the forward strand.
GAGAAAACTTAAAACTTACCATACTTAAAGATTATTTATAAAATAAAACAGCAGAAAATTCAATTATATATATATATATATTCTCTATTTTCTTAAATTTTTTTATAATCTATACTATATTTTCATTAAAAGGCCTGATCAGCCTGTAAAGTGTGAATTGAATCGTTGAACACCAAGAATGTAGCCAAAACTTTTGAGCTTACAAGTTTAGTGGTTTGATTATAGGTTAGTTAGGCCAAGAGTGTAATATCCCAAAAAGTGATTAAGGGTTAATAACTTCAAAAGTGGATGTAATTATTGTTGAATAAACACTTTTAAGGAATATGATATGAAATTTGATCTGGATATATTGTGATCAGTGCCCAAACCATGCATTGAAGCTTAATTGTGTGGTAAAGCTTAAAATGAACCCTAATAGTAGGGATGGGTGCATGAATGGTGATATGAATTATATAAATGTGTTTAGTAGTTATTCGAGTGGAATTACCATACTCAGGGGCAAAATGGGAAAACGTAAAGTTACCGACCAATTGGTCAGTTAACGAAGAGGAAATTCATTGGTAATTGGAAATCAATAGTTAAGATTGATTGATCAAGGGGTGGAATCTTGTGCAATTGAGTTCATGTGTGCCATGGAAGGAGAAATAAGATCATGCCACTTGTCAACATGAGAGCCATGGATCAAGTTAAAAGTTTAAACCACTCATTCCTCTCTTCTCTCTCCATTCAAGTCGATTGTGAGCATGGGGAAGGGAAAAAATCTGTACTTCCATAATCATCTCATCTTCTCTCTCTCCATTCTCCATTTTCGTGTGTTTAAGGAAGGAAAGAGAAAGTGAAAGGTGAGGTTTTGACTTGCTTAATGTCTCTTTTATCCTTATTCATCTTCATTAATCTTGTTCATAGTGATGAGAGCTTCATTGCTATACTTTCAGAATTTTGAAAGCTGGTGTTTGAGTGTTTGAAGAAAGTTGGAAGTTGTGGAAACAAGAAACCAACCTTGAGAAGAGGAAGAGGTAAGGAAGAGCTCTCTATTGACATGCTCATTTTGATTATTAGTTATGTTCTGGAAATTTGTGATTTTGCCCTGATTTTGGTATAATTTTGGAATGCATGAATTGGCTAATGTATGGTGGTGAAATTAGTGGCATAGTATGTCTTTGTGTCATTGGAATGGGTTTGAAATTTTGGAGACCAAAGCGGTTATTTAGTGGTCTTAGGTTGCAATGTGTTTAGGAGTATGGAGTATGTTGATAGAATGAGAATTTGGTTGTTTTGGTATGTCCAATGAGTTCTTTATGAAAAATTGTACAGGGAAAAGATTATTTGTGGATTTTGGGAGTCATTGGACACTTTGGACAAAATCTGGGAAATTCTGTCAGTTGCTGCGTTTTGGCTTTTGATAAGCCTCACTTGAGTGCAGCATTCTGTTTTCCCTTTTCCTTTCAATGTTTGGTTGCACTTCCATGCCAGAATGCAAAAGTGCAATTCCTCACCTGCGACAGGTATGGGTTATCACTCGAGTGCCTCGGGTCTCACTTGAGTGAGTATGTATTTTGCACCTTCTGGTCATGTCTCGGGGAAACACTCGCAGTCAAATTGTCAAGAGTGTGCCTTAACACTTGCAAGTGTTGTGACATCACTCGAGTGCCAGAGCCAATGCTCTAGTGCACTTCTCATTCTAGGGTTTCGATTGCTTTCGGGTAGTCACTTCCTGTTCCTTACTCTGTTGGACTCGGGTGAGCATGAGGGCATCACTCGAGTATTAAGGTCAGGGCTCGATTGCTGTGATCATTTTCTATCTCAGTGGTTGGTCTCGACCAAGCACTCGCATGAGTGAGCCAACCTCACTTGAGTGCAAACCATCTCATCACTTGAGTGCAAGAGCTGAAAATCAGTGTTATACGTTTGGAAAAGGGGTGTTTGATTAAGTTCTTCCTAACCTTTAGGCTTGTGTCTAGGCTTTTAGTAGCCACCTGAAGAGTTCACATGATAACCAACTTTAAGTGTTATGAAGATAAGAATTTGGAATAGAGAATAACCTATCATCCTTGATTTGGTTTATAGGCTTCGATATTTGCCCTACTCAAGAACAGACAGTGCCAGAGTACTCCAGGAAAGAACAAGGTAGTGACGTTTTCCCTTATACTATATGTGATACATTTTATGTTTGATTTATCATTGATTTGTGAAGACTTTGTATGCTGCAAAGCTTGTAGATGTGAGCCGAAAGGCTATTTGTGAAAACCGAAAGGCTATTTGTGAAATCCAAAAGGCTATTTGTGAAAGCCGAAAGGCTATGTGAGCTGTAAGGCTATGTGTATGCACTGCCACGCCAAAATTTCTTGAGTCGCTAACAACGGTTTGGGTAAGGACTGCGTGACTTCCCGGTGATAAAAGGGGATGAGGGTAGAGTATGATGTGTATTGCTACTGCTTTTTTATAATTTACTTGCATGATATGTGATTACATGTGGTATGAGTGATTTGTTATTACTTGGATTCTTTTGAATCTCATTCTTTCCTTTGACTAACCTCCAGATAGGGCAAGCGGCTCCAAGGGAAAGGAGATGACCAAGGGCGGATAAGACTCCTTAGGGAGATTTATATTTTGGTTGTTGGTTATCAATTTTGGTATTGGGATTACTGTACTTATTTAGGATGTAAATGTTGAAATGATTTTGTGTAATCCCCTAAATGAAAATTTGTAAACCCTTAGTCTTTATGTTAAACCCGGGGGTTGCCGAAATTTTTGTTATACACTCTGATATATTAATATGATTTAACTGCACAGGGTAATTATATTCGAATTGTGAAATTTTGAGACCAGGATAAGGGAAAAAATTTTGAAAGAATTTATAAAAACCCTACTGTAAGGAAGGAATACTACATGAGTTTGATTATTATTGGTCTCTATTTCATTTTAATCATATACTTTGAATCAAAATTATGGTTTTCGAGGTAGGGGTTACAAAGAGAGTAATCTAAATTTGGTTACTTACACCTACACTTGAATTCGATGGCATGATGACCCTTTAGATTAAATTAGTCAACAGGTAAATTTATTATGCCATTGTTTAGTAAACAATGTATATACTTGCAATAAAAAGAAATAATGGGGTGAATCATAACATCTAAATTTAATTTACATTTTACATTAGATAAAGGAACATAAGTGAGGGTTTTTTTCCCTAAATCGTAAACAAGGTGATAATGATTAGCCTCATTTAGTATCATGGAATAGTATTTTATGGAAGGGGAAGTGGAGGTGGAATTGGAAGTATGTTTTAAAACATGTTTGGTAGGATGGTGGAAGTGAGATATAATTTTTAATTACAATATGCAAATACCAAAATGCCCTCCAAAAAAAATCTCTCCTATATCCAGTTGTGTGAATCGTCGTCCCACACCTTCATCTGACTACCACCCTTGTCAGAAACAAAATCTTCCCATAATCAAAATGCAATTACAAAACAAACAAAGGAGCAAACAAGAACCAGAACAGAGTAATGAAATCACAAAAAGATCAACAAGAAACTTGAACCAAAATGCTAGAGGGAAATCAAAATTGCAAACCCAGATCTAGAGGGAAATCAAAATCACAATCCTAGATGTTGAATGAACAAAAATTTGTTTACACCTGGCTATGTTGTGTTCGCTGCTAGTAGGACACGATGGCCAAGTTACATTCATTGCCAGGGGGAGAAAAGGAGGGAGATGCATTCGTTACTGAAGGGTGGAGTTGTGTTCACTAACGTCATCGTGGAAAGGGAGCATTGTCACTGTTATTGGATAGGGACCATTGCCACTATCACTGAGGAAGGCCATTGCTGCCATCACCACAGAGGTCTATCGCCAGGGGAGGAGGGTCTTCATCATTGCTGGCATAGGATTGCTTCCGTCACCACGGAGGTCCATCATCGGGGAGGACGTTCTTCATCATTGCTAGTGTAGGATTGCCTCCATCACTAGTGGTGGACCATCGTTGCTGCTAGTAGTGGAAGAAAGTAGATATAGTATGAGGGTCAGAAGGGAAATAGGCCCATGGAACTAGAGGTGGAAGTCACTTCCATAGGGTAAGTGATGGAACTCACTTCCATCATTTTTAACGGAAGCGAGTTCCAGTGAACCAAATGGTCAAAGAGGTGAGTCCCACTTCCCTCCTCCTACTTCCATGCTACTAAATGTGGCACAAGTTTCTAGCCATTTGAAGGGATTGGAACTTTTTTAAGACTTTTTTTAACAACTTAGCAACACCTCTCAAGTTTATTCAAAGTAATTACTTCCTCGGCCATTCACTAGTGACCTCAATTAATTAGACTAAAAAGTTCATTATGCATTATTATGTTGCTACTTTATATTCTTACTTTTATCCCTTTTATAAGGAACAATCTCTTTCATATTGGTGTTCCTTAATATAAGGAACAAATCCTTTTTTGTTTGCAATTTTTAACTGATATTTTTATTTTTACCCAATTAAATATGCCACTCATTATCATTTTTCAATAAAATTTCACTTATTATCTCTCATGCACTCTCTTTATAAATAAGGGTATAATTTAAAAGACAAATATATGTATTTATTGCTTTTAACTTGGTAGTTGTTCCTTATAAAAAGGACATTAGGGACTAAAGAGTATGTATCATATTTTAAAAAAATCAGCAAATATGCTAATTAGCTTGTTTATTGAGACCTACTGTCCTTAATTAATGTGCAGAAATTAAATATATTAATGGTTTGTATATCATTTTATTTTTGTTTATAAGGAAGAGAGATAATAATTTTTTTATCAGAACTACAAGGCATATCATTTTTTATCACTAATTTTCCTTTTTACCCCTCATTACATGTTGGTTATGATATTTCATTTTTAAAAGTATGTACTTCTTTTGATCTACAATATAATAAGTCATTCCAATTAATTCACTAGAGTCAAAAAAATATAGTTAACTCATTAAATCTGCCTTACATTGATAAAGCTTCAAACTTTATCTTCTATACCATATATTCTTGGTTCTATTCTTTTTATTACATCCAGTCATCCATTATAATTTATAATACTTAATTATATTTATGATAACAATATACTATTTGTTAAAAACAATAATATATTGGGATCAATGATTCATATTCATATATACTCGGCTTTCTAAAACTTCAATCTATCAAAAATTTTCAAGCGATCAAGTTTTCAAGTTTTCAATTATATCAAAGTAGCAGGAATATAAGGTATGAGTAACTAAACTTTCTATAGGAATCAAGGAGGTAATATTATCTTAATCCAAAGAGTTATGTTCATATAAGGGATTACTGGTTATATGCTTATACAAGATAATAAGTTAGTTAAAATTTTTATGAAATATATGATAAGAAGATTAGATAAATATACACAGTGGGATAAAGACAGATTAAAAGAAATTATACCGAATAATATAGAACAATTACTTGTAATTTATAATTAAGTAGTGAGAGAAAAAAAACCAAAGGAAATTTCTTAAAAAATATTCTAAAACAAACTAGAATTATTATCAATAATATAGTTTTCAAATGAGATCTTTGTATTGTATATTGGTTACGTTTAATGATGAAAAATATAGATCATGAAAATATCATGCATTAGTAGATACAAGAGCAAACTTAACTGTATCAAAGTTCTACCACTAGAATTATGGAAAAGATAAAGTAAAATATCAAGAATGGAAAGTGTTGGAAGAGAAATACAGATGATAGAATTAGAAGCAAAAAATATACCTATACAAATAAGAGAATATGAATTATTGATACAAGAATTCAATCAATATAATGAACCTTCATGTAGTGTAATATTAGGATTAGATTTTATGGAACAATATTATCAAGTACATATGATAAAGAGAACTTTAATATTAACAACACCCTGTAAACATGAAGCTTAGGGAATAAGGATAACAAAACCATATATAAGAAAAGATGAAAAATTTCAAAAGAAAAAAAATAATAATGAAATCCAATTTTTACAAAATAATAATCCAGTAGAAATACAACATATGTTAGCAACTTTAACAATAATAGAATTAAAAACAATAGAACAAAGACTAATAGAAAATTATAATGATAATCCATTAATACATTGGGAAAAATCTAAACCAATAGCAAAATAGAATTAAAGACTATAGTAAAGAAATAAATTGTAAACCATAGCCATGGACAGAACAAGATAAAAAAGAATTTGTTATGCATATAAATGAAATGAAACAATATAGTTTAAAAAGAGAAAGTAAGTCAAAATATTCTTCACTAGTAATGATAGTAATGAAATATAGTGAAGAAAAACAAGGAAAATCAAGAATGGTAATAAATTATAATAAATTAAATAATTTTGTAATAAGAAATAGATACTGAATCCCAAAAATAGATTTATTATTTAATCTAATAAGAGGAAAAACGATATTTAGTAAATTTGATTGTAAATCAGGATTTATTTCAAATAAAATTTGAAGTAGAAAGTAGAAAATATACTGCATTTAGTACCTCAAAAGGATTATATGAATTGAATGTATTACCAATAGAATTTCACAATAGTCCAAGTATATCCGAAGAATATGTATCAAAGTTATTATTACGAATAAAAGATTTTGTTATTTTCTAAAAATAAAGAAGAACATGAAAATCATTTAAATCAATATGTAACTTTAATAGAAGAAAAATGATTGAATATATCACGTAAAAAAGCCAAATTAAGAAATCAATTTAGATATATGTGATACCTAATTTCTTGCTTGATTAACTAACCCTAAAAAATATTGTACATTTTTTTTATTCTTTATATATAGAAATTTTAAGACTTTTTGACTTATATATTCTAGTAATTCTATTCCATCTGCAGATATATATTGTCCTAGAAAAGATATTATATATTTTCTTAATTCGGCTTTTCTAGGTGATATATTCAATCGTTTTTCTTCTATTAAAGTTACAAATTGATTTAAGTGATTTTCATGTTCGTCTTTATTTTTAGAAGATACTGATATATCATCAATATATGTTACTATAGAATCCTTTATTGGTAATAATAACTTTGATACATATTATTGGAATATGCTTGGACTATTGTGAAATCCCATTAATAATACATTTCATTCATATAATCCATCTAAGGTACTATATGTGTAATATCCTAAATTTTGGGATTAAATGCTAGAGAATAAGCCTAAATTAATTAGATTGCTAAACTCGGTTTAGCAAGTACCCCGAACCTATTCCCTAACATTTCTTATATCTTTGGGGTATTAAAGGGAATAAAATGGTGAATATTCATGAACTTGGAATTTAAGAAGTTAGTAAATTTCCATTTTCTTGAGAATTAGGTTAGAAAAAGTTATGAAATTAATTCTTGGGTTTTCCAAAATGCCCAATATTGAAGCCCAAAATGGAGGAATAGTGAAGCATATTATATGGTCCAATATTAAGATTAATTTTTGTTAGATATGATTAATTTTTCATGATGTCAAAATAGATGTGAAATGATAAGAGAAAAAAGTTTATATAATGTATTTATACTTTGACTAATTACTGTGTTTAATGTTGCATATCTTGTAGATTAGTCAGGTAAAGATTGAAGATAATCAAAAAAATAAAGAAGTTGTCTTGTTGGGTTATGGAGAATGATCATCGAGAAGAAAATCAAGAAGCAAGAGATTGAAGAAAGAAGAAATTGTAAGATCTAATGTGAATATCAAGATTCAAGCTTTTAGAAGTGATACTGGAGGTTTTTATGATCAAATGATGGTTGAAATGGGTTAATATGAAGCTATGATGACCTATATATGAGTTATGATACTTCTAGAGAAGTTGCACTCAAGTGTGAGCTCATCACTTGAGTGCCAGAGGTGTTGCACTTGAGTGTAGGATGAACACACTCGTGTGTCAGGGCTACTCTGTTCAGCTCTGTTTTTTGTTTTGCCTGACAGAGGTCCAGTATTTTAACCATATCTTTCAAACTACATGTCGGATTGACCTAAAACTGGTGGTATATGAAAGAAGACTCGCAACACAAAAAAATGTAAAGCAAGATCACATTAAAAGAAGCACAGATGGAGGAGATATGATCTGTGGAAGTTGATGCTGAAATTACCATCACTTTTTAAAACAATTTTGGTATTTTGGACATAACTCACAAATGACACATCGGATGGAGACGAAACTAGTGCCATATGAACTAGACTCAAAGAGCTTTCCATGGATAGGTAATTTTCCTAATTTTAAGTTATATTCTAGGAGCTATGCCTTCTAGAAGCTGACATTTGTGTGGTCTAGTGCAATAGACACTCTTTCGATCATAACTTGCAGAATACAAGGAGTTTATAGCTTATTCTTTTTGCATTGAAATGCATATGATAAGAGCTTTCTCATGATACACCATTTTCCATATTTAGAATCAAATGAATAAATCGAGTCTGACATGGCCCCACAACACTCACGAGCACAAAAGCACGCTGTTGATATTTTGGTGCGAGTGTTGTCTAGAAGTGGCTGTGAAGTGGAAGTATTTTAGGTACACTTGAATCAATGACAATGCACTCGAGTGAAGTAAAGGTTTGCACCCGAGTTATGCAAGTGTTGACATGAAAGTGTTAACCCGAGAAGAAATATGACCAAAGAAATATAAAGAGCACTCGAGCATGACTGGTAACACTCAAGTGAGGAGAAGGATTACACTCGAGTCTTGCGAGTGAAGAGCAGCAAGTGTTTTCCCGAGAGGAAATCAAAACTTAAAAATATGAAATGCACCTAAGTGAGCCATACGGCACTCAAGTGAGAATGTAACACTTCGGGAATGCAAAATGCACTCTTAAATATTTAGTTGCAAGTGCTATCTAGAAACGAAGCCTGAAGCTGAGATATACTGATGCACTCTATAACCCCCTCACAACCATAGGCCAAGATTAGTTCGTAAAAATGTGTGATTAATGCAGAATTAGAGACCATAAGGAGATTTTGGATTTAAAAACAAAATCAAACTTCCCAAAATCAATCTTTATAAAAACGTTTTCCAAACGGCACAATTACATTGGTCTCATATTCACAATACAATTACACAAATGACCTGTACAATTCGATTCTATTTATACATATAAGAGTGCAATGTAACCTCCCGATACACTCGGGTTCTATTAATCAAGTAAGGGTTTTATAAGGCACAATTGCCAATAATCTATTACCCTTACCAGGGGATTACATAATACTAAACCATAAATCCAATATGTATAATCATTTCCCAATAAAATATCTGAAATCAAACTATGATAACCAAAACCAAAATAGACTCCTAACTCGGAGCTTTAACCGCCCTTGGTCACCTGCTTTTTCTTTGATCCTTTAGCCCTGTCTAAAAATTATTTTTGGAAGAGTGAGATTCTAAAGAATCCCCGTAGTAACAAATCACTCATAGTATGTACAACAATAAGGCATGAAAGCAAATCATCACACACACACACAGCAACTACAACGGTAGTTACAGCAGCAAGGGCAGGTATGACTCGTGTCATCCTTACATTTGCTCACGCTAAAGTGCTAACGCTGTATTGTAACACAACAGTTCACACAATATATTTCACCACATCTGGGATTCATATAAAGCATTTCATACGCAAGCCATACATGCAAGATATATAACACAGCCCACGGCTAGATTCACAACATGTCGCCCCACGGATCGGATTCACAAAGATCTATGTCGATTACAATGGCAGTTCAACGGCCGAGCTAGAGATGACCAACGTCAATCCCTAAATGGCTCATGCTGAAGTGCTCACGCTGTAATGGATCATGGCATATATAGTTCACAAGCTCAATGACAAGTCATGCATACCAAAACATCAAACACAACATAAGAGAAGAGTCACTACCTTGGTCCTTCCGGGCGTATTCTGGCATCGGTCTCTCCCGAGTAGGGCAAATGTCGAATCTTATAATTCATAATTAGGGACGAAGCATTATTCTCTATTCCAAGACTCAATTGACTTCACAACACTTAGATTTGGTTATCATTTATGCCCTTTAGGTGGCCACTAAAAGCTCAAACATATGCCTAAAGGGTTGGGAAAACAACTATACCAAAAACCATCTTCAGAAGTCCAAAATGTCATTTTTGGTGGTTGGCTGTGGCCCATAAATCCATGGCCATGGCCAAAAACAGGTCTGAAACATTTGGGTAGCGGCGAAGAAAAATCTTGTTTCTTGGCTGAACTTTCAAAAATCATAACTAATTCTAGAAAATTCAAAATGAGACAATTCTAAAGCCAAATGAAAGATATTTAAGTCCTATTTATTGGAAAAATATGTACCATTACTAGAAATTACCACATAATTCCAAAATTACACAAAACTCAACACTGCTTTAAAACAGAGTCCAATTTTAGTCCCAAACTTTGGCAAAGCATAACTCTTAGTTCACAGAACGAAATGACATAAATTATATATCCATTTTAAAGCTTGGGATGTGAAATTTAAGATTGAAAAATTTCATAATTTTTCAACACCATTTGTTCATTCAAAAGTTTTGTGCAAACTAACTACCCATAATAGATTTCACACTTGACCGATTTCCAATTTTCTCAAAGTGTCCAATGACTCCAAAATCAATAACCAAACCTATTCCCATACAATTTCTCACAAGGAACACAATGGAAACCTCAAAATAACCAAAATCCCAACCTATCACCATGCCCTGTTTTGACCAATACACAAAACCAAACACAAAGTTGTCAAACTTTACTTTTAAGCTTCAATTCAATTATATTCATTCAAAACACTAAACAAGGCACCATTTCCATGACAACAACATGCCAACAACACAATGAACCTCATTTTTGAAATTCAAGACAAAATTTCCAGAAAATCCAAACTCAAAAATGGCTACAAAACCTATATGAAAAGGTTTGTCTTACTCACCTCTACAACTTTCCCCAAAGGAGTTCCTTGATTCACCTAAGTCCAAAATTTCATGAGAGCTCAAACACCACCAAATAATAATCTAAAACCATGAAATTGAAGTTCACAACACAAGGAACAAGTTTATAGAAGAGAGTTTTTCCATTAGAGGCCATTAAGAGGGTCAAAAACCCACCTTTTATCAAAGCTTTTCTTCCTTCCTCTAGGCTGCCATGGAGGTTGAACAAGAGAGAGAGAAAATGAGAGGGTGAAGCTTGAAGAAGAGAATGATGACACTTCCCATGCCCCCATACCCTTGAGCAGCCGAAAATAGGGAGGGAGAAAGAGAAGAAAATATTAAACAAAGCCTATTTGACTTTCTTACACTCTCTTGCTTCATCTCATCTTGACACTTGTCAGCATTTAATTGGCTCTCATAAAGTAAGCCACCAATTAATCACCTTAATCCCTCTATTAGCCAAATTAATTACATTTCCTATTCCTCTCATAGTTTGTAATTAATTTCTTCTATTAATTACTAATTTATGGCAAATAATTCCATTCTTCCATTGATTATGGCACATTTACTTAAATTGCTATATAACATATAATTAATTTCTTTTCCTATTTTTTATGCACCAATTACCCCTATTTTAGCCCAAATAATTATTTCATCACATAATTATGCTAAAACACAGGTTATTGGGCATCTCCAGTAATTATTTGGATCTTAAATCCATTTTGATTTACAAAATCATTCACAATAATTATCATTAGCCCTTAATAGAAATTTGGGGTGTTACACACTCGAGTAATGATCAATGCACTTGAGTAAGGGCCCACATCACCTGCAAGTGAGAAATCACACTCTTGATAAAAATGATGTGAGTGTTACACAAAGCTGTAGTCTGTAGTACAAAACACACAAGCACTCAGTGAAAGTTGAAGAACTTGAGTGAGATGTCAGAACACCTGCAAGTGAGAAAAAGCACTCTCTCAAAATCACGTGGAAGTACAACACAAAAGCAGAAGCAGAAGAGAAAATATGAAGATGCACTCGAGATATTAAACGTTCAGATTACATATTCAAATAAAAATGTCAATTATGGAAAAAATCATCATTACACACCGAATGATGGCTACCTACCACGATTAGCAACTGACATACCATGAAAGATTGTTGAATATTCAAACGCTCAAATCTTTCTTCTCTATGAGACATGCCACTCTACAATGTGATGTACAGTTCATAATAAATCATTCCGCTCTTCAATGACATGCTCTGCTTTGCAACGGACATTTCATAGTAGCTTGTTATTCAAATGCACACAATGGTCAAACGAAGCAATGCGACTCTAATGAATGAATACTTATAATGGTTATGTTCTACAACTCATCTATAAACATGGTAGCATTCAGAAAAAAAAAGTAGAGAACATAGCAACGGCGCCAACATGTGAATATCATGAGTCATACACTTCGACCCAAACACTCTCTATTCTACAATTTCTATATTACTTATCATTGAAAGAGTGATTATTTGTGTTGTACTTCAGTGTTCATTTTATCCACTCTGTAAGAGAGTTTATAAACACTTTCAATTGTATTTCTAAATTGATCTCAAGGTAGAGGGACCTTGAGTGGGCTGATTTCCTTACGGGAGAAGCTGTTGAGAGAATCGTTGGTAAGACTTTCTGCTCGTAAGACTTACAAGGTGCAAGCAGTAGAGAACGTTGCTATTCATAAGACTTATAAGGTTGTAAGTAGGAGAGAACGTTGCTTGTAATATCCCGATTTGTGATTAGGGCTAATGACTCTGATAATTATTGTAATTAGTGTAATACAGCACTTTTGGAATTAATGTAATTTGATTTTGGGAATTTATGTGTGTGGTATTTAAGATCAAGGGTTGTGATTCCTTGACCATGGGTCGGGATCCTATGTTTTGCGGTTATGTGAGCTCTTTGATGGAGTGCTTGAGATGTGGACATGTGGCATTGTGGTAGTCGTTAGATGAGGCCACAAGAAAACAAAACCTCACTTTTCCCTCATTCTCTCTCTCCTATTCGGTTGAGTGTGTGTGTGTGGGAGGATGAGTTGACTTCTCATCATCATCATTCCATCTCTCATCTCTTCTCCCTCTCTCTCCATTTTCGCTGGATCAAACAAGAAAAGAGGAAGAAGAAAAGCTTGATCTTTGAGTAAGTAATGCTCCTCCTTTGCTCAAAACCTCTTCTCTAATATTGTTCATCTCAATGAGAGCTTTATGGTGGTGGTTGTAGAATCTTGAGAAGTGGTGATTTGTGTGTGAGTCGAAATTGGAAGATTGGAGAATCAAGATCTTGGATTGAGCAAAGAGAAGAGGTAGGCATTTAGAGCATTTTGGTATATTGTTTGTGATTTTTGGCTAAGTTGGTAAAATTTGGAAAATTTGACCTAATTATGCCAAATGATGAAAATGTGGATTTTAGGGTGTTTGATAGTGGAAATGATTTAATGTTGTGCTATTTGATTATTGGATATAATCTGGAAGATTGGGATTAAGTTGAATGAAATTTGGATAATGTGTATCATATAGACCTTAGTGTTTGATTGTGGTCAAAGTAGTTTTTGGGGTGTTATTGGAGTTGCCATTGTGCTCCCTAGTTATTGCTTGAAATGTATGAGCATTGGGAAGAGTTTGGGAACCATTGGGCATAATTTTGACCATTTGGCGTTTTCTGGTTTTTTTGCATTTTTGGGTATCTGATGCACATCACTCGAGCAGAGGAAGAACGTGCTCGAGTGATGCGTGAGTTTTTCCTTTTGTGCTTCGAGTTCATCTGGGTTTTATGAATAATGCTCGAGTGTATTGCCTTGTGCTCGAGTGAGGGAAGAACATGCTCGAGTGAGCTTGGGTTATGCTCGAGTGAGATTGTGCCTCAGGTGGGGGTAGTGCTTTCAGGTTGTCACTCTCGGGTAAGGTGCAAGGGTGTGCCTTCTCACTCGCGGGTATAAGGCGTGTGCTCGAGTGCAAATGGCTGTGCTCGAGTGATCTAGTTCTTTGAGAGCTTTGTGTGCTCTCGGGTCCTCACTTCCTGAACTTCACTCGCAGGTGCTCGAGTGAGGCATTTAGCCTTGTGCTCGAGTGAGGTTCAGCGTGCTCGAGTGAGCCAGTTCCTGAAAGTTTCTTTGTGCTCTCGGGTGCTCACTCGCAGTCTCACTTTCTCTGGTGCTCGAGTGATGTCCGTACTTGTGCTCGAGTGAGAGCATCTGTGCTCGAGTGAAACTATCAAAAATCAGAGTTTTGCCTTAGAAAAAGGGGTCTTTTGGGTAGTGTCTTCCAACCCTTTAGACATATGTTTAGGCCTCTAATAGTCACCTAAAGAGTCCTAAATGATAACCAACTTAAAGTATTATTAAAATATACATATGGAAAAGAGATTGATTGGTTGTCCCTAATTGATATAAGATTTGACATCTGTCGTCCTCGTGAGGCCAAGGTGCCGGAGCCAGTCAGGAAAGATACAGGTAGTGACTCTTTCTTTATGCCTTGTGTGATACATTGTATGTGTTCTATGTCATTGTTTTGAAACAGATATCGTATGCTGCAAGTTTTATGAAAATTTGGAAGCACTGCTATACCAATAGTCCCTGAGTCGCTAACAACGGTTCGGGTAAGGGCCGTATGCCTTCCCGGCGGTAAAAGGGGATGAGGTTAGGGTGTGATATATGTGTATACGTGGGCCGAAAGGCTAATTGTGAGCCGAAAGGCTATTTGTGAAGGCCAACGGGCCATTTGTGAAAGCCGAAAGGCTATATGTGAGCCGTGAGGCTATTTGTAAGCACTGCCACGCCAATAGTCCCTGAGTCGCTAACAACGGTTCGGGTAAGGGCCGTATGCCTTCCCGGCGGTAAAAGGGGATGAGGGTGGAGTGTGATTTGTGTTGCTGTATGAAATGATTGGTTTACATATTATGAGATTGCATGTGGTATAAAATTGTTGTTACTACTGGGATTCTTTAGAATCTCACCCTTTCCATATGACTAATCTTTCAGACAGGGCGAGTGGTTCGAAAGGGAAGCGAACAACCAGGAGTAGTTAGGATTACTCCGAATTCATAGTGGTAGTTGGTTATCTTGGTTTTGGTTTTGGAACCACCTAGAGTATATGAGATGTAAATGAATATTTTGGATATGTAATCCCCATTTTGGGAATCTGTAAACCCATGATATCAATTATATGTAAATGAACCCGGGGTTTTGCCGGGATTTTAGTTTCCGCACTCTGATATTGCTTATGTGATTTGATTTCTCAAGTAGTTATATCCGCCTGTGAATGTGAGACCATCAACGAGTATGTTTTGGAACTGATTTTTGAAATACCCCATCTCTTGGATGTGGGATTATAAATTGTTGTTTTGTTTATTGGTCTCTATTTCACTTAAATTTCATAATCCGGATGTAATTACAGTGAGGGGGTTACATTTTTGGTATCAGAGCTGCAGTTCCTGGCAAGGGTAGAGTTTGCTAGGATAACTCCCATAGTTTGGACTTAATGATAAAAGATTGATTGCGAATGTTTGGTTGTATACACATCGTGGATATCTGAGATTTGTAGATATGTGTATACTATAACTGTTGGATTAATGGGGTGAGTTCTTTGTAGAATGAAAAGAACAACAAAAAGGTCGCCCCAGAGTACAAGGAAATCCCGATATGGAAGAGGTCAATGACAATCCATCGGATCCTATGCAAGAGCTAATAGGCTTGATAAGGGATCAGAGGGATATGATTGCGGAGCTTAGAGAAGAGCTTCGAGCTGAGAAAGCAAAGAACAATGAGGGTAGAGGTCAATCTACTCAAGAAGGAACTCGAGGGGAAACCCGAGAGGAGACTAGACTAGAAGAGACTGCTGAAGGGTCGGCACGACCACTTGAATCGCCTCCTCATATGGAAGAAAATCCAAAGCCACATGGGAAGTCAGCCATTGAGGAAAGAGATCTTCAGTTTTGGGTCTCCAGGTTTTGTAAACACCTACCTCCGGCATTCAGAGGGAAGTTTGATCCCCAGGCGGCTGAAGATTGGCTGAACCGTCTTGAGAAGATATTTGAAGTCTTAGAATGTCCCTCAGAAGTAAAAGCCAAGTTGGCGGTGTACAAACTTGAGGGAGATGTAGACCGCTGGTGGCGGAACATTGCTTTGTCGTTGAAAAGCAAGAATGTATCATTGACCTGGGAGGTGTTCCAACAACAATTCGATGAGAAGTACTTTCCTAAGTCAGTGAGGCTTGAAAAGGAGACTGAGTTCCTAAACATCAAGCAAGGGGACACGGAGTCGTTTGATGAGTATTTGTCCCGATTCACCCGGTTATCTCGATACTCCTCTTATCTTCAGAAGAGGGATGATGAGGAGTTGAGCTCAGATCTGCTTATTCGGGGTTTGAGACGTGATATGAGGAAGAGGATAGCCACTTATCAGTTTTCAAAGTTCAACAAGGCTGTTGAAGAGTATCGGATTACAGAAAGTAATTTGAAAGAGTTGTATCCGGCTAAGACTGTTGGTGGTCATAATGAGCCTAGTAAGGGCAGTGCTCCTCAGAAGCGGAAGGGTTCGGGGTCATCTTCATTTAGGGGCAGTGGTAAGAAGCCCTACCAGCCCAGAGATTGTGAACCCCCGAAATCGGGGACTGAGTGGAAATGTCATCGCTGTAATCAGTCGCATTATGGCAAGAATTGTCGGGGCGAGATGATTTGCTTTAATTGTAAGGAACCTGGACATCTTTCTAGAGATTGCCAACGACCGCAAGCGGAGCAAAGATCGAGGGCTCAGGGCAGAGTATTTGCTATGACTCATGAGGAAGCCCGGAAATCCCCAGAGCTGATACAAGGTACAGTTCTTCTCCATGGATTTGTATTACAAGCATTGTTTGACTCAGGTGGAAGTCACTCTTTTATTTCGTATGATTGTGTGAAGCGTCTGGGTATGAATGTGTATAAGTTACCATTCGAGCTGATTGTGTCAACACCGATGGGTGTAAAGGCTGTAACTACTGATGCCTGTTTGAATTGTGTTATAACCGTAGAGGGTCGTGAGTCAGTGATAGATCTGATTTGTTTACCGCTCTGCCAATTGGAAGTCATTCTTGGTTTTAATTGGTTGAGAACTAACAATGTGTTATTAGATTGCGGAAACAAAAGGATAGTATATCCTGTTTCTCAGAATATGGGGGATGGAAATGTTGATTTGAATTTCCTTTCGACAGCTAAGGCTGAGAGATATTTGCAGAAGGGTTGTCAGGGGTACATGGTTTTCTTTTCTGTACAAGGAGAAACCAGTGAAACTTTGAGTAGTATACCCATAGTGAATGAATTCCCTGAGGTTTTTCCGGATGACTTAAGTGGATTACCTCCGGAAAGGGAAGTTCAGTTTCCGATTGACATTGTGCCTGGAGCGGGTTCGATATCCAAAGCCCCATATCGTATGGCTCCAAATGAAATGGCGGAATTGAAGAAGCAGATTGAAGATTTGCTTGAGAAAGGGTTTATTAGACCCAGTGTGTTGCCTTGGGGTGCTCCAGTTTTGTTTGTGAAAAAGAAAGACGGGAGTCTCCGTTTGTGCATTGACTATAGAGAGTTGAGTAAAGTTACCGTCAAGAATAAGTATCCTCTCCTGAGGATTGATGACTTGTTAGATCAATTATCTGGTTCATGCGTGTTTTCGAAAATTGATCTGAGGTCGGGGTATCATCAGCTGCATGTGAAAGCGGAAGATGTTCCGAAAACTGCTTTCCGGACTAGGTATGGTCATTATGAATTCTTAGTGATGCCATTTGGGTTGACCAATGCACCTGCGGTTTTCATGGATTACATGAATCGTATTTTTCGGCAATACCTAGATCAATTCGTTGTGGTATTTATCGATGATATTTTGATATACCCTAAGAGTAGAGAAGAGCATGAGCATCATTTGAGAATTGTGTTGAATATATTGCGTGAAAAGAAACTCTATGCTAAATTGAGTAAATGCGAATTCTGGCTTTCAGAAATGAAATTCTTAGGCCATGTTATTTCGCAAGGAGGGGTCTTTGTGGATCCTAGTAAAGTGGAAGCAGTACTGAACTGGAAGAGGCCGGAATCTGTGGCGGAAGTACGCAGTTTTCTAGGTCTTGCTGGTTATTATCGGAGATTCATTCAGAATTTCTCCCGTATTGCGTTGCCGATGACCAAGCTCACGAGAAAAGATCAACCGTTTGTGTGGGATGAGAAATGTGAAAATTGTTTTGTGGAGCTGAAGGAGAGGTTGACTACGGCACCTGTGTTGATTTTTCCCGATCCTAGTTTGACATATGTTGTGTATTCTGATGCCAGTGGGCAGGGATTAGGGTGTGTCGTTATGCAGCAGGGACGTGTGGTGGCCTATGCCTCTCGACAGCTCAGACCTCATGAATTGAATTATCCCAGTCATGATCTGGAGCTTGCGGCTATTGTGTTTGCCTTGAAGATTTGGAGGCATTATTTGTATGGTGTGACTGTGGAATTGTACTGCGACCACAAGAGTCTCAAATATCTGTATGATCAGAAAGAATTGAATATGAGACAACGACGTTGGATGGAGTTGCTTAAGGACTACAACCTGGAAATAAAATATCATCCGGGTAAGGCAAATGTAGTCGCTGATGCTCTTAGTCGAAAGATTGTGGTTGTGGCAGCTATGATGATACATGAGGAGAAATTGATTGCTGACTTTCGTGATATGAATCTGGCGAACCAGATCATCTGTGCCAATTTTAATGTTTCCCAAGGGGAAAATGATCTGAGAGCTGAGATTGAAGAAGCTCAGAGGCAAGATGACTGGATACAGCGTAACCTGGCTAAGATTGAGCGAGGAAAAGTTCAGGGCTATGATGTGTCGCCTCGTGGATTAGTTCGCTACCAGAAAAGAGTGTGCATTCCACTTAAGGCGGAGTTGAGACAGAAGATCTTAGATAAGGCGCATAAGAGCCGGTATACTCTTCATCCTGGTATGACCAAAATGTACCATGGTTTGAAATCTGTGTATTAGTGGCCGGGAATGAAGAGTGATGTGACGAAATATGTGGCGAGGTGTCTCACATGTCAGAAAGTGAAGATTGAACACCAAAGACCGCCTGGTTTGTTACAGAGTCCCAAAATTCTGGAATGGAAATGGGAAAGTGTGACCATGGATCTTGTTGTGGGATTACCCAAGATCAGGAATTATGATGCGATTTGGGTTATTGTGGACCGGTTAACAAAGTCAGCGCACTTCCTACCGATCAATGCTAGTTACTCTCCGGATAAACTAGCAGAGATTTATGTTCGTGAAATTGTGAAGCTCCATGGCATACCAAAGAATATCATCTCCGATCGAGATCTTAGTTTCACTTCGAGATTTTGGAGGGCATTGCATGAGGCACTGGGTACTCAGTTGAGATTCAGCACAGCCTATCATCCTCAGACAGACGGACAGTCAGAGAGGACTATCTAGACCTTAGAAGATATGTTGCGGGCATGTGTTCTTGACTTCAAAGGGAGTTGGGACCGTTTTCTTCCACTTGCGGAATTCGCCTACAACAATAGTTATCATGCGAGCATTCAGATGGTACCGTATGAAGCGTTGTATGGAAGAAAATGCCAATCGCCATTGTGTTGGAATGAGTTGTCCGAGAGGAAACTCTATGGGCCAGATCTTGTGGATCAAACCTCAGCCCAGATTCGAATCATTCGGAAGAGGCTTCTTGCAGCTCAGAGTCGGCAGAAAAGTTATGCGGACAAGAGGAGAAGGCCTCTAGAATTCGAGGTTGGTGACCATGTGTTTCTGAGAATATCTCCTGTCACCGGTATTGGGCGAGCTATAAAGCGAAAGAAGTTAAGCCCGAGGTATATAGGTCCTTTTGAGATCCTTGATAGGATTGGGCCTGTTGCTTATCGAGTAGCCCTACCTCCGAGCTTGAGCAGACTCCATAATGTGTTTCATGTTTCCCAGTTGAAGAAGTATCAACCGGATCCATCTCATGTCGTTGAGTATGAGAATGTGGAATTACAAGATAACTTCACATATGCGGTGGAGCCAGAGCAAATTATTGATCGAGAGGAACGTCGGCTCAGACACTGAAGTATTCCTTATGTGAAGGTGATCTGGAAGGGTATGACCTAGCGGGAAGCAACTTGGGAAGTGGAAGAAGATATACGATGGCGATATCCGGAGTTTATGGCTCAAGTAATGTAGCAAATTTTGAGGACGAAATTTATTTGACAGGGGGAGAATTGTAATATCCCGATTTGTGATTAGGGCTAATGACTTTGATGATTATTGTAATTAGTGTAATAGAGCACTTTTGGAATTAATGTAATTTGATTTTGGGAATTTATGTGTGTGGTATTTAAGATCAAGGGTTGTGATTCCTTGACCATGGGTCGGGATCCTATGTTTTGCGGTTATGTGAGCTCTTTGATGGAGTGCTTGAGATGTGGACATGTGGCATTGTGGTAGTGGTTGGATGAGGCCACAAGAAGACAAAACCTCACTTTTTCCCCCATTCTCTCTCTCCTATTCGGTTGAGTGTGTGTGTATGGGAGGATGAGTTGACTTCTCATCATCATCATTCCATCTCTCATCTCTTCTCCCTCTCTCTCCATTTTCACTGGATCAAACAAGAAAAGAGGAAGAAGAAAAGCTTGATCTTTGAGTAAGTAATGCTCCTCCTTTACTCAAAACCTCTTCTCTAATATTGTTCATCTCAATGAGAGCTTTATGGTGGTGGTTATAGAATCTTGAGAAGTGGTGATTTGTGTGTGAGTCGAAATTGGAAGATTGGAGAATCAAGATCTTGGATTGAGCAAAGAGAAGAGGTAGGCATTTAGAGCATTTTGGTATATTGTTTGTGATTTTTGGCTAAGTTGGTAAAATCTGGAAAATTTGACCTAATTATGCCAAATGATGAAAATGTGGATTTTAAGGTGTTTGATAGTGGAAATGATTTAATGTTGAGCTATTTGATTGTTGGATATAATCTGGAAGATTTGGATTAAGTTGAATGAAATTTGGATAATGTGTATCATAGAGACCTTAGTGTTTGATTGTGGTCAAAGTGGTTTTTAGGGTGTTATTGGAGTTGCCATTATGCTCCCTAGTTAGTGCTTGAAATGTATGAGCATTGGGAAGAGTTTGGGAACCATTGGGCATAATTTTGACCATCTGGCGTTTTTTGGTTTTTCTGCATTTTTGGGTCTCTGATGCACATCACTCGAGCAGAGGAAGAACGTGCACGAGTGATGCGTGAGTTTTTCCTTTTGTGCTTCGAGTTCATCTGGGTTTTATGAATAATGCTCGAGTGCATTGCCTTATGCTCGAGTGAGGGAAGAACATGCTCGAGTGAGCTTGGGTTATGCTCGAGTGAGATTGTGCCTCAGGTGGGGGTAGTGCTTTCGGGTTGTCACTCGCAGGTAAGGTGCACGGGTGTGCCTTCTCACTCACGGGTATAAGGTTTGTGCTCGAGTGATCCAATTCTTTGAGAGCTTTGTGTGCTCTCGGGTCCTCACTTCCTGAACTTCACTCGCAGGTGCTCGAGTGAGGCATTTGGCCTTGTGCTCGAGTGAGGTTCAGCGTGCTCGAGTGAGCCAGTTCCTGAAAGTTTCTTTGTGCTCTCGGGTGCTCACTCGCAGTCTCACTTTCTCTGGTGCTCGAGTGATGTCCGTACTTGTGCTCGAGTGAAACTATCAAAAATCAGAGTTTTTCCTTAGAAAAAGGGGTCTTTTGGGTAGTGTCTTCCAACCCTTTAGACATATGTTTAGGCCTCTAATAGTCACCTAAAGAGTCCTAAATGATAACCAACTTAGAGTATTATTGAAATATACATATGGAAAAGAGATTGATTGGTTGTCCCTAATTGATATAAGATTTGACATCTGTCGTCCTCGTGAGGCCAAGGTGCCGGAGCCAGTCAGGAAAGATACAGGTAGTGACTCTTTCTTTATGCCTTGTGTGATACATTGTATGTGCTCTATGTCATTGTTTTGAAACAGATATCGTATGCTCCAAGTTTTATGAAAATTTGGAAGCACCGCTATACCAATAGTCCCTGAGTCGCTAACAACGGTTCGGGTAAGGGCCGTATGCCTTCCCGGCGGTAAAAGGGGATGAGGTTAGGGTGTGATATATGTGTATACGTGGGCCGAAAGGCTAATTGTGAGCCGAAAGGCTATTGTGAAGGCCGACGGGCCATTTGTGAAAGCCGAAAGGCTATATGTGAGCCATGAGGCTATTTGTAAGCATTGCCACGCCAATAGTCCCTGAGTCGCTAACAACGGTTCGGGTAAGGGCCGTATGCCTTCCCAGCGGTAAAAGGGGATGAGGGTGGAGTGTGATTTGTGTTGCTGTATGAAATGATTGGTTTACATATTATGAGATTGCATGTGGTATAAAATTGTTGTTACTACTGGGATTCTTTAGAATCTCACCCTTTCCATATGACTAATCTTTCAGACAGGGCGAGTGGTTTGAAAGGGAAGCGGACAACGAGGAGTAGTTAGGTTTACTCCGAATTCATAGTGGTAGTTGGTTATCTTGGTTTTGGTTTTGGAACCACCTAGAGTATATGAGATGTAAATGAATATTTTGGATATGTAATCCCCATTTTGGGAATCTATAAACCCATGATATCAATTATATGTAAATGAACCCGGGGTTTTGCCGGGATTTTATTTTCCGCACTCTGATATTGCTTATGTGATTTGATTTCTCAAGTAGTTATATCCGCCCGTGAATGTGAGACCATCAACGAGTATGTTTTGGAACTGATTTTTGAAATACCTCATCTCTTGGATGTGGGATTATAAATTGTTGTTTTGTTTGTTGGTCTCTATTTCACTTAAATTTCGTAATCCGGATGTAATTACAGTGAGGGGGTTACATTGCTGCTCATAAGACTTGCACGGGTAAGCAGGAGGGAAAGGTCTTGGGGATTGCTCTGCTTGTAAGACTTGCCGTAAGGGGAAGAATCTTGGTGAGAAATTTGTAAAAGGTTTCACAAGTACCCAGCTAAACTTGTGGGTTTGTAAAGGCTTTTCTTGTACTCGGATTAAACAAGAAGAAAGTAGATTTGAAAATCTCAGTAAGAGCCTAGGGTTTGGTCATAGGCCATCACAGATTAGACCGAACTAGGACAAATCACAATTTGCATATTCTCTTCATTAAGCTCTTATATTTCCAATATATATTATTTAATTTAACTGTTGATTTATAATTTATTACCTTCATATTTATCGCTTTCGTTAAGATGCGAAAAGATTTTTAAAGTCCTTAAGTTTTTATCATACACCCAATTCACCCCCTCTTGGGTGTCAACTGGTTCTAACAATTTTGGTCATGGATGAAGAAAAAGGAATAAATTCAAAAATGTAATGGCAAACTCATAAATTTGCCAACAAAGCATAAGATTAATTATTTTCCAATCAATTGAAGTTAATTTCATTTAATTAAGGAAAATAAAGGAAAAATATATATTTGGAACATTCTTGGTCAAATAAATCAAGGTTTGAAAATTCAAAGTTGGACTTGTGCTTAAGTTAAATAAAGAGATTGTGGAAAATATTGGAGCAATTATTTATTCCCTCTTCCTTGTTAATTTTGCCTATTATAAGGAAAATGGAGGGAAAATGATTATTTGGATTATGATATGCCAAGTGTAATCAATCCAAGTCAAGGGAAATAAATAATAATTGATTGAGTTGAGCACATGTTAATTAAGGTTAAAATATAATATGTGTACATGTGGTTTGAATAATGTAATGAAGCCCAATTTGTGTTCATGAAGGCGGCTTGGGACGTCATTATGGGCCAAGGAAAGAGCGAAGGAATTGGTTCAAATTGAATGGAAGCTATGACATACTTAACAAGAGATAATGCCAAAGTACTAAGCTTATGTCATAATTGATTAACTAATATTAATTAAATAAGCAAAATATGAAGATATTTTAAAAATCCACCTTCATCTTTTTCCTTTCATTTTCATGTCCAAGCGAGAGAGAGAGAGAGAGAGAGCTTAAGAAACCTGAAGAAGAGGAGAGCAAGAGGCAAAAATCCAAAGGTAATCTTGTAGTTTCATGTGATTTTGCCTCCTAATTTATGTTACTCTTCTCTAATCTCTTATCCTTCATGGAAATCATGGTGTAGCAAGCAAAATCTCAAGGTTTAGAGAGAGAGAGAGAGTGTGTGTGTGTGTGAGGACGATTTTAGAGAGAGAAAGTGAAGAAATCAAAGGTAACCTCAAGAACTTTAAATCTCTTGGTCTATTGTTATTGTTGTTGTTGTTGTCTTGGTTGGTGGTTTGTTGTTAATTTTGTAAATTTAGAAAGTGTAAATCCTAATGGATTATGCTGCCCAAATTTCCTCAAATTTTGTTTAGTATGTGTTTAAATGGTTTAGCAAGTGATTAAGAGTAAAAAGGAGTAGGCTTTGAGAGTTGAAACTCAAAAACACAGTTTTCCCCTTTTCCTAGCACATGTCTTGGCCAGACCTGCTTAAAGGGGTTACGGTTGGAATTTCATTAATATGATATTTCATTGTGTTCAAGAGGGAAAATGGTGTAGCGTTGATATTGATCACTTTGTGAGAAAAGCCTTAGAAAGTGAAATTACGAAAATACCCCTAAAACCCTAAATAGGGGTTGTCAAGGGCAAAATTGTCATTTGGTAGTGAACTTGGTAATTCCAAGGTCAAAAATAGATTCCTTGGGTGAAATTATATAGGAATAGTCTGGGTCATAATTTTTGGGAAAGTATAGTTGAACAGGGTATAAAGGGGCTTAGACTAAGTTTCTAAGGGTAAAATGGTCAAAAGTTGATTTTGAGTCAAGATAACCAACACATTGAATTTAGAGTGATTTATGAATGAGTAATAACTCATTTATCCTAAATTTGGAATTTTAGGATACATCGATAGCCCAAGCTAGACAAATAGATTGGACCGGTAGTTAGTCAAGGAAAAGGGCAATTCCAAGTAGTAACCTATCTCTCATACACTATGTGAGTGTTTATATACTTTGTGTATATCATATTCTGTGATATGAATAGTGAACACACATTACCTACTTATGGTCTAAGACCCACCTGCGATACACTGACACATAGGGTGCATATGTCATTGTTACAGCCTTAACTTATTTTCATCTTTTTTAGAGTATTTGCGGAAAATGATTCGTACTTCAACGGGCAACATAGGAATAGCATAAATATATTGATAATATGTGCATGATTACAGAAATTCCCCATATGGATTCGTACATGATAATTACAATCAATGTAGCCACACAGGGCTACTTGGGTGTCTAAACTCGTCCCAGTGAAACGAAGACATCTTCCGACCTTCACTCCACCACTGCAATCCTCTCGTGTAGTTCTCTTCTCTGATCTCTATCTACCTTCTATATTTACCTATCTAAATTGTTGGTAGGGGAGGGTGAGATTCAAGAGAATCTCAGTAGGAAACAGATACCATAAAACATGCATAATAGATGCTATGTGTATGATATGTTAGCTTTAATTAGATGCATGCCCCATAATGACATTTCTGCATGCTCATTGTTTCATGCAACATAACTATGGCCACAATATAAATAGAAACATAGCTACATTATTCAAATATGCTCTACACAATCAAGTAAAGCAATCACATACATCATTACACAAGCACAGATATCAAATACATGAAAATAAGATAAGTTCCCTACCTCTGGTTCCTGAGTCCTTCTCTTGTACCTTTCCATCAGTTCAATGTTCTGTGTCCAGCTCGGGCTACTATCCGATCCTATATTTCCAATTGTACAGGAAGTAGGTTATGTTAGAATCGGCTGACACCCAAAAGGGGGGTGAATTAGGTGTAAGATAAAAACTTAAGAATTTTGGAAAACTTTTCATATCTTAATGAAAACAGTAAGTATGAAACTAATGAATCATAAATCAAAAGTTAGATAAAATAATATATGATGGATACATAAGAGCTTAGGGAAGAGAATATGCAAATTGTGATTTATCCTGGTTTGGTCCAACCTATGATGGCCTACGTCCAGTCCCCAAGCTCTTCTTGAGATTTTCAAATCCACTATCTTCTTGTTTAATCCAGGCACAAGAAAAGCCTTTGCAAACCCACAAGTTTAGCAGGGCACTTGTGAAGCCTTTTACAAATCTCTCTCTGAGATACTCCCCATTATGGCAAGTCTTACGAGTAGAGTATTCTTGAAGACCTTCTTCTCTTGCTTACTCGTGCAAGTCTTACAAGCATCAATGTTCTCTCCTGCTTACACCCTTGTAAGTCTTACAAGCAGCAACGTTCTCTACTGGTTGCACCTTGTAAGTCTTACGAGTAGAAAGTCTTACTGACAATTCTCTCTACAACTTTCCCCATAAGAAAATCATCTAATCAAAGTCCCTCTACCTTGAGATTAATTCAGAAATATAGTTAAAAGTGCTTACAGACTCTCTCACAGAGTGGATATAATGCTTACTGAAGTACAATACAAATAATCACTCACACATATACATGATATAGAATATAGATAAGAATATAGAGTGTTTAGGTAGAAGTGGATGAATCATGATATTTGCATGTTGGTGTCTTTGCTCTATTTTCTCTATTACTTATCGACTTTGAATGCTCTCTTATTTAGTTGATGAAGACGATGACCATTGTGAGCATTCGTCTATTGAAGTCCCATTACTTCATTTTGACCATTGAGCGCATTTGGAAAACTAGCTACTATGAGATTTCCTTTGCAGAGTAAAGCGTCTCGTTGAGGAGCGGGATGTTTCATTATGAGCTATATGTCATATTGTGGAGTGGGATGAATATGTGTGAGTTTCCAGACAATCTTTCATGGTGGGCCAATCTTTTGTCATGGTAGGTAGCCGATATTCGGTGTGTAATGATGTCACCCGCCACAATTGACTCTTTCATTTGAATTTGTAATCTCACCATTAAATTTCCCATTTCACACTACAAAATGCTTAATCACTAATATGATGAAGTGTTAGTCATGGGTATGTTAGATCATTGGTCAAAAGATGAATTTCTGATTTCTGGACTCATCACGTTGAGGGATGATATTCGCCATATGTGACCTCCATTCTTGAAGATGCAATCCAAATGTTTAACCTCCTGTTTCTCACTTGAAAAATGTTAGTTAACATTTTTGTATACTAACAAGTGAAAACATAATGAATAAATAATATTTAACCATGTCTAAGTTGATTGCTGTAAGGCTTTGTTTTGTTTCTGGATTCTACCAAGTTCTCACTCGAGTGCAAAGAATCTTCACTCGAGTGCAACACCAATTCTCCACTTTTTCTTTGTATTTGAGTAGCACTTCCATGTGAATTTGAGAGAGTATGATTTCTTACTCGTTGGTGATGTGGGCCCTCACTCAAGTGCATTGATCATTACTCGAGTGCATCAGTATATCTCAGCTTCAAGCTTCGTTTCTTGACAGCACTTGCATCTAAATATTCAAGAGTGCATTTTGTACTTCTGAAGTGTTATGTTCTCACTCGAGTCCAGTATGGCTTAAGTGCATATGATATTTTCATGTTTTGGCTTCCTCTCGGGCAAACACTTGCTGCTCTTTACT
Source organism: Inga laurina (assembly GCA_963855925.1). NCBI lineage: Eukaryota > Viridiplantae > Streptophyta > Magnoliopsida > Fabales > Fabaceae > Inga > Inga laurina. The sequence continues at coordinate 50,975,080 of OY979708.1, forward strand.
CGCAGGACTTGAGTGCAATCCTTCTCCTCACTCGAGTATTACCAGTCATGCTCGAGTCCTCTTCATGTTTCTCTAGTCATATTTCTTCTTAGGTTAACACTTTCATGTCAACACTTGCATAACTTGGGTACAAACCTTCACTTCACTCGAGTGCATTGTCATTCACTCGAGTGTAGCTGAAATACTTCCACTTCATAGCCACTTCTGGACAACACTTGCACCAAAATATCAGGAGTGTATTTTTATGCTCTTGAGTGATGTAGGGCCATGATAGACTCGATTTATTTATTTAATTCTAAATATGGAAAATGATGTATCATAAGAAAGATCTTATCATATGCATTCCAATACAAAAAGAATCAGCTCCAAACTCCTTGTTAACTGCAAGTTATGATCGAAAGAGTGTCTATCGCACTAGACTGCACAAGCTTTGAATTCAAGAAGGCATAGCTCCTAGAATATAAATTTAAATTAGGCAAATTACCTATCCATGGAAATCTCTTTGAGTCTAGTTTCATATGACACTGGGTTCGTCTCAATCCGATGTGTAGTTTGTGAGTTATGTCCAAAATACCAAATCTGTCTTGAAAGGTGATGGTGATTTCAGTCTCAACTTCCACGGGTCATATCTCCTTCATCTAAGCTTCTTTCAATGTGATCTTGGTGTAAATTTTTAGTGTTGTGCGTCTTCTTTCATATGCACTAGTTTTAGGTCAACCAACATGTGGTTTAAGAGATATAGCCAAAATATCGGACCTCTATTAGGCAGAACAAAAAATAGAGCTGAACAGAGTAGCCCTGACACTTGAGTGTGTTCATCCTGCACTCGAGTGCAACACCTCTGGCACTCGAGTGTTGAGCTCACTCGAGTGTAACTCCTCTAGAAGTGTCATAATTCATATATAAGTCATCTTAGCTTTGTATTAACCCATTCCAGCCATCATTTGATTATAGAAGCCTCCAGTATCATCATAGAAACCTCCAGTATCACTTCTAAGAGCTTGAATCTTGATATTCTCATTAGATCTTGTGATTTCTTCTTTCTTCAATATCTTTCTTCTTGATTTTCCTCTTGATAATAATTCTCCAAAACCCAATGAAGATATCTTCTTTATTTTCTTGACTACCTTTAATCTTCTTTTTTCTTTGCTTGACTAATCTATAAGATATGTAACATTAAACATAGTAATTAGTCAAAGAAATACAATATATAAACTTTTTGCTCTTATCATTTCACATCTATATTTGACATCATTAAAACTAATAATATCTAACAGGTTAAAACCCATTCATGTACTACTTTAGACACTTCCATAGTGTTTCTGGTGGTTATATTACGTTATAGTCAAAATTTACCAAAATGCTCCCGGTACCCGGCCCGGCCCTGCCGTACTCGGTTCGATCGTACTTTTTTCACAATTTTGACCAGTGACTATTCTTACATATTATCACCTAAAGAATCCATTCCCGAACTTGAAATTACCAAATTCACTGCCAAAAGACCAGAATGCCCTTCATAACCACTATTTCAGGGTTTTAGGGGCGTTTTTGTCATTATGCTTTTTAAAGCTTTTGTAAAAAAGTGATCAATTGTAACCCCACATAATTTTCTCTCCTAAACACAATGAAACACAATGACTTCGTAGACTTGCTCCTTTCTACTCCTAATCACTTTTGTTAACTATTTAATTACATTATAACCACCTTTTAAACTCAATTTGGACAGTATAACTTTTAGAGTACAACTTTTCTCAAACTTACAAACATAGCAAATCCAGCAGAATTTCACTGATTAAATTACTCACAACAGCCAGAACAACCAATATTTGAAGTTTAAGAAGGTACCTCTTTTCGTTCTGGCTTTTCCTCCCTTGGCTGAAAACCCTAGCTCCCTTAAACTAAAAGTTAGCTTCTCAAACACCTTTAATCACGTAGAAGAGAAGCTTAGAGGAAGGATTATACAAGTTAGGAGCTAATTCACAGAAGAAATCAAGCTTACCTGGTGAAATTCTTCCTCCTCTCTCTAAGAATTCCTCACAAGCTCTTACTCTCTTTTGACACTCAAAACTGATGGGAATGCATTGAAGAGGAAGGGAAAAGTGCTTTTATAATATGCTTATGTCATAATATCTAATTATCCAATTTCCTAAAAAAAACCAAAACTTTGGTTTTATGTACATAAGCTTTTTGTACATGTATTGCTAAGCCATAAGCCTTATAACCATGCAACTAATATTTTCCCTCCTTGCCCCATCCAAAAGCATGTCCTAGGGCCCCATTGACAAGCCAAATTAGCTGTTGGGTTTAGCCCAAAATTACAATGTTGCCATCATAAAATTTTCCCCATCTTCAGATTTGTCTCAATTCTGGCAGATTTTCTGCCCAAACTTTGAAAAATCATAACTAAACTTGTAGACATCGTATTAGAGTGATTGCAAAGGCTATGAAACCCTTATCTAGTCTAGTTTGAAGAAAATATATAACCTTTAGCCAACTGGAAGGTCACAATTCCCAGAATTTAAATCTTTAGATGTTGTTCCAGAAACTTTCCAGTTTTTCTAGGCTAAATTCAAAAATTCATAACTCTTTGTATATAGTTTCAAATGATTCATATGACTTATCAAATTAAAGCTTAGGATGTCTACTTTCACCTTGTAAAATTACATAATTTGTAGTCATCATTTATTCATCCAAAATAGCATGACAAGCTCACTACCTCACAAGGAGAAGTGAAATATCATGCACTTGCAATTTTAATAAATTCCATTTTTGTATACAAATTTCCCCACACTCTTTAATTCACCATTTTATCCCATTAAATGTCTCATTACATAAGGGAATATTAGTGATAAAAATTGGGGTGTTATAGTTCTCCCCCACTTAAATATTTTTCATCACCGAATTTAGCTACACTTATATAGCCATAAACTTTGGGTAACACTTTCTCATATTCAGTTCTTTTTATTATATCAATGCTTCAAATCCTGTGGTCACAGTACAGCACTACAGTCGCACCACAATGGTACGTCTCCAGATTTTTAGTGCAACATAATTGCTACTAATTCAAGATTATGTATGGGTAATAATTAAATTTTGGTGAGGTTTTCATTCTCTAATTGCATAAGCCCATACACGGTTATGCTTCATTAAAACACTTCCTAATCTATGCCTACTGGCATCAGTAAGGACAGCGAAGGTCCACAGTGGATTTGGGATTATCGGTATCGACGCTAACGTTGGTTTACGTTTCAGCTCGATACATTTCCCTTCACAATTATGGTCCTATAAATAATGTTGAGTTTTCTTTTTCGGTTTAACTTTGTCAAAGACAAATCTATTCTAGAGAAATTTGGTGTAAATTTTTCGGCAATATTCGGTAAGACCTAGCAAACTGTGTATCTTAAAAACACTCTTCAGCCTTTTTCAATTAGTACTGGTTCCACCTTGCACAGATTAACAGAGACCCCTTGCTGCGAGATTACATGGCCTAGAAACTTAATCTCTGAAAGCCAAATCCTGCATTTGCTTAGATTCTAGTGCATTCAGTACAATTCAGTCGGAAACGTTTATAGCCAACCACTATTACAACCCCTACTCATTATGTACCTTAGTTGGATTCTGCATGGCCTTAATAGTAACACAAAATCGTTCATAGAGAATGCGATAATGTATATGCCATGCACCATATAATGCAATATTATAATAACACATAACTTAGTTTAGTCAGAAATATGTTCAGAGCCAACCACTGTTGCAAACCTTACACATTCCGTACCTCAGTCCTCGACTAGGCATATCAGTGTACCAGTAGGTACTCTCATCAATATACCCGAAGGCACTATTCATCAGTGTACCCGAAGGCACTGCCCATAAGCATTATTCATCAGTGTACCTAAAGGCACTGCCCGTAGGCATTATTAATCAGTGTACCCAAAAGCACTTACAGTAGGCACTGTGTATCATACATATTATAGAATATGGCATAAATAAAGCATATAAACATTCACATAGTATATGAAGGATAAAGTTACTACATTGGCCTTTCTAAATAATATTGGATCTCTAATCTTCCCCTGGTCTGTGTTTTGCTACATCTCTTGTAGCTCTTTACTATGATCCTTGATCATTGATCCTTTTTTATGTTCTACTAACATGCCTAATATTTACTATATTGGGTCAGGTTCTAACTTCTTGACCTAGCCCAGCATCTGTACCTCTTAACCTTACCATCTTTGTGTTTCACTGCTTGGAAATAAGAAAGAAGTAAATTCCACATAAACTAAGGGCATATTTGTCATTTCATAATGTTTTGGGTACACATATACCCCAACAATAACATATCACAGTTGTTTACAGTAGCTAGGGAAAGCCTGTAACAACATACAGCCTCTGAACTACTGTATAACATGTGCTTGCCCTTTTTCATAACCTGACATAACATGTACAACAACTTCTCAGGGGGTCACCCATCATGGCATTTCCCTGGGTTGAACACGCTTAACTTTTGTGTACCCATGTCAAAATGCAAATACCAACTCTATCTGCTTTTGACCACCGGTACCTCATGACTGTCCTTGCCTCAAAGAGTCATGTCAATTGTCTCTGACTGACAAAATACTATATGTGGACTGTACAGTGGCCTTGGTCGTACCTGCTTCCTCTGGTTTTGTAATATTCTTAGACTATCCTTAGTCTGGTACTACACCATTTGCTGTCCTTTAGGTATTCGCTGATCTCTCAGGGCTACTTCACGGGCTAGGAGGATTCACACCTTTAGTACCCTCTTCTGTGCATATTTTCTATCACTGTATAATCAAGACCATATCAATAAATTATCTTGTTACTAGAACTGCCACTCTACTAGAACCTCTTGGGCTCTTCCAGAACCGCTTGAAGCTACTATACCAAAATGTCACACCCTTATCTTATTTTCAAATGTTTCAGAGTATTTGCAGAAAATGATATATAGTTTGGTGGGCAACATAGGAATAGCATAACTATATTGATAATATGTGCATGATTACAGAAATTCCCCATATGGATTCATACACGTAATTACAATAAATGTCACCACACAGGGCTACTTGGGTGTCTAAACTCGTCCCAGTGAAATAGAGACATCTTCCCTCTTTTGTTCCACCACTACAATCCTCTCATGTAGTTCTCTTCTCTTATCTTTACGTACCTTCTGTATTTACTTGTAAAAATTATTGGTTAGGAAGGGTGAGATTCGAGAGAATCTCAATAGGAAATAGATACCATAATACACACATGATAGATGCTATGTGTATAACATGTTGCTTTAACTAGATGGATGCCCCATAATGATATTTCTACATGTTCAATGTTTCATGCAACATAACTATGGCCACAATATAAATAGAAACAGAGCTTCATTATTCAAATATGCTCTACAAAATCAAGTAAAGGAATCACATATATCATTATACAAGTAGAGATATCACATACATGCAAATAAGGTAAGTTCCCTACCTCCGGTTCCTGTGTCCTTCTCTTGTACCTTTCCATCAGTCCAATGTTTTGTGTCCGGCTAGGCTACTGTCCAATCCGAAATTTTCAAATGTACAAGAAGTAGGTTAAAACCCATCCATGTAATACTTTAGATACTTCCATAATGTTTCTGGTAGTTATATTAGTCTTAGCGAAAATTTACCAAAATGCCCCCAGGGACCCAGCTCGGCCCCGCCGTACCTGGTCCGACTGTACTTTTCCTGAATATTTAACCTGGGCTATTCTAACATATTTTTGCCTAAGGAATCCATTCCTAGACTCATAATTAAAAAATTCACTGCCAAAAGACTAGAATGCCCTTGGCAGCCCCTATTACAGGGTTTTAAGGGCGTTTCGGTCATTATACTTTTTAAAGCTTTTCTGGAAAAGTGCTCAACTGTAACCCCACCTAATTTTTCCTCTTGAACATAATAGAATCATCAAATCATAAAAAATCCAACTCTAACACCCTAACTTGGACTTGGCCAAAACCCAGGATTCTTTGGGGAAATTTGGGGTTTTCAAAATCTGACTCCGCAGATTTGCTCCTTTCTACTCCTAATCACTTTTGTTAACTATTTAATTACATTATAACCACCATTTAGACTAAATTTGGACAGTATAACTTTTAGAGTACAACTTTTCTCAAACTTACAAACATAGCAAATCCAGCAGAATTTCACTGATTAAATTACTCACAACAGCCAGAACAACCAATATTTGAAGTTTAAGAAGTTACCTATTCTTCCTTCTGGCTTTTCCACCTTTGGCCGAAAACCCTAGCTCCCTTAAACTAAAAGTTAGCTTCTCAAACACCTTTAATCACGTAGAAGAGAAGCTTAGAGGAAGGATTATATTTATGAGTAATTCACAGAAGAAATCAAGCTTACCTGGTGAAATTTCTCCTCCTTCTCTCCAAGAATTCCTCACAAGCTCTCACTCTCTTTTGACACTCAAAACTGACAGGAATGCATGGAAAAGGAGGGGAAAAGTGTTTTTATAATATGCTTATGTCATAATATCCAATTATCGAATTTCCCAAAAAAAAACCAAAACTTTGGTTTTATGTACATAAGCTTTTTGTACATGTATTGGTAAGCCATAAGCCCAATAACCATGCAACTAATATTTTCCTTTGGCCCATCCAAAAACACGTCCTAGGGCCCCTTTAGATAAACCAAATTGGCTATTGGGTTTAACCCAAAATTACCATGTTGCCATCACAAAATTTTCCCTATTTTTTGGATTTGCCTCAATTCTGGCAGATTTTCAACCCAAAATTTGAAAAATCATAACTAAATTTGTAAACATCGTATTAGAGTGATTCTAAAGGCTATAAAACTCTTATCGAGTCTAGTTTCAAGAAAAAATATAAACTTTAGCCAACTAGAAAGTCACAGTTCCCAGAATTTAAATCTTTAGACGCTGTTCCAGAAATTTTCCAATTTTTCTAGGCTAATTTTAACAATTCATAACTCTATATATAGCTTCAAATGATTCATATAACCTATCAAATTAATTTTTAGGATGTATACTTTTCACCTCTAAATTCCATAATTGTTAGTCATCATTTGGTCATCTAAAATAGCATGACAAACTCACTACCTTACAGGGAGAAGTGAAATAGAATGCACTTGCAAATTTAATAAATTCCATTTTGTATACACATTTCCCCCATACTCTTTAATTCACCATTGTATCCCATTAAATGTCTCATTACATAAAGGGAATTGGTGATAAAAATTGGGGTGTTACGATCATGGTTATGTTACATGATTTGGTGCACATCATATTTATTTATGAAATTTTATATTATTGATAGTCTGTTACTACTTAGATTCTTTTGAATCTCACCCTTTCCATACAAACATATAGTTTTGTGTAGCAAGCGAGGCTCAAAAGGTGAAAGCGTACTACAAGCAATCGAAGGTTCCCAACATTTCAAGAGAGAAAGTTGGTTATCTAAAGACCTTTTATTATTTTTATGGTCTGTAATTTATAGTACAATACCCTGTTTGGGAATTCTATATACAATCAAGTATATTGTATCAATAATATCAGTATATTTTTGTTATTCCTATTGTGCCCACCAAACCACATAGTAATATTTCGCTACAAGTCAATATAAGAGAGGGGTTTTACAAAATGCAGTATATTTTCTACTTTCTTCTTCTATTTTTATTTTAAAAAAATCCTGATTTACAATCAAATTTACTAAATATTGTTTTTTATTTTATTAGATTAAATAATAAATCTATTTTTGGGATTGGGTATCTATTTCTTATAGCCAAATTATTTAATTTTTTATAATTTATTACCATTCTTGATTTTTCTCGTTTTTCTTCACTATGTTTCATTACTATCATTGTTGCGAAAGAATATTTAGACTTACGTTCTCTTATTAAATTATATTGTTTCATTGATTTATATGCATAACAAATTCTTTTTTATCCTGTTCTGTCCATGGGTATAGTTTACTGTTTATTTCTTTACTATAATCTTTAATTCTATTTTTGCTAGTGGTTTAGATTTTTCCCAATGTATTAATGGATAATCACTATAATTTTCTATTGGTCTTTGTACTATTGTTTTTACTTCTATTATTGTTAAAGTTGCTAACATATATGGTATTTCTACTGATCATTTTTGTAAAAATTGGATTTCTTTATTATTTGTTTTCTTTTAAAAATTTTCATCTTTTCTTCTTTATAGTTTTGCATTCTTACTCACCAAGCTTCATGTTTACAAGGTGTTGTTAACATTAAAGCACTTTTTATCATATGTATTGGATAATATTGTTTCATAAAATCCAATCCTAATATTACATCACGTGAAGGTTCATTATATGGATTTATTACTTGTATCAATAATTCATATTATCCTATTTGTATAGGTATATTTTTTGCTTTTAATTCTATCATATATATTTCTCTTCCAACACTTTCCATTCTTAATATTTTACTTTTTATTTTCCATAATTATGGTGGTAGAACATTGTATTATGCTACAGTTAAGTTTGCTCCTATATCTACTAATACATGAATTTTCGTGATCTATATTTTTCATAATTGAACTTAACCAATATATAATATAAAGATCTCATTTGAAAAACTATATTCTTGTAATAATTCTATTTTGCTTTTAAAATGTTCTTAAAGAAATTTTCTATGATTTATGTTTCTTATTACTTGATCATAGGCTGCTGGTAGTTGTTCTATATGATTCTGTATAATTTATTTTCATCTATCTTTATCTCTTTGAGTATATTTGTCTAATCTTTTTAGGGAAAATCACTCCTAGGTTCCAAGGAAGAGACATATTCACAGAAAAGTTCCAGGAAAAAGTCAAATATCTGAAAAGTCCCTAGGGACTTTTCTATGATTATTTCCCAAAGTCAAATGACACACATACCTCTCTTCGATTATTTCTCTCTCATTCGTTCTGTGTTTTCAGCTCTCAGATCTGACCTCTATGTTCAGCTCCCTGTGCTCTCTCTCTGTAGAAATGGTGGCGATGGTGAAGGCTGAAGCTTTGAGGTGGTGAAAGATTTGTGGGATAGGATGTAAGATAGAAGGAAGAAGAAGATGGAAGGAAGGTTGTGGGATTTTTTTTATGCTTAAGCTTCTACCAATTTTAAAGAAGGAAGGGATAAAGGTGATGATGATGATGAATAGTCCAGCCCATCCCCCTTTTCCAACCTCAATGAAACCCCATCTCATAGTGGTGGGGTGCTGTGAAAACACTGATATGGAAAAAAAATAAATTATTGTTAATTCATGCAGTTGTAGTTGTTAATATAACTGTAGTAATTGTTAATACAGAAAATGAGGTTGGGTGTCATAGTGCTTTGTTTTTTGGGAAACATAACAGAGGAAGTGATATGTTTGAAGTGGGAATGATTGATTCTCATAGTGGTGGGGTGCTGTGAAAAGGCTAATATGGAAAAAAACAAATTGTTGTTAATTCGTGCAATAGTAGTTGTTAATATAATAGTTATAGTTGTTAATACAGAAAATGAGGTAGGGTGTCATAGTGCTCTGTTTTATGGCACTGAACTAAGTACTTGGTAAAAAAGCAAAAATAAACTTGTTTGAGATCATTTATTAATCTTCCTGACACTTGATTACTTGAGGCTAACCTCTATTTAGTTGCCATAAATTGCTGCAAAGTATGACTGTACTTGCTGGTTTTTGGATGAGAATTGTGAGTTGATGTGAGCTTGGTTGAGGTTCTACTAGGCTGAGTACATAACTACAGTGATATAATTGATTGGTTATGTTTGTCTTGAAACAAGTTCATTTTGTTGTACAAGAGACTTTGCATGTCGCAATGAAACAATCTTTGTTCAAAAAGTTAGTTACTGCAAAATGGGTTGTTTACAACTCATAAAGCATGTATTAACAATAGGTTGCGTGCATTTGACAACTTCCTCCAAGTTTCTTCTTGAATCAATGTTTATCACATTAAGTATGCCAAACGGTCTGTTTGTAACTCGTAAAGCGTATATTAACAAAAGATTGAGTGTGTTTAACAACGTACTCAAGGTTCCTCCTTAAAACAATGTTTTATCATGTTAAGTATGACAAATGGTCTGTTTACAACTCGCAAAGCATGCATTCACAACAATTTGAGTGTGTTTTACAACTTCTTACATGTTCCTCCCTGAAACAATATTTTATTAGTTAAGTACTGTAAACAGTCTGTTTATAACTCGTAAAGTGTGCATTAACAATACTTTGAGTGTGTTTTACAACTTCATCCATGTTTCTTCTTGAAACAATGAGTTCCCACGTTAAGTATGCCAAACAGTCTATTTACAACTACTAAAGCATACATTAACAACACTTTGCGTGTGCTTTACAACTTCCTCCATGTTTATTCTTGACATAATGTTTTCCACGTTAAGTATTCCAAACTGTCTGTTTACAACTACTAAAGTATGCATTAATAACACTTTCAGTGTGGTTTATAACTTCCAACACATTTCTTCTTGACACAATGTTTTCCCATGTTAAGTATGCCAAACAGTCTAATTACAACTACTAAAGCATGCATTAACAATACTTTGACTATGGTTTACAACTTCCAACACGTTTCTTCTTGAAATAATGTTTTCTCATGTTAAGTATGGCAAACGGTCTTTAACAACTCGTCAAGCATGTATTAACAGTTGATTGTTATTTACAACTTACTCCACGTTCCTCCCCGAAACAATGTTTTCTCTAGCTAACACTGTGAAATGGTATGTTTACAACACTATGAGTGAGTTTAACAACTTCCACATCAATATTAAGAACTGGATATACACATACTAACAACACTTCTTTTACTATCATATCAGCTTTTTGTAATAACACAAAGCACAATCACATTCAATCACTCCCACTTTAAACACAGCCATACCTCTGTTAGGTTGTCAAACAACAGGGTGCTCTCTCTATTACATTACCTAAAAACATAGCACAGGTTTTGTATAAACAACTATTACTGCACAAATTAACAACAATTTGTTTTTTTTCCATATAAGCCTTTCTACATCACCCCACCACTATGAGAATCAACCATTCCCACTTCAAACATACCACTTCCTCTGTTTCCTTTCCCAAAAATAGAGCACTATGATACCCAACTTTATTTTATGTATTAACAAATACAACTGTTATATTAAAAACTACTACTGCACAAATTAACAACAATTTGTTTTTTTCCCATATAAGCCTTTCCACATCACCCCACAACTATAAGAATCAACCATTCTCACTTCAAACATACCACTTCCTCTATTTCCTTTCCCAAAAACAAAACACTATGACACTCAACCTCATTTTATGTATTAACAACTACAACTGTTATATTAACAACAACTACTACTACATGAATTAACAACACTTGTTTTTTCCCATATCAACCTTTTTACATCACACCACTACTAGAGAATCAACCATTCATACTTCAAACATACCACTTCCTCTGTTATGTTCCCTAAAAATAGAGCACTATGACACCTAACCCCATTTTTTGTATTAACAACTACAACTATTATATTAACAACAATTTGTTTTTTTCCATATCAGCCTTTTCACAGCACCCCACTACTATAAGAATTAACCATTCCCACTTCAAATATACCACTTCCTCTGTTATGTTCCCCAAAAATAGAGCACTATGACACCCAACCTTATTTTCTGTATTAACAACTACTACAATTAAATTAACAACTACAACTGCGTGAATTAACAATAATTTAATTTTTTTCTATGTTAGCATTTTCACAACACCCTACCACTATGAGATGCGGTTTCAATGAGGTTGGAAAAGGGGGATGGGTTGGAATATTCATCATCATCATTACCTTCATCCCTTCCTTATTTAAAAATGGTGGAAGCTTGAGCATCAAAAAAATCCCACAACCTTCCTTCCATCTTCTTTTTCCTTCTATCTTACATCATATCCCACAAATCTTTCACCACCTCAAAGCTTCGGCCTTCACCATCGCCACCATTTCTGCAAAGAGAGAGCATAGGGAGCTGAACACAGAGGTCAGATCTGAGAGCTGAAAACACAGAACGAATGGGAGAGAGAAATAATAGAAGAGGGGCATGTGTGTCACTTGACTTTGGGAAATAATTATAGAAAAGTCCCTAGGGACTTTTCAGATATTTTACTTTTTCTTGGCACTTTTCTGTGAATATGTCTCTTCCTTGGGACCTTGGAGTGATTTTTCCATCTTTTTATTATATATCCCATAAAACTTTTATCTACCTTAGGTATAATTATTCTTTGATTTCCTTTTTGATAATAATTACTGACTATCCTAATTTGTCTATTATTCATCTAACTTTTGGAATTACAATTGTTTTATAATTTATGTTAATTATTATCCTATCTTCTTGTATTCTATAAGGTTTTACTTGTCTCAAGAAATATTTTGCTAATATATTAGTTTGCATATACTCTCATTATTTTCTTCTACCCAAAAAAGAGACGTTAAAAGTGCTTTTTGTAATAGTGATGACTTTCTCAAATTCTAAAGGTTCTAAATCTTATTCTAAATCTTATTCATAAGTTTATTCTAATATATTCATTACTTTCTTATTTTTTGGTTCTTTACAATTTGGAGATATATGTCCTATTTTTCCATAGCTATAACATCTACATTTTCTTAGTTTTTCACTATAGTTTATTTTCTTTTTCCTTTTCTTAAAATATTTTCTAGGCTTATATTTTCTATAAAATGTTTCTTTTGGATATTTTTAAAATTTATATTTAATATTTTTTCTTTTCTTTCTTCTTTTTAATTTATATGGCTTACAGCCCCATCTATGAGGTTTTTCTAATTCTCCACATTTTAATATCATTTTATTAGTCTTGTAATATATTTTATATTTCTCCAAGCTTGTTTACATTTATCAGATAAATAATCTCTCAAGAATTCTTCTGTTCTTCCTATAGTATCTATAAATGGTATTTATTCATTTTTTTTGTTCAAATGCTTTATTATAATCTTCTATTATCTTGTTTTGATATTAATCTAGGTAATTTTCTATAAAATAATTCCATATAAATTTTTTGTGCTTCTTAATTTTGTAATCTAGCTTCATAATAATATTTTTTATATTCACAAATATACTAATTTAGATAGTTCGGATCTAATAAACATATTTCTATTTGGTGTAATTTTGTTATAGCTTTTTCCATCTTTGTAGTTTCATTGGCTCCTACACTTCTTTCTAAAAATTCATTTCTTAATAATTGTTCATATTGTCTTATTAATAGTGCATACAAATATTTTCTATTATTATATGGTTCTGTTATAGTTCTTGCCTGTTCTCTAAATTCATGAGTTTTACTTTTCCACTAGTTATGTACATTTCCTACAAAACTTGCTTCTATTAACATACTTGCTATATTAGTTTCAATATTTCTTCCTATTAATGCTATTAGCTGTGCTTTTGTCCATTCTTCTAATCTTTTTTCATTATCTAAATTACAATCTAAGTTTAATCATATTCCTGAATTTGGTATACTTCTTGTCTCATATTGTTCTATAGGTGTTGGTACAAATCTTGAATTACTAAGTGTTTTATATGTTGTTTCAAATATTCTTTCATCTAGTTTTAGTGGTTTTTTATGATATAAATTACTTGTTTCTGCTTCTTGTTCTCTAATTTCTCTAGTTATTGTACTAGTTGAAGTATTATTCATATTATAATCTTGATATGACTATTTATATTTGGAGCATTAAAGATCTGTGGACCATTTACTTCTTGTCCTTGTTGTATATTAATTTGTGCTTCTTGATTACCTATATTTCTAACATGTGCAAATTCTTTTCTTATTTCTTCTAAATTTTCTTCTTCTTCTTGCCCCATAATTTCTTCTATTTCATCTTCATCTAATTCATTTAATAGTTCTATTGCTTTCATCATATTTATAGTAGTTTGATTTTGATTTTGTTCTTTTTCTACTGAAGGTCTTAATGTTCTAAATAAATAATGTGTTTCTGATCAGACATGCTATTTCTAATATTCTATTCTTTACATTTTAAGTTACTCCAACTTCTTTTTCTTTATACATTGTCTGTCCAGTTTTTTCTTGTTCTCTTTTTAAATCTATTTTTTGTATTTCTTCAAATATAGTCGATGTAAAACCTCAAATTTTATTTACCAATATGTCTTGTAATTATTTGTGGCATTTAATGAAATTGAATGGTGAATATTGACCCACCTTGAATAGCCTCCGGCTATAAATTATGGATCATAGACATTAAATACTGAAACTTGGAATATGAACAGTGCAGCCAGTGCAACTTCCAATGACGCAGCGAGATTATCATATGATTTTGGATAACCAAATGATGTTCAAAAAATGTGAAATTTTCTAGAATGAAAGTAGACACTCTAAGCTTTAATTTGATATGTCATATAGATATCTAAAGCTGTATACAACGAGTTATGAATTTTTGAAGTTTACCCAGTGAAACTAGCTACTTTTTGGAACAACGTCCAAAGATTGAAATTTTGGGAATTTTCAGCTTCTAGTTGGTTAAAGGCTATATTTTTCCTTGAAATTAAACTCAATAAGGGTTAAGTGGCCTTTCGAAGCACCTCAATTGAATGTCTACAAAAAAAGATATGAATTTTTAAAATTGAGTGAAAATGTTGCAAGTTTTGGGGGAAAATCACAAAATGAATGGGTAAAATGGTAATTTGCCATATTATGCCAAAGAAAATTATTTTCTTCAACACACACACACTACAAAAAAAAGGGTATTTTGTAGCGGTGACATTGTAGCGGTTATAATAAACCACTACAAATTATAGTATTTGTAGCGGTTTTAACCTAAACCGCTACAAATTTGTAGCGGCAAGCTACGCGCCAAGTGGCGGGACAGATTGACAGCGTTTTTTGTAGTGGTTGGGTAGACAAAACCGCTAGAAATTTGGCGTGAAAATCCCGTCAAAAATTGTAGCGGTTATTTTGTAGCGGTTAATACACATAAACCGCTACAATATTTCCGCCAAATGGCGCGACCAAGTCTCGCCAACAGTGTAACGGTTATTTGTAGCGGTTACAGCAACCAAACCGCTACAAAATACCAAACGTCAGCTATTTGTAGCGGTTATAGAGATATAACCACTACAGAATTTAGGGGTCTCCACTTTTGTAGCGGTTCTGGGCAATAACCACTACAGAATTTCAAAGGTTCTTGTAATTTGTAGCGATTATTGTAGAACCACTACAAATTGAAGGCCACGTGGGTGATTTGTAGCAGTTATGGTAGCGGTTATTGAGATAACCGCTACTAATATCTGGCCTATTTAACCCCCTGTCTTCCACATTTCTTTATTTGCTCATTTTGTTTCCTGGGATTTCTCTGAGTGGTTTCTTCAAGATTTGAGCGTTCAGACATCTGTGTAGGAGTTTTTAATATAGTATTTCTCAGTATTTGCACTTGAGGTACATATATAACACGTATTTTATTTGTATTTGTATTTTTATTAGATTTTTGCATAATAATGTGACTATTTTTTTTTACAGTTGATATGGCTTCAAGAGAGGATAAGGGGAAGGCCCCTGAGGTCCCCAGACTGATTTTACGGGGTGGCAGCAGCCGAGCAGGGGGCAAAGGGAGGGGACAGTGTGGAGGCAGGGCGACTGCGGCATCTCAGCCCATCCCCCCACAGGAGTCGGCCCTACCACAGGCACCGCAGACGATCCCACAGGAGACGACCGCACCAAAGGTGCCTGAGGTTGGGGGGCCAGATATTAGCGTCGAGGACTTCCTCGACGAGGAGGAGTTCGAGATCCCGATTGGGATCAGGGAGATGGAGCAGTTCTTCGATGAGGAGGAGTTGTAGGCCATCACACACAGACACCGTGACGGACTACGGGGAGTTGTAGGCCATCACACACAGACACCGTGACGGGACTGCGACCTCTCAGCAGGCAGAGGCGACCATTGTAAGTAATTTTATTATTATAATTTTTATAAAACCAAGTTAATAATGAAAAATGTTCATTAGTAATTGTTTCATAAAATGGCAGGAGTGGATGCAGCAATCACAGGCTGAGCTGCGACAGACCCAGCTTGAGGAGTCACAAGGGTTAGTGGACCCGACGGCTCATTTAAAGGTGGGTCTGGCTCAGGCTGAGCACCTGGACGCGTGCAGGGTATGGGGATAGGCGACAGACCTAGCATGGTCTGCGGCAGGAGTGCCGCCTCTGAGGCTGGCAGCTCTAGAAGGGTTAGACGTCCGAGGGATGAGTCTATTGACTAGCTGCGGTCAGATTTGGAGCAACAGATGGCACAGCAGCAACAGCAGCAGATGCAACTACAGCATATACAGTAGATGCAGCTGCACACTGATTTGATCTACGCTCAGCAAACACAGTGGCGTGAAATCGTGAACAACATGCTCGAGCAGTCATGGAGTCGCCTGTTCCCAGACGAGCAGCATCCATAGGTTCCCCCCGTCCCTCTCTACGTCGTCCCGAATACTACTCCTCCTGCTCCTGCTCCTACTCTTGCTGATGATGATCGTGCGGTTCACTCTGTGCATCGGACCGATCCAGCAGCACCTAAGGGAGCCCCACCTGAGGGAGCACCAGATGATCAGCCCCCAGCTACTTAGTTTAGGACATCTTTTTTTTTGTTGAAACATTAGTAAATATATATATGAGTTTGTATTTCAGAACTTAAATTCTTATTGTGTTTAATATAATTATATTTATATTATTAGATCGCGTTGTTGAATTTATGAATTAATTGCAACAATATTATTTATATTTCTAAATTAAAAAAAATAAAACACATATATATTTGTAGCGGTTTTTACTTAAAACCGCTACAAATATATATATTTGTAGCGGTTTTAAGTAAAAACCGCTACAAATATATATATTTGTAGCGGTTGTAAAATAAAAACCACTACAACAAATGTATATAGTTGTAGCGGTTTCTATTGTAGAACTGCTACAACTAGACAACTAGATATATATTAGTAGCGGTTCTATAGTATAACTGCTACAAATACTCATCATTTGAATTTTCCTGGCCTTGGGTCATTATCTGGTTGGAATGTGCATACTGGGTCGACGTGTCCAGCTTGCAATTTTGACTTTGACACAGTGCGCCTTCCCCATAGCCGAAAGTGGTGCTTTATGGGGCATCGGAGGTTTCTCAATGGAAGGCATAAGTTCAAATTGCAACGGAATCGCTTCAATGGGAAACCAGAAAAAAGAGGACACCTAAGACTTTATCCAGTACAGATATCTTACAGCAGCTTGAGCATGTTGACTTCGATTTTGGAAAAAGCGTCGATTCAACACAAACTTGCCAAAAGACGCGCAGGACTTCAGTGCCTCAGCAGTGGAAGAAGATAAGTATTTTATTCACTCTTCCATATTGGAGATCTAATTTACTTCGCCACAGTTTTGATGCAATGCACATTGAAAAAAATGTTTGCGACAATGTTCTGTATACGCTGCTTAATGAACCCAGCAAGACAAAAGATCACCTTCAACCAAGGAAAGATTTACGCGACATGGGAGTTCGTGAAGACGCTTGGCCAGATGGGCATGACAAATTTCAATCAGCAAAGTTTACCCTCACAAAACCGAACAAGGAAGTCTTCCTCGCGACGTTGAAGAAATTAAAAGTTTCTGATGGCTATTCAAGCAATATTTCTCGATGTGTTGACTTGCAGGCTCGAAAGGTTGCTGGCTTGAAGAGTCATGACTCACATGTTCTCATGCAGCAGTTACTCCCTCTGGCTATAAAGAATACACTTCCTCCCGATGTTTCCATCGTTTTGGTAGAACTTTGTTCTTTCTTTCGGAAGTTGTGTTCTAAGGTTTTGATCGTTGAGGAGCTCGATCAGCTGCAGTCAAAAATCATTCTTACGCTTTTTCATTTGGAGATGATCTTTCCTCTGTCCTTTTTGACTGTGATGGTTCACCTCACAGTCCACCACGTTCATGAAACAAAGCTCGCTAGACCAGTACAATATCATTGGATGTATCTGATTGAGAGGTACTCATTTTAAATATGTGCTTTAATTTATTCTCCGTATTTAATGTTTGCTAGTCATCCTTTTCAGCATTTTATATCAATTTTCTCTTCTATACTTCATAGGTTCCTTGGGAAATTAAAATCTTACGTGAGGAATAAGATGTGGCTAGAAGGTTCTATAGCTGAAGGCTATATAGGGGATGAGGTGCTATATTTTTGCTTAAGGTACTTTGATGATCTTGAGACGGCTTTCAACCGCCCACCTCATGTTGACGATTGTCCTGAACCTGCATCGACATCAGGAGAATTTATCCCTCGTGTTGGTAAACTAGTTGGAGCAACTGAGAACTTCAAACTAACGGCAAATGAGAAGTTGCAAGCACATAAACATGTCTTGATTAATTACACTCAAGTTGAACCTTTCATACGGTAAGAATTGTACACTCAGATGTTATTCGATCTATATCTTTCGTAACATTTCTCACTTTCATTTCACTAACGCCTTTCCATTATTAATTGCAAGGAATTCAGAAGTCATGTTAAGTGTCAACTTAGGATCCATACACAGATATCCTCAGAAGTTGATAGGAGGGTCCACAGAGAATTCCCGAGCTGGTTTGCGCGCAAAATACTAAATGACCACAACCCACACTCACCAGATTTCAGAGCTCTCGCAATCGACCCTCTTGATCATGCAAAACGGTTTACAGCATACAATGTCAATGGTTTTAAGTTTTGCACGGTTTCACGGGATCAAGGATTGCAAACACAGAATTCGGGTGTTTATGGAACGTTTAGGACAAGGTGTTATGCGAGCAGCAGTGATGCCAACATGCAGTTCGGAGGCGTCCCTTACTATGGCAAGCTTCTTGATGTGGTCGAACTTAATTATCAAGGCCGTTTCACTGTGACGCTGTTCAAGTGTTTGTGGGCAAATACCGCTAGTTCTCGGGGACTGACAACTGACGACTTAGGGATCACATCAGTCAATTTCTCACGGCCGATTCATACTGGTATTTCTCAAGATGATGAGCCGTATATTCTAGCTTCAGAGGCACATTAGGTTTATTATGTCGAGGACGAGAGGCATAGGGATTGGCACATGGTCGTTCATTTAAAGCCAAGAGACATTTACGACATGGGCGAAGGCGATAACATCGCCTACGAGAGTGAGCCATTTCAGCCAGCTTATTTTGAAAACTACTTCCCTGAAGGCGATGACAATTTACCTCTACTGTGGTAAGTGTTTTTAAGTCCATGTCATTTGAATTAAATTTTTTAAATTTAATAATACATCCATAACAATAATTTTTCTACAAAATTTCTGTTGGGATGGTGACAATGAGTGATCAAATTCAAATTATGCTTTTGTCTTTAAAAAAAATGCAAATTTTTTTTTAAAATTAAATGTAAAAAAAATTAAAAAAAAATAAAATAATATTTGTAGCGGTAACCACTACAAATATAAAATTAACCACTACTAAATGAATAACTGCTACAAAATGGATACATTAACCGCTACAAATAGTACGTGGATCACTATAAATATTAAACCGCTACAAAAATATAAATAACCACTACTAAATAATAACCGCTACAAATAGTACGTGGATCCCTATATATACCCTTACCACAACTCATTTCAAACACTTCCCAATTTCTTTTCACCTTACCTTTCTTTCATTTTCTCTCATTTACAACTTCTTTCGTATGAGTAGAGGAGCTGAATAATACGATCAAATATGGTAACAAGATTTTTAATTTTTTTTACAATACTTCTTTCCCTTCTATAAAATTTATTCTAACCATTTCTTTTCCAGATATTTCAGAGCTGTATCTCATTTTCATCTATTTTTCATACACAATTACATTATATTAGACAATATAATAATTCCGTATTACCTATCTATCCTTAAAAATATTATTAATATAAATTTTATACTAATCCAATTAAATTACATTTTCCCCTTTAATTTATTAATAAGTTAAACTATTGAATAATAAGCTAATTAAAATAGATAAAATAATAAAAAAAACTATTTAATTTAACATTAAAAAACAGAAACAAATGATCGTGTTCTTTTAAAAAAAATTTTAAATATTTGTAGCGGTTATTAAACCACTACTAAATAACGCGCCTTTTTAAAACTCAAATTAAATTTTTTGGCGCTAATTTTGAATTTCATGAAATTTGTCGCGATTATCAAAACCGCTACTAATTTCATGAAATTCAAAATTAGTAGCGGTTTGTTAACCGCTACAAAATAAAAAAATATCATTTTTTTTGCCTTCACAATTTTAATTTTTTATATTTGTAGCGGTTATATAACCACTACAAATATCTCTGAAAAAAATTTCGTTCATGAGGGTGTTGTAGCGGTTGGGTTGAACCGCTACAAAGGATGTAGCGGTTATTTTTGATTGAGTAGCGATTTTATATAACCGTTACAAAACAGCTTGCAACATACGATTTAGTAGCGGTTATAGTAATCGCTACAAATTACGTTTGTAGCAGTTAAAACCGCTACTAATACCCATTTTTAACCGCTACTAAATCACTTTTTTTTTTGTAGTGACACTCATTTTCGTCCAAATGGGTGGAAATGAAGGGAAAAATAATTCTTTGATATTTATGATTATATTTTGGATAAAGGTTGAAAAGTCAAAAGTAAAAAAAAAAACAAATTAAATGAGTATAGAATATAATATCTTGCACAATTGGTTGGGTTAATGGGATGAAGCTCATGTAGTTATGAATGGCCCTTGTATGACGTGTTTTGGGGCTAAGTGATGAGGAGGAAAAACTAGTTCAAAGTCAAGGAGAATTTATGACACAATAAGGAAGAGATAAGGTAAAAAAAAAGTGTCATAAACATATTAATTAATATAATTTAAAAGAGAGGTAGGAGATATTTTTAAAAGCGTCATCTCCATCTTTACAATTCATTTTCACGCAAGCATCATAAAATAGAGAGAGAGAGAGAGAGAGAGAAGAGCTTGAGAACTTAGAGAGAAGGAGAGCTTAAGGAGCAAAAATCAAAGGTAAAAACTTGTGTTTTCAAGTAAATAATCTTCCTATCTATTGTAACAACTTCTTAAGCTCTTGATCTCCATGAAAACCATGTGTAGCAAGCAAAATATCAAGGGGGGAGAGAGAGAGGAGGACGTCCTAGAGAGAGAAAGCTTGAGAAATCAAAGGTAACTTCAAAAACCTCAATCCTTTTGGCGTTATGGTGTTGTTGTTGTAGTTCTTTACTTGATTTGTGGATTGTTTAGTTGTTTTGTAAATTTGGGATGAGGAAACCCTAAGGGGTTATACTGCCCAAATTTCTTCAAATTATGTTAAATAAGTGTTTAAGAAGTTAAAAAAGTGATTAGGAGTGGAAAGGAAGATGTTTAAAGGATTAAATCAAGAAAACCAATGTTTCCCTTTTTCCTCTAGAGTTTTGGCCAGACCTGAAACCAAGGGAAGCAGTTGTAATTTCATTAATTTGATGGTTCCATTGTGTTTAGGAGGGAAAATTGTGCAGGGTTGATGTAACACCCCAATTTTCGATTAAAAGCTAATGGTAATTATTGAAGATAATTATCGAATTAAAGTGGAATAATTATGGGTTTTGTGGCAATATTAATTAATATGCCATGATTAGTGGAAAGTTGAAAGAATGAAATTATTAGCCATAAGTTAGTGATTAATGGAGAAATTAATTACTAACTAAGGAGAAATGAGATATGTAACTAAATGGCTAATGGAATTAGTAGAGTAACCAAGTGGTTACTTACTTTATGAGAATGCATAAGAGGTGGACAAGTGTCACTTGATGATGAAGAGAGATGAGAAGAAAAGTCAAAGGACCATTTTTATTCATTTCCTCTCTTTTCTCTCTCTCCCATGCGCATAGAAAGGGGCTAGGGGACAGATTTTCTGCACTTCATCCCTCTTCTCCATCTCTCTCTCACGTTCTCTCTCTTCTCTCTTCATTTCCTCCATTGTTGGCCAAGAGAGAGAAAAGAAAAGCTGGATTTGAGGTAAGCAAATGGCCTCAAATGCCAAAATGCTCTTCATTAACATTGTTCCTTGAGCTAAGAGCTTTCATCCTATGGTTGTAGTTTCTCCATTGGTGGTGATTTGAGGAATCACGAAATTATGGACTTGGGAGAATCATGAAGTGCCTTTGGGAAAGTTAAGGTAAGTGAAAGCTTTAATTTCCTATAAGTTTGGTGGCCATTGGTTGGGCCTTGAATTTCTGGAATTTTAGCCCTAATTTTCGTGATTGAGGGTCTTGGGGAGTATGTTATGTTGTTGTTATGGAAATGGTGCCTTGTTTAGTGTTTTGAATTGATAGAAGTGAATTGAAGCTTAAATGTGAAGTTTGGCACCTTTTGTGTTGGTTTTGTGCTTTGGTCAAAACAGGGCATATAAATGGGTTGTGATTTTGGTCATTTTGAGGTTACCATTGTGTTCCTTGAGTGATTTTGTGTGGGAATAAGCTTGGTTATTAATTTTGGAGTTATTGAACACTTTCGTAGAAAATTGGAAATCTGTTTGGTTTAAGCTCTATTTTGCGCAGTAATTTTGTATGAGCGTTTTGAATGACCAAATGGTATTGGAAAATTCTGAAACTTTCCAGTCTTAAAGTTCACATCCCAAGCTTCAAAATGGACATATATTTTGTATCATTTCGTTGAGTATTCTGTGAGATATGGTTGTCCAAAGTTTGGGATTGAAACAGAACTCTGTTTTGGGGGCAGTGATGAGTGTTGTGTAATTCTGGAATTGTGTAGTGATTTCCAGTGAAGGGCTATATTTTTCCTTGAAAGAGGACTCATATACCTTTCATTTGGCTTTGGAATCACTTCGTTTCGATTTTTCTAGAATTAGTTATGGTTTTTCGAAGTTAGCCCAGAGTCAGGAAATTTCTGGGCCGCGGCCCAAGCCTTTCTGACCTGTTTTGGGCCGCGGCCCATGAGTGGTGGGCCGCAGCCCAAGACCTTCTGACCCTATTTGGGCCGCAGCCCAAGGATGGGTGGGCCGCGGCCAAACCCTGTGTTCCAGCACTTTGTGTTTTCGAAAGGAGACCTCTACCCTATTGTTTCCCAACCTTTTAGGGGTTTCATTAGAGGCATTTGTGGCCTCTTAAGGGTCAATTATGATAACCAAATCTAAGTGTTATGAAAGTGAGAATTTGGAAAAGAGAATGACCATATGTTCTTGATTTGGTTATAGGGTTGATACTTACCCTGACCATGATTTGATACCCGCTTGGATCGTGAGTAGCCGACGCTGGAGCATACGTGGAAAGAATAAGGGTAGGGAACTTACCTCTCCTGCATGTATTGATATTTGTGTTTGTGTATTGATGCATGTTATTGCTTTGCTTGATTATGTGAAACATATATGAATGATTGAAGCTCTGTTTCTATTTATGCTATGGCCATGAGTATGTTGTTGAAACATTGAGCATGCGGATATGCCATTATGTGAACATGAGTTATTGTGATGCAAGCATGTCATGCATTAAACACTTATCTTACATGCATAGTGGTATTTGTTTCCTACTGGGATTCTCTAGAATCTCACCCTCCCCTACCAACATTTTAGACAGGACAAGTGGCTCGAGGAAGGAGCAAGCGACTAGGGGCGGCGAGAATCCCTTATGGGCAATTGTATTTGTTTGTTGGTTATCATTTCTATTTGGGAAATTGGTAGTCGACTTGGATGTATTTGGAGTTGTATATGTTAGGATGGATATATGGTTGTATATGTTGTGGAGATATATTTGGATATTTATTTGGAATGGAATTTGTGTAATCCCCGTTGAGGAATTGTAATGGGCGTTTTGCCCTATGAACCTTTAGTGAAGATATGAACCCGGAATTGCCGGAGTTGTTATTGTGCACTCTGATATATTATGAATGTTAATTGTCTTCGCAATGTAATTGTATTCGAAATGTGAATGTGAGACCAAGTTAAAGGGTTCGATTTCGAAATGTATTTATGAAAACCCTATCTTAAGGATGGGGAATGTAAATGAATTTTGATTAGTATTGGTCTCTATTTCACTCTAATGTTGTATTTCGGATATAATTACGGAGGGGGTTACATTTTTGGTATCAGAGCCAAGTTCCTGGCAAACTTGGGAATTTGCTAGGATAGCTCCCTTAGATCTCTGCCTTGGGGGTAGAAGATTATTTCTGATAGTGGTTGTGTATACACATTTATGTTTGGTTATTGTGGATATATATGTGATTTGTGGATTATGTGTATACACTATTGGTTATTCTGAAGCGGTGAATCATTGTGGAATGGAATGATATAATGGTTCATCCAAGAATTTAATCTATAGACCCATAGGTGGAGGTAATTAAAGATAATCCACCAGATCATTTGTAGGAAATGATGGTTTGTATTTGAAAACCGAGGAAAATGATTTCCAAGGTATGTGATAATGAGGTTCTAGGCGTCATGATAAACCTAGATGTTGGGTTGGAGACCCTAGGCTATATAATGATATATGCCGGTGATCTTATAGTGGAATGGTATGTCCAAAGGCCCTAAGACCTAAGGGACTAGTGTATCTTAGGCTGGCAGAAATATTTGGATCGGTATTAGAGTGGATGATATTCTATGGAATTAAGGGAAGTGATTTCCTTATTCAATTAATGTTGAGGTTTCAAGAGTTGAAGTATAAAGAAGAGTTATGGGAACGTTGGGAGTATGGGCTCTCAATGATGTGCTAGTTATGGCTCTAACTGGTTTAAGATAAATCGGGTTAAGGCCTGGCATAGATTGTGCGTGTGGTCAGGTGTAGTGGGAGATTCCTGTGGGACTCTTATTAAATCATCCTGACATTGTGAAAGCACAGATGAGGAGGTAGACCTCAGAGTGTGCAATGGAAGCGTGTGAAAGTGATGTGTTTGAAGGTATTCTGAGGTTGCTGGTTGTTAACCTAGCACAGGAAAGAGTCATCTACGGAGGATACAGATCGGAAAGGGCTACCTACGAAGAGTTCAGATAAGAGAGGGCTACCTACGGAGAGTGCTGATCGGAAAGGGCTACCTACGGTGAGATCCGATCGGAAAGGGCTACCTACGGTGAGATCTGATTGGAAAGGGCTACCTACATAGAATATGACCGAAGGGGTTGACCAGTCAGGTGACTGAGTGAAGCATCGGGTGCAGTAGCGTAGTGTGGAGCCACCATGAAGATGAACCCTAGCGTGGAGCCACTGTGACGATGAACCCTAGTGTGGAGCCGCCGTGATAACGAACCATAGAGTGCAGCCACCTTGATGATGAACCGTGGAGTGCAGCCACCGTGATGTTGAATCGTAGATTAGAGAAGAACTGAAGCTCAAGGCAGTAAGGGCAATGTGATATGTTTGAGAAGTGTGTTGAGCAGAAGCTCGAGGTTACCGTGAGAATGATGTGTTAATCATGGCTTTGGGAGGTAAAACTTTGAAGTCCAGATTATTTTGTGAAAAGGGGTCTTGAGGGATCCTGTTTGGTGAAAAGAATTTGTGGTGGGTGGAATTATTAAAATTCCTGGTTCCAGCTTGTTGCAATTGTGCATTGTGAGTCTCTCACCTGCGGCCGCATGGGGTGATTCCTATGGCGGAGGACCGTTCCGCTGGGGCGGTAGTTACGGGGGATTGACTATTTGTGAGCCGCGAGGCTATGTATATGCACCGCTACGCCAATAGTCCCTGAGTAGCTAACAACGGTTCGGGTTAAGACTGTGTGTCTTCCCGGCGGAGAAAGGGGATGAGGGTAGGGTGTGATTGTGGATGTTATGTGTATGTGCTGCCACGCCAACAGTCCCTGAGTAGCTAACAACGGTTCGGGTTAAGACTGTGTGTTTTCCCGGCGGAGAAAGGGGATGAGTATTAACTTAATTTTTGTAAACTCGAAATTTTAGAACCGGACAGTTGTGGATGAGCCAGATCAAGACAGTTAGACAATTAGGCGTGAAAGGGCTATTTTAGGTAATAAGTCTATCTTTCATACATTATATCAATGTTTATATACTTTGTGCATGCCATTTAGCATAACATGACTAAGCATAGTGCGTACAGGTACACTGAACATAGTGCCTACAGGTACACTGATATACCTAGTTGGTGGCCCGAGCCCAGTTGAGGTATGAAATGAGTAGGGGTTGCAACAGTGGTTGGCTTTGAACGTTTTCGACTGAACTAAATTATACCGACTGAATTGAATTATGCCAACTAAACTTAATTATTTGTTCTTATAATATTGCTGCATGTGGTACCTAGCATATTTATTTTTGCATTTTCTATGGTCAATTGTCTGTTACTATTGAGATTCATTTGAATCTCACCTTTTCCATAAATATATAAAGTTTGCAACAATAGAAAGCGGTTCGAAGGGCAAAGTTGTAATTACTGGAAACTGAAGGTTACAGTCCAATTCAAGTGCTAACATTGGTTATCTGTAGTTTTATCATTATTTTGGGAATTGTAAGTACTATGTACAAACTCTATTGGGATTCCTGTAAAATAATCTTGTACATTTTATTAGTATATCTAAGCTATTCATGTGTACTCGTTAAACCGCGTATTGCTACTCTAAATAATATCAATGATAAGTGGTATGTAAGACGGGGTCTTACAGTCCATAAATTCCTATGTATAACTTTCTGACCTTTATGGATTTCACATTTAACCATCATCATTAAATCTCTATTTTCATCACAACATGTAATATACAATTATGCGATGACACTAGCAGGGAAGTGACCACAAGGGTGGTGGCGACGGAGTGGACGTAGAGATGAGAATATGATGGTGTCAGTGGAGAGTTTGAGATGGATTCGTGTTTCTCTTCAAGGTAATCTTTTTCCCATTCCCACCCACTTTATCTCATTATTCTGTCTATGTCTCATTCTTTTCATTTCTTCGGCCTGCCTCTCTATCCATCTCTTTGCATTCTTCATTGTCCTCTCTATAATTTCTTGTATTGTCTTTAATAGTTTCAATAAGGTCGTAGAGTTGCTTCCGTGTATTTTTAGGTGTATGTCGATGGGCAAAGATGAGACAAGGTAAGTGGCAAAGCTTTTGTTCTATGTCTTCTTATTTAATTTAGATTTCCCCTTTCCTCCTTTTTTGTTTGATTGTATCACTAAGCTGGGATGAAAATGAATCTTCTATATTTTTTGTGTTAGTTGGTGGGTGATCAAAGGAGATACTGTCATACCCTTATCTTATTTTCACATTTTTCAGAGTGCTTCCGCGCAGTTCGGTAGGCAACACAAGAATAGCATAAATATATTGATAGATTGATACAATGTACTTGAATACATTATCAGTTTTCCCCAAAAATATCTAAAAATAAACTATATATAACCGCCATCTTTGTCTTGGGATCTGCACCCATTAGTTTCCCATGTCTACCACCTTGCCTTTAGATCCGCTGGTTCCCACTGGCACATTATCATTTTTGAAAAAGAATGAAATTCTGAGGAATCCTAGTAGTAACATATAACCAAACATATAAAATGTGAGAGTTAAATATGCAATGCACCATATAATATAAAATGAAAATTCATAACAAGATGTGTGTGTTCACAAAGCTCAGGGGCAAATCGTTGTTTGGATCCCCTATGTGCACCTCAGCTAGGCCCCTAACCACAGCTAGGTAATGTACCACAGGCGTATCACAGCTGGGTACCTAACCACAACTAAATAACATACCTTAGGCACTGTGTTCATATCACAGAATACAGTAACATATAGCATATCAACAATCACATAGTGTATGATAGATTATAGTTACTACCTTAACCCTTTTCGCCTTGAAACCTCGTGCCTCGTAATACGTGCCAACGACTAAGATCTCAACTTGGTCCTAAAATGTCAAATGTACAAGAATTAGGTTCAAACTCATTCATTTACTATTCTAGGCACTTCCATAGTGTTTTTAGTGATCATTTGAGCCTATAGTTAAAATTTACCAAAATGCCCCAGATGACCCTGCCCGGCCAACCCAGTTCGACCATACTTTTTTTGAAATTTTGACCAAGCTATTTTGACAAATTTTTTCCCAAGGAATCCATTTCAGGCCTTGGAATTATCAAATTCACTGCCAAAATACTAGAATGCCCTTGGCAGCCCCTATTTTAGAGTTTCAGGGGCGTTTGGTCATTATGCT
Organism: Inga laurina; assembly: GCA_963855925.1. Lineage (NCBI taxonomy): Eukaryota > Viridiplantae > Streptophyta > Magnoliopsida > Fabales > Fabaceae > Inga > Inga laurina. The sequence continues at coordinate 51,003,275 of OY979708.1, forward strand.
TTTTAAGGCTTTTTTGGAAAAGTGATCAACTGTAACCCTACCTAATTTTCCATTCTAAACCCAATGAAATCATTAGATCATCAAAAATCCAACTCTGACCCCCTAAACTAAAGCTAGCCAAAACCTAAAATTCTTAGGAAAAAATTGGGGTTTTCTAATTCTGACTCTGCAGACATGCTCCTTTCTCCTTCTAATCACTTTATTAACTACTTAATTATGTTATAAATATCATTTAGACTCAATTTTGGAAGCATAATGCCTAGAATTCTCTCAAGCTTTCTCTCTACTTAATAGAGATGTTAAAAAATCGACCTACCTTATGAGTTTTCTTCTCCTTCTCTCTATAAAATTCTCTCAAGCTTTCTCTCTCCTTTTGCTGCCATGGCTTATGGAAAAATCGACCTACCTTATGAGTTTTCTTCTCCTTCTCTCTCTAGAATTCTCTCAAACTTTCTCTCTCCTTTTGCTGCCATGGTTGATAGTTTAAGAAGGGAAAGAGGTGATGGAATTGTTTTATAATATATCCCATTATTTTACTTAATTTAATTCTCCATTTTCGGATTATACAAATTCTTATAGATTTTCTACCCAAACTTTGAAAAATCATAACTAAATTTGTAGACATCGTATTAGAGTGGTTGCAAATGCTATAGAACCCTTATTGAGTATAGTTTCAAGAAAAAATATCTCCCTTTGACAATTGGAAGCACAAAATTTTCAGAATTAAATTCTTTGGACGCTGTTCCTAAAAATCAACAGTTTTTCTGGGCTAACATCATAAATTCACAACTTTTTATATACAGCTCCAAAAATTATCTATTACCTATCAAATTAAATCTTAAGATGTCTACTTACCTCCTGTGAAATTTCATAATTTTTAGTCATTATTTGATCATCCAAAATCACATACCAAACTCACTACCTCACAAGATATTCATCTTTAGTGTTTCTTTTAAATTAGAAGTAAATGTTGCGTTTAAATACAAGAAGAAGTTGAAGAACTTGAAGGTGAACATCTTTTTCATAGCGAATGGGTATAAGAGTGCTCCCATTTCTTAAGTTGTAGCAGTGTCTTTTTCGTTATCAGTTCCTTTTTCTTCAATTTTAATTATTTCATATTCATGTGGCTTATTATTTCTTTGTTCTTAGTGTTGCAGTGTTGTTGCTGCTGGGGGTGAGGGCTGATTTTATCAAATGTTAAACTGTTACGTTGATCTGTTTTCCATCCCATATCGAAAAGGGAATTTTGCAGCTGGGGGTGAGGGCTGATTTTATCAAATTTTCCTGTCTACTACTTAAGTAAACACATGACAACTTTCTCCTAATTTGGTTCGGCATTTTATAATTGTCTTATATATATATATATATATATATTCCATTGATCAGGTATCTATGGTTTGTTGAGGGATATTGGAACCTGGTATTGTGAAATATCTGTTGATCGAGAACCATGGGTTTGTGTGATTAGCAATGTTAGTGGGTTGTAGAAATCTTGCACGTGCTATTGTAAAGAAAGCATTTCTTAGTATCATTAATTATTGAAGTTTAATAATTAACAAGCATTAACTCCCCTGCGCAATGCGCAGGATACATATATTCAATGTATAAATTAGCGCAGCAACTATCAACATGTCGATTTGTGATCTCCATGAGGAGAAAATCATCTATAGTTTGGATATATATTAAGAGAGATTATTATCTCAATATCTTTCAATATGTATTTATACTCAAATGTTGGTGGTATATTTTTTGAAAAAGCATGGTATAAGACAGCTATATAGTGTGAACAATCAACAATACATGTCGCATTTACTCCCTGTGGAGCGCGGGAAAATATAATTCAATAATTGTAAAATTAGAAGAAATTAAATTTTTGAAGCACAAAAAACTTATAATATTACTTACAATCATTGAAGACAATAATACAATGTAAATCACAATAATGATATAAACATCTTAACAGTAACAAAAATATAAAATAAATAGAATCAAATTTAGAATATGCAAAATTATACATTTTTCATCCAACTTTTCACATGATTCTTCTTTCACTTAAAATTGGACCTAGGATCTTCTAGCAAAAGCATATACGCTTCTTATTTTGGATTGCTAGAAGAAAATTCTAATAACAAATAGCCAAGCTACATTTCAAAGTTAATATTAAGTTAATTAGCATCACAACAATCAATGAAAGATAAAAACAAAGACATTCTCATTATATTAAGTAAAGAGTGACATAGTACTCCCTGTGATGTGCGGAAGAAATTCCTAAAAACATTAAGAATTATTTGGCATATACCATAAAATTACATTCCCAATAACCAAATATTAAAAAAAAAAAAAAATACCATCATGGTGGAACTATTTGACATCTGATTCATACCAGCAATTTGGGAGATTTTGGCATAAAAAATACTAAATATTAAAAAATAAATTCACTGATATTGGATGGAATTGAATCAGAAAAATTGTTATTTCTCAGTACTCTGCAAGATTTTTAACCAGGTGTTTTGTTAAATTCTAGACAGAAAAAGGGAATAAAAAGATATATATATATATATATATATATATATATATATATATATATAGCAGGCATACTATGAATTATTAGCGGAGTCATTGCCTTCCAACTTACAAGACAGTCAATGACTTCATATTCCTTATAAATGCCAGTGAGGAGCTCCCATCAATTATTTCACTTATTCTCCTGCATTAGAATTATAATTAGCTCCCATGAATCTGTAGAAATGCATGCAAGTAAACAGTGATGACACTTACAACTCTGTAAGAGAAGTAAGATTGCTCAATGATGATGGTATTGGGCCTTCAAAAGAATTACCCTGAAACCTCCTGTCAAAAAATGCAGCAATTCTATTCAGTGAGCATAAACTTCTAGAAAAGAATATACCGAGTATCAAATAAGTATTTATATTTCACATCATAAAGAATTCTTTTGCACACAAGTTTTATAAGAAAGTATTTAACTCCTTTTTATAAATAGGAAAGAAATTTATTGATGAGAAAAGAAATCAATCCATTAACACAAATAATAGTAGCAAAACCACATGTTAAATAAAGATTTGTTAGCTCAGAAGTGCTTTCCAACTCCTTTGTTAACCCACTAGGGGAAAAGCTTGAAATTGATTACTAGGGGAAGTGCTTCTGTGTCTTGATTGAAGCTTCAAAAATTTCATTCAAACCGAAGTCATTACATTCCTTGAAATGACGCCCACAGTCAAAGGACTTCGTGCAGATTAGCTGGATAAACTCAATGTTCATTAAACATCAAACACTCTTTAAGACTCCCATGTCACTTCAGAATGTTTAAGAGATTCAGCGTCATAATTCCAAGGGCGGAAAGCAGTATTGATAACATTGTCTTACAAGACTGTAAACTTAGATCAATTTCCTATGAATTCAGGTATCCTGCCCATGAGTTCCATATCTGAAGCCCATCTGCACAAACAGGAAAACTTTCAAAGTTATTTAATTTTTAATATTATCATTATCATGTAACAGAAAAGGAAAAGCAACAATTTCTTACACTGGTGCAGGTTTTTAAGATTAGCAAAAGTAGGAGGAATCTGGCCACTAAGTCCCGAACTATCTAAATATCTGCATATAAATTTTCATTGAAATTTATATCATCTGCTGATCACACAAAAATTAAGAAATTGACATAGTGCAGAACATGAAGAATTGTAACTTTTTTGGCATATAAGGAGCCTCACTACATTGACGTGAAACAGGATTGTCAGGAATGATGCCAAAAATAAATTGCCAATCCTACCATCAAATATATTTGAAGTGTAGTATATAAATTCCAAATAGTTGAAGTCAGGAACATAAGTTTGTGAAATTAACACTCTTCAACAGCATTTATAACATGCGATGTCATCCAAATTGTTAGACCTCAAATTTAAATGAATGCCAACTATGATGTCAAACTAAAATTTGATGCTCTTAAGAAAATATGAAAAACATATTTACCCTGTTTATGGATCCTACTTGATATAGCATCAACACTTCTAATGCAAATATTGATTTTTGTGTGCAATTTTCTAATTGATGCCTCAGCAGCATCAATTTTACTGGATTCAGCTCCTCGATCATCCAATATTTTCAGTCTCTTACACTGTTTTTCATAATCAACCCGTAGCTTCTCCTCATCCTAAAGCTAGTTCAAACATATGAACATTTAAGATAAACTGAAATTGACAAAGTCTAATTTCAACTTTAGGTCAAATGGATTTAGATCATATCTCTCGACATTCTATCCTCAAAGTTTTCATACAATGCATTTTCACAAAAACTTGATCCATAACATGAAGTATTAGTTTCTCCTTACTTCTGTTTGTAAAAATACGAATAGTGCAACCTTCTATAGATTTATGTGTTTATATTGGGATTTCATTCAAGATATGGCAATTTGTGTTAGCTCACACTCAAAACTCATGTCAATTGCCTACTTACTGCATTGCAATGTTCTTGATATTTCTAGTAAAACTGAAAGCATGTTGATGAAGCCAAGAAAAATCAAGCCAAATATGCAAGCAAACTTAGAATAGGTAAGCAGGTCGAGAAGTGTCTCATGTGATGGCTCACCTACAGAGCGCATTACACATTCAAATATATATCTGAGAGGTAAAACATTCCAAAATGAAAGGTGAAAGGGGTAAGGCATCGCCTCACAAGAATACAGGAACGATATAAATCTTGTTCATACCTTTAAATCCAGCACCTCTAGACTGATATGGTGATTTACCAACCTCAAGCAGCAATGCTAGCTCTTTTCCATAACTAGATGCAGTCTCAAATTCATGTCTGATTTCCTCAACAACCTCTCGAAGATCCCTTGTACCTTGAGCAGACAAAGTTGTTAAGCTACTCAGCTTGGAAGATTGACCATCCGCCGCTGTCATAGTGCATCATCAACCTCAAAACTCACCCTTTTTTCCTCCTGCCCTCCGAAGAGCCATTGCCCAGATGTTGCTACATAACTCTCTGGCTCTTCATACACTACTGACTTTCAAAATGAAAAGAGAAAAAAGGGAATACCATACAAAAACGCAGATAGGGATATCCAATCTTAGTTGGCAGAAAAACGCAGATAGAATAGCATACAAAAACCAAAGACAAGGAATCAAAACGAAAAAGAGAAAAAAAGGGAATACCAGGGAGGAAGAAAATACTCCATCACTAGCGACTGCATCAGACATCGGCAAGCACGGAGGTGTGATTTCCAGTAGCAATGTGATAGGAGCAGACTTCGACGACCTTAGGGTTGCAGAAGGGGCATGTTGCGATTAAGCGAGAAGCTTTTTTATGGAGGATAAAGAGATGAAAGGATTGGGATTTCGGGAAAGAAAATGGAAAGGAGGAGCGAATGAACCATTGCAACTGTAAAGAGAGAGGAAGAGCAGCAATGCCTCGGAAGGAAAAAGTGAAAAATGAATGAGAGAGAAGGGATTGTAAAATAGGAGGGAGTTTCGAATTTTAAAACTACATGATATATAAAATCTGTAGGTATGCTTTGCACGGAGCCCAAAATAAAAATTTGAGCCAGTACTGTTTATATGAACAGTAAAATCAGAGAAAAGCCACCAAACATTTATAGTTAGCTTGACTTGAAGTGATACAGATTTATTATTATATATGAATATTATCATGTATCTTTCAAGATTTTCGATGATTTCTGGGTTATGTTGTATAAAATAGCATTAAAGTTCTATATTATTGGATGTTTGATGTATTTAAATCTGAGTGTGAATATTGAGTAAAATTGTTTTGATGATGGATTTAATACCCTCTTTGGTGGAAATCTGAAAGTGCTTTGTGAAAGAACTATGATGACAAGCAACATAAAGATTAATCCGAACATACTCAAAAATAAGGTTTCATTTTTACTTCAAGTAAAAAAAGTAAAACCTCTAACATTATTTTAGCATTAATTTTGAAACTTATTTCTTTTCTTTCTTTCTTTCTTTCTTTCTTTCTTTTTTTGTTTTTTTGCCCAGTGCAGCTTATTTCAGTATGTTACTGGTTATATGTGATTTTTACACCTATCCTACTAAGAAATTAAATGTTATTAATATGTGATTTCTATTTGAATATATATATTTTTCTATTCTAAACTTATTAATTCAATTTTTTTATAAAAATATTAGATGATACTTTTCTCCATTTTAAGCTATTCATAACTAATTTTTAATTTTTAAAAAATATATTTCTGTGATGAATATGGATGTAGACTTTTAGATAAAGTTATATCTTTAAATAAAATTATGCTGAAAAAAAATTGCCAAGCTTTATATAAAACTATGCTGAAAATATTGTCAGTATTGATAACTAAAGCATTAGCATGTCAAACATCCTTAAATGACTCCATATTTATACGCTTTATGCCCATTAGATAGAACCTAAATAGATCAAATTATGTTGTTTTATTGACTCTCCATGTCAATTGAGTGAGTCATATTTCCCCCTTTTAATTCAATAAACTATTTTCTCTCATAATTATGTGGTTTGAATGGAATATCCTTAATTCATGTTAATGTATGTGATGAACTTCATTATATGAAAATTAAGTGTTTTCCCTAATAACATTATCTCACGCATCGCACAGGAAGTAAATGTTTGTTCCAATAATAAGACATAGATTTTTGCACACATGCCCATATATCTAAAATGATTATTTTAAGGATGTATTTCATTGGTATATTATTTTTTTGAATACATATTTATAACTTTATATTTCTTTTAAATTATTAATTTATGGTTTACTCTTTGAATATATAAATCCTAATTAAGCCACAGCAAATTCTAAGTGCTCACAACAATAAGGATGTTACACCTACTCCTCCACCTTCACACCCTAAGCTTCCTTAACTGGAGGCAATGTTGCGGCATTTATAGGAAATTAACCATGCCATGAGGAGGCTTTATGGATTCCTCTCTAGTATGAACAAAAAAGCCAATCTCATACATGATGAGTATGGGACGGCTATGATCCTAACAATGATCCTAGCCAATCCTCTCATGATGAGTAGCCTGGTTATCTCATTAGTTCATCAGGCTACTCGCCATTGTTCTTTTTCTTTCATTTTATCATTTTTATTTTTAAATATTTTGTAAAAAAATTAATATATCTAGTGGTTTTTATAGAAAAACCATCATGAAATAAAATAAATTATAGTTCAAATACTATTCTTTCTTAACGACAGTCATAAACGCAAAAATAAATAACAGTTTTATTGAAACAAATGTCATATAACTCATGTGGAAAAAATGACAAATTAATAATGGTTATTAAAAACCAACTTTCACCATTCATACAATATAATGATCTATAAATCTAAAGGATGTAACGGCTCGATAATCCATGAAACCCTCTCTATATAAACGTCCCAAAAATGAACTCCACTTTTCAATTTACATTTCAACTTCTTATAGCTAACTACAAGATTTTGTTCTTCTTCAGCAAAATTATGGGTAAACGCAAGAAAACTTCTACTTTATCATATGAGAACAAACCGAAAGATGAACTCCCTCCACCAACAAGCATTGAAGGGCTCGGTCACTTGACCTACGAGCTCCATCATATAGTTCAAGTTTACCGTGAGAGAAAGGACACATGGACCAATGCTTGAAAGAACTTACCACTCTCATTCGCTCTTTGAATAAGATGGACAAGTTATTGGAGAATGAAGAATTTGATGATGCATCAGATTCTTAAAACATCTCTATAACTTATTCTTTTTAGTTTTCTTATATACTTTGTCTTTTTATTTTTCTTATTTTGTTTGTAAAATGGTGGTTACATAATCAATACTAAATTGTTTTAAAAAAATGAAATACATAATAGTTATTTAGTAAAACTTGTTACTTATTAGAATACCATGTGGAAAAAAGTGGAATGCATAACAACTATTAACAAAAAACTATGATAAATGTAAACATATAAATAACAATTCTTCCGGACAAACTATGATGTAAAGTCTTAGGCATGATAACCCAAAAAACCCTATGATTCCTCTTCTATTTAAACATCTGAAATATAATACACTTGACACTTAGTATGTTCGAACGAAACCCACCAACATCTTAACTTTACAATTTTTGTTGTCTTTTCCAGCTATCAAGAGTTGTTTTTAGTTAAATCCCTCCATAAAAAAACCTCATCCAACTTCTTAGTGACAACTGCGCTAGTAAATACACTTAGCCCTTATCTCAGTGATTGCCGCGTGCTTGTTTTCATTTGTGAGACCTAGCTAGGTATAGTTATGATTTCCCTTATCCATTTCGCATGATCTTTCATGCATTCACTTCTAATGGTTCTTCTTCTATTTCTTGCAGTGTTCAACCAGGACGATTAGGCTACCTTTGTGAAGTCACAATGTGATAAAGCATCCAAAGTGACCTTAAATTGCTTTTGTGAAGTTGTATTTCTTTAGAAAAACCATTATTGCTCGAATTAAAGGTTCCTTTCTTATTAAAGGAAGTTGTCAACCCTATTGCTTTGACTGAAGGCTCCTACTCTATTGATCTTTTTTAGAGTAATTTCAAGAGATATGGATCCCTAGGCAAAGACCTCTCCTTTTTTTAAATTATCCATATAACCCCCTGACTTTAAACACGTAATTATAATTCGATAACACATATTTAAATCGGATTAGAGACCATTGGATGCTTTAACCTCGTTTTAAACTTTCTGTCTCACAGTAAAATTTTTACAAAACTTTCAAAACTCTTTTTTTCCATCCAGGTCTCAATTTCAATATTCGAATATAATTACCTGTGCAGTTAATGTACATTCAATCATATCAGAGTGTATAACCGCATCCCCGACAACTCCCGGGTTCTATGCATAAAAACCTGAAGGTTTATAAGTATACACTAGGGGATTACACAACCAAAATCGAATGTAGTGTTCCTGATTCAAAATCTATAGTAATCCCGAGTTCAAAATACATAACCAATGTTTCCAATTCAACTATATACCCCCAAGGGTCCTAATTGCTCCGGTTTGGCCGCTTCTCCTTTGAGCCACACGCCCTGTCTGAAATGTTAGTCATAGGAAAGAATGAGATTCGAGAGAATCTCAGTAGTAACAAACCACTCACACAATGCATAAACACAAAGCATGTACATAAATCACAAACAGCAACAGCAACAACAATATCAAAGATACATGGTTTTCACCATAAACGACAGCACTCACGGCTGTATACACAATACGACAGCTCTTACTGTAATCAACATCACGACAGCTTACACTGTAATCACAATAACGACAGCTTACGCTGTAAACGACAGCTTGCGCTATAAAGGACAGCTATCACTAGCTGTAACCGCAGCAGCATCAAAGATTCATCACAGAACAGTGATAACACACACATACAGAGCATTACACATAGTATAAGAGAGAGAGTCACTACCTGATCCTTTCCCGACGTTTCTTGGCACAGCGGGCTCACGAGGATGGCAAATATCAAATCCTGTAAACCAAGTTACGGACAACCCGTCAATCTCTTTCCCAAGTTTTATCTCTATAATACTTAAGTTGATTATCACTATGGTCAATTAATCAAGTCAACTAAGGAGCTAAAGTGGTCAATTAACCTAAAAGGCTAATTTCTACCCTCAAAGTTCCACAATATTACATTATGCCATAAAATCTTCAATTTTCGCATAGGTGACCAATCTGCCAGAATTTTCCAACATCTTTGAAAAAATCATAACTAATTCTAGAAAAATCAAAATGAGGTGATCTCAAAGCCTATTGAAAGCTCTTGAAGTCCTCTTCATAGGAAAAATATGAATCATTACCAGAAATCACCACACAATTCCAGAATTACACAACATTCCACACTGCTCCAGAATTAGGTTCAGTTTCGACATCAAACTTTGGGCAACTAGAACTCCCAGCTCAAAAACCGAAATGACACAAATCATATGTCCATTTTGAAGCTTGGAATGTGAACTTTAAGACTGGAAAGTTTCAGAATTTTAAGACACCAATTGCCCATTCAAAATGTCCCTACAAACTGACTTCCCCGCACAAAGTTACACTTGACAGTTTTTCCAATTTTCAACCAATGTGTCCAATGGCTTCAAAATCAATAACCAAACCTATTCCCAAATAATTTTTCATGTAGAACACAATGGTAACATCAAAATGAACAAATTCCAACTCATTCCCCATGTCCTGTTTTGGCAGAATTTTAGGGTATTTCACAACAAACAACCACTTCACTATCTAATCACTAAGCTTAGCTCATTTGCCTCCAAACCAACATATAAGCACATATATAGGATGAAAGCTTCATGATCCCTAATATACCCTAAAAAAACGAAATTAGGGCTGTCACAATAGCCCACCACAACTCAGTCAATTAAAGCATCATATACATCAACATAATGCTCTTACTCACCTCTTGCTTCTTCTTGTGTTCTTTTCTTGATTCCTCAACTTTTGTTTTTGCAAGGTGGCTGAAAACTCCTCCTCTTCAAAAACAAAAACCATAGAAATGAAGCTAAGGAAGAGAGGAACAAGTTTCATGAAGGTCACTTGAGCCATAGATGAGGTTAAGAAGGTGAAAAATCAAGATTAAGCTCACCTTAAAACCTTGCTTTTCTTCCTCTACATTTTTGCAGCTGTAACCGACTTGAGGAGAGAGGAAATATGTGACTTAATGATCAGATTTTTGGCCCCTCTTATCTCTCAAAGTCCAAACGAAAATATGGTGCAAAAGTAGATAAAAGATGTGGTGAAAATTACTTCAAGTTTTCTCTTTCCTTCCTCCTCCCTTTTTGACCGAAATGTTTTCCCCTTTGTATTCAAGATATCATCTTATGCTTGGCCTACAATTATTGACCAAGTCTTCATCTCCTTACATGGTCTTTCTTGTGCTTCTCTTTCTCTCTTTATTGTCACCGAAAATAGCTCTTAAAGAGCAAAAACAAATACTCCTTGATTTATCATAAATTTTGCCTCTTCAAATACATTACTTTAGTTGCAATATTTGACCAATTCAACATATTTTCTTTTTCTCCTCATGCCATACGAATTGTAGCCCTTGGAATAGCCAAAAGAGCTTCTTGAATCAATCATAATTCCAACTCTTCAAATATTACTTCTTTAGTTGAAATTGTTGACTTAGTCACCACCTTTTACAACTTGGTCAAATTGCCTTCACATGTCATATATTAATAACCTATATTGTCTCCTTATATCTTACGTAAGTCATGGCCCTTTGAAGGAGATGATGATCTTATAAAATATCCACTTGCAATATAATATTCAATTGCCAATTTTTGCATGTGAAAATTTACTAAAGTCGTAGCAAAATTTCTAGAGGTAATTCTGTCATTAATCCCACCATCTATTCTGTACATTTAGCCCTTGAGTACATTTTGGGATATTACAATCTATATCTCCGAAAGTTACTTAGAAAAGATCAATAGAGATGTGATAAATAAACTAGTTCAATTGTACCGAGAGTCATACATGAACAAGCAAATACTTATAGCATTTGTGAAGTCATAACGTGATAAAGCATTTGAGGTGACATATTAAATTTCTTTTGTGAAGTTATGTATTTTTTGGAAAACCCATTATTGCTCTAACCGAAGGTTCCTCTCCTATTACAGGAAGTTGTCCACCCCATTGCTTTGACTGAAGGTTCCTACTCTATTTATCTTTTTCAAAGTAACTTTATGAGATATGGATCCTTAAGCAAACCTCTCCTTTTTTGGAAGTATCCATATCTCCGAAAAAGTTACTTCAAAAATATCAATAAAGATGTGATAAATAAACTAGTTCAATTGTACCGAAATTCATACATGAACAAGGGAATACCTGTAGCATTTGTGAAGTCACGACATTCAAGGTGACATATTAAATTGCTTTTGTGAAGTTATCTTTTTTTAAAAAAACCCATTATTGCTCTAATAGAAAGTTCTTCTCCTATTTTTGTATTAAGCATGTGGCACCAAGTTAAAGGCTTTGAAATTCAACATTTTGACTAATCGAAAACTCTTCAATGTGAGAGTTTTTGAGCTACTTGGCCTTGACTCTATCTAACAAAATAGTACTTCCAACATCGAGTAGCCATGCGATTCAAGACGGATCAAGATTTTCTAGGCTTTATGGCTAGAATCAATCTCACTCCTAACCTATATATCTCATAATGTAAGTGTTCATTACCTATACCTTGTGTCTCTTCAGTAATTAAGCTAGGAAAGTAATGGCTGGGTGGAAAAAAATATGAATATGCGTATAGGAAAGGCCGCAACAGGTAAGCAAACCCTTGAGCAGCTCAAGTGTTTGTATAGCCCTTTCTTTGCTCAAAGGTTTGCAAACCCCGTGCATCCTTTCCTATACACATATTCGTACGATTTTTTCCCTCAGCCTTAGCTTTCCAGGGTTAATCCTTGGGTAGAGACACAACTTATAGGTCAACAGTTACATTATCATAGATATAGGTCAATAGTTTCCATTGATTCTCCCTACAAAGCCTGGAATGTCTTGGTCCATCCTAAATTGCATAACCACTCGATGTGGGAGTTACTATTTATATTATATGCAGACAAGTCCAACTAGCTCAGAAATTATAACAACTATATCTTATTTTCACCTTTTTCAAAGTACTTGTGCGCAGTTCAGTGGGCACATAGAAATAGCATACAAATATTGATAAAAAGTACTCAATTATAGAAATTCCCCATAAGGATTGTACATAATAATTACAAATAATGTAGCCACATAAGGCTATTAGGATGTCTAAACTTGTTTAATGAAACTCATACATCCTTCTGTCTTTGGTCCACTACAGTATTTCTCTGTGTACAGTCCTTTTCTCTATTATTAACACACCTCTTGTGATCACCTATCTAAATGGTTAGTTAGGGCTCGAATCTTAGTAGCAAATAACACCAATATGTATGCAAGAGCTCAAACAATACCAATAAGTACTTAAGGCATGACATGCTTGCCTTACATAGACTCAAGCTAACACAATGACATATCTGCGTTCTCAATGTTTCAAACAACATACTCATGGCCATAGCATAAATAAAAATAGAGTTTCAATCATTCATATATATTTCACATAATCAGGCAAAACAATCACTTGCATCAATACACAAGTATAAATATCAAATACATGCAGGAGAGGTAAGTTCACTACCTTTTGTCTTGAGTCCTCCTCTTGTACCTTTTCCCTACCATTAAGGTTGCTTCTTCTTTGTTACCTTATGGCTCTAGATAGATAATGATATTATTAGCGCCATGACCAATGAACCTCTAGTATGGCTACACTATCCCCAAGTACTCAACTTAGCCATTGGAGTTCAAAGAAATTATATTTGGCCCTTTCCTTCTTAAATTCACATGGCAGCCAAAAGCTGCCAGCATTTTGACCAAACTTTGAAAATGTATAATTAACTCCACAAAACTCCAAATGGGTTGTTTTCAAGTTCTATAAATAGCTATTTAAGTCCTCTTTCAATGAAAAATATCACAAAGAATCAATACAGCCACACATGTCAAAAAAAATTGTCAAATCCAATCTGCCACAAATTTCGTTCCAGATTCAGGGTCAAACTTTGAAAAATCATAACTTTCAATCTACTGGTTTAAATGGCTTATAATACCTATCAAATTAAAGCCCAGGATGTCTACTTTAATCCATAAAATTTCATAGCATTTGGACCAAGTTTGACCGATCAAAAACACGTTGAAAGTTCTCTGCCTTCGGAAAACAAATTCAGGCAAATTTGAACACTAACTTCCAAAATAATTATAAATCATCATAAAAACTCTTTTAACATCATAATCATCATCATATGAACATCGAAACCTAAAAGACTCCCTCTAGCCAAAATTTGATGTTTGGGTTGTTAGGATCGGTAGGCACAGAGGAAGAATTTTTAAAATTTTACCGATCCTAATCGAGGATTTATCAACGGCGTTTAAATCAGGTTAGAAAGAACTCATACCTTTTTAACTTAGGGTTTTCACGATCTCTAGGAGCCAACACGTTAGGTCCGCTCCCTCTACCGGTATCCACATGAATGCTCTCCAACAAAGACTGCGTGCTAGCGCCTCCAATGTCTCTTAGGGTTTCCCTTGCGGCTCTGAATTCTCATGCGTGTATGAGTCTATATGCTCTATCAAGTTTATAGCCTATGAGAGCTATATTTGAATTTCAAAATTAATCCTTATTAATTTCAAAATTAATTAACAATTAATTATCTTGACAAGCTAATTAAATAAATTTAGTTTAAATTAAATCTGTCTAACAGTTTTAGTTTAACCAATTTATTTAATCCAAATAAAGAGCCATTAGATTTAATTTATCTTCATAAATTAAATCTGAGATACTATATCTCTATCATGTTAATTATTAAATTTATTATATCTTAATAAATTAAATTTAAAACAAACACAATATAATAATATCATATAATATATATACATATATATAATATGTATTTTGAAAATATATATCTATATAATATTATTAATGAATTTTTATATTACATATATATATAATTCGTCCACCCTAAATTAAACATTATCTCGTGTTGGGCCAATTTTGTGTGTAACCCTGTAGGCCTATATGAAGTTGGCAGTGGGCCAATAACTGTATTAACCCACAAGTCGCAAGCGGCCTCTAATAAGGCATTACGACTACCCAATTCATATAAGGATCGTTAACTCGATGCAACCTGTCATACAACCATGTCACATCCATTTTGTCACACGATATATCAGTTAAGGATGAGGCATGGATAATGTTATCCTCTTGTTCCTGACCATTACTTTCTCGATTCTTGAGTAGCCTGATAATAGAAATGGAAACTCATTTCCATCGTAGTATGGCTATACGTTTTTCAGACTCACTCATCGAGGGGCCCAATAATATCTCTCTACTAATGTGAGGGACAAATTCCATCTTGATCATTCATATTCCTCTGCATGAAAAACCACCAAGCCCGATCATAGCCTTTATCATCACCCGGTTAAAAGTGACTTTTGACTAGTTTAAAGCTTAGCAACTCTCATGCAGGAATTCATGATGACCTCACGTCTAAGGGCATTGTGATATGGTTATACATGAGAAAAGCTTATGACTTGATCCATGTAGCTTTCTCATAGTAGGTCGGTCCAGCACCTTGTACTCTTACAAGTGCCTAAGACTTTGATTCGTATCTCCATATCTTATCAAAGTCATACTGGTCTTATTTCATCTTTGCTCCCACATAGATGACTGACCAGGGACATTTTAAGATAATCTTTATGATTTATCCAAGGATACAATTATCATAGTTAACATGCAAATAAAATGATAACAGAATGGAGAAATTTTATTAAATTAATAATGTTCAAGTACAATGATTGGCCCTTTGAGCACAATTTCCAACAGGGTTATCTCAAGAATTAGTCCACAAAATCACAGAATATTCGGTTCAAATAAGAGCTTATACTTACCAGAACTTGAATTGTGATTTGTTCTTGATTCTGGCAGCACCTACTCTGAGTAGACAAAATCAAACACCTCCGATTAAAAATCCAAAATCATAGAAATGTTGCTCTCCATGAGAGGAACAACGTTAGAGAAGACTCAAGAAGCTGGATACGCTGAATCGAAGGTGAAATAGGCTATGAAACTCAAGAATTTTTACTATTCATCCTTTCTCTTTCCTCTTCCATTTTCTTATGTGCTTTTTTATTTTTCTCTTCTTTTTGAGGTTGCTACACAAAATAATGAGGAAGAGAAGGGATAAAAGACTCTTCAAAATATCACTTCTTACTTTATGAAATAATATTGTTTAATCGCTATTAACATGCGTCTAATTTACTTGGCCAACAAATTTCCTTCTTGAATTAATATGAGCCAAGTATTTTGCTTTCCCATTTTGACCAAATTGTTCCCCAAGAAAAGGGAAAAATAATAACTTCTTGCTTTATTGGTCAAATAACCATTTTGCCCATATATTTTTTTTTTCCATTTTTGCACCTTACTGGAAATCTAGTAGAATTTCCAATTGTTATGGTTTCAAAGGTTATGGTATATTTTTAGGAAACAATATAGCCTTTAGCCAACTGAAAGCTTATAATTCCTAGAATTTTCATTTTTGGATGCTGTCACATAAGCTAGCTAGTTTTACTGGGCTAATGTCAAAAATTCATAACCCTTTATGTATAGCTCCAAATAACTTATATAACCTATCAAATTAAAGTTTGATAAGTCTACTTTTATTCTAAAACATTTCACATTCATTAGAGATCATTTGTAATTCCAAAACCATCACACAACTAGATTGCCACGCAAAAAAAAATACATTGGCAGCAAAGTTTACATTCCTGGGATTCTTGCTAAACTGGAGCTTAGCAATCCACTTGATTCAAGCTTATTCTCAGGCCTCTAATCCCAAAATTTGGGATATTACAAAACTCTCACTTGAAGAGTCTCACATCCATACATCACCGTTATTATATAATAACCGTATTTTATTATAAAAGTTCATAGTTCATATTTAGAAACCATTTTTAATGTACTAAATATATATATAATGGTTGTCTGCATGGCACCATTATTTATGTTTTATTAAAAGTAATGGTTCTTACATGAAAACCATTATATATGTTATTGAATAAATAATAGTTGTCAATATGAGACCATTATGTATCATGCAAGCATTACTATATATTATGACGGTTGTTCATGTATGCCCATTGTAATATGCCGAATTTTGGAATTAGAGGCTTGAGAATAAACCTCAATTAAATGGATTGCTAAGCCCCGATTTAGCAAAAGTCTCAGGAATGATGATTTGCTGCTAGTGAAAATTTCCTAAGAGGTAGCAACATTGTTATATGTTTTTGATGAAAAAATGATGTCCAACAATTGTAAACCTTTATATCATGAAAGTAGACATCCTAAGCCTTAATTTGATAGGTAATGGGAATTTTTGGAGCTGTATGCAAAGAGTTATGAATTTTTGAAGTTAGATTAAAAAAACTGTTGATTTTCTGGAACAGCATCCAAAAACTTAAGTTCTGGAAATTTTGAGCTGCCAATTAGCTAAAGGCTATATTTTTTCTTGAAACTAAACTCAATAAGGGTTCTATGGCCTTTAGAATCACTCCAATTCGATACTTACAAATTAAGTTATGATTTTTTAAAGTTTGGGCATCAACTCTACCATAATTGCCATTAAATCCGAAAATGGAATAAAAATGTGATGGCAACATTGTAATTTTGGGATAAACCCATCAACCAATTTTGCTATTCTAATGGACCCTTAGGGCATCTTTTTGATGGACCAAGGAAGGTAAATACTAGTTACATGTTAATTGGGTTATGACCATGGTTACATGTAGATAAAGTTATGACCCCAAAAGTTAAAATATTGCATTTTTGGTTAATAATTAAATCAAGGGATAAAGGAAAATATTATAAAACCAATTCTCTTTCTCCTTTCCTTCAAAAACCATCGGCCAAGCTTAAAGAAGAGAGAGAGAGAGAAAGAGTTTTTGAGGAATCTAGAAAGAGAAAGGAGAAATCTTAAGGTAAGTGAAATTCTCTCTTGCGATTTGGTTCATAAGTTGTGAAATCACTTCTTTAAGACTCTCTTTTACATGATTTAAGGTATTTCAGAAGCAAAATCCTAGGGTTTTAGGAGCTTAGAGTTTCAATCAAGAGGAAAGAATAAGAGGAAAGCAAAGGTGATTCCATAAACCTTAAATTATTATTGTTGTTGCTGTTATTGTTGGATTAATCGGTGGTTTTGTGGTTGATTTGCTGTTTATTGTAAATTTGAGAAATGCTAAACCCTAGCTGCTATGCTGCCAAAATTTGGTTTAAATCATGGTTAGGATGCAATTAAATAGTTAATTAAGTAGTTAGGAGTAGAAAGGAGCAAGTTTGTAGAGTCAGAATTCAAAAACCCTAATTTTTCCCAGAGATTCTTTAAGTTTTGGCCAGGTCAAGGCCAGGGGGTTAGGGCTGGATTTTTGATAATATGATGGTTCCATTGTGTTTAGGAGGGAAAATTAAGTGGGGTTACAATTGATCGCTTTTCCAGAAAAGCCCTAGAAAGAAAAATGACCAAAAAGCCCCTGAAACCCTAAATTAGGGGTTGACAAAGGCATTTTCATCTTTTAGTAGTGAATTTGATAATTTCAAGGCCAGAAATTGATTCCTTGCAGAAAATATGTTAGAATAGCCAAGGTCAAAATTTCTGGAAAAGTATGGTTAGACCGGGTACGGCCAGGCCGGGGGGGTCCCCAGGGGCATTTTGGTAATTTTTCAATATAGATTCATATAACCACCAAAAACACTATGGAAGTGTCTAAACTAGTACATGAATGAGTTTCAACCTAATTCTTATACATTTGACATTTTAGGATCGAGTTGAGAGCCCGAGTTGTTGGCACACATCTCGAGGCGTAAAGGCTTAATGTAATGACATTATCCTTCATACATTATGCCATTGTTAATATGATTGTGTATGCCATTGTTTGGGTTTTAATTAATCAATATGGTTTGCCGAGAAGGGGCAGTTAGTGCAAGAAGTGCACTTGCACTTGGTTGTTGGGTAACAATCCAACCAAGGTGTACGATTAGTGGGATTGGAGCCCTACTCATGTATATATGCGGTTACATTATTCATTAATTTTGTGCATATATGGTGCATAACATATTTACCTTTCACATTTTATATGAATGATAGTCTATTACTACTGGGATTCCTTGAAATCTCACCCTTTTTCAATATAAATAAATATTCCAGCAGGAACCACTGCCTCCAAAGGTAAAGTGGTAGACACGGAAAATTAAAGGGAGCAGATCTCAAGATCAAAGTTATTCGATTATATGTAGTCTATTTTTGAATATTTGTATATTTTAGGACAATTTGTATATATATTATCAAATCCTAAGGGAAAAACCTGTAATGTAATCAAGTACCATACGTCAATATATCAGTATATTTATGTTATTCTTGTGTTGTTCATCGAACTGCGCTCAAGTACTCTGATTAATATCGGTAATAAATGGTATGTAAGATAGGGTCTTACACCTGTTAATTATGATTACAGCAATGTGCATATCATAACCTCACTAAGACTCAATCCATAACGGGTGTTATATTAGAATCATTATAATAGGTCCAGAATAATTATTGGTTTGGAACCATAATGTATCTGAGCTGAGCATATATAGCGCCTGCATATATAACGGTTTGGAACCATGATTTATGATTGATAATAACCGTCATATATCATGATTTCTATGGTAGTGAAGTTCTAAGCCTTGTAATATTATAACTTTATCCTTTTGTTATAATACTAAATCACAACATTCACAATATATATTTCTTTTAGTTTTGCTATCATCAAAATAAGATAATTCCACAATAAATATTTTGAAATCATATCATGAAATGATCATATGGAGATTAATGAAATGTAAAAAAAATATTGGCCAAAAGTAAAAGTAAGTAAAAATGCCAAAGCCTTGCTTTTGGTGTTTGTTTGTTGAAAATGGTCGTCTATTTCAAACAAACGGACACCAAAAGCATATTTAACGTCCTTTTAACACAAAATGGAAGACAAAAGTAAAGCAAAAAATTTTAAAAATACCACCACCTATATTTTTAACTTCGATTTTACAAAACCAGCTGTTTTTTAGCGAAGTACAATCTATATTTGGTAACAGTGAAAGCTTTTGGAAATGTAGTTTGATGACTTGAAGTTTAAAGTCAATATCATATTGATACGTGTGCAGATGATCAATTAAATAGTGCAAGTGTACACTATCATAATCAAATAATATAGAAGTAAGTAGAGTATCATTCCCACGAGGATTGATCACTAAGTACCAAAATGAGTCATTTTTACTCTATTTAGTCTATCGATTAGTTAGTTAGTGATTGAGAGTACAAAATAAAAGAAAGACAATTAAATATGAATGCAGATGATATGAAAGCAAATATGAGAAAAAGCCCTAGGGATTAGATTTCACTTAATAAATTCCATATTGAATCACTTATCTATTATAGCCCAATTTATTCCATATGATTGATAGTTGAGTTTCCCTAATTTAATTACTAGCGTCTTCCAAGGTCAAGCAATTCTATAATCAATTGCTAATCCAATATATTCCTATATGAATTTAAGCAATTAATTATGCATTAAGATTTATGGAACTTAGTAAGACTACACAACTCATATGAATATATTCCTATGTCATATGCAAGTCATGGTTTTAATTATAGTGTCTACACACATGTATCTCCTTCCGGTCTCAACATGCATATTGAAATCATTCAAAAGATGGCCAGTCAATCAAAAGCATTAAGAATAATAATTAAAACTCAATTATGAAGGAGAAATTCAAACTAGATTTAATAAGTTAAGATTCAATCCGTCATTAGTAAGTTACGTCATCACCCTAGGAAAATGAAAATTTAGCACATGATGAAATTAAAAACAAAACCAAAATAAATTGACATTATATAAAGCTAGAATGAAATCCACAGAAATACTATATAAACTTGAATATTAAATTCTCAAACATAAATATACAACCAAAAGATGCATGAAAAATGAAGAAATCTAGCCGTTCATTTAGAAGGTAAAACCTTTCATGTAGGCGGCATGCAAAATGTGATACAATCCTAAGCCTTCCAAGATGGAGGCATGCAAAAATTGATACAATGTATGAAATTAAATATAGAAAGTAACACACTTTTTTCAGAACTGTCAGAGAAAGGATCTCTCCTTGTTAGAGAAGGACCTCTAATTCTCTTCCTTTCTTCTTCCTTTGATCTTGGCCTTGATCTCTATTTATAGGGGAAAAAATGTGTGCTACAGTACTGCTACAGTGTTCTGGAAGCTTCTACAGTGATCTGGCGGCTGCTACAGTCCCTGTTGACTGCTACAGTACTTTCATTTTTTTTAAATGCTGTTTATTCCAAAAGCAATTTTTATTTATCAATCACACCCAAATTTATTATATTAAAGCAAATATCGTCCATAAAATCATCATATAAGGAAAAATAAATATGCAAATATTTTACTTATCAAATTCCCCTACACTTAGCTCTTGGACGTCCTCGGACAAGAAGTAAATAATAAGTGCTTCCAACAAAATCAGAAGTGTCAAGTCATAAGTAAGAACACAATTGAAAAATAAAGATATCATTGTATTAATGAATCAACGAAAATATAAATTGGTAACTTTAATTGAAAATGAATAAACCTAGTTCGTACTTGTAACTCATTCTCTCAATCTCTCAAGTGTTCATGGGTAAGTGTTTCGCTCAAATTCAACCGAAAAAATTGCACTACCATAGGCTTACTAAAAATCTCAATCTCCACTACCTAATTCACATGCATAATTCAAATCAAAAGGACTTATTAAGGGTTGTAATGGGGTTAAGGTAAAGGAATGATATGCAAGGCTAAAGAAATAGAGCAATTGAAAACTGGGCTACTTGTAAATTTATCTCATCACAACAACCCACAATTCCAACACTTAACATTTCTTCTTCTTCTTCTTTTTTCATAATTTTTTCCTTCTTTTTTTTCTATTTTTCTTCTTCTTTTTTTTATTGTACTGCAACTGTAAAGTTGATGATAGATACACCCCCACACTTTGTCAAAAGCCCATTTCACAAAAATTTCAAATGCTCCACTAATCTTTCGAATAAGGTAAAAACACTTGATATATCATTAAAGCACATGTTAATGGATTGAAAACAAAGAAACAGTCAATTAGGCTCAAAGGGGCTTATCAATGGTATAATTGCAAGGTTGGCTATTTGGCTCTGGCTAAAGAAAATGAATGCCTTTATTATTTTTGAATGTGCATGTGAGATGTAATTTCAACCAGATTTAAAGCAAGTTCTAGAGTGACAACTTAATAGATGAATAACAAACACAAGAGAAATAATCATTATAGGCTCAGAAGCTCACGGCTAGGAATTTTTAAACTCAGTTCATTCAATCTCAAAATTCATCACCAATTGCAACAATCAGTTGTTCATTCATGCTATAAAATCTCTAAATTCAATTGATCCATACTTAAAACTTATATACTTCTTAAGATCATTACAAAGCACTTGAACAAGATGAATTTCTGTTTTGAAAAAGATAAAAAAATCATGCAACTAATGAAATGCGTCTCAGGAGTTAAAAATAACTCCTTACTCTGCCATTTTTTCCACATCTCATGCATCTAATGGTTTTACTAACTAATAAAAGAAAAACAAAAAAAATTCTCCTCCCCCAACCTAAATCAGACATTGTCCCCAATGTCTTTTAGAGCTCAGAGAAGGTGTTTTTTTTTACTTAAACACACAATAAAGTAAAACCAAGAGATTAAGGAAAGTTACAACCTAAGAACGGTATCTGGGTTTTGCTTTTGATCGCTATCTGAAGATTGCCCACCTATTTGCTTGAAGAGTATATCTGGTTTAGATTCATAGGTTTGCATTTGATCGAGCAGCTGATCAGCAATTGGTGCAGCAATTATGGAGTGCCGAGTCGCTTGGGGTATGAATCCTGTTTCCACAGCATGATCAAGAAAAGACAACAGATTATCATAAAAACCATTAACATTTAACAATCCTAATGGTTTTTTGTGATAGTAAAACTTAGCCCAATATGAAACACTAAAAATGCCATCCAATGTCTCCAAACCACCGGGTAGAGCAATAAAAGCTTGAGCATGGTAGAACATTACTCCTATCTGTTCAGGCAAGCTCGAAATTTGTAACTCTTGTCCTAAGGAAAAAGCATGATCTTGCAACTCCTTCTCCCTTACACTTAAACCCTTGCTTCCATTCATGGATGTAGAAATGACCACACTTCCCTTTAGGCCCTGGATGCCTCCCCCGTACACAAAGTTAATTTTTTTGGCAGCTAATGCAATTCCAAGTTCATTTGCTACTGTTATAAACTCTCCTTTTTTGCCCAAATCAGTTTCACCAAAAATGCAAATAGATGTAAATCTACATTTTTGTGTGATACCCTTTTTCTCTTTGTTTCTCTCGGACCATGTATTCTTACAAGAGGAAGAATTCATATTTACAAATGGAAGTGTGTATATTTACAAATGAAAGAGTACATATATATAATACTAAAACAGCGACAATAAAATAACACAAAGAAGTTTGAAAAAATTTTCGACACAAATGACCGGTGGGCCATTGCGTGAAGAAATTAAACAAAAAGAGGAAAGTCAAAAGATAAAGTAGAGTAGGCAAAAGCTACCGAAAAGATAAGAAAGATCAGACAAAAGTTACGAAAAAGACAACAAATTAAACACAAGCATGATTATGTACAGTATTTGTGATTTTGGCTCACATCTTCCTCTGGTTTTACGTCCAGTAACGGCTTAAACACTTTCTATGAATCGAGGATTTGCTTCCCATCCAGTTTTCTTATAAACTATCAAACAGGGTCTTTTAACGTCAGATTCCCAAGACAATAGCGCTTTTTTTCTCTGTTGAATATGTCTGCTAAATCGAGAAGAATATGATGAACATCACCACTTGGATGCGTCTTAAGAGTTTGAATGATATCATCCAATGACTCCTTACTCAGTCCATCCTTTATAAATTTGATTTTATCTTCTCGATTTATAGAAGCCATACCTTTACTCCTACAGTGCTGATCATAAGTCCACCTTGCACATTTATAGCAGACATTCATTTTTTTAGCTCTTCTCTTTTTGGAGTAAGAACTTCTTTCCATTCCTAGCAAAGGTTTAACAAATGAATTATAAATCTCACCTGTTAAACGTACCTTAGTTTCAATGATCCAACGTACATCCACAGGAAGGCCCAAACGATTGAATATCATCATCCTTTCAAGTTGACTGTTATAGATCTTCCTGAGCATATCTTTGGGAAGAGTGGGGAACCTGTTCTTAAGCTTTGCAAGAGATTCCTCCATGGTAACTTAAAATGAAAATGATGAAAACTTAAATCTCAATGCAGTGCAATGTGTTTTGATGAGTAGGAAAGAAAAATGAGAAAGTAGGAAAGAAATAAGTGAGTAGGAAAGAAAATTAAGAGAGTGGGAAAGAAAATTGAGAGAGTAGGAAAGAAGTTTTGGGTTGCTTCCCAAAAAGCCGCCCTTCTTTAACGTCTTTAGCTAGACAAAGATTAAACCGATTTTTTTTCTTTTTTTTTAAAAATTACTAGATTGAGGACTTACCTGTTGGTT
Source organism: Inga laurina (assembly GCA_963855925.1). Lineage (NCBI taxonomy): Eukaryota > Viridiplantae > Streptophyta > Magnoliopsida > Fabales > Fabaceae > Inga > Inga laurina. The sequence continues at coordinate 51,027,522 of OY979708.1, forward strand.
CTTCAAACGTGATGACAGATTTCAAAGTGTTGAGTGCACCTTCATTGTAGTCTTTGAGCCTTTGCCTATTCACTTTGAATTTTCAATCACCATCTTGAATCTCCACAGTTCCATATGGCCATACTTGAATCACAGTAAAAGGACCTGACCATCTTGATCTCAGCTTTCCTGGAAAGAGCTTTAACCTTGAGTTGTATAAAAGCACCTTTTGTCCCAGTGTAAACTCTCTCCTCAAAATTCTTCTTTCATGCCACATTTTTGTCTTCTCCTTGTATATCTTTGCATTTTCATAAGCTTGTTGTCTGAATTCTTCAAGCTCATTGAGTTGGAGAAGCCTTTTCTCACCAGTTACCTTTAAGTCAAAATTTAATGCTTTTACTACCTAATATGCTTTATGCTCCATTTCTACTGGAAGATGGCATGCTTTTCCATAGATCAATTGATACAGGGATGTACCAATTGGTGTCTTGAAGGCAGTTCTATAAGCCCAGAGAGCATCATCTAACTTTTGAGCCCAATCCTTCTGGTTGGATTTACTGCCTTCTCTAAAATCCACTTTAGTTCTCTGTTTGAGATTTCCACTTGCCCGCTAGTTTGTGGATGATATGGAGTTGCAACCTTATGAGTTACTCCATATTTAGCTAATACCGACTGAAGCTGTTGATTGGAAAAATGCCTTCCTCCATCATGATAATAGCTCTAGGCACTCCAAATCTTGTAAAAATATTCTTCCTCAAGAACTTCACAACCACTCGAGAATCATTTGTAGGAAAGGCAGCTGCTTCAACCCACTTGGAGACATAGTCAATAGCTACTAAAATGAACTAGTTGCTAAATGAAGATGGAAAAGGCCCCATAAAATCGATCCCCCATACATCAAAAAGTTCAACTTCTAAGATGTTGGTTAAAAGGGCTTCATGTCTCCTTGAGATATTTCATGTTCTTTAACATCTGTCACAGGTTGACACAATTCTGTGAGCGTCCTTGAAGAGTGTAGGCCAATAAAATCTTGATTGAAGGACTTTGTAGCTGTTCTTTTTGCTCCAAAATGACCACCATATGGGGATGAATGGCAGTGATTTAAGATGCTGATCATTTCTTCTTCAGGAACACATCGTCTGATAATTCGATCTGGGCATTGTTTGTATAAGAACGGATCCTCCCAAAAGTACTGCCTTACATCAGCCAAAAACTTCTTCTTTTGCACTTTAGAAAGTTCATAAGGAATTACTCCGCTTGCCAAATAATTCACAAAATAAGCATACCACGGAGTAGGTTGTGACTGCATGATCAAAAGTTGCTCATCTGGGAAATTCTCCTGGATTGGTGATTCTCTCTTTCGTTCAGGTAGTTCTAACCAAGAAAGATGATCTGCAATGAGATTCTCGGTCCCTTTTTTGTCTTCGATCTCCAAGTCAAATTCTTGTAGTAAAAGCACCCATCTGATCAGTCTGGGCTTAGCATCTTTCTTCTCAATCAGGTATTTGATTGCTGAGTGGTCCATCCAGACAATGACCTTTGACCCAATAAAGTATGGTCTGAATTTGTCAAATGCAAACACTACTGCTAGGAGCTCTTTTTATGTTGTTGCATAATTTAGTTGTGCTTCTGAGAGTGTTCTGCTAGCATAATAGATAACATGAAAGATCTTGTCTCTTCTTTGGCCTAAAACAGCTCCAACTGCATAATCACTTGCATCGCACATCATCTCAAATGGAAGATTCCAATCTGGAGCTATGATAACTGGTGTAGTGGTCAAGGCACTTTTTAAAGTTTAGAAGGCTGATAAGCACTCCTTATTAAACATAAAGGGAGTGTTTTTCTCCAACAGCATGCAAAGTGGCTTTGTGATTTTTTAGAAGTCCTTGATGAATCTTCTATAGAAACCAGCATGTCCCAAAAAACTCTGAATGCCCTTGATTGAGGAAGGAGGTGGTAGCTTTTGAATTGTTTCAATCTTAGCTCGGTTCACTTCAATGCCTCGATCAGATACATTATGACCCAGCACAATTCCTTCTTTCACCATGAGATGACATTTCTCCTAATTTAGAACCAAGTTTGTCTCCACACAACTTGCAAGAATTTTGCCAGATTTGAAAGACAATGATCAAATGATTCTCCAAAAATTGAAAAACCATCCATAAACACCTCAATGAACCTTTCCACCATGTCTGAGAAGATCTCCATCATACTCCTTTGAAATGTTGCTAGTGTATTACATAGACCAAATGGCATCTTTTTGAAGGCAAAGGTACCATATGGACATGTAAAAGTTGTTTTCTCTTGATCCTCCGGTGCAATTGTAATTTGATTATATCCTGTGTACCCGTCCAAGAAACAATAATAGGCTTTTCCAGCAAGTCTGTTAAGCATATGATCTATAAATGGCAGAGGAAAGTGATCTTTTCTGGTGGCTTTAATGAGCTTCCTGTAGTCAATGCACACTTTCCATCCAATCACCGTTCGTTGTGGAGTCAATTCATTTTTCTCGTTGGGTACTACTGTCATTCCACCTTTCTTTGGCACAACTTGAACTGGACTTACCCATTGACTGTCGGAGATTGGGTAGATTATGCCAGCATCCAGCCACTTTATTACCTCCTTTCTCACCACCTCGTTCATGTTCGGATTGAGTCTTCTCTGGTGCTCAACTGTTGGCTTGTAGTTGTCCTCCATCAAAATCTTATGCATACAAATTGAAGGACTAATCCCTCTTATATCAGCTATTGACCATCCAAATGCTATTTTGTACTCCCTTAAGACTCTTAATAACTTTTCTTCTTCATCAGGAGTAAGAACTGCTGAGACGATTACTGGTAATGTTTAATTTTCTCCCAAATAAGCATACTTCAAGTGGGATGGTAGTACTTTCAACTCCAGTACTAGTGGTTTCTCCGTTGATGGTACCGGCTTACTCAGCCTTTCCCCCAGATCTTCAAATGGTTTCTTGATAAAAATTGGGGAATTTTCTTCCAAGTACTTAATCTGCTCTAAGACTTTAGGATTAGTAGATTTTGATACATCTACCATTCCTATTGCTAATGGTTGATCCATGCAGATTTTGTTCACCACGTCTTTTGTGTAACTGGACAATGTATCTACTCTGTAGCAAGTGTCACCTTCATCTGGGAAGGATAAAGCCTTGAAAATGTTGAAGGATACTTGATTATCTTGAACTCGCAAGGTTAACTTCCCCTGTTGCACATCTATTAACGTTCTCCCAGTTACTAGGAATGGCCTCCCAAGAATGATAGGAATTTCTTGGTCTTCTTCTATATCGAGTATTATGAAATCAGCTGGGAATATGAGTTTGTCCACCTTCACCAGAACATCTTCTAAGACACCCCTCGGATGCTTTATTGATCGGTCTGCCAGAAGTAATGAAACTGTGGTTGGCTTCACCTCTCCAAGAACAAGTTTGTTGTAGACAGATAGAGGCATGAGGTTTACACTTGCTCTAAGATCACAAAGTGCTCTTTCAAAGTGATATTGACCTATGGTGCAAGGTATGCAAAAGCTTCCTGAATCTTTCAGCTTTGGAGGTAATTTCTTTTGGAGAATAGTGCTGCACTCCTCAGTAAGTGCAAATGTTTCAAATTCCTCAAGCTTACGCTTATTTGAAAGAATGTCCTTTATGAATTTTGCCTAAATGGGCATTTGGACAAGAGGGTCTGTAAAAGGAATGTTGATGTGCAACTTCTTGAAAACCTTTAGAAACTTTGCAAATTGCTTGTCTAGCTTTGCCTTCACGAGTCTTTGAGGGTATGGAACTAGTGGTACATATGGAGGAGGATTATCTGGAAAGCTAATTCTTCCTGGTATCACATTATCCTCCTTCTGTTGTTGCACTTCCTCCTTTTGTTCTTCTCCACCTTCTTTCTTTTCTTCGTCATCCTTCTTTTTAATTAAAGGATTTTTCAATTCTTTCCCACTTCTTAGTGCAACGGCCTTCACATGTTCTTTTGGGTTTCTTTCAGTGTCACTGGGTAGAGTTCCTGGTTGCCTGGAATTCAGCATATTTGCAATTTGGCCCATCTGGATCTCCAAGTTCTTTTTTGAGGCATCTTGGCCTTTGATTGTTGCATCAGTCCTAGCCATGAATTGAGATGTATTCATGGTTAGTTGAGCTAGTGTTTCCTCCAAATATACTTTCTGTTGTGGTGGATTTGGTTGTTGAAAAGCTTCCTACTGGTAGTTCCCTTATGGCTTGAATGAACTTTGATTATTCCTCCCACCAAAGTTTGGATGATTTCACCAACCTGGATTGTACGTGTTTGAGAATGGGTCATTTCTTTGGCTTTCGATGAACTGAGCTTGCTCCGGCATGAATGAGTGTCCTTCTTGACATTGTGTACTCACATGAGGTCCTTCACATTGATCACAAGCTTCCGTAGGAGTGCTGATTACATTTGCTTGGGTTGTCAATTATCTTACTTGCTTGGATATAGATGTAACTTGAGAAGACAAAGTTGTAAGGACATCCAGCTCGTATACTCCAAGTGCTTTCTTTGAATTGCTACATTCAGAAGGCCATTGATATGCATTGGCTGCCATCTCTTCAAGTAGATTGTAAGCATCATCTATTTTTTTCCCATTAAAGATCCTCCAGCCATAATATCTACAAGAATTCTGGAGATGTGCGTCATCCCACTATAGAAAGTTTGTAGTTGCCACCAATCTGGTAACCCATGATGAAGACATCTCCTTAGCAACTCTTGTATCTTTCCCATGCTTCATAGAGGCTTTCTTGTTCATGCTGGGTAAATGAGGCAATTTCATTCCTCGATTTAGAAGTTTTTACTGAAGGGAAGTATTTCTCCAAAAATTTCTGTGCCATGATCTCGCATGTAGTTATGCTTCCCACTAGTAGTGATTATAGCCAACTATTAGCCTTATCCCTGAGTGAGAAAGGGAAAAGTCTAAGTCTAATGGCATCGTCAGTAACACCATTATGCTTGAATGTGTCACAGATTTCTAGAAAATTGGCTATGTGTGCATTAGGATCTTCTATTGGTAAACCACCGAACTGATTTGCTTGCATCATCTAGATAATTGCCGGCTTGATTTCAAAGTTGTTAGCTACTACTGGTGGTCTCGTGATTCCAAAATTTGTCCCCATGACTATTAGTGTTGCATAGTCACGAAGTGTTCTAGTATCTGTTGTTCCTCCCCTAGATTTGCCATCGGATTGCTAGGGATTGAAGTATACTGCTTTCGAACTCTTAGATTTCCTCAACAAGTTCTTTCGATCTCTGAATCAAAAGGCAATAGTTTAGTCTCCTTCGATCTGGTCATACACTAAGCAAAAACCTGAAAACAAACACAAGACACCAAGAAGAAAAACAAATGTAATATGAAGACCAAATTAGTATTAAAATTACTTGGTATTGATATTAATGACAACAATCCCCGGCAACGGTGCCAAAAACTTGATACGTGTGCGATGATCAATTAAATAGTGCAAGTGTACACTGTCATAATCAAGTAATATAGAAGTAAGTAGAGTATCGTTCCCACGAGGATTGATCACTAAGTACCAAAATAAGCCATTTTAACTCTATTTAGTCTATCGATTAGTTGGTGATTGAGAGTACAAAATAAAATAAAGACAATTAAATATGAATGCAGATGATATGAAAGCAAATATGAGAAAAAACCCTAGGGATTAGATTTCACTTAACAAATTCCGGATTGAATCACTTATCTATTCTAGCCCAATTTATTCCACATGATTGATAGTCAAGTTTCCCTAATTTAATTACTAGCCTCTTCCAAGGTCAAGCAATTCTATAATCAATTGCTAATCCAATATATTCCTATATGAATTTAAGCAATTAATTATGCATTAAGATTTTGTGGAACTCAATAAGACTACACAACTCATATGAATATATTCCTATGTCATATGCAAGTCATGGTTTTAATTATAGTGTTTACACACATGTATCTCCTTCCGGTCTCAACATGCATATTGAAATCATTCAAAAGATGGCTAGTCAATCAAAAGCATTAAGAATAATAATTAAAACTCAATTATGAAGGAGAAATTCAAACTAGATTTAATAAGTTAAGATTCAATCCATCATTAGTAAGTTACGTCATCACCCTAGGAAAATGAAAATTTAGCACATGATGAAATTAAAAACAAAATCAAAATAAATTGACATTATATAAAGCTAGAATGAAATCCTCAAAAATACTGTATAAACTTGAATATTAAATTCTCAAACATAAATATACAACCAAAAGATGCATGAAAAATGAAGAAATCTAGCCGTCGATTTAGGAGGTAAAACCTTCCATGTAGACGGCATGCAAAATATGATACAATCCTAAGCCTTCCAAGATGGAGGCATGCAAAAAGGAATAAAATCCTAAGCCTTCCAAAATGGAGGCATGCAAAAATTGATACAATGTATGAAATTAAATCTAGAAAGTAACACACCTTTTCAGAACTGTCAGAGAAAGGATCTCTCCTTGTCAGAGAAGGGCCTCTAATTGTCAGAGAAGGACCTCTGATTCTCTTCCTCTCTTCTTCCTTTGAGCTTGGCCTTGATCTCTACTTATAGAGGAAAAAAAATGTGTGCTACTGTACTACTACAGTGTTCTGGAAGCTTCTACAGTGATCTGGCGACTGCTACAGTACTTTCTTTTTTATTTTTTTATTTTTATTTTTTTAAAATTCTGTTTATTCCAAAAACAATATTTATTTATCAATCACACCCAAATTTATTATATTAAACGCAAATATCGTCCATAAAATCATAATGTAAAGGAAAATAAATATGCAAATATTTTACTTATCACATATTACATGATATTTTAGCAAAAATGAAATTTGGAATGTAAAATTAGATGCATGGAACTTATGGTATAAATGTTATATGTATATTGATGAAATCTTAATCCTTTAAAAATGTAAAATATCTAAATTCTATACAAGTTTATTTTGCTACATACATAGAATGCATATAAAAGGGAGAATTCTTATTCAAAGTTTTTATTTCTACAAAAGACAGAGTTTACATGGTTAGGGTCTATGAGTGAGAAGGTTTCTATCATCAGAGGGTCATCACCACCGGCGGTGGTGGCAATAGCGGATGGGAAGGATGAGATAGATAGGAGTCGGCGAAAGGTATGGAAGGGGGCAGGGTTGTTTTTGGGGGAGGTTTTGCTTATACCACGTGTCAAAGATTGGATGGAGGAGGAGTCTAGGCAGGAAGGACAATCGCAATATAGAGATTCACTATTGAAAAACATGTTGCCTTCATGGTGTGATATGGGTGAGGATTCTGATAAGATTAAAGGGGAGATCAAAATGGGATTTGAGGACGTGAAATAGCCTATGAAGGGTATTGAAGTGAAGTTGAGGAATCCTTTGTGTCATAATTTTGTTCTTGATAATGCAGAGAAAGAGAGACTGCAGAAGCCATTTCAGAAAACACTTATAGTGAAGTTGCTAAGGGTTACACCAAATTACAAGTTTCTGCGGAAAAATTTGCACAAATCTGAGCTAGAGCTGGGCTAATCCGAGTTTTTGATTTGCCAAATAAGTTCTATTTGGTTAAATTCAAAAGTCAGGAGGACTATGAAGCAGTGTTGACTGGTGGACCGTGGGTGGTTGCGTAAAACTACCTCAGTGTTATGAGATGTAGAGCTGACTTCAATCCAAGGGAGGAGGCGGTTGATCGAGTAATGGCTTGGGTGAGACTGCTGGACCTCCCAGCTACACACTATGATCGAAAGTTTCTGTTTAACTTGGGCAATGCTATTAGGAAAGCTATCAAGGTTGACTTACCTACTGCTCAAATAGGTCGGGGCAAATTTACTCGTCTCTGTGTTGAATTGTATTTGTCTAGACCATTAATGCCAAAATATAGTATTGAAGGGAAAGTGTACTCGATTGATTATGAGTGTATGAATCTACTTTGCTTGCATTGTGGTTGATTTGGGCACGTGAAGGAGGTTTGTGCAAAGTGGATGAAGTTAAAGCAAGGGAAGGAGAAGAGTAAGGACATGGAGGAGGAGGGACAAGGAGGATGTGGGGGTAGAATCTATGGAGGTGCAGTAAGAGAGTCCCTGGAAGGTGGTCCAGAGACCTTGGAGGCAAAGGAAGGCCTTGTCGCCTGGTGCTAACAAGGGTAACACAAACAGATTTGTAGTGCTAAACAATCATGGGAACAGTGTTAAGGGTGGTAGTCCTTTGATAGATGTCACGAATCAGGTTAAGGGTAAAGGGGAGGCAATGCAAAAGGTTGGTTTTGGAAAGGTGCAATTTTAGAGAAATCAACATATTGTTGATGATAATGGGGTGGGTAAGCTGCAAGGGAGGTTAGAAGGAAAAATGAGGAAACAAGGTAGTGTTAGGAAGGAGCCGAAAGGTGTTGTGAACAATACAGAGGAAGGAGCGATTAGTATGATTGCAGAGGGCAATTGGTTTGATGATGATGTGATTGTAGAAGATATGGTAGGTGAGGAGGGTGAGTCCTAGGCGGATCGTTGCCATTAAAACTGTTTGTTACGAAGATAGTGGTATGGAATTGTCATGGCGTTGCTAGTAAGGGTTTCTTACCCTCCATGAAAAATTTAAATTGGAGTTTTAAATTGGATGTTGTGGTGCTTTTGGAGGCTAGAAAGGCACATAGAGTTATATGAAATATGGGATTTAGTTATTGGGAAGTTGAGGAAGCTAAGGGTTTTGCAGGAGGAATATGGGTTATGTGGAAAGATAAAGGATTGAATTTACGAATAGTTGAAAAGCATGAGCAGTATGTGTATTGTGCTTTTGATGTGGGATTAGAGAAGGAATGGTTCTTTATAGCAATCTATGCATTTCCGAGGGAGAATGGTCGAGAAGTATTATAGGATAGGATTAAACATATTGCAGATTAGATGGTTGGTAGGTGTTTGTTAGCTGGAGATTTTAATAAAGTGGCTGCTCCATGTGAACAAAAAGGAGGAACAAGGGTTAATGTGCATAAGTGTAATGTTTTTAGAGGTAGGATGGAGGAGTGGAGGGTAATAGATATAGAAGTATGTGGGCCATTCTTTATGTGAAGAGAGCCTAGGTGGGGAGGGCATAAACACTTATACAAACGGTTAGATAGATGTAGGTGTAATTTGAAGTGGCAAGACAGCTTTTTGGATGCTAGGATATGTGTTAGGACTCGGTTCTCTTCCGATTATCATCCAATCATGATCGACAACAACCAAGGCATGAGGTTAGCAGAAGGAGGTTGTTCTGTTTCGAAGCCGCATAGTTAACACATGAAAATTTTAAAGAATTTATGATAAGTTGCTGGGTTGATTCATCAGATGTCCCTAAGGAACTGTGAAGGTTACAAGGCAAGCTTCATAACTAGAACAGAATTGTTTTAAGAAGAATTGAAGTACATGAAAAGGAAATAGACAAGCAGATAAATGAAGTTCAGTAACTGATGATGTGCAGAAGGGATGAGGAGCTAGAAGGAAAAGAGAGAACGTTACAGAAGGAAATGGTGGAAGTGTTGAGGCCAAAGAAGTTGGTATGGTACTAGAAATCAAGAGGAAAGTGGCTGGATCATGTGTAACCACCGCCATCATCAAGGCCGAGAGTAGTGTTTAAACTTGTTTTATAATTGGATAAGAGATCGAGAGTAATTAAAAATCATTTTCCAAAAACTTGTACGACAAGATCTCCATCCTTTCATTCATAAAACAATTGGCCTATTCAGTTTGTCACATATATAATATTAGAGTACTAATAAAATTCCCGACATTCACCCAGGATAATATCACTAATCCAAGAGTTTTACAGGGCATCATTGCCTATCTCAGTTTCCTAAACTGGGGATTACACAACAATTACAAATCTATGGTCAATCCAATATATACATACAGTTGTCCAAATGATAACCAAAAACCAAAAAGAAACTAAGACTACCACTGGCAATCCTAGTCGTTCTTGCTCACTTGCTTGTCTCGAAATACACTTGCCTTGGCTAAAAATATTATTTGGAAAGAGTGAGATACAAAAGAATCTCAGTAGTAACAGTTTACGTATATGATGCATAATTAAACATAGCAAGTAAGCATATATCACAATTCAACATATCAATATTCAAGGCCAGGCTAGCCGCCACATCCCCTCAACAATATTCAAGGCCAGGCTAACCACCACATCCCCTATTCAAGGCCGGGCTCACGCCACATCCCTTATTCAAGGCCGAACTCACCGCCACGTCCCCTCGCTCATTCAATGATAAATACAAACAAGCAATACATTACACATGATATAGGATAAAATGTCACTACCTTGTTCTTTCCATCCTTGTTCAGGCGTAGGCCTTCTACGTTCTGGACAAATATCAAACCCTATAGTCATAATTAAGAAAGACGTATTATCACTTATTCTAATACTTAAATGACTTCAAAACACTTAGTTTTGGTTATCATTAAAGCCCCTTAAATAGCTATGAAAGTCTCTAACAATCGCCTAAAAAGATTGGGAAGTATTAGGTTGGAAATCACTTTTCAAAATCATAAGGTGCTAAAAATAGGGGTTGGCTACAGCCAAGGAAAATTCTGTTTATTTGCTAAACTTTGACAAATCATAACTAATTCTAGAAAAATCAAAATGAGGTGGTCCCAAATCCTATTGAAAGCTATTTAAGTCCTATTTACTAGAAAAATGTGGACCATTACAAAAAATAACCACACAAATATAGAATTCAAGAAATGTCCACACTGCTCCAGAATTGATCCCAGATTTAACAACAAACTTTGGACAGCCATAACTCTTAGCTCACAAATCGAAATGACATGAATTATATGTTTTTTGAATCTTGGCATGTGAGCTTTAAGACTGGATAGTTTCAGAATTTTTCAACACCATTTGCTATTTTAAAACGTCTATAAAAAACCACTGCCAACACAAAGTTTTTCACTAACCAAAACTTACCACTTTTAAAGCTAAGTTCCCAATGGTTTAAAATTCATATCCAACACTACTTCCACAAAATTTTCCACAAGGAACACAATGGAACCATTGAAACAACCAAATTCTCATTCCATCTATATGTTCTGTTTTTGGCATATATTCAACAAAAATCCCAAAATTATCAAACTTGGCATTTAAGCTTCAATCAACTTCTATCTATCCAAGATACATCTCAAAACATCATATCCATGATAACGAAAACTCAAACACCACAAGACCCTAATTTTCAAAAATAGGGCTAAATGCCAAGAAATTCCAACTTAACCAAATAACCACAAAACTTATATCAAAATGCTCAACTCACTCACCTCTTCAACTTTCTTCAAAGAAGTTCTTTGATTCTTCAAACTCTATATCTCCTTGAGAGTTCAAATCACCATCAATGGTAAATCTACAACCATAGAATCGAAGCTCTCAATGCAAGGAGCAAGATTGAAGAAGGGAGTTTTTCCATTAGAGGTCATTAAGAGGGTCAAAATGGCAAGAACTTACCTTAGCACTTCCTCTTTCTTCTGCAGAAATGAAAACTGAAAATAGAGAGAGAAATGAGTGCTTGAACAGTGGAGGAGATGAAGTAAAATCATGGCCTCTTCCCTTGCCATACCTTGCAGCTGAATTCAAGGGAAGAAAGAGAGAAGAAAAGGAATAAAATATGGTGGGTTTGACTTCTCTCAACAACCATCATCTAATAGTCTTGCCATTTGTCCCATTCTCATTGTCTCTCCTCAAATAAGTAACCACTTAGATACTCTAAGCACTCCATTAGCCTTTTAGATACACTTCTTATTTTTCTCTTAGTAATTATTTTCTCCATTAATCACTAACTAATCAACCAATAATTTCCATTCTTTCCATTTTTCCACTGATTATGGCATATTAACTTAAATTGCCACATAACACATAATTGAATCCTTTTCTTCTTCTTCATGCGCCATTTACCACTATTTTAGCACAAATAATTATTTCATCACATAATTATGCTAAAATATAAGGTGTTGGTCATTTCTGTCACGCCCTTACCTTATTTTAACTTTTTTTTCAGAGTATTCACGGAAAACGATATGCGGTTCGGTAGGCAATACATGATAGCATAACTATACTGATAATATGTATATGATTACGGAAATTCCCCTCAGGGATTCGTACCTAATAATTACAATTAGTGTAGCCACACAAGGCTACTAGGGTGTCTAAACTCATCCCAGTGAAACGGAGACTTCTTCCTGTCTTCGTTCCACCACTGTAATCCCCTCGTACAGTACTCTGCATTGTTGTTTGCATAACTTCTGTCGTCTCCTGTCTAAATTGTTGGTAGGGGAGGGTGAGATTTGAGAGAATCTCAGTAGGAAACAGATACCATAATGCATGCATGATTGATGCTATGTGTATGACATGTTCGCTTTATCTAGATGTATGCCCCATAATGACATTTCTGCATGCTCAATGTTTCATACAACAAGACTATGGCCACAGCGAAAACAGAAACAGAGCTTCATTTATTCAAATATGCTCTACACAATCAAGTAAAGCAATCACATACATCATTACACAAGAAAAGATATCAAATACATGCAAGCAAGATAAGTCCCCTACCTTAACCCTTTTCCGCCTTGAAATGTGTGCCTCGATCTACGTGCAAACAGCTCGGGGCTCCATATTTGATCCTACAATGTCAAATGTACTATTTAGACACTTCCATAGTGTTTTTGGGGGTTCTACGAGTCTATCTTGAAAAATTACTAAAATACCCCCGGGGACCTGGCCCCATCATACCCATTCCGACTGTCCTTTTCTCGAAATTCTAACCTAGGCTATCCAGACATATTTTCACCCAAGGAATCTATGTCCAAACTGGAAATTATCAAATTCAATGTAAAATTATGAAATTGCCCTTGGCAGCCCTACTTTTAGGGTTTTAGGGGCGTTTTCGTAATTATGCTTTCTAGGCCTTTTCCAAAAAAGTGTTCAATTGTAACCTCACCTAATTTTCACTCCTGAACTCAATGGAACCATCAAATCATTGAAAATATAACTCTAAGACCCATTTATAGTGCTGGCCAAAATATATGGGTTTTAAGGAGAAAATTGGGGTTTTTCGGTTTCGGCTCCGTAAACACGTTCCTTTCTACTCCTAACTACTTTATTGACTATTCCATTAGGTTACAACTACCATTTAGTATCAATTTCGGCAGCATAACCCCTAGGAAAACCCATTTTCCATTTTTACAACCAATGGCAATCCAGCGAAATTTCACCGATTAAATTGCCCACAGCAGCTAGAATAGTCAATATACAAAGGTTTGGAAGTTACCTCAAGCTCCTTCTGACTTTTCTTGACTTGGATGAAACCCTAACCTTCCCAACTCCAAAAATCTTGCTTCAAATACCTCAAACGACATAGAAGATAAGCTTAGGAGAAGGATTATACACATTAGGTACGAATTCACCGAAGAAATTGACTTATCTCGTGAGTTTTCTCCTCTCATTCTTTCTCTAAAACTCTCCCTCTCTCTCCTTAGTTGCAGCTCAAGTATGAAATGGTGGGAGGAAGATGATGATTTGGCTTTTATCATTTATATTATAATATTTTAATTAATTGTTTAATTTTCCAAAATTCGGATTTTTACAAAGTTCTAGCAAATTTCTGGCCAAACTTCGAAAAATCATAACTAATTCTAGAAAAATCTAATTGGAGTGATTACAAATTCTATAGAACCCTTATTGAGTCTAGTTTCAAGGAAAAATATAGACTTTTGCTGAATGGAATCACAAAATTCCCAGAATTTTAATCTTTGCATGTTGTTCCAGAAATTTCACAGTTTCTCTGTGCTGATTTCACAAATTCATATCTTTTTGTATGTAGCTCTAATTGATTCTTATGACCTATCAAATTAAATCTTAGGATGTCTACTTTCATCATGTAAAATCTCATAATTTTTTCTCATCATTTGGTCATTCAAAATCACATGACAAGCTCACTACCTTATAGACGATTTCACCATAAGCATAATCACTTTCTTTAAAATTAACCATTTTATTTTCTTTAATGCCCCAAAGATATAAGGTGTAACCCCCTCACCGTAATTACATCTGGATTACGAAATTTAAGTGAAATAGAGACCAATAAACAAAATAACAATTTATAATCCCACATCCAAGAAATGGGGTATTTCAAAAAATCAGTTCTAAAACATACTTAATCCTGGTCTCACATTCCCGTGCGGATATAACTACTTGAGAAATCAAATTACATAAGAAATATCAGAGTGCGGAAACTAAAATCCCGGCAAAACCCCGGGTTACTTCATAAATATAATGGGTTTATAGATTCCCAAAATGGGGATTACATATCCAAAATATTCATTTACATTCTCATGTACACTTGTTAATCCCAAAACCAAAATAAGGATAACCAACTACCCTAAGTCTCAGAGTAATCCTAACTACTCCTGGCTGTCCGCTTCCCTTTTGAGCCACTCGCCCTGTCTGAAAAGGTTAGTCATATGGAAAGGGTGAGATTCTAAGAATCCCAGTAGTAACAACTTTTTCATACCACATGCAATCACATAATATATAAACAAATCATCTCATATCAGCAACACAAATCACACTCCACCCTCATCCCCTTTTACCGCCGGGAAGGCACACCGTCCTAACCCGAACCGTTATTAGCGACTCAGGGACTATTGGCGTGGCAGTGCATACGAATAGCCTTGCGGCTCACATATAGCCTTTCGGCTTTCACAAATGGCCCGTCCGCCTTCACAAATAGCCTTTCGACCCATAATTAGCCTTTCGGCCCACATAATCACATATACACACCCTAACCTCATCCCCTTTTACCGCCGGGAAGGCATACAGCCCTTACCCGAACCGTTGTTAGCAACTCAGGGACTATTGGTATAGCGGTGATTCCACAATTTTCACAAACATACAGCATATGAAATCCATTTCATCTCAATGACATTGAACACATACAATGTATCACATAGGATATAAAGAAAGAGTCACTACTTGTATCTTTCCTGACTGGCTCTGGCACCTTAGTCTCATGAGGACGACAGATGTCAAATCCTATATCAATTAAGGACAACCAATCAATCTCTTTTCCATATGTATATTTCAATAATACTCTAAGTTGGTTATCATTTAGGACTCTTTAGGTGACTATTAGAGGCCTAAACATATGCCTAAAGGGTTGGAAGACACTACCCAAAAGACCCCTTTTTCGAAGGCAAAACTCTGATTTTTGACAGCCTCACTCGAGCACAGATGCCCTCACTCGAGCACAAGTACGGACATCACTCGAGCACAAGAGAGTGAGATACAGCGAGTGAGCACCCGAGAGCACACAAAGCTCTCCAAGATCAAGATCACTCGAGCACAACCATATGCACTCGAGCACACACCTTATACCCGCGAGTGAGAAGGCACACTCGTGCACCTTACCCGCTAGTGACAACCCGAGAGCACCACCCACACCTGAGGCACAAGCTCACTCGAGCATGACCCCAGTGCTCGGGTGAGACGGCTATGCTCGTGAGTGTCAGAGCACACTCTTGGCATCAACCAGCGAGTGAAGACCTGAAAGAAACCCTTCTCTCTGGACTCGCACCATTACTCGAGCAGACCCAAGCTCACTCGAGCATGTTCTTCCCTCACTCGAGCACAAGACAATGCACTCGAGCATTATTCGTAAAATCCAGACGAACTCAAAGCAGAAAAGGGAAAAACTCTCACATCACTCGAGCATGATCATCCCGTGCTCGAGTGTTGTGCATCAGAGACCCAAAAACGCAGCAAAAACCAGAAAACACCAGATGGTCAAATCCTCACCCAATGGTTCCTAAACTCTTCCCAATGCTCATACCCTCTAAGCACTAACTAGGGAACACCTTGGCAACTTTAAAAACACTCCAAAAAACCATTTTGACCACAATTAAACACTAAGGTCTCTATGATACACAATATCCAAATTTTATTCAACTCAATTCTAATCTTCCAGATTATATCCAACCATCAAATAACTCATCATTAAACCATTTCCACTATCAAACACCATAAAAATCCACATTTTCAACATTTGGCATAATTAGGGCAAATTTTCCAGATTTTACCAAACTTAGCCAAAAATCACAAACAATATACCAAAATGCTCTAAATGCCTACCTCTTCTCTTTGTCCAATCCAGAATCTTGATTCTCCAACTTTCAAATTCACCTAAATCACAAATTAACACTTCTCAAGATTCTACAACCACCACAATGGAGCTCTCAATGAGATACATAATATTAGAGAAGAGGTTTTGAGCAAAGGAGGTTCATCACTTACCAAAGATCAAAGCTTTATCCTTCCCTTTCCAATCTTGCTCAACGAAAATGGAGGAGAGAGAGATGAGAGATAGGATGATGATGATGATGTACACTTCCTCCTCTTTCCTTGCCCATGCTAGCCGAATAGGAGAGAGAAAATGAGAGAAAAGTGAGGTTTTGTCCTTTAGTGCCACATTCTATGGCTCACATAATGCCACATGTCATCATCCACTCACTCCCTCAAGAGCTCACCAAATTCACAACACATAGGATTCCGACCCATGGTCAAGGAACCACAACCCTTGATCTTACATACCACACATATTTATTCCAAAATTCACATTACATTAATTCCAAAAGTGCTTAATTACACTAATTACATCAATTCTCATAGTCATTAGCTCTAATCACAAATCGGGATATTACATAAGGAACATTAGAGAATAGATTTAGGACATCTACTAAATCGGGGCTTAGTAGTCCACTCAATTTAGGCTTATTCCAAAGCCTCCAATCCCAAAATTTGGGATATTACAATTTCCAATAACAATTCATGTCTCAATTAACTTTAATTCACAATTACATTCTCGATAATCATCATTAGCTCTTAAACGAAATTTAGGGCGTTACATCATGGGGATTGGAATACCCGGTATTATCACATAAAAATGATGATAAGGAGAAGGAGGAACAAGGTGTTAATGCTAAGAGATGAGGAAGGGAGGCGGGTTAATGAAGAAAGTAAGATTAAATTGCTGATACAAAAATTTTATCAGCATTTATTTAAAGAATAGGTACAACATAGAAAGCAACATTTAACTATGCAGAAGTGGGGGAGGATGTTAGAGGAGGAGTTAAGAAGAGTAGGTAGACCACTTTGTAGTGAAGAGATTTGTAGAGCTCTCTTCACTATGGGATCTTTCAAGGCACTGGTGAAGATGGCTTCCAGGCTGTTTTTTATCAGCAAAATTGGGATGTGGTAGGGGAAAAAGTGTGAGAGTATATTATGAAGGTGCGGGAGAATCCTGATAAGATCAAAGAGACTAATGACACAATGCTTGTGATGGTGCCAAAGGTTGATCATCCAGAACTTGTTGCGCATTTCAGGCCAATTACATTGTGCAATATGCTGTACAAGAGCATTACTAAAATAATTGTGTAGCGTATGAGAGGGCTAATGGATAGGTTGGTCTCTCTATATCAGGTTAGTTTTGTTCCTGGACATAGCATACATGACACTATTGTTTTAGCAAAGGAGGCAGCACGCATGATGAATAGAATGCGAGGTGGTAAAGGGTATTTAGCTATAAAAATTGACTTAGAGAAAGATTATGATCATATGAGTTGGGCATTTATTATTGATATACTTGAAGAGATTGGTTTTCCTAGTCATATTATTTATTTAATTAGGTGCTGTATGTGTACTACAAGTATGGCTGTGATGTGGAATGGGGAAAAAGGAGATGCTTTCTATCCCTCAAGAAGAGTGAGGTAAAGGGACCCGTTATCCCCTTACCACTTTGTATTAGGTATGGAAAAACTCTCTCATATGATTGCTGATGCGATTAGTAGAAAGCAGTGGCAAGCCTTAAAGCTAGGAAGGAAAGTGTAACCCTCATCACGCTTAGGCCGAGATTAAGTTCATAAACACGTAATTAATGTGGAATTAGGGACCGTAAATGATTTGGGACTTAATACAACAAGTTTTGCCCAAAACATGCTTTTATAAAACCTTTTCTAAAACCTGTTAACAATGGTCTCCTATTCACATTTCAATACACAAATGGCCTGAACAATTTGATTCCATTTATAAATATCAGAGT
Source organism: Inga laurina (assembly GCA_963855925.1). NCBI lineage: Eukaryota > Viridiplantae > Streptophyta > Magnoliopsida > Fabales > Fabaceae > Inga > Inga laurina. Next base: position 51,045,635 of record OY979708.1, read on the forward strand.
ACTCAGTCAATTCCTGACACACTCGAGGTTCAATTACTAATTCAGAGTCTATACAAGGTACAAAGCCCAAGTAGTTTGCCATACAAGGGGATTACATAACTACAATCCAATATATACATGTAATTCCCAACAAAATATATCCAAATGATTTACAAAATGATAACCAATTTTTTTTCCAAAATAGACTCCTGGCAATGAGCTCTACCTGCTCTTCATCACCCGCTTTCCCTTCGATCCTTCTGCCCTATCTAAAATGTTTAATTTTGGGAGAGTGAGATTCTAAAGAATCCCCGTAGTGTCAAATCACTCATAATATGCATAACAATAAGGCATGAAATCAAATCATTATCCACACAAAGCAACTACAACAGCAGTTACAACGGCAATGGTTAGTATGACACATGTCATCCCCTACGATTGCTCACGCTGCATTGCACAACACAATGCACACAATATATTTCACTACAGCTAGGATTCATATAAAGCATTTCATCACACAAGCCATACAGGCAAGATTAACACACACAGCCCACGGCTGGATTAACAAATGCCGCCCTAGAGGTCAGATTCACAAAGTTCCATGTCGATTACAACAGCAGTTCAACGGCCGACCTAGAGATGACCAACATCAATCCCTACATGGCTCACGTTGACCTGCTCGCGCTGTAATGGACCATGGTACATGCAGTTCACAATTCAATGATAAGTTATGCATACCAAAACATCATACACAACATGAGAGAAAAGTCACTACCTGGTTCGTTCTGTGCGTACTTTGTTGCAGGTCTCTCCCGAGGAGGGCAAATATCGTATCCTATAATTATAATTAGGGACGAAGAGTTATTCTCTATTCCAATACTCAATTGACTTCACAATACTTAGATTTGGTTATCATTTATGTCCTTTAAGTAGTTACAATTGGCTCTAATAAAAGCCCTAAAGGATTGGGAGACACCGAGTTGGAAACCACTTTTCAAAATCACAAGGTGCTGAAAACAGGGGCTGGCTGCAGCCAAAAAAACCTCTGGCTGCAGCTAGAAATAGCATAGAAAGTTTCTGGCTGCAGCCAAGAATTTTTTGGCTGCGGCCAAAAACAGCCCAAAAGTGTTCTGGCTGCAGCCCAAAATTTTATGGCTACAGCCAGACAGTGGTCCGAAGGTTCTTGGCTACAGCCAAGAATCTTCTAGCTGCGGCCAGGAAAATTCTGTTTCGCAGCTGAACTTCCAAAAATCATAACTAATTCTAGAAAAATCAATATGAGGTGATCCTAAAGCCTAATGAAAGCTATTTAAGTCATATTTACTAGAAAAATATGGGACATTACTGAAAATCACCACAAAAATACAGATTTCAAGAAAAGTCCACCTTGCTTCAGAATTAATCCCAGATTTAACATCAGACTTTGGACAGTCATAACTCCTAGTCCAAAACTCGAAATGACATGAAATATATGTCCATTTTGAAGCTTGGAAAGTGAACGTTAAGACTGGAAAGTTTCATAATTTTCCAAAATCATTTGCTATTTTAAAACGTCCATGCAAGATCACTGCCAGAACAGAGTTTCTTACTAATCAAAACTTGCCACTTTTAAAACTAAGTTCCCAATGGTTCAAAATTCATATTCAACACTTCTCCCACACAATTTTCTGCAAGGAACACAATGGCAATCTAAAAATGACCAAAATCCTACTCCTTTATCATGCTTTGGTTTTGGGCAACACAAACATCAAAATTCCAATCTCATCTAAACATCAAATTCCAATCACCAATCAATCTATCTATTCTAAACTCATCCTAAAATACCATTCTCATGCCAAAACATACCAAATGAATAGTGGCACTAATTTTTGGATTCAAGGCCAAATTTCCAGAAATTACAAACTAATCCATTTGACACAAAACATAGATAGATAGATAGGTTTCACTCACCTTATCAACTTTCTCAAAGGGAGTCTTTGATTCTCCAACTTTCACAATTTCTCTAGAACTCAATCCAGCCCCAAATGCCAAACTATGACCATCAAATAAAAGCTCTTAATGCAAGGAACAACATTAATGAATGAAGTTTTGGCATTAGAGATCATTTTCCCTTACCTTTTCCTACTTTTCTTCCTTCCCTTGGTCTTCAATGGCTGACGAAGAGAGGGAGAAGAGAGAGAATGAGAGAGATGAGAAGGAAGAGTGATGAAGAAGGGAAATAATGATACTCCCTTCTCATTTTAGTTTTTTCAGCATAAAAGAGGGAGAGAGAGGAGAGAGAAATGCTTAAAAAAACCCTTTGACTTTTCTCTCTCTCACACACACAAGACAACTTGCCACATGTCTTCTTCTCATTGGCCCTCACACAATAAGCACCCAATTAGCTTATCTAATCCCTCCATTAGCCATTCTAATTACATTTCTCATTTCTCTCATAGTTAGTAATTAGTTTCTCCATTAATTACCAACTCATGGCCAATAATTCCATTCTTCCAATTTTTCAATAATTATGACATATTAATTAATATTGCCATAAAACACATCAAATTAAATTCATAATTATCCACAATAATCATGATTTGCCCTTAATCAAAAATTGGGATATTACAGAAAGGGGTTCCAATATCGCACTTAATGTTTGCTGATGATTTGATAATTTTTTGTGAAAAAGATGTTGGTCAATTGTGTAATCTTATGGATTGCCTTGATCTATTTAGGGAGATATCAGGGCAGTGGGTGAATAAACAAAAAACAAGCATATATTTCTCATGTAATGTTTCTAGAAAGAAGCAAGATGAGCTATGTAGGGTTTGTGGTTTTTAGCAAAAGGAAGAGCTTGGGAGATATCTGGGTGCTTTTATTACAAACGGTAGGGTGACTAAAAATAAATTTCAGTACGCCATCAATAAGGTGTAATCAAAACTAGATGGGTGGAAGAAATAGTGTTTATCGCTTGCGGGTAGGCTGACTTTAGTCCAATCTATAACCTCTCAAATGGCAAATTTTGCCATGTAATATGTTCACTTGCTGATTGAAGTATGTAAGGAAGTGGAAAACCTACAAAGAGACTTCATATGAGGTTCTTCTGAGGATAAAAGGAAGTTGCCTGCTTTGAGTTGGGATACGTTATGCTTGTCTAAGGATCAGGGGGTTTGGAATAAGGGAGATGGAAAGCATGAATAAGGCTCTTTTGGGCAGAATAGGATGGGGGATGCTACTTAAGCCTAACAATCCATGTGCTATAGTTTTAATAGGAAAATATGGGCATGGAGTTGATTTAATGAAGGAGTGTGTTGTTAAGAGTTATGACTCCAGTTTATGGAAGAGCCTTGAGGAGATTTGGAAGGAATTAACAAGCAAGTTGCATAGAATTGTAGGAATGGGAGAGGAGTTAGACTTTGGCAAGATATCTATTTGGATGATGGGAATTGTTTGCTTGATAGAGCTGTATGGAAACTTAAGGGAAGGTTGTTAGATTGTAATGTGGGAGATCTGGTGAATGAGAGAGGGGAGTGGGAAATAATATTCTTGAAAGATTATCTGGATTACCAAGAATTGCTTAAGTTGCGTGCAACCCCTACTCCATGTGTTGATAGGGGTAATGATGAGATTCAATAGAGGGGTTCACTAGCCCCAAAATTCTGTGTAGCAGACATGTATAGGAAGATCAAGAGGGTGAGGGAGGTGGATATGAGTAGTGTGTGGAGGAGAATTTGGAGATGGAAGGGACCACGTAGAATTCAAACCTAGCTATGGCTTGGCATGCATAATTGTCTACTTACTGCCTATAGGAGAGCGAGGTTATTTGGGACATCACCATTATGCAGCAGGTGTAAAGAAGAGGGTTGAGGGTCTGATGCATACGATTAGGGACTGTAGAGTGGCTAAAGAAGTCTGGAAAGTTGTGGGTGGTGAGTATTGTAACACCCTAAGTTTTATATTCACCAAATATATTGTAATTATTGGAAATAGTCAATGAAATGAAATGGTGAATTTTGGAGAATATAATTATGTTTTTGGTGAAGTCGTCTATGAGGAAGTGAGCTTGTTATGAGGTTTTGAAAGCCCAAATGATGAGAAAAATTATGAAATTTTACAAGATAAGCTTTAATTTGATAGGTCATATGACTCAATTAGAGCTATATACAAAAAGTTATGCATTTTTAAATTTAGCCCAGAACAACTGAAAAGTTTCTCAAACAGTATTTAAAGAAATAAATTCTGGGATTTTTGTACTTCCATTTGGCTAAATTCTATATTTTCCTTGAAACTAGACTCAATAAGGGTTCTGTAGCTTTTGGAATAGCTCCAAAACGATATCTACAAAATTAGTTATGATTTTTCAAACTTAGGGCAGAAAATTTACCAAAATTTCCATTAAATCCGAAAATGGAATAAAAATGTGAAGGAAATCTTTAAAGTTATGAGATGAATGGAAACACCAATTGGGACCTAAAGGAAGGACCCTAGGACACTCTTACATGTAACAATAAGAGGAAATATTAGTTACATGTTTATGGCATAATTGGATGAAGATAGAAATTATTATGAAAAGTCAAAGTTTAGTATTTTTGGAAATTAAATAAATAAATAAAGGCAATTGTAATATATGATAAAAGAACTTTTTGGCTTCATCATCTTCCATTTTCCGTTGTGCAAGTCACCATAAGAGAGAGAAGCTTGTGTTTGCTTTAGAGAGAGAAGGAGAAGAAATTTGCAAGGTAAGTCGAAATTCTTCGGTAAATTAGTTCCTAACCTGCGTAAACCTTCCTCTAAGCTTGTTCTCTACATCACTTAGGGTGTTACTGAAGCAAATTTCAGTGTAAAGGGGTTAGGGTTTTCAGCCACAAGAGGGAAAAGCCAGAAGGAGTTTGAGGTAACTTCCAAACCTTCGTATATTAATTGTTCTGGTTGCTGTGGACAATTTAATTGGTGAAATTTCACCGGATTGCCTTTGTTTCTAAAAATTGGAAAGTATGTGTTGGAAATGTTATGTTGCCAAAATTGGGTCTAAATAGTAGTCATAACTCAATTAAATAGTTAATAAAGTAGTTAGGAGTAGAAAGGAATACATCTACGGAGTTGAATTTCAAAACCCCAATTTTTTTCAGGGAATTTATACAATTCAGCCAGCTCTATTTAGATGTCTTAGATTTGAATTTTCAATGATTTGATAATTCCATTGAGCTCAGGAGGGAAAATTAGGTGGGGTTAAGTTCGAAAAAGCATAATTACGAAAACGCCCCTGAAACCCTTAAAATGGGCCTACCAAGGGCAATTTCACAATTTGATATTGAATTTGATAATTCTAAGTCCGAAAATGGATTCCTTGGACAAGAATATGTTAGAATAGCCCATGTCAAAATTTCAGAAAAAGTATAGTCGGACCGGGTACGGCCGGGCTGGGGTCGCGGGGGCATTTTGATAAATTTTCATCATAGGCTAATATCACCACTAGAAACACTATGGAAGTGTTTAAATGGTACATTTGGAATCGTAGGACCGAGTTGAGGGCTCGAGGGGTTAGCATGCATTACAATGCAATGAAATCGAGTAGAAAAAACTTGAGGTAGGGAACCTACATCTCCTGCATGTATTTGGTATTTGTGCTGGTGTATTGATAGATGTTATTGCTTTACTTGTTTATGTAAAACATATATGAACGACTGAAATTCTGTTTCTATTTATGCTATGGCCATAAGTATTTTGTTTAAAACATTGAGCGCGTAGATATGTCATTGTATGAGAATGAGTTATGTAATACAAGCATGTCATGCATTAAGCACTTATTTTGCATGCATATTGGTACTGCTTTTTTACTGAAATTCTCCTGAATCTCACCCTCCCCTACCAACAAATTAGACATGTGAAAACAAGAGGTGTATTGAAAGCAAAGAAGAGAACTGCACGAGAGAGGGTTGTAGTGGTGGAGCGAAGATGGAAAGAAGTCTCTATTTCACTGGATGGCTTTAGACACTCTAGTAGCCCTGTGTGGCTACCTTAATTATAAGTATCATGTACGAACCCTTATGTGGATTTTCTGTAATCATGCACATATTATTAGTATATTTATGCTATTCTTATGTTGCCTACCGAACTGCATATCGTTTTCTACGAATACTCTGGTAAAGGTGAAATTAAAATAGGGCAAGACAAGTATGTGGATGGGAAATTCTATGCTATTCAATATGAGGAATGGTTAATGGATAATCTAGGGAAAGGGGATTATTGGGCAAGGAGTTTTGCTGTGACAATCTAGTGGCTATGGCAGTGGAGAAATCAAATGTTATTTGAGGAAGGGTTTGTGTTTCCAACTCGAGCAGATCTGATTATTAGGAAGTATGTTTGGGAGTTGGAGAATCTTGCGAGTAAGAATGGGCCGTTGAAGGTGGAAAGGAAGGTAGTAAATGTCAAGTGGAATGCATCGCCATTTGAGTGGGTGGAATTGAAATTTGATGGGTCCGTTAAAAGAAATTTAGGTTTGGCAGGATGTGGAGGCTTGCTAAGGGATAGTTCTAGGAGTTGGCTAAAGGGTTTTATGCAGAGAATTGGATACTGTCATGTGTATACTGCTGAACTTTGGGGAGTAATGGGGGGTTTAAGGATGGCAAAGGAGATGGGCATCAAAAATTTGATTGTTGAAAGTGATTTGCATGCGGTAATTGCAGGTTTATTTACCTTCTATATGTAAAGAGTGCATACGAATGTTGTTGAGCTGATATCAGAAATGAGCTCTCAATAGTCAGTTGTTCAAAGAATCCATGGGGAAGTAAACTTCTGCTAACACACATTTGGACATATAGTATGTATTTATTAAAGCGACGTTATAGATGTGTAGGACAGTTAGTGGGACTAAATTTCCATTATAACTCAGCAATAACAAATTTGGATTTTCTTAGTCAATTAAAATGAAACTTTTTTAAAAAAATACAGTTTTTTTTCCATAAAAAGAAAATACAGTTAAGGTGCATCTAGCATCATAAAATATTTTCTCAGGTGCATCTATTACCTTAAAGTATTTTGTAATGTATCTAACACCCTAAAGCATTTTCTTAGGTGGGCTTAACACCATAAAGCATTTTTAGTGTCTTGGTATGGGATGCACTAGAAACTATCTTAGGGTGTTGGACGTACTTTAATAAAATACTAAAAAGTACTTTAAGGTGCTAGATATATCAAAAAGATATTTTAATATGCTGGACACACATAAAAAGACATATTTTAGGATGTTAGATGTGTGTTAGAAAAAATAATTCAAGGTGCTGGATGCACCTGAAAAAATATTTCAAGGTGCTAAATGTATCTAGAAAAATACTTGATGACACCGGATACACCTTAGCCTAAATGCCTGTTTGTTTTAGCATTTTAGAAGTGCTTTTATGATTTATGAAGTACGTATGTGAGAGGAGTTTTATTTCAATTTACAAAAAATGGATTTCTAAAACCATGCACTAAGAAAATAATCATATGAAAAAAAGAATAAGGGTCTGTTTGGATTAACGGTGGCAGAAGTGGTTTTTTTCCAATTTGACTTTTACAAACTTAAAATAGGATAAAAGTCATATTGTAAATGTGATTTATGTTTGGATTGACGGTAGTAGAAACCCATCTGCACTGTAAAAAAAAAAAAAAAAAATCTTAATAGCTTCTTTTTAAAAGTAATTTTTGGCTTAAAAACCCATTTAAAAAAATATTAATTCAAACACCTCATTTTACACATACAATATTTTTCTCTTTCCTATCATACTTTTTCAGCCCTTGACCACCTTTCCAAAAGAGACTCTAAAATGATGCAAAGAAGACAATGGAACCACAGTGGGGCAGAGGGACGAGGTGTTGACTAATTAATGGCAACATCTCAAATCATGGTTTCAAACCATGATTTGTGTAACCCGAGACAAAACTCCTCTTATACACTTATTTCATAAATCGTAAAAGCTATTAAAAAAAGCTAATCCAAACACACACTAAGCAGAGGTTGCGTGTGGAAGGGTGGTGTTGGTGGGTAGTACTATTTAAAGAGTCAGGTACATGTCAGCTAGGGTGTGGGAGTGATTGACTGTCCAATTACACACTGCATAATCCCATAACAATGTTGGAGGAATATTTCGCTTGAATAGTATTCATTCATTTCATGAATTAATATAATATTTATGAATACCTTACTATAATAAAAGTTTAAATTCTTATGAAAAATAAAGTTAATTGACATTTATATTTATAAAATGTGTTATAGCATGTTTGGTTTCAAGAAAACAAAAATATCATAATTATTATTTTGAAAATTAAAATCATTAAATTTTATCGTGAAACTAAACATATATTAGTATTATTATTAATTAAAGAACTATTCATGTGGACAGAATTTAATAGATGGGAAGGGAGGAGGAGTGATGATTTTAGTGTAGATGGGGAAGGGAAGGTTATGATGATGAGTATGTTCTTCTGTTTGATTTGCTTGTATAGAAAAGATTTTAATGATCTTTTGCATATGTTTTAGGAGAGGAGACAAAAGCTAATAATAAGTTGATTCTTATATTATTATCAATTTTTATTTTCTTCAAAAAAATTAATTATAATACAATTTATCAATAACTTATTTTAACACTGTCAAAAAAAATCACCCATAAATACTTAAATTTTTTCATTATACATTTTTTGAGGAACATTTTTTTTATTTTCTTTGATATATTGTAAAAATTTTTATTAATATATTTTTTGAGGAAAATAAAAAATATTTAAAATTTCTTATTTAATAAATATTTTATACATTTTTTATTTTTTAAATTGTTAATTTAATGTCTAATGGGGTTGTATCTTTGATATGGTTTATCAAAAATATAAATAAAAAGTTGTTCATTAATCTAACTGATTATATTTACAATTGTCAGTTAAACTTAAATTATCTATATCCTCAAGTAATTTTAATTTTAATGAATTTTTATAATATATATTAGCAGTTTTATTAAACATACTCAAGTAAATAAAAATGCATACAAAGAAGTGTAACAATACTTCCCTCTCATTTGTATGTATGTTTGTTCACTTGCATTGTTTTATAATTTGTAACTTGAATATGCTTCAATGAGTGAATTTGTGTTTATATTGATTAGCAGTTTAATTAGATCCCTCTCCCGAATTTTCCCTTTTAAAATGTGTTGAATTTATATTTTACAGCTTAAAAAAATACGTTTTTTGGTCAATTTAAAATGTGTACGTGAAGAGCTTGGCACGGACACGTACACGTATGTCAAAGTATTTTTAATTCTTTTTATTTCATTTTTCTAATTTTTTACCTGTAATTTCTTTCCTTTTTTCTTCCAACGGCCTGTGATTTCATTCTTCTATTTGATCTTTTGCACTTCACTGGGTTATAATTTAATTAAGCAATTCGCCTTCAGGGTAAGGGATTCAGTGCAAATGACTGGTCAAGAATTATATGTGTGACTGTGACACAAAATACGTTGTATTTTCTAAATTGCAATGTTAAAAACGAGTAATATTTTTCTGACACGTCATTAAATTATGCTTCTTCTTTTGGCAAATAATGTTGACTGGACAACTCATTGGATGTGAAATCATTTGTTCACGATAAAGAGTAAAATCACAGAAAAAACTTTGAGATATAAATAGGTGTTTCCTATAAAATATGTTTTGAATTATTTATCAAATTTTATTATTATCTTATCAATTTTTAGTAACAAATTTGATTTAAAATTTTATAATTTCAAAATTCTTTTTGTGGGAAAAATATGATAGAGAGAGGATGTAGACTAGCATACCGGGGCGAATCCATGTTCGGATTCGGGTCAAAGCTCTAATGCTCCATAATAGTGCCTATACAATTATTAGACTACTAGAGCCTAATTAGGGTTGGCACAACAGATCACCAGAACAAGAAAGATAGTATGAGAGAAGATATTGCTAGAAAGCTCAATAGCAGAGATGAGGAATAATGAAGGAGGCACCTCCTATTTATAGTGGTTTAGGGTGGCCACTAATTAGGAAATGATGTCCACCCTTCTTACCTTCCAAGTTAGTAATCAAGAGAATTAATTCTCAATTAAGTTCATAAATTATGATGACTTGTTTTTCAATTAACAATATTATAATTAATACTAACTTACTCCCCAATCTACAATTAATGCCGATTTGGTTCTTATTTGATTAGATTACTTGTATCCTAATTAAATGGTCCGCCCCATCAAGGGCGGACTTGGATCCAAAGTCCAACACTTTTTCTACTCCCTCCGGTCATAATTATAAGACAAAGTTGACTTTTTTGGAGAAATTAAGGAAGTCAATTAAATCACTTTAGAGTACTTATATTTTTAATATCCTTAGATTATATATTAGTTTATTAGTCAAAGTAATTAGTTTGAAGAAAAAAATAAAAATAAAAGTATTCTAAAGTAATTTAATTGGCTTCCTTAATTTCTCCAAAAAAAGTCAACTTTATCTTATAATTAGGATATGAGGAAGTATCATTTTTCCTGAAATTATTGTTGACAACTCTACTTAGCAACGTCTGATTAATTAACATGAATTAAAGAAATGGGTGATTAATTGTACATATTCACAAGTCTACATTATTTTAGCCAAGGGAGTGCTCATACAGATTGGATGTGTGTGTGTGTGTGTGTGTGTGTGTGTGTGTGTGTGGTTCAATTTTTCATTGCTCTTTTAGGGGTTGTTGAAAGTCATGATTTTATCAAGCAAGGGCAGGAGAAAAAACTGTTTTGGTCTGGCTAAAATCAAATTAAAAGAAAAGCTATATACGGAAGGATTGCATTTATTTATACTATAGAAGACGGACGTGAATTTAGAGGCTACAAGGCAAGCTTTGTTTATTATGTTTAGTGTGGCTTGTATTTTCACTGCCATGTTGCTATTAATAATGATAGATATTTTTTTAGTAAAATAAAAATATTAAAATTGATTTTAAGATATCTGATTCCATTGGTAGTGTAGGAATCTTTCACTGCTACAGACTTATCTATATTTAATGGGTTTTTATTACCGATCTTTAATGGTTAAATATTTGAGCGTCAAATATTTATATATAATGATTTTTAACCATTAAATATTGGGCACTATATTTTACATTTTTTCAAATACAACCATTATGTATAGAGCACTATATATAACAGCTGTCAGACAATGACTATTAAATATAGCAATCTATATTTTGCTATATTTAACAATTGTTTAATAACAACCGTGATATATTATGTATAATACTTAACAGTTAAAATGATGAATGGTAAAGTATTGATCACCACGAGGAAGGGTTTATCTGATGGTTATTTAAAAAACCTGTTATATATGTTTAATATTTAACGGTTATTGGCGAATAATCGTTAAGTATGTGTAACAATATTTAAAAAAAAAAATTGAGGGGCTTACTTTCAATAAGCCCCCATCTGCATATTATATAATATAAAATTGATTACTGATCCAATAGAAACCAAGTACATAAACCATTTAAACATATCCATTCCATGTCATCATCAAAAAGTACATATACAAAACTATATATTAAAGAAACCAGAAAGTAATCCAAATTACCAATCACCACAGGCAAATTAGTTAGGGCAAAAGAGAAAACAAAATAGAAACCAAAAGCATAAACCAAAACTGTCATAGCTATAACTATAGCATCTATTGACAATTAAAAATATTACTCAATAGCTAACTTATGCTCCCATCTATTGATGATAAACTGTCATAGCCGAGTTCTATGACTTCTTCAATTTGTTCGAGTGAATATTGCTCAAAATAACTATTCTCAAAGTACTACACCTAAAAACAAAGTATGGTTAATGAATATATATATATATATATATATATATATATATATATATATATATATATATGACTTTACTTTTAATTTAACTTAAACATACTATTAACTCATAGAAATCAAGAGTATTCTAGCACATTTTCTTCTCTTTTCACTTATGTGTGGGTTCAAATTATGCATATAAAGAGTTTATAGACGAAAATGTGATAGGATATAAGATAAATCAAAATTTTGTTGAATCATGAGTTAAATGCATATAGTTTTGATTATTTGTGAAAGTTAAAGAGCTCATGAATCATTCCTCCTTGTAGGTGGAGGATGACAAGTTGTAAAAGCTCTCAAAGATCATAGGAAGATGTGAAAGGAAAGGAAGAATGCAAGAAAAAGATGAAAAAAGGACGCTATGAAGGAGAAGCTAGCATTTGTTGTAGAAGTGCTGTAGCCAAACCATTGCAAAACTACCTCAGAAGATGACCTATTTGTTTACCCTTTGGCTGTGAAATTCGTTGTAGCCAAAGTCATAGTGAAACCACCTCAAAAAGCACTACTCTGTCTGTATGACAATTTGTGATGGTGAATGCCATAGCGAACCCATAGCTAATGCGCAAAACTGATACTGTGCGTTTTGAAAACTAAAGCAAAAAAACCAATATAAAAGCATGGGATAAGTCAAGAATAAGACATTTTGCACTCCTTGGACAAATTAGCTACTAGGGCTTTACATTTTCAAGAGCTTGGAGCTTGGGATTTGATTGAGAAAGGAGTTGGAACCTCAATTCTTGGGTTTTTCTTGTTCTTTTCCCTCTTTCTTTTATTTCGCTGATATGGATTATGATTTGTGCAGAGATTTTGACATGTACAGAACATGAGTAGCTAAAAACTCTTAATTATGATTACTTTTACCCATTGTATGGATTGAAACTACTATATTATCTTGCTTTTGTTGGTTAATGAGTATATATATGTTGATTTATCTTTGAGCTTAATGCTATCTTGTGCTTGATCACCACATGATTAGAGTAGTTCAATTTGATGATGCTTGAAAGAGCTATTTTAATTGTAGAACTTGAGTAAAATCATGTTAGACTTAAAATTTAATGATTAAATGGATGGTTTGTTGTTAGAATAGAGATATATCTAATAACCTAATATAGTTTATTAAAGAATTGTTTTTGAAAGATGGTTTTCATTAATTATAAACAAGAGATTGAATGTTTTTAATGAAGATTAAAAATCAATCTTGACTTGAGAGAGCTTGGTTGATGATTTTAGAATCTTTGGCTAGTATATAAACTCATTTAACTATCATAAGTGATTTAATTGCATAGTTTCATGAAATACAATGAGGAAGGAGTAATCTTAAGCTAATACCTCTTAAAGTTAGAACCAATTTCCAAATTTCCATTGTGTTTGCTTTATTGGTTTTTATCAAAAGTCTTTATACAAATTGATCAAATTCAAATGAATCCATTCAATATAATTAAGAACATGTTGACAACTAGGTTTTATCATAGTCCTTATGGAACGATACTTTTTTTCTCACTAAATTATTACTTGTGACCTATGCGCTTGTGGCAAGCTAAATGGCGAACAAGTTTTTTGGCGCCGTTGCCGAGGACTATTGACTAAAGTCTTTTGAGTTAATTAGTGTAATTGTGTGCTTGATTACGCTTGAATCATTTTTCTCTTCTTGTTTCACTTTCTTAATTTGATTTATTTTTAGGTATAGTTATAGTTATAGTTCTTTTTCTTGTTTCTCCTAGTTTAATCCTTTTGTTGATAAGGTTGATACTCATTGTGGGACTTTTGACTTCTAGGTATTCGTGCTCTATATGCAAAATGATTTGGAAGTTGTTCTTGACGGAGTTGTTGAAGAGTACTTTTCTGAAGATTTTGAAACTGAACTGGAGACTCCACCTTCTATACAACCTATCCAAGGACTTGAACCTTTACCGACACTAGAGCAATTGAGATCACCACCTTGTCCTCATCCATATTACAATATGGCCAATCCTAATGATGATTACTTGGAGCACACTTTAAATGAATACATAGAGCAAGAAAGCTCCACCGATCAATTTAGCATCCAATTTCCTACTATTCAAGCTCAAAATTTTGAGTTGAAACCAATCATGCTTCAAATGCTCTAGATGATTGGCTTATTTTCGGGAACTTATAATGAAGATCCTACTAACCAATTGACACGCTTTGTACAAGTGTGTGAGAACTTCAAGTTTCAAGGAGTAACTTCGATCGACTCTTCCCCCTATCACTTGACAAGAAAGCAAGAGCTTTGCTTACAACTCTACCTCCTAACTCAATCACTACCTCGGATGAAATGGCATCTAAATTCAAGGCAAGGTTCATTCTAAGGGGTAGATGGGTAGTTCAAAGAACTGAACTCTTGGGTTTCCAATAATAGCCAGGTGAATTTTTCATGAAGCATGGGAGAGATTCAAGGAGCTGTGGTGTAGTTGTCCCAACCATGAACAGAAGACCTATGTCTTGCTCGAAGCCTTTACAGCAGGATTAGATGTGCCCACTTCGAATATGCTCAATAATGCCTCTAATGGTGGAATTGGCAAGATGAGGGTTTGTGATAGATCACAGTTGTATGAGGACATCGCTTCTAGCTCCTTGCAACAATCAGAAAAATCACGTTCTAGCTATAGAACATATAAGGAACCAAGTCCTTCAAGTAGGTCAAACATGTCTATAGAAATTGTCGCTCAACTTGAAGCAATTGCTAAGAGATTTGATCAACTTGAGTTAAGAATGGAGAAAAACTCCTCCAAGAATGTGAATGCTAGCCAAGCTCCAAGTCTTTCTTGTGAAACTTCTTGTGAAAAATGTCATCATACTATGGAGTCGGTGAGTTATTTGAACAGTAATCAAAGGTATTCATGTGGCAACCCTTACTCTAATACCTACAACAAGAGTATAAGGGACCATCCCAACTTCTCTTGAAGACTAGACCTAGTGAAAATCCAACTAATCTCTATACTTCTATTAGTAAGACAATGCGTCCACCAGGCTATGAGCAACCACAAAAGCCTCAAGAGGGTGGTTCTGAGACCAATAAACTCTTGAGGCAACTTCTCAAAGGTCAAGAAGGCTTAATTGGCATCGTTTCTCTTCATGACATTACTATCAAGAATTTTGAGATACAAATGGGACAAATTACTTCATACTTGAGTGCTCAACTAAGAAATGGTCTTCCAAATGATACTATTCCTAATCCTAAGCGAAAAGGTAAAGAAGAATGCAAGGCTATTACTCTACAAAGTGGCAAAACTTTACTCGATGTTGCAGGTTCGGGTAAGGCTATTACAAAGCCAAAGGATCACGCTATTGAAGATCTTAATCTTGATGAAGAGGTTCATGAAGACATTGTGGTCGAAGAAGAGGATAGCAAGAAAAGGAAACAAATTGAGGAGAATCTAGATAATGTGGTGCAGAGCAAGCCCATTACTCCTGAAAATATGGAGAAGAAGAAGCGAAAACCAACACTTCTCCTCCACGATCTGTTCCATCACCTCCTTTTCCACAAAGGCTCAAAAACATCAAGAAGATGGGCAATTCAAGAAGTTTATTGAGATGTTCAAACAGTTGCATATTAACATTCCCTTTGCCGAAGCCCTAGAGTAAGTGCCTAAATATGCCAAGTTCATGAAAGATGTCCTCACAAAGAAAAGAAGATTTAATGAGTTTGAGATAGTGCTATCACCACATGCTTCATTGATGTTATCAAGCAACTTCCACCTAAGTTAAAGGATTCTGGGAGCTTCTCTATACCTTGTCATATTGGAGGTAAATTCTTAGGGAAAGGTTTATGTGATCTTGGTTATAGTGTCAACCTTATGCCTTTGTCTTTGTTCAACAAGTTGGGATTAGGTGATGCTAGACCTACCACAGTTACCTGCAATTGGCCGATAGGAGCTTGTCTTATCCTAAAGGGATTATTGAGGATGTATTAGTCAAGGTTGATGAGTTCATATTTCCTGCTGATTTCATTGTCCTTGACTTTGATCCTGATAGAGAAACGCCTTTGTTGTTAGGAAGACCATTTTTAGCTACTGCTAGAACTTTGATAGAGTTGGAAAAAGGTGAGTTGACTTTGAGGGAGGCAGACGAGCAAGTTAACTTTAATATAAATCAGTTGATGAAGGCTCCTCATGTGTATAAAGATTGTTTCTTTCTTGATATGATTGGTTTTGTCACACAAGAAGAATTTGAGACCTCTATAATTGAAGATCCACTTGAAGTCGCTCTTCTTGATGTTGATTCTGATGGTTTAGATGTAGTAGAGTGCAAGGCTATTATGGATGCAGCAACCCTATATCAGAAAAAGAGGATACCATTTGAGTCACTTGATTTGGGTTTGACTGACCGACCAAAGTTGAAATCTTCTTTAGAGTAACAACCTTCACTTGAGCTGAAGGCATTGCCATCTCATTTACAGTATGATTATTTGGGTTCCATCAACACTCTTTTGGTGATTATTGCTTCAGATCTCAGTATTCAATAAGAAGAGCAGTTGGTTGAAGTCTTGAAGGATCATAAGAAAGCTATTAGGTGGATAATCCCTTATATCAAGGGCATTAGTCCTTCTAGTTCATGCACAAGATCTTTTTGGAAGAGAATCATAAGCCTTCCATTGAACATCAAAGAAGACTCAATCCCATTATGAAAGATGTAGTGAAGAAGGAGCTTCTTAAATGGCTTGATGCTGGCATTGTATACACCATTTTTTATAGTTCTTGGGTGAGCCCAGTCCAATGCGTCCCCAAAAAGGGCAGTATGACTGTAGTGGTTAACACCCATAATGAACTCATTCCTACTCACACTGTTACCGGGTAGAGGGTTTGCATGGACTACCGTAAGCTTGATATGGCTACTCGCAATAACCACTTTCCATTGCCTTTCATTGATCAAATGTTGGACAAACTAGTTGGAAGGGAGTTCTTTTGTTTTCTTGATGGTTATTCGGGGTATAACCAAATAGCAATTGCTCCAGAAGATTAAGAGGAGACTACATTTATGTGCCCATATGGTACATTTGCCTTCAATCATATGCCCTTTAGCCTTTGCAATGCACTGGCTATATTTCAACAGTGTATGATGGCTTTTTTTCTAGATATGATAGAGCATACCATAGAAGTGTTTATGGACGACTTCACTGTGTTTGGTGACTGTGCTAAGCCAACTTAGCTTGAGTCTTGAAACGGTGTGAAGCACTAATCTGTGCTCAATTGGGAGAAGTGTCATTTTATGGTGAAAGAAGGCATTGTGTTAGGCTATCATGTCTCCAAGAACGGTTTAGAAATTCACCGAGCAAAGATAGAGGTGACTAAACAACTTCTTCCACCTACCAATGTTAAAGGTGTTCGAAGCTTTTTGGGTCACGCTAGATTCTATAGAATGTTCATAAAGGATTTTTCCAAAATCATTAAGTCACTCTGTGCTTTACTTGAGAAGGATGTCGAGTTCAAGTTTGATGATGCATGCTTGAAAGCATTTGAATAGTTGAAAAGAAGACATGTAACCATTCCTATCATCATGGCTCTGGATTAGAGTTTATCCTTTATAGTGATGTGTGATGCTAGTGATTATGCCGTGGGAGCTGTACTTAGGCAGAAAAAGGATAAAGCCTTCCATCCTATTAGGAGTGTTTAAAGTATCCCGGTCCCGGTTGTCCCGGCCCGGTCCCAGATATTTTATCCCGGGAATTTCCCGTCCCGGCCGGGACCGGGACCGGGACCGGGATCACACCTTGTGATCCCGGGAATTCCCGGTTCCGGGTTTTTTTTTTCTTTTTTTTCTTTTTTCCTTAAAAAATAGGTTATTATTTTATTTTTGTATTTTTTACCCCATAAATTAAGTTATCATTTGATAAAATGTATATCACATATTTAGTTAGAGTTAAATTGTATATATCGTGATACAAATCCTAACTATATAATGTATAAAGATAATAACAAAAATGATGAATGTGATAATAATATGTTATTTTTCAATTCTAACTCAATTTATGTGATTTTTATGACCTTATTAGGTGTTAAATAATTAGTTTAAACATTAGATTATAAAAAAAATTTAACTAATATAATTATATTATTAAGACCGGGAATTCCCGATCCCGGTCCCGGGAATTCCCGGTCCCGGTTGTCCCGGGAATTTCCCGGGACCGGGACCAGGACCGTGAATGAGATCCCAGTCCCGGGAAATCCCGGGACGGGAACCGGGAATGGGTATTCCCGGTCCCATGCCGAGATTTGAACACCCCTACATCCTATTTACTATGCTAGCAAAACACTTGATGATGCTCAAGAAAACTACACTACCATTGAAAAAGAGCTTTTAGTTGTGGTATATGTATTTGCCAAGTTCCGACCTTACTTGATTGGTGCCAAGGTGGTTGTCCATACCGATTATTCTGTACTAAGGTACCTCTTTAGTAAGAAGGACTCTAAAGCAAGGTTAATTTGATGGGTTTTACTCTTATAAGAATTTGATCCTGAGATTGATAGAAAGTGCTCTGAAAATCAAGTTGCCTACCACTTATCTAGGTTGAGTACTGAAGCTCAACATGATAGAGATATACCTATTCATGAAACTTTTTCAGATGAGCAACTCTTTTTAGTGAGTCATTCTAAAACTTCTTGGTATGCCGACAGAGTAAATTACTTTGTGAGTGGAATCATTTCTGAAGATTATGCTAACACCAACGGAAGAAGTTCTTACATGATGTCAAGTTCTATCATTGGGAAGAACATTCTTATTTCACTATTATGCTGATCAGTTAATTAGAAGATGTGTTCCAAAAAGTAAGCAATAAGATGTATTGAAGTGTTATCATTCCTCTGATTATGGAGGCCATTTTGGTGGTAATAAGACCGCTGCAACAAAAGTCTTACAATCTAGATTTTTCTGGCCATCCTTGTTCAAGGAATCTTATGAATTTGCTTTATCTTGTGACCGATGTCAAAGGGTTGGTAATATCTCTAGGAGAAATGAAATGTCACTTAATACCATGTTGGAAGTTGAATTATTTGATGTGTGGGGGATTGACTTCATGGGACCTTTTCCCAAGTCCTTCAACAATCAATACATTCTTGTAGTGGTGGATTATGTGTCTAAATGGGTTAAGGCCATTGTTTTTCTAGCAAATGATGCTAAAGTAGTAGTCAAATTCATGAAAAAGCATATATTCACTCGCTTCGGTGCTCTAAGGGCTATTATTAGTTATGGCGGCACCCACTTTTGCAACCATCAATTTGAATCTCTTTGAAGAAATATGGAGTAAAACACAAGGCACCTTTAGCCTACCATCCCTAAATGAATGGTCAAGCTGAAATTTCTAATAGAGAAATTAAGAAAATCCTTAAGAAAATTGTGGGTATCACTTGAAAGTATTGGTCCACGAAGTTAGATGATGCACTATGGGCCTATCGCACTATCTATAAGACACATATCGGTAAGTCTCCCTACCGGTTGGTTTTTGGGAAAGCTTGTCATCTTCCTGTGGAGTTGGAACACAATGCCTATTGGGCAATTAAAAAGTTGAATTTTGATGAAAAAGAAGTGGGTGATAAGAGGCTTTTGCAACTTAATGGGCTTGAAGAAATTTAGTTTTCATGCTTGTGAAAGTTCTAAGCTTTATAAGGAGAAAACCAAGTGGTGGCATGATAAGAAAATTGTCTCTAAGTCTTTTGAGTCGGGTCAACGAGTGCTCTTATACAACTCTCAGTTGAAGATTTTTTTGGGAAAGTTGAAGTCTAGATAGTCGGGACCTTTTACGGTGGTTCAAGTCTTTGATAAGGGTGTTGTGGAGCTGCAAGGATAAGATGGTGAGTGATTCAAGGTCAATGGATAGCAGTTACAGTATTATTCGGGTGGTATGGTAGAAAGGCAAACCATTACTCTACCTCTCACTGATTCCACTTGACAAGATGGAGAGTCGGGCTAAAGACTATAAACTAAGCGCTTCTTGGGAGGCAACCCAAGTTCTTAACTCAATCTTTGTCATTTTTATGTTTTTGGTTTGATTTGGTAGATTTATGTTTGGTCTTTGTATTTTGTAGGTGACAAAGGTTTCCCGCATGAACTTTAAAGGTTAATTTGGGGAGATGAAGATGGAAGAGTAATATGGATGCAAAGAAGGGAACTACAAAGGGGAGTATGCATTTAATATCCATTGAATATGTTTTTGATCTTGGAATGTAGTATTGAGTGGCATTGAGGCCATTCTTGGTTAAGTGTTTTTGTGGTTGAATGAATCCTAAGTATTTTGTGGTATGAATTAGTGTTTAATGTCTTTGGAATGGTTAAAATTAGATTATGGGTGAGTTTGGATGACTTTGCTGCTGCTTTGTTGTGTGTTAGGTTCTGTCAGGATTCATAGCAAATTGGGTCATTTTGACTTACTTTCTAACCTATTTATTGCTGCCAAGATTCGTTGTGTGAAGGCCACAGTGAATTGGGTCATTTTGGCATGCTTATTGACTTGTTATTTGCTGTTAGGACTCACTATAGCAAAGGCTATAGCGAATTAGGTCATTTTGAGTATCTTATTGACTTGTTATTTGCTACCAAGATTTGCTATAGCCAAGGCCACAACGAATTGGGTCTTTTTGAGTGTCTTATTGACCTATAAAAAAAATAAATTTTTAAGAAATATAAATAAATAAATAAAATAATAATTAAAAAAAAGACAATACACACACACATTTTTCAATTAAAAAAAGAAGGGAATATGTAGAAAATAATAAATATATATATATATATATAATAAATATGATTTTCAGTTTTTTTATTAAAAAGAATAAAAAAATTCAGAAAATAAACAAATGAATTAATCTTACCTTTTTACCTTTCATTCTTTCATTTTATTTCCTAATTACCCATTGAATCTAGGCTATATATAGATCAAATTTATCCCTAATTTCAAAATCTTTAATCTCGAATTATAAATTCCCTGTTCCCTCCAATCCCAATCCCTCTCCTTCTTCATCTCTTCGCTCCTAACACACCTGCCCTCGTCTTCAGCTCGCCCTAACCTCATTTACCCTCAGCTCATCACTCTCTTATCTGCAGCTCTCTCTCACTCACTCCAGGTCCGTCGCCCCTCCCCTTCGTCCACACACCCTCATTCCACCGTGTTCTCTTCCTCTCCGTCCACGCACACCTCCAGATCCACTGTTGCTTCATTGAACCTTCTCTCATGCTGCCGTTCTCCCATTCTCCCTCTCGGCCTTCACACACTTCACCGTCATAACCCACCACCACTATCAGACCCAGCCCACTCCTCCGTTGCTCACTCGTACCCACTCTTCTTCTCTGACAAACACACACTTCACCGTCACACACTCACTCTGTCTTCACTCCCTCCATACACCAATACCACTCCTAGCCGGAATCTCTCCCTTAGTTGTTTCACCATTACCTCCAGGCTTGCCGCTGCTCTCTCTCAGTCTGCCTTTCCTCTCCATAGCTATCTCACACAACTGCCGTCGGTAACAACAACGCTAGCGACCATGCGTTCTATGCTTGTGCCTCTCTATTCTATTTATGACTCATTCCATCCCTCTCTAGCATTTTTTAGTTCATTTCCCTTTTTAATCTAAGGTTATTTTGTTGTGCTTCTTTGATAATTCTTCTGGGTTTTTGATTATGTTAGAGTAGGGATGTTAAATCAAACTTATATAGCCAGGGTATTTAATGTTGCTAAATGACATACATTAGGTATGAATAGCTGAAATTCTAGGATTAGATACCTCTGGTTCAAAATATGCTATCTGACCTGTTTATCATTGTGCAATTCTGATTACATGAGGTTGATTAGGACATTCTTCATTTTGGCAACTACCCTGAGCTTTTGCAAGTATTTTTTTTCTTAGGATTAAACAGCTTGGTTTGGTTTGAGGATTTAGATATTTGTTTGTTAGCTTTGATAAGTCCATGAACTTACAGGATTTGAGGTCTTAGTTGCCTAGTTCCTCGTTTTATGCTTGGTTTCCATGAGAACTGGACTGCATTATTGAATTCTGACAAGTTCAAGTTGTTCAAAAGACTACTTCTAAGGTTATTGCAAGAATGAAATGCACTTTCACAACTCTATGTTTCATCATTCTGAGATTTGAAAAAGCTTTTTAACTCTGGAACTTGTTATTGCTATGAAAAAGGCTTTCTAGGTGCAAAGTCCACTCGTGAAAGTTCATTTAACTCTTGCTATAAATTTAGAATTACGTCTTTGCACATTCTCATCTTGATCCCATGTTTTCAGAACTCAATGTTGTTCTCACAGAATTTGTACAAGAAAATTGGGAATTTGATGACTTGTACATGTTAAAAGTCAGTAATGTCAGCACCAAACATTTGTGGTTAGCATGAATTTGTTGACACTCACACATATGCTTCCATCAATCACTCATACCACCTACCGTTTTGTCTCTCTGATCTGTTTTTCTCTTTGCCTATATATATTGTAATTCTCTTATCAGTTGTATAATGAATGAAATAAGAATGAGATCCTAGAGTCTCATATGGCATCAGAGCCTAGTCCTAAAATACCTGGCTACTAGAAATCGTGAGGCGTGAGAGAGACAGAGAAAGCAGAGCCGGCATCGATCGGAGTGCTACGTAAGCAGCATCGCCGGACTGCTCGCATTGCTTCAGGAATTCCTCCACCGAACCGTAGACGACGCCATTCGCTGCTAGACGCCATTTGCTGCTAGAAACGGTGAGGCAAGAGAGAGAGAGACAGAGAAAGCAGAGCCAGTGTCGGAGATATGAGATCTCACTCACACTGGTGAGTGGGCATACACCGCCGGCCAAGGGACGATCGCAAGCCGCCAATCGGCGGATCCCAGAAGCCTGCTGTCAATCTAAGCATAGGTTCAATGGAAGAAACTATCTCCAGTGGTCTCGAACAGTGCTAAGATATATTCGTGGTAAGCGAATGGAGAAATATATCAATGGAGCAGCTCCTCAACCTTCTCCTAATGACTCTAATTTTGATACATGGTTTGCTGAAAACAATCAAGTTATGTCTTGGTTGTGCAACTCCATGACTGATGAAATCAGTGAAGGTTATCTCCTAGCAACCACTGCAAAAGAAATCTGGGATGAAGCAAAGCAAACTTACTCTTCCCTTGATAACACTGCTGCTCTAATCCACCTGAAGCAACAACTTTGAGATCTGAGACAAGGTAACTTGATAGTTACTAATTATTATAATACCTTACATAAACTATGGCAACATCAAGATCTCTTCGATTCACATCCATGGGATACTGTCAAAGATGCTCAGTTACATAAGAAGATAGTGGAAGAAGAATGAGAATATGAATTCCTTCTGGGTCTCAACAATTCATTTGAAGAGATAAGAGGTAGAATCATGGGACTAAAACCAATGCCACGTCTGTTTAAAGTAGTCAACCATGTGCAATTTGAAGAAAGCAAAAACTCTTGAATCAAGGTCGCTCAAGCTCAACTGAAAAATCAGATTCAAGCTCAATCGAAAGATCAGCCCTAGTAGCAAAATGACCACAAGATGAAAGATGAAACAAATGGTGTAATTATTGCAAAAAGAAGGGTCACATCAAAGAAGAATGCTGGAAACTTCATGGAAAGCCAGCAATCAACAAACAAAGCCATACTACTGCAACTGAGTCAGAAACTAAAGATAAAGATTCCTTAAGCAAAGTAGAACTGCAGATGTTTCGCAGGATGCTAGATAGACAAAATAAGTCTAACTCTAAGCCTGGTATCAACCTTGTACAATCGGGTAACTCTATCATAACTCTAAATACAGTACGAGCTAGTGAAAATGCTTGGATTATTGACTTAGGAGCAACTGATCACATGACTGGTAATCATACATTATTTGCAACTCTTAAATTGATTCATGAGAATCTTCAAATCAAAGTTGCGAACGGCCTATACACTACAGTTGAAGGAATTGGCATAATCATACTCTCTAATTCCTTGAAAATTCACAATATTCTATTTGTGCCTGCACTCACTGTCAATCTTATATCTGTGAGTAAATTAACTAAAGATCGAATGTGCCGAATCATCTTTGATAATGATGTCTGTGTTTTCCAGGATTTAAATTCGAAGAGGACGATTGGAACTTCTAGAGAATGGGACAGATTGTTCTACCTTAAAGAATCAAACTTGAAATCAGAAGATGCAAGGAAGGAAAAAAGAGCACTGGTTAGCTCCAACTCTAAAAATGATGTAACCTTGTGGCATTGTCGCTTAGGCCACCCTAGTTTTGATTATATGAAGCACTTGTTTCCAAATTTCTTCAATAAAAATTCTATTCCTTTTCATTGTGAAACTTGCCAAATTGCAAAACAAACTAGGTCTTCTTATCCCAAACAACCCTACAAACCTTCCTCACCATTCACACTAATCCATAGTGATATTTGGGGTCCTGCACAACTAAAAACCCTTACCAATGCTAGATGGTTTGTTACTTTCATAGATGATCATACTAGAGCCACATGGGTTTATTTAATGAAAGACAAATCCGAAGTAGCTAAGGTATTTCAAAACTTCTATACCTTTGTGCAAACCTAATTTAATGTCTCCATTAAGGTACTTCAAAGTAATAATGCCAAGGAATACATGAGCAACACCTTTACCAACTTTCTTGATCAACAAGGCATTCATCACCAAACGTCCTGCCCATACACACCTCAACAAAATGGAGTAGTTGAGTGAAAGAACCGTCACCTGTTGAAAGTAACCCGAACCTTACTAATGGAATGAAATATTCCTACCATTTTTTGGGGGGATGCTCTCCTCACTGCAGCTTATTTCATTAACCGCATGCCATCCAAAGTCCTCAAATTCCACACCCCTATCCAAACACTCCTCAAACACTTTCCAAATTGCTCCATAATCACTTCCTTGCCTCCTAAGGTTTTGGTTGTATTGTCTTTGTTCACAACAATGATAGCAATAAATTTACTGCTCGAGCTACAAAATGCCTATTTCTTGGTTACTCCCTGACTCAAAAAGGGTACAAATGTTACTGTCCTACTTCCAAGAAACTTATTGTCTCCCGTGATGTAGTCTTCTTGGAAGAAGAAGCATATTACCCCAAATTACCCATTCAAGGGGAGTACACTGACAATGAATGGCTAATCTTGGATAAACCTGTACTATCACCACCACAACTTAATCCTATACCCATCATTGACTCCTCACCTTCCACAAACCAACCTAGTCCTATCTACCTTAATGATCATAAAGCTGAACATCTTTCATCTCAACCTGAACCACATCTTTTATCTCAACCTGAACCCACAACTAATGAATTGGAAACAAATGTTGAGATCAATTCAGGGATGGATACTGAAGGAGATGAAGAGTCCAGAGTACAAGCCAATGATGAATCAAACACTAGTAAGGAATGATTATGACTCCAATTCCGGATTAAATCCTGAAGAACTGGGCTGGCCTATTGCATTGAGAAAAGGGGTAAGATCTTGTACTCAGTATCCAATTCAACATTTTGTCTCATATGGTAATCTATCTGCAAAAATGCAAAGCTTTGTTGTAAACAGCACACAGATTAAAATCCCAAGCACGTTTCAACAAGCTATAACTGATCCGAATTGGAAAAGAGCTACAGAAGAAGAGTTGAGGGCACTGAAAGAAAATAAAACGTGGGAGATCACAACTCTTCCCGAAGGAAAGAAACCAGTAGGGTGGATCTTTAACCTAAAATTCAATCCTGATGGTAGTGTCAACAAATACAAGGCGAGACTTGTTGCAAAAGGATACACCCAGACATATGGAATTGATTATCAAGAGACATTTACTCCAGTAGCCAAGCTTAATACTATCTAAGTGCTACTATCAATTGCAGTAAACTTGGATTGGTTGTTGCATCAACTAGATGTGAAGAATGCCTTTCTAAATGGGAATTTGGAAGAAGAAGTTTACATAGAGATTCCAGATGGAATTGCAGCCCCCAACAACTCTATGTGTAAACTCAACAAGTCATTGTATGGACTTAAGCAATCTCCTCGAGCATGGTTCGGTAGATTCACCAAGACAATGAAAAGACTTGGGTATACTCAGGGATAAGCATATGACACATTGTTCATCAAACGTGTTAACGGCAAAGCCACCATTTTGATCGTTTATGTTGATGACATGGTCATTACAGGAAACGATGAAGAATCAATTGCTCGTTTAAAACAGGACTTGTCAACTGAGTTCCTGGTGAAAGACCTTGGATAAATGAGGTATTTTCTAGGCATGGAAGTGGCAACAACTAAAAAGGGTATTAATGTATCTCAGCGAAAATATACCCTAGATCTGTTGCATGAAACTGGAATGCTAGGGGCACAACCTGAGGGAACACCAATGGAAGAAGGTTGTCACTTAGAAATCAAACCAAATGGTGTTCCAGTCAACACAGAACAGTACAAAAGACTTGTCGGAAAACTCATATATTTGACCCATACACGTCCAGACATTAGTTATGCAATCGGAATAGCAAGTCAATTCATGCACCAGCCACAAGTAGAACACATGACAGCTGTATATAGAATCCTAAGCTATTTAAAGCTTAACCTTGGAAGAGGAATCTTCTTTAAGAAATGCACTACCAGGGATATCGAAATATACATTGATGTAGACCATGCAAGGGATAGAGAGACCAAAAGATCAGTCTCAGGATATTGCACATATGTGTGGGGAAATCTTGTTACATGGAGAAGCAAGAAACAAATTGTGGTGTCACCAAGTAGTGCAGAAGCCGAACTGAGAGCTGTTAATCATGGAGTACGGAAGGACTTTGGGTCATCAGATTACTGAAGGAGTTGGGAATTCCATACGAGGGACCAATGCAAATTTGGTGCGACAATAAAGCCAGCATTGAAATAGTCAAGAACCCAATCTATCATGATAGAACAAAACATGTTGAGATAGATAGGCATTTTATTAAAGAGAAAATTGAAGCAGGCATCATAAATCTATCCTACATCAGATCTAAAGACCAAACTACAGATGTACTGACAAAACCACTAAGCAAAATTGCATTTGAAAAATTTATGTGCAAGCTGGGTATGATTGACATATACTCTCCAGCTTGAGGGGGAGTGTTAAAAGTCAGTAATGTCAGCACCAAACATTTGTGGTTAGCATGAATTTGTTGACACTCACACATATGCTTCCGTCAATCACTCATACCACCTACCGTTTTGTCTCTCTTATCTGTTTTTCTCTTTGCCTATATATATTGTAATTCTCTTATCAGTTGTATAATGAATGAAATAAGAATGAGATCCTAGAGTCTCATAGTACATCTGTTGAAAAGTTCTCTTGATAGCAGGCATAAACTGAATTTGTTTTGGCATCTGTTTGGATATATGGTTAAGATTGTGGGAATTTAGGCTAGTCTACATCTTTCCTGCAATGTTTGCTGAAACTTTTGAAATAAGTTTTTCATTTTTCTAAGCATCATTGATTGATTAAGCAGTGTCATTCATTTCCTAATGATGATGATGTTCTAAAGTCTTTGGGTTGCCTATTTTTAATCTGCCAATTTCAAGCTACGATTTGAACATTGCAGCTACTCTTTACATGTTGTCATGTGAATGGCAGTAAATCTTGTTTTTTTCACCAAGTATTGACCAATTCAACAAGCTTTCAGAACATACTTTTCATGCTTTTGAAAATTCTTGGGTCAATTTGGAACTTTGTTTGAACTTGTGCTTAATTAATTAATTATGCTTTTGGGATGTAATTCTACCTTTTCCTTGTGGTAAACCAAGGCACTATATCATGAGATTATTCTGATTGTAGTCACTAATGATTGCACTTGGAAATTCAATTTATGGTCTAGACTATTTGATTTTCATGGAAGAATACTTCACTATAACCATTCCTAAACTAAATTGTTTCTTTGGTTTACCAAATTGAAATGGATTTATTCAGCTGCATATTAACAGGTTTCAATTTTTCATTCTAAGGTTATTAAGAGATCTTCAAGGTAGTAAGGATAGGCTTAAGTTTAGAATTCTATTTTGAGAAGTTTTGGAACTAGCTAGGCTTTAAGTTTGGGGGAAACTTTTCTATAGGTTAGGCTCTTTTATCTTCTTTTGTAGGATTGTCTTGTGGTTATTTAGTGTGTGTTTTTGTGCTTTGCTTGTATCCAGGATAAATGGGAAAAGCTAGATCATCTAAATGAGCTTTTGCTTCTGCTAAGAAGGCCCCTGCTCCAAAGAAGCTTAAGGCTCTCCCTCCACCTCCCACTAAACAACCAGAGCCAAGTTACTATGATGTAGCTAAAGCAAGAATTTCCAAGCTTAAGTTTCAATAAGAGCAAGCCTTTTTCCCCTACAAGAGCTATAAATTTTACAAGTTGGCTCAAGATTTGGGACTTTAGAAGTTGTTGGACCTACGGAAAGCTATTAATGCCGCTTTTGTTCACCATTTCTACTTTTATGTATATTGTTTCAAGACCACCACAGTGAAATTCCACAATCCAATACCGTAAGGCAAACCATCCACCACTGTTGAGCGAATTAGAAAGTTTTATGACCTTCCGCAGCTCCTTGAGTGTAAGTATCAACTACTAAATGCTGCTATTGAAGATAACTTTCCTTTTCAAGAAATAGCTGGCATATTGCTCATACCAGGAACTACTATATGGAAATCCAAAGGTGAAGGGAAACAAGCTTATCTTAAGCAAGCTTCCTTAAATCAAGAAGCTCGAATCTGGCTATAATTCATTGGTTTTAATGTGATACCAAGTGGCCATTTGAGTACTTTGAATAAAAAGGTTCCTCTTTGGGTCTACCTTTTGCTGACTAGACAGCCGGTGCAACTTGAGAATGTCATTTATGATGTCATGCTCCACTCCGCGTACCATATGAGCAAGAAAATTATCTTTCCTTATCTGATCTCTAACTTGTATAAGGAGGATGAAATGAAAGAGTATGAGAAAGATTAAATCTTCCAACCAGCCCCTCCTTTCAAGTATGATTAGGTCAAGAAAGAGACAAAAACCCAAGCGTATCCGGATGAAGGAGATTGGGTTATCACCCTTAAGAGCATTCATGAGCAATTGAGGGTTGCTGAGTTGAACTGTGCTGCGGATTCCAGCCAACTTATGCGCATTAAAGCAATGTTAAAAGGGAAGGCTAAGAAGAAGGGGTTGCGGTGTCATCAGATGAGGACAGTGATAATGACACCAGCACAGCTAAAGTAGTAGACAGTGGGGACTCAGAGGCTGAAGATTCCCTACATTGATGGCTCTTCTGCTTCAAAATATAATGAAGATGACTTAGAATGATATGAAATTATTGGTTGTTGTTGTTTGTGTTTTGTTTATTCTGTTACCTTATCTGTACAACTATTTTGTTGACTGTGGTTGTCTTTAAAGTTATAACTGTGTCTAGCATTTATTAGATTCTCTAGTTTCCTTGACTATTTAGTTGTTTGCACACTCTTTAGCTTCAAGATACTGATGGTTTATTGCTTTTGGACTTTCTGTTTTGTATGTGAGCTACTGACGGCTCAATGCACAATGACTATTTTGCTTTTGACATAGGCCCTGATGGCCATATTCTGCTTTTGATTGTATTTCATCATTGTGGCTAATATGCTTATTCATATATGTTGTTTCCTTTAGTCTTATATTTGCTGTGAATGTTATGGAACTAGCCATTGAGGGCTAGAGTTTACATTGATTCCAAGCTTTAGTTGGGCCATTGAAGGCTTTGTTACCTTGAATTCTGGATCTTTGTGAATAGTGTGGATATGAGCTACATATTGTAAAGGTACTGTTCAATTTCAATCCCTTCCTGCTTGGGTTAACAATGAAGATATTGTTAATCTTAAGTTTGGGGGTGCGATTATGCCATAATTTGAAAATTTTGAAAGAAAAAACAAATTTTGAGAGAGAATGAGTGCACAGAAGAAAATTTTTTTGAACAGTTTTTTGTAGAAAGTTGTTGGAATATGTGAGATTTCGCATACTTAAGTTTTTGATTGTGAAAAATTGTTAAAAATGAGCTATTTGTTTCAGTTATTTGTCAAATATTATTTGGATGATCCTGTGATATAAATTATTGATCTATATGTTATGTTAGATAGGGAATTTTTATTAATGTGCATGGATAAGTGCATTGTAGTGATAAAACATGTTGTTTAAGAGTTTTTATGTAATTTATGCACTATTGGAGTTAAATTTATTGTGGCAAATTAGGTTATATACCTTTGTTTCAATTTTTGATTTTAGAATCCCCTTTGGAACTCTTCAAAACTGTTGATTTATTTCATAAGATTTGAAAAAAAAAAGATTAAGGTAGTTCATAAAATGCAGTTGAGCCTTTCAAACTTACCTAATTCATGTGATTTCCTTTTGAACCCTTATTTTGAGCCTATTTGAAAAAACCAATTAAAGATTCGTATTGAAAAGTCTAAAACCTACCTACCTTAGCCTATGTAAAACCATGATTCCCTTGCTCTGAGATAGATGGCAAGTGATTGGGTGTTGGATTGTGGTAATGTTATGAAAAGTTACAAAAGATTTGGGAAAGAAGTGTAGAAAGTAAAAGAGTTCACATTGTATAAAAATCAAGCCAAAACAATAGTAAAAAAAATGCTTACAGAGAAGGCTTGATATGAAAAATTCAATTTGGTTCAAGTTTGTGGGAATATATTTCATGAGAAAAGGAAGAAAACTCTTGAATAATTATAATCTATTTTAAGGTATTTGATTGATTATCCTTTACCTTTTCTTTTGAAAATCTTAACCCTTGGTCCTATTACAAGATAAGAAAAGTCCCTTTAATTTTTAAGTCAAGTGGAGTGAATTTGAAGACAAGAGGAAGGAATTAGGGGATGCTAAAATTATTTGCTTAAATATGGGTATATGATTTGAAGTGTTACTTTTAATTTCATCTTGTGCAAAAGGAATATATGTTGACTTTGTTCACACACTCACATTTAAAAACTCTTGAAAAGCATGTTTTAAATCTATGAAGCATTCATATTTGCATATTGTCTTCATTTCTTATTTAATATAATATATTGAACAATTGATGAAGATCAATTCGTTCATACATAAATAATGAGTAATTGATTCATTTATTGAGGATAAACTTCTTTGCTTGAGGACAAGCTAAAGCTTAAGTGTGGAGGTGTGTTAACTCAAAGAAATCCAGAATATTCTAGCACATTTTCTTCCCTTTTCACTTATTTGTGGTTTCAAATTGTGCATATAAAGAGATTATAGAAAAAAAAATGTAAAAGTTCATAAGCTAAATTAAAATTTTGTTGAATCATGAGTTAAATTCACATAGTTTTGATTATTTGTGAAAGTTAAAGAGCTCATGAATCCTCCTCCTTGTAGGTGGATGATGAAAAGTTGTAAAAGCTCTCAAAGATCATGGGAAGATGTGAAAGGAAGGGAAGAATGCAAGAAGAAGATAAAAAATGACACTATAAAGGAGAAGTATGCATTTGCTGTCGAAGTGCTATAGTCAATCCATTGCAAAATGCCTCAGAAGATGACCTTTCTGTCTACCATTTGCCTTGAAATCCGCTGTTGCCAATGTCATAGCAAAACTACTTGAAAAAAGCACTGCTTCTGTCTGTATGATGCCATTGTGAACCCACAGCGAACACGTAAAACTGATACTATGCGTTTCGAAAACAGAAGCAGAAAAACCAGTACAAAAGCATGGGATAGGTCGAAAATTAGACATTCTGCACTCTTTGGACAGATTGGCTACTACGGCTTCACATTTTCAAGAGCTTGGAGGTTGGGATTGGATTGAGAAAGGAGTTGGAACATCAATTCTTGGGTTTTTCTTGTTCTTTTCCCTCTTTCTTTTATTTTGCTGATATGGATTATGATTTTGTGCTGAGATTTTGGCATGTACAGACCATGGATGGCTAACAACTATTAAATAGGATTACTTTTGCCCATTGTATGGATTGAAACTACTATATTATCTTGCTTTTGTTGATTAATGAGTATATATATGTTGATTTTTCTTTGAGCTAATGCTATCTTGTGCTTGATCACCACATGATTAGAGCAGTTCAATTTGAAGATGCTTGAAAGGGCTATTTTAATTATAGAACTTGAGAAAAATCATGTTAGACTTGAAATTTAATGATTAAATGGATGGTTTGTTGTTAGAATAGAGATATATCTAACAACCTAACATAGTCTATTGAAGAATTGTTTTGGAAAGATGGTTTTCATTAATTATAAACAAGAGATTGAATGTTTTTAATGAAGATTAAAAATCAATCTTGACTTGAGAGAGCTTGGTTGATGATTTTAGAATCTTTGGCTAGTATATAAACTCATTTAACTATCATAAGTGATTTAATTACATAGTTTCATGAAATACAATGGGGAAGGAGTAATCCTAAGCTAATACCTCTTAAAGTTAGACCTAATTTCCA
Organism: Inga laurina; assembly: GCA_963855925.1. NCBI lineage: Eukaryota > Viridiplantae > Streptophyta > Magnoliopsida > Fabales > Fabaceae > Inga > Inga laurina. The sequence continues at coordinate 51,077,871 of OY979708.1, forward strand.
AATTTCCACTGTGTTTGCTTTATTGTTTTTATCACAAGTCTTTATACAAATTGATCAAATTCAAGTGAATCCATTCAACCTAATTAAAAACATGTTTACATTAGTTAACTAGCTTTTATCATAGTCCTTATGGAACGATACTGTTTTTCTCACTAAATTATTATTTGTGACCTGTGCGCTTGCGGTAAGCTAAACGGTGAACACATACATGCATGCATATATACACATACCTTAGTATCAATTAAGCCGGGATTGTGGGTGACTATATCCTTCAAGTACTTCATGACACAGTAGCTACAATAAGAGCTTTGATCTAGTTACTGTAGACACTATAAACAAACAAATGAAAAATATCAATCTAACATAAAAACCAACTTTGACGACTCTAATACAAAATGTTAAGTATTAGTGAATTACCACTACTCTCTCTTCCATGTGTAAGCAGATGCAATGACTTTGCCTTTTAATGAGAATCAGGCAAGGCTTTCATCTATGGCATAATAGCAAACAACTCCAATAAGATATATCACAATAATAAATTAAAGCACCAAATTCATAATAAACTCTGAATAAAAGTACCAAATTTAAATTCACAACTTATTGAAAAAATTGTCCTTCATCTATAGTGCTGTTTCAATGACCAAATTTGCCAGTTCCCTCGCTTTTCTCTCCATAAAATTTGGCTTATTTCCTTAATCCAATGTTCCTGAATAGAGGTGGGGATTGAGGAACAAGAACGTGTCCTGTAGACTATTGTAGGCTACGTGCTCCTTGTGAAGGTACTTTATATACAAAAACAAGAAAATCAGTATATATAAGTGCTATGAGTAGCTAAGTATTCATTCGTAGTAGAAGACATACCAGATATAAAAGTTATAAGCACTCGAGCTAGAGATATCACCCATGACAATCTCTTTGATTAACACCTTATTGATAGCTTCAAATATGCCTTGTTCCCCGTAAATATCTTGCTCAAAGGGGACTTGTTTTATGTAGTAGTCTTGCTTAGGGTCTGTTTCGGTGACTACACTATCATGTGCCTTAAGAACTATTTGGAATTTGTTGGAAATTGATGCAATTGGCAAAACTGGTGGCTGAGGCAAAGGCACAGTCTCATCCATCTTCTTTGGTGCACAAGACACTGAGCCATGGCCGAACTGAGCTCCTAAATTGCTCTTCCTTCTCTTCATCTAAACAAGTTGAGAAGTTAGAAAAAATAGTTACTATAACTTAATTAGCAAGCTTAAAAGATGACATTATACCATTTTTGTCTTCCCAGGTATGACAATAAGTTGGTTTAACCATGCAATAAAGCTAAGTGCAGCTGGTCCCATTATATCTGCATCTGGGATGGGAATTGGAAGGGCATACTTAGCATCGATAGTCGTCTTCAGTTCTACCCTAACTTGGTTCTGAGGGAGAGGCGAGTTGTGTATCATGTTCTCCCCTAGTAAGTGGTACATGCGTCCCATAGCAACTGTATGCCGTTTGGAGCTATCGGCCACACACTCAATCTCCTCCTCGCCTTGAACAAAGGGAAAATACAATTACTATAAAACAAAAATAAATAAAGCATAGGCTTTCGATATGAGTTATACTATCTCAGCTAGAGTCTGAGAGGGGAATATGCAGTTATCTTTGGCACTTGGGATGGGAGCAATTCCCTACTTCCCCTCAGTCTCTTGGCTCATTAACTGATCAATAACAACTTGTTGTGATTCAACCGTCTGCTTCAACATCTCGGTCATCTCTTTATACTGTTGAAGCTTCTAATCAGACACCATTATCAGCCTCTTCCACTTCTTAAAGTATTCTTTTTTGCCGACTCTTCTTAAAACACCACCGTGGTTAGGACATAGAGCCTTTTCCAAGGCATCCTCATCCCCAAGAAGCTCACCTCACTCTAATTCTTGACTCAAGGTCTTCTTTAGCAAAATGAAAGGATAAAAATTTTTAGATAGCACAAACATAATTGAATCAAAATGATCAGTACTTATCATTCTTGAGACAACCTCCTGGATGCGAGGATTGTCAGTGTTGTTGATAAGTATATATTTTACAATTAAATAGGTATAAATTTTAGATATATTCATTGGATTTATCAATATTTTATGCCTATTTATTTATCTGTTATATACTTTTCTGTCTTTACATTAATGATAGAATAATAAGAAATTTTAACAAAAAATCTACTCATGTCTGATCCTACTTTGCAGGAGATTCAAAAGAGATAACAAACGAAAAAAGGTGTGCACAAAAGTTAGCAAATATGTTAAAAAAAAAGAAGAGGTAAATAAAGAGCAAAAGAAAAGTCTGGGTCCTACGTGAGAAGATGAAAATCAAATAAAGGAAAGGAGTAGTGCAGCGTACTAACATAGGTAATATTTGTTTGCATATATATTATTATATTGGAAAGGGATAAAGCTTGGCATAAGAAAAGGAAAAAAACGTGGGTCCCACGTGAGGAAAAGATGAAACCAATATGAGATGCAGATTTGGCCAAAATATATGATATGTCATATCTTTAAATCCGGATAAAAAATGCGTGAAGCCCGCAAGCAAAAGGCATCCCTAAAAATACATCTATTAAAAGGAAGCAAAGAAACAAAAAAGGACGTAGATGGATGAGATGAGAGACAGTTGAATCGGAGGAACGAAAACAACTCACTACAACCTTTGATTCTATTATGTATTTATTTGTCTCTAGTAGCGATGTGAGAACGAGCGTGGCTAGAGGGAGAACGAACACAAACGTAAGGACTAGAGCAGGCAATCTTTGCTTCTATTATGTATTTATTTGTCTCTAGTATCTCCTTTTTCTTTGAGTTGAACTATTTAGGATGTTTTATTGCTACTTTTGTGATTTGATTATGATGAACATGAGTAGCTAATTTTCTCATGCTAGGATTTTCTTGAACCTATTTATGGATTGAACTAGTTATTTACTCTCTGTCTGCATCAAATGAAGTTTTTGTGTTGATTTTATCTTACCCTTAATACCTCTAAATGCCTTATCACCATTTAATTGTCTTGTTCATTTAAATTACTCTTGAGAAAGATCATTTAAGTGTAGAACGTGGGTAAAATCATGTTAGACTTGAAGTTTAGGTATTAAATGAATGGTTTGTTAGTATCATAGAGATATAGTTACTAACTTAGCATTGTCATATTAAGATTGGTGTTTAAAGTTAGTCCTTATAAATTAATGCAAGAGATTGATTAGTTTATTAGGATAAATATTTGGTTTTGACTTGAGAGAGCATTATTAAATGTCTTTGAATCTTAGATAAATACATATCTTCATTTTATTACTTATTGAGGGTAAATTAACTAGTTCATGAAATAGAAAATGGATAGATAATCCTAGTTCTTTAATACTTGTGAAGTTAAATCCATTTTGTTTTCTTTTATTTCCTTTGATCTCTTAAAACTAAAACAAAAATTGCTCAACCTAATTAAGAATATAATTGCTATAACTAGCTCATTTGTTTTTCCTTAGTCCTCATAGGAACGTTCTTTTTATATTACTTGCGATCCGTGCGCTTGCGGTTAAGTTAAACGGCTAACAGTTGCCCTCTTTGTTTTGCTTCATAGCAGCCTACAACACTCTATGGTTAATAGTTACATCCAATCCTGACCCCTTCTTCTCTATCAATTGTTGCTCAATGTTCGCATACCCTATATGGTCTTCATGGTACGGGTATTCATTATTCTTCACCCTCTTACCATTTGCTACACTTAATGCTTATGGATAGATATCTCGTTCAACAATGCAACTCTCTAGATGATTCCAATTTTTCATAAACCTTTTCATTATCTTCATGAAACGTTCAACCGGGTACATCCACCTTAAATATGTTAGGTCACAAAGTTGTACCTCTCTAATTAAGTGAGTTGTCAGGAGGACCATGATGTCAAAGAATGCTGGAGGAAAATACATCTCAAGCTCACACAATGTGGATAGGATTCGGTTTTGCAACCTCAGAAATTTTTAAGGATCTATCAGTTTACTGTAAAGTGGTTTAAAGAAGAAATAAAACTTGGTGCTTCAACTCGCATTTCTTAAGGCAAGATATCTTGTATAGCCATTGGAATCAAGTTTTGCCTCAAGACATGACAGTCATGAGATTTTAATCCATCAGTTTCAAATCCTTCACTAACATGTGTCTTTTGATATTTGAAGAGTAACCCTTTGGCATCTTGATTGAAGCAAGAAACTGACAAAAACTAGTTTTTTCTTACTTTGATAGTGTGTGAGCCATGCGACAAAGAAATGTATGGGCTCCACTCTCCTTTGGTGCTAATTCTTTCTTTATTCCCAATTCAACCATGTCTAGCCTACCATTTATGCCATCTTTAGTCTTCCCTAGCCTATGAGTAATGTGTCAATTGTAACGCCCCAATTTGTGATTAAGGTTTAATGATAATTATTGAGGATAATTATCGAATTAAAGTGAAATAATTATGTGTTTTGGTGGCAATATTAATTTATATATCATAATTGATGGAAAATTTAAAGGATGGAATTATTGGCTCTAAGTTGGTGATTAATGGGGAAATTAATTACTAACTAAAAGAAAAATGAGAAGTGGGATTGAATTGCTAATGGAAGGATTAGATAAGTTAAATGATGACTAAGTGTGGGAGAGCCAATAGGAGAATGACATGCATCAAGGTTGTGGGTGTGTGTGAAGGGAGTAAAGTCAAAGTGAATATTTTAGTGTTTCTCTCTCCTCTCTTCCCTCTTTGTGCGCTGGATATGGTATGGGGGGAGTGATTGGATCATCATTTCTCTTCTTCTTCACTCCTCTTCACTCTATCACTCTCATCTCTCTCTCTTCTCTCCTCATTTTCGTCAGCCATTGAAGGCCAAAGGGAAGGAAGAAAAGCTTTAAAAAGGTAAGGGAAATGTCTCTAAATGCTTAAACTTCCTTCTCTAATATTGATCCTTGAATGAAGAGCTTCATTGTGATGGTTGTAATGTGTTCATTGGTGTTAGTTTGTGACCTCAAGAGATTGTGAAAGTTGGAGAATTGAAAAGTCACTTTGAGAAAGTTAAAGAGGTAAGTGAAACCTATCTACCCTTCTAAGTTTTGTGCCATTTGAGGTAGCTTTGAATTTCTGGGATTTATTGACCATTTTCGAAAATAAGTGTCATTGGTCATTTGGCATGTTAAAGGTATAGAAATGGTATATTTGGAATGTGTATGGATAGATAGGATTGATTGGGAAAGAAATGAGTGACATTGGAAAGTTTGGAAAGTTAGTGTTTAGTGTGGCCATGGACCAAAGCATGCTAATGTAGTGGAAATTAGGTTGTTTAAATGGTTTTATTGGATTCCTTGAGTGTTTTAGTGTAAGAAATAGGCTTGATTGTTGATTTTGGAGCCATTGGTCACTTTGGTAGAAAATTGGAAATGCTGCCATTGAAAGTCTATTATGGGCAGTCTGTTTGTATTGGCGTTTTGAATAACCAAATGATTTCAGAAAATTTTGAAAATTTTCAGTCTTAAAGTTCACATCCCAAGCTTCAAGATGGACATATATTTTGTGTCATTTCGTTTAGTATTCTGTGAGTTATGGTTGTCCAAAGTTTGGGATTGAAACATAACTCTGTTTTGGGGTAGTGATGCGTTTTGTGTAATTCTGGGATTTGTAGGGTGATTTCCAGTATTGGTCCATATTTTTCTGGTAACGAGCACTTAAATAGCTTTCAATGGGCTTTGGGATCACCTCATTTCGATTTTTTTATAATTAGTTCTGAATTTTCGAAGTTGCCTTGGCTGCAGCAGAAAAGTCTTGGCTGCAGCACAAAAGTTTCTGTACGTGTTTTGACCGCAGCTAGAGGTTTCTTGGCTGCAGCCAACCCCCTGTTTTCAGCACCTTTGGATTTTGAAAAGTGGTTTCCAACCCAGTGTTTCCCAATCCTTTAGGCCTTTATTAGAGCCAATTGTAGCTTCTTAAGGGTCATTATTGATAACCAAATCTAAGTGTTTTGAAGTCATTTGAGTATTGGAATACGTAATAACCTATCGTCCTTAATGACTTTAGGATTTGACATCTGCCCGGAGCATAGAAGGCCTGTACCTGCTCAAGGAAGAAAAGACAAAGGTAGTAACACTTTATCCTATATCATGTGTATTGCATTGCTTGTTTGCATTAGTCATCGATTACAGTGAAAGTGAAGGGGACGTGGCGAAAGCCCGGACTTAATTACAGTGAAAGTGAAGGGGACGTGGCGAAAGCCCGGACTCGAATATAGATAAAGTGAAGGGGGCGTGGTTAAGCCTGACCTCGTATATAGTGAAGGGAACGTGGCGAAAGCCCGGTCTCGAATATTGATTGCTGCATTGTGATATATGTGACTTGCTTTGTATATATGAATCATATAAATAAACTGTTGCTACTGGGATTCTCTAGAATCTCATTCTTTCCAAATAACATTTTTAGATAGGGCAAGTGGATCGAAAAGCAAGCAAGTGGATAAGGGCGATAAGGGCTGCCAGCGGTAGTCTTAGTTAGATATTTTGGTTGTATATCGAATTGGTTATCATTTTGGATCAATGTAAATATATTATATAGATCATAGTACTATAGTTTTGTGTAATCCCCGGTATGGATACTGAGATGGGCGATAATGCCCTGAAAAATATTTTGGATTAAATGTTATTATTCCGGGTAAACGTTGGGAATTGTGCTGATACTCTGATATTGTATATGTAACAAACCAAACAGGCCATTTGTTTTAATGAATGAAATGAATAGAGATCCAGTTGTACAGTTTCCGCAAAAATTTTTTAATTGTTCCGGATTTCTCATTCGATTATTAAATGTGATTAAACTCTAATCCCGGCCTGATTATCGAAGGGGGTTACATTTGTGGTATCAGAGCAGTTTTCCTGGTATTTGTAGGAATTGCTAGGATAGTTGCCCTAGTTTATTGCCTGAGTGTTAGAGGATTGATATAGTTGATTGTATACATATGAATATTCCAGATATTGATTAGTATATAAGAGTTTAAGGAATATGTGTATACTTCTATTGTGATTCCTGACTGGGTGAATAATTTGTAGACTGAAGAGAACAATGGCTCGCCTTAGAAATAGACAACCGGATCCGGAGGTGGAAGAGCTAAATGATAACCCTCATGATCCGATGCAAGAGATGATGACTCTGATAAGAGAGCAGAGAGATATGATCCGTGAGTTAAGGGAAGAGCTCAGGGAAGAAAGAGCTAAGAGAAATGAGGAAAGGCTCCAGTCTACTCACAAAGAGACCAGAGAGGAGACCCAACCGGAAGAGACAGCTGAGGGGTCGCATCGACCTCAAGAGTCCCCACCTCATATTGAGCATAATCAAGGGTCACATGGGGTGCCAGCTCAAAATGATGGAGACCTTAATTCTTGGGTGTCTAAATTCTGTAAACACATGCCTCCTGTGTTTATAGGAAGATTTGACCCTCAAGCAGCGGAGGATTGGATAATGAGACTAGAGAAGATCTTCGAGGTGCCTGAGTGCTCATCGGAAGTAAAGGCAAAGCTAGCTATCTATAAGCTAGAAGGAGATGCGGATCGATGGTGGCGAAACATTACTATGACCATACGCGCTCGGAATGTGCAAGTGACTTGGGAAGTGTTTCAAAGAGTTTTCAATGACAAGTTCTTCCCTAAGTCCGTGAGAATAGAGAAAGAGTCAAAGTTTCTGAAGATAAAGTAAGGGGACGATGAGACCTTTGACGAGTACTTGTCTTGGTTTGTTCGTTTATCCCGGTATTCCTCCTACCTTCGGCATAAAGATGATGAGGAGTGGAGCTTCGATATGCTAATTCAGGGTTTGAGGAGGGAGTTAAAGAAAAGATTGGCTGCCCGACAGTTTGACAAGTTCAACAAAGTGGTGGAAGAGTGTCGGATCACTGAGAACAACTTGAGGGAGATTAACCCAAATAAGGGTGGTGGTCGCGGTGACACTGGTAAGGGAAGCTCATCCCAGAAACGTAAAGACCAAGGGTTCTCATCCAAGGGCGGTAGTAAGAAACTGTACCAAGGTGGAGATCATGGGAATCAGGAACAGTTACCACAGTGGGTATGCCCCCGATGCAATAGAGCACATGCTAATAGAAATTGTGAAGGGCAATGGGTAAGCTTCCTCTGCAAGCAGCCCGGACATATGGCCAAAGATTGCAAAGGGCGACCGGTAGAGTTAAGGCCCAAGAGTCAAGTGAGAGTGTTCGCTATGACCCATGAAGAGGCAAGGAAATCTCCCAAATTAATCCAAGGTATTATTCTTCTCAATGGTAGTGTATTGCAAAATTTGATTGATTCGGGTACTAGTCATTCGTTCATAGCCTATGATTGTGTAAAGCACTTATGATTATATGTTCATAAATTGCCATTTGATATTGTTGTGTCAACACCTATGGGTGCTAAGACTGTGACAGCGGAAGCTTGTCTAAATAGTATTATAACCATGGAAGGGTTGGAGTCTACCGTTGATTTGATTTGTTTACCTCTGCACCAAATAGAGGTTATTTTGGGTATTGATTGGCGGATGGCAGATTGCCTTTAGAATGGGATGTGGGAATAGCTTCTGAGTTCTCAATACAATGATGTCTTCATCTAGAGACAACCAACTGGGAAGCGCTATCTACAGAGAATTCAAATTGGAAAGGGCTACCTGCGGATAATTCTGATAGGAAAGGGCTACCTACAGAGAGTTCTGATCGGAGAGAGCTACCTAGGGGAAGTCTGATCGCAAAGGGCTACCTACGGAGAGTACGATACCGTAGTATGAAGCCACCGTGATGACAAACCCTAGTGTGGAACTGACATGACGACAAACCCTAGAGTGCAGCCACCTTGACGATGAACAATGGACTGCAGTCGCCATGATGTTGACTCATAGACTAGCATTACATAAATGTTGGCTCTTAGTGATGGTGCATTGTATTAAATCCTACAATGAATAGGTTTTCTTGAGATAAGAAGTCATACGGTTTGGAAGGATTCAAGTTGAATTGGGCTAAGGTCTGGCACGAGCAAATAGAGATTGTGAATGTTGTTAGTGGTAGTGGGAGTTTCCTTTGGGACTCCTATTAAATCAATTTATTATTTCTAAAGCATAGATAAAGAGATAGAAGCCCAAACGAAGTGAATGTGACGTGTTTGAGAACTATAATGAATAGAAGCTCAAGACAGTGTGACTTACAGCATGTGAAATTCAATGTGAGCTGTTGTGGGGTTTGACATTGGTCATCTCTACCATTGGCCGTTGATATACCGATGTGAATGGAAATGTCATAAGGTAATGTGTATATGTAACCACGCCAAGCGCACTGCTTCTGGCTGACCCTGCTGAGGGAAACGGGTGGGGTGTAGGCAGGGTAGACACCGCTACTGGCTGACCCTGTTGAGGGATACGGGTGGGGTGTGACAATGAAAGTATACGCCATGCCAAGCACACTACCATCGGCCGAGCCCTCGGAGGGGGTATACGGGTGGAGTGTAGGCAGGGTGGGCCGTGATTGAAGGGTACTTCAGATAGAAGAGATTGAGATTCTGGAGTGGCCGGATATTGTTATTGAAACCCAAAATTCCCGGTTATCACTAGCGAAGCTGTTGGTGGGTGTACGAGTGAGGGAAATATTGTGAAAGTTAATATAGTATAAGCGAAAGTATAGTGGAAAACAGCAAAAGTTGAGATAAGTGATTAACGGAAGCTGTCGGTTACACGCAGTGAGTCTGCGATGCTTTAAGATATTCTCGGAAGGGGAAAATAATTTAATGACTGAGATTGAAGAGGCTTAAAGCCGGAATGAACAAGTGTATCTCATCCAAATAGTGATTGAATGAGGTGAAAACCTCTAAGATTGGGAAGCGAAGATCACACATTCGTGAGAGTGTCTCCGGGTTCGAGTAATGGTAAAGTGATTTAAAGAAAGAAATTGAGCCACGAAGTGGTGGTCCGTCTAAGATTCTGGTGCGAATCGGACCTGTAGTGTATTGTTAGTACAAATAGTCTTGAAGGGATTACCCTAAAGAGAAACAAATTGAGGAACGGAAGCCGTCGTGAAGAGGCGTTCGGAGTTTATGTCCTAAGTGGTGTAACAAATTTCGAGGACGAAATTTATTGAACAGGGGGACAATTGTAACGCCCCAATTTGTGATTAAGGGTTAATGATAATTATTGAGGATAATTATCGAATTAAAGTGAAATAACTATGTGTTTTGGTGGCAATATTAATTTATATGTCATAATTGATGGAAAATTTAAAGGATGGAATTATTGGCTCTAAGTTGGTGATTAATAGGGAAATTAATTACTAACTAAAAGAAAAATGAGAAGTGGGATTGAATTGCTAATGGAAGGATTAGATAAGTTAAATGGTGACTAAGTGTGGGAGAGCCAATAGGAGAATGACATGTGTCAAGGTTGTGGGTGTGTGTGAAGGGAGTAAAGTCAAAGTGAATATTTTAGTGTTTCTCTCTCCTCTCTTCCCTCTTTGTGCGCTGGCTTTGGTATGGGGGGAGGGATTGGATCATCATTTCTCTTCTTCTTCACTCCTCTTCACTCTATCACTCTCATCTCTCTCTCTTCTCTCCTCATTTTCGTCAGCCATTGAAGGCCAAAGGGAAGGAAAAAAAGCTTCAAACAGGTAAGGGAAATGTCTCCAAATGCTCAAACTTCCTTCTCTAATATTGATCCTTGAATGAAGAGCTTCATTGTGATGGTTGTAATGTGTTCATTGGTGTTAGTTTGTGACCTCGAGATTGTGAAAGTTGGAGAATTGAAAAGTCACTTTGAGAAAGTTAAAGAGGTAAGTGAAACCTATCTATCCATCTAAGTTTTGTGCCATTTGAGGTAGCTTTGAATTTCTGGGATTTATTGGCCATTTTCGAAAATAAGTGTCATTGGTCATTTGGCATGTTAAAGGTATAGAAATGGTATATTTGGAATGTGTATGGATAGATAGGATTGATTGGGAAAGAAAGGAATGAGATTGGAAAGTTTGGAAAGTTAGTGTTTAGTGTGACCATGGACCAAAGCATGCTAATGTAGTGGAAATTAGGTTGTTTAAATGGTTTTATTGGATTCCTTGAGTGTTTTAGTGTAAAGAATAGGCTTGATTGTTGATTTTGGAGCTATTGGTCACTTTGGTAGAAAATTGGAAATGCTGCCATTGAAAGTCTATTATGGGCAGTCTGTTTGTATTGGCGTTTTGAATAACCAAATGATTTCAAAAAATTGTGAAACTTTCCAATAGTAAAGTTCACATCCCAAGCTTCAAAATGAACATATATTTTGTGTCATTTCGTTTAGTATTCTGTGAGTTATGGTTGTCCAAAGTTTGGGATTGAAATAGAACTCTGTTTTGGGGTAGTGATGCGTTTTGTGTAATTCTGGGATTTGTAGGGTGATTTCCAGTATTGGTCCATATTTTTCTGGTAACGAGCACTTAAATAGCTTTCAATGGGCTTTGGGATCACCTTATTTAGATTTTTCTATAATTAGTTATGAATTTTTGAAGTTGCCTTGGCTGCAGCACAAAAGTTTCTGTGCGTGTTTTGGCCGCAGCCAGAAACCTTCTGTGCGTGTTTTGGCCGCAGCCAACACCTTGTTTTCAGCACCTTGGGATTTTGAAAAGTGGTTTCCAACCCGGTGTTTCCCAATCCTTTAGGGCCTTTATTAGAGCCAATTGTAGCTTCTAAAGGGTCATTATTGATAACCAAATCTAAGTGTTTTGAAGTCATTTGAGTATTGGAATATGTAATAACCTATCGTCCTTAATGACTTTAGGATTTGATATCTGCCCGGAGTATAGAAGGCCTGTGCCTGCTCAAGGAAGGAAAGACAAAGGTAGTAACACTTTATCCTATATCATGTGTATTGCATTGCTTGTTTGCATTAGTCATCGATTACAGTGAAAGTGAAGGGGACGTGGCGAAAGCCTGGACTCGAATAAAGATAAAGTGAAGGGGGCGTGGCGTAAGTCCGACCTCATATATAGTGAAGGGAATGTGGCGAAAGCCCGGTCTCGAATATTGATTGCTGCATTGTGATATATGTGACTTGCTTTGTATATATGCATCATATAAATAAACTGTTGCTACTGGGATTCTCTAGAATCTCATTCTTTCCAAATAACATTTGTAGACAGGGCAAGTGGATCGAAAAGCAAGCAAGTGGATAAGGGCGATTAAGGCTGCCAGCGGTAGTCTTAGTTAGATATTTTGGTTGTATATCGAATTGGTTTTCATTTTGGATCAATATAAATATATTATATAGATCATAGTACTATAGTTTTGTGTAATCCCCGGTATGAATACTGAGATGGGCGATGATGCCCTGAACAATATTTTGGATTAAATGTTATTATTCCGGGTGAACGTCGGGAATTGTGCTGATACTCTGATATTGTATATGTAACAGACCAAACAGGCCATTTGTTTTAATGAATGAAATGAATGGAGATCCAGTTGTACAGTTTCCGTAAAAAGTTTTTAATTGTTCCGGATTTCTCATTCAATTATTAAATGTGATTAAACACTAATCCCGACCTGATTATCGAAGGGGGGTTACATCAATAATACTTTCGTACACATTTTTCTCAATGTGCATAACATCAAGAAAATGTCTCACATCTAGGTTACATCCAATAAGGCAATTCAAAGAAAATGGACCATTTCTTCCACCCGCTTGTCCCAACATCCCCTACAAAAGGTTTGCCAAATAAACATTTTATATCTTTCACCTTTTGATATACCTATTCATTGGTCAAAGGTTGAGGTGCCCTGTCCTCTTCTGATTTCCCATTGAAATGTTTGTTTTAAACCCCGGTAAGGATGATCTCAAAGCAACCATCTTCAATGTCCCATATAGAAATTCTTTATGCCATGCTTCAATCTAATTGAATGCATACCCTCTTAAGAAATTGGACATCCAATTTGGCCGTTAATATTATATCCAGACAAATTACCATATGCAGGAAAGTCATTGATAATGCCAAAGAGTGTGGCTCTCAAGTTGAATGTTTCTTCCTTGTAAGCATCATATACCACAACCCCATCATCCCACAAACACTACAAGTCTTCAATTACTGGAGCTAGATAGATATCTATATTATTCCCAGGTTGCTTGGACCTTGAGATTAACATGGACAACATGGAGTACTTACTCTTCATGCATAGCTATGGAGGAAGGTTGTATATAAACAATATTATCGAGCATGTAATGTGGGTACTGCTTTGCATGCCAAACGAGTTCATCCAATCAGTAGTCAATGCAAGGCGTAGGTTCCTATCATCTTTAGAAAATTTAGGGTGGTTCAAATCAAAATTCTTCAAATATGGAGAATCAGTAGGATGTCGCAGCATGCCGTCATCTGTTATTTCATCTACATACTACCTCAAATTTTTTAAATCTTCATTTATCTTATGATTACTATCTAAATAAGTTTCAGTTTGTCATCAAATTGCTTTTTGCAAAAGTTAATACAAACATAAATCACATTACACCATTTGACTTCAACAGGCCTACTTGAATTAGCGTTGGGAAAGCATATACACGCAAAGTTGAAATAAAACTCCTCTCATGTACTTACCTCATACACCGTAAATCATGTTAGAAAAACAATTTCTATTTGAGTTTACAAAAGCCAGATTAGAAAAAAAAAAGTTGCTTTTGTCCCAAACAAACCCTTGTAAGACGAATGCAAGTTGGTGTCAAGCATGCTAGAAGCTTTGAGCTCAATTATATTCAAGTTTGTATGGCCATGCAAGCCCACTTTTAAGTAGGTGCCTCTCACCCCATAAATATACATGCGAGGGGGGGTCCAAAATGTGTCATGAGTCAATTGTTGAATGTATCTTTGCCAACAAATTAGTATATATTTTCAATTTTTGTTATATCATTAAATTGATTGAAATGATCATATTATAATTTAATTAATTTTATAATTCTAAATTTTTACAATAATTTTAAATTTAATTTCTTACTTTCATTTATTTAAACTTATTCATAATGTAATCTCTTAAAAACGTAACCAGAAGCCAGATATAAAATGAAAGAAATATGATCCCGGGCTCAATCTTGTAATTCAAGTGTTTGAGGGATTCCATATATGGTAAAGCTACAATGTGCTCTCCCTTCCATTGGGCGGCCCGTGTCTATGATTGTAAGTTTGTAACAAACTAACCATATTTGACACTAATCACAGGGCCAGGCAAAACTGTTCAAACATCCCAAAAGAGAGTGGTTGGTTATCTTGCAAATATATTTTTTTAATTTCAATTTAATTATAAGATTATAGAATAATATTGTGATAAAAAAGAATAATATAATTTAAAAATGTTATATTAATATTTCAATTTCATAATTTAAAATTTTTAAATATATTTCACTCAACACACATTTATTAAAAAAATCGCTCAAATTTTCGACCTAGTTTTTAATATTTTTTAAATAAAAATATACTTAAATCTTTTAGCGTCAAATTTTAATTTTTTTTTGGTAAAGATTAAATTTATATTTTATTAATAAATATAATTTTAATAGATAATTTATTAATTAAAAATGAAAAAAAGAAGAAGAAGAGAAGAGACTGGCCTTCGGAGGGTGATTCGAGAAGTGAAGAAACAAATTGAATGCCAAAGACCATACACTAGTCTCTTCCCTGAAGACAGTTGCTCACACTGCTGACTCCCGCGTTCTTCGCTACCGGTAGCTTGCTACTTCTTCTTCCACGTCCACTTCAATGCCACTTTCTTCACCAATTGCTCTTTTAATCACTCTTCATTTCTCTCTCTGGTTTTAGAACTTCGCTGCGAACTCTGAGCTTGCTTCATGGATAAGGTCAGTACAATGTACTTGACTTTGAGTTCAATTTTGTGTTTCTTTTCGAATATCTTCCGATTCTGTCTCCATTTTTTCCGATTATCTAGTACGAGATAGTTGGGGAGATTGGTCAAGACGCCTATGGTGAGGTTTACAAGGCTTGTCATCGCAAAACAAATGAGATAATGGCATTGAAGAAAATTCAATTAGAGCAGGAAGATGAGGGAGTGCTTTTCAAAGTGAATCAAGAGATTGCTGTCTTGAAAATTTTGATTCATGAGAATATTGTTAGGTATAGTTTCGTTTCTGAGTCTGTTAATTTCGTTAATTTGCGTTGATCAATGAGATTGTACTCAAGTATGTATGCTTTCAACTTACATGAGTCTTTTATTGGATGATATGAATTCTTTTATTTAATAATTTTGCGTATGTACGGGTTGTCAATTGTGACATGATTCGTTAAGCAAGAACGCTTGGTCTGAGGACAGAAAAAAACTGCTAAGTTCAAAGTGAGCCTGACCAAGAGGTATCTATGGTGAATTAATGCTGCAGTAGTTAAGAACTGATCTAGTTCATCCATTATAATCGTACATATGTATGATATTGTATAAGCTGATACTTAATGCGGCATCCAGATATCACTATCACAATCGTTTGATTAGTATTTATAACTTGGTGTTCATCTTTTGACAAGCTGTTTCAAGATATCATTTGAGTCCTACTGTTGTGAATTGCGCATGCAGGTGGAAGTAGATTGCAAAAATGATGCTTATTCTAAGTTCATTATTTTGTCCAAACAATTATAAAGTACCGATACTTGAAAGCTGAGCCTTATTGTGTACAATGCATATCTGACACTCAGATGACATGGCACTTCATATCATGTTGCATTTAAACGCTACATATCTGTCAGTGTTGCAGTGTTTATTTTGTGTCTTGAATGGTTGGATCTATACTAGTATTGGTGTTTCGCCAAATGGTTTCCCATACCCCACTATGTTGATGCCATTTAAGCAACATAAATTGTATTCAGGTTGTTTTGAAGGCTATCTAGAAGACACACTTGTAGGGTGTTATGCTGAGCTGTAAAAAATAAGATAGGGTGGTCCAATTGGATTCTTACTATTTTCACCATATTAGATTTCCTCTTAAGTTTGTTGCTTCACTAAATTTCTTCCTTATTGTTCTTCTACCTTTTCAGCCAATCCATATTGGCCTATGCTTGATGGCTATGTGAATGACAGGTTATGGGATGCAAAACGCATTGAGAAGAGTTTCTATCTGTATTATGAGTACCTGGACTTAGATCTGAAGAAGCACATGGATTCATCTCCTGACTTTGAAAAAGATCATCGACAAATAAAAGTGTGTAACTACTTTCTTATATTGGTGGTGTTTGAGCTTTGTATGACTAAATTTATGATTACCTCAATTGTAGGTTTGGAACTCACTTGAAAAAATGAAAATAATATGTAATGATTTATCAAGGAAATTAAATCAAGAAGAAATTTTATGCTTTTCTGTGCCTTTTCTTGTGTTTCCATATATCAAATGAAGGGAAAAAATAAGTGAACATTCAAAATACTCATGTTGTTGCAGCAAGCATATCTCTGCCTTTCAAAGTGAAGGTCCTTACTCATTGATTCATGCTTCCCATGTTTTGTGACGAATGACTTGGTTAAATAGATATTACCTGATTGGTATTATGTTGTGCAAAAGTATCCTTTTTCTAAAGACAAGTATTAGGGTTATTAAGTATGGCCAACTGACCATAGTTGAACTCCTAAACGACTAGAGGTTTGTTAATAAGCAGAGGATTGGGAGTGTATTATATGGAGTCATACGCAGTTTATTATTTCTTAGTCATCCTTTATCATAATCTGGAATAATTTATCTTGTAGTTATTCTCTATTTTCATATTATTATGAACAAAAGTAGAGAGGACCCAAGATGACGTGTGTAAGTTTTATGTGAGCAAGCCATATTTTTTCTGCTCTTTTCTCGAAATATAAATGATAGCAAACTTGGTTTGAGAGAAGACTATGCCTTTAATATCTTTCATCAGAACTCAAACTAATTCCTTGACCAAATTCTAGTGCTGCTTTTGACCTAAAGCTTGTTACTCAGGGAGCATAAGTGTTAGTTGCTCTGGTCATTGAAGGTTGTTTGTTGGTTAAGCTCGTCATTGCTTGATTGAGCTTTGTGGTTGTTGTTTTGACTACAAGTTGCTGACTGAAGTAGGTGGCACAAGTTTGTTATTGTTGTTTGACATTATAAAACAACAAAGTGAGTTGTAAACTTCTTTACTGGATTTGGATGGTAGTGGGTACCTGAATGAGGAACTGATACATAGTTGTAATAAAAGAAGTGGAGTTAATAGGGTGTGTTGCAGTTAATAGAATGTTATATAAATAAGGCAGAGGGATTACTCTGTGCCATGTGTGTATTGTGATGATCATAATCAGTTGAGCCCCATTCTCTAGTTCTCTCTTCCTCTCGTCCTCTTCTCCCCTTCTCTCCCTTTGTTTCCTTTCTTTGTTCTTTATCCCTCTTTCTCTCTCACTTATTCCCTATTACAATTTTATATCATTGGTATCAAAGTTCCTCCATCCTCTATATACTTGACCCTTGAAGGCAAGGGTCTTTTGGGGAGGGGGTGTTGATTGTAATAAAAGAGGTGTGTTTGGGTTGGTTGTACACTAGTCTGTTGTGGGGTGTTAGGTAGTTAATAGAATATATATAAATGAGGCAGAAGAATTACTGTGCCATGTGTGCATTGTGATGATCATAATGAATTGAGTCCCATTCTCTGGTTCTCTCTTCCACTTCTCTCCTTTTTCTCCCTCTCTTCTCTCTAGTTCCTCTGTTTCGCTTCTTTCTCCATCTTTTTCTCTCATTCCCTATTAATATTCTATATCAGAAACCCAAGAAATGGAACTAGCTGAGTACTCCTTTGGTGAAGTAGATCAAAGTCTTCTGGAAGCTGTGTTGTTGCGATTAGATTACGTGGCTGAGAAGAGCAACTAGGCAAGTGTTGATTAGGTAACTCAGAAATTCGGTTGAAGAATTATGGATCTGTGTCTTGTCTACTGAGGACATTGTCAGAGGTAGTACTAGTTACTGATAAGTTTTTATGTTGTTGCATAGTGTCTAGTTGTTCTCATCTAGATGCATTTTCTTTTTTAAATTAGTTGCCTTATGCAACTGTCCCAGTATTGATGCATTTCATGTTCAAATTTGGGTGCATATTCAGTTTCCTAATCTAGAACCTAGGTATGTTTTCATATTTAAAGTTAGTGTTAATCGTAACAAGCTGCATTTTGTGTTAAACTTAGTGGGAATATTCAGATGTCTATCTAAGTGAAACTCCTAAAGGATTCTGTCTTATGATTATCTAGAGGTTCAGGATTAACATAATCCAGAGTCTTAATTCATTGTTAGCTAGGAGTTTATCTTGTAGGTAGTCTCTCACTTCATTCATATTATTACTATTACTATTATATAAAAAGAGAGAGGGACTACATTTTGTGTGTGAGACATAGTTCTGGCTGTGCAAGCTTCTTCATTCACATGTTTAATTATTTATTCTGGGTCATGGAAACTGATATTGAATTGAAATGCAATAACACAAATATTGGCCTAACGGACCTACTAAATTTAAATTTGAGTGGGTTAATTATTTATTCTGCAGATGTTTCTGTATCAAATTCTGTGCGGCATTGATTACTGTCATTTTCATAAAATTCTTCATCGAGACTTGAAGCCACAGAATTTGTTGGTAGATCGACGCACTAATTCAATAAAGCTTGCAGATTTTGGATTGGCCAGCGCACTTGGAATTCCTTTCAGGACCAAAACAAATGAGGTTTGACTATGTTCTCCCATATCTAAGCTTTTGTTCATCTATGGAGACGTTAATATAGATAGGCACTCTGATAAAGAAATGAGTGAAATGTATGCTGCATTTTAAAGTCGAATTATGTATTGTTCAGACTCAATGCCTTCCTCAAGAATGCCAATCAGAGAAATAATTCATATAAGAGACAAGAAAAGAGAGTTCCTATATTAAACATACAAAGAAATTGGGGTAAAATGTTAAAAAAGAACATTAGTTCGATAGTGTTTTCTAACTCATGGGCAAATTCATAAGGGAAAACTGCCTGATAAACCAGGAGTTGAAATCCTATGACGCCAAATAAATTACTGTCTCCCAAAGATAGTGTGGAGAACAAGTCTCTTGTTGAAAACCTGCATGAATTTAGTTCTCATCATAAAAAACCTACAAGCCAAGGGAAACAACATGCTGCGAGAGGATTGTGTTCCTTTATCTTTCCAAAGCCTTTTTAAATTCACTGCTGAAAAGTGACCTAAAGAGGCTGAACAGTTCGCTTCTCATTAAAACATGCTGCTGGAGGGTTGTGGTCCTTTATCTTGCTAGAGATAAAGTGACCTGCAAGCCAATGGAAGCAACATACTGCTAGAGGATTTTGTTCCTTTATCTTGCCAAAACTTTTTAAAATTCACTGATGACATGTGACCTAAAGAAGCTAAACTGTTCACTTCTCTTATAAAATCCCAACAAGACATTGTTCATGCTGTCACCCTGCGATGGGGGGAAAAGGTTATTATGTGTCTTGCCACTCTGGAATACATAGTGGAAACATTGAGAGAAATAACTTTGCAAGAGTCTCTGTCAAAATTTCAAGTTTAAAGTAAAGCTAACCTATAAACTCCAGAGTTTATGTCTCACTAATTCTAAAGAAAATATTTGTGCTCATAAAAAATCATTCAAAATTTATCATTTATGGGAAAAACTAATTAAGAAAGTAACAGGCAATAACATATACAGTTCTTCATAAATTTGGGGCGAGGTTAGCAACTAATAAAGGTCTCAAAATAGAGAAACAGTTCAAAGCGATACAATAGAAGGGCTTGATGTTGGGACTTTAAGAAAGGGAGCTGTGGGAGACAAGAGGAACAAAGGGACCTGCTTGCTTTTGTGATTGAAGACCTTGCTACAGAGTACTCTTTGTTGAGACAGATATGGTAGCTTGTTCCAAAAGAGGGGACAGGAAGCTTGCTGGAACGTGGAATTTGAAGCAGATTGTAGAGGGCTTGACTGGCTTGTTGCAGATATATTGCAAGGGGGCTAGGTGATCTAACTTAAAACAAAGGTGACTGTCTTTTGAAGTTTGGTTGTTGGGATTCCTCACTTTTGAGCCAGGTTGGCTAAGAATCAGAGAAAGTAAGGGGCTGGTGAAACTAAAATTTAAAACATTGGAGGTTGACTTAATTTCCTAGTTTAACTCTTAAACTGGTCTATCCTGCCTTTCATAATTGTTTGAAGAGATAAGTGAATGATATGGCATTATGTATTTCACTAATAGGGTGCAAACTGAAAGGATTAGACCTTTTTCACTTTTTACTACTGTTTACATTGTGAATAGCATTGTGATATTTGCAGTTTATATATATATATATATATATATATTTTTTCCCTTTCACGGTGGGAAGTCATTACATGATTTTTCAATCTGTGGAAAGCTAATCTCTCATTCCTTGAAATAAGAAGATAGGCTACATTTAAATCCATTTTGTCCAAGATACCGCCACATTGTTAAATTAGATGTAGATCTTGCTTATTACACGGACTTTGAAGAATTAGATCTACTATGTATGGCTAATAAATAGTGCGGCTTGCTATATATTTTATATTTCATTTTGATAATTATTTCTCCAAGTGTAGCGAACTATACAAGTTTACTAATTTTTATATTGTGGAAAATTTTATTTGAACATACTCAAAAAATACATGAATGGAAAAATCAAAAAATGAATTGAAAAAAATAATGTTTTAAGTAAATTTAGTCAATTACAAGATTGTTATAAAAGTATTTAATATTAAAATTAAAAAATAACATTTATTGAATTTATCTTTAATTAATGTAAATAATATTATGGATGCAAAAAATGAATAAATCTTATTTAATGTTTTAAAATTGTTAAATGTTAATGAAATAAATGATTTTATTTTATCAAAAAAAGTAAATGATTTTACAGATATATATTATTTCAATGTGTTTTTTGTTTTTGTCCGCTGTATTATTTCAATGTCACATCTTCAGTGGAAGAAACCAATATTTTCTTCAAGGGTATTCTAGTCAAACGGATGGTTTCAGAATTTTAGAGATCTGTGTGTATTTTTATAAAAGATCAGCGGGCTATATTTAATGAGGAAAAAGGAGAGTAATTTACCTCCTAAATTCATTGAATTTTATATTCATTTAATTGATAGATTGACGAAAGTTGATCATTTAAGCAATATCAGAATGTTTAAAAAAACCCATGAGAATCCTCTGTCAAGAATTCATTACAGTAACTTTGTGGTTATTTTTCATTTATTCATGTTTCTTCATCTATAATATTGGTGGCTGTTTGCAGGCGGGGACACTATGGTACAGAGCTCCAGAAATATTGCTTGGATCTCAAAGGATTTCTACCCAAGTGGATGTTTGGTCTGTGGGCTGTATATTTGCAGAGATGATAAACCAGCGACCATTATTTACAGGGGATTCTGTGATTGACGTAATGCGGAAAATATTCAGGTATCAGGGTTTTTATAGTGAATTCTTAGTTTACGGAAATTATATGAAAACCTGTTTGCTAAGACCTTGGCATGTGATGCCTTCTAACTTTGATTGTGCCATCTACGTAAATCCCTTAACCTTGAACTGCTCAGTCACAAGAAACTCCCTTCTGTTAGTGCTCTTAATGATAGGATGATGCCATTCTTTCAATCTCAAAGAATCTCTTTTATGGCCAAGCTAAAGTAAACATTGATTCCCTGTAATTTGAAACTCTGTTAAAGGAACAAAGAGTATTGTGCAAATGGGTTAAAATCCCAGCATGTGATGCAAAACTGACCCTCACACACTTCCATTAATACAAACAGAGGGATATGGGAGAGAGAAAAAGAAACAGATAGGGGGAGGAAAGAGATGAAGAACAGAATAGTGCGGGAAGACAGAACTTAAAACTTCAAGGGGGAAAGAGCAAACTGAATTCTCATAGGCTGCAAATTATCATTCATCAAACTCTATACAAATGCTAACTAGTAGCTATTTATAAAGTCAAAAGATATAATATCCTAAAGTTTTCTTCTTATGAAGGAAACATTCAAAATAAAATAACACTAAAAGGATAAGGCATACACATTCTGCCACTTGCTAAAATATATAAAAAGGAAAATATAAAAGTAAAATAGGTTTCCTTCTGTAGTAGGTTTTCTCAAGGTATACTAATTCTCATATCCTATCAATGTGAAAGTACATGGGGTATTACCCATGGCTCATGGTTGAAAGTTGGTGGAGGCTTTTACCATGTTAATATGGAATTATCATCATGAGTCTTGTTGCTTGTTATTCTTGGAGGATTATCCTTCTTTTTTGTACTTTTTTCTAAAACAAAAGTCTTAATCAATTCTTTAATCAATAAAAGCATCTGCACGAGGGATGAAGAATGTTACAATAATTGCGGATGCTTTAGAGTATGCATTGTCATTCCATCTTTTTCTTTTTACCCTACAGACTCCTTCATATTTATGATTACTTTTCGTTACATTATTATGAAAGGTCAAACCAATGAAATATTTCGTGGGGGTGAAAGTATGGAGACCTTTGTATTGTATGGGCTGGCAATCTACTGCTTAGATTATCTCTTGTGAAGTTTCATTTGGTCTTATTCATGTTCTGTAGTATGACCCTTGTTCTTTTCTTGACGATTATCAAATCTTTGCAATTTACTTATTGCAACTTGTGACTTGCATAATAGGTCCTTACTAGTCATCAGTTATTGCTAGAGCCTTGAGAATTTTAGTTGAGGCGAGGTGTTCATAAAAATTTGCCTCGAGGATTTTACCTCCGATATTTGACAACATAGTGTGTTTTTTTGGGGTTGTTATCCTGGCTGAGGTCGCTCTCAGGTATGCTTGGCTTGGGTCTTGCAAGTGATGGGGTCTTCTGGGCAAAAACATACAACACCTATTTCAGGCCAAAAGAAAAAAAGAATAGGGGGAACAAAAGAAAAAATAAGTTAGGGCAAGGTTTGTGGCATGTGATGTGTGCTTCTGAGATGTTTGTTACGGTACCAAGGAAATTAAGTTATGTTGCCCTTTTTTTACTGTACATTAATAAATTTTCTTCCCAGAAGCCTGGGTCATGGCTATATAATTTGATAGTATTATTCATATTTCATTTGCATGCCAATATGATGTATAGAGTCAGTAGAATTTCGTAATGGTTTCTTCGCTGAAGGTTTAATTTATATTATTTTCTTCCATACCTCCTATCTTATTGATTAATGTAACTTGTGCAGTATATAACATGGTGACAGTCGGGGTTTTTTAGTCACCATCCATATTATCTTGAATGCTGTTCATTTTTAGTCTCTCTTAATTGCCTGACTAAAGAGGGAAATGGTGGTTCGGATTTGTGAGTTTAGTTATATTTACTGACAAATAAAAGCTAGCCAAATATATTTGAAGTATTGAACAACTGGGAAAGAATTCAGAGAAATTTTGCACTATATTTGCATAATTACATCATAAAATTATTTATGCTTCTAAACAAACGTGCTATTGCTTATATGAAGTACCGTGGGCAAACAAAGTGAGTTGTGGCCTGGAAAGTGGTCATTCCCTGCTCCTCAATCAACCATTCCCAAGTGGGAACCAAAGGTAATTAATTCTATGTCATTCTGTTGTTTTAAGTTACATGAACATGAATTCTTGATTGGAAAAAAAAAAAAACAAAAAAAAGTATTCTTATAATCTGCATTGTTAACTTGCACTAAGGATTATTATTACTTTTTATTTTTTTTAAAACAAAAACTGTGCAGGACCTGGCAAGTGTTGTTCCAAATCTTGAGCCCGCTGGCATTGATCTTCTTTCTGTAAGTGCATCATCATTCAGATAATTATGGGGATAAAAATGAACCCAAATATTTTGTATATAGTGCCATCAGTGATTAGTTAAATTGCTTTCTGTTGTGACACAGTAGAAACAAGCAAAAACTAGATAAGGGCATAAAGAAGCAAGAATATAGAGACTGCATAAAAGATACTCCCTCCGGTCCATAATGTAGAACTTAATTGGAGAGTTGATTTTAGTCCTTAATATAAGATCTATTTCTCCTAATTTACTCCTATTGATGCTTCTTCAATAATAATCAAGTAAGAGAGAGTTGGAGTGAATTAAAGAAGATGATTAGGGTATTTTTGAAAAAAAATATATTATATTAGCTAACTTAACTTGCTTTCTTAATATAATAAAATTAAGTAAATATGTCTTATATTAAGGACTAAAGGGAGCAAGATTGTCACATTAGTTTATGGTAGTAAAACCAATGTGACCCTGATGAAAGCTTGGAGAGCATGATGTTTTGGATAGGTTAACCAATGCAGAAATGGTGGTGATGTGAAACTTTGATAGAGTCACACTCCAATAGCTAGCCTATAAGGTTGGTAAACTCAGATCTATTTAAACCCCACATTAGAACTTGATAGAATCTCTGGCCCAAAAAAAAAAAAGGAAAAAGAAATTGATAGAATCTCCCAGAATTATTTGAACATAGATAATAATGAGATGAGTCCTACTACATTCAATGCAAATGAGTTGAATTATAACACAGCAATTCTCACAAGCAGTGAAGCAGTAGAATAAAGAAAGTACGGTAGCAGAAATATACGTGCAGCAAATAGCAATCACATGTAGAAAACTCCTTAGCTTTTGAGAACTTGGATTTTTCCCAATCCATTACACTCAGTTATCACATTCTTACCCTTCAGACCTTCTAACAGTATCTCCCTATAGAATCTTCTGGAATACATCTAGACCCTATTTCTCAGTTAACTCTCCACCGGTCTCTCTCCCTCTTTTTTCTTTCTCCTAAAAATTTCAGACTTAACCGTACCTGAACCCCGTTATACTTGTGTGGGACTCAAGTTTCATAATTTGCAATAAGCGATAATATTTCACCATGTTTCACGTGTCCTATACCACATGTTAAAGGGAGAGAGGAAGAAAGTGGAGGATGGTGAAAGGCTCTAATACCACTGATATGAATCTTCAGGAGAGCCATACTTCCATTAACCAAAAGAAAAGAACCAAAACAAAGAGTAGCTCTGGGTCGTGGCTCTACTAAAGGTTAATATCAGCTGGGCGTAGGTCCAAAAATTCCATGTGTTGCTACTTGTTAGTTAGTTCATTTGGTATATTCCTTCCAGTTATCCCTGATATAGTTCAACTGAACTAAATTTTGAACGGAGGGGAAAAGTTCCTTTTTTTTTGGTTGGCTCTTCTCATTAATTTGAATCCGTGCATGTTGCTTATTTATTTATTTCTGATGTTCTTTTAACTATTAGTTCCCTGGTGGAGATTTAACTTCTTTATAGCAGATTTACTTCTGCTGTATGGTGAGATTGTCGGATATTATCTAACAAAATTTTTTTTAATCATTCATCGGGGTTACTCGTTCCTAATTACATATACTAGTTCAATTCTTCTTTTGCGTATAAGTTTCATCCAAATCACATATAAACATATACTTTTCATATGTTAATTCTCTAAATCATATCCTTTGAGCTTTGTCTACCAATTGTTTTTTAAGTGCGTGAGATTTTATTCCAGGGTATGCTTTGCATAGATCCCACCAAAAGAATTACAGCCGAGGACGCTCTTAAGCATGAGTACTTCAAAGACATTAACCCTTCCCTTGGAGGGGAAGAAAAGTTGGGAGGAAGGAAAAGAAGAGGAGATAATAAGAGGAGAAGATAAAGAGGGAGAAAAAAATGTCATCACTAATCTGCACTGTGACCCCTTCTTCTTCACAAGGATGTCTATAAAAACATAGCATAAGTGGATTGTTTGGGCTTTGATGTTGCCCTGGTTTTTCTTCTATAGTGATTGAAGTTGGTAATAATTCCCATACTGGTTCTTAGAGTGTTATCATACCACTGGCTACTTCTTCATGTCTAGGAGGAATATATGACCCCATGGGACATTTAAATTCTGATGTAGTGCTTTTGCCCTCCATTGCACATCATAAATGATAGTTTTTTAGCAATACCGTTTGTTCATTTTAGTTTAAATATTTTGGTTTCTCTAGTTACTTGAAAATTTCAAAGGGGAGATGGCTCTTAGATCCCAAAAGTTCAATTTAATACTCTATCCGGTCCCTAATATAAGACACATTTATTTAATTTGATTAGATTAAAAAAGTTAGTTAAGTTAGTTGATGTGACATATATTTTTTTTAAAAATCATAATCATTTTCCTTAATTCCCTCATTATTCTCTTTCCTTCTTGATTATTGTTGAGGGAGTATCGATAGGAGTAAATTAAAACAAAAAAATTGACAAAACTGGAGGGAGTAACAATAAGGTCTTTTGAAAATTTTGTTAAAGAACGAGTTGCAAAATATTGATGTTGATAGTTGTAAATATAAAATTCTCAGTTGCAAATCATTAGGAATGATATATGCGATTCAAATGTCTACTTTGTAATAAAGATTCTCAAATTTATTTATAAATGTCTGAATTGATATTTTTAATTTATTTTTCACTAAATTTGTTTAGAAGTAACGGCTATGTAATTTATCTTTTAAGAACTAAATGTTATTTCCCCAAACCTTAATTATCCCTCTGGACTATAGTCAAAAGACATGCAATATTTACCGACTGTTAGAAATAGTATAAGTAGTATTAAGTTTTGAAAATAATCTCTCTCTTATAGTCAAAAGAAATGCAATATTTTCAAAAGACACTTGAATGTTCAAATTTATAGGTAATCTCTTTTATAAAGAATCCTTATAAGACATTTTACTTTTTTCAAAAAAAAAAATATCAAAACTAATCTGGCAAATAAATCGATTGCACAGAAAGTTAAAATGGTTAGTAACACCATTCCTAATTAATCAGCAATTTCCTAAGAATATCATTTAGACTCAGCATATTTAAATACCACATTTTACCCTCCAAAAGTTCTCTCTCAAAATCCACATTTGAGGCCGAAAACCTCTGTTGCCAAAATGAATAATACTTACCCATACATCGTAAATCACAATTAAAATCAAATTCTAACAAAGTTGCTTAAGGCTTTGATCAAATGAACAATAATACTTCAAACCTCAATACTTTCAATAAGAAAATACTTATCCTTAGCGAAAAGTTATAATAAAAATGGACTTGTCTGGTAGCTTTAACTGGAAGCATGAGCAAGTTGGCATTTTACTTTAAAGCCCACACATGCATATTCATTTAATTCAGTTAAGTCTTTGAGAGCAATTGCTTTTTATTTTAATATTTCTTTCGCAGTGAAAGTACCATTTTTCTAAGAAAATAATTTTATTTATATGTAATATTTTTAATTAAATATATACAATTTTATTATTTAGATAGTTTTTATTTTTAACATATCAAATTGTATCCATAAAATATCATATATCATCAGCCGCTAGCCTTTTTTTTTTTTTAGTAATTACATATTTAAAAAATTAATTTATATAATCCAATTAATTTTTTTTGCCAGATATAATCCAAATAATTGAATTCATAAAAATTGCATCTAAATTCTTTTTTTTTTTATAATAAGTCAAAATGAAATTAATAAACAATGATTATGTCCCACAAAGTTTATAAAACATATATAATTATCAAAATGCTCGGAGAAATACTTATAAAAACTTGTAAGAAATGACTTGAATAAGAGACACCATGAAATCACACAAGAGAGCCAATATTTCCTGCCATGTGATAGAAGATTGAAGTTGAGGACCTATGGAAAGATTCATGGAACATCTTTCAATACATATGATTGACAAAGCTAGATAAGATTTAGGGTGTATTTAGTTTGAGGGAAGGGGAGGGTATGTTACTTTATTTGGTTTGTTAGAGTAGAGGAGATCCTTTGTTTTGTTTAAAGGGAGAGGAGGGAATTAAAAGACCCCCCCCCCCCCCAAAAAAAAAAACCAAACACACCCTTACGCTTGAGAAGGTTAGAATTGGAGATCCATAATAATGATGCTCTCAAGTAGCTAGATAGAAATGGAGGACCTCGGATAGTATTATTTTTCCAAAGAAACTCAATAAGTGGGGCTCCATGGAAGCAAATGTATTATTGGCAAAACGATGCTTCATCCATCTTGAACTATAGGACTTGAGATCATTAAGGGTATTGGGTGAGAAATTCTATCTGAAGGATCATCTTTGTTGGCGAATGCCAACTCTAAATAAGCAATCAAGCCATTAATTTCCCCTTGATGGAAAGCTGAGTTTCTTTTTCTTCCAAATCACATTGAATAGACAAATAATTTCGTATAATAAGCCTTTATGATTTTGTCGATAAAGTTTCGACACAGTTTCTTTTAACCAACGTAACCTTTTAGGTCTTGAAAATCCTAGGCAGAGAATCTAAAGTGTGTGTATCATGTTACAATAATTAACTTCTAGCTAAAGTTCCATTGGGCAAATACATTTGGCAAAGATTTTAAACTTATCATGTCATCTATATATAAAGAAGAGGCAAAGAGGTCCAAATCAATAGACTTGCCTAGTGACATGATGGTTTCCTATAAGTGGGAGGTCGTGAATTCAATCCTACTTATAACCTTATGTCATTAGTGTTTGCCCATCTAATTTAAAGATAAAAAAAAAAATAGAGGTCCAAAATTATAACCCTGACCCACATAAAAATCTAAGCAATGATTTCCTAAAAGATGTGATGACTTGGCAAATAATTTCTTCCCATAATATTGATGCCTTGGATAAAAAAAAACTAAATTATCAGGTGATGGATCCAGAACATGAGTTAAAGGCGTATAATATATTTCCATTGAAAAAGACATTACATGAAAGCAAAAGCTGACACAAAAATAGTCAAATTAAAGATGCATGTTTAAAAGGTGTGGAACCAGTATGAAAATAAAAGGTAGGTTTTGGGGAAAATGGCAATGATTCAGTACTTGGTTTCTCTAACATCTCTATCAACTTTAGTCATTGAAGGCCTCTCTATTGGATTTTCTTGAATGCACCGTAAACCAACCAAAGACATCTTCCTCTCCAATTGTAACATTGGATTGCTCATCATCGTCACCACCGTAAATCCAATAAAGCAAGTTTATTATTTCGCTAGTGAATTTCTTCCTTCCTCTTGCTAATTTAAGGACTAACATGCCATAACTGTACACATCAGATTTCTATGAAACTCCACCATATGCTGATGGATAAAGGAGTTCTGGTGCATTGTATCCTATATTGTCTTTTGTGACCATTATTGATATGTTACTTTCCTTTTTGAGTACTATGGCGAGCCCAAAATCAGATATTTTCAGTTGAAAATCTTCGTCTAGAAGAATATTTTGTGGTTTGATGTCAAGACGTAAAATTCTTAAGCGACGTCCCCCATGATGCAAGTATTCTAATCCTCGAGCAATCCCAGTTGTGATTAGTTGCTTTATACACAATTCCATAATTACCGTCACCTATTTTTGTTGTGAATGAATTTGTCATTCTTAACACTTCTGAATAAGTGTAATTTCTTGCCACATGCATATCATGGCACATTACTCTTGACTCCCAAAGAGTCACAATCAAGAGTGCCAATATACCACCAACAAGCTCTACACTTCTTTTCAAACAATTTGCTGCTCTAAAAAAAACTTTTGTAAGTTGTTTGGTGTTACCATGCTTGTTACCAGAATTTTGCATGACTATAATCAATTGCAATATGGTTTATTTAGTTATTTATATTTAGTCTTATTTTCATATAAAACTTCTCTGAACTTAGAAATTTAGAATCATGGTATAAATAATCTCTTTATAATCTTTATGTTAGATTACAAATTCGCCCGTGATAGGTAGGATATTTAATGAAGCTTGTTTTTACCCAAAATATAAATAATATAAATGAAATTATAATTTAATTTATTATCCAATCACTACTACAGAAAAGACCTATTACTACCTTAAAGGACGTCCTTTTTTTAAGAAGGAACACCTAAAACATAGGCGGTGGTCTAAAACTTCAAATTTCGCTCGAAAACAATTGTTTTGGGTGTGGGAACAGAACTTTAGACGTCCCCAGTCCAACTAGGGACTTGTAAAACAAACATAAGGCGTCCCCAAAACCAATGGGGATGCTTAAACAATTTTTTTAATTAAAATTTTGGTTTAGGGTCCCCAACTTGGTTGGGGACGCCTAAACATGCACATGCTACTGCTCTGACAAGACCAGTGCATGTGAACCTGTCAGGCGCAACTGGGTTTAGGCATCCCCAGTCAAAATGGGGATGCCTAAACTACACTTTAGGCGTCCCCATTTTGATTGGGGATGCCTAAAGTCGCTTTAGATGTCCCCAATCAGGCTGGGGACGCCTATACTCTAGCTTTTTCATTCCCCTGCACCGCTTATGCCTCCTCTTCCAATGAAACTCATTCAACCAGCAATTGCAGCTTCCTCTAGCTCTTCTATTCTCTGCTTTCCTACCAGGTATGAGCTCTCGTTCACTTGCATTCAGCTTTTCTCACTCTCGTCTTAGCTATTGTGTGCGTGAGTGCTAATAACTACATTGGCAGGGGTCCACTCATCCTCCCTCGCCGCCGTACTTCTACCACTCTCCACCCCTTCCTTCAGTAGTGCACACTCCTCCTAAGGCACCCTACCACTATGCTTCTCCTCCTCCACCTTCGATTCATCATTACGCTACCCATAACTTCATTTCCTTTCTCCATCTCTGCCTCACTCTGCTTCATTTTCTTATTACTCCAAAAGACCGTCGGTTTGCTCTCATTGTGGCCACCGTCGTCCTCCCTCTCACCACCATGGGTTGTCTCCCTCTAAAGCGTCCTCTACAGATTTGCTTCCTATGATTTTGTATCTCTCAACTCGTGTTTGCATATATACTCGTATGGTAGATATTGATTTTTAATTTGTTTGTGACACATGATATTACTGCAATTGGTTGGATTGAAGTTTTCAACTTTAATGTTTCTTGCTGGAATCTAACATACAATAAATGCCATTAATTGTGAATTGTGTTGTTAAATTTGTGAATACTCGTATATATTATAGAGTACTACTATCTAATTATATAAGCGAAGTAATAGGTAGTTCCGATTGATAAAAAAAATAGGTAGTTTCACAAAACTATCATGATTTATTTATCAAACCTGTATTGTTATTATTATTGCTTTGATTGGTAATTGGATTTGCTTTATCTTGCAAGACATTGGAAGTTATGTGTATAAAGGCTTAAACTACTTTGTAGAAACATGAAAAGAGAAGTAAGGTGTTACAAACCCAAGTCCAATTATTCTAAACTTGAGTTTAGTTTAGTTTCGTTTAAATTAAGTTGAGGTGGTTTCTTATTTTGATTTTGGGATGTCTCACTTTAAAGGGGAAATACTGCCAAAATTTTGAAAAACAAAATAGTAAAAGGCAATTCCCAGTGTTGACAATTATTCTAAACTTGAGTGTTAATGGGAATGGCATAGGTTGTAATAAAATGGATCATAGTTAGGTGAACACTTTAAGAACAAGTGAAGAATATGAGAATGAGGTTGAAGAGTTTATTGCATTTGCTAGAAGGAACGCTCCAGCCAAAAATGGGATGTATTTTTGTGCTTGTGTCAATTGTTTAAATGAGAGAAGACGTGATGTTGAAGTTATAAGGGATCACCTACTTTGTGATTGAATAAATCTTCGATACACAAAGTGGATATGGCATGGTGAGGAAGTAACTAATTGTCCGTTGCACAAGAAGGAAGCTGTGGATGTCATAAATGAAGATAGAATGGAGAGAATGATTCACGATGTTGAGGTAGAATCCTTTGCGCAGTCGCATGAATATGACAACCTGTGGAGTGATGCAGAGACACTATTGTACCTTAGGAGTAAGTACACATGGCTGATAGGAACATTACATTTGGTTAACTTAAAAGCAACTTGTGGGTGGACTAATAGTAGTTTTACATTACTGCTTGAATTATTGTGTGATATGTTTCCAGACAATAATGTACTTCCAAATCGTATGTCTGAGGCCAAGAAAATCCTATCTACTATGGGTATGGAGTATAAAAAGATACATGCTTGCCCTAATGATTGCGTCTTGTACAGAAAGGAGTATGAAGGTTTGAGTGAGTGCCCTAAGTGTCAAATTGCACGATACAAAGTGAAGAAAGATGGCGGTTGTGGCGTTAGGGCAACTAAAAGGCAAACTTTAAAGGTTTTGTGGTATCTTCTAATAATATCACATTTTAAATGTTTGTTTGGGACTAAAGAAAAGTGAAGAAGTTGAGATGGCATTCAGATGAAAGAATATCTGACGGAAAATATCTTTGGCACCCGTCTAACTCTCCACTGTGGAAGAAAATAGATGAAATGTTCCTAAATTTGGCAGCGAGCTGAGAAACCTTCGGCTTAGGCTTTGTACAGATGGCATCAATCCGTATGGAACTCTTAATAGCACACACAGTGCGTGGCCGGTACTCCTTGTAATATACAACTTGCCTCCCTGGCTTTGTATGAAATGCAAGTATGTGATGCTTTCTACGATGATTTATGGACCAAAACAGTCAGGGAACGATATTGATGTCTACTTGTCGCCTTTGATTGAGGACTTGAAAAAGTTGTGGGAGGAAGGCGTAGATGTGTTTGATGCATATACGAAAGAGTCCTTCAAGCTAAGTGCAATGATTTTCACCACGACAAACGACTTCCCTATGTACTGAAACTTGTCAGGGTATAGTGTGAAGGGGCATAAAGCATGTTTGATATGTGAAGCAGACACTTACTTCCACCAACTTAAGCATGGAAGAAAAAAGGTCTACCATGGTCACAGGAGGTTCCTTGATAGGTTCCACCCGTATCGTAGGTTAAGAAAGCATTTTAACAGTTTGCCGGAGCATGGAATGGCTCCAAAGGCATTAACCAGAGAGGGGGTATATAGTCGGGTCGAACGTATCAATGTCTTATTCGGTAAGAATCAGAAGACTGCAGGTGAGAAGAACATATGGAAGAAGAGATCAATTTTCTTTGATCTTCCATATTGGCGTACTTTTGACGTGAGACACAGCATTGATGTGATGCACGCGGAGAAAAATATTTGTGATATCTTTGTCAGTATGCTTTTGCACATACCAAGGAAGACTAAGGATAGGATTAGTGCGAGACTAGAACTTGTTGATATGGGTATAAGAGAATGATTGCATCCATAACTAAGAGACGATGGTAGGAGGACATACATGGAGCCAACAACGCATACACTATCAAAAGCGGAGAAAAGAAGTTTGTGTGGGTGTTTGCACGAAATTAAGGTGCCATTAGGGAATTCTTCGAATGTGAGAAGGTGTGTGGCAATGGACGATTTGAAGTTAGTGGGAATGAAGTCCTATGATTGTCATGTGTTGATGCAACAACTATTACCAGTAGCTATTAGAGACATTATGAAAGATGAAGTTCAAACCATTGTAACAAGATTGTGTGTTTTCTTTAATGCTATCTGTAACAAAGTCATTGACACTGAAAAGTTGGATGAATTGGAAGCTGAGGGTTATATTATATTGTCCCAATTAGAGATGCACTTTCCTCCTTTATTTTTTGATATAATGGTGCATTTGATAGTTCATTTGGTAAGGGAGGTAAGGCTCTGTGGTCCAGTTTACCTGAGGTGGATGTACCCTTTCGAGTGATACATAAAGATCTTAAAAGGGTATTCTAAAAATCCTTATCGACCAAAAGCCTCAATAGTTGAAAGATATGTAGTTGAAGAGGCTATGGACTTCTGCAGCAATTATCTATCAGGGAAGAAGGAACAATCTTGGCATGAAGAGGGGAGAAGCAAGGGAACACGAGGACTGAAAGTGAAGACTATGCCTAGTGAAGAGGTGTTGTAAGCACACCTTTATATCCTGAATAACATGGCAGAAGTTCAACCGTACATAGATGAACATAGAAAGAGATTGAAGAACATGAACCCAAGGAAGAATGACATGCAGATTGCTATTGATCAAAACAAGACATTCATAGAGTGGTTTCAGGAAAAGGTTTTGCATGAGACCGGTGTATCTGAGACAATAGGTGGCTAGCCTGGGGGCCTTTGTTTCAGATCATTACTTGGAGCGGTTATGATATATACGGGTATTCTTTCTACACAAAAGACCAAGATGGCAGAAGTACCATGCAAAATAATGGGGTGATGGTAGAAGCTGAAGCCATGCACTTTTCCAGTTCGAAAGACAAAACCCCATATTGGCATCTATGGCCTATTATGGAGTGATAGAAGAAATATGGGAAATTACTTGCAACAAGTTCAAAGTTGCTTTATGCAAATGTAAGTGGGTTAGCAATAATGCTGTGGTAATAGATCAACAATTTGGATTTGTCTCAGTTGATCTTGAAAGAGTAGGTTATAGGGATGAGCCCTTCATTGTAGCAAGCCAGGCGAAACAAGTGTTTTATGTCACAAATCCTACAAATAACAAAATTTCATTGTACTTCAAAGTAAAAAATAGAAGCATGGTGATCCGACCTTCAACCTTGATGACACACCACCTTTCACAATTAATCTGCCGACAACAAGTGAAGTAGAATTGGTAGATGATGAAGAATATGCTATCAGAAATGATCATGGTGAAGGAATATGGGAAACAATATAGAGTAAGAGCTTAACTTAGAAAATAGTAATATATGCTGTTTGTTTTATAACTAGTTATTTTATTCATTTACTTACAACTTTTTCACCTATCTGACAATGATTTTTGTGCTTATAGGAATATGAACAATTCTAGTGACTCAAAAAGTAATAGGGACAATAAAATGAATAGGCCTGAACCCGTTGCAAGAAGAAGGATTAGAGGCAATACAAAATTGCTTGCTTTGGTAGCACGTTATCACCATCAACAAGAGAGGTTGCATATTGACTTTGATGACAATTTGAAACCAATTGGTCCAGAGGAAGACCATTTCATTAGCTACTTAGGTTATTTGGGTCAGAGCAAAGTTCGCATTATCTATGATAATTGGAAGTTGGTTCCACCAAAAACTAAAAACTTGATTTGGAAACAACTTTTGGTATATAAGTTTCAATACATTTACATATATATCTTTATTCCTATTGCTTTAAATATAATTAACTTGTGTTTTTACCTTGTAGCAAACATGTAATGTCCTTGACACTACGGTGATGTACAAGGAGTGGATGATGGAGGTTCGTCTATGATGGAAAGATTTCAAGAACAGGCTTACATGAGATTACATTTGAGGGGACCTGAGGGGTAATGATCCATGTCAGGAGTATACGTATTTGTCTCCAGAGGACTGGAGGTTGTTTATGGCATCACGAGAAGATTTAAACTTTTTGGTAAGATTTCTGTCATCATAGTGTTTTATTTGAAATATAGTTGATATTATTGATTCGGTGTTCATTATTTTCCTTTCACAGGCATTAAATGCAGCGAATGCAGAGAGGCAAGGAGCTAATAAGTATCAATATTGCATGTCTCGTGGTGGTTATCGGAAGCTTGAGCGAAAGATAATGGCAGAAGAGTTGGAGAAATTAAAGGAAGCAACCACATTCGATCCTACCGTTGTGGTCCAAGCCCTGCCACCTCCTCCACGTCATAAAAAATGGAAAGCAGGGAGGATTAAGGGTGGGAAGTACGTAAATCAGACTGTTGCTGAGGTTGCTGTGAGGATTGTAAGTAGTTAGAGCATAAGTATAAAGTTTTTTTTTCATATTGGGAGTGCTTAATTTTCATTTACGATAACTTTTATGCTGCAGGATGAATGGGAAGATCATAGTAGCCAAGGTTTATTCACTCCAAGTGGACGGATGGACATCTTGTCAACGGCAATTGGGAAGGCTGATCACCCTAGTCATGTTCGAGGGGAGGTGGAGGGAGTTCGTGTCGTGAAGTATTTTGGCCGAGCCTCACATTCTTATTCGTCACAAGCTGAACCCAGTTGGGAGGTTGTGGCAAAGATTCACCAGGAAGTCTCACAAGAGCTCGAGGCCAACCTTCACGACAAAATCCGACAAGAGCTGTTGCCAAAGCTACGTCTTGAGCTTATGCCTGAGCTACGAGCTGAAATGATGAAGATGTTTGAATCACAGATGGAAACTACCGAGCATAGAACCCATTCAACCCTGGCCTTCCACAACACCAAAAGAAGTTACAACCCGGTGGAGGAACCACTTGGCGACCCTTCTCCCACTCCAGAGCCGAGAGAACCTGCCATCCTCTCTTTGGATGCCCTAGTGCTGCGTGTAGTTGCAGATGCTCTTGTTCACACACAAGCTACCACCCACCATCATCAGCAAATTCCATATCATTTACGTAGGGTGACTGTGACGTGTGTTCGAGAGGGGGAAGAAGGTATAACCATCCCTATTCCTGATGATGAGGTTGCCACAATAGCTCAAGCGAGAGGATCTTTCATCCTTTGGCCTGTATATCTTATTGGCTCAGTAGAGGCAACATCTCTAATGGTATGGAACAACCTCACTTTTACTTGAGATCTGTTGTCATTCTACTAACAATATGTTTTTTATGTTATAAAAGAACAAGCAGGAAGTAGGAAAATGGCCTTTCTTAGCATGAGTGTATTTCATTGCTTCTTGATTCTTGACTTAAATGACTTATTCTAATTTTTGTTGATTTTCATTTTAATGATAGGGCATGCCAGACATATCGAGTGCTTGGCGGTCCACACGATCGTAAAGGTGGCAAAGACCCAAAATGGTTGTTTTCAAAGGTATGTAGTTTCAAATCAAGTTCTTTTAATTGACAGTCGTTTTAGATATGCCTTTATTGATTTTAACCATTTGCTTTTAATTTATAGTGCCCTCAACAACTTGGCAGCTGGGAATGTGGATACTATGTCATACTTTATATGTTTAACATCATTAAGAGTGGCATTACGACAGATTTTGAACAAGTAACCGCTTCTTCATTCTCAGAGGATAATATTTTTGGTGTTGTAATTCAAAGACAATTCATCACCTGATTCATTATTTCATCTAAGCTTATTTTCCAATTTTCAGATTTTTGACAATGAAGATGCCTACTTATATGAAGACATAAATATGATCAGAGACTTTTTGGCTGGACATCTTCTTCAACGTATACCAGAGTAAAACCTTTAGTAGTTTGTGTAGGACATACAATTGTGGTGGTTCTATATGTTGTACATATAATTAGCGTTGTTGTTGTTGGATATTGATTGTTGTGTAGTTTGTGTGGTTTGTTAGTTAATTAGTTTGCTACCCCTTAAAGTTATATTGCATAAAGAGCCTTGGGGTTAATCACTGTGTTTCAAGATATTACTCCTCCATTTGAGCTTGTGTGCTATTCTTGCTATCTGCTAGCTGTGTAACATAGCTAGACAAATTTGTGCTTTTTAATTTCACCTCTTCTAAATCCCTGGTCATTGTTTCCATAAGCATAACATAGGCAAAAGAGTTTGTCATGATGGCAACTATGTCTTCTCTATATTGTACATATAGATTGTTTTTATTACATAACAGCAGCATATAGATTGTTGTTTCCATTCTGCTGAACTGCTGTTGTTTAATTCTATTGTTTCTATTCTATTTCTGCAGTTTACATTTTCCACACAGTGAAATTTATATATTAATAAAAAAATTTTAACGTCCCTACAGTAAATTGAGGACGTCTAAAACACCTTTAGACATCCCCATAATGCAGTGGAGACTTCTAAAGTGTCACTTTAGACGTCCCCAGTTTGTACTGGGGACGTCTAAAGTGACCTTTAGACGTCCCCAGTCCAAACTGGGGACGTTTAAGGGTTACTTTAGACTGACCTTAGACGTCCCCAGTCCATACTGGCGACGTCTAAAGTGTAGACTTTAGACGTCCCCAGTATTCAGTGGGGACGTCTAAAGTCCTGCCTATACATATCCCCTATTTTATGGACGTTATTGACGTGTTTTTCTACGCCCCTCAAATAAACGTCCTCCTGTTTTCAAAAGTTGAAAGGCCCAAAAGAGGGACGTTAAAAGCATTTTTTCTAGTAGTGAATATTACATGTACATGATACGACTTATTGTGTTTAAATCTAAATCATATATTATCTCATCTTTGTGACTAATGATTTCAAGGAAGTTTGTATAAGATTTAAAAATAAAACAAGGATATATATATATATATATGTATATCTGTAATATGTAATTATGATAAGATAAAGTCTGATGAGAAATAACTAATGTACGCACCCTAATAAGAAAAAGGATTCTGAAAGTATCATCTTCCTCACCTAATCTATAAATGGAATAGGATACTCTCGGAATCATTTTTTTCATTTTCTTTTCAAAATCTCATCTCTACCTTTATATTTAAATATAGATGGTTCATATTGATATTTTATAAAATATTATTATAATATTTTATAATTTTTTTTAAAATTTTTTTTACTACATGTATGAATTGTTTATATAAGATTTTAACCGTTTAATTTTATTTATGTATAAAATTATAATTTTATAATATATTGAATCTCAACCATCCATATTTTAATGTGATGGGGATATGAGATTTTCACAAGAAAATGAGAAAGAGAAATATGGGAGAACTCAAAATAATATTTTATAAAGATTATATATATACATGCATAAATAAATAAATAAATTAGAAAATTAAGATATTTCACAATATCCATTGATTAATTGTGGTAGATAATAGATTTACTAGGCCAGAATCACTTCCAATGTTAGAATTAATGAAATAATACGTGATTTGAATTTAACTACGCGAAATCTTAATAAATATTTATGAGATAAGAAAATAAATTAAATAATTAATTAATTAATTATATAATTGAATTTAGCCAAAAAAAATCATTAAATATTCCTGCCCATCACTGGAGAATCCATAATCCAACCCTTTATTTTTAATCTAAATCATTTAAAGTAAGTATAAAGTCATAAACACTTTATAAATTATAAAGTTATAAATAGTATGCAAAAAGAAAGCCTAAATTCATATTAATAACCTTAAAAATGATCTAACCCTAACATAGGTGAGTAGGGGCCACCGTAGTGATCAAGAAGGTGCTGCCCTCATCTTGCATCCCCTTTATCAATAGTGGTTATTTGAAAAACCATCTCACATGATTAACCCTTTTTATCGGCAATAAACTAACCATGAGTAGATCTTATAGAAGCAGAAGCACCCACAAAGATCATTAAGAAATATGAAAACAGGGAAGAAAAGTATAAATTTTAATAAAAGCTTTGTACTTAATAGATTAAACAAGGTACAAGTAGATTTTATTGAGTATTTATTCAATAGAAAGGTTTTTTTCACCTCCATCCAAACAAACTCATGTACTTATCATATTCATAGATAGTGGAAGTTGCGATCTTGTACTAAGAAATAAGAAATGTACTCATAGATAGGGGAAGTTGCAATCTCATACTAAGAAATAAGAATGTGTTGGGTATCATTACGTCATAAAGCCTGGAATCCATAAAGAACTTTAATATTAAAGGGTTTGATAAACTTACTTTGAAAGGGAGAATCCTTGTTGTTGACTTATATGGGCCAAAGATTATGTGTGCAATTTGACTACTAAGGGATCCCATGAAAGTAATGATAAATGTCTGTATCCTATAGATGATTATATCTCATATCAAAATGTCTCTTCGTCTCATTTATGTTTTCTATGTTTCTTGGATTATGTTTCTAAGCCAAAAAGCTATGAAGAGGCAATATCTAATGATGAGTGGGTAAAGGCAATGCATATTGAGATAAATGCATTAGAGAGTAATAGAACTTGGGATATATTTTCATTATCTAAAGGTAAAAAGCCCGTTGGTTGTAAATGGATGTATAAAATAAAGTACAAATCTAATGGTGAAATAGATAAATATAAAGTACGGTTAGTTGCTAAGGGCTATAGCCAAAGAGAAGGGATTGATTACCATAAGACTTTTTCCCCAATTGTGAAGATGGTAACAGTGCGTGCAACTTTGAAATTAGTTGAAATAAATATTGAAATATACATCAAATGGATGTGCATAATGCTGTCTTATAGGGAGACTTGGATGAAGAAGTTTACATGACTATCCCTCAAGGTTTCGGTAAAAAGAGGGAAAATATGGTTTGTAGGCTTCATAAATCCTTGTATGGACTCAAATAAGCATCTCACAAATGGAATTGTAAGTTGTCTATGGCTCTTATACAAGGAGGCTCACTCAAAGTAAGTATGACTACTCATTCTTTTCTAAGAGGTATAATAATGGCATTGTTCTAGTCCTTGTTTATGTTGATGATTTACTTATTACTAGTAGCTCTGAGGATAGAATAAATGAGGAGAATCAATGTTTTCATAAGATTTTCAAAATAAAGAGTTTAATGGTCATGAAGTATTTTCTTGGGATTGAAATGGATAGGTCAAGTAAGGGGATTGTAGTCTCCCAAAAGAAATATGTTTTAGATCTCTTAGGGTCTGTTAGGCACAGCGTTAACAGAGGGAAAATGCGCGGTGGGGGGGGGGGGGAAGCCCGGTAAGCATTTATCATCCTGTTTGGGTTCACGGTATACATTACTGAGCTTTTATCATTATCGTGGGTTAACATAGAAGCTCACAGCTTGAGCTTTTTCGCAGCGGCACGACACAAATCAGTTATTATGGGCCTGGAGGTTCTTTCAATACGAACATTCTTTTGATTGAACTTCGATAAACTAGACAGCAAAAACAATGGTTGGGGATTACATACAAGAATAGCTGAAGGAAGAAGATAACTATTTGTTTGAGAGAAAGAATGCAAATGGCGAATTCTTTAAGAGGAGCAGTCACTGATTCTTCTACTTTTAGGTTATCTTGGTCATCAACCACTAGTTCTTCTTCTTCTTTGCATCTTGCCCAGAATTTTAGATCCAGTTCCTCATCATCATTGATACTCCCTCTGGTGAGAAGCTCTAACTATGATTATTGATCTCTTAAAGCTTCTTGAGTAGTTATTCTTTTCTAGGTAAAGTGAATTTAGGAGTTTAGTTTGTCAAGACAATTCATGACCTCTATGTGTTTGTTTAATGTCTTCTATGAGTTAAAGCATAGCGATTGAAATAATTTAATGTCCTGTTGTGTTTTCAATTTACAGCTTTATAGGTCTTTAGAAAAAACTAGACTTTGTTGTTACAACATGATTTGGTAGTTTCTTACTTGGATTTTTAATCTCTAGAAAAGCTTATGTGTTTACTTTTTTATTTTTGCGTGGAAGTTATTACTTATCAAATAAAATGTAATAATCTCTATATAAAAATAAGAATTGAATGGTGGAAACACATTTTTTCAAGAGGTGGAGCTCTAGATAGCTGAAATATTTAGATATGTGTTAAGGTGTCATAATACAATTCTTTCATTTCAGCCCCACCAATTATGTTTCTCTGGGATATTGTGAATTTATGAGTAAATTTACTTTCAATGTTTGATTTGCCTGAGCTGTAGAGTACAAGTAAGCTAGCAACTTCAAGCAAAAACAGGATCATTTGCTCTGCTGTTCAAGAATCTTCCACTAGTACAACAGGTGAGTTTCTGCATTTATAATAGAAAACTCTAATGACGACTTTTTTCCACAAGCCAATTCATCTAATCAAAGTTACACATAAGCAACATGTCCAGACAAATAAACAGATGGTTTTAACTTCACAGGGCATTGTTAAATAATAGTATGAGCAATGTTAGAACAGTATACAAAATTAAATACAAAGTGAGAGGTAAGTTTGTACTGTTCATGACTTTAGAATCATACCAACCCTCCAATTGTTCTTACATATATTGTAGATATTGATTTCAATTTCTGGTAATAGCAACTGCTGAAACAAAGGAGGAGGAGGAGGTAAATGTAGCTCCAAAAGCAGCACCTGCAAAGAAGCCTCCTGCCAAAGCACCTGTCAAGCCTCTACCTCAAATGATGGAGGAGGATGTGATACCTTCATTGAAAGCTATACTTGAAGCCCAACAAGACATCTCTGACATTGAGCTCGTCTTTCAGGACAATAAGGTTAGTAAGATGCTCTTTTCGCATCTTTGCTTTTTTACCATTAATGCCTTTTCATCCCTTAAAACTTGGGCTAAGTTGAGGAGTTACTAACAAAGTAGAGTAGGTTATAACTATTAGAGCCAAGAGCCATTGCTCTGTTATT
Organism: Inga laurina; assembly: GCA_963855925.1. Classification (NCBI taxonomy): domain Eukaryota; kingdom Viridiplantae; phylum Streptophyta; class Magnoliopsida; order Fabales; family Fabaceae; genus Inga; species Inga laurina. Next base: position 51,119,920 of record OY979708.1, read on the forward strand.
TGGATAAAGAAAAAATTTGGAAGGCAGTTAATGATCAAGATTTGATTTGTATACTTGTTGTGTGAAGTAGCTATTAACTGTTATGGGCACCATGTGCACATGAGAAGTCTTATTCTTTGAATGTTGAGAGTGAAAAGGGTCTAAACAATAAATTATTCTCATGCCCACTTCCTTTAATGGTTGGATTAACTTACCTTATTACATTGGATTGATTTTTCCCCTTTTCAGTAACACATTCGATTGATTTTAATTAATAGTTGGAACGATCCTTCTTGAAACAAGGAAATCCCTATTCATTTTGGGCTTTCTCTCCTAATGGAGTGCTTACTGGTATGTGTATTTTTCATTGCTATTGGTTTATCAAATTAATTAACCCTATTAAACAGACATTATGAGAACCATTTGATTTGTGTGCTTGAACAGGTCCAAAGGGGTTTTCTCTATCATCTTATAATTCACAAGCAAGCACTGTTGAGCCATTCCTCATTGATAAAAAACATTTTACAGCAAAACTTGTCATCTTCTGGGTTGAGAAACGTTTGGCTGCACAAGGGATTATTCCTGTGTGGAGAGATTAATCTCTTAAACATGAGACTTCTTTCTAAAGTTCAAAGTTATAATTAATGTAGCATATATAATTCAACTTTCTCATCTCTTTGGTTTGACTGACTATGATATATATAGTCCTATTTTGTTCGTTGTGGATTTGTAAATGTCTTCATGATAGAGTATTCTATTGATCAATGAAAATGTCTTTGAAAATCTAGTTCTTCAAAATGGAATAGGTGTCACGTGTTTGTTTCTTTTTTGTAGAACTATTTTCCCTCTTTAATTACATAACAAAATTTTTTTTTTCGTGACATAATCAAAGACCAACTTGTTAGGGATAGATGATCCAATAATGAGACATTTCATGTATGCTTTGTAATTTAGATATAAATTTATCCAGTTTTAATTGAAGTGGCTTTAGTGTATTTTTCTTTTTTTTTTCAATAATAATTGAACTTTTATTATTTTATCAAATTTTATTTATATTTTTTCACTCAATTATCACAATATATACAACTAATATATATATATATATATGGAGATTCAATAAGATTTATGCCCTTTTCAGTCATTTTTCATCTTAATGGGCTTTTCAAACACCAATCCAAACGTGTTTAAGGTTAGAAAAAAAATTCACTTTTTCTACCACCAATCCAAACACAAATCACATCTACATTTTGACTTTTTTCTTATCTGGCTTTTCTAAAAGTTAGATAGCAAAAAAAGCTACTTTTCTACCGCTAATCCAAACTGGCACTTAGTAGATTTAGGCATAAGTGATTGTATGGCACTAGGAATGCCTATGGCACAGAACTTGAAGTTGCGTGCTTATGATAAAAAGAGATACAAAAATTTTGAGTTGTTGAGTGATCTGGGGAGATACAGACGGTTGATAGGTAGGTTAATCTATTTGACGGTTACTCACCCTGATATATGTTTTGTTGTGCAGGCACTGAGTCATTTATGCAGCAGCCCATGAAAGTTCACTCGGCAACAACTTTTAATGTTGTGAGATAATTGAAGCAAAGTCCTGGTCTAGGAGTGTTGATTAGTTCCAAAGGTGATATGATGTTGCAATGCTATTGTGATGCGGATTGGGGAGCTTGCGAAATGACCAGGAGGGCTATCATAGGTTATCTTCTTAAGTTGGAGGCTCGCTTTTTCAGTGGAAAACAAAGAAGCAAAGTCTCTCATTCTTCGGTGGAGGCTGAGTATCATTCTTTTGCTTCTGCAACCTCTGAAGTTGTATGGAAAGAAGGCATAGTGAAAGAATTTGGTCATTCCCAAACCAAGCCTATTGATGTATATTGTGACAGCTGGGTAGCGATTCATATAGCTACGAATCTGGTGTTCCATGAAAGGACCAAGCATATTGACATTGATTGTCACTTTGTTAATAAGAAGGTGCAATCAAAGTTGATCAACTTAAAGCATGTTTAGTCAAAAAAGCAACATGTTGATAATTTAACCAAGGTAACAACTATGGAAACACAATAGAATTCTAGGCAAGTTAGGGTTAGTAAACATTTATAAACCCTAACTTGAGGGGGAGTGTTAGAGTTTGTGGGCCTGATTATGTTGGGCCAAAGGCAATTTTGGGATGTGTGGTATTGTTTAGTGTAGATTTCTTGTTTTTAGGATATGTATATAAGTAGGGTATCATGCTATGATCCAAGTTGTTGGATTCATCTTTGATATTCATTCAATAAAGTAAAGGAGGTGCTCTCTACCTAGCCATTTTTCACATAGGAGTTTCACTATCCAACATGCCCTCCTTCCTTTTTTCTTTCTTCTTCTTGTTTTTTTTTGCAACCTAAGAATAATTTTCTATATGAATGCTTTCTTCCTTGTCCATGTATATCCGTTTGTAACTATACTCTACACTATAAAACTCCCTATCAGCCCTATAACATGTTCCAATTATGCATATTATTGAATAACACTCCCACAAAATAAGATGTTGATTCACAAGGGTCGGGGTTGGCCGGGTCAGGGAGATTCTTACCGCTGGGAAAGCATTGGTCAAGGAAAGTGGGAATTGTGGTTGAGAAGCAGGGCAGTGGGAATTGGAGGAGAAGGGTTTGTGCTATTGCAGAGGATAGAGATGGTGGTTTTGTTGATGACTTGAGGAGTCTTGTTGGGAACAACACCTTTTTGGGGTTCTAACACAATACTCTCGGGCCTACCATAGTTTCTGCCTTTTTATTTTACTGAGGGGGGGTGTAATACCCCGAATTTTGAGACTCGAGGCTAGAGAATAATCTTGAAATAAGTGGATTGCTAAGCCCCGGTTTAGCAAGATCCTAAATTGTGATTAAGAGATAATGACTCCAAAAGTGGAAGCGGTTAATGATAAATAACCCTTTTGGAGATTATGGTGTGTTTTGGCACCCGATGTGATTCGTATGTGCTGTGAGCAGCGCCGAAACCCTGTATTTGAGTTCAATTATGGATTAACATCTAAATTGAATAAAAATAAGGGGAAGGGTGTATGCATGGTATAAATGAATAAGAAAATGAATTTGGTGGTGATCCAAGAGAGATTACCATAATCAGGGGCAAAACGGTAAAGTTACCGATCGATTGGTCAGTTACCGAAGAGGAAACTCATTGGTAACTTCAAGATCAATGGTTAGGATTGATTTGTGTTGAGATCAAAGGGTGGAATCCCATGTATGTGTGCCTTGGTGAGCTCATGGAGATGAAACAAGATCTTGACACTTGGCATCTTTTGGGCCCTTGGATTGGTCAAAGTGTCAAACTTTATCTTCTCTCTCTCCCTCTCACTTTTAGGTCGGTTTTGGGGCTCTAAAAACTGACTTGCTTCATCATCTTCACCATCTCATCTTTTCTCTCTCACACTCCATGGACGCAAGCTTGGGGGGAAGGAAAGAGAAAGAAACAAGGTGAGTTTTGGCTTGTGTAATGGCCTCTAATGGTTAAAACCTCTTCACTAATCTTGATCATGTTGATGAGAGCTTCATCTCTATGGTTTTAGATTTGTGAGAGGAGGTGTTTTGTGGCTTGAGGAAATTTAGAAAGATGAAGAATCAAAGAATTGGTTTGGGAAAGAGGAAGAGGTGAGTATTTGAAGCATTTTGACCTAAGTTTTGTGATTATTGGTTAAGCCTTGTAAATTTCGAATTTTGCCCTGATTTTCATGTGATTTTGGATTTGAGGAATTGCCTTGTGTATTGTGGTGAAATTGGTATTTTGTTGTGTGATATGGCCATTGGAATTGGGTTGAGAACTTGGAATGAAAAGAATGGCAATGTGTGTTGTGTTGTGGTTGTGTGTTGACATGTTGTGAATCTTGTGAAAACATGTCAATATAATGTGAATTTGATTGATTTGGTGTTTCCAATGGATTCCTTGTGTAAATTTATGTGGAAATGGTGTTTGGTGTGAATTTGGGAACCATTGGAATCATTGTTGCAAAACTGGAAATTCTGTCCAGTGTAAGTTCTGTCTGGGCAGTCTTGTTGTGTGGACGTTTTGACTGGGCAAATGAAGTCAGAAAATTATGAAACTTTCCAGTCTTAAATTTCACATCCCAAGCTTCAAAATGGACACATAATTTGTGCCATTTCGTTTTGTCTTCTGTGAGTTATAGCTGTCCAAAGTTTGAGGTCGAAAATGGATTCTGTTTTGGGACAGTCTTGAACTTTTGGGAATTCTGTATTTATGTGGTGATTTCCAGTATTAGCCAATATTTTTCATGTGTAGAGGACATGAATAGCTTTCATTTGGCTTTGGGATCACCTCATTTCGATTTTTGTGGAATTAGTTATGATTTTTGGAAGTTCAGCTAAGAAACTAGATTTTCTGGGCCGCAGCCCAAATGTTTCTGTGCGTTTCTGAGCAGTTTTGGGCCGCAGCCCGTGGATTCTTGGGCCATGGCCCACCCCCAAAAATCAGAATTTTGGACTTTTAAAAGGTGATATTTGGTCAAGTGTTTCCCAAGCCTTTAGGCATATGTTGGGACTTTGATTAGCCACCTAAAGGTCATGAATGATAACCAACTTAAGTGTTTGAGAGTTAAAGAATTGGAAAAGGGATTTAACCCTATGTCCTTGTTTGGTTATAGGGTTTGATGTTCGCCCTGAACGTGGTTCGATATTCGCCTGGTCGTGAGTAAGCTGTGCTGGAGCTTACATGGAAAGAGTGTAGGAAACATATCTCTTCTGCTTGTATTTGATATATGTGTTAATGTGTTGATGCATGTCTTAGCTTTGCATGGTTATATGTTATTGAAGCTATGTTTCAATTTATGCTATGGCCATTAGTATATTCTTAGAAGCATTGAGCTTACAGATTTGTCATCATGATAGTTATGTGATGCAAGCATGTCATGCATTAAACATTTATCGTACATGCATATTGATATTGTTATCCTACTGAGATTCTCTAGAATCTCACCCTCCCCTACTAACCTTTCAGACAGGGTAGTAGATTGAGGATGGAGCATGCAGCCAAGGGCGATGAGGACTTCCTTCGGTAGTTGTTTTGGTGGTTGGTTATCATCCCAGATGGGATATTTGTATTTGGATGTGTATATATATATATATATATATGTGGATGAGGATTTGTATATGTATTAGAAGAGAATTGTGTAATCCCCATATGAGGGCTTGTATGGGCTAATATGCCCTATGAAGCTTGAGTTAACGAAGAGAACCCGGGATTGCCGGGATTATTATATTGCGTACTCTGATATATTTAAATGTGATTTATCTTTGTGTAGTAATTGTATTCGGAATGTGAATGTGAGACCAGGTTATGAATGATTTCGAAAGGTATTTATGAAAACCCTATCGTGAAGACGGGATTTTAAATAAGTTTTATTTCTTATTGGTCTCTATTTCACTTTAATCGCGTATTTCAGATATAATTACGGTAGGGGGTTACAGGGGGGGTGGGTGGGTCTCTCTATAGTTACAGCTATGGAGAAGTAAGAAAGAACGATTTGACTAAGATGTGCCGAATCGATGCAGGAGAGGAATGTCTCTATTGACTTCCTTCTCCACCATTAAATTAAGTTTTAATTGTTGAGATTTATTCTGTAAAAGGATTATTATAATATTAAATAATAAAAAATAAATAAATTTATACTTTAAAACTTAATGTGAATAGTTTACTATGGTATATTTTTATTATATTTTATGTTGTAGTAATTCCATTTCGGAGATGAGGATTTGTCTATAACTCAAACTTGGCAGCAAAAACATAAAAACCAAAGGAGGGCAAACCAACATTTATTAACTGTTAGATTGGGGTGGAATTGATCCATTTTTAATTTATTGGGTGCAAAATTGCCTTTAAGAATATTTCAGGGTGTAGGTTGCACCTTAACCCATTTATTAAAATAAAGCTACAATTCAAGTTTGATTGACACCAAATAATTTGAGCAACGAACTGATTAGTCCAGGGGCTTTAACTTTTAAAACTAGAACTTATTTTTGGTCCATTTTAAATTATAAATTAAATAGATATTCAGGGATTTTATGGAAAGCATATACTTGCATGCATGGGACAAAACCATATTATTGTTTTTTTTTTCTTTAATTCCAAAAAGTTTAGGTGAGTCGGATCTTGGAGACTCACCAATGTTTGGACATGTTTCAAAGCTCAAAGAGCACTATAGATACTTACACAAATAGTAAAGATATTAATTTTTTTTTTGTTTCTAAAAAGAAGATAATTGGTGGGTGGGAACAATTGCTATTAAGTAGTTCAACTAATATCATTTATGGTGTTGAGATGGCCAAGTTGGTGTAAGGCCTTAGATTAAGGTTCTGGTCCGAAAGGGCATGGGTTCAAATTCCACTCTCAACAAATTGACATTATTTTTTATATTTATTTTATTTAAAAATTGTATATTTAAATTTTTTTTTTTTTTGCATAGATAAAGGAGAATATAAATCAATTTCAAAAATAGGGGAATGTTTTTACGACGCAATTCATAGTTTTCAGAAGACTTTTTTTGTTGTTGGTGCATTTCATACCAGAAGAGGAAAATTCTAGATCTCTGTAACCAAATAAAATAAAATAAATGTGATTTTGTTTTATATTTAGAATTTATATGATAGTCATAATAAAGTACAACAGATTTTACTTATTTGATTTGAGATAAAGAGAATAGAAATCAACTTTTAAAATAGGGGAATGATTTTACAACGTAATTCATAGTTTCAGGGGATTTGTTTTTTCTGGTATATTTTCATGCTAGAAGAGAGAAATTTCATATCTCTGTAACCAAAATAAAATAAATGTCACTGTATTTTATATTTAAAATTTATAATATTAATAATAAAGTCTAATGGATTTTACGATTCTGGTTAACCTGACGACTTTGTTCTTAGCTAGTAAGGGCATATGATATAAACATATGTGGCATTCTGCATGATATCCAAGGAGACATCCAACCCGGCACCTAAGTCCAAGGTATCATGCTATGTCACCTAGTCACCCAAAACCAAATCCCGCAAGCGGAAGAAAGCTTAACTGAAAATATTTTCTTTCTTTCTTTATTTTTTTTTTTTGATATCATGCCATGTCATCAAGTCACCCATAACCAAGTCATCCAAGTGGAAGAAAGCTTAACTAAAAAGATTTACTTTTTTTTTTTTTTTTGTACAAAAGATGCAAAGCAATAAAAGAGACTAATCTAAGTGGGAATTTAATCCCACACACTCATTGTCGAATAGCACGCAGATGTGCTGGATAGTAATCTAAGCTTGAATTTCTATAATTCAGCAGATTCTATAATGATCTTTTTCATTTTCTCTATAATGATCTTTTTCAAACCTAAGTCCCAAACAAGCTTTCGGCCCTTGAAAATAGCCCATTGTTTAGCCTCGAAAGCACTGCACACTCCAAGGGAGTATGAAAACCCAGCCTCTGAAGAGGCATTGTGATCACGTGTTACACTACCGAGGGAATCCCGAATCAGTACTGGAAAACCTTTCCACTACTGAAAAATCACCAGAACCTCTATAAATTGAAATATTTAATCTATTATAAATTTGCTAACAAATATTAGGTATACACCGTGATTCTAAAAATATGAAATACTTAAAAACACTGAATAACTTCACATGTATTATATAATTTCAATAGTAGGAGCATGGAGGAAAGCCAACTCTTATTTTTTTAACAATTTGAATAAACAAATTTTATAGAGATAATTATATAATCTCTAAATTTTCTCTCATTTTTCGTGATGATTTCTAATTTTTATTTCTATGATTATTATAAATTCCCATATATTTTTTAAATTTCAAATAAAAAACATTAGAGCAGCCATCAAACCATGACGAAAATGATTTTTTAGGCCTTTTTTATTTGAAATTTGAAAAATACATGGGATGGTATAATAACCATAAAGAGAAAAATTGGAGATTATCACTAAAGAAGAGAAAAATTAGAGATTAATATTAAATAATAATCTATGTAAGATTTGATTATTAGGATTGTTACAAGATTACGCAAGTTAAAAGAAGTTATCATGTTACGAGAAAATTTATTAAGTTATGTATATGAGGATTTAATATTTAAATTTTTAAAATAGATTAAATATTTTGATTTATCCGTCCACGGTCATATTTTTAATTAGTTTTAGATTTTAAAAATGGATAAGAAAGTTATGATGATGTAATCGCATGAAGTGGTCATATCTCAATAAGTTGTCAGATATATTTGAAGGTATAACAACAACAACAATAATAAGTAGTTTAATTTATCTAGCATAGTGCCATATGGTATACAAGTGGGATTCAATTTGTCAAACAACCAACCTACTATTCCTATTCGTGCGCCTCCTTTTTTTCCCTAAAATATAAGTAATACTCCCTCTGGTCCTAAATATAGGACATAGTTTATAGTACAACTGGAGGTAGTACATGTTATACTATTTAATTTAAAGATATGAGTTTCAACTATCTATTTATTCCTCATTCAATTTTTTTTTAAACTATAGGTTTCTAAACTCATTCGTCCTAAAAGATGACGCAAGGTTTGGCTTCCGCCAAAAGTATAAACTTGTTTTGGCCCATATATATATATATATATATATATATATCATGTTTAAATAATTCTAATGCTTAAGAGGGCCATCTATATATCTATATATCTTATAATACTCTTCCACCAAAGCCACAGCTCAAATGGCTTATCCTTGGCTTCAGACTCATTTTACTGTTCATAAGGATATAAGGCTTCAAAATGATTTTATTGGGCTTTGTGTCTTATGGCTCAAACAAATGGTTGTGTGCCATACATAGAGCTGGGAATCAGGGCCGGCCCTTGACGGGCCAAGGCCTAACAGGGCCGGCCCTAAAGGGTTCGGGGTTAGAAAAATTACAGTTTTTCAAAGCCCGGCCCGAGAGCATTAGGGCCAAGGCCGGCCCGCAGGGCCAAGAAGTCCTTTTCACAATATTTAATTATTTTTCCTGCGTATTTTCCTCAGAAAGATATAATTAATAAATAACAACGATTAAAGTTCTAATTTAATACATAAATGTTGTCAACATTAAGGTTTAAATAACACGTCTCTTGCAACAAACAAACACAGTTACTATTGTATAATCAAAGGTAAAATCATGTCCATAAATAACTCACACAAAGGCCAAAGTATATGAAGGCAAGAAGCTCAATAACATGAGTATGACGACTATCATTTTCACCTTCTTCGCCACTATCATCAATTTCAAGGACATTTGATTGTGTTTCACTTTGAGGAGTAGGTTCAAGTAGTCAAATAATCACAACCTCCATAAAAAATCATACTCTATTAGGCAGAATAGTATTTAATATGATTTTATTCTAAATAAGCAGAACAATATACTTAAAAATCATAATATGATTCAATTAGACAAAACAATATACTCAAAAATCATATTCTATACAATATAAGGATAGAGTGACATATAGATTCAATAAGGCAATTAAAAAATGTAACATGGTTTCTATCCAAACAAATAAATAAAAAATAAACGGGCTTAAAGGGCCGGCTCGAGGCCCTCTAGGGCTGGCCCTTTTAAGCCCGAGGCCCTACAGGGCCGGCTCTTTTAGGCTCGACTTCCTTTTGAGGCTACAATTTACAAGCCCGGCCCTTGAAGGGTCAGGGCCTAAAAGGGTCGGCCCGACGGGCTCGGCCCGTTTTCCCGACTCTAGCCATACACTAGGAGACATGATATTTTGCATTTGAATTCAAATCCCCTGCCTTACTTTTCCCTTCGCCTCCATATTTGTATCACTTCTCTTCGCCTCCTCCCTCAAATCTCCTCCATATTCGTATCACTTCGCTTTGCCTCGGTCCCTCAATTTCTCCCCACACACTCTCTCTTCTCCATCGATTTCTTCTTCCTCTTCACTATCTCCTTATATTTGATGATGAATCAATCCTCTTCAACTTCACAATCTCCTTTATCTTTTTCTACTCCTAATTAGTGAATCCATTATACTTTTGTAGGTCACAGAGATGGGAATGGAGCAAAGAGAGGAAGAACTACCGTTGACAAAGAGTAGAAGGATAGCTTTTGGTCCGTTTTCCTTCTGCCAATAAAGAACGAAGACGAAAATATTTCCTTTATCTTCTTCTACTTCTGATTAATGAATCTAATTCCAAGCTTCTGCCCTTTCTCTTGTGTGATGTGTGATGTTTGGCTGTAGATGGCACTTTATGTGTGGGTATTCTGTAGTGTTATTCTTTTTGTTACTCAATTTGCAATTTAACATTCTTTTGAATACCATTTTACCAATCAATTTTGGTGCTTTGTTTATGCCCCCTTGTAACGTTGGCTGTCGTAATTGCTCAGACTGCATCCAAGAGAGATGGAAGGGGAAGATGTAGCTTTAATTGATAGAAAAAGTGAAGATGACGATAACACACTATGAAAATATGCTCCGAAAAATTTGGAGAAAGCTAGTGATGACTTAAAACTTAGCCAGGCAAGAGTTAAAATGGACACTTTGGTTTTTCATTTTCTTTAGTGATATTGATGGTAGATATTTAGTGAATTTCATATAAGATCAAATGGGTTATTCATCTACAAAAATATGGCCATCATTATTGTTGCTTATTTTTCATTCACAAGGTTTATGGTTTGAATTAGTGGATATGTAATATACAGTTTGCAGTCCCTTCTGCTTGAACTTCATGAGTATTTTTTTTTATCTCAACTTGGTGGCCTACCTGTGGTATTATTGCTTGACATAGGCCTTGAGCCTTTAGTCTTGTATTTCCCATGTTTTCTCTCGTCTTGTCATGACTTATTCTATTGCCTTAGAATTGTTACAAATTGTAAGCCCCATTGTTCAAAAAAAGAGAGAAAGAGACTTGATTATTTAAAGTAGTTTAACAATGAAAAAATTCAAAGGGCTGTAAAACGTAACTTGGTAATTTTGTTATTGTGCATGCAAATCCTTACTACTATTTTCTTTGTTTTAAGCATCAAGCACCTAGATTTGAGCTCCATAATATTTACAGGGTTTGAATGTAATGACCTAACATGTGTATAAGGGCTTATGAGTCCAAAAGTGAATGTAATTAATGTTAGACAAACACTTTTAGAGAATACAATGTGAATTTTGACCTGAATGACCCGAATTAGCAGTAGGCAGAGCCCAAACCTTGTATTTAAGCTTGATTATGATGTTAAAGCCTAAATTGAGTTAAAATTAAGGGGGAGGGCGCATGGCATGAGATAATGGGGCTATATAATGTGTTAAGTGGTAATTCAGTAGAAATTGCCAATGTCAGGGGCAAACGGGAATAAAGAAATTTATCGGCCAATTAATCGGTAACTGAAAATGGAATTCACTAATAACTAAAGGGTAAGAGGTGTGACGAAATGACTAATGGAATTAGTTAGATTAACTAATTGGTTATATGCATTTTGGAAGAAGCCTTAGGATGTTGACACATGGCAACATGGATACCATTAATTGAAGTCAAAGTTTCAACTCTTTTCTCTTCCCTCTTGCCTTTCAATTCAGTTAAGGGCATGGAGGGAGTAGGAAAAGATGATCATTCATCATCTTATACTCTCTCTCATCAGCTCTCATTTTCGTTCAAGAAGGAGGAGGAAAGAGAAAGAAGAAATCAAGGTAAAATGAGCTCTATTTCTTGCATTTTGACCATGTAGATGACCTCTAGTACTAAAATCCTCTTCTTTAATCTTGATCATCTTGATGAGAGCTTTATTGCTATGGTTTTAGATTTTCAAGAGGAGTTGTTTTGTGAACTCAAGAAACCTAGTGGTTGAAGAATCAAAGAACCAATTAAAGAAAGTGAAAGAGGTAAGCAAAGGCAATCTTTAGGCATGTATATTGTGATAATTGATTGAGTACTTTGGTTTATGAAAATTACCCTAATTTTCATGTATATTAGGGTTCTAAAGGGTCATGGTGTTTTGATCATTGAAATGGTGTCTTAAGTGGTGTTTTGGATAATAGAATTGATTTGGAAACTTGAATGTGAAATTGGAAAAGTGTGAGTTTTGTGTTAAATTCTGCCTAAAACATAAATGGAAAAGAAATGTGAATTTGGTTGTTTTGATGTTTCTATTAGATTCTATGAGAAAAACTGTGTGGGGAGTATTAAATAGGTTTTGAAAGTTTTTGAAAACCCGCTTTATCAATGGACCAAACCTTGTCTTGAAGTTAGGATTTTTAATGAGTTTTGAGTTATCCATTGGCCTCCTGTTTAATTCATAACATGTTTTCGAACCATATTAACAGCTTTTAAGGTAGGGGGTTACATTGAAGGCATTCGATAACTCCTTGGAGAATTTAACATCATGAGAATGGAATGCTTTAGAGCTCATGGACTCGGTCTTTTCATCCTTTGCAAAGAGAGTTTTATCTGGGCAGTGCTCTTGTAATTCACTTACATGCTCCTAATCAAATTTTATGAATAACACAAATGCCATATGAGATGGGATGGAAGATATCTTGCGACCTTTAAGGTCTCAATATTTCCCCTTGTAATAGTAACCAGGCCAATTATAGTTCATTAGGAAGCAATTTATCATTCCCTGCTAATACTTTCAATGTCTTCACCTAATTAATGATGTAATCAGATTTCGTTATGCTACTTGATTATCATTTGAACTTCCTCTATTATTGCAAGAATTCATGTATGGGTATAGGATTTCTTAGCATTCATTGTATTAACAAGATTCTTCTCCATAATTTCAAATATACAACTAAATAATTATTTGTTTTCAAGGCTTTCTATGGTTTTCTAAGATTTGTTATTGAAAGTGGTGCCAAGGGATATGAGGTTTGCTCTAGAGTTGCCCATCTTTGAACTGTGCCTTTAAGTAATGTTGCTTTAGATAGATGGTAACTACTGTTTACTTTACGTGCATGTTATTGTTAGTGGAAATTGAGAGCTTAAAGAGCTAAGTCTATGAAGTTTGAGTTTGGGTATATGATTTCTTCTAGGCAGCCAGTCAGGGACTACATTGACTCTATTATAGGACGTACTTCTAAGGCAGGTTAGGACTTCTCCAGCTCCCAAGTATTTTTTTCAACTCCAAACTTCTAAGAGATCATTCCACGTTATTATTGTTAGGTCATAGTTAGGTTGTTAAAACGTGTTGGGGGTTATGAACTCATGGGATGGTGTAGGGTGGAGCATTTAAACTTGAGAGAGAGAAAACATATTTTGAAAGTAATAAATTGGAAATGATAATAGTATGTTTTGAAGAAGAAAATGAGGTACAAAGGGGGAAGCGAGAGGGGTTGAAGCCAGGGGCAAATCTTTACTTGTAACTTTGAGTGGTTACAGCCTAAATGAGTGTTCTGTAAATTTACAGTATAATAAATGTGTGTTGTATTTTAAGGTGTGTTATTCATGATTTTGAATAACTAAAAAAATGTATTGACTGTAAAAGTAATTTACAGTTCTCTTTTTAATTGCAGCAGTGCATGACAAATGAGGGTGGCCTAACTTGTGACATTTAGTGTGCTTTAAAAGTTTTCTTGGTCTAGCTATAAAATGTGAAAAGTAATTCTTTAAATTGTGATAAGAGCTTACTAAAGGCAAAATGTTGTATGAAAGGGTAATTGCAATGTAGCAGCTTTTGTTGTGCAGAAGCTGTCCATTTGAAAAGTTAGAAATATAGTAAGGAGATGTTAGTAATATTCTATAATTTCGTTTCTATTGCATGTGATTCTCTTCTCCCAACCAATGTCATTCTGATGATATATTGTTTCATTTTTTAACTGTGCTAGAATGATAATAAATTCTTTTTTGTTTGTGTTTTGGGTAGAAGTGATAATATGCCTTTTTTGTGAAATATAGTATCTGCTTTTAAAATATCATTTAAGACTATCTTTCATCTGAAATAGGAAAGAACATCATTTTGAGTAAGGCTGGCATTTGCTCTTATTAAAGCAGACATTTGCTCTTATTATTTTGTGGTTTTGTGTAAGGCTGGCATTGACTATGTATGATCTGACATGCACACGGCCCAATAAGCCTGCCTAGCAAGCTACTTTAAGTGTTACATGTTTAAGGAAACATTATGAATGCCACATAAATATGACAGTTCTCCATGTCAAAATGTGCAAAAGTGATAGTAGAGAAATCAATTGTTAATGTTGCTTCAATAGCATTGAAGTTGGTACTAAAATATCCATGAAATAATTTATGAAATATCTTGTGTATGGTTATAGCAACAACAAAAAAAAAAAAAAAAAAGAAAGAGGACAAGGGAGGATAAACTATTAGATAATTCATAAATCATAAATTTGATGATAGGCGAGAATAATTTTGATGATAAAAGGTCCTTCGGTATTGTTTTTTTAATTGTTTGTTTCCCTGAAGTTATTATATTATAAATTTTTTTAGGTCAAGTGAATCTATGTTGAAGTTATTGACTATTCCACTTTTTGTAGCTATGCAGGATCATAACAAAACTTTTTCATGGAACTGAATGTAGCAAAACATTTATGGCTTTAGGGAAACAGTTGAAAAAATATATTGATAGAGCAGCTACTTTAAATTGAAATCAATGAATTTTTTCTTTATGCCTTTCGTTTGCGCTTTATGAAAAAATATATACCATGAAAAACTATACCTTCACATGTTGTTCCTTTATTATAAATTCTAAACATAAGGACTATAACCTTTTTGCATCCTAAAACCTTCTTTTGCATGTTCACCATTACAGATACCTTAAACATGAATAATCTGCATGCTAAAGTATTTAGGTAAAACAAGTTGGTACAGTCATAAATTAATGCAGCTTGTGTGTTCAAACCTTTGATGTCTTTAAAAAAATGTTATCCCATGGCCTGAAATTAGTCAGCTTTAATTTGAAATCAAATCTTTGATATTGGATAATTTATGACTACTCTGTTCACTCAATCATTGTTATATGTATGTACTTCATTATGAAACCCGATAGCTGCCTCTTATACTTAGATTTGATTTCCTGGAAATTGCATCTTTTTTAACTTATTCCTTTTTTGAAGTCCAACTATATCTGCTGAAGTAACTTTTTTGCACCGAGTAAACCTTCAGGGTGAAAAAATTAATGCTGAGGCCACCCATAAAAAAATAAAAGAAATAGAACAAGAACAATCAAGCTCACGGGTTTTGTCTACTGCACATGCTTTAAAAGTTTGTTCATTGTCATGGTCATTTTGTTTGAGATCAATCAAGCTTTAGGGAAATTCTGTTTTGGTCAAAAATTAAAGAAAGCGTTCTATTTCAGCATACATGGAGATTTTGTTCACTGCACATACTTTGAATTTTTTTCAGCCTTATATTTAGCCTCTTTCTTATCCTTCTATTTTCAGTATTGTAGTTGATTCCCTAAAAAAATGTATGAAGTCGTTCACCCTATGTATAATAAGTATGATTTTTGAAAAGCTTTGCTTTACATTTGAAGGTATCCCTTAGAAATCAGACCTCTATTTGCTCTACATTTGCTACTATATCTACGTATATGAGGATTTTTTTTGTTATCTATTAATGATTTTTTATTTTTTCTTTATTACTATTATAATGAAACAACTCTAAATGTAGACGCTCCCACGCAACATGTAGGGAAGCATGGTGATGCTCGTATCTAATAATACTCTTCTACTTAAGCCAAGCCTCAAATAGCTTTTTTTTAGACTCATTTTACTATTCATAATGGATAGGTGGCTTGAAAATAATTTCATCACACTTTGTGTCCTATGGTTCATGCAAAGGAAGAAGTGTTGAAGAGCAAAACCTTCTTTGCACAAACCTTCTTCCTTTCTTCTATATAGCTGCAAAAGGGGTTGAAAATGTACTGGCTATTTTCTTGATTACTAAAATCCACCAGTTGTATGAACCTACTTCTGATTAAAATCTATCTCAAGATGAAATGACTCTAGCTTCATTATCTTTCATATAATTAAGGTTAAATTCCTTTAAATTTATAAGCTTCATGCGCATAGGTGGTGCTAAAACAAAGTAAAGGAAAAGTAAGTCTATATTTACCCTCTTATTATTTGAGGGAATGATTTAATTCAAACTACAACAATTATAATCAATTGCTTATCTTCAAAAAAGTTTATACTCGAACAATTAGAATCAATTTACACATGTTGTACATATATTCATCTCAACCTATATAGATTATATTATGTTGCTCTATTGACTTTCCAAGTCGATTGAGTGAGTCATATTAATTAATTGTTTTCTTTCATAATTATATTTTTTTGAATGGAATATCTTCAACTCATGTTATTGTGGTGAATTTATTTTAATAAAAGTAAGTATTTTCTTTAATAACATTCTCCCTGTCCAACGCGCGGGAGAATAAATGCTAGTTTTTGTTTAAAAAAAGGTCTAAAAATGAAACTCAATGGTTAACTAATTGTTTTGGTGGATGAAAATAGAATCTTAAAATATAAGGGAGGATTGTGTATTGCACATTTTAATTTTAAGGGAGGTCTATATGGGTTTTCAAAATAGAGGGGAGCTTTATGTGCTTAAGGCAAAACAGAGGAGTTATTAGAGTATTATTTTACCCTAAAATAAATGGCTCTATATATTTTATGCAGATAATTATCTTATGTTCTCTTATTCTTCGTAAAAATTTATCATCTGTAGGCATGGGTTCAATATCACTATATTTTTTGTGTTTCATTTCTTTCATGTTCATCTCAATACCTTTTGTAAACACACAAGGACTTCCCTACTGCAAGGTTCAGACACTATTATTACCAATTCACTACTAGAAAAAAAGCCTACAATACCATCACATCTAGACTTCTATAGGTAGAGACGGTTTAAAAAGTGTGATTGGTGGCATTTTTGTAAATATTGATAAATTTAACACCAGTCGCACTTTTGTGTGGTCGACATGATATTTTCTAGACTGATTGTAATGTATTGCAACATTGATAAGTATTAAATATTAAGAAAATTTAAAAATTTAAATTCCTCTTAGACCTGATACTTATACATCCGGTTTACATAATCTTTTAGATACTGTCATTTCTTTATACCCGGTCTTAAATGTTTCAGAGTTTCGTCAGCTTCCAAGGTAAACTTTGTAATACCTTATTTTTGTAATCAATCTGATGAGTTTTACTCAGTGAATTCAAACTACTAAGCGGTATTCTTTTCAAAACTCTTGCAATTCTCAATCTCAAAATAGGACTCAAACTTGTAGTTGCGTAGGTTTTTCTAAATAATTTACAACTTTTCAAAACAACTATCATGAAGTGGTTCGTAACTTCTTCATAACTCATCATTTCTTAATTCTCTTTTATCAAAGTATTCAAGCATCTCTTTACTTATTATCCTTATGTCGTCGTTTGGTTATGGGCCTTTTGGTGTATAGATGCCCTATTTTATTTTATTTACCAAGTTAGTAGGCAACTATTCATTTACCATACGTCTATGAGGCTACCATCATCATTACTGCTATTGGTATTGTAGTTATGATCTTAAGTTATACACAACATATACAAGATACCAAATAGATAACCAACAGTAATTCTTAATCTTCTGGTCACATCCTTTATTCATCCATGTCTACCTTATTGCCCTTCGAGCAGCTTGCCTTTGTTGTAGGTTAGTTATTAGAAAGGGGTTAGATTCAAAAGAATCTCAGTAGTAATAGGCATTCAATCACATATATACAAGAACACAGAGCATGACACATAGTCATCATAGAACATGGAAATGGCAATCAACATTCAAAACACATCATGCAGTAGGCCTCGGGATTCTACTCATGCATAATAGTAATTTTTATGGCCCAGGTTTCCACCCGGGTAATAGGCCTCGGGCGACCAACTCGTAAATTATGAATGCCTCCAACACTCATGATGAAACCACAAACATGCAACGTATCTCATAACATATGAAAGAAAGTGTTACTACTTGGTTGCTTTCCCTAAAAGGTGTCCAACTGTTTCTCTAAGCTTGGGCAGGCCTTAGATCTTAGATAGCTATCAAGTCCTATGATATAGATTTGAAAAAGATTGGGTCATTACTCAGTTTCAAGTTATCAGTATAATGAACTATATACTGCTCTTGACCCATATTTAACCTTGTCCTTAATTTAGTCATGTCAGCTATCTATAAGACTCCTGTATTGTACCACAAAGTGTCTATTCTAAGACACATTATGTGTCTCTTGACTCCTAGGACTTGGGTGTCCAAAGTGACCCTATAGCTCCCTAGGCTATCTCTCTATTTCCTATGATCTTTCTTTTCTTAACTTAACTGTAAACTTGCAAGTCAAACCTAATATGCCAGTTTTGATTAGTCAACTTTGAAAAATCATAACTTAATCTACAAAATTTCAAATGGAGTGGTTCAAAGTCTTGTTTGAAGCTCTCTAAGTCCTTGAAAAAGGAAAAATATTACCCACTACGACTTGTAGCGACAGAAATACAGAATTCCACAAATTGCCACACTATTCTAGAATCCAATCTTGTTTCAAACCTCAACTTTAACAATTAATATCTCCCCAAGTACAAACTCAAATTGAACATATTATATATCAACTTAAAGCTTATAATGTATATTATTATTTTGGAAAATATCAAAGACATTAGACAACATTTGTCTAATCAAATTTGTCCCATAAGCAATTTGGTTCTAGACTGGTAGCAAGTAACCACAAGTACTTTAAATCCAAATTTTGGTTTTTCATTCCTATTGATTAAAATTTATAATCAGGGCCTATTCCCACTTAGTTTTTCATGTAGAACATAATGGAAGCCTCCAAAACACCAAAATCACACTCCTTTCCTTCCTACCAGGTCTGGCCAAAACATGGCCTTTACAACAATAAACCAAAATGACATTTTAACCATCAAACCTATCCAATATCATTATGAATCATCATCTATCAACAAATACATAATCAAAACATCATGAAACCTCTAAACCCTAGTATAATTGAAAATTAGGGCAGAAATTCACATGCCAAAATCTTCAGTCAATCAACACAATCCATTGCTTAAAATGAAACCTCCAACCTCTAGATCTTTGTTAAGCTCTTTTTTTTTATTCTCCACCTTGGTCTGAAAATTCTCTTCCTTAGCCATTTAAATACTTGGCCGAAAGTTGAGCTAGAGAAATAAGAGAGGAAAAATTAACATATGGCCACAATTTAGCCTTCTTGTAAAAGTTGATGGTTATGTAACCATGTGTAATTACTTCCATTTTGTGTGAGCCATTTCTCTTTCCTCTTCTCTTCCTCTTTTTGGCTGAAAGTTTACTATGCAATGTAGAAGGAAATTTTGACTAATTTTACTCGCTTTGTCTTGCCTTTTGGTCAATTTTTCCAAGTTAAGATTGTTGACTATTTGTCCAAGCTTTTCTCTTCCTTCTTTGCCCCTTGTTTGGACCTTTTTTATGGCTTAAGGGGAGGGAATTAATTTCTTTTCAACCCTCATCATTGCTCTTACTTTTCAAGAGCAAATCTTGCTCCTTCATTTTGGTTTCTAACTTTAACCTTAAGATCAAGTGGCAATTGTCTCTTTTGCCCTTAATTATGGAAATATTATTTCTTGTGCCATTAATTCTTTTAATTCTTTACATTTCTCTTTGTTTCTTCTTCCTATACACTATTTCCCTTTTTCTTTGGATCCAAATCAGGTTCTACGTCATTCTGACACATGCTAAAGGAATCGGGTACTTTTTTCCGACTAATTCGCAATGAGTCAGGTATGATTTCTACAAGCCATTCTATTTCTTATGCCTTTCTGGGACTCTTACTAAACTAGGCTTAGCAGTTCCCTTAATGCATACTCATTCTCAAGCCTATAGTCCCAAAATTTAGGATATTACAAACTTCCCAATTACATATCTCTTCATCCGTCTGGTCTATTTAAACTCTTTATTGCTTTAATTTCTTCAAATTTATCTCCTCATCCTTTCCTCTCTAGAATATGAATATGGTACGCTTTAGGGCTAATTTTGCTCGTCCTCCTTTTCATCCTCCTCCTTTATAGCTTCCATCGCCTCCTCCACTAACTTTAGTGAGGCAACTTTTGTAGCACCTCTATGTGAGGGTGGATCACATTGACAGGTGCCTCAGATGAATCTTGGCGATGCTTCACACTATCAACAGTAAGCTCAGCCTTGCACTCAATGCTAATGACATCGAGTATAATCTTTTGGATGACCCCTCTTCTCCTTCCTCTTTTTCCTCCTCTACCTTCGATGATGAGGAGGAAGATTGAAGGTTTTTTTATTATGTAAAATGTTTTTTAATCAATGTACTGATGTTGTGTTCGTGCAGGATAAAGAATAGTATTATCAATGAAAAATATTTGTATTTCTAGTTTTGGTCTTGGTCTTAATCTTGTTCTCTTCTCTTGCATCTTTATTCCATTGTTGTTTCTGTCTCTGGGTTGATAAATTAATTTTATGATAGAATATATATATACATACTTTATTAGTAAATTAAATTATCTAGGATATTCTACATGATAAATATATAATTTGATTATATTTAAACCGGTTATGTGGCATAAGGTCTAAATATGTTAATATGAACCATTGTTTAAATCTTTACTTGTGTAAATGTCATTTATTTTTCTAATATTCACTTTTTATTTAGATCGGATAAGATGTGCATCCGACCTTAGAGGAAATAGTTGAGGCCATCTTTCACCTCCAGGGCACCATTCTAAAGGTCATGGCAAGTTAAGATCGCTTCTCCGAATGATTAGAAGAGTTTCCGATGGTGTTAAATGACATCGTCAATTGTTTAGACTAGGGGCAATGAGTCTTCTGGAATGATGATGATCTTCTGAAGGCTTGGGTTTCAAGAACCCCCATTGTTATAATCTTTTGATGTAAATTTGATTTTGTGGCCAATCATAATCGTATATAATATTTTGATGTTATATTTTATTTCATGCATGCATACTGTCGCCTTTAGGCAATGATTAATGAAAAAGTTTCTATCATGTAGGTCTTTTGATAGTTCTTGTTGATGATTATTTATCTCGTGTTATTAATCTATTATTGAAGAAAAAGTTTCATCCATTAAGCGAAAGTTCTTGTTTCTAAATTTTTATTTCTCTGTCTAAAAATTAAATTTTAGACCGGTTGATTTAAAAGATGGTGTCATTATGAATTAAAAATGGTTTTTTACAAATTGAGATCGGTCTTTAATGAGAACTGGTCTAGAAAAGGTTTCCCTAGTGTATATACTCACATTTATACTCAGTCTTTATCTCTAGCCTCTTAGTCCTACATGCATGCTCTTTCTCTCTGTCTCCTCCGACTGTCATGATATCTCTCTATGTAATAACCCAAATTTTTATGCAAGGGCTAAATGTACCAAATAAACATTGTAAATGATGTTATAATCATTTTGTGAACAATACAATGCACTTAGTTCCAATTAGCTCAAGGGAACTACCTAATTTCATTTTCTAAAGTTAGAAATGACCAAAAGCCTAACTTAGACATAAGAAGAAGAGAATATGGCATTATTCATGTGAAAACGAAGAGGAATAAAAGAGCCATGGCAAACAGGTAATAGTGATGTGATTAAGGGCAAAAGAGACAATTGCTACTTAATCTTGAAGTTAAAGTTGGAAGACAAAATGAAAGGCCAATATTTGCTCTTCAATAAGAAGTAATTATGAGAATGAAAAGCAAATCCTATATCTCTCTTAAGGCCTCAAAACCTTCCTCATTAAGGGTAAACTGGGAAGGAAAAATAGTTGGTCAAATAGTCCAAGTTTCTTCTAATTTTTCCAACTTGGAAAAGTTGACCAATGGCAAGACAAAGGAATCAAATTGGCCAACATTTCCTCCTTTTTGAAGCAAAATTTTGGTCAAAGAAGAGAAGAGGGAGGAAAGAGATAGCTTCATTAAATTAACCTAACTACACTTGTTAATTAACCACACTTTTGTAAGAAGCTTCAAATAATAGCCATATATTATTTTTCTCTTATTTCTCTTAGCTAATTTTGGCCAAGTATTCAAGAGGAAAGGAAAATAAATTGAAAAAATTTCACTCTCTCTCTCTCTCTCTCCCACATAGAAAAAATTCTACCAAACAAGGCAAGAAAAGAGAAAAGAAGAACAAGAAGAAGATAAGATCTTCTACCTTGATTTTCACCTTGTAAATCACCTCTTTGACTCAAATGCTCTTCATAAACATTGTTTTCCTCCCTGAGAGCTTCATTCCTATGGTTTTGTTTGAAGAGAAGGTGTTTTGAGTCATCTAACAAGAGCCAAAGTTGGAGAATCAAAGAAAGAGCTTGGGAAAGTGAAAGAGGTGAGCAATAGCTTCCATTTGACCTATGCATTATATTGGTTGGTGGAGTTTTGTGAACTTTTACTTGCTGCCCTAATTTCAGTCATGTCGATTTTTTAGGGTTTCATGAAGCTTTGTTCATATACATGTGGTTATATGATGTTTGGGAAGCATATAAGATTAGTTTAGTGGATAATTTGTGAACTTGGTGAATTGTTGTCTTGGACCTTATGTTTTGGTCAGAATAGGACATGAATAAGGAATAAAATTTAGATAAATTTGATGTCACCATTGGATTCTGTATGAAAAACTGTGTGGAAATAGCCCTTGGTTATGAATTCTGGATCATTGGAACAAAATTCCTAAAACTGGAATTTGCTGCCAATTAAGGTTTCTACATGGCAGTCTGATTGTGTTGTATTTTTGGGTAATTGTTCTTCAATGACTATGAGATTTTCAAGAATAAAAGTAGACATGTCAAGCTTTAATTTTATAGGTCGTTTGTGGTATTTGGACCAGTACGCTAAGAGATATGAATTTTTGAAGTTAGACATGTAAGACTAGAATGATTTTGTGACAGTGTGCAATAAATGGTGATACTAGAATTTTGTGTGCATAATTGGCTAAAGAAAATAATTTTCCTTTTAAATAGACTTAATAAGAGACACATAGCACTTGGAACCATTGCAATTGGACATTTATACATAAAGATATAATTTTTCAAAGTTTGTTGAAAATTCTGCTAGCTTTTATTTAATATGCAAAATTAAGAAGGTAATGGCAAAATGTAATTACCTTAAACTCTAAGAGTATAAATAAGCACTTTGGGCTAGTTTGACCATATTGATCCTTCATTTTACTTAGTACTATTCCTAATGATAACCAACCTAAGTGTTTGAATTATGAAGAATTGGGATAAGTAATAACTTGTCCTCCATAAATTCTAATTTATAGGATTTAATATTTGCTCGATACACCCAAGAGACAGGGAACAAGAATAGAGTTTGGAAAGGCTTCTAGGTAGTATCTTTTCCCTTATATCATATGTGCCATTGTGTATGTATTCCCTATCATCTACTTATGTGCGAGATAGTTAGTCCCTAAGCGGTAAGACTTGTAAGTACAAGTTGCATAGGGAGTTACTTTGGGCTACAGCATAAGGGGTTACCCTAGGCTGTATATCTTGTACGGGGTAGAGGTATTGGGTTGCTAGTTCATGGTCACCAAGCGCTGTGGTTCTGTGATAAAGGATGGTGAGGCCTTTTTTTGCTACATATTGTAAGTGTTTTGTTTGATGATTTGATTTACATGCCTAGTAATTTGCATATCATATGAGTGATCTGTGTACTACTGGGATTCTTTGAATCTCACCCTTTCCAACTAATACTCTGAAGCAAAGGCGAGTACCTCCAAGGGCAAGAGGTAGCCACAGACGGGTGAAGTGCATGCCGAATTATTAAAGTCCTTTGCTTATCTCTTATTTTGGTAATTATATAAATTGTACATGTAACGAAGTAGGAATAATTGTAGCAGTAGTAGTAATAGTAGCAATACCAGTAACAGTAGCAGTAATAGCGTTAGTTGTAACCTAATCGTTAATACATCAATAAAAGCGCTAGTATCCTAACACAATAAGTAAACTAGAATTGGGCAACCAAATGCTAAAAGCCCATAGGTTAACCACCAATACGCGAGCTATTGCCAAATAATGCTTTATGTTTTAAATAAAAGGTTTTGAAATTGATAAGTGATAATGAATATACAAACTGAATTCTGACCATATTTAAAGTATTTTCAAAAAATTTTTCTAAAACCCACTTAAGTATAGATTCAAATCCTGTGTTGAAGTCGGGACTTTAATAACTTACAATAGAACAATATCTCAAGTTTGTAATCATTGTATGTCTGAAACTCATCCAACTATTCATAAAATATGGTGTTACACTCTCTCCACCATTGGGATGGCTTGGCATTCCTTCTCATTGGTCTATCCCTCTCTATCGTCGCCATTTTGCTCTCACTTTCAGTAAAAATTGTTACTTTTCATAAATCCTCGATAGATGTTTTGCTCTTATGTTCTGTCAGTGTTCTCTTTTGTTGTCTTTGCTTGCATAGAAGATTTAATCGTTGTCTTTCACAAATCAATGATAGTCATTTCCCTTCTTTGTCGAAACCCTTATTCAAAGTTTAGTTTTTGTTTCTTACATCCTATGATAGAAAACTACATAAGACCATATAATCATGTCTTGAGAAGTATCTGATATGTGATATATGTGGTGGTGTGTGTAAACCCTTCACGGTTAAGGCCAAGATTTACGTTCGTAAACACGTAATTAAGTTTGAATTAGAGACCGTACGATGATTTAGGACTTATTCAAAATTAAACTTCCCAAAATTAAGGTTTACAAAGACTTTTACAAAACATGTTCCATAATGGTCTCTTACTCACATTTCATCATAAATGGCCTGTACAGGTTGATTTCATTCATGCATATCAGAGTATAATGCAAATTCCCGACACACTCGGGTTTCATTAATTAGTAAAGGGATTATACAAAGGCACAAAGCCAATAATTCTTTTCCCTTATCTTGGGGATTACACAAAACTACACTATACTTTCAAAATATACAACATTTACCACAAAATATTCAATGAATTTTACATTGATAACCATTAACAAAAATAAACTCCTAAATTGGAGCTCTAACTACTCTTTATCGCCCACTTTCCTTTGGATCCTTCGGCCCTGTCTAAAATTTGTTTTTGGAAGAGTGAGATTCTAAAGAATCCTCATAGTAACAAATCACTCATAATATACACAACATCAAAGCATGAAAGTAAATCATCCATAACACATAGCAATCGCAACAACAGTTGCGATTGCTGGGGTAGGTATCATGGGTATCACCCCCTACGACTGCTCACACTGAACTGCTTGTTGTATTGCACATACACATAAACATATCACATATATCACCACAGCTGGGATCTATATAAAACATTTCACAACACACAGCCCTACGAGCTAGATACTCAAACAAGAATTCATAATTCTACAATGTAGCCTCAGTACTTACAGCGGCAGATACAACAGCCGGGGTAGGTATCATGAGCATTGCCCCCTACGACGGCTCACGCTGAACTGCTCGCGCTGTAATGCCTTATGGCCGATAACACATTCACAATGGTAAACATGCATACCAAGTATCATACACAACATGAGAGAAAAATCACTACCTTGATCCTTCCGTGCGTGTCCTAGCGCCGGTTTCCCGAGTAGGGCAAATGTCAAATCCTATATTCATAATTAGGGATGAAGAGTCAATTCTCTATTCCAATCTTCAATGACTTCTTAATACTTAATTGGTTATCATTATTTCTCTTTTAGAGTCATTAAATACCCCTAACAAAACTCCTAAAGGGTTGGAAGAACTATCCCAAAGATTCCCTTTTGGAAGCATAAAAATTGATTTTTCACTACTGCACCTTGAGTGAAAATGGTCTCACTCGAGTGTTGGTACGGACACTCGAGTGAAAAAGGCCTCACTCGAGTAATGGTACGGACAACACATCAAGTGCTAGAAAGTGAGGACAGGAAGTGAGAACTTGAGAGCACAAGAATTTTCAAAGAAGAGGAACACTCGAGTGAAGAAGACCTCACTCGAGTGACAACTTAACACTCGCAAGTGTTAAAGTGCACTCTTGAATTTTGGATGTGAGTGACAACCCGAAATGATAGATTACCTGACAAATACACCCAAACTCGAGTGAGAGGAGGCTCACTCGAGTGAGAACCCACAACACTTGCAAGTGAGGCAACACTCTTGCCTCTCGCCTGGCAGTGCAACATGAAAACCAAAGGCTAGAGGGGAAAATACACTAATGTACTCGAGTGATCCCACCCTCACTCGAGTGATGTTCTTCCCTCACTCGAGTGAACTCACTCTCACTCGAGTGATGTTATCAGAAACTAGAAAAAGCAGCAAAACTGATAGCTCTTCCCAACAATTGCCCAAGTGATCCCAATGGACCCAAAACTTCTACCAAAGCTACTCCCACACAAAAACACCCAAGGAATTCAATGAAATCATCAGAATTATCCAAATCCTACTCCATTATCATACTTTGGTTTTGGACATCATAATCATCCAAATTTCAAAATCATACAAACATACCATTTCAATCCCAAATCAATCTATCTATCCTAAAACTTATACTAACATACCATTACTATACCAAAAACATGCCAAAAGCCCAATGACTCTTATTTTTGGATTAAAGGCCAAAATTTTCAGAAATTCAAATCTAACTCATTTTGCATAAAACTTGGATAGATAGATTAGTCTTACATACCTCTTTCACTTTGCCAAAGAGATTTCTTGATTCACCAACCTTCAAAATTTTGTGTGGCATAAATCAACACCAAATAGGCACACTATATACACCAAAATGAAGCTCTTCATTCAAGGAACAACATTAATAAAGAGAACTTAAGCAATGGAGGTCATTTACTTACCCAAATCACAAGATCTTTCTTTCTCTTTCTTTCCCAACAATGGCTAACGAATTGGAGAGAGAAAATGAGAGAGATGGAGTGAGGAAGAAGAAACAATCATCATTTCCCTTATACCCATACTTGTCCAGCCGAAAAGAGGGAGAGGAAGGAGAGAGAAATATTTAAAAATTCAATTTGACTTTCCCATACTCTCTCCACATGTGAGCTTTCCAAGTGTCACACTATCATTGGCTCTCGTAAAGGTAAACACCCAATTAGCCATTTAATCCCTTCATTAGCCATTTAATCACACTTCTCATGTTCCTTTTAGTTAGTAATTAATTCCTCTTTTAATCACTAACTTATGGCCAATAATTCCATTCTTCCAATATTCCACCAATTATGACATATTAATTAAAATAGCCACAAAACACATAATAATTCACACTTTAATTCACAATTATCCATAAAAATTTTTATTAGCCCTTAATAAAAAATTGGGATATTACAGTGTGGGTAGGCTAGTATATTCATGCTTACCTCAAGTTCAATATAGATCATAAACATATGGTCTGTATGTAATACATTGAATTTGAAGTAAGTAGTAATAATTCTAACCAATCACACTACCACACATAGCACAAACTTGTAATGAGCACAAAAAAGAGGCCAGTATTATTTCGAACATACAAAGTTTGCAATATAGATTGAACCTTATGAAATATATGGTAGTGTTGATTGGAGCATATGCCCTAATCACTTAGTTATGATTAATTCAGGTTTGCCAATGCCACTATATATTTAACAGGTTCAACCTACAATAGAAATTCACACAAGGCATGCATTAGAACAGAGCTTGAATAAGCGCCAAACAAACATATATTCATGAGTGTGAAGAGTTTATGAAGAGGCCAGTATTATTTTATTTACTGCTTGCTCCAAATGTAATGCACTTCATGAACATATGTAGTACATTACATATGCAGTAATTCTGTTATGAGGCACACATGCTCATGAGCTGCATTATATACGCATACATAGCACAAAGGATCAGATGAACACGGTTGAAGGTTGTAGCTATATGCAAGCCCTTCTTTTGCAGTTATAGTCGATTACTGTAACCTTTGGATTGGGTGCTAAGTTTACTAACTTTAGGCATTTTGGCTCTTTTGAGAGCTCAAATAGAATATGGCTTTGGCCTACCTCAGTTTTAGGTGATAAATATGGAATATCTTATTTAATGAAGCTGAGTCTAATATGGTTGATATACAAACTTGATAATTCTATTTTTTTATGATTGAATTTGGTCATATGATGAGGTCTTGGTAGAGATGGAAATAAAGTGAAGGCCAATAAAAAAGAGCTACCTGACTAGGTGAAGTTACTAGTAACAAGTTGATGATTAATATGTCTACATTAGACAATGAAAAATGTAGGCTAGGTGATCAATGCTTGAAAGGAAAAATTCTTTGAATTGGATTACCACTCAATCCAACAAGTTTATCCTTTCAAGTAATGATCATCCGGCCAATGTTTTTCATTAACCAATTTGGAGTTATCAATCTTCACCTCGTCACTAGTACTTTCATCTAGTTGGTTACTTCCTTTTTTATTAGCCTTCAGTTTGGTTTCCTTCTCAACCAAGACCTCCCCATGAGATCATATTCACACATGAAATCCAGTTTCCATACTGGTATATTAACTCTATTATACTCAACTTTATTAAATAAGAATCTTTTTCTTTATCACTGAGACTGGGGTAGAGCATAGTCATGTTTCATGTTTGAGGTCCATAAGAGTAAAAAGCATAAATACGGTAACCTAGAACCCAATGCATAGGTAGCAACAATCAACTTTAGGGATGTTCACAATATAAATCATGTGTCAACATCATGTAGATACTAGGCCTAAAATTGCATCTACTAAATCCAACGCTAAAAAATCATTTAATTCCTTTGGAGATGGGGAAAATGCAAGCAAAAAGTAAACCTTGAAAAAAAAATGCCACAATCAAGATTCAATAATTATCTAATAATATAAGCCTTAGACTCATGGTTATTAATTATAATAATTTTTATATTGATTGCATTTTTTTATGGTTGTCTGTACATTTATATTGCACAATGTAACATCCCAAATTTTAGTCCCCAAAATTCCTTATATCAAAGGGAATAAAATGGTGAATTTTGGCACACTTTGAATGGCCAAATAGTACCCACAGGAAATTGGGCCACAGTAAGACATAAGAATTCAATTTTTGTCTTCATAAAAGCCCATTATTGGTGCCCAAATTGGTTAATGGAAGAACACAATTGTTGGGCCCAATATATTGTGAATTTTGGCGCAAACAAAAGAAAAAGGAAGAAGCCCAATCAAATTAGAAAAAAGTAAGTGCAAAATGGTCATTTGACCAATAAAGCAAGATAGCTTTTATTTTTTCTTTTCTTTATTTCATTTTTGTCCAAATAGGGGCATAAGAGGGGAAATATTTATTCAGAGATTAGTTATGACATGTGGAGGCATTTTTGTCCAAGTATGAAAAGATAACATAAAAGTCAAATTAACATGTGAATATTGGCAATTATATATTATTATTACAGGAGGTGCAAGATGATATTTTTCAAGAGCACTTAACTCTTCCAAAGGCCAACATATTCAGCCAAGTTAAGAGGAAAGAGGAGAGAGAGAGAGAACCAATTGAAGAAAGCAAGAGCAAAGAGAAAAGAAAATGGATGGTTGAAATCCAACTGAATGGCAACTTAGTAATTTTTGTACAAACCATGGGTAAATTGGGAAATTAACCAATAAACTATCCTCCCTCTCTATTAATTCATGCAACAGCCATAAAAATAAGAGAAAAATCTTGAAAAAAAGAGAAAAAATTTAGAGGAAAGAAAAAGGATGAATAGTGAAAGTTTTTGAGCTCCGGAGCCGATTTCACCTCCGATTCGGCGTTTCTAGCTTCTAGAGTCTTCTCTAACATTGTTTCTCTTAGTGAGAGCAACATTTTTATGGTTTTAGATTTTCAATCAGAGGTGTTTGATTCTGTCACTCATAGGAGGTGTGTCAGAATCAGGAACAAATCATATATTCGAGTTCTGGTAAGTATAAGCTCTGATTTAAACTAAATATTCTGTGATTTTGTTCAGTATTTCTTGAGATATTCAAACCTTAAATTTTAGCTAGAGGAGTATTTTAGGGTTTGATTCTCATATGATAATGATTATTGTAATATCCCAAAATGTGATTAAGGGCTAATGACTTCAAAAGTGGATGTAATTATTGTTGAATAAACACTTTTAGAGAATGTGTGATGGGAATTTGGATATTTTAATGATTCCAATAGCTTCCTTGTGAAAATTCATGTGGGGAGAGTGTTTATTGTGAAATTGAAACCATTGGGAACAATTGTGCAAAAGTTGAAACTTGGTACAGGGCAGCCGATTTGTATGGACGTTTTAAATAGGCAAATGGTGTCTAAAAATTATGAAATTTTCCTGTCTTAAATTTCACATGTCAAGCTTCAAAATGGACAAATAATTTGTATCATTTTTATTTTTGAGCTAAGAGTTATGGATTTTTGAAGTTTGCCCAGCGAAATTAAGTATTTTCTGGAACAACATGTAAAGATTGAAATTCTGCGAATTTTGTGATTCCATGCAGAACAATTCTATATTTTTCCTTAAAACTGGACTCAATAAGGGTTCCATAGGCTTTGGATTCACTCCAATTCAATTTTTCTAGCATTAGTTATGATTTTTCAAAGTTTGGGTAGAAATCTGCTAGAATTTCTGAAAAATCCGAAATTGTTGGAAATTAATCAATAATTAAATATCATATAATATATGATATTAAATACCATCAGCCTTCTCCAGCCATTTTCGTGCTGTTCCAGACCTGAAACAAGTGAGAGAAGGTGAGAGAGTTTAGAGAGAGAAAGGGGAGAAATCTCACAAGGTAAGCCGATTTCTCCGACAATTTAGCTCCTAACGCGTATAACTCCGACTCTAAGCTACTCCTCTTTATTCTTTAAGGTTTTGAAGCAAAGAATTTCATGGTTCAAAGAGGCTAGGGTTCAGCCAAATTTGGGAAAAGCTAGTGGGAGTTTGAGGTAACTTCCAAACCTTCGTATATTAACTATTCTGGCTGCTGTGGGCAATTTAATCGGTGAAATTTCGTTGGATTGCCATTGGTTTTAAATTTTGGAAATTGAGTTTCCTAAGGGTTATGCTACCCAAATTGGGTCTTAATGTTAGTTGTAACCTAATGTAATGATTAATAAAGTGGTTAGGAGTAGAAAGAAACGCGTTTACTGAGCCGAAATCGTAAAACCCTGATTTTCCCCAAGAACTCATAAATTTCGGCCAGCTCTAGAAATGGGTCTTAGAGTTGGATTTTCAATGATTTGATGGTTCCATTGCATTCAGGAGCGAAAATTAGGTGGGGTTACAGTTGGCCACTTTTTCGGAAAAGGCCGAAAAGCATAATTACGAAAACGCCTCTGAAACCCTTGACCTGAAACCCTTGAAGTAGGGCTGCCAAGGGTAAATTTGTAATTTGACATTGAATTTGATAATTCTGAGTCCAGAAATGGATTCCTTGGGCGGAAATATGTTAGGATAGCCCAAATTAGAATTTCGGGAAAAGTGCAACCGGATCGGGTACTACGAGCCTGGGCCGGGTCACCGGGGGCATTTTTGTAAATTTTCATTATAGACTCATATAACCCCAAGAAACACTATGGAAGTGTCTAAATGATGCATTTGGAATTGTAGGATTCGATATTTGCCCTGTTCATGATCCACTTGCGTTAGAGCACAATCGGAAAGAACAAGGTAGTAACTCTTTCTCTTCTACTGTGTGTGAAACATTGTATGTATGTTTGTCATGCATTGAGAATACTTTGTGAATACATTATGATGCTTTGAGTTCGCAGCGCAAGCTGATGCATAGTGATACTTTGTGATACATAGAGATCGCAGTGAAAGCTGACGCATAGAGATTACAGCCATGAGTGCTGTTGTTTGTGGCGAAAGCCATGATACATTGTGATGCTGCTTAACATGATCATATATGCTATGTGTTTATACACTATATGAGTGATTTTTTACTAGATAGATTCTTTTGAATCTCATTCTTTCCATTGACTAACATTTCAGACAGGGCAAGTGGCTCCAAATTGGTTGGTGCAAGGGACCTTAACAAAGCAAGTGGCAATCAGATCAAATCTAGACAATAATGCTGAAAACATCACTAATTTCATATGGGATGCAAATGGAGATGGACAAAAATGTTGAAAACATCACTAATTTCATATGGGTGCAAATAGAGATGCTAATCAAGTTTTGGTCTTGGAGTCTTGAAATTGAAGAGCTTAGACCTAATGCTATATATGGAAGGACTCATTTGGGCCTAAATAAGCACAATTTGAGCTTTAGATGTTAATTACATTTTGCTGATTTTATTTGTGCAGAAATTATTAAATAGTTGACATATTTGACTTTTGGGTTCCCTAGAACATTATATCAAGTTTTAGTTGCTATTTTCTAAGTTGCATTTATGGCAATTAAATCATATTTATCTTTAAGTACTTGGTACTTCTTCATTTGTAATTAGACTTGGTTTTTATGAAATGAAAAGTTGTTTTATGCATTTTGAGTTGAGAGTGGCTTCTCTCTAAGGTTCTTCATTGAACTAACAGACTTACCAAGGCTTGATCAACCTTGTGGCATCTTCCAAAACCTCAGGTCCTTGTTCTTTCATGTTCAAGGTTCAAGTGGATCATTTATCTATGTTTAGCTTTCTTAGAGTGCATATATCTCAGATTGGCTATGGGTTCATAGCATCTTCCCTTATGGGTTCGCAACAATGATGGTAAGGTATCAGGGACTGCTGGCAAGGGATTAGTGGTATCAAGGGCATCAGCGGTATTACAATCATGTGAAATTAGCCATTCGATATCTGAATATTCCCCCTGAATGGGTAATTTGGGATAATAGGCATCCTCCTCGTAGAAAATAGTATCTTGGAGACAAACAATTTCTTGGATGTAAGACAATAACACTTGTAGCCCTTTTGAGTGGGAAAGTATCAAAGAAAGATACATTTCTAGGCTCTAGAATCAAATTTGCTTCCATCAGTTGTATGGACAAAAACAACACATCCAAACACTTTTTGAGGTATAGGGTTAAGAAAAGGACAATTAGGAAAAATGTCAAGGAGTTTTTGGATAAAAGCGGTATAGTGAAGGGATGCTTGCGGTTGATGAGATAGGCTACAATTAAGACTGTATTAAGGAAGAGGTTTGGTGATGAATTCCTTTGGCCATGGGAACATTCCGTTCCATTAACAAAGTTTGGGCTACTTCTAAAAAGTGGCGGTTTTTTCGCCCAGTCCCTCCATTCTATTGAGTTGTAATAGGCAAGAGGTTTGGTGATGAATTTCTTATTGATCAAGAAGCTCCTTAAAGGTGCCACTTAAGTATTCCTAGCATTGTCGTTCCGGAGGACCTTGATAGCAGTTCGAAATTGGTTTTTCACAAAGGAATGGAAATTATGGAAAACTTTGGCTACTTTAGACTTTTCTTTCATTAAGTAAACTCATGTGATTCTAGTGTGATCATATATGAAAATGACAAACCATCTTGCATTTGTCATGGTTTTGTTCTTGCAGGACCCCAGATGTAACTATGGATTATTTGGAAAGGAGTGGATGGTGTGTAAGATTGGTTTGGTTAGGAGGATTGCGTTTATTTAGCAAATTGGCATGTTTCGCATTGAAAAGGAACAAAATTTCTATGAAATAAACTTGGAAACACGTCTCATATAATTAAAGTTATGATGGCCAGAGCAACAACATCACAATAACACATCTTTATCTTTAGAACTTGAGCTAACCAGTGCCTTCCGTGCATTCCAAGCATCTTTATTCTTCAATTCTATTTGTTCTAGGTAGAAAAGTCTCTAGAAGTCCCAATCGTCTTTTCCAAGTTTAAATCCTAAAACACACAAATCATCATCAAAGGTTACTTGGCATATTCAACCTTTAGTTAATTTGCTCACATATGAGATTATAGGTGAGTGCAGGTACAAACAGAACATTTGAATCCTCAAATCCTCAGACAATTAGATAGTATGACTATGTAAATTCCTTCAACTTTAATGAATACAACATTAACAACTTCAACTCAAAGATTTTCAGGACACAATTTAGGAGTGGCGAACAACATTCGATTGCCAGTCATGTGATCTATAGCTCCTGAGTCAACAATCCATGTATCCTTACTAGTCCGTACAGCATTAAGAGCTATAATGAAATTACCTGATTGCACTAGATTAACACTAGGTATAGAGCATGACTTATTCTGTTTGTCAAGTATCTTGTGAAGCACATGCAATTCCTCCTGACATAGGGAGTCAGCATCATTTACTTTCTATTCAATAGTACTCAGGTGGCTTTATTGGGCGTGTTGTTTTCTAGTTGAAGGTTTGCCATGTAGTTTCCAACATTCTTCCTTTATGTGGCATTTCTTCTTGTAGTAATTACACCATTTAGTATTTTTCCTTTCATCTTGTGGCCTTTTCATTGCAAGGGTTGAACCCTCATTGTGATTCTAGTTGCTTCGACTTAAGAGTTTTCTACTTTCTTCAAATTGCACATGATTAACCACATCAAATAGAGGTAGTAAGGTTTTAAACCCGTATTCTTCCCCTTATTTCTTCAAAATAATCGT
Organism: Inga laurina; assembly: GCA_963855925.1. Lineage (NCBI taxonomy): Eukaryota > Viridiplantae > Streptophyta > Magnoliopsida > Fabales > Fabaceae > Inga > Inga laurina. Next base: position 51,154,431 of record OY979708.1, read on the forward strand.
TGAGTCCAACGAAAAAATCATGAACTCTTCCTTCTTCCACTATCTTTAGATACAATTGAGCATCCTTGACCACCTTCTATGGATGTACCTCAAATAGATCATGTTGTTGCTAGAGTTTCAACAAAGCATTGTAGTACTCGATCACTGACATATTTCCTTGTCTCAAATCTTAGAGTTGGCGCTTCAAATGGATCAAGGCCGTGGTGTTGTCAAGTGATGAGTAGGTCCTTTTCACTACATTCCATATGTCATTTGCCATGTTTGCTAGAAGGTATCCTTCACTAATGTCCAAGGTCATATAGTTGGATAACCAAGTCATAAGCTAGTTGAGGTGCTGCTCCATTGATATACTTTTCCTTTATCTTTCCACTAATGTATCTTAACACACTTTGAGACCATTGAAGATAGTTTTTCCCATTCAACTAATGGTAATGACCATGATCTGATTTCCTAAGAAATTTAGTACAGTGGTGCTGATAGAAGAGACAGAACAAGAAATAGAGAAAGAAGCAGTATTGGAGGTGGTAGTTTGAGTTTGACCATTGGTTCCCAACAAAAAGGCCATTGGAATGGACCCAGACAAGGGAGGAAATTGAGAGGGATCCATCAATATAGGTAAGAAACTGATGAAAAATTGATCTAGAGACATCAGTGGGGTCGGGAGAGTCAATGGAGTTCACGCTTGGTTGGAATATGCAGAGCTGCCAATGCATGGGTTCACGCCCTTAAACTGTGATGGCGCATGTGCTCCATGCTCCAGTCAGATGCCGCCCAAACTTTTGGGAAACACCGATCAGCGCCTTCCGATCACTCTGGTATGGATGGTGTCATCCCATGTGCTCTGTTAGTAACCCTAGAGCACCTTTTTGTGCTCTCTCTCTCAGCCTCACCACCGCTCGTGTGTCACTCCTCACTGGTTCTACCTCATTTTTTGGCATAAGACCGATGTCTATACTCTAATACCATGAAGAATTTCAGAGAAATTTGTATTCACAATCATGTCTTATTGAGAGAAATGGGCACAATATATAATGGATGATTCTTCAATCAGTAGAAACAAATCAGCAATTACAATAATAAAAAATTAATGATGAGATAACAATCATTAATAATGAGAGATTGAATAGGAAATATTCGACTAGCACATAATCAGGGGATAATCAATGTCTTAATCATGGGTTGATCTTCAACAACAATAAATGGTACAATTAATACTGTATGACCATTCATATTATTAAATAGTCTTTCAGTTTCTCAACAACATATTTATGAATGCTAACAAGGATACGAGTCAATGCACATCCATATAATTAATATTCACAACACTATCCATTTTTTTGGCTAATATAATTGGCAGTAACCAACTATCCCAAATTCTAGCATGATTTTTTTTTCATAGTCTCTAGCCACCTAGCGCAGCATAGTTGAAGGTCAACATATTTAGTCTCTTCAAAAGAAAATACATCCAATTTCCTTCCACAATGTTTCATGCTACCAAACTGTGGGACAGTTAAGCAAGTTAAGGACAATAGGATTGGTCCTTCCATAGAATTAAGCAACTTTCTAAGAGGAATGACAAAAACTTTTTTCCCAAGAAGCATGGGAAATTGATGTCCACTGAAAGAGAATTAACCTCAATTTGCCATAATAACTTTAGAATTTTCAAATAACCAACACTATAATCTAGGATCATGTTATTTACATGTTGCTACTTCAAGTAGAAACCACAAGAAAAGGAGGGTAGAGGAGGGGAATGGTATAGGAGAGGATCCATTATCGGTTTGAATTATTTCCAATATGAAACCAAACATGCACTTGCTTATCTATCAAAACTCCAATTTCTAATCATGTTATATATCTAGCCACAAGATAACTCTCAATTGTTTTTTATTGCAATACACACCCACATCAAGAAGCACCATCTTCTTTAGGTCTTGTAGCTTTTGCAGGTTCTACAAAAATCAATCTTCCATCAATTATCTGTATCAGGATGATTAATGCACATTCAATAATGAGTTTTACAAAGAAAGAAACAAGCATGTCATGTTAATAATAATCATTTTCAAATCCAAAAACCATGTTAATCATATTTTTGCAAGCATGAGTAAGAAAGAAGGGAATGTGAGAATGGCCCGAACCTGTTCTTCAGTCCTCACATGGTGCAACCATGCAATCTTGAAGTGTTTATTGCTAATAATGTGCTAATAACGTCAAAGTATAATCAAAAACTAAGGAAGATGTGTCAAAAGGTCAAAAAGTAGGAAAGAGAAAGTGTGTAACACTCATTTGAATTTTGGCGAAATTCTGATTTTCGATTAGGACTGTCTTGCTAGAACTGAAATATTTGTGCCCAGAAAATTCTGAAATTTGACAGGTTATTAAAGTTTTTCCGCATTCTGAGCAAGACTAATAGCTAAAGCTATTAGCTCTGCTGGATTTTAGCCAAATTCGAAGGTTTGCTATACTTTTCTGAATTTTCTTTCTTTTTTGGTATTGTTCTAGGTTTTTCATTAGGTTTGTCTCTTTGGGTTTTCTTTGATTCTTCTTGGTTGCTAGTGTGTTTTTGAGTTTGTCTTAGTTAGTTGTTAGTTGTTAAAGTGTTAGATAGTGGTTTAGGTCATTTTTTTTTTCTTTTTTTTCATGTTCATACTTGTTTTTGCATTCCATTTGCATATAAAATTCTCTAAAAAAAATTGCATTTTGTTGCTTTGCTATCATGTTCTTAGTGGCCATTGTGTGGTTTCCTTTTTTCTTGTGGTGAGCAACTTTGCATTCTTCATCCTTGGGAAGCTCTTGGTAACACTACTAGAATGGAAGATCCTCTTTCACAAAGCTTAAAAGCCATGCAACATCAATTAGAGCTTGTTCAAGCCAAGTTGGAGAGTCTAGAGAGAGATTCAAATAATCAAGAATATGATTCATCCTTCCACAACCTATATCATGAACCCTATCCCCAACAATCTTTCCCACCACAACCCTCATATAGACCTCAACATGACTTTTGTTCCCCACCCTACCACCTAAATTTTGACCCCATCCCTTCACCACAAGGACCACCCTATGAACCACCTCCTTTACACCATCCACCCTCTTACTCACCATACCATCCCTCATTCCAATCATTTCACCCACCACTTTGTGAACCTTCCCCACCATCCTACCTTGACCCTCCACTTCTATTTCATGACCCACAACCTAGTGGATTGGATACCATTTTCTCATCTCATAACATGGATTCCCTAACAAGTGCCTTAACAAGAAAGTATGAGACACTCCAAGAGCAATACCTTTGGTTACTCATGTATCAAGGACCAATTGATAGCTCTAAGGAGAGAGAAGAGCAATTAAAAGATATTGATGAATTCTTCAAGGCCTACTATGATCACATGTTATGGGTAAAGATAGGAGGTGAAGCTGGAACCCATTAGGCTCAAGACCTACAAAAGGAGGAACAAGGAACCTAAAATCAAGAGCTTTATGATACTTCACATGTAGAGAGTTCTCAAACTTCAATAATTCCATCAAATGCATCCATCCAAGCACAAGAAGTGAAGCAAGTACAAAAGAGCAATAAAGAGTCTTTCTTACCATTTGGTAACAATCCTATCCTTATAAAAGTTGACTCTTCTACTACTTTGATTGATGAAGTAACTCATGATTTGAGTGATAATGAGGTGGATGAGGAAATAATTGTTGAATTCTCTCTAATGCTTGAACATGTAATTGCTCAACCCATTGACTCTTATAGTGGTAGCTTGGATGAGCCTATGCCTTGTAATGATTCTACTCCTTTGCATGATACTTTGAGTGAAGATTTGGATGATAATGATGATGCTAGTGCTGAAATTACATGTTCTTGTGATGAAAATACAATGTGTATGGATTACATTGATGAGAAAGAGTGCCAGATCATGCAGCTGTGAAGTTTCTCTTCACCAAGTCTCAGTCCAAGCCAAGGCTTATTAGATGGATGTTACTGCTACAAGAGTTCAACATTAGCATTAAAGATAGGCATGGAACTGCAAACCTTGTAGCGGATCACTTGAGTAGACCACCGGATGGCACTAGGGGAGTACTTGACTCTGATCTTGTTTGTGATAACTTTCCTGATGCATCACTAATGTCTATCTCTGTTTATATTCCTTGGTTTGCTAGTCTTATCAACTATATTGTGACCGGTCTCATCCCTAAGCATGTCTTCCTTTCAGGCTCAGAAACTTAGAAGAGAATCCGAACACTACATTTGGGATGAGCCCTATTTATGGAGACTATGCAATGATCAAGTTATTAGATGTGTTCCAGAGACCGAAACTAAGGACATACTGTCCGCTTGCCACTCTATGATTTGTGGTGGACACTTTAGTGCCAAGAACACATCTAGTAAAGTATTAGATGCTAGGTTTTACTGGCCCACCCTGTTCAAGGATTCATACTCATATTGTAAGGCATGTGATAAATGCCAATGATTTGGGGGCTAAGAAAACGGCACAAGATGGTGAGTAAGAGGGTAGATGGTTTAAAGGAGGTGGTTCATAGAGTGGTCCTTGTGGTGTAGGGATGGGGTCAAAATTTAGGTCGTAGGGTGGGGAACAAAAGTCATGTTGAGCTCTATATGAGGGTTGTGGAGGGAAAGATTGTTAGAGATAGGGTTCATGATATAGGTTATGAAAGGTTCGAGTGGAGACTTCATGGGCCCTTTTCCACCCTCATCAGGCTATAGCTATATCTTGTTAGCTAAGGATTACCTCTCTAGATGGGTCGAAGCTACTCCCACTAGGAAGGATGATGCCCAAACGGTTTCCAAGTTTATTAAGTCTTATATCTTTTGTAGATTTGGAGTACCGCAGGCTATAGTAAGTGATAGAGGAACCCACTTTTGCAATAAGGTTATTGATAACTTACTTGCTAAGCTTGGGGTGACTCACAAAACATCTACCCCTTATCATCCACAAACAAATGGGCAAGCAGAAGTATCCAACCGAGAGATCAAACAAATTCTAGAAAAGATAGTCAAGCCTTCAAGGAAGGATTGGAGCTTAAGGTTGGAGGAAGCACTTTGGGCTTACAGAACTGCTTTTAAGATACCAATTGGAATGTCTCCTTACCGACTTATCCATGGAAAGGCTTGTCATATTTCGTTGGAATTGGAGCACAAAACCTATTGGGCTGCGAAAATGTGCAACATGGATATACAAGAGACAGGCTGGGAAAGGAAATTGCAACTACAAGAACTTGAAAAAATGCGAATGGACGCTTATGAGAGCTCTCGCATTTACAAAGAGAAGACCAAGTTGCTGCATGATAAGAAGATATTGAGAAAGGATTTCAAAGTAGGTGACCATGTGCTATTGTACAAGGCCCAATTCAAGTTGTTAAGTGGGAAGCTTAAAGATAAATGGTATGGGCCTTTCACTTTCACCAAAGTGCATTCATTCGGCATGGTAGAGCTACTTGATGAGACTACTGGAAAAGATTTCCAAGTCAATGGACACCTGCTCAAGCTCTACTATGATTCCCCATTAAAGCCTACTTGATGCCAGGTTGCTTCTTCTCCTTTCACTATCTTTTGTTTTCAATGATCATTATTTTTAACCCAAAATCACAGAGATGATTACTTTTTTACTCTCGAAGGAGGGAGGAGGGCCTTGGTTAATCCAAAATCACTTTTTCTCTGTTTAGACTTGGAAGAAAAATTTTAACCCCTATAATAGAAAGGTTCAAAGGGTGGCAGTTTGGGTCAGATTACTAGGAACAGCGAGTGACTACTATGATAGAAATGTACGCCCGTATGTGTGTTGAGATCAACTTTCATGCAACTTTGCTACCTTCATACACTGTTGTTGAAAAACCTCTGATCGACATGCAACCAGAAGCTACTTCACAGAGCAAGGGTGGGTCACAAGTGGAGCAACCGAACAATGTCTATGGCTTATGAATGGTGATGCAGGACACGGGAAGAAGCCGGAAAAATAATAAACTGAGATAGCAAAAGTAACTATGACCAGAAAAAAGACAATTGGGGCGGAAACCTTGCAAGTATCTCGAGATACGCTCTTTTGGCAATAGATGAAGAAAATGAAGATTCAAAAAAGACAGGCTGGCGAACGTATCCCCTTGCAAGAGATCTCCAATGTTGATATGAAAAACGAAGAAAGGAAGGAAGAAAAGCCTATCCCCTTGCAAGAGATATCCAATGTTGATATGAAAAACGAAGGAAGGAAGGAAGCGAATCAAAAACTAAGGAAGATGTGTCAGAAGGTCAAAAAGTAGGAAAGAGAAAGTGTGTAGCACTCATTTGAATTTTGGCGAAATTCTGATTTTCGATTAGGGCTGTCTTGCTGGAACTGAAATATTTGTGCCCAGAAAATTCTGAAATTTGACAGGTTAAAGTTTTTTCGCATTCTGAGCAAGACTAATAGCTAAAGCTATTAGGTCTGCTGGATTTTAGCCAAATTCGAAGGTTTTCTTATACTTTTTTGAACCGTTTCCAAGTTTCTTAAGTCTTATATCTTTTGTAGATTTGGAGTACCATGGGCTATAGTAAGTGATAGAGGAACCCACTTTTGCAATAAAGTTATTGATAACTTACTTGCTAAGCTTGAGGTGACTCACAAGACATTTACCCCTTATCATCCACAAACAAATGGGCAAGCAGAAGTATCCAACCGAGAGATCAAACAAATTCTAAAAAAGATAGTCAAGCCTTCAAGGAAGGATTGGAGCTTAAGGTTGGAGGAAGTACTATGGGCTTACAGAACTGCTTTTAAGATACCAATTGGAATGTCTCCTTACCAACTTATCCATGGAAAGGCTTGTCATATTCCGCTGGAATTGGAGCACAAAACCTATTGGGCTGCGAAAATGTGCAACATGGATATAGAAGAGACAGGCTGGGAAAGGAAATTGCAACTACAAGAACTTGAAGAAATGCGAATGGATGCTTATGAGAGCTCTCGCATTTACAAAGAGAAGACTAAGTTGCTGCATGATAAGAAGATATTGAGAAAGGATTTCAAAGTAGGTGACTGTGTGCTATTGTACAAGGCCCAATTCAAGTTGTTAAGTGGGAAGCTTAAAGATAAATGGTATGGGCCTTTCACTGTCACCAAAGTGCATTCATTCGGCATGGTAGAGCTACTTGATGAGACTACTGGAAAAGAGTTCTAAGTCAATGGACACCTGCTCAAGCTCTACTATGATTCACCATTAAAGCCTACTTAATGCCAGGTTGCTTCTTCTCCTTTCACTATCTTTTGTTTTCAATGATCATTGTTTTTAACCCAAAATCACAAAGAAGATTACTTTTTTGCTCTCGAAGGAGGGAGGGCCTTGGTTAATCCAAAATCACTTTTTCTCTGTTTAGACTTGGAAGAAAAATTTTAACCCCTATAATAGAAAGGTTCAAAGGGTGGCATTTTGGGTCAGATTACTAGGCACAGCGGGTGACTACTATGATAGAAATGTACGCCCATATGTGTGTTGAGATCGACTTTCATGCAAATTTGCTACCTTCATACACTATTGTTGAGAAACCTCTGAGCGACATGCAATCAAAAGCTACTTCAAATGAGTGCTACATACTTTCTCTTTCCTACTTTTTGACCTTCTGACACATCTTCCTTAGTTTTTGATTCGCTTCCTTCCTTCCTTCGTTTTTCATATCAACATTGGATATCTCTTGCAAGGGGATAGGCTTTTCTTCCTTCCTTCCTTCGTTTTTCATATCAACATTGAAGATCTCTTGCAAGGGGATACGTTCGCCAGCCTGTCTTTTCTGAATCTTCATTTTCTTCATCTACTGCCAAAAGAGCGTATCTCAAGATACTTGCAAGGTTTCCGCCCCCATTGTCTTTTTTCTGGTCATAGTTACTTTTGCTATCTCGGTTATTATTTTTCCGACTTCTTCCCGTGTCCTGCATCACCATTCAGAAGCCATAGACACTGTCTGGTCGCTCCACTTGTGACCCAACCTTGCTCTGTGAAGTAGCTTCTGGTTGCATGTCGCTCAGAGGTTTCTCAACAACAGTGTATGAAGGTAGCAAAGTTACATGAAAGTCGATCTCAACACACATACGGGCGTACATTTCTATCATAGTAGTCACCCGCTGTTCCTAGTAATCTGACCCAAACTGCCACCCTTTGAACCTTTCTATTATAGGGGTTAAAATTTTTCTTCCAAGTCTAAATAGAGAAAAAGTGATTTTGGATTAACCAAGGCCCTCCCTCCTTCGAGAGCAAAAAAGTAATCTTCTCTGTGATTTTGGGTTAAAAATAATGATCATTGAAAACAAAAGATAGTGAAAGGAGAAGAAGCAACCTGGCATCAAGTAGGCTTTAATGGGGAATCATAGTAGAGCTTGAGCAGATGTCCATTGACTTGGAACTCTTTTCCAGTAGTCTCATCAAGTAGCTCTACCATGCCGAATGAATGCACTTTGGTGACAATGAAAGGCCCATACCATTTATCTTTAAGCTTCCCACTTAACAACTTGAATTGGGCCTTGTACAATAGCACACGGTCACCTACTTTGAAATCCTTTCTCAATATCTTCTTATCATGCAGCAACTCGGTCTTCTCTTTGTAAATGCGAGAGCTCTCATAAGCATCCATTCGCATTTCTTCAAGTTCTTGTAGTTGCAATTTCCTTTCCCAACCTGTCTCTTCTATATCCATGTTGCACATTTTCACAGCCTAATAAGTTTTGTGCTCCAATTCCAACGGAATATGACAAGCCTTTCCATGAATAAGTCGGTAAGGAGACATTCCAATTGGTATCTTAAAAGCAGTTCTGTAAGCCCAAAGTGCTTCTTCCAACCTTAAGCTCCAATCCTTTCTTGAAGGCTTGACTATCTTTTCTAGAATTTGTTTGATCTCTCGGTTGGATACTTCTGCTTGCCCATTTGTTTGTGGATGATAAGGGGTAGATGTTTTGTGAGTCACCTCAAGCTTAGCAAGTAAGTTATCAATAACCTTATTGCAAAAGTGGGTTCCTCTATCACTTACTATAGCCCACGGTACTCCAAATCTACAAAAGATATAAGACTTAAGAAACTTGGAAACGGTTCAAAAAAGTATAAGAAAACCTTCGAATTTGGTTAAAATCCAGCAGACCTAATGGCTTTAGCCATTAGGTCTGCTTAGAATGCGGAAAAACTTTAACTTGTCAAATTTCAGAATTTTCTGAGCACAAATATTTCAGTTCCAGCAAGACAGCCCTAATCGAAAATCAGAATTTCGCCAAAATTCAAATGAGTGCTACACACTTTCTCTTTCCTACTTTTTGACCTTCTGACACATCTAGTGGGGAAGATTTATAAGCCAGGATTTGGACCAAAATAAATTTCATAAAGAAGTCCGACCAGTAGTACATGGGGCCATTCCAACATAAGTACATATCTGATAGGAATTTCATGTTATTTCACTGATAATACAATGTCATACTAGCTTCCATCTTAGATTGTCTTCGGTAAGAGATCAGAGCATTTTCAAGGTTTTCATTAGGGACTTTTCCATGGCATCTACCCCTTGAGATGGTTAACCAACTACCAAGGACATCAAGACCCTTCCCTGGTATCAACCAGTCATTTCTTACTTGTTTTCAAGGTTTTCATCACGGACTTTTCCATGGCATCTACCCCTTGAGATGGTTAACCAACTACCAAGGACATCAAGACCCTTCCCTGGTATCAACCAGTCATTTCTTACTTGTTTTCAACCCAAAAAAATTATGGTTATAATACCATCTGTGCAATAGCGTTTGTATCAATTAAGTTAAAACTAGTCATACTAATAAATTCCGAGTCATTACCAGCAACACAATACACAATAATATTTTGTCAAAGTTGTTTTCCTTGCACCCAAATTCACTGTTGTGCATTTTTGTTTAGGGTCAATCACGAAAATAACAACCTTTTAAAACTTGCCCCATAATTCATGTATCCAACATCTATTTAGTCTTACCCTGGCATTCATGGCCTTCATAGCCCTCTCTGCTTGAATTTCTGACTCAAAGGAGACAAACCCAAATCCTTTAGGCCTTTCAGTTTTTGGGTCCTTCACTAGACAAGCTGCAAATAGCAGCATCGAGAAGATCAGCAAAATGGGGAAATAAAACATCCAAATATTCAATAAGAGAAAAAATTGAGGAACAATACCTTCTGTAATTTTTCCAAACGGTGAAAAGAGATTTCTGAGGTGGCTAGCTGTTATGAAGAATGATAATCCTAAAAAATAAGACACTCAAAGATTAGGGCTCCCGAGCGATTGTTATGAAGTTCAGTTAGAAGGAGAGAAGAGAAAGAACGAACTGCTCACAAAGAGTCGAGTCCCGATTCTTTGTCCCATCTCAAATTCTCAGGACGATTCTATCTATCCAATTGCACGAAATTGAAGAAGAAAATGTCTCAGCTTTAGGAGTCGCAGGGCTTGCCAGAGCCTTGGAGCACAGAGATGAAGGAGGAGAAGGGAACCAGAGCCTTGGGGAAAATGTGGCCACCAAGATTGGAACAAATTTTAAAAATAAATAAATAAATCCTTGCTAATTAATTCACTCATATGAACATCCAAATACCCACGAGATCAGCACACCCAATCACCCAGCAGTTCAGCACGAAGGTTAGAATCTAATTAAATCATTAAGATTGAACGCCCAGAGCTCATGGATTGCAATAAACATTCATGGATTGCAGAATCTCAAGTAAAGTAAAGAAAAATTAGAGAGGAGACAAATCTGGAGCAAGAAGGCAGAAGCTCACGAAGAGTAGAAGCAGGTGTTTTGGGCGAGAAGCTTGAGCTGCAGCGAAGACAAGGAAGGAGGACCGGCGACGGCCGACGATCGGAGGCTGAGAGAATTACTGAGTCAGGCGTCTGAGTGGCAGCGAAGAGATTAGAGAGGGGAGCGAGGTGCAAGGGTTTTCTTATCGATGATGTGAATGAGGGAAGCAGGAACGCACGACGGGTGAAAGCAGAACGGAGAGGCATTATAAATTTATAATTAGACCGGAGGGAAAAATTTGACTATTTTTATTTTATCAAATTTTAATGTTAATTTTTTACTTCAATTATCACAATAAAAAAAGTCATTTTTACCGTCGTTAATCTAAACACAATGTTATGAAAAAAGTCACTTCTGTCACCGCTAATCCAAACACAAATCACATTTACATTTTGACTTTTATCCTATCTTATTTTTTCAAAAGTTAGGTGGTAAAAAAAGTCACTTCTTCACCGCTAATCCAAGCGGGCACTAAGGGTTGGGAGGGGTTAACCAAACCTGCCTTTGTAACTGTAACAGCCTATGATTTTTATTGAACGGGATCAGCCCAATCCAATGTCATCAGGACGATCGGGTTTGCCGAACTCACAAGGATATGAATCAACCCATATACGAGACTTTTTGATTCCTTGATATTTTTCATTCAGGTCAATCCACCCAAATTGATTAGTTTAGAATTTTGAGCCCAAAAACCAAAAAAAACGGGTTGAACCCGCCGATCCAGCAATCCAAAAATTATTATGCTCATCCTTAAGATTTAGCGTTCAAATTGCACAAAGGCTTGTGAGGGTCCAAAAATTATTATGGTCATCCTTAAGATTTAGCCTTCAAATTGCACAAAGGCTTATGAGGGTGAGTTCTAAGTCACAGGCTTCGTGTGTGTTTGGCAAAGCTTTTTTTAATAGCTTCTGAAGAAAAAGTGAAGAATAGCTTTTAGAGAATAGATTATGAGCAGAATAGATTATGAGAAAAAAATGATTTTGATAAAGTAAGAGTGTTTGGATGTTATGGTCAGAATAGCTTTTTTCATGGTCAAATTACTAAAAAGGACATTAGTTTTTTGAATAATTACATGTAAGGGATAAATTTATATTATATGCATTATTAAACATTAAATGTTTAATAAATACAAAAAAAAATCGAAATAAATTTTAAAAAAATTATAATAATAAAATTAGTCAACTATACAATATCAAAAAATATATAAAATTATTTTATAAATTATATTATTAGTCTATAATGTGGTTTAATATAGTAATAACATATGTGAGTGAACATATGTGGTTTAAAATTAGTCAAATATATATACATATGTGTGTGTACATGTATAGTAATAACTTGTGTAACAAAAAATTAATTATAAGTAGTTAGGATATAAAATAATCTACTACAAAATACCAAAGTACAAGTTCAGAGTAAAGATACGCATACATTTCACTGAATGGCAAAAATAGAATACGTCAAAATGTAAATACAATAACATTTAATAGATTGTCAATAAAAGCGTACGTAAGAAGAAGGAAACTATACATGACTAAGCTTCGTGCATATAATAAACGATTTGATCTCTTATAGAATCACGAAGAGAAGCCATGTCAGATGAAGATGCAATTGATGAATGTTGTGTTGAAGGTTCTATATCGTCATCTGCATCGACATCACACAAAATACCCTCTCGATCATGGCGCCGGAAGTCAGGATCAGAAATAGATGTTCTTCTAATGAAGTTGTGTATAGCCATTGTAGCACACACTATTTTAACCTGTGTGGGGAGGCTATAGCTACGCATGTTCTATAATATTTCAAACTTGTTCTTCCAAACGCCAAATATTATTTCTATTGTGCACCTAAGACTGGAATGTAAGTAATTGAAGGTCTCATTGTGGTTTTGAAACGTAGATGACCTCTGAAAGTCCGGGAGATGATAACGCTCGGATCTGTATGGACCAAGGTATTCAGTTGGGGTGAGATAGCCAGCATCCACCAAATAATTTTTATCTTTACAAAATAAATAGGTTAAAGTCAATAACTATATATATATATAATAAATAATAATTAAAGTGTTGGAGTTATAAGCATACCTTTGGGGGGATGTGGAAAATTCATCGACGGCGTTGTCAGAGCATGATCAAATACGCGCACATCATGGGCTGTTCCTTCCCATCCAGCCAATACGAAGGTAAAACACATGTCCCAATCACAAACCGCCATTACATTTTGCGATGTAAATCCTTTTCTACCAATATATTTTGTTCTTTCCTTTGCTTTGACCTTGCATGGAATGTGGGTGCCATCAATTGCTCCAATAGCATTTTTAAAGAAAGGCCAGTATCTATTGTTGAGTCGTATCTTTGAGTGAATGTTCTCAAACTTACGATCCTATGGTTTTATGTTAGTCATTGCAAGACGACAACATGCATCTAAGACAAGATGCAGAGCCCTATGAATTGTCTCTCCTGAGCGCTGAAACCTTTCCTATTGCAGCCTACTCGATGCCGCAAACCCAACTGTGTTCAAAAATATTGCAAGCATTTCATGTACACCCACATTTCAAGTCTCCATCAAACCATGTCGTTGCAGTTCAAAGCAAAGCTTGTGAAAGACATGAAGTTGCATTCTAAACATATCATAACAACGGTTCGAATTACCGCTTAAGACTTCACGTACCCATTTAGCACCTGTGAAGTCACTTGTGTGCCGCGGTTCTTTACATAAATATAGCTGAGCATATGCACCAACATATGCGGCCACTTTTCGGACTCTTTGTTTGCGCCGTTCCCTATGGTTTGCCATAATTTTCAATGTGTTGTCCATATCTAACCCAACTGTTGACATATATATTAAATGTTATAAACGGTAATGACAACAATTATATAGTGATAATATGCACATAGATAACATTCAACTATAAAACAACAATACATTTCACACATTTCCATAATTCCTACTGAAAAGTTAAGAGATAACATCCAATTGTAAATTAACAAAGTTAAGAGACAATTGAGCAATGTCGTAATGAAACATAATTCCTACTGAAAAGGTAAATATGACAATACATTTCACACATTTCCATAACATTCATGCTTAAGAAAAACGAGAAGTTGGTGTGGCATATCCTTCATTGCTGCATACATTTCCCTTGCAGGTGGATTGCTCATAAGGAGGTGTACACAACGTGCATAAAAGTCATCATTGTTGACAACTTCAGGAACCTGCTTAAGGTGGTTCATAACGCCCGGAATTGAGATCTCATAAGCACGTGCCTCTGCTGCCATCCTTTCTGCACGTGCCTCTGCAGCCATCTTCTCATCCCGGGCCTCTGCTGCAATCCTTTCTGCTCGTGCCTCTACAGCAATCCTCTCAGCCCGGGCCTCTGCTGCAATCCTCTCTGCTCGTGCAGCTTCAGCATCAACGTCATTTGCATCAGCAATCCTATATAGGGCATCGACTATTTTAGCTGAGGCCGGCCCCTTCTTTTTCATCCCCGCACCCCTCTTCCTGACCCCCAACGAGCTACCTTGTTTGCCACCGCTGCTTGTTCTCTCCCCACCACTGACTCCCTTCCCTTTGTCATTGTTGGCACCACTACCTCCACTGTTTTCATTGACATTGAATGAATGCATCTCCCCGCTCAACCCAGTAGGTGTCCCTAACACCTCATCGTTGTCTCCTGATCCCTCTTGCATATGAAATTCTGGGATTGCATATTCTGGGATTGCCTCAGTAGAGGGAGGGACAGGAAGAGACATGGATGTAGGAGCTCAAGTTTGTGATCCCGTGGCCGCAACACTTGCAAACAATTGGGTCAATTCTTCTTGAAACTGAAGTCCTTTTGTCCTGAATTTATCATATCCTGAAACTTCCTGTACATTCATCATGAAAGTTTGTTACACAAGTTCGTACAAGCACGATGTCAATGTAAGAAATATGTTCGCTCGCTGAAATTAATTACTAACCGAAATTTTCTTCTCCCACCAATCGTCGTCGGCAACAACAGTGTTCTTCTCACTATCCCATCCAACACCCGTCTTGTGTAACAACCTATCCCATTGCTGCCAATCCTTTCTAAGAGCATCATATTTGTTTTTAAATTGACCCTTATCATAAATTCTGCCCGTCTTTGCAGTGAAGGATTCTGAGATCTCTTTCCACCCAATTTTGTTAAAGCTAGTGCTTTTGTGTGTTCCCTTCGTAACTTGGTCTATACATAGGTCAATAAAGACTTTTGTGCTCTTTACATCCCATGATGTTTTTTCCTTACCCTTACTCATTATGGTTTCACCTTAAACAAACAGAAATCTAGATTTGACGATCATTCACAGTCCAATCATTGCATTCTAACCAAACAGACTTCTAAAGCAAATGATGATAGACGTTGCATTATAACCAAACAGAATTATATTACAAGGATTTCCAGTCATTGCATTCTAACCAAACAAAAATCTATGCTTGACGATGATTCTCAGTCCAGTCATTGCATTCAAACCAAACAGAATTCTAAAGCAAACAAAAACAGGCATTGGATTCTAACCAAACTGAAATCTATTACTGTTATTGACTCATCAAAGCCTAATGACAGATTTTCAAACCATTATTCGTGTATTTTTCCAATACAGAATAACAAAAATGAAATCAATGTCTCCACAATCACAAATCTTAACAACTCAGTAAGTTTTATATACCAACTACCATTTTGAAAACACTAACCGGACAGATGTTCTTTGCAACATCATTAACCAATATCAATGTCATTAACCAATATCAATGTTATTAACAAAATTTTTTTTTGCATCAGAGGTAGATTGCAACGTCATTAACCAATAAACATGTCATTAACCAATCTCAACGTCATTAATCAATATGAATATCAACAGAGGTTCTTTTCAGGACAGAGGTTCTTTGCACTAGATATTCAAATCAATATCAATGTCTAACCAAACTGAAATATATCAATGTCACCAGATTTTCTCCCTCGACAGAACAAGCAATTCGGGAAAAAAAACCAGAACAAGCTGAATCGAAACACTCACCGGACAGAGCTAGTTTAGAGATTTTCAACACTCATGAGCGTCACCGGCACCGACCGCAATCCGTTCTTCCTGCACCGACCGCCGACAAAGGTCCGAAAGGCACCATCGCCTCAGATCGGAGTAGAGATTTAGCAGAAAAATGGGGACAAAAGGGAACCGTACCCACCCGAAACACTGCCACCGTTCACCACCAGCCACCGACGAACTTCAAATAGGCCAAATCAGTGACCGAGAACGCCGAATATGGTGATCTTCGACGGGATCTGGAAGAGAGGGAGACGGACGAAGCTCGACGGGATCTGGGAATAGAAGGAAGATAGAAGAAAAACAAGGTTTGGAGCCACGGAATCAGGCAACTCGCGACGTGAATGAGGGAAAGAGCGACGACAGGAGACGAGAAATTGAAGGAATGAGAAGAGAAATGGAAGCAGCGACGGAAGAGAAAAGGGAAAGAGGGGGGAGAGAGAGAGAGAGATAATAATTAATCCTCAACCGTCAAATAATCAGACTGTGGAGCAGAAAAAATCGGATTGTGGTCAAACCAAGGTTTTGCAATTCAAAACCTTGGTTTGGGCTGAAACGGGATTTTCTGAAAAAAAAAAAAAAAAAAAAGAGTGTTTGGATGTTTTTAAGTGAAACCATGGTTTGGTTCCAGAATCAATTAAAAAAATTGAATCCAAACAATCCCATAATAATGGTACTTCATGGAAATTGGGCCTAAACAGGTTTTGTCTGGGAAAAGCCAACCCATTTTCCTGCTTTATTTTTGAATTTAAATTCAATTTAGAGGGTGAAATGAGCATTCACTCTTTAAAAGTTCCAATCATTATTCGTAAAATTTTTTCCTATTTTTAATATAAATAATGTTAATCATCAATTGAAAATGACTAGAGCCGTACTATTATTAATAATTTAATATAAATTCTTCCCTCCATGATACAACAGTACCAGTAACAGACATTCATGCTTCCTACGCCATTGGATGTAATTTTTCTCATGTCAATTGAAAAATGTTTTTAGCCATCATTTTTAATATAAGCAATGCCAAACTCTTAATGCGTATCAAAGTATTTAGGGTTTATCATAATTTTTCTTATTGCAATTTGGATAATCCATATCAAGGTTGAGCAACCTTACACATCTTTGCAAAAGATCTGATTTTGTGTTGAGACCAAAATCAACTTACAGTCTATACAAAGGAAGATAAAATTCACATCGACTTGACAAATTTGAAACGTTCAACAGGAGTTTCATAGTTGAGTTACAACTTCGAAGCATGGTGATGAGTGTGTGTGTAACCATAACTGACCTATGAATTTACATCCAACCTTTCAATTATTTCAAAGTGCATATGCAAATTTCCAGGCCTATCAGCAAAATAATACTTCTCATATACTTGCAATTTCCCCCCACTCTTGTGAGCTTCAGATTCAAGGAGGTGGAGCAATGTGTCCTTTTCGCGGCATATCCATCCTCGCTGTTTGTCGGACCATTGCCGGGGAGTTCCATGAAGCATAAAACGAACTCCGGGAGCCCCTAGCATGAGCCTTCTGGAGACTCCCTCAATCACATCTCTGTTGGTTAGGTATGCACCAGTGGAGTTCAAACCAACATCAACATAATGAATCTCATTTATGCTACTTAGAAAGGCTTCCTTTGTTTTAGGTACTATATAAGACTCATCAAATGCACAAGAGTTTGTGTCAACCGGTTGTCCCAAATGGGATGATTTTTCAATGGATCCAATATCTGAAAAGCCAAGCTCTGTGACTAACTGGTTAAGCACAGTCCCACCTTTGCTGAATCCAAGGGTTATTGTTCTAGGATGAGCAAAACTCGAGGAATTTTCACATCGTGAGAGTGAGCGTGAATCTATCTGCTGCCCAAATGCCACCGTTTTTACCTGTATCATATTGATACTTAAAGGTCATCATCAAGTAAAAAGAATACAAAGTAATAGACTTTTAGAGAAAAAAAGGAAATGAAAGAAAATAATTAACTGCAGAGTTTAAAAATGACTCTCGTATCAATTTTAAAAAGTAAAAGATTATTGAATAATGATTACAATAAACAAATAGATACCACACAGAATAGAAATGGAATACTCCTCCCGATCATAATAACCAAATGAGGCCTTAGCATATATGGATGCATTCAATTCAATTCAAGTAGTGATTGCAAGGTACAAACAAGTATGAATGGAATGTGAACTGAAGTTGTAGTCATTGATATCTCCTAGAACTAAACAAAAACAACAAATATCATAACGTGCATCATGTTTGGAATTGGGATTCAGACCATTCAATAGAATCCCATAACCTGTATCATAGTGAGACTTAACGGTCATCTGGTACACACAAAATAAAGAAATGAAATAAAAAAAAGGAAATTTAAAAAAAAAAAGTAATCGAGATAAAAAAAAAGACTCCCGTGTCCCCTACTTTTAAAAAATACAAGAAGATTATTGAGTATATAATAATATAATAGATATTACATAGAACCATAAAGGAATACTACTCCCACATCATAAGCAAACGATGCCTTAGAATATTGAAGCATTCAATTCAAGTGGTGCTTGCAAATTGCAATCATGAATGGAATGTAAACTGAAGTAGCTTTCACTACTATACCCTAAATATTAAGAATAACAAAATATCACTTTATGTTGGAATTAAGGGGATACACTAGCATAAGCTTCTCATTCATATAAAATTTGTCTTATGGTGAATCACAAATAATGGAAAAAGAAGAAAGACATACAGAAAAGAAAGTCCTTGACCAAAAACAGAAGAAAGGACAACGGAAGGTAACCTTCAAGTTAATTAATTAGCAGATAATATATGAAACCTGGATTGAAACTAAATCATTATCTAAAATGAACAGCAATGGAGAATCTTGTACAGAGCAAATAAATCATGGCATACTTCTTCAAGGGACTTTGACAAGAGTGAGACAGTTGATAACCAGCATAAACAGAGCAAACATAGTCCAAACATAAAGGGGGCAGAAATTATAGAGAGTAAGGAGGGGGGAAATCATGGCATACTTCTTCAAGGGAATTTGATAAGAGCGAGACAGTTGATGTAGATGCTGGAAATCCAACTGGACTGTACAACTTTGGCTCTCCATATTGATTCACAGAAGGTATGAACTCATTGTAGACAGCAAAAGGCCCATTAAAAACAGAAGCCTCAATAACCCAGGCATTAACTGAATCACCAAATTTTGACACCAGAGTTTCAGATATTTTCCGTAGATCTGATAGTCTCTCAATCACTGGATCACCAGTCCCTTCAACACGATCACCACAGAAAAAGACAGCATTTGCAGATGGTGCCTGCACCAAATAGAATATTTTCATGTAAGCAATGCTGGCTCGTGCAAATGGGCAGTAAGTAAAGTTTCACATAATAGAAGAGAGCATCATGCCCAAGAACAAGACCATATTGCAACCTATGGAAAACGAATACAGCTTCACATATCTAATATGATACAATATGATACTTAGGACACAGAAATTTTTGAGATGTTAGGATAAGGGTAAGGGGCATATAAACACATACAGATATAATTAGTTATGTAGTTTTTCCATATGTATAATCAACAAATCAACTCATTAAAAGATAAAATGAGTATAGATATTCTAAATTCTAAAATTTTAGTATACATGTTTTAACCACCCAAATATATGATAACATGAATAAAATGTCTATCGCAACTTACAAATAAAATTTTTGTTCTTTGTTCTTGATACCAAAACATCATTTGGCAAAAAGCAACATACAGAAGAATCACATTTCTATAAACATCCATGAGACCCCTTTTTCTTTTTTTCTGTCTTACCTTATAAACTCCATATGTTCACATTTTAGTGTCAAACTTTGAAGATTCGCATATAGGTACAAAGCGCTACGGATGCATACAAATGCACAAGTACAGAATGTGTATCATACCATATCTTATATCCAATATGAGTCTGTGATGTAAAACACACACACTAAGATCTAATGCTGAACAGAGGTAATTTAGGGAGAAAACATAGAAACGATGAAGGATTACAGGGGAGAGGAGCAGAAAAAGAGGAGACAGGGAGGCAAAATAAGAGGGAGGGCAAAATGACTAGAACGCGGCCCCGGGGGGACCAAAACTGACAGGGAAGAGTGAGTGCTCACATAGTCAAATATTCATTCATTAAGGTCTAACTTTTATGTATGAGACCAACCTATCTATAGATGGAGAATGAGGAGTTTTCTTTCTCATGAATAAAGCTACACTAACAACTTGTCTAGTATAAAAATATAAAACACAAAAGCTAAACTAACAACTTGCCTAGTATAAAAATATAAAACACAAGCTAAACTAACAACTTCCCTAGTATAAAAATATAAAACACAAAAGCTAATCAACTTGCCTAACAACATGCATAAAAGCTAAGAACTTCCTTAAAATTGAAGGAAGCTTTCAAAATGATTCAAAATGTGTGCCTTGCCGGAATCCTTAGCGGCGATGGGGTTTGGTCGATCGGCAGCTGCTGAGGACGGTAGTGGGGCGTGTGCTGTGAATTAAAGTCTGGACGAGTTGGGTCTAGACAAGGCTGATGCGTTTTTAGAGAGAGAATAGGGTTTGTAAGGAGAACATTGATTAGAAGCTTAGAAGCTAGGGTTCAAAGCCAACTAGTCTCTGATACTATGACAAAGTGTTTCAGGAAAAAATGTTTCTAATGATTTCATTCACAAGACTTACATGGGTATTTATACAATGAGGACAATAGTATTAAATGCTAACTTCTACCTACCAACTACTTATTAATTACACCACTCAACAAGAGGTGATTTAGAGAGAAAATATAGAAACAATGAAAAATTATGGCGCAGAGGAGCAGAAAAAGAGGAGAGGCGAGGGAGGCAGAATAGGGAGGATGGGGGAAATGATTAAAGAAAACTGACAGGGAAGAGTGAGAGTTCACATAGTCAAGTATTCATTCATCAAGGTCTATCTTTTACATATGAAACCAACCTATTTATAGATGGAGAAGGAGGAGTTTCTTTTCTCATGAGGAAAGTTAAACGAACAACTTGCTCAATATAAAAATATAAAATACAAAAGCTAAACTACCAACTTGTCTAACATAAAAATGTAAAACACAAAAGCTAATCAACGTGCCTAACAACTTGCATAAAAGCTAAGAACTTCCTTAACATAGAAGGAAGCTTTCAAAATAATTCATATTCTCTTAAAATAATTTTTCCCATATTTTCTATCAATTCCCATATTCCATCAGTCGGTCAACTTTTCTTCATGTATATAAGATAACCTTTGAAATTGACAGAATATTTACCCACATCGAAGTACAGTAGTTATTTTCATTTTCCAAAGGAAGAATGCTAAGGAGTACTACCAAGAAACTCTCCATCATTAAAATTCAACCACGTTTATGGAACAAGACATTTCAAAGAAGGAAAAGAAAATTCATCATGATAGACCACTAGAAATGAGAAACAAATAGTAAATGGGTTGCTTCAAAGAAAATATCAGGATACCAAAGAGCACAATGAAGTCATAGAATAAACTTCATAGCTATAATTACTTTCTTTGCACTGTAAAAAAAAAAAAAGCTAGAGATCTAAAGCTAAAGTATGTAAGATTTAAGAATTATGGAAACATGGACAAGTTTTGAAGAATGAAGTGTTGTATGCTTTTATAGGTTTTCAAGATCAAGTAACATACACTCAATGTTTTGGATTCAGGGGAAAGACAGATGGATGCACCAACTCTATAGTAAGTCTTCGGGTTAGGACATAATGGAACCCTCAAAACTCCATTCCAACGAGCCATGGATCTGAAATGAAGATTTATAAATAAATAGAATTTAGAGACAGAAATATTCATAGGTCTTCTCTAACAATAACCTCAAATATTCCTTATTTAAAAGTACTTGAAGGCAAAAGAAGGGGGGGAAATTACGATGTACCAGAAATATTTGTGGGCAATCTATCAAAGAGAAACAAACAAGCTGATAATTTAGGCTGCAGGGATTTTTCTCTCTACTTCTCCCATATACAATGGAAGTGCACTAGAGAAGAGACCCTTATACGTATAAAATGCAAAATCCAGCTCTTGATCAGTTGACCAGTATTTTATTTCCCAAGCATAAAACTTAATTCACTTTCTATCCATTTTTTGGCTAATATGATTGGCATTAACCGATTATCCCAAATTCTAGCATGATTTTTTTTCAGAGTCTCTACCCTCCTAGCGTAGCATAGTTGAAGGTCTACATATTTAGTCTCTTCAAAAGAAATTACATCCAATTTCCTTCCACAATGTTTCACCCTACCACACTGTGGGGACAGTTAAGCAAGTTAAGGACAGCAGGGTTGGTCCTTTTTTAGCATTAAGCAGCCTTCTGAGAGGGATGACAAAGACATTTTTTAAGAAGCTTGGGAGATTATCGTCTAAAAAGAGAGAATTGACCTTAATTTTCCATAGAAACTTTAGCATTTTCACATAATCAATACTATAATCCAGGATCATGCTATCAACATATTGCTACTTCAAGCAGAAACCACAAGAAAATCCTACCAATGAGCATCAATAATATTTCCAGCACAACCAGTTCATCAAGTAATTAACAATAAATGCAGAAATTAAATTTGTAAATAACAACACAAGGTCTGAACCTAATGGAATGAAATGAACAAGAAGATTAAAAAAATAGTACAAGTAAGAAATGAAACAAGGCGAATCAAGCAACAGACAAAATGAACTACATACATCTATAAAGCAACTGCATGTGGTGGACCAAAATATTTAAGAACGAACAATCAAATGCTGCTCAAGTTCAAGGATTGGATTTTGACAATTTCCCATCCAAGTGGCCAGTTGCCAAATATTCATTCATCGTCAAGTCATAAAAGATAACAGAAACAAAATCTAAACAAAGATGAACATGGCTTTGTGTTCGGTTGTCTCTGACAACGTAAAATACAAGCAAAAACTGCGAAAGAAACGACTTGCCCGGATTGAGAAATCCCATAAAACCCATTCACTTTAGTACACGAAATGCAATCTAGAGCAGTGCAACTTATAGTTAATAAAAACTAATACAATTAAGCTAGATTGCAGCACGTTTTAAGTCTCTCACGAATGCCAAAGAGCTCCGCGATGGTATATGGATAACTACCCAATTTCTTCACAAAGCCCACAACCCATCCACAGGCTAAAAGAGATATCAATTGTAGGTACTACTTAATGAAAATGAACACAGAAAGCAATGGACGGTAATCAAATCAGTAATTTTGTAAATAAATTAATACAATCAAGGGTAATAGTACCAGACATGTCCCCTAAAGCCAGCAACGTTCACACTTCCCGGGTACTGAATTTGAAAGCAATAATTTCAGAGAAATAATTGATTGAGATGACAGTATCACGTCGTTAATTGTTGGTGGTGATGGATTTGAAAGCCAGAACTTCAAGGAGAAAATTTTGGTGGGGAGGGAGAGGAAAAGTTCGCTGGGATTTTTAACACAGTCCTGCCGTCAAACTAGATCTGCATCGCTGTTGAATCACTGTCGCCGAACCACCACCGTCGAGTCATCACGGGTGACCGGTCGTGCCACCCACAAGACCATTAGCTCCCGTCACCCGTTCCTCCTCCGCGTTCCATCGGGAGATATGGCGAGAAGTTTCGGGAATCTGATCAAGGGAAACTGTTGAACGGACGCATACCCTGCTCAGCGAATCTATGAGCGGGGCCTGGTCAAAAAAAAATCTATGAGCGGGGATGCACATCCCTCAAAACTGCAGCGCTTTGGGTATGTGACCTTTCTTATTTTTTTAACTTTTTATGTACTATTATTTATTTAGATTAAATTATATCCTACACTCGAAATATTTTTAATCTTCCATAACTCAAATTAATTACCTTTTAGTATATCCAACATTTAAAAATATTTTTTTAGTAGCATTCGGTATCTTAAAATAGTTTTCCACTAGCACCAATTATCTTAAAAAAATTTTCAGTAGCATTCAATATTTCAAATTAATTAATTTTAGTGCATTTGTCATCATGAAGGTTTTTTCCAATAGCACTGACTAACTAAAAAAAATACTCTATGGCATCGAATACACTAAAAATTAATTAATTTGAGATATTAGGTTTTACTAAAAAAATATTTCATGCGGTTAAATGCAACTTAACTTAAACAAATAAAAAATGTAATAAAACAAATATTGGATTAAAGGGTAAAAATACCTATAAATATTTTTTTAAAGTATATCCAACACCATACACTTTTTTGATAGTGTAAAACTAACCATGAATTTGTCAAACCGAGCAAAAATATTACTCCCATTAATTCACATCAACATTCATTACTTTTTAATTTGCAAACTCTACCAATGCCACGTGTCAACTGTTTAAAATACATGGAGGCCTGGGTTCTCTCATGATCTTAGTCATCTCTCTCCCCCTCTTTTTCCCTCTCTCTATTCTCTCTCTTTTAGCATCTAAAGCAAAAAGGGAAAATCACTCATAGGTCTCAAGGAAGCAAGATATTATTAGAAAAGTCCCTGGAAAAAGTCAAATATCAGAAAAGTCCCTAGGGACTTTTCTGTGATTATTTTCCAAAGTCAAATGACAAAGTTACCCCCAAGAATTTAAAACTTCCTATTATTTCTCTCTCTCCTTCATTTTGTGTTTTCAACTCCCTGTGCTCTCTCTCTCTCTCTCTCTCTCTCTGTGCAGGCAATGGTTTGGTGGCAAATGGGGAAAGATTGTCAGCGCTGGAGGTGTGAAGAAGGGAGGTGGTGAAAGATGAGACGTGAGAGAGGAAGGCCGAAGCTCGGTGTCGGAGGTCTCCTGCGGAAATGGTGGCGATGGTGAAAGCTGAAGCTTTAAGGTGGTGAAAATTTTGTGGGATAGGATGTAAGATAAAAGGAAGAAGAAGATGGAAGTAAGGTCTTGGGATTTTTTTGATGCTCAAGCTTCTGCCATTTTTAAATAAGGAAGGGATGAAGGTAATGATGATGATAAATAATCTAACCCATCCTCCTTTTCCAACCTCATTGAAACCCCATCTCATAGTGGTGGGGTGCTGTGAAAACGCTGGTATGAAAAAAAAATAAATTGTTGTTAATTCATGCAGTAGTAGTTGTTAATATAACAATTATAGTTATTAATACAGAAAATGAGGTTGGGTGTCATAGTGCTCTGTTTTTGGGAAAGGTAACAGAGGAAGTGGTATGTCTAAAGTGGGAATGGTTTATTGTCATATTGGTGAGGTGATGTGAAAATGCTGATATGAAAAAAAAAATTGTTGTTAATTCATGCAGTTGTAGTTGTTAATATAACTGTTTTAGTTGCTAATACAAAAAATGAGGTTGGGTGTAATAATGCTCTATTTTTGGGAAAGGTAACAGAGGAAGAGGTATATTTGAAGTGGGCATGGTTGATTGTCATAGTGGTGGGGTGCTATGAAAATGCTGATATGGAAAAAAACAAATTGTTGTTAATTCGTGCAGTTATAGTTGTTAATATAACTGTTTTAGTTGTTAATATAGAAAATGAGGTTGGGTGTCATAGACCTATGTTTTTGGGAAAGGTAATAGAGGAAGTGTGTAATGCCCCAACTTGTGATTAAGGGTTAATTATGATCTTAAGGATGTAATTGTTGCTAAACTCATTGTGAATATGTGGTAAGCAATGTTTAAGCTTATATTCATGTTTAATGGTGATTTGGTAAAGGTTATGATAATCAAGGGTGAAATTGGAAATTCACTTACCAATTGGTCAGTTACCGAAGAGGCAACTCATTGGTAAATTGTAGATCAATGGTTGGGATTACATATCAAGAGATTATGAGAGAGTGATCCAATGCTTGCATGAACATGGAAGGAGTTGGGAGGAGGAGGAAGATCTTGACACTTGGCTTCATGTGAACCATAGATCAAGGTCAAAGTGTCAAAATTTACTTTTTCTCTTCCCTCTCTCATTTAGGACATTGGGCAAGCAATTAGGGCTGAAATTTCATATCATCTTCTTTATCTCATCTCATCTCTCTCCTCTCCTTCATTTTCGTTCAACTAGAGAAGCAAAAGAGAAAGAAGAAAGCTTAAAGAAAGTTGAGAATTTGTCCATGAATGCTCAATTTACCTTCATTAATATTGTTTATGGTGTTGAGGGCTTCATGGCTATGGTTTTAGGTTTTTGAAAGGTGGTGTTTGAGAACTTGAGAAAAATTGAAAGTTGGAGAAACAAGGAAGTTGCTTTGGGAAGAAGAAGAGGTAAGAATTTAACACATTTTGAGCTAAGTTTTGTAACCATTGATCAAGTTTTGAGAATTTCGAATTTTTGCCCTGATTTTCATATGATTTTGGTTTGGAAGAATTGCATTGTGTGATATGTTGGAATAGGTGTCATAGTGTGTCCTTGAGCATTTGAAATTGGTTTGGAATGTTGGTTTGGATTGGTTTGTAATATGGTGGTTTGATTGAGTTCTTGGTAAGACATGTGGTGGTCATTGTGTAACATGTCAATGGAGTTTGAATTGGGTTGTTTTGATGATTTCAATGGATTCCTTGTGCAAATTTAGGTGGGAATGGTATTTGATATGAATTTGGGAACCATTGAAAGCATTGGTGCAAAAATGGAAATGTTGTCCATTGAAAGTTTATTTTGGGCAGTCAGGTTGTCTGGATGTTTTGAATAGGAAAATTGTATCTAAAAATTCTGAAACTTTTCAGATTTAAAGTTCACATTCCAAGCTTCAAAATAAACATAAATTTTGTGTCATTTCGTTTTTTGAGCTAAGAGCAATGACTGTCCAAAGTTTGGGCTTAAAACTAGAATCTGTTTTGGAGAGGTGGTGACTTTCGGGTAATTCTGTACTTCTGCGGTGATTTCCAGTAATGGCCAATATTTTTCCTACGAAGAGGACTTAAATAGCTTTCATTTGGCTTTGGGATCACCTTATTTTGATTTTTCTAGAATTAGTTATGATTTTTCAAAGTTCCCTTGGCCGCAGCCAGAAATTCTTGGCTGCAGCGCAAAACTTTCTGTGCACATTTTGGCCGTAGCCAGAAATTCTTGGCTGCAGCGCAAAACTTTTTGTGCACGTTTTGGCCACAGCCAGAGAATTCCTGGCTGCAGCCAAAATACTTCTATGCTGTTTTTGGCCGCAGCCAGAGAATTCCTGGCTGCAGCCAAAACCCTGTTTTTAGCACTTTGTAATTTTGAAAAGTAATTTCCAATCTAGTTTTTCCCAATCCTTCTAGATTTTCATTGAGCCTATTATAGTCACTTAAGGAACTCATGTGATAACCTATTTTAAGTGTTTGAAAGTGAGAATTGGGGGTACAGAATTAATCCACCATCCTTGATTTTGGTTTATAGGATTTGACATCTGTCGACTTCGTGAGCCCACTGTGCCAGCGAACATCAGGAAGGAACAAGGTAGTGAATTTTTCTTTTATACCATATATGATGCATGGTATGTGTGTTATATCATTGATTTGTGATGAATCGTATGCTGCAACATTTATGGATTTGTGTAAGCACCGCCATAACGAGAGTCCCTGAGTCGCTAACAACGGTTCGGGTTAGGACGGTGTGCCTTCCCGGCGGTAAAAGGGGATGAGGGTGGAGTGTGATTCGTGCTGCCGATGTATGATGATTGCTTACATGCTGTGTGCTTATGTGTGGTATGAATAGATTGTTACTACTGGGATTCTCTTGAATCTCATTCTTTCCTTCGACTAATATTTCAGACAGGGCAAGTGGCTCCAAGGAGAAGCGGACTACTAGGAGCGGATAGAGTCCTATAGGGACGTTTGTTTTAGATATGTTGGTTATTCATCTTGGACAGGGTTCTGTAAATTATTTTTGGGTTGTAAATATTAGTGGAATACAGTTGTGTAATCCCCTATATGGGAATTGTAAACCTTCTAGTGAATGAATGGAACCTGGGGGTTGCCGGGATTGCTATTAGATATTCTGATATGAATGAATGTAAATTAACTGCACAGGTGATTATATTCGATAATTGAACTTGAGACCGGAATAGGAAAGAAGTTTTGAAAATTTTGTAAAGTCCCTACTATAAAAGGGAGTTTTAAATGAGTTTTGAACTATCTGACAGTCTCTAAACCAATTTAATTAAGTGATATCGAATTATAATTACTAGGGGGTTACAAAGTGGTATGTTTGAAGTGAGAATGGTTGATTGTCATAGTGGTGGGGTGCTTTGAAAACCCTGATATGGAAAAAATATGTGTTGTCAATTCGTGTAGTAGTAGTTGTTAATATAACTTTTGCAGTTGTTAATACAAAACCTGTACTATGTTTTTAGACAATGTAATAGATAGAATGTCATGTTGTTTGGCAACCTAACAGAGGTATGTCTTTGTTTAAAGTGGGAGTGATTGAATGTGATTGTGCTTTGTTTGATTACAAAATGCTGATATGATTGTAAAAGAAGTGTTGTTAATATGTGTATATCCAGTTGTTAATATTGCTTTGTATAACCCTCTACCTTAAATAAACGTAATTATAGTTTGATAACGCATATTTAAATGAATTAGAAACCGTCGAGTAATTTAAAACACATTTAAAACTCCTTTCTTGTAGTAGGGATTTCACAAAATTTTCAAAACTTCTTCCCAATCCTGGTCTCAAGTTCAAACATTGAATGTAATTACCTGTGCAGTTAATTCAAATTCATACGTATCAGAGTGTACAACCAAAAATCCCGACAACCCCCGGGTTCAAATATATATACTAAGGGTCTCAAAATTCCCTACTAGGGGATTACACAACCATGACTAAAATATTATTTATATTCTAAAAAGAATATACAATAATCCTACTCCAAGGTAGATAACCAAAAGTCCCATATCTCCCTCAAAAAAATTCCTAACAGCTCTTGGTTGGCCGCTTCCCGGAGGAACCACCTGCCCTGTCTGTAGGTTTAACAATGGAAAAAATGAGATTCAAAAGAATCCCAGTAGTAACAAATCACTTATATAATATATAAGCATATAGCATGTAAGCAATCATTAATAGCAGCATCACAGGAACATAATAGCACATGTCTTTCATCACAAAAACAGCACTCACGGCTGTATACATAATCACGACAGCTTTAACTGTATAACCCCAGTTTGCACTGGATAACGACAATTTTCACTGTATAATGCCAGCTTACACTGGATAATGACACCTTTCACTATATAACGCCAGCTCACGCTAGGTAACAATAGCTATCACCAACTATATAAGCAGCAGCAGCATCAAATATTCTCACAAATAATGATCTACACACATACAATACACTTACACAAGATATAAGAGAAGAGTCACTACCTTGTTCCTTCCGATGGTAACCAGACAGAGATTGCTCACGGCCAGGACAAAGGTCGAATCCTATAATCATAATCAAGAACGGCGGATCAATTCTCTATTCAAATTCTTACTTACATCATTCTTAACGTTGGTTATCATTTGAACTCTCTTTATGTAGGTATTAGAAGAATAGACACATGCCTAAAGGGTTGGGATAACTATCCCCCAAAGATCCCTTTTTCAGAAGAATAACACTGATTTTGGGCTAACTCACTCAAGTAAAGAAGGCCTCACTCGAGTGATGCCCCTACTCACACTCGAGTCCCTGCAAGTGAGACACAGAAAGTGCATACCCGAGAGCACCATCATACTCTCGAGTGGCCAGTTCACTCGAGCACTTCTCTAGACACTCGAGTGATGACACCTAGTCACCCGAGTTCCATCGAGTGAGGTGCAAGAAGTGACAACCCGAGAGCAACTAAGAATCTTGGAGGCAAAGATTCACTCAAGCACAGACATAAGCACTCGAGTGCTTATGCCACACTTGCGAGTGTCGAGTCACACTCTTGGGGTTTGGCCTGCGGGTGCTTGGCCGAGAGTAACCCTTACCCTAAACTTACACCTGCACTCAAGTGAATCCGAGCTCACTTAAGTAATCGCCAATATAACTCATGGGTTAAGAAGTGCACTCTTGCTTTCTAGGTGAAATCTCAAGCGAAATGCAGAAAGAAAAGGGAATTATACTGATGCACTGAGTGAGACCCTCCCTCACTCGAGTGTTGCTCCTCAGAAACCAGAAACACAGAATTTGATAGAGTTTTCTAGATTTACCAAAACTTATCCTAATGGTTCCAAGACTTATACCAAAGCTCATCCTCACCCAAAATTCCATAAGGAACTTATTGGTAACCTCAAAACAACTCAAATTTCACTCAATCACCTCATTTGGTCTAGGATTAGTGCATTATACTCAAATCTTTTAATGACCAAACTTTTCCCTTTTCAAATCCCTAATTAAGCTAAAGTCTCTATACCACATTCTAACACCATTTCTACACATTACTATAACTAATTCATCCATTCAAACTTCTCATAAAATCAAGGGAAAATTCCTTAAATATCAAAAATTAACCAATAATTGCAACATATATATCAAAATGCCACAAATGATCACCTCTTCAACTTCCAAAGGCTAGTTTCTTGATTCTCTAGCTTTAAAACTTGCTTAAGCTTTAAAACACCTTCTTTCCAAAATCTAAAGTCATCAAGATGAAGCTCTCATCAAGGTGAATAACATAAATAAAGAGACCTAGAGCATTAGAGGTCAACAAAGATGTCAAAAATCTCACCTTTGATTTTCTCTTTCTTCCTTCCTTTGTGCGAAAATGGAGGACAAGGAGAGAGAAATGAAGAACTAAAGATGACGATCTGAATTTTCCCTTTTTCCCATGCTCAAGCCGACTTTGGAGGGAGAGAGAAGAGAAAATATGTTGAAAGTTTGACTTTTGATCCAATGGTCCATATCTTGCCACATGTCATGATCTTCCTTTATTACTATGACCACACATGACTTCTTATACATTGGATTCCACCCCCATGGATCACTTAACAATAGATCACTCCCGTTGATCTTTAAGTTACCCATGAGTTTCCTCTTCGATAATAGACTAATTGGTCGATAAATTTACCATTTTACCCCTGATTATAATAAGACATATTAAACAATCATCAAACACATTTTACATCACAACACACCTCATATACTCCAAAAATGTTTAACTAGCATTAATTACATTGCCTTTAAGGCCATTAGCCCTTAATTACAATTTAGGATATTACACTTTGGAAGTTGTTAATATGAAGTTTATGTTGCAGACTAATGAGGAAGTTGACAAATGGGCTCTAAGCAAGTTTCGTTTCAATAGGTGGGATAATATAACCACAAATCTGCGTCACACATATAAAGTCCTGAGAGAATTCAAATTCACTTGTAAATTTATGCTTGAAGAGTTTTAAACAGACTATTTGGCAAACTTAACGAGAGAAAACATTGTTTTAGGCAGAAATGTGGCCGAAGTTTGAAAATGAACTGAAAGTGTTGTTAATACTCGCAACACAAGTTGTAAACATACCATTTAGTAGTGTTGACGCGAGCATACATTGTTTGTGGCAAAAACAGAGATGAAGTTGTAAAATGCACTCAAAGTATTGTTACTGCATGCTTTACTAGTTATAAACATACCATTTGGCAAACTTAACATGAGAAAACATTATTCCAGAGAGAAACATGAAAGAAATTGTAAAACGCACTCAACCTATTGTTAATACATGCAACACAAGTTGTAAACATACCATGTAGTAGTGTTGACACGAGGATACATTATTTCTAGCAGAAACGAGGATGAAGTTGTAAAATGCACTCAAAGTGTTGTTACTGCACGCTTTACTAGTTGTAAACATACCATTTAGCAAACTTAATGTGAAAGAACATTATTTTAGGGAGCAATGTGAAAGAAGTTGTAAAATGCACTCAACATGTTGTTAATACACGCTTCACAAGTTGTAAACATACCATTTAGTAGTGTTGACGCGAGCATACATTGTTTCTGGTAGAGACGGAGATGAAATTGTAAAATGCACTCAAAGTATTGTTACTGCACGATTTACTAGTTGTAAACATATCATTTGGCAAATTTAACATGAGAAAACATTGTTTCAGGGAGAAATGTGAAAGAAGTTGTAAAACATACTCAACATGTTGTTAATACACACTTCACAAGTTGTAAGCATACCATTTAGTAGTGTTGACATAAGAATACATTGTTTTTGGCAGAAACAGATATGTAGTTGTAAAAAGCACTTAAAGTATTGTTAATGCACGCTTGAATAGTTGTAAACATACCATTTGGCATTGTTCACATGCAAAAACACTGTTTCAGGGAGAAACGGGAAGGAAGTTGTAAAACGCATTCAACCTGTTGTAAATACACGCTTAACAAGTTACACCATTTTCTGTATTAACAACTAAAACAGTTATATTAACTACAACTGCACGAATTAACAACAATTTGTTTTTTTTCCATATCAGCGTTTTCACAACACCCCACCACTATGACAATCAACCATTCCCACTTCAAACATACTACTTCCTCTGTTACCATTTCCAAAAACAGAGCACTATGCACCCAACCACATTTTCTGTATTAACAACTACTACTATCAGCGTTTTCACAGCACCCCACTATTATGAGATGGGGTTTCAATGAGGTTGGAAAAGGGGGATGAGTTGGACTATTCATTATCATCATTACCTTCATCCCTTCTTTCTTTAAAAATGGCAGAAACTTGAGCATCAAAAAAATCCCATGACCTTCCTTCCATCTTCTTCTTTCTTCTATCTTACATCCCATCCCACAAATCTTTCACCACCTCAAAGTTTCGGCCTTCACCATCGCCACCATTTCCACAGGCGACCTCTGACACTGAGCTTCAGCCTTCCTCTCTCACTTCTCATCTTTCACCACTTCCCTTCTTCACACCTCTAATGCCGGTAATCTTTCCCCATTTGCCACCAAACCATTGCCTGCAGAGAGAGAGCACATGGAGCTGAAAACACAGGTCAGATCTGAGATAAAAACACAAAACGAAGGAGAGAGAGAAATAATAGAAAGTTTTAAATTCTTTGGGGTAACTTTGTCATTTTACTTTGGGAAATAATCACAGAAAAGTCCCTAGGGACTTTTCTGATATTTGACTTTTCCCAGGAACTTTTTTGATAATGTCTTGCTTCTTTGGGACCTAGTAGTGATTTTCCCAAGCATAAATGAAGTCGTGTGCAATTAAAAGATCTGAATGAGCAAAGTCAATTCTCTAAGTT
The DNA here is from genome assembly GCA_963855925.1 of Inga laurina. Lineage (NCBI taxonomy): Eukaryota > Viridiplantae > Streptophyta > Magnoliopsida > Fabales > Fabaceae > Inga > Inga laurina. The sequence goes on from OY979708.1 coordinate 51,187,455, forward strand.
TAGCAGCATTTACAAGTTTAAACTCATATCATTCATGAAGCGATTTGAGAGTATAAAAAATGCAGCAAACAGAAATGGAAAAACGAAAAAAGTCAAAGAAGCCATTAGATGATACTCATGTCAAAAGATGAAGTAAAAACATGAGAAGTCCAAGCAGTTAGATGATATCAAATCAAACAAATAAGTTAGAATTTCAATTAGGAAGAAGAGATGAGTTCAAATTTTATTCAGAACAAGAGATTGAACAAACTAGTAAGCATTTATGATTAATTAAACCACTATCTGTAGGTTTGGATGGATCGAAGAGATTGAAGAAGAACATCTTCACTATCAAATTCAAACCTACCATCAACTCTACCTTTCACACACAGCTGTTGTATGCAACAATCGAACCCACATCAAATCCCCATTTAGTGACGTTTATTATCAAGAATTCCCATTTAGTGGCGTGAGAGAGAGAATAAAGAAAGAGAGGGTAGGGGGAGTGATGAGTGAAATCAATGTTTTAAAAGCTGAACTGGACAACAAGCCGAAAAAGCTAATGGATCACAGATCAAACGGTTAGATCGGTTGAGCAATTCAGAAGAACAACTAATATAATTATTAAATTAAAAATAATAGTATGCTCCCTTCGGCCTTATAATAAACAAATGAGAAATGATCCAAGTCTGCTAACTTACCTACACCCTTAATAAATAAGAAGAGAATATATATTAATAGATACATAAGAAATAAAGTGTTGAATAAATTAAAAAAAGTAACCCACAAAATAAACCCAATATATTAATTTAATAATTAATTTTTAAATTGTTATAATAGTTCTTATCCTTAAGAATTATCACAACATTATAATATAAATACTTTTTATTACTTAAATATTTTTATAGAATAATATAGTAAATATTTAACTTTTGTTTTTGTAATAGATATAATTTAATCCTACTCTCTAAAAAAGATATAATTTAATCAAACATTAAAACAGCAGGAGATACTCAAAAAAATTTGAAGGAGATACCGTATTTGTATACGTTAAATTTAAAAAATGACATCATAATGTATCCTAACTGCCAAGTCCAATCGTACCTAGGGTCTAGATATTTTAAATCATTTTGGTTTTAAAAATTATAAACAATATTAATTTTAATATTTAATTATACCCATTATCATTCATCGTATAAAACACGGCAACATGCTTTTCTGTTCTGAATTACGAGGCATCCATTACTTCTCTGCATTGCCTCTCTTCTTCTTTCTCCTGACTTTTAGTCTGTCCTCCCAAATCCGCCTGTCATCGGAGACATTACCAACAAGGCTCCTTCACTTCTTTGCAATGACAACCATGCCAGAAATCTCTTTCATGGCAACGTATATGTGAAGGGATAAAGGATTTATGGCTTCTTCTCTCCTTTTTTCACTTCTTTTCCTTTTTTTCTCCTTTCGATGGTCTTGTGGGTTTAAGCCATCCGATTTTCAGAAATTTGTTCTAGGTGAGATCGCAACTCCGACTTTCGGTCTAAAAGGCGGTTCTGGACAGCCTAATCCAAGCTAACCTCGTGAACGATTTAACTTTGAAAATCGGACCATTCTCCCCTCTAGTCGATGGTTGAATCGGTTGGCTTGCTTGGTCCTGCTTGGTTTTCAAAATGCTAACTGAGATTATGAAAGAACACAGGTCTCCATGTAAAGCAGTTGACATGTGGCATTTGGTGGGGCCAACAAATTAAAAAGTAATGGACGTTGATGTGAGTAAACAAGAGTGGCATTTTTGCTCTATTTGGAAAAGTTCATGAGTATTTTTGCACCTAAAAAAAGTTTATGGTACTGGATGCACTTTTAAGAAAAGTTTATGGGTACTTTTGCCCCTTAACTCAAAATACTTCATGCAATTAAATACAACTTAACTCAAACAAATGAAAAAATTAATCAATTGTTTTTAAAAAAAAACCCTCATTTTTTGGGATGAGCGTTAATTCGTTTTGCCTTTAACTGCCAAGACATTTAACACTTGCCTGAGATAAGTTAAATAAATTAGTTTAAAGGATTTATATGGGATAAATGTGCAAATTTAGCAATGAAGTTTTTTTTTTGTTATGAGCACCCAGCATAATTGTGTTTTGTTAGGTGTAAAATTTGACATAATTATTTTAAAAGGTGCAAAAGTAGACATGGCCATTTGAAGATGTCACAAATTTGGCATTGCCTTTAACTACAGCTAATGCCCTTCCATTTTTTATGGGTTGGGTTCCACAATTATGTTGACTGACCCATCATTCGAGCCCACCTTTTTCTCTCTCCTCCCTCTTGTCATTCCTCACCTCCATCCTCCCTCTTCACCTTTTTTTTCTCCCTATCCTCCACACTTGTACATGGCCCTCAATGATTTCAAAGAAGTGATTTTCATATTGTTCTTCTCCACCACAAGCTTACCGTTACAACCCACCCAAAAATATCCAAACACCCAACAAAAACTCAACTTCTTCCTCATCTAGCCTTTTGTTTCAATATTCTCCCACAAATCTTTTCCACAAGATCAAATAGACATTAAAGGCTTTTGTATTATTTCTCTAGCAAAGCAAAAAAGAGAAAAAGGAACTTTAATCAAAACGCATTAGATATTTTCGACTGTAACACCTGCTATCTCCCCACCAGCACCTACCCTTGAGCCCTGAGTGTGTTTCAGTTGCTGTAGATGGCCCTGCTTCTAAGCCATCTCCTAGATCTCTTGTACAACCCTTGTCGAATTCATCTAGAAAAATATCTAATGGTGATTTTTGCTCTTAATCTTCATATTGCATGTAACGTCTGTTAAGGGAATTTAATGGTGATGGTATTTTTGCTCTTAATTTAAAAGTTCATGGGTACTTTTGCACCTCTGAAAAACATATGGTGCTGAGCGTACTTTTGGCAAAAGTTCGTGGGTATGTTTGCACTTTACCCTTTTTATTTTGCTTTTGAATTTCAATTTATGGTTTATGAGTTTCTTTGTTCATATATTTGTTTTTTAATTTATGGATTCTTGATTTTTGTTGATTCTTCATTATATTTGATAATTTGGTGCTTGATGGCGGCATCTCATATATGAAATAAATCAACAAAAAAAATCTATGACTCCTGGGGAATTATTGCCCCCCTCAAAAAACTTCTTTGTGCCCACAACCCTTCTATAAAAACTTCTGAGGCAAAATATTCCTTTGAACCAAAGTGATGTGGATGTAACATGGGTATGCTACCACAATATAGCCAATCAACTAACTATTGACCATTTAGATCCATTAGATTAGGGCAATATTACCTTATCTTTGCCGCCTCAAATATCCTTGTACCCATTGTCCATTCATGGAAACTTCTAAGGCATTTTAGCTCTTTAACCTTAAAATCTAATACTAATACACAACACATGTTATAATTAAGTACACAATATATGTTAAGATTAAATAATTTATTTAACTTCCTTAATCTCTCAAAATGAAGTCAAATAGGTCTTAATTATGTTGAGCATTGGAGAGATTAACTCAAAGCTTTGCATTTCAAGTGGCATATGGCAGCACAATTTTACTGCCATAAGCACTGAGACACGTCATTCTCTATCGAAGTTTGTGAGCCTAACAGGCTATTCTGTATAAAATACTCCCTTTTGTCTTATATGAGGGGCTATTTTGTTAAAGATATTAACTTAGAAGCTGTTTGATACGAGGGATTTGAAAGGGAGGAGAGGTGAGGGAAAATTTTTGTGAGTTCAATTTTAAAATATTGAAAAAGTAAGGTTATAATATTTAAACAAAGAGAAGATGTAAGATAAAAAAAAGTAAGAAAAATTAATTAGAAACTTTTAATCCCACTTCTTAAATTTTCTCAAATCCAACTCAAACATTTTACCTCCCTTCACTTTCCCTCCTTTGCCCTCCAACCAAATAGCCCCTAACTGTATAAGTTACAAAATAAGTATACTTTAACTAGATTTCGAGCTTACTGCCAAATCCAAGTCTTTTTTGTACTATCAGTTTATCATAATATTCATGTTTCTACTATGTTCTTGTTAATATTATATTAAAGAGTTAAGGTGTAATTTTATCAACGAAGTTCTTCACTATAAGTGTATAGCACAATTAAGTTTTAAAGGGTGCAAAATTAGACACAATCTTTTAAAAATAATGCAATTTTAGCAATTCGTTAAATTGGCTCAAACGCCTGTTAACTTTTTTTATGTGGGACCCACTTTTTCTTCCTCTAGCTTTATAAAAAGTTCTTAGGTCAATATAACAAAATTGCTAAAATTGCATCATTTTAAAATATTTCTCTACTTTTGCACTCTTCAAAACTCAATTGTATTAGACGTTTTTAGCGAAAACTTTGTAGCTAAAATTACACCTTAACCCTATATTAAACAAGTTTAATGTGCACCTGGCACCCTAAAATATTTTCTTAGGTGCATCCAATACCCTAAAATATTATAGGGCACAATTTTACCCTTGAAATATTAAAAGTGGACCAATCTCACCCCTATCTTAACACCCTATTAACGTCTGTTTACCCCAACCCACTCCCTCTCCTTTGTTGTTGTCTCCCTCATCCTTTCTCTTCATCATCCCTCAACCTCTAAGCTTTGTTTACCTCGAAGCTTCTTTCTCTTTTGGTTGCTCTCCGTGGCACAATCCTTTGAGTCAAACGAACCACCACCTCCAACAAGCTCAGATAATAGATGGGCAGAAGGAGAGCACTTTTCAGAAATGCTTGTTTCCTCCATCTGTTCCACATTGGCTAGTTCTTACTATTGATTGTTAAAGATACTTCAAATTTTGAACTAATCAAAGTTGAAAAGCTTGGCTTTGTTTTCTAAAATGAATTGTGAACTGCTCTTCTATTTTTCTGAAATTGTTGGTCAATAAATAATTCTATGAATGTAGCTAATATCTCACTCTAATATTTAGTTTACTTGAGAATGCCGCTATAGGAACTGTAGGCGCTTGTTCGTAGTTCCAACAAATGCTTGTAGGCTAATATGCTTTTCTAATTCCTCTTTCTTTGGTGCCATTTTTCCTGATTAAGCCCTCTATGAATTTGTTCTTCTACTAAGATCTGTGAATAATAAGATTATTGGTATTTGGTGAAAAAATCAATTTGATCATGTAGTTTTAAAGGAAAAGACAGAAATATACTGTCAAAATAAATAAAAGACAAATATGAGAAATTGCATAATTGCCCCAAGCTTTTATTTTTTTACGAAAATCCTAAAACCTCTTTCTGGAGAAAGGCAGCCCTATGTAGTAACTTTCGGGACATGGCTTGCTATGCATATAACAATTATGTTAATGTTGATAGTTAAATGAAGACATTACTTCTATAACTCGGGGATTAAAAATTAATACATACCATTTTTTAACGACTTCCTTCACTTGAGGATCGTCATAAGAGCCCTCTTTATTTTTCCTTACTACCGACCAAAGTTCATAATAGGGAGGTCTACTACCATCCCTACTTTTAGTGGACAACCATTGAAAAATGTAAGCATACCCTGTTCTCCCTGCCCTATACGGATACTTATTGTTATTCCCCCTCTCCTTATTCGCCCGACTTAATTCCTACAAAAACGCACAACACTTAATTAATATTAAACAAATATATGCAGGTCTTATGAATTGCAAATAACTATCACTTGGAATGATGGGTCGGAACTTGAGATGACAAATTCTTTCCACTCATTCAGCTTAATGGTCGACCGAAAATCCTAAGAAACTTTTTTCTCATTAACCTCTTCAGGATTTTGCAAGTACGCCTTCATCAATGCATGACGACATGTGCATAGTGATTGCCCAACCTTCTTGAGGACAAATTTCTTGGAAGTTCCGCCAATGTATGATGGAATGTGTGTAGTAATTGTCAAGCCTTCTTAAGGACAAATTTCTTGAAAGTTTCGTGTATATTATATGCATACAATTCAAGTTAACATTTTTTACAAGTATGTAGCAAATAATTAGTAGGCATATATGCCTTACCTTGATATTGTCCCAAATAATGTCTATGTATTTGTTCTGTTCCCAACGCTAGTTACCCGACATGAATGGTGTTAGTTCAAGCCTTTCACCTAATAGGAGGTGAATTAGGTTATATTAAAAATTTAACCTTAAATAGAAACTTAATAAACAAAATAAAGTTAGAGGGATATCACTGAAGCTGGACACAAGAGATTTATACCTATATCCAGTCCTCAGAAGCCTTTCTGAGAGTTTCACTATTGTTCCAAGATTCCCAAGGCTCTTGGCGCCTCAGTACAATCAAACTCCTTCACAAGGAAGACTCACTCTGCCTTATATTTTGCAATTAATGTCCACACTCAAGGTCCCACCACCTTGAGGATCTCATAATAAGAGTAATAAATGGAGTTAAAAAAACTTTCTCAAAGAGTATACATGATAAGCACTAAAATACAGAGAATATCATAATAACAAAGAACATGAACTTAATGCAATAGAGAAATTTGTCGTAGGTTATTTTATCCATCTTGAATACTTCTATATTTATAGTGTAAGGCCCCTGCCTTACATACCACTTATTACTGATATTAATCAAAGTAGCAATTGCGCAATTCAGTGGGCATACAGGAGTAGCATAAATATACTGATAAATAGTATTTGAATACAGAAATTTCCCACAGGGATTGTATATAACAATTACAAATAATGTAGCCGCATAGAGCTACTAGGGTGTCTAAACACGTCCCAGTGAGAAACATACACCTTCCCGTCTTCGTTCTACACTACATTCCTCTCGTGGGGTTCTCTCTTTGTTCTCAGCATACCTTCTGACTTCACATGTCTAAATGGTTGGTAGGGGAGGGTGAGATTCGAGAGAATCTTTGTAGCAAACAGTACCAATATGCATGTAAGATAAGTATTTAATGCATTACATGCCTGTGTTACATAACTCATGCTAACACAATGACATATCTACGTGCTCATTGTGTTTCAAACAACACACTTATGGCCATAGCATAAATAGAAATAGAGCTTCAATCATTTATATATGTTTCAATAAATCAAGCAAAGCAATCACATGCATCAATACACAGGCACAAATATCAAATATATGCAGGAGAGGTGAGTTCACTACCTGGATCGCCCTTCCTTTACTTGTCTATCGGTTCAATCCTCTGTGTTCAGCTCGAGCTACTATCTGATCCTAAAATCCCAAATTTACAATAAATGAGTTATTACGTATTCATAAATCACCCTATATTCAATGTGTTGGTTATATTGACTCAAAATAACATTTTGATTGTTTTACCCTTAGGAACCCGGTCTAACCCCTTTGTATCCAGTCCAACTATACTTTCCTATAAGTTATGACCCAGGCTATTCTTACATAATTTCACCTAAGAAATCCATTTTTGACCTTAGAATTACCAAATTCACTGTCAAAAGACAAAAAGGCCTTTGTCAACCCCTAACTTAGGGTTTTCAAGGGTCTTTTGACACTTTGCATTCTAGGACTTTTCTCACTTTGCACCTAACATAAACCCTACACAACTTTCCATTCTAAATCCAATCGAATAATCAAAACCATCAAAATCTAGTCCAAACACAGCTAAAAAAGCTACTGGATGGAATTCCATAAAAATTGAGAAAAATGGAATTTCTTGATTTCAATCAACCAAACACCTTCTTTTCACCTCTAATTACTTGTTTAAACCATTTAAACACATATTATACATGATTTGGAAGAATTTGAGCAGCATAACCCCTTAAAGTTATCACTTTTCAAATTTACAAATTCAACCAATAAACCACAAATCAATACCAAATCATCAGCCACAACTGCACAACATCAAAGAGAAGGGGATTATGGAAGTTACCTCTTGATTTCTCACTTCCTCTCTTCTAGGCATCACTTCTCTCTCCCTTTCCCTTGATGTTTTGCTTACTAAACATGGAGATTCATGGAGAAGAGGAGCTTAGAGAAGCTATTATGTAAAAGAGGAAGCTTGAATAGAAGATCACAAGTCTTACCTTTGAGATTTTCTCCTCCTTCTCTCTAAAACTCCAAAGCTCTCCTCACTCACTCTCTATTATGGATGATGACAGAAATGAGGAAGAGAAATATGAAGCAAAGACTTTAAAATATCTTCATATTTTCCCTTAATTAACTTTATTGCAAAAATAGGGTTTATACATAGAGGTGTACTTGGCCTTATCTACTACAATGTGTGTCATAATCCCTCATTACAATTAAACCAAATTTCCTTCATCTTCCCTTGGCCCAAAACGACGTATAAGAGGGTTCCTTCATGCTTCAAATTGGTTTCTCCAATTGGCACAACCACAAGCACAATTTATATTGTATTTTAATCCCATTAAGCATGTGCTAATACTTTATCAAGTATTATTTAATTCCCTTGCCTTAATTTGATGTCCCTAGCCCATTTGAAAAGCAAAATAGGCTGCTGGATTTCATCTCATAATTACAAGTTTGCCATAACATTTTTTTTTATTTTCAGAATAGTGGCAATTTTGGTAGATTTTCTACCCAAACTTTGAAAAATCATAACTTTATTTGTAGACATTAAATTGAAGTGATTCTAAAGGCCATGTGACCCTTATTGAGTCTAGTTTCAAGGAAAAATATAACCTTTAGTGAATTAGAAGCTCACAATTCCCAAAAATTTTGTTTTTGGATGTTGCTATGAATGCTGGTCGGTTTCACTTACTGGGCTAACTTCGAAAATTCATAACTCCTTGTGTACAACTCCAAATAATTCCCATGACCTATCAAATTGAAGCTTAGGATGTCTACTTTCATCCTGTAAAATTTCACAATTTTTTACATCATTTGATCATCCAAAACCACATGACAAACTCACTGCCTCACAAGAAATTTCACTGGTAGCTCTATTTATATTCTAATCTTCAATGTTTAATTCCTATGATCAAAATTTATAGCCATAGGCTATTCAAAGTATATCAATACTCACCAATTTATTCGTTTAAATATAAGGAATTTTGGTGATTGAAATTTGGGATGTTACATTTCTCCCCCCGTTCAATAAATTTTGTCCTCGAAATTTGAACATCTATAACTTAGGGATCAATCTTTATCACTCAACCCATTCCTTTATCATATGCAGGTTCTCAGGCCATGCAACATAATGATCATATTCAATCTATCTCTTTTATATGCAAGCTCATCGAGCATGCAACATAATCATCATTATAGGCTTAACACGAATCTCAGATACCATTTAACATTTACATTCAACAATCAAAGTGCAATATAATCAACTAGCATATAAGATCGTGCAACCAAGGGTCTCTACCCCCAAATCCTCAGGCTACTGCTCGTCACAATTCTAAATACATCTGCCCACATATTGCACTATTGACCACACAATTCGCGTTACTGTAAACCTCACAAGTTGCATCATTATAAACTATGTAGCAGACCACCCAATTCACCACATAAGGTGTAATAATATTGGCCACACCGCTTTAGCGCACATGTTTTACGACCAACCTCTCAACTGCAAGAAACTAGTGCAGTGCAACCCACCTAGCCATGTTGGCGTATGAGCCTCCCGATCATAGATTGATTAGTCACATCTTTAACATGCTCTGATAGGCTGCCTCGCTACTCAGGGCAAATTACTATATGCCATACGCCTTTTTATGTAATGGTACCCTCACCTCGCCTTCTCTGAGGTCTTTTGGATACCAGCCTACCCTCACCTCATCTTCTCTGAGGTCTTTTGGATACCGACCTACCCTCACTTCGCCTTCTATAAGGTCTTTTGGCATAGGTAGGATTTGTCTTCTCCTCTAGAGGATTTAAATTGCCTTCCCAAGGACTTGAGGCCATGACCTGAGGATAAGTCATGCCTTAAGAGTCACTTGGTAACCACTCACACCATTCCAAAATATCAGTATCACTTTCAGTTTCAGTTTTAGTTTCAGTCTTAGTCTCAGTTTCAGTTTCAGTTCCAATTTCAGTTCTAGTTCCAGTTCCAGATTTAGTTTCAGTTTTAGTCAGACACATTCAGAGTCAACCATTGTTGCAACCCCTACTTGTTCCGTACTGATGAACCCATGTCGTGTGAGTTCACAAAATAAAACTAGGTTTGAAAATGTAGCGAAGCAACTCAACCTAGGTCACTCTTGTGATGAGATTAATTTCCAAGTTCCTAAGTAGTAAAGTGATAAAAAACCTTAAAGTTGTGAGAAATCATTTTGAGAGTTTGACTTTTAAACTAATGAAGTAATATAAGCTAAAACAATATTTTTGTATTTTTCAGTTTTCAAGAAAAAGAAACAAACGGAATTGAAATTAACACTAACAACAAAATAAATTTAATAAACTAGAATAATAATGATATGGGATTCCCTTGAGTTAAGGTTTTAGTCTTCCTTGCTTGCTAATGATATGAATTCCATAATGAGTCAAGAGGATGAAACTAAGCTACCACTAGCTCCATACTTGCAATAATCATTTAATTCATTCTACCGAAGCAATTAAATGAATACCACCAAATAATTCAGACTCAAAGAGATGAATACTCAACTTCCAATTCTAACTTGTAATTACCATTACAAATGTTCAACACATTTAGTTTAGTCATTTACAATCCACTTAACCAAGTTAGAATAAACAACTCAATCTACTCCTATTTTGAATCATACAAAGCTTAATTAATCAACTCCTAGCTCAACCACCAAGTTTAATCACTTGGCATAAAACAATCTAGATCACAACCATATATTTTACCAAGCCATACAATTATGAAATAGAAAGAGAGCTTAAAGGAATTCCATTGAAGTTTAGAAGCTCAAACCATTACCCAACTCAAGGAAATCACCAAAACTTAGCTACTCATGGAAGAGGATGAAGATGAAGCTTGAAAGAAGGATGAGCAATTAGCCATGGAGAATAAAGGAAAAGCACCGAACAGCTCCTTTTATCCATATGTGCTTTCTTTAATTCCCATTTCTTCAATTCATTTCGGTACCTCTCCCCTTTAACACACATCCACCTCCCTTCCTTTAATTCATTGTGTTCTGAGTCTCCTCTTCACACCAGCCGCAACACCCTCTTTATTCCATTATCTTGTCTCGTGTAGCTGCTCCCTTCTCACATAGCCGCCACCCAAGTTGATGCCCTCATTTTCTTCTTTATTCCATTCGGTTTAGCAATCTTAGTCAGCCCTCCTTTTCTTCCGGTTACTCCCCTTTTCACACTCGGTCCAGCTCTTCATTTCGGTTCTCTTTTTTCTATTCTCAAAGCCACATGGTCAACTCCCTTTTCTATTCCATTCGGTCAAGTCTCTCTTCTTTATTTAACCATTTTGGTCAACAGCTGCCACACGGTCCGATTGCTTCCTTTCTCTTTAATTCTTTTATTCGGTTCAGCTATTTTAATTTGGTCTCTTCTCTTTTCTCAATTCCATCTACACAGCCGCCACTCTCATAAACAATGGTTCCCACATCCTTTTATTTCTTCAATTCACTAGGTTAAATGAGTTGTGCCATGTTTGGATAAGGAGATGAGAATATGTTTTAGCATTAGGCATAAAATTGCAACCACCAAACAAGGCCCTTACTTATTTAACCTCCTCTTAGAAAAAATGTGTAAATAAATTGTGCACTTGTGATGTTCCACTCTTGTCTTTCATTAAGCTCCAAAATAACATCTTTAACCTTGACCACTTAAGTTGTGCCACATCATCACCTACGAAATTATATTGACAAAGGTAATATCTTTTGCTCACATTTAAAGAATAATGAGAATAACAAATATTAATTAAAAATATAACAAATTAACCACTTTAATTCTGAAATTATTCTTTCACTAAAATCTCAAATCAAATCTTGATTATGCCCAAAATATTCAATTAAGTCCCACAAAAGCCTAAGATTAATTAATAAAAAGATATAAATATTGCGCTCTATCACGTACCTCAGTTGGGCTTGAGACCACCAACTAGGCATATCTGTGTACATATAGGCACTTAGTTCAGTTCAGTGTACCCATAAGCACTCAGTTCAGTTCAGTGTATTCAATAAAATTCACAAATGTTGTTCATATTTTTATCTACTCTATGAGTATATCAGTATATCATCAATAAATCATCCACCAATTCCTCTCTGTCAGTTCTTAGCCCATTTCAACTCCAATCATTCTGGGCCATTCCAAATTTTTATGGAATCAAAACTTAACAGTTGATTCCTGGGTCACAGATTACTTGATAACCCTTTTGTACTTATACCTTTCAATACATTCTTTGCCATCCACCAATCAACTCCTAGTATAGCCTCAAGTTAGTGAGATAACAAGCAAATTAGTTCTTTCTCTAATTTTATCAGAGAGCTATCACCTCAATCAGTCCTTTAAGGGAATATTTTATGATTATAATATTTCCCTATGCCAGACTTAACAGCTAGCAAATTTTCAAAATTCCTTTCTGCAAGGATTCGTATCCGTAAGAATCTTGTTCCTCGATTCCATGGATCAGCATTAGCCCAACACCATTCTGAATATATCTGCCATCCTAAGGACACACTGGTCCCCTAAGTCTTAGGGCCTTTGGACACACAAGTCCACTTCAACATATCCGGTGTGAAAAATCATACAGCCTAGGGTCTCTAACCCAGCATTTAAGTTTATCATGAAATCTAAAACCTCAATATCACACAGATTGGAAATCATTTTCCTCAATTATACCCAATAGGTAGGCTAAAATCATGATTAATAATGTCTATTCTAACCTTTATGGTATTCGGGTATTATCCTCCAAACATGAAAGGTTCAACACTATCCACAAGGTTCACAAGGTTCAAACTTTTATTATGGAATAGAACCATAGTGCAACAAATTCACATTCTAACCTAAGCATTATTTCAGCTTAGATCAAATTCAAGCCTATCCTCAATCATCAGTATCATAAGATCGTATTCTCTAGAATCAATATACGATATGATCACCACCCATTATATAACACCGTATATTGTAATACCCCGAATTTTGAGACTCGAGGCTAGAGAATAAGCCTGAGATTAGTGGATTGCTAAGCCTCGGTTTAGCAAGATCTCAAATTGTGATTAAGGGTTAATGACTCCAAAAGTGGATGTGGTTAGTGATAAATAACCCTTTTGGAGAATATGATGTGATTTGGTACTCGAATGTGAATTGTGTTGACATGTTGAGATTGTTGTGAGAACATGTCAATGAGATGTGAATTTGATTGATATGGTGTTTGCAATGGATTCCTTGTGAAAATTTATGTGGGAATGATGTTTGGTATGAAAATGGAACCATTGGAAGCAAAGATGCAAAATCTGAAATTCTGTCTAGTGAAACTCTATTCTGGGCCGTCTTCTTGTGTGGATGTTTTGACTAGGCAAATGATGTCAGAAAATTATGAAACTTTCCAGTATTAAATTTCACATCCCAAGCTTCAAAATGGATATATAATTTGTACCATTTCGTTTTGGGAACTGGGAGATATGACTGTCCAAAGTTTGAGGTCAAAAATGGACTCTGTTTTGGGGCAGTGATGAAATTTGTGTAATTCTGCAATTTTATGGTGATTTCTGGTAATGGATCATATTTTTCCAATTAAGAGGACTTAAATACATTTCATTTGGCTTTGGAATCACCTCATTTCTATTTTTCTATAATTAGTTATGATTTTTCAAAGTTTGTATAAAAAATCTGCCAGAAAATCCGAAAATGGGAATTATGACATCATCTCAATAAAAGATGACATCAGCATGGAATTAAATATTTTCTCATCTTCTTCAGCTCTCATTTCGTGCTGAACCAACTTAAACTAGTGAGAGAAAGTTGAGAGCTCTTAGAGAGAGAAAGAGGAGAAATCTCGCAAGGTAAGCCGATTTCTCCGACGATCTAGCTCCTAACGCGTATAACCTTGCTTCTAAGCTTCTCTTTCATGTTCTTTAAGGTGTTGGAAGCTCAATTTTCATGGTTTAAAAGGGGCTAGGGTTCAGCCATATTGATTAAAAGCCAGAGGGAGCTTGAGGTAACTTCCGAAACTTCAATCTTTGATTGTTCTGGCTGCTGTGGTTGATTTAATCGGTGAAATTTCACCGGATTGTCTTTGTTTGTAAATTTGGAAAATGGGTTGGCCTAGATGTTATGCTGCCTAAATTGATACTAAATGGTAGTTCTAACCCAATGTAATGGTCAATAAAGTGGTTAGGAGTAGAAAGGAACGCGTTTACGGAGCCGAAACCGAAAAACCCCAATTTTTCCTGGGGAATTGAGAATTTCGGCCAAGGCTAGTTTGGAGGGGCTAGAGATGGATTTTCAATGATTTGATGATTCCATTGAGTTCAGGAGCGAGCATTAGGTGGGGTTACAGTTGGTTACTTTTTCGAAAAAGGTCGAAAAAGCATAATTACGAAAACGCCCTTGAAACCCTTAAAGTGGGGCTGCCAAGGGTAAATTTGTAAATTGACATTGAATTTGATAATTCTGAGTTGGGAAATGGATTCCTTGGGCAAAAATATGTAAGAATAGCCTATGTCAAAGTTTCAAGAAAAGTACAGCCGGACAGGGTACGGTGGGGCCGGGCCGGGTCCCCGGGGGTATTTTAGTAAATTTTCAATATAGCCTCATATAACCACCATAAACACTATGGAAGTGTCTAAATGGTACATTTGACATTGTAGGATCGAATGTGAAGCCCCGAGTTGCTGGCATGCAAATCGAGGAGAAAAGACTGGAGGTAGGGGACTTACCTTACTTGCATGTATTTGATATCTTTGCTTGTGTAGTGATGTATGTGATTGCTTTACTTGATTGTGTAGAGCATATTTGAATAAATAAAGCTCTGTTTCTGTTTTACTGTGGCCATAGTTTTGTTACATGAAATATTAAGCATGCAGAAATATCATTATGGGGCATGCATATAGATAAAGCTAACATGTCATACATATAGCATCTATCATGCATGCATTATGGTATCTGTTTCCTACTGAGATTCTCTCGAATCTCACTCTCCCCTACCAACAATTTAGACAGGGCAAGTGGCTCGTGGAGGGAGCAGCTAGGACTCCTTCGAGATGAGATTGTGTAATCCCCATTTGAAGAATTGTAATGGGCAATTGTGCCCTGCATATCTTTAGCGAAGGTATGTACCTGAGATTACCGGGATGATTATGTTGTGCACTCTGATATTTATATGAATGTGATTTATCTTCGCGTAGTAATTGTATTTGAAATGTGAATATGAGACCAAGTTTATAAATGATTTCAAAAGGTATTTTTGAAAATCCTATCATGTGATGGGTTAGTAAATGTTATTTGATTATTATTGGTCTCTATTTCATTTTAATAGCATATTTCGGATATAATTACGGAGGGGGTTACATATATAATATCTACATTCCTTTAACATCATGGTGTTACTAAGGATCATCACTTAGCATGGAGAAACCTCAAACATGTTCTACACCTCAGGTTTCCTATCTCCTTATCAAATGTACTTTCCTACGCAAGTACTTATTGCAACAGAAATGGTTTGGATTAAAAATTAATACTTCTATCATCATCATCTCCATGCTTCTAAGTATTCTTTAAATCATCTAACTAAAATGATTATTAGCCACGGAGAATTCTAATGGCCATCACTATTCCTTAAGTCTCCATAGCCCTATTAACTTAACTTCCCAGGGGGTCACCCATCCCCGAGATTTCCTTGAGTTAAGCACACTTATCTACTACAAAGTGTGTCATAATCCCTCATTACAATTAAACCAAATTTCTTTCATCTTCCCTTGGCCTAAAAAGACGTATAAGAGGGGTCCTTCATGCTTCAAATTGGTTTCTCCAATTGGCCTAACCACAAGCACAATTTATATTGTATTTTAATCCCATTAAGCATATGCTTAAACTTTATCAAGTATTATTTAATTCCCTTGCCTTAATTTGATGTCCCTAGCCCATTTGAGAAGCAAAATAGGCTACTGGATTTTATCCCATAATTACAAGTTTGCCATAATATTTTTTTCCCATTTTTGGAATAGTAGCAATTCTGGCAGATTTTATGATTAAACTTTGAAAAATCATAACTTTATTTGTAGACATTGAATTGGAGTTATTTTAAAGGCTATGTGACTCTTATTGAGTCTAGTTTCAAGGAAAAATATAGCCTTTAACCAAATGGAAGTTCACAATTCCCAGAAGTTTTTTTAGACACTGTCATGAATGCTAGTTAGTTTAACTGGGCTAACTTTAAAAATTTATAACTCCTTGTTTACAGCTCCAAATAGTTCCTATGACCTATCAAATTAAAGCTTAGGATGTCTACTTTCATCTTGTAAAAGTTCACAATTTTGTACATCATTTGATCATCCAAAACCATATGACAAACTCATTGTCTCGCAAGAAATCTCACTGGTAGCATTATTTACATTTCAATCTTCAGTGTTTAATTCCTATGATCAAAATTTATAGCCAGAAGCTATTGAAAGTATATCGATACTCACCATTTTATTCCTTTAAATATAAGGAATTTTGGTGACCAAAATTTGGGATGTTACATATAGCTTAGAAAGAATTAATGAATGTTGAAGCATTTGAATATATCTGTTAGAGAGATGATATAGCCATTGGTGAAAGAGAGTGGATTGGATGAGCTTTGTTGCATTTAATGCTTCTAACACAAAAGTGCTTTATGCAATTTTGTGTTTAATCCATGTTTCAGCACCTGTAGCTTATACATAAGTGTGATTAGTAATTTTTAGGAACAATAGGAAGTATTGTAACCATATTCTATCATACTTAGAATAGGTATCAATATTTCTGAGACGTTGTTTAAAAAGTTTGTTATTAATATCACTATAGTGACATTTTATCACTTGAGTGATGTTGCTTCTCACCAAAGTCATACTGGCTAGTTATTTTGAAAATCTATATAAGTTTATGGATCACTGTTGGGCAACTTCGTAGTGAAGAACTGTTCAACTTGAGTGGTCTTTATGTCACTAAAGTGGCTCTACCTTTAGTGCAAAACATACTTGATCACTAGTTGGTTACTGAGAAGTGATGACTCATTTACAAGTATCACTCGAGTGACCTTGTTGCACTTGAGTGATTCCTTAATTTTCAAAAGCGAGTTTAAGTCGTCACTATCCATTTATTGGATAGTAAATCAAGATTTTGGATCTTCACTCGAGTGCGTGGCGAAAGTTTTCTAAAATTTCTAAGTTACTATCATGTACCTTGATAGTGATTGTTTAGAAAATGAAGTCATCACTCTAGTGACTTAACTTCTTGAGTGACCTTTCTTTTTTTGCAACAGAGATAATTTGATTACTAGCTGGTACCCGGGTAGTGTTATAGAAATTCAATGTTGTCACTCGAGTGACACTACAACTACTCAAGTGTTGTTTTTTAAAATTACTCATTCACTAGCCAGTTACTTATTGATGACAAATTTAGCAGCCATCACTCTAGTGACACATCCTCACTTGAGTGGTCTATATCAACATGTTTTCAAATCCATTTTAATTCTTCAAAAAAAAAAATATTCCTAAGATTTGTTATCATCAAAATATAAGTTCTAGCATTCTCCCTCTTTCTGATGATGATAAAACTTATATCTTCCAAGAAGAAAAATAGGTTTGATAAATAGAATATTGATATCTTAAAAGTAAAACCAGAACATAGTCTGATGATATCTTTCCTGTTGACATTATTCAATAATATTAGTGCTTAACAAAAAATGAGAAATGCTACAACAAAGAACATCATAGTTTTTGCTCAAAATAGGAAATAACATATCATTGTTACATGTGTAAATGGTCTATTAAACAGTAAATGGTCTATTAAATAGTGCAAGTGTACACTATCATAATCAAGTAATGCAGAAGTGAGTAGAGTATCGTTCCCATGAGGATTGATCACTAAGTACCAAAATGGGTAATTTTAACTCTATTTAGTCGATTGATTCATTGGTGATTGAGAGTATGAAATAAAAGAAAAATAATTAAATATGAATGCAGATAATATGAAGGCAACTATGAAAAAAAGCCCTAGGGATTAGATTTCACTTAACAAATTTAGAATTGAATCACTTATCTATTCTAGCCCAATTTATTCCACATGATTGATAGTCGAGTTTCCCTAATTTAATTACTAGCCTGTTCCAAGGTCAAACAATTCTATAATTAATTGTTAATCAATATATTTCTATATGAATTTAAGCAATTAATTATGCATTAATATTTATGAAACTCAGTAAGATTACACAGCTCATATGAATATATTCCTATTTCATATGCAATCATGGTTTTTATTATAGGATCTATACACATGCATATCCTTCCAGTATCAACATACATATTGGAATCATTCAAAAGGTGGCCAGTCAATTGAAAGCATTAAGAACAATAATTAAAACTCAATCATGAAGAAGAAATTCAAACTAGATTTAATAAATTAAGATTTAATCCGTCATTAGTAAGCTACATCATCACCCTAGGAAAATAAAAGTTTAGCTCATGATGAAATTAAAAAACATAACCAAAATAAATTACAAACTTCATAAACATTGCATAAACCTTGAATATTAAATTATAAAACATAAATATAAAACTAAAGATGCATGAAAATGGAGAAAATCTAGCTGCCCCTTTAGGAGGTAAAACCTTCTATGTAGGTGGCAACCAATACCATATATAAAGGATGACTACCTAAGCCTTCTATGTAGGAGGCATGTAGGAATTAAATATAACGTATAAAATTAACTCTAAGATGGTGTATGTGGAGAAGAGAGGAAAATAATGGATATGAAATGGTGTGTGTTAAATGTGAGGGAGAGGATGGCTATATATACATAAGAATGGAGTGTGGTAGATGAAGCAGTAGGTGAAATGGAAGATGAAGTGGTAGATGAAATGTAATAGATGGAATGGAGTTGGTGAAATGGTAGTAGAATGTGATAGATAGAATGGTTGGTGGAATTTCACATTTTGATCTTCATAAAAGTTGTAGCTCTGGATCTTAGCTTGAAGACACAAGTGGAAACTCCTCATTTTAATATTTTTAGCTCCAGTTATGGTAAATTAGTGGGTAAAGGTCAGACTTGAACAAACTCATGTAATCAATTTCCAAGCAAAATTGGCAGCTCTTGGAGTTAAAACTGGGTTTTGGTCTCAACAAAAAAATTGTAGAGCTCTTTCTTAGCTTTTTATCCATATATAGAACGTCCCAATCCGACATCTAAAGCTCTAGATATTGCCTGAAAATGAGAAAAAGGTCTGATTTAGTGTTTTTCAAGAAATTCTATTTTATGCCCCAAATCATTATTTATTTATTTATTAATTACACCTAAATTCATTAAATTGAGCTCAAATATCATCCACAAAATCATCAAATAAGGAAAAATAAATATGTAAATATTTTACTTATCGATCATCATATTATATAAGAGTTTTAACACAAAATATATAAAAAAAAGTATATCACAACTTTTGCATAAAATATAACATGATAAAAGCAATCCCTAAATTGCATCAATATCTCACATCTTTTACATAAAATAGAATATGATAGAAGCAATCCCTAAATAGCATTAGAATCGCCATCACTCATGACTCTTTTCTTCATTATCATTGTGACTCTTTCCCCCCTTTTTGTCATTAGTAGAAAAGGTATATGGAGTTGGAAAGGTAATATTAGAAGGTAGAGGTAGGGCAACTCGAAGAGGTGCAGGAGGTGGAATAGGCTCCTCCTCAGAAGAGGAATGAGATGGTGTGTAGAGAACTAGAGCAGAGAGAAGGTTAATTGGAGTGGGGGTATGATCAGGGGAGGAAGAATGTTGTGGTGAATGAGGTGTGAAGGTAGGAGAAGAAGGAGGTGATGTTTCTAGCTCAGAAAGTTGAGCAAGAAATGGTGTTACAATAGGTTTAGAGATCTCAATTTCTTGATCAACAGGAGAGTCTAAATGTAAATGATGAGTGTGATGGGAAGGGAAAGAATAAGGTGTTTGGAGAATAGGTTCTTCTTGAGGGAGCTCATGAGAATAGATGGGATTTGAAATGAAAGGGCCAGTATTAGCATAAGGGTCTTGATCAAGAGTAATATCAATATGAAATGGTGAAGTATGATCAGCTATAGTAAATAAGACAGTGTTTAAGGAAGGCGTGGGTGTTAGGATTGGTAGGCACAATGGAATAATTTTTAAAATTTTCACCAATCCCAATTGAGGATATATCAATGATGTTTAAACAGAGTTAGGAAGAATCACACCTTTCTTTTTGTGTGTTCTTGGTTTTTAGTCTTCAGCAGCCAACATGTCGATCAACTCCCTCTATCGGTATCGACACGAATGTTACTCTAACATGGACTACGTGCTAGATAGAGCTGGGAATCAGGGCCGGCCCGTAGGGCCGAGAAATCCTTTTTACAATATTTAACTATTTTTCCTGCGTATTTTCCCCAAAGAGATATAATTAGTAAATAACAATGATTAAAGTTCTAATTTAATATATAAATATTGTCAACATTAAGGTTTAAATAACACGTCTCTTGCAACAAATAAACATAGTTACTAATGTATAATCAAAGGTAAAATCATGTCCATAAATAACTCACACAAAGGTCAAAGTATAAGAAGGCAAGAAGCTAAATACTCTAACCTCTAAACAACATGAGTATGACGACTATCATTTTCACCTTCTTCGCCACTATCATCAATTTCAAGGACATTTGATTGTGTTTCACTTTGAGCAGTAGGTTCAAGTAGTCAAATAATCACAACCTCCATAAAAAATCATACTCTATCAGGAAGAATAGTATATAATATGATTTTAGTCTAAATAGGTAGAACAATATACTCAAAAATCATAATATGATTCAATTAGACAAAACAATATACTCAAAAACCATACTTTATTCAATATGAGGATAGAGTGACATATAGATTCAATAAGGTAATTCAAAAATGTAATATGATTCCTTTCCAAGTAAAAAAAATAAAAAATAAACGGGCCTAAAGGGCCGGCCCGAGGCCCTCCAGGGCCGGCCCTTTTAAGCCCGAGGCCCTACAGGGCTGGCCCTTTTAGGCCCGACTTCCTTTTGAGGCTACAATATACAAGCCTGACCCTTGAAGGGCCAGGGCCTAAAAGGGCCAGCCCGACGGGCTCGACCTGTTTTCCTGGCTCTAGTGCTAGAGCCTCCAATGTCTGCTACGGTTTTCTTACGGATCTGAATTCTCATCCGTACATGAGTTTTTCTGCTTCATCATTCTTTTAACCCACAAGGGCTATATTCGAATTTCAAAATTAATTAGCTCATCAAAAGAATTAAGAGTTAATTAATTTCAAAATTAATCATGATTAATTTTGAAATTAATTAACTCTTAATTCTTTTGATGAGTTAATTAAATAAATTCGGTTTAATTAAATATGTCACACATTTTAAATTTAACCTATTTATTTAATTTGAATAAAGGGCCAATGTATTTAACTTATCCTTATAAAGTAAATCTGAGATATTATATCTCTATCATGTTAGTTATTAAATTGAATGTATCTAATAAAATTAAATTTAAAATTAACACAATATAATAATATTATCATATATATATATATATATATATATGTATGTATTTCGAAAATACATATATATGATATTATTAATTTTCTTTTCACGAATTTTATATTATATATATAAATTAAAATTCACGAATTTTATATATAAAATTCGTTCATCCTAGATTAAACATTATCTCGCATTGGGCCATTCTTGTGTGCGACCCTATAGGCCCATACGAAGTTGGTAGTGGGTCAATAACTGTACTAACCCACAAGTTGCAAACGGCCTCTAGCAAAACATTATGACCACCCAATTTATATGAGGATCATTAACACGATGCAACCTGTCATATAACCACGCATGTCCCTTTTTGTCACATGATATTTCGGTCAAGGATGAGGCATTGATGATGTCATCCTCATATTCCTGACCATTATTTTCCTGATTCCTGAGTAGTCTGATAATAGAAATGGAAACTCCTTCCTATCGTAGTGTAGCACCCGAAATTTAGAAAACATGGAGTGGCCACCAAAATTTTAGAAAAAGGATAATTTTGGAAACCTTTTTAAAAATGGAAACTGATCTACAAAAACCGTTTAGGGTTTGGGAGTCGATTGTGTATGGGGAAGGTGTTAGGCACGCCACAACACCCATTCATAAAAATGGTCACCCTAAGTTAATTATTTAAAAATATTATGGCCTTTAATTTTATTATAATTACCCACAAAAAAGAATATTTACAAAAATGAAATGAAAAAACTAAAGAAAAAGAAAAAAGGAACATTTATTTACAAAAAATAAAATAAGAAAAAAAATATTTATTTACAAAATTGGACTTGACCTAGTATGAAAACCTAGGGCCTATGTACCCTTTAGAGGGATCAAAGCCCACATAGTTCGGGGGTAAAAGGGCGTGTCACTTGGTTGGTGTTTTTTAGAAAATGTTTATTTAATTTATTTGAGGAAAAAATCTTTTTTTTTTGTTTGGTTTGTGTTTTTTACTTTTTTTCAAAAGGCATTTTTTTATTATTTCATATGAAACCAAATTTATTTACTTGAAGAAAAGAATCTTTTTCTTTTTTTTTTTTATGTTGAAACATTTTTATTTGCAAAGAAAAAGAAAAGAAGTGCTTTCTCATCATATCATTTATAGTAGAAAATTCAAGATCACAAGAAAATCAAGAAAAATGTAACCCCCTGCCTTTAACCACGTAATTATAATTCGATATCACATAATTAAATTGGTTTAGAGACCGTCGGATAGCTTAAACTTATTTCAAGTTCCTACACTATAGTAGGGTTTTCACAAAAAACTTTCAAAAACTCTTCTCTATCCTGGTCTCAATTTCAAAATTCGAATATAATTACCTGCACAGTTAGTTTACATTCACACACATCAGAGTGTATAACCAAATCTCCGGCAACTCCTGGGTTCTATACATATATAGTCTGAGGGTTTAAAAGTTTCCATTAGGGGATTACATAACCAAAATCAACAGTAATATTTACATCTCCAAAATATACAGTAATCCCAAGTTCAAAAGAAGATAACCAACACCCTACAATCAAATATACCCTGAAGGGGTTCTAATCGCTCTGGGTTGCCCGCTTCTCTTTAGCGCCACTAGCCCTGTCTGAAATGTTAGTCATTGGAAAGAATGAGATTCAAGAGAATCCTAGTAGTAACAAATCACTCATACAGTGCATAAACACAAAGCATATAAGGTCATGTTAGCAGCATCACAATGTAACATGGTTCACACCACAAACGACAGCACTCATGGCTGTAAACTCTAAGCGTCAGCTTTCGCTGCGATCTCAATGTATTCACAAAGTATTCACTAGGCGTCAGCTTTCACTGCGATCACAAAGCATCACAATGTCACAATGTCACAATGTATTCTCAATGCACGACAAACATACATACAATGTTTCACACAAAATATAAGAGAGGAGTCACTACCTTGTTCTTTCCGATTGTGCTCTAGCACAGGTGGATCAGGAACAGGGCAAATATCGAATCCTACAATTCCAAATGCACCATTTAGACACTTCCATAGTGTTTCTTGGAGTTATATGAGTCTATAATGAAAATTTACAAAAATGCCCTCGGGGACCCAGCCCGGGCCAGCCATACCCGGTCCGGCTGCATCTTTCTCGAAATTCTACCCGGGGCTATTCTAGCATATTACTACCCAAGGAATCCATTTTTGGACTCAGAATTAGCAAATTCAATGTTAAATTACAAATTTACCCTTGGCAGCCCCACTTTAAGGGTTTTAGGGGCGTTTTCGTAATTATGCTTTTTCGACCTTTTCTGAAAAAGTGACCAACTGTAACCCCACTTAATTTTCGCTCCTGAACTCAATGGAACCATCAAATCATTGAAAATCCAACTCTAAGACCCATTTCTAGAGCTGGCCAAAATTTATGAGTTCTCCGGGAAAAATCGGGGTTTTACGATTTCGGCTCCGTAAACGCGTTCCTTTCTACTCCTAACCACTTAATTAACTATTGCATTAGGTTATAACTACCATTTGAACCAAAATTGGGCAGCATAACCCTTAGGCAACTCAATTCCCAAAATTTAAAACCAACGGCAATCCGGCAAAATTTCACCGATTAAATTGCCCACATCAGCCATAATAGTTAATATACGAAGGTTTGGAAGTTACCTCAAACTCTCACAAGTTTTTCCCAAATATGGCTGAAAACCCTAGGTGTTCCACAACAGATTTTGAGCTTCCAAACCTTAAAGAACAAAGAGGAGTAGCTTAGGGTCGGAGTTATACGCGTTAGGAGCTAAATCGTCGGAGAAATCGGCTTACCTTGTGAGATTTCTTCTCCTTTCTCTCTCTAAAATTCTGAACATTCTCTCTCACTTTCAGCTGCTGTTTTGTGCGTGAAATGCTGAATGAAGAAGATGAGAATGATATATTATAATATCATATATAATTTTAATGGTTTATGGAATTTTCCAACAATTCCAAAACTAATTTTTATTACATAACTTCCTACATTCATGTAACGATGCCATCATGTCCAACCAATATTTCCTTATTTATGCCACATGTAGGAGACACCTAGGGGTCCCTCTCTAAGGTCTCAATTGGCTTCACAACTTGTGTCGGTTACATATACACGTAAAGTCTCAATTTTGGTCAAAATTGCATTTTTGCTCAAATTTTCCATAAATTCATTTTAAATTGACCAAAATATTCTAAATATATTTTTACTTTTATTTTCCTTAATTAATTGAAATTATCTTCAATTAATTGGAAAAATAATTAATTTTGTGATAATTTGGCAAAATTACGATTTTGCCATTAACTTTTTAATCCAATTTCTTCTCTTATTTTTCTTTGGCCAATTTCTATCTATTTTTGGACCAAATATTTTCTCTAATATTTCTTCATTTTTGGACCTTAATATTAGGCTTTTTAAATCACCCAAATTAATTCCATATTCATTTTTGCCCAATTTCTAGTGAAATTGAACATTTATAAAATTCATAAATTCTAAATTCATGAATATTTACCATTTTATTGAGTTTCCCCAAATAATTATAATATATTTGGTGAATATAAAATTTGGGTTGTTACAAAAGACATGATGAGGGCATATACCTTTTATGATTTGAATCCCACTACAATAAGAGATAGGGTGATAGAACCACATAATAAATAAGAAGCAAGTATAGACAAAGCGACACATACCTCTTGAGCTTAAACAGAAACATGTCCAGCAATGTTAATGTCAACCGTACAAGTGCTCCAATGAATAGATGATTCACGTCCAGCAGTGTAATATCATATATTAAGGTAGGTGGAGTGATTCATGCAATTTTTTTAGAGAAAGGTGATTCATGCGGATAAACGCAGAAACAAGAATAGTCATAAAAGAGCATAAAGGAAGGGGAATTAGTCAAACACACAATTTGTATCAGTGGCTGAATATTATCACAAGTAAAAGATGAGCGTGTGAATAAAGAGCATCGAGTGAAATATATGAGAATTATGTATGAGTAATGAAATGAGAAAATAAAATTATCTATCTACCTTCCCTCCTTGCTCTTCCAAAATTCTTGTCCCCTTGCTTTAACCCTTGCACTCCTATTTATAGTCTCAAGGTAGGGTTTTCTTCATAAATGCTACTTCTTTTTTTTTTTTTAAATTTTTTTTTGAGTTTTTTTTTTGTATTTTATGTTGAGAACTACCTAACTTGACCCAATCACCATCCATGGAGATTTTTTTTTATTTTTAATTTTAATTTTTTTTTTTATTTTCTATTGATAAACTTCCTAACTTGACCTAATCACCATTAGTGGAGATTTTTTTGTTTTTAATTTTTTTATTATTCTCCCCATAAGTAACTTCCTAATTTGAACCTATAAACATAAATGAGATTTTTTTATTTTTTATTTTTCATTTTTTTATTTATTATTTTCCCTTAATGAATGACAA
Organism: Inga laurina; assembly: GCA_963855925.1. Lineage (NCBI taxonomy): Eukaryota > Viridiplantae > Streptophyta > Magnoliopsida > Fabales > Fabaceae > Inga > Inga laurina. The sequence continues at coordinate 51,213,461 of OY979708.1, forward strand.
TGCGAATCATCATCAATGAGGGGATTTATTTTAATTTTGGTTTTTTATTTTTTTTCCTTTTAATGATGATCACCAATTTGGACATCTATCATCATTAATAGGAGGATTTTCTTATTTTTTTCCTTGTTTTCATTTTTTATTTCTTTTTTTCTTCCAATGATGATTGCCAATTTGGATACCAATCATCATCAATTATTTTTGTATTTTTGAGAGGGGCCTGGACAAAATAGGGTGTTCACACATAGTATAACCATATATTTCTTAGACTCACTCATCAAGGGGCCTAATAATATCTCTCTACTAATGTGAGGGACAAATTCTATCTTGACCATTCATATTCCTCTGCATGAAAAACCACCAAGCTCGATCGTAGCCTTTATCATCACCCGGTTAAAGGTGACTTTTGACTAGTTCAAAGCTTAGCAACTCTCATGTAGGAATCCATGATGACCTCAGGTCGAAGGGCATTGTGACTTGGTTATACATGAGATAAGCTTATGACTTGATCCATGCAGCTTTGTCATAACGGGTCAGTCCAGCACCTTATACTCTTACAAGTACCTAATACTTTGATTAGTATCTCCATATCTTATCAAAGTCATACTGTCTTATTTCATCTCTGCTCTCGCATATATGACTGACCAGAGACATTTAGGACAATCTTTATGATTTATCCAAGGATACAATCATCAATGTGAACATGCGAATAATATGATAACATAATGAAGAAAATTCATTAAATTAATAATGTTTAAAGTACAACGATTGGCCCCTAGGGCACAATTTCCAACATCCTCCCATTAGTACTAGGTACAATCATTAATTTGCCTAATTCCATTGTCTTAACATGACACTCATGCTTTGCCTATGCAAGCGGCTTGGTTTGAGGATCAACAATATTATCTTCTCTTGCTACTTTGCATATTTTTATATCATATCTATCATTGATTTCTCTAATAAGATGAAATTGCCTGAGTATATACTGGTCCTTTAATATAACCTAGGCTCTTTAGCTTGTGAAATAGCACCGCTATTGTCACAGAAAAAATCTATTGGATTTAAGATGGTAGGCACCACCCCTAGTTCAATAATGAACTTTCTGATCCAAATGGCTTCCTTAGCTGTATCCGATGCTGCTATATACTCAGCTTCTATTGTAAAACTGCTGTAGTGCTCTGCTTGGAGCTCTTCCAGGTTACTGCTCCACCATTCACTAGGAATATGTATCCAAATTGTGATTTAAGGTCATCTTGGTCATTATGGAAACTTGCGTCTGTGTAACCGGTTACACAGAGCTCATCATCCAATCAACCGTATACCAAGAATAAGTCCCTAGTCCTTCTTAAGTACTTTAGGATATTCTTGATAGTAGTCTAATGACCCTTACCAGGATCCTGTTGATATCTACTGGTCATACTTAAGGCTGAGACATCCGTTCTAGCACATAATATGGCATACATGATGGATCCAATGCTGAGGCATATGGAACCTTACTCATGCGATCTCATTGGTCAGGTGTATTAGGACATAGGTCTTTACTAAGATGGATGCCATGAGACATGGGTATGTAACCCCTTTTTGAATCCTGCATACTGAACTTACGCAGTATCTTGTCTATGCATGTGCTTTGACTTAGGCCTATTAGTCTCTTAGATTTATCTCCATAGATCCTAATCCTTAGGATTTAGGTATCTTCACCTAAGTCTTTCATCGAGAAAGAATTTCCTAACCATGTCTTGACACTCTGCAGGTAGGAATGTCATTCCCAATAAGCAGGATGTCACCTACATAAAGCACTAGACATACAAATGTGCTCCTACTAACCTTCTTGTAAACACAAGGTTCATCGATGTTTTGAATGAATCCAAACTCTTTGACTACTTAATCAAAATGATGATTCCAGCTCTAGGATGCTTGCTTCAATCTATAAATCGATTTTTAAAGATTGCAAACTTTACCAGAGTCCTCAGGACACACAAAACCTTCAGATTATGTCATGTACATAACCTCAAGAAGCTTTCCATTAAGGAAGGTTGTTTTGACGTCCATTTGCCATATTTCATAGTCATAATATGCTGCATTGGCAAGAAGGATTCTAATTGACTTGGCTATTACAACTGGGGAAAAGGTTTCATCATAGTCGACACTATGAGTTTGAGAGAATCCTTTTGCGACCAATCGTGCCTTGAAGACATTTACATTGCCATCCAAGTTAGTTTTCTCCTTGAAAATCCATTGGCGCTCGATGGTTTTTACACCTTCAGGTGGATTGACTAAGGTCCATACCTGATTGTCATACATGGATTGCATTTTAGAATTCATTTAATTTAGCCATTTCTCAGAGTTTGGTCCTACTATGGCTTCTCGATAGGTGGTTGGCTCATTTTGCTCAATGAGCAACATATCACGGCTTTCAGTAATCAGAAATCCATATCTTTGAGGTTGATGCCGTGTCATATCAGATCTTCATAAACCTTGTGTTACTTGAGGAGGCTTAGCAACTTGTTGTGAGTCTTCTTTATTTTCCATCTGTAGTTCTACACTATCTCGTGACTCTCAAACTTCTACAAGATGTACCTTGCTCCCATTGGTTCTTTTAGAGATAAACTTTCTTTCTTGAGACTTACCATTTTGAATAACAAACACTTTGTTATCAGTGGGATTGTAGACATAATATCCTTTTATTTCCTTAGGATACCCCATGAAAAGGCACTTTAAGGATCTAAGCGCTAATTTATTGGAGGGTTGTTGCTTAACATATACCTCACATCCCCAGATCTTGAGAAAAGATAAACTTAGTTTAATGATCCATATACATTTGTATGTATGAGGCCCAATAAATGTAATGAAGTACATATAACCTCCTCTAGTAGTTGTATTTAATGATCCACATACTTTTGTATGTATGAGGCCCAATAAATTAGTGGCTCTCTCACTATGCCAAGTAAAAGGTGCCTTTGTCTTCTTTCCTAATAAGCAAGATTCGCATATATCATATGATTCAAAATCAAGTGAGTTAAGAAATCTATCTTGATGGAGTTTAGAAATGTGTTTCTCATTTATATGGCCTAGATGACAATGGTATAGGTAGGTCAGATTCAAATCATTTGATTTTATCCTTTTAGCAGTTATGTCATAAATATTCCCATTATTAGAATGTTCCAAATTTAATATATAATGACCAATATACAAATCACCATCAGTATAGAAAAGGGCATTATGATAAATGGAACATTTACCATTCATAGTAATAGAAGTATAACCTTCCTTGTCCAAATAAGAAAGAGAAACAATGTTACTACTTAAAGCAGGAATATAATAGCAATTGTTCAAAATTAACAAAAGCCTACTGGGTAGAACTAATTCATAAGTGCCTACAACTAAAGCAACAACTCTTGCTCTGTTCCCAACTTATAGGTCCACCTCGCCCTTCTTCAGTTTTCTACTATCCTTAAGACCCTGCACATTTATACAAATGTGAGAACCACTTGTAGTATCTAATACCCATATAAAGTAAGTAGAAAAATGAATGTCTATGACATAAATACCTAAAGTGATAGCCTCACTATCCTTCTTGTTCTTTTACAGATCTTCGAGGCAATGTCTACAATTCCTCTTCCAATGACTAGGTTCATTACAGAAGTAGCAACTTCTTCCTTTGAAGGCTTTGCCTTATTGGTGTAGCCTTAGTTTCTGACTTGTTTGACTCTTTGTCTTACCAGTTGAGCCATTACCCTTCCATTTGCCTTCCCTTTCTTTTTCATACCCTTTCCTTTCTGAACTATCAAAACAATACTAGGTTTTTTTTAATGCTCTGCCAGCAGGTTTGAGCATCCCATTTAATGACCAAAAAATGGGATTAAGGGCTGATCACTACAAAAGTGGATGTAGTTATTGTAAACAAACACTTTTGAAGTATATGATGTGAATTGTGATATTAAATGTGCTTGATGATGATTTAGTAAATGTTGGGATAATCAGAAATAAAATGGGAAATTTGTCGATGAATTAGTCAGCTACCGAAGAGGGAGTTTACTAATTTGGTTGGAGCTATTGTGAAATATGTAGTACTCAAGAAAAAGGGGTGGAATTACGTGTTGTAGTGTTCATTTGAGTTCATAGAAGAAGGCACAAGATCAAGACAAGTGTCACTTTATGAACTAAGGATCAAAGTCAATTTGTCAAACCCTTTTTCTCTCTTATCTATCCCTCCAAGTTGGCTAAATGAGTGAGGGAAGACAAAAATCTGTATCTTCATCATCATCTCATCTTCTCTCTCTATTTCTCCATTTTCGTTGAGCAAGGAAGGAAAGAGAAAGTTCAAAGGTGAGATTTTAACTTGCTAGATGCCCTCTAAGGGTCAAGTACTCTTCTTTAATATTCTTCATGGTAATGAGAGCTTCATCTTGATGGTTTTAGATTCTTGAAAGAAGGGGTTTTAGAGCTTGAGCAAATTTGGGAGTTGGAAAATCAATGATCTAACCTTGGCAAGTTTAAGAGGTGAGCATTTGTGGCATTTTGACATATATGTTGTGATTTTTGGTTAAGTTTTGATGTTTGTGGAATTTGCCCTGATTTTAATGTCAATGTGGAATGCAAGAATTGCATGGTGATTGATGGTAGAATTGGTATAATATGATGTTATTTGAATGTTGGAATTGTTTTGGGAACTTTAGAAGTAAGTTTGATGGAATTGAGTAAGGTGTGTGATGTAGAGGTTAAAGCCCAAAACTTGTTGATAGAATGGGAATTTAGTTGTTTTAAGGTTTCCAATGGGTTCCTTGTATGGAATTATGTGGGAATAGGCTTATGCAGGAATTTTATAACCATTGGAAAATATTTGGTAAAAATTGGAAACTTCTGTCAGTTGCTGCGTTCTGGCTTCTGATAGAGCCTCATTGAGTGCTACAGCATGTTTTCCTCTTTTCCTTCAGTTTTCTGTTGCACTTCTATGCCAAAAAACAAGAGTGTATTTCCTCACTTGCAGTGACAGGAGTCCTCACTCGAGCACACCCTGGCTCACTCGAGTGTGGGTGTATTTGACACCTTGAGCCCGCTTCTCGAGGTAACACTCGTAGTCCATTTTTTTAAGAGTGTGTCTTAGCACTCACAAGTGTTGTGCTATCACTAGAGTGCCAGAGCCAGTGCTCGAGTGCACTTCTCATTCTAGGGTTTCTGTTACTCTCGGATAGTCACTTCTTGTGCCTCACTCGGTTGGACTCGGGTGAGCATGAGTGCATCACTCGAGTGTGGGGGTCAGGACTCGAGTGCTGTGAAAATTTTGTCTCAATGGTTACTCTCGACCAAGCACTCGTACGAGTGAGCCAACCTCACTTGAGTGCAAACTATCTTATCACTTGAGTGATCTTCTGTTACTCGAGTGCGTGAGCTGAAAATCAATCTTTTCTCTTCAGGAAAAGAGATCTTCAGGGTAGTGTTCCCTACCCTTTAGGCATATGTCTAGGCTTCTAATAGTCATCTAAAGAGTTCAAATGATAACCAACCTTAAGTATTATGAATATAAGAATTTTGAATATAGTATAACCTGTCATCCTTGATTTTGGTTATAGGGTTTGATATTTGCCCTACTTGTGAGCCATCTATGTCGGAGCACGCTCGGAAGGAACAAGGTAGTGACAGTTCCCCTTATACTATATGTGATACATTGTATATTTGATTTATCATTGTTTGTGGGTTTATCACCTGCGGCCCATCGATGTTGATGGTGGGAGGACCGTGCCTTCAGGGCGGTGGAATCCGAGGGATGATACTATGTGATAGCTGAAAGGCTATATATGAAAGTAGAAAGGCTATTTGTGAAATCTTCACCCGTAGCCCATCGGTGTTGATGGTGGGAGGACCATGCCTTTGGGGCGGTGAAATATGGGGATGAGACTAGGTGATTATTTGCATATGTGGTAGCCTGCATGTCATGTTTATGTTGTGACACTGTTTGATAATGTCATTGCATGCTCTGTGATTACGTGTTGTCTGAGTGATTTTTACTACTGGGATTCCTTTGAATTTCATTCTTTCCATTGCTTAACCTTCAGACAGGGCAAGTGGCTCTAAAGAGAAGGAGACGACCAAAGGCAGAAAAGACTCCTTAGGGAGATTTTTATTTTGGTTGTTGGTTATCTATTTTGGATTGGGGATCATTGTATATTATGTGCATATTATTTTGGATATAGTTGTGTAATCCTTTAAGTGGGAAATTGTAAACCCTTAGTATTTACATGAAACCCTGGGGTTGGCGGGATTTTTTTGTACACTTTGATATGTATGAATGTTATTTAACTGTACAGGGTAATTATATTTGAGCCTTGAATTTGAGACCAGGATAAGGGAAATATTGAAAGAATTTGTGAAAACCCTACCATAAGGAAGGGATTAAAATGAATTTTAATTATTCGTGTTCTCTAATCCATTTTAATTATGCCTTTTCGAATCATAATTGCTGTTTATAAGGCAGGGATTACATTTTTGGTGTCAGAGCCTAGTTTCTGACAAGGGTAGAGTTTGCTAGGATAGTTCCCTTAGTTTGACTATAAGGATAGAAGATGATTATCATTGGTTATTGTATACTCTGTATGTTTTGTGATTATGGATATACATGAGATTTGTGGACAATATGTATACATTATCTGTGAAACTGACTAGTGAATATTTTGTAGAATGAAAAAGATAAAAGGTCGCCCCAGAGTTCAGCAAGTAGACCCTAAGGTCAAAGAAGTTAATAACAATCCACCAGATCCTATGCAAGAGCTTATGAGTCTGATTAAAGATCAGAGTGATATGATTACAGAACTAAGAGAAGAGCTTAGTGTAGAGAAAGCGAAAACAAAGAAGACCCAGATCAGTTCACTTCGGAAGAAACTGAGAAAGAAACTTGCCATGAAGAAATTACAGAAAGGTGGCATGACCACTGGAGTCATCTCCTTATGTTGGACCAAATCAGGAATCACATGGGGTTCCAGCTAGAGAGGAAAGGGATCTTCAGTTTTGGGTCTCTAAATTCTTTAAGCACCTGCCTTTAGTATTCAGAGGTAAATTTGATCCTCAAACAGTTGAAGATTGGTTGAATTGTCTTGAGAATATTTTTGAAGTTCTTGAGTACCTGTCTGAGGTAAAGGCACGTCTAGCTATCTATAAGCTAGAAGGGGATGCTGATCGTTGGTGGCGGAATATCGCCCTAACATTGAGAAACAGAAATGTGCCACTGACTTGGGAAATATTCCAGCAACAACTCAATGAGAAATACTTTCCCAAGTCGGTGCGGCTTGAGAAGGAGATTGAATTCCTCTCCATCAAGCAGGGTGATTCAGAGACCTTCGATAACTACTTGTCTCATTTCATCCGGTTATCCAGATATTCCTTTTTTCTATAGAAAATAGATGATAAGGAATAGAGTTCAGATATGCTCATCCGTGGGTTAAGGCAAGAATTGAGGAAGAGATTAACCATACATCGATTCATCGAGTTTAACAAGGTGGTTGAGGAATGCAGGATCACTAAAAATAACTTGAGAGATCTGTATCATGCTAAAGGTACTTGTAGCCACAGTGAACCCAGTAAGGGTAATACCTCATAAAAGCGAAAGGGTCAGGGATCCTCATCGTCGAGGGGCATTGGTAAAAAGCCCTACCAGTTTGGAAACCATGAGTCTCAGAAATCCTCAATGGAGTTTACTTACCAATTTGGCAAAGGTTATGATAATCAGGGGCAAAATTGGAAATTTACTTACCAATTGGTCGGTCACCGAAAAGGAAACTCATTGGTAACTTGAAGATCAGCGGTTGAGGTTAAAAGTTAAAGGAATCAATGGCTAGGATTTAACCATAGGGTGGAATCCTATGTAAATGAAATCATGTGAAATCAAGGGGAAGGAACAAGATCGTGCCAAGTGTTATTATGAGGACCCTTAGATTAAAGTTAATGTTTCAAACTCATTTTCTCTTCCCTCTCTCCTCCAAGTCTGTTGAGTATGTATGGGTAAGGGAAAATCTGAGTTTTATCTTCTCTCTCTCCATTCTCTCCATTCGGTGCAGCTGAACCAAGAAAGAGAAAGAGAAAAGCTTAATTTTAAGTAAGTGATTGCTTTCATATGCTCAAGTGTTCTTCATTAATGTTGTTTATGAGATTGGGAGCTTTCTTTCTATGGTTGTAGAACTTTGAAAGGTGGTGAATTGCTATTTGCTCAAATCTAAAAGTTGGAGAAATGGAGATTTGGTTGTGGCAAGTGAAAGAAGTAATGATTTGATGCATTTTGATGGTTATTTTTTGAATGTTGGTTAAGTTTTGTAAATTCTGGAATTTGGCCTTGAATTTGGTGTTAAATGAAAGTAGGGATTGGAGAGAGTATAACTGTTGAATTGGTAGCATATGGTATTTTGAGTTGATTGGGATTGATTTAAAAGTTGGAAATAAAAGTGTTGATGATTGAGTTGTTGAGTAGAATGTGGAAATCTAAGGGCAAATTGTATTTGGGGCTATGATTTTGGGTATTTTGAGGTTACCAATAGGTTCCTTATGGAATTTTTGGTGAGAATGAGCTTTGGCACAAGTTTAGGACCTATTGGGATCAGTTTTGGTCACTTTGGAAAACCTTATCAGTTGCTGCAATTCTGGCTTCTGATGGGCATTACTCGAGTAAAGGATGAGGTCACTCGAGTGCAGCAGCAGGTTTATGTTTTCTTTGGTTTTCTTAGTGGCGTTTTTTAGTGGAAATGCAAGAGTGCACTTCCTAACTTGCGAGTGAGATATGATCCCACTAGAGTGAGCATGGGCATGCTTGAGTTTGAGAGGGTTGGAGCTATAGGATTGCGTCTCTGGTAGTCACTCGCCGGTGGATGTACAAGAGTGTGTCCTAGCACTCGCAAGTGCTGGACCCTCACTTGGGTGCATATGGCTGTGCTCGAGTAAGGTTTTCCCTTGGAAGTGGTCTGTGCTCTTGAGCAAACACTCTTGGTGTTGCACTTCCTGGGCTCGAGTGCAGCGAGCACTTCTTAGTCAAAGATGTTGCTCTCGACCAAACACCCACGAATGAGGATGCTTCTTACTCGGGCACGAGTGCCCCATCACTCGAGTAAGGCCATCTTCACTCGAGTCAAGCAACCAAGATTCAGCATTTTTCTTTTCAAAAGAGGGAACTTTGGGGTAGTGTCACCCAACCTTTTAGGCATATGTTAGGTTTCTGATAAGCACCTAAAGAAGTTTAAATGATAACCAACATCAAGTAAGATGTGTAACGCCCCAAATTTCAATTAAGGGCTAATGAAAATTATTGGGGATAATTATCGAATTAAAGTTGAATAATTATGTGTTTTGGTGGCAATATTAATTAATTTGCCATAATTATTGAGAAATTGAAAGCATAGCCATAAATTAGTAATTAATGGAAGAAATTAATTACTAACTAAAAGGAAAATGAGATATGTAACTAAATGGCTAATGGAGTGGTTAGAGTAACTAATGAGTTACTTACTTTATGAGAACCAATGATATTGGGACACTTGGCAAGTGGGTATGGTGAGAGAATGGTTGAGAAAGTCAAACCCACATTTTTTTTATTGCTTTCTCTCTCCCCTTCTCTCTTTTGTGCGCATGTTAAGGCTTGGGGACAGAATTTTCTGCCATCCCTCATCATCATTTCCCTTTTTCATCATCACTCTTTTCTCTCTCATTCTCTCCCCCATTTTCGAGCTGCCATGGGAGCTTAAGAGAGAGGAAGTGCTTTGTGTTAAAGGTGAGTATTTGACCTCTTAATGGCCTCTAATGGAAAAATGCTCTTCTATAAACTTGTTCCTTGTCTTGAGAGCTTCAATTTCATGGTTTTAGATTTTTCATTTGGTGTTGTTTGAGCTCTCAAGAAATCTTGAAGTTAGGAGAATCAAGAAACTCCTTTGGAAAAGTTATAGAGGTGAGTAAGACAAACCTTTCTATATAGGTTTTGTAGCCATTGGTTAAGTTTGGATTTTATGGAGATTTTGCCTTGAATTTCAAAAATGAGGGTCATTATGTTGTTAGCATGTTGTTGTCATGGAATTAGTGCCTTGTTTAGTGTTTTGAATGAATATAATTGAATTGAAGCTTAAAGGTGAAGTTTGGGAACTTTGTGTTTGGTTTTGTGTATTGGTTAAAACAGGGCATGGTGATAGGTTGGGATTTTGGTCATTTTGAGGTTACCATTGTGTTCCTTGTGGAAAATTGTATGGGAATAAGTTTGGTTAATGATTTTGGAGTCATTGGACACTTTGGTAGAAAATTGGGAATCTATCAAGTGTAAACTCTGTTCTGGGCAGTCAGTTTGCACAAACTTTTTAAATAACCAAATGATATCTAAAAATTATGAAACTTTCCAGTCTTAAATTTCACATCCCAAGCTTTAAAATGGACATATAAACTGTGTCATTTCGTTTTGTGTACTGGGAGATATGGTTTCCCAAAGTTTGGAATTGAAACTGGACTCTGTTTTGAGGTAGTGGTGGATTTTGTGTAATTCTAGAATTGTGTGGTGATTTATAGTAATGGTCAATATATTTTCATAAAGATGACTTAAATAGCTTTCATTTGGCTTTGGAATAACCTCATTTCGATTTTTCTAGAATTAGTTATGAGTTTTGGAAGTTCAGCCAAGAAACCAGATTTTCTTGGCTGCGGCCAGAAGAACTCTAGACCACGGCCCAAATGTTTCTGGCCTATTGTTGGCCGCAGCCAATGGATTGGTGGGCCATGACCAACCATCAAAAATGACATTTTGGACTTCCAAAGATGGTTTTTGGTAAAGTGTTTTCCCAAGCCTTAAGGCATGTGTTTAGGCTTTGATTAGCCACCTAAAGGTCATAGATGGTAACCAACTTTAAGTGTTATGCAAATGAGAATTTGGAAAAGAGAATGACCCTATGTCCTTGATTTGGTTATAGGGTTGGGTATTCACCCTGATTATGGTTCGATATCTGCTCAGATCGTGAGCATGCGGATATATCATTATGTGAGCACGAGTTATTGTGATGCAAGCATGTCATGCATTAAACACTTATCTTGCATGCATATTGGTATCTGTTTCCTACTGGGATTCTCTAGAATCTCACCCTCCCCTACCAACATTTTAGACAGGGAAGGTAGAATGAGGATGGAGAAAGCATCTAAGGGCGACGAGGACTCCTTTGGGTTGTCATCTTGGTAGTTGGTTATCATGGTAGTTGGGAATATGTATAATTGGATATTGGATGTATATGTGCTTGGATGTATATTGGGTTATTTGGTTATGTATTGGAGATGGATTTGTGTAATCCCCGTTGAGGAATTGTAATGGGCAATTGTGCCCTATGAATCTTTAGTGAAGGTATGAATCCGGGATTGTCGGTATTATTATTGTGCACTTTGATATTTATATGAATGTGATTTATCTTCACAAGGTAATTGTATTAGAAATATGAATGTGAGACCAAGTTAAAGTGTTTGTTAAAGAAATTTGTGAAAACCCAATCTTATGGATGGGAATGTAAATGAGTTTTGATTATTATTGGTTTCTATTTCATTTTAATCACGTATTTCAGATAATAATTATGGAGGGGGTTACAAGATGAAAATTAAGAACCGAGAAAAAGGAATTAATTCAATGTCCTTACTCTTCGTTTTAGTCTTTGATATTGGCCGTACCCATGAGCCGACTGTGCCAGAGGACATCAGGAAAGTACAAGGTAGTGACTCTTTCTTTATACCATATGTGATGCGTTGTATGTGTGTTATATCATTGGTTTGTGATGAAATTCGTATGTTGCGACATTTGTGGATATGTGTAAGCACCGTCATACCAATAGTCCCTGAGTAGCTAACAACGGATCCGGTAAGGGTTGTGTGCCTTCCCGACGGAGAAAGAGGATGAGGATGAGGTGTGACTTTGTGATTAGGTGAAAGCCTAATTGTGAAGGCCGACGGGCCAATTGTGAAGAACCCCCTTCGTAATTATATCCGAAATACGCGATTAAAGTGAAATAGAGACCAATAATAATCAAAACTCATTTAAAATCCCATCCTTGAGATAGGGTTTTCACAAATACCTTTTGAAATCTAATTAACTTGGTCTCATATTCACATTTCGAATACAATTACTACGTGAAGATAAATCACATTCATATAAATATCAGAGTGCATAACATAATCATCTCGGCAATCCCGGGTACATACCTTCGCTAAAGATACACGGGGCACAATTGCCCATTACAATTCTTCAAATGGGGATTACACAATCTCATCACAAATTTATAACCCTATATTCAACCGAATCATATACAGTCTTCACAACTCATTGATAACCAACTACCAACTCTCATCTCAAAGGAGTCCTAGCCGCTCCCTGCACGAGCCACTTACCCTGTCTAAATTGTTGGTAGGGGAGGGTGGGATTCGAGAGAATCTCAGTAGGGAAACATTATCAATATGCAGGCAAGATAAGTGTTTAATGCATGACATGCTTGTAACACATAACTCATGAACACATTCAATGACAAATCTATAAGTTCAATGATTCGAACGATACACATATGGCCATAGCATATATTGAAACATAGCTTTAAATCATTCATATATGTTCCACATAATCAAGCAAAGCAATAACATGCATCAACACATTAATACAATTATCAGAGCATGCAGGAGAGATAAGTTCCTTACCTTTAGTCTTTTCTCCTCGATTTGCGTGCCAGAAACTCGGGGCTTCACATTCGATCCTACAATGTCAAATGTACTATTTAGACACTTCCATAGTGTTTCTGGGGGTTATATGAGGCTATATTGAAAATTTACTAAAATACCCCTGGGGACCCGGCCCGGCCCCGCCGTACCCGGTCCGGTTGTACTTTTCTTGAAATTTTGACATGGGCTATTCTGACATATTTTCACCCAAGGAATCCATTTCCGAATTCAGAATTATCAAATTCAATGTCAATTTACAAATTTACCCTTAGCAGCCCTACTTTAAGGGTTTCAGGGGCGTTTTCGTAATTATGCTTTTTCGGCATTTTCTAAAAAAGTGACCAACTGTAACCCCACCTAATTTTTGCTCTTGAACTCAATGGAATCATCAAATCATTGAAAATCCATCTCTAACCCCTCCAAACTAGCCTTGGCCAAAATTCTCAATTCCTCGGGAAAAATTGGGGTTTTTCGGTTTCGGCTCCGTAAATGCATTCCTTTCTACTCCTAACCACTTTATTGACTATTCCATTAGGTTACAACTACCATTTAGTACAAATTTTGGCAGCATAACACTACTAACACAACATTTCTAAATTTTACAAATAAAGACAATCCAGCGAAATTTCACCGATTAAATTGTCCACAGTAGCCAGAATAGTCAATATACGAAAGTTTGGAAGTTACCTCAAGCTCCTAATAGCTTCTCCTTGACTTGGCTGAAAACCCTAGCCTCTTGAACACCAAATTTTCTTCTCAAACACCTTAAATAACATAGAAGAGAAGCTTAGGAACAAGGTTATACGCGTTAGGGGCTGGATCGTCGGAGAAATGGGCTTACCTTACGAGATTTCTTCCTCTTTCTCTCTCTAAAGATCCCATATGCTCTCTCTCTATTTCAGCCATGCTCAGCATCGGAAATGAGGAGGAAGAAGGAAAAAACCGTTTAATAACATATCCCATACTTATGTCATCAATGTAACATGATGATGTCATAATTCTCAATTTTCAGATTTTTGGCAAATTTCTGCCCAAACTTTGCAAAATCATAACTAATTCTAGAAAAATAGAAATGTGGTGATTCTAAAGCCAAATGAAAGGTATTTAAGTCCTATTTGTAGGAAAAATATTTATCAATACTAGAAATCACCACACAATTCCAGAATTACACAAATTTCATCACTGCCCCAAAACAGAGTCCATTTTTTACCTCAAATTTTAGACAGTCATATCTCCCAGTTCCTAACATAAAATGGAACAAATTATATGTTCATTTTGAATCTTGGGATGTAAATTTAAGACTGGAAAGTTTCATAATTTTTTGACATCATTTGCCTAGTAAAAACGTACACACGAGAAGACTACCCAGACAGAATTCACACTGGACAGCATTTCCAGTTTTGCAACCAATGTGTCCAATCCAATTTAAATCAATTCCAATGATTAAATACCACAACATGACACCATTTCCATCACAATACCCCATTCAATTCTTCCCTATATTCTAAGTCAATTTGGATGTTAATCCACAATTGAACTCAAATACAGGGTTTTGGCGTTGCTCATAACACAAGCAACTACAATCCACTTTATATTCTCTAAAAGGGCTCATTAATCACTAACCACATCCACTTTTGTAGTCATTAACCCCTAATCACAATTTGGGATCTTGCTAAACCGGGGCTTAGCAATCCACTAATTTTAGGCTTATTCTCTAAGCTCAAGTCTCAAAATTCGGGGTATTACAGGGTAGCTTTGTGAGCTATAAGGCTATGTGTATGCACTGCCACACCAATAGTCCCTGAGTAGCTAACAACGGTTTGGGTAGGGCGGTGTGCCTTCCCGACAGAGAAAGGGGATGAGGGTAGAGTGTGATCTGTGTTGCTGATGTATGATGATTTGCTTACATGCTATGTTTATGTGTGGTATGAATTATTTGTTACTACTGAGATTCTTTTGAATCTTATTCTTTCCTATGACTAACCTTTCAGACAGGGCAAGAGGCTCCAGGGAGAAGTAGATAACCAAGAGCGGATAGGACTTCTTAGACATATTTGATCAAGACCGTTGGTTATCTATTTTTGGAATAGTATTACTGTATATATCTGGGGTCGTAAATATTGTTTTGATTTTGTAATCCCCATTTTTGTGAAATGTTACACCCTATATGTAACCCCCTTCACGAGTAAGGCCGAGATTTACGTTCATAACACGTAATTAAGTTTGAATTAGAGACTGTAAGATGATTTGGGACTTATTCAGATTAAACTTCCCAAAATCAGGGTTTTCAAAAACTTTTTCAAAACCTTATCATAACAATCTCATATTTATAATACAAAACAAATATGGCCTATATCGGTTGGTTTCATTCATACATATCAGAGTACAACATAAATTCCCGACACACTCGGGTTCCATTCATTAATAAAAAAGGATTTACACAAGGCACAAAGCCTACAATTCATACCCTTTTTCTTGGGGATTACACAAAATCTACTATATACAATTGTTTCGACCAAAAATATCCAAAAGGTATACAATGATAACCAATATCCAAAATATACTCCTAAACAGGAGTTCTAACTGCTCTTCGTCGCCCACTTTCCCTTCGATCCTTCAGCCTTGTCTAAAATGTTTAATTTTGGGAGAGTGAGATTCTAAAGAATCCCCGTAGTGTCAAATCAATCATATAATGTGCAATAGTAAGGCATGAAATCAAATCATTATCCAAACAAGCAACTACAATGGCGGTTCAACGGCAATGGTTAGTATGACACATGTCATCCCTGACGATTGCTCACGCTGAATTGCTCGCGCTGTATTGCATCACAACAATCAACACAGTATAATTCACCACAGCTGGGATCCATATAAAGCATTTCATAACGCAAGCCATACAGGCAAGATATACACAGCCCACGGCTGGTTTCACAAACACCGCCCCACGGGTCGGATTCACAAAGATCCATGTCGATTACGACGACAGTTCAACGGCCGACCTAGAGATGACCACTGTCACTCCTTATACGGCTCACGCTAAAGTGCTCACGCCGTAATGGACCATGGCACACATTTCACAAGTTCAATGATAAGTTATGCATACCAAAACATCATACAAAATATGAGAGAAAAGTCACTACCTTGATCCTTCCGTGCGTGTCCTAACGCCGGTCTCTCTCGAGTAGGGCAAATGTCAAATCCTATATTCACAATTAGGGACGAAGAGTTATTCTCTATTCCAAGACTTAATTCACTTTATAATACTTAATTGGTTATCATTATTGCCCTTTTAGAGTCATTAAATACCCCTAACAAAACTCTTAAAGGGTAGGAAGAACTATCCCAAAGATCCCCTTTTGGAAGCACAAAAATTCATTTTTCATTGCTTCACCTCGAGTGAAAATGGTCTTACTTGAGCACTGGTACGAACATCACCTCAAGCACAAAATCCTCACTCGAGCACAGGTACGGAAATCACCTCAAGCACAAGGAAGTAAAGACAGAAAGCACATGCCCGAGAGCACAAGAATTTTCACAGAAAAGGATCACTCGAGCACCAAATCCTCACCTCAAGCACAAGTACGGAAATCACCTCAAGCACAAAATTCTCACTCGAGCACAGGAACGGAAATCACCTCAAGCACAAGGAAGTGAAGAGAGAAAGCACATGCCCGAGAGCACAAGAACTTTCTCAGAAAAGGATCACTCGAGTACAAAATCCTCACTCGAGCACAGGTACGGAAATCACCTCAAGCACAAGGAAGTGAAGACAGAAAGCACATGCCCGAGAGTACAAGAATTTTCACAGAAAAGGATCACTCGAGCACAAAATCCTTACCTCAAGCACAAGTACGGAAATCACCTCAAGCACAAAATTCTCACTCAAGTGATGTTCTTCCCTCACTCGAGCACACTCACTCTCACCTCAAGCACGATTATCAGAAACCAGAAAACGCAGAAGGTATGACAGCATTTCCAGAAATTTTTTCCAAGTGATCCAATGAACCCAAATACCAACCCAAAGCTACTCCCACACAAAAACACCCAAGGAATTAAATGGAATCATTAAAATGATCAAAATCCAACTCCATTTTCATGTTTTGGTTTGAATCAACACAAATCATCAATTTTCCCAAAATCACTAAACTTAACATTTCAACCTCCAATCAATCTATCTATCCAAAACTCATTCCAAAACACCATTCTCATGCCAAAAACATACCAAATGAACAGTGACATTCAATTTTCAGATTCAAGCCAAAATTTCCAGAATTTATAAACTACTTCAAATGGCATGAAACTTAGATAGATAGATTAGTTTCACTCACCTCTTTCACTTTTCCAAAGACACTCTTTGATTCTCCAACAATCAGATTTTCATGATTCTTGAAATAACCACCAATGGGCACACTATACACACCAAAATGAAACTCATCACTCAAGGATCAACATTTATGAATGGTGTTTAAGCAATGAAGGGCATTTACTTACCCAAAGATCAAGCTTTTCCTTTCTCTTTCTTGCCCAACAATGGCAGCTCGAATTTGAGAGAGAGAATGTGAGAGATGGAGTGAGGAAGAAGAAGCAATCATCATCCCTCTCTACCCATACCTCCAGGCGAAAGAGAGAGAAGAGAGGAGAGAGAAATTAGTATTTTATCCCACTTGACTTACACACACATGCACTCTCTCTCCCATACTCTCTTTGCCACATGTCAAATTGCTATTGGCTCTCACCAAATAAGTCACTAATTAACTTATCTAATCTCTCCATTAGCCATTTTAATTACATTTCTCATTTCTCTTATAGTTAGTAATTAGTTTCTCCATAAATGACCAACTCATGACTAATAATTCCATTATTCCAATTTTTCAATAATTATGACATATTAATTAAAATAGCCATAAAACACATATAATTCCCATTACATTCATAATTATCCACAATAATCATGATTATCCCTTAATCAAAAATTGGGATATTACACTATATATATATGTAACCGGGAAGTTGTCGGGGTTTTAATTTTTGTACCCTGATATGTATGAATGCGATTGAACTGCTTAGGTAATTACATTCAAATGTGATTGAGAGACCAGGTTACCTGTGTTTTAACTATTTTGTGAACACCCTACCTCCAAGATAGGTGTTCTAAATGATAGTCGGTAATTATTGGTCTTTATTTCACTTTAATTTCATATTTCGGATGTAATTACAGTGAGGGGGTTATAAGGACGATCATCATAGCCTAGATATGTGTTGATCAAGGGAGCATAGATTTGAACTTTCTAACCTCTAACTATAGATTCTAGTCTTTCCTCAACTAATTCTCCTATATCATCATAGATTTCCATATTTTCTAAGTTGCAGTAGAAATGATGAACCACAAAAGGACTGTGTGAGGTATTAATGCTTAACCATGGCACATAATGCTCAAAGTATAGATACAAGTCTAGATTAAAGGTGTCCTGAAGATGTTTTAAATCCATATTGACCATAAGACAGAAAGACCTATGAGCAAGCCATCTTTATACCTCTTCTTATCATTAAGATTGGGTGGTTTTGAATTGAAGTTTGCTGGAGGACTAAGAACTGCATCTATTTCATCTTCAAGCTTAAGAGGTGCTTGAGACTGAGATTGTTGATTAGAAACGGAAGGCGTAGTGGGTGCTTTCTTTATGGAATCAGATAGAGTACCATATCTGGACTTCTTGGGAATGCTGACGTTCATAGTTTCTTGTACCAACTTCTTAACAATCTCGGAGATTTACCCTTGAACATCTTCTTCTATTATGTTAGTGGAGGCCGATAATGGAAAAGCCATGGTAACTTCCTTTGCCTTATACATGGAGATTAGAGAGGCCTTCTTTGACATTGACCAAGTCTCTCTTAGCTAGTGAATGACAATCCCTTTAGCCTTAAGAGCTGGTTTTCTTGGCCTTTTGTTGAGTACTTTAAGTCTAGCATGCTTCAGTGATTTTAAAGCTTTAGAGACTTGATTCTTAGATGAGGGTGAATCATCTTTGTTGAAATTTGGAGTCTTAGAGTGAGCAATTTATTAGAACTTTGAAATGGTTCTACCAAGATTTTAGGGTTTTTTAAAGGATTTTAGATGAGTTTGGAAGGTTAATTTGAGAGGGAATTGGAGAGGTTTTGTCAATAAGAGTGATTCAAATATAGGGAAACAAGCTTTGGGTGGAGGTCACTTAAGAGAATTTGAGATAGGATCGAGTGTGGTGATGTTTAAGACTAACTCTCTTTTAGGGATTTATACAGAAATCCATAGTTTACTTGAGGGAGCTTAGGTTACTAGAGTGCTTATGATCACTTGAGTTGCTTCTTGGCTACTCAAGTGACATATATAAACAAAAAAAATATGAGTATATTACCTCACTCGAGTAAGTCTTGTAATCACTCAAGTTCTATTCCATTTTTGATCTACCAGCTGGTTACTTTTTAGTAAAGTTCTTGTTCTTACTGTAACCTTACTTGATCACCAATAGGTTACCATCCAGTGTTGATTATCACTCGAGTCTTTCATGGCCACTTGAGTGCTTTCCAATCTTC
This sequence comes from Inga laurina, assembly GCA_963855925.1. NCBI lineage: Eukaryota > Viridiplantae > Streptophyta > Magnoliopsida > Fabales > Fabaceae > Inga > Inga laurina. The sequence continues at coordinate 51,232,724 of OY979708.1, forward strand.
TGGCACTCTTCCAAGTTGCATCACTAACCGGTTACTCTTTAGTGCTGATACCATTTGAGTATTTACTAGGTCACTGGAGTACTTCAATTACTTGGTCCTTTACTCTTCCTACCAATCACTGTCCAGTTACTTGAAGGTGAAGAATATCACTCAAGTGTTGTTAGAGGTTACTCAAGTGATGTGTCTTTATCTCTTTGCAAAATTGCATATCACTTTTATGTCACTCGAGTGAGTCTTGGAAGTGATCCCTTCTTTGTTTATCCATATTTTTCATCATTAAAATAGAGAATCCTGCAAAATAAATATATAAAGACTCCAATTGTAATATCCTAAATTTTAGGACTAGAAGCTTGGGGATAAGTCTAAATCAAGTAAACTACTAAACCCCAGGTTAGCAAGAGTCCCAAGAATGTCCAAGAGCCATAATTCCTTTTAAAGAAAAATTTGGAAATGAGTATGGAATTTAGTTCCAATTAGTTAAAGGAAAATACCCAATTCTTTTATCAAAAGTCAAATAGGATCTAAAGCCTAACTTAGATCCAAAAAGAAGAAGAAATGGCATCTAGCAAAAGAGAATAAAGAGAAATAAAAGTACTAATGGCATTTCAATTAATATTGCCACGATCAAGGGAAAAAGAGACAATTTCCACTTGATCTTGAGGTTAAAATTGGAAGACAAAATGAAGGGTTAGGATTTGCTCTTGAAAAGCAATAGTAATGATGAAGATAAAAAAGTAATTAACTCCCTTCCCATATGTCACCCATTTTGGCCAAGTCATGAAAAGAAGAAGGGAGAGAGAATTGAATCAAATATCGCTCCTCCTTTATGCACACAAAGCGTCCATGTCCAAGACAAGAAAGAAGAAAGAGAATTCAATTAATACACAACTTTTCCCTCCCTTTGGCTAATAATTTCTGCCAAGCATAAGGAAAGCTAGAAGAGAAGAATTATTCATCATACTTATACCTCTTCTTCCTTTATGAAAGCAAAACTCAGTCAAGCCAAAAGAGAAAGGGACAACATATTCCCTCCCCTTGAAGAAGCAAAAGTCGGTTAAGAGGCTAAATAAGATAGGGCAAATATTAATTTCAATCTTTCCCTCTTTCTTATTCCTTCAAGTAGGCCAGAAAAGATGAAAAAATAGAGAGAAAAGAAAAGAGGAGGGAAGGAGACGATTGGAGCAAAAACAATGAACCAAGCTTGTAGGTAAGTGCTCTTAAGTTATTTTCACCCTGAAGATCCCTTCTCTAGCTCAAAGTTCCTTCACAAACATTATCCCTCTCATCAAGAGAATCACTTCCATGGTTTTGGCTTCTTGAAAGGAGGATTTTTTTTTGTCTAAAGGGTGTTAAAGTTGAAGGAAGCAAAAAAGAGCTAAAGTAAAGGAAAGAGGTGACAAGAGCTTTGATTTGAGCTTAGAATCTTGAAATTTGGTTGGGTTTTTATGGTAATATTATGTTGCCTCGTTTTTGCTGAATAGTAACCTTATTGTTAGTGCAAGTGTTTCGCCTAAGAAGGGGGTGAATTGAGTGATATTAGAAGTTTCGTTGCATATAAGAAAATTAACAGAATATTTAAAGTAGTTGAGAGCAAAGAGAAATATCACCGAAGTGTACATCGGGAGTTATACTTGTTCGGCCACAACCACTTTGACCTACGTCCAGTCCTCAGAGCGTCTCTGAGAGTTTCACTATATTCTCCAAGATTCGGTGGGTTCTTAGCACCTCAGTACATAGCAAGTTCCTTCACCTGTATACTCACTCCCCCTTACACGTTGTAATCAAATCCCCAACTCAAGATTCCACAACCATAAGTTGTCTCAATAACAAATATTGAGTTTGTAATGAAAAACTCTCTCACAGAGCAAATATATAATCACTGAAGTATAATGAATGAGTATAAGAAAACAAAGCACTAAGAATTTGTTGATCAATATATGTACGTGTGTTCTCAATTGTTGTTGTTGTTCTTTGAATGCTCCATATATATAGATGATTTGTGGTGTCCATTGGAAGCATTTCAAATATGTCTGTTAGAGTCACATAGTAACAGTTGACCATTCTTCTAATTTGAAAACTATCCGTTTGCGGTAGGTGAGCATTCGGACCTTTTATTTGACTTTTTACTTCTGGCATGATCTCTTCATTGTTTCTCTACAAATGTACTTATGATACTAATACAATGAATGATTAATCATGTAGAAAACAATTCAATAAATATTTGATTAAAGGGTGTTTTCTGGACTTCATTACTCGAGTGGCTACTCAAGTGATCATGCTCATTACTCGAGTAGTCTCTCGAGTAAACATATCAAAAACATGGTAATTCAACATTTTTCATTAAATATTACTCAGGTAACACATAGAGTAAGATACATCATAAACCTTAGAAATACCTGATTACTCGAGTGGCTACTCGAGTGGCCATGTCTTTTCTTCACAAGTTACTCAAGTGAGCTCTCGAGTAAATTTCAACTAAGTTTGTAGATTACTTGATTACTCCCTTGAGTAATAGCATCAAATTCTTGGCCGATAGTACCTATTCTTTGCTTACCTGATTACTCGAGCGACCCTTTGAGTAATGCTTCAAATAACTCTGCAGATTACTTGAGTGCTCCCTCGAGTAATGCCTTTTTCTCACCTGGTTACTCGAGTGGCTACTCGAGTAAATTGTTGCATTTCTTGGCAGAGAGCTATTGGAAGATTTTCTCCCTGGTTACTCGAGTAATGCCTTTTCTCAAGTGTTACTTGAGTGGTTACTCGAGTAATGTTTCATATAACTTTACAGATTACTCGAGTGGCCCCTCAAGTAACTTCTTCCAAATTTTGGCAGTGCCTCTCTGGAACATTTTCACCAACATTACTTGAGTGCTCACTAGAGTAAACATAGACAAAAGCTGCTAGTGAGGTTTTTCCTTTGCTCTATCTCTTAGATCTTCATCATTACTCCAGTGCTTACTTCAAGTAATGCTTTGTCTGTCATTTATTTACTTTGTTCAAATTCATCTATTTGTTATCATATCCTCTTTTATCATTAGTCCAATCTTTGCTGTCATCAAAACATATGGGATCTAACACTAATGGTTTAAGTGATATGAAGGGCATAAACATGAAGTAAAAGAGGTTTTGGTATGGTAGAATAAAGTCTAGCAAGTTTTATAGTTGAAAGATTGCAAAATTACTTTATTCTTTCCTATGGAATACTTCGGTCATACCAGGGCGAAGGGAAGGAGTGATCTTTTGCTAATTTTGAGGCTTCCAATGAGTTTAAAATACAAAATTGTGTAGGATTAGCTAGTTGGCAAAATTTTAGGAGGATTGGATTGAAAAGTCAAAAATATGGAATTCATGGTTCTAGATTTAGGCAGTTTGCTTTGGGGGTCAGTCTTAACCAGCCAAACTGTGTCCAAGGAATAGAAGAATTATATGGTGTTACGTCGATGCTTAAGTAATTATATGAATCATCAAAACATATGTAATAATTTGTTATAGTCAATGGAATACAAGAACTTCCTTACAATTCATTGGGATTTACCATTCCTAATTCTCTCCTTATATATATAAAAAACATAATCTTTCGCAAGAGGTTTGGTGAATATGCTAGTCACTTAAAGATGTGTAGGAATGAAGACTACTTTGATATCCTTCTTTTCTGCATGATCTCTAATAAAGTGATGTTTGATGTCAATGTGTTTGGTTTTTAAGTCTTGGATTGGATTCTTGGCTAGGCTTCTTGTGATTGTGTTATCACAATAGATTGGCATCTCCCTGCAATAGATTACTAGGTCTTGTAATTGTTGTTTTAACCATAGAACTTGGGCACAACAACTTGCAGCTGCTATATACTCTGCTTCAGTGGATGATGGTGACATAATGTTTTTCTTCCTTAATTGTAACCTTTGATCATAGCCTTTTCCAAGAGTAGCAAGTTGATTGGCAAGATGTGTGTATCTTAGTTCAAACTCAGCAATACTTTCTCTGAGCTTCATTCAGAATAGGTTATACTCAATAGTGAGCATATTAACTCTGTTTTCCTTGATTCTAGATGTTCCTTTGTGGCCAATCTGTGGAGTTTCCCACTATCTTTAGTTGTAGGGAGAGTGCATATTCTAAAATACTCCTTCTGACTTAGAGCACTTTGAATCATCAAAATAGCTTTACTATTGAGCATCACTTGTAATATCTCAAATTTTGGGACTAGAAGCTTGATAATAAGTTTGAATGAAGTAGAAAATTAAGCCAATTTTAGTAAGAATCCCAAAATGTATATAAGGGCTAAATGGCTTAAAAGCAAGTAGAAATAATGAAAGAAATTGCTCTGTAAATTTAGAAATGGATTCAGTTCCACCTTGTAGAAAGAAAGTACCCAATTCCTGTAATATGTGTTAGAATAATGAAAAACCTAACTGGAAATCAAAAGAAAATGGAATGGCATTTAAAAATATGTAATAAAGAGAAATAAGATAATTAATGGAAAAACAATTAATGTTGCCATAGATAAGGGCAAAAGAGACAATTGCGACTTTATCTTGAGGTTAAAATTGGAAGACAAAATGAAGAGCTATGATTTTCTCATAAAAAGCAAGAGTAATTATGAGATATAAAAAAGCAAATTAATTGTTCTTCCATAAGGGTTAAATTTCGGTTAAGAGGGGTCAAGAAAGAAGAAGAAAGTTTGGTCAAAGTGTCAACTTTTTCCAATAATACCAAGGTCAAATGTGATCACATACATATATGGTCAATTGGTCAACAAATTCTTCTCCTCTTTTGGATGTAAATTTTGGTCATGACATTCCAAAAGGGAAGAAGAGAATTTAAATTCATACCTAGTTATTGACAAGTCCAAAGCAAAAGAAGTGAAGAAGGGAAGAAAGGTCAAAACTTCAACTTAGAAATTTCAACCAAAATGCAAATGAATTGCAAGAGGACTTGGTCAACCAAATTTTCACCTTTTTGGGCATATATTTTAGTCAAAAGAAGAGGGGAAGAAGGGATGAAGATTGAATTATCTAGCCAAACCAAACTAAGGTCAATAAACCATGCCTTTTTGCAAGAAGCATTAATAATAACCACATATTATTTTTCCAAATTTTCTTGGCAAAATTTTGTCCAAGTATTAAACAACCAAAGGAATAAGATTTCTTACTCTCTATCTGCTTCAAAAAGTCAGCCAAGAGCAAGTAAGAAAGAGAAAGTGAAGAGCAAGAACAAGGTAAGCTCTTCTACCTTGATTTTGACCTTGTAAATCACTTCGATGGCTCAAATACTCTTCATAAACATTGTTTCCCTTGATGAGAGCTTCATTTATATGATTTTATAATTTCAAGGGGAGGTGTTTTGAGCCATCTATCAAGGGCCAAAGTTCAAGAACCAAAGAAAGAGCCTAGGAAAGTGAAAGAGGTAAGTAAGACCTTCATTTTGAGCTATGGATTGTATTGATTGGTTGAGGATTTTGGCATGTGAATTTCTGCCCTATTTTTGGTTAAGCTAGGGTTTTGAAGTTTCATGGTGTTTTGATTATATAAATGGTATCTTGTGGTGTTTAATGAACATATAAAACTAGTTTGAAGCTTAAATTGGAAGTTTGGTAATTGTAGGACTGTATATCTAAATTCTGCCAAAAGATGACATATAGAAGGGGTTGGAATTTGATAAATTTGATGTCGCCATTATGTTCTACATAAAAAACTATGTGGGAATAGCCCCTGGTCAGAAATTCTGGATCATTGGAACAAAATACCTAAAACTTAATTTGCTACTAATTTAGGGTTTCTGTGCAGCAATCCGAATGTAATATGTTTTTGGATAAGTGAATGTTGTCCAATAACTATGAAATTTCTAAAATAAAAGTAGAATAATCAAGCTTTAATTTGATAGGTCATATAGATCTTTGGGATCTGTACACCATGAGTTATGCAATTTTGAAGTTCATGTTTCTGGGATAGTGTCCAATGAATGAAAATTCGGGAATTCTGTGCATCATTTGGCTAAAGAAAATATTTTTCTTTGAAACTAGATTTTATAAGAGTCACATAGCCTTTGAAATCACTACTATTGAACATTTGTACAAAAGGATATGAATTTTCAAAGTTGGTTGAAAATTCTGCAGCTTTTAGTAAATGTGCAAAAATAAAAAGGCAATGGCACAATGTAATTACCTGAACTCCAAGGGTAAACTTAATCACTTTGGGATAGTTTGACCACATTGACTTTTCCTTTGACTTAGTGTATTATGTAACCCCCTCCGTAATTATATCCGAAATACGCGATTAAAATGAAATAGAGACCAATAATAATCAAATAACATTTACTAACCCATCTTCACGATAGGGTTTTCACAAATAACTTTCGAAATATAATTTACCTGGTCTCATATTCAATTTTGAATACAATTACATTACACGGAATATCACATTTATACAAATATCAGAGTGTACAACAATAACTTCCCGGCAACTCCCAGGTTCATTCCTTTACATAGAATTCATAGGGCACATTCGCCCTTTACAATTCCTCAAATGGGGATTACACAAATCTCATCTCCATACATAATCAAATATACATCCATATATACATATCCAAATCCAAATACGAATATCCAAATATACATCCCAACTATGATAACCAACTACCAAAATCTATGACCCGAAGTAGTCCTCATCGCCTTTTCCTGTTTGCTCCAACCTCCATCCACCTACCCTGTCTAAAATGTTGGTAAGGGAGGGTGAGATTCGAGAGAATCTCAGTAGGAAACAGATACCTATATGCATGTATGATATGTGTTTAATGCATGACATGCTTGCAATACATAACTCATGCTCACACAATGACATATCTGCGTGCTCAATGTTTCAACAACATATTCATGGCCATAGTATAACTAGAAACAGAGCTACAATCATTCATACATGTTTCACATAATCAAGCAAAGCAATACATGCATCAAAACACACACAAATATTAAAGCATGCAAAAGAGGTAAGTTCCCTACACTCTTTCCACGTATGCTCCAGCTCCGCTTACTCGCGATCAGAACGAATACCAAATCACGTCCAGGGCGAATATCAACCCTATAACCAAAGCAAGGACATAGGGTTATTCTCTATTCCAAAACCTTACTTTCATATCACTTAAAGTTGGTTACCATTCATGACCTTTAGGGGGCTAATCAAAGCCTAAACACATGCCTAAAGGCTTGGGGAACATTTGACCAAAGATCACCTTTTAAAAGTCCAAAATGCTGATTTTTGGGGGTTGGCCGCGGCCCACAAATCCACTGGCTGCGGCCAAAAACTGCCTAGAAACATTTGGGCAATCCAGTTTCTTGGCTGAACTTCCAAAAATCATAACTAATTCCACAAAAATAGAAATGAGGTGATCCCAAAGCCAAATGAAAGATATTTAAGTCATCTATACAGGAAAAATATTGGCCTTTACTAGAAATCACCACACAAATACAGAATTCCTCGAAAATCAAGACTGTCCCAAAACAGTGTTCATTTTCGACCTCAAAATTTGGACAGCTATAACTCACAAAGACAAAACGAGATGGCACAAATTATGTGTCCATTTTGAAGCTTGAGATGTGAACTTAAGACTGGAAAGTTTCATAATTTTCTGACTTCATTTGCCCAGTCAAAACGTCCACATAACAAGACTGCTCAGACAGAATTTACACTGGACAGAATTTCTGGTTTTGCACAATTGGCTTCCAATGGTCCTATTTTCACATCAAACACCATTCCCACACAAATTTGCACAAGGAAACCATTGGAAACACCAAATTGATCAAATTCACATTACATTAACATGTTATCACAACATGTCACACAAATCACAATTCAAACCACAACATTACAACTCTTCCAATTCAAGTTCCCAAATCAATTCCAATGACCAAATACCACAACATGGCACCATTTTCAACATAAAACACAACCCAATTCATCCAATCCAAAATCACAAGAAAATCAGGGCAAAATTCAAAATTCACTAAACTCATTCACAAATCACAAAACTTAGATCAAAAGGAAGCAAGCACTCACCTCTTCCTCTTTCCCAAACAAATTCCTTGATTCTTCATCTTTCCACTTTTGCTCAAGCTCCAAAACACCTCCTCTCACAAATCTAAAACCATAGAGATGAAGCTCTCATCACTATGAATAACTTTATAGAAAGTGATTAGAGCATTAGAGGACAAGAAACAAGCCAAATCTCACCTTATAGCTTTCTCTTTCCTCCCTTGTGCTTGGGGAAAATGGAGAACAAGAGAGAGAGATGAAGATGAAGATGAAGATGATGAAGAGAGTGTTCAGTTTTGGGAGCCAAAACCGACCAAATAAAGAGAGGAGAGAGGAAAAATGAGGTTTAACACTTTGACCTCATCCAAGGCTCACAAAGTGCCAAGTATCACCATCTTGACAAACCTCACATGAGCTCACATAAGCTCACACACATGTGATTCCACCCCTTGATCTCTCGCACAAATCAATCCTAACCATTGATCTTGAAGTTATCAATGAGTTTCCTCTTCGGTAACCGATCCATTGGTCGGTAACTTTACTGTTTTGCCCCTGATTATGGTAATCTCTCCTGGATCACCACCAAACACTTCATATCTTTCCATATCACCACATTATACGCCCTCCCTCTATTTTAAGTCAATTTAGAGGTTAATCCATAATTGAACTTAAATACAGGGTTTCGGCGCTGCTCACAGCACATACGAATCACATTCGAATCCCAAATCACATCATATTCTCCAAAAGGGTTATTTATCACTAACCACATCCACTTTTGGAGTCATTATCTCTTAATCATAATTTGGAATCTTGCTAAACCGGGGCTTAGCAATCCACTTATTTTAGGCTTATTCTCTAGCCTCGAGTCTCAAAATTTGGGATATTACATATTAACCCTAATGATAACCAACTTGAATATTTGAATTATGAAAGAATTGGACTAAGTAACAACTCATCATCTATAAATTCTAATTATAGGATTTGATATTTGCCATGAGCACTAGAACTAAGACAAGTATGAGATCAGAAAGGCTAAGGTAGTAACTTTTCCTGCATATTCTATGTATCCTACTTCATGCTTATTATTGCCATTATGAATATTTGAACTGTGAGCATGAATTGGGCAAAATTGCCCATTAAGCATTTAGATGAGAAGGGCTTTGGCCCAGTAGAACACCCAGCGCTATAGGAAGGGACGGTGAGTCCTTGAATAGAATTGTTTGCTGCATAAGCACATATCTAAATGTTGAATGAATACTGAATTTGTAACATCTTGATTTTTATTTATAAGATATAAACATAATTTGAAAATAATTATCTTTAAAAAATAAATTCAGTAGGTACTTTTTTTTGGAATAAAAAGAAAAAGGGGATTTGGTTCAATAATAATAATAAATAAAAGCAAAGTATTTTTTAAATATATATATATATATATATATATCAAGTGCCACCCACTATCTGGCAAGATAAGGGGATCATTCCCCTTTGTGATAGCTTTATATATATAACATAACATAATGGTAGGTGGCGCCTAAACCTAAAGAAATGATGAAAGGGTAATGATAATGGAGCTTTCAGCTCCATACTTGTTTAGAGAGAGAGAGAGAGACATAATCATTATGTCTAAAAAGAATTATTAAAGTAAATTAATTAGGTGGAGGGGGTATTATAAATACCCTTTCTCCATATTCACTTCACGCATAGAAATACGTGAAGTGTTGCGCTGAGAGGCAGAGGATGAGGTGTTGGTAAAGGTGTTTTCAATTTTTCGGGGATCAATAAGGTATTCAAAATCAATTCTAATCACAAAACTTCTTTCATGAAAAATATTATAAATAGTTTTCTCTTTCTTATGATAGTAATTTCTCACTGATTAAAGAATATTTTAGGATTAGAATTTTGAACAAGTTTAAGTTTTATCAATATATGACTGTAGGAATATAGAGGATGATTAATAGTGAATTTTAATTAGTTTATTTTTATTATTCAATTGGTATAAGATTTTATAATGAATTTTCTATATAACCAATCTATAAATAATTCTATATTAGACTTTTTAACCAATTAAATTTAGGTTAAATGGTTTATTTGGATAATTAGGAGTATTCTTGAGGTTTCAATCGGTTTAGATTTTTTTTAAGATGAAGATTTATAGTTTAGTTATTTTACATCCTAAACTGTAAATTGGGGATTTTATGTAAGGGAATAAAATTAAGCATAATCAATGACTTAAATAGGTTAATTGAGTTAAGAAAAATATTTAAATTAATAATTGGGATTTTAGTATGAAGTTGGAATTTTAGGGAGTAATTAATTTAAAACTTTAAAATTATAGAATTAAGTTAAGCAAATTAATTTTTCTAATAACTCAAAGAGTTATTAATGTATAATAAATTGATTGTTGTATATTGATTTTTGGCATGTAATTGAGCTCTTGGATTAGGAGCCTTGTGATTATATTTTGCTTTAGCGAGAGGTAACCACTTTCCTCTTATTGTGCATGCTTGTATGAAGTTCGTGAGTGATTTTTAACTATATAGAATTATAAATTTGGCTATGGATATGTGATGTGGACTTTGAAACTGTTAGTGCAAGCACTTCACCCAAGAGGGGGTGAATTGGGTGATATCAGAAATTTCATTGCGTATATAAAAATTGATTGGAAAATATAAAGTTAAGAGCAAAGAGAAATATCACCGCAGTGTACACCAGGAGTTATACTAGTTCGGTCACAACCACTTTGACCTACATCCAGTCCTCGAGCTTCTCTGAGAGTTTTATTATATCTTCCAAGATTCAGTGGGTTCTTGGCACCTCAGTACAACAAGTTCCTTCACCTGGACACTCGTTCCCCCTTATATGTTGTGATCAAATTCCTAACTCAAGGTTCTAAAACCTTAAGTTGTCTCAATAATGAATATTAAGTTTTGTAATGAAAATCTCTCTTATAGAGTAAATGTATAAACACTAAAGTACAAAGAGTGAGTATAAGAAAATAGAGCACAAAGAGCATATTGATCGATGTGTGATTACTTGTTCTCAGTTGTTCTTTTCTGTTCTTTGAATGCTCCATATATATAAATGATTTGTGGTGTCCGTTGGAAGCATTTCAAATATGTCCATTAGAGTCGTGCAGCATCGATTGACCGTTCTTTTAATTTGAAAACTATCCGTTTGCGGTAGGTAGCAGTAGGTGAGATCTCGGATGTTTTATTTGACTTTTCTCTTATGTCATGATTTCTTCATTATTTCTCTATAAACATACTTAAAATACAAGTGCAATGAAGAGTTAATCATATAGATAACAAACCAATAAACATATGATTAAAAAACATGATTTCTGGACTGCCTTACTTGAGTGGCTACTCGAGTGATCATGCTCATTACTCGAGTAGTCCCTCGAGTAAACTTATCAAAAATATGACAAAGAGTAATTCAACATTTTCATAAAATACTACTCGAGTAAGACATGGAGTAAGATACATCACAAACCTTAGAAATACCGGATTACTCGAGTGCTAACTCGAGTAAGCATGTCTTTTCTTCATAGGTTACTCGAGTGATCACTCGAGTAAATTGATAATAAGTTTTCAGATTACTCGATTACTCCCTTGAGTAACAACATCAAATTCTTGGCTGAGAATACCTTTGCTTTGCTCACCTGGTTACTTGAGTGATCCCTCGAGTAATATTTCAAATAACTCTGTAGATTACAGGAGTGGTCCCTCGAGTAAAGAGTTTTCTCAAATGGTTACTCGAGTGGCAACTCGAGTAAAGTGTGTCAATTCTTGGCTGAGAGCTGCTGGAAGATATTTGTCCTGGTTACTCGAGTGGCAACTCGAGTAATGCCTTTTCTCTTGTCTTTACTAGAGTGGTTACTTGAGTAATGGTCCATATAACTTTTCAAACCCCTCGAGTATCTCCTTCCAAATTTTGGCAGTGCCCTTCTGGAACATTTTCTCCAACATTACTTGAGTGCTCACTTGAGTAACAGAGTTCATTACTCGAGTGGTCACTCAAGTAAACCTTTAAGAAATTTGCTAGTGATGTTTTTCCTATGCTCTGTCTCTCAGATCTTCTTCATTACTCCAGTGCCAACTTCAAGTAAAGCTTTTGTCTGCCATTTAGTTACTTTGTTCAAATTCTTTACTTTGATATCAAATCCAATCTTTGTTATCAACAAAACACATGGGATCTAACATTCTCCCCCTTTTTGATGATGAAAAAACTTGGTGATTTTGAATAAAGTTTTTGAAATTGAGTTTTCAAACATAAGTTTCTTAAATACTTTTCATATGAAACTTTTGTTCGATTTAAACTTGAAAACTCATTTTTTGAAAAATTGAGTTTTTGTTCTTATTTACTTGTTCACCTTGCATACACAATCGAAAACTCAATATTCCCATAATGTAATATAACTTGAATGAAATTTAACCTTAATGGCATAAAGAAGAAAATTGCATAAAAGAGAATTCATTACATAATCAAACTTTGAATTCAAAGTTAAAAGCTCCCTAAAGCCCTGTATGCCCATATCCCTAGTACATTAACTCAAATCCAATTTTTGTTACTTTGTTAAAATTCTTTACTTTGTTATCAAATCCAATCTTTGTAATTATCAAAACACATGGGATCTAACATAAACTATGATGTTAATGAAATTATCTTGTAGGACTTATTTTTACTGAGAAAATGACTAGTGATATTATATTATATGAATTGATATTTATTTATGAGATTGGAAAGTTCCTTTTGATAATTGTGAATTGATAATGACATGTAATAATCACACAATATTGACATGAAAGGGGATGGTCGATGTGAATTTGGTGGGAGGTTACTCAAAGAGGAAACAAGGGGGTGAATTCTTGTGCAAAAAGAGGAAATAAGGTGATTGACTTTCAGGTGTACATTGGTTTGACCTTTGGCCCATTTATATCTAGTAGGGCCTTGACACCCCATTAATGTATTAGAGGGGGAACCCATGGCCCGATCTTGTGCTTATGGATTTTGGCCTGTCTATATCACTTGATTGGTGAGCTTGTTGAGTTAAGCTACCAGTCATATGGGTGAGTGATAGCCCATAGGTTCAGTCAGAGGAAACAAGGTAGGAGAGGAAATAAGGGAGGACAAAGAATAAAATATTGTGTATTGATTCTTTTACATTTATGTGATAAATATGAGAATGAGATTATGATATTGTGAAATGATATATATATATATATATACAAATGTGGACAAGTGACATTTTAATAATGCTATGCTTTTATAACTGTGCCACTTGGTACCTTAGAGGCACTTACTTGTATGCCCGATGAGATGGATTGTTGGTTGATGAGGCTTTTGTCTCACCCTATTGATTTAACATTTTTTAGGTAATAGTTCTTCTACTAGTCAGTTTGGGAAGGCTCCAGAGGCTTGGTTATTGTGATAATCTTTATAAAGCCTCCTCCTTTTTATTTATGTGGTTAATTGTTGTGTATTGCCACTGTAGGGCTCATGCTGCATGCTCTAATGTGATATTTTAATTTGGTTTATACTGTTTCTTATCATGGATAAGCAACTTAAGTTGATATTTGAGATAATTGTTGTTTAAGTATTTTGATAATTGAGTTTGATATTGGTTTTGTGGTTGAACGATTATGTTTTGGACTTAGAGAAGTTCAAGGCCCAAGGATGTTGATTAATTATGGTTTGATTTGTGAAGCAATGAGAAGAGTTTTATTATTCATGATAAATTTTAAATGAAATATGAGTTGTAATATTTTCTTTGTAGGGACTTAAATTCTTTATTACCATGATAGAGTTTTCAAATGGTTAGTTGAACTCTTTTCTACCATAGTAATCTTTTGAAAGATGAGTTGTAATCTTTTTATTACCATGGTAGAGTTTTCAAATAGTTAGTTGAACTGTTTTCTACCATGATAATCTTTTAAAAGATGAGTTATAATCTTTTCTACCATGGTAGAACTAGTTTAAGTTTCCCTTCTATGTAATGGTATTGTTCATTATCAGAGGATTTGAGTAAGTATATATGCAATTGAGTTTTAAGGAAAGGATTTTACAAAATTCTCTGGTATGTGATGGTTGATATGGCATGTTTCTTTGTATGTATTTTATATGAGTGTTATCTGTTACTACTGGGATTCTTTTGAATTTCACCCTTTTCTAATGACTAACTTACAACAAAGGCAAGTTGCTCAAAGGGAAAGAAGGTAGTCACAGACGAGTAAAGAACAAGGTTGAAAGAATTTATGCTTCTATTGGTTATCATATTTTAAGAATTTGTATATTTTGTATAAATAACCATAGTAAGAATAGTACTTACATTAGCAATAGAAGCAATAGCTGTAATCCCCGTACATTAGTACTTAATCACGATAAATGGATGGGAATCATGCAATTGTACACTGAGAGCCCATTAGATAACAAACACTACACGGGATTTTGGTAGAGAACACTTTGATATTAATAAATGGAACTAAGAATAGATGGGTTATAATGAGATCGCAAACCATTATGAGACCACTTTGAAAATATTTTAAAAAGTATTGAAAACCTACTCAGGTTCATGTTCGAATCATGTATTAAAGTTGGGACTTCAACTATTTACAAATGAATGTTAGTCTCCAGTTTGTAGTCATTATGCATTCAAACTCATCTAAAGGCTCAGTAAATTATGGTGTTACAGCACTTGCTTCTTGTCATTGTCATCAAACTCTGTTGGTGTTTTCTATACTATTCTTTCTCCTTTTCTTTTCATGGGAACATAATCTCTATCTTGTATTACTTGCCATAGTCCTTATTCATTTGCCATCATAAACACTTTGAACTTGGCTTTCAAAAAGGAGGAGTGTTCTTTAGAGAAACCAGGTGGTCTTGTGATTGTGGCTCGATCGGGAAGTATGTTCTCACTAAGGCTTGCCATAGGATCCTTCTTAGGCCGTTAAACCTGTAGACAAGAAGATCAAGCTTGGATACCAATTGTTAGTTTAAGCCTTTCAAACAATAGGGGTATATTAGGTGATATTAAAAATTTAACCTTAAACGAAAACTTAATGAAGAGAATAAAGTTCGAGAGATATCTCAGGAGGTGGACACAAGAGATTTATACTAGTTTGTGTCACACCCTTACCTTGTTTTAACTTTTTTTCAGAGTATTCATGGAAAATGATATGTGGTTCGGTGGGCAACATGAATATACTGATAATAAGTGCATGATTACATAAATTCCCCATAAGGGTTTGTACATGATCATTATCATCAATGTAGCCCCACAGGGCTACTTGGGTATCTAAACCCGTCCCAGTGAAACAAAGACATCTTCTCGTCTTTGTTCCACCACTGCAATCCCCTTATATGGTTCTCTGCATTGTTCTCAGCATATCTTCTATCTTCTCTTGTCTAAATTGTTGGTTGGGGAGGGTGAGATTCAAGATAATCTCAGTAGGAAAACAATACCAATATGCATGTACGATAAATGTTTAATGCATGACATGCTTGCATCATATAACTCATGCTTACACAATGACAAATCTGTAAGCTCAATGCTTCGAACAATATACTTATGGCCATAGCATAAATTGAAATTAAAACATAGCTTCAAATCATTCATACATGTTTCACATAATCAAGCAAAGTAATAACATGCATTAAAACACTAACACAAATATCATATATATGCAGGAGAGGTAAGTTCCCTACCTTAACCCTTTTCCGCCTCAAAACGTGTGCCTCGTAACGATGTCGTAGCTCAGCTCACAACTTGGTCTTACAATTCCAAATATAAAATTTAGACACTTTCATAGTGTTTCTGGGGGTTATATGAGCCTATTATGAAAATTGATCAAAATGCCCCCGTGGACCCGACCCTACCCCGCAGTACCCGGTCTGACTATACTTTTCCTGAAATTTTGACATGGGCTATTTTGACATATTTTCACCCAAGGAATCCATTTCCAGACCTAGAATTATCAAATTCGATGTCAAATTACAAATTTACCCTTGGCAGCCCCACTTTAAGGATTTCAAGGGCGTTTTCTTAATTATGCTTTTTCGGCCTTTTCCGAAAAGGTGACCGCCTGTAACCCCACCTAATTTTTCCTCCTGAACTTAATCGAACCATCAAAACATTGAAAATCAAACTCTAACCCTCAGATCTAGCCCTGGCTGAAATCTTGGTATACTTTGGGAAGAATCAATGTTTTTCGGTCTCGCATCTGTAAACGAGTTCCTTTCTACTCCTAACCACTTTATTGATTATTCCATTAGGTTACAACTAACATTAAGACATAATTTGGGCAGCACCCCTAGGCCATATCATTTCCAAACTTTAAAACCAACGACAATTCGGTGAAATTTCACCGATTAAATTGCTCACAACAGCCAGAATAGTCAATATACAAGAGTTTGGAAGTTACCTCAAGCTCCTTCTGGCTTTTCCCTAATATGGTCGAACCCTAACCCTTATTAGCACTAAAAATTGAGCTTCCAACACCTTAAAGAACATGAAAGAGAAGCTTAGAAGTAAGGTTATATGCATTAGATATGAATTCACCGAAGAAATTGACCTACCTTGCAAGTTTTGCTCCCTTCTCTCTCTAAATGCTCTCAAACCTCTCTCTCTCTTCTATGGCTATTGCAACATGACAAGAATGACAAGAGGATGAATATGATAAATTTCTTATAAGTCCATGCTTATGTCACCTTTAATTATGATGATGTCATAATTCCCATTTTCAGATTTTTCAGAAATTTTGGCAGATTTTCTGCCCTAAATTTGAAAAATCATAACTAATTCTAGAAATATCGAATTAGAGTTATTCCAAAGCCTATAGAACCCTTATTGAGTCTAGTTTCAAGAAAAAATATATAATTTTGATAGATGGAATCACAAAATTCCTAGAATTTCAATCTTTGCATACTGTTCCAGAAATTTCACAATTTTTCTATGCTAACTTCAAAAATTCATAACTTTTTGTATATAGCTCTAATGGAGTCATATGACCTATCAAATTAAAGCTTAGGATGTTTACTTTTATCCTGTAAAATCTCATATTTTTTTCTCATCATTGGTCTTCTAAAACCTCATGACAAGCTCACTACCTCATAGGCAATTTCACAAAAAACATAATTACTTTCTCCAAAATTCACCATTTTACTTTCTTTAATATCCCAAAGATATAAGAATCATTAGGGAATAAATTTGGGCTCCTGATAAACTGGGGCTTAGTGGTCCACTTATTTTAGGCTTATTCACTAACCTGAAATCTCAAAATTCTAGGTATTATAGTTTGGTCTAACCCACTTAACCTATGTCCAGTCCTCAGAAGCCTTTCTGAGAGTTCCACTGTTGTTCCAAGATTCACAAGGCTCTTGGTGCCATAGTACAATTAGACTCCTTCACATAAAAGACTCATTCTCCCTTACAGGTTGCAATTAATGCCCACACTCAAGGTCTCACCACCTTGAGTAACTCATAATAAGAGTAGTAAATGGAGTTACAAAGACTCTCTAAAAGAGTATATATGATAATCACTAAAGTATATAGAATATCAAAATAAATGAGCACACAAACTTAATGCAATAATGAAATTTGTCATAGTTTATTTTCTCCATCTTGAATGCTTCTGTATTTATAGCTTGAAAAGAATTAATGTCCATTGAAGCATTTGAATATATTTGTTAAAGAGATGATATAGCCATTATTGAAAGAGAGTATTTAGAGCTTCGATGCATTTAATGCTTCGAACACAAAAGTGTTTTATGTGATTTTGTGTTTTATACATGTTTAAGTACCTAAAACTTATACATAAGTGTGATTAGTAATGTTTAAGAACAATAGGAAGTATTGCAACAAGATTCTATCATGCATATAATGGGTATCAAAATATTCGAGACCTTTTTTTAAAAGTCTATTATCAATATCACTGGAGTGACATTTTATCACTTGAGTGTGTTGCATCTCACTAAGGTAGTACTGGATAGTTATTTTGAAAATCTATATAAACTTATGGATCACTGTCAGGTAACTTCTTAGTGAAGAACTATTCCACTCGAGTGGTCTCTATGTCTCTGGAGTGCTTCTCCCTTTAGTGCCAAACATACCTGATCACTAGTTGGTCACTGAAAAGTGATGACTTATGTTTACAAGTATCACTTGAATGACCTTGTTGCACTCGAGTGATTCCTTAATTTTTAAAAGCAAGCTTAAGTCATCATTGTCCAATTACTGGATGGTAAATCAAGATTTTTGAGCATCACTAAGTGCTATATTTCTCACTCGAGTGCTTGGAAAAATTTTCCCAAAATTTCTAGTTGCTATCAGGTATCTTAATAGTGCTTATTTAGAAAATAGAGTCTTCATTCTAGTGACTTAGCTTTACTCGAGTGAACTTTCTCTTTTTACAACAAAGATAATTTTATCACTAGTTGATACTTTGGCAGTGTCATGGAAATTCAATGTTATTACTCAAGTGACACTATAACCACTCAAGTGCTCTTTTTACAAAATTTCTTATTTAGTAGCCAATTACTTGTTGGTGACAAATTTAGCATCCATCATTCTAGTGACACATCCTCACTCGAGTGGTCTATATCAGCAAGTTTTCAAATCCATTTTAATTCTTCAAAAACAATAGTCCTAAGATTTGTTATCATCAAAACATGAGTTCTAACAATACGAAGGTTGGTCCTTACTGTTAAGCCGATATAGCTGATGAAGTATGATGGCTTAAGAGCATGACCCTCATTGTTCCATGTCACATCAAATTTTCTTCCCAAAGACTTTGCTTTTTTCATAAAAGTCAAGGCATAACGGACCTTCCTTACAATATCTCCACTTGTTCTAACACTTGTTCTAGGGTCAAGTTTTGGGTTTGATTAGGGGCAATATTTGTACTAGGGGTAATATAGTACTAGGGGCATTGTTAGAACTATAGGCATTATTAGTGTTGGAGGAAGTAGAACTGACCATTTTAATTGGAAAATAAAACTCATTCAATCAACCACAAGAAACAAAGCAATGGATTTTCCAAAATTATATTATGCACGACTAAGGTCAAAACCTGGCTAGGCAAGACGAAGTGAAAAATAAGGAGAATACAAAATGCAAAAGAGAAATTGTTGGAATATGCCTAGTCTACCTTGGTGGATCAGAGCCTAACCCAATTGATTTGGGGTTATTATGTAAATTTGAGAGATATGGGTCAAGCAAGGAATTTTATCCTTATGATTTGAAATTCAAATTATGTTAACTCCCTTGTATGTGATATATAGGGTGAAATCAATTTATGGGAGTCTATGGAAAGCTGATAGAAAACTCCCATATAAACTAATCTCTCTGACTCTCTCCTCTTCAACGGTTACTCTGCCATATAAACGTGATCAGAGTGCATATCATGCTCTGATCTCGTGTGGGTACTTATCGATTCAACAGATTCCAAATACACCCAAAATCCTTCAGTAATATCAGAGCCTGGCTCTTTCTTGAGCCAATACAGTATCTATTTATTTTTTCCTTTATTTTCTCATGTATTAGTCGAATATGCATACTGATTGTATGCCCCTATACAAATTTCCCCTAATTGTTATCTTTGATCTGCATACATAAATGCATATATATGTTGATTAAATATGCCTTTGGATATTTTTTTTTGCATGTTCGGCTTTATTCGTATTATGCTTTTTAAGCATACTAACCAAAGATAAATTCAAAAGAAGATTTGGATTTGAGAATAATTGTGGTTGAAAGCATTCTTTATAAACTGTTAAATTACTCCCATAGTGTAGAGGAGGTAAAAACGAAATAAAAGGAATGATGAATTTTTCATATGTGATGATGAAATTGAGGAGTTTATTTTGAGATCATATCATTGAAAAATGAATTTTTAAGCCAGGAAACTTGAGTATTTGTCCAAATAATTGGAAAATAAGGAGAACAAACTCCAAAAGAAGTAGGAAAACTACTGGGAACTCATCATTTGAAAAAAGATATTTTTGGCCATGAAACTAGTCCTATTGTATAGAGTATTGAAAAACAAGAAAATGACTCCAAGAACACTCAAAACGGACATCAGGTGGCGAAGGTATGGAGGAGAAAGGGAATCAAGTCTGAAGGATCTGACCCAGTTCATAGTCCAGCTCTAGTTGAAGATAAGTACCTTAACTCTTAAACACATCTCTTTGATGCCTCACAAAAAAAATCGAATGGTTCGTGAACTAAGTGGGTCAAGTCACATAGATAGACCAAATCCATAAAAAAATTTAAAAAAACATTTTTTTTCTTAAAAGCACTACATGGCGCATAGGAGTTGATGGGAGATCCCACGGCCATTAGCAGACTCCATCTGAGAGCTCATGACACGTAAAAACTGGTTTGCCGGCACATGTAATATTTTGAGAGCTTCTTGGCAACTCGTAGAGTAATGAAGAGAGTGGGATTCATGTAACATTTTTCAATTTTCCATAATTTGCTCTTCCTCCTCCTTCTTGGGGTGCATGAAGGAGTACTTGAGCTCCGATTAAGACACGATTTGTTTCTAAATATCAATAAATTCATGATCTTCGTTTGGATATATGTTCGGAATTTCTTGGAGCAAGTTTGGATCTGTTTTAGACGCATTCAATGCTATCTTTAATAATTTTTTATGATTTTAAAAATTCTTAAATATTTATAATAATTCATAATATTTTTGTTTATGATAGATATGAACTTGGAGAGTTCTAAAATCACTGAACCAAATGATTATTTTTGGATGATGACCATATTGAAAAATGTATTCTTGAGTATGAACCATTTAGTGGTGGATCAGAAAAAGAACAAATTAATTGATGAAGCCTTTAAATGTGGATTCGAATAGAGAAATTTGAGCCTTTAAATGATTATTTAAATAAAGATTTTCTTATTTAATTTTGAGCCCTGAAACATAGCCTAGAAAGAGAAGATCCTAAAGAAGGTCAAGAGGAAAATGATTTAAATTAAGGTTCTTTAGAACTTGAAATTGAATAAGAGGTGGTGATCTAAAAGGAATCTAGAAGATAAATCTAAAGAAAAACCTGAATCTCTTGAATCTTAAGAAGGTGAAAGTCTAGATTTAAATTCGGAGAAACCTTAAGGAGGTGAAAGTGAGGGATCAGATACTAAAGAGATAGTATTACATCAAAGTGTAAGGAAATCTTAAATAGAGAAATTTCCACATCAAAACTTTGGATCATGGTGGACTTTAGGAGAATGATGCACCTTGGAAGGAAGAGCTCACTTCATGAGAGAAGAAAGGACCCTAAGCCTAGGCCAACCACCAATACTAGAAACTATAAAAGACTTGAAAGAAAATACTATTTAATGTTTTCTTGAAGAAACAAGGAAAAATTGCAAAAGACATTTGAAATATCTCTTCAAGAAAATAGAGAAACTCTAGAAGATGATTAAAACAACATGGGACATAACGTTATCAAATTGGGTTTAAGAAGCAAAGAAAATGCTCCCCATATGAAGAAATAAGATGAACATGAAACCAAAGAAATCTATTGAATTATCCGAAATTCCCTAATAATAAGACATTATGAACATAATAATGTTGTAAGAGACATAAAGAAGTAAATGTCAAACACTCTTTATGATTGGAAGCTCTTGAAAAATTAGTCTTCTAAGAGAACCATATGCTCCATCTAAGTGGGAGCTAGTTTCATATGCTCTATCTAAGTGGGAGCTAGCATTATGCTCTATCTAAGTGGGAGCTTTTAGAAATTGAGCATTTTGATAGTCATAATTGAGCATATTATGTGAAATACTCATTTGAAATTCTTGATAGATAGTAGTGGCATTGTTGGAATCTGTGTGATAAGAGGTACAAATGTATTCTCCTGATTATAGACCCAATGATGTTATTACCTTTCTAGTCAAGAACAATACAAGTACCTGACATTGTTTACTTCAATGTGCTATATAACAAACACATGTTCTTAGTTTAAATCAATTGTGAATAACCTTATGAGTGAAATGATTTAAGTGACTAAGCCAAGACAGACTTCTAAGTACAAGAATGAAATTAATAAATTTAATGGGAACAATTGTGATATTTGGCATTGAAAGTTCTCATTTAAATAAAAGAATGTGACATTGCCAGACCATTGACTAGAGTCATGGTATTACATAAAGCTGAGAAGTTTCCTCAGCATATAAGATATTATGAGAACTATATGACCTGAAAGGTTAAACTTCATAGTATAAATTACCCTGTGTATGCTATACTTGATAAATGTGTTGTCAAACTTGAAAGAAATGCAATAGCAAGGCTTGTGAATTACATTTAAAGATAAACTTTTAAGGTCCTTATATCACCTCTTAAGAGACAATATCTACGTGAGATAACCAACTTCACAGGGAAACTAAGAGAAGCTGAACACGTATTGTCTAACAAACAAGTGCAGCTTGTTCATCAAGATGCTCCTTTCCAGGTGAGAGCTCATGAAATTTAGCATGACCCACAGTAAAACATTTTTACTTTCAATGATGTATTGAAGTACTTGGAGCTTGGAAATGAATGTCTAGAGGTTTACAAATCCTCTAGATCAGTTTACATCATAGAGGATGCAAGTCCTTCACACTCTAAACCCAAATCTAGGAAGGGTAAAAGGTTGTAGAAAAGAGAAAGAAGGATGACCCTAAGTTCAAAGAAGGGTGAGAAATTCTTCAAGTAGAAGGCTAACCTAAACAAGGTCACTAGAGGATTAGCCATTTTTTAAAGGCTTTTTCTGAGCAAAGTAAGCATAAAAGGACACTAGGTTCGTAAATCATGATAATAAGGATTGAGGATCCTTTATGGAATGTTTTCTATCGTCAAGTCAAAGCAAGATGCTTAATGTTGGTAGCAACATGAGAATTAAGGTGAAAGGCATTAATGTCTAAAAGTTCACTTTTATGTGGTGAATCAAACTTAAGTCTTTGTGATGTGCTTTATACACTGGTTAAAATAAGATGAAGTTGTTATCTTATGTTGTCTATATTATAGGTTCGAATGATTTGAACTTTCATGATTTTATGATAAATTTCATGATCTTGTGATAAAATTATATAGTCTTGCTTCAGTTTTTATTTCATGAGATTCATTTGAGTTGAGTATTGTTGGTAACTCTCTATGCTTAGTTGCTTTACCACTTCCTGTTATTCACATATTGACTTAATTCTGTGTCATGCTATACAAGGACATAGAAATTACTACTAAAATTAGCATGACGAGGATTGCTAAGTTTAACAGTAAAGGGACAACAAGTGTATTTCCATTCTGAATATTCCATTATGATAAATGTGGTGCTATGTATGAGGGAAAGAGATGGATCTTAAAATTTTATAACCTTTGTTGAGGATTATTCATGATATGATCACATTTGTTTGATTTCACATAGTCTGAAGCTTAAGTACTTCAGATAGTGAATGAATGAGTTGTGAAGTTAATTGAATCAGCTGAATAGGAATTTTTAGATCCTGCAAACTGATCGAGGTCATGAATATTCATTTGATGAATCAAATTGACAAATCCCTATTTTTATTATAATTTTTATATTGTAATTGGGAATTTTTTCATAATTATTGAGCTTAAAATGCATTTCCTGAGATAAATTGAGATTAAGAGTAAATACATTAAATTAGGATGACGAAGGGCAAAATTGTCATAAAAATTGTAATTACCCTTAATCATTGATTTTTATGTAAATATTTGATATTGGTTTAATTTTTTTTTAATTGTAGGCGCTTGAAACATTGGATTAAAATTGAAAATGGCAATTTGGAATTCGAATTTTAGAATTGACACTTTAGTACTATAAAATTTCAGAATGACAGTTTAGTCCACTACTAAAAACTATTGTGTTTTGAAAGCCTTTAGGTCATATTTTTGAATCAGTTTTTAGCATTGATTTTTGGGCAGAGTTGACACCATTAAGAAAAAGATCACAACCACAACATACTACCTCCAGACCTTCCTCCTTTGATCTTTGTCTCCTTCATTTTCCTCTCTCGCCAGTGACACCGTCCACTACCACCATAGCTACCGGCGAGTCTACAATATCCACTACAGTTGTGGCTAGGAATAGAGTTAGTAGTGGGGGAGCTGAAGGCAGGATAGCTTAGAACAGAGAAAGGCCCACCATCGTCCTTCACTTTCTTCCTCGCGGCGGTACCGGTAACCTTTACCGTCATCACCTTCTCTATCTCCAGATTCTTCATTCAAATATTGAGTTGTAGTGTTAGCCATGATAGATTGAGATAGAGCTGTGTGTGCGAGCTGGGAGTTGAGGAATTTTGGAGAGTTGCCACGAGCAGAGAGGGGAGTCGAGAAAGCTATAGTAGAGAGACTCTAGAGCTGGGAGTTTTCATTTTCTTCATCGTCATTGCATCTCGACACCAACACCGGTTCTCATACTCTCTGTTTCACTGAACCTTCACCTAATTCCCCTGCCTTTAATCCTTTACTGAACACTTCTTGTCTTCATTAATTGATTCAATGTGTTACAAGGTTGAAAGTGTGAATATATTTGGGGATTTTGTGATGACAAATTGCAATGGCTAGAAGCTTTAATTCTTGAAGATGGAAGCTAAGGGCTTGAGTTCTAAGCACTACAAAGGGGAGTTTTATGTTTTAATCCATTTGTTTAGTTTTGTAATTATGATTTTCTATCTTGGAGATTGTATTTATATTGTTGGACCATTGTTACTTAGTTAAGTACTTAGTTTGGATTAATTTATGATTTAGATTAGTTGATGTTGAACTTTGTGCTCATCAATATATGTGGTTACATATACGTTTAAATGTAATTCCATTCATTCTCTACTGTCTTGCATGGTATTGTGTAGATATTGAGTTAATTTTGGAGTTACATTGAACCAGTTGCATTAATTAATTTAAATCACACACTAAGAGTGCTTAATAGCATCTCTAGAGTAGGGGTTCCTCTCTTTTGGTGCTAGACTCATCGATTGATGGGGTTTGGTAATTTAGAAAACTTAGTGATTTCATAAATTGCATACAAAGTGGTTTTTAATAGTGTTTTAAGGAGTAATTACTTTCTAGGTCTAAGAATAATCATCAATTAATGCATTAGACTCAACAGTGTTTTGTATTGAGTTTCGGTTAGAGGGGTTAAACCTTGCCCGGTGTGGAAGTGTTTAATCAATCTAACTCATGCTAGCTCAAAGGGTCTTTTGAGCATTTTTTAACTAAGCTAGTAAATTGAACTCCTATTATCATTATATGAACGATAATTGCCCTTGCAAACCATTTTCAAGAGATTCACTTCATTCATTTTATTTCACCTATCAGTTTATATACAAAAATATAGAAACAAACATTATAATTTATGACTTTTAATATTTTCATATAGTTGAAATTTCAAAAGATTAAAATTTCCATTTTTTTTGTTTTATGCCTACCATCATACTTAGTTTTTAGGCAATTAATAAAAGACTCTTCGAGAGACGATACGTGATTACACCCTATATTGTAATCCTTGGTTTAATTTTGAAAAGGTTACTAAGGCACAAAGTTAGTGACGCTTTTTCGTGATAGGAGAAAGAGAGTTAGATAGCTAACTATTTAATGCACTTTGGTTTCGGATGGAGTTGTGGAAAGGCATGTTATGCTATTAAACATGGTTTGGTATGTGCTCATTCAAGCTAACCCACCAAATATGAGTGGGAGAGTATTATGAGGACCACTTATGGTGGATTAGTACACATATCTGTTTTCATCAAGTGTGTATGGTCCTTAACTTAACCATATGCTCTCTAAAGTGGTTACTCCTACACTCTATGAATTGTGGTCAAACTGTAAATTGGATTTGATTTTCCGTATAACACAAGGGTTAGTTGCGTATTCCCATTGTGATTGTAAGTAGGAGTTTATTAGGGTGACATCTCTTTTTATGAGTGAAAAGATGGAATTGTGACTATAAAGAACTTAAAGCTACCATATTTATTATGCATCAGTTTTCAAACAAGGGCAAAACTGATGACTATATATATCTTTACAAGACACGTAGACAAGGCAATACAAATCTAGCTGGTAATTCTCAATCATCCTTATGAGTGTGAGCTTAGAAGGGTCAATAAAGAGACCCAGATAAGAGAAGTAGGAAGCTCTAATAAGAAGGAGTAATTGAGAAAGGAGTGCATGGCTGCTCTAGAAGATAGAGTCATGTTCTATACAAGATTACTGCTAAGGAAAAATGGAAGAAAGCAATAGACATAATATTCATTGAGAAAGAATCATGTTGGAGAATTAGTTGATCTAATCCAAGATAAGTGGCTACTTGAACTAGTCAATTTTGAAGACTAGAGAGAAAGAGTGGATATATCAATTAGCAAATATAAGACTCATTTAATTGTAAAGGGGTAAGCATAACAGCAAAGCTATCATTTGACCTGTTATGCATTTTAATAAGACTTATTTTGGCAATAATTTACTGTTTGGATTTAGATATACATTAAGAGGATATAAAACCTAGACCTTTAAGTGGTGATATAAATGACAAAATCTAATTGAAATGACAAATAGATTTCACTAGAAGCGGTATTTGAGGTTTCATAAAGGGATAACCTCATATTTTTTTTCCAAAGATCCTTTTATGGATTGAAGCAATTGTCCAGATAGTGATGCATAAGGTTTCGTAAGAGTGATAACATAATGTAGTTTTCAAATGGTTAAAGAGAACCATTGTCAAGTAATTTGTGATATTATCCTTTTAAATGGATGATATACATAGGCTAGAAACAATTTGAATCTAGTAGTGTATGTTAAAGGGTAGTACTCATAAATTCTAAAAAGAAGCACATGGGTGAATCAATGTATATTCTTGTACTTAAGATCCAGTGAAATAGCTTAAAGAGTATCCTCTTTGTCACAAGAGAATTATTTTAGGAGATCCTTGAGTGATTATATATGAGTGAATGCAAACCCATGGATACCTCATAGTTTCAGTAATGATTTTGAGTCTTGATGTTTGTCCCTAAGCTAAATAAACATAGAAAATAGAAAAAGGTTTCCATGCAAACATTATTGGTAGTCTAATGTACATAGTGATGTGTACAAGACTTGATATCTATTTTGTAGTAGGACTTGTATGTTGGTACTAGTCTAACTATTATAAGAGACATAAAATGTCTCCACAAAAGGTCTTGAGATACTTTTAGGGCACCTAATGATTATGAGTATTTTAATGCACTATGGTAGTACAAATGGTTGTATGGTTGATGATGTTTGGAAAAACTTCTATGATTTGAAAGTAAAAATTCAAATTCATTGTTAATATATTGTGAAAACACTACAACCATTACCTAAGAGTAAAAGATCCTAAGTATCATATTAAGGCTAAACACAAAGGTTAGACTAAATACGAAGATGTGATTCTTGTTAGAAATACTATAGCATATAAAGTTGTTGTTGAACAACACATTCCTATACAAAGTCCCATAGCTAAGCTTGTGGCTAAAGAAACACAGGAAGAGCATGATAAGTCCTTTAGCCTGCATAGGAAGTGAAGTACAGATACTTTATTATGACTTTACATTTGTATTCAAAAGTATACAATGTCTGGTATGTCATACAGGTTGATGAGGTCAGCTTCCTCACACAAGCGGCTCCCTTTGACACACTGGAGTAGTGTGCAAAGATGAGGCATATGTGTTCACCAACAAAGTAACAATAAAGCTGATATAGAAGAGAAGAAACAAACTAAATGTTGCCTTGCCTTATTAGTGTAGTCAGTGGGATGAGATCCATGATTATAAATATAGATCAACTCATGGATACCCACATCCATGATACCTATAGCTAGACAATACTTCAAAATTGACGTCATGTGAGTAAAGCTGAAGAATTTGGGTTTAACGGTAAGATCAAAATGACATATGCTCTAAAGTATAAGAGTAACACCATAGCATGTGATTCATATTGTATGTGCTGAAGAACCGTAAATGGGAAGCAATTGAATAGATCCTTACTTCACTACTGTGTGAGTCCTAGAAAGGTTAACCCTTTCAATATGTCCTCTGACTTTGACAATATCATGGAGATATGCTTCAACATCTGGTACTTTAACATTTTTCCTATGATCACAATTGATACAATCTAAAGGCATTATGTCAGGAAATCAGTTTATTCATATTGAAATGATATATGGCAAAAGGAAGATTACTTGGAATATACACACTTATGCTTGTGTCTGAGACTGGTCCCTTATGATGATATTTGGGTAATTTTATAAGTGTAGATACTATGCATATAAGAAAGGCAATATAAGTTTTTATATTGACTTAAGAGGGATTAAATTGGTCATGAGGAAAGTATATATGGTAAACATCTAGGATATCATAGGCATTATATTAATATGATCAAATTGCACTACAAGGTTATTTGTGTTGGACTCTGTAAAAGGGATTCCTAGTACAAGACACCAAAATGGAGTTGGCATGGCCACACGGTTACAGTAGAGCACCTAGTATAAAAGAAGGATGGAAGAGAAAAAGAGTTGACCCACAACATCTGATCCACCAAGTGTGAGTCGGAGATGTTGGAATATGCCTATTCGACCCTTGGTGGATCAAGGCCTAAGCCCAATTGATTTGGGGTTGTTATGTAAATGTGAGAGATATGGGTCAAACGAGGAATTTTATCCTTATAATTTGAAATTCAAATTATGTTAACTCCCTTGTACGTGATATATGAGGTGAAATTCATTTGTGGGAGTATATTGGAAAACTGATAGAAAACTCCCACAGAAACTAATCTCTCTAACTCTCTTGTCTCTAATAGTGATTCTGTCATATAAACGTGATCTAATTCCATATTAGTACTTTGATCTCATAAGGGTACTTAGGGAGTCAATAGATTCTAAGTACGCTCAAAATGCTTTAGAAATCATACCTTAAAATAAGGAGGATAGAGCATGCGAAGGAATACAACCTAGCTAGGGCTTCAAAATGAAAAAGCAAGTTAGGACAATCAAAGAAACTCACGTGGCTGTCGGATAGAAGTTCAAAGGAAGGAATGGAGGATGTGGTTCACCTAAAAGTGGTTGTCGATAGTTGAAAAAGTCAACCAAAGCTGTGGGGTTCCAATAATGATAGATAACAGTCGACCAAAGACAAGCGTGTTAAGTGTAATAACTTAAGAATGTGAAGAAAAGTGAGATAACGAGTCTTCCAAAAGTCTTAACAAAACTTGCTCATAGTTGTAAGTTTAGAAACGTTATGAAAGGTGACCTTTCCTTATAGTTATTAATTTACAACCATAATGAATATGTGAATGAAAGTTCACGGTTTTACATCACAATCGTTAGGTTTGGTAAACGTTGATGGTTTTTTCTTAATAACCGCTAGGTATTTGACATGATATCCTAAAAAGTAATAGGTTTTACATAATAATTGTTATTTATTTGACTTTTTTAATAATTTTTGAAGTTGATTTTTCAACCCCATATTACAAACAAAAAATTAAAAAATAAAATGAGAGTATGAATAAACAAACAAAAAATAAAGTTATAAGAATGAAGGATCCGCTATATCATCAGATTCATTATTCTTCAGTAATTTGTTCGGATTCTCGGTTATAGAGTGAACAAGAGAGATTTGTTCCTTTAAGCACTTCTCCATACATCCTTTCTCTCCCATCTAATCAATGACCATAAATTGGAGGTCATAGTCCACGTGAATTAGCCCTTCAATGCTTGTTAGTGGATGATGATCATCTTTTGGTTTTAACCCAAGAAGATTGAAAGATGATGAACAAGATGATCTCTTGCATTTGTCCATGGTATCAATAAAGAATAAAAGTTAGAAGTTGGATATGAGAAGTTGAAATAGAAGTTGGTGGATAAGTGGAGTTCATTTTTTGGACTTTTAAATAGAAATGGTTTCATGGATTATCTTACTACGGAATGCATCCTTTAGTATTATATTAAAGATCATTTCTTGTTAATTAAATAGAAGTGGAATGGAAAGGGTTTCACAGTTTATCCGGTAGAACATGTCCTTTAGGATGGAAAAGGTTATGCTATAGAGCCGAATGTATCCTTATAAATTGCCACAGTTAACATAAGTAATGGTTATTTACTAATAACCGTGAACATCTCTTGTAAAATGCCTAACATCAGTAACGGTTGTTTACTAGTAACAGTGAAGTGACAATTGTTTTTCTAAAATATTTTTGGGTTGCTTTATCCTAACGATTAATATTTTAATATTAAAAAAAAGTAGTTTTTAACCATCACTACTACTGTTAAAATATTCCAATTTCTAAACCACTTTTAAGCTATTATTTTAGTAACTTACCATGGTAATAAAGAATCAAAAAGAAAACAATAAAGTTTATTATGGTAGAAAGTTTAAAAGTCAATTAGAAAATATCTATCAAACCAATAAACCTCACTTGGTAGAAAAGAAAAGAAAGGCCTACCATGGTTATTTAGAAAATAATTACTTTCTTTAAAACTTTTAACACACTATAATGGTAGAAAAAAATATATGTGAAGATATAATAATTTAGACAACAATTTGAAAAGCTAATAAACCATTTTCAAAAATAGCGAAAGTAAGTATTAGGGATCCCTAAAAGACAACTGAGCCTCGAGCATTTGAAGCCCAATATGACAATCGTCAATCCACAAGCCCAAACCACAACTAGTTAAATCGCTTAATCCAAATCCATTTTCACAAAAATATATCTTAACCAATGTTTTAAAAGCCAGACCGAATATTGAGCCGGAAAAGTCAGTGAGTCAAGGTTCAACCGGTTGGAATGGTTGAGCCGTTTAGTTGGACCGGTGATGTAATAATTAAATATAAAAATATTATATATATATATATATATAGATATACATATATTACAATAATTAGTCTTTAGTCCAATTTCATATGAAGTTAGTAAAATCACAAAACACCATTTAAGGAAGAACATATAAGTCAACCGTTACCTAACAAAAAGCACAAATAATAATGATTTCATGACTTGTCAAACATTGGTATTTGGTGGCTCTTGATTGATCCAAGTATGAGTTTTTTGAAATGCATTTGGACCAAAAATTTCATCATCTTCTTGAACATAAATTTTGTGTCATTTCGTTTTTTGAGCTAAGAGCAATGACTGTCTAAAGTTTGGGAGTAAAACTGGAATCTGTTTTGGAGTGGTGGTGAATTTTGTGTAATTTTGTACTTCTGTGGTGATTTCCAGTAACGGCCAATATTTTTCCTAGGAAGAGGACTTAAATAGATTTCATTTGGCTTTGGAATCACCTCGTTTTGATTTTTCTAGAATTAGTTATGATTTTTCAAAGTTCCCTTGGCTGCAGCCAGAAATTCTTGACGGCATCGCAAAACTTTCTGTGCACGTTTTGGCCGCAACCAGAAATTCTTGGCTGCAACACAAAACTTCCTGTGCACATTTTGGCCACAGCCAGAGAATTCTTGGCTGCAGCCAAAATACTTCTGTGCTGTTTTTGGCCGCAGCCAGAGAATTCCTGGCTGCAGCCAAAACCCTATTTTTAGCATTTTGTGACTTTGCAAAATAATTTCCAACCTAGTACTTTCCAATCCTTTTAGGTTCTCTTTGAGCTTGTTATAACCATTTAAGGGACTCATATGGAACCTATTTTAAGTATTTGAAAGTAAGAATTGGGGGTAGGAAATTAATCCACCATTCTTGATTTTGTTTATACGCTTTGACATTTGTCGTACTCGCGAGCCCACTGTGCCAAAAGACGTCAGGAAAGAACAAGGTAGTGACTCTTTCTCTTATACCATATGTGATGCATTGTATGTGTGTTATATCATTGATTTGAGATGAATTCGAATGCTGCAATATTTGTGGAATTGTGTAAGCACTGCTATACCAATAGTCCCTGAGTCGCTAACAACGGTTTGGGTAAGAGCTGTGAGCCTTCCCGGCGGTAAAAGGGGATGAGGTTAGGGTGTGATATTGTGATTATGTGAGCCGTAAGGCTATTCGTATGCACTGCCATACCAACAGTCCTTGAGTCGCTAATAACGGTTCGGGTTTGGACAGTGTGCCTTCCCGGCGGTAAAAGGGGATGAGGGTGGAGTGTAATTTATGCTGTTGTTCCTGTGTAATGATTTGCTTGCATGCTATGTAATTATGTGTGGTATGAATGATTGTTACTACTGGGATTCTCTTGAATCTCATTCTTTCCGATGACTGACATTTCAGACAGGGCAAGTGGCTCTAAGGGGAAGCGGACTACTAGAAGCGGTTAGAACCTTGTAGGGACGTTTGTTTTAGATATGTTGGTTACTCATTTTGGGCAGGGTTTCTGTAAATTATTTTTGGGTTGTAAATATTAGTTGGATACAGTTGTGTAATCCCCTAAATGGGAATTATAACCCTTTAGTGAATGAATGGAACTCGGGGGTTGCCAGGATTTTTGTTATATACTCTGATATGTATGAATGTGAATTAACTGCACAGGTAATTATATTCGAATATTCGAAATTGAGACCAGGATGGCGAAAAATTTTTAAGGATTTTGTGAAAAACCCTACGGTAAAGTAGGAAGTTGAAAAGAGTTTAAATTATCCAACGGTCTCTAAACCATCTTATTTATGTGTTATCGAATTATAGTTACGTGTTTAAAGGCAGGGGGTTACATCAAATACACCAGTCACTTGAGCATAGGAAGGCTCACTAGAGTGATGTCCCACCGCACTAGCAAGTGAGACCCTACACTTTTGAGGTTTTCCAGAAACACAACAGGAAAAACTGAAGAGAAACGGAATATACACACAACACTCGAGCATCACTCAACCTTACCTGAGTGATCATCATCCCTCACTTGAGTGAATCCTAAATCACTCGAGTGATCTTATCAGAAACCAGAAAACGCAGCTAAACTGACCACATTTCCTAGCACTTGCCTAATTGATCCAAATAGACCCAAAACTTCTACCAAAGCTATTATCATATAAAAATACCCAAGGAATTCGATGGAATCAAAAGAATTACCAAAATCCCATTCCATTAACATGCTTTGGTTTAGGGCAATATAAACATCCAAAATTCCAAATTTAACAAACTTAATCATTCAATCCCAAATCCATCTATCTATCTAAAACTCATACCAAACACCTATTTCTATGCCAATAACATGCCAAACTACCCATGATCAGCATTTTTGAATTCAAGGCTATAAATACCAAAAATTCCAAACTTTATACAATGGCATGAAACATAGATAGAAAGATTGGGTTCGCTTACCTTAACAACTTTCTCAAAGAGATTTTTTGATTCTCCAACCTTCAATTTTCGTGATTTCTCAAATCACCACCAATGGAAAAGCTGCAACCATCAAATTAAAGCTCTTAACTCAATGATCAATATTAATGAAGAGCATTTTGGCATTTGAGGCCATTTGCTTACTCAAGATCCAGCTTTTCCTTTCTCTCTCCCAAGCTCCATGGCTTCTGAACAAGAGAGAGATGAGATGAGATGATACTCCCTCCCATGCCAATTCAGCGAAAAAAGAGGAGGGAAGAGAGAGAAAAATGAATAAAAAATGTCATTTGACTTTTCTTTCTACACTCTCTCATCATACCAAATTTTTGCCACATGTCTCATCTCTATTGGCTCTCTACAAATTAAGTCACCAATTAGCCATTTAATCACATATCTTATTTTTCTCTTAGCTAGTAATTAATTTCTCTATTAATCACCAACTAACTGCCCAACAATTTCATTCTTTCAATTTCCACTAATGATGGCATATTAATTAATATAGCCATAAAACACATAATAATTCCCATTAAATCCATAATCATCTACATTAATCATGATTAATCCATAATCAAACATTGGTATATTACATGAAGGGTCATAAAGCATGTCTGATATGTGAAGCAAGCACACACTTCTATCAACTCAAGCACGGTAGAAAAATGGTCTACCTTGGTCATAGACAATTTCTTCCTCGGTTCCACCTACACCATAGGCTAAAGAAGACTTTTAACAGTTTGCCAGAGAATGGAATGGCTCTAAAGCGATTAACTAGATATGAGGTTTATAGTCGAGTGGAAAGAATCAATATCACTTTTGGTGAAAATCAAAAGACTACAAGTGATAAGAGCATATGGAAGAAGAGGTCAATTTTCTTTGATCTTCCATATTGGCGTAGCCTTGATATGAGACATAGTATTAATGTGATGCATGTGGAGAAAAATGTATGTGATAGCCTTGTTGGTACGCTTTTGCACATAACAGGGAAAACTAAAGATAGAATTAGTGCGAGACTAGACTTAGTTGAAATGGGAATAAGAGAACGGCTGCATCCACAACTAAAAGATGATGGTAAGAGAGCGTATATGGAGCTAGCAGTGCATAAGATTAATTTAAGGGCCAAAAGATTAATTTTCCCAATGTAATAGTAGGGAGTTAGTTGGGTTTAATAGTTTTGCCCTAATTTTGAAAGTTTATTATTATTTTAGCTCCAAAAAATAGTTTATGGTTACTGTTGCACTTTTGATAAAAGTTGAAGATTATTTTTGCACCTTAACCCTAAATAAAAATATATATAGGAAAGCATTGTGGGTGTGCCAGTGCCGTGCCCCATTTAAGCATGAACCCACCCACTACAAGCTCAATTTCAATGGGTAAATGAGTATAAAATCTTTAGGCCACGAGGGAGCTCATGGGTTGTGGGTATTTTGGTCAGCCCTACTTTTATGTGCTTTAACTAATTGCTTATATGCGAGAGGCAAGGCTCTCACTACTACAGATTTGCACATTTATAATACTTAATACATAACAGTTATAACTAATAAACATCATGTATGTCAGGGCGGAGGTCGTACAAGGATATATAATGCTTAAAAGTAATGGTTAATTATACGCACCATCATGTATTACGAGGTAGAATTCATTAAAACATAAAAATAATGGGTGTTGTTAATAACTGTCATTTATTTAGTGATAAAAGTGATAGTCCTTTCGAAACAACCATCATTTAACATTTACAAACAATTTGTCTTCTAACCTTACATTAGCGAAAACACAAACATAACAAATATATCTATTGACCGTAAGTATAAATGACAAAAATGACATTTTATAATAAACAACAGTCATGTAAAGAAAAATCTCAAAAGAACCTTTTCAAAACATTGTTCAGTCCTACACCAAGTACCAGTTCTCCTAAGTTAAATACTTTAAAACAAAGAACCTATTCCTTTTATTCTTAGCACTTTTCTATAAAGCATCTTTTCATAACCTTGTCCTTCTCTCTCATCATTTTTAGATATCAAAGAGATTTTTCCATTCACCCTCCTCCTCCTTCTTGTCATCCTCACCTTCCTCTTCCATAAGCCCTATATTCCACCACATCCTCCTCCCCCTCCACCACCACCATCTCCTCTTCCTCAAATGGAGGCTCTACTATAGACGGTGCCATCCTTGACCACTCCACAAGTTGTCTAGCTAGACATACCCTTAGTCTAAAAAGGAAGTTGGACCTCATCCTTTATCACAATCAGGTTGTATATGATTACTTCCAGTAAGATCCTTTATCTCCTTCCTCAGATGTTAATGATGTGCTAAGCGAGGGGGAGGGGCAGGATGAGGAGGACAGTAATAGTAGCGATTACTGAAAACAACTACTACTTTAAAAATACTTTTTTGGAGCCCTATCTAGGTAGTATTCCTTCGTGTGCTCTGTTCTCCTTATTTTAAGGTATGATTTCTCTTCTGTATTCCATATTCTCCTTATTTTCTACTTCATCTTGCCTAGGTAAGTTTTGACCTTAATCGTGCATTATGTTTTTCTAGAAAACCCATTTCTCTGTTCCTTGTCGCTAACTGAATGAGTTTTGTTTTTCAGTTAAAATGGCTAGTTCTACTTCCTGTGGCAATGACAATGCCCATAGTTCTGATAGTGCCCCTAGTTTTGATAATATTCCTAGTGCTAATATTCCCACTGGTATTGATGTTGTCCCTACGCAACCCAGAAATGAGACCCTACAATGGGCGTTAGAACAAGTGTGAGATATTGTAAGGAGGGGCCATTGTGCCTTGAATTTTGTGAATGAAGTGAAGTCTTCAGGGAGAAAATTCCATGTGACATGGAACAATAAATGTCAACCTTTAAAGCCACCACACTTCAATAGCTACACCGGCTTCAAGACAAGGATCAACATTCCTATCTCAATTGGTAATTAGCATTGGGTACAAGGAGATTACACAGACGTTATTTGGGAAAATGCCAAGGTAAGGTATATATGCTTGCTAAGTACTTGCTATGTACTTGTAAAAAATGTTAACTTTAATTGTGTGCTTTGCAGTCTACATACATATAAACAAAAAAAACTATCAGGGAACTTGTCATCAAGAAGGTGGCCAATCTTTTTGCACATTCCATTATGTATTGATAAAGGCATAGTTGCAAAATCCTGAAGAGGCTGATGAGACAGAAGTTCTTGTAGATCTTCGGTCCGCTATTAAACTAGATGATTGGAGAGATTTTGTCATCTCATATCACAATCCGACATTCTAGGTAATTGTTATTTGTAATTCATAGGATGTATCTATTTAATATTAACTTGAATGTTTTGTGTTTTCATAGGAATTAAACTGAGTGAATTAAGCCAGGTGAATAAGAAAAGAGTGAATAATAATAAGTATCCCTATAAGGAATGGTGAATGGGGTATGCTCGGATTGCTAAAAAGTTAGCTGTTGAAAGTGGGGAAGGTAGTATACCTCCCCATCATGAAGTTTGGTTGGTGGCAAGGCAAAATAAAGATGGCTCTTATGACGATCCTCAGGTGAAGGAGGTCATCGATAGAATGGTAAGTATTAATATTAGTCCTCGATTCATGAAACTAATGTCTTCAATTTATTATCAGTACTTACATTATTGTTAAATACACAACAAGTCATGTCCCAGGAAGTTACAATATAGGGGGTTGCCTTTCTGCGAGTAAGGACATATTGGCTAAGACATTAGGCCCTGACCATCCCAATCATTTTAGGGGTACTAGCTTTGAATTGCCAAGACAAAATATTATGGATAGCGGCAACCTCAAAGAAATAACTGGGACAAAAATTATGAAAAGCTCCAGAAACAGTGTGATGAAATGCACTATAGTTTCTTACACAAGACTTTATGAAAGAGTGTTCTACGAAGCAGTAAGGGGGAAATGGCAGCCCAAATACTAGAGGCAAATTCCTCTCCAATAATTTGTATGAGGGTTTAACAGATGTTGAGTGTTTTTTGGTAACCCTAGACACCATACAGTTGCAACAAATAGCATTTTCAATAACCCAGAGGATAACACACTTTATAACGAGCCTATCCCTTTTAAACATATGAAGGTACAAATCAACACCAACATCAACCCCAGCTATCCGCTCCCTGTGCCCACCAAAGACACAGATACAGTGGGAGGGACTACGAGCAACTTTATTGCGTGGCCTCACCGTCTACTTAGAGTATGAAGACCCCCACTTACTCCAAGCTCCTCAATCAGTCTTATCCCCCTACTGATCAGTCCAAGCCCCTACTTCAAAGACCCCCAATCAGTTCTAGCCCCCTACTTCTAATACTCAGTCCAAGCCCCCACTCAGTCCAAGACCCTTACTCAGTCCAAGAAGAGGAAGCATACCACCCCTAATGATCAATTTGAGAAGAAGTCTTCTTCAAAGAATAAGATCATTGGTCAATCTGCTCAACAGTCTCTTCAAGAATTCCCTGACAAGTGCTTCACTTTAGACCAATTTCCAGTGATTACATTTGAGAAAGAAGTCTTCAACCAACCAAACCAAGATAAAGCTATAAGTGAAGAGCTTGTTTCTGAGGTCTTAAACAAGGACATGGAAAGTTCAAGCTTTGTCAACTTCTTTATAAGGTATTTCTTCAACTGTGATTGAATAGTTGGCTACTTGGAGCTTTGACTACATTTTGATATGATGGTTTTGACATATAAGGCTCCTGTACCATAATCACCTCCTCTCTCGTGGCCTCCAGCACAAGATCAAGTTCATTAGCCCTGACCATATCAATTGTAATACCCCAAATTCTGAGACTTGAGGCTAGAGAATAAGTCTGAGATAAGTAGACTGCTAAGCCCCGGTTTAGCAAGATCCTAAATTGTTATTAAGAGATAATGACTCCAAAAGTAGATGTGGTTAGTGATAAATAACCCTTTTGGAGAATTCGATGTGATTCGTATGTGTTATAAGTAGCGACAAAACCCTGTATTTGAGTTCAATTATAGATTAACATCTAAATTGAATAAAAATAAGGGGAAGGACGTATGTATGGTGTCATGTTGTGGTATTTTGTCATTGGAATTGGTTTGGATTGGATTGGATACATTGTGTGCAAAGTTTGGAAATTCTGTCCAGTGTGAATTCTGTCTGAGCAGTCTGTTCGTGTGGATGTCTTGACTAGGCAAATGATGTCAGAAAATTATGGGACTTTCCAGTTTTAAATTTCACATCCCAAGCTTCAAAATGGACATATAATTTGTGCCATTTCGTTTTGAGAACTGGGAGTTATAGCTGTCCAAAGTTTGAGGTCGAAAATGGACTCTGTTTTGGGCAGTGATGAAATGTGTGTAATTCTGTATTTGTGTGGTGATTTCTAGTAATGGACAATATTTTTCCAGTGTAGAGAACTTGAATATCTTTCATTTGGCTTTGGAATCACCTCATTTCGATTTTGCTAGAATTAGTTATGATTTTTCAAAGTTTGGGCAGAAAATCTGCCAGAAAATCCGAAAATGGGAATTATGACATCACCAAAATAAAAGATGACATCATCATGGAATTAAAATAATTCCCATCTTCTTCTTTCTCTCATTTCTGTCGTGAGTTTCAGCTGAAAAGATAGAGAGACGTTTGAGAGCTCTTAGAGAGAGAAAGAGGAGAAATCTCACAAGGTAAGCCGATTTCTCCGACGACCTAGCTCCTAACGCGTATAACCTTGCTCCTAAGCTTCTCTTTCATGTTATTTAAGGTGTTGGAAGCTCAATTTTCATGGTTAAGAAGGGCTAGGGTTTCAGCCACTCTTGAGAAAAGCTAGTGGGAGCTTGAGGTAACTTCCAAACTCTTGTGTATTGACAATTCTGGCTGCTGTGGACAATTTAATCGGTGAAATTTCACTGGATTGTCATTGGTTTCAAAAATGGAAAATAGGTGTGTGGGGCTGTTATGCTGTCCAAATTGGTACTAAATGGTAGTTGTAACCTAATGGAATAGTCAATAAAGTGGTTAGGAGTGGAAAGGAACGCGTTTACGGAGCTGAAACCGAAAAACCCCAATTTTCCCCGGAATACACTAGAAATCGGCTAGTTCTAGAAATGGGTCTTAGAGTTGGATTTTCAATGATTTTATGATTCCATTGAGTTCAGGAGCGAAAATTAGGTGGGGTTACAGTTGGACACTTTTTCAGAAAAGGCCGAAAAATCATAATTACGAAAACGCCCCTGAAACCCTTAAAGTGGGGCTGTCAAGGGTAATTTTGTAATTGACATTGAATTTGATAATTCTGAGTCTAGAAATGGATTCCTTGAGCAAAAATATGTTAGAATAGCCCATGTCAAAATTTCGGGAAAAGTACAGCCGAACTAGGTACAGTGGGGCCGGGCTGGGTCCCCAGGGGCATTTTAGTAATTTTTCCATATAGCTTCATATAACCCCCAGAAACACTATGGAAGTATCTAAATAGTACATTTGACATTGTAGGATCGAACGTGAAGCCCCAAGTTGTTGGCACGTAAATCGAGGAGAAGAGACTGGAGGTAGGGAACTTATCTCTCCTGCATGCTCTGATAACTGTATTAATGTGTTGATGCATGTTATTGCTTTGCTTGATTATGTGGAACATGTATGAATGATTTGAAGCTATGTTTCAATATATGTTATGGCCATATGTGTATCGTTTGAAGCATTGAGCTTATAGATTTGTCATTGTATATGTGCATGAGTTATGTGATGCAAGCATGTCATGCATTAAACACTTATCTTGCCTGCATATTGATAATGTTTTCCTACTGAGATTCTCTTGAATCTCACCCTCCTCTACCAACAATTTAGACAGGGCAAGTGGCTCGTGGAGGGAGCGGCTAGGACTCCTTCGAGATGAGAGTTGGTAGTTGGTTACCAATGAGTTGTGAAGACTGTATATAACTCGGTTGAATATATGGTTATGAATTTGAGATGAGATTGTGTAATCCCCATTTGAAGAATTGTAATGGGCAATTGTGCCATGTGTATCTTTAGCAAAGGTTTGAACCCGGGATTGCTGGGATGATTATGTTGTACACTCCGATATTTATATGAATGTGATTTATCTTCGCGTAGTAATTGTATTCGAAATGTGAATATGAGACCAAATTAATTAGATTTTAAAAGGTATTTTTGAAAACCTTATCTCAAGGATGGGATTTTAAATGATTTTTTATTATTATTGGTCTCTATTTCATTTTAATCGCATATTTTGGATATAATTACGGAGGGGGTTACATCAATAACCAGGGTGATAGCATGAAGGAAGATGTCAACCAATAACAAGCGAGGTTTATTGGGGAAGAATTCATCAGGAGAGCGCTAGACAAAAGTAATACTTCTTTGCACCTTACGTTCAAGGGTGGGAACATCATTAATTCTACTTAAATTAGTTTTTATTTATTTTGTAATTGTCCTGTTGATGTGATCTATTATTGTACCTAAGAACTACTGAATGCTTATAGTCATAAACCCAATGTGCAAAAGGATTTGGCACTATGAATTTATGAGCAGGGATCCAGACAAGAGACCATACATGCAAGAGACATTCAACCAATAATTTCATTTATCATCTCTTATAATTTAGTTCATCTTGCTTGTCTCTATATATATAATTTTATGTTGTATCTTCTCAGAGCCATCTACTATTACCATACTCAAAATGGTCCCGAGCACACTAAGAACAAGCTCACTAATGGCTCTTACAAATGCGCCTTCCAATAACTGTATCCGAAGGTATATATATTATTCACCAATCACTATAATATTAATAAATTAATAAAGCACACAATATAGTTTATATATATATTTATATGACTAACTGACAAATTTTTCTTCTCGTTTCTTTATAGTGCCCAAAGGAACTGATAACAGCAACAATTGTGGGCACTACATGATGAAGTACATGAAGGACATCATACCTACGATCCTAAAAATATTGATACAAATAAGGTATATTATTTGCTCAATTTATTTGTATATACATTCGGTTAGCTATATATTACCATATCTAACCTACATCTATTATTTCCTTTTGCACACAATACTCATCTATAAAGCAAGTAAAGACAAGAACACGTAGTTTATCTTGCTAAAAGAGCAAAGTGCCCCTTTTGGAACCAAATAGGGTTAAGACAAAATATAGTGCCCATACCCCTCTTTACTTGGTTCATAGGAGAGAAGAATGCCGATAAAGCTAGATGATTACCTGGAGTGGAAGTGAAGCACCTAATTACATAGGACTTTGGTGGGGCGTAAAAGAATTGTGCCTGCCATTACTAGGCTTTGAGAGTGCCTACTGATATAGGGCTTTGAAAGAAAAGTGCCTGCCACTACAGAGCTTTAAAAGAATTATGCCAGTAGTTACTAGGCTTAAAAGGTGCCTACTGATACAGGGCTTTAAAAGGGTGTCAGCCTTTACTGAGCTTTGAGGCTGCTTACCGATACAGGGCTTTGAAAGAATCATGCCTGCCGTTACAGGGCTTTAAAAGAAATGTGTCAAGCATTACTAGGCTTTAAAAGAATTATGTCATCTGTTATTAGGAGTTGAGGGTGCCTACCGATACAGAGCTTTGAAAGGGTGCCAACAGTTACTGTGCTTTGAGGGTACCTGCCAATATAGGGCTTTAAAAAGGGTGTCAGCTGTTACTAGCCTTTAAAGGTGCTTTTAAAAGAATGGGAAGCCAAAGATGAGGAGACTTGTGCATACCTTTTATCCTTGCATACTTATGACTTGTAAGATATAGGAAGAACCAAAGTAAGGGGATAAAAAGAAACATAGAAGAAATATACGGTGATATGCAATAAGCAGACTCACCCCTTAATCCATATCCATCAAAATGGAAATATATAATAAAGATAAAGAGGCTATTGCTTAATCATGCTCTCACTAATTCAGGACTCTAAGAAACACATGATGGGGCATCATTTATGATATAAGACATAAACACACACAGCTTTTTGGTCCTTCAGCTATTCACAAGAAAAGAATGTTAAAGGGCCAAAACGTGGAGCAATAAAATAAAATAGATGAAGGTGCAACCAATATATTCATCAAGTAATACAAGCATTCAATAGTCATCAAAATGCAAACAAGAAACCTTAAGAAGTACACGTGGCCCACAAGCATAACTTTAGTCAACAGGCCATTATTTTAGAGAACAAATGTTGCCAGGCAAGAAGAGGATAGAGAAAGGAACAAAAATAATATAAGCAAGGAGCACTAAGAGGCAATATACTTGTGGAGATTTGCCCAATATTTTAGTAAGAATGCCTCTATCTCTATGTAGAGATGTTCATTGGCTTGGCAAAGAATCTCCTTCTAAACAAAGATGAAATGACTCTCTCAATAAATACCCTTCCCCATGCAAATTATGCTTCAGTAATGAAATGAGAAAATCATATTAGCTCTCTACCTTGCCTCTCTTTTCTCCTAAAATTCTTCCCTAAATCTTGTGCGTCTTGCTTCAACCCCCTCTCCCCTATTTATAGTCTCAAGGTAGGGTTTTCTTCATAAATGCTCTTTCTAACTTGACCCAATCATCATCAATGGAGTTTTTTTTATTGTCATTTTTTTTTTGCACTTTTTATTAATAGAACTTCCTAGCTTAACCTAATCACCATCAATAGAGATTTTTTTAATTTTTGTTTTTTATTTTTTTGTATTTTCTTTTAATAAAACTTCCTAACTTGACCTAACCACCATCTATGAGAGATTTCTTTTTTTAATTTATTTCCCACAAGTAATTTCCTAACTTAAACCTATCAACATAAATGAGAGATTTTTTTATTTTTTATTTTCATTTTTTATTTATTTTCTTATATTTTCCCTGTAAGCAATTTCCTAATTTAAACCTATGAATGTAAGATATTTTTTGTATTTTTTGTATATTTTTTAAACTTTTTCTTGATGAATGACAAAGCCAATTAAGACACCAATCATCATCAATGAGAGGATTTTCTTATATTTGTCTTTTTTTTATTTTTCCCTTTAATGATGATTGCTAAT
Source organism: Inga laurina (assembly GCA_963855925.1). Classification (NCBI taxonomy): domain Eukaryota; kingdom Viridiplantae; phylum Streptophyta; class Magnoliopsida; order Fabales; family Fabaceae; genus Inga; species Inga laurina. The sequence goes on from OY979708.1 coordinate 51,276,029, forward strand.
TTAGAGATCAATCATCATCAATGAGAGGATTTTTATTTATTTATTATTTTTATTTTTAAAGTGGGGCTTAGACAAAATAGGGTGTTCAGAGTTACCCCTATTTACTTGTTTTGTAGCTAAGAAAAGTAAGGTTCTCGTCTATGAAGCAAGTAAAGATAAGAACACGTAGTTTTTCCGGCTAAAAGAATAAAGTGCCTCCTTTGGAACAAAAGAGGGTTTGGACAAAATACAGTGCCCATGCCCCTCTTTACTTGGTTCATAGGGGAGAAGAATGCCAATGGAACTAGATGATTACTTGGAGTGGAAGTGAAGCGCCTAATTACATAGGACTTTGGTGGGGCGTAAAAGAATTGTACCAGCCGTTACTGGGCTTTGAGAGTGCCTGTTAATATAGGGCTTTGAAAGAATAGTGCCTACCACTACACTGCTTTAAAAGAATTATGTTAGTCATTACTGGACTTAAAGGGTGCCTACTGATACAGGGCTTTAAAAGGGTATCAGCCGTTACTGGGCTTTGAGGGTGCTTGCCGATACAAGGATTTGAAAGAATAGTGCCTACCATTACAGGACTTTAAAACTATTGTGCCAAGTGTTATTTTGCTTTAAAAGAATTATGCCAGCCGTTACTAGAAATTGAGGTTGCCTGCCAATACAAGGCTTTGAAAGGGTGCCAGTCGTTACTGGACGTTGATAGTGCCTGCCGGTACAGGGCTTTGAAGAGGGTGCCAGCTATTACTGGGCTTTAAAAGATGTGTAGAACAAGATTCATATAGATGTCGCAACCTAGGACCTTCAGTTTAGATTGTGTCGTTTTATCAACTATTTGACCGCACAACAGAAATTCCAGTTAGGACCTTCACTAATGATCCTAAAATTACACAAGTTAGTTGGGAGTAGAGGACACCATGTATATCATTATGAGTGTTTATCCATACAAAAGTTGTACTTTTATTAAAAAGAGTTACCCTTATACAAATCATGACACAAAGTTTGACATGCGATTTAATAGAAGGGAAAGATATACTAAGGATGAAGATGCATTTAAAAGAAATAATCTTCCAATATCCAAGTGTATGCATAATGATGAGCATATATCAGTGTGGACATGATGCTATTAGGAGGTCCCTTGCTTTCAGTTTCGTGTAGTCCTCCTGATGGTGCCTTGCTTAATTGCCAGAGATATGCACTTTTCATCTAGTGATAATGGAGTCATCTAAATAAACAAAGTAAAGAGATTCATGGGGCTAAGACAGATAACCTTCTTTGACATTTGTTTAACCCGCCCTTCTGGGTTTTTGACCCAGCGAGCTCCCAATTTTGTGCTCTATACTTTGCCTAAGCCTCCCTTTCAGATTTTCAATTTAGCGATCACTTTTTTTTACTTTAACTTCTGCCTAAGCCACCCTTTTAGGTTTTCAACTTAACGAGCTATTTTTTCACTATAACTTCTGCCTAAGTCACCTTTTCTGGTTTTCAACTTACCAAGCCATTTTTTCCCTCTAACTTTTGCCTAAGCCGCCCTTTCGAGTTTTCAACTTAGCGAGCCCTCTCTTTTTTTTATGCATCGTATTTCTTTACAACATCTGAATTGATTGGTCGTGGTATATATTGGCCAATCATGTCTATCAATATCAATACCCCTCCAGAGAAGCCTGCTTAAAAATATATGAACTTTCTTATTTCAAAGCCATTTACCTCTATCATCTTCTTGATTTGGAAGAATCTTCATGAGAACCAGGTCTCCTACTTTAAACCCCCTGGGTCACAGTTTCTTATTAAAGGCCCTTGCTACTCACAACTGATATAACTGCCCATAATATATTGTTGTAAGTCTCTTTTCTTCATTCATATTTAATTGTTCAAACCGAGAGTGTATCCATTCACTTTCACTTAGTCTGATTTAGCCAAGATTCTCTGGGATGGTATTTCCACTTCGATTGGAGTGACAGCCTCCATGCCGTAAACTAAAGAGTAATGAGTTGCCCCAGTCGAAGTACGCATTATGGTACGATATCCGTGTAATGCATATGGAAGTATTTCATGCTAGTCCTTATAGGTCACTGTCATTTTGCCAAAAATCTTCTTAATGTTTTTATTAGCTACCTCAACTGTGACATTCATCTGTGGCCTATATGGTACAAAATTATGATGTTTGATATTGAACTAATTCCATAATTCTTTAACTGCTACCTTATTGAGGTTTGGTGTATTGTCAGTTATGATCCTATTCGGCAACCCATATCTACAAATATTATTGGCCTTTAAGAATTTGATGAAGGCCTTCTAAGTAATACTAGCAAAGGAATTTAGCTTTCATCTACTTAGATAGATTGTCAATAGCAACAAGGATGAAATGATGACCATCTGAGGCTTTTAGGTTAATCAAAATGATGACATCAATCCTCCACATGGAGAATGACCATGGAGACACAATACTATGCATTTGAGTCAGAGGAGCATTAGTTTTGTTGGTGTATATCTAGCACTTATGACACTTTCTAACATAATTGATGTAATCCTTCTCCATAGTTACCTAGTAGTAGCTGGATCTTTGAGCTTGTTTAGTTAATTAGTGGCTATTTACATGTGTACCACATATGCCTTCATAGTTCTCTGCCATAATCTTACACACTTCTCTCATATCTACACAGCGTAGCAATGTCCCATCAAAGCTCCTCTTATATAGGATTTCATTACTAATACAAATGCCAATAGCCATTCACCGAATCGTCTTCTTTTCATTTTTTGTTGCGTTTAGAGGGTAAGTACCATGTTCTATATACATCTTTTTATTATGGTACCAAGGCTGCTCGTCATTCTCTTTTCTAATATTAAAGCAAAATTTTGGCGATCTTCTAGTCTCAATCTGTATTGGCTAAAATTGGACCCCACAATCGAGTTGGATTATAGCTACTAGAGTAGCTAAAGCGTCAGCGAAGCAATTCCTTTTTCAAGCCATATGATGAAAATTGATAACTTCAAAATTTTAATCAACTCTATCAAGTACTCTTGATAAGGGATCAAATTTGGGTCTTTAGTTTGCCATTCACCAGTCACTTGATAAATTATAAGAGCTGAGTCACTATAGACTTTTAGGTTTTTTATTCTAAGACCTATGGCGGCTTAGAGACCATTAATACAAGCTTCATATTATACCATGTTATCGGTACAGTCAAAACCTAACTTTATAGCAATCGGGAATTGGTTTCTGTCTGGGGATATGATCACTGCCCCTACACCATTGCCATGCATATTTACTACACCATCAAAATACATCTCCCACTCCTTTGATTTGCTTTACTCATTTAGATCCTCTATAACACATATGTCTTCATCTGAGAATTTAAAATCTAGTGGCTAGCATTCATCTATGGGGTTTTTTGCTAAGTGATCGGCTATCGTACCACCCTTGAAGAATTTTTTAGTGACATACCTTATATCTTATTCAAATAATATTACCTACCACTTAGAGACTCTTCTGACTACATGCAGGCTTTCAAAGATGTATTTGAGTAGGCCTACTCTAGAAATTAACCAAGTGGTGTAATAAAGCATGTATTGCCTTAGCCTCCTTATAGCCCAGACTAAACCACAAGTAATATTTGGTAACATGACTCACAGTCATTAAACTTCTTGCTCAAGTAATAGATTGCGTACTCTCTTTGTTTAAATGTAGCATGTTGCCCCAGCATGGCTCCCATGGAGTTAGGTCCTATTGTTAAATAGAAAATTAAAGGTCACCAAGTCTAGAAGGAACTAAAATTGGCGGATTTAGCAAATTATATCCTAAATGCCCATCCATGAACGAGTACCTATAGCTATGGGCCATATTATCAACTAGGACATCAATATGAGGCAATGGAAAATCATCTTTTGAGCTAGCTTTATTTAGGTCTCAATAATTAACACATATTCAAATTCTGCCATCCTTCTTTAGGACAAGAACAACATTTGCTATCCATTATGGGTATTTAGCTACTTCCAAGAAACCCACCTCTAATTGCTTTATCACCTCATCTAGAAACACTAAGGGCATGTCAAAAGTAAGCCTCCTCAATTTCTGCTTTTTGGGCTTGGTGTCTAGGAATTAGGGAATCTTGTGAGAGGCAATTCCTGGATCAAGGCTTGGCATATCTTGATAGGACTATACAAACACATCTATGAATTCTTTAAAGAGTTCAACTATATGCTCTCTTTTAGGGTTATCTACTATCTTTGATTCTCTCTTTTCTTCTTCTGTGCCCATGTTTATTACTTCAATTACGTCTTCATATGGGCATGTTCTATAGTTATTAGATTCAAGGATTTTTGAGTATACTTGAATGATCTCATCATCATCACACTCATAATCATGCATATCAATAACAACAAGCAAATCATCATTCAGGGACTCAGGAACCTCTATGTTGGACAGAAGTTCCAAGGAAATCGATTTCTTGGAGGGAAAAAATGGACAACAAATAAATAGAAGGAAAAAAGGAAGAATGGATATAAATAAGTGGATTTTATTCGCATATCATTCTTTATTCATGGTTCATATAAGAGCTTGCCTAAAGGCGTATACAAACATAAAAGGACAACTTTTAGCTAGACATGTTACTCTAAAATAATAGATTAAAGGTGTCCTCAAACTCAAAATTTTTCAAAGCTCTTCCAGAATCATCAATCGAAATCCATGTATAGGTCTTTCTGCCTATTGTTGAAACCATTACAACAGTCAGCTTGTTTAGCACTTCAAAGTTCATGGGAATGTCTTCCTCATGTAGGGGATTTCAGAGTGCTCATGCTCCCTCCCTATCTTCAAGCTTGCTTGCTCTTTCAACTGTCTTTCCAATGGTGGCTCATATCCCAATCCTTGGCACTTATGATTCTCTTGCAGATTTATGGGAGATTTGATGCCTTTGAGGGGAGTGCCCAATCCTCCACCATGCTTAAACCCATTCTTCTCCATTATCTTGATTACTATGGAGTTTACATTTTTATATCCCTTAGGTCCTTCAACTTCAAAGCCTTAGAAAACCATTCCTTCCTCATGTAACCACCTACTTTGAAAACTGTAATTATGATTTGAGATTGTGTAATTAAAAAGAATTAGAGACCAACGATAATTAAAACTCATTTCAATCCCTTCCTTTCGGTAGGGTTTTCACAAATTCTTTCAATATTCCTTCCCTATCCTAGTCTCAATTTAAAATTTTGAATATAATTACCCTGTGCAGTTAAATCACACTTATACATATCATAGTGTACAACAAAAATTCTGGAAACTCCCAAGTTGATATATATACATACTAAGGGTTCATACATTCCCATTTAAGGGATTACACAACCATATCCAAAATACTATTTACTGAATATACAGTGATTCATCAATCCAAATATGACAACCAACTAAAATCCATGCTTGAACTATCCGCCCTTGGTCGTCTCCTTTCCCTTGGAACCGGTTGCCCTGTCTGAAGGTTAGTTAAAGGAAAGAATGAGATTCAAGAGAATCCCAGTAGTAACAAATCACTCATACCACACATGATCACACAGCATGCAAGTAAATCACCAAGCAACAGCAGTAATACACATCACACCCCACCCTCATCTCCTTTTACCATCGGGAAGGCACGCAATCCTTACCCGAACCATTGTTAGCAACTCAGGGACTATTGGCGTGGCGGTGCATACACATAACCTTACGACTCACATAGCCTTTCAGCTTTACAAATAGCCTTTCGGCCCACATATAGCCTTTTGGCTTTCACAAATAGCCTTTTGGTTTTCACAAATAGCCTTTTGGCTCATATCTACAAGCTTTGCAGCATACAAAGTCTTCACAAATCAATGATAAATGAAACATACAATGTATCACATATAGTATAAGGAAAAGCGTCACTACCTTGTTCTTTCCGGGCGTGCTCTGGCACAAGTTGTTCATGAGTAAGGCAAATATCAAACCCTATAAACCAAGTCAAAGGCATAGGGTTATTCTCTATTCCAAATTCTTATTTTCATATTACTTAAAGTTGGTTATCATTTGAACTCTTTAAGTGGTTATTACAAGCCCGAACCTATGCCTAAAAGGTTAGGAAAGATCATATCAAAAAACCACCTTTCAAAAGTGAAAAATATTGATTTTTAGGGGTTGGCTGTGGCACAGAAATCCATTGGCTGTGGCCAAAAATATGTCAGAAACATTTGGGCTTCGCCCATAATCTGCTGGCCGCAGCCAAGAAAATCCTGTTTCTTGGCTGAACTTCCGAAAATCATAACTAATTCCAAAAAAATTCAAATGAGGTGATTCCAAAGCTAAATGAAAGATATTTAAGTCCTATTTATAGGAAAAATATGAACCATTATCAAAAATCACCACAAAATTATAGAATTACGCAAAATCTAACACTGCTCCAACACAGAGTCCAATTTCAACATCAAACTTTGGACAATCATTACTCCAAGCACACAAAACGAAATGACATAAATGATATGTCCATTTTGAAGCTTTGAATGTGAACTTTAAGATTAGAAAGCTTCAGAATTTTAAGAGACTATTTGCCCATTCAAAACGTCCAGACCACCTGACTACCCTGTACAAAGTTTTAAGGAACAAAATTTCAATTTTTGTGCAATTGCTTCTAATAGTTCCAAATTCACAACAATTAGCATTCCCACACCAATTTTCACAAGGAATCCATTGGAAACACCAAAATGACCAAATTCAACTCACATTGACATGTTCCACAAGAAACACAACATGTCACTCAATATCTCAATTCAAAACTCACAATGCACTTCCTTTCCATTCAAAGTTCCAAACCAATTCTAATGGCACCAAAACACAAAATGACACCTATTCCAACACATCACACAATCCAATTCTTCCAAACCAAAATCACATGAAAATCAGGGGAAAATTCAAAATTCTCAAAACCTAACCTATGATCACAAGACTTAGCTCAAAATGTGTTATATTCTTACTTCTTCTTCTTCCCAAAGCAAATTCCTTGTTTCTCCAACTTTCAATTTTTCTTAAGTTCTCAAACACCACCTTTCAAAAACCTAGAACCATAGCCATAAAGCCCTCAACACCATGAACAATATTAATGAAGGTGAATTGAGCATACAAGAACAAATCCTTACTTAAACTTGAGCCTTCTTCTTTATCTTTTCTTTAAACTTTGGACGAAAATAGAGATGAGAGGAGAGATGAGATGATGATGAATGAATCTGAATTTTTGATGCAATAAGGCCCTTAGGCTGACCTTGAAATGGAAGAGGGAAGAGAGAGTTGCAATTGTTGACTTGTCAAAAGGGGTGTGAGATGATGCCAAATGTCAACATCTTGAGGCATCTTCCTTAGACTTACTTGAACATGCACACACACAATTCCACCTTCTTGATCTCATAATAATCAATCCTATCCATTGATCTTCAAGTTACCAATGAGTTTTCTCTTTGGTAACTGACCAATTGGTCGATAACTTTCCCACTTTGCCCCTAATTATCACAATGCTTACCAAACCACCACCAAACACATTTATCTCATTTATGCCACTCAACATGTGCCCTCCCTACCATTAGGGTTCATTTCAAGCTTCATCACACAATTAGGCTTAAACACAGGGTTAAGCACTGATCAAAACACATTTGAATCAAAATTCACATCATATTCTTCAAAAGTGTTTGTTTGATAATAATTACATCAGTTTTGAAGTATTTGGCCCTTAATCACAATTTGGGATATTACACCTCATGCTCAGCAGCCTCAATGTATGGAAGAGAACTCAACTTGCTCACCATGATTTCTTCTTTACCCTTGATTATTACTATCTTCCCACTATCAATGAGCTTTACTTCTAGTGTAAGGTAAAAGGTACTACCCCAGCTGAGTCTATTCATGGCGTCCTCAAAAGCATAGAGCAGGATGGGTCAATGTTCATAAGTTAAAAGTCTACTGTGAATGAAGTTAGTCCAATCTGTAAAGGAAAGCAGACCGTTCCCAACACTTCTCTCTGAGTACCATCGAACCCTCTAACCACTATGTTACTCTTTTCAACCTCTAACGTCTCTACTGATAATTACTCAAACATAGATAATGGCAAAACATTTAATATTGATCTTCCATCTATCAACACTTTGGCCACAATAAACCCTTTGCCTTTCAGGGTAATGCAGAGGGCTTTATACTGATCAAAGGCTAATTGAACAACTACTTCTCTTGAAAATGAGATGGTAGAGAACGCCTTAGCCACATTCATAATGCTTGCCACCTTTTCTGGGATCACACTGGACTACACATATACTTTATCTAGGGCCTTTTGTAGAGTACAACGATGTGGTTCAAAACTCAAGATCAAAGAGAGAATTGAGATCTTGGCTGGAGCTTTATTCAATTAGTCTACTGTGCTATATTCACTCTGCTTCATGATTTGAACGAATTCTTCATCATTTGTTCCCATGTCTTTTAGACTAGAACTTAATGGAATATCAACATTGGCTTGTTTTCCCTTCTTTGACGTTCCAACAATTTACAGTAGATAAGCTTCCCGCTTCATATAACTTATATTGGGTAAACTATTGTTTTAATTCTGGCCTCAGCTTCCATTACTTACCCTGAGGGATTCTCAATAATACCTTTATACCTCCATGGTACGGTGCAATTACTTTGATATAGAAAAGGGGTCGATACCTTAATAGTCATTGAAGGTTGTTGCAATGGTGTCAAGATGGTAAAAGAGACAATATTGGAATTTCATTTTTCACATGGTTCCTTAAGGAAAAACTTAACATGCCCCTTTTCCACCATGCCCACTTCTTTCTCCTCTCAAGGCGTATAACCTACTGCCTTTAACCAAGCATAGATATCTTCTCCTACTTATAGAGGATCATTAGATAACTCAATTTTATCAACAACATTTACTTGGCTTCATAGCTTAGAAGAGGATTAGCGTTAATATCAGAGTTGTTGTTCCTCTTCAATTGAATGTGATTAGAATCAATTAAGTCTAATACATTCCTCTTAAATGTTGCACAATCATCTATTAGGTGCCCCGGGGTGCCCATATGGTATTCACATCGGGCATTGTAGTCATACCAAGCAGGGTACGACAGTTGAAGCTATTTGTAAGTACGTGGCCCTAACAATTGAGATTCTAAAAGTTGGCAATATAGCTCAGTATTTGTCATGCCAAAATCTTGTCATTGGCAATTATCTCGTAGCTGCCAATTCCTTCATCCACAGCTTGACCTTGCCTATTTGGTGTTGAATCATTCTTCATCTTTTGAAACCAATCATTAGCATCTTCCTTCTTCTTCTTCTTGTTCCCCCTTTTGATGTTGCTCTCGCTTTGAGGAATCTTGCCATCGCGTAGGTCAGTGTTGATTCAATCACCAATCTCAATCAAATTGGAAAAGTCAGTGATGTGCATCCCAACCATGTAGATATAGTAAGGTTCCTACAAAGTATAAATGAAATAAGAACTGAGCTCAGATGATATAAGAGGAGGTTGAACTTGTGCTATGACTGTCCTTTATTTTTTGGCATAATCTTTGAAAGCTTCAGTGGCTTTCTTGCTCATTGACTTTAGTTGTTCCCTGGTGAGGCGTGTCAAGATCGAACCTGTATTGTTTCATGAATACATCAGTCAAATCTCTCTATTTCTTGATCTTTGTTTGATCAAGTTGCATGTACCATTCTAGTGCTGGCCCTTTCAAGCTCTCATAGAAGAAGAGTAGCAAAAAGTTTTCATCCTACGACCATACAAGAAACTTGGTGTAATAAGCCTTAAGATGGTATATCAAATTTCCTATACCATTATACTTGTCGAAGTCCGACATCTTGAATTTCATGGGAATCTAGACATGTGGTGTCAAGCATAAATCCTTTAGATCAAGTAAACCCCAAGTTTTTTATCCTTAGAGGGCTTTTAGTTGATCTTTTACTTCACTTAACACTTCCTTCCATTCCTCTTTTTTAGTAGATAGGGAGGGAATATTGAAAGTGTATGTTAAATCTTTACCTGGTTGTTCCTCTTTAGTGCTCAGAATTCGAGGATTCTATTTATTTTGAGGCTCTTCTATCATTTTTTTCTTTCTTGCCATTTTTTGGTATATTTATCTCATTATTTTTTAATGGATTGGATGTTCCTCACTCTTTCTCATTATTATGGGCTTGAAGAGCTATAGTCAAGGTGGAAATCATTTCTTTCAAATCTACCATTTGTGCCTCTATATGAGACATCTGATAATTCAGATTAGATTTGACTTTCCTGGTATAAGTTTCCATCTGATGACTAAGTGAGCGCATGTTGTATGAACACATATGGGGTACCTGGTTAGAACGTTTAAATAGAGCAATATTGTAATATCCTGGAGATAATCAAGGGATAATAACTTCAAATGATGTAATTAATGATAATTAAGCATATTTGAAGTATATATTGTGTAATGTGATATCAAGATCATTAGTGATGATTTAATGAGTAATGTATTAATCAGGGGTAAAACGGTAAATTTACCGAGCGATTGGTCAGTTACTGGAGAGAAAACTCTTTAGTAATCAAGATCAATGGATGAGATTGAATGAACAAGAGATGTGATCTTATGCATGTGAGTCTAGGTGAGCTCATGTAAGGGAAGAGGGGGATGGTGACAAGTGGCTAAATGAGAACCATTGGATGAGTCAAAATATTCAAACTCTTCTCTCTCCCTCTCAAGTCAGTTATGAGTGCATGGGAATAAGGAAAGAAGCTAATCATCATCATTCTCTCTCTATGCTCTCCATTTCCAGCGAACAAAGCAAGAAAGAGGAATTAAGGGCTTGAATTTTGTCAAGGTAAATGGTCCTATATGCTTAGCTACCTTTCATTAATGTTGACCAAGAGGTTGAGAGCTTGGTTTCTATGATTTCAGAATTTCCATTGGTGGTGTTTGATTGTGGGACAAATATGAAAGTTGGTGGAATCAAGGTGTTGATTTCAGCAAGTTGTAGAGGTAGGCTTGTAATGCATTTTGATATATATGTCAAGATGTTTGCCTAATCAATGAAAATTCTAGAAATTTGACCTAATTATGATGTTAATTAAAGGTTAGGCTTTGATTAGTGAGTCACTGTTCATTTGGTCAGTTTTGACATTTGGGAGTGATTAGAAGTTGATTTGAAGTGGAATAAGGGAAATGTGTTAAGTTGTGGTTTTGGTGGATTTATGGTTTAGAGATGTGAATTTGTTGTTGAGTGGAAATTTGGGTTGTTTTTGGTTGCCAATGGGTTCCTTATGTTGAAACAAGGGAGAATGAGCCTTGACACAAGTTTTAGAACCATTGGAGTTCATTTGGGTGAATTCTGGAGAAGTTTATCAGTTGCTGCGTTTTTGGGGATTCTGATAGGATCTCTCGAGTGAGAAGGGTCTCACTCGAGCACAAGATGAACATGCTCGAGTGAGCATGTGTGTGCTCGAGTGAGGGTGCATAAAACACTGGGGGGTGAGCGTTGCAAGTTATCACTCGTGGGCAGTTTGCCAAGAGTGCGCTGGCACTCGCGAGCATTGGGAGATCACTCGAGCACTGGAGTTTGTGCTCGAGTGAATCTGTTGCCTGGGAGTTGGGTTGGTCTCGGGTGGACACTCACTGGACCTCATTTCCTTGTGCTCGAGAGCACTGAGGATCAGTGCTCGAGCACAGGTGTTTGTGCTCGAGTGAAGGTAGAGGAAGATGTGGAGAGATGCTCTCGGGTTGTCACTCGCAGGCCTCACTTCCGTGGTGCTCGAGTGCTTCTGAGATCTCTGCTCGAGCACAGCCTCTTGTGCTCGAGTGAGAGTGTAGAATTGTCGCGGGAGTTGCTCTCGGGTAAGCACTTCCTGCGTCTCACTCGCGTGTGCTCGAGTGAGAATGGGGGGTCATGCTCGAGCACGGCCGTCTGTGCTCGAGTGAGGGGACCCAAAAATCAGTGTTTAGCTTTCTTAAGAGGGATCTTTGGGGATAGGTATCCCAACCCTTTAGGCATATGTTTAGGCATTTAATGGCCATCTAAAGAGTCCCAATGAATACCAACTTAGAGTGTTATTGAATTAAGAACTTGGAAAAGAGATTAACTTAATGTCCCTATTTGATTATAGGATTTGACATCTGCTATTCTCGTGAGCCTACTATGCCAGCAACCGTCAGGAAAGGATCAGGTAGTGACTTTTCTTTCGTACCATTTATGATGCATTGCATATGTGTGATATCGTTGATTGAGGATGGATTCGTATGCTGTGATCTTTGTGGATTTGTGTTAGCACTGTCATTCCGATAGTCCCTGAGTAGCTAACAACGGTTCGGGTTTAGGCAGTGTGCCTTCCCGGCGGAGAAAGGGGATGAGGATGAAGTGTGATATATGTGATATGTGAGCCGAAAGGCTATTTGTGAGGCCGACGGGCCATTTGCGAGAGCCGGATAGCTGTATGAGCTATAAGGCTATATTTATGCACTGCCACGCCAATAGTCCCTGAGTAGCTAGCAACGGTTCGGGTTAGGACTGTGTGCCTTCCCGGCGGAGAAAGGGGATGAGGGTGGAGTGTGATATGTGCTGCTGCTGTATGATGATTTGCTTACATGTTGTGTGCTTATATGTGGTATAAATGTTTTGTTACTACTGGGATTCTTTTGAATCCCATTCTTTCCTTGAACTAACCTTTCAGACAGGGCGAGTGGCTCCAAGGAGAAGCGCGTGACCAGGAGCAAGTAGAGTTCCGTAGGGACATTTATTTTGGACATGTTGGTTAGACCGTTTAATTGGGGATTACTGTATAACGTTGAGTTGTAAATGGTTTGAATACTTGAACCTGTAATTCCCTCATCAGGATTTGAAACTATATATATGTAGTTGAACCCGGGGGTTGCCGGGATTTTGGTTTCACACTCTGTCATACATAAATGTAGATAAACTGCACAGGTGATTATAATCGATAATTGTACTTGAGACCGGAAGAGGAATAAAGTTTTGAAAATTTTGTAAAGTCCCTACTACTAAAGGGAACATTTTATGGGTTTTGAATTATTTGACGGTCTCTGATTTAATTTAATTACCTAATATCGAATTATAATTACGAGATTAAAGGCAGGGTGTTACAAATATTGTATCACCTGCTTAGAAAGGAACAAAATTTCATTAGTTTATTTGAACTCACATTTCAAGTAGGTATAGTGAGTTATCCACAATATATTAGGATAAAGGTCTTCTGGCATAAGTATTCTCTAGTTCCTTAGGGAATTTATTATTCTACAGGGAGAACTAGAGTTGTTCATTAGATAGGAGGGACCTTGAGTCCCATCCTAACCAGGATCTTGTTATTGAAGAATGCTGAGTTGGCACATAGTCTTCCAGAACAAGTGTCCTCTAGCCTCCTCAGAGAATCCATTATTCTACAAGGAGAACTAGAGTTTATCATTAGATAAGGGGACCTTAAATCCTATCCTAGCCCAAAATCTTGTTATTGATCGTAGAGATAAGTACGCAAAAAATTATAGTAAATGAAGTGAGATATACTTTTATTTGATAATGTCAAAATTTAGTTACAAGTTTGAGTTCCTCTATTGTTTGATTACATAAGTTGAAAAATTCAACAATCTCTACTAGTAGATTTGAAGGAATAATCATGCTTTCAGCGTGCTTGAATGTGCTAGCAAATTCAGGGATCCTGGTGTTAGCAAATTTTATTAAGTTACCATACCTCTTGACCTATTCTTCTGTCACAACAACTTGTCCATGGTAGAGGAGTTCCCAGTTGGCTAAAACTTTCCTTTCATGATTCAGCTTGTCCACGAGGCTTTGGATAGTTTTAGCACTACTGGCTCTTATAGCAACTAATTCACCCTTCTTGCTTTCTAAGAGTTGAGAAAGAATATCAAATTTCCCTTGGAATTTTTTAAGGGGACATTGTCTTGTAATTTCTCTTTGAGAAACTTTTTTTCTGTAGTCATCTTCAATAGTCGAACTCTATTGTTCTTTATTCGCCTGTCATTTTCTTGTATTGCCTTTTTTAAGCTTTTGTTTTCTTCTTCCAACTTCATGATTCTTGATCGTTCTTCTAAATATCTTCTCTTTTTCTTTTCTATCAATTTTTCTTGGAGGGATGTGCATTTGTCCTCTAGCTGACTCATTTTGAGATTCCATCACATACAGCTCCTCTAGTTCCTTTTTTCTTATTTCTAGGTACCTTGTCAATTCTTTGTTTACTTGGGAATTGTTTCCTAATAAAGGATCTTGGGAAGAATAAGATGGATTGGCTCCTTTAATTCTATCCTTGAGCCAATCCTTATAGCTTGAAGTTGCACTTATTTCTTGCTTCCCCAGCTTAGCCTTTCCCTTGTATGCTATCTTGCTCCCAGCTTCTTTGATTTCTTAACATAAGTCCCTCATGCCCTTTTCTTTGTACAAGAAGTGCATGGCTTGCACTTCTTCCTAAGAGGGAGCCTTTTGCCAAAAATGCTAATTGCCTTAATGCTAAAGAAGGTTGTAATTAAGACATCCTCTTGGTCCTATGAGAGGAACATTAGAAAAGTCCCCGCAGTGATAGATAATCTCTTCTTCCTTCCACCATACTATTTTCTATAAGAGGGAATCTTTTGTTAACTACGAGATCTCTTTCCTCCAATCATTTTTATTTAATTGAAGATGATTGAAAGCCATAAGTGGATTAGTATACTTGTCATGCCTTTCCTGGAAGTACTTCTTCTTTCCAAACACATGACTCAACATCCATACCTCAAGTAATGCAAGACAATATTTTATTCGACCTTCCTTCTTTAGGTGGCACTAAGATAACGACATATAGGTTTCCGTTAAGATTGCAGTGTTGATTTGGTAATATTCAACCGATTGAAAGACACTGATAGCTCCAAAGTCAATTATTCCTATTGTTGAAGGAAAAAGGATCATGCCATAAATAGCAAAGGCAAAGGCCCTGCAAAACCTCTCTCAATCTTTATTCTTCACTAATCTTGTTAAACGAGCTTCTACTATGGTCCTTTTAATCCCCTTGACTTGTTCGGTGCCTACAATCTGTACTTCCTTCATGTGAACCCCCAACAGCTTTACTATTCCCCCTGAGAAGGTAGCCAGTCTGGATAATGGTAGATCTTCTAGTTCCTTTTAATCAGCATCCTAAGGATTTCCCCATATTCTTCAAGGGTTAGGGCTAGTTGAAAATCAGAAAAAATGAAGCATCTTAAATAAGCATCCCAATACTGGCCCAACTCTAGATAGCATCAGTATGCACAACATATGTAACAAATCAATGATATTTCCATATTTCTTCATGAAGCCCAATTTGACTTAACCTTGAATGTAGCAACTTAATCAAATTAGGCTTTCAAGTGGTTTTACTCCTACAGTCAGTCTGATGCCGTTCCCTCTATACACCTTTCCTGTAGGAACTTGATTTAAACCTTGTTTTTGTGCCATTTAACCTTTTTGCCAAATTTTCAGTTGTTGATAACTTGCTTGCCGTTCATTAAAGAAAAGAGAAGGGAAGAGTGAAAAAGTGTTTCCAAAGCACGCTATGCAAATTATTACATATGCTTTCTAGCCTTGATATGGGTGATGGGCATTAAGAAAAAGAACTTCACCTCCTCAAGAGATCCATTACCTTATAGGGAGGATGACGTGCCCATTAACCTATGAACGGCCTAAGCTATTATGCAGCTAAGGGTTTTGTAAAATGATTATTATGTCTAAGACCCATATCAAAATGAAGTTAAAATACCTATAAGCGATGTAATGATACCTCATGAGTCCTAAAGGATTATCTCTTATTGAGTTATTTTCAAACATGATTGATGTGATGAGCTCATAGTCTTTTAGGGTCATAGACCCTTGGACTAAGGTTGGCTATCTAATGCAGACACCATCCTTGTGATGTATCTTTATGTAGAGTGATGCTAGATACATACTCAGGTGAAGCAACTGTTATCCACTTAATCCTAGGGGTTTCATTGATTATGTATGGATGACAATAAAGATTGTTAACAATAAATAAGTATATGCCCTCCAATGTCCTATTTTAGGAATAACCCTAGGTTAGGGGCATCTATCCTGAGAAAGGCAAGTACTAATTAACTAGGTAGGTCAATAATTTCCACTAATAGGTGCAATGGTTTCAAGGTGGTTTTAATTCTCATAAATAAAGGTCTCCTAACTACCTACATCATAAAGATGAAGACTCTATTCGATGAAATTGACCTTCAGGGGGTTCTAAAATTCCCATAAGGATAAAGCTTGTCAAATGAGTAATAGCTAGGATGAAGTCTTCATAGTCCCCTCAGGGGGTTCTGAAAACCCCATAGGGAGACCACTAGAAACCTCCACTCATATAAGGAACTCATAGACCCTAGTATAGGGCCCAAAATGTGTGTGATGAGATAGTGTATGTTTTCAATGTGTATGGAGAGCATACCAACCTATGACCTAAGTTCTACCCAACCCTTATCTGCTAAGCAGATCACAAGACAAATAGAGAAAAAGAATAAACAAATAAATGTAAAAATAATAAAAACAAATAATCACACAAAAAATAAAATAAATAAAGAAAAGGGTAATTAGAATAAAATTCAGACCACATTATTTTTAAACATTTAACTTAAATATGATTGACTCTCAAACTTCCAAAGTGGAGTCGATAAGCTGTAGTGCCCGAAATTTAGAAAACATGGAGCCACCACCAAAATTTTTAAAAAGGAGAATTTTAGAAACCTTTTTAAAAATAGAAACTAGCCTACAAAAACTAGTTAGGATTCATGAGTCGATTGTGCATGGGGAAGGTGTTAGGCACCCCACAACACCCAAGCATAAGAATGGTTACTCTAAATTAATTATCTAAAAACAATATGGCCTTTTAAAATTTCATCATAATTACCCAAAAATAAAATATTTTCAAGATGAAAAAATAAGATTAATTATTTATATTGTTGGACTTGACTAGGATGAAAACCTAGGGCCTACGTACCCTTTAGAGGGATCAAAGCCCACGTAGTTTCGTTAGGGGTAGAAGGCGTGGTGCTTGGCTGGTGTCTTTTAGGAAAATTTTATTTAATTTATTTGAAAAAATAATTTTTTGTTTGGTTCATATTTTTTAAAAATTTATGAAATAAATTTCTTTATTTTTCATGAAAAAAAGTTTTTCCATTTTATTTTCATTTATAAAAATGTGTTAATATTTTTACTTTTTTGAAAGAGAACCTAGGAAAGGTATAAAGAAAAAAAATAGCACAAGTTAAAAGAATGGGAAGCCAAAAATGAGGAGACTTGTGCATACCTTTTATCCTTGCATGCTTATGACTTGTAAGCTACATAAGGAATCAAAGTAAGGGGATAAAAAGGAACATAGAAGAAATATATGGCCATATGCAATAAGCAAACTCACCCCTTAATTCATATCCATCAAAATGAAAATTATCGTGTCATGTAATAAAGATAAAGAGGCTATTGCTTAATCATGATCTCACTGATTTGGGACTCCAAGAAACACATGATAGATCATTTATGATATAAGACACAAACACACACAGCTTTTTGCTCCTTCAATTGTTCACAAGAAAAGAATGTTAAAGGGCAAAAACGTGGAGCAATAAAATAAAATAGATGAAGGTGCAACCAATATATTCATCATGTAATACAAGCATTCAATAGTCATCAAAATGCAAACAAGACACCTTAAGAAGTACACGTGGCCCACAAGCATAACTTTAGTCAACAAACCATTATTTTAGAAAACAAATGTTGCTGGGTGAGAAGAGGATAGAGAAAGGAACAAAAATAATATAAGCAAGGAGTACCAAGAGGTAATATACTTGTAGAGATCTGCCTAATATTTTAGTAAGAATGCCTCCATCTCTATGTAGAGAAGTTCATTGGCTTGGCAAAGAATCTCCTTCTAAACAAAGATGAAATAACTCTCTCAATAAATACCCTTCCCCATGCAAATTATGCTGGAGTAATGAAATGAGAAAATCATATTAGCTCCCTACCTTGCCTTTCTTTTCTCCCAAAATTCTTCTCAAATTCTTGTGTGTCTTGCTTCAATCCTTGCTCCCTTATTTATAGTCTCAAGGTAGGGCTTTCTTAATAAATGCTCTTTCTAACTTGACCCAATCATCATCAATGATTTTTTTAAATTTTTGTTTTTTTTTGTATTTTCTATTAATAAAACTTCCTGGCTTAACCTAATCACCATCAATGGAGATTTTTTCTTAATTTTTGTTTTTATTTTTTTGTATTTTCTTTTAATAAAACTTTCTAACTTGAGCTGATGAAGGCTTTCCTTACCCCTTATGAGTTTTCCTATACGGATATTCATGTTTTTTCCACCCAGCTATTACTTTCCTATCTTAATTGTTGAAGAGACACAAGGCATATGTGAACACACATGTTATGAGATATATAGGTCAAGAATGCAATTGATTCTAGCCATAAAGCCTACAAAATCTTGATCTATCTTAAATTGTATGGCTGCTCGATATACGAAGAAACTCTCACATTGAAGAGCTAGGACTAATCATAATATTGAATTTTAGAGGTTTTAACTTGGTGCCACTTGTTAAATATGAAAATAGGAAAGGAACTTTTGATCAAAGCAATAATGGGTTTTCCCAAAAAAAACATAATTTCACAAAAGCAATTTAATATGTCACCTTGAATGCTTTATCATGTTGTGACTTCACAAATGTTGTAGGTATTCACTTTGGTCATGTATGACTCTTCGTACAATTAAACTAGTTTATTCATCACATCCCTATTGATCTTTTTTAAGTAACGTTTAGAGATATTGTATTTCCAAAAAAGGAGGTATTTGCTTAGGGATCCACATCTACTGAAGTCACTTCAAAAAAGATCAATACGTTATGAACCTTCAGTCAAAGCAATGGGATGATAACTTCTAGTAACAGGAAAGGAACCTTCAATTAGAGCAATAATGGGTTTTCCAAAATAAAAATAAAACTTCACAAAAGTAATTTAATGTTACCTTGGATGCTTCATGCGTCTTGATACAACTGAACTAGTTTATTCATCACATTCATATTGATCTTATGGAAGTAACTTATGTAGATATATATATATATATATATGGATACTTCCAAAAGAGAGATTTTTGCTTAGGAATCCATATCTCCAAAAGTTACTTTCAAGAGAATAATTGGGTAGGAACTGTAAATCAAAGCAATGGGTTGATAACTTCCTATAACATGAAAGGAACCTTAGATCAAAGCAATACTAGGTTTACCAAAAAAAAAACATAAATTCACCTTGGATGCTTTATCACATTGTGACTTCACAAAGGCATCCCAATTGACTAGGTTGAACCTTGCAAGGGTCAAGTGTATACCTAGCTAGGGTTCAGAGAAAAATCGAGTTAGGGCAAGTGAAAGTAACTCACGTGGCAGTCTCTGAGACAAGGGTCAAATGTATTCACTAGCACGACTATTGCTGAGAAGTCAGACAAGGCTTTTTATGGTGGGGTTCAACTAAAAATGAATCTCGACAGCTGGAAAACACAACAAGAGTCGTAGGGTTACAATGTTGGTGGGTTCATCGTTCGAACGGACTAAGTGTTAAGTGTATTCTATTTCATACATTTAAATAAAGAGGAATGGTAGGGTTTTTTTGGGTTATCATGCTTAAGACTTTATACATCACGGTTTGTTTGTAAGAACTGTTATTTATTAGTTTATATTTATAAGGGTTCTTTGAAAATAATCGTGAGCTATGTTATATTTTTTTTTAATTTTTTTGAGCTTATAGTGTCTAGATAATTACATTTTTAAATGTTGTCAAAAAAAGAATCACCCTGTGATAGATTATATAAGGTATGCTACGAATTTTGGAACTTTTATTTCCTTCAATTTGAATGAATCAAATGTTTTGTAAATTCACAGCATACCTCACATCATCACGCTATTAGCCACCAGAGGAGTGGTGTCACACTTTCTTTTTACAATGCATTTAGCGGGCTTAAATAGAAAATGACTCTAAACTAGAGACCTAAAGTCAATTATAAACAATTAAGATTCTATCTTCAATATAGGGTTCAAACCCGCATTTGGATGGGGTTTTCAAAAAAAATTTGAAATATTTTCATATTGGCCTCAAACTGGTTTGCAGTCTAATTTCAACCCATTCATTTTCATTCCATTTCTTAATATCAAAGTGTTACTTAAAGTGTTCTTTGATGAAACTTAATTTAAGCTCATTTACTAATAGGCCCTAGGTGGACGACCATCCACTACCGGTTTGGTTGTCACTATACATCACCCATATTTAGGGTTACAGTCAAAATATCATTACTATTGCCAATACTCAACTGACTTCAGTTACATACATGTTATATACAAATTCCCAAAATATAGATAACCAATGGGATAAAATTCCTAAACTATAGTCCTTCACTCATTCGTTATTGCCTTCTTTCCCTTTGAGCTACCTGCCCAAGCTGAAAATTGGTTTTTTTGAAAAATATGGTGAAATTCAAAAGAATCCTATAGTAAAAAGTATCACCTCATATGAAATGCATATATAAGACATGTCATGTCAACCAAGGTTACTATACAAGCTGCATGTTCAAACATTCAGAGATAATTCACAATAAGCATATATACAGTAATACTAGATATGCAAATAGCATAAAATTCTAAATTTCAATATACGTACAAGCACCAATACCAGATATGCAAGAAGCATAAAGTTGGGTAAATACAAGGACAACCGTCTTTAGCCATAGCACTAGGAAATTCTACTAGTCTTGAGCCCTTCTCATCTGAATGCTTTAAAAATTCACGATGGTACAAGCATGCATATAACATATCGCATAATATGTGAGGGATAAGTTACTACCTGACAATTTTTCCAAACCTTTGACTTCGATTATCATTCCTCGGTTGTCCTCGGTAAATGTCAAATCCTATAGATTATAATTTACGAATGAGTTATTACTTATCCAAATTCTTTGATTACTTAAGACACTTAGTTGGTTATCATTTGGGTTAGTGCTTAGGTCCAATTAAGTAGTTAATGTGGTTACACTAGGCCCAAGTACTAGTCTTTACCCTTAAACTTCACACTTACTACTTTTGGCCCAAAGCTCATTAAATTCGCATGGACTAAAAGCTGGCAGAATTTTTCACTTAACTTTGAAAAATCATGACTAATTCTACAAAACTTCAATTAAGGTGGTTCAAAGATCTATGTGGCCCTTACTAAGTCCATTTTAAATAAAAAATGATTACTTCTGCAATTCACAAGCACAAAATCCCAGATTTCACAATTATTCACTTCTATCACAGGTAGCTTCCATAATCATTAGCAAACTTTAAAAATTTGTATCACCCAATGCACTTGTCCAAATGACACATATTATATATCATTTTAAAGATTCTTATAATTCTAGAAAATGTTGTGGCCATTGGATTTCATTTGGCCAGACACAATCACGTCAAAATCAGTATGCCACAGAACAACTTCCAGATTCAATGCCCAATTTTCAAAAATCATAATTAATTATAGAAAACTCCAAATTGACTGATTCTAAGTACATTGTAAACATATTTAAGTCTAATTTCAAATAAAAATATCATTTTCTAGAAAATCAGCCACAAATTTTCCAGAAATTCATCAAGCCTTAACTGTTTCAGAATTGGTTCCAGAAACAGAGTCCAACTTTGAAAAATCATAACTTTAAATCCACTTATCCAAAAATTACATTCTACCTATCAAAATGAAGCTCAAGATGTCGACTTCTTTTACGGAAATTTTCATAGCGTTTGGACCAGGTTTGGCCACTCAAAAACATGACAAAACATTACTGCCTCTAGAAAACAAATTTTGGCAGCACTACTCTTAAGTTCCAAATTTGAGATTTCTCATTTCTAAACCTTGTTTAACACCATTTACAAGACCCAACCACCACAAACTCTAAGAATAACCATATAACTAAAAATTAGGGCAAAAATACCCATTCCAAAAGGCTCAACCAAATCACACAATACTTAGTTCAAATAAAAGCTCTTACTCACCTCTTGCTTCTTCTAGGCTTTATTCTTTGATTCAACTACTTTGGTCTTGATAAATGCCTCAAAACACCTCCTCTTGAAAAAATAAAACTATAGAAATGAAACTCACATCAAGAGAAACAATGTTTATGAAGACATTTTTGGCTAGAAAGGTGAGTAGGAGGGTGAAAATCTAGAGAAAAGTTCTTACCTACTCTTTGTTCTTCAAGCTTCTTCTCTCTCTCTCTCTTTCTTGTTTATCTGAATTTGGGTGCTACAAATGAGTGAAAATTTTTTATTTATTCACTTATACTCTCTTTCCTTTATATGGCCAAAAATTGTAGGTAGTTGAAAAAAGTGATGAAGTGTCAAATGATGGTGGCTTCTAGCAAAAAGCAAGTTAATTAACCATGGGATAGTCTGGTTAATTAGATGATATTTTCTCTCCCTTATAGGTCCTATCCCAACCAAAATTGCCACTCAAAAAGGAGTGGAATTGTTGACCAATTTCCTCTTGATTCTTGCTTTTTGGGTCATACTTTCCAAGTTAGAAAAATTTGAAGACACTTTGACTTTTCTTCTTCTCTCCTTTCTTTTATCCTTTGCTTTTATTTATTGAATTATCTTGTCATCTATTTTCTTTCCTCATAATACTCTTACTTTTTCAAGAAAAGATCTTGGCCCTTTATTCGTGTTTCCAATTCTAACCTTAAGATCAAATGACAATTGTCTCTTTTGCTCTTGATTATGGCAACATTTATTTAAGGTGCCATTAGCTTTTCTTTCATTCTAATTCCTTCTCATTTTCTTTTTGGATCTAAGTTAAGCTTTATATCATTCTTTCCTTTAAATAAAGGAATTAGGTATTTTCCTCTAGCTATTTGGAACTAAATCCCATACTTTATTTTTCCCAAATTGGTCCCTAAAAGACATTCTATTGCTTAGACATTCTTAGGACTTTTGCAAACTGATGCTTAGTAGTTGGCTTGAGTTAGGCTTAATCTCAAACTTCTGGCCCCAAAATTTGGGATATTACAAGTGACCTGAATCATTTAGGAGCATGTTAGGATCATGTGACCAATCTCATACTCATCAAGAATGCGATTGGCCTTCCTGTTCATACTCGACAAATATTTGGCCAGCCTCCTTACATTATGGTCAATGTATTTTGTATGATACATCATTGCCTCCACTTAAGGGAGTAAAGGATGTGGAGGTGGAGGTGGTGGAGGTTGTGGAAGAGTAGCAAGAGGAGGAGAAGGAGGTGAAGGTTGTAGAGGAAGAGGATGACATTTGGAATTTTAAAACAAGTCTATATCATGGCATTTCATCTTTAGAGAATAGAGGAGGATAGTGAAAAAAATATGAAAAGTATAAGGAAATGGGGAGTTTAAATGGTTTGGAAGTGACAATTTTGAACCATCATAGCGTATGTAGGAAGTTTAAGAGTAGCAGTCGCGCACATTGGTGGGCAATGAATGAGTACTTGGTTCTTGTGCCTAATCATTGGAGAACAAAGAAGCATATTATATAGAGTTATCATCAGCGTGGGTAATGTAATGCCCTAAATTTTGATTAAGGGCTAATGACAATTATTGGGAATGATTTTTGTGAATTAAAGTTGATTTAAGATCCGAATTAATTATTAGAAATGCCCAATACCCTGGATTTTAGCATAATTATATGGCAAAGTAATTATTAGGCTAAAATATGAGGGAAATGGCACATGAAAGAAGAAAAGGGATTTAAAATATGTGTTTTATGGCAATACAAGTGAATGTGCCATAATCACGGGAAAAATTGAAAGAATGCAAAAATTATCGGTCAATTAGTCAATGATTAATGAAGAAATTAATTACTAACTAAAAGAAATGAGGAGTGGGACTAAATCGCTAATAAAGTAGTTAGTGTAACCATGTGGTTACTTATTTGGTGAGAAACAAGGAGATTTGGACACATGTGCAAGCTAATATGATGAGGGAGTAGTTAAGAAAGTCAAATCTTATTATTTTATCATTTCTTTTCTCTCTTTCTTCCCTCATTTTCACTGAAGAGTATGTGCATAGGAAGAGTGTGATCATTTTATCTCCTTACACACTCTCATCTCTCATTTCTCTCTCATTCCTTTCTCCATTTTCAGCAGCCATTGGAGTTCAAGAGAGAGGAAGAAAGCTTAGGAACAAGTGAGTTATTCCTTTAGATGAACTCCTATGCCAAAACTCTCTTCTTTAATCTTGTTCCTTACATTGAGAGCTTCGATTCTATGGTTTTAAATTTTCCATTGGAGGAGTTTTGTGCCCTCAAGAAAATCTAGAGGTTGGAGAAGCAAGGAACAAGCTTGGGAAAGTTTTGAGGTGAGTAAGATGAATCTTTCTATATAAGTTTTATGGCATTTGGTTGAGCCTTAAATTTCTAGGATTTTTTACCTATTTTTTGAAAATTAAGGTCTTAGTGAGTTTGGCATGATGTGGTCATGGAAATGGTGCCTTATGGTGTGTCTTGGATAGATAGAATTAAATTGAACTTGAAATGTGAAGTTTGAAGTTTTGAGGTTGTGTTAATTGTAGCCCTTAAATAGAACATATAGATGAAGTGAGAATTTAGTTGTTTTTACATTTCCATTGGATCCCATGTGAAAAATTGTGTGGGAGTAGTGTTGGATGTGAATTTTGGAACCATTAGAAACACACATTGAAAATTGGAAAGTTATGTCAAGTGAAACTCTGTGCTAGGCAGTTGTTTTGCATAGATGTTTTAAAATGGAAAATAATGTCAAAAAATTATGAAACTATCTAGTCTAATAGAGCACATGCTAAGCTTCAAAACGGATACTTTATGGGTGTCATTTTGAGGTGTATGCTAAAAGTTATGAATTTCCAAAGTTAGATGTTAAAACTGGGATCAATTCTGTAACAACAATGAGATTTGTGCAATTCTATATTTTAGTGATTATAGTCAATGGTGATTCATATTTTTCCTATAAAGAAGACTTGAATAGATTTCCATTGGCTTTGGAATCATCCCATTTTGATTTTTCTAGAATTATTTATGATGTTTCGAAGTTTAGCCAAGAAACAGAAAATTTCCTTGGCTGCAGCCCAAAACTTTCTGGGCAGTCCTTGGCTGCAGCCAGAAGATGTTGGTTACAGCCAAAAACTTTCTATGCTGTTTTTAGCCGCGGCTAGAGATTTCTTGGCCTCGGCCAACCCCTGTTTTCAGCACTTTGTGATTTTAAAAAATAGTTTCTAACCTAGTACTTCCTAATCCTTTTAGGCTATTGTTAGAGACTTTCATAGCTACCCAAGGGACTTTAATGATAACCAAATCTAAGTGTTTAGAAGTCATTTGAGTATTGGGATAAGTGACAACTCTTCATCCTTGATTATGGTTCTAGGATTTGATATTTACTTTGCCTACGAGAGACCATTGCTAGAGCAAGCACGGAAGACCAAGGTAGTGACCTTTCTCTTATGTTGTGTATGATACATTGTATACATGACTTATCATTGAATTGTCATTATGAAATATGTCATATGAAACTTTGCCATTGTGAAATGTGTGGATGTGAAATATGCCTTCGTGCATTGCAGCGTGAGCAATTGTAGGGGTGATGCACGTCGCACCTACCCCTGTCATTGTAATTGTCGTGGTAATTGCCGTCGTAATTGTCGTTGCTATGTTGTGGTATTGTGAGTTTCCTACTATTGAGAAACATGCTAGTAAGGCTATGTTGTTGTGAAATATGTCATATGGAACCCTGCTGTTGTGAACATGTTGATATGAGATATGCCGTTATGCATTGCAGCGTGAGTAGTCGTGGAAGTGACGCAAGTCACACCACCCCTGCCATTGAAA
Source organism: Inga laurina (assembly GCA_963855925.1). Taxonomy (NCBI): domain Eukaryota; kingdom Viridiplantae; phylum Streptophyta; class Magnoliopsida; order Fabales; family Fabaceae; genus Inga; species Inga laurina. Next base: position 51,301,889 of record OY979708.1, read on the forward strand.
ATTATGTTGTTTTGTTGCTGTGTTATGATTTGCTTACATGCTTTTTAGTTGTGCATACTATAAGTGAAATGTTACTACTAGGATTCTTTAGAATTTCATTCTTTCCATTGACAAACTACAAACAGGGCAAGCGTTTCCAAGGAGAAGCAAGTAATGAAGGGAGGTTGAACTCCAAGCTAGGGGTTTTAATTTTTGGGTAGTTGGTTATCATGCTAATAACTCTTGGATATTTTGTTGGGGATTTGATGAACATGTGGTATATATTGGAATAGTTTCATGTAATCCCCTGTTTGGGAAACTGCAAATGGGCTTTGTGCCTTGTAAACCCTTAGATGAATTTATGGAACCCGAGTGTATCGGGAATTTTTGTAACACTCTGATATGTATGAATGGAATCAAACTGTACAGGCCAATTTTATTCTTGAAATGTGAAGGTGAGACCATGTGAAACAAGTTTTTGAAAAAGTTTTTGAAATCCCTGTTTTGGGGATGAAATTTTTAACAAGTTTCGAATTATCTTCTGGTCTCTAAGTCAACGTAATTTCATAATAGTGAACTTAATCTCAGCCTTTATGAGAAGGGGGTTATAGGGAAGGGGAAAGGTTTTGAGCCACCGTTTGTCCTTTCATGGCAGTTTTTATGTAACAATCATCATTCTTGTGAGATGAAATATAATGGTTACTAATTAGAACTGGTATTTATTTGCATGGCACTCCAATAAGTGATAGGTTTTACTTAATAACCATTACGTATTGCACTTTTTTTTGAAAAAATTTAGTGGTTGCATAATCAACCACCAGTTTACAAACAAAACTAAAAAAAAGGCAATGTAAATAAAAAAAACTAAAATAAAAAGTTATGGAAATGTTTTATGAATCTCATGCATCATGAGATTCTTCCTTCTCTAGTAATTTGTCCACCTTCTGGTTTTAAGAGCAAACAAGAGAAGTGAGCTCCTTCAAGCACTGGTTCATGCGTCCTTGCTCTCGTAGGTAAAATTAGACCATATGATGGAGCTTGTAGGTCATATGGACAAGCCGCCCTTCATGGCTTGTTGGTGGAAAAAGTTGATATTTTGGTTTGTCCCCAGATGATGAAGCAAAAGTTCTCTTGTGTATGTCCATGATTTTGTTGCAGAAGAACAAAAGCTTGCAGTTGGGTACGTGAAGTTGAAATAGAAGTGGAGTCAAGTTTTTGGACGTTTATATAGAGGGGGTTATCAAGCTATCCCGTCCTTTAGTTTTACATATCATTATATTTTATAGTTGGTAACGGTTGTTTTTTAATAACCGTTAGGTGTCAAACCCATCAATATTTCAACATTTATAAGAGTAACAACACACATCTCAGTGGGCAAACAGAAATAGCGTATAAAGTATAAACACTGATATAAAGTACTTGATTATATTACAGGAATCCCTATAGGGTTTAAAACAAAATATATCCAATATTCAAAATATCAAAAAGATATTACAAATAAACAACACTTTAGCTTGCATGGGACCAAAATTCTCAGTTGTCGGTATCTACATCCTTGTCCTTTAAGCTGCTTCTTCCAGCTGAATAATTCAAATTTTGTGGAAAGGGGTGAGATTCATACAAATCTCAGTAGTAACACACAATCAATCATATAAAATGTGAAAAAAAAACATGCAATGCACCATATAGTGTAACAGAACAATCATATTGCAAAATTAACTGTGCATATTGTTCATAATCAAATGACTATTTGATCCCTATTTGTCTCACAACCTCAATTGGGTCCCAAATGAGCCAGATGGTACTTGTGCTTTTCTCATCAGGTGGTACTTGCGCTTTTACCACACCATATCTAGGTTTTGCAATAAACAATTCATATCATAAAACATGGCAACACAAAGCATATAAACAATTACATAGTATATGAAAGATTGAGTTACTACCTAAATTTCCCTTTCCCTACTTAGCTACCAATCCAATACTCTCGTCTGGCTTAGGTAGATAACAAGTCCTAAAATTTCAAATTTACAATAAATGAGTTATTACTCATTCATGTCTTCTTCTAAGCTCATATAGTTGGTTATCTTGACTCAAAAACATGAAATGACCAAAAAGCCCCTAGGGACCCGTTTCAGTCCCTTTATACTCGATATAATTGTACTTTACCAAAAATTATGACCCAGGCTATTCCTACACAATTTCATGTGTAGAATCCATTTTTTACCTTAGTTTTGACAAATTCACATTCAAATTTCCAAACTGCCCTTGGCAGCCACAAAGCTAGGGCTTTAGGGGTAAAATTGTCATTTCACACCCTAAAGCCTTCAAACTTCATTTTTCACATATTCCCTACACAATTTTCCATTCTAAACACAATGGAATCATCAAATCTATGAAAATCCAGCTCAAACACTAAGAAATTTTCCTAGCCTGAATTCATGAAAATTTAGGGAAAATGAAGTTTCATGTTGTCTTTCCATCAAACACCTTTTTGCCTTAAATCACTTCCTAAACCCTTTAATTACACTTTTCACATGATTAATTAAAATTTAGGCAGCACCTCCCCTTAGAGTTCATGCATCCCAAATCATAAAATCAAGCCAATCAAATCATATAGCCAACTAAATCACCAACAACAACAACTAATCAACAAGTTAAGCAAGGTTTCATAATTACCTTTTGATTTCTTTTCTTCTTCTTCCAAAATCGCCACCTTCTCCTCCTTGTTTCTCTTGATTTTCTTCTTGCTTCATATGATTCCAAGAAGGATTTAAGGTTTAGAAGAGGTTTTCAAGATTTTAGAGACAAGAATGCATGAATTTTTGCTTACAACTTACCTAAGTTTGCTTCTTGATCCCTTGTCTCTTCTCTTTGCTTCTTATGTTCTTCAAACTTGCTCTCTCTCTCTCTCTTTTTGCTCAAGTTGGCCTAAATTATGGTCTCTTGGATGAGCCAAGTAGTTTCATGAAATGTCTCCTTCCACCTCCTTAAAAATATTATTATTTTAATTGAATTTTGCACATGTGTCTTAATATTTTAATGCTTCTTTTTCCACTTGGCTATCAAAGCTTCCTCATGGCATTATTTATGTCCAAATATTCATTTTCCTTCTTCTTTTACTCCCTTGGCCAAAATCGGCCATTAACTATAGGAAAATCAAGAGCCTTCTTGATTATTCAACAAATGACCATTTTGCCCTCATATTTTTCCAATTTTTTGAATTGCACTTTGTCATCCTTCTTTCCTTTTTGTTTTCGGCTGAAATTTTACACAAAGAATTAGGCCAAAACTTGTACTCCTCCCTTCTTCATTTTGGGCTACAATATTAGGCCTTGAAGGGTACGAAATTGCACTTTTATATATTCACTTAGCCAAATTTCATGTAACCTCTATTTTCATTGTTTTGCCATTATTTCAAGTGTACCAAAATTCATCATTTTTCTTCCTTTTAATATCACAAAGATACAAGGGGTTTTGGTGAATAAGATTTAGGATGTTACATTAGCAATTTGAAGTGGTACTCTAATAAGTGACAGGTTTTTATAAACAACCATTTGCAATTGTTACTAGCCTAATGGTTCTTTTTCCTGTGCTATGAGTTACATGACAGTTGTTTCAAGAGAACCATTATTTATCCTCAAATTCATGACAGTTGTTTCAAAAGAACAATATTAGAACCATTGTTTATTTATTTATTTCATGATGGTTTTTCTATAAGAACTATTAGATATTTTCTTTTCTTATTTTACAAAATATTTAAAATGAAAAAACAATAAAATGAAAACAACAAAGAACAGTGGCAAGGAGCTTGATGAATAGATGAGATCAGTAGGCTACCTTTTACCAGAGGAGTTGCTGCGATCATTGTTAAGATCATGACCAATCCCATACCATCAAGTATGAGATCAACCTTCCTGCTCATACTCGAGAGGTACCTAGAAAGCCTCCTCATGGCATAGTCTATGTTTTTTGTATGCCATAATATTGCCTATAGTTAAGGAAGCAGATCATGTGGAGGCAGAGGAGGTGGTGGTAAAGGAAGAGGTAGTGGCGGCAGGGGTGGATGCTAGGGAGGAGAAGCAAGAGGTGGAGGTTGGGGAGAGGAGAAAAGGGTGGTAGAGGATGACGCCGAGAGTTTTCTAGTAAGTCTTCCAGACAGTGTTTCATCTTGATGAATGAGAGAACAAAGAGAAGGATGATGAAGAAAATGTAGGAAAACAAATGAAAATGGGGGGTTTAAATAGACATCTAGAGAAGATGGAAAAAACTGTCATTGCACGTGTTGGAAGTTAAATAGGAAGTAATAAATAGATATCTGATTCTCCTGAAAATCATTAGATAACGAGGAGGCACCCAGAGTCAATGTAGGGAAGATGAAAGTTTTGAAAGCTTTAATTAACACTTAATAAGTTAGAACCATTAAGTATATTGGTGTTATCAAGAATACTTTACAGTTTTTAATTAACAACTATGAATTATTAGTTTATTTTTTTGTTAACTGTTTTTAATATTTAAAAAGCAATAGCGGTATTCATTCATCAATATCACTGTCATCATGATCCTCCTTCTCATTCTCATCTTTGGAGAAGGGAGATGAAGGGTTAGACTGCAAGTTATATTCAACATCATTGTGATGAACTATGTGGTTTAACTACCTGTTCAACTTGTTGGCGTATGCCGTAAGACACATTGTGTGGTAGTCAAGGCTTGCCAATACTTGCATCAAAGCATCCATTTTATGAGGAGGTGAAAGAGGAGGAGGTGTGGTGGAGGAAGGGATGGCGTCAGTAGAGAAGGAGCTCTCCCTGGGAACTTAACATGATGAAGGAGAGAAGAAGGAGGCCGATAAAGAGAAGTAGTAAAAATCACAAGGAATAAGTGAATTTAAATAGATGTTTAACAGATATTATAAAGCTTATGCCTTATGAAGGCCCAACGATGATACATATGAAAGTGTTGGATGACGGTTGTTTCTAAATACTGTTATGTTTTGTCTTCGCTACTATAAGAGGTTGGAAGATGAATCATTTGTAAATATTACATGATGATTTTTTTGTAAGAACCATCATATTTGTCACTAAATAAATGATGTTTATTAACTACAACATTTATTTTTGTGTTTTTATGAATTCCGCCTCTCAATACATGATAGCATGCATATTTAACCATTATGTTTTAGCATTTTATATTGGTGTGCAACCTCTGCCTCAACATACATGATGATTAGTTACTATAGCCATTATTTATTAAGCATTATATTACCCCCTGCCTTTAAACACGTAATTATAATTCGATGACATATAATTAGATCAGATCAGAGACCATTGGATGATTTAAACTCATTTTTAACTTCTTACCTTATAGTAGGATTTTCACAAAAATCTTTCAAAACCTTTTTCCTATCCTGGTCTCAATTTCAATGTTCGAATATAATTACCTGTGCAGTTAATATACATTTATTCATATCAAAGTGTGTAATCAAATTCCCGGCAACTCCCGGGTTCCCTACATACATCAACTAAGTGTTTGTAAGTCTCTCTAGGGGATTACATAACAAAGCTCCATTACAATAATATTTACATCTTAAAATATACAGTAATCCCAACTTTAAAATGGATAACCAACATTTCCAAAATCAAATATACCCCTAAAGGGTCCTAATCGCTCTGGGTTGCTCGCTTCTCTTTTGAGCCACTTGCCCTGTCTAAAATGTTAGTCATTGGAAAGAATGAGATTCGAGAGAATCCCAGTAGTAACAAATCACTCACACAATGCATAAACACAAAGCATGTACATAAATCACAAACAGCAGCAGCAACACAAGATACATGGATTTTACCACAAACGACAGCACTCACGGTTGTATACACATTACGTCATCTCTCACTGTAATTCACAATAACGACAGCTTACGCTATAATCTCGATCATGATAGCTTACACTGTAATCACAATAACGACAGCTTATGCTATAATCTCAATCACGACAGCTTACACTGTAATCACAATAACGATAGCTTACGCTGTAAATGATAGCTTTTGCTGTATAACGACAGCTATCACCAGCTGTAACCGTAGCAGCATCAGAGATCATCACAAAACAGTGATACAACACACATACAGTGCATTACACATAGTATAAGAGAGAGAGTCACTACCTGGTCCTTTCCTGACGTTTTTCGGTACTGTGGGCTCTCGAGGACGGCAAATATCAAATCCTGTAAACCAAGTTAGGGACAACCCATCAATCTCTTTTCCAAGTTCTTAATTCTATAATACTTTAAGTTGGTTATCATTTAAACTCTTTAGGTGACTATTATAGGTCTAAACATATGCCTAAATGGTTGGGAGAAACTACCCCGAAGACCCTCCTTCTTGGAAGAATTTCTGATTTTGGGCTGGCTCACTCGAGTGATAGAAATCTCACTCGAGTGACACCCCTAATTACACTCGAGCACCAGTGAGTGAGACACAGAAAGTGTTTGCCCGAGAGCAAACCTCAAAATATTTCTCACACTCACTCTAGCACAAGAAGCTGTACTTGAGCAATGACCTCAACTGTACCCGAGCACCAAGAAGTGAGGCCCAAAGAGTGACTACCCGAGAGCAACCATAAACTCCCAGGTCTTAAACTGACTCCCTCACTCGAGCATGCCCATGCTCACTCGAGTAGGATCATATCTCACTCGTAAGTCAGGAAGTGTGCTCGCGGTTTCTGCCTGAAGACTTAACTAAAATACCCATAATTTCATAATGCACTTGAGTGAGACCCCTCCTCACTCAAGTGAAGATTATCAGAAGCCAGATCGTAGCAACTGATAAGGTTTTCCAGAATTGACCAATTTGCTATCAATGGTTCTAAAGCTTGTACCAAAACTCATTCTCACTTATTTTAACACAAGGAACCTATTGGTAACCTCAAAACAACCTAATTTCAACTCAACAACACATTCCCATCTCTAGACCACAAGATCACCAAAAACCATAATTTGCCAAACTTCCTTACTCAACCTCAAATCAAACTTAATGACATTATAGCACATCTCAACACCATTTCCTACACATTACCATACCAAACTCTTTCATTATTCAACTCTCATAAAATCAAGGCAAAATTCCAGAATTTACTAAGCTTAACCAAAAATCATAACATATATACCAAAATTCATCAAAAGCTTACCTCTTAAGCTTGCTGAAATCAAAACATTGATTCCACCAACTTTCAAATTTGCTCAACTATCAAACACCACTTTTCAAAATTCTGAAAGCATGGCAAGGAAGCCCCCAACACCATGAACAACTTTAATAGACATAATATAAGCATTTGAAGGCATTTACTTACCTAAAATCAAGCTTTTCTCTTTCTCTTTCTCTTTCTCTTTCTTGGTTAGCTTGGGACGGGAATAGAAGTGAGGAGAGAGATGAGAGAGTGAGAGGATGATGATGAAATTTTCCCTTCACACAAACACACACACCACCGACTTGACAAGGGAAGAGAGAGGGGAAAATCATTTGACTTTTTGACTTCAAATCCAATGGCTCTCATTTGAACACATGGCACAATCTCATCCTTCCTTCTATGAATTCATATAACACATGCACAAGCACTTCCAATTTCTTGATCATAATCCTAACCATTGGTCTCAATTACTAGGGAGTCTTCTCTTTGGTAACTGACCAGTCGATTGGTAAATTTACCATTTTGCCCCTGATTATCACAATGCTTACTAAACCATCACTAAGCACCTTTATATCACATTGCATAATATATACTTGAAAAGTGCTTAATTATCATTAATTACATCACTTTAAAGTTATTAATTCTTGATTACAATTTAGGATATTACACATTATATATGCCTGAATCTATAGTAGTGATATCAAGCTTAGAAGGGGAAAATTTTGAGCTTTTAGGTCCAAGCATCAGAGTAGACCCATCATTAAGGGAAGAAAATTGGTATGGGAGTTGAAATTTGTCAATCAGTTGGGATCCTCCATGGAAAGGTTTTGCATGATCTTAGGCTGACGAATCTGAGGTGAGGAAAGCCAAGAGCTATACAAGATGAAGAATGGGAGAGAATGGGGGGAGAGGATAAGAAGAAGATTTTGACAGGGATTGGAGATATGAGATTTAGATGTTACGGCAATCTAAGATTTTGAGGGAGAAAAAGATTATGCTCTTGGTTTGGGGTTTTTTATTTTTTAAATAATAAAAAATTAATATTAGTGACACAATTTGGATTATTTTTATTTTTTCCAATGCCAACTAGGACATTATTATGGCCAAATCAGCTTCCACATTAGCATTTTTAGCCAAACTAATAATTAACATAATGCAGATAAACGGTAAGTGTAATGCCCCAAAATGTGATTAAGGGCTAATTGTAATATCCCAATTTTTAATTAAGGGCTAATGAGGATTAGTGTGCATATTTATGAATTTAAATGGGAATTATTATGTGTTTTATGGCTATTTTAATTAATACGTCATAATTATTGAAAAATTGGAAGAATGGAATTATTGGGCAATTAGTTGGTGATTAATGGGAAAACTAATTACTAACTATAAGAAAAAGGAGAAGTGTGATTAAATGGTTAATGGAGGGATTAGTGAAGCTAATTGGTGATATATTGTATGAGAACCAATAAGATTTGGACATGTGTCAAGAGTGGGTGAAGAGAGAAGGAGTAAGAAAAGTCAAAATCCCAGATTTTTTTTAATGTTTTTCTCTCCTCCCTCTCTTTCCTTTTCGCTGGCAGCATGGGTTAGAGGGAAAAATAATCATTTTCCCTTCATCTTCAAGCTCTCATATCCCTCTCTCTCACGTTCTCTCTCTTCTCCCTTCTTTGAACACCATTGTTGCAGAAAAAGGGAAGGGAAAAGCTTGGAAAAGAGGTAAGCAAATGCCCTCCATTGCTCAAACTCACTTCATGAATGTTGTTCCTTGGAGTGAGAGCTTCATTTTGGTGTTTATAGTGTGCCCATTGGTCTTGATTTGTGGCCACACGAAATTTTGAGAAGTGGTGAATCAAGAACTCCCTTTGAGAAAGTTGATAAGGTAAGTGAAACCTATCTATCTATCTATGTTTTGTGTCAAATGGATTAGTTTGTAATTTCTGTGGAAATTTGGCCTTGAATCCAAAAATGAGTTCCACTATTGATTTGGTATGTTTTGGCATGAGAATAGTATTTTGGGATGAGTTTAGGATAGATAGATTGATTGGTGATTGGAATTTGATGTTTAGATGAGATTGGAATTTTGATGTTTGTATTGCCCAAAACCAAAGCATGATAAAGGAGTAGGATTTTGGTCATTTTGAGATTTCCATTGTGTTCCTTGTGGAAAATTGTGTGGGAGAAGTGTTGAATATGAATTTTGAACCATTGGGAACTTAGTGTTAAAAGTGGCAAGTTTTGGTTAGTAAGAAACTCTGTTTTGGTAGTGATCTTGCATGGACGTTTTAAAATAGAAAATGGTGTTGGAAAATTATGAAACTTTCTAGTCTTAAAGTTCACATCTCAAGCTTTAAAATGGACATATTTTTTGTGTCATTTCGATTTTTGGGCTAGGAGTTATGACTGTCCAAAGTTTGATGTTAAATATGGGAACAATTCTGGAATAGTGTGAACTTTTCTTGAAATCTGTATTTTTGTGGTGATTTTCAGTAATGACCCATATTTTTCCTATGAAGAGGACTTAAATACCTTTCATTTGGCTTTAGGATCACCTCATTTTTATTTTTCTAGAATTAGTTATGAATTTTCTAAGTTGCCTTAGCTGCAGCGCAAAAGTTTCTGTGCACATTCTGGCCGCAGCCAAAAAATTCTTGGCTACAGCCAGAAACTTTCTGTGCTGTTTCTTGCCGCAGCCAGAGGTTTTTGTGGCAGCAGCCAGCCCCTGTTTTCAGCACCTTGTGATTTTGAAAAGTGGTTTCCAACCCGATGTTTCCCAATCCTTTAGGGCTTTTATTAGAGCCAATTTTAACTATTTAAAGGACATAAATGATAACCAAATCTAAGTATTGTGAAGTCAATTGAGTATTGGAATAGAGAATAACTCTTCGTCCATAATTATAATTATATGATACGATATTTGCCCTCCTCGGGAGAAACCTGCGACAAAGCACGCACGGAACGAACCAGGTAGTGACTTTTCTCTCATGTTGTGTATGATGTTTTGGTATGCATAACTTATCATTGAACTGTGAAATGCATGTACCATGGTCCATTACAGTGCGAGCAGGTCAGCGTGAGCCGTGTAAGGATTGACGTTGGTCATCTCTAGGTCGGCCATTGAACTGCCGTTGTAATCGACATGGAACTTTATGAGTCCGACCCGTGGGGCGACGTTTGTTAATCCAGTCGTGGGCTGTGAGTTTTGAATCTTGCATGTATGGCTTGTGTGATGAAATGCTTTATATGAATCCCAGCTGTGGTGAAATATATTGTGTGGATTGTGTTGTGCAATGCAGCGTGAGCAATCGTAAGGGATGACATGTGCCATACTAACCATTGCCGTTGTAACTGCCGTTGTAGTTGCTTTATGTGGATAATGATTTGATTTCATGCCTTATTATTGTACATACTATGATTGATTTGACACTACGGGGATTCCTTAGAATCTCACTCTCCCAAAAAACCATGTTTTAGATAGGGCAGAAGGATCGAAGGGAAAGCGAGCGACGAAGAGCTAGTAGAGCTCATTGATAGGAGTCTATTTTGGAAAATTTTGGTTATCATTTTGTAAATCATTTGGATATATTTTGTTGGGAATTACATGTATATATTGGATAGTAATTATGTAATCCCCTTGTATGGGAAACTACTTGGGCTTTGTGCCTTGTATAGACCCTGAATTAGTAATCGAACCCTGAGTGTGTCAGGAATTTGCATTATACTCTTATAATTGTGAATGAAATCAACCTGTACAGGCCATTTAGTATTGAAATATGATTATGAGACCGTCACAAACAGGTTTTGTAAAAGTTTTTGTAAGCCATGATTTTGGGAAGTTTGATTTTGTTTAAGTCCCAAAATCATCTAAGGTCTCTAATTCTACATCAATTATGTGTTTATGAACTAAATATTGGCCTTAAGTATGAAGGGGGTTACACTAATGACTTCAAAAGTGAATGTAATTATTGATAAACAAACACGTTTGGAGAATGTGATTTGAATTGTGATCCGAATGCGTAATAATTAGTGCCTAAACCCTATATTTAAGTTCAATTATGGATTAATTTCTAAATTAAATTAAATTAGAGGGAGGGCACATGGTAAGGTGCAATGGAATGACAAAATCTGTTTGGTGGTGATTTAGTAGGAATTCTCATAATCAGGGGTGAAGTGGGAAAAAGAAAAGTTACCGATCAATTAGTCAGCAACCGAAGAGGGAACTTATTAGTAACATAAAGATCAAGAAGTGTGACAATTGTCTAAGTGTTATAGAGGGAATTATCCCATGTTTTCATGTGCATGGAAAGAGTTGAGAGGAGGCTTAAGATCTTGACATTTGGTAGCATTTGAGCCATGGGATCATGGTCAAAGTGTAAACACTAATTCTCTTCCCTCTTCCCTCATTAATTTCATCCAAAAAGGAGTGTGAGAGACCAAAAATATGCATCACCATCTTCAGCCATCTTTTTCTCTCTAAGACTCCATTTTTACCAAGTGAAGGAAGGAAAGAGAAAAGAAAAGGTGAGTTTATAACCCTAGAGATGACCTTGTATGCTCAAATGCTCTTCTTAAATGTTATTCATGTTGATGAGAGCTTCATCTCTATGGTTTTAGATTTTTGAAAGGTGTTTGAGAGCTTGAGAAAATTTGAAAGTAGTGGAATCAAGAAACAAGCTTAAGGAAGATGAAGAGGAAGAGGTGAGTATTTGATGCATTTTGACCTAAGTTTTGTGGTCATTGGTTGAGTTTTGAGAATTATGAAATTTTCCCTGATTTCAGTGTAATTATGGAATGAATGAATTAGATAGTTTATTGTGGTAAAAATGGTGTCATATTGTATTTTGGTGTTATTGGGATTGGTTTGAAACTTTGAAGGTAAAGGATTGGAATGTTGAGTTTGGTATTGTGCCATTGTGTGACATGTTATGATTGTTGTGAAACATGTCAATGTGATATGAATTTCATTGATTTGGTGTTTCCAATAGATTCCTTGTGAAAATTTGTGTGGGAATTATGTTTGGTGTAAAATTGGAACTATTAGGAATAATTGTGCAAAACTGAAATTTTGTCCATTGAAACTCTGTGGTGGGCAGTTTGTTTGTGTGGATGTTTTGAATGGGAAAATGGTGTCTAAAAACTCTGAAACTTTCCAGTCTTAAAGTTCACATGCCAAGCTTTAAAATGGACATTTCAAGTCATTTCAATTTGTGATCTGGGAGTTATAATTTTCCAAAGTTTGGGATTGAAACTGGAATATGTTTTAGAGCAATGTGAACTTTTGTGTAATTCTGTATTTGTGTGATGGTGGCTGGTAATAGTTCATATTTTCCCTGTGTATAGGACTTAAATATCTTTCAATAGGCTTTAGGATCACCTCATTTCCATTTTTCTAGAATTAGTTAATATTTTTCAAAGTTCAGCTAAGAAACAGAATTTTCTTGGTCACAGCCAAAAGTTTATTACCTGTTTTGGGCCGTAGCCAGAGACTCTTGGCTGCAGCCAAAAAGTTTCTAACCTTTTTTTGGCCACAGCCAAAATCTTGTACTGCAATCAAAAAGTTTCTAACCTGTTTTTGGCTGTCGTTAAATACTTCTTGGCCGCAGCTAACTCCCAAAAATCAGCATTCTAGAACTTTTGAAAGTAGATTTGATATGGCTCCTCCCAAACCCTTGTGGCATGTTTTTAGGCTTCTAATAGCCACATAAGAGTCTCAAATGATGACCAACTTTAGGTATTATGAAATTAAGAACTTGGAATAGGGATTAATCTGTCGTCCTTAATTTTGGTTTATAGGATTTGATATTTGCCCTAATTGAGAGCAGCTTGTGACAGAGCATGCTCGAAAAGAATAAGGTAGTGACGCTCTTCCTTAAACTATATGTGATATATTATATATTTGATTTTATCATTGTTTGGGAGACTTCACCTGCGGCCCATTGGTGTTTCCGGTGGGAGGACCGTGCCAATGGGGCGATGGAGATACGGGGGAAGTGACTATGTAAACCCATAAGGCTATATTTGAAAGCCAAAAGGCTATTTATGAATCCTTTACCTACAGCCATCGGTGGTTTCGGTAGGAGGACCGTGCCTTCGGGGCGGTAGAGATACAGGGGATGTGACTATGTGATTATGTGCATGTGACAGCTTGTTTGCTGTATTTCATGATGCTATGCTGCTTAATGATGTCATTACATGCTTTGTGATTATGTATGGTATGAGTGATTTGTTATTACTGGGATTCTTTTAAATCTCATTCTTTCCTTTGATTAACCTTCAGATAGGAAAAATGGCTCAAAGGGAAAAGAGACAGCTAAGGGTGGCTAGAACTTCTATAGGGTCATTTGATCTTGAATGTTAGTTATCGAATTTTGATTGGGGATCGCTATATATTCTGTAAATATTATTTTGGATATGGTTGTGTAATCCCCTAAATGGGAATCTTTAAACCCTTAGTATATTTATGAAACCCGGGGGTTGCTGGGATTTTTGCTGTACACTCTGATATGTATGAATGTGATTTAACTGCACAGGATAGTTATATTTGAAATATGAATAGGAGACCAAGATAAAACGATTTTGAAAGAAATTTGTAAAAACCCTATCTCAAGGATTAAAAATGGAATTTTATCATCCGTTGGTCTCTAATTCATCTTAATTATGTATTTTTGAATCATAACTACTGTTTATAAGGTAGGGGTTACAGTAAGGGTATTTTTGCTCTAATTTTAAAAGTTTATAAGTACTTTTGCACCTCTAAAAAGCATTTGGTGATGAGCACACTTTGAGTAAAAGCTCATAGGTATTTTTGCACATTAACCCTTTTTTTAATACTCACCCTTTATGTTCGCGTTTTGTTCTTATTACGATCTTCGTGAATAAGAGATCAATGTTCCATCTTAAATTCTCATAAACTATGATTCTAAAGTAATGATTAATGAATGTGTTTTGAATTGATCTATTTATGTCGATCATAGAGAAAGAAGGTCGTTGGCCGAGGAAGGTTTCCAATGGGAAAGAGGAAGAGATGAAAAAAATTATTAAAAATTAAGATTTATTATATTATTATTATTAAAATATGAATTTGATAAAAAAAATTGAGTTGTTGTCTCAACTAATTATGATGATGATAATAATAATAATAATAATAGATAAAATTGGTAATTATTTCAAGAGCTTTTTTTTGGTATTTGTGCACTTAAACTAAGATTATTTTGTTATTAATTAATTGGTTTGTTATAGAGTAAAATTATTCTTTTGGGGAGAATGTCTTTTTTTATTAATTGATGCAGGGTAGTGTAGCCTCAACATAAAAGAGTGTTAGATAGGGAGAGCTTTTTCTCTCTTTTGAAAACTTTGTACAGTTTTGGTTCTTCATGGAGAAGGCAAACGTTCATAAGGTGACATCGGATAGGCTATCGGAGGACTTGGCTCTCGTCAAAGTCACAAAGAAGTCAAAAAAGGAGGTGAAAGAAGGCACCATCATGTCCAACCTAATAGTGGATGTTGAAGATTCTGAGAGTAAACAACGATATGATCAAGCTCAAATGGATAGGAATGCCTCAGGTCCAATCTCCTACAAGGACTCACTTATGGGATTTAAAAGTTTAGAATTCAATGGTGTAGCATACAGTGCTTTGAGAATTAAAGAAGATCTATTGATTTCTAATCCCCTAAACCAAGCATGGAAGGTTTTGGAGCAATCAGAAGATATCAAAAAGCTAATGACCATTTACCTGGTAGTGCTAATGTCAAATGAAGAGTATAATGAGAGTTGTGAGCCTTGGAATAATGCTCTGATAATCACTATGTTAGGCTCAAATATCAACTTTTACAAGTTGAAAGAACTTTTGTGTCATGCCTCACAGTTCAAGAGTTTAAACTAATAGATTTTCCCAACTACTATTACGTAGTGAGGTTCACAAACTAGGAGAATTAAAGCACTCATTACAAATGGATCTTGCTAGAAGGATAGTGGGTCATGGGTCAACACAGTCTCCTAGTCCAAAAATGGTCCCCCTACTTTGATCCTTTCTATAACCTACTTAGTAAGATTGTTACATGGGTGAGGATACCAAACATTTCGTTGAATGCTTACAACTAGAAATACATACTAAGGCTCGGTGCCTAAAAGTTGATCTTCATATGTTGAACTTCAATGACCCAAACTAGCTAAGAGTTGAGCATGGAAGATATGCTAGCATTTGTGTAGAGCTTGATCTCCAAAAGAAGTAATACCCTGGATCATACTTGCTTTAGCTATGTACAACATCGAATACAAAGGTTTGAGGCAAATTTGTTTTTCCTGCAGATATTATAGATACAAAAGAGAAGTTGACCATAGAAAAGTAGTTGTAAAGCCTCATCTAGTATTGAACACCACCCAATATCTGAGAATAAACCACCAACGATGTCATCAAAGAAATAGTTATCGGAAGAGGGGGCAGAATTCAGACCATTTCTCTGTAAGGATCACAGAGGGCTCCAGTTCAGAAAAAAGAAGAGCAAAAAACTCTTTTGAGCAATATGAAACATGGTATCAGGAAGGATGAGAGAGCAGGGTCAAACCCTTAGCCTCTAGGTTTTTGATGCTTGTATATTGGGAAGATAAGAGAAAATGGTCAAAGTAGCAGAGGAGGGTCACAAGTGAGGAACATAGAAGATTTGATATGAATGAGAAATCTCTAGTTGTGTACAAGAAAAGAGGGATAACCAAAAGCAACTTTGAAAAGGTGTTTGGAGATCAAAATAAGTCAAAGGGCAAGGGCCCACAATTTTCAAAAAGCATCTATGTTTGAACAGGGAAAGAAAATGTGAAACCTTCTAGCCCAAGTGAGCCCAATAGGCAGTTAGAAGTTCATGTGGAGAAGGCCAATAGGCCGACTATCAGTAATAGGATATAAGGGTATGTCAATAAAGGGGGAAGCAGCAAGTCAATGGATCCATAAGGATCCAATGCTCATTATCATCAAAAAAGACTTGCCCAGCTGGGCTGAGGCCTACCTATTGCTTTTATTGGAAAAGGAAAATGTAGGGACGAAGATGAGAGGTACCAACAAAGAAAGGAAAGACTTAGAAGCTTCAATTTTAGTCAGAACCACAAATTATAAGTTGAAAATAAAGAATGGGTGCTCCAATTCAAAAAGTGGTGGATTAGTGGGCAAAAGGAGGTGACCGTCAAAGGCATGAGTGGATAAGCTAGGGGAAGCCATGAGATAGACAATATTCCTTTGAATAAGTGAGTATGACCCTATCTATTATCTATTTTTGTTATTTATAATGATAATTTCTTCTTGGAACTATTGTGGAGATGAAAGTAAAGCTTTTCCACAAATGATTAACGATATTGTGAACAAGTATTGTATAAATGGTTTGCGGTTGCTTGAAAATTGAATTAGCAAAGATAGAGATGAATCTATGGTCTAATAGCTGGGTTTCTCTAATTGGATTAGGGTTGAAGTGATGGGTTTCGATGGGGGGAGCGGGTGTTATGGCTATTATGGAGTGAGATTGAAATTTATGTTGAATATCTATATTCAAACATGCACTTGCTCCAGTATCGACTACTTGATAAAGGCCCTAGGGAAAATGTGGTATTATCTCAAGTGTATAAGGACCCGAGAGACATGGCTTACTTTGGGGGATTTTAACTCCTTTCTTGATCCCACAAATAAAAGAGGGGGTAACCAAGTGAATAACTCCTCAGTATCTATGTTTCGAGATTGTGTCAATACTTGTAAAGGAGAGACTAGATTGGGTATTTGTAATGTGTGTTGGGAAATATCTCATCCTTCTTTTAAAGCTTTTCACCATCTACGCTATAAGTCTGACCACCGGGTTGTTGTTGTGTCTCATGGGGTTAAGAATATAAGCCAAAGGGGACCAACCCAATTAAAATAATAGGCTGCATGGTGCTTGGAAGAGAATTTGTCAAAAGGTGAATTACACCATGGTTATAAAGACAATCAAGCATAGGAAAAGGATGAAGAACTATAGAAAAAGGTGAAAATTCATAAGCTGAATAATCCATGAAAAATAAGGCCTTAAGAGTGCTTTTGGGGCTGAATTACACTATGGTTATGGCCCATGTGTGTTAGCTTATGACTTATGCTCCTTAAATGGGCTTTATGACCGCTACTTAAGCCCAAATGCATGTCTTCCATGACCCATGAAGAGCAAAAACATGGCGGCCTACAATTAATAAGGGCATAAGGGCAATTTTACAAGGTTTCTTTTCCCACAAGTGACCATATGGCCCCACCTAAGAGGATAGAATTAAATATAATTCAAAAAGGGATTTAATTCAAAATATTACTCCCTCCGGTCCTAATTATAGGACAACATTTGAGAGTTGATCTTGGTCCTAATTATAGGACAAATTTCTAATTTTTGTCAATTTCTTCCCAAAATACCCCTTATTGATACTTTCTCAATAATCAGTAATAATTTAATAAGAGTAGATCGGAAGTTGTTGAGGGAGATTGATGATGCTGGATTGTGTGAAAGCTTGGAGAAATTGTGTGTGAGGTCGGAGAAGTACAAGAAAAATCAGAAAATCGACGTAATTGGATGCCATTTTAAATTTTAAAAAAGGATATTTTAGGAAAATAAATATGATTAACTAATTTAACCACTATTCTTAATTTCTCCAAAGTTAGGTAAATATGTCCTATAATTAGGACCGGAGGGAGTATTTCTTTTTATCCCTTGAGAATTAGATTTAATTCTTTTCCTCAAATAGATTAAATCCAAATCCAAGAAAAAGATGAAGATAAAGATAAAGATTCAAGAAAAAGATAGAGATCCAAGGATTTAGGATAAGATTTATCTGTATTCATTCAAAATTCTATCAAGAATTCGAATCTCTTCAATCAAAGGTGAAGAAGAGGCTACGAGCTCATCAAAATTCAAACAAAAGAGAGAAAGATAAAGCGGATCTTATCCAAATATCAAATTCAAATGCATGAAAAAGATAACAATTCATCAAGATCATCCACCTCTCTTCCTTATTCAACAAGTCATTAATGCCTATAAAAGAGACCACGGGGTTCCATTCCAAGAGCATGACCACACACCACACTTCTTTTCTTCTTCCATCATCATGTGTAGTTAATTAATCCTCTTCTTAAGGATGGATCTTGTGGCTTGAATTCTATGTTCATTAACTGGGAGTGGTATTAGGTTTAGATCTTTTCTATTTAAGAATTTTAATGATTTCCTTGGTTTAAGTTTTGACATTTGCTTTTATAGACTTAGAATTTTTGGTTGAATATTATTTGTGATCTTTATGTGAATTTCATGAATAACTGCAATTTAATGTTTTAATTTATATATTTTATTTTTCCTCATATATGATTATTCTTGTGATTATATGATGTTGTTAATTTAATTACATGGATGATTATATATTTTGAATATGACAATTGTCTGTTCTAGGGTTTGACGTTTGAATAACTCTACTGTTAGTAGAACAAATTGTAATTGAAATTGATTCTCATACGCTAAGTGATGCTTGTAACCCCCTCACCGTAATTATACCCGCATTATGAAATATAAGTGAAATAGAGACCAATAAGACAAAAACAATAGTTATAATCCCTCATCTAAGAGATAGGGTATCACAAAAAATAGTTCAAAAACATAATTAAACTGGTCTTACATTCACTTTCGGATACAATTACCTGTGCAGTTAAATCACATTCATAAATAACAGAGTGCGAAACTAAAATCCCTGCAACCCCGGGTTACATGTATATATATGCAATGGGTTTAGAGTTTCCCAAGATGGGGATTACATATCCAAAAATTATATTTACATTTCATATACATCGTAATCCCAAACCAAAAACAGATAACCAACCCCTAACCAAATGTCTCTAAGAGATCTTAACCACTCCTGGTTGTCCGCTTCCCTTTTAAGCCATATGCCCTGTCTGAAATGTTAGTCATTGGAAAGAATGAGATTCTAAAGAATCCCAGTAGTAACAAATCACTCATACAATATATAAACACAAAGCATGTAAGCTCATCATGTTCAGTAGCAACACTATGAGTCATGGCTCGTGCCACAACCAACGGCACTCACGGCTGTATCACAATGCTCTATGCCCGCTTTCACGGTAAACACTATGCTAGCTTTCGTTGTAATCACTATGCCCGCTTTCACGGTAAACACTATGCAATAGCATCACAAAGCACCACCAAGCTCCACAAAGCATCTCAATGTATCACAAAGCAGTAGTAGCAACACAATGCATGATAAGCATACATACAATACATTTACACAAAGTACAAGAGAGGAGTCACTACCTTGTTGCTTCCTGACGTTCTTCGGCACAGTGGGCTCATGAGTCTAGCAGATATCAAATCCTATAGCCAAATTAAGGACAACTGATCAATTTCTTTTCCAAATACTTATTCCATAATACTCTAAGTTGGTTATCATTTAAACTCTTTAGGATGACCATTAGAGGCCTAAACACATGCTAAAAGGGTTGGAAGAAACTACCCTGAAGACCCCTTTTCGAAAGCACAATACTGATTTTTGGCTGACTCGCTCAAGTGAAGTTGACCTCAGTTGACTGATGACAGACTTGCACTCGAGTGAGAATGGCTCTCACTCGTGAGTGTTTGACAATGAGCAATGATTATGACCAGAAAGTGCTCACAACACTCGAGCATGAGATTTTGCACTCGAGTGGTAACTCCAAATCACTCGAGTCCCCAAAAGTGCAACACAAGAAGTGACAACTCGAGAGCACAGCCAACTTCAGAGGAAAAAGCTCACTCGAGCACCACCCACGGCACTTAGGTGAGGAGCCCATACTTACGAGTGTCAGAACACACTCTTGAACATTGACCAGCAAGTGACAACCCGAAAGCAACCCTAACCATGAACTCACACCATCACTTGAGTAATCCCATGCTCACTCGAGTGATCACCAACTTCACTCGCGGTTTAAGAAGTGCACTCGAGCTTCCTTCATGAAAACCCAGGCAAAATGCAAAGGAGAAAGGGAAAACACACAGCAGCACTCGAATGAGATCTCCCCTCACTCAGTGATGCTATCAGATTGCCTAGATCGCAGCAACTGACAAAAATTCTCAGATTGGTTAAAATTGCTCCCAATGGTTCCCAAACTCCACACAAAGCTCATATCCACATAACATTGCCTAAGGAACACATTGGTAACCTCCAAAACACCCAAAAACCATTTTAACCACAATCTAACTCTTGGGTCTCTAATTCACACACAATACCCAAGTTCAATCAACATACTTCCAAAACTCAAAACCACATCCAATACTTAAATCACTTCCCAATGAACTAATTCCAACATCATCCACTATAAAATTCATACATTCAAAATTTACACAAAACCCGGGCAAATTCCAGATTTTATCAAACTTATCCAAAAATCACAAAAACATATCATAAAGCACCAAATGCTTACCTCTTCACTTTGCCAAAGCCAAATGCTTGATTCTTCAACTTTCAAATTGCTCCAACACCCAAATCGCCACTTTTTAGAATTTTGAAACCACCAAGATGGAGCTCTTAATGAGGTGCATAACATTAGAGAAGGGGTTTAGGGCATTAGATATTAACAAAGGCATCAAAATCTCACCTTTCTTCCTCCTTTTCTTCTTTAGTCACCAGAAAAATGGAGGAAGAGAGAGAGAGATGAGGAGATATAAGGAAGATGATGATGATGTGTGCATTTTCCCTTTTGCCCATACACAAAACTGAATAGGAGAGAGAAGAGAGAGAAAAAGTGAGTTTTTTTTGTCTTTTAGCACCATCCAATGGTCCACCAAATTGCCACTTGTCATCATCTTGCTCACTCCTCCATGAGTTCACATAGGTGCATAACGTAGGATTTCGACCCATAGACAATGAATCTCAACCATTGATCTCTAATCACTAATGAGTTTCCTCTTTAGTAACTGATCAATAGGTCGGTAAATTTCCAATTTTACCATTTTGCCCTGGTTCCATTATGATTATTAAATCATCATTATGAACATTTATATCAAATTCACATCACATTTCACCAAAAGTATTTAATTATACTAATTACAATCAACCTCAAAGCCATTAGCCCTTAATCTCAGATTGGGTCATTACAATTCTCCCCCCGTAAAATAAATTTTGCCCTTGAAATTTGTCAAACTACTTGAGCCATAAACTTCGGATATCGTCTTCGTATATCCTTTTCTGCTTCCCAAGTTACTTCTCTCTGGGTCATTCCCCTCCAGATCACTTTCACATAAGGAATACTTCGATGTTTGAGCCACCATTCTTCACGATCAATAATATGTTCTGGCTCCACCACATACGTGAAGTTATCTTGCAACTTAACTTCCTCATACTCAACGATGTGAGATGGATCCAGTTGGTACTTCTTTAGTTGGGAAACATGAAACATATTGTGGAGTTTGCTCAAGTTTGGGGGTAGGGCTACTCGATACGCAATAGGCCCAATCCTCTCAAGGATCTCAAAAGGACCTATATACCTCGGGCTCAGCTTCTTTCTCTTGATAGCTCTCCCGATGCCGATAACTAGTAATATCCTTAGAAACACATGATTGGCTCAGCTTTTTTCAACAAAAGTATTTAATTACACTAATTAAAATCAACCTCAAAGCCATTGGCCCTTAATCTCATATTGGGTCATTACAATGCTCTAACAATTAATTGAAATGTTATTATATGCTGGATGCAGGTGTAATAATTGATTAATTAGTTAAGACTTATGAAGATTGTCTATGGTATTTATATTAGACTTGGTACTGTTTATACACTCTATATCCATTGTTGAACTATGATGGCCACTGATCTCTTCTCAAGAAGATTCATCATATCTCTTATGTCTCTGTCTTTTATATCTTTTTATTTTTATTTTCATTTTTTTATTGTTAAAACCCCCAAAAATTACTCTTTGCTTTATTTTTTGAATCTTTCACACTTATTTAGTTAAAGAATTAAATACTATTGACTCTGCACAAGAGAATATGACTTAGGTTGTGCCGCTACGATGCATAATTTAGTAATTAATTTGAGTGCTAATGACAAGTGCAATCTTTTGGTTCATCCTAATCATTGTAGTTTTATTAGTGAGCATCAAATTTGTGACAACATCATCCTTGCTCAAGAAGCGATTCATACTATGACAACAAAGAGGGAAATGAAAGGATATGTTGCAATCAAACAAAGTTGATATGGAGAAGGCATATGATTACCTATATTGGGATTTTATGAAATTTAATCTTTAGAGTTTGGGATTAAATGATCATTTTGTCAGTGTTATCATGCAATATGTCTCTTTGGCCTCTATGAAGGTGTGTTGGAATGCAAAGGCTTCGGAGAAGTTTTCCCTAACATGAAGGATTATACAAGGAGACCCACTGAGTCCATACCTTTTTGTGTTGTGCATGGAAAGTTGGGACAATTGATAAACATAGAAGTAGAGAATAGAAGATGGAAACTACTGAGAGTCAGCTCAAGTGGGCAAGTGTTATCTCATCTTTTTTTCACATATGACCTCATTTGTTTTGTAAGGCATTTAAAACCCAGATGGAGAGAATTCATAACCTCATGGTGCATTTCTGTCATATTTCAGGGCATAGAGTTAGCTTACCCAAGGCAAAGGTGTTTGTATCAAGGAATGACTTGAATCGAGTTGTTGAATATAGTCTCTTGAATACAGGTCCCAAGACCAGAACAAATATCAAAAAAGTCTCAGTGTAGATTCCTCTATTTAAAAATTGAGACTATAGTGATATAGGTTCCAAATGTGAACTTATCTTTTTGACATAGATGGAATTGTCAATGGCCGCTCTATGACTTGTCAATATAGTCATATACACTTGTCAATGGAAAATGTTTTAGTTAACATATATGAGCTTATCAATCGCCACTTTATGACTTGTCAATATAGTGACGGTGACATACACTTTTCAATGGGAGCTGGTTTAGTTAACATAAATGGGCTTGTTAATGACCACTTTATGACTTATCAATATAGTAATATACACTTATCAACGAGAGTTGCTTTAATTGGCATATATGAGCTTGTCAATGGCCACTCTATGACTTGTCAATATAGTCACATACACTTGCCAACTTATCAATAAGGTAAGTTCACATTTGGAATGTTCACTTGAATCAGGCTCTTGAATACAGTCACTTGCTGGGCATTGGTATTACTCTTAATCTAGACAAGAACCTCGGGGGACCACTTCTACACAAAAGAGTACTGAAGGCAACGTTTGCTCTATTAATATCAAAAGTAGGGAAGAAACTTGCTAGCTGGAAGAGTAGATTCCTAAGTTTGGCTAAGAAGTCTATAATTATCAAGTCAGTATTGATCACTCTTCCATACTACCAGATGCAAATTTTTTTCATTTGTAAAGGAGTTTTACAAGAAGTTGATAAATTTAGTAGGGATTTCTTTTGGAGTCAAGGATCAGAGGACAAGAAAATGCATCTAATCTCTTGGGATAGAATCAATCAAGACAAGAGAGTGGAGGATTGGGAATCAAAGACCTTATTAAACAAAATAAAGCATTCATAAATTGTGCTAGGGTTATTGATACGGACGAATGCCCTATGGGTAAAGTGCCTTAAAAGTAAATATGAGTGTGGTTCAGAGAAAATTCCTAAGATCTCTAAGAAAAAGGAACAATCAGCGACTTGGAGTCTATCATAAGAGTTTGGGATTCCTTTAGAAAGGGATTGAGGAGCAAGTTGAGAAGTGGAAACAATACTAATGCATGGTGGGAGCTATGGTCCCTAGTTAATCAACCATTAATCCACTATATGGATAAGAACCATGAGTGGATTGACCATGAAGAAACGGTGAATTAGTTTGTGATAATGAGTGGCGCTTGGGATGTGACCAAATAGAGGCTTTTCTTTCCCAACTAGGTACTTGATAAAATTAAGAATGTTAACTGTAACCCCCCTCCGTAATTATATCCAAAATAAACGATTAAAATGAAATAGAGACCAATAATAATCAAAATTCATTTACATTCCCATCCTTAAGATAGGATTTTCACAAATTTCTTTAACACTTTAACCTGGTCTCACATTCATATTTCGAATACAATTACTTCGTGAAGATAAATCACATTTATATAAATATCAGAGTGCACAATAATAATACCAGCAAACCCGGATTCATACCTTCACTAAAGATTCATAAGGCAATACGCCCTTTACAATTCCTCAACGGGGATTACACAAATCCATCTCCAATACATAACCAAATAACCCAATAGACATGCAAGCACATATACATCCAATATCCAATTATACATTCTAATCTATCATCCGAACATATACAATTATCCCAGCATATAACAATAACCAACTACCAAATCCAAATGCCCATAAGAGATTCTTGCCGCCCCTAGTCGCTTGCTCCTTCCTCAAGCCACTTGTCCTGTCTAAAATGTTGGTAGGGGAGGGTGAGATTCTAGAGAATCCCAGTAGGAAACAAATACCAATATGCATGCAAGATAAGTGTCTAATGCATGACATGCTTGCATCATAATAACTTGTGCTCACATAATGATATATCCGCATGCTCAATGTTTCAACAACATACTCATGGCCATAGCATAAATAGAAACAGAGCTTCAATCATTCATATATGTTTCACATAATCAAGCAAAGCAATAACATGCATCAATACACAAACACAAATATCAATACATGCAGGAGAGGTAAGTTCCCTACTCTTATTCTTTTCACGTATGCTCCAGTATCGGCTACTCACGATCCGAGCGGATATCAAACCATGATTAGGGCGAATACCCAACCCTATAACCAAATCAAGGACATAGGATCATTCTCTTTTCCAAATTCTGATTTTCATAACACTTAAAGTTGGTTACCATTCATGACCTTTAGGTGGCTATAATAAGGTCAATGAAAGCCTAAAGGATTGGGAAGTACTAGGTTGGAAATCACCTTTAAAAATCCCAAAATGCTGAAAATGGGGGTTGGCTGCAGCCAAGAACCCTCTGGCTATGGCCAAAACACGCACAGAAGGTTTCTAGCTGCAGCCAAGAATTTCTGGCTGCGACCAAAACGCACACAGAAACTTTTGTGCTGCAACCACGACTTTTCTACTGCAGCCAAGGCAACTTCAGAAATTCATAACTAATTATAGAAAAATTGAAATGAGATGATCCCAAAGCCCATTGAAAGCTATTTTAGTCCTTTTCATATGAAAAATATGAACCATGGGAAATCACCATAAAAATCCCAGAATTACACAAAACGCATCACTACCCCAAAACAGAGTTCTGTTTCAATCCCAAACTTTGGACAACCATAACTCACATAATACTAAATGAAATGACACAAAATATATGTCCATTTTGAAGCTTGGGATGTGAAATTTAAGACTGGAAAGGTTCACAATTTTCTGAAATCATTTGGTCATTCAAAACATCCACACAAATAAACTGCCCAGAACAGAGTTCCAAGGGACAGATTTTCCAATTTTCTACCAAAGTGTCCAATGACTCCAAAATCATTAACCAAACCTATTCCTATACAATTTTCCACAAGGAACACAATGGTAACCTCAAAATGACCAAAATCACAACCCATTTACATGCCATGTTTTGACCAAAGCACAAAACCAACACAAAAGTTGCCAAACTTCACATTTAAGCTTCAATGCAATTCTATCAATTCAAAACACTAAACAAGGCACCATTTCCATAACAACTGTAACCCCCTCCATAATTATATCCGAAATACAATATTAGAGTGAAATAGAGACCAATAATAATCAAATTTCATTTACATTCCCCATCCTTAAGATAGGGTTTTCACAAATACATTTCAAAATCGAACACTTTAACTTGGTCTCACATTCACATTTCGAATACAATTACATTGCGAAGATAATTAACATTCATAATATATCAAAGTGCACAATAACAATTCCGGAAATTCCGGGTTCAAATCTTAACTAAGGGTTTATAGGGCACATACGCCCTTTACAATTCCTCAATAGGGATTACACAAATTTCATTCCAAATAAATATCCCAACATATCATCCGGACATATACAACCATATATCCATTATAACATATACAACTCTAAGTACATTCAAATCAACTACCATTATCCCAAATGGCAACGATAACCACTACCAAGTCCAAATGCCCATAAGGGATTCTCGCCGCCCCTAGTCGCTTGCTCCTTCCTCGAGCCACTTGTCCTGTCTAAAATGTTGGTAGGGGAGGGTGAGATTCTAGAGAATCCCAGTAGGAAACAAATACCACTATGCATGTAAGATAAGTATTTAATGCATGACATGCTTGCATCACAATAACTCATGTTCACATAATGACATATCCGCATGCTCAATGTTTCAACAACATACTCATGGCCATAGCATAAATAGAAACAGAGCTTCAATCATTCATATATGTTTCACATAATCAAGCAAAGCAATAACATGCATCAATACACAAACACAAATATCAATACATGCAGGAGAGGTAAGTTCCCTACACTTATTCTTTCCACGTATGCTCCAGCGTCGGCTACTCACGATCCACGCGAGTATCAAATCACGCTCAGGGTAAGTATCAAACCCTCAACAACTTTCCCAAAGGCACTTCATGATTCTCCCAAGTCCATAATTTCGTGATTCCTCAAATCACCACCAATGGAGAAACTACAACCATAGGATGAAAGCTCTTAGCTCAAGGAACAATGTTAATGAAGAGCATTTTGGCATTTGAGGCCATTTGCTTACCTCAAATCCAGCTTTTCTTTTCTCTCTCTCTTGGCCAACAATGGAGGAAATGAAGAGAGAAGAGAGAGAACGTGAGAGAGAGGTGGAGAAGAGGGATGAAGTGCAGAAAATCTGTCCCCTAGCCCCGTTCTATGCGCATGGGAGAGAGAGAAAAGAGAGGAAATGAATAAAAAATGGTCCCTTGACTTTTCTTCTCATCTCTCTTCATCATCAAGTGACACTTGTCCACATCTTATGCATTCGCATAAAGTAAGTAACCACTTGGTTACTCTACTCATTCCATTAGCCATTTAGTTACATATCTCATTTCTCCTTAGTTAGTAATTAATTTCTCCATTAATCACTAACTTATGGCTAATACTTTCATTCTTTCAATTTTCCACTAATCATGGCATATTAATTAATATTGCCATACAACACATAATTATTCCACTTTAATTCGATAATTATCCTCAATAATTACCATTAGCCTTTAATCAAAAATTGGGGTGTTACAACAACAACATACCATACTCCCCAAGACCCTAAATCACAAAAATTAGGGTTAAAATTCTAGAAATTCTAGGCCTAACCAATGGCCACAAGATTTATATGAAATTGAAGCTTTCACTTACCTCAACAACTTTCCCAAAGGCACTTCATGATTCTCCAACTTATACATTTTCGTGATTCCTCAAATCACCACCAATGGAGAAACTACAACCATCAAATTGAAGCTCTCACTCCAAGGAACAACTTTATAGAAGGAAGTTTTGGCATTAGAGGTCAAGATCTTACCTTTTGTACAAGTTTTTCCTTCTTCCTCTTTGATCTCCAATGGCGAAAATGGAGAGAGATGAGTGTGTGATGATGAAGATGAGGGTGAGGTGCAGAATTTCTGCCCCTCCCAAGCCCTTCCATGCGCATGAGAGAGAGAGAAAAGAGGGAAAATGAATAAAAAAAAATGGTGCTTTGACTTTTCATCTCATCTCTCATCATCATCAAGTGACACTTGTCCACATCTTATGCATTCTCATAAAGTAAGTAACCACTTGGTTACTCTACTCATTCCATTAGCCATTTAGTTACATATCTCATTTCTCCTTAGTTAGTAATTAATCTCTTCCATTAATCACTAATTTAGAGCCATTCTTTCAATTTTCCCAACAATTATGGCAAATTAATTAATATTGCCACTAAAACACATAATTATTCCACTTAATCATTCACAAGAATTGTAATTAGCCCTTAATTGAAATTTGGGGTGTTACATTAACCCCTAATTCAGATAAAGGGAGATATCTTCCATTGGTGGGCATCATTATATGGTAATTTCAGTGTCAAGTTAGCTTACAAAATGATTATCACAAATAGAAGGCTATCGACAAAGCTTGTTTGGCAACAACTATGGCATTGGTTGATTCCTAAACTAGCTAAATTCTTTATATGGCAAGTTCATCATGAGAGACTACCTATTAATTCACTTAAGAGCAAGGAGACAATATTACACACTCAGAGAGATTGTGAGGTAGCAACAAATGTGTGGTTTTATCTAATTGACCCGATATATTATGGTACTTTTTTTTGTGGTACTTTACAGGAATGAATCAAGTGGAACAAGAAACGTGAACTGGGAAGCAGATGAATGTCTTGTTGGCCTTAGATGCAAGTCTTTGGCTTGGTTTGTTGGTTAATTTGGAAGAACAGGTGCAAGAAGGCATTTTAAGGTGTTCATGACTCACCTGCTAATATAACTTACTGGTGCATCCATCATCTTATTGAAGGAGTTGAAGAAGGGAGGTTTAAACATCAGATTTTTTGGGTACCGATAAGGCTTGGGGATAGATAGACGAACCCTCTTCATGAGTATATCTGTATGGATATGGATGGCTTTGTAAATCTCCACAAACATACACCCTGTGCATGGATTGCTTGGGATAGTACAGGTGGCTAGCTTGAGTGTAATATCCCAAAATTTGATTAAGGGACTATTCTCCAAAAGTGATTGTGATTATCGTTAAACCGACACTTTTGGAGAATACGATATAAGTTGTGATTTGAATGTGTACTAAAGCTTAAAATGCATTAAAGTGAAGGGGAGGGTGCATGATTGGTGTAATGGAATGAGAAAATATGTTTGGTGGTGATTTAAGAGCAATTACTACAACCAAGGGCAAAATGGGAAGTTACCAACCAATTGGTCAATTACCGAATAGGAAACTCATTGGTAACTTGGAGATCAATGGTTGAGATGGAGTGGGCAAGAGATCAAAGGGTAGAATCCCATATGTGTGGGCTTATGTGAGCTCATGAGAGATGAAGCAAGATCTTGACAAGTGTCACCACATGAGCCCTTGATCTTGGTCAATATTTCAAACACTCTTCCATCTCTCCTCTCTCCTTAGGTCAACCAAAGGGCTATTTGGAGGCCAAAAATGCTAATAATCTTCTTCATCTCATCTCTCTCTCTTCTATGCTCCATGTTCCTCCAAAGCTAGGAGGAAAGAGAAAGGAAAAAGGTGAGATTTGGCCTTGTTGTTGTCCTCTAATGCTTGAACACCCTTCTATAATGTTGTTTATAGTGATGAAATCTTTATCTCTATGGTTTTAGATTCTTGAGGAGGTGTTTGAGTGCTTGGGAAAAATTGGAAAGATAAAGAATCAAGAAACAAGCTTGAGGAAGAGGAAGAGGTGAGTAAGAACTTCCTTTTGATCTATTTATTGTGACTTTTGGTTGAGTTTTAAGAATTGTGGAATTTTTCCCTGATTTAGTATGATGTTGGAATGGATGAATTGTTTAGTGTATTATAGTTGAATTGGTGTTATATTGTGGCTTAGAAACAATATAATTGATTTGGAACATGGGAGCAAAAGTAGTGAAATTGGGTAATGTGTGGTAATGTGGTGTTCAAGACAAAAACGTGTACCTAGAATGTGAATTTGGGTGTTTTGTGGTTTCTAGTGGGTTCCTTATGTAAAATTATGTGATAGTAACTTTGGGTTAGAATTTTGGGACCATTGGAAACACATGTTGGAAGTTAGGGAAAATTCTGTCGTCTGCTGTGGTTGGCTTCTGATAGAGCCTCACTCAAGTAAACAGGGGTCTTACTCTAGTACGGCACCAAGTTTCTTCTTCTCCTCCAGTTTTCAGTTTCATTTCCATGCCAAAAAGCAAGAGTGTATTTCCTCACCTGCAAGTGAAGTGGGTCCTCACTCAAGTACTAGGTGTCTTACTCAAGTGCATATGTATGTTGTACTAAGAGCCGCATCCCTAGAAAGCACTCGCAATCCATTAGTCAAGGGTGTGTGTTAGCAACTCACAAGTTTTGAATTGTCGCTTTAGTGTTCAAGGTCGTCACTCGAGTGCACTCTTCGCTTCAGGGTTTTCTTTGCTCTCGGGTAGTCACTTCCTATGCTTCACCCTGTAAGACTCGAGTGAGTATGAGGCTATCACTCGAGTGTTGAGTTTGCGACTCAAGTGGAGTGATCACCTTCTGTCTCTTTGTAATGACCCAATTTGGGATTAAGGGCTAATGACTCTGATGTTGATTATAATTAGTGTAATTAAACACTTTTGGAGAAATGTGATGTAAATTTGATATAAGTGTATTAGGAGATTAAAGATCAATGGTTGAAATTTATTGACCATGGGTGGGAATCCTATGCTTTGTGTCTATGTGAGCTCATGATGGAAGTAGATAAGATGTTGCCAAGTGGCATTTAGTAGACCATTAGATTATGCTAAGAGACAAAAACTTACTTTTTCTCTCTTTTCTCTCTCCTATGCAGTTTTGGGGTGTATAGGCAAGAAAGAGAAAGCTTGCTCATCATCATCATTTTCATCATTTCACCATCTCTCTCCTTCTCCCATTTTTGGTAACCTTGAAAGTGGAAAGAGAAAAAGAAAGCTTTGATTTTGGATGAGTAATGATCCTCCTATGCTCAAATCCTCTTCACTAAACTTGTTCATAGTGTTAAGAGCTCTATTTTGGTTGTTTCAGAATCTTGAGAGGTGGTGGTTTGGGTGTTAGAGAAATTTGAAAGTTGGAGAATCAAGATTCTGGATTTGGCAAGTCGAAGAGGTAAGGATTTGATGCATTTTGGTATATTATTTGTGGTTTTTGGATGAGTTGGGAAATTCTGGAAATTTGTCCTGGTTTTATGCCCATTTTGGAATGTAT
This sequence comes from Inga laurina, assembly GCA_963855925.1. Taxonomy (NCBI): domain Eukaryota; kingdom Viridiplantae; phylum Streptophyta; class Magnoliopsida; order Fabales; family Fabaceae; genus Inga; species Inga laurina. Next base: position 51,332,992 of record OY979708.1, read on the forward strand.
GAATTTCATAATGGATGATGTTAGGATTAGTTCATTATGAAGTTCTTTGAGTATTTGATATGGTTTTGAAGTTTGGGAGGTGTGTTGATTGAAATTAGGTGTTTTGTGTGATATAGAGACCAAAGAGTTAGATTGTGGTTAAAATGGTTTTTGAGTGTTATGGAGGTTACCAATGTGTTCCTTAGGTAGTGTTAAGTGGTTATGAGCTTTGTATGGAGTTTGGGAATCATTGGGAGCAATTTTGATCAATCTGAGAATTTCTGTCAGTTGCTGCGATCTGGGCAATCTGATAGTATCACTTGAGTGAGGGAGGAACCTACTTGAGTGCTGCCTTGTGTTTTTCCTGGTTTTTCATGAAGGAAGCTCGAGTGCACTTTGTAACCCACGAGTGATATTAGTGATCACTCGAGTGATAGTGTGAGTTCATGATTAGGGTTGCTCTCGGGTTGTCACTCACTGGTCAATGTTCAAGTGTGTTCTAACACTAGCAAGTGAAGCCCTCTCACCCGAGTGCCAAGGGTGGTGCTCGAGTGAGCTATTTCCTCTGATGTTGTATATGTTCTCGGGTTCTCACTTTCTGTATTGCACTTTGGGGGACTCGAGTGGATTTGGAGTCATCACTCGAGTGCAAAGCCCCATGCTCGAGTGTTGTGAGCACTTTATGGTCATAGTTGTTGCTCATTGTGAAACACTCGCGAGTGAGAGCCGTTCTCACTAGAGTGCAAGTCTCTTATCACTCGAGTGAGGTCATCTTCACTCGAGTGAGTCAGCCAAAAATTTATGTTTTTCCTTCAAAAATGGGGTCTTCAAGGTAGGTTCTCCCAACCATTTTGGCATATGTATAGGCCTATAATAGTCACCTAAAGAGTCTTAAATGATAACCAACTTAAAGTATTATGGAAATAAGTATTTAGGAAAGAGATTAATCAATTGTCCCTAAATTGGTATAGGATTTGATATCTGTCAAACGCGTGAGCCCACTGTGCCGAAGAACGTCAGGAACGATACAGGTAGTGACTTCTCTCTTATACTTTGTGTAAATGTATTGTATGTTTGCCTATCATGCATTGTGTGTTGCTGCTGCTGCTTTGAGATGCATTGAGACGCCTTGTAGAGCTTTGTGCCTTGTGATGCTGCTGCATAGTGTTTACCGCGTAAGCGGGCATAGTGATTACAGTGAAAGCTGGCATAGTGTTTACTGCGAAAGCGGGCATAGTGCATTGTGATACAGCTGTGAGTGTTGTCGGTTGTGGCGTGAGCCATGACTCATAGTGTTGCTGCTGAACATGATAAACTTATATGCTTTATGTTTATATATTGTATGAGTGATTTGTTACTACTAGGATTCTTTAGAATCTCACTCTTTCCAATGACTCACATTTTCAGACAGGGCAAGTGGCTCGAAAGGGAAGCGGCCAACCAGGAGTGTTTAGGGCTGGTAGGGACATTTTAGATTTTGGGACTGTTGGTTATCTAGCTAGATTTTGGGATTACTGTATATATGGATTGTAAATATAAACTTTTGGATATGTAATCCCCATTTTGGGAAACTTTAAACCCATTGTATATATATACAAGTAACCCAAGATTTTGGTTATGCACTCTGATATTTATTATGTGATATAACTGCACAGGTAATTGTATACGGAAGTGAATATGAAACCAGAAGACTTTTGTTTTTAAACGTTTTGTTTGGACACCCCATCTCTTGGAGATGAGTGATTATAAATGTGATTTTTGTTTTATTGGTCTCTATTTCACTTAAATTTCATAATCCGGATATAATTTCCGTGAGGGGGTTACACTCTGTCATTGCTCTCTGTCAAGCACTCGCACGAGTGAACCGTCCTCACTCAAGTGCATCATCCATCACTCGAGTGCATCAACTAAAAATTAGTGATTTTGCTTCTGAAAGGGGGTCTTTGGTTAAGTTTCTCCCAATCCTTTAGGCATGTGTTTAGGCTTCTAATGGCCGCCTAGAGGTGTCAAATGATTACCAACTTTAAGGGTTTGAAGTTAAGGAATTGGAAAAAAAAAAAGGAATAACCTTATGTCCTTGATTTGATTGTTAGGATTCGGTACTTACCCTGATCGTGATATACTTGTGCCAGAGCACATGTGGAAAGAATAAGGTAATGACTCTTCCCTTATACTATGTGTAAATGCAGTATATGTATGGGTTATCATTGTTTTGTGATGTTGCGGATGCTTTGAAGCTTGTGTATTTGTGTGTCTTTCACATGTTGCCTCATGGGGGTTCCCATGGCGGAGGACCGTCCCGTTAGGGCGGTAGTTTAGGGGGGATTGACTATGTGAGTCGAAAGGCTATTTGTGCTGTTGTGCTGCATAATGATATGCTTGCATGCTATGTGATTATGTGTGGTATGAGTGATTTGTTACTATTAGAATTCTTTTGAATCTCATTCTTTACATTGACTAACCTTTCAAATAGGGCAAGCGGTTCGAAGGAGAAACAAGTGACAGAGGACGGGTTAAGCTCCTAACTGGGAGTATTAGTTGATAGTTGGTTATCATAGTTGGGAGTATTGTATAATTTGTATCCATATTTGGATTTGGGATGTAAGTTGTGGAAACGTATTGTATAGTCCCCTGTATGAGAAGTTATAATGGGCGTATGTGCCCTGTAAAGCTTGAGTTAATGAATGGAACTCGTGGTTGGCCGGGAATTTTATTGTGCACTATGATATATATATATATATATATATATATATATAAATGTGATTGAACTGCGCAGGGTAATTATATTCAAAATTGTGAATACAAGACCAGGATATTTGGATTTCGAAAAGTATTTGTGAAAACCGTATTGTGGGGATGAGTTTGAAAATGGGTTTTACTATTCGTTGGTCTCTAATCCATTTTAATTTTGTACTTTCGAATATTAATTATGGTTTGTAAGACAAGGGGTTACATGCAGGATTCCAACAGAAGTTGGGCTTCTACTCCTCTACTACAATGAAAATTCATGCTATAAAAGCAGGTATGTCTATCTGTAAGATGCTTGGCTTCAAGAAGATAAAGTTTCATTCTGATTCTACAGAAGTTATTTGTCTTTTGCTTGCAGAGCATGGGGCTTACCACCCATTAGCCCAAGAGATCTCTGAGACTAGAGCTATGATTTTTTCTAACTTGGATATTGAAATCATTCACTCACGTAGGGAAACATTGAAGTGTGCGGATATGCTAGCCAAAATGGCCTAAGAAGAGAACAATGAGCTACGTTACCTACAAGTTCCTCCCGTTTGTTGTTGTTTGAACCAAATGTTAAGCCAATTTAGGCTAAGATTTGTTGATTTTTGTCATTCCTATATTATTCAGTTATAATGTCCATGTGACACCCACCAAGAGTTAACTCTTGTCTTTGTTATTCCGAAAAAAAAAAAATTAATGCTGGGTGAAATTGGAAAAAAAAAAAGGGATTCTTTTTATTTTTAATTATTCATTATTGACTATTCGTTTGATCTTTTGATCAATTAAATTTCGGTGTGCTTTATAAATTGACAAGTTATCACGATTTATCACCATATTCAAAATCTAAGTGTTTATATCCATGGGATTTATTAGATTCCGATGTAATCTAACACTATTGCGATTTTTTAAGGATTCAAAACTTAAATGCATTTATAATAACAGATAAAATGGGTCATTATTTCAAGGGCATTCTTTGATATAGCATATACAATATATCAATTATAAGTGAATGGAGAGGACTATAATATTCAGTGCTGGGAAGATAATAATAATATCATTAAACAATAATATTTAAATATGATTAAATAATATGTTTGGAATGTTATTTAGATACTCATGTGGTCTTATTTATAAGACATTTTCAATCTGTTTCACATTGACTAAGAAAAAACTTAAACTTCATTAACTTTACCATAAAGTCAATAACTTTCCAACTTTTCCCCTGTTGAACCAAACACTTTCCAATAAAATAATCATCCACACAATAATAAATGAAGAATAAGATTATATATTCATGAAAAAAAATTAATGACGTGATTTATAAATATAATAAAAAAATACATTCTTTCTTTACTGACAAGAGGAGTAATTCACATACACAACTTTTCTATGTCAAAAGTTGCGATGCAATGCTTAAATGCTTCAGGTTGGTTAATGTTCTCACTAGCTTAATAGTTAAAAAAAAAACGATATCAGCAACTAAGATTGAAATGTGTATTTAAATTCATTGGTTTTTTTTTAACAATGGTCTTACAAAAATCTACGTCAAAATTTAACAATGACTCCCTACAAACCACCGTGGGATTGATATCTTCTTTAGGGATAGAAATAGGTTAGATTTCAGCTAAATAAGCCCGAGCCTACAATTTGAGCTTCAAATTTGAGTCTAGACTTGAGCCTTTAAAAGATCTACTTAGGATTAAAACCTTTTTAAAGACCTATTACAATGTATACTTTTACAAAAGGCTTTATGTTGTAGGCATTGAAGACAATAAATAGCCTTTGAGCTAACTAAAACTTACATAAATGCACGCTTTTGGTAGGTTTTAAAGCCTACATATAATTTAAAAAAGATCTAATTTTTGTATAGCATAAAATTTTATATATATACATCACTCTGTCCTATTTATAAGTCTATTTTGATCAAGGTATTAAAACCCAGACCGGGTATTAAACCGTTCAAGATACTGGATTAAGGGTCAGTGGGTCAGATCATGACCAAACTGAAGCTAAACTGGGGCCAAACCGATGAGAAATTAAAAATTTTAAGCTTATTAATATAAAATTCTAAAGAAAATTTTAAAAAAATTAATAAGAACCCGGACTGGTCTACCGGTCGGTTCACTAGTTTCTAAGCCGGACCGGCCGGTCCGGTCTAGGTTCCACAACATGGATTTTGACAAAAAAATTTGGTTCTTATTATAATTCCACTTTTAGAGTAATAAATGAGATTATCATAATTTCCCCCCTATTAATTGTAATGAAAAAAGTGTTTATTTATTCTGGAAACCCCATTCATAAATGAGGGTCAAATTGGAAATTTAGTCTATAATTAATGAGTTTAACTAACTCTCATTGATATATAAGAGTTAGGTAATTCGGATTTATAAATAGCATTAGAGTGGTTTATATATTTTGATTTCTCAAATTAATATATATATATATATAAGTAAATAATATAGGGAAAATCTCACACAGGTCTCAAAAGACCAAAAAAAATATAAAAAATGTCTCAATGTCGATTCCTCTATTGAAAAACTCCCTAGGTATTGCAGTTATATAGATTTCAAATGTGAACTTATCTTATTGACATAGATGGACTTATCAATCGCTACTCTATGACTTGTCAATATAGTCACATATACTTATCAACAGAAATTGTTTTATTTAACATATATGAGTTTGTCAATGGTCACTTTATAACTTATCAATATAGTGACGATGACATACACTTGTCAATGAGAGCTAATTAGTTAACACATATGAGCTTATTAATGGCCATTTTATAACTTGTCAATGAGAGCTGATCTAGTGAACATATATAAGCTTGTCAATTTTCACTCTATAACTGATCAATATGGTCGTCATAACACTTGCCAACTTGTCAATAAGGTAAGTCCATATATGGAATATATATCAATGCAGTATTTAAGGAGCTTTTTGATAAAGGAATTTACACTGAGATTTTTTTGATATTTTTTTTGTCTTGGGATTTGAGTGAAATTTTCCCAATAATATATATATTAAACAAACCAGGTCTGTATGCTCGTACACCAGGCCTTAAAAAAAAAGCCTAGCCCATTTAAACCAACAGACACCTAAATATGCCTTTAACCTGACCTCTTTGCTAAACAGGCCAGGCTTTAGTAGGCTTCAAACAGGGTAGGTTGTAGACAATTAAAAGGTGCCTAGTCTATTTCTATCCTTAGTGCCCGTTTGGATTAGCGGTAGAAAAGTAGCTTTTTTTGCTAACTGACTTTAAAAAAAGTCATATAAGAAAAAAGTCAAAATATAGATGTGATTTGTGTTTGGAATTGCGGTAGAAAAAGTGACTTTTTTTCCTAACCTTAAAAGTGTTTGGATTGGTGTTTCAAAAGCCCGTTAAGATGGAAAATGACTAAAAAGGGCATGAATCATATTGAAAACTCCATATATATATTACTTGTATTTTTTGTGATAATTAAAGTGAAAAAATATAAATAAAATTTGGTAAAATAATAAAAGTTCAATTAATATTGAAAAAAAAAACACTAAAGCCACTGCAATTAAAATTGGATAAATTTATATCTAAATTATAATGCATACATTAAATGTTTCATCAGTGGATCATCTATCCCTAACAATTTGATCTCTGATTGTGTCACGAACATCATTCATTTGTGTTGACGATAATCTACGGATAGTTGATGTGGATGCGACATCACTCGGATCATTAGTATCTTGACCAGGTATATTTCCTCGTTTAGCTTCTCGAAAATCCATATCTGTTTGGGAATTTCTCCGGATAAGATTATGTATAGCCATTGTAGCACAAACTATGTAGACTTGTGTTTCAAAGCTATATGACTTCATTTCCCCCAAGAGCTGAAACCTATTCTTCCAGACTCCAAACGTCCTTTCTATAGTAGTCCGCAAACTTGAATGATAATAATTGAACATCTCATTAGGATTTGCAAATCCCTCTCGTCGCCTGAAGTCTGGAAGATGATAACGCTCACGTCTATATGGACCAAGATATCCAACAGGTGTTGGATAGCCAACATTGACCAAATAATATTTCCTTGATAAAAAGATGGAATTTGTATTTACACTGTAAAATTATAGCAAAGGTGAGGGGGGGAAAAAGACACAATGTATCAATCAGGTGTTGGAGATATACCTTCAGGTGGATGCGGAAACTTCATAGATGGAGTAGAGATAGCAGTTTGGAAGACACGAGCATTATGTGCAGTTCCCTCCCAACCTGCCAACACAAAAGTGAAGCACATATCCCAATCACATACGGCCATGATATTTTGTGTCGGATATCCCTTTCTCCCTATATACCTCTCCTGCTCTGACTGACTGACCACACACTTGATGTGAGTTCCATCAATTGCTCCTATTGCATTCTTAAAATAGGGGTAATATCGCCGATCATTACTTATTTTTGGGTGACAATGATGGAACTCGGGATCAACCGGTTTGATAATTTCTGTCGCTAGATTAACACAAGCATTTAAAACCATGTGGAATATCCTACTAATGGTTTCTCCAGAATGCTGAAATCGTTCTTGTATGATTCTATTTCCTTGTGCATGACCAACTGTATATAAGAACATAGCAACCAATCTTCAATTCCAATATACCTAGTTCTTCGTAACCCATGTTCTACCAATTTCGAGCACAAGAGAGAGAAGACATGTTTTTCCACTCGGAAATTTTCATGACAAATTCCATCATGCCCTTCCAATACCTCTTGCACCCACTGTGCCCCTGTTAACTTGCTGGTTCTGCATGGTTCTTTGCAAATATACAGCACGAGATATTGAACCATCAACGCAGCTACGTGTTCATACTCTGTCAACTCTTCATCTATGAGGGATATGAGCAGAGACCTTTTATCTGCATGAGACAATCGTACGGCCGGAGCAGAGACCTCCGACCGTTCCGACCTATCTGCACCACTCGAACTTGCCATAGACGATGTAACCTGTGTTTTTGCGAAGATTGTATGAAATCAAACACGACTATAAAATGTGCAAGTAACATTCACATCATACAGCAGAAGTTAGTAACATTCACAACTGGCTTAACATATAGCTGCTTCGTCTAACATAAGTACTATCAAACCATACATAAAGTCAGACATACCGATATAACTACATATGACAAAGTTTCAAAAGTGACATACATAAAGTCAGGTATATCAATATAACTACATATGATTAAGTTTTCAAAAGTGACATGAAGTGGAGTTTAGGGCTTCGGGGCAATCTGCAGATGTGGGCTGTTGTAAGCGTGTTCCTGCAACCACTCGAGCAAGGCTTCTTTATTTCCTTTCAAGCCAACAAACATGTCGAGAGGCATTTGGTGCATCATCATATTACAACATCGACGACGCAAGTCTCTATCAGCAACAATTTCAGGAATGGTAAGTAATTCAGCCACAACGTCACTCGCTGGTGTATCAGTCGTGGAGAGCATTTTCATCGCATGTGTTCTATCCATAGATGTGTCAGCTATTCGACTAACCGCATCTGCTATTAATTTCGAAGGTGGCTTCTTTTTCCTTTTTGCTTTCTCAGCCCCTTCAACCCTCTTTCTCTTCCCACTGCTTCCCGAACCACTAGGTGCACTAGGTGTTGAGTTCGTTGTCAACCTTATTCCTTCGAAATCAGCTGTTACTCCTACACTACCTCCAGTAGCAGGACCTTCAAGATCTTCCTCACTATCTCCTGATCCTTCTTCTAGGTCCATTGTGGGTCGATAGACATCGTCTTCATCAATACCCAGTGACAACTGTTATGGATCAGATGGTGTGAACATGGTGCCGCCCGATATCATAACATCCTTGAATAGTATCCCTAATTCGTTCGCAAACATGAGGTCTCTGTATCTATACTTGGCATACTACGCATTCTCCTATATGTATACAAGCTTCCAAATCAATGCCTTATATAAAATAATACAAATAGTAATCATAACATTGTTCTTCATAATAATCATAACAACATTTGTGCACCTGAATTTTCCTGTCCCACCACTCATCTTCAGCGATCACCATATTCCTCGTAGAGTCAAACGAAATGGCCGTCTCTTTCGAGAATAACTTATCCCACACCTTCCATTCTTTCTTCAAGCTATCAAACCTATTTTTCAGTTGCTTCTTGTCATATGAATGTCCTGTTTTTTCATTGAATACACACATAATGTTCTTCCACCCATCCTTTGTGAACGAAGATCCTTAACGTTCTTTCTTGTAAATTTGATCAACGCATTCATGTATGAAAATCCCCGTGGTATTTACATCCCACGTTATTCTGTGTTTCTCCTTGTTCATACTTCTATGTCAACTATGAACAAGTGAAGATTAACTTATATTAAACCATTTCATTACAGTTGAAGCACAAATAAAAGATGAAACTTTATGGGATGATGGACAATGAAGCACATAAATCCTATTCACCCTATAGCAAAAAACAAGTCACATACAAGATGAAGCCTCCACATAGTAAGCTAGTGAGTTCAATCAACCTGGTAAGTTAGTGAGTTCGACATAAACATTTTCACACCATTACAATTCTAATTGGATGGTAGTCATAATTGGAGGCAAATATGCAGTGGGAAGTAATAGATCCATTGTAGAGGATGCGCAGACGAATAAAACTAAAACAAAACACAAAAAGTTAGGAAATCCAAGCCTCATTAGTTGGGTACATGCAGATCTCTAGAGGCGCGATTAATTAATATAGATATATGTACACACACAAAAGAACTCAACAGTCATAAGGGGACACAATCCCAACTGGGATTTGGGTGCACTGAAACTGGCTTGATCATTAGGGATTTGGGATTTGTCATTTCTTATTGATTTTTGGATTCTGGCTTGATCATTGTTGATTTGTTGATTACCAATCATGATGATGATACAGTTCACACTTCACACCCGCAATATAAGCCCATTGACTCGGGTCTCCTCAATCAACTCTCCAATTTAGTACTAATTCAGACAACAATATTCTAAACTCTAAAATATATAACACCACACGTTTAAATATATATATATATATATATATATATATATATATATATATATATATTTAATTCTCACTTTCTTCCAAAGCCTCCACATAACAAAGGCACAGGCACGAGCTAATTAATATCAAAAAACCGAGATGAAGAAACCACTCAAGCTATCAAACGCATAGATGAAGAAGCATGAGGAAAAGAAGGGAAACAAGGATAAAACGCATACAAATGTCACAGAACAGACCCAAACGCATACATACATATATATATATATCCCTTTCTTCCACATTCCTATAAATTGCTAACAAAGCCTCGACCTCAGATTCAATCAAAATATACAGACATCAAACAGAAATAGAGATTTGAAACAACATTACAGCTAATCGGTCTTCTTGAAGCAACAGAGATGAATAAACCACAAGACACCCATTCGCATACATGAAGCAACCACAGCACATCATCGAAACTCATACGCAAAGATGAAGAAACATGAGGAAAACAGAGCAAACCACTGAACAGATTCATATACAGAGATTCATATATAGAGAAACATGAGAAATATATATATATATATATATATATATATATATATATATATATATATATATATATATATATATATATATATATATATATATATATATTTCTCTATTTCTTCCACATTCCTATGAAATTCTAACTCACCCTCGAGCTCAGATTCATATACAGAGATGAACAAAACACTCAAATCAATTCGAAAATCTAGATCAGGAAATGAGAAATCCGACTCACATCCGGCAACCACAAAACAGAGCAAACCACTGAACATAAGTACAAAAACCAGTCATTCCCGAGAAGCTCCCGCAACCGGACGACGACCTCGACCTCAAATCTGAACGCCCACCGACAAATCTGGCCACTAAACTGCACGAACAAGCCACAGATCGCAAAAAGCCAGCGAACAGGGGACGGCTCGGAGAAGGACGATCGATCAACGGAAAATGAGTCACCGACGGCGATGAGCTTGGCACCCTCCCACCACACTGAAAGCGAACGCCGACGACAGGACCACAACCACAAACCAGATGACGGAGAACATGCACGTTGAGGGAGGCGTAGGTGAGGAAATGAGAAGAGTGTGCAAATAATTATGAGAAATCGATAGACTGGTGGAGTTCATTGAGCATTAACTGATTTGTAATAAATGCCTAATAATTTCGTTTGTAAACTGCCGCACCGAAAAAGCTCCAGCTGTGAGCTTCTTTATTATCCAGCGTTAATGTAAAAAGCCCAGCACATATGATCGTGAACCCAAACAGACCAATTTTAAGTTTACCGGGCTTTTTTCCCTTATCGGGCTTTTTTATCTCCTTAACGCTATGCCAAATAGGTTCTTAATCTTTTCCCTCTTGAAAAACTGTTAAGTAAATTTTTATCTTTAAAAAAATTAAAAAATTAATAATTTGTTCAATATATAATATATAATTATTTTAAAAGTTAATTTGTTAATTAATTAAAAAAATGTTAAAAAAATAATCATAAAGGACTGGCTTCCCAAGGGATTTGAGAAGTGAAGAAACGAATTGAATCCCACGAAGACCAGACACAAGTCTCTCGCCTGAAAGGAGGCTGGGAAAGAGAGAGGGGCATACTCACACTGCAGACTCCCTCCTTTTTCGGCACCGGTAACTTGCTACTTCTTCCACGTTCACTTCAATGCCACTTTCTTCACCAATTTCTCTTTTAAGTCTTGTTCATTTCTCTTTCTGGTCTTAGAACTTCGCTTCGAACTCTGAGCTTGTTTCATGGATCAGGTTAGTATAATGTACTGGACTTTGAGTTCAATTTCGTGTTTCTCTTCGATTATCTACCGATTCTATCTCTATTTGTTTTCCGATTATCAAGTACGAGAAAGTTGAGAAGATTGGTGAAGGTACCTATGGTGTGGTTTACAAGGCTCGTGATCGGGTCACTAATGAGACCATAGCATTGAAGAAAATTCGATTGGAGCAGGAAGATGAGGGAGTTCCTAGCACTGCGATTCGAGAGATTTCTCTCTTGAAAGAAATGCAGCATAGGAATATTGTTAGGTATAGTATTTGTGTTTTGTCAAATGGTTTTCCCACACCCCACTATGATGATCCCATTTAAGCAACATAAATGGTTTTTTTTTTTTGGTCGAAGGCTATATAGAAGACACGTTTGTAGGGTGTTATGCTGATCTGTAAAAAATAAGACCGGGTTAGCCCAATAGGACTCTTACAATTTTCACCATATAAGATTTCCTCTTTAATTTGTTGCTTCACTAAATTGCTGCCCTACTGTTCTTCTACCTTTACAGCCATATCCATATTGGCCTATGCTTGATGGCTATGTGAATGACAGGTTACAGGATGTAGTACACAGTGAGAAGCGTTTGTATCTGGTCTTTGAGTACCTGGATTTAGATCTGAAGAAGCACATGGATTCATCTCCTGATTTTGCAAAAGATCATCGACAAATAAAAGTGTGTAACTACTTTCTTATATTTGGAGGTGTTTGAGTTTTGTATGACTTGGTTTATGATTACCTTAATTATAGGTTTGGAACTCACTCTAAAAATGAAAATAATAAATAATGCTTTATCAAGGAAATTAAATCAGCAAGAAATTTTATGGCTTTCTGTTTCATTTATTGTCTTTCCATATATCAAATGAAGGGAAAAATGAGTGAATGTTCAAAATACTCTTTTAGTTACGGCAAGCATATCTCTGCCTTTCAAAATAATGGTCCTTTTTCATTAATTCATGCTTCTCAAGTTTTTGTGACGAATGACTTAGTTAAATAGATATTACCAGATTGGTTTTACGTTATGTAAAAGTCTTCTGTTTCTAAAGATGAATTTTAGGCTTATTAATTATGGGCAACTGACCATTGACATTTAAAATGAAATTTTATTGTAGTTTGTTGATTTCTGATGAGAGGCAAATCCAAGGGAAACTCCTATGGGATTAGGGGTTTGTGAATAAGTAGAGGATTGGGAGTGTATGATTATACAGAGTCATACTCAGTTTATTTTTACTTAGTCATCCTTTATCATAATCTGGAATAATTTATCTTTTAGTTAATCCCTATTTTCATATCATTATGAACAAAAGAAGAGAGGGCCTGCTGCAATGTGTGTTAGTTTTATTTCAGCAAGCCATTCTTTTTTCTGTTCTTCTCTCAAAATATACATGATAACAAACTTGGTTTGAGAGAAGGCTATATGTTTAATATCTTATATCAGAGCTCCAACTAATTCTTTGACCAAGTTCTAGTACTGCTTTGACCTAAAGTTTGCTATTGAGGGTGCATAAGTGTTAGTTGCTCTGGTTATTTAAAGTTGTATATTGGTTAAGCTCGTCATTGCTTGATTGAGCTTTGTGGTTCTTGTTTTCACTACAAATTGCTGACTGAAGTAGGTGACTAGTTTGTTATTGTGGTTTGACATTATGAATTTACAAAATGTGTTGTAAAATTTACTGGATTTGTATGGTACTGAATACCTCAATGAGGAACCCAAGAAACAGAACTAGTTGAGTACCCCTTAGGTTAAGTAGATCAAAGTCTTCTGGAAGCTGTGTCATTGTGATTAGATCATGTGGCTGAGAAGAGTGGCTAGGAGTGTGTTGAGTAGTTAACTCATGGGAAATAGGTTGCAGAATTCTGAATCTGTGGTTTGTCTACTGAGAACATTGTCAGAGGTGGTACTGGTTACTTGTTAAGTTCTTATGTTGCGGCATAATATCTAGTTGTTCTCATCCAGATGCATTTTCATTTTTAAATTGGTTGCCTCATGCAGCTGTCCCTGTATTGATATATTTTCATGTTCAATTTTGGGTGCAGTATTCAGTTTCCTAGTCTAGGATTAGTGTCTTATGATTATCTAGAGGTTCAGGATTAACGTAATCCAGAGTCTTAATTCATCTTTATCTAGGAGTTTATCTTTTTAGTTAATCTCTCTATTTCGATTGAATTATTACTATTACTGTTATTTATAAAAAAGAGAGGGAATACTACATTTTATGTTTGTGTGAGAGAGTTCTACCTGTGCAAGCTTCTTCTTTCATGATATTTCTGTTCTTCAGGGTCATGAAAACTGATTCTGAATTGAGGGGGGGGGGGGGGGGATACTAATCTTGGCCTAAAGAACCAACTAAATTGAAGTTTGAGTGGGTTAATTATTTATTCTGCAGATGTTTCTGTATCAAATTCTGTGCGGTATTGCTTACTGTCATTCGCATAGAGTTCTCCATCGTGACTTGAAACCACAGAATTTGTTGATAGATCGCCGCAGTAATTCGCTAAAGCTTGCGGATTTTGGATTGGCCAGGGCATTTGGCATTCCTGTCAGGACATTTACACATGAGGTTTGACTATGTTCTACCATATTTATGATTTGTTTATCTATGTAGACATTAAAATAGATAGTCACTCTGATCAAGAAATGAGTGAAATGTATGCTGCATTTTAAAGTTGTATTATCTGTAGTTCAGACTCATTGAGGGAATTCCTATATCAAAATACAAAGGAATTGGGTGAAAAAGTTACATAAGAACGTTATCTCAATAATGCTTTCCAATTCCCGGGCAAATCCATAAGGGAAAACTGTCTGATAAACCAGGAGTTGAAATCCTAAGAGATGACAAATAAATTACTGTCTCCCAAAGATGGTGTGGAGAATAAGTCTCTGGTTTGAAAGCCCGCATGTATTTAGTTCTCATCATTGAAAAACTACAAGCCAACGGAAACAACGTACTGCTGGAGGATTGTGTTCCTTTATCTTGCGAAAACCGTATTAAATTCACTGTTGAAAAGTGACCTAAAGAGGCTGAACAGTTCACTTCTCATTAAAAAAAATCCCGACAAGACATTGTTCATGCAGTCACCCTGCGATTTGAAAAAAAAAGGTTATTATTTGTCTTGCAGCTCTGGAACACATAATGAAATCATTGAGAGAGAACGCATAATGAGAGGCTGTCAAAATTCCTAGTTTAAGTAAAGCCGACACATAAACTGCTTTGAGTTTGTCTTTTACTAACTGTAGGGGGGGGACTGTTAAGAAAATATCTGAGCTCGTAAACAGCACTTAAAATTTGTCATTTGTGAGGAAAACTAGTTGAGATAGTAAAAGGTAATAACATATACAGTTATTCATAAATTTTGTGATGAGGTTTGCAGCTAGTAAGGATCTAAAAATAGAGAAACTTAGTTCAGAGCCATACAATAGATGGGCTTGATGTTGGGACTTGAGACAAGGGAATTAAAGGGGGAGAAAGGAGGAAGGGGATATGCTTGCTTTTGTGATTGAAGATCTTGCTACAGAGTACTCCTTGTTGAGATATGGAGATATGGATGCTTGCTGCTAATTGGTGAACAGCTTGTTGCAAATAAGGAGACAAGTAGCTTGCTGAAACGTGGAATTTGAAGCAGATTGTAGAGGGCTTGACTGGCTTGTTGCAGAGATATTACAAGGGGGACAGGTGATCTAACTTAAAGGCGACTGTGTTTTGAAGTTTGGTTGTAGGGACTCCTCACTTTTGAGCTAGGCTGGCTAAGAACGAGAGAAATGAAGGGGCTGGTGAAACTAAAATTAAAAACATTGGGAGTTGACTTGATTTCCTAGTCTAAACTCTAGACTTGTCTGCTATAACTTTTCAATATGCTGCCTTCACAATAGTTTAAAGAGATAAATGAATGATATGGCAGTATATATTTCACTAATTGGGTGCAAACTGAAAGGGTTCGGGCAGTATATATTTTGCTAATTGGGTGCAAACTGAAAGGTTTCGACCTTTTTCTCTTTTTACCACAGTTCACATTATCCATCGCACTTTGATATCTTCAGTTTATTTTTTCTTTCTTTTCCCTGTTGGAAAGTCACATTTAACTTACCCTCTTAAGAGATGACCTTACCATTCCTTGAAATCAGAAGATAAGCTACATTTAAATCCATTTTGTCTAAGGTACCTCCACATGGTTAAGAGAGATAGATGTCTTGTTTATTACAAGAACTTCAACGAATTAGATCTACTAATCATAGCATATAAGCGGTGTGGCTTGCTATGTATTTTATATTTCATGTTGATAATTGTTTCTTCAAGTTTAGCAAATTATATAAGTTGACTAATTTCAATTTTTTTAGAAAATTTTAATTTTAATATATTCAAAAAATGCATTCGCAAAATGGTTTTTTAAGTAAATCAAACCAATCAGAAGATAATTATTTAAGTATTTAATATGAAAAATAACATATAGTCCATATATATTTAATTAGTGTAAATACTATTATGGATGGGAATTTCTTTTGAATGAATCTTATTTAATGTTTTAGAAACGTTAATTGTTATTGAAATAAACGGATGGTTTCAGAATTTTAGAGAGCTGTATTTTCTAAGGAAAAGGAGAGTAATTTACCTTCTAAAGTTATTGAATTCTATATTCTTTAAACTGATAGATTGATAAAAGTTGATCATTTTAGCAATATAAGAATGCTATATACTAAAGGAAAAAACTTATGAAAATCCTGTCGCAAGAATTCATAACAGTGACTTTGTGGTTATTTTTCATTTATTCATGTTTCTTCATATATTTGCAAAATAGAAAATGTTTCTTCATATATAATATTGGTGGTTGTGCGCAGGTGGTGACACTATGGTACAGAGCACCAGAAATATTGCTTGGATCTCGCCAGTATTCTACCCCAGTGGATGTTTGGTCTGTGGGCTGTATATTCGCAGAGATGGTAAACCAGCGCCCACTATTTCCTGGAGACTCTGAGATTGACGAATTGTTTAAAATATTCAGGTATGAGGCTTTTTATAGTTAATTCTTAGCATACGTTCAGGGAAATTATATGCACACCTGTTTGTTAAGACCTTGGCATATGAAGCCTTGTAACTTTGATTGACCATCAACCTTAATCCCTTAACCTTGAACGGCACTCACACAGGAGACTCCCTTATTACCAGGCTAAAGTAAACATTGATTCCCTGTAAATGAGCCATTCTAAATTGGAAACTGTTTATGGAACAAAGTGTCATCCAAATGGGTTGAAATCCCAACATATGTGATGCAAAACCGACTCACACATCTCCACTAATGCAAACAGAGGGATATGGGAGAGAGAAATAGAAACATAGATGGGGAAGAGAGAGATGAACAGAAGGGTGGTGAAGACAACTGAATTCTCATCGGCAGCAAATTATCATTCAACAAAGTCTGGTTACAAATGCTAACTTGTAGCTATTTTAAAAGCCAGCTTTCCATCTGATGAAGGTAAGTCAAAAGATATGATATTCTAAGGTTTCCTTACTATGAAGTAAACATTCAAAATAAAATGACACTAAAAGCATAAAGTATACACATTCTGCCAGGAGTAGGTTTTCTCAAGATACACTAATTCTCATACCATATCAATGAAAAAGTATAATGGGGTACTGCCAACGGCTCATGGTTGAAAGGAGGTGGGGTCTTTTGTGATATTAATATGGAATCATCATGAGGCTTCTTGTTTGTAATTCTACGAGGATTCTGATCCTCCTTTTTGGCAATTTTTTTTATATACAAAAAGAACTCAAAATCTTAATGAATTCTTCTATCAATAAAAGCGTCTGCACGAGGGAAGCATGCTGCAATAATTGTCGATTTTAGAGGATGCATTGTTATTCCATCTTGTTCTTTTTGCCCTACTGATTCCTTCACGTTTACGATTACTTTTTGTTGCATTATTATGAAAGGTCTAACCAATGAAATATTTCATGCGCTGAAAGTGTCCAGACTTTTGTATTGTAGGGTACTGCAATCTACTGCTTAAGTTATCTCTTGTGAAGTTTCATTTGGTCTTATTCTTGTTGTGTAGTATGATCCTTGTTCCTTTCTGGACGAATATCAAATCTTTGCAATATACTTATTGCAACTCGTGACTTGCATTTAGTAGTCCTTACTGGTCATCAGTTTTTGCTAGAGCCTTTAGAGTTTTAGTTGAGGCAAGGTGTTCATAAAAGTTTACTTTGAAAATTTTACATCCCAAATTTGAAAACTTCACGTTATTTTTGTGGAGGCTGTTATCCTGGCTGAGGTCGCTCTCAGGTATACTTGACTGGGGTCTTTCAGGTGACGGAGGTCTCCTGGGACAAAAGCATATGACACCTATGTTGGGCTAAACGAAAAAAGGAAAAAATAAGTTAGGGCAAGGGTTGTGTCATGTGATCTGTGCTTCTTGAGATGTTTGTTACTATACCAAGGAAATTAATTGGTGTTGCCCTTTTCATCAAATATGAAAACATAAACTAATTAAATAATTCAACAATAAAACTGTTAAACTGATTAATTTTCTGTTGCTTCCTTCTCCTAACACAAGTCTGGATTGCTTTCTTATAAGGGTCACTAGAATTGGTTGATGTAACTTGTGTAGTATAACATGGTGATGGGCGGGGTTTTTTAAGTGGTCATCAATAGTATCTTGAATGCTGTTCATTTTTAGTCTCTCGTAATTGCCTGACCAAAAAGGAGGGAAATGGTGGTTTGGATTTGAGTTTAATACTCTCTCCGCTCCTTTTTGTAAGAGATAATTTCTTAGTATGGTATGGCTTATTCCTTTTTATAAGAGAAAGTTAGAGGTTGTCTCCATTTTTTTTTATTTCCCATTTTCCCCATTTATTAAGTCATTAATTACTTATTCTCTCTCTTCCACGCACACCTCTTTTCTAATAAATAGTAATTTGCTTATTTTCTCTCTTACACTCCCCCCTAATATTAAGGGTATTTTTGGGAAAAATTATATTTTTATGTATTTATTGTCTCTAACTAATTTTAACCAACTGTTTTTATCAGAGAAGTTTTGCACCAAGCGTGCATAATTACATAATAAAGTTTATGTATGCTTCTAAATAAACATGTTATTGCTTATATGAAGAATCATGGGCACACCAAATGAGGATTCGTGGCCTGGAGTGACTTCATTGCCTGATTTTAAATCATCCTTTCCCAAGTGGCCTCCAAAGGTAATTAATTCTATGTGCTGCTATTGATTTAAGTTACGTGAACATGAATTCCTTCTATCTACATTGTTAACTTGCAGTAAGGGCTATATTACATTTTTTTCCCCAAAATGCTGTGCAGGACCTGGCAACTGTTGTTCCAAATCTTGAGCCAGCTGGCATTGATCTTCTTTCTGTAAGTGCATCTTCATTCGGATAATTATGGGAATAAAAATGAAACCAAATATTTTGTATATAGTGCCATCAGTGATTAGTTAAATTGCTTTCTATTCTGCTGACACTTGAGAAACTAGGGCAAAACAAGGTAAATGCATAAAAGAAACAAGAATAGAGAGACCACATAAAAGATAATATTTTTACGGGGGTTTACATAAGTAAAACCAATGTGATGCTGATGAAAACTTGGCGAGCATGATATTTTGGAAAGGTTAACCAATGAAGAAATGGTGATGATGTGAACCTTTGTTAGAGTTGCACTTCAATTTCTACTTTATGTTGGTAAAAGGAGATCTATTTAAACCCCACATTATAATTTGATAGAAACTCCCAGAATTATTTGAACATTGATAATAATAAGATAAGTCCTACATTCAGTGAAAATGAGTTGAATTCTAACACAGCAATTATCACAATCACTGCAGCAGTAGAATAAGGAAAGTACAGTATTAGAAATACACATATGCAGCAAATAGCAAACACAGGCAGAAAACCCCTTGGCTTTTGAGACTTTAGAGTTTCTTCCTGCACTCCTTCGGAATTTCCTTGTATTCCACTGCCAATTATCTCTTTTACTTTTCCATTACATCCCCTCTCGTAAGATGCTACACTCAGTTATCACATTTTTCCACTTGCAGTCCCCCTACAGACCTTCTAAGAGTCTCTCCCTGTAGAATCTTCTGGAATTTGTAGACTATGTCTAGACCCTATTTGTTAGTACACTGTCCACTGGTCTATCTCCCTTTTCTCTTTCTCCTAAAAGTTTCAGACGTAGGCTTATCTGATGAACCCTGTCACTTTGTGTGGGACTCTAGTTTCAAAACTTGCAATAGGCGATGATATTTCACCATGTTTCTTGTGTTCTCTACCATATGTTAAAGGGGAGAGAAATAAAGTGGAGGATAATGAAAGGCTCTAACTCTAATGCCACTGATATGAATCTTTAGAGAGCCATGCTCCCATTAACAAAAAGAAATGAACCAAAACAAAAAGGGAAAAACTGGGGGAAAATCCCCTATTGGAAATTTAATTGGTGAGAATGATCTATTAAATTTTTATACATAGAGTACTACTACTCTTCAAATTTTGTAGCCACAAAGCGTTAGTACTCTTATTTAGGTCTTTCTCACCAATTAATGTGCTAGTGAAGGACTTTCTCCAATTTTCCCAATCAAAAAAGTAGCTCTTGGGGTGTGGCTATACTAAAGGTTCATATAAGCTGAGTGTGGGTCAAAAGCTTACCTGTTTTGTTATTTCTAAGTTAGTTCATTTGGTATGTTTCTTCCAATTCCCATGAATAGTTCAACTAAATAAATTAAACTTTGAACCGAGAGGAAAAGTTTCTTCTTTTGTTGTTGTTGGATCTTGTCATAAATTAGTTCCCTGGTGGTGATTTAACTTCTTTATAGCAGATTTGCTTCTGCTGTATGGTGGGATTATATCGGATACATATAAATTAACAAAATTTCGTCTTATCATTTGTCAGGGTTACTCATTCCTTATCATATATATTGTTCAATTCATTTTTTGCATACAAGTTTCATCCGAGTCAGATATAAACATATAATCGTCATATTAAACCTCTAAACCATATCCTTTGAGCTTTATCTACCAATTGTTTTAAGTGCGTGAAATCTTATTCCAGAGCATGCTTTGCTTGGATCCCAGCAGAAGAATTACAGCCAGGAACGCTCTTGAGCATGAGTACTTCAAAGACATTAAGTTTGTACCCTGATCCCTTGGCAAGGATGTCTATAGAAACATAGTATGTAGATTGTTTGGGTTTTGATTGTGCTTTGCTTCCCCCCCCCCCCCCCCCCCCCAAAATTACAATGATTGAACTTATTTATAGTTCATATTGTTCTATTTATTTCGCATTCAACATATTGCCTACCTCGTTCTAGAGATTACAGATTGGTGGCAAATTTGTAGTTTGCTTGAGTGTGATAGGACTACTTGACCTCCTGCTGCATTTAAATCTTCCTTCAGGGCTTTTGCTCTTCGGCATTGTATATCTGCTTCACCTTTTTTTTTCCCATCAATATTTTAGCAATGCCGATCATTTTTTTTTTTTTTTTCCAAATATACTAGGTTAAAAACAAGCAATTTTAAATTATGCTCTAAAGCCATGCAATTTTTTTCTTTTGCCATATCTCCATGGAAATGATCAAATCTGTCAATTGATAGTTAGGCATTAATCTGAACATGATAAATACTTGAAGAAGTTGCACGTTTATGTATAACCAAAGTGCACGTTTATGGATTTGGGGAGATCAAATGTATTTGAATCGTTAGCTTAATTGACGTATAAATGAAGTTATGTTGAAGTGAAATTCATGTTCATTTTAGTTAGTCAAAAAAGTATGAAAAGTTCATTGTAATTTGGTGCTACGACTTTTATAGTGATAGAGGCCACCGGGGGACTTCTTAATAATTTAACATTTTTAGGTTGTTTTCGTCAGCAAGTATGACCCTCGTACAACGCCAATTATTTGTGTTTCTTCGGGAATCACACTGTTTTCTTTCGTTAACTCTCCCTTGGCATTGAGGTCATATTTTGGGAAATGGTTAATGTTTAATTTTTCCTCATAAATATTCGTGTATGAGCCATGATTATTTCAGAATTTTCTTTTAAAAAATTAATTTTATACTAAAAGTGTTAAAAATAGAATAAATTTGTCCTAATCGTTTAAAAACTAATGTGAAGTCCCACATTTGTTAAAGAGGGGAATGAATGACCATTATATAAGGGTTTAGATATTTCCTTCTCTCAACATGTTTTAAAACATGATGGGAACGCTACTAAGCACACCTTCCTCTTGATGCACATGGCTTAGAACATTTTAAGTATGACAACTACTTTTAAAAATTTGTTATTAATTTTTTTACTTTGGATTTTTTAGGCATTACATACAAGTCCCATATAAAAAATTAATCACTCACATGTCGTAAATGCTTGTAAATATAGAAGCTTCACATGTAAATTTAAAAATTTAACTTATAAATGAGATTAAAAAGATAATTAAATTTTTATTTGAACCTATTGTGATTCGCCCATTTTTTATGAGCCACACAGATGAATAGAGCGATTCAATTCTAGTTATCCCTTTGAAAGGAATCTTCCTTTTTTTGGTTTGAAAAGTTTTATGATAGTTGTCAATGGCATGAACGTATATAAATGGAAAGTCACAAGTTTGATTTTGCTTGTAACCTTTGAAAGATGAGCTTTAGAATAATAGGAATGCTCGTGTTAATAACTCCTCGGTAGTGCACGCAGATTAATAAATGAGCAGCTCACTTTGTTCAAAAACCATTAGGTTTAATTCAATTTATATTTTTACATTTTTTTATGTAGAATCTAGATTATAAATAATCTGTCAATACTCAACAGGGACCCTTTTTTAAAAATGAATCGATCATTTAAGAAGTTATGAACTAAAAAAATTGAAAATTATACCTTCGAAATTAGATTTAGATTGTTTATTTGTTTACAACTGTAATGATTATTGAATAACTCTGGCAAAACCAAAAAATAAAAACATTATTGAATAACAGTCTCGACAGAGATACTCAGCCTGACTTCATCGAGTTTTGCAGAGGTTGACCTAATACGTTCAAATTATTATTTAACAAATTATTTATGTATTTTTCTTAAATTTTTACTTAATAAAATAAGAATGTCATCTATTTATAAAATTAACATTTCTCGTTATAGTTATTATTGTTCATTTTATTTGTATATTGTGAAACATTAATGATTATTTTGGCAAACACGACATACATAATTAAGGGTTGAAATATTTGTTTGGTCCTCTATTTGTATCAAGTTTTAATTTGGTTCTTGAAGTTTATAAAGTATGCTTTGTTGTCCCTTAAAATCTTAATATCGTTAATCTTATTAATGAAAAATGTTAGACTCAATGAATTTAAATAGTGAATCTTTAATTAAATGCTAACAAAAATTGTTTAAATTTAATTATTTAATATAATTTTTTCCAGATTAAAAAAAAATACTAAGATTTTAATTCTTTAACAAAAATTGTTTAAATTATAAATTAAAATTATTATTTTCATTTTATTTGTATATTATGAGACATTTCTGATTTTTTTGACAAACAAGACATTTATAATTAAAGGTTAAAATATTTGTTTGGTCATGAAGTGTACTTTGCAGTGGGCTTGTTTGGTATGAGAGGAGGGGAGGGGAGGGAAAGTGGATGGAGAGAGAAAAATTTTTAGTTGAATTTAAAAAAGATAGAGAAGTGGGGTTAAATTTTTAATTAATTTTTCTTACATTTTTATCTTACATATTCTCTTTATTAAAATTTTGTAATTCCACTTTTTTTAATTTTTTAAAATTCAACTCATACAAATTTTTCCTTCCTTCTCTCCCCTCCAAATCTCTCATACCAAACATACATTAATCTTAAAGTCATTAATTTCATTAATAAAAAATGTTAGACTCAACCAATTTATACACAGTGACTCTTTAATTAAATGCTAAAAAAATTATTCAAACTTTAATTCTTTAATATAATATTTTAATTAAAATTAAAAATATAAATTTTAATATTTTTAAATTATAAATATATAATATTAAATACCATTTTAAAATATAATATTTTAATATTTCAATATAAAAATATTATATCAAAGAAATTAAAATTTAAACATTTTTTGTCAACATTTAATTGTAAAGTTACCATTTAAATTTGCTAAGTCAACATATTATTTTCTGAAAAATTAACCGTTAAAATTAAATAACTATTAATATACTTATAAACTTAAGAACCTAAGTTAAAATTTGATGTAAACTTATAATACTTAAGTGATATGTTGTGCACAAATATAATGTGAAAAAGTAGTTATAATTATTGCTGTGTGGTAAGTGACCATTGAAAGTTGAAACTTGAAAGCACAATTTTTTTAGTTTGGTTTTATTTATTATTTATTTGTTCATTCCCATGAAAACCGACGAGCAAAACTTATCATTTCGACTTTTCCTTTAAAAAAAAAAAAAAAGGAGGAGGGGAGCAAAACCCGCAAATGCAAGAAATATTATAATGACAGGCACATAGTTCGTTTTCTTTTGGACCAGAAGACTCATTTCAATTTCCAATTGAAAGATGAAACTTGTACCGATAAAGAAAGAGTAAACTACTCAATTTAAATTAAGACATAAGGTGATTATATACCAATTTTTTATCAGCATGCTATACATAATTTTTTTGGATTATGGATTATGATTCAAAATTAATTTATAAAAAATGATTATTTATCATTCTTGTTAGGACACTCCTTCGTTAAGACACAATTCACACACACAACACAAGGCCACAAACAATCATAATGAAAGTTTTTGTTTTTGTTTTTGGGTTAAAGTGCAAAAATACCTATGAACTTTTCTCAAAAGTGCATCCAACACCATAAACTTTTTTTAGGTGCAAAAATACCCATGAATTTCTCAAAATGGGGTAAAAATGTCAAACCGTTAGTTGGTACAAACGTCCATTTTGTGGGACCCACAATATTATTTTTTGAGGTGCAAAAATACGCATGAACTTTTCTAAAAAGTGCACCCAACACCATAAAATTTTTTTTTTGTGCAAAAATGCCCATGAACTTTTCAAAAGTTTATGGTGTTTGGTGCACTTTTTAGAAAAGTTCATGGGTATTTTTGCACCTCAAAAAATAATATTATGGGTCCCACAAAACGAATGTTTGTACCAATTAACAGTTTGACATTTTTGCCCCAGTTTGAGAAATTCATGAGTATTTTTGCACCTAAAAAAAATTTATGATGTTGGATGCACTTTTGAGAAACGTTCATGGGTATTTTCGCATCTTAATCCTTTGTCTTTTTAAAAAAAGCCTGGCTCAAATTATTTATTTTCATAATTTTATGAACTTCAACCACAATATTATTAAACTCGTTTGGAACTTATGTGCATTAATATTTATAACCTTTTAATCGCTTATCCAAACAAACTAATTTATATTATTCCCTCCTTTGAGCATACAACGAAAATTAAAACCAAAAGACACACTTGAAAGCAAATCCACCCATTGGTATATTGCACAACCTTGATCAATAGTCATTCTGAAAAGCCAGGGAGAGCAAATCAAAACTTAAGGTGGACCTCTACAAAAGATTTGACTCTATATAAAACAAAATTTTGCTTTTTTTTTTTTTTTTTTTTTTGGGGATGGAAACACGAACCAACTCACAATTAGAGTCCAAGCTCCATTGGACAAATTAACCCCTGAGCCTAACTCTGTTTCAAGTGGAGAACCCAGATACCCGATTCGATTCACAAGTACACCCCAAAACCTTTCAAAATCAAATACATTAAAATGTGTATTCTGCTTACTGAGAAGGTAAGCTGACATAACCACACGTCCTTTTCTCTTATGTTTTGTTAAGCAAACATGCAAGATTGCGAAGTTCTTCAAACGCATGCATTGTTTCTGCATCAAATCCTCCTGCAAACTGTATTGAGAAATGAAAGAGGGGAAAACATTAGCATTTCAATCATATGATCATAGTACAGTGTATGTACAAAATCCAGAAGTGTTCATATACAAATGTTGTACATGCCATTTAGGTTTTGGGATGCTCAACAAATAAATACATAATTGTTTTGGGAAAATTTGAGGCCCTTTCTCTGTAGCAATATAAAAGGACATATAATGTAGGTTTGGCAGCATTTTCAAGTCTTAATAATTTACTCAATAAGGAATGTAGTCCCCAAAATTCAATTGGAGACAAATGTGGTCGGTATAGTTTATTTATTCCAAGTATGGCGTTAATAATAGCAATGTTACTTCAAGTTATATATTAAAGTAAACAAAAATAATAATCAGATAGGGGTAGGACAACAGATCAATTTGTTTACGTCACAATAACTATCATTGTTGTTTTCTATCAAAATGTTGCATTATCTCGTTATGTGGATTCCCAGCGACCATGTGGATTCCCAACCCTAAACAACGTTTTCTATTCAAAACGTTTTTAAGTGTGTTTTTGGATTAGTTTTTGGAGAATAATTTTTACAGTTTACAAGATAAATATGTGAGAAGAGTTTTGTCTCGATTTACGGAAAAGTGTTTCCGAATCATGATTTTGAGGACAGGCGAACACACAATGAGAAAAAAGTCAAAAACCTATACTTTAAAACGAAAACGTAATTATTTTACACCTTTAATAATTTAAAGGTATAATTTTTTCACAATCATCTTTTCTCTGGGTACGACAATTATCATTTTTAATTTCTGAAGAAGAAAAAAAAAAGTCTCCTGGAGACCTGGCTGCATCCCTGAAATCATTGTAAAATACTATTTTGTTTCTTTTCCCAGAAAAAGTAATGATCAGATTAATACTGATATTTAGTGTGTATGAACAGCGATAGAAAAAATGATAAGAGAGAGTGGATGAAAAAATATTTAAAAAATCAAGTAAATATTTAAAAATTACTTTAAAATATTAGGTGCTACTTGAAAAATATTTTAGAGTGGGTTGAAATCAATAAATCACTATTATAAGTTTTGGGTTCTTTTTACTACTAAAAAAATATATTAAACGTAAAATTGTAGTCAGTTTTTTAAGACTGGGTAAGGGTTAAAAGCACAAAAAAAATATTTTAAAGTAATTTTTGGAGTTAAAAAAGTACATTAAGAGTAAAATTACAATCAGTCTGATAGCATACTAAGTACAATTGAAAAAATATTTTAAGCGGTTAAAAACACTAAAAAATATTTTAAAGTAATTTTTGGAGCTAAAAAAGTATATTAAGGGTAAAATTGTAATCAGTCTGATAGCACACTAGGTACAATTGAAAAAATATTTTAAGGGTTAAAAGTACTAAAAAATATTTTAAAGTAATTTTTGAAGCTAAAAAAGTAAATTAAGGGTAAAACTGTAATCAGTCTGATAACACACTGAATACAACTAAAAAAATATTTTAACACAAATCGCACAAATTAATATTAAAAAACAGTTTTGTAGCCCCTGAGAGCTTATTGTTAATCGCTTGAATTTGATAAAAGCATGAATTGCCTTTTAATCCAACCAAACACTCAAAAAAAATCACTCTCACTCAATCTTATGAATTGCCTTATATCCGTGTGATTTCACCCACAAACGCATCATTCAAACACTCACTTAGTGTGTGTGTTTGGCATCACTTATTTTTTAGCATCTTTATTATGTAAGTCGAGATAAAACTCTTCTCACATACTTACCTTATATACTGTAAATCACGATTTATAAACACTTATAAGTAAAAAATAAACTATTTCAAAAGAGCACTTAGACTTTTTAGACAAACCAAACTGAAATCACAATACCCTAAAAATGAAATGTTGACCAACTCCTGATACCTAGAAAGTACAAAATCGCTTCAATTGAAACTAAAATGACTAAATTATTTTCTCAAGCAAATTAAAGGGGGTAAAAGTGCACCTAACAAGAAAATTCAGTTTCATAGGCAGATTCAAAATGAAATATTGGATAATTGCCAAATGCCAAAAGAAAGTAGGAATGAACCTGATGGATTCTGAATGCAAATCTCACTCCTTGGAGAAGCATGTAGTCCATTGCCGGATCTTTTTCTGTTGATGCCTTGGCTTGAAGTTCCATAGCCACCCTTTTCATATACTTCTTTGCCAGTTTAACTGAGACTAGCTTTATCTGCAACAATAAATCGTAGTCAAAAATCATTTGAAGCCCTGCTGAATCAGCAACAATTCATCCGTATAAACCCCATGGTATCCAGTTTCCACATGCTTCATTTGAAGCTCTGCTAGGTGTCATTTAAAGCTATAGCTATCAGAGGTTCATCATCAGGTAAATAAGCATTTCCAGATAGATCATTATGGTTTTCACTTTTAAAGCTTGCGTCATCAAATACTATGCTATCTTACAACAAGTTGATTGCACTCAATTACCTATTTAATATTCTATAGCCAGTCCTTACTTTTGTGGACCATACCAGGTTAGTAAGAAACATGCTGAAACCTCAAAACATTATTTTTTCCCCTTTTTGCCTATCAAATCTCAGACATCTTAGAAAAATTGGTACTTGCACCAATACAAGACATGACACAATTTGCAAACTCTGCCTAAGACAATTTAAGTTTTCAACTAGTTACAAATGTGATTTCATATCATTTTGTTTTGATGGACATTGTGCCATATCTTGTAAGATTGTTAGATATTTATTGAATAAGATAGGGCCTTTTATTTCGATATCTTAACGTCATCGTTGTAATGCACTGGCTGCACTGCCCAACAGAAACAGAATCTGATATTTGGTAATGCTTTCATTGTACATAAATGCCACAAAGATGTTATGCCAAAGTCATTGTTCGTATGTTTATATAGATTGATGCACAGCATGATGTACCTTGCCAATGATTCCATTGTCAAGCATCCATTCTATGGGAATTCGGAACTGCTTGCAATTACGCATTAAGGAGTCTCTTGTGCGTAGAAGGTTATAAACAGTACGTTCCATCCTGACAGGGACAACAGAACATAAACCTAAATAAGCTCAAGAATGATCAAAAGGAATCCAGGAGTTCTTTATTTCCCTAACAGAACTTTCATAGATATTCAATTACGTACTTTTCCGATAATGCAACCATTTTCTTTAGAGCAATATCACAAGGGAGCCGAGGATCATCCTTGTACGAGGACACTTCAGTCTCCAATTTTTTGAGATCTCGGTACCCAAAGGCAGCTTCTCGTAATGTGTCAGCTTTCTTCTCTGGCCAATCAAAATGCTTTAGGACTGCTCTCTCATCCACCTAAGAGAGTACATGATTAAAGCCAGTAGAACTAGACAAGAACATACAAAAAGATTCTTACTTTCATATTCAAATGAAGGATATGACTTACAAGGAAGCAGAGTTCATCATCCAGCCATTTCACGAATGCCACTACATCTTCTATGTTCTGATAAACTGCATTATTTACCTCTCTAATTAATGAATTTACAAATTCTCCTTGTGTCTCAACATCTGCCTTTATCTACATTTCAGTGGATAATGATTAGTTATATACAAACGTATAGCAGAGTGTTCATCCAATCAAAATACCAAATAGATGTCACTTTCCCCTGTGTTCATGCTGAAAATCATAGTTTTCTTAATCTTAAAAATTCAATTTTTGGTTTAGTTCCTATTGTTGAAAAAGCTATTGGATGATTTAAGCTTTAAAAAACTTTAACTTGATCCATTTCTTGTCAAGTCTCTCTTAAATAAACAAACATATTCAACCATGTGGTATTTTGATGCTTTAAATTTGGATGTACAAGGTTTCACTTAAATTACTAATCTTAGGTAGCAAGTGATGCAACACAAGTGAGTGATTTTCAATCTTCTCCTTTTCAGCATTTTGTTGACTGTTATAATCCAATTCAGACATATTCGGAGTACTAAAATGTCATATGGTTAGTCCCATCGACAAAGTTTAATGATTTAAGGAAAAAAATTGATAAAAACGGACCTTAATATTTTTTAAAATTACAAGAAGGAAAGCACTCTGACCCAATTCAATTGAATCTCCTTTGGGGAAAAAATTAAGGAACATAAAAAGCTGAAACTACTCACAGCAAGCAAATGTGACGAGCGGTTTTCGATTTCTCCAATCATGCTGCTACGAACATCAGCAACATCTGCTGCATCATATAATCCTCCATTTGAAGAATCCTTCCTAGAATCTCTCTTCATAAGCGAATGGTACAATTCCACTACTTGTGGAGCTCGTTTCACCATCCCTCCTGTGTTACTACTCCTCTGAGCGAAATTCGGAGGTGGTGGAGGAGGAGGTGGAGGTGGCGGTGGAGGTGGGACTTGACTAGCATTTTCTTGTTTTGGATTACTAGATATACAACAAGAAGAAGGCATTGGAGGTGGATTAGGAATACGCAGGGCCCTTTTCTCAACATCTGAAGAAACCAAAAGTTTGTTAGCTTCTTGGAAGTTCCCAAAACATTGTGGCCTTTGGACAATCTCCAAATCAGATTGCTTTTCCATTTCTTTTGTACAAAAGAAATAATCAGATTGCCTTCTCTTACTCAGTACAGTGTCTTCCTCAGAACAATTTGATGATCCACTAATAGAGTGTCTTCTTCTGGGGCTTCTCCCAACAAGACTATCTGGGCATTCTTCTATTTGTGACAAATGGTCGCTACTTATGGGCCATTTCTTTGGCTTCTTGATTGAATTGAAACTATTTACACTACTCTCAAATGAGCGAGGACTTGATGAAGGCTTATCAACAGAATCAGGCGTAGAGCATGATGAATTTTTCAACTCGTTTCTTAAGCATGAATTTACCCACCTAAGGTAGGCAAGTTCTTCAACCTCAGTTAACCTGCTCATTTGTAAGCCTTCTACTTGCTTGCACAGATCTTCATTTGTCAGTCTGAGCAATGATGCCTCGGCTTTGATTTTCGCTATAATATCATTCTGATTACAAGCATCACGAGAATGCAGTGTGAGAAAGAGGAATTTGAATTTAGTAAATACAATATTTGGAGCGTAATGTTAGTCTGAGATTTATTCGGCTATACGAGTTAGTCCAAAACATTAAGAAACTCCCTGCATACTAGTTCGACAAACTAATTCAATATACTCGTCTATAAAAGTATAAACTCTAGAAGACTAACTCATGAGAGGAGGGAATTAACGATTAAAGCATACAGACATGAAATTTTCATAACTAAAATTTATATTTACTTCAAATAAATTTCTCAGTTCTGGAAAGACAGAGGACAATGCAATGTTGCAAAATATAATGTGCTTTAGGAGTTTACTTAAATTCTATAGACACAAAAGAATTACCGAAACCAACGTAAGAAAACAACGAATGTAGTTGGTAGTAACTATTTCTAAAATAGTTAAAACCAGCCGTTATTTTTCCTGTGTCGAGACATTGAGTGTATCAAATAGTGAAGAATTAAATTGATGTTAAGCAAGCCAGCTCAATCGGATTGAGGTCTTTCTGCTTGAAAAATAAAGGATTAAGAGAGAGAAAATCTATATCCCACAAAGCAATAGTGAAATAGAGAATTACCTCAGAAGATTTAGCAAGGCAAGACATCTGAGACTCCAAAGAAGAGAGTCTGCAAGTGAGGTTTCTTTTTTGCATCTGTAGCTCCTTATTCAATCGCCTCAATTCAACGACCTCAAGCTCAAGATTCTGAGTACTATCCTTGTGTTCTGTCTTCACTTCTTGGTCCTCTTGTCTTTCTGAAACGCATGTTGTTAAAGCAGCTAACTGCTCAGCAAGCTTAGTTTTCTCCTCTTCAAGCTCCTTTTGATTTCTCTTACTCCCAGACAGCTCTGCTTGCAGCTTCAACTCTCTTTCCTTCGATTCTTGAAGAAGGCTTCTCATATGATCCAACTCAGTGAACAAGTCCGTGGACGACTGTCTCCGATGCGTTGGATAAACCTGAGCAACATTCATTGAGCATGACAAATCACCGATGAGAGATCTCTTGACTCTTGAATGAGCTGGCACTGCAACTGAATTCGTTAGAGGCTGTTTCTTGTTCGGAGCCGTCCCCTGCGGTTTCGTTTTCTTCTCTGCGGTGAAGCCTTTCACAATGTGCGCTCCCCAAGAAGATGCTAACCTAGGCTTCGAGTGATTCGAATTTCCTTTCCCATTTTGAAGCTTCGGATTCTGATTTTGATCGGCGAATTTTGACGAACCCTTGGTACTAGACCTGTTCTCTGTTGCATTTTCTTCTCCCATTGCTAATGAAACTTGAGAAAGAACAACAATGGTGTAATTTTCTTCTTCGGATCGATACTTCTACTCCATTAAGCTTTGGAACCTCAAATTTGAATTTGCCGGAGGAATGAACGGAACATGTAGTATGAGAGGTTGGCCGTGAAGTGGCAGCTTTTTCTTTGAAAATTTGAAATTTGAATGAGGAAAGCGAAGCTGAGTGGGGGAACTTAACTGCGCGAGCAGTACGAGGGAGGAAATAGGGAACGGCAACGGTCGTTTTTGCGCAAGTGGGGCCCATGGGAGCTCCAATTTGGCAGAATCAACTTTATATTGTTTAAGAGACGGAAAAGACCAAAAGAGAGAATGTGGATGCGTGCAAGTGGTAAATGTATTTCTTTTATCCCCTCAAAAAGTAAATAGTTATATTTTGAGAAAATTAAAATAAAGGGGGAAGAATGTGTAATTTTTTCAAGTTGCGAAAAAATAAAAATTGAGAAAATTGTTTAATTTAGTGAAACTTAGAATTTTTTATTAATTTTAAAAATAGAATGTGAGAGAGAATATATGAAAAAAAATGCAAAATATTTTGTTAGAAACATTTTAATATTTTCAATTTTATATTTTTATATTTTATTCTTTTAAATAATCATAATTTATATGATCCTTCTTCATAAATATCTTTTTTTATCAAGTTCTTCATTTTAATTTTTCCCTAAATTTTTGAATGCAATAGCAATCAACAAGTATCATCTCTTCGGGGGTTGCGTAGAACATAAACTTTAACTATCCTTCACCTTATTATTATTATTTTTTTACTGAAAAGGATACATCATTACTTTCACCTTACTTTTATGAAAAAGAAAACACAATAAAATGTGCACCGTAAGATTCAAAACTCAAAAAAAAAAAAAAAAAAAAAACCCAAAGTAAAAACAATAAAGACAGTCTTGTCATGCATTGCCTAACCAAATAACGATTATATATGTAACAAGTTTCCTTTGACTAACCAATAAATTAATCACCCAAAAAAATACAATTAATCAAAATAAATTAGTCGATTAAGCATGACCAATGCCGAAAAAATCTCCTTATAAACCGGATGAAAAATCTCCTTATAATCCGTATGAAAAATCTCTCTCAAGTAACTTACATTAATTAAACCCCCTTCTCTCTTTGACCCCAATCCTTCTGATCTTGTAACAAAATTATTGTATATTAATATAACCAGAACAATCCTGTTGTAGCATGTGAATTCCTATTTTGTTATATAAACAGTTAAATGCCTCATTCAATATCAGTAAAGAATCTGATGTCACTCCTTTACCTACTATTCTTTTCACTTTTCCATTACCACCTCACCCTTTATGAAGAAAGCAAGCAGTGTGTAGAATGATGAGGCTTAAGCTTAACCGCCGCATAGTGTAAAATAAAGGAAGCAAAGCATGCACATGTTTAATAAATTGAGTCTTGAAAGGTGTCTCAGAATTCTGTTTATCTGCTTGTTGCACCATCTTTGATTAAGAAATAAAAGAAGCATTCATCTTCAACCTAGGAAAGAAATAAAATGATAAGTTGGGCAAGAAAGGGGACCTTCAATTATTTCAGATTTACCAACGGGGAGATCTTTGGAGCTTTGATTCTTTTCAAATGCTTTAGAAAAGGGACCTAAGGGTGTGTTTGGTTTGGGGGAGGCAAAGGAGAATAAGTTACCTTGTTTGGTTTGTTAGAATGTAGGGGAGGGTGTAATATCCCAAAAAGTGATAAGGGCTAATGACATCAAAAGTGGATGTAATTCTGGTTGAATAAACACTTTTGAAGTACATGATGTGAATTATGATCTAAATGTGTTATGATCAGTGCCTAAACCCTGTATTTAAACTTAATTGTGTGATAACGCTTAAAATGAACCCTATGGGTAGGGGAGTGCACATGAATAAGGAAATGGACTGATAAAATAAGTTTAGTCGTGATTCAAATGGAATTGTCATTATCAGGGGCAAAATGGGAAACTTGCTGGCCAACTAGTCAACTTCTGAAGAGGGGGTTTACTAATTTGGTTGAAGTTACGGTGAATGTGTAATTACTTAAAAAATTATGATAGAATTATTCCATGTGTGCATGTGTATAGAAAGAGTTGGGAGAAGAAGTAGGATTTTGACAAGTGTCCAATTGTGAACCATGGATCAAGTCAACATTTCAAAACTCATTTTCTCCTCCCTCTCACTTGTAAAGTCGGCTAGGAGCATGGGAAAAAGGGAAAATTGATCATCTTCATGGTCATCTCATCTTCTCTCTCCCAAACTCCATTTTCGGCTAAGAAAGGAAGGAAAGAGAAAGTGAAAGGTGAGATTTTGATGTAATTATGGTTCTTTAATGCTCAAATGCTCTTCTTTAATATCGACCACCTTGATGAGAGCTTCATCTTGATGGTTTTAGATTTTTGAAAGAAGGTGTTTTAGAGCTTGAACAAATTTGAGAATTGAGGAATCAAGGATCTAACCTTGGCAAGTTAAAGAGATGAGCATTTGTAGTATTTTGGCATATATGTTGTGATTTTTGGCTAAGTGTTGATATTTGTGGATTTTTCCCTGATTTTGGTGTAAACTTGAAATGTATGAATTGGCTAATATATAGAGGTGGAATTAGTGGCATATTGTGTCTTTGAGTTATTGGGATTAGTTTAAAATTTTGGAAACCAATCTAGTTATTTTGTGGTTTTTAGAGTTCAATGTGGTTAGAAATGTAGAATATTACATTATGAAGGGAATGCGGATGTTTTGGTGTTCCAATGTGTTCTTTATGAAAATTTGGTGGGGTTAAAGTTGTTTGTGAAGTTTGGGAACCATTGGACACATTGTTTGGAAGCTTGGAAAATTCTGTCAGTTGCTGCGTTTTGTCTATTGATAAGCCTTACTCGAGTACAGTAACCTGTTTCCCCTTTTCCTTCAGTTTTCAATAGCACTTTCATGCCAGAATGCAAGAGTGCATGTTCTCACCTGCAAGTGATATGGGTCATCACTAGAGTGAACCCTGTCTCACTCGAGTGTAAGGGTATTCTGCATTATGAGGTCGCGTCTTGGGGAAACACTCACGGTCAAATTGTCAAGAGTGTGTGCTAGTGCTCGAATACACTCCTCATTCTAAGGTTTCTGTTGTTCTCGGGTGGACACTTTCTGCATATTACCTCATGAGACTCGAGTGAGCATAAGGCTATTACTCAAGTGCTAAGTATTATGCTCGGGGGCAGCGAGTAATTCTTGTCTCAGTTGGTGCTCTTGGCCAAACACTCGCACGAGTGATCTTTTGCGCTCGAGTGCAAATTTCAATATCACTCGAGTGAGGTCTTTTACACTCGAGTGTCTGAGTCAAAAATCAGTGTGCTCATTTCTAAAAAGGGATCTTTAGGAAAGTTTCTTCCAACCCTTTAGGCATGTGTCTAGGCTTCTAGTAACCAACTAAAGAGTTCAAATGATAACCAACCTTAATTGTTACGAAGATAAGAATTTGGAATAGAGAATGACCTATTGTCCTTGATTTTGGTTTATAGGCTTTGACATTTGCCCTGATCGCGAGCAACCGGTGCCAGTGCACACTAGGAAAGAACAAGGTAGCGACTCTTTCCCTTATACTATATGTGATACATGGTATGTTTGATTGATCATTGTTTGTGGGTCTATCACCTGCGGCCCATCGGTGTTGACGATAGGAGGACCGTGCCTTCGGGGTGGTAGAATCCGGGGGATGAGATTATGTGAAAGCTGAAAGGCTATATGTGAAACCTTCACCTGCAGCTCATCAATGTTGACGATGGGAGGACCGTGCCTTCGGGACGGTGGAATACAGGGGACAAGATTATGTGCATATGTGGTAGCCTAGGTGGTATGTTTTATGCTATAATGCTGCTTGATGAATTACTTACATGCTTTGTGATTATGTATGGTATGAGTGATTTGTTACTTGTAACCCCCTGCCTTTAACCACGTAATTATATTTCGATATCACATAATTAAATTGGTTTAGAGACCGTCGGATAGCTTAAACTCATTTCAAATTCCTACACTATAGTAGGGTTTTCATCAAAAACTTTCAAAAACTCTTCTCTATCCTGGTCTCAATTTCAAAATTCGAATATAATTACCTGCGCAGTTAGTTTACATTCACACACATCAAAGTGTATAACCAAATCCCCGGCAACTCCTGGGTTCTATACATATATAATCTGAGGTTTAAAAGTCTCCACTAGGGGATTACATAACCAAAATCAACAATAATATTTACATCTCCAAAATATACAGTAATCCCAAGTTCAAAAGAAGATAACCAACACCCTACTATCAAACATACCCCGAAGGGGTTCTAATTGCTCCGGGTTGCCCGCTTCTCTTTAGCGCCACTAGCCCTGTCTGAAATGTTAGTCATTGGAAAGAATGAGATTCAAGAGAATCCCAGTAGTAACAAATCACTCATACAGTGCATAAATACAAAGCATATAAGGTCATGTTAGCAGCATCACAATGTAACGTGGTTCACACCACCAACGACAGCACTCATGGCTGTAAACTCTAAGCGTCAGCTTTCGCTGCAATCTCAATGTATTCACAAAGTATTCACTAGGCGTCAGCTTTTGCTGCGATCACAAAGCATCACAATGTCACAATGTATTCTCAATGCACGACAAACATACATACAATGTTTCACACAAAGTATAAGAGAGGAGTCACTACCTGGTTCTTTCCGAACGTGCTCTGGCACGGATCGTTCACGAACAGGGTAAATATTGAATCCTACAATTCCAAATGCACCATTTAGACACTTCCATAGTGTTTCTTGGGGTTATATGAGTCTATACTGAAAATTTACAAAAATGCCCCCGGGGACCCGGCCTGGGCCCGCCGTACCCGGTCCGGTTGCACTTTTCCTGAAATTCTAATCTGGGCTATCCTAACATATTTCCACCCAAGGAATCCATTTCCAGACTCAGAATTATCAAATTTAATTTTAAATTACAAATTTACCCTTGGCAGCCCCACTTTAAGGGTTTTAGGGGTGTTTTCGTAATTATGCTTTTTCGGCCTTTTTCGAAAAAGTGACCAACTGTAACCCCACCTAATTTTCGCCCCTGAACTCAATAGAACCATCAAATCATTGAAAAATTCAACTCTAAGACCCATTTCTAGAGCTGGCCGAAATTTATGAGTTCTCCGAGGAAAATCGGGGTTTTGCGATTTCGGCTTCGTAAACGCGTTCCTTTCTACTCCTAACTACTTTATTAACCATTACATTAGGTTACAACTAACATTAAGACCCAATTTGGGCAGCATAACCCCTAGGCCATATCATTTCCAAACTTTAAAACCAATGGCAATCCGGCGAAATTTCACCGATTAAATTGCCCACAGCAGCCAGAATAAGCAATATACGAAAGTTTGAAAGTTACCTCAAGCTCCCACTAGCTTTTCCCAAATTTGGCTGAACCCTAGCCTCTTTGAACCATGAAATTCTTTGCTTCAAAACCTTAAAGAATAAGAGGAGTAACTTAGAGTCGGAGTTATACGCGTTAGGAGCTAAATCGTCGGAGAAATCAGCTTACCTTGTGAGATTTCTTCCCTTTCTCTCTCTAAACTCTCTCACCTTCTCTCTCTTGTTTCAGGTCTGGAACAGCACGAAAATGGCTGGAGAAGGAAGGCTGATGGTATTTAATATCATATATTATATGATATTTAATTATTGATTAATTTCCAACAATTTCAGATTTTTCAGAAATTCTAGCAGATTTCTGCCCAAACTTTGAAAAATCATAACTAATTCTAGAAAAATTGAATTGGAGTGATTCCAAAGCCTATGGAACCCTTATTGATTCTAGTTTTAAGGAAAAATATATAATTTTTCTGCATAGAATCACAAAATTCCCAGAATTTCAATCTTTGCATGCTGTTCCAGAAAATAATTAATTTCGCTGGGCAAACTTCAAAAATCCATAACTCTTAGCTCAAAAATCAAAAGGATACAAATTATATGTCCATTTTGAAGCTTGACATATGAAATTTAAGACTGGAAAATTTTAGAATTTTTAGACACCATTTACCTATTTAAAATGTCCATACAAATCGGCTACCCTTTACAGAATTTCAATGGATAGAGTTTTCAACTTTTGCACAATTGTTCCCAATGGTTCCAATTTTACAATAAACACTTTCCCCACAAGAATTTTCACAAGGAAGCCATTGGAATCATTAAAATATCTAAATTCCCATCACACATTCTCCAAAAGTGTTTATTCAACAATAATTACATCCACTTTTGAAGTCATTAGCCCTTAATCATTTTTTGGGATATTACATTACTACTGGGATTCCTTTGAATCTCATTCTTTCCTTTGACTAACCTTCAGATAGGGCAAGTGGCTCCAAGAAAAAAGAGACAACCAAGGGCAGATAGGACTCTGATATATTAATGTGATTTAACTGCACAAGATAATTATATTCGAGTTGTGAAACTTTGAGATTAGGATAAGGCAGAAAATTTTGAAAGAATTTATAAAAAACCCTGCCGTAAGGAAGGGATACTAAACGAGTTCGATTATTATTGGTCTCTATTTTTATTTAATCGCGTATTTTGAATCATGATTATAGTTTTCAAGGCAGGGGGTTATAGAGGGGAACCTTTATTTGGTTTAAAGGGAGGGGAGGGAATTAAAGCCAAAATTTTGGCTTCCCTCCCACCCCCTCCCCTCAAACCAAACACATCCTAAAAGAAGCTTTTCCACTTTTGCGTGGACGGAAAAATTGATGATTAATGAAAGAGAGTGAGATGGAAAATCTGCACCACGTCATAAAGGGAGTAAAAAATATTTAAAAAGAAAAGAAAAGGGGAAAAAACTGCCTCCAAACACATCACATTCAAGAAAATCCCAACGAAGCTATCGACACCATCAACCTTTCTCTACGTTAAAAAGCTCCCCCCAAAGGTTGAGGAAGTTGTCAAGCTCTTCTAGACTATGTAGGAACCCAATCAAACCCATGAGCAAACATAATAATATACTAGATATTTTATACCTCCATGTATATTTGAAGCCATAATGAAGTGGTATCTATTACTTCATGTCCTATGCATGCCAAAGGACTTAACATGTTTCTCATAAATGTTGTTTAGGGTCTTTTGTTTAGGCAATGACTACGTGTACTCACAATGCTTTAATACCTTATTTGAATGCTCGCTTCAAATCAAACATGTTACATGAACATTACTAGCCATATAGCCACTTATATTACTTTACAAGTATTTAAGGACCCTTTTGTGAAGCCATGTCTTTCACAATGGTTAGACTAGTACCGACATGCAAGTCCTACCATGAAAATATATTTGGTCTTATATACATTACTGCATACATCACATTGCTTATAGGACCACATGGAACAGAAACAGAATAATTGCAATGCTTACTGAGTTCTAGTTCTCTTACTAAAATATTTTATTGAAAAACTTTCATTATACTATTTCTAGAACCAATTTTTTATGTCTTCAGTTAGCAAGACATTTATTCAAGTCAATACTTAATCAAGAAAACAAGCAAGCAAGCAAATGTTTGTTAGTAATGAAGAACAAAAAGAGAATCTAAGAAGACAATGGACCTGGAAGTATCTTCCTCCAAAACAAGATATGGTCTATGTTAGATTGAATGTTTGATTGCAAGGTTGTTGGAATTTTTTAGAATATTGAATGGTTGGAAAATTGGAATTGAATATATAAATATTTTAAACTTGTATGTTCCGTTATATTGATTGTAATTGAAGTTTCTAGGCTGGCACTCAAATTTATATTGCATTATCTTTTTGGGTGTTTAATAGGGGTGTTAGGGAAAGAAGAAAAATAATAAAAAAATTTCCACGTTTTAGATTGGTTGAAGTAACAATTGGTCTAGAAAGTAGGAGACCTTCGAAGCGAATCTTATATAGACCAGTTTTGCATTCGATCTAGAAGGTCATTTCTAATCAGTCTATATGACCAATTCTACACTAGTGAATCCTCATAATTAATGCAGTATTGCATAATAAATTAAATTCTTATTTCATTTATATTTTAATTAGGTGTGAAGCCTAATTGAAATAATCCATCCATTCAAGGTCGAATATGAAGTCCAACATAAGCATTTTATTTCATCTAGCGAATTATTGAATTACATTCTTTACATTTACATTGTTAGATCTAATGCTTTAGAAGGTTTTCAGGCATACCTCGAATCCATTGGCTCACTGAGTGCTCACTCAAGATTAGAGCACCGATATGGACCCCAATCACGTTATACAATAAATGCACCATCAGAGAGAAGAGAACCAGAGAGAATAGTTTTAGAAAGTTTTCTATCGATGTATGTAACTAACACCCCATAAACTGATAATGATCCCATCTATTTTGTATGGGAAGTTATCATAATTTGAATTTCAAATTATAAAGATAAAACCCCTCCTTTAGAACCATATCTCTCTATAGCTTCACAATAACCCCATTTGCATTGGGCTTGTGCCATAATCCACCAAGGGTGGGCTAAGCATATTCCAACATCTCCTACTCATACTTGGTGGATCAGATGTTATAGGTCAAGTCTTTTTCTCTTCCATTCTTCATTCATACCAGGTGCTCTGCTTTAACTATGTGGGCATGACATCTTCATAAGGGTGTCTTGTACTCGAAACCCCTTTCGCAATAACCAACATAAAATAACAGTGTAGTACAGCTTGATCATATTAATGCAATGCCTCTAATGTCCTAGATGTTACCCATATTTACTTTTTATATGGCCAATCTAATCCCTATTGAGTCAAGATAAGACTTAGACTGCCTTTCTCATATGCATGGTGTCCACACTTATGAAATTTACCCAAATAACATCATAAGGAACCAGTTTCAGACACAAGCCTAAGTGTGTATATTTCAGGTAATCTTCCTTTTGCACATATATCATTTTGATATGAATCAACCACTTTCCTAACATAATACCTTTAGATCATATCTATCATGATCAGAGAAAAAATGCTAAAGTAGTAGACATTGATAAAATATCTCCATGATATTGTCAAAGTCAAAGGACATCTTGAAACAGTTAACCTTTTTAGGACTCACACAATAATGAAGTAGGGATCTATTCAATTACTTCCCATTTGTAGTTCTCTAGCACATGTGATATGAATCACATGCTATAGTTGTAATAACCCAAAAATGGGATTCAGGGCTAATGACTCCAAAAGTGAAGTAATTATTGTGAATGAACACTTTTGAAGTATATGATGTGGATTTTGGATCCGAATGTGTTGTAATCAGTGCTTAAACCCTATAGTTAAGCTTAATTGTGTGATAAAGCTTAAAATGAAGGATCAAGATTGACCAATGGGAAAACAAATTAATACCCTTCCTCATATTGTTAAAAAGTCCAGAAAGGGTAAAGGAGAAGGAAAGAGGAATTTGGTCAAAATTTCAACTCTTTTACAAGGGAACTTTGGTCATATGGGTCACATATGCCTTAAAGCAAGTGGTCAACATTCTTTTTGTGTTTCAAAGTGCAACATTTCGGTGGAGACAAAGGAAAGGGAAGAGGAATTAAATTAAAACAAATTGAGTCATTGACCAAGATGAAAAGCAAAGAAAAAAAATAAGAAGAAAAGTCAAATATGATTAATTGCTTTCATCTCTCCTCTCTCTTTCCATGTAAGTCGGCCAAGTGACTTAGCTCACCCTAAAATAAGACTTTCTTCATCATTTTCCAGCAGCTCACTTCATCTCTCCTCTCCACCATTGACGTCCAAGTTGAGCAAGAAAGAGGAAGAAGAAAACCTAAGGTTAGTGCCCTAAATGACCATGAATGCCTAATTCATCTTCACTAATATTATTCATCAGGTTGAGGGCTATATTCCTATGGTTTCAGAATTTTGATTAGTGAAGTTAGAGAATTTGTGGAAATTTGGAAATTGGAGAGTTGAAGAATTGGCTTTAGGAAGAAGAAGAGGTAAGAATTAGAAGCATTTTGGTATAGTTGTTGTAATCATTGGTTGAGTATTGGGAATTTATGAATTTGCCCTGATTTTGTGAAATTTTTGAATGGTATGAATTGGCTTATGTGTTGTGTAGAATTTGATCTTTTGTTGAACATTTTGGCCATTGGAATTGATTTGGGAACTTGGATTGGAAAGTGTGGCAATGTGTGAATTGTGTTGTGACATTGTGAGACATGTTGTGGTTGTTGTGTAATATGTCAATGGGAGTTGAATTTGGTCATTTTGATGATTCCAATGGTTTTCTTGAGCAAAATTGTGTGAGAATGGTGTTTGGGTTGGAATGGGAATCATTTGGGATGAAATGTGAAAATCTGGAAAATCTGTCCAATGTAAGTCTGTTCTGGACAGTCAGATGGCATGGACGTTTTGACTGGGCAAATAATGTTGGAAAATTATGAAACTTTCCAGTCTTAAATTTCACATCTCAAGTTTCAAAATGGACATAAATTTTGTGTCATTTCGCTTTGTGAGCTGGGAGTTTGAACTGTCCAAAGTTTGGCATCAAAACTGGACCCTGTTTTGGCACAATGTTAGGGTTTTGGTAAATCTGGACTTTTGTGGTGATTCTTGATAATTTTACATATTTTTTCCATAAAGGGGACTTTAATATCTTTCAATGGGCTTTGGAATCACCTTATTTCAAGTTTTCTAGAGCGAGTTATGAATTTTTGAAGTTTCCCTGGCTGCAGCCAAAATTCTGGCTGCAGTGCAAAACTTTCTGTGTGTGACCTGGCCGCAGCCAGAAAATTCTTGGCTGCTGCCAAAATGTTTCTGTGACGTTTTTAGCCATTTTTGGCTGCAGCCAGAGAATTCTGGGCTGCAGCCAGAACCCAATTTTCAGTACTTTGTGAGTTTGCAAAGCAATTTCCAACCTAGTACTCTCCAATCCTTTTAGGTTTTCTTTGAGCTTGTTATAACCATTTAGGGGACTCATATGGAACCTATTCTAAGTGTTTGAAAGTAGGAATTGGGGGAAGGAAATTAATCCACCATTCTTGATTTTGTTTATAGGCTTTGATATTTGCCGCCCTCGTGAGCCAACTTCGCCGAAGGACGTCAGGAAAGGACAAGGTAGTGACTCTCTCTCTCTCTTATACTATGTGTAATGCTCTATATATGTGTGTTATCACTGTTCTGTGATGAATCTTTGATGCTACTACAGATACAGCTAGAGAAAGCTGTCGTTTACAGCGTAAGCTGTCGTGATGTTGATTACAGCAAGAGCTGTCGTATTGTGTATACAGCCGTGAGTGCTGTCGTTTGTGGTGAAAACCATGTATCTTTGAGATTGTTGCTGCTTGTGATTTATGTACATGCTTTGTGTTTATGCATTGTGTGAGTGGTTTGTTACTACTGAGATTCTCTCGAATCTCATTCTTTCCTATGACTAACATTTCAGAAAGGGCGTGTGGCTCAAAGGAGAAGCGGCCCACCCGGAGCAATTAGGACCCTTGGAGGTATATAGTTGAATTGGAAACGTTGGTTATGTATTTTGAACTCGGGATTACTGTAGATTTTGAATCAGGAACACTACATTCGATTTTGGTTGTGTAATCCCCTAGTGTATACTTATAAACCTTCAGGTTTTTATGTATAGAACCCGGGAGTTGCCGGGGATGCGGTTATACACTCTGATGATT
This sequence comes from Inga laurina, assembly GCA_963855925.1. Taxonomy (NCBI): domain Eukaryota; kingdom Viridiplantae; phylum Streptophyta; class Magnoliopsida; order Fabales; family Fabaceae; genus Inga; species Inga laurina. The sequence continues at coordinate 51,376,361 of OY979708.1, forward strand.
GTAGGTATATTAACTGCACAGGTAATTATATTCGAATATTGAAATTGAGACCAGGATGGGAAAAAGAGTTTTGAAAGTTTTTTAAAAATTTTACTGTGAGACAGAAAGTTTAAAACGAGGTTAAAGCATCCAATGGTCTCTAATCTGATTTAAATATGTGTTATCGAATTATAATTACGTGTTTAAAGTCAGGGGGTTACAACAGTGTTATTCTTATACTATAAGAGCGTATGTCATTTTGATCTTACCATTAACACCATATAGACTTTAGTATAGACACATATAGTATCTAAACCCATATTCTTCAGTTTTACTCACATGATGTCAATTTTGAAGAATTTGTTGTCTGGCCACAGGTATCATGGATGCAAGTAGCCATGAATTGATCCATATTTATAATAATGAATCTCATCTTGACTGTCTACATCATTAGGTCGAGGTGACATGTATTTTGTGTTTCTTCTTTACCATATTAGCTCTCTTGTTGTTTTGCTAGTGAACACATATGTCTCATCTTTGCACACTTCATTTGAGTGCAAAAGTGGCCGCTTGTGTGAGAAATCCGACCTCATCAACTTGTATGACATACTAGACATTGTATACTTTATCATACACATGTAAAGCCATAATGAAGTATCCATACTTCACTTATTGTGCATGCCAAAGGACTCATCATGCTCTTCATGTACTTCCTTGGTCACATGTTTAATTAGGGGACTTTGCATAGGAATATGTTATTCACAAACAACTTTATGTGCTATAGAATTTCTAACAAGAATCACATTTTTATGTTTAGTCTTAACATGATACTTGGGGTCTTTTACTTAGGTAATGACTGTAGTGTTTTCACAATACATTAACACTGGATTTGAATTCTCACTTTCAAATCATAAATACTTTTATAAACATCATCAACCATATTGCCACATGTATTACCACAGTACATACTTAAAATGTGCATAATCATTATATGCCCTAAAAGTATCTCAAAACCTTTTGTGAGCCATTTCATGTCTCTCACAATGGTTATTGTAACCCCCTGCCTTATAACCAATAATTATAATTCAAAAATATGTAATTAAGATGAATTAGAGACCAATGGATGATAAAATTTCATTTTTAATCCCATCCTTGAGATAGAGTTTTACAAATTTCTTTCGAAATCGGTTTCGCTTGGTCTCCTATTCAAATTTCAAATATAACTATCCTGTGCAGTTAAATCACATCCATATATATCAGAGTATACAACTAAAATTCCCGGTAACCCCGGGTTTCATATATATCAACTAAGGGTTTATAAATTCCCATTTAGGGGATTACACGATATCATTCTAAAATTTACATCCCAACAATATACAGTAATCCCAACTAAAATTGATAACCAACAACCAAGAACACATCTCTACAGAAGCGTTTAGGCCCCCCAAACGCTCAATTGGTGCCCAAATCCCAATTGGCAATTGGGAAAAAAAAAGTGTTTGGAGACCCTAATTGTCAATTGAGCTTGTGATGATCAAAATAGCTTATATCATAAGCTCAACATTGGAGCTTTTACTGATTTAGCTTTTGGGGAGGGTGGGAATGATTAAAATATTTTTTCAGTTGTGTCCATTGTGCTATCAGACTTATTGCAATTTTACCCTTAATGTACTTTTTCGACTACAAAAACTAATTTCAACTATTTTTTGGTGTTTTTAACCCTTAAAATATTTTTTCAACTGTAGCCAGTGTGTTATCAAACTTATTGCAATTTTATCCTTAATATACTTTTTCAGTTCCAAAAATTATTTTAAACTATTTTTTGGTGCTTTTAACCCTTTAAAATATTTTTCCACCCACTCTCTCTTACTATTATCACAAAAGTCACTTGTGCTTAAGTCAATCCAAACAAGTTTTACTTTTACAAGAGTCATTTATACAATTGCTGTTTCAAACATAAATCACATTACACAATCGGGCTTTTACCAAAAATAAAATTACTGAAAGCTAAATTGATAAACTCCATTTTTCCTATCGCTATTCCAAACACACACATACAGTTATCCCAATCCATAATTGATAACTAATTACCAAATCTATATCTCAAAGGAGTCTTCGCCGCCCCTCGTTGCTTGTCCCCTCCTCAAGCCCTATCATTGTTCTTTCCACGTGTGCTCCGGCACTGGCTACTCATGAACAGGGTGAATATCAAACCCTATTAACCAAATCAAGGACATAGGGTTATTCTCTATTCCAAATTCTTACTTTCATATCACTTAAAATTGGTTATCATTCATAACCTTTAGGTGGCTAATAATAAGCTCAATGCAAGCTTAAAAGGATTGTGAAGTACTAGGTTGGAAACCGCTTTTCAAAATCACAAAGTGCTGAAAACAGGGGTTGGATGCAACCAAGAATTCTCTAGTTGCAGCGAAAAACAGCACGGAAGGTTTTTGGCTGCAACCAAGATTTTCTGGCTGAGGCCAAGACCTGCATAAAACGTTTTGGGCTACAGCCAAGGAAACTTTAAAAAATCATAATTAATTCCAGAAAAATTGAAATAAGGCAATCACAAAGCCTATTAAAAGATATTTAAGTCCTTTACATATGAAAAATATGAATCAAGGCTGTCCATCACCACAAAAATACAGAATTGCTCAAAATCCAACACTGCTCCAAAACAGATTCCAGTTTTAATCCCAAACATTAGAAAATCATAACTCTTAGCTCACAAAATTAAATGACACAAATTATATGTTCATTTTGAAACTTGGAATGTGAACTTTAAGATTGGAAATTTTTAGAATTTTTAGACACCATTTGCCCATTCAAAATGTCCACACAAACAAAATGCCTAGCACAGAGTTTCAATGGACAGAATTTCAGTTTTTGCACAATGGTTTCCAATGGTTCCAATTTCACATCAAACACCATTCCCATATAAATTTCACAAGGAATCCATTGGAAATACCAAATCAACCTAATTCACCTTACATTGACATGTTTCTCAATGATCATAACATGTCTACACAATTCCACAACACAAACTCTACATTGAAATTGCTTTCCATTTCAAATTCCAAACACATTCCAATGATATCAAAACACACTATGACACCATATTTACCGCAATACACAAACCAAATCATCCTTTTCATAATTACACCAAAATCAGGGCAAAATTCATAATTCACAAAACTCAACCAATGACCACAAAACTTAGGTCAAAATGCATCAAATACTCACCTCTTCCTCTTCCCCAAGCTAGTTCCTTGATTCCTCCAACTTCAAGTTTCCTCAAGCTCTCAAAACACCTTCTTTTATAAATCTAAAACCATAAAGATAAAGCTCTCATCACTATGAACAACATTATAGAAGGGAGTTTGAGCTAAAGAGATCATCTACCAAGTCATATCTCACCTTTTTCCTTTCTCTTTCCTTCCCCAAGCTTGGTGAAAATGGAGGCTAGAAGACAGAGAGATAAAGAAGAAGAGGGATCAATTTTTTTCTCCAAATAGCCTCCCTTGGCCAACTTTTGAGAAGAATGGAGAGAGGGAAGAGGCTTTGAAATGTTGACCAAGATCAACGGCCCACATAATGCCACTTGTCACAATCTTGTTTCCTCTTCTTATAATATCCCAATTTGTGATTAGGGCTAATGGCTCTGGTAATTGTTGTAATTAGTGAAATTAAGCACTATTGGGATTAATATAATGTGAATCTTGGAAAAAATATGTGTGGATTTAAGATCAAGGTTGAGATTCATGGCACATGGGTCAGAATCCTATGCTTTGTGGTTGTGTGGGCTTATAGGAGAGTGATTAAGATTTGGACATGTGGCATGGTGGTGGCCATGGGATGTGGCACTAAGTGACAAAAAGCCACTTTTCCTCTCTCCCTTCTCTCTCATTTCGGTTGAGTGTGGGTAAGGGGAGGAAGAGACATTTCATTATCATCATCTCATCATCTCTCATCTTCTCTCTCTTTTCTCCATTTTCGGTGACTTTGAGGCAAGAAAGAGGAAGAAGAAAAGCTTGAACCTTGGTGAGTTATGATCTTCTAATGCCCTAATCCTTTTCTCTAAAGATATGCATCTCATTGAGAGCTTCATTATGGTAATTTCAGAATCTTGAAATAGTGTTGATTTGTGAGTTGGTCGAATTTGGAAGTTGAAGAATCAAGATTTTGGATTGGGCAAAGTGAAGAGGTAAGGATTTAGTGCATTTGGATATATTGTTTGTGATTTTTGGTTAAGTTGGTAAAATCTGGAAAATTGCCCTAGTTATGCCTATTTCTGGATATATGAGGTTCATTGTGATTGATGATTGGAAATGATTTATTGTAGAAATATATAAGCATTTGATTTAGTTTGGAATGTTAGAAATATGTTAAGGGAAATGGGATATTTGTTGTGATAGAGACCTAAGAGCATGATTGTGGTCAAATTAGTTTTGGAGTGTTTTTGAAGTGGCCAATGTGTTCCCTAGTTAGTGGCAAGTGTGTGAGAGCTTTTGGTAGAATTTGGGAACCCTTTGGGAGTGAAATTGACCATCTGGTGTTTGCTGAGATGATTTGCGTTTTTGGTCTCTGATGCACAACACTCGAGTACGGGATGATCATGCTCGAGTGATGTGAGAATTTTCCCTTTTCTGCTTGAGTGATAGTTGGGGTTCTTTGAAGAAATCTCGAGTGCTCTTCTTTGTTCTTGAGTGAGGGAAGATCATGCTCGAGTGAGCTTGGGTCTGTTCGAGTGATGGTGTAAGCCCAGAGTAGGGGTTACTCTCGGGTTGTCACTCGCGGGTAAGGTGCATGAGTGTGCCTTCTCACTCGCGGGTATGAGGCGTTCACTTGAGTGCATATGGCTGTGCTCGAGTGATCTTGATCCTTGAGAGCTTGTGTGCTCTCGGGTCCTCACTTCCTGGACTTCACTCGCAGGTGCTCGAGTGAGGCATTCGGCCTTCACTCGGGTGGGGTTCAGCGTGCTCGAGTGAGCCGGTTTCTGAAAGCTTCTTTGTGCTCTCGGGTGTTCACTCGCTGTCTCTCACTCTCTTGTGCTCGAGTGCTATCCGTACCAATGCTCGAGTGAGAGCTTTTGTGCTCGAGTGAGGCTGTTAAAAATTAGTGTTTTGCCTTCAAAAAGGGGTCTTTAGGGTAGTGTCTTCCAACCCTTTAGGCATATATTTAAGCCTCTAGTAGCCACCTAAAGAGTCCTAAATGATAACCAACTAAGTGTTTTATGAAATTAAGAATTTGGAAAAAAGAGATTGATCGGTTGTCCCTAATTTGGTATAGGATTTGACATATGTCGTCCTCGTGAGACCCCGATACCGGAGCCAGTCAGGAAAGATATAGGTAGTGACTCTTTCTTTATACCTTATGTGATACATTGTATGTATGCTATATCATTGTGATGTGATGATTTCGTATGCTGCAAGTTATGTGAAATTGTGGAAGTACCGCTATACCAATAGTCCCTGAGTCGCTAACAACGGTTCGGGTAAGGGTCGTATGCCTTCCCGGCGGTAAAAGGGGATGAGGTTAGGGTGTGATCTATGTGATTATGTGGGCCGAAAGGCTATTTGTGAAGGCCGACGTGCCAATTGTGAAAGCCGAAAGGCTATATGTGAGCCGCAAGGCTATGTGTAAGCACTGCCATGCCAATAGTCTCTGAGTCGCTAACAACGGTTCGGGTTAGGACGGTGTGCCTTCCTGGTGGTAAAAGAGGATGAGGGTAGAGTGTGATTTGTGTTGCTGTTATGAGATGATTTGTTTGCATATTATGTGATTGCATGTGGTATGAATAATTTGTTACTACTGGGATTCTTTAGAATCTCATTCTTTCTAAATGACTAACCTTTTCAGACAGGGCAAGTGGTTCGAAAGGGAAGCGGACAACCAGGAGTAGTTAGGTTTACTCCGAGATTTTAGTGGTAGTTGGTTATCCTTGTTTTGGTTTGGGATTACTAAGTGTAAATGAGATGTAAATACATATTTTGGATATGTAATCCCCACTTTGGGAACCTTAAACCCATTATATGTATGAAAGTAACCCGGGGTTTTGCCGGAATTTTAGTTTCCGCACTCTGATATTTCTTATGTGATTTGATTTCTCAAGTAGTTATATCCGCCCGTGAATATGAGACCATCATGAGTATGTTTTGGAACTGATTTTCAAAATACCCCATCTCTTTGAGGTGGGATTATAAATTGTTATTTTGTCTTATTGGTCTCTATTTCACTTAAATTTCGTAATCCGGATGTAATTACGGTGAGGGTGTTACACTTCTAAGCGCACATGAGCTCACACACATGGGATTCCACCCTTTTTAATCTCATAACAATTAATCACAACCATTGATCTTTGAGTTATCAATGAGCTTCCTCTTTGGTAACTGATCAACTAGCCGGTAACCTTCCTGTTTTACCCCTGATTACGGTAATTCTCACTGAATCACCACAAAATACAACATATCATTCCATTTCACCACAATATGCGCCCTCCCTCTATTTTAAGTCAAATTAGGTATTAATCCACAATTGAACTTAAATACAAGGTTTCGACGTTGCTCACAACACATTCAAATCACATTTCACATCATATTCTCCAAAAGTGTTCATTTATCAATAATCATATCCATTTTTGGGAGTCTTTAACCCTTAATCGAAAATTGGGATATTACAGGTTTCGTTCAACCATTTGCAAAATATATTAGGTTCACTTTCACGAAACCTTATGCATCACTATTTGGGCAATTGTTTTAATCTATAAAAAGATATATACAAAAACATGTGAGGTTATCCCTCTATCAAACCTCAACTACCACTTTTAGTGAAATATAATAGTAATTGTAAATAGATTTCATCACTCATATCACTACTTAAAGGTGTAGATTTTACATTACATCCCTTTAATGTATATCTAAATCTAAACAGTTAATTGTTGCTAGAATAAGTCCAATTCAAGTGCACAACAGGCAAGATGAATGCCTTCTTGTTCCAAATAAGTTTGGTATTTGCAACCAAATAAGTCTGATATTTGCAACCAAATAAGTCTGGTATTTGCTAATTGATCTATCCACTCTTACTCTCTAGTCTTCAAAATTGACTAGTTCCAAATAGCCTCTTATCTTAGATTAAATCAACTAATTCTCAAACATGATTCTTTCTCAATGAATCATCACTTCAATTACTTTCTTCCATTTTGCCTTAGCAGGATTTAATAAGGCCCCTTATACAAAATACAACTTATTATCTTCTAGAGTGACCATGAACTCTTTTCTCATTCAATCCTTATTGGAGCTTCCTGCTTCTCTTGTGTAAGTTTCTTTATTACCCATATAAGCTCCCACTCATAAGGATAATTGATAATCACCAATTGGTTCTGTACTACCTTGTCTTTATGTCTTGTAAAGAGATACATAGCGATCAACTTCACTCTTATTTAGAAACTAATCCATAATAAATGTGGTACCTTTTAATTCTTTTTAGTCACAATTCTATATTCATTTTTACTTTTGAAAAATGTGTAAAGGTAACCTTAATGAGCTCCTACTTATAATCACAATGGGAATGCGCAATTGACCCTTATGGTTTATGGAAAATCAAATCCAATTTATGCTTTGAGCACAATACATAGGGAGTAGAAGTAACCACTTTAGAGTGCACACGATTAAGTTCAAGACTATACCCAATTGATGAAATCAAAGGTGTGATAATAATCCACCAAAGGTGGACATGATAATACTCTTTCACTCACATGTAGTAGGTTAGCTTGAACCATCACATACATAATCATGTCTCATAACATTTCATTATGCATTTCCACAACTCCACCTGGTAGCGGAATGCATCAAATAGTTAGCAATCTAACTATCTTTCTCTTGTCATAGAGCTCATTTAATCATTCACAACCTCAATTAGTTCATAGGATCTCAAAACTCCTATTCAATTAATTCAATTGATTTCGTAACTTATCCATTTACATTCTAAAATATTCAAGCTTCAAACTAATGTAAAGTCAAACAAATGTGATCATATGTGAATAATCCTTAATAAAGGACATAAAATGTTAAGCTCTGCATCTTGCTCTTACACACAATACCACATTTATCATAATGGAATAATCACTATGGGGACATAGTTGTTGTCGCTTTACTGTAAATTTTTTCATACTGCTTTACCTGCTATAGTCACACAATGACATCTCTATATTGGAAATTAAACTTAGCAATCCTCATTATGCTAGTTTTTTATAGTAAGTTTATGTCATCGTCTAGCGTAACATGTAATCAAGTCAATGCTTGTATTAGAACAAGTAGTAAAGCAACCAAGCACCAATGAGTCACCAACAATGTTCAACTCAAAGAAATCCCATGAAAGGAAAAATGAATCAGAACTATATAATTTTGTCTCAAAATCATGAAAGTTCAAACCATTCAACCCATAATCTTGACGGCATGAGATAATAACTTAATCTCATGTAACCCAGTGCATGAAACACATCACAGAGAATTAAGGTCATTCCACCACAAAAAATGAACTTGTAGGCACTAATGCCTTTCACCTTAATCCTTATGTCATCGCCAACGTTAAGCTTCTTGCTTTGATTTGACAACAGAGAGCATTCTATAAAGAATCCTTATTTGTCGTTTAGCTTACTGCAAGTGCACATGTCATAAGTAATAGTATAGTGATAAAAAGAGTATCGTTCCATAAGGACTATGACAAAAGTGAGCTAATTAATGTAACTATGTTCTCAACTAGGTTGAATGCAATCATTTGAAATTGGACAAGTTAAATAAGGATTTTTATGAAAACAATAAAGTAAAATAATGGCAATTGGAAAATTGATTCTGCTTCAAGACTTAAAGGCTTAAAATTACTTCTTCCCCATTGTATTTCATGGAACTATGCAATTAAATCACTTATTCTAGTTAAGTGAGTCTATATACTAGTCAAATATTTTAAAATAATCAACCAAGCTCTCTCAAGTCAATATTGATTCTTAATCTTCATTAAAAATATTCAATCTCTTGTTTATAATTAATAAAAACTATCTTTCTAAAACAATTCTTCAATAGACTATGTTAGGTTGTTAGATATATCTCTATTCTAACAACAAACCATCCATCTAATCATTAAACTTCAAGTCTAACATGATTTTTCTCAAGTTTTACAACCAAAATAACTCTCTCAAGCATCGTTCAATTGAATTAATCTAATCATGTAGTGATCAAGCATAAATAGAATTTAGCATAAAGAAAAATCAACATATATTCTCAATAACTAGCAAAAGCAAGATAATCTAGTAGTTCTAATCCATACAGTGGATAAAAGCAATACTAAAATCAAAGCTCTAGCTACACATATTCATAGAATAGCTATAATTATGCAACATAATTACAGCCATTCAATAAATTAATAAAGAAAAGGAAGAAAAATAGGAAAAACCCAAGAATTGAAGCTTCAAATCCCTTCTCAATCTAATCCCAAAGCCCTAACAACCAAAACATCCAAGAAGTTTAGAATATGTGATTTTTGGCCTATCCCTTACTTTTATACTGGTTTTTCTGCTTTAGTTTTCAAAACGCACAGCATCAATTTCACACATTCACTGTCGATTCACAATCATGAATGCCATAGTAAATTGTCAAACATAAATAGACAAAAGCAGTGCTTTTTTATGTGGTTTCACTATGACTTTTGTAACCCCCCCTTCCATAATTATATCCGAAATACGCGATTAAAGTGAAATAGAGACCAATAACAATCAAATAACGTTTACAAACCCATCTATCAGACGGGGTTTTCATAAATATCTTTCGAAATCATTTATAACCTAGTCTCACATTCACATTCCGAATACAATTACTACATGAAGATAAATCACATTTAAATATATCAGAGTACGCAATGTAATAATCCCGGCAATCCCGGGTTCCTTACATTAATTCAAGCCTTACAGGGCATATTTGCCCTTTACAATTTTCCAAATAAGGGATTACACAAATTCCCATATCAAATACATACTCGAATATACATTCCAACCTATATAATTATATATCCAAATATACTTAATCCCAAACATGCATTGATAACCAACTATCACAAGATTATAACCCGAACGAGTCCCGTCAACCTTGATTGCTTGCTCCATTCTCGATCCACCTACCCTGTCTAAAATGTTGGTAGAGGAGGGTGAGATTCGAGAGAATCTCAGTAGGAAACAAATACCAATATGCATGTAAAATAAGTGTTTAATGCATGGCATGCTTGCAATACACAACTCATGCTCACACAATGACATATCTGCGTGCTCAATGCTTCAACAACATACTCATGGCCATAGCATAACCAGAAACAGAGTTACAATCATTCATACATGTTTCACATAATCAAGCAAAGCAATACATGTATCAATACACAAACACAAATATCAAAGCATGTAAGAGAAGTAAGTTCCCTACCCTTGTTCTTTCCACGTATGCTCTAGCATTGGCTACTCACGATCAAAGCGAATATCCAACCCTCTTCCTCTTCCCAATGCCAATTCTTTGATTCCTCCACTTCTCAAATTCTTCAAGCTCTCAAACACCTTTTCTCACAAATCTTTTGATTTCTCTTTCTTCCCTCCTCTTAGACGTCTATGGCTGCTAAATGAGAGAGAAAGGAATCAGATTTTTGGAGTTCAAAGGCCCCCAAAACCGACCTAAAATGGTGAGGAAAGAGGGAAGAGGTGTTGACACTTTTGACCAATCCAAGGGCTTACATTGTGCTAAGTGTCAAGATCTTGTCACACCTCCATGAGCTCACCAAGGCACACATATATGGGATTCCCCCCTTGATCTCTTGTACAAATCAATCCTAACCATTGATCTTGAAGTTACCAATGAGTTTCCTCTTCGGTAACTGACCAATTGGTCGGTAACTTTACCGTTTTGCCCCTAATTATGGCAATTCCTCTTGAATCACCACCAAACACACCATATCATTCCTTTTCTTCCACAATGCGCCCTCCCCTTTATTTTAAGTCAATTTAGATGTTAATCCATAATTGAACTTAAATACAGGGTTTTGGCGCTGCCCACAACACATACGAATCACATCGGGTGCCAAATCACACCATAATCTCCAAAAGGGTTTATTCATCACTAACCACATCCACTTTTAGAGTCATTATCTCTTAATCACAATTTGGGATCTTACTAAAATGGGGCTTAGTAGTCCACTTCTCTCAGACTTATTCTCTAGCCTCAGTCTCAAAATTCGGGGTATTACAACTTTAGCTATAACGGATCCACTGCCAAAGAGTAGACAGAAAGGTCATCTTCTGAAGCAGTTTTACAATGGCTTGGCTATAGCACTTTAAAGGCAAATGCAAGCTTATCTTCCATAGTGTCCTTTTTCATCTTTCTCTTGCATTCTTCCCTTCCATTCACAACTTCCCTTGATATTTGAGAGCTTTCATAACTTGTCATCCTCCACCTACAAGGAGGAGGACTTCATAAGCTTTTTAACTTTCACAAATAATCATAACTACATGCATTTAACTCATGGTTTGACAAAAATTTGATTTTGCTTATGTCATATCACATTTTCTTCTATAATCTCTTTATATGCACAATTTGAACCCAAAAATAAGTGAAAAGAGAAGAAAATGTGCTAGAATATTCTTGATTTCTATGAGGTAACACACCCCCAAAATTAAGTTTTTTATTGTCCTCAAGCAAAGAAGTCTATCCTCACTGAATGAATCAATTACTCATCATTGATGTATGAAGAATTGGTCCTGATCAACTACTCAATAGATTATATTAAACAAAAAATGAAGACAAGATGCAAAGTTGAATACTTTATAGATTTAAAACATGCTTTTCAAGAGTTCTTCAGTGTGAGTGTATGAATTGAGTCAACATTTATTCCTTTTGCATAAGCTAAATTTAAAAGTAACACTTCAAACAAAATACCCCTGTTTAAGCAAACAATTTTAGCATCCCCTAATTGCTTCCTCTTTTTCTTCTAATTCACTCCACTTGACATAAAAATCAAAGGGACTTTTCTTAGCTTGTAATGGGGCCAGAGGTTAAGGCTTTCAAAAGAAAAGGTAAATGATAGCCAATCAAATATCTTAAGATAGATTATAACTATTCAAGAGTTTTCTTCCTTTTCTCGTGAAACATACTCCCACAAACTTGAACCAAATTGAACTTTCATATCAAGCCTTCTTTGTAAGCATATCTCTCTTTTTTTAAATACTATTTTAGCTTGATTTTATACAATATGAACTCTTTTACTTTCTACGCCCCTTTTCCAAATCTTTTGTAACTTTGTATAACATCACCACATTCTTCCACCCAATCACTTATCATCTATTTCAAAGCAAGAGAATCATGGTTTTACACCTTGGCTAAGGTAGGTAGGTGTTAGGTTTTTCAATCCAGAATCTTTAATTGGTTTTTCAAATAGGCTCAAAATAACGGTTAAAGGGGAAATCACATCAATTAGGTAAGTTTGAAAGTCTCAACTGCATTTTATGAACTTCCTTAATCATTTTTTCAAATCTTATGATTAATCAAAAGTTTTGAAGAATTACAAAGGGGATTTTAAAATCAAAAACTTGAAATAAAGGTATATAACTCAATTTGCAACTAAGCCCTTCAAAAGCACATCCATAATAAATTTAACTCTAATAGTGCATAAATTACTTTAAAAAAACTCTTGAACAACATATTTTATCACTACAATGCACTCATCCATGCACATTAATAAAAATTTCCTATATAATATACCATATATAGCAGTAATTTATATCAAAGGATCGTCTAAACAATATTTGACAAATAACTAAAACTAACAACTCATTTTCAAAAAAAAAAATCACAAGCAAAAAAAAACTTAAGTATGTGAAATATCAAATATTCCAACAATTTCCTAACAAAACCTGTTCAAAAAATTTCTTTTGTGCACTCATTTTCTTTCAAAATTTGTTTCTCTTCCAAAATTATGACACAATCTCACCCCAAACTTAATATTAACAATGTCCTCATTATTAACCCAAGCAGGAAGGGATTGAAACTGAACAGTACCTATACAATATGTAGCTTATATCCACAATATTCACAAAGATCAAGAATCCATAGGAAACAAAGCCTTCAATAACCCAACTAAAGCATGGAATCAATGTAAACTCTAGCCATTAGTAGCTAGTTCCATAACATTCACAGCAAACATAAGACCAAAAGAAACAACATATATGAATAATTACATTTGTCATAAGAAGGAAACACATCAAGCAGAATATGGCCATTAGGACCTGTTTCAAAAACAGAATAGTCACTGTGTAATGAGCCCTCAATAGCTCATATCTAAAACATAAAGTCTAAAGGCAAGTAATAGACCATTCGTATCTTCAAGCTAGAGAGTATGCAAACAGCTAAACAGTCAAGGAAACTAAGGAATATATAAATCCTGGACATAGTCATAACTTTAAGGACAACCACAGTTAGCAAAATAGTTTAACAAATGATCTAACAGAATAAACAAAACACAAACAACAATAGGTAATCATTGTAGATCAGTCTAAGTCATCTACGTTATATTCTCAAGTAGAAGAGCTATCACCATCAATTGGGGTCTCTTCAGCCTCTAAGCCCCCATTGTCTTCTACTTTAGCTGTGCTTGTGTCATTGTCTTTATCCTCATTTGATGGTACCACAACCCCCTTCTTCTTAGCCTTCCCTTTTAACATTGCTTCAATGTGCATAAGGCGGCAGGAATCCTTAGCATGGTTTAGCTCAGCAACCCTCCATTGCTCATGAATGCTCTCAAGGGTGATAACCCTATCCCCTTCATCCCAATACGTTGGGGTTTTTGTGTCTTTCTTGACCTAGTCATACTTGAAAGGAGGGGTTGGTCAGAAAATTTCATCTCTTTGATACTCTTTGCTTTCATCCTCCTTATGTAAGTCAGAAATCAAATGAAGAAATGCAATTTTCTTGCTCATATGGCACGCGGAATGGAGCATGGCATTGTAAATAACATTTTCAAGTTGCACCAGCTATCGAGTCACCAAGAGTTAGACCAAAAGAGTAACCTCTTTATTCAAGGTACTCAATTGACCACTTGGTATCACATTAAAACCAACAAATTTTAGCCACATTCAAGCTTATTGATTCAAGGAAGCTTGCTTGAGATAAGCTATTTCTTGCAGTGGTTCTCGGTATGAGTAATATGTTAGCTATTTCTTGGAAAGGAAAATTATCCTCACTAGCAGCCTTTAGTAGCTGATACTTATACTTAGTTAGCTACGGAAGGTTATAAAATTTTTTGATTCGCTCAGTAGTTATTGACGGTTTTCCTTGTGGAATTTAAGTGGGAAAGTTCACTATGGTGGTCTTGAAACAATATACATAAAAGTAAAAATGGAGCACAAAAGTAGGATTGCCAGGTTTCCTTGGGTCCAATAACCTCTAAAACTTGAGCCAACTTGTAAATTTTATAGCTCTTGTTAGGGAGCAAGGCTTATTCTTGTTGAAACTTGCGCTTGGCAATGTTTGCTTTAGTTAACTCAAAGTGACTTGGTACCACCTGCATAGTGGGAGGTGGAGGAAGAGCTTTAGGGTGTGTTTGGTTTGAGCAGAAGGAAGAAGAGGGAGGGAGAGGGGGTTAAATTATCATTTTGGGTTAAAGGTATTTAAATTTTGGGCAAGAACCCAAAATTTAAAAGGAATGAGAGGTAAATTTTGGGCGGGAATCCAAAATTTAAAAGAATAAGAAGGTAAATTTTGGATTTCCCCAATCCAAAACTGTAATTCGCCACCCCTCCCCTCCCTTCCCCCCTCAAACCAAATACACCCTTAAGCTTCTTTAGAGGTGCCGCCTGCTTAGCAGAAGCGGAAGCTCGTTTAGATGATCGAGCTTTTCCCATAATCCTAGATATAAGCAAAGCAGAAAAACACAGTGAACAACCATTAGACAAACCTATGAAAGAAAAGAAACTAGCCTAACCTATAGAAAAATTTCCCCCAAACTTAAAGTCTTTCTAGGTTCAAAGCTTCCAAACAAAATTCCATACTTAAACCTATACTCACTACCTTCAAAATCTATGTATTCCCCAAATGGAATTGTGTTAACAATAAAGACTTAGCTAATCCAAACCCAATTCATTATGGCAAACCAAAGAAACCTATTTTGTTTAAGTATTGCTTAGTCAAAATCAAATGATCCAAGGCAGAGAATAGGTTCCAAAACTTCTCATTATATAGGACCTTGGTTTATCACAAGAAAAAGATAGAGTCACCTCCCCAAGAGCATAATTAATCAAGCACCAGTTATATTAGCAAGAATCCTGCTCAAGTTGCAACTATAAAGGATGTTTTGAAATCTCTTTAACTTGTGCCTAAACATGGTTTTCATTAACTAGAAATATACTTCCCTTTACACATCAGTTTGTAAAGTAGTATATTCATGGTTCAAAAAATTAAGTTCAACTTTTTCAATTGAAATTCAGTCACCCAAAGATTTCAGGATAACATCATTCAATATATAGGTGACTATGCTTAATTAACAAATCATGCTCTAAACATTATTAAAACAATAGCATAAATGGCCCAACTATTCAGAACCTATTTTATACAAGCAAGCATCAGTAATTGCCATAATCTAGTCCTTACAGCACAAAAGCAGGTAGCTATTCAATTCTGCTTTTGAAAATTAGAAAGAGTTTCGGGATCGGGACGGTATCAGGAAATCTCATTCCTAATCCCGGAAAGTTTTTAGGAACCAAATTGATTCCTGGTCTCTAGAATTTCCCATATTGTCGGGACGGGAAATTCTCGAGCTCGGAATCGATAATTTCCCGAATTCCCAGCCACCTACACTATAAATCCTGCCCCCAAAGAATCATCATGTACTGACCATTAGAAATGAAAGCCTAAAACATGAATCCAACACAGATGTGCAGATCTAAAAGACACAACAGTCACGGATACAATGTTCCTTATACATTCTCATCATCATCTTTCAACCCCATCTACCGCACATACTCCAACCATAAGGCCTAAGCTATATATTTCCACAAAAATCAGTAACAAAAACAAGGCATAGTACCAATGGAAAAAAGTATCATGCAATAGAAAAAAAGATCAGCAAATAAACATACCCAATGATTCCAACATCTTATCACATTCATCCAAAATGAAATGTCTTACATTCTTTACAGAAAGGTCCTTATCCCTAGTTAATGCTAGTTTTCTATGTTTAATGAATTAGATAATTAGGTGGTGTAAGGCATCATCTTTCAATTCCATTTATAGATTTCAAATGGTCCCATAATAGTAGAATTTAGATTCAATAAAACTTCCATTTTATTGTGCAGTGCCTTCCTTGTGCCTTATTTGTTCTATTATGAATTATACTACAAATTCTATGGCCATTTTAGTTTTCTTCTTTTAAAAACACACACTGACAACAAAAATGGCACTTTATAGTTTTTACTGTCGATGCAAAAAGTATAGGAAGGAAAATAAAATAATCATATCAATTCCATTTGGACAGCACATCATACACATACATGTTACAAGAGATGGTAATATAGCACTAAAACTTGAGAGTGACAATAGAAAAATGAGAACTTGAGATTCAGGGGCGACTCAAAGGAACATTTGCCAACTCAATTGAAGCAAGCATTGACATATAAAATCTACAAGTAGGAAGACCAAAGAAGAAAAAGCCAACTTAAAGGAACATTTGTCACTTATAGATCTTGACTATGCGATATAGAGATTAGGGATTTAAAGAAGAAATTTAGATAGGGGATGCGCGCAAGGAGCATCATCACCAAGAAAGGATGGGAAGGGAATTAGGGCTCGAAACTTAGAAGCAGGGGGTTGAGGTCGATGGCTTTACTTACAATTACAAAGAGTTAGAGACTCTGAGACTGAGTTAGATAACTATAAAAAACTATGTCTATTATTTTGGGATTGGGAAATACCATTCCCGATCCCGATCTTGATTTTTTTTTGTCCTGAAAGTTTCGAGACCGGCTTTTCTCGTCCCGATTTGCTTGGGATCGGGACAGGAAGACAGGGAAGGGAAAATGATGTACACCCCTAACAAAAATGACTCCTAATTGACAAAAAGGTCACACGAGATTAAAGAATTTTTTTTTGAAAAATGGAGTTAAGAAATCTTTGAAAATTAAGTCCCGATAGGACTTATAACATAAAGACCTCATGCCCATTATCACATCAGTAGTAAATGGAAAATCCAAAACTTCACAATACATCTAAAAATGTTCATGCATTCCCAAAATGCACTTGTACATGTAGGTAACAATAATTTCAAAATGGACTTGGTTCAAAATAGGGGTATTTCACGTCGTTAAACACACCAAAGCAAAGGCCAAACTTAAAACTCTTTCCATGGATTAAAAGATTCTATTCAAGGTAGAAAAACCAATCCTTTAAAACCCCAACATGAATAAGAGCATTTTAGAACCTCATTATCGTTTCTTCAAGTTATGTGAAATGTGAAAGAATCTATTTCAAAAAATCATAGAACTGAAATAATAGCTACCGATATGAACACAAAACAATCTTAGCTAGGTAAGTCACTATCCACTCCTTTAACCACTCAATTCAGATTCAAGCTTAATTCCCCATAATCAATAAATAGAGTTAGCTAGGGAAGTATGAACCAAAATTTCGTTCAGCTCAAAGCTTGACAAAGTAAACAGAGTAATGGACAAATCCTCTAATCAAATCATATATGCTCAATCCTAATTCATTAATCTTCAAGACATAATCAAAACCAGAGACCTTGCTTATTGCTACCTTAATCATAATCTCCCTATTTAACCACTGAAATTCAATATAACAAAAGAGAAGGACAGGAGAGTTACCTTCATAATGATGAACAAAACCAAGCACTTCCCTCTCTTGCTCTCTGGTTTTAACTCATGATCTAAAGCAAGAGTGACTTAGGGTTTGATTCGAATAAGAGAGTAAGAGTAGGGCACATATTAATAGAGTAAGAGATAGCAAGAGAGAACGACGGGAGAGGGAAGTGTGATTCCGATGAGGAATATGTCGTCAAGCAGAGAGGAGGACTGAGTAATGGTGGCTAAGGCATGACAGAGAGGAAAGGGAGACTTAGAGAAAGCAACGGAATTGGGTTGGTGGCCAAGGTGCAATGGAGAAGGGGAAGGATGAGAGAAAGGTGGTGGTAATTAGAGGTGGTGATATAGTCCGACACACCGGGCTTGGGCTAACCCGCCACAAGTTGGGACTATATAGGTTAAGGCCTAAAAGGACTACATCAATATAGGTCAGTGTTTAGCCAACCCAACCTATAACAACTGGGTTGGTGGGTTAGCCCTCCCAACCCATATTATTATTTTTTTTTTCAATTTTCTTAAACAATATACTAAAATTGTTTTTTCTATAAACCTAAACCATAAAAAAATTAAAAACACATTACAAATTAAGTATTCATCAAAAGTCTACACATGCAAAAATAAACATAAATCCAAAAGCCATCAATAGAACTTAAAAATAATCAATAATTAGTTAATATTAATTGTGTTCAAATTTGAAGCATGATGTGAAGCTGTAAGATTTTCTTGAGCTCGATCACTTTGCTTTTGTTAGAATCGGCAGGCACAGTGAAAGAATTTAAAAATTTTACCGATCATAATCGAGAATCTATAACGACGTTTAAACCAAGTTGGAAGAATTCATACCTTTTTATGATTCAAGGTTTTCACGATCTCTAAGAGCCAACATGTCAAGTCGACTCCCTCTACCGGTATCCACACGAATGCTCTCCAACCGAGACTACGTGCTAGCGCCTCTAATGTATCCTAGGGTTTCCCTTACGGCTCTCAATTCTAAAGTGTATCACAGTATATCTGCTCTATCAAGTTTATAACCTATGAGGGCTATTTTTAAATTTCAAAATTAATCATCATTAATTTTGAAATTAATTAACTATTAATTATCTTGATGAGCTAATTAAATAAATTCATTTTAAATTAAATCTGTCCAACAGTTTTAATTTAACCTATTTATTTAATCCAAATAAAGAGCCATTAGATTTAAGTTATCTTCATAAATGAAATCTCAGATACCATATCTCTATCATGTTAGTTATTAGATTTAATTTATCTTAATAAATTAAATCTAAAACTAACACAATATAATAATATCATATAATATATATACATATATATATAATATGTATTTCAAAAATACATATCTATATAATATTATTAACAAATTTTATATATTATATATATATAAATATAAAATTCGTCCACCCTAATTAAACATTATCTCGTGTTGAGCCATTCTTGTGTGCGACCCTGTAGGCCCATATGAAGTTGGTAGAGGGCCAATAACTGTATTAACCCATAAGTCGCAAGCAGCCTCTAGCAAGACATCACGACTACCCAATTCATATGAGGATCGTTAACACGATGCAACCTGTCATACAACCATGTCACGTCCCTTTTGTCACACGATATATCGGTCAAGGATGAGGCATGGATAATGTCATCCTCTTATTCTTGACCATTACTTTCTCGATTCCTGAGTAGTCTGACAATAGAAGTGGAAACTCCTTTCCATTGTAGTATGGCCATACATTTCTCAAACTTACTCATCGAGGGGCCCAGTAATATCTCTCTACTAATGTGAGGGACAAATTCCATATTGATCATTCATATTCCTCTGCATGAAAAACCACTAAGCCTGATTATAGCCTTTATCATCACCCGATCAAAGGTGACTTTTGATTAGTTCAAAGCTTAGCAACTCTCATGTAGGAATCCATGATGACCTCAGGTCAAAGGGCATTGTGACATGGTTATACATGAGAAAAGCTTATGACTTTATCCATGTAGCTTTCTCATAGTGGGTCGGTCCAATACCTTGTACTCTTACAAGTGCCCAAGACTTTGAATCGTATCTCCATATCTTATCAAAGTCACATTGATCTTGCTTCATCTCAGCTCCCGCATAGATGACCGACCAAGGACATTTTAGGACAATCTTTATGAATTATCCAAGGATACAATTATCACAGTTAACATGCAAATAATATGATAACAAAATGGAGAAATTTCATTAAATTAATAATGTTTAAAGTACAATGATTGGCCTTTTGGGCACAATTTCCAACAGTTTTTCCACGGGTAAATCCACCACTGCCATAAATAATAAAACAAAGTGGAAGATAATATTATGCTAATTTTAAATAAATGAGTAAATGACAATGAGATAAATGAGTAAATATAATTAGGATATAAATGACAATGAGAAGTAGAGTGACATAGGCTAGGGTAGGAAATTGGATTTGGGACTTTAGATCTTTCAGCTTAGGACTTCCAAAATTGGGTCTTAGGTTATATAAAAAAAGAAAATAAATATGGGTCAACCTTTAACCCCCTTCCAACCAAGGTCGAGATTAAGTTCATAAATATATAATTATGTGGAATTAGAGACCATAAGATAATTTGGGACTTATTTAAAATTAAACTTCCCAAAACCAGGGTTTACAAAACTTTTCAAAAACTTGCTCAACGCGGTCTCATATTCACATTTCAAATACACAAATGGCCTGTATAGTATGATTTTATTCATAAATATCAGAGTACAATGTAAATTCCCGATACACTCGGGTTCTAATAATCAATTAAGGGTTTATAAGGCACAAACGCCCATAATCAGTTTCCCAATCTAAGGGATTACACAAATACTATCCAATATCTCCAAAATATACATATAATTCCCAACAAAATATCCAAGATTTACAAAATGATAACCAGTTATCCAGAGTGGTTAACTCCAAGCCCAGAGCTCTATCCATCCTTTGTCACTTGCTTCTCTTTAGAACCACTAGCCCTGTCTGAAATTTATTTTAGGAGAGCGAGATTCTAAAGAATCCCCGTAATGTCAAATTAATCATAATATGCACAACCACAAAGCATGAAAGCAAATCATAACACAACACATAGCAACTACAATGGCAGTTACAGCGGCAAGGGCAGGTATGGTCACCCTTACGTTTGCTCACGCTGAAGTGCTCATGATGTTTTGCACCACATTATATAATTCACCACAGCTAGGTTTCATATAAAACATTTCACAACACATCAAAGCCACACTGGCATATTCTCAAACAGGAATCTATGATTCCACAACGCAGCCTCGGTAATTACAGCGGCAGATACAACGGCAGGGGTAGGTGTGATAACCATCACCCCCTATGACTGCTCACACTGAAATGCTCATGCTGTAATGTCCTTCGGTCGATAACACATTCACAAGATCGCAATGATAAGTCATACATACCAAGCATCATACACAACATGAGAGAAAAGTCACTACCTTGGTCCTTCCGTGCGTGTTCTGGTACTGGTTTCTCCCGAGTAGGGCAAATATCGAATCCTATAATTCATAATTAGGGACGAAGTGTTATTCTCTATTCCAATACTTAATGACTTCACAACACTTAGATTTGGTTATCATTAATGTCCTTTAGAAAGCTACAAATGCCTCTAACAAAAGCCCTTAAGGGTTGGAAGAACTATCCCAAAGATCCCCTTTTAAAAGTAAAGGACAAATTTTTCACTACTGGACTCGAGTGAAGAAAGCCTCACTTGAGTGTGAGGGACTGTGTATTTGAGCATGAAAGCTCACTCATATGAGTGCTTGACAGAAAGCACAGATAGAAACAAGAAATGACCGCAACACTCGAGCATAACGATCAACACTTGAGTGACAGCCAAATGCTCACTAGAGTCCTACAAAGTGAGGGGCAGAGAGTGCTCACCCGAGAGCAGAAAGAAATGATAGAAACCAGGAACGATCGCTGCACTCGAGCATAACTCAATTCACTCGAGTGGTAGCCTAAAGCTCACCTGAGTTCCACAAAGTGATTTTCAGGAAGTGCTCACTCAAGAGCACTAAAAACTTTTTAAAGGAGAACATCACTCGAGCAAGGATCCCTGCACTCAAGTGATGACTTACACTCGCGAGTGTCGAGACGCACTCTTGAGAAAATGACTGTGAGTGACAACCCGAGACGCGAGTTCATAGTATCAAATACACCTTCACTTGAGTGATAACCCGCAATCCTCGCAAGTGAGACAACACTCTTGCTTTTTGCACGGAAGTGCAACAGAAAAACTAAAGGGAAGAGAGAACACATCATGCTGCACTCGAGTGAGACCCAATATCACTCGAGTGAGGCTTATCAGAAGCCAAAAACACAACAAAGTTGACAACATTTCCTAATCTTTGCCCAAGTGTTTCCATTAATCCCAAATTCTCAACTAGGCCACTCCCCCATAAAATTGCACAAAGAATCCAATAGAAACATCAAAACTACCAAATTCCTATTCCATATCATGCTTGGTTTTAGGCAACTTCTAACACAAAATCCCCAACACATTGCCAACTCCACATTTTAAACCCAAACCTATTCTATCTATCCAAGACATATACCAAAACACCATTTTCATGACCATAATTTTTGAAATAAGGCCAAAAATCTCAAAAATTCCAAACTCAATCAAATGCCACAAAATTCATATAGAAAGATTCATTTTACTTACCTTAACAACTTTCCCAAAGAGGTTCCTTGATTCACCAATCCTTAGATTCCCTCGTGTGCTCAAAACACCACCAATAGACAATCTAGAACCATAGAAATGGAGCCCTCAATCCAAGGAACAAGATTATTGAAAGGAGTTTTGGCATTTGAGGTCATTAGCTTACCTTAAAATCAAGCTTTTCTTCCTCTCACTTAAACAACAATGGCCATCGAAATAGGAGAGAGAAATGAGATATGAGAGCTTGAAGATGAAGATGGAATGATGGTGCTTCTCTTCCCCATACCATTTCAGCAAAAAAGGAGGGAAGGAGAGAGAGAAAATATGATTAAAAATACCTATTTGACTTTTCTCCCTTCTCTCTCATGATATAAGCTTGCCAAGTGTCTCAATCTCATTGGCTCTTATAAAATAAGTAATTAATTAGTTACACTAACCAATCCATTAGCCATTTAGTCACACATCTCATTTCTTCTTAGTTAGTAATTAATTTCTCCATTAATCTCTAACTAATTAACTGACAATTTTCTGTTCTTTTTAATTTCCCACTGATTTTGGCGTATTTACCGAAATTGCCACAAAACACATAATAATTAAATCTTTAATTCACAAATTATTCTCAGTAATTATCATTAGCCCTTAATCAAAAATTTGGGGCATTACACAACTCGCCAATCTGGTGGTCTAACTTGCCGCATGTTGGGACCATAAAGATTCAGGCCTAAAAGAACTGCTCTTAAACTGTCCCAGTGTTGCAAAACCCAAACCACCCATTTTGTCAGGTTGGGCAGGCTCGACCCATGGTCTAAACCCATATCACCAGCTCTAGTGGTAGTAATCGGTGGCTATGGTGTTAGGGTTTCCATGGTGATAGTCGTCGAAGTGGCAACGACATAGCTTTGGTAAGGAGCGTTAGAGAGGAAATGATGGTGAGTTTGGAGTTGATGGTCGTGATTTGAGTTTTGGAGGTGGATGCTTGAGGTAATGGTGGTGCAACACCGTCGAAGTTGGTGGCGATTCGACTGTGGGGTAGAAGCAGCGACAGAGTAGGTGTGTGTCAGAGAAGGAGAGTGAGAGGGAAGAATTGCAGATCTAAAGGGTGAGTGAGAGATAGAGAGCAGCGGAGAAGAGGAGAGAGTTCAACAAAAAAGAGCAATATGTGAAGGCTGAGATAGCATTAGAAAAGGAATGCTTGAAGGTAGCAACGGATTGGGAAAGGAAGAAGCAGTGGCGGTCATGAATCGGCTTTTATGTTGAGAATGAATAGGTAGAGAGGAATTAGGGTTTAAGGGAAGAGGGAATTTACACTTAGGTATTAGGGATTTTGAAATTGGGGATAAATGTGGCAAAAAATGTGATTTAGGTTCAAAGGGATAATTTTGGAATAAATTGAAAGAATGAAGGGCAAGGAGGGAAGACTAATACTTTTATTTTTTTTATGATTTTTTGAATATTCTGTTATATATATAAATATATATATATATATATAATGAAATATATATATGCGTGTGTGTGTGTGTGGGTTTTATTATTATTATTTTATTATTATTATTATTTTGCATAAGTTAGTAACACACTCAAACTCACCCAATTTGTTATGGCCTTCGCCAGGCCATAGTGAATCCTAGTAGCTATAAACAGGACAGAAGTGCATAGGTCAGAAACACACTCAAAATCACCTAACTCGCTATGGCCTTTGCTATACGAATCCTGGAAGAAATAAACAGGTCAGAGAGCATGTCAAAAAGACTTAATTAGTTGTGGCTTGGGCTATGGTGAAAGCTATAGCAAATACTGACTGAACCAAACAAACAACAAAATAGCAGCAAAGTCATCCAATTTCACCTATAATCCAATTTCAAGCATTCTAAGGACATTAAACACTAATCCAATGCACAAAACACTTAGGATTCATTCATTCACAACCCAAAAGCAATATGATAGTCTAAGAATAGCCTCAACACTACTCAATACTACATTCTAAGATCAAAACCGCATTCAATGGATATTAAATATATAGCAATATGCAGGGCAATTTGTGTTGTAAGGTTTCCCTTTTCAGGCCATATAGGTCTCATAATCTCTTATTTGCTGCACAAACTTATCAACTTTAGTGCTATTATGACCCAAGTCAATGGCTTTACAAAATCTTCTATTTATATGAGAACTTTCAATGCCAAATATCACAATTGTCCCCATTTAGTTTATTAATTATGTTCTTGTTCTTTGTAGTCTTTATTGACTTAATCATTAAAATAATCCCACACATAGAATTATTCATAATTGTTTTGAACTAAGAACATACTTTTATAGCACATTGAAGTATACAATGTCATGTACTTATATTATACTTGACAAACAAGCAAAAACACCATTGGATCTATAATCAGGGGAATACGTTTGTACCTCCCATTACATAGATTCCAACAAGGCCATTATCATCTATCAAGAATTTCATTCAAATACTTCATATAATATGCTCAATTATGACTCTTAGAAAGCACATTTTTTGAAAAGCTCCCACTTAAGTAGAGCACAAAATGCTAGCTCCTACTTAGATAGAGCATATGAAACTAACTCCCACATAGATAGAGCATATTACACTAGCTTCTACTTAAATGGAGCAACAATAAATAACTTATTCCTGTTCTAAACTACCGCAACGTAGTTCATATTTACGAATGTGTTTTTCAACACAATCATCATCCAAAAGAATACAATCTTTTGGATCAGTGCTTTTAGAACTCTCTAAGTTCATACTAATCTCAAATATAATATTATGAATTATTATAGACACTTTAGGATTTTTAAACACAAAAATAAAAATAGCATTAAAAGCCTATAAAATCAATCCAAAAATATTTCAAAATGAGCCAATAAGATGGCAAAATGTAGATAATGAATTTAGGGATTTTTAGAAATAAACAGCATCTCAATCGGAGCTCAACACCTCTTCATGCACCCCAAGAAGGAAAGCAAAACAAAATTCTGAAAAAATTTCAGAAATGTAGACTCACCCACTCTTGACGATGGCTTGTAGATAACACACACCACCTTTAATCTCTACAAATGCAACATGAGCCGAACAGGTCGAAAACACATGCCACCTATTGCAGTGATAGGTTTGCCATATAGTCACAGGACGTGCTACATGTATACACATTTACTTAGTACTTCTGTGTTTTTTTAATCTCAGGTTTAGGTCACGTACAACCCAACCCAGGTTTGAGTTTATGACCTAGTTTTACAGCCCAGTTCCTTTTTTTCTTAAACAATAGCGAAACAACACCGTTTTGGTTAAGGGTGGTTATCTTCGACACGACCCGGTTGGATCATGAGTCAGATTTGTTGGATCGAGCACCTTCTATAGCATTTTCCAATGGTTTCCATTGATCATTTCTAGTGAAACTTGTCTTGTTAAAATCATCCTCTTTTCCATTATTCGATAGGATTAATCTCAATGCCAATAAATCTATAGTTCACATGACCCAATTTGAAAGTTTCGAAACTCAATGCTCCCATTTGCTCTAGAAGTTCCTAGTGATGTTTGTATCTCATTTTCGGTTCGTGTTCTTCAATTTTAAAGGGGCAAGAAAACAAGTTTTAGGATTTAAATAACAACAAAAATCAAGAACGTGTTGTGACTGTAGGTCCCATAGGGTATGATTACTAGTTTTCTCTTGTTTGTGGTGTCGTTGTGATCATTGTTCTCTCCTTCTTTACACGTTTATACTATTTACATAGCATTAAAAGTTAAAACTCAGTTTTCAAGTAACCCCATAATAAGGATCATGAACATCAAAATGTGAAGTTCAATAACAACTATTCTACGAAGTTTTCCCTTTCATTTTCATTTTAAATTAAAAAACACCATTTCTGTCTAAACATGCTTATACAAGGATATATCATACAAAACATAAATGATAAAGGGACAGATTAAGCATAGATGTGAAACTAGAGTAACAAAAAAAACACAGTGAAACATATGAACTATATCTAATTAAGCATGTTATTCTAGCCACAAGATCAACAATTGCTCTTATACCACTGAAGGATTTCGAGCATACCTAAAATCCATTGACTCGCTGAGCACTCATGTGAGATCAAAGCATCAATATGGACTCCACTCACGTTATACGGCAAATGCACCATTAGAGATAAGAGAACTAAAAAGAATAGGTTTAGGAAGTTTTCTATCGGTGTATGCAACTGACACCCCACAAATGATAATGATCCCATATATTATGTATGGGAAGTTGTCATAATTTGAATTTCAAATTATAAAGATGAAATTTCTCCTTTAGACCCATATCTCTCTATATTTTCACAATAACCCAATTTGCATTGGGCTTATGCCCTAATCCATTAAGGGTGGACTGGACATATTCCAACAATTTTAATAATAACAAAACTAGAAAAGAGTTTGTTTTGCAGGAAAATATAATAATAAGTTATAAGATTGAGATTAAAACTAAGAGTAAAGTTATCTTATTTGGATATAAGAATAAAAGTAGTGAGCCAAAATATATGAGTCAAGGGTCTTATCCAGATTAAGCTTAAAAAAAAGATTGTGTTAGTCGTTATTCAAATATTGAGATAAAGTTCGTGAGTCAAAATATGTCCGAATCAAAGGAGTCATTCAAATAAAGCTAAAGGAAATATTGTATTATTTGCTATTCAGATATGGAAACAAATCTAACAAATTAAAAATTATCCGAGTCAATAGTAAGAATCCAAATAATGTGCTATGAACATAATATTCTGTATCAAATTTATATTCTTGTTCTTAAGTAAAGTTTAGTATCTTGAAAAGAATATCTAAAGTTATAAATTAAGGTGATTAAATAATCTTTAATTTTTTTTGGAAAGTGAAATAGTAACCATAAACTATTTTTTGAAGCAAAAGTAATCATAAACATTATAAAAGAAGGCAAAAGTAACTATGACGTTAACGTCCATTACTGTGAACTTTTTAGTGAAAGGTTAAGATGTTAAAATAACCATTAATTTATACCAAAAGTACAAAAGTAACGATGAATTTTTTTTGGACACAAAAATAACTAAAGGTGACTACTTAAACGTTAATTTATAAGTTTTTTTTTGTTGCTTATGCAAGTTGGAGTCCAAGTGAATTTTAATTATGAGATAATGAGTGGTGACGTGGATTTTCCCAACCCTACTATATGCATATGTGATCTTCATTACCTCATATTTTTCCTCTCAGATATCCTCTCTTATAATCTTCTCATGGTTAGTTATGAGATTGCTTCAACATTTGCAATGATGATACTTTTAAGGCCATGATTCATGTTGGGGATTTTAGCTATGGAGTTGGGGTGATAAGTTTCTTTCCCTTTGTCATTCTTGCCAAAATAAAAAAAGATGACTTCTTGAACATTAATTCATAAGTTTTTCTTTGACTTTTGTTATTTTAATTTCCAAATTGATAAAACACTCATAATACAAAAGTTAAAGAAAAACGTATCAGTTAATATTCAAGAAATCACCTTTTAGTTACTTTTGCATCCAAAAAAAAGTTTATGGTTACTTTTACACTTTTGGTATAAGTTAATGACTATTTTAGCACATTTAATCTTTCAGTAATGGGCATTAACGGATTATTAACGTCACGATTACTCTGGTCCTTTTTTATAATATTTATGGTTACTTTTTCTCTAAAAAATAGCTTATGGTTACTGTTTCATTTTTTTAGAAAAGTTGAAGGCTATTTAAATACCTTAACCCTTATATATGTTAGAAGAATTACAAAACACTCTTACAGGTAGACAAGTTGGAGATTGAAGTTCAAACGGAAAGTGAAGCTCCTAAAGCTACTTTTTCAGACACATTTTATGGACTCACCTACCTACTGACTCAAGCTTCGAACAGGAAAAGACTCACCTACCTATTCAAAGAGCAAACAATCTGTACTTTAGTGTTTACTATATTCGCTCTATTTGAGAGAGATTATATTGTAAACTCATCTCTTATTCGAAGATACTTAAGATTGCGGGATCTTAAATTGGGATTGCACTCTAACAATAGTAAGGTGGAGCTATTACCTGTCATAATTGTTGAGATTTGCAATGAAGTACCAAGAGCCTATTGGAATTTTGAAAGTATAGTGAAAATACTTGGAGGTATTCTAGAACTGGATGTAGGTTAAGTGGTAGATCAAATTAGTATAAACTGCTTTGTGTATTCATCTATGAACTCCTACTTACGATGATATCTCCTTAACTCTATATTTGTTTTATTTTGTTAATTTTAATTATTTTATTAATAACCCAATTCACCTCTCTTAGATGATTCTCCCGCTAACCCATATATCTAACAAGAAAATGACCAAAAAAAAAAATTGTCTGTGTGGTTTACTTCTTTTTCTTTTGCTTTGTTAAGTATATGTATCCTCCAATTGGAGATAATTATATTCGATGTACTATTAGATACTAAATATGAAAATAAATGTGAAAATAGCTCCTAGAGGGATTCCAACCTTTGTGATTTATTTTTTAAAATGTTATAATTATTTGTCTTTTTTTTTTCGAATGGATTATATCCTCTTGTGTTCCCGTAATGTTTTAGCCCAACAGCGAAAAATATTGAATGAAAAACACTAGTACATTAGCCCATTAACATGACCCAATCCATCAAGTATTTAGTTCATTCGTTTTGGTCTGGGTCAGAGAGCGGACCGGTCGTGCCCGCCCACCACTCCATGTGATAGTCCGACTTGCCACCCCCGGCTTTCTTCGGAAAAATTCTCTCTCCCCTCGTAATTCCACAGTCGCTGTCGTCTCCAATTTTCTGAGTGAGATCTGAAGTTCCAAATCTACGTGAAGATTGGCATTTCCTGGAGATCCGTCCGTTTTTGCAGGAAGCCGGAAAATTTCCCTACAAACAAACAGACACTCGAAATTTTGGTCTCTCTCATCAGACAGAATTTCTGATATCGGATCACTTTTCACGAACCGAACCCCCAGTAACGATCAGTCATCTTTAATCCTTTCCTCTTTGGAACCACTTGAATTGTAATGGTCTGAGGCTTCTGAACATGGATTCGCAGCCTTCCCAATCGGGAAGGTCCCCGACTGAATCTCCTACCCTTTCCCGTACAAGTTCCCCACCGTTTCTCAAATCGAATTCTGATGCCAGTATTCAGAGCTTGTCTTCCATTCTCAACAATCCACATGGCGGTAAATCTGGTATATATGGTTCAGATGCATCGTGGGTGGGATGGTGGTCCTCTTCCACCACCGTTACCCCTCCTGAGTTCTCGCCCTTAGTCTCCACCAAGGCCTCATCAGAGGTGACACGATCCGATTTTCAAAGCTACTTGGGTGCAATCTCTGAAGTGTATAATCGATTCGAGGACATAAGGAAACATAGCAGCAAGGAGAATGTGGACTTGGAGAGCATTGGAGGTCAAGGTGAAGCACTAGTTGCGTGCTTACGAGAAGTTCCCGCGCTTTACTTCAAAGAAGATTTTGAGTTGGAAGATGGCGCAACATTCCGCGCTGCTTGCCCATTCTCAAACGTATCTGAGAATTTGGTACTGCAAGAGAAGCTCTCGCATTATTTGGACGTGGTGGAGCTGCATTTAGTGAAAGAGATTTCATTGCGCTCCAACTCATTCTTCGAAGCCCAAGGGCAGTTACAAGATTTGAATGTGAAAATTGTTGAGGGTTGCAACCGGATTCGGGAATTGAAGGAGACCGTTAGGCTCTTGGATGTTGATATAGTAGAGTCTGCGAGGCAGATTCAAGAGTTGAATGCGTCTAGGAGTAACTTGTTGGTTCTTCAACAGAAATTGAGGCTAATTTTATATGTCAACCAGGCAGTATCTGCTTTGAAATTGGTACTTTGTATACTTCTTCTGACAAGTCTATTGATGTTCTTGTTTAATGTCCTTTGTGGCACTTTAATTTTTTCCCAGTCAGCTGTGATGGTAACTGTACTTTCTTGAGGCTTCGGCACTCAGAAGCCTCACTCAATATTGGCAACCTTGGCTTGCGAAAATACTTATGTGGGAGCACCAACTCCTGCATGATGGTTATCTGCACTTTTTTCTTTTTTGGCCAGTAAACTGAATTTAAAGACTTGGGTTTGCAGCTTCCTGCATGATCTACACCTTTTTTCCCGAGTTTGTGGTACCCTTTTCTCATCTTTAAAATATGATGTCCTGACCTGACATCTCTGTTGTGATTTTATCCTACTGTCACTTGGAATTTGAGAGTTATGTTCTCAGACATTTTTTAATGGATACTGTAATCTGCTGCTTTACTAGTCTCTACTAACTTTTGTCTGCTTTAGGCATTGGTGTGGTGACTTGGTTTCTCGACCATTTTAAATATTGAGACGTTTAAACTATACCTAAAATGAAGAAGAAATAATTATTGGACGGTTAATTTCAATTTGAAAACTTCTCATTTCTGTCTTCTTTTTCATTCATCCTCTTTCTTATTTTTGCTTAAATGCATAATTTAATTGTTATTTAATCATTTAAACAGTAGGGAATGAAATGAAAAGCTATGCCTCATCTGTCAAGGCACTATAAATCATATGTTGGACATTTAATAATCTAGATAATCTATCGTAGTTCTTACAAAGTTGATCCTTTTTCTTGTGTTTTCTTATATTAGTCGTGAGCTTATAAATTGTTCTTATTTCTGCTTGAAAAGCTAATTAAAGATGATACATTTTTCTGGGATACAGCTTGTTGCATCTGCAGATTGTGCTGGAGCACTGGATGTAACTGATGATTTGCAACATCTGCTGGTATACTCTTGTGATTCTATGAATTCTTGTGAGGAGTATTTTAATGCCTATTTTCATGATTAAGGCTTTGGCATTAGCCTGCTGCATTCCCTTTCTTGTGATGTATAGTAGACTAGTAGACAGTGTCATGCATGCATATCTGTGCAGTTCAGGAGAAAAAGTGGAGTACTAAGGAAATTAAGAAAAGCAGTGAGAAAAGATATTGTTTTGTTTTTTTTTTGGTTGAACAATGATATTAGCAGATAGAAATCCCTAAAGTTCAGTTCAGGCATGGAAGTATTCTGGGAACAATACAGTTGAGATCTTCTACATTTATTGTTTCCATTTCCAAAGGTTACTTTCATGTTCATATTCAATTTCTAGCTGCTTCAAAATAATTCTGTACATAATTCCTTGTAAATGAATTTATGAAGGATAATTATTTCTGGTTGTATACATGGCAAATTTAGATTAATTGAACAATCTGCGTCCTTTCAGAATGGACTAAGCCACAAATGTCATCTTTGTTATTTTGATATCTCTGGCAGTGTTAATGGAAAGAAGTCTTTAATCTGAGTATTCATCAATATTTCCCTGTGTTTTTATGCTTTACCTTTCAAGTTGTGTTGATACAACTGAACTAAGTCATTGACGGGTTAGCTGTCTATTAAAACGCTTAGGACTTATGCTGATAAAACATGAGGAGAAAATGCTGGATTGATTTATGATTATTGATTTTCTGTAACTTTTGTAGGATGGGGATGAACTCACTGGTTTACACTGCTTTCGTCATCTTAGAGATCATGTAGCTGGCTCCATAGAATCTATAAACAGGTAAACCTTTCATAATGTCCTTGCTTATCCAAGTGATTATGGTACTTTGCATAAATGTTTGGCCTCTTATATTCTTATTCCTTTTGGCTTACTGGAATTCTGTTTGACTGTTCTTTTATATATTTTGTTGTTTCATTTTATTGGTTTTTTCTTTAAAGAATGGGTTCAGTCCTATCGCAGTTTCTCAGTTACTTTTATATGTTAGAATTAAAAGGTGTTCAAGTCAAGTTCTGTAGAATATAACTATGGATGGGTGATGGGAAATCTGGGATCTGGGAATTATGCCCACTTACAGCAAGGATTTGCAATTTTAGGGGACGAAATGACATGTCAACGGGTGATTGAACTCTTTAGATTTTGCGATGCTGTTTTCCCCTAAAGAATTTGAAGCTTTGTAGCTTGAGATAGATTCCATCTTCGGATGTTGTTACATAGTTGATTATGTATATTGATATCCTAGTACCTGTTCTATGTTCCCAATAGCTTAAAGTAGTTTTTTCCTCCATTCATGAATGATTTTTAGGATTTCTATGTTTTAGCAAAATTGTACTTGTTAAGAGAAACTCACCTTTTATTTTGAAAAGAAATAATTTTTGATTCGTAATGTGATTTATAATAATTATAATCATATGGGATATATATAACTATGGTTTAATCCGTCTGGTTTATTTGCCCTCCAAATGCGATCCTTTGATATCCTCTTTGATGCTTGGCTCCCTTTTATTTTGAAAATTGGCAAACTTAATTTTTGCCCATCTTCCAAACTCTTATTTTTAACAAAATTGAAGGCTGTTTCTAATCTACCTGGAAGATTATATTTTTGACGTTGGTCAAAGTGTGGGAACACCAGATTAAATCTGATAGGATGCTTATTTTGTAAGTTTTGAGGCTTTTGTGTGTAAGATGTTTCTCTCTTCTAGTTTCTTTTCATTAGGGTTAGAATTTAATTACGTTTGGATGCCTTTGCGAAGCCAGTTTGAACGGATTGTTTTGCAATCTTTATCCTTTTCATTCTTGTAGTTTCTCTGCTCCAGAAGATATTATCCTCTACAATAGTTGTATTTATATAGTAAGACTTTATTTTCGTTAAATAGCGGAGGCTAATTGTAACAATATAACGAAATGGTTAATATTTGAAGGGCCTTAAACTTCAACAGATTAAGCTGTATCCATCACTTAAAAATTTCTAATCTTTGCTGAATAATTGATATGAACAACAGTATTTTTTCTGAGGCTTCGTTGCACTTTCCTGAGTAAGGGTGAGTCTAATCATTAAGTTTGAAACAATCGTCTCAAAAAATGATTGGAATAAAACATCGCAAACCTTATGATTCTTTCATCACCCGATGCTCTGATGCATCTAATGTTCATTGAGATAGTCAGGATATGTTACTAGATATGTATCTTATTTTGGTGCAAGAAAAGTTGGAAGTGATGTTCTACATTGTATGTTAGTAACATATTGTATTGCTTCTGTAGCATTCTTTCAGCAGAGTTTATTCGAGCTTCCATACATGATGCTGCAGAAAGAGATGCAATAATTTTATCCAAAGCTAAAGCAAGGGCTTCCCTGCCCATGAATGGAATTGATGATGAAGTAAGATTATATGCTTAAATTACCTTTGTATCTTCCGTAATTTTTACCTTAGTTTTCTTGCTTTTATTTTCTGTGACCTCCTGTGGAATGATTGCCATATTTTGTTAGCGGACTACTGTTTCCTGCAAGAGTTTTCTTTTTGTTTGTTTATAAACAACCTATGGTTAAAAGGGCTGTTCTTTCTTGTCAATTGATCAGTGGAGTAGTAGTAGCTCCTTGCCCTGCTAGATTGCGTGGATGTGAGACTTGTTCACAGAAATAATGTCCATTCATCTATGTGATCATGTGGAATATTAAGGCGTCTCTTTCAACAATGTTCTCTCTCCAAGCATGGGGGCCTCCTCTGTTCATTGAATGCAGCACCATTACTGACATTGTTAATGTGTTGGGAAATTATTCTTAAATATAAGATTAAGATCTTATTCTCACTTACTTGATTGATATCACAATGCTTAGGGATTACAATATATATAGGAAGAACAACACAGAAAGAAAACAGAGAGACAGAAACCGATGGGTAGGTGAGTGATAGACGGAGGTGTGTGAGAGTGTCAACAATGGCATGCTATTCGGTGCTGATATTGCTGACATTTTACATTAAATTATATGTTGGTGCATTTAAGTTGCTCCAAAGCATCTTTCAATCAACATTTCTTTATAGTGCAATTATACAACAACAACAACAAAGCCTTATCTCACTATGTGGGGTCGGCTACATGGATCACATAACGTCATTATGCTCTATCGAAAACCAAATCTTTAGATGCATTATTAATCAAAAACTCCTGCCCTATAACCTCATTGAGTGTTCACTTCAGTCTTCCTCGACCTCTTTTTAGAAAACTCCATATTGATTGATCAACCTTCCTCACCAACACACTCAATAAATGGCCTTGTTTGAATGTGTTCAAAGCACCTTGAATGATTTTTTACCATTTTCTCCTCAAAAGGTGTCACTTCAACTTATTTGCGTATATTATCATTAGGAATCTTATGTTTTCTTGTATGACCACACATCCATCTCGGCATTCTCAATAGGTGCAATTATGTTATGCTAAAAATTTTGTGCTGTGGCTAGTAACTTTAATAAGATACATAATATGTAGAAAACAGGGTCTCATGCTTCTGGCAGTTTGTTCATATGTTTGGACCCCCATTATAATTGACATAGCAATAGTGTTTCAAAATTTGTACTGATTCAGTTTAAGAATAATGATAAGAAACTAGTTCTATTTAAAATCTTTTTACTTTCCGCATGACTGTTTTTGACCATAAAAAAAGGTTGTGCATGACTGTTTAATCTGCAGGCGTCACTCATATCAATCTTGAATGCTTTAATTTTAACAAACCCCCCTTGATTTAATTGAGTAGTCTGGTGGCATTTAACTCTGAGGTCTGAGTAGTAGAGCGTCACGGATTTTATCTATTTATGGCGGTGTGATTTATAATTAACCTTCTGTGATCTACCTCTACTTAGTGCTTTCTTGTCTCTTTTTTATTATGTCATTTATGGAAGTTGTGCATGCATTTCTTGGACTAACATCTGGATGTGATTCTCAACCAGGTAAAGTTTGATGAAGAAGAAACAAGTAATTTTAGGGATCGTCTTCTTCCTACTGCCATTGGATTGCTTAGAACGGTGAGTAATTTGTGTTTTCTTGGAAGAAATTGTTCCTTGCATATATATATATAATTCGTATTTCTGCATGGTCGTGTGGAAGCTTGAGTATGGTCTAATTATCCATCCGAGAGCCTCCACATTCTCAAAAGTAAATATGGAGGTTTGATATTGTAGAAATCCCTTACCAAGACAATGCAGTGTGTATTTTTCTGTTCTATTTTAAAATATCTTGTCCTATTTCATCTTTAACGATAAAATAACTTTAGTTCTCTCCTCAGTGGATGTATTTTATACAAAACCTCTGAGGAGACCTAAAAAGTTGTGAAATCCACTAGAAAAGTGTCTGAACCATTTTTCCGAATGGATTGCCTTTCATTTCCTTCATGTTACACAGCTCTTTGCTGTGGATAGATTTCATAGGACAGACAAGGTTTTGTTTTAATGTTTTTGCTCCTATTGTTGTCTATTCTACACTCCTATTTCTGATATGTTTTTTCAAGATCAATACTTTTTATTCAATGGATTTGGGATTTTAAATGATGCTTTGGTGCTGCTATTGTGAGAAACTTTTCAACATGTCATTGCTATCCCTTTTCATTATGTCCTTAACCTTGGCTATGGTACCTGGTTAACAAGAAATTTGATTTTCTTGGTGTTGGCTTAATCTGTTTAAGATGATTTCTTATGATGGTTTCTTGCAGGCCAAGCTTCCCTCTGTTCTGAGAATCTATCGAGACACATTAACTACTGACATGAAAAGTTCTATCAAGACTGCAGTTGCTGAGCTGCTTCCAGTTCTTGCTACCCGACCTCTGGATTCAGAATTGTCTTCTAAAGATAGAGTAGTAGATTCTGATGGTGAGAGTAGTGTAATTGGCCATCTCTGCTGGCAGAAGATAGATTCTTATTTCTCTAGCACTGTTTCTTCTGTCTTCTGCTCCATATTCAACTTATTAATTATAAGTGATTCAGGTGGAGGTGCATCCCTTGCTAGCAAGTTGAGGAGCCTATCATCTGATTGCTTTGTGCAACTTCTAAGTGCTATTTTCATTATAGTGCAGGTAATTTGTTCTTGGCCATGCTCACGTCCACCAATACTCATTCATGCAACTTTTCAAATCTAATTTTGTGACATGGGAGATGGGAACCTATCGCTTCTTGTGTGCATTAGCGTAGCTGTTAAAAGTCAAAGAGTAAATTGGTGATTAGCATGAGTTTTCTGACTTCTCTCTCCATCTATTTCTCCTTCAATCTCTCTGTCTATTTCCTTCATCAATTACTGCGTCTCTATCACTTTGTTTTATCTTATATATATTCTGTAATCTTCCCATTTCATATATATCAATGAAATCTGAGCTCTATGAGCTAATATGGTATCAAAGCAGGCTTGGGTTCAATCTGAACCCAAAAAGCGTGCTGCGTGACGTGTGAGAGACGAGAAAGAGAGGGAGAGACGCGTGAGAGAAGAAGAGAGGGCGAGAGAGCGTGACCCACAACCTCTGCAAGAGAGAGAGTGGTGTGTCACAGCCCCTCCAGGAAGAACCGCCGACCGCCAACCGGCCGATTCCTAGAATCCAGTGTCAATCGGAGTGGCGCGTGAGCTCCACATGCCAGCAACTAGGGGTAAGCATTCGGTTTTTCGGGTTCGGTTTTCGGTAAAAACCGAAATAACAGAAAACCGAATAAAGCTAATTTTAAAAACCGAACCGAAAACTGATTAACCGAATTGAATTAACTGAAATATTTAGATTCGGTTCGGTTAATAACCGAATTAACCGATTTTTTAATTTATCATCTATAAAATAAAATATATATAATTAAATTTTTAAAAAAAATTATTTTTTATCCTTAAGATTACATTTAGGGGTAAAATATATAAAATAAATTAACTAGATTTAAAATATCTATAGATTTTATCTAATATTATTGAAAATTTACACCTATTTAATTATAAAAACATGCATTTATCAAATAGTATATATTAAATATAAATATATTATATATATTTCGGTTTTAACCGAAATATTTTTCTAATAACCGAACTGAAAACCGAAAACCGAATATTTAGAATAATAAGAACCTAAATTTTACCGAAAAACCGAACCGAAAAAACCGAATTGAGTTCGGTTCGGTTCAGTTTTCGGTTTTGGTTTTAATTTGCTCTCCCCTACCGGCAACAGGTCTGCTTTAGGGGTGTGTGAACTTCACGCGTCGGCGACAGTTCCTGTTTTGGAGCGTGATATCCACGCGCCGACGACCTTTTTCCCTCCCAGGAGTAGCACCTTCAGTGGTTGGCAGCAGGGAAAAAAAAAAAGAAAACTGGCAAGAAGATCTGAACATAATTCCTCAAATTTAGCCCTTGTAAGGGTGGTCTCAATATGCTTAGGTCCATCAGCAGTGGCAGTTAT
This sequence comes from Inga laurina, assembly GCA_963855925.1. NCBI lineage: Eukaryota > Viridiplantae > Streptophyta > Magnoliopsida > Fabales > Fabaceae > Inga > Inga laurina. The sequence goes on from OY979708.1 coordinate 51,414,169, forward strand.
GAATGGCACAATGATATTTGTTTGAGTCAATGATGACAACTCCATTTTTTGCTCTCTCTGCTATGTCAGTGTGATGCTGAAGAGCTTGTTTGTCCTTCAAAAGATTTATGCCTTCATCTCTCTTGAAGTTTGAAGTCAGCCAATCAACAACTCTCTTATCAAAGTCATCACCAACCCCAAGTATTGAGACATCAAAAGTACCACCTCCAAGGATGAGATACAACACCACAAAATACACTAGCCACGTATCCACATCCAAAATTCTCAATTACAACACTCCTATCCAAAAACTCTTTGAACGCTTTCCAAATTGCCTATTAATCAATTCATTATCTCTAAAGGTGTTTAGTTGTGTTGTCTTTGTTCACAAAAATGATGGCAATAAATTTGTGCTCGAGTTGACAAATGTATATTTCTTGGCTACTCCTCTACTCAAAAAGGGTACAAATGCTACTGTCCTACTTCTAAGAAGCTTATTATCTCCCGGGATATTGTCTTCTTATAAGAAGAAGCATATTATCCCAAATTACCCATTCAAGGGGAGTATAACGACATTGAATGGCTAATCCTGGAAGAATCCAACTCCAAAGACTTACCACACACATCATCACTGTCACAACCACAACCTAACCTTATAGTTACCATTGACTCATTTGCTCCCACAAGCCAACCTAGCCCTATCTAACTTGATCATGGATTTGAACATATTCCACCTCAACCTGAACCCACACATCTAATGAACTGGAAACAAATGTTGAGATCAATACAGGGATGGATAACGAACTACAACGAGAGGAAGAGTCTAGACTACAAGTTCGAGATGAACCAAACACTGGTAGAATTGTCTGTCCCATTCAAAGGAACGACCATGACTCCAATCCGGGATTAAATCCTGAAGAATTGGGTTGGCCTATTGCATTGAGAAAAGGGGTAAGATCTTGTACTCAACATCCAATTCAACGTTCTGTTTTATATGGTAATTTGTCTGCAAAAATGCAAAGTTTTGTTGTAAACAGTGCACAGATGAAAATTCCAGACACATTTCAATAAGCTATGACTGATCCGAATTGGAAGCAAGCTGTAAAAGAAGAGTTGAGGGCACTCTAGGAAAATAAAACGTGGGAGATTACAACTCTTCCCAAAGGAAAGAAACCAGTAGGATACAGGTGGATCTTCACCCCAAAATTCAATCCTAATGGTACAATCAACAAATACTAGGTGAGATTAGTTGTAAAAGGATATACCCAGACATATGGAATTGATTATCATGAGACATTTGCTCCAGTGGCAAAACTTAATACTATCCAAGTGCTGCTATCAATCGCAACTAACTTGGATTGGTCGTTGCACCAACTGGACGTGAAAAATGCATCTCTGAATGGGAACTTGGTGGAAGAAGTATATATGGAGATTCCAGATGGAATTTTAGCTCCTAACAACTCTATGTGTAAACTCAACAAATCATTATACGAACTCAAGCAATTACCTAGGGCGTGGTTCGACAGATTCACCAAAACAATGAAAAGACTTAGATACACAGGGACAGACAAATAACACATTGTTCATTAAACATGCCTATAGCAAAGTCACCATCTTGATCATCTATGTTGATGACATAGTCATTATAGGAAATGATGAAGAATCCATTACTCAACTCAAGCAGGATCTATCAATTGATTTCCAAGTCAAAGATCTTAGACAAATGAGGTATTTCCTAGGCATGGAAGTAGCAAGAACTAAAAAGGGAATTAACGTATCCCAGCGGAAGTATACCCTAGATCTGTTGCATGAAACAGGAATGTTAGGTGTACAACCTGAAGAAACACCAATGGAAGAAGGTTGTCACTTAAGAATCAAACCAAATGGTGTCCCAATCAACCCAAAACGGTACAGAAGGCTTGTTGGGAAACTCATATACTTGACACACACACGTCCAGACATTAGCTATGCAGTCGGAATAGTAAGTCAATTCATGCACCAGCCACAAGAAGAACATACGGCAGTTGTGTATAGAATCCTAAGCTATTTGAAGTTTAATCCTGGAAGAGGGATCTTTAAGAAAGGCACTGTCAGAAATATTGAGATCTACACTGATTCAGACCATGCAAAAGATAGGGAGACTAGAAGGTCAATCTCAGGGTACTGTACATATGTGTGGGAAAATCTGGTTACATGGAGAAGCAAGAAACAAACTGTGGTGTCAACAAGTAGTGCTGAAGCCGAACTGAGAGCTGTTAACAATGGAGTACATGAAGGAATTTGGGTCATCAGATTACTGAAGGAATTGGGGATTCCACATGAGGGACCAATACAAGTTTGGTGTGACAACAAGGCCAGCATTGAAATGGTCAAGAACCCAGTTTATCATGAGAGGACAAAACATGTTGAGATAGACAGACACTTCATTAAAGAAAAGATTGAAGCAGGTATCATGAGTCTATCCTACATCAGATCTGAAGACCAAATTGCAGATGTTATGACAAAACCACTAAGCAGAACTAAATTTGAAGGATTTCGGTGCAAGCTGGGAATGATTGACATATACTCTCCAACTTGAGGGGGAGTGTTAAAAGTCAGAGTAAATCGGTGATTAGCATGAGTTTTCTGACTTCTCTCTCCATCTATTTCTTCCGTCAATTACTGCGTCTCTATCACTCTGTTTTATCTTATATATATTCTGTAATCTGCCCATTTCATATATATCAATGAAATCTGAGCTCTATGAGCTAATAGTTGCACTTCTTTGTGCAATGTGCTTTTAAACAAGTGTGTCAAATGTATATGAGGATAATAGTGAAGTGAAATGCAAAAACATTGCTTTCTTGAAACTGTTGTTTTCCTCTTGTGCTTCTCTTTTAATTGTTTTTTTTTTTTTTTTGGTGTTTGTAAATTTTGTTTTCTTCTTTTTCAACATGGAACTATTGCAGCTATTGGATAAATGTCTATGTTGGTAACTTAGGGTATGATATTTATATTATCACTTTTTTAATTGAAAAATTGTATTGGCGTCTTGTTGAAACCTGAACATTTGGTTGTTTTTTTTTTTTTTTTGACCTCTAACTGAATAATTGGTAGTTAAACCATAATTTTGTTATAATGTTTCAACGTCCAATTTTGTGTGTGTATAAATATTTATATGCAATGTTTTATATAAACAAATGTTAGCTATATGTATGAAGTTAAATTATATGCACTCATGGCGCAGCAATGCAGCATAGCCTCTATGAAATGTGACTAGATTAAAACCATATATGATGGGCTGGGTTGGAGCTTGGTGCTGATGTTGTGATTGTACCAGCTGACAAGGGATGAAGTGGAAGGTTACTTTTGTATTAGCTAATGAGAAACGGAGTGAGTGCTGGCTTGGTTGTGATGAAGTTGAATGGATGGAATAATGGTTTTGTAAAGAGTTAGGTACTTATTTGGCACAAGAAGTTGATGTGCATGACGTGGCATTTTGACGAAAAAAATTTGGTGGAGTCAAGTTTTTTTATAGTTCATTGAGTTGGCTGGTAAATAGGGAGCAGGAAAAAAAGAGCTAGCTATTATGCAATGTAAATTGAGCAAAAGTAATTGAGTTCTCAGAGCTAGCTATTAGCAGAAACAAAAGGCTTATGGTCAAACTGAATTTTATGCCCTATAACCTTCTGAATAATGAATAATCTGAAACTTTGACAGGTAAATTATGGCACCTTTGTCAGGCCTTCGAAATCCTGGCATCCTGGTTATGATATTATGTAGCTTGCCAAAATTTCCTAATTAGGACAATGTGCTCTTGAGGCACTTAGGTGCCTGTCTTCTAACGCTAAAACTTGGACTTAGTAGAAAGGTGGACACATGCATGCATAGAAGAAATTCTTAATGGTGACTGAGGGTGCGGCAAAGTCTAAAACTATTTATTGAGGGGCCTCACTTACAAACAACAAAGACAAATTCAAATCTTTTCCCTTCTTTCGACAATCACTTGTCTTGGAGACTCAGATATTCATATATTGGGAGAGGCGAGAATCCTGATGGTCTGATGCTATTTGTATGTATTTATTGGCCAAATGGAACCCTTATTAGAGGGTTTACTGACCTCATAGTAAAAAGAATAACATCATAGATTAATCAGAATCATGATGAAGCCAAGACGAGTATATAACAGTTTTTGTTGAGTTTCTTGCTACTTGAAGTGATTGTTATTGTTGGTATATTGTGTTCTCAATGGGTATGTTTCTCTTGACACTTGACTTCTCCATCACAACCTTGGGCTGTCCATTGTCTCTTCGAACTGTTTGGAGGGTTATATATCTCTGTTTTATTCTATCTTTATTTCTTCCAGATGATGTTTTAAATGAGCTTACAGTAATTTTTTTCCCATAAGGTGAGGTGAATTGAAACTGTTCAAATGGCATTAGCTGATATCAACAAATTATAGTATTAAATGCTTGACATTTTTTCTAGGCAGTTCTTCCTGATTAAACGTTACTGAAATTCACAATGATATTGGTTTACTATGTCTCATGATTTGAGAGCGGTGGAATAAGATTTGTTTACTTTTAGTGATTGCAGGCCCATTTAATGCGGGCTGCTGAAGTGAAAAAGGCCATTGAGTGGATTTTGAGCAACCTTGATGGTCATTATGCTGCTGATTCAGTTGCTGCTGCAGTTGCCCATGGTGCTGCAGCTATTGAAACAGCTCAAGAAAGTGAAAGTCGTGGTGTTACAATTTCACCATGTTCATCTCAAAAACAAGTTTCCAAGGTTCTTCCTACTCCAGGAAAAGGAAGTGATGCAGTGAACCCATCTAACATTTCGACAAATTTCAGGTTAAATGTGGATTTGGTTCTAAGAGCCTTGAAGTTTCTTCAACTTAGTCTCTTGCTTTTTTAAAAATGGAATGGGCTTTTCTCCAGTTTTAATATCTGTTTTGTGATTATGACCCCATTCTACTTTCTTGGACTGAGAATGTATTACCTACCTGGTGCTTCATTAATCATTTTCTTTTGTAGAGGATTTCAGGACCCATTTCCATTACTGCGGTTTTTTGCTAGCAAAAAGTTGCTCCTAATAGCATTTCTCTCCTTAATGAATGAGTATCATGTTGAGAACATATTCTAGAATATACTAGCTACATTTGTTTATCAGACTCAACTATCAACGTCTGTAAGGAAAGAAGAAAAATGAATTTGCTTGTTAGATCAAGTTTCCTTTCCCTGTCTTAACTTTTGATTCAAGCTGGTGTCCAATTTTGCTTGATGTTCTCAAAGAATCTCATCTTAAACAGAGCCGATGTCTTGCGAGAAAATGCAGAAGCTGTCTTTGCAGCATGTGATGCTGCTCATGGAAGATGGGCAAAACTTCTTGGGGTTCGTGCTGTCCTCCATCCTAAGTTGAGATTGCAGGAGTTTCTTACCATCTTCAGCATAACCCAAGAGTTTATTACTGCTACAGAAAAAGTATGATTTATTTGTTCTTATGGAATAGGAACTTGATGAGAATAGATTGACTGGTTTTGTTTATGATGCGATTGCCATGCTTTATGTAACAGATTGGTGGAAGATTGGGATATAGCATCCGTGGGACACTGCAGTCACAGGCAAAAGCTTTTGTTGATTTCCAGCATGAATCTCGGGTTAGTTTTGGTATTGTTTGTTACTTTATATAATTGTGGTGAAATCTTAAAAATCTGTTTAATTTATTGTGCTTTGTCCTATTTAGATGGCAAAAATAAAGGCAGTGCTTGACCAAGAAACGTGGGTGGAAATAGATGTTCCTGATGAATTTCAATCCATCGTCAATATGCTATTTTCTTCTGGTGCATTGACTTCCGAGGACCTTGATGGTGCTGAAGGTGATAATTCAAAAAACTATGATGATGGGGTGACAGACAATAATGTTCTGCCAATGGCAGACACTGGACAATCAAATGCTGAACAGCAAGTTGAGCAAACTAATTCTATTGAGATATCTGCAAACAATGCCAAGCTAGATAGAGCTCATGGCAGAAACTCATCAGCACAGAATAATAATACAGAAACAAGGGATCATAAAAAATCTGCCTCTCAAACTCTTTCCTTAAAAGGAGTTAATTATCGCTTGGTGAACTGGTTGGTTATCTTGATTTTGCTTTATCCTCCTCTGCATATCTTCCATTCCTGTATCTTCTTTTTAGTGCTACCTGTCTCTTTCTTGTTTTCTCTCAAAGCTTCTACAAATATGCGTTTTTTTTAATTATTTTTATACTATATGACATTGGTTCATTCCTAATGTGAAGGTACCACCAGTTCTTGAGGGTCTAATGTATTTTGCATGATATATGAATTTTTTCTTTTGTTTTGTTTTTTTTTTTTTTGTTCTTGATGATGGATTTAGACATGGAATATTCTAAGTTCTCTTGTTTTCTTGCAGTGGCTTAATATTGTTGAAGATGTTGTCAGAGTACGTTGATATCAATAACTTCTTGCCAGCACTATCATCAGAAGTTGTTCATCGAGTTGTAGAAATTTTGAAATTTTTCAACACACGAACTTGTCAACTTGTTCTTGGAGCTGGTGCTATGCAGGTAATATGGACAAAGATGCAAACCAGTACACTGAAGCCATAAATTCTAAATTCTATTCCAATCAAAATCATAATTTAAATGAAACAAGGAATCCAAGTTGTAATCTGAAAATAATTTTCATATCAAACAAGATTGATATTTATGAATTTTATTGACCTTCTAATACCTATTACGCTTGCCTGAAGTTTTACATTTTCCTTTTGGGTTTAAACTTTAGAGAAGAAAATTGCTTGATGAAGATTCTGAACTTTTGTTTTTTTTTTTTTTTTGAAATTGTAATTTTTTTTGTCCCTCTGTTTTTTCTCATTGCTCTATGTTCTCCTTGCATTCCCCTAGTAATTTTCTTTTTAAAATGAATCTTATAACCTGTCTAGACAATACTCATGTAAATGTCTCAAGGGGATTTGTGGGAAGGAGATTCTTAGGACTTTTGGAGTTGGGGTATTTATGTAGGGAAGGAACATGTACTTTCAGATGATTCGTTGTCTAGGAGTAAATTATTTTAGTTGGTTCCATGGAGTACTCATTTTCGTATTGCAGTCTCATATAATTAGTTTTTATTCATTAAATGGTCAGCTATCATGCTTCATTATATTTAACATTTTACTAGACACACTGTTCCAAACATTGTTTGGCGTTTGAGATGAGTGACATTGTTCATAGTTTATTAGTACAGCAGTTTGCTTTAGATTTTATATTACACATTGATTATTACTGCATTTGAGGTAAGGAACCTTGGAAAAAATACAATTCAAATAGCTAGGAAAAGGGCATTGCTAGTATAATATGTTGTTTGGAGATCAGTGGCTTCTATATCATGAACTTTTTTCCCCTTTTATTTCGGACTGGACCATGGGAGTTTTGCTGTCAAACCAATCAATCTAGTTCAGTTTTCATAACCATTGTTATTTCTTTCTTGCTACCTTCATGTCTTCTGAGCTCTCCTATTTCTTGTCTCTTTGTTTTGTTCTTTTGATTCCTCTTCAGTCCTTTTAGATACTTACCATTGTTTTGGCTTCTCGTTTCTGTGCAGGTTTCTGGCTTGAAGTCTATCACTTCTAAGCACTTGGCCTTGGCAAGTCAAGTCATAAGTTTTATATATGCTATTATTCCTGGTATAAATGCACACACGCAAGTTAAATTTTTTTTATTTGATTTTTTATGTGTTATTGAAATAAAATTTCATGTGTATTGGTTTCTGTAGGAGCTTATCATATGGGATGTACTTAATTGGAATAACATACTGACTTTATATTTCATTTCTTGTATAAGAAATTCGACAGCTTCTTTTTCTGAAAGTACCTGAGACAAGGAAGGCATTATTGCTTTTAGAGATCGATCGAGTTGCCCAGGTACCTGCCTTCTGTCTGTTAAAATTATTGCTCTTTTGGAATGAGTTAGACTTTTTCATATCTTTTATTAGGCAAGTAAGTGTATTTCTGTTAGTAGATAGTGATTTCATTGTATGATAAATGTTGCAAATTAAGTGGAATAGCAAAGGCTTACTAGTTTATTATCATCTAGAAGTCTTTTAGTTATATCTTATAATTATCTCTAGGAGTTTATTGTGTGTTACACTTGATTTTCTACAGTTTAAGAAGGAAGAAAAATGACTCATGGTAGCAACTTTTCAGCCTCTAATTAAAAGCAATTGTAACTTTGCTTTATCCGTAAATATCTGCATAAAGAGTAACAGATTATGCTAAAATCTTCTTTAACCAAGATATATATGGTTGGAATCTCTTTGGGTGGGCGGGTGTCCTGCATTTACAGTTTTACACTCCCAAGCATTTGAACTTTCCGCTTCTGTGGAAAATATCTCACCATTTGCTCTGATTCTTCATTGAATTATTTGAAAATTTAGATTTAATCGGATTTTGTGCACACTTCTGTGTGTTTGTGGAGTGTTACGTGGTAACAATCTGTAATTGCCATGTGGGTGAGTATGTTAGAGTTCAGGTGCATCTAACTGATTTTGGTTAGCTGTTAGATGAGATTAGAGGGTATATAACCTACACGTGTAAATCATTTCAACTGTTGAATAAAAATACTCACTCCTCAATTCCCCCCCCTTCTCTCTCTCTCACACACACAAACACACTCATATCTCTATTTTGGCCTGTACCATGAAATGTAAGTCTTATTTTGACATCTTACTCATTTTCCTAGGATGAGGTTTTTTCTTGACAAATCCATTTGAAAATATTGAATTAGAGGTATCAACACTCTGTTATTGATATGATTATTCAGAGAAAGGGTTACACTTATATAAGCTCTAAGAGAGCTATTAGAGGAAAGATTGACGGGATTACAAAATAAAGAGAAATAAAGAGTGATTACAATCAATCAAAATCTTTCCTAAACTAGAACAACTAGAATTAGGGGATATAATGGAGCTAGAATCATGGGATAGGTAATAATGGGTTGATTTCTATCACTCCCCCTCAAGCCCTCAAGCTGGAGAGTATATGTTGTTCATTCCCCGCTTGCATCGAAACTCTTCAAATTTAGCTCGACCTAGTGGTTTTGTCATTACGTTTGCAGTCTAATTTGCAGATCGTATGTAGGACAGGTTCATGATGCCTACTTTAACCTTCTCTGTAATAAAATGCATGTCTATCTCAACATATTTCGTTCGATCATGATAAACAAGATTTTTTGTCATTTCAATGCTAGCTTTGTTGTCACACCAGATTTGCATGGGTCCTTCATATGGAATTCCCAACTCTGTCAATAGCCTGATTGTAACCCCGTACCTTAATAGCCAAATTTATAGTTCGAGAATGCGTCATTAAGTTGAAATAGAGACCAGCGATTAATGTAAAACTTTTCCAAAACTTGTTTAGGGCGGTCTCACATTCACATCTCGAATATAATTGGTCTGTACAGTTCGGTTTCATTCATACATATCAGAGTGCAACCAAAAATTCCCAACAACGCTCAGGTTTCGTTACTTAATAAAGGGTTTATAAGGCACATTGCCTATTCTCAGTTTCCCATACAGGGGATTACACAACACTATTCAATATATACATGTGCAATTAATCCCCAACAAAATATGACAACCAACTACCAGAATTAAAACTCCTAGCTAGAAGCTCTAACCGCCCTTCATCACTTGCTTTTCCTTTGAACCGCTTGCCCTTGCTGTAGGTTAGTCATTGGAAAGAATGAGATTCAAAAGAATTTCAGTAGTAACAATTCACTTATAATAGGTACAATCACAAAGCATATAAGCAAATCACAACAACAACACAACGGCATTTTTGCAACAACTTTTGCTGCATTCACAACTGCATGTTTCACAATGGTATGTTTCACAACAGTACAACAACGGCATTTCATAACGGTAATGTTTCACCACGGCATATTCAATGAAATGACATACATGCAAGGCATCATACACAGAATAAGAGAAAGAGTCACTACCTTATTCTTTCCACTCGTGCTCTGGCACCGGTTTATCATGTGCAGGGCAAATGTCAAATCCTATAATTAGAATTACGGGCGACAGGTTATTACTTAATCCAATTCGTCCTTAATTCAAACACTCAAGTTGGTTATCATTAGGGACATTTAATCAATTCAACTAAGAAGATAAAGTGGTCAATTAACCTAAAAGACCAATTCCTAACCTCAGAGTTCAACAATATTACCATGTGCCATTACCTTTGAAATTTTGCACACTTGAACCAAATCTGCCAGAATTTTCTCCAGACTTTGAAATATCATAACTAATTCTACAAAAATCGAAATGAGGTGTTTCCAAGTCCTATGGAAAGCTATTGAAGTCCTCTATACAGGAAAAATATGTATCAATGCTTTCCATAACAAAAAAAATACAGAATTACAAGAAATCCTATACTACTTCAGAATTGCTTCCAGTTTCAACCCCAAACTTTGGAAAATCATAAATCCCAGCACAAAAATCAAAATAACACCCATTATGTGTTCATTTTGAAGCTTGGCATGTGAACTATTATACTGGAAAGTTTCATAATTTTTAGAGATCATTTGGTTATCCAAAAACACCACAGAAGTAGAGTACCTTGCTGGAATTTTGTTCAGGCTGAAAATCCAAATTTACATTTTGAGTTTTAATGACCCAAAATTCACGACCTAAGGCTATTCCCACATAATTTTTCGTGTAGAACGCAATAGAAGCATCAAAATAAACAAATTCCCACTCATTCTCCATGTCCTGTTTTGACAGAAAATTGAAAATAAATTCCAACAATTACCAACTTCCAATTTCAGCATCAAACTTATGTCAAATGGTTTCCAATCATCATAAACCACCAATAACACAACCAAAACATCATGAATTACCGAAACCCTTGTTTGGCCAAAATCAGGGCAGATTTACACATGCCAAAATACTCATTCAACCAACATAACCAATAGCTCAAATTGATGTTAATACTCAACTCTTGCTTCTCCTTAACTCCTTTCTTAGGTTTTTCAGCTTTTGTTCTTGGATGATGGCTCAAAACACCTCCTCTTAAAATTCTAAAACCATAGAAATGAAGCTCTCATCAATAGGAACAAAGTTTGTGCAGGACACTTAAGCCATAGATGAGGTTAAGAAGGTGCAAATCCAAGATGAAACCCTTACCTTAAACTTGTTTCTTCACTTGTTTTTTTCGTGCTTCAACTGGCTGACTTAGAGAATGAGAGAGAGAGAGAGTGAATAATAGTCAGTTTTTCCCTTCCCTTATCACTTAAAAACCTGACCGAAAAGTTGGACCAAAAAGGAGAGGAAAATATGTGGTCCACATGTGTTCTTTCTTGGTGAAATCCTATGATAATTTCCAATATGTTTGGTTTGCTTTTTCTCTTTCCTACCTCTTCCTCACTTGGCCGATGTTACCTTAGATATTTGATGAAGAATTAATTGCTTTAACCCATTCACTCTTCTTGCTTCTTCTTAGCCGTAATTATTGACAAAGAGGGAGGGGTTTGTTTGACTTATATCTTCTTCCTTTTGGTATGTCTTTGACCAACTTCCTTCTTTCTTTGTCCCAATGTACCACATGAGCAAAAGGTGAGGGATTATTTGATGCAATTCTCTCTCTTTCTCTTCTTGGCTTCTTGACCGACTCCAAGCATAAAGGTGAGGATATTGATTAGCTTCTCTCTCTCTTTTCCTTATGACTTGAACGTCCAACATTTGCATAAGGTCAAGGAAGTATATTGATTAAATCCTAGCCACTTTTGTTGACTCTAAATGTAAGAATATATCAATTAAATTCTCTTCCTTTCCTTTCTCAAAGCTTGAACGAAATATGGGAGCAAAGGAATACATATATATTATTTTAATCTTGCATAAGAATAGAGCAAGGAGGGAACGGTTTTCTTGTAGGAAAAAGGAAAGTGAGTGTGTTGACTTGGTCTTACACTTGGTCTTACATGTGCCTTGTGTCCACATAAGAGGAAAAGATAAGGAAATTGCTTTAATTATCTTCCTTATTACTTCTACTTTATAAGAGCAATCTTGGCCATTCATTTTGTGTCCCAAATCTATCCTCAAGATCAAGTAGCAATTAACTCTTGATCATGGCAAAATTAATTAGAGTGCCATTAAACCCTTTTATTTCACTATCTATTACATTTAACCCGTTGAATGTATTTTCGGATATTACACTGATAATCCAAAGTCCTTCACATACTCCTTCATTAACAGCTCTTAGCTCCCCTTTGGCTCTACTTGAAACCACTTTTTTTTTCTTGCTTCTCCATATAACCGAATTTCCCCACGCATATATGCAATATCCTGAGATTGATCTCTTGTTCTCTCTATCTCTTGCATGGTCTAAATTGGTGTAGATTTCGATGTTCTTGGTAGTTCCTTTCTTAAAGAAGATTCCTCTTCTAGGATTAAGCTTCAGATAGCTTAAAATTCTGTATACAGCTTCCATGTCCTCTTCCTATGGTTGATGCATGAATTAACTTACTATTCCAACTGCATAGCTGATATCTGGATGCGTGTGGGTTAAGTATATTAGCTTCCCTACAAGTCTTTTGTATTGTTCTGAGATAACTAGGACACCATTTGGTTTGATCTCTAGGTGACAACCTTCTTCTATCAGTGTTCCTTTAGGTTGTGCCCCTAACATTCCTGTTTCATGTAACAGATCTAGGGTGTACTTTTGCTGGGATACATTGATGCCCTTTTTGCTCCTTGCCACTTTACCCTTGAAATATCTCATTTGACCAACATCCTTCATCAGGAATTCATTTGACAAGGCAATAGAGTCTTAATCGTTCCCTATAATAACTATATCATCAACATAGACAATTAGGATAGTGACTCTCCCATTATCATGCTTGATAAACGTGTCATCTGCTTGCCCCTGTTTATACCCAAGTTTCTTTATTGCCTTGGTGAATCGTCCGAACCATGCCTTGGAAACTACTTTAGCCCATACAAGGACTTGTTGAGTTTGCAAACAGAGTTGTTTAGAGTTTGAACTCCTCTGGAACCTCCATGTAAACCTCTTTCTCCAAGTCACCATTCAAAAATGCATTTTTATCATCCAGCTGATGTAATGACTAATCCAAGTTTGCTGCAATTGACAACAGCGCTTGGATTGTATTAGATTTAGCTACCGGGGCAAAAGTTTCCCAATAATCAATTCCATAAGTCTGAGTATACCCTTTTGCGACCAATCTTGCCTTGTACTTGTTGATACTTCCATCCGAATTGAACTTCGAGGTGAAGATCCACTTGCATCCTATCGGTTTCTTTCCTTTGGGAAAACTTGTGATTTCCAATGTTTTATTTTCTTTACGTGCCTTTAACTCTTCTTCTGTAGCTTGTTTCCAGTTCGGATTAGCTTGTTGGAAAGTATTTGAAAGTTTAATTTGTGCACTGTTTACAGCAAAGCTCTGCATCTTTGTAGATAGATTACTATATGAAACAAATCGTTGAATTGGATGCTGAATATAAAACCTTACCCCTTTTCTAAGTACAATAGGCCAGCCCAACTCTTTAGGATCTAATCCCAAGTTTGAGTCATGGTCATTCCTTCAAGTTCTACCATTATCTTTTTGAGATTGCCGCCTGGACTCTCCCTCGGATGTACCTTCTATATCCATCCCCAAACTAATCTCAACTTGTGTTTCCAGTTCATTAGGTGTAGGTTCAAGTTGGTTAGATGGAAGAGTAGTATCAGGAGGTGATGATGGTAAGGTATCAAGGATTGGAGAGGTATCAATAGTATCAAGGACTTTGCAAGTGCGATCATGTGAAATTAGCCAGTCGATATCTGAGTTCTCCCTATGAATGGGTAATTTGGGATAATAGACATCCTCCTCATAGAATACGACATCTTTGGAGACAAACATTTTCTTTGAGGTAGAGCAGTAACACCTGTACCCTTTTTGAGTTGAAGAGTAACCAAGAAATATACACTTTTGGGCCCGGGCATGAAATTTGCTTCCATCTTGTTTATGAATGAAGACAACACAACCAAACATTGGGGTAATGGTTGATGAGAGGACAATTGGTAAAGGTTTCAAGGAGTTTTTGAATGGGAGTAGCATAGTTGAGGATTTTGGAAGGCATTCGATTGAGGTGTGTAAGGACAAGAGGTTTGATGATGAATTCCTTGCTGATCAAGAAATTCCTTAAAGGTTCCACTCAAGTATTCCCTAGCATTGTCACTTCGGAGGACCTTGATGGAAGTTTGAGACTGATTTTTTACAAAGGTATGGGAGCTTTGGAAAACCTTGGCTACCTTTAATTTTTCTTTCATTAAATAAACCTACATGGTTTCGGTGTGATCATCTATGAAAGTGACAAACCATTTGGCGTTTGCCAAGGTTTTTGTTCTTGCAGGACCCTAGATATCACCATGGATTAGTTGGAAAAAGTAGAGGGTGTGTAGGGCTGTTTTGGGTATGAGGATCATGTTTGTTTAGCGAGTTGACAAGCTTCACAATGAAAAGGAATGGAATTTTTATTGAATAAACTTGGAAGCATATGTTTCATATGATTAAAACTAGGATAGTCTGAGCGACAATACCATAAAAATACATCTTTATGTTGAGAACCTGAGCTAACCATGGCCTTCCGTGCATTCCAAGTATCTTTATTCTTCAAATCGGATCCTTCCAAATGGAAAAGTTTATCCCACTCTCTAAAAATCCCAATCGTTTTTCCTGAGTTTAAATCATGAAAAACACATAAATCATCGTCAAAGATCACTCGGCATATTCGCTTTTTTGTTAATTTGCTCACAGATATTAGGTTACAAGCAAGTGTAGGTTCAAATAGAACATTGCGAACATGAAAATTATTACATAGCATGACTGTGCCAATTCCTTCAACTTTCGTGAACACGCCATTAGCAACCTTGACCCAAAGGCTTTTAGGACACAATTTAAGATTTGTAAACAATGTTCGATTACTAATCATGTGATCTGTAGCTTCTGAGTCAACAATCCATGTATTTTCACTAATCATTAAGCATTGAGAGCTATAATAGAATTACCTGATTGTACCAGATTGACACTTGATACAGAGGTTGACTTATTCTATTTGCAAGTATTCTGCGAAGCACCTGTAACTCTTCTTGGCTTAGGGAATCAGCATCCTCTACTTTCGGCTCAATAGTAGTGAGATGGTTTTGTTGGAAGTGTTGTGTTCCAGTTGATGGCTTGCCATGCAATTTCCAGCATTCCTCTTTGGTATGACCCTTGCAATAATTACACCATTTATTATTTTTTTGTTCATCTTGTGGTCCTTTCACTATAAGGGCTGAACCCTCAATGTGACTTTGGTTGCTTCGATTTAGAAGCTTTCTGCTTTCTGCTTTCTTCAAAATGCACATGGTTGACTACATCAAATAGATGTGGTAATGGTTTTAACCCCATAATTCTGCCCCTTATCTCCTCAAAGGAATCATCGAGTCTGAGTAGAAAATTGTGAATTCTTCCCTCTTCCAATATCTTCCTATACAATTGAGCATCTTCGACAGTCTTCCATGGGTGCACCCCAAACAAGTCCTGTTGTTGCCAGAGTTTCAACAAGGCATAGTAATAATCAGTCACCGACATATCCCTTTGCCTCAAATCTTGGAGTTGCCGCTTCAAATGGATGAAGGCAACGGTGTTATCAAGAGAAGAGTAGGTTCTTCTTACCATATCCCATATTTCTTTTGCAGTGTTTGCCAAAAGGTAACCTCTACTAATATCCAAAGTCATAGAGTTAACATAACCAAGTCATGACTTGATTATTTTCGGCAAACTGTGTCGAAACTTGGATCATCAGGGGCTGGTTGAGGGGATGCTCTATTGATATATTTCTCCTTTCTCTTGTCACAAATGTATCTGTTACAGGATTGTAATTCTGTATAGAAAGAAAGAGAGAGGGAAAGAACCAGAAATAGAGGGATTCAAGAGGAAGAAGATAGAGGAATTGAGAGAGAAGAATCACAAATCTGAGAGTTACAATAAGGGGTATGCCTATTTATAAGGCAGGGGGTCATTTGGGTTAATCATGTAAGAGCCTAACTCACTAATACACTAACGGCTATATCCTAACTAAGCTCCTAACCAACTTATGAACTGTTATTACAGTTACATATCAATACCCTCCTCCCAAAAACATCCTTGCCCTCAAGGATGGTTAACAACAAAACATACAAACTGAAACTAACAAAATAGATACTTTAAAATTCTGAAAAACTTCTTGGCTGTGTAGAATTCTCCATCTTGAATGCTGCTTCACACAGGTATAATTCACTAGTTTGATGCAGGAACAAATAGAAGCAATAAATCCAATCCAAACCCAAATAGCATTCTAATCAGCTCTCCCCTGAAACCAAGTTTGCAGAAGACTTTGTGTAGAACAATGAAGAAACGAGTGCCAATTTTGCAGCAGCTTGTCAGCTATATGTCCAGACCTTTTAAGACCCAATTGCAGCAACAATCTTGGGCCATTTTCTTCAGTGGAAAGCCTCAAATGCTTATCTGACAATAACCAACCCAGTGGACCATCAAAGTACTCTTGCCACTGAGAGAAATTGCAAGCCAGTTGTACCCCTTCAAAATACTTTTGACTCTTGGAGAAAATGGAGGATAGCTGTAATGAGTTTGACTTTTCAAACTCTACTTTATTCATCCATGTGAAACCCAAATCAAGAACCATTGAGTCTGAAATTATCGGAGGTTGCCACTCAACTCTTTCTTTCACCTTCATCAAGTCACGCTTACTCCTGTCAACTTGCAAGAATTCAAGAGCCGAAGAGCAAACAACGAACAGAGCCAGTGATGAGGGAAGATAGCTCAACGGCAGAAAAGAGACAGAGACTGCCAGTGAAGAACTCGAACTCATATGCAGAATAAGAATCGGTGTCGAGAGAAAAGTAGTTGTCGACAACGCCGAAACTGAATGTTCCTTGTGCGACTCCTTCTGAAAATGTTCACGGACGTTGAGCTTCTTGGCTTCACCTACTTCAACTATTATTTTCTATGCTTCCCTTCTGTTCGTTGCCAGTGAATGTGTGTGCAAAGCTTCAACATGGTCGAAACTCAGAGACCCATTTACTCCAAGCTTTCCATCTTTCATCAGTGAAAATTGGGGGGTTAAAACAAAAATGCTGCTTGACAAAAGTGGAAGAACTGACGCCAAACTCGCTGAAACAGAGCCTAAAACATTGCTGATGGGGTTTGAAGACGCATTATCGTTTAATGATAAAAACTGTGTGATTGTCGTCATTTGTTTCTTGTGCAACGGAAGGTTCTTGTTCTTCTAGTTCATGTTCGATAAAAGCTTCTTGGGTCTCATTCTTGACAAACAGAGTCTTGCTTTGATATTCCAAATATTTTCTTGCTTGCTCCGCTTTCTTGGCTAGCCATTGCAAGGATATCCCTTGCACTCTTGCCAAGGATCGGGCTTCACGCACAATGAGGGGGTTGAACAACTTGACAGACTCTGCAACCTCTTCTTTCATGCCAGAAACATATGCTTCAACCAGGTAATCCTCTGGTACATCTAGATTGGCTGAGAGGGAATCTAATGAATAATTAAGATCAGCTACAGACCCCTCTTGTTAAAGGTGCCATAGCTAAAGTTGCCTCTCTTTTTGTTGGAGACATACTTCAAAGCTTCTTGAAAGAAACCAGGATGCATATGCGTTAGCCATGTTCGGAGGACTTCTTTTTTTTTTCTTTTTCGGTATTGTAGTGGAAGGGCCAAGGATTGAAAGCTCTGATACCACTGTTATAGAATTGTAATTCTGTATAGAAAGAGAGAGAGAGAGAGGGAAAGAACCAGAAATAGAGGGATTCAAGAGAGAAGAAGACAGGAATTGAGAGAGGAGAATCGAGAGATAGAGACAGAGAATTCAGAGTAACACTATTATTCCATCATCACAAATCTGAGTGTTACAATAAAGGGTACACCTTTTTATAAGGCAGGGGGTCATTTGGGTTAATCATCATGTAAGAGCCTAACTCACTAATACACTAACAGCTATATCCTAACTAACCTCCTAACCGACTTATGAACTGTTATTACAGTTACATATCAGTATCTCAGCACGCTTTGTGACCATAAAAGATAGTTTCTTCTATTAAACTTATGGTTAATGACGATAATTTGATTTTCTGAAAAATCTGGTGCCGTCTTTGCAAGTCTGGATGGTACTGTAATTGTGATGGAAGAGGTGGAAGATGAAGAAGAGTTACTTTGGGTTTGAGAGCCATTGGATTAACTTTGAAAATTGTTGAATTTTTAGGAACAAAACAGAGTAGAGGAGGAAATTCAGAGGCGTTCATCGTTCTGGGCAAAAAAGTCGCCGGAGACGGTTGTGCATGGATGTCATGCATTGGTTCAGTGGCGGCGCGTGGGAGTTACTCACCGGTCTGATGGTCGTCAGCCTCCTGAGTTCCATCAATCAGTGCAGTACAATCACTCATGGGTGGGCGGTGTGGTCACACGCGCTGTCCTGCTGAGATCTAACACTACCAGCGTCATCCCTTGTTTCTCTCTCTCTCTCTCCTCTATCCTCGCTGTCTCTCACTATATCTCTCGCTCTCTCTGGCTTGGGATCATTGCCGAAAGCTCTGATACCATATTGAATCAGAGGTATCAACACTCAATTATTGATATGATTATTCAGAGAAAGGGTTACACTTATATAAGCTCCAAGAGAGCTATCAGAGGAAAGATTGACGGGATTACAAAATAAAGAGAAATAAAGAGTGATTACAATCAATCAAAATCTTTCCTAAACTCTAGAACAATTAGAATCGGGGGATATGATAGAGCTAGAATCATGGGATAGGTAATAATGGGTTGATTTCCAACAGAAAAATTGTAAACTCTGGTTGGTTAAGGCCAAGTCTTTTATTTGCAGAATGGTATTCAGTAGTATAATAATACCAATGACATGTAGATGTATTGGCCCCATATTACAGTTTCTCTTGAAAGTTATGTGCATTTCTATTTCATTAAAAATTGGTTATTTATTTTGCATGAATATATAACTATTACAGAAGCAACATTTTCTTCTATTTATGCCATTTATTTATTGCGGTAATCAATTTTAATCGTTCCAGGATTATAAAATCCACCGAGATGAAATACATACTAAATTAGTTCAGATAATGCGAGAGAGGTTGTTGGTTCATTTACGTGGGTTGCCTCAAATTGTTGAAAGTTGGAATAGACCTGAGGATGCTGATCCTCAGCCCAGCCAGTTTGCTCGATCCCTTACAAAGGTAGATCAGTTGACTATGCATTCTCTCAATTCTGTTGCTAGTCGTGTTGGTTTCCATCCTTCTGTCTCTGGATAATTCGTTGCATATTCTATTTTCTGTCAGATCCTTCTTGATCTTCACTTTTATAACTGTCCCTTTTGTTCATAATTGATTTTAATTTGCATCTGCAACTTTGGTAAACAAACTCATCTGTCAAATTCAGAGTGAGTTTTGACTTGGTCTGGTGGTTTGTTTGAACATCATGTCTGTTATGCCATTATCCCCCAACACTTCCCCAGTCAATCAATTAATTGGGATTTTCTTATTTTGTTTTTTCAGGAAGTTGGTTACCTCCAACGAGTTCTATCTCGAACTTTGAATGAAGTTGACGTTCAAGCAATATTCAGGTAAAATGCTCGGGAAGTCTCATTGTTCTTCACTCTTTTACTTACAATGTGAAGTTTATACTCGAGCATAGTTGTCAAATTGTGATATTTATCATGTACTCCCTCCGGTCCTTGATAGACATATTTGCCTAATGAGATTAAACTAAGGAAGTTAATATGACATGTATTGTTTAAAACACCCTAGTCATATTCCTTAATTCCCTCCTTCCCTCCTCCTTGATTATTGTTGATGGAGTATCAATGGGTGTAAATTAGGAAAAGATTGACAAATATAAAAAATAGGTATTATATTTATGACCAAAATCAACTCCCCAAATACCGGAGGGAGTATTTTAAATTCTGGATCTGAATAATAAATTGTAAGTTGCATCGTAAGATTCAATAACATTGAATTGTATCTTGAAATGAAGATATGGTGTGTGCATGTGTGTCTTTGACATGCATGTGATATTATATTGGTAAAATTAATAATAGTTGGTGGGGGGTTATACTTATAATGATAATTGATTGTGTTGGTCTTGGTCTATAAAAGACATGATGAAAGCTAGTTGTGATGGGACATTCAACATTAATAGATTTTCCATTCTCTCTTTCTTCCCCCTTCCTTTCCTCTTCTCTTCTCTATCCTCCTTACTTTCTCTTCTTTGTCCCCTCTTATACCTATAATTTTATCAGCATGTGTGTATATGTGTGTGTGCATTTGGACTGCCGTAATGTGCTCAGTGTAGAATTCTTGACATTGTATAATCTATCTCACATTCTGCTTTCAATCATTTTATTTTCGGTTTCTTCAGTTATTGGTTAGAACATTAAGAGAACTTGTCTTTCCTCGTTGTTTTTGTGATGCTGTGGTCATTTGTAATGAATTTGTCGCTTATGTGGTGCTGCCTTTTGTTAGAAGGCTCCATTGCGTGTACTTCAATCCTTTGTGTCAATGAATGCCCTCAATTTTCACCTTTATCTATAAATTATCAAGTTTCTTCTATTTCTCCATCTAATCAATCTGGAATAATAAATTTTAGCTTAACATTAAAGAAGATCCTCAAACTTCTACAACTTTACATTTTACAGGCAAGTGGTCATTATATTCCACTCACAAATTTCAGAAGCGTTCTCAAAATTTGATATAAGCACTCCTCAAGCAAAGGACAGGTATTTAAGTTACCATTTATATTGTTATACATTAAAACTTCATCCATTTCTTTCATTATAACTCCTCTAACTTGCCAGATTATATCGGGACATGAAACACATTCTTCAATGCATACGATCATTACCCTCGGGTGATTTGGGTAAATCTGATACTCCAAATTGGGGTCAGTTGGATGAATTCTTGGTGCAAAGATTCGGGACTGATGCTGTTCAATAAATAAAGTTGTATAGTAGCACGATCAATTGCTTACCTGAGAAGGCTGACATACTCTGAAGTAATGTTTGCATGTAAAATCATCACTCTATTCGATCGACCGTAACCTTAAATTGAGGTAATACATCTGTAGTCATATCTTTAAATTTAAAGCTGATTTTTTTCCCCTTTAAGGATTAGGGTTTAAGGTTTGAACTTTTTAAATTGCTTTGACTTGTGACAACGGAGTGGACTATTGAATATTGCCCCATGTCCATGATGTGGTAACCAGTTGAAGAGCACCCAAACCTGGTTGCATGGCATAGTCCAAATTTAATGATCTTCAACTGACAATTTTTTAATAAAAAATCAATTTTTTGAAAAAAAAAAAATAGTTAAGAGATAATCTTTATTTTAAATCCTATACCTATTAAAATAATTTTTTAAAAAAATGAAGACAATAAATAAATAAATCCGGAGTTCTAGACTACCTAGATCAAATCTAGATGGTCTAGATCTAGTTCTCATCACTTTGATGAGCACCCAATCTAGTTCCCCATGATGTGATATGTGACAAATACCCTTATTTCCAGTTTTTTATTTTTTATTTTTTTTGTTCAGGCCTTTGATTGAGCAGTGGTATATATACGAAGGAACTTTATCTTTTTGGAGCATTTTGCAGCTGATTGGTCTTTCTACAAGTTTTGTAGCAGTCGACGGTTGATATACATTCTTGTGTTTCAACATAATTGTAATTTTAAGGTAGAGAAATAGATTTGTGATTTAGTGAATGAACTGAGTTTTCTTGTTTTTGTTTTACATTTCATTTCAATGTAGCAATATGCGCCTGCACAGATACTGAAATCCAAAGTGAAGTGAGACTGTGAGAGAGAGTACCTTTTTGTGTTATGTTGGATATTTCTTTCTGGCTGTCTTGTTCGGAAACCAAGCAACATCTAATGTAATCAATTCAATCACATCATGTTTTTCTTGAGTAACAAAATCGTCATTACAGTGATTTGTTGTCAATATATTCTAATTTCAATTTTAATTTTTGATATAGTAAAGGTCATTTATCCAGATTCTGAATTCAACTTAATCTAGTCTCATCTGCAGGATAATGTGTTTCTGTTCAATGTACTAGTAAATTGCCCAAGTCTCTCACAAGAAGAAATAAAAGGAGCAAATTGAATTTAGCACTTTGGAGGAAAGTAAAGGCAAATTGATTTTTCTTGTGGGCCAAAAAAGGCAAACTGATATTTATGTAGTGGTTTATAGCAAATCACATTTAAGGGTATTTTGAAAAAAAAAATTGGGGGAAAGTTTCCTATTAGAAATTTTATTAATGAAAATAACTAGAAAATTTTTTATGGTCAGAGCAATGTTGCTGGTAAAATTTGTTGATTTTTTATATGCTAGTGCTTAGTGAACGGTTTGAACCTTTACTTTTTGAAGTATTTGTTTGAACTAGACAGATTACTCCGTATGATGCACAAGTCCTTCTATTAGAAAGGAGAATATGAATGATTTATAAATTTTAAAAATAATTTTAGTCCATTATTCCAAATGGTTGAAAATACAAAAGTAAAGGAAATGTGACACAAATTAATAGAAGACGTGCGCTATGTATTAGCACCTGTAATTCATATCAGAGATGGAAATAAATGTATTGGAGTTTGAAAGATGTTTGGAGATTTTAAAAAATACATGAAAAACTTTTTATATAATGTGGTTGAATGAGCATTTAATGTCCTTGGTTGAAAACTTACACTTAATTTATGTAAATATGCACCACAAATTTGTCATAAGACTACAAAATGTTTAATCCTTTATCCCATTATCAACACATCTTTCATTAACTCATGAAATTAAGTGATTTTTCGGGATGAAGATAATCGAATATATGTGTATCTAAGAGATATGTACTAAATTGAGCCAATAATAATGATGTTAATGAAGAACGAATTTCGGACATGAATAGATTGTTATATAAATATATTCAGATTAAGCTAATCGTTTAAAAAAAACAAGTTAAAAGATTTATTCCTAAATTGTAATTAATTAATTATCTAAAAGAACAAAACTTGCAAAAGAATTAATTGAACTATATGAAATTGTGGAAAGAATGGAAGCCCCGTATACTCATAGAAGAATATTAAAGTTGTTTAGTCCTTAACAAAATCATTTCTCACTCTCCATTCATTATCACAATCACTTGTTTCGAATTACGAAATCCCACACCTCCCTCTTGTAGCGGCAAAGACAATATGTGAGAATGAGTAAAATATGGAACGTATGGAAGCATTAGTGCAAATTTTTAATCCATAAATAACTTTAAGAAAACTCATTTAAATCCATTTAAAATAGTCAAATCCAAAATCAAGGCACTAAATTCAACAAATCCTATTTTCATACAAATAGTGTGGAGTGTGGACTACTCACATAAACCAATCAAGAAGTAGCTAGCAAATTATAAAATGCTTGAAATTGAAGAAAATCCGAAAGTCAATTTGAAATTGAAATTGAAGTGATTAAGTTCAATTTAATATTTGAAAGAGTAAACCAAAGAAGCATTTAATGCATGAAATTTACTACAAAGAATAAAAAAATTGAACAGAATTAGCTATTGAATGGAACAAAAAAATTAGCAAATACAGTGACACTAAAATGGAGGAAGAGGATACTATCATGTTCCTCTTTCTTATTATTTTCTCACAAGTTGCTCTAATTTTTTAAAAACATTTTTATGCTCCAAACGACGTCGTTTTGGCTTTTTTTAAAAAATTATTTTCCTAAAATTTTTTTATTTGCAAGGAGCTTTAAAAGGATTGTAAAATACTTTTAGCATTGTTGGTTGGAGAAAAATTCGTGTGTATTTAATGATATTTTTGTGGGTATTAGCTTCAGGAGGTTATATTGGATTATTGGTTGGAAAAAAAAAACTTATGTAGTTTTTTAAATGGTATGCATGAACATTTAAATTATATATATATGTTTTTTAATTGATCCTGGTCTGAATCACTGACCCTTAACCCAGTGCCCCAGCCAATTCAGTGTCCAATCCAGTTTTCAATTCTTGGTGGTTTCAAAGCCATCAATATCTCTCGTATATAACTTATGATAGGATCACCTTCAACAGTTGCTATTTAAATCTCTGCTTTCCTAGAAATCAAAAGGGCTGATAAAATTATACATAAGCACCTAAAGTCCAAGAACCTCATCTTCATTAACAGTCAATTGCAACAATTGTTGAGATCTGCTCCATGATTCAACCAGTACTTGTCAAGTATATATCATGGTAATTCGAATTGTAAATGACAAGATTACAACAATAATGAGGATATCCAGGCAAAAAATTATATATGCATTTATGTTCTCATATTATTTTCAGCTTGGGATGCACTTTGGCCACTAGAAAGGAAATGACAGAGGTCATTCTTCCTCTGCGCTCTTCAGATTGGCATTAATTCTGGAGCTGGACATTGAGGGCATCAGAACGTTCTTTCACACTTTCTTCTGCTTACCTGATTGGTATGATATTTTATCTCATTTGTGATTGATACTTGAAATTTGATTTATGATGTATACCCTGTTTATAATGTTGGCGAGGATCTGGTGCATCATTTTGTAGGTAGAACATTAAATACATGGGAAGGGCTTAGCAAATGCCTCTACTATATCTGTAGTTGTCTTGACTTCAGTATGTAAAATCATCTATTTTCTTCTTCAGTGTAAATCTTTTGCAGAAGTTCTTGTTTTTGTTTTACATTTCATTTCAATGTAGCAATATGCGCCTGCACAGATACTGAAATCCAAAGTGAAGTGAGAGAGAGTACCTTTTTGTGTTATGTTGGATATTTCTTTCTGGCTGTCTTGTTCGGAAACCAAGCAACGTCTAATGTAATCAATTCAATCACATCATGTTTTTCTTGAGTAACAAAATCGTCATTACAGTGATTTGTTGTCAATATATTCTAATTTCAATTTTAATTTTTGATATAGTAAAGGTCATTTATCCAGATTCTGAATTCAACTTAAGCTAGTCTCATCTGTAGGATAATGTGTTTCTGTTCAATGTACTAGTAAATTGCGCAAGTCTCCCACAAGAAGAAATAAAAGGAGCAAATTGAATTTAGCACTTTGGAGGAAAATAAAGGCAAATTGATTTTTCTTGTGGGCCAAAAAAGGCAAACTGATATTTATGTAGTGGTTTATAGCAAATCACATTTAAGGGTATTTTGAAAAAAAAAAATTTGGGGGAAAGTTTCCTATTAGAAATTTTATTAATGAAAATAACTAGAAAATTTTTTATGGTCAGAGCAATGTTGCTGGTAAAATTTGTTGATATTTTATATGCTAGTTCTTGGTGAACGGTTTGAACCTTTACTTTTTGAAGTCTGTGTTTGAACTAGACAGATTACTCCGTGTGATGCACAAGTCCTTCTATTAGAAAGGAGAATATGAATGATTTATAAATTTTGAAAATAATTTTAGTCCATTATTCCAAATGGTTGAAAATACAAAAGTAAAGGAAATGTGACACAAATTAATAGAAGACAATGTATTAGCACCTGTAATTCATATTAGAGTTCATATTAGAGATGGAAATAAATGTATTGGAGTTTGAAAGATGTTTGGAGATTTTAAAAAATACATGAAAAACTTTTTTTATAATGTGGTTGAATGAGCATTTAATGTCCTTGGTTGAAAACTTACACTTAATTTATGTAAATATGCACCACAAATTTGTCATAAGACCAAGGTATTAAAACCCGGACCGGGCATTGAACCGGTCGGGGTACTGGGTTAAGGGTCAGTGGGTCAAACCGGGACCAAACCGGTGAGAAATTGAAAATTTTAGACTTATAGTATGAAATTCTAAAGGAAAAAGTAAAAAAAAATTTTTTTTTTTTATAAGTGACCCGGACCGGACCGGTTTCCCGGCCGGTTCGCCGGGTCCCGGGCCGGACCGGCCGGTCCGGTCCGGGTCTCACAACATTGCATAAGACTACAAAATGTTTAATCCTTTATCCCATTATCAACACATCTTTCACTAACTCTTGAAATTAAGTGATTTTTCGGGATGAAGATACTCTAATATATGTGTATCTAAGAGATATGTACTAAATTGAGCCAATAATAATGATGTTAATGAAGAACGAATTTCGGACATGAATGGATTGTTATATATATATTCAGATTAAGCTAATCGTTTAAAAAAACAAGTTAAAAGATTTATTCCTAAATTGTAATTAATTAATTATCTAAAAGAACAAAACTTGCAAAAGAATTAATTGAACTATATGAAATTGTGGAAAGAATGGAAGCCCCGTATACTCATAGAAGAATATTAAAGTTGTTTAGTCCTTAACAAAATCATTTCTCACTCTCCATTCATTATCACAATCACTTGTTTCGAATTACGAAATCCCACACCTCCCTCTTGTAGCGGCAAAGACAATATGTGAGAATGAGTAAAATATGGAACGTATGGAAGCATTAGTGCAAATTTTTAATCCATAAATAACTTTAAGAAAACTCATTTAAATCCATTTAAAATAGTCAAATCCAAAATCAAGGCACTAAATTCAACAAATCCTATTTTCATACAAATAGTGTGGAGTGTGGACTACTCACATAAACCAATCAAGTAGCTGCTAGCAAATTATAAAATGCTTGAAATTGAAGAAAATCCGAAAGTCAATTTGAAATTGAAATTGAAGTGATTTAATGCATGAAATTTACTACAAAGAATAAAAAAATTGAACAGTATTAGCTATTGAATGGAACAAAAAAAATTAGCAAATAAAGTGACACTAAAATGGAGGAAGAGGATACTATCATGTTCCTCTTTCTTATTATTTTCTCACAAGTTGCTCTAATTTTTTAAAAACATTTTTATGCTCCAAACGATGTCGTTTTGGCTTTTTTAAAAAAATTATTTTCCAAAAATTTTTTTATTTGCAAGGAGCTTTAAAAGGATCGTGAAATACTTTTAGCATTGTTGGTTGGAGAAAAATTTGTGTATTTAATGATATTTTTGTGGGTATTAGCTTCAGGAGGTTATATTGGATTATTGGTTGGAAAAAGAAAACTTATGTAGTTTTTTAAATGGTATGCATGAACATTTAAATTATATATATATATATATATATTTTTTTTTAATTGATCCTGATCTGAACCATTGACCCTTAACCCAATACTTTGGCCAGTTCAGTGTTCAATCCAGTTTTCAATATTTGATGGCTTCAAAGCCATCAATATCTCTTGTATATAACTTATAATAGGATCACCTTCAACAGTTGCTATTTAAATCTCTTCCTTCCTAAAAATCAAAAGGGCTGATAAAATTATACATAAGCACCTAAAGTCCGAGAACCTCATCTTCATTAACAGCCAATTGCAACAATTGTTGAGATCTGCTCCATGATTCAACCAGTACTTGTCAAGTATATATCATGGTAATTCGAATTGTAAATGACAAGATTACAACAATAACGAGGATATCCAGGCAAAATATTTACGTGCAATATGTAATAACGGACAAAATACTGATAAAATTGCATGCTCTTTTATGAGAAGAATGCAAGTAGCATATTTTTTAACAATATCTCGTGTGAGACTGTGGCAGGAATGATACATAATAAAATAAGTAATTTAGTTCGAACCCAAGGAATTTGGAACCGAAATCAACATCCAAAAAAAGGCTTAAAATGCTTCACAAGATGAAACTTGTTCTGCAGGAAAACTATGGACCCAACCACTGAACAACAAAAGACAATACTTCCAATCATTCCCTCAATCAGTTAAAATGGTGCCATTGAAAGGTACATCTCCACAAAATAAAAAGGATAGACAACACAATCTAGAAGTGATGGACAACACCAATAACATAGGAACTGCAAGGTTGTATCTCAAAGAAGAATTGGAAAAAGCGTAAGAAACAAAGGAGCTGTTACAAAGCAGGGACCAGTTATATCTCAAGCATCCAGCAGGAAATAAGAAAAGAGCTACACCAAATGATTAAATGCAAAAATGGGCACAAGGAATTCCACGCACCACTATAGTTTCAAAGGGACCACAGTTGTAATAATTCTTGATTTTATTTTGCCAATCCAATGCCCTTTAAAACTCACAACAAAGTTAAGTCCAAGAGTAGGCAAGCAGAAGATCAAATTCATGTACCAAAAAATTTATGAAAGGACACTCATTCCCCTGCACGATATTAAAGACTTGTATGTATAAAAATGCTTCAAATGAAATATGTGAAGCACCAAAAATGGAGTTAAGATATCTGCCAGGTCTTAACAAAACTGAGTAGCTGAGCACAACCGCCACTTTCTTAACACATAATGCTGAAGCTTATAATTTAGGCTCATGTACTTTTAATTACCTGAATGTTATTTGCTAATGAGTTGGTGACTACGTATATGAAGTCTTCCACTACTTCCATGGCAATGACACTATCTCTTTTGCTTAATAACAATGGAAATTTGAGGTTTTCCATTTCTCTTCCATCCCCTGGTCATTTCATTTATGTCAGTAAAAATCAACTACACAATCATTGACAGATCAGAATATCATTTACTGTTATAGAACCATTTAAAAAAGAGCGGAAAATATCTTTATGACCAATTTGTAACATATCATAATTATTGTTGATTATAACAATACTATCAGAAATTATTAAACAATAATTCCTTTCTATATAGCTAAATTATGGACAATACTTCACAAATCATGGCAGGTTTTGTATCATCACCTTGATTCCCCGGCCCAGAATGATTGTAGAAATCATTTGTCCATGTGTATGTAATGTTGAATTGGTTCCTTGACGACTATCACTTCAATGCATTCAAACTTCCAGCCGATCATTTTCCAGACCTATCAGATTTAAGTGATATAGAGATGATCAACTCACTGTTGATGTTATAAAAATAAGTGCAGATCAGAAGTAGTGGCCTCGAACAAAGTTCAGTCATACCCATAATGTTTTATCAGCAGATCTAGTTAAGAAAATGTATGATGGTTCAAGAAGTGTATGTGACTGACTTCTTGTGCTCCTTACTGTCTCATACAAGGGTGGCTGATAGCCCCATGATACCCAAAACATGTTTATATAATGATTTAGCAAACATAATCTATGGGCATATCCGCTGAACCACAGTCCTCTGTGAGATACTCCCTCCGGTCCTAATTATAAAATAAAGTTGACTTTTTTGAAGAAATTAAGGAAGCCAATTAAATTACTTTAGAGTGTTTATATTTTTAATATTCTTAGATTATATGTTAGTTTATTAGTCAAATTAATTAATTTGGAGAAAAAAATAAAAATATGAATACTCTAAACCAATTTAATTGGCTTCCTTAATTTCTCCAAAAAAATTAACTTTATCTTATAATTAGGACCGAAGGGAGTATCTATCTTAATATCCGCTAAACCAGTCCTTTGTGAAAGATGGGTCAAACAACTTCCTTTAATTTGGTTAGTCCATTGTCATGTTTTTCCTGTAAGGAACCTTCTACCTAGCACAATACAAAATTGCCTACAATCTTGAATCCTTGATTTCAATTTACTTTTAAGTAATAATATTTGCAAATTACACTCTCCTGAAAATGAAATTCCACAAAAAAAAAATTGTGGTGAAGGTAAACAAATTAGTTCTGTAATTTGTTTTTTGTTTTGTGGTACAAATGCCTTAAAATATAACTGTTAATGAATAATGATCTCACGAATGACCTTATGGAATAGGAACTCTTGTTTTTGTATATCTCTCAGGTAATGACGTAATATGAGATCATTTATCTGACCAGAAATGTTAAGTCTTCAAAGAAGGAGCATCCGGTCATTAGATCATATTACCAATTAAATTATATATATTCGCTAGAAGAACAAACAAAAATGACAAATAAAGAGACAAATTTCAAACCTCTTATGTGGATGATCAGGGAAGCCAGCTAGAGCAGAAACTGAAAAATTAAAGAACAATCACTTTTTCAGAAAAGGAATCAATAAAATAGAAAACAAAGAAATTAAATCACTCTGAGTAATATTCACGAACAGGCTGTCTTCTCTGGTTGCATTCCAAAAACCAGAACCAACACCAAAAAAGAATCATTCACCTACAGCCAACACCAAAAAAGAATAAAAGTATAGAGATGAGTTAGAAAAAAGAATATTGTCGTTTTGTTTTGAAGAGACGCCAGCAGGTTAGCAGTGCAAAACTTGTTAGAAAAATCAACTAAGGAATGAAGTGAGAAAGCTACTCACACAGTCACACTGGTTCAGAAAATTTTTAAATTCATTACAGGCAAGCATAGAATAAAAAATCGGATCGGATCGGACCGGTCGATTCTACCGGTTGAACCGGAACCGGTCAGTGGTCCAGTCTGATTTGATGGTTAAACCGTAAAACCGGTTGAACCGGTTTCATTTTTTTTTCTTCAAATTTTTATTTTGTGGTTTATTAGGGGAAAATGGAAGGTTGAAGACTAAAATGAAGAAAAAAGTAGGTAAAAAAAGAACAAATCTAAAAAAAATGAAGAAGACAATAAAAAAAATTATTTAAAAAGATATGATAATTATAGGAAATGAGATATCATTACATAAGTATAAGCATTATAACTAATACTAATAGATTTTAAGCTTCTTTTTTTTCTATAATTCTTTATTTTTATGTTAAAAAATATATTAATATATATTGCCACTAATAAATTATAATATTTTAATATGACCGATTCAACTACCGATTAGACCCCGATTGACCCATTAACCCTTAAACCTATGTTGTGACCGGTTCATTGCTCGGTCCGATTTTTCGTTCCTTGCAGGCAAGTAGAGGAGAAGCATGGCAGCCATGAAGTGTCTGGTTCGAACGTGGTGGCTGGTATGGTTCATAAACACGGACTAATTGAAAGAATCATGAGGAGAAGGAGGACGACAAGGAATCTGACCCGAATTTGGTGATTTGGAAAATGGTGGCGGAAAGCACAGCAACCATGAAGTGTCGAATCAGAAGTGTGGCAATTTGCATGGCGATCTGCGTAATGATGAGCGGTTCGAAAAAGATGATGAGGATGCGAAGGTGAGAGGGAATTGCAGAATTGCAGATATTAGATCGATGATGAGTGGTAAGTAGCCGAGTTAGGTGCCAAATTCAAATTTAAATTATGAGGTAATAGAGGGTTGGGACTTGAAAGCTAACGCGGTTGCAATTAAAGGAAATCATAATTAGTGGGAACAGTTAGAGTAAATAGACCGAATTTAATGAAAAAAAGTTCAAATTTGGTGGAAAGAAATATGTTGATTTCAAATTTCTTTTTTTTTGCCCACAATTTTGATTTCAAATTTCAAATGGTAAGCTAAACAAATTTATTACAAACAAATCAAATTTAAGATATATATTGATAATACAGAATAACTCGAATAATAATTAAATTATAATAGGAAATCTTTTTTCTGCCAGTAAATAAGTAAATCAGAATAATTAGGAATATTTGAATTGAACTGATTATAACATGGAATGGAATTAAATTTTTAAAGAAAACAGTCAAAATGAATATATTTTTTCCTAGACAGAATATTTTGAAAAGTAAACTTTAAATAAAATAGGTGGAGCCGGGGAGGGAATAAATGACTGAAGGAATCATCATCAAAGATTATAATAAATAGTGAGCTTGAAAAATGAGATTAAAATATGAAATTGAAATCTAAATCAAAATTTCAAATATTTCAAACTTCAAATATTAAATTAAATACTCATTTAATGCGTGGAATTTATTATGAAAAAGGAGAAATTCAACCAAATCACACATAGACCAATCCGAAAGTAGCTTGCAGTATTGCAAATATTTTAAATAACTTTATGTTGTATGAAGTTGTCTTCGCAAGGCCCAAACGTCATGTTCACAAAGTTTTGTAAGAATAAAAAGCTCTCGAGTGTGCTTCACAAAAGGTTTCATCTTATTTCATCTCCGGTCCTAATTATAAGACAAAGTTACCTTTTTTGGAGAAATTAAGGAAACCAATTAAATTACTTTAAAGTATTTATATTTTTATTTTTTTCTCTAAACTAATTAATTTGACTAATAAACTAATGTATAATCTAAGGATACTAAAAATATAAATACTATAAAGTAATTTAATTGGCTTCCTTAATTTCTCCAAAAAAGTCAACTTTGTCTTATAATTAGGACCGGAGGGAGTAATACACTAGAAGACACGAGTGTCATTTTATTTAATAAATCGACGCAAAGCTCATTACCAAATGAAATCGACTACAAGAATCATATTTAAACATATAATTCTTCATTGTGAAATTATCATTGCAAAAAGGAATAATATTAACTATTAAAAATAAAAAAGAAAACTCCTCTCATGAATAAGATGACTACGAGGCATCAACGTCTACCATCATATCCAAAATTTTACAATGTCCCAAACATGGTGCAAATCATCATATCCAACATTTTATAGAATTCTGAGGATATATGATATGCTAAAACAAATTAAGAGTACCAGGTAAAGAAAAATACCAGGAATTGATCACCTCCAACACATGGACAAAGACAAACACATAAGAATAGAAAATTGTTCAAGATCCATGGCCATTCTGTTGGCAGTCTTTATTATCAAACATATTCAGAGCTTTATTGGGGGTTCAAGCATAGCCATATTAATAGTGGTTTTAATAGAGTTCCTCTTATGGAACTGCAACCTCCAACTCAAATTCCTCTCCAATAAGCAGAAACAATCCAGAAATTTCGATGATAATAAACTGGTTCAAACTGTCAAATTGTCTCTTCACAATTGCCTGTTGGGTGTTTGTTCCTTTCAAAATGCTCAAATTTTTGTCTTTCCAGCTCCTGCTGTTCAGACTCTTTCCACTTGATATCCCTAAGAATGTTACTTTATTTATGATCCACCCTTGGTCAAGAGCATACTTCCCATTTGTGACTTCAGATGCAACAAAGACACTATTATTATTGGACAAAGCACCATTGAATCTTACTAGTGTCCAATCTCCATTCCTTCCTCCCATCTCAAGTGACTCTCCATCATCCAAATATACTTGCCCTAAACTGTTTCCACTGCTACTTATAACAACCAAAAGCTCGAATGGCGTCTTTCGCGCTTCAACGGTTGTATTGGCTTCACCTTGCATGGCCAAAATACTACCTTCATGAACATGAACATTTATGAGATCAGGTGATGCATCAAGGGTCACATTCTGTCCAGTTTCCACAGTCACCGATGAGTTTGAGACATTGAAGAGGTTGAACCAACTTCCTGCTGGAAAATAAGATTCAACGGTTGTTGCCCCTTGTGTCACTACAGGAGAAACCATCACTCCTTTCCCAAGTAAAAATTGATAGTTTATTTCATAGGTTGCCACATCCTCTGGGAAGGAAAAGAAAAGGGGCCGTGCAATGGGTATGCCGCTCACATGTGCTTCATACATTAATGTGTAAAAGTAAGGGAGAAGGCGATAACGAAGACCAAGCACTTTTCTTGCTGATGCAGCAACTGAAGGCCAAATATAAAGCTCTTGATGAGTTGTATCTAGGTTTGAATGGTCCCTTGCAAACGGGTAAAAGGCACCTAACTGTGGTAGGACAAAAGAATGAAGCTTAATAATACATATATGTGGAAATTTAAAAAGGATTTAAGATCAAGCGTTGGATGATCACAGGCATAATTTAATTTTTATGAGATGGAATGGTTTGATTTGAAAACACAACTAAATACTATGAAAATAAAAGAGAAAGAACATAAAAAAAAAATATGTTCACTTAGTGAATGAATACTTCTTGACATATTCATAGGCAATGCAATTTAGAATGATACCCAAACAAATAATGACCACATTTTTCTTTCAAAATAATAAAGAAAGCTCTGAGGCAAAGAAAATAAGTATTTCCATATGCCATAACAAAGAAAATACTCCAGAATGCGCAGATGCAATAGCAAAGAATGCGCATGGAAATAGCTGGGAAGTGATTTATGTCCAAGAACCTGCAGCATTTTGTATCGGTCAGCTGGCTAAGGAATTGTCAGATAGTAATTTAGGAATAGTGTCCTAGAGGTCGGTTGTGTAGTTGCAACGGATGACTTTCAAGCTATGGCTTGCCTTTTCTATGAAAAAAAAAATAAAAGAAAATACTCCAGCACATGAATGACGCAAAATTCTTTATTTTTTTCAAAGAATAAGTACATGATGAAAAATCAGTGTCATTTTAGCCTAGAAATTCTACCTGGATCCAACGCCGACAAAGTTCTTCAGTTGTATTTCCTCCGAAACCACATATATCTGCTCCAACCATTGGGATTCCAAAGATCCCAAAATTTAAGATGGATGGTATTGAATATGCCAAATCATTCCATGTAGCAGCATTATCTCCTGTCCAGTGGGCTGTATACTTGCCAGAGCTTACAAAAGTCGATCTACTAAGAATGAATGGCCTTCTACCAATTACATCAATTAAGGCCTTTCTTGTAACTTTGGACTCCATGAGTCCATAAAAGTTGTGTGCATCATACTCGGTGATATTGCCATAGTGTAAACATGTTGCTGGAATCGTCTTATTATTAATGGGTCGATGAACTCCAGCATTGTTTATCTTGTAAGGAGGGCTGTCAAGGTTAGAAAATGGAATGGGAGGTGAAGTGATGAAATTGGATAACTCATTCATGTCAAGCCAAAGGCCATCAAAAGGAAGAAGGTCATGAAATAATTTGATTTCCCCACCCCAAAATGCTTGACTGAGTGGATTTAAGAAGTCAGGGAAATAAACTTGTCCAGGCCAAACTTCACCCAAGTAATTGACTCCACTACGCTTTATGTAGATATTATCCTGCAAACCTCTAATAAAGGTTTCATATGTCTTGTTTGTACTTATACCTGTTCATAAATTTACCTTAGATTAATCACGTACAAACACTTCCACAAAAAAGAAAAAACAGTAATTTTTTCCCTTGAAAAAAAAAGTGTAGTGCTGCTAAAAGGAAAGTACCCGGATCCAGAATTAGAACATATCTTTGACCATTCTGGTGAAGAGCATCAACAAACTTGCTCATCTTATCTAGAGGGAAGTTGATGGGATCAAGTGTAAAATCCTTATACCCATCCATGTAATCAATATCTGTCCACATTACTTCAAGGGGTATGCCTGCTTTTGCATAGTTAGCAACAACATACTCAAGTTCACCTACATTCTTGTAGCCATAGCGACATTGATGAAAACCTTCACCAAAGATGTCATAACCATGAGGATTAGCTTGGTGTCTATATTTCAATTCATCTTTTAAAATCCTTTCTGGGACATGAGAAAACAACATATAGCCTCACATATTTTTTGCCTATATTAGATCTCCATATAGAAGAAAATAAGATAAATACTACTTATTTGGTTTATGTCCCAAGAGTTTTTATCTTTTTTCCCCTTCTAACTAATGTGATGTACAATAGATAAGGTACTATATATATATATATATTGACCTGAAGGTACAATAGTTTCAATCTAAAGTAAACCTTAAATCTATTTAAATCAGCATATGTGCTACATTTCCTAAAGTAACCCAATAGTAATAAATATAGCCATTGACAAGAATACAATACTAGAAGCATAAGCAAAATACGGAATACAAGTATAATATTCCATAAAATGCTGCACCATGTTCAAGACAGAACAAGAACACAACATCTGAAAAAATATGTTTTCATACAGAATATGACTAAAAATACATGCAATCAAGCAAAAACAAAATTAAATCATCATAATAGTGTTCTATCACTCACCAAAGGACCAATATGGCATAGGAACAGGGCGGCCAATGAGTTTTGTGTACTGCTCCATCACTAACTCCGGCGTGGGTCCGGCGAAAAGGTAAAGATCAAGAATCCCTCCAATGACTTTGTAAGTGATACGATCACCATCATAGAGTACGTCCATTCCATTACTGTTGAGCAGCAAAACCCCATGAGTGGTCCCGGCCTTGACTCTTCCATCAGCGGAAGGAGAACGAACATCCATGTAAAAGGGGTGAGACCCATAAAGGTTCTGATCTAAATTGGCGCTACCAGTGTCAACATTCCACAATGTAAGGATCTGATTGGGTTGGATCTTGAAGGAACTTTTAGTGTGCTCTCCAAGACCGTACAAAGAAGCCCCAGTTTTAGGTAATGAGGAAGAAAGCTGAAGATACTGGTCTTTGAAGACGAGAAACGTCGATGAATTTTCTGGGTTTGGGGATGTGTCGAAGATGATATCGCTTGAGGATTTGCGAGCAATCGTGAACCCAAAAGGAGTGGTATTATGGAGGGTGAAGATTAGGTCTGAGTTGGGATGAATTAAGGAGATTTGTGGTTGAGAGCGATGTGGATTGAGGTGGGAAGACAGATTTTGAACGGAAAGGGAACGACGATGAGGAGAAGAGGAACGACGAGGAATCACTTGTTCTGGGATTTCCCATCTTGGCTCTGTGGCGTCGGTGATTCTCACTCTAAACCGATCTCTGCTCTCAAAACTACAATTAAGATCACTGCACAAATTAAAATCGGAAACCCAGCGAAGGCTGTGTTGTTCTTCGATCTTCAGGCAGCCAAGAATGATAATAATATGATTCGTTCTTTACCGAAACAAAGCACATTTCTTTAAACTTTTTAATAAAAATATATAGTAGCTTCTTATTTACAAAAAACAGATTCTTGAGAAATTTTTTCTTTTAATATTCATAATGTGTGTGTTTGGATTAGCTTTTTTAATAATTTTTACGACTTACGAGATAAGTGTGTGAGAGGAGTTTTATCTCGGGTTGCGCAAACAATGGTTTGAAACCATGTTTTTTGTAATGAATCAAATCAAACCTCATTAAATTGTATAACTATTCTAAACGATAAAAATTTAGATTGATAAAATTTTAAAATTATTTTAAATAATTATCAATGATAAAAATCACATGAGAGGATATAATTGAAAAATTGGATTTAATAACTATAGGAAAATGGACTAAATTTGGTTCATGTTTATAATTTATGTTTAACCTTTTTTAAGTACTGAAAACAAAAATTTTTATTATTTTATAAAGCTTTTTTTTAATTTTATAAAACTAAACAAATAGGATATTTATAAAAATATTATAAATTAAAATATACTAAATAATAAAATTTTTATGAATTGAAAAGCATAAAGATACGTAAAATTTAAAAATTATAACTAATAAAGTATTTTTTTTATAATGCAAGATTACAAGGCATCAAACTAGAAAATAATAAATTATTTTTTATAATTGCTATCTAATACAAAATAATTTTATTTTTATTGTAGTCCAGGAGATCTTATTTTTAAAAAAAAAAAAGAAGAAGAGATATTATGGTAAATATATTCCAAAAGATGTTTTTCCAACATACTCCAAAAGTTATTTAAAATTAGAGTTTTTGGGGTTCCACAATAATTTGATGAATTTTATTGTATTTTAAGGTGTTGTATGGGACCTTGAGAAATTCTTCCTATTTTTTATACTTTATCTTTTGACCCTAATTTTAAAGTCACCAAGGGTCCATTTGGTGCACGGAAAATGTGCTAATGCTTCCATTTTCTTTGTAAAGCATGTTTGGTTGGATATGGGAAAAGCTCCTTCTACATCAACTCATTTTCAAAATAGGTATAATATTTTCAATCTTTAAAATGATATTTTTGTATTTAGTTAGGTTTGATTTGATTCATTACACATTATTACAGAGGTGTTTTGAATAATTTGTGTTTCTTAATTTTTTTAATTCGTTATTTTTCTTTTCCTTCAATTTCTAAACATGTCTTGTAGGGAGCTCCGACTGATAGCGAGGGCGGCAGTTGGCCACCCGCCACCAACAAGTGTGGCTTTGGAAAAAATAAAAGTGATAGCAAAATGATAAAATACATGACATTCTAAAATCACGTTGTAGATTAAGGCCTAATTAGAGATTTGTTGAATTTAGAAACTTGATTTTAAATTTGGGTATTTCATATGCCTTTAAAATGGATTTTCTTAAGTTGTTCAAGGGATTTTAAAATACTAATAATGATAAGGACAAATATCTTATGGGTAAAATATAGGAAGTATTTCATCAAGAGCTATTAATGTCATTCTTAAGAAGCTCCATCCAACACTCAAAAAAACAGTACAATCTTCCCTTATGTGTAACTAGTTTCATGTGGGTCTTACATCTTGTGCCAAAACAGGATAATGATTAAATGGGGTGATTTAAAAAACCAACACATTTATTATAAATACTCCCTTTGGTCCTAATTATAAGATAAAGTTGAATTTTTTGTAGAAATTAAGGAAGCTAATTAAATTTCTTTAGAATATTTATATTTATATTTTTTTTTTCCAAACTAACTAGTTTGACTAATAAACTAATATATAATCCAATGATATATAACACATGATATAATTCAGTAACTTATTTAACTTTCTTAATCTCTCCAAAAAAAAAATCAACTTTATCTTATATTTAGGATAAGAAATAATAACTAATATT
Organism: Inga laurina; assembly: GCA_963855925.1. Lineage (NCBI taxonomy): Eukaryota > Viridiplantae > Streptophyta > Magnoliopsida > Fabales > Fabaceae > Inga > Inga laurina. Next base: position 51,452,698 of record OY979708.1, read on the forward strand.
TTCTTATTATGGGACATAACAAGAGTGGAAGTGGTAGTTGGCATTAGGTAGTTGAGGTGAAGAGAGGGAGTTAGTAACGGTACCTGGCAGTGAGGGAGAGGAGAGGAATGTCAGGTCCATAAACAGAGGAAGGCTTTATGAGCTTAAGAATTGCACTCAGAGATGATGTTGGTGACACGTCAGTTCTCACACTCGCTATGCTGTACCCATAGCCCACTCCTTCTGGCGATGATGATGAATCAGGTTTCGCAGAGGCCAAGAAGAAGAAGAAGAAGAGGATAAAGCGTAGGCAAAGACTCAAAGTAAGCGTTGTATTGGTAGCAGAATCCATGTTGGCCTCTCATTCCTATGAATGTGCTTTTGTATGAGTGATTGGTGACGAGGATAGAAAGTGATGGCCTGTTGTTAATATCTTTCCATAATATATATACATATATATATATATACACACCAAGTTATTAAAACTCGGCCAGATATTGAACCTATCGGGATACTGGATTAAGGGTTAGGGGGTCAGATCGGGGTCAAACCGGAGCTAAATCGAGATAAAATCAGTAAGAAATTGAAAATTTTAGACTTATAATATGAAATTCTAAAGGAAAAATTTTAAAAAAAATTTAAAAATATGAACCCTTTTTTTTTAAAAATATGAACCCGGATCGGACCGATTTACTGATCAATTTGCCAGTTTCCGGGCCGAACCGGCTGGTTGGTCCGAATTCAAGAAGCTTTATAGACACACACACATTGGAAGCAACGCACGATTTTTCTTTTCTTTTTTTATTTAATATTCTTTTAAAACAAAAAAAAAAAGTTGACTGGCAGATGATGACCCACCAAATAAGGAGCTATTGAGACCAACGAACCCTCCTTCTTGATTTTTATTTTATTAAAAAAAAATAAGGATAGTCAAATAATTTCTTAAATTTTATAATATTTTAAAATTTTAAATCAATCCTTATAGAATTATTGAAAGGACTAAATTTATATCAAGTTACTTAGGTTAAATTTGTCCAGTTGCTCAATAAGATGAAGCCAACTGTATTAGTTTTATAGCTCACCATTTAAACACAAAACCTCTGTTAAAGACCGTTAAACTCAGTTTGGAAAAAAAATGTTTTTTCCCCTTTCAAAATAAAAAACAGAGCTTTAGGGCCATCGCAAAGAGCAGGCCACAAGCTTCATTCTTAATGGCTCCAGGTTTTCTTTGGCCAGTTATTGTTCATATATGCTGTGTTGCGATTCTCTTTTTTTTTACTATTTGTGTGGTTCTTTTGGCACATACAAATGGTTTTGTTTGTTGTAATTCTTTTGGGGATATTGAAATGTGAAAGCGATAGTGTTTGGTAGGGACTTTTTGATTCAATGGACGCTTTTTCTTTTCAATCTTACATCTTTTAATTCAAAGTTGCCAATCTGGGGAAGAGATATTTGGATTCCATACAAATAAAGAAGGTTAGAGCATTCATGATCTCCCTAGCTGCAACAGTTTTATATTTTGAAAGGAAAAAAATACAACCTTTTTTCCAGATTCATTTTAACGGTGTTAACAATTGCTTTGGGGGGGGGGGGGGGGTGGTTAAATGATGAGATGTAAAACTAATACATATGGCTTCATCTGATTGGGCACCTGAACAAACTTAACTTAAGTAACTTGATATAAGTTAAGTGTATGTTTGGTTGGGCTTATTTTTAGACAATAAGTCCTTATAAGGAGAGATAAAACTCCTCTCACATATTTACCTCGTATACTATGAATCACGATTTATAAGCATTTATTGTCCAAAAATTACGCTATTCCAAACGAGCACTTAGTCCTTATTGAAATTCAACATGCTTATTTGATTTTTACTAATTTTAACAACATTTTTCTGTATTTACCCTTTTTTCATTTAAGGATTTTTTAAAAATAAAAAAGGTGACTGGCAGATCCCCAAATAAGGAGCTATTGAGACGAACAAACGCACCTTCTTGGTTTTAATTTCAGGGAAAACTTATTTGGAGGTTTTTAATTTTTATAGTTTTTTTCTATTTTGAATAACGTTCTTAATCTTTTTTTTTAATTGAATCCTTTTTAATTTAACACAGTTAGATATGTTAATCCTGTTGTTAAATAAGTGCTAACTCTGTTAGAAAACTCCGTTAGATGCACTAACGCACGCATCTCCTCCTCCCTCCTTTCCCTTGGCCACATTTTTTATCACTGAACCATATAATAAAAACACCAATGCGCGTTGGACAGGCCTTGACCCGCTGATATCTCACACCCAAGCCTACCCTCTTGTCTTCATTTCCTCAATCAAATTCTCTAAAATATGCTAAATAGTTAGCATTGCACAATAATCGCATAAAATCTAATTATTATTTGGATTTTTTTATATTTTAAAAATTATGAAAATGGAAGTAATATACAGCGAGTCAGCGGGGCTCAAGTTCCCAGCCCCAATCTCTCTATATTTGTGAGGAGTGAAATAAAAAGGAGATAAAAGAACTTCACATATGATATGTTATTAGGTAAGGTTATTAAACCTGGACCCGCAATTAACCGGGTTGAGGTGCTGAGTTAAGGGTCAGTGGGTCAAATTAGAGTCAAATCAGACCTAACTCGAAGCTACACCGGTGAAGAAGTGAAAATTTAAGGGTTATTTATATGAAATTCTAAATAATTTAAAAAAAAATGAATTTATTTATTTTTTTCAAAATTTTAAAATGGTTGAAGAAACTGGTCCAACCTACTGGACCGGTTGGACCACCGGTGATCCAGATCCAGTCTTCTTAACATAGTTATTAGGAGGCCTCCTTTGTTTTAGTAAAAGAAAAAAAGAGCTATTTTGAGGCACGATGTCTGCAGATAATGTAATAAGAAAGAGAACATGGCTGAAGTTATCTCTTCTCAAATTTATGACCAATTTTTCTGCACCTTTTATGATTTGTGTTGCATTTTGTGCAGTCTGTGGGGCTAATGCTATTTACCGCAAACTGCGATGCTGCAGGTAATGTTTTATGGGTCATTTACGGAGCTACAGTTTTTGCTTTGCCAGCTTGAAAACCATCAATGGCATAATGTTCTATTATGTTTATATTGAGCATTATCCAACCTCCTCTAAAAAGATTTGACCTGGGTTTACCATGGATGGATGGAGAAGCATACCGTGGCTTAGTCTGTCTAACGGAAATTTTTAACAGAGTTAGCTTTTATTTATCATCAGGGACTAACATCTCTAATTGTTTAAAATTAAAGGACCCAATAAAAGGAAAAGAAAAAAAAAAACAAAGCTAAAGGACCTAATTCAAAGTCGAGGAAAACTATCAGGACCTCTAGATTAAGTTTCCCTTTATTTTATTTGAGAAACTATAAACTTTTGACAAAATTCCAATAAAATACCATTTAAATCTATCAAACTCTAAAAAATATGTTAAAATATGGAAATGACAGAAAGGCGATAGAGGATTAATTTGAGATTTTAAAGTGTTAATGATTTCCAACATGTAGGATATTTTAAGTTTATAGAAATAATCATGTAGGATATTTATAAGAACATTATAAATTAAAATATACTGAATAGTAAATGTCCTAGGTTAAGCAGGAGAACATTAAACATTCTACTGATCATTAGATATAGGAAGAAAAAATGTGAGTTTAAATGACATTTCGCCCGTCATAAAAATTAAACAAGATATACTATTCCCTCCGGTCCTAATTATAAGATAAAGTTGACTTTTTTGGAGAAATTAAGGAAACCAGTTAAATCACTTTAGAATATTTTTATTTTTATTTTTTTCTTTAAAATAATTAATTTGACTAATAAACTGATATATAATCTAAAGATACTAAAAATATAAATACTCTAAAGTGATTTAATTGGCTTCCTTAATTTCTCCAAAAAAATCAACTTTATCTTATAATTAGGACTGGAGGGAATACTTTTTAGGAACTATTGCTTTAATTTTCCACAAAAACATTCCTTGAAATCATCAATTTATTGCAGAAGATGGGTATTTTAGTGAATATTCCCCAAAAGTCTTTTTTTGTTTGTCAACATACTATTTAAAATTAGAGATTATGGGATTCCACAATACTTTGATGACTTCAAAGAATTTTATGATATTTTAATGCCTTTGGTACACTGGAATCAATATATTATTAAAATATGCTCCTTAAGCCAATTCGTCCAACGACTTATTCATGGCTTAAGATTCAGTTTACTATTCACAAATCATCCCCTATTTTTTCACAATAAAAAATTCTTTCCTCAGGCTACAAACAAGCCATCTACTCAATACCTTATTTTAAATTTCAAAATGTCCATGTAAATGGTAAAAATAAACTGACTTTTCCCATCGATATCATCTATTTTGATCCACAAAGTTATTAAATAAAATATTCTCACCTCTATCATCTATTATCCCTTCTGACATTTTCCTCATAGCAAAGTCACGGGCTCTATAAGCCCTTCTTTAACCTATCGTCATTGTAATGTAACCACACCAAAATCCTCCGTCATTGAACAACAACTCCGACGAAATGGCGGGCAAGAAGAAGATGTTGTGGCTTAGGTAGCTGACTCTAGGGATCTATAAAGACAATATTGTTGTCAAGGTTGATAGGATCATTTCCATCAAGCATCCTCGTGAAATAGAGGAATATGACCTTCCAACGAAGGTTCTCTGCCGATATGAGATCCTTGTGTTTGATGAGTCGATGAGTGCTTATATTCTTTGAACTATGAATCTCATCTCATATTTGTCGGTGTCAAAAATGTTGTCCTCTGTAGCTTACTCTTATTGTTGTCAAGTTTCATAGGATCATTTCTGTAACGCCCCAAATTTTGATTAAGAGCTAATGATAATTATTGAGAATATGTTGTGAATTAAAGTTTGAATTATTATGGATTATGTGGCAATTTCAGTTAATGTATCAAAATTAGTGGAAAATTGGAAGGAATGGAAACTATTGGTTAATTAGTCAGTGATTAATGAAGAAATTAATTACTAACTAAAAAAAAATGAGAAGTGTAACTAAATGGCTAATGGAGTAGTTAGTGTAACCATGTGGTTACTTATTTGGTGAGAAAAGAGGAGATTTGGACAAGTGGCAAAATGGGTTGAAGAGAGAGTGTGAAGAAAAGTCAATAGGCATTTTTAAATCATATTTTCTCTCTCTTTTTCCCTCATTTTCACTGCAGCAAGTAAGGTATGGGAAGGGAGTATCATTTCATCTCCTTCTCCACTCTTCCACTCTCATTTCTCTCTCATTATTCTCTCCATTCAGCAGCCATTAGAGCAAGAAGAAAAGCTTGAGAAAGGTAAGCCATTTGACCCTTCTAATGACCTCTAATGACAAAACCCCCTTCTATAAAGTTGTTCCTCGAGTTGAGGGCTTCATTTTCATGGTTTTAGATTTGTCATTGGTGGTTTTTTGTGGCCACAAGGAAATTTAGGAGTTGGAGAACCAAGGAATCCATTTGGGAAAGTTATTAAGGTGAGTAAGACAAACCTTTCTACATAGGTTTTGCGGCATTTGATTGAGGTTTGAATTTCTAGGAATTTTTGGCTATTTGAAAATTAGGGTCATTTTGTGTATGACATGTTGTTGTCATGGAAATGGTGTCTTGAGATGGGTCTTGGATAGATAGAATTGTGAAGTTTGAGGTTTTTGAGAAATTGGTTTGTGTTGTTGATCATGCTATATCTTGTGGAAGCAATGTGATATTGGTTTATTTGATGTTTCCAATGGATTCCTTATGAAAATTTATGTGGAAATGGGTTTAATTGTTGATTTTGGAGCCATTGGACATTTTAGTAGAAAATTGGAATGTTGTCAATCATGAACTATGTTATGGGTAGTCAGTTTGCACGAAAGTTTTGAATAAACTAATGGTGTCTAAAACTTATGAAACTTTTCAGTCTTAAAGTTCACATCCCAAGTTTCAAAATGGACATATAATTTGTGTCATTTCATTTTGTGAACTGGGAGATAGGACTGTCCATAGTTTGGGATGGAAACTAGACTCTCTTTTGGAGAAGTGTTGAGTTTTAGGCAATTCTGTATTTGTATGGTGATTTCTGGTAATGACCCATATTTTTCCTATGAAGATGACTTAAATACCGTTCATTTGGCTTTAGAATCACCTCATTTAGATTTTTTTAGAATTAGTTATGATTTTTGGAAGTTCAGCCAAGAAACAGGATTTTTCTTGGTCGTGGCCAGTGGATTCTTGGCCGTGGCCCAAATGTTTCGGACCTATTTTTGGCCGCGGCCAACCCCCAGAAATCAGCATTTTGCACTTCTGAAAGGTGATTTTGGTATAGTCTTTCTCAACCCTTTAGACATATGTTTGGGCTTCTAGTATACACCTAAAGGACATAAATGATAACCAAATATAAGTGTTGTGAAGTCATTTGAGTATTGGAATAAGTGATAACCTATTGTCCTTAATTATGACTATAGGATTTGATATTTTCCCGGATCGTAGAAGGCCTGTGCCTGATCAAGAATGGAAAAACCAAGGTAATGACACTTTATCCTATATCATGTTTAATGCATTGCTCGTACGTATTTATCATTGAATGATGCTGATTGGGTCCGTGGTGAGTAGCCTGAACTTGAATGTTGATGCTTGGGTTTGTGGCATTAGCCTAACCTTAAATGTTGCTGATTGGGTTTGTGGCGGTTAGCCCAACCTTAAATATTGTCGATTGGGTCTGTGGCGGGTAGCCTGGCCTTGAATGAATGATTGAGTCACGGCGGGTATCCCGGCTTTGAATGCTGTGTAGCTTAATTGTGATATATACTTACATGCTTTGTTTAATTATACATCATATACGTAAATTGTTACTACTGGGATTCTTTTGAATCTCACTCTTTCCAATAAACAATTTTAGCCAGGGCAAGAGGGTCAAGGGACAAGTAGGTGAACAAGGACGACTAGGATTGCCGGTAGTAGTCTTAGTTTCTTTTTGGTTTTTGGTTATCATTTGGACAATTGTATATATTGGATTGACCATAAATTTGTAATTATTATGTAATCCCGGTTTGGGAAACTGAGATGGGCAATGATACCCTGTAAAACTCTTGGATTAATGATATTATCTCGGGTGAATGTCGGAAATTTTGTTAATACTATGATATTGTATATGTGACAAACCGAGCAAGTCAATTGCTTTTACTTTGAAATGAATGGAGATCGTATTGTAAAAGTTTTAATTACTCTTGATCTCTTATTCAGTTATAAAATGAGTTTAAACACTAATCACAGCCTTGATGACGGTGGGGGTTACAATTTCCATCGAACATCCAAGCCGATTGCTCTAAAGCGGCTCCTCATCGGCCACAGACACAAAACATTGTAGCTAACAATGTTGTGGCTTGGATGTTGCTTCTTTGATATTTCAGTCTCTTCCCTATCCTGATATCATTAAACTGATTCCATTTGCATTGCTTGTAGGGAGTTCAAAGCGATTCAACTATAGGGGCTCGACCAAACTCAATAATTATGAGGAAAACGGTCATGTATGAAGGATATCAATGCGATCATTGATTAGTTGTATTGTACTTCATCCCCTTCATTTATTTCTCTTTACTTTTTGTTGAGTATAAATATTGGTAGCATCTTGTTGAATAACCAAATGCTCGACTCTAAAACTAATCCTTTGTTATTTCCTCATGGTATATAGATGATGAAGATGGTGTTTGATAAATACTCTATGTAGAATTCTCGTGTTCTTGCTTGTCTGAAGGATGATGAAGCTATGGAAAGGTCTTATGTGACTGTTTTTAGCTTGTCCAACCATCACTAGCTTCTGTGATGCTTCAAGAGTGTTCTTCGATCCAGATTTCGCTGAGGTGGTTGAAGAAATGAGGGCATATATTTGAGTTTCTGTCGTGTTGAAGTTAAGTTGTGTTTTGCTTTCTTTTGATGTTATAGGGTCTGTTTTGAACTTTCTGGTTTGTTTCACGCTATGCTATGATTCAAACTTGTAGTTGTACTGCTTATTTGGTTTTATGTTGCTGTTGATTTTGTTTCCTTTCTTCTTGAAGTTGTACTGATTATTTGGTTTTATGTTGATGTTGATTTTATTTCCTTTCTTCAACCTTACAGCATGAACAAACATGATTCTTATAAATCATCCTTGCAACTGATTGTTACTTTAAGTAAAAACCATTCCACATTAATAATAGATAAAGCAGTATGACTTTAAGTATTGCATGATCATTGTGCATTTAAAAGCAACTCTGATGAAAATGCTAAAAACATTGAATCAACATTAAAAAAAAAGGCAAACATGTCTAATTAAAAATTAATACAATGTTAATTTTTATAACTGTTGCATCATGGCTGTATACATGAGTTAGGGGCTTAATCCCCCACTATCCATAAACGTCAGCTGGGCCCTTTCTCACAATCGAGTAAGTGTGCTTCCATACACAAATTTAAATGCGCCTCCACGCCCTAATTTCCCTCCTTGGCAAAACCATGTTCATTAATTAAATCACAGAAGATGGCATACACAACATATAAACATTATCATAATGTATGAAGGATAGAGTTACTGCCTTACCATCAGTAATTATGATTCGAAAATGCGTAATTAAATGAACTAGAGACCTACGGATAATCGAAAACTCATTTTAAATCCCATTTTCATAATAGGGTTTTCACAAATTCCTTTCACAATACAATTAACTTGGCCTCATATCCAAATTTTGAATATAACTACCCTGCGCAGCTAAATCGCCTTTATACATAACAGAGTATACAACAAAAATCTCAGCAATCCCCAGGTTTTATATATTAACTAAGGGTTTACAGGGCGTATTCGCCTGTTTACAGTTTCCCATTCAAGGGATTGCATAAACTAATTAAACATTTACATCCATAATATGTACAGTAATCCCAGCCAAAATTTGATAACCAACAACCAAAATTTAGACATCCCTAAGGAGTCTTAGCCGCCCTTGGTGGTCTGCTTCCCCTGTCTGAAGGTTAGTTAATAGAAAGAATAAGATTTAAGAGAATCCCAGTAGTAATAAATCACTCATACCACATATAATCACATACCATACAAATAAGTCATCAAGCAGCAAGCAGCATAAACATAGCATATAGAAGTTGTCACATATACTCATTGCCTTCATTGCATTCACAATTATAATGGTATATCAACGGCCGAAGTAGAGATGACCAGCGTCACTCCCTAGGATGGCTCACGTTAACATGCACATGCTATAATTCACATAGCCTTACGGCTCATAAATTGCCTTTCGACTTTAACATAGCCTTATGGCTTTCGCATCTACAACTAATTCATTGTCACACCCCACCTTTATCCTCTTTCACCGTCGAGGATGCACGTGGCTCTCACCTGAACCATTGTTAGCTATTAGAGGACTATTGGCATGGCAATACAACTCACAGGAATATACACAATCCGATGACATCACATACATGCATTGCATTACATATAGTATAAAAGAAAGAGTCACTACCTTGTTCTTCTCTCGAGCAAGGCAAATATCAAATCCTATACGTCAGAATCAAGGACGATAGATTAATCTCTATTCCAAATTCTTACTTTCATAACACTTAAAGTCGGTTATCATTTGAGACCTTTAGGTGGCCACTAAAAGCCTAAACACATGCCTAAAGGGTTGGAAAAACTTGACCAAAGACCCCCTCTCAGAAGTGAAAATAATGATTTTAACTGATGCACTCAAGTGATGGATGACGCACTCGAGTGATGAGATGGCTTGCACTCGAGTGAGGACGGCTCACTTGTGTGAATGCTTGACAGAGAGCAATGACAGAGACAGAAAATGATCACAACACTTGAGTCTTGAATTCAATACTAGAGTGGTAGCCTCATGCTTACCCGAGTCCTACCAAGTGAGGCATAAAAAATGATTACCCGAGAGCAAAGGAAACCTTAAAATAGGAAGCGCACTCGAGCAACAACTCTAGCACTCATGGGACGACATTACACTTGCGAGTACTAACACACACTCTTGACAAATTGGCTGCAAGTGTTACCCTAAGACGCGGGCTCATAGTGCAAAATGCACACACACTCGAGTGATATGAGGTGCACTCGAGTGAGGTCCCATATCACTCGCTAGTGAGGAAATATACTCTTGCTTTTTAGTAGGAAAAATGCAACTAAAAACTTAAGGAAGAGAGAAAATATGATGCCGCACTTGAGTGAGACCCCAGTGCACTCGAGTGAGACTCTATCAGAAGCCAAAACACAGTAGATGATAGAATTTTCCACATCTTAACCAATGTGTCCAATGGCCCCGAAAATCAACAATCAAACCTTTTTCCCACACAAATTTTCATAAGGAACTCATTGAAAACACCAAAAAAGCCAAATTCCCATCACAATGACACATTCCACACTTCAAAACACATTGCAATCCAAAACTACTAAATGACTAACTTTGCTTTCAAGGTTTCAAACTAATTCTATTGTTCTCATGACACATTGTGATACCTATTCCACCACAATACACTAGGCAATTCATCCAATCCAAGATCACATGAAAATCAGGGCAAAATCCACAAATCCCAAAACTTAACCAATGACCACAACAATTATATCAAAAGTTAGTTTTTTCTCATCTCTTCAACTTCCCAAAGCTAGTTTATTGATTTTCTAACTTTCAAGTTTTCTTAAGCTCTCAAATACCTTCTTTCAAAAATCTACAACCATAGAGATGAAGCTCTCATCATCATGAACAAAATTATAGAAAAGTATTTAAGCTAAAGAAGATATCGAACAAGCCAAAACCTCACCTCACCTTTTTCTTTCTCTTTCCTCTTCCTTGTTGGACGAAAATGGAGAATAGAGAGAGAAGATGAAGATTATCAGAATTTTGGGGCAATAAGGCCCTTTGGCCAACTTTAAGAGGGAAGAGAGAGAGAGAGAGAGGTTTGACAATTTGACTTCCATCCAATGCTCTACATAATGCCAAGTGTCATGATTTTATTTCCTTTCCATGAGCACACATGAACACACAAGCATGTGATTTCAACCTCTTGATCTCTTGACAAATAATCACAACCATTAATCTTTAAGTTACTAATGGACTCCTCTTTCAGTAACGGGCTAATTGATTGGTAACTTTTCTTTTACCCATTTTGCCCCTGATTATAGCAATTCTTATTGAATCACCATCGAACACATTTCATTATTCATTTCATTCCCTCAACCATACTCCTTCCCCTATACTTAGGGTTCATATTAAGCTTTATCACACAACTAAGCTTAAATCTAAGGTTAAGGCACTGACTGTAACACATTCAGATCAAAATTCGCATTGTATTCTCCAAAAGTGTTTGTTTAACAATAATTACATCCACTTTTGAAGCCATTAGCCATTAATACTATTTTTGGGACATTACACTTGACAGCTTTTCCAAATTTTATACTCGATTGACGTGCTTCGGACATCCCGGGCAAGTGTCAAATCCTATAAATTATAATTTACGGGTGACGAGTTATTACTTAGTCCAATTCTTTCATAAATCATTCTCTTATGTTGGTTAGAGTCCCTACATTAGGCCCAATGTGGAGCTAATGGGCAAAAGCTAATCCCAAATGCTAAACTTAGCCCTTTATGGTCCAAGTATATTCCAAACACCCTTTACTTTGAATTTTCGCTCAATTACCAAAAGCTGGCAGATTTTTCACTGAACTTTGAAAAATAGTAACTAATTCTAGAAAATTATAATTGGGGTGATTCAAAATTCTATGTGACTCTTATTAACTCTATTTTAAGGGAAACATACTTCCCACAATATTCTATCCACACACAGTTCCCAGGTTTTACGTATTCCCCTATTGTCAGAAATTCTGACTAGAAATTTTTACTCAATTTTAATCTACCATAACTTTATGTGTACTTGTCGATTTTTTACCCATTATCTATCAAATTAAAGGTCTCTTGGTGTCCTTTAAATCTAAAAAATATCAGGGCCAATGGATAAAATTTAGCTATTAAAAAACGTACCACTACCATACTGCCTCCAAAAACAAAATTCTAGAAGCAACTACAACAAAGTTTCAATCTTTTGATTTATCTTTCTAAATCGATCAAGATTATAACTAAGTCCTATTCCCACACTGTCTTTCGAGTAGAATCCAATGGAACCCTCAAAAATACCAAAATCACACTCCCTTATCCAGTTTTGGTCCTAACCAAAATATGCCTCCCAAAACAATAAAAATCCAACTTTGTGTTTTTGACTACCAATAAGTCAAATTCTTCAACAAACACTATATATCACCTTAAATATGATTAAATACCATTTTGTTCAAAAAAAACTCCTCTTGGCTAAAACTTAAGGGTTGTTCAAGAGCTAAGAAACTTGACAAAAATACAAAGTAATCGGTTTATAATGAAACTGAGGCTTACCTGTCGCGTTTCTATGAGTGGTTCGAAATTCCAGCAGCACTCTGGCTAGCTAATGGACACAAAACACCTCAAATGAGAATTTTTGAGACCATGGAATTGAAGCTTACAGTGAGTAGAAGAGGTTCCCTGAAGGACTTGTCGGACAATAACAGTGATTCAAGGTTGGAATTGGCTCCGATGATTAGGAAAAGTCACTATTCACTCTTCTTCTCTCCTCTAATAATTTTAAGTGATTTAATTCAAATTTTCCTCCCTCTCTCCTCACTTGGCCGAATAAAGGCCTCTCAGGGAAGGATGGATTGCTTTGATTTAATCTAATAAAGTGACCTCACATGATCTTGCCAAGTGTCACAAGCTTGTAGGTCTTGATTGCCATGTGTCATCCATTCAATGCATCCTCTCTTTCCCTCTCTTAGGTGGCGTTAAAAGGGTCAGGTAAAGGAAGGGACCTTACAATTTCCCTGGACTCCCGACATAGTGTTCGAGAAAGTTAGTCGGGTAACCAGACTGAAAATTGGTGGATTTTCCTGACATAGGTGACATGTGACGCTCTTCAGAGATGCCAACACAAAGGGCATAAAGTGAGTGCAATGATGAGGGACACTTGTCACCTCCTCATTTGGCCAACGCAAAAGCAACTTTGTACTTAGTCATCATTAATGGACACTTGTCAAGTTCTTACTTGCCAATACAAAAAGTATGTCATCATGAGCCATTATTTCTTACTTTATTAAAGTTACTTTAATAAAGTTGTTTTATCGGTGCATACTTGGAATTCCACTAGGAACCGTGGCATGCATATTGAGGCACGCCACACAACGCCCGAATCCTTCCAATCTCAAAATGGCACCTATGTGCCTTGTAGCTACCGACGAGTTTTCCTCCGACTATTTACACTCGTATTTTACAATCCCGACTTCTTGATTTCCATAGATGACAGAAGGGTTATCTAAAAACTCCGAAAGTGACTTTCCCATTATTTATAAATATCAACATTTATTTTATTCCACTATTTTAATATTTACACTGGCTTTTGGGATTCTTAGCCCAATTCTCATGAAAATAGAAATTTATTAATTTCTCAAATTCCAAGTTCATGAATATTCATCATTCCATTTCATTGAATATTTCAAATAATTACAATGCATATCAGTGAATAGAATTTGGTGTGTTACAAATACTTTCAACCAGCTTCTGTATGATGTAGAAAAGGCAGTATAAGACATCCATTTCATGCAGAAAATGTAGGAAGAGAAAAGGTTGCATTGCTGTAATTTGAATCCACATGAAGTCAATGTGTTATGTAGCAAGGTTTTTGTTTTTTCTTGCCATGTAAAAGGAAGTTTTAAATTTTGATTTGAACATGTCAGTTATGCAAGTTTTGCATGCATATACATGTCTCTTTTTCGTTCCTTTAATGTGTAGGCCCTAAAAATTGAAATTAGTCAATGCTAGTGTCATTAATCTATGTTGTCACTTTTGTTCTTGTGATATAAATGCTGTTGATTTGTTTCGCATTCTTACTACCTGCTTGGACTCCCTTTTATAAGGATAGCAATTGCAGCTTCCTTAAATATGAAATTAGTCCATGTTGCTCTCATGAATATGTGATAAATCTTTTGTCCTTGTGATATAAATTGTGATAATGTGTTTCACATACTTACTGCCTGAGTAGACACTCTTTTTTAAGGATAGAAGTTGTAGTGCACTTAAACATGAAATAAGGGATCATACAATCATTAGTTAAGGCTGAATCTTGGTCAATTTTCAAGGTCTTGCTTATTAAAAAAAATTTGATGTCTTAGTTGCTTCCATGTGAGTCTTCATTGGTGCCATTTCATGTGAGCCTTAGTTGTTTCTTAGTCGTGTATTGCATTTCTTCCAGAGTTTGGGTGATGTGCTGCTTTGTTTGTTGTTGTACTACTTCTTAGTTTACTTTCAAGATTAATTTTAGTTTCAATTTCTTTTTCAATTTCAGCAAGGTAAAAATAGAACACTAAGTAAAGGTGGAATTAAATAGTATACAGTTCATTACCCTCTTAACCACTCCTAAACAATTATTAATGGTTGGATACTAATAAATTAGGATGTAAAAATCAACTTAAAATTCCATATAATTCATTCTCAATCTAGTAACCATAATTAGACATGCACAATTTATAGGAGAACCATGAGAAAGGAAAAAAAATATGGGATTTTTTGGTATGCCTAAGATGAATGCTAAAATAATATAGAATTTAAGTTCTGTTCTGGTTTGGTGATAGTTCTAAGTAAGGACAACATAAGTAATAAATTTATGATTATATAGCACATCTTCATTAAGTCGTGGCAAGGTATAAATACAAAAACTATGAGAATACTTAAAACCAGAAGATTTCAGTTTTAATTCAGATTAAAATTAAAATTGGGCAGGCCTCATTGAATCCTCTAAAGTATTGATCAAGAATTAAAAAAGACACTGACATCCTCTAAAGTATATAGTAGGAATTAGAAAAGATTTCTTACTCCTTGAATAAAGGATGAACTAAAAAAGCTCTGGGATGTTTGCAACAATCCAGACTTGGCTTACAGTTAGAGGTAGAAAGACAGGCATCCGAATCTAATTATAGGTAGTAAATATTGACTCTAACAATCTACAGGTGTCCAAATCTAATTATTCATGTGGAACCATTAAGATGAAGTATTAATAGTTTCCAGGTTTTCATTTTTTTTATTAGTATATAAATGGGAATAGTACCTACTTATAACTCTAACAATTGTTAGGAAATTATAGATGTAAAAAGCTAATGGAAAACATTCATCCTTAGAAAATACCTCTAGCATAACTAAAAAAAATAGTTACTACTATAACCATCTTGCTATGGAAGTCTATCTTTGTCAATGTATGATCTGACACTCAAACTGCCTAATAATAGTGCTTGTATGTGTTACATGTTTCAGGAAACAATGTGATGGGTACAAATTTAACTTTAGGTTATATTCCTATGAGCGGTTTGAATATAGTTGTTGGTGATAATGACAGTGCAAACAAGAGGACCACAAGGAATGTTGTGTACTAAGAAGTATTTTGAAATGTTTACTTATCATAGAATGTCTATTAATATTGTAATGTTTATACATTATGTGTTGGAAATTGTGCCATAAGGGCCAATCATTGTACTTTGAACATTATTATTTTAATGAAATTTATCCATTTTGTTATCATATTATTTTCATGTTAACTGTGATAATTGTATCCTTGGATAATTCATAAAGATTGTCCTAAAATGTCCCTGGTCGGTCATCTATGCGGGAGCAGAGATGAAACAAGATCAGTATGACTTTGATAAGATATGGAGATACGAATCAAAGTCTCAGGCACTTGTAAGAGTACAATGTGCTAGACCGACCCACTATGAGAAAGCTACATGGATCGAGTCATAAGCTTTTCTCATGTATAACCACGTCACAATGCCCTTAGACCTGAGGTCATCATGGATTCCTACATGAGAGTTGCTAAACTTTGAACTAGTCAAAAGTCACTTTTGATCGGGTGATGATAAAGGCTACGATTGGACTTGGTGGTTTTTCATGCAGAGGAATATGAATGATCAAGATGGAATTTGTCTCTCACATTAGTAGAGAGATATTACTGGGCCCCTCGATGAATGAGTCTGAGAAATGTATGACTATACTATGATGAAAGGAGTTTCTGTCTCTGTTATCAGGCTACTCAGGAATCGAGAAAGTAATGGTCAGGAACAAGAGGATGACATTATCCATGCCTTATCCTTGATCGATATATCGTGTGACAAAAGGGACGTGACATGGTTGTATGACAGATTGCATCGTGATAACGATCCTCATATGAATTGGGTAGTCGTAATGTCTTGCTAGAGGCCGCTTGCGACTTTTGGGTTAGTATAGTTATTGGCCCACTTCCAACTTCATATAGGCCTACAGGGTCGCACACAAGAATGGCCCAACACGAGATAATGTTTAATTTAGGGTGGATGAATTTTATATTTATATAAATATATATATAATATAAAATTCATTAATAATATTATATAGATATATATATTTTTGAAATATATATCTTATATATATATATATTATATGATATTATTATATTGTGTTAATTTTAAATTTAATTTATTAAGATATATTAAATTTAATAACTAACATGATAGAGATATAGTATCTCAGATTTAATTTATGAAGATAAATTAAATATAATGGCTCTTTATTTTGGATTAAATAAATAGGTTAAATTAAAACTATTGGACAGATTTAATTTAAACTGAATTTATTTAATTAGCTCATCAAGATAATTAATTGTTAATTAATTTCAAAATTAATGATGATTAATTTTGAAATTTGAAAATAGCCCTCATAGATTATAAACTTGATAGAGCAGATATATTGATATGCACATGAGAATTGAGAGCCGCAAGTGAAACCCTAGGAGACATTAGAGGCGCTAACACGCAGTCTCGGTTGGAGAGCATTCGTGTGGATACCGGTAGAGGGAGCGGACCTGACGTGTTGGCTCCTAGAGATCGTGAAAACTCTGAATCACCAAAAAGGTATGAATCCTTCCAACTTGGTTTAAACGCCGTTGATAGATCCTCGATTAGGATCAGTGAAAATTTTAAAATTCTTCTGCTGTGCCTACCGATTCTAACATTATGACCATGTTGTCATCACTTAAGGAAAAGGTTATCGAATGAAGGGAATGGCTTGTGTCAACAAATGAGATGGATTGAATGTTTGAATTGGTTCAAAAGGACAAGCACTCCGTGCAACGCACGGGGGAGTAAAAGCTAGTTGAATTTGATGGGAATGCAAATGAATATAGATATGGATATGGAGATAAGGTTTAAAAGTATGTTTGGTATGTCATAAAAGTGAGGCTTCACTTCTATGTTAAAAGACCAAAATGTCCCTCTAAATAAAAAAAAAATCCATCCGAGACACAGAACCTTTGCCTCCTCCGCATAAAGCTATGAAGGTCAAGCAAGATTTTAGCAAATCTATGAAGTTAAGCAAATTTTTTCAGCAAATAAAAGGTCAAGCACAAATCACCACCAACAAAGTTGAATGCTTTAGCAAGTTCTTAGCTTCAGGTTGTGCAGATCCAAGATTGGGGCAAAGGATATTAACCATCGATCAATTCTGCCATTGAAGCTGGACACTCGAAGCTTCCATTGCTCAATCATCAAACTCAGGCGTTTCTCCACCATCAAAGAAGATCGACGCCGCAAGGTTGCCGCTCTCCGCCGCAGCTGGTAGATTTGCGACCACAAGCCACTGGAGGATTTCGCTAACAGTGAAAGGTTGATGGAGATGGGGTGAAAATTGAAAGGGGAGAAGCCAAGGTTGAAGATGGAATTGCGACATGAAATAACAAATCTTTGGGTCTCAACATAGAATTCAATTCATCTATTTTGATGGATATGGAAATGGAATTTTTGCCAATTCCATGCTACTAAAACATGCTTAGAGCATGTCCATTTCCATTTCCATGTGAACAATTCCATCGTACCAAACGGGGCATAAGGTGTTGTATGGGATCCGGTCATAAAAAGGTGTTCTATGGGACCTTAAGAAGTTCTCCCTATTTTTTATACATTATCTTTTGACCCTAATATTAAAGTCACCATCAATTGCAAAAATCATCACAATAATCCAAGAGCTATAGATATGTTGGAATAGATGATTCAGTAATATTATAGTACTTACTAATTTTATTAAGGCTACTTGTTTGCTAATAAGGGGCTGTGAAAATAACTATCCCTTTAATAATATCATTATTGATGCTAGGTTATGGCTGTCAAAGAATTGGCAGGCCTTGATCAGCTATATATATATATATATATATTCCTAGAGAGAGAAATACTTTAGCAGATCATTTATATAAGTTAGCCCATAGCATTGTAAGGAATTTTGTTTTCTTTGATCAAGCACCACCTTCGTACCAGGAGGTGGTTGTTGATGAAGGATGATAGTTGTACTTATTCCTAATGATTGTAATGCTTTATTAGGGGTTTAATGAGTTCCAGTTTTACATTAAAAAAAAAAAAAAAGCACCCAAGGTCCATTTGGGACACGGAAAAGGCTCTAATGAAAAAGGAAAATGCCTTCCATTCTCTTCAAAAGCATGTTTGGTTGCATCATTTTCATGGGAAAAGCTCCCCCTACATGAACTCATTTTTATAATAGGTTTACTATTTTCACTTTAAAATGATATTTTATATTTATTTAGGTTTAATTGGATTCCTTGCACATTATTACAGTTATCGGTGTTTTGGGTAATTTGAGTGTTGTAAAAAAAATTAATTCTTTATTTTTTCTTTCCCCTTATTAATTTCTAAGCTTACCTTGTAGGGAGCTCCACCTCATACAAAAGAGGGTTTGGGATAAAAAAAAAAAAGAGGTGAATTAGAAATTATGATGGGCAAAGTGGTAAATTACCCAACATTGTAAAATTTCATTTTGGTCCAAAAGGTTTGATTAGGGGTTATTGAATTCATAGGCCTGATTTTAAATTTGAGTAATACCTTTTGTCCTTAATATAAGTTGTAGTTGACTAATTTGTGTAAATTAAAAAAATTAGTTATATTAATTATTTGTAATAAATATATATATTGATTTTTATAAAATATTATATTCCATCATGACTACTACTCTTGAATTGAAACTTCATAATTGTTGCAATCAATATGGATACTTAAAGATAAAAATTATGAATTTGAGAGACAAAATGAATTGTCGTCGTCTCATATTTATGATCAAATTCAACCCTCAATCTCTTATATTAACAACCAAAGGCAGTATTTCATATCCCTTTAAAATGGACTTTCCCAATTTGTTTAAGGGATTTTAAAATACTAAAAATGATAACGACAAATAACTCATGGGTTGATCAAGTGCAAAAATATGTAGCAAGGATTCATCAAGAGCCATTGGCATTCTGAAGTATGGTGCAAAAAGCTCCATCAAATTCTTGAAAAACAGTACAATCTTCCTTTCATCTGTCAACTATGCTTAATTTTCGTTAACTAGGAGCTGCGGTTTTTGGGATACTGATTAAAATGGGTGATTTAAGAAAACCAACAAAATCATAAATAACTAATTTTTTAATCTTTATAGATTAATTAGGGAAAAATTTCATTCTACCCTTAAGGATGTGACATAATTTCATTCAATCCTCAAAATTTTCTGAAACTTCACTTTACCTCTTGAATCAAAATGAAATTAAGTTTTGTGGGTGAAAAGATAATAATGCCCTTCTTTTATTTTTAGGCTAAAGTATACATTTGGTCCTTTATGTTTGCATCAACAACCATTTTAGTCCCTTAAGTTTAAAAAGTCCACTTTTAGTCCTTAAAACTCAACACCGTTAGTTTTATCTAACGGAAAATGCCGAGTCATCAAGTCACATCATTCGAGTCCTAATTAGCTGCCACATCATCTCAAATTGTTTTTAACAAATTCATATTTTAATTATAATAATATTATTATCATAAAAAACTCTCAATTTTTAATTAATTTTTTCACATATGCACTCCCTTCACCATGCTATCACACCCTTCTCGACGTGAAACCCTAATCCTAGGGTCAACACCTTCTTCCCCATGAATCTTGAAACAGCCATTGAAGATTGAATTAGGCACAAATTAAAGGTTTGCACAAACTTTACCTAAATCTGCAGGAGGCAATAAAGATCAAAAGAAGGAGAAAACATGGGCAGCTTCAAAACATTAACCTCCCTTCAGAACCTATTTGAGCAAGACAAGGTTGTCTTTCCTGACAATAATGGTTTCTTCACGTCTTCTCCCATTTCAAGAAACAAAGAAATCCTCTCTCTCATCTCCGCCTGCAACTTGGACTTCTACTTCATTGACCCCTCAGAAACCACATCACAGCAAGAATTCAAGCGTCTTCATCTCACACGCCTCCTCACCATCACCAAGGCCTCAAAGAAGCCCCTCCATGAGACATTCCTTCCCCCTCTTCTTTCTATGGTGTCTTTGAATCTCTTCCGTCCGCTTCCCAATTCTTATGCCCCCAAGAACCTGACGTTCTTAAAAATCATATAGGTCACTCATCCATGGCCTTCTAAGATTCATTATTATCACAAAACTTGATGTTCTTAAAAATCATCTAGATCACTCAGTAATTATCATAAAAAAAACCCTAATTCAATCTTCAATGGCTTTCTAAAGATTCGTGAGGAAGAGGGTGTTGGCGGCAGTGTAACATCCTCAGTTTTTTTAATTTATTTTCATAATATAATAATAAATTAGAATTAATTAATATATATATATATATATAATATAATATATATATTAAAAAGAAAAAAAAGGGGAAAGGGGACAAACCACCGAAAGGTATTCGGTGGAAAAGGAAATGAAAGAAAAGAAAAGAAAGAGATAAGGGTGATGATTGTGTGTGTGTGTTTTTTTTAAAATTAATTAATTAATTAATAAAATAAAAATGGCCCTTGGCGCCACATGAATGATGAGGGGTATTATAAATACCCCCTCACTCACCACTTCACGCTATGGCGTGAAGTCTTCAGGAACGCGGAGAGTGAGGTTCTGGCAGGAGAAATTTAGTTCTTCAGAGATCAATAAGGTACTCAAATTTTCTTCTGATCACAAAACTCTTTTTAGGAAAAATGTTCTAAATAATTTTATCTTTCTTATGATGGTGATTTCTTACTGATTAGAGAATAATATGGAATTAGAATTTTGGGCAAACGATGGATAAAATGAGCAAAAAAAAAAAAAAAAAAAAGACTCTCAATGCTTTTATTTTAAATTGTGATATGTAATATTTAGATTTTCCCCCATTTTATATCAGCATTTTAGCAGTTAGGAAATCAGTTTCAGTGTAGGGAGACGGTGATTTTCGTAGTTTTAGACTAAGCTGGCATTTTAAAACTTCAGGGTTATTTGTTGTCAATTATGCTGAAATTTTCCTCAGTGCGGTGATTTTCGGATTTGTAGATTAAACTGTCATTTTAAAACTTCAGGGTAATTTTTCGTAAGTTCTGCTGATATATTCCATAGTGAAAGACGGTAGTTTCGGATTTTTGGATCAAACTGGAGTTTTGGAAATTCGGGGTAATTTTCTGTAATTGCTGCGGATATGGTTTCACTGAAAGTAGGGGATAATATTACAGAAAAGGGCCCCAAATTTCTGTCACAATTACCATTACCCACATGCAGAATTTCATTTTTCTTCTTTAGTCCTATGCTTCTTTACTTTTTGGTCCTTTATATCCAATTTTCCATATAATTCAAATAAATGTTTTGTAATATATTTATTCAAAAATTCAACTTTTAAAGAACAAGACTATAGGAATGTAGAGGTTGATTAATAGTGAATTTTAATCGGTTTAGATTTTATAATTTGGTATTTTAGATCTTAAACTTAAAATTTAGGGATTTTCATGTATTGGAATGAAATTAAAATAATCAATTACTTGAATAGGTTATTTAAATTAATAATAATATTTAAATTTTATAATTGGAATTTTAGGGGTAATTAATTCAAAATTTAGAAATTTTAGAATTTAGTTAAATAAATTAATTTTTCCAATAACTCAAGGAGTTATTAATGTATAATAAATTAATTGTTGTAGATTGATTTTTGGCGTGTATTTGAGCTCTTGGATTAGGAGCTTGTGGTTATAATTTTACTTTGGCGAGAGGTAACCACTTTCCTCTTATTGTGCATATTTGTATGGTGTTTGTGAGTGATTTTTAATTACATAGAATTATAAATTTGGCTATTGATATATGATGTGGACTTTGAAAATATGTTGTTAATGAAATAGTCTTGTGGGACTTATTTTCGCTGAGAAAATGAGTAGTGATATTTATTATATGAATTGATATATATTTATGAGATTGAAAATATCCTTTTGATAATTGAGAATTGATAATGATTTGTTATAATCACACATATTGATATGAGAGGGGATGGTGGATGTTGATTTGACGGGTTGTTACTTAAAGAGGAAATAAGGGGGTGGACTTTTGTACAAAAAGAGGTAATAAGGTGGTGGACTTCCAGGTGTACACTGGTTAGTCCTTTGGCCCAATTGTGTTCAGTAGGGCCTTGACACCCCACTAATATAATTAGAGGGGGAACCCATGGTCCGGTCTCGTGCTCTGTGGATTTTGGCCGGTCCATATCACTTGATTGGTGAGCTTGTTAAGTTAAACTACCAGTTATATGGGTCAGTGCTAGCCCATGGGTTCAGTCAGAGGAAATAAGGCAGGAGAGGAAATAAGGGAGGACAAAGAATAAATTATTGTATATTGATTCTTATATACTTGTGATAAATATGAGAACGAGATTATGATATGGTAAATTAATGTGTATACCTACATGTGGATATGTGACATTTTAATAATGATATGATTTTAATAACTATCCCACTTGGCGCCTCATGGGCACTTACTTTTATGCCCAATGAGATGGATTGTTGGTTGCTGAGGCTTTTGTCTCACCCCGTTGATTTAACATTTTTCCAGGTGATAGTTGTTGTGCGGGTCCATCAGGGAAGACTCCGGAAGCTTAAACTACTTCTGCTAAAAGTAGTGCTTCTATCTTTATAATATATGTTGGATTATTATATATTGCCACGTTAGGGCTCATTTTGCATACTCTGATTTATTTTGGATATTTGATATTTTAACTATATATTTTTAATTACTCTTGCTGAGGTTGGATGGCTTGCGGGCCTTATGATGTGGTTTGAATTGATGGAACCATAATTTGGTTTGATATGGATATTTTAATATATGATGAGATATTATTTTGTTAAAGGGTTTTTAAATAGTTAGTTGAATTCTTTTCTACCATGGTAATCTTTTGAAAGATGATTTGAAATCTTTTTATTACCATGGTAGAAGTTGTAAATGGTTATAATAATATAAAAAAAAATGGTTTTTATCAAGTCCATAGTTAATTATTGTGTATAAAGAAAGGATTTTACAGGCAGGATTAGGGTTTTATGCAGGGAAGAGGGTGTGGCAACATGGTGAAGGACCGAAGGGAGAGCAGATGTGAAAAAAGTAATTAAAAATTGAGATTTTTATTATTAAAATATGATTTTTTTTTCAAAAAAAAAATTTGGGATGATTTGGCGGCTAATTATGATTTAAATAATGTAACTTGATGACTTGGCACTTTCTGTCAGATAAAACTAACGGTGTTAAATTTCAAAGATTAAAAGTGCACCTTTTAAACTTAAGGGACTAAAATGATTATCGATATAAATATGAAGGACTAAATGTATACTTTAGCCTTATTTTTATTAAAAAGACATTTACAATTCAAATAAAATTTTGGCCCAAGAGGTGTAGTGATGTTTTATGCTTTTCACCATCAAAACTTAATTTTATTTTGATCTAAGAGGTACAGTGATATTTCAGGAAATTTTGAGATTAACTGAAATAATATCTTATCCTTCGCGGCGCAATGAAATTTGCCCAATTAATTTTAGTTGAGTTAGTGTTGAAGTGACCGAGTTTCAGTAACAGTACCTGACGGTGAGGGAGAGAAGAGGAAGATCGATGGTCCAGCTCAAGAATTGCCCTCAGAAATGTGGGTGACAGATCAGCGCTCACACTTGCAATGCTGTACCCATAACCCACTCCTTCGTCTGTTGATGATGATGACGATCAAGAATCAGGTTTCACATGTGCCAAGAAAAATAATTTTCGAAGAAAAAATGATAAAAATAATTTTAAAGAATAGATTCTGAGAAGAAAAAATAATTTTAATAAAATGATAGTCTTTATGTATTATTATCAAAATCACTTTTTTATTGTCAAATTATTAAAAAGAATATTATCTCTTGTGATAATTGCATATAAAGGTAAAATGATTTTTTATATATTTTTAACATTTAATTAATAACAATAATAATTGAAAGTTTTCTAAATAGAAAAAAAAAATAAAAAGGAATTCATCATCACCATCATTTATTTCCTTTTAGTTTTTTCTCTCCAGCTACAAAGACAACAACGTTTTGGAATAGAGAGAGTCAGGACAACAAAAACTAAGAGACAGAAGGTAACAAGAGGACGCGACAAGAGGAGAAAGCAGGTTGCAAATTAATTACGCTCATAATAATGACTCCAACTATCCAAAAAAGTGAAAAAAAGTACTCTCTTCCTATCTTATTTATAAGTAACTTTTTCTCTCATAGGGTTAGTCCCTTTTATAAACAATTTTCACTTTTTGTCTGAAAATATAAGCTTCTTTTTTCTATTTTACCCTTATTAAATATTCATTTTCTCTCATATCTCTCTCTCCTATACTCCTTTCATAAATAAGGACATATATGAAAAAAAAAATGGCATTTTTGACACATTTATTATTTTTAACTACCAGTTCATTTTGCACAATCAAGAAGAAAATTATTTATAAATAAGATCGGAGGGAGTAACTCTTTTTTTACCATGATTTGGAGACTCAAAACTATGATTTTGCATTAAAAAAATGCTTTTCAAATTTTTTCAAGTATTTGGCTTGTTTTTTATCAAACCAAGTTTTGAAGCATAAAAGTATTTTTTTTAATGCTTACCCAAACATACACAAAGCATAGCCAAGTCAAGTTTGGCCCGCTGATTTTGCTACGAAATACCTATGCCCTTTGTCAAAGTGATGAAAAGGAATTGGTGTCAGGATAGAAAGTGATGGCCTATTGTCAATATCTTCCAACAATTTACGTACATATTTATAATTGACTTGTAATATATTCTCATAAATTAATAATTTTTTAAAAAAATTTACTTTTATTTATGAAATGATGCATATTTTTTCTCCCACCCCTTTTTTATCTATATTTACACCTCTCTACATTTTTTTAATATATAAGACAATAAGGATAAAATTGACCAAATCTCATTTATTATCATACAAGTTACTTATATTTTAAATAAAATTTTTTTGATTATAAGTGATTTATAAATAGCCGCTGAGTGCTATGCATCTTTGGGAGCACCGCAGGATTTTCCTTTCTTTTCTTCTATTTTTTATTTAAGAAATTTAAAAAAGAGTTGACTGACACGTGACGAACCAGATATGGAGCAATAGAGATTAGAGACAAACACAACCCATTGATTTTTATTTTATTTAAGAAAATGTAATTTTTTTTCTGGCCAACTTAAGTTAAGGTCATATAATTTCTTTTTAACAATAAATTAATCTTTAGAAGTATGGTGAAGCCGTGAAAGTTTTTATAAAGTGTAAATTAAATGTTAATGTGACTATTATATATATTTTTTATAAAAACAATTACCCCAACATAACGCACGAAAACACCCACGTATACATTCATGACGTACCCTAACTTGAGATTAAAACCCACAACCTCCTATTAATTAAATTAGTTAATATTATATGTATTTTTTAAAATACATTTTTTTTAATTTTTTTCATTCTCTATTCTTATTGATTATTGTCTAGGAAGGATTAATAGGGGTAAATTAAAAAAAAAATTGAAAAATATAAAAATTATGTCTTATATTTAAGATTAAGATTAATTCGTTAAATATATCTTACATTAAAAACTAAAAGGAATAATGTGTGTGTTTGAAAGTAACGCAGGATTTTTCTTTCTGTTCTTCTTTTTTTTATTTAAGAAATTAAAAAAAAAAGTTGACTGACGTTTGACACCCGAGATATGGAGCTACAGAGATTAGAGAGACAGACAAACACACCTTGATTTTATTTTATTCAAGAAAATATAATTTTTTCTGGCCAACTTGTCAAGGTCTTGTAATTTTTTTTATTAATAAATTAATCTTCAGAAGTATGGTGAAGCCGTGAAAGTTTCTATAAAGTGTAAATTAAATGTTAATGTGACAATTATATATATTTTTTATAAAAATAAATTACCCCAACATAACCTGTGGGGGAGGGACAAAACACCCACTTATACATTTATCATAAAGCACAACTTGACGCTAAAACACATAATCTCCCGTTAATTAAATTAGTTTATATATATATATATATATATATATATATATATATATATATATATATATATATATATATATTTTTTTTTTTAAAACATCATAATCATCTTTCTTAATTTTCTCATTTACTCTTCTCATTGAAGAAGCATTAATAAGGGTATATTAGAAAAAAATTGACAAATATAAAAAGAGTTAAGATGCAAATTTACCCCGGAAGATTTTGCTGAGGAGCAATGATACTCCAAAAGTTTCTTTTAGGTTTAGTGTTAACTCGAAAGTGTTAAAATGGAACAATATCACCCATGACTATTAAAAAGTTAACAGTCAATATCAACATTAGTTTTTTTAATGTTATAGAATAATATTGCTACGTTTTGAAACTTTGGAAATAACAATGAACCTGAAAAAACTTTTGGGATAACATTGCTCATTAACGAAAATTTTTAGAGCAAATTTGTACCTTAACCCATATAAAAGCTATGTTTTATATTTAAAATTAAAATTAATTCTTAAATATATTTTATATTAAAGAATAGAAGGAGTAATGTGTGTGTGTGTGTCTATCTTTGGAAGTAATGCACGATTTTTCTTTCTTTTCTTCTATTTTTTATTTAAGAAATATATTAAAAAAAAGTTGACTGCCAGGTGATAAACCAGATATGGAGCTCTATAGAGATTAGAGATAAACAAACACAACTTGGTGTTTATTTTATTTAAGAAAATGTAATTTTTTTTGTGGCCAACTTAAATCAAGGTCCTATAATTTTTTTTATCAATAAATTAATCTTTAGAAGAATGGTGAAGCCGTGAAAGTTTTTATAAAGTGTAAATTAAATGTTAATGTGACAATTATATATATATATATATATATAAATTACCCCAACATAACCCTGGCCTCTGGGGGAGGGACGAAACACCAACTCATACATTCATCACGTAGCCCAACTTGAGATTAAAACCCGCAACCTCTTATTATTTTAATTAATTAATACGATATATACTTTATAAAACAATTTAGTTATCTTTTTTAATTTTTTTTTTCTTCTCATTGATTATTATCGAGAAAGTATAAATAGAGATAAATTAGAAAAATAATGACAAATATAAAAATTATATCTTATATTTAGAATTAAGATATATTCCATAAATATATCTTATATAGTTATATTAACACAATGTGACAAATTATTTCTCTCCCATCCAAAAACACTCCACTTTTGGAGTGGAGGGGTGAAGAAGAAGACAAAATTTTAAATATGCCTTCCCTTCCCCTCCACTTCTTCCAACCCAAACACTGGTATTCCACCTCCTCTCCTCCCTTCCCTTTCAAAAACACTAAGTGTGTGTTTGGTTGGACTTATTATACTTAAATAAGCTCGTTTTCAGCAAATAAGCCTGAAATAAAAGTTGTGACAAATTTTTGAGTGTTTGGTTGGACTTTTTTAAATTGGGTTTTGGGTGAAAATAATCCCTTATTGAAAAAGCCACTGGACCCAACTTAGGTGTTTGGGAATTTCTCAAACCTAGGTTTCTTGCATAACCCGAGACAAAACTGCTCTCACATACTTACCTCATAAATCATAAAAGCTATTCTCAAATGCGTTTCGCGTTTTGTTACCGTTAGCAAGCCAATAATTGTCACCAACTCTTTTTAATTTTCGGTCTCTTTTCCCTGCACCAAAGCTAGTCTTCGTTTGGCTCAAAGGGAATCTTTGCACATGTTCTGCTTCATTAGACTTGTGCCTCTCACTGGTCTTTGTCTCCCTCTTGTTGGCAGGCACGGTCAGTTGGCCGTTCAACCTGTGTCGTCTGTCTTCCCTCTCTAGGCGTCTTCGTTGTCTTCCCCCTCTTGGCTCCATCTTCCATCTGTGACAGATCCGATTCCTAGCTCCGTCCATGTCGTCGACTTCATCGCAGTCTAGGCGGCCACTCGTTGAAGTTGAAGGGCGTCTCCATCTTCATGCGTGCTGAGCCATCTCGGATCTGTGCTTCAACAGACACGTGCTCTGCCGTCTCCGATTTTTGCTTCAAGCTCAATAGGCCCTTCTTCTTCATCTGTGATCTAGCTTCAACTACTAGTTGTGCCTGAACCTCAAAAGGCCCTTCTTCTTCATCTGGGATCTAGCTTATTGTACGAGCAGAGCTTCAATCGCAACAAGGCCGTCATCTTCATCTAAGAATTGGAGGTAATATTTAGAGCTGACATTCAACTTCAAATGTATTTTATGCCTGATCCGACTGGTTTTGTATGGCTGTGGCCTCTATTTTTGTAGTTTTCATGTCTGTGAAATTATTGTTAGGGCTCATGTACATTTTTTTTTGTTGACTACATTATCTAGGAATTTTTAATTGTAACGTATTTTAGTTGCTTCTTTTTATTATTCTGAATTTTTTTGGCCTTGTCATTATTTCAGAAGAAGCCATAATCCTTATTGTCAAACTGATCTTCAACCTGAACAGGCCTTCATCTTCATCTATGGTAAGCTTAAGTTGGTCCTAAGCACAATTTTTGCTTCATGTTATTGATTGTCAGCTGCTACTGTCATGTTTCATATGAGGCTTTGCTATTGTGGTCTCTGTTTCTTCATTTTTCATATTTCATTTGAGGCTTTGCTATTGGTCTTAAACAACATTTGTGGTTCATGTTATTATTTCTGGTTCATGTTACTGATTCCAAGCACTAAGCTAGTTTTGGAGTTACGGAGGCTTACTACTGCTATGTTAGTGTTGGATATCGCATATATGATCTATCTAAAATTTGAAGAATATCCAAATGCCCTCAATTTCTCCACTAATTTTTAATTTTAAATATCTTGTTTTGTTATAATTAACAAAAAAGCACTAATGTAATCACCAATCCAAACAAGTTTTTACTTTTCAAAAAACACTTATATAATCATCAATCCAAACAAGTTTTGACTTATGAAAAATCACTTATTCAGTCGCTCATCCAAACATAAATCATATTATAAAAACTGACTTTTCTATTAATTCATTTTTAATAGGTCAGAATCATAATAAGTCATTTTTCCTACTGCTATTCCAAGCACACACTAACCAAAAAAGGCCTTATTGTTTGGTATGAGTGACTGGGAGGGGAGAGAAAATTTTTTAATTGAATTTAGAAAAAAAAATTAGAGAATGGGGTTAAAAGTTTTATATTATTTTTTTATACCATTTTATATTACATTTTCTCTTTATTAAAATTTTATAACCCCATCTCTTCAAATTCTTTAAATTCAGCTCATAAAATTTTTATTTTCCCTCCCCTCCCCTCCTACTAAACAATGTGGTTTACCAGTTGAGTGGCAAGCTCTTGGCATGTGATAATAGTATATACTATATAGGTGTCATTGAGTAGTAAAATTTTCAACTAATATGTATTGTCTACGGTCCCATAAAAAAAAAGTACAAAAGCTTTGATGCAAGTTTATCATAATTATAACAATTAAAAACTATATAATTATAACAATTAAAAACTATGTTTCCCTTTCAAAACAACAAAATTTTGTCCCTTAAAATAATGTGAAACTTTAATTCTTTCTATTGTAGTTTTTAAATTAGGGTCTTTAATTTTAATTCGCTCGAAAGTTTTTGCATTGGTGAGAAACTATGTTTAATGATGAATTAAGCATTTTATTTTAAGAAATTCATGAACTAAATGAATTGGAGTCAGATCAAACTTATTGGGGAAAATTTCTTTTTACCAATTTTTCCACAACTTTTCGCTATACTTGAGATATATCTAAACCATATGGCAATTTTGGTTTTTATTGAAAACACATAATAATACGCTTTAAGTAGCGGATAAATCAAAGGATAAGAACAAAATCATGATTCAACAATATCTAACCCTTCATCCATTATTATTTATAGTAATGTATACAGTGCCTTTCAAGGGATCTCATGTTCAACCCTAAACGTCTCTCCTATAGGCAGAGTCAAGTTTGAGACCTCAATAGTAACAAACTGAGTGTTTAATTGTACCTTCACAACTGCTTTTTCCTCTGGTTTTGTTGTTCCCTTCACAATGTGCAACTTTTTGTTTTCCCAACTCTCAATGGTCAAAGTCTTATTCCCAGTAGGTATCCCTATAAAAGTTACCTTATTTATGATCCACTTTTGGCCTTGAGCAAAGCTCCCATTTGAGACTTCAGATGCAACAAAGACACTATTATTATTGGACAAAGCACCATTGAATCTTACCAGTGTCCAATTTCCATTCCCTCCTCCCATGTCAAGTGACTCTCCATCATCCAAATACACTTGCCCTGAACTGTTTCCATTGCTGCTAATAACAACTAAAAGCTCGAATGGCGTCTTTCGTGCTTCACCAGTTGTATTGGCTTCACCTTGCATAGCCAAGATATTACCTTCACGAACATGAACATTTATATGATCAGGTGGGGCATCAAGGGTCACATTCTCTCCTTTTTCAACGATCACTGTTGAGTTTGAGACATTGAAAAGGTTGAACCAACTTCCTGCTGGAAAATAAGCCTCAACGGTGGTTGCTCCTTGTGTCACTACAGGCGACACCAGCACCCCATTCCCGAGTAAGAATTGATAGTTTACTTCATAGGTTGCCACATCCTCTGGAAAGGAAAAGAAAAGAGGTCGTGCAATGGGTATGCCACTCACATGTGCTTCATACATTAACGTGTAGAAGTAAGGGAGAAGGCGATAACGAAGACCAAGCACTTTTTTAGCTGACGCAGCAACTGAATCCCAAAGATAAAGCTCTTGACGATTTGAACCTTTGTCTGAATGATCTCTTGCAAAGGGATAAAATGCCCCTAACTGCACAAGGACATGATAAGGAAACTCATTAATACTTGTAAGTTGAAATACAAATACATTGTAGAATCAAGTGCATCTTTTAATTTTTTTTATGACAGGGTAGTTTTACAAAGAAAACGCTGAGAAAGTATACACTTAATGAATGAATACTTTTTGACAATTTTACAAGTAATACTATTTACAATAGAGGCCATATAAATGACTATATATTACCTATAAATATGGCTATTAAGAATCAAATCGCACAAATGAAACAACCATCCAACAACAACAACAAGCCTTATCATACTAGGTGGATCAATCACACGGATCGCATAGCACTATTGTATTTTATCAACAACCAAATCTTTAGAATAGAAACAACCATCCATTAAAAAAAGACTACTTTTTCTATAAAAGAACCCTGAGGCAAGGAAAAAATTATTTCAACATTCCATAACAATGGCAATACTTCTGTAGGTGAATGACATAACTTTCAAGTTTCATACTATTTTTCCCATAAACAGAATACTAAAATATCATTCGAAGAACAACAGAATGTTAAAACACGAATGTTACATAGTCTAAGAATTTTACCTGGATCCAACGCCGACAAAGTTCTTCATTTGTGCTTCCTTTGAAACCACAGATATCCGCTCCTACCATTGGAATTCCAAAGATTCCAAAATTTAAAATGGATGGAATTGAGTATGCCAAATCATTCCATGAAGCAGCATTGTCTCCTGTCCAGTGGGCTGCGTATCTGCCCGAGCTTACAAAAGTTGATCTACTAAGAACAAATGGCCTTTTCCTAGTTATATTTGTTAAAGCCTTATTAGTTGCTCTAGACTCCAAGAGTCCAAACATGTTGTGTGCATCATACTCAGTGATGTTACCAAAGTGCAAACATGTTGCTGGAGTAGTCCTATCATTTATGTTTTTACCGCCAATCTTGTAAGGAGGGTTGTCAAGTTTAGAAGAATCAATGGAAGGTGAAGTGATGAAATTCGCTATCTCATTCATATCAAGCCAAAGACCATCAACAGGAAGAAGGTCAAGAAATGTTTTGATTTCCCCTTCCCAATATGCATCAATGCGTGGATTCAAGAAGTCAGGAAAGAATACTTGTCCAGGCCAAACTTGACCCAAATAATTGGTTCCATTACGCTTTATGTAGATATCAGCCTCTAAACCTCTCTTGTAGGTTCCATATGACTCATTTACACCGATACCTGTTTATAAATTTGCCTTCGATTAATAATATAGTGATAAATCAACAAAGAGAAAGGAGAAATTTTTTAATTTAAATCAAAAACAAAATTTAGTCCTTAAAGGAAAGTACCTGGATCCACAATCACAACATATTTCTGACCGTTTTTGTGAAGATTGTCAACAAACATTTTCATCCTATCCAGAGGGAAGTTGACGGGATCAAATGTGAAAATTTTAAAGGCTTCCATATAATCAATATCTGTCCACATTACTTCGAGGGGTATGCCTGTCTTTGAATAATTAGCAACCACAAACTCAAGATCGCTTACATTCATGTAGCCATAGCGACATTGATGGAAGCCTTCATCAAAAAGGTCATCATAACCAGGGTCAGCACAGAAGTACGCAATGGACTACCATAAATAGATATGCAATTTCAATTCGCGTGTGAAATCTTGAGATTTCAGCATATTTTCTTCTTCCTTATTTGTAATACAAATTCCAATTAGCAATGAGTTTTAATAGGTTCTAATCAGCATGCAAATTATAAAAACTGGCATGAACTTGAGATGCAAGGAAAGAAACTAAATCTGGAACATATAGGTAATCAAGCAAGAACAAAATTAAATCATCATAATTAATCCATTAATTACCAAAGGACCAGTATGGCATCGGAGTAGGGCGGCCAATCAGTCCAGTGTACTGCTCCATCACCAATGCCGGCGTGGGTCCAGAGAAAAAGTAAAGATCAAGAATCCCTCCTATGGCTTTGTAAGTGATACGATCACCATCATAGACAACGTCCATTCCATTGCTATTGAGTAGCAAAACCCCATGTGTGGTCCCAGCCTTAACCTTCCCATCATTAGAAGGAGAACGAACATCCATGTAAAACGGATGAGACCCATAAAGGTTCTGATTAAGATTGAAGCTAGCAATATCGGCATTCCACAAAGTAAGGGTCTGACTGGGCTGGAGCTTGAAGGTAGTCTTGGTGTGCTCTCCGAGACCGTACAGAGAGGATCCATTTCTGGGTAACAAGGATGAAATCTGAAGGTACTGGTCCTTGAAAACAAGAAATGTGGATGGGTTTTCAGGGGTTGGGGAAGCGTCAAAGATGGTGGAGTTTGAGGATTTGCGAGAGATGGTGAATCCAAAAGGGGTGGTGTTATGGAGGGTGAAGACGAGATCTGACTCGGGATCAGTGAGTGAGAATTGTGGCTGAGAGGGAAGCGAAGATTGATTTTGGGGGGAGAGTGATCGACGAGGAATCACGTCTTGGGGAATTTCCCATCTCTGCTTCGAAGCGTCAGTGATTCTTACTCTGAAGCAATTTGGCGTCTCAACGCTGCATCATGCAAATGCAAAAAATAGTAATAATTGATTTACCGATATACTCATAAAAATATAAATTTATATCAAACTCCTCGCCAAAAAAATTATATCAAACTCGACCATCTTTTTTATAAATAATATATATCACTATTTTAAAAGTCAGACGAAAAAAAGGCTAGCACATCTCAATTTTCATAGTTTAACTTAGACTGGCAAGTTTTAAAAAAAAAAAAAACTTACTAGCATGGTGGACCAAAAGCAAAATTTAAATAAAATTTTAATAAAAAATAATTATATGTATGTAAGAAATAAATTTATAATAATTCTAAGTTTCAATGTGACAATGCCGTTATATTAAAAAATTTAATTAAAATAACACCATTTAAATAAAATGGTTCGAAACTGAGAGGGTCAATTTTTTAAAAAGTTTTTTTGACAGTTTTTTTTTTTTTTGAAAAAAACTTCAGTCTTTTTTTGTCAAAAAGTAAATTTAAGTTTCAAGGCGACTCAAGTCTGATCTAACTCAACCATAAAAATAGATTTCTAATCTAAATCAAGCCACTAGCGAATCCGTTCAACAATATCCAGCTGGTTGGACTGTCCAATTCTTATCTAACTCAATTTTCAAAACAATATTATATATATACATTGGCAATAAAACACAAGGTTATCAGGAAAACAATTATATATGCTCACACAAAAATTGCATCTAGAGATATATCCAGTAATACTGGAAATAGTGAATAGTTACCTGACGGTAAGAGTAAGATTAGGAATATCGGTTCCATTAACAGACGAGGAATTGATGAGATTAAGATTGGCGCTCAAAATTTTTACTGAGGAATCACTGCTCACATTTCCAACAGTGTAGCCTGAGCCATCACTTACTTCATCTTTTACATGAAAGCTTGACAAAGCACAGCCAAAAAGGCAGCCAACACATATAAACATAAACACAAAAGCCATCCAAATGGCTCTTCTTTGACTTGAAAAAGCCATAATCATAATGCCCACTATATGTGTGAACCAAGTGAGTTTGATGAGAGTGAGAATTGTGATATGAGACAAGAACCTTGTGAATAATCGATCAGATATCAACCAATGGTATTTATACACAAATGTTAGAGGGTTTTGTAAGAAAGTTTAGTGGTAAATGAGGCAACAAATATTGCAGTTTTTAAGACAATGCGTACGTTGACATCTATAATTAATTCGATGCTTATCTCAAGAATAATGATTATCATATGTATGTTTATCTTTAAGATAAGGATTCTACATCATTCATATTTGATTTGGATAAATAGGATATTATTATTACCAGTTTTGTCAATTATGATGTGAATAAATGAAATATTGCAAGTAACGGAGGATTATTTGTAAAGCAATTGAATGGTAAATAAGACGATAAATAAATAGCTTTTAAGACAATATAGTAACGTTTATATTGATATCTATAATTAGTACGTAATTATGAGCTCATCCCAAATATGTGTATAATGATATGTTTACGGTTAAGATAAGAAGGGAATCATTCATATTTAATTTGGATAATTAAGCAGCATATTATGGCCAATCTTGTCAATAATTAACCAAAATGAAACAGTAATATATGCACAAAAATATAGAAAGCAATGTGGAGAGGGTTTTGTAAGAAAGTTGAATGATAAATAAGACAAAAAATCTACAGCTTTTATGACATAATAATAACGCATACATTAACATTTATCAATAATTTAGTGCTTATCTCATACATGAGTATCATATGCTTGCCAAAAAGATACGAGTACCATATGTTTTTTTTTTTGGGCCAATAGTATCATATGTTTATCTTTAAGATAAGAGTTAAGATGATTCGTATTTAATTTGAATCAAGCAAACTAAGTACTTCCTCCAGTCCTAATTATAAGATAAATTTGATTTTTTTGGAGAAATTAAGAAAACAAATTAAATTACTTTAGAGTGTTTATATTTTTAGTATCCTTAAATTATATATTACTTTATTAGTCAAATTAATTAGTTTGGAGAAAAAAAATAAAAATATTAATACTCTAAAGTAATTTAATTAGTTTCCTTAATTTCTCCAAAAAAGTCAACTTTATCTTATAATTAGGACCGGAGAAAGTAACAATTATTTCTAGCTGTCAGCTACGTGTATTTTGATATTTATTACAAAATATATTGGCGGCAAGTCTACAGAAAAACACACAAACTTAAACTTTCATCTTACTTTCATGAAAACACAACAAAAGATGAAGCATTAAATTCGCAGCCAAAAAAAAAAACAAAGTTAAAACGGAAATCTTATCATGCATTTTCTAATGAATAATGCTTTTACCAAGTATCCGAAAACCAATATCAATTATGAATGTACCAATTTTACTTTGACTAACCATAGAATAATCAAATATTAAGGGGTAAAAATACCTATAAATTTTTCTTAAAAATATGCATAACACTATAAATTTTATTTGGATATAAAAATATCATGAACTTCTTAGAATAGAGCAAAAGTATTACCTCCGTAGATGTTTGCAAACTGCTGTTACTCCTTGTTGGTGGACCCCACCTATTGTTTTTAAAATGATTATTATTATTATTATTATTATTATTTTATTGAAATCTTCCTTCTGTCATCAAGGGTCCTATACTCCTATTTGATCCTGGTTCTTGTTGACCAACGGCTCACATGATTAATGGTGACATTCCACTCTCTTGGCAACATGGTCACAGCGTCGGAGATGATTTCCTAGTCATCAGTATGTGCTTTACTTCCATATATCCTCCATAGCTTCACTGCATCAGATGAATCGGATTCTTACAACCTTCAAACCATGGAGAGAAGGGTGTTGGTGGTTCTCAAAAAAACCTGTGAGCAAGCAAAAACACATAGGAATACGAAGGTGATGGGAGTATGCAGGAATCCACATTAATTCTATTAATTTCTGTTGGAAAATAGCTTAGTCCAACATTGGTGGATTGGGCCCAAGCCCAATAAGATTGAGGTCAAAGTATAAATAATATAAATATTTGGGTGGATATATGTAATATTTTCTAAAACATTATGAGTCATGTTGTTTAACCGATAGATTATGACTCTATAAGTGGTATTGTTTCATCGAAACTATATGTCTCTCAATCGAAAGGTTATCTTGTCTCTCTAATGGAAGGACATGTTAGTAGAAGAGGAAGGGATGCATAGAACCCTATAAATAGACATAGGGCCATAAGGGATTCAATTATAAAACACTGAATATAACATACAGAAACTTTGTCAAACTGACTCCTCATTCCCTCTACTATATGTGTATTTCCTGTGCGTCATAATCACTTCCGCAACTGTGATCCGATTAGCGTGGGTACAAGAGATAAAATGGCGACACTCCAGATACGCCCAATAATTCTTACAATTTCACACTTTATAATTTAATTTAATATATATATATATATATATATATATATTTATTTATTTATTTAAATCAGGACATGATCGGATAATCAATGGAAGTCTCAGCTCTTGATGATGATCCGATCATGTCCTGATTGCCCGTTTCAGTAATGAGCAACAAATTTTGCCTTTGGGAAGATGCTTGGATTCTTCACTGTTGATGGTTTTGTGGAGATAAGTGAATGCTTGGCAGTGATTATCAAAAAAAGATGCATTAATTTATAATGCTTGGCTGAGATTATCAAATAATCATTTTAAAAACAGTAGGTGGGGCCGTCAAACAAAAAGCAACGGCCTTTTGCCAAAATTGATGGAGGTGGATTTTGAATAAAATTATAGTGCCAAGTGTATTTTTTTTAAAAGTTTATAAGTATTTTTTTCTATTAAATTTTGGAAAAGATCCTTTTACTTTCTGCTTGAAGCAGTTGGACATTATCCGCTAAAAATTTATTTATTTTGTATCATTCATATTTTGTCGTAACGCACCAACCACCAGAAACTATGCCACCATCAAGATATACCACGGCAGCAAACAAGGAGTCCTCCTTTAGGTTTTTTGTAGACTTTTCCTAAAAGTAATGATGTTTATATTATTTGGGAACATTATTTCAATATGAAACATGGTGTCAAGTCATCAATCCGTCCTTAAGAATGGCAAAAAAAAAAAAAAAAAACTCAATCCATCCTTAAGACCCTCTGATCATGACCAATAACTATTGTTAAAAAGAACAAGAGTTCAAAACTGACCAGTAAGTAACACAAATTGACAAAATACCTATTGACCCTCCCTCATGTAGGATTAAAGAAGATGGATACAAGTATACAATACTTAAACAAACTAGGAAAAATATAGAAGTAGAAGTTATCAGGAAAAACAATTAGCCATACCCGAATACCAATGATTCACCCAATGCAGAAGGTGAACTAACTTCTCTTCTTTCAATGCTTAGAAATTGAAAACCGTATGGTAGAGCGAGATAAGATACAAAACCCAAAAATATTATCCTGGTAGCAGAGAAAAAGAAGACAAATGATAAAAAAAATTAAGAAAGAAAGAGTGCATGACAATTTAAGAAAACAAAAATCATTACTAAAAATTTCCAAAAAAAGGCATTTCTAAAAAAGTAGAAGCTGATGAGGAACAAAGAACGAGGAGACAATATTGCCCATGAATTCAGCAGAGGAGAAAAGAAAAGAACCTGGTTTCCCATCCAAACAAGTGCCCACAAGCCAACGGAGCCATCGTTGTCAGCGTTAACGGATTTGATCATGTTCTTGTATTCCTCCATAGAGCATTTCAGTCCCAAGCAAGGTATTAAAACTCGGACCGGTCATTGAACCGGTCGGGGTACTGGGTTAAGGGTCAGTGGGTCAAACCGGGACCAAACCGGAGCTAAACCGGGACCAAACCGGTGAGAAATTGAAGATTTTAGACTTATAGTATGAAATTCTAAAGGAAATATTTTTAAAAAAAAAATTTTTTTTTTTAAAAATGAAAACCGGACCGGCCAACCGGCCGGTTCGCCGGTTACCGGGCCGGACCGGCCGGTCCGGTCCGGTTTTCATAACCCTGGTCCCAAGCGATTTAACACCTAGTGGAGTTTGGAGGAGGAGATGAGACCTGTAGGTAAAATCTGCAAAGAAATAAGAAAATATTTGATTCGAGTCGCGTCTAAGGACACTGTCCTTAAGAGATATCCCACAGCCTTCTCAGTAAATAGGAAGTGGCATCTCCCCAGGATTAAACGAACCCTTCCTGTAAGGATACAGGGTGGCAAAACTAACGAAAGATAAAGTAACTCAGTGAGAGGCTTCTATTTCTCTTCTTTCAAATGGTGTCACGGTTGAGGTATTTATAACCATGAATCAATGCCTTGAAAATGTGCCTCTTAAGACTACATCTTTTCAAGTAGAAGTAATAACCATATATTAAATTCATGAATCATGTTGATTCATGAACCAACACAAATCCCTTAATTTATTAGGACATGACTTTTCAAGACACATCTCTTCATTTTAAAATATTCCAATAATATTGGAAAGACTCTTTCTTTGACACACCTATATGCAATATTTACAACAAGACCATCCTTGTTTTGATTAGAGGTCAAAGACGTGGAGCCTGGTGGAGTCGCCTTCAGTGGAGTTGGAGCGGCAGACATCGGCGAACTCAGACTAGTTGATGAAGCCATCATTGAAACACCTAAACGGAGGGATTAGGAGAGAGATCCATTTTTTGTGAAGGGTGATAGAGAGAAGTCAGAAAGAAAAAGGAAGGGTAATAGTTTCATAATGGAAAAGAGAGAAGGGTTTCATAATTAAAGAGAAGGAAGAAAAGATGAAAAAATGGGTTGAGAATTTTAAAATTTAAACTTAAATCTATACGCCCAAAAGAAAAACACAAGCCCTAATAGAAAAAGTCAGAACTCGGAGCCACAAAAAATAGAACAAAGACACGCAGCCCCATATGAGCTGTTACTGTTTATATGAACAGTAAAATAAGAGAGGAGCCACAAATGGCAGTGGCTTGACTCATCTTTACAATGATACAGATTTATTATATTAAGGGAATAAGGGGATTTGTTTAGTTATCTCTCACTCACTCAACATAAGGCTCTAATATATAGATATATATATATATATAAAGACATATACTTCATGTATGTGTAGAGAGATTAAATACTTACCATATAGAAAAAGAGGGAGGTCAACAAAGATCTCCTCGAGTCCCCAAAAATTTTGACGTTTGCTGGATTATCTTAACATGGCTTATTGTCTCCATTTATTGATTAATGAGTTCCATTATATTTGTTCTTTTTAATTAACAAGCTCAAATGGATCCATCTGAGAAAACTCTAAAGTGCTAAACAAATCCATTGCTGCGCTTCACTTTAGTAGCTGCTGCTTCTGTAACCAAATACTAAAAGCTGGACATCTAAATATACTCATTCCTCCTTTTAATCTTTAGTAAATGGCTCCCTAAATATGGCAAATGCAAGCAAAACATAATTTTCCTGTCCATGAAGACAATATTTATCAGTCAAATTCCCACAAGTTTCCTGGAATTTATTTATTTTTAACATGCACTGGAATTCATCCAGAACTAAGAAGATACACAAAAATACTAAAAGAAAAGAAAAGCATGATCTCAGGAACCAAGAGTTAAAACATATTTTTGGAAGCATAGTCAAATTATTAAAGTCAACACTCAAGGCCAAGCAACAAGAAAAGATACTTCAAGCAAATCATCTACTCTTATGGGATAACATCCTTCTTTCATCCACTCGGCAAACATCTAGTAATTTGAAATTTAACCAACATCACAATTTAAGAGCCAAGTCCAAATTATGGGAGCCTTATGCACTGGACCGCCTTTTATTAAACTTCTTGTTTATGGGACCTTGACTTCCAACTTGAATTCCTCTCCAATAAGCAGAGACAATTCTGAAATTTCAACAATAACAAAATGTTTGGAACCGTCCAAATATCTCTTTATAACTGTCTTCTTGTCACCTGTGTTTGATCCCTTCATGATGCTCAGCTCATTCATTTCCCAACTACCATTCAATCTGTTTCCATTAGGGATCCCCATAAAGGTTACCTTGTTTATGAACCACTTTTGGTCAAGAGCAAACCTCCCATTTGTGACTTCAGATGCGATGAAAACGCTATTGTAGTTCAATGCGCCGAAAAATCTAATCAGTGTCCATTGTCCTTTCCCTCCCCCCATGTCAAGATCCTCCCCATCATCCAAATACACTTGTCCAGAACTGTTTGTGCTGCTACTAATAACAACCAGAAGTTCAAATGGCGTCATACGTGCCGCTTCTGTTGTCAATGCTTCACCCTGCAAAGCCAAGATATTACCTTCTCGAACATGAACGTTTACGTGATCAGGTGGTGCATCAAGCCTCACATTCTTTCCTTTGTTTGCTATGAGTGAGTTTGAGATATTGAAAAGGTCAAACCAGCTTCCTGAAGGAAAATAAGCATCAACAGAGATTGCTCCTGGCTTCAAAACAGGTGACACCATCACCCCTTTACCAAGTAGAAACTGAGAGTTTATTTCGTAAGTTGTGACGTCCTCGGGGAATGAAAAGAAAAGAGGTCGTGCAATGGGTATCCCTTTTACATGTGCTTCATACATTAATGTGTAGAAGTAAGGTAGGAGGCGATAGCGAAGACCAAGCACTTTTCTAGCTGATGCAGCAACTGAATCCCAAAGATAGAGCTCTTGACGACTTGAACTTTTCTCTGAATGATCCCTTGCAAAGGGATAAAATGCCCCCAACTACACTATGAAAAAATGAGAAAATTTATTGAAAAGCAAGTAGCTTGTAAAATGTAATATAAAGAGGATATAAGGTCATACAAACAAAAGTTGACACCATCCTTAAATTGTTTTAGACACAGTAGTTTTACTTTTCATAAATACAAACATGTTAAACAGAGGGCACATTACCAAAAAATTATAATGATTTAAGTTACCAAAAAAACTTATAGAAAATCATACGAAATAAGTTAAACTAACACCTGTATGATATGAAAAAGATAATATATCATTTTAAATTTCAGATGAAATAACTTTCTGTAGCTCACATAGCTTTAGGAATTTGAATAACACTGCCACTTATGACAAGGAATATCTCACTGATTAACTTTACTTATAAAATAATTGAATAATTTCAAAAAAGAAACGGAAAAACTTTCTTAAAAAAGGAAAAGGTAAATACCATAGATTCCCTCCAATAGAAAATGCCAAGATATCAATGAGATTGGGCCTAAAACTTTTACCTGGATCCAACGCCGACAAAGTTCTTCAGTTGTATCTCCTGAGAAGCCACATATATCTGCTCCTACCATTGGAATTCCAAAGATTCCAAAATTTAAGATGGATGGTATCGAGTATGCCAAATCATTCCATGTTGCAGCATTATCTCCTGTCCAGTGGGCTGTATACTTCCCTGAGCTCACAAAAGTTGATCTGCTGAGAATGAATGGTCTTTTCCCAGTTATATTTGTTAGGGCCTCGTTTGTTGCTTTGGACTCCAATAGTGCATATAAGTTGTGTGCATCATATGCAGTGATGTTCCCATAATGTAAACAAGTTGCTGGAATTGTATTATTATTTATGGGTCGTAGACTTCCAGCATTATTAATCTTGTAGGGAGGGTTGTCCAAGTTAGAAGATGGAATGGGAGGTGAAGTAATGAAATTGGATAACTCATTCATGTCAAGCCAAAGACCATCAAAAGGAAGGAGGCTCTGAAATAAATTGATTTCCTTAGCCCAAAAGACTTGACCAACTGGATTTAGAAAATCTGGAAAGTAAACTGGTCCAGGCCAAACCTCACCCAAATAATTTGCTCCACCACGCTTTATGTAGACATCATCCTGCAAACCTCTAATAAAGGTCTCATCTGTCTTATTCACATTGATACCTGTTTGAAATTTTTCCTTGCATTAATAATGCAAATGACATTTACAATCAAAAGAAGAGTAATTTTTGCATGAGGAATATGTATGATATGCTCGAAGGAAGGTACCTGGATCCAAGATCACCACATATTTCTGACCATTTTGGTGAAGAGTGTCAACAAAATTTTTCATCTTATCCTGTGGAAAGTTAATGGGATCAAGCGTGAAATCCTTGTACGCATCCATGTAATCGATATCTGTCCACATTACTTCAAGAGGTATGCTTGCTTTTGCATAATTAGCAACAACATTCTCAACATCACTCACATCCTTGTAGCCCCATCGACACTGATGAAACCCTCCAACAATGACATCATAAATTGTGGGTAAGCACAGAAACATTTTCTTTTTGCCAACAGGTAAGCACAGAAACTAGACACAAGGTTACCTATAATAGACAAAATATTTTAATCTACAAGATGTTAGTGATAAGCAAGGGTGCATAATTACATCCTACATTTCAACTCACCTTACAAAATCCTTTCTACGAAAAGAAAAATACGTTATGAAATTTTTTTTATATACTTCCTCTCCTCTCCAGAGTTCATTTACATTTCTATTGTTTTGTCACCCTGCATGACTCAAACAGTATATTTTTATTTTCTTGCAGGTGTTCCCAACACAAACATCATCAAACTGACACCTACTATACTTTACTTATTTAAAAGAGCACATCATAAACTGACCCTAAACCGACCTTAACTCCTAAGAACTAAGAACACAAACACAGAAACTGCCTATAACTTCCAAAGCAGTAAGAACAAACCAAGTGGAAAGAACATGCAAGAAACAAAAGAACAAATAAAGTAACTGTGGGATAGCTGTCGTTCACCCAACAACTACCTTATCCGTCTCAGAAAAGTTTTCTACCTCAGCAGACGCACACACGTCTCCAAAGGTTTCTGAGGTAGCAGCAATCTATGATCATCGTGGGTAAGAAGTGGATTTCACATTATCACTACATTCAAGTTCTTATAACTTCACCCCCATGTGCTTCTATTATTAGCTCACTAAAGATACGCAACCTTAAGTTAGTGGGGATAAAATTACCAAATGACCAATATGGCATGGGAGCCGGGCGGCCTATGAGTTCCGTGTACTGCTCCATCACCAACTCCGGCGTGGGTCCGGCAAAAAAGTAAAGATCAAGAATACCTCCGATGACTTTGTAAGTAAT
This sequence comes from Inga laurina, assembly GCA_963855925.1. Taxonomy (NCBI): domain Eukaryota; kingdom Viridiplantae; phylum Streptophyta; class Magnoliopsida; order Fabales; family Fabaceae; genus Inga; species Inga laurina. The sequence goes on from OY979708.1 coordinate 51,496,530, forward strand.
ACGATCACCATCATAGACTACGTCCATCCCATTACTGTTGAGCAGCAAAACCCCATGAGTCGTCCCAGCCTTGACTCTGCCATCAACTGAAGGAGAACGAACATCCATGTAAAATGGGTGAGACCCATAAAGATTTTGATCGAGATTAGAACTGTGAGTGTCGGCATTCCACAATGTGAGGGTCTGATTGGGTTGGATTTTGAAAGAACTCTTGGTGTGCTCTCCAATACCATACAAAGAAGCTCCATTTTGGGGCAGCGAGGAAGAGAGTTGAAGGTACTGATCTTTGAAGACGAGAAATGTTGATGGGTTTCCAGGGTTTGGAGAAGCGTCGAAGATTATGTCGTTTGAGGATTTTCGAGCGAGCGTAAACCCAAAAGGGGTGGCATTGTGGAGGGTGAAGACGATGTCGGAATTGGAATCGATCAAGGAGTATTGCTGTGAAGGTGATTGATTCTGATGATGAGAGAGGGAACGATGCGGAAAATAGGAACGACGACGAATTATATCGGGTGGGATTTCCCATCTTCGTTTTGTAGAGTCAGTGATTTTCACTCTGAAGCAATCTGGGCTCTCAAAACTGCATTCAATAACGTTGCATATATGTGAGACAAGTAAAAATGAGTTGCTAGGCATGCAATGAATTTTATATTAATAAATTTAATATATAAAATTTATTAAAAAAATTAATACTGCCTCTCGTAGACTGTTCTTTATGTAAGACCTAATTATGAGTTGATATTTGTCCTAAATGAGTAAATGTGAAACTCTTTTCTATGTTTCTCAAATTTTTTAAAATTATCCCTTATTGATACTCTCAATAATTATCAAGTAAGAGAGAGGAAAGATAACTAACTAAGATAATTAGGGTGTTTTAGGAAAAAAATATCATATTAACTAATTTAATAAACTTTCATCATCTAATCAAATTCATTACATAGATATTATATTTAGATCATCCGAATATTAAGGATCAATACTATGATAATTGCAATTTTAAAATTTGTCATGCATTTGTTTTTTTCCCTTTGCCCTGAACTTTGTTATGCACTTTGGCTTTTGCTTCATGATACAATATTTGATTTCAAATCAAACCATCCCTATTTTGGGAGAGAAATGCCAAGCATACCTTTCTCTTCACTTCCTCATTATTTATTATTATTTTTATCACTTGATCAACATAGAGACGACTGGAAAACCGGTGAAGCCTATCATGCCGGTCTGTTTAGGCCTTTTATCATGATGACTATGTTTGAAAATTCGGCCTCTCAAATTGCAGACAGATCTAAAAGGATCGGTTTGTTTAGGCCTTTTTAGTTTTATCTTTTTTTAAAAAAATTGTTCATATAATATTAGAATTTTTATATTATTAATGATGCTGCAAATATTTAATTTTTATTATCTTCTTTTTAAAATTAAATTTTATAAAATAGTTTGATTTATTGGGTTTCTACAATGATTTATTCATTAAAACTTTAAAAAGATAAGTTAATTTGAACATTAGATAATGATTTTAACCAAAAATTTATGAGTTTTGATTGCAATGTGTCTCAATTTAAAACAAGATAATAACTAGGTTGTAAAACTTAAAAATGAATTTTATTTGAATTGAAACGAAAATTGCACTATGCAAAACTTACGCACGCATGCATGGCTACCAGTATCAGTTTTCCTGTGTAATAGTGTGAACACTGTATGGCTAGGAGTATCAATTTTACTGTGTAACAGTGTGACCATGTATGTGTAAAGTGTCGAAATTTTCGTCCATAGTATCTTGTTATTTAAACTTTATTTCTTTGTAATTTAATTTGGATAATATTTATGTTTTAAATTAGAAATTTGTTGTTTTAACTTTATTAGGAAAATAATGTTTTATAATAATTCAATATGTTATAATAATATTGTTATGATATTAAATAAAAATTCATATAATTTTAAATTTTAAAATTTTAATTTAAATACTTCAACTTTGTAAATTTTTATTAAAATATTTTATAAATTCTCTTGTGCGGAGAAAGCATAATACCCACTCTAATAATTATTTTTGGATCAAAATATATAAGAAGCTATATGAGAAATGACATAAAATGAATCTGAAAATTGAAAAATCCCAACTTAAGTTTGTAGCCTATAATTGATAAGGTAATAACTAAATTTAATAAGCAATTCATAACTTATTTAACAAGAAATATCTTATTTAGGATTTTGCAATTTTAAAGTTTTTTTTTTTTTATATTACCAAGTTATATTTACAAGTTGTAATTAGAGCTGTCAAGCGACAGGCTCGACCCTTTTTAGCTCTTATAAGTCAAAGGTTTTATAGAGTGTAAATCGAACCCACAAATAAAAGGGTTGGCCCTTTAGGGCCAAGGGCAGCCCATTCAAGCTTGCAATATATTTTTTTAATAAAATATTATTTATTGATATAGGATTAGAATATAAACATTTTAATTATTTTATTATTGATGTCTCCCTAATTACTTAATTATTAGTATTAGTATTGGCATTTATGTGATTGAAAAATTTGGGAATTCGAAAAGAAGTAAGGGGAGAAAAATATTTAGAGAGGTTTATGCTTAAGTAGTGAAAGAGGAGAAATTGATTATGAATTCATGGGAAGTTTAAAATAAACATATATATATCAAAGTTTTGCTTCTTATCATTTTCCATCCTTCCTCTTCCACTCTTTGATTTGATTTTTAGAATGTGTACAATTTAATTCCTATACAAATATTGTGTGGTGATTACTAATGAAAAATGTTCTTTTGTTTCATGAACAAGATGAAGACATGTTGTTTCGTTTTTGCTTTTCTTTAGTTTTTTTGTATATGACTTTTCTGACTTTTAGTTTCATAGTTCTTTTAAAATTAGGGCAATAATTTATTAATATCAATGTTGCCGACAATTATTTTATGTAATTCTTTTTATATTATTATCCAGCATCCAGTTCGGAGTTTATTGACTGCCTCTTCTGACATAGGTATCTCTTCTGGGACTCGAGCTTGAGACCCAGAGGATTTAACAGAGCTTAACACTGCTAGACTAATTCTATGTTAGTACTCCTGATTCAAACTATAAGAGTCAAACTTGTAAGAGTGTGTGGTTTTTTATATAAGAGCCACTTTGCTTTCATCTCATCATTTAATGCTTTTTTTCCAACTTTACCCCTAATTAATTATATGTCTCTCATTTATTTTTTCCACTCATTCTCTCTCATATTTATTTCCCCCGTTCTCTCTCCTACTCACCCTTTTCATAAATAGGGACTTTTTAGGGAAATAATTGTTTTTTTTTTACATATTTATTGTCTTTAACTAATTTTAACTAACTCTGCAAATTGGTTGATTTAGTTATTTGGCTCTTATATTTTGAACTCGATGTAGTATTATTTGATGAAGTTTAATTTTATAAGTTTAAATACTTTATTTTTCTTATATTTATAATTTGAACTAGAAACTCCATAACATTTTTTTTTATCTTTAGATATTTTGATATAGAAAAAAAACTGAAAGTTTAAAAATGGATCTTAAAGCCTAGTCCTGACTCCTGAGCTCTCAAGTTCGAGGGCTAGGCTTAAAAAATGGTCAAATATATATGGGCTTTTTAGGCCCTGCTCTTTTAAGCTGAAGGGCTAACTTTTAGAACCGGGCCGACTTTTATTGATAGCATTGTTTATAATTTTATACAAATATTAACTCAACTCCTAATTATAAAATAAAATTGATTATTTTTTGGAGAGATTAAGGGAATTAGATAGATTACTTAATCATATTATATTATATATCCTTATATTATATATTAATTTATTAGTTAAAATAATTAGATTGGAGAAAAAACAAAAATATAAATATTTTATAGTAATTTAATTAGCTTATTTAATTTTTCCAAAAAAATCAACTTTACCTTATATTTAAGATAAGAAAAAGGAATACTTTTTGTACAACTTCCAATGTTTTTGTTTTGGGGGTAAATTGTGCAACTTGCAGTGTTGCTCACAACTACTGGTGGTAATTCGGGCTGGCCCACAACCATGCCGGCTATGGGCTGTGACGGGGCAGGCTGGCAAGACCGTTTAGGCGGGTTGGCTGGCTGGCTCGCCAGCCTGCCAATTTTTTTTTTTTTTTTAAATTTCACTCTTTTTTTAAAAATTTTTACTTTCTTTCTCTTTCACCCGTTCATATCACACTTTTTTACTTTTATATATTTGTCATTTGTGTTATGAAATCAATTTCATTCTTACTTTCTTTTTTTTTTAATCTATTCACATTACAAAACTATATAAATACATCTTTTTTAAATTTAATAATAATATAATAAATCAATATAATATGAAAACAAGTGTCAAATAAAAAGTATAGGGAATTAATTAAATACATCATCCAAAAAAAAGGAGATAAGGGACTTAAAGTATTTGAGAAAAAAACTAAAAGAAAATTAAATAAAGTGAGCCAGCCCGCATCAACTTACGGGCTAAACAGGTTCAACCCGTGTTTTAAACGGGCCGGATTTCTCCAGCCCGAACCTGCTAATTTAGGCGGGCTAATGGGCCCAACCCGCCAATCCGGCCTGTTTCACTGGTTCTACCCACAACACAACGTCAAATAAATATAAAATACAATTGTATTATTTATAAATTATAAATTACGGAAGTGATCTTAGCATAGAATATTTTCTCCATTTTTATTTTCCTATTTTGATAATTTTATTTTAGCGAAGAAAAAATTAAACTAATAAGAATTAGAATAATCAATATAAAACATAAACGTATGTAGAATACTGACAAGAAATATTAAGAAAGCTCAGGCCAAGACAACACTAACAATAAATTCCTTGATGATTTACCGGGAAAAAACGAAATTCCAAGAATGTTTCCAGAGATTTTTTTTAAAAAAATTTTTCAGTGCTCGACCTGAACCGTACGTTTTGTAAGAGGAAAATTGAAAACAAAGACCAGGAAAGAATGAAAAATTATTTGAAGGATATAACAGTAAATTCCAAGTGGTCATCGTCATCATCTGCTGAAGAAGAAAATTTAATCAAGAAAGGGAAAAACAGTACCTGGCTGTAAGGGAAAGACGAGGAACATCAGGTCCGTAAAGAGAAGAGGATTTGATGAGATCAAGAGAAGCACTCAGAGATTTTCGCGAGAGATCAGTGCCCACACTTTCAACGCCATAGCCATATCCAACAACAACTTCTGCTAATTCTTCGTTAAACCTTGCCGACGAAGACCACGAAGAAGAAGATTTCGCAGAGCCAAAGGAGATAAGAGACGAGATAGAGATAAGGATAAAGAAGACGGAGGACAGTGAAATCGAAGTGATGAGTCTTGAATGAATCGCGTGAAGCACAGAATCCATCGCCCTTAGTGGGTGTGGGTGAATGGGAATAACTGGTGAAGATGGAAAATGATGGCCTTTATTTTTTTTTTTTATGAATAAAAAGATGGCCTTTATTGACGAAAAAGAGAAAAAAAACAAAAGAAAATTATGGCCTCCCGTCAATGTCTTTGAATAATAATATATTGATGTGTTTTTTGGTTTCTTGCTTTAAGTGCCTTTTGTTTTGTTTTTTTATTTTTGTGTTCTAAGTTTTTTCAGGATGATTCTGCTTATTTGTGATCGTGCGCTGCTGCATCCTTCATGTGTAGACAGATAATTGGCCTTTTCAAATCCTTGGGGAGGATGAGGCGATGCTGGCCATTTCTTTTGGTGGATAACTTTTATAATGTATTTTGTGGGAAAAGTTTTATCTGGATTTGTTAAAAATAGTTTCTAAAATCATGGTTTTATAGTTATTCATGCATATATTAGGATCTAAAATTGGTTGAGCCCGTCTAACTCTAAGCCAATTGAGGGCCGGGCTCTAAAAAGCATGATTTTAAACTACACAGGCTTGTAGAGCCGACTTTTTTAAATTCGAATACGTCAAGAGCCGGCTCATTTACACTTTTATAATATTAGTTTCTCAATTTTGAGTAATGTTTAGATCATTTTGATAATTATATTTATTCTATTTTTTTCTTTAATTATTATTTATTTGAAATTATTTTAATCCTGTATAAATTACAAGATCAAACATGATGCATAAATATTAAGATATTTATGCTATTATAAATCATTTTTCTATTAAAGTATGAGATAACACTTTAGGTTGACTTGGTTTTGGTTATTTTATTGGACCTAATTTGATATTTTAATTTATTTGAAAATAAGTAAAAAATATTGAAGATCCTAAAAGGGCCTAATGCCAGCAAACCAAACCAAACCTGTAGGGGAAGAGATATGCTAGGCTTTAGCTATATAAGCCTGGGCTTGCAATGGAGATTTAAATTCTAAGATTGGGCTTAAGCTTGTATATAGGCTTTTTTTAAGGCTTGAATTTAAGCCTTTAGAAGGCTTGGTAAAGCTTGAACCTATTTGAGCTTACGTTAGAAGAGCAAAAGGCTGAGGCTAGGATGAGCTGGGGAGGGGGGACAACATAAGTGAGCGAATGTGTGTAAGCCCAGCCAAACGTAACTATTATAGTTAAAAAATGCCTACTTAAAATATAAACCTTTGAATATGCTTAAAGGCTACGCATCTAAGTTCATGTGTAATCCATAAGGCCTATTTAAAAGCCTACATGATGTCTTAAAAGTGTAGAATTCATTCTCACATGCAATATAGAAGTTTAGTAGGAAAAAGAAAAGAACATCTATAGCAACAATTGTTTGAGCAAGCAGGAATAAGAAAAATCAATCATCTTTTGACTAAAGAAATATATTTTCTAAAATCAACCAAGCACAACAAATGGCATATAAAACTATATTTTACCTCTTTTGCTTTTTTTGTAGACACTGAGACAAACTTCTCCTACTAGGATCACCATATTTCATTTAGGCATCACAAAAATGAATTTACTGCCATTATTATATTGCACCAAATGACACAAATCAAAAGAGAGAGTGAGCCAACATTGCTATCTTGAGCAATTAAAGAGAACCAAAGAAGATGTAATTTATTGATGAATGAAAAAGTTGAGCTCATGGTTAAATGATTAGATGTGAAATTAGGGTTAAGATTAAGTTAGTAATTTTATAAATAATTTAAAAATTAATTTATATTAAATTATATATAATGATGCATAATAGCACTTTAAAAAAAAAGGCTAAATAAGACAGGCCTCTAGACCTATAGGCTATGCCTTATGAAAATAGGCCTGATCTATTTATCTAAGTAAGTTTGAGTTTGAGCCTGAGTTTGACCTATTTACTAAATAAGTTATATTAGATTTAAAGTAGGTTAAGTCATAATTCTCTGATAGGGCCTAATCTATTTCCACCTCTATTGAGACTTGTGAGTTCAAGGCCCAGAGATCAATATTACAAGTGTTTTTTATACTTTTTAGGTTCAAGCCCATCAAGAATTGATCTTGTAGGCTTGGTTTGCCGTTTTCTCATCTCTAAGTGCTCGTTTGGAATAACTTATTTTTGGATAATAAGTGCTTATAAATTATGATTTACGGTATACAAGATAAATATGTGAGAGGAATTTTATCTCAGCTTACATAATAAAAATTTATTATTTAAAAATAAATCCAACCAAACACACACTAATTCATTTGCATCTTGTTCAGAGACATCATTTGTACGTTTGAAAATGTTCGAGCTATCTGACACCTCTCAACAATCTAGGGACTAGTCCCCTTTCACCTCTTTTGATTTTTCTATATCCATGTTTAGTTTTTCACTTTTTTTATTTTCATATACATCGTGTTGTGTGTTTTATTTTGTCTGAGGGCCTTCTTTTTTTAATTTGACTTCTCTTCCCCACTTTTTTGTCTGTTTCCTCTCCATTACCTATTTTTATTGTTGGATTGAAATTTATCCGATTCAGATTTAATATTTTATAAAATTATGAATAAAAATATCAAATTATTAATAAATAAATAAATTCAAACTACTAATTTTAACAACGATAATTTAAACTTACAATAGAAAAAAATTTTAAATTAAATTTATAAAATACTAAATTTGAACCGTTTAAATTTTAATCCAACAATAAAAATGAATAGTTGGATGAAAAAGGTAGAGGAGAGAAGTTAAATTAGAAACTCATTCAGTCTTTAATGTATGAGCGGGGTCTTTCGTGTTTGGCTTTGTCTTTCATTTTAATAAAGTTTGATCTTTTATAAAACAAGGAATAATAACATTGGAATAACCAATTGATGAAAAATGATGAGATGCACTTGTGGGAAATAGCTCGTAAGTTGATCGGTAATAGATGAGACAAACAAGTGCAAATTTGATTACAAAAAGGATAAAGGTATAAATTTACCAATAAACTTTTTGTAGAGGGGCATCCAGTACCATAATATTTAATTGGGTGTAAAAATATACATGAACTCATTTAAAATTTGCAAAATTACCACTTCCGTTAACTCTGTTACTTTATTTTTTAACCATTACATAGCACATGATCTTAACAAACACTTCGAAGCTACGCACATCAATTATTTTGCCTCATCTCTGTATCTTTATTAAGGATCCAAGAAACTTGACTCTGATTGCTAAACTAATCTTCTTAACGTTGTCTAATACCAGATATTCCAAAATTAGTAATTTTACTTTTGTTATTTTGAGTTACTGAAAGCGGAAAAAGTGAACTTCATTGTGGAACTCAGTGCCAAAGTATACTTCAACACATTCAATGAAGAAAAAAAACACTGATAATTAAAAGTTTATGGTATTTGGCAGAAACATTGAGCACTGGTAAATCAAAACAAAAGGACCTCTAGATTTCTAATTGATACTCGCTTACCTTCTTCACTGTCGAGAATGCTTGTGTTTGCGAAAGCAAATTGTGAGAGTAAGAGCTGTGAACTGGGAGCAATAAAGAGAAGAGTAATGTACACTGGAATTGAGTACTTGAAAATGGAATTGGAATTGAATTCCACCATCTTGGCATGTTTGGTACAACTTGAGGACCATAGAATTGGCTTCCATAAAAAAACCTAAGTTTTGCAATTCCAACCCCCATGTTTCATTTTCACCCTTTCCGGCCCGGCTCCATGCTGCCACTGCCATAAAAAAGCCTCTAGTCTTTTCAAGCTTGACACCTTCACTGCCGGCAAGCTTCTCCCCTACCACCAGCGATCTTCTCACCCATCATCGGAGCTTCTCATCTAACTTCCAATGATGTGTAACCCAGACTACCTAGCCTCCAAAGTGCAGGGGTTTTTCCGATGAGTGTTTTTCATTTTTTCAATGATGAAAGCTACCTAGGAGTATGCAGAGCCTTGCTTTAATACCAAACTAATGCAAAACACTCACATCTTATGCAGAACGGAGGAGATTTATGTAGAAACTAAGAGAAAGTAGGACGAACAGAGGAAGGGAGAGGAAGAGGCATATATGGTTTTTGGGGGGGGGGGGGACTGAGGGGGATTGAGAGAATTGAGGGAGAGAGATTGCATAGTGCTCAAAATATCATTCATTTAATACCCCGAATTTTGAGATTCGAGGTTAGAGAATAAGCCTGAGATTAGTGGATTGCTAAGCCCCGGTTTAGCAAGATCTCAAATTGTGATTAGGGGTTAATGACTACAAAAGTGGACATGGTTAGTGATTAATGAACCCTTTTAGAGAATATAAAGTGGATTGTAGTCACTTGTGTTATGAGCAACGCCAAAACCCTGTATTTGAGTTCAATTGTGGATTAACATCCAAATTGACTTAGAATAGAGGGAAGAATTGAATGGGGTATTGTGATGGAAATAGTGTCATGTTGTGGTATTTAATCATTGGAATTGATTTAAATTGAATTGGACACATTGGTTGCACAATTGGAAATGCTGTCCAGTGTGAATTTTGTCTGGGCAGTCTTCTCGTGTGGACGTTTTTAATAGGCAAATGATGTCAGAAAATTATGAAAATTTCCAGTCTTAAATATCACATCCCAAGCTTCAAAATGGATATATAATTTGTGCCATTTCATGTTGGGAACTGGGAGATATGACTGTCCAAAGTTTGAGGTCGAAAATGGACTCTGTTTTGGGGCAGTGATGAAATTTGTGTAATTCTGGAATTTTGTGGTGATTTCTGGTAATGGATTATATTTTTCCGATGAAGAGGACTTAAATACCTTTCATTTGGCTTTGGAATCACCTCATTTCAATTTTTCTAGAATTAGTTATGATTTTTCAAAGATTGGGCATCCGAAAATGCCAATTTTGGGAATTATGACATCATCAAAAGGCAAGTGGCTTGTGGAGGAAGCAGCTAGGACTCCTTCGAGATGAGATTGTGTAATCCCCATTTGAAGAATTGTAATGGGCAATTGTGCCCTGTATATCCTTAGTAAAGGTATGTACCTGAGATTGCCGGGATGATTATGTTGTGCACTCTGATATTTATATGAATGTGATTTATCTTCGCGTAGTAATTGTATTCGAAATGTGAATATGAGACCAAGTTTATAAATGATTTCGAAAGGTATTTTTGGAAAACCCCATCATGTGATGGGTTAGTAAATGTTATTTGATTATTATTGGTCTCTATTTCATTTTAATCCCGTATTTCGGATATAATTACGGAGGGGGTTACATTCATCAAGCTGTAGTTTTACGTGAGCTACCAAGAGCTATTTATAGAGCTAGAATTCTTCCTCGTGAAGGAAGCAAAAACAAAAAAAGTAATCAGCAAGTGGTTTTCTTTGTAAGAAGGAAATCAAAATAAAATTAAAATAATGTTATATAGCCCTTGTAGAAAAAGGGTTTTTTAAATAAGTTGAAATTGGCTTTTTAGATATGGTTTAGGTTCGGTCTTATATCGAAATGTTTAAAAAGTTTGTCCTTATTAAAATTGAATCTACAACTGGTCTTAAAAATTATTTTTTTAGACCGGTTGTTTAAACGATCATTCTTAAAAAGTTTCAATTATAATAAGAAATACTCACTCTTTAGACTAGATAATTTCATACTGGTCTAAAAAATGGGCATTTTTTTAAAATATACGTTTTATTTTGTTTCACAGAAACCCTGTTGGTCTATTGGATATTATTATATAAATTCTACAGATAGCCCTAGAAGTACAAATACAATCGATATAAAAAATAATTATAACTAATAACCATGAATCTAAGGCCTATATTATTAGATAATTATTGAATCTTAATTCCGGCATTTGTTTTTGCAAGGTTTACCTTTTGTGCTTATATTTTCCCCACTACCAAAGGAGTTATAATATTTTTTTATTGTTGAATTTAGTGGATGCAATTTTAGACCCGACATCTACATGCTATTGACGTCTGATTCATATTGTGAGCATCGTTAAAATTGGATGCTGCTACCCGTAGATTGGGTGCTAGTAGCACTAGTAAAACGGGTTGGCCCGTCGTGGGCTAGCTGGCGGGCGCCTATAATTTTTTTTTACGTTTTCATTCTTTTTTTTATTCTCACCCACTTTCTCTTTCACTCACTCACATCATATTTCTTTTCTTTTAGACATTTATGTCATAAAGCCAATTTCATTCTTACTTTCCTTTTTTTTTTTCATATACTCACATAATAAAAACATAAAAACACATCTCTTTTAAATTTAATAATAATAGAATAAATATGAAAATAAAAGTGTCAAATAAAAAGTATGAGGAATTAATTAAGCACATCATCAAATGAAAGGAAATAAGGATATTCAGATCTATTTTATTAAAAAAAACTAAAAAAAAAAGCAGGCAAACCCGCCAGCCCCCTTTAGCCCACCATCCCGACGGGGCGGGCTAATTCAACCCTATTCCTGGTAGGCTAGCCCGCCATTTTTTGGCGAGCTGGTGGGCCCAACCCGCTTTACCACATCTAGATGCTAGGTTACCATAATTATGCATTTTGATACTTATGCATTTTGATTCTTTTGGACCTCCAATATGAAATATGACTCTGCCCTACCCCAGTCTCAGAAGATAAAGGAGAAGATTCTTATTTATTGAACTTGAATATAAAAGAGTTAATATACAAATATGAGAATTGGATTTTATGAGTGAATTTGATATTGTGATCAAGTTTTGGATGAGATGGAAAAGAAGCTGAAGGCCGATAATAAGGAAGTAACTGACTAGGTGGAAATATTAGTGACGAGGTGAGGATTAATAACTCTAAATTGGAGGATGAAAAACATTAGCTGGATGATTATCATTTGAAAGGATAAATTTGTTAGACTGGGTGGTAATCCAATTCAACAAATTTTTCCTTGCAAGCATTGATCACCAAGCCTTCATTTTACATCGTCGAATTTAAATGTTTTAATGATCAACCCGTTACTAGTAACTCTACCTAGTCAAGTAGCTCTTTATTATTGGTCTTCACGTTGATTTCCATCTCAACAAAGACCTCATCACACGACTATATTCAACCATAAAAAATAGAATTTTCAAGTTTGTATATCAACTATTTTTAGCTTCATTAAATAAGATACTCCACCTTTGTCACCTAAAACTAAGGTAGGCTAGAGCCATATTCTACTTGAAGTCTTAAAAGAGCCAAAATGGCTGAGATTAATATACGTAGCATCCAATCTAAGGGTTTCAGTATTTGACTATAAGGATGGCTCATGATACGAATCACCTATCAATAGCTCCTACATATTAGGGTTAAAATTACAACAGAAACTCCCACCCAACACTCAATAATCACTACTACAAATTTGGGCATATATAACACTTAATACATAATGGTTATAGTGAATAAACATCATATATGTTGAGGCGGAGGTCACTTAAGAATATATAATGCTAAAAACTAACAATTAAATATGCACACCGTTATGTATTGAGAGGCGGAATCCGCAAAACACAAAAATAACAGTTGTAGTTAATAACCGTCACTTATTTAGTCAGAAATATGATGGTTCTTACAAAACAACTGTTATGTAACACTTATAAACGATTTGTCTTCCAACCTCTTATATCAGCGAAGACAAAACATAATGGTCTTCAGAACCAACCATCATCTAACACTTTATAACCCTTCATAACATCGTTGGACCTTCATAAGTCATAACTCATAACCCTTTGTAATCCTGTTAGACATTTATAAGTCATAACTCATAATTACCCTTCTTTATCTGTTAGACCTTTATAGGTCATAACTTATAATCCTTTGTAATCATGTTAGGTCTCTATTTAAACTCACCTATTCCTTGTGATTTTTACTACTTTTCTTTATCCGCTGCCGCCCCCTGCTCTATCACCACCACTTCCTCATCTACCTCCTCTGCTTCCTCTTGAAATGGAGGCTTTAATGTAGATATTGGTAGGTCTTGACCACCTCATAAGGTGTCTTGTAGTATACACCAACAAGCTAAACAGGAAGTTGAGCCATGTACATTATCACAATGATATTGAATATGATTTGCACTCAAACCCTTCATCTTCCTCCTCTAATGATAAGAATGAGGATGAGGAAAGAGATTGCCATCATCATCCTCCTCTTCCTTGTTCTCTTCCTCATCCTCATCCTTATGATCGAAAGTTAACAAAAAACAATAACTTAACATTTCACGGTTAGTAATTAAGAACCGTAAATTAATAAACATTAAGTTAATAATAAAGTTAATAAAAAAATAACTTAATAATTCACGTTTATTAATTAAAAATTGCAAAGTATTCTTGCAAACATACTTAATAGTTCTAATTTAATAAATGTTAATTAAACTTTTAAAATCTTTTTTCTTCCCCATGCAGACTATAGGTGCCTCCTTGTTATCCGATGATCATTAGGACAACACAGGTACCCTTTCATTACGCCTTCAAATGCATGCAATGATGTTTTTTCATGTCCCTTCCAAATGTCTATTACAGTATTTAAACTCCACATTTTCATTCATTTTTCTTACATTTTCTTCATCATCCTACTCTTTGTTCTCTAACTCAATCGCCAAGATAAAATGCTGTGTGAAAGACATGCTAGAAAACTCTCAGTGTTATCCTCCATTGGCTCCTCCTCCTCAACCTCTACCTCTTACTTCTCCTCCCCTAACATTCGCCTCCATCTCCTCCAACACTACCTCTATCTCCGCCATCGCCACCTTTATCACCTCTTCTATCACCTCCATATCCTTTGCTTTGTCATCTGGAGGTAATGTTGCTGCATGTACAACAAACTAACCATGCCATAAGCAGGCTTTCTGGATACCTCTTCAATATGAACAAGAAGGCCAACCTCATACTTGATGACTATAGGATTGACAATGATCCTGATCAATCCTCTGGTGACGAGTAGCCTGGTGATCTCATTAATTCATCAGGATACTCACCACTATTACTTTTTTTGTTTAATCATTTTTTCTTCATAAATAGGAGTATTTTGTAAAGAAAAGAAAGAATATATCCAACTATTCTTTTAGACATGAAATAAATAAATAGTGGTTCTATTAAAAGAATGATCACCATTTATAAAATATAATGATATGTAAATCTAAAGGACACGGCGGCTCGATAATCCATGAAACCCTCACTATATAAACGTTCAAAAATTGAACTCCACTTCCATTTCAATGTCCCATAGCCAACTGTAAGCTTTTGTTCCTCTTCACCAAAATTATGGACAAATGCAAGTGAACTGCTACTTTATCATCCGGGAACAAACTAAAAGATGAACTCCCTTCACCAACAAGCATCGAAGGGCTCATCCACATGACCTTCAAGCTCTATCATATGGTCCAGGTTTTCCTGTGATAGCAAGGATGCATAGATCAATGCTTGAAGGAACTTACCACTCTCGTTCGCTCTTTAAACAAGAAGGTGGACAAGTTACTAGAGAAAGAAGAATCTAATGATGCATCATATTCTTAAAACATCTCTATAACGTTTTATTTTTAGTTTGTCTATAAACTTTTTCTTTTTGTTTTTTTTATTTTTTTTGTAAAATGGTGGTTGCATAATCAACCTCCAAATTTTTTTAAAAAAAGTGAAATATATAATGGTTATTAAGTAAACCCATCACTTATTAGAATACTGTATAAAAAAAAGAAATATATAATGGTTATTAACAAAGAACTATGAAAATGTAAACAAATAAATATCAATTCTTATAGATGAACTGTGATATAAAGTCTTAGGTATGATAACAAAAAAAAAACTGTCATTCCTCTTCTATTTAAATGTCTAAAACATAATACACTGGACACTTAGTTTGTTCAAACAAAACCCACCAACCTCTTAACTCTATGACTCTTGTTGGCTTTTCTAGCCGTCATGAGTCATTTTTAGTTGAATCCCACCATAAAAAGCCTTTGTCCAACTTCTTAGCAACAGTCACGCTAGTGAATCCACTTGACCCTTGTCTCAACGACTATCGCTTGAGTTTTTTTGGTTCACGAGCCCTAGCTAGGTATTATTATGATTGCCCCCATCCATTTTGCATTATCTTTCTTGCATTCACTTATAAGGGTTTCTGTAATATCCTGAATTGTAATTAAGGGCTAATGACTTCAAAGGTGATGTAATTATTAATGAATAAACACTTTTGAGGAATATGATGTGTATTGTGATATAAATATGTTTGAAGATGGGTTAATAAACGTTGTGATAATCAGGGGCAAAATGATAAATTTACCGACCAATTGGTTAGTTACCGAATAGGAGACTCATTGGTAACTTAAAGATTAATGGCTAGAATTAACTCTTGAATGATCAATGGGGTAGAATCTGTTAGATATGATTAGTTTTGATTATGTCAAATATAGATGTCAAATATTAAGAGTAAAACGTTTGCATAATATATCAATCTTCTACATTGACTAACTACTATATTTAATGTTGCATAACTTGTAGATTAGCCAAGCAAAGAAAGAAGAAGATTAAAGGTAATCAAAAAAATAAAAGAAGATATCTTGATTGGGTTATGGAGAATTATAATCAAGAGGAAAATCAAGAAGAAAGATATTGAAGAAAGAAGAAATTGCAAGATCTAAGACAATATCAAGATTCAAACTCTTAGAAGTGATTATGGAGGTTTCTATGATGATACTAGAGGCTTCCATGATCAAATGATGGTTGGAATGGGTTAATACAAAGCTAAGATGACTTATATATGAGTTATGGCAATTCTAGAGAAGTTGCACTCGACTGTAAGCTCATCACTCGAGTGCTAGAGGTGTTACACTTAAGTGCAAGATGAACACATTCGAGTGTCGGGGTTACTCTGTTTAGCTCTATTTTTCGTTCCATCTAACAGAGTTCTGGTATTTTGGCCATATCTCTCAAACCAAATGTCGGATTGACCTGAAACTGGTGGCATATGAAAGAAAACTCACAACATGAAAAATGTACATCAAGATCACATTGAAAGAAGCTCAGATAAAGGGGATATGATCTATGGAAGTTGACACTAAAATCACTGTCACTTTTCAAGATAGATTCGGTATTTTGGACATAACTCACAAACGACACATCGGATTGAGACAAAACCAGTGCCATATGAAACTAAAATCAAAGAGATTTCTATGGATAGATAATTTGCCTAATTTGAAGTTATATTCTAGGATATATGCCTTGTGGAAGTTGACGCTTGTGCAGCCTAGTGCTACAGATACTCTTTCGATCATAACTTTTAGAATTCAAGGAGTTTGGAGCTGATTCTTTTTGTATTGAAATGCATATGACAATATGCTTGAGTAAAGTGAAGGTTTAGACTCGAGGCCGACAAAGTGTTAACATGAAAGTGTTAACATGAAAGTGTTAACCCGAGAAGAAATATGACCAAAGAAACGTGAAGAGCACTTGAGCATGACTAGTAACATTGAGTGAGGAGAAGGATTGCACCCGAGTTTTGCAAGTGAGGAGTAATAAGTGTTTGCCCGAGAGTGAGCTGAAGCTTGAAAGCATGAAGTACGCTCAAGTGAGACCTATTGCACTCTAGTGACAAAGCAAAACTCACGAAAGTGCAGACTAGAAATGAAATAGAGCCTCATAACGATCAACTCAAGTATGGTTAAATGTTATTGAATCATTGTGTTCTCACTTGTTATTGTTCCTAAACATTAACTAACATATATTTCAAGTGTAAAACAGGAAGATGATTGCTCGGATTACAGTTTCAAATGAGAGAGTCAATTGTGGCGGGTGGCATCATTACACACTGAATATCGGCTACCCACCATGACAAAAGATTGACCCACCATGAACGAATGTCTAAAACACCAACGCTTCACAACGTGATGTACATCTTATAATGAAACATCCCACTCTTCAACGAGATGCTCTGCTCTGCAATGGATAGCGGCTCATTTTTCAAATGTGCTCAACGGTCAAAATGAAGTAATGAGACTTTAATAGATGAATGCTCACAACGATCATCGTATTCATCAACTATAAATAAGAGAGCATTCATGTTAGATCCCATGTTTTGATGATAACAAAAGAATGGTTTGAAAAGGAAATGTTTAATAATCAAGCTTGAACTAGAAATGACAGGAATAAGCTTTACTTGAGGTAAGCATGGAAGTAATGAAGAGAGGCCAAGAGATAAAGCTCAGAATCTTGATCAGAAGCAAGTTTCTAAAGGCATTACTCGAGGCGGTACTCGAGTAATGAGACAAAACTTGAAGTAATCGAAGACAACTTCCAGTAACCAGGCAACGTTACTCGAGGAGCTACTCGAGTAACAGTGTAAAAGTTTTCAGGATGCCATTGATACTCGAGGAGCTACTCGAGTAACCCTGTTTCTAAAAATGTGCAGCTCTCGGCATTTAGTACTACTGCAACATTACTCGAGGCGGTACTCGAGTAATCATGTGGAAAACTTCCAGTTGCCTTCAGGTTACCAACGATACTCGAGGCGCTACTCGAGTAACTCTGTTTCTGAAAAGATGAAGCTCTCAGCACTTTGTACCACTGCAACATTACTCGAGTAGCTACTCGAGTAACGCATAAAGGTAAGTGAAAAACTTCAAGGTGGTACCCGATTAACTTGATATCTCTTTATTTCATGTTCCTCGAGTTCTTACTCCAGTATGCATATATATATTTAAGTGGATTCCTCGAGTAACTACCCGAGTATGCAAAATGTTTTCAAGATAAACTTCAAGTCAGTACCCGGGTAAGTCATTGACAAAAAGCACAGTTACTCGAGGTGGTACCCGAGTAACCTATGGAACAATGAGTGCATTACTCGAGTACGTACTCGAGTAATGAGGTAAGTGCTCTCGGCATTGCAATCCTGCAACATTACCCGAGTAGAGCATCGAGTAACCAAAAGCTTATCTCACGTTTTACTCGAGTTGGTACCCGAGTAAGTCACAAAGTTGTGAGTGCATTACTCGAGTAGGTACCCGAGTAAACATGTATTTCCAAAGGTTTGAAAATTGGTTATTCCAGGCACTACCCGAGTAATCTTATGTTTATTCATTAAACTGCAATTGATCAAAGATTTTTCGAGGTTACTCGAGTAGGTACTCGAGTAACATTCAAGCAATACTCGAGGAGGTACTCGAGTAAGCTTACCCAGAAATTCTGAAATCATTCAAACGTTCATAGATTTGTTTCCTATATGATTAACCTTTCATTGTATTAGTATTCTTAGTCTATTTACAGATAAACAATGAAGAAAACACTTCAAAGAGATTGAAGTCAAAAGAAACGTTCAAATGCCAACCACCGCCAACGGATATTTTTCAAAAACTTGAAAAGTCAATAGTGGCTGCGCACTCTCCAACGGACGAAAGAAAATGTTCCAACGGTCATCACCAACATATCTATATATATGGGAACATCCAAACAGAGGAAAAACAACAAGCATACACACAAACGTATTATCAAGTTTATTGCTCTGTTTTCACATTGGAATTGTATTTCTATGCTTCAGTGATCCTTATTCACTCTGTAAGAGAGATATTTCATTCAAACTCAATATTTGTTATTGAGATAACTTAAGGTTGTGGAACCTTGAGTTGGGATTGAATTGCAACTTGTAAGGGGGAGCGAGTGTCCAGGTATAGGAACTTGCTTGTACTGAGGTGCCAAGAACCCACTGAATCTTGGAAGTTATAGTGAAACTCTCAGAGAAGATCTGAGGACTGGACGTAGGTCAAAGTGGTTGTGACCGAACCAGTATAACTCACGGTGCACACTTCGGTGATATTTCTCCTTACTCATTACTGTTTTCAATTCATCTACTAAAGTTTTATATTTCCGACGAAATTTTAGTATCACCCAATTCACCCCCCCTCTTGGGTGAAACGCTTGTTCTAACAATTCAAAGTCGACGGGTAGCAGCAAATAGAGTGACAACACCAACATGTGAAAATAATGAGTCATCCACTCCGACCCAACCAATCTCTGTTCTTATCTATTTTCTATATCATGTATATTTGAGAGAGAGTTACTTGTATTGTACTTTAGTGATCATTTTATCTACTTTGCGAGAGAGTCTGTAAACATCTTCATCTATATTTCTGATTTGATCTCAAGGTAGAGGGACCTTGAGTGGCTTGATTTTCTTACGGGGAAAGTTATTGAGAGAATCACTGGTAAGACTTTCTGCTCATAAGACTTATAAGGTACAAGCAGTAGAGAACGTTGCTGCTTGTAAAACTTACAGGGGTGTAAACAAGAGAGAACGTTGCTGCTCGTAAGACTTGAATAGGTAAGCAGGAGGGAGAGGTCTTAAGGATTGCTCTGCTCGTAAGACTTTCCGTAAAGGGGAGTATCTCAGTGAGGGATTTGTAAAAGGCTTCACAAGTGTCCAGCTAAACTTGTTGTTTCTAAAGGCTTTTCTTGTGCCCAGATTAAACAAGAAGATAGTGGATTTAAAAATCTCAGGAGGAGCCTGGGGACTGGACGTGGGCCATCACAGATTGGACCGAATCAGGATAAATCACAGTTTGCATATTCTCTTCCCTAAGCTCTTATATTTCCAGTATATATTATCTAACTGATTTATGATTCATTAGTTTCATACTTACTGTTTCCATTAAGATACGAAAAGTTTTCCAAAGTTCTTAAGTTTTTATCTTACACCCAATTCACCCCCCTCTTGGGTGTCAGCCGGTTCTAACAGAATCAAGTGTGTATGTGAGTCTATGGAAGGAGGAATAAGATTGTGACAAGTGGCAAAAGAAGGACCCTTGGATCAAGTCAAATTTTCAAAGCACTCCCCTCTCCCCCTCCAAAGTCGGTTATGTGGCATGGGTGTAATAACCCAAAAATGGGATTAAGGGCTAATGACTCCAAAAGTGATGTAATTGTTGTAAATGAACACTTTTGAAGTATATGATGTGGATTTTGATCCGAATGTGTTGTAATCAGTGCCTAAACCCTATAGTTAAGCTTAATTGTGGGATAAAGCTTAAAATGAAGGATCAAGATTTACCAATGGGAAAACAAATTAATACCCTTCCTCATATTGTTAAAAACGTCCAAAAAGGGTAAAGGAGAAGGAAAGAGGAATTTGGTCAAAATTTCAACTCTTTTACAAGGGAACTTTGGTCATATGGGTCACATATGCCTTAAAGCAAGTAGTCAACATTCTTTTTGTGTTTCAAAGTGCAACATTTCGGTGGAGACAAAGGAAAGGGAAGAGGAATTAAATTAAAACAAGTTGAGTCATTGACCAAGATGAAAAGTAAAGAAAAAGAAGAAGAAAAGTCAAATATGATTATTTTGCTTTCATCTCTCCTCTCTCTTTCCATGTAAGTCGGCCAAGTGACTTAGCTCACCCTAAAATAAGATTTTCATCATCATTTTCCAGTAGCTCACTTCATCTCTCCTTTCCACCATTGACGTCCAAGTTAAGCAAGAAAGAGGGAGAAGAAAACCTAAGGTTAGTGCCTTAAATGACCATGAATGCCTAATTCATCTTCACTAATATTATTCATGAGGTTGAGGGCTATATTCCTATGGTTTCAGAATTTTGATTGGTGAAGTTTGAGAACTTGTGGAAATTTGGAAGTTGAAGAATTGGCTTTAGGAAGAAGAAGAGGTAAGAATTAGAAGCATTTTTGTATAGTTGTTGTAATCATTGATTGAGTATTGGGAATTTATGAATTTGCTCTGATTTTGGTGCAATTTTTGAATGGTATGAATTGGCTTATGTGTTGTGTAGAATTTGGTCATTTTGATGATTCCAATGGTTTTCTTGAGCAAAATTATGTGAGAATGGTGTTTGGGTTGAAATGGGAATCATTTGGGATCAAATGTGAAAATCTGGAAAATCTGTCCAATGTAAGTCTGTTCTGGATTGTCAGATGGTGTGGACGTTTTGACTGGGCAAATGATGTTGAAAAATTATGAAACTTTTCAGTCTTAAAGTTCACATCTTAAGCTTCAAAATGGACATAAATTTTGTGTCATCTTTCTTTGTGAGCTGGGAGTTTGAACTGTCCAAAGTTTGGCATCAAAATTGGACCCTGTTTTGGCACAATGTTAGGGTTTTGGTAAATCTGGACTTATGTGGTGATTCTAGATAATTTTACATATTTTTCCCATAAAGGGGACTTGAATATATTTCAATGGGATTTGTAATCACCTTATTTCAAGTTTTTTAGAGCGAGTTATGAATTTTTGAAGTTTCCTTGGCTGCAGCCAAAATGTTTCTGTGACGTTTTTAGCCATTTTTGGCTGCAGCCAGAACCCAATTTTCAGTACTTTGTGAGTTTGCAAAGCAATTTCCAACCTAGTACTCTCCAATCCTTTTAGGTTCTCTTTGAGCTTGTTATAACCATTTAGGGGACTTATATGGAACCTATTCTAAGTGTTTGGAAGTAGGAATTGGGGGTAGGAAATTAATCCACCATTCTTGATTTTGTTTATAGGCTTTGATATTTGCCGCCCTGTTGAGCCAATTGCACCGAAGGATGTCAGGAAAGGACAAGGTAGTGACCCTCTCTCTTATACTATGTGTAATGCTCTGTATGTGTGTGTTATCACTGTTATGTGATGAATCTTTGATGCTGCTGCGGTTACAGCTGGTGATAGCTGTCGTTTACAGCGCAAGCTGTCGTTTACAGCACAAGCTGTCGTTTACAGCGTAAGCTGTCGTTATTGTGATTACAGCATAGGCTGTCGTGATGTTGATTACAGCAAGAGCTGTCATATTGTGTATACAGCCGTGAGTGCTGTCGTTTGTGGTGAAAACCATGTATCTTTGAGATTGTTGCTGCTGTTGCTGTTTGTGATTTATGTACATGCTTTGTGTTTATGCATTGTGTGAGTGGTTTGTTACTACGTAGATTCTCTCGACTCTCATTCTTTCATATGACTAACATTTCAAACAGGGCATGTGGCTCAAAGGAGAAGCGGCCAACTCGGAGCAATTAGGACCGTTGGGGTATATAGTTGAATTGGAAATGTTGGTTATGTATTTTGAACTCGGGATTACTGTATATTTTGAATCAGGAACACTACATTCGATTTTGGTTGTGTAATCCCCTAATGTATACTTATAAACCTTCAGGTTTTTATGTATAGAACCTGGGAGTTGCCGGGGATGCGGTTATACACTCTGATATGATTGAATGTATATTAACTGCACAGGTAATTATATTCGAATATTGAAATAGAGACCAGGATGGGAAAAAGAGTTTTGAAAGTTTTGTTAAAATTTTACTGTGAGACAGAAAGTTTAAAACGAGGTTAAAGCATCCAATGGTCTCTAATCCGATTTAAATATGTGTTATCGAATTATAATTACATGTTTAAAGTCAGGGGGTTACAATGGGGGCATGAAAATCTGCAACTTCATCATTCTCTCATCTCTCTCGTCTCATCTCCATTTTCGTTGCACAAGGGGAGGAAAGAGAAAGTGGAAAGGTGCTTACTAAATGCTCTCTCATGCTCAAATGTTCTTCATTAATTTTTTTCATAGTGTTGAGGGCTTCATGGCCATGGTTTCAGATTCTTGAAAGGTGATATTTGAGTATTTGAAGAAATTGGAAGGTTGAGAAAACAAAGAATCAACCTTAGGAAGAGAAAGAAGTAAGGGTTAGTAACATATTGATCTAAATTGTGAAACCATTGAATGAGTTTTGGAAATTCTGGAATTTTGCCCTGATTTTGGTCTAATTTTGAAATGAATGAATTAGCTAGTGCCTTGTGGTGAAATAGGTGTCAAATGGTGTCTTGATATTAATGGATTTAGTTTGGAGTTGGTTTAGGAGGTTTGATAATTTAGAGGATTGTGTTGCATTTTGATTAAAAACAGAGTATGTGTTGGTTGAATGGGAATTAGGTTGTTTTGAGGTTACCAATATGTTCCTTATGACATATTAGATGGGAATGAGTTTTGGTAAAGGTTTTAGAACCATTGGAAGCAAATTATTACAAGTATGGAAAGTTATATCAGTTGTTGCGTTTTGGCTTCTGATAAGCTTCAGTCGAGTGAGGTAGGGTCTCACTCGAGTGCAGCATGATATGTCCCTCTCTCTTTTCAGCGTATTAGTAGTGTTCTCAAACAGAAACCAAGAGTGCACTTCTTCGCTTGCGAGTGATAAGGGTTTCCATTTGAGTGCGTAGGGTATCACTCGAGTGCATGTGCATGTAGCACTATGGATGTGCGTCTCGGGTTCACACTCGCAGGAAAATTGTCAAGAGTGGCGTGGGCACTCATGGGTGTTGGGTGGTCACTCGAGTACTAGGGCTAGTGCTCGAGTGCACTCTTCACTTTGGGGTTTAGTTGCTCTCGGGTTGTTACTTCCTGCACTTCACTCGATAGGACTCGGGTGACTATGTGTCATCACTCGAGTGCCCAGAAGAGTGCTCGAGTGAACTGGCCACTCCAGGGTATGTCTATGCTCTCGAGTGCACACTTTCGGTGTCTCACTTTGTGGGACTCGAGTGCAAGTGGGGGTATCACTCGAGTGAGGCCTTCTCCACTCGAGTGATTCAGCCAAAAAATTGGTGTTTTCTTCTAAAAGGAGGATCTTTGGGGCAACTCTTCCAACCCTTTAGGCATAAGTTTAGGCTTTTAGTAGCCACCTAAAAAGTTTAAATGATAACCAACTTTAAGTGTTATAGAAGAAAGAGCTTGGAATAAGAGATTAATCCGCTGTTCTTAACTTTGGTTTATAGGGTTCGACATTTGCCCTGGTCGTGAACGAATTGTACCGGAGCACGTCAGGAAAGAACAAGGTAGTGACTTTTTCTCTTATATTGTGTGTAAAACATTGTATGTATGTTGTCATGTATTGAGATGCTTTGAGATGTTGCTGCCATTACAGCTTAAGCTGTCTCATTGAGCATAGTGATTATAGCGTCAGCTGTCGCATTGAGCATAGAGATTACAGTGAAAGCTGTCGCATTGTGTATATAGCCGTGAGTGCTGTTGTATGTGGCATGAGCCATGTATCATTGAATTGAACTATTCATGATCTTACATGCTATGTGTTTATATACTATATGAGTGATTTGTTACTACCGGGATTCTCTTAAATCTCATTCTTTCCATTCACTAACCTTCAGACAGGGCAAGTGGCTCCAAGGAGAGGCGAATGACCAGGAGTGGTTAGGACCTTATATAGATATTTAGTTTTGGATTGTTGGTTATCTACTATGGATTTGGGATTACTGTATATTATTTTTGGGATGTAAATAATATTTTGGAAATAGTTATGTAATCTGTAACCCCCTTCCCACCTTAGGCCGAGATTAAGTTCTTAAACTCATAATTAAGTTGTAATTAGAGACCATAATCAAACTGGGACTTAATAAGATACTCTTTTGCCCGAAAATCGGATTTGCAAAAACATTTTTCAAAACTTATTCACAATAGTCTCAAGTTCTCAATACAAAATAATACTGGCCTGAACAGGTGGATTCCATTTACAAATATCAGAGTGCACATAAATTCCCGACTCACTCAGGTTCCATTCATTAGATAAGGGATTTACAAAGGCACAAAGCCACAATTCAATACCCTTAACTTGGGGATTACACAAAATCTATATATACAATTCCAAAATCTACAATGATAACCATTCATTCCAAAATACACTCCTAAACAGGAGCTCTAACTACTCTTCGTCGCCCGCTTGCCTCTCGATCCTTCGGCCCTGTCTAAAAGGTTTAATTTTTGGGAGAGTGAGATTCTAAAGAATCCCCGTAGTAACAAGTCAATCATATAATGTACAACAATAATGCATGTAATCAAATCATCATCCACACAAGCATCTACAACGGCAGTTGCAGCGGCAATGGTTAGTATGACACATGTCATCCCTGACGATTGCTCGCGCTGAATTGCTCACGCTGTATTGCATCACAACAGTCAACACAGTATAATTCACCACAGCTGGGATCCATATAAAGCATATCATATTCGCAAGCCACATAGGCAAGATACACACACACAGCCCACGGCTGGTTTTCACATACGCCGCCCCCACGGGTCGGATTCACAAAGATCCATGTCGATTACGATGGCAGTCCAACGGCCGACTAGAGATGACCACTGTCACTCCCTATACGGCTCACGCTGACCTGCTCGCGCCGTAATGGACCATGGCACACATTTCACAAGTTCAATGATAAGATATGCATACCAAAACATCATACAAGATATGAGAGAAAAGTCACTACCTGAGTTCTTCCGGGCGTGTCCTAGCGCCGGTCTCTCCCGAGGAAGGCAAATATCAAATCCTATTTTCACAATTAGGGACGAAGAGTTATTCTCTATTCCAAGACTTAATTCACTTTATAATGCTTAATTGGTTATCATTATTGCTCTTTTAGAGTCACTAAATACTCCTAACAAAACTCCTAAAGAGTTGGAAGAACTATCCCAAAGATCCCTTTTTGGAAGCACAAAAACTCATTTTTCACTGCTTCACCTCGAGTGAAAATGGTCTCACTCGAGCACAAGTACGGACATCACCTCAAGCACAAAATCCTCACTCGAGCACAGGTACGGAAATCACCTCAAGCACAAGGAAGTGAAGACAGAAAGCACATGCCCGAGAGCACAAGAATTTTCACAGAAAAGGCTCACTCGAGCACAAAATCCTCACCTCAAGCACAAGTACGGAAATCACCTCAAGCACAAGGAAGTGAAGACAGAAAGCACATGCCCGAGAGCACAAGAATTCTCACAGAAAAGGATCACTCGAGCACAAAATCCTCACCTCAAGCACAAGTACGGAAATCACCTCAAGCACAAAATTCTCACTCGAGCACAGGTACGGAAATCACCTCAAGCACAAGAAAGTGAAGACAGAAAGCACATGCCCGAGAGCACAAGAACTTTCTCAGAAAAGGCTCACTCGGGCACAAAATCCTCACCTCAAGCACAAGTACGGAAATCACCTCAAGCACAAGGAAGTGAAGACAGAAAGCACATGCCCGAGAGCACAAGAATTCTCACAGAAAAGGATCACTCGAGCACAAAATCCTCACCTCAAGCACAAGTATGTAAATCACCTCAAGCACAAAATTCTCACTTGAGTGATGTTCTTCCCTCACTCGAGCACACTCACTCTCACCTCAAGCATGATTATCAGAAACCAGAAAACGCAGAAGGTATGACAACATTTCCAGAAATTTTTCCAAGTGATCCAAATGAACCCAAATACCAACCCAAAGCTACTCCCACACAAAAACACCCAAGGAATTCAATGGAATCATTAAAACGATCAAAATCCAACTCCATTATCATGTTTTGGGTTGAATCAACACAAATCATCAATTTTCCCAAAATTACTAAACTTAACATTTCAACCTTCAATCAATCTATCTATCATAAACTCATTCCAAAACACCATTCTCATGCCATAAACATACCAAATGAACAGTGGCACTCATTTTCATGATTAGGCCAAAATTCCCAGAATTTATAAACTATTCCAAATGGCATGAAACTTAGATAGATAGGTTAGTTTCACTTACCTTATCAACTTCTCCAAAGAGAGTTCTTGATCCACCACTTTCCAAATTTTCGTGTAGCACAAATCAACACCAAATGGCTACATTATACACACCAAAATGAAGCTATTACTCAAGGATCAACATTTATAAATGGTGTTTGAGCAATGGAGATCATTTACTTACCCAAAGATCAAGCTTTTCCCTTCTTCCTTGCCTTCAACAATGGAGAGAGAGAGAAAAGAGAGAGAGCACGAGAGAGAGAAAGAAATGGAGAGGAGGAGCAAAAAGTGGTCCTTTGTCCTCATGTGCTCATATCCAACCACCCCCATATTGCCACTTGTCAACATCTCATGCATTCCCATAATGAGCTCACCACATCACAACACATAGGATTCCGACCCACGGTCAAGGAATCACAACCCTTGATCTTAAATACCACTCACATGCACCAATATATCCAATTTCCACTAATTATGACATTAATTAAAATAGCCATAAATTACATAATAATTCCAATAAATTCATAATTATCATTAATAATCATGATTATCCCTTAATCAAAATTTGGGATATTACATAATCCCCTACATGGGAAATTGGAACCCTTAGTAAATATATATAAACCCAGGGGTTGCCGGGATTTTTGTTGTACACTCTGATATGCATAAATGCGATATAACTGCACAGGTGATTATATTAGAAATATGAACTTGAGACCAGGATAGGGAAGAATTTGTGAAAACCCTTCCGAAAGGAAGGGATTAAAATAAGTTTTACTATCCATTGGTCTCTAATATATTTTAATTACGTATTTTCAAATCATAATTACGGTTATCAAGGTAGGGGGTTACAGTTTCTCTCTTGTTTCTTGTAGTGGTCAACCTGGCCAATTGGGTTGCCTTTATGTGTCACGACACGATAAAGTATCTAAGGTGCCCTTAAATTACTTTTGTAAAATTGTGTTTTTTAGAAAACCTAGTATTGCTTTGTTCGAATGTTCTTTAAATTGCTTTTGTGAAGTTATGTTTTTTTGGAAAATCTAGCATAAACACATTATTTTGTCCGGGCCCCACTCAAAAAATAATAAAAAAAGAAAAATTCCTCCTTAATCCCGGCACCTCTAAATTAATAAGCAAATGCCCTTATATCGATCTTATTGTAATTGAAATTTGAAAAATGATCATCATTAATGGTGATTGTCTTGAAATTGAGGTTTGTAATAAATGACAAAAAAATTTAAAATAATTCATCTCATTGATGTTGATTGATATCCGGATTAGGAAATTTAGTGTGGAGTCATCTTGGAGGAGAAAAAATAGAAATTAAGAAATACAAAATACCTGTCATTTATTTTGATAGGGTTAAATTAGGAAATTACTTGTGGGAAAAATATAAAAAAAATAAAAAGAAGAGAATACAAAAAAATATCTCTCTCATTTATGTTAATAGGTTTAAATTATGAAATTGCTTGTGGAATAATATAAAAAATTCAAAAAATCTCTCTCAATTACAGTGATTAGGTTTAAATGTAGGAAAGTTCATTAAACAAAAAATATGAAAAAATTAAAAAATAAAAGAAATATCTCTTATTTATGGCCATTAGTTTTCAAGTTTGGAAATGTTATGAAGCAGAAAATATAAAAAAGGGAAAATCCCTCAAAAAGAACTTTTAAATTAATAAAAGACGCAAAGGTGTTCCGAAATTCCATATCCCAGATCAGTGCAAGTGTCTGAACTGGAATATTAGAATTTGAGACAAAATGACGTGCGTGACCCTGGAAGTTTTGAAATTGAAAAGCGTTGAGGGAGGCGTGATAATAGCGCTAAAACGCATTCAGGACCATTCATCTTCTCTGTCGTCATCGGTGCCGTTGGTCAACCCTGAATCCGTGGCCTTGGATTGCTATAGTCCACAACATTTAATATTTTGTGTTTCTCTGAACTAAATCCTGTTGTCAAAAAATGAGAAGTACCAAAAGTTAAACAATATCAATAACTCCGATGCCATGAGTTGAGATAAACTAGAAAGAAAACATAGTGAAATCTTGAGCACTCGTCATCTTCTTCTTGGTTGCCAACAACTCCGATGTCATCACCCCCAACAACTCGCCATCTTCTTCCTTTATAGGATCCTATGTATATGAGCTAAAAAACAGGGATAAACAGAGAAGAGATTGTTAGAAACACTCAAGTGATCATAAGAAGTAATGAATAAGTTTGGAAAATCACTCGAATTGTCTGAGTCTTGACCTAATCACTTCCTGGGAAAATTTAGTAATGATCGCAACTACCGACCATCACCGCCAACGACTCGTCATCTTCTTCACAGTTATCATCGACATCTGCTTCATCATTGACATGATTCCCAACTCGACATTAGGCTTTACCAACACATTCTTACATTTTCACGACATCCCGTTATACTTTCACAACTCGAGTTCATATCATCACTGGAGGGTAACCGGCGAGTGATTAGCTTATAAGATGCAGAACTCGAGTTGTCCATTGATAACTCGAGTTGACCAACACATTTTTACATTTTCATGTTCCTCTTCTCAACTAATTAATTGTTTCATGAATATGCATGTTGATTATTCTAACATTTGCATGGATTTGATTCAGCTCTATTTATTATAATTTTTTTATTGTTGGAGCTAAACATCATGTGCGATTTTTGGAGTGTATCACACGTATACCAATTGGATTACACGTGGTTGTTTCTCAAAAAATGTATTTTGACCCTTTTCAATAAATAAAAATAAAATGAAAAAATTCTCTGTATTTTGACCCTTTTTATGCCATGTGAGCTTTTTGGAACTTCCGTAAGCATAAAAATGATTTTTCTTTTGTGTGAGGTTATTGGAACCTCTGCAGGAGTTTAATCCAAAATATTTTTCAAATAAGAAAAATAAAGAAATTGCTTTTTTAAGAAACAAAAAACTTAATCCAACAAAAAATATTTTTCTCTAATAAATTAAATAAATATTTTCCTAAAAAATACCAACAAAATGACACACATTTTTATCTTCGAATTATGAGGGCTTTGATTTCTCTAAAGGGCATGTAGGCCCTAGGCCATATTCCTAGATTAGGTCCAACTTTATAAATAAATATATTTCTTCACTTGTTTTTCTTTCGTAAATAAACAATCTTTTTTCTAAGTTTCATTTTATTTTTGTAACCCCCTCACAACCATAGGCCGAGATTAGTTCATAAAAATATGTGATTAAGTAGAATTAGAGACCATAAAGAGATTTGGGATTTATAAACAAAATCAAACTTCTCAAAATCAAGGTTTATAAAAAAATTTTCCAAACCCTATTCACAATGGTCTCATATTCACAATACAATTACACAAATGGCCTGTACAATTCGAT
The DNA here is from genome assembly GCA_963855925.1 of Inga laurina. Taxonomy (NCBI): domain Eukaryota; kingdom Viridiplantae; phylum Streptophyta; class Magnoliopsida; order Fabales; family Fabaceae; genus Inga; species Inga laurina. The sequence continues at coordinate 51,526,735 of OY979708.1, forward strand.
TTCGGGTTCCATTTAATAAATAAGGGTTCTACAAGGCATAATGCCCATAATTCATTTCCCTTATCTAGGGGATTACACAAACTATACCCCAAATCCAATATATACAATGGTTTCCTAACAAATCATCTAAGATACAATATGATAACCAAAACCAAAATAGACTTCTAGCTCGGAGCTTCAACAGCCTTTCGTCACTTGCTTTTCCTTTTATCCTTCGACCCTGTTTAAAAATTGTTTTGGGAGAGTGAAATTCTAAGAAATCCCCGTAGTGTCAAATCACTCATAGTATGCACAAAAATAAGGCATCGAAGCAAATCATAACCCACATATAGAAACTACAACGGCAAAGGCAGGTATGATGTATGTTACCCTTACGCTTGCTCACATTGTATTACACCGCAACAGTTCACACAATATATTTCATCACAGTTGGGATTCATATAACGCATTTCATACGCAAGCCTTACAGGCAAGATATATAACACACAGCCCACGGTTGGATTCACAACACGCCGCCCCACAGGTCGGATTCACAAAGATCAATGTCGATTACAATGGCGATTCAACGGCCGAGCTAGAGATGACCAGTATCAATTCCTAAACGGCTCACGCTGAAGTGCTCACACTGTAATGGACTATGGCACATTTTCCAATCACATTTCACAAAACCATGATCAGTCATGCATACCAAAACATCATACACAACATGAGAGAAGAGTCATTACCTTGGTCCTTTTGGGCATATTCTGGCACCGGTCTCTCTCGAGTAGGGCAAATGTCAAATCCTAGAATCATTATTAAGGACGAAGAGTTATACTCTATTCCAAGACTTAATTCACTTCATAACACTTAAATTTGGTTATCATAATTGTCCCTTAAGAGGCTATAAATGCCTCTAATAAAAACCCTAAACGGTTGGTAAACAACTATATCAAAAACCATCTTCAAAAGTCCATAATGTCATTTTTTAGGGTTGGCCTTGGCCCAAGAATCCACTGGCAGTGGCCAAAAATAGGTCCGAAGCATTTGGGTTGCAGCCTAGAATCCGCTGACCGCGGCCAAGAAAAATTCTGTTTCTTGGCTAAACTTCCAAAAATCATAAATAATTATGAAAAAATTGAAATGAGGTGATTCCAAAGCCAAATGAAAGGTATTTAAGTCCTATTTATAGGAAAATATAGGCCATTACTAGAAATCACCACAAAATTATAGAATTATACAAAACTCAACACTGCTCCAAAACAGAGTCCAATTTTAGTCCCAAACTTTGACAAAGCATAACTTTCAGTTCACAAAATGAAATGACATGAATTATATGTCCATTTTTAAGCTTGTGATGTGAAATTTAAGACTGGAAAGTTTCAGAATTTTCCAACACCATTTGGTCATTTAAAACTTTCGTGCAAACTGACTACCCAGAATAGAGTTCACACTTGACAGATTTTCAATTTTCTACCAAAGTGTCAATGACTCCAAAATCAATAACCAAACCTATTCCCATACAATTTCTCACAAGGAACACAATGGCAACCTCAAAATGACCAAAATCACAGCCCATTGACATGCCCTGTTTTTGCCCAAGACACAAAACCAATACAAAGTTGCCAAACTTTACATTTAATCTTCAATTTGATTCTATTAATTCAAAACACTAAACAATGCACCATTTCCATGAAAACAACATAACATACTCCCCATGACCCTAAATCACGAAAATTAGGACAAAATTTCCAGAAATTCAAGGCCCAACCAATGGCCATAAAACTTATATGAAAATGAAGCTTTCACTTACCTCAACAATTTTCCCAAAGAAGTTTCTTGGTTCTCTAACTTCTAGATTTCCTTGTGGCCATAAAACACCACCAATGGAAAATCTTAAACTATGAAAGTGAAGCTCTCAACTCAAGGAACAATTTTATAGAAGGGAGTTTTGACATACAAGGTCAAGATCTCACCTTTCTTAAGCTTTCCTTCTTCTTCTTTGGTCTCCAATAGCGAAAATGAGAGATTGGAGGGAGAGAGAAAGACTTTTGAGATGATGATGATGAAGCATGGCAGAATTTCTGCCCCCATGCCTTTCATGCGTACAAAGAGAAAGGGAGAGAGAGAGAGAAATGATATTAAAATGCAACATTTGACTTTCTCCAACACTCAAACATCATTTCATCTTGCCAAGTGTCACCATTTCATTGGCTCTCATAAAGTAAGTAACCAATTAGTTACTCTAACCACTCTATTAGTCATTTGGTCACATATCTCATTTCTCCTTAGTTAGTAATTAATCTCTCCATTAATCACTAACTTATGGCCATTTCCATTCTTTCAATTTTTCCACTGATTATGGCATATTAATTAAAATTGCCACATAACACATAATAACTCAACTTTAATTCACAATTACATACTCAATAATCATCATTAGCCCTTTGGGGCCTTACAATTTCCTTTTGTAAATTGTTTTTTGGGTAATTAGGATTTTTTTTAAAGGCCATATTATCTTTAAATAATTAACTTAAGGTAACTGTTATCAGGACATGTGCTATGGGGTGCCTAACATCTTCCCCATACACAATTAACATCTGAACCCTATTTGGCTTTCACAAACCATTCTTCATTTTTAAAAATGTTTCCAAAATTCTCTCTATTTGGTTGTGAAAAATATTTGCAATTTTGCACGGTAGGTTGACTACTTGTGATGTATATAGTGGGGTTGATTTGGGCATATGCCCTAATCACTTGATTATGATTAATTTAGGCTTACCAACATCACCACATATATTACAAGGTGCAACTTGCGACAAAAATCTGCACAAGACCATATATTCATGTCTTGAAAAGTGTCCGACATGTGATATACATGGTGGTGTGGGTAGGCCAGTATATTCATGTTTGCTTCAAGTTTAATGTAGCTTGTGAATATATGGTTTGTATGTAATATATTGAATTTGAAGCAAGTAGTGATAATTCTGGCCAATCAACACCACCACACTTAGCATAAAAGCTAGATGAGTGCCAATAGATCATATATTTATGAGTGTGAAGAGTTTATGAAGAGGCCAGTATTATATCATTTGCTGCTTACTCAAAATGCAATGTAGTTCATGAATATATGTAGCACATTACATATGCAGTAATTCTATTATGTAGTACACATGCTCACGAGTTGCGTTGCATTTGCATACATAGCACAGAGGATCAGATGAACACAATTGGAGGTTGCAGATACATGCAAGCCCTTCCTTTTGTGCTTGTTGCTTCTTGTATGTTCTTTACGTGATATATGAAAGTTTACATTTTTTCTACTAGCAGTATATTCTTTGTGGTTGTTGTAGTTAGAAAAATACTGATGCTCTCTCCTTTTCTTTCTTTGTAGAAACACTGATGCTTACTCATTTTTGTTCTTACTTCTTTTATCCTTTTAGCCATATACATAGAACTTGTGTCCTCTGACCATCACATATATCACAATGTTCAACCTGCAATGGAAATGGACATACAAGATGCAACACCCTCAAATAATAAATCAATATTCATATGTGACTTTTCTTTAGGAAATATAACATCAAAAGTAAAACTTTTTTTAAGAATTTTAAGAGATAAATGTTGTAAACAAAAGGAAAATGAATATATATATAAGTTATTTAAGTAGGAATTTGTTAGTGCAAGCGTTTTACCCAAGAGGGGGAGTGAATTGGGTGATCACAGAATAATCAAACCGTAAATAAAAACTTGATAGAATTTAAAGCGTAGTTAAGAGCTAGAAGAGATATCACCGAAGTGTACATCAGGAGTTATATTGGTTTGGCCACAACCACTTTGACCTACGTCCAGTCCTCAGAATTCCTCTGAGAGTTTTACTATATCTTCCAAGATTTAGTGGGTTCTTGTCACCTCAGTACAAAGCAAGTTTCACTCCCGGACACTCGCTCCCCCTTACACAATGTAAACCAATCCCCAAATCAAGGTTCCAAAACCTTGAATTGTATCAATAACATATATTAAGTTTGTAATAAAAATCTCTCACACAGAGTAAATATAGAATTACTGAAGTATAATGAATAAGAGAAACAAAGCACTATGAATGTATTGATTGATGTATGTTCGTGTGTTGTTCGTGTCTATGTTCTTTGTTGAATGTTCCCATATTTATAGTTGAGTTGTAATGGTCATTGGTATCATTTTAACTTGTCCGTTAGAGTAACGCATCTTTTTTTTACCATTCTTCATATTTGAAAAATAGTTGTTACGGTCTGTAGACGTTACGATTCGTAACTTGACTTTTCTTTCTCTTGCATGATCTCTTTATTGTTTTCCTAAAAATATACTTAGAATACTAATACAATGAAGGATTAATCATATAGATAACATATCAATAAACAACAGATGATTATTATGCAATTTAGACTTCATCACTCAAGTGGTCACTTAAGTGATCCAGGGACATCACTTGAGTGATCCTATCCAAAACTTGGTAGAGAGTAGAAGACATACTTATGACTCTATCACTCGAGTGATGTAACCCCCTTGTTGTAATTATATCCAAAATACGCAATTAAATTGAAATAGTGACCAATAACAAATAAATAACGTTTACAAACCCATCTACCAAATGGAGTTTTCATAAACATCTTTCGAAATCATTTATAAACCTGGTCTCACATTCACATTTTGAATATAAATACTACACGAAGATAAATCACATTTAAATATATCAGAGTACGCAAAATAATTCCCGGCCAATCACGGGTTCCATATATTAATCTAAGCCTTACTGGGCACAACGCCCAATACAAATTCCCATACGGGGATTACACAGATCTATCTCATACACATAATCAAATACTCATCCATATATACATATCCAAATCCAAATACATAATACTCCCAACTATGATAACCAACCACCAGAATGACAACCCGAAGGAGTCCTCATCGCCCATGACTGCTTGCTCCATCTTCGATCCACTACCATGTCTAAAAGGTTAGTAGGGGAGGGTGAGATTCAAAAGAATCTCAGTAGGAAAACAATATCAATATGCATGTATGATAAATGTTTAATGCATGACATGCTTGCATCACATAACTCATATTAACACAATGACAGATTTGTAAGCTTAATGCTTCAAACAGCATACTACTAGCCATAGCATAAATTGAAACAAAGCTTCAAATTACACATAATCATGCAAAGCTAAGACATGCACCAACACACTAACACAAATATCAAATACATGCAGGAGAGATATATTTCCTACCCTTTTTCTACGCAAGCTCTGTTAGAGCAAGCGTTTCACCCAAGAGGGGGGGGGTGAATTGGGTGATACTAAAATTTCGTTGCAAATAAAAACTTGACGGTGAATATAAAGCAATAAAGAGTAAGGAGAAATATCACCGTAGTGTACACCAAGAGTTATACTGGTTCGGCCACAACCACTTTGACCTACGTCCAGTCCTCAGAGCTTCTCTGAGAGTTTCACTATAACTTCCAAGATTCAGTGGGTTCTTGGCACCTCAGTACGAGCAAGTTCCTTCGCCTAGACACTCGCTCCCCCTTACAAGTTGTAATCCAATCCCAACTCAAGGTTCCACAACCTTAAGTTACCTCAATAACAAATATTGAGTTTGAATGAAATATCTCTCTCACAGAGTGAATAAGAATAACTGAAGCATAGAATTACAAGTATAATGTAAAACAGAGTAATGAACTTGATGATACGTTTGTGTGTGTGTTCTTGTTGTTTTCTCTGTTTGGATGTTCCCATATATATAGATACATTGGTAATGATTACTGGAACATATTTCTTTATGCCCGTTGGAGCGTTCGCAGCCACTATTGACTTTTCCAGTATTTGAAAGACATACGTTTGCGGTAGGTGGTGGTAGGTGGCATTTGAACGTTGCATTTGACTTTCCTTATTTGGTAAGATCTCTTCATTGTTTATCTGTGGATATGCTAAGAATACTAATACAATGAAAGGTTAATCATATAGGAAACAAAACAATGAACGTTGGAGTGATCTCTGAATTTCTGGGTTTTCATACTCGAGTAGCTACTCGAGTATTCATTAAAGTTTACTCGAGTATCATCGGGAAAACTTTGATGAACTGCAAGTCAACAAACAGATATAACATTACTCGGGTAGTGCATGGAATAAACAAAATCTCAAACCTTTGGAAATACTTGTTTACTCGGGTACCTACTCGAGTATTGCATTCTTTTCTTGATAGGTTACTCGGATACCAACTCGAGTAAACCTTCAAATAAACTTTAGGTTACTCGATGCTTTACTCCAGTAATGTTGGCAGGATTTCAAAGCCGAGAGCACTTCAAGTTTGATTACCTTGTTACTCGAGTACATACTCGAGTAAATGTAAATTTTCTGCATAGCTTACTCGGGTAATGACTTGAGGTTTTTCTTCAAAAATAACTATGGATACTCGAGTACTTACTTGAGTAATTCACTTTAAATAAGCCATTCCATACCTGCATACTTAAGTAGTGCCTCGAGTGAAATGTGATAAAAACCAAATCAAGTTATTCGGGTACTACCTTAAGATTTTCGCTTACCACAGTGAGTTACTCGAGTAGCTCCTCGAGTAATGTTGGCAGGGTTCAAAATGCCGAGAGCAACACATTTTCTGAAACAGAGTAACTCGAGTACAGACTCGAGTATCATTGGCAGGCCGAGAGTAAGTTGAAAACTTTTACCTGGTTACTCGAGTAGCTACTCGAGTAACATTGGCAGGCCGAGAGCAACTTGAAAACATTTACACTATTACTCAAGTACTTACTCGAGTATTGTTGGCAGGTTACTTGAAGGTGTCTCTGGTTACTTCAAGTTTCTGTCTCATTACTCGAGTACTTACTCAAGTAATGCCTTAGAAAACTTGCTTCTGATCAAGTTTCTCAGCTTTTTTTCTTGGCCTTTCTTCATTACTCCAATGCTTACTTCAAGAGATGATTTTCCCTGTTATTACTTTGTTCAAACTTATTTATTAACCAAATCTTTTTCATAATATTCTTTGTTATCATCAAAACATGAGATCTAACAAGCTCTGTAACCCCTTCCTTAATTAGCATAATTAAGATTCGATAACATATAATCAAATATGACTAGAGACCGACGGATAGTTTAAAACTCATTTTAAACACCCTCCCTAAGGTAGGGTTTTCACAACATTTTGAAAACTTCTTTCCTTTCCTGGTCTTAAGTTCAAATATCAAATATAATCACCTGAACAGTCAATTCACATTCTTATATATCAGAGTATATAACCAAAAATCCCGGCAACCCCTGGGTTCCATTCATTCACTAGAGGTTTATAATTCCCATAGAGGGGATTACACAACTATATTCAACTACTAATTACAACCCAAAAATAATTTACAAAATCTCTGTCCAATATGATTAACCAACATGGCACGAACAAAATGTCCCTAAAGGGTTCTAACCGCTCTGGGTCGTACGTTTTCCCTTGGAGCCACTTGCCCTGTCTAAAAGATTAGTCAAAGGAAAGAATGAAATTCAAAAGAATCCCACTAGTAACAAAATATTCATACCACACATAAGCACATAGCATGTAAGTAATCATCATACAGCAGCAGCAGCACAAATCACACTCCACCCTCATCCCCTTTTACCACCGGGAAGGCACACCGTCCTAACCCGAATCGTTGTTAGCGACTCAGGGACTGTTGGCGTGGCAGTGCATACACATAGCCTTATAGCTCATACAGCTATCCGACTTTCACAATTGGACTGTCAGCCTTCACAAATAGCCTTTCGGCTTTTCACATAATCACATAAATCACACCCCATCCTCATCCCCTTTTACCGCCGGGAAGGCACACTGTCCTAACTCAAACCGTTGTTAGCGACTCAGGGACTATTGGCATGGCGGTGCTTACACATATCCACAAATATCGCAGCATACGAGTTTATCACAAATCAATATTATAACACCCATACAATGCATCACATATGGTATAAAAGAAAAGTCACTACCTTGTTCCTTCCTGACGTTCGCTGGCACAGTGGGCTCACAAGGACGACAGATGTCGAATCCTATAAACCAAATTAAGGACAATAGGTTAATCTCTTTTCCAAGTTCTTAATTCCATAATTCTTTAAGTTGGTATTCATATGAACTCTTTAAGTGGTTATTAAATGCCTGGATACATGCCTAAAGGGTTAAGGTAACCATCCTTAAAGACACCTTTTTCGGAAAAAGAAACACTAATTTTGGGCTACCTCACTCGAGTGACGAACACCTCACTCGAGTGATGCCCACAGTTGTGGTCGAGTCCCAGCAAGTGAGACACAAGAAGTGTTTGCCCGAGAGTAAACCTCACAATATCCCTCATATTCACTCGAGCACTGGAAGCTGTACTCGAGTGATGACCTTAAATGCACTCGAGTACCAAGAAGTGAGGTACCACGAGTGACTACCCGAGAGCAACCCAACTCCCAGGCGACAAGTGCACTCGAGCACCAGCCCTAGTGCTCGAGTGACTTCTCAATACTCACGAGTGATAACGCACATCACTCGAAGATGAAGAAGTGCACCCACGACTTCTACCCGGAGACTTAACCAAAATTCCCAGAAGTTCATATCGTGCTCGAGTGAGATCCTCCCTCACTCGAGTGATGCCTATCATATGCCAAATCGCAGCAACTGATATGGTTTTCTAGAATTGACCAATTTGCTACCATTGGTCCTAAAGCTTGTACTAAAACTCATTCTCACTTATATTAACACAAGAAACCTATTGGTAACCCAAAACAACCAAACTCCCACTCAAGCAACACATTCTCATCTCTAGAGCACCAAAATCACCCAAAACCACAATTTGCCAAACTTCCTCTTTTCAAATCTAACCTAAAACCATTGACACCTATACCCTATTTGGCATCTATTCCACCACATTACACTACTCAATTCACGTCTTCTAAAATCACAAGAAATCAGGGCAAAAATCCAGAATTTACAAAACCAAACCAATGGTCAAAACAATTATACCAAAATACATCAAATATTTACCTCTTTCTTTCCCAAATGTGGTTTCCTTGATTCCTCAACTTTTCAAACTTCACAATCTCTCAAACACCACCAATGAAAATTCTGAAATCACAGAAGTCAAGCTCTCAACCTCTTGAACAACATCAACGAAGAGCACTTAAGCATATAAGGGTATCTACTTACCAAAACTCAAGCTTTTCTCTTTATCTTTCTTGGCTAGTTTAGCGAAAATGGAGGAGGATGATAGAGAAGTGAGATATTGATGAAGATGATCTCATTTCCCATTCCCCATGCCTCTTCATTGACTTGAGAGAGAGAGAGAAGAGTGTTTGAAACTTTGACCTCATCTATAGTTCATATCTTGCCACTTGGCACCATCTTGTTCTCCTATCATGATTTCACATAGACTTGCATGCATAGGATTCCACCTATTGCTCTTTCAATCCTAGCCATTGATCTCAATTACCAAGAAGTTTCCTCTTCAATAACTGACCAGTCAGTTGGTAAATTTACTATTTTGCCCGTAATTGTCACAATTATAATATCCCGATTTGTGATTAGGGCTAATGACTCTGATAATCATTGTAATTAGTGTAATTAAACACTTTTGGGAAATTTATGTAATATGAATTTGGTGTACATACATGTGGTATTTAAGATCAAGGGTTGTGATTCTTTGACTATGGGTCGGAATCCTATGTGTTGTGATTTTGGTGAGCTCTTTGAGGGAGTGAGTGGATGAAGACATGTGGCATTGTGTGAGCCATAGGATGTGGCACTAAAGGACAAAATAGCACTTTTTCCCTCATTCTCTCTCTCCTATTCGGTTGAGTGTGTGTGTGTGGGAGAAAGAGTTGACTTCTTCATCATCATCATCATCTCCTCCATATCTCATCTTCTCTCTCTTCTTCCTCCATTTCTGGCGCACAAGTAAGGGAAGGGAAGAAGAAAAGTTTGATCTTTGGTAAGAAATGCTCCTCCTTTACTCAAAATCTCTTCTCTAATATTGTTCATCTCAATGAGAGCTTTATGGTGGTAGTTGTAGAATCTTGAGAAGTGGTGATTTGTGTGTGAGTCGAAATTGGAAGTTTGATAATCAAGATTCTGGGTGGAGCAAAGAGAAGAGGTAGGCATTTAGAGCATTTTGGTATATTGTTTGTGATGTTTGGCTAAGTTTGGTAAAATCTGGAAAATTTGCCCTAATTATGCCAAATGTTGAAAATGTGGATTTTATGGTGTTTGATGTTAGAAATGAGTTATTATGGAGTTATTTGAGTATTGAATATGATTTGGAATATTGGAATTAAGTGGAATGAAGTTTGGATATTGTGTATCATAGAGACCTTAGTGTTTGATTGTGGTCAAAGTGGTTTTGGGGTGTTTTTGGAATTGCCATTGTGTTCCCTAGTTAGTGCTTGAACTGTATGAGCTTTGAGAGGAGTTTGGGAATCATTGGGCATGATTTTGACCATCTGGTATTTTCTGGTTTTTCTGCGTTTTTGGGTCTCTGATACACATCACTCGAGCAGAGGAAGAACGTGATCGAGTGATGCGAGAGTTTTCCTTTTCTGCTTCGGGTTCGTCTGAGTTTTATGAATAATGCTCGGGTGCATTGCCTTGTGCTCGAGTGAGGGAAGAACATGCTCGAGTGAACTTGGGTCTGCTCGAGTGATGGTGCGAGTCTCGAGTGATTTGATGGTTTATGAATAATGCTCGGGTGCATTCGCCGGGATTTTAGTTTCCGTACTCTGATATTTCTCATGTGATTTGATTTCTCAAGTAGTTATATCTGCACGGGAATGTGAGACCAGGATTAAGTATGTTTTAGAACTGACTTTTGAAATACCCCATCTCTTGGATGTGGGATTATAAATTGTTATTTTGTTTTATTGGTCTCTATTTCACTTAAATTTCGTAATCCGGATGTAATTACGGTGAGGGGGTTACAACAATGCTTACTAAACCATCACTAAGCACATCATATACTTCAAAAGTTCTTAATTATCATTAATTACTTCACTTTGAAGTTATTAGTCCTTAATTACAATTTAGGATATTACATAGAATACATAGCCCACGGTTGGATTCACAACACGCACCCTACGGGTCGGATTCACAAAGATCCATGTCGATTACAATGGCTGTTCAACAGCTGAGCTAGAGATGACCAGCGTCAATCCCTAAACGGCTCACGCTGAAGTGCTCACGCTAAAATGGACCATGGAACATGCAGTTCACAAAGCTCAATAATAAGTTATGCATACTAAAACATCATACACAACATGAGAAAAGAGTCACTACCTTGATCCTTCCGTGCGTGTCCTGGCGCCGGTCTCTCCCGAGTAGGGCAAATGTCGTATCCTATATTCATAATTAGGGACGAAGTGTCAATTCTTTATTCCAACTCTTAATGACTTCTTAACACTTAATTTGGTTATAATTATTGCTCTTTTAGTACCCATACTCTATCAATAGCTCTAAGGGTTGGAAGACTATCCCCAAAGATCCCCCTTTTTGAAAGCACACAATTGCAATTTTTCACTAAGATACTCGAGTGATGGCTTAACACTCGCAAGTGTTAAGGCACACTCTTGCCTTTATCCACGAAAGTGCAACATGAAATTGGAAGCAGAAAGGAAAAACACACTAACATACTCAAGTAAACTCACCCTCACCCGAGTGATGTTCATCCCTCACTCAAGTGAATTCACTCTCACTCGAGTGATTTTATCAGAACCCAGAAAACGCAACAAAACTGACCACATTTCCTAACACTTTCCCAAATGATCCCAATGGACCCAAAACTTCTACCAAAGCTACTCCCACACAAAAACATCCAAGCAACTCAATGGAATCATCAGAATTATCCAAATCCTCCTCCATTATCATGCTTTGGTTTTAGGCAACATAAATCACGGATTTTCCAAAATCACTAAACTCAATAATTCAATTCCCAATCAATCCTATCTATCTATATACATTCCCAACATACCATTACTGTGCCAAAAACATGCCAAAAGCCCAGTGGTCATCATTTTGGGATTAAAGGCCAAAATTTCCAGAAATTTCAAACTAAACCATTTGGCATAAAACTTAGATAGATAAGTTAGACTCACTTACCTCTTTCACTTTGCCAAAGAGATTTCGTGATTCACCAACCTCCAAAATTTCGTGTGGGCACAAATCAACACCAATAGACACACTATAAACATCAAAATGAAGCTCTCATACCATGGATCAACATTAATGAAGTGAGTTTGAACAATAGAGGCCATTTGCTTACTTAATCACAAGCTCTTCTTCTTCCCTTTTCCCTCAACAATGGTGCAAGAGAGAGAAAGAAGAGAGAGAGATGAAGAGTATTAGAGAGGATGAAGAAATGATGATAATTCTCCCTCCCCCATGCTGCAGTCGAAAAAGAGGAGAGAAGGAGAGAGAAAACATTTAAAAATTCCATTGTTTGACTTTCTCACCCACTCTCCCATCATCTCATTTTATGTCCACTCCTCATTGGTCCTCTTAAAATAAATAACTAATTAATTACTCTAACCACTCAATTAGCCATAAAATCACATTTCTCATTTTTCTCTTAGCTAGTAATTAATTTTTTTTAATCACTAACTTATGGCCAATAACTCCATTCTTTCAATTTTCCACTTATGACATATTAATTAAAATTGCCACAAAACATTTAATAATTCCAATTTAAATTCACAATTATCCATAATAATTGTCATTAGCCCTTAATCAAAATTTGGCGCATTACAAAAATACCCCTTGGATTGAAAATGAACAGTACCTACCCTCATGAAAACTCATCCGAACAACAAATCAATTGGTTTAAAATAAAGCCTATGCTTACCTGTATGATTTTTTGCAACCAGTTCAGAAATCCGACAATACTCCGGTCAGTGAGACGACATCAAACCCCTCTAAATGAAAATCCAAAATCATATAAATGAAGCTTAAGAAGGTATGTGAATGATATTTTGGGAGAAAGCTTTGATTCGGAGGTGGAATCGGCTCTGGAGCTCAAGAACGTTTACTATTCATCCTTTCTCTTTCCTCTTTCATTTTCCCATGATTTTTATGATTTTTTCCTCCTTTTCCTATGGCTGCACGAAATTATAAGGCTCAGAGGGTGATGAATTAGTCTTATGACATGTGCCATAAGTGCTAAAATATCCTAGGGTGCCCAGCGCTCCTTTTCCCCAGTCTCAGGGTTTGGGAACAGACAAGTTGTCTTGACTAAATGGCTGGGTGGTGCCTTTTCCATAGTGCCAACTCATAAAGCATAAAATCACTTTATGGATTCATGGCCCATGTTGTGCCACATGTCCCTTGTGTGGGACCCAATCTCTTTCTTGGTCATCCACTTTATCAAGGGAAGGGAAGAATCTGACGTTTTTCCCTGACCATTGTGCTAGGTGTCACCTCCAGAGAGTGCCAACACCAAAGTCACTTTATGAATCTCATGATGAAGGGACAAGTGTCACCTTCTTGTAGTGCCAACCCAAAAGCTGGACCATCATTCTACTTTATTAAAGCTATTTTAATAAAGTTACTTTAATAAAGCTACTTTATCGGTATTTACTAGGGATTCTACTCGGGATTGCGTCATGAGTATTGGAGCCTGCAAGATGATACCAGATCGGAGTATGTGTGTGGGCCCCACATGACGCCCATACCAATGTCTTCTTTTAAATATGCAGGGTACACATGTCTGCCCTAAAAATACCATGTGCACACCTATATTGGCATATTTCGCTCGACCAATCAATCCATACCTTATGACATAGATGGGTGGCATCTTTCAAGCAACCCAATGGCATCGTATATGTATCATGTGCACATCTGCACCGACACTTAGTCATACTGCCTATAAATACCGTGCCCTCTATCCGATAAGGCCAAATCACATAATCCCTAAGAATCTTTCTATCTCCCATCATTCTTGGGACTCTTCCCAAACTGGGCTTAGTAATCTACCTGGTATAGGCTTATTCTCAAGTCTCTAAGCCAAAAATTCATGATATTACAAAATACCTATAAAAAGGATCCAAAGTCTTCATTCCAAGAGCGTAACCACACATCACACACTACTCCTGTTTTCTTCCATCGCCATGAATAGTTAATCCTTCTCTTGAAGATGGATCTTGTGGTTTGAGTTCTATGGTCTTAATTATGGAGTTGTTAGTTTGATGTTTCTCATTTATGTCTTTAATGATTTCCTAGAGTAGTTAGGATTTGAAATTTCATTTATTGAGACTTTGAAACTTGAGTAGATTTTCATTGTGATCAAACTCTTTTGTTATTCAATTTATATTTTATGATTTGATGTTCTTAATTTATATCTTTATTCCTCACATGATTATTTTAGGTTCTTTACTTAGAGTATGAATTTAGATGCATGAATTAATTATGTTCTTGATTTTTCAAGTAGAAATTTCTTTTAGAGGACAAATTATATAATTGAATTGTTGAATGATGACAACCACCAATCTATTCTCAAGGAGACTCACCACCTTTTTATTTCTTTTTGTGTATGCGCCATATTTATTTTCTACTTTCGATTTTATTATTAAGAAAATTCCAAAAATCATTCTTTTCTATATTTTCTTCAGTCTTACACATGTAGTTAATTTAGGAATTAAATACCATTGACCTCGCGGAAGAGAATACAACCTAGGTTGTATTATTACACTGCATTATCTAGTTATTAATTTGAGCGCTAACGACCAGCACTATTAAAAAGGGCATATGTTATGATATTTAATTTGTCGTGACCTTTAAAAAGTTTAAAGAAAACAAACAATTAGACCATCAAACAACATACCCATGGAATGTTGTGCTTTGATATAAAAAATAAAGTGGATGACACATGGACTTGTCAGATAAACATATTTGGTTAATTAACGGGGTAAACTTAACTTGGATAACAACTAAGGTGAAATTACTATAATTTGAAAACATCCGGGGCAATATAGCTCTTGAGTAACAACTTTTGGGGCAACTTTAGACCTAAACACAACAAAAATGACATGAATGTCATATAGATTGTCAGCTTAGCATATTTGATCAACTAATTGTCAAACTTAATTTGGATGATGGTCTGGGGTGAAATGGGTACGATTTGGAAACTTTTAGGGTGACATTGCGCCAAAAAAAAACTTCCAAAGAAAAATTGAGATTTTTTGACAATTTTTGGGATAAAAATAAATCTAAAATAAATTGAGGTCATCATCCTGACTGCGATTTCCTACATCTAAATTGTATTGCCTCCGATCCTTAATATAGTCTCACTTTAATAAAAAAGTTGTACTATAAAGTGACATAGTAAATTGTTAATTGTTGTATTAAATAGCTAAAGAAGCGCTGTAACTAACCGAATGCACTGTTTGGTATCCTAAAACTAAGGTTGGAGAATTAGAATTAGAAATGAAACATGAACTTTTTTTTGCTTGTTTGGTATCAAGGAGCTCAATCCACAATTAATGATTTAAACCACCAATCCACACCAAGTTTAATACATGATTTTTTATTTTTCATTTAAAAAGCAAGATATCTATCCTTGAGAATGAACTTTACAAGTGAAGCGTGCTTGTACTTTAAATATCAATCATAGAGATGAAAGAAAATTTGTTGAATTTCATATACACATTCTCCCTAGTTATTTTAATGATCTATGTTTTCAGTTCAAAACCTATATCTGAAAACAAAATTCTTCTCCTTTGCAAGACTTCAGGTTTTGGAAGGCAACCTCATCAACAGGATCCACCAAAAATAGAGCCTGTATTTAAGTGATATCACAATAACCCTATATGTTAATCAAAGAAAAAAAATTCAATACTTTTGATTTGGTTCTTACATCATTTGTTGCTAATAACTAAATAAATATATTTTTTCACATATATATAAAATCTTAAGAAAATTCAAAAAATTTGAAAACTCTAAATTAAAAATAAATATACGAAAAAGTTTCATACTTTGAACTTATTGTTTTAGAGGCTGGTTTTTTTTTTCCTTTTTCTTTTTTTTTTTAAAAATACTCACGGATGTGTTTGTCATCTATCCTAGTCAACTTAGATTAATATCTTCGTCAACTTAGTAATATCCTCCGACCCTTCCAATGTTAGGCCGATGTTATCATTTTCCATCAATAACAATAAGTGATTGTTTCCAATTGGCCACCACTTTTTTCCTTTTGGTCAAAGTGCATCATCTTAAGATGTTTTTTTTTTATGGTCTTAAGATGTTTTTTTAAATATATTGAGTACCCTAAAATATTTTGTTATGTATTTATTAACTAAATTATTTTTTCAATTACATCCATCAACTTAGTGTGTGTTTGGTGAGAGTTTTTGGGTACCAAGAAGCTCGATTGGGCATTTAAAACCACTAATACAAAAATAAATCATAATACATAATCTAACTTTTATCAAAAATAATATTACAAAAAGTCAAATTAAAACAAGCTCAATTGACAATCGTTGTTTCAAACACACGCTTAAAATACTTATTGCACAATTTTACACTTGTGAGTTATTTTTTCAATTACACCCATCAACTTAAAGTACTTGTTGTGTAATTTTACACTTAATAATTTAAATAATTTAAGATGATAAATACTCCTAAAAAATACTTACAATGGTCCATGGTCAATACATCCCCCAGTCATCGCTTTTTGGGGTTGTGTGAAATTGCCTTGTTCGAACTAACATTCAAGAGAATGAAAGGAAAACACTTTCACCATCAAGCCATGAGTTCGATAGGCCGGTCATCGCTTTTTATCCTTATATAAAGTCTTCCACAATTCCCACAACCCTCCAAACCCACTAATGGCCATGGATTCAAGACTCACTTTCACTTCACTGTCCTCCCTCTTCTCTGTCTTTACCTCTCTCTGTCTTTTCTTCTTTGCCTCTGCCAAATCTTCTTCTTCTTCTTCTTGTTCATCCTCGTCGTGGTCAAGGTTTTATGAGTTTAACAGGTATTATCACTTAGAAGCCAAAGAAAACCGCCTACAAGATCTTCTATTTAAAATCGGAGCAAATATTATTCAAAGATACTGACCGTTGGCCATAATTTTCCTCTTCTTTTGATCAATACAGGACGAAGAGCGATGGATTGTGTGCAGCAAGCGAGTAATTCAAGACTCACCTCTCCAATTCACTATCCTCCCTCTTCTTTAATTACCTTTACTATCTTTATCTGTCTTATCTTCTTTGGCTCTGCGAAATCTGATGCTTCTTCCTCTTCCTCTTCCTCTTCGTCTCCGACAAGGTTTTACGGAGAATTAGCAGAACGCGGAGTAGCAGCAGAAGGTGTTGTTGGATATGGCTATGGCGTTCGAAGAGTGATCACTGATCTCTCGGGAAAATCTCTGAGTGCTTCTCTTGATCTCACCAAGGGCTCTTCTCTTTACGGACCTGATGTTCCTCATCTCTCCCTTACGGCTAGGTAGTGTGTTTTTCTTCCTTCTGTTTAATTTTCTTCAGAATCAAATGCCGATGGTCCTGATGGAAACTTGGAATTGACTGTTATGTCCTTCGAATAATTTTTCATTTTGTTGCCTTTGTTTTCACCTATTCTGTTTACCAAAAAGTACACTTCAGGTGCAGTGAAAACAAAGCTAAAATTTGAACAAAAAAAAAAAAAAAAACAAAGCTAAAAAAAATTTCTCTTGAAAAATTCTGGCAAAATTGAAAATCCATACATAGAAATTTTATAGCAATAGAATTTTAGCTAAAATATACTTTTAGTCTTTTTTTTTTTAAGTTTTACATTAGTATACTTTTGGTCATTTATTTTTATAAAGTATATTTTTGGTCTTATATTTCCAACACCGTAAATAATGTTGATGGAAAATATTGATATAGCAAACTTCAAATGATGGATCAGCTATTTTCATGAGCAACTTTAACAGTATTAAAATTATATGATCAAAAGTATAGTTCATTGAAATTTAAATGACTAAAAGTCTAGAATTTCCTTCTCTTTTATGGCAAATCATCATGGAATTTCTTCTCAGTATTTTAGATTGAGGATTCTTGTTTTTATTGGTTTTATTGTTTCTTCAACAAAATAAAATTATCAAAACGGCAAAGCTAAAATGAAAAAGTTAGAAAAATAATGAAATTTTCAGTTATAATTTATAAATAATATAACTATTTTATATTTTATATGTACTTCATGTGAATGTGATGTTACAAAAGTAACATGTTAATAATATAGCTTCTAATATATCTGTTAGATGTATGCAAAAGAAATAATGAATAATCATTCGTGTGGGTCTTTTGCTTTATGCTGCACAAGAAAAATTATAATGTTATGTTATCGGTTTATGAATAATTTATAGTGGGACTACTGGTAAAAAAAAAAAATTATAGTGGGACCCTCTAAGTTTTTTATATATTATAATATTAATACCACTAATTACTAAAGGAAAAAACAGTGGCATGCTTGTCATAAGGGTATTCAAGGTTTTTCCCCACTTCTTCTTTTTTTTTTCTTTCAAAAAAAGGTTATTAATTATTTAAGTTTTTCTCTCTCTCTCTCTCTAAGTTTTTTATATATTATAATATTAATACTTATTAATTATTAAAGAAAGAAAAAACAGGGGCATGCTTGTCTTATGGGTCTTTAGGGTTTTTCTCCGCTTCTTTTTTTTTTTTTTTTTTTTTTTTTGATACATTTCTCCGCTTCTTTTTTCCCCCTTCTAGATTTGACATTTTCTAATATTGTGGGTATTCGTAGGAAGCCCAACTGAGGCATTTGTAGCTAATCTAATACTCCTTCCGAATGTTTTTATTAGTAACCACTACTTAAATTACGCAAAATGAATAAATCGTTAATTAAAATTAGTCAAAAATAGTAAATATGGAAGAGACGTAATTTTTTTTTTAAGTGTGAGAGAAGGAGTGGGAAAAAGATAAAAGATAATAGTGAGGAAAAAAGAAACATGTAATTAATTGAGTCTAAAAATAGAAAAAATGCATTAAATTCATGAACAAAGTCAGATTGTTGTTTATTAATAGGAGTGAAAGAAAATATTGCTTATAAATATAACCGAATGGAGTATTAAATAACTCCTTATTGGATATTTGATGTGAGGAGAAGAGAGAAAAGGAAGGGATGGAAACCTTTTTAAGTTGGATTTGAAAAAATTAGAAAGAATGATATTAAAAGTATTTAATTAACTTTTTACTATTATATTTTATATCTTCTTTCTATTACAATTTCATAACTTAATAAATTTTTTAATTTTTTTAAATTTAATCCATAAAAATTTTCTATTCCCTCCCATCTCCTCCAAAACCTTCATAACAAACAGCCTTTTAAAGGTTTTTTTGAGTATAAAATTGTGAGTTCAAATCTCCTTTTCATAGATTATAGTGGATGTGCGAGTTATAACCAAAAAAAAAATATATGAATAAAAATTTAACGTTGAAGTATAGGTTTGATCCTATAATTTTACATCATATTTTAATTCAGCACTTTAAATTTATTAAGTGTATTTTAAATCCTTTCATTTTAACAACGTTTGCTTTGCTGGCAAAAAAGAAAAAAGAAAAAAAAAATCTAATAAGGTTAGCCGCATTCCAATAGAAAAATGCTAACTTAACAAATTGAAATTGTGACTCTATAATTAAATGCTGACAAAATTAAAATAAACAAGTATATCAATAGATTTATTTTAATTTCAAAATATAAAAAAAATATTATATTAGAGAATTAAAACTAAACTAAAATAAACGGTCTATAAGCAGGTTTAAAATTAAAATAAACTTTCTGATTTGTAGATTAATTTTCATTTTAAAATTTAAAAATAATTATAATTAAAGGAATAAAATTAAGGTAAACTTGGTCATTGAGAGTTTTTTTTTTTTTTTAATTCTTAAGTTATAAAAACAGTCATAAACATATCCTATTAGTATTTTAATTAGATGGTCTCATTTAAATATGCTAAGTAAGTGTACTAAAATTAAAAATTTAAAGTATATTTTTAGTCCTTTAAATTTTATATAAGCTATATTTTTTATCTTTTAATTTTGTATAATATACTTTTGATCCTATATTTCTAACACCGTTAATATTGCTAACGGAAAATATTGATATAGCAAGTTCAAGTGATGACTGTGCAGCTTATAAATCATATTTAAATTTTTATTTTTTAATATAATATATTTATATTATTAAACTAAAATAAATAAACAAATCACTAGAAATGAAATAGAGATTTTTTTATTAGATTATTGAATTAATATTTTTTAGATTATTAAATAAAAAAAATTTCATGTAATTGAGGTTTTGATATTGGATGCTCCATTGGATTTTTATTTTTTAGATATTTTTTAATTTATAAATATTTTTAAATTTAACATTAATATCATTTAAATTTGTTTCGTCAATGTTTTTCAATAACAATATTAATGAAGTTAGAATTGTAGGATTAAAATATATCTCATATAAATTTAAAATATTACAAATATAGTTTAACTAAATTGAAAGGGAAAAAAAAAAAGACTGAAAATCAAAATACAGTAACAGTGCGTAGACTCAAGGGATTAGAATTGAAACTTCGTCCAGAGATTATTGTTCTCGAGCGAGACGCTCAGACAAAATTTATGGACATGTTACACACCCCAAGAAATTTCAAGTTCATGCCAAGCAGGAAACCAACTCATTTTTAATTGTCTCACGTTCATCGATTGCAGTTTTGAGAATCCAGATTGCTTCAGAGTGAAAATCACAGACTCCACAAAACAAAGATGGGAAATCCCACATGAAGTAATACCTCGTCGTTCCTATTTCCATCATGGTTCCCCATCTAAACATCAGCATCAGTCACATTCACAACAATACTCCTTGACCGATCCCAATTCTGACATCGTCTTCACCCTCCACAATACAAACCCTTTTGGGTTCACGCTCGCTCGCAAATCCTCAAACGACATCATCTTCGATGCTTCTCCAAACCTTAAAAACCCGTCAACATTTCTCGTCTTCAAAGACCAGTACCTTCAACTCTCTTCCTCGCTGCCCCAAAATGGAGCTTCTTTGTACGGTCTTGGGGAGCACACCAAGAGTTCATTCAAAATCCAACCCAATCAGACCTTCACACTGTGGAATGCTGACATTGGCAGTGATAATCTCGATCTAAACCTTTATGGGTCTCACCCATTTTACATGGATGTTCGTTCACCTTCTACTAATGGAAGAGTCAAGGCTGGGACGACTCATGGGGTTTTGCTGCTCAATAGCAATGGGATGGACGTAGTCTATGACGGTGATCGTATTACTTACAAAGTCATCGGAGGTATTCTGGACCTTTACTTTTTCGCCGGACCCACACCAGAATTGGTGATGGAGCAGTACACGGAACTCATAGGCCGCCCTGCTCCGATGCCATATTGGTCATTTGGTAATTTTCTATTCCAAAGCCCTGTTGATTGATTGCATGTTTGTTTGGTGTTTTACACCGTCTGAGGACAAATATTTCAAACATTGTGTTCTTGTCTAGTATTAAAGATTGTAGACTGCTTTAAATAGAATAGGTTAATGATACTTGACATATTGTTTGTTTTGCTTTGTGTTCATTTTAGTCACTGTATATCTTAGGTTCCCATGTAGTTGTAATAATGTATTCAGGTCAAAAAAGTAGTTGTAATAATGCATATCATTATTCATTTGAATAATCTTAAATTTTAGGTGATTTTTATGATTTTATGCACGATGTGCATTGAAATATGTTTAGATAGTGTCATGTTGTCCTCTTCAACTTAAGGTCAGGTATCTTTAGTGTTCTAATAATAGTAGCACATGAGGGATAAGTTATAAGCACTTTTATGTATTGTGATAATGTGAAGCCACTTCTTACTCACGATGATGAGAGATTACTGGCATCTCAGAAACCTTTGAAGACACCTGTCTTTTGAAGGCACAAGCATACCACTTTCTGCTGGGGCAAAAAACTTTTCTGAGATGGATAAGGTTGTTTTTGGGCGAACAATAACTAACCCACAGCTACTGTATTTGTTCTTTTGTTTCTTGCATGTTCTTTCCACTAGTTTAGTGCTTAGGGAGTTATTGACAGTTGTTGTGTTTGTGTTCTTAGGAGTTAAGGTAAGTTTAGAGTCTGTTTATGATTTTTTTTTTTAAAAAAACTAGGTATAGTTTCTCTATTTTTGGTGTGAGTTTGATGATATCTGTACCTGGAGATTCTCCTTTTTAATTGTTAGAGAATATTGTGTCAAGATTCGTTACTTTATCTTCTATTAATTTCCTTCAACCTGCTCATACTGTCACCTAAAAGCTAAAACCTATCGGTTGACTATGGGCATGTGTTTTGGCGTTGAGATTGGTTATAAGCTGTTTTTTACGTAAATCGAGACAAAACTCTTCTCACATACTGACCTCATATACCGTAAATCACGATTGAAAAATTGCTTTTAAACATTCCAATCGCTATTCCAAACGAACACTATATCAGCATGGTTTGATGTAACAGGGGTACCATGGCATAGAAAACATGAGTTTGGACTGCACCTAAATATTATTGTCATTAAAATATGTGTATATATTTCTTTATTCTTTTTATATCACAAAAGGTTTTCACTTTTATTTTCTGCACATGTGAAGTCGCTAAATAGAACAGAATATAGAAAAATTACATGATGTAATATGAATGCATAATGTATTTTTCTTTTTGTAGAAAGGACTTTGTAAGATGAGTTGAGATGTAGGATGTAATTATTTACACTCTCCAAACATTTACATCCTGTGAATTAAAATATTTTGTCGATTGTGAGTAACTTTGTGTCTAGTTTTTGTGCTTACCCCCAACTTATGGTGCTATTGTTGGAGGGTTTCATCAATGTCGATGGGGCTACAAGGATGTAGCTGATCTTGAGAGTGTTGTTGCTAATTATGCAAAAGCAAGCATTCCTCTTGAAGTAATGTGGACAGATATCGATTACATGGATGCGTACAAGGATTTCACACTTGATCCCATTAACTTTCCACTGGGTAAGATGAAAAATTTTGTTGACACTCTTCACCAAAATGGTCAGAAATATGTGCTGATCTTGGATCCAGGTACCTTCCTTCGAGCATATCATACATATTCCTCATGCAAAAATTACTCTTCTTTTGATTGTAAATGTCATTTGTATTATTAATGCAAGGAAAAATTTCAAACAGGTATCAATAAGAATGAGACAGATGAGACCTTTATTAGAGGTTTGCAGGATGATGTCTACATAAAGCGTGGTGGAGCAAATTATTTGGGTAAGGTTTGGCCTGGACCAGTTTACTTTCCAGATTTTCTAAATCCAGTTGGCCAAGTCTTTTGGGCTAAAGAAATCAATTTATTTCTGAGCCTTCTTCCTTTTGATGGTCTTTGGCTTGACATGAATGAGTTATCCAATTTCATTACTTCACCTCCCATTCCATCTTCTAACTTGGACAACCCTCCTTACAAGATTAATAATGCTGGAAGTCTACGACCCATAAATCATAATACAATTCCAGCAACTTGTTTACATTATGGGAACATCACTGAATATGATGCACACAACTTGTATGCACTATTGGAGTCCAAAGCAACTAACGAGGCCCTAACAAATATAACTGGGAAAAGGCCATTCATTCTCAGCAGATCAACTTTTGTGAGCTCAGGGAAGTATACAGCCCACTGGACAGGAGATAATGCTGCCACATGGAATGATTTGGCATACTCGATACCATCCATCTTAAATTTTGGAATATTTGGAATTCCGATGGTTGGAGCAGATATATGTGGCTTCTCAAGAGATACAACTGAAGAACTTTGTCGGCGTTGGATCCAGGTAGAAGTTTTAGACCTAATCTAATCACATTGTTGTTTTTGCATTTTTGTGTTGCTTGGATTGGATGGTCATATACGCTTTTCTTTCTTCTTTTACTTGAAATTTATGACCCCTCCAAAAAAAAGTTGGTATTTACCTTTTTTTTAAGATAGGTTTTCCTTTTCTTACTTGAAATGATTCATATATTTTTTAAGAAAAGTTAATCAGTAAGATAGGGCATGTGAGTTGAGATGTTTAAAAATTTGTCTTCATGTCATAATTAGAAGTGTTATTCAAATTTCTAAAGCTATGCGGGCTACTGAAAGTTATTTTTTCAGAAATTCACTATGTTATATTTACCTTTTTCTTATCATATACGTGCTAGTTTAACTTCTTTCATATGATAGTTGCATATTTTAAATCTTTATATTTTTTTTGGTAACATAAATCATTATAATTTTTTATTTAGTATTATATGCCCCATAGCATCCATCCCCCTAATATTTGTCCCCTCTACTCCGCCCTTGTTGATATGAAAATTATGTTCTTTTTTATGGGATATGTAAGTAACTCATCATTTTGGCATTGTAAGTTTTTCGGCATTTGTTTTATGAAAAAAATTTAGTCAAATTTGCAAACCTTGAATGCCTGTATGTATTAAGTCTATTAACAGTCATATTTCTTGACAAGGAATGGTTGTCTCTTGTGACACTGAATATCCTGTGTTTTACATACATGTATTTATGAAAAGTAAAACTACTGTCTCGTAAAAAATGAAAGAATGCCGTCAACTTTAGTATGTATGACCTTGTATCCTCTTTATATTGCATCTTACAAGCCGCTTGCTTATCGATAAATTTTCTGTTGTTTTTTATATTGCAGTTAGGGGCATTTTATCCCTTTGCAAGGGATCATTCAGCCAAAGGTTCAAGGCATCAAGAGCTATATGTTTGGGATTCAGTTGCTGCTTCAGCTAGAAAAGTGCTTGGTCTCCGCTATCGCCTCCTACCTTACTTCTACACATTAATGTATGAAGCACATGTAAAAGGGATACCCATAGTGCGACCTCTTTTCTTTTCATTCCCCGAGGATATCACAACTTATGAAATAAACTCTCAGTTTCTACTTGGTAAAGGGGTGATGGTGTCACCTGTTTTAAAGCCAGGAGCAATCTCTGTTGATGCTTATTTTCCCACAGGAAGCTGGTTTGACCTCTTCAATATCTCAAACTCAGTGATTGCAGGCACAGGAAAGAATGTGAGGCTTGATGCACCGCCTGATCACATTAACGTTCATGTTCGAGCAGGTAATATCTTGGCTTTGCAGGGTGAAGCGTTGACAACAGAAGCCGCACGTAAGACGCCATTTGAACTTTTGGTTGTTATTAGTAGCAGCACAAACAGTTCTGGACAAGTGTATTTGGATGATGGGGAGGATCTTGACATGGGGGGAGGGAAAGGACAATGGACGCTGATAAGATTTTATGGTGCATTGCACGACAATAGTGTTTTCGTTGCATCGAAGGTCACGAATGGGAGGTTTGCTCTTGACCAAAAGTGGTTCATAAATAAGGTAACCTTTATGGGGATTCCTAATGGAAACAGTTTGAATAGTAGTTTGGAAATGAAAGAACTGAGCATCATGAAGGGATCAAACACAGATGACAAGAAGACAGTTATAAAGAGATATTTGGACGGTTCCAAACATTTTGTTATTATTGAAATTTCAGAATTGTCTCTGCTTATTGGAGAGGAATTCAAGCTGGAAATCAAGGTCTCGTAAACATGAAGTTTAATAAAAACTACTACCTCCGGTTACACTACAAACTTTGTCCTATATTTAGGACCGGAGGGAGTATTTTTCATGGCTATTGGTATGCATTTTCCGATGTTTGAACAACAGTTACGTTCTGAATAATTCAATAATTTCGACTTGGCTCTTAATTGTGATGTGGGTTAGATGTTGAATTACCGGTTGATGGGTAAGATGTGTGTGCCCACTGGAGTGGATGATTTGCATGAAGTGTCTTTCTGTATTACTTGGCATTGAGCTAGCTGTGACTTAATCAATTGGCTGTGCTTCCAAATGTGTTTTAATTATTGGTTCCTGAGATCATGCATACCTGTTCTTTTCTTTTGTATGTTGTATTTGTATCTATCTTCTTAGTTCTACTTCTAGATATGAATTCCAGGCAACTTCTTGGAACTTAAGTATTCAATTTGGCCTCTGGAGGGGAAAACTATGTTTTTCTTGTATTTTCCATTTTTAAGGAGCGATGAACACAAATTAAATGAAGGAATGAGTACATTTAGATGTCCTCCGTTTATTTGGTTGCGGAAGCGGCTGTTAAAGTGAAGTGCAGCAATGAATTTGTTTTAGCACTTTTTTGGGTTGATACCACTTTTTGGTGATTGAAGTTTCATCTAATTTTGGTTTTGATTATTTATATTTGAAACTGATGGTTTTAATCCTTCAAGTTTATTCTTTTTATAACAGTTGATCACTGAAGTTTGAAAAGGATTTGGAGCTACATTTGACTGTGTTAATTTATCCTACGTGACACTAACTCTGTTAAATTGGCTTATATGCCATGCTAATTAGGAAAGATTGTGTGGTAAATATAGTATAACAATTATGAATTGTTATTTAAATGTGAAAAAATAAAAACAAAGAAAGGCTGAACTAGAACCGACACGTGCCCGTCTTCAGCGTCTTTGGCAAAATTCTGTGGATGTGTTTGGAACAGCGATTGGTAATTGGGCTTGTTTCAATTGTGCTTGTTGTAATATTACTTTTGGTAAAAGCTAAATTGTGTAATATAATTTATATTTGGACTGGCGATTGTTAATTAGGCTTTTGTAAAAATAAAACTTGTTTGGATTGGCTTAAGCATAAGGGCTTTTGTGATAATGGTAAGAAAGAGTGGTTGGAAAAATATTTAAAAAATCAAGTAATTACTTTAAAATATTAGGTGCTACTGGAAAAATATTTTAGAGTTGATGGAAATTAATAAATCAATATTCTAAGTTTTGAGTGCTCTTTACTACTAAAAAAAAAATACATTAAAAGTAAAATTTTAGTCGGTCTCCTAAAACTGGGTATAACTGAAAAAATATTTTAAAGGGTTAAAAGCACAAAAAAATATTTTAAAGTAATTTTTGGAGTTGAAAAAATACATTAATGGTAAAATTGCAATCAGTATGATAATACACTGGATACAGTTGGAAAAATCTTTTAAGGGGTTAAAAGCACCGAAAAATATTTTAAATTAATTTTTGTAGCTGAAAAAATATATTGAAGATAAAATTACAATAAGTCTGATAACACACTAGATACAACTGAAAAAATATTTTGATTGCAGGCAAGAGAGAGAGAGAGAGAAAATATCCACCCTTAATTGTACTTGTAGGAGAGAGAGAGAAGGAAAAAAAACGTGGGCCCATGGGATATATTTCAATTGAGCTTTTGATAAAAACTCTAACATTGAGCTTTACCTAATCTTATGTGAATAGTACTCAATTTGCCAAAAGTCCAATTACTCATTTTATCAACCAAATATACACTTTTTTTTTTCTCAACCATCTATTGAGTTTAAGGCTAAAATAAGTCCAATTGACCCCTCCAATTGGGGCTCCAAACAGTGTAGCCATCGTCTTCCGTAACAGAACGAAGGACGACTTCTCAAAGCACCTTAGCACCCCCATCCTCTCTGATTTATTTATAGGCTTCTCTTGAACAAGCTGCCCCTCTGAGGTGAGATACTATCATATACTTGACCCTTACTGTGCCAGTGTGCCCCCAAATTTTCAAGAAGAATAGCAACTAGTAGTTACAGAAATAGAAATAGATATATATAGGATTCAGAGAGGGACGAGCAAAATCTCCAAGTTTTTACAGATTCTTCATGAAACCTGTCCCTTGGAAAATTCTGTCGAAGAATTAACTTTATATATATATATATATGGGTTAAGGTGCAAATTTACTAATGAAGTTTTGTCTGAGGAGTGTCTAGCATAAATATCTTTTAGAAGGGGCAAAAATACTCATTGGTAAATTATAAGAGAAGAAAAATCATAACGGCGTTAGTACGGATTTAACGGTTTTTGTGGTGGATACCCTTTTTTAATTGTTCATTAGTGTTTTTACCCCTTCTAAAAGATATTTGTGCTAAATGCTCCTCGGACAAAACTTCATTGGTAAATTTGCACTTTAACCCTATATATATATATATATATATATGCAAATTAAAACCAAAATCTTCAATTAGCTTCAAAACCGGTCCCTTCGTGAGAAGACGATGGCTACCCAGAATTTTGCCGAAAACGCCGTGGGTTTTAGTTCAGCCTTTCTTTGTTTGTTTTTTTTTAAATTTAAATAACATCTCAATTTTTATAATATATTTATCACATCATCTTTCCTAATCAGCATGCCACATAAGCCAATTAAACAAAGTTAGTGCCATGTAGGATAAAATAAACTTGAAAGACAAAAACCACCAGTTTCAAATTTGATGGACCAAAACTAAAATTGGGTGAAACTTCGAAAACAAAAAAATGTTATAACCCTTTAAAGTTTTCTTAGATGGACCCATTTGAATTTATGCTAATGGAGTATACCTTCGTTGGTTTGTGAAATTTCTAGAGTGAATCACTATAAGATACCAAGGAGGGGATTTAAGCACCCAAAAATTTTATAACTACTGAGGAACATGTACGGATCAGTTTTTATTGTAGGAAATGATAATAAGTTTATGTTGTTCGTTTGGGATCTGGGTTCTCTCCTATGCTTTTGTATCTGCTGCCCCTCCGCTACCAAAAAAACGACATCATACGCAATGAAAAAAGTGAGTCAAATGACTGAATGAGCAAAGGAGGCGCAAGGCCAAATTATAAAATTTATTATTAATAAACTAAAAACATCATGTTCACACTTTTATTAAATCACAAATAATTGAATAAAAAATTGGCTTAATAGCATTTAACACTCTGAAGTATTTTTCAGTAACATTTAGTATTTTAAAATACTCCATAAATCCTTAATATAAGACTCATTAGACGAATTTAGGAAGATGAAGGAAGCTAAATAAATTTTTTTAAAATATTATTTATAAACTAGTATATAATCTAATAACATATATAAGTATTTCAAAGAGATCATGCAACATATGTTATAATTAAATAATTTATTTAATTTCTTCAAATTAGTCTTTTGTGTCTTATATTAAGGAATAGAGGGAGTAACTTTTTATGCATCCACAATCCAGCATCATGGAATATTTTTTATCAACACTCAATATCCTTTAATAACTCCTAAAAAAATGCTTTTGATTGTTAAAAAATACTACTCCAACATTCAACACTTAAAAAATACTTCAGGTGTTAAATGCTATTAAGCCAATTTTTTATTGAATTAATTTGTTTTTTTAATTATTTTTGATTTTATACAAATGTGAACGTGATGTTATTTATTTATTAACAAATTTTATAATTTGGCCACATGCTTCCTCTGCTCATTCAGTCACTTGAACCACTTTTTGCATTGCGTATGATGTCGTTTTAAGAATCATTAGTCATCACATAACAATGATAACACACACATACAGAGCATTATACATAGTATAAGAGAGAGAGTTACTACCTGATCCTTTCCCGACGTTTCTTGGCACTGCGGGCTCCCGAGGGCGGCAAATATCGAATCCTACAATTCCAAATGCACCATTTAGACACTTCCATAGTGTTACTTGGGGTTATATTAGTCTATAATGAAAATTTACAAAACTACCCCCGGGGACCCGGCCCGGGCCCGCCGTACCCGGTCTGGTTGCACTTTTCCCAAAATTCTAATCTGGGCTATCCTAACATATTTCCGCCCAAGGAATCCATTTCCGTACTTAGAATTATCAAATTCAATGTCAAATTACGAAATTGCCCTTGGCAGCCCTACTTTTAGGGTTTTAGGGGTGTTTCCGTAATTATGCTTTCTCGGCCTTTTTTGAAAAAGTGCCCAACTGTAACCCCACCTAATTTTCGCCCCTGAACTCAATGGAACCATCAAATCATTGAAAATCCAACTCTAAGACCCATTTAGACCCCTGACCGAAATATATGAGCTCTTCGGAGAAAATCGGGGTTTTACGATTTCGGCTCCGTAAACACGTTCCTTTCTACTCCTAACCACTTTATTGACTATTTCATTAAGTTACAACTACCATTTAGTATCAATTTGGGCAGCATAACCCCTAGAAAAACCCATTTCCAAGAATTAAAACCAATGGCAATCCGGCGAAATTTCACCGATTAAATTGCCCACAGCAGCCAGAATAGTCAATATACAAGAGTTTGGAAGTTACCTCAAGCTCCCAATAGATTTTCCTTGACTTGAATGAAAACCCTAGGTGTTTTAACACCAAAAGAGGAGCTTCCAAACCTTAAAGAACATAAAGGAGTAGCTTAGGATCGGAGTTATACGCGTTAGGAGTTAGATCGTCGGAGAAATCGGCTTACCTTGCGAGTTCTCTTCTCCTTTTCTCCCAAAACCCTCTCAACTCTTTTTCTTTACTTTGGCTGCAGAATGGCGTCGGGAATAGCTGATGAAGATGATGAATAAAAAGTGTTTTAACATTAGGATGATGTCATGTTTTATTATGCTGATGTCATAAATCCCATTTTCGGATTTTATGACAGTTTTTCTGCCCAAACTTTAAAAAATCATAACTAATTCTAAAAAAATCAAAATGAGGTGATTCCAAAGCCAAATGAAAGATATTTAAGTCCTATTCATAGGAAAAATATTGGCCATTACTGAAAATCACCACAAAATTCCCAGACTTTCAATCTTTGCATACTGTTCCAGAAAATAATTAATTTCGCTGGGCAAACTTCAAAAATCCAAAACTCTTAGGTCACAAATCAAAATGATACAAATTATATGTTCATTTTGAAGCTTGACATGTGAACTTTAATACTGAAAAATTTCAGAATTTTTAGACACCATTTGCCTATTTAAAACGTCCATACAAATTGGCTGCCCTGTACAGAGTTTCAATGGACAGAGTTTTCAACTTTTGCACAATTGTTCCCAATGGTTCCAACTTCACAATAAACACTCTCCCCACATGAATTTTCACAAGGAAGCCATTGGAATCATTAAAATATCCAAATTCCCATCACACATTCTCCAAAAGTGTTTATTCAACAATAATTACATCCACTTTTGAAGTCATTAGCCCTTAATCACTTTTTGGGATATTACACTTTAATAACTCCTAAAAAAATGCTTTTGATTGTTAAAAAATACTACTCCAACATTCAACACTTAAAAAATATTTCAGGGTGTTAAATGTTATTAAGCCAATTTTTTATTCAATTAATTTGTTTTTTTAATTATTTTTTATTTTATAAAAATGTGAACGTGATGTTATTAATTTATTAATAAATTTTATAATTTGGCCTCATGCTTCCTCTGCTCATTCAGTCACTTGAACCACTTTTTGCGTTGCGTATGATGTCGTTTTTTTGGCAGCGGATACAAAAGCATAGGGGACACCCCAGATGCGTTCATTTGTCACTGAGACTTTTTTAATAATTAAATCCCTTTTTTTTTTTTTTTGGATTGAGATGACAAGAGAATAAACTCTTGAGGCCACAGCGGCCAGTACAGTAATCTTAGTTACACATAGACAAGCAAAATAATAATTAAATCCCTTATCTGGTATCTCATGTCTCAAAATCTTGAAAAAGATTCAATTTTTGTGCAAGGGCCAGTGAGTGTGATTTTTTTTTTTGGTCAAAACCAGTGTGTGTGATTAGATAATGCAATTTCTTATTTGATTGTGATGGTGATTGTGAAACGGATGCACTCATGTAGTGAACATTGATGTGTCCCCATAGGGTCTGTTTGGTGTGAGGGATTTGGAGGGGAAGGGAGGGGAGGGAAAATTTTTATGAGTTGAATTTTAAAAGATTGAAGAAGTGGGGTAATAAAATTTTAATAAAGAGAATATATAAGTGAAAAGAGTAAGAAAAATTAATTAAAAATTTTTAACCCCATTTATCTAATTTTTTTAAATTCAACTTAAAAGAATTTTTCCTCCGCCTACTTTCCCTCCCCTCCCCTCAGACCAAACAAGCCCATAATGTGTTTTACTTAATAAAGCAGTCCGTGAAGTCTATTGGTGTTGTGAATGATTGTAGGGTAAGCATTAGACACCTGATTGTTCTCCTTTTGACCAAAAAGAATATAAAGGTTAAAAAAAGCCATTGAACGGTCACTACTCACACGGTCACACCCCAAATGAGATGTGGATGGCACACTAAATAAGGAAAAGAGGGAAAAATGCTTTTTCAAAATGGACATGAATTCAAAAGGGATTGTGACAAAAATCTTGAATTTATAGACAAAAAAAAAGAAGATAGGTTCAAGAATCTATTGTAGATAAAGAAACCAAGGAAAATTAGGGTGAGGATAGGAAGAAAATTATAAAAATTGTAATTATTTAGGACAATTAAATAACAAGATTTTAATTTAAAAATCATTAGAAACGATTTAATATTTTTAAATTTATATTATGGCATTTAGTTCTTATAAATAAATAATTTTAATTTTAATGATCCTCTTTAACAAATATAATTTTCTTTTGGTCTTTTGCTCTAATTTTTTCAAAAAAAGTATTAGACATTTGAGAATACACCATTAACTTTAGCTAACTGTGTAAAAATTATATAGCCTTCAATTTATTTTTTTGTGAAAAGCTTTTTAAAATTATTTTTGTCGATCTAATCCAAAAGTGAATACAAAAATGGTAAAAGTAAAATATTTATTTATTTACAAATGTACACTTGCCCAGAATTAAATTCTGGGGCCTATACGTAGCATCATTCAACTAGAAACATGGGTCACTTGGTTTGCATTACTTATTATTATTTTTTAATTAAATTTTTTGTGATGGAGTTAAAATAGTCGAGTAATTTATCATTTTGAAATAAAAAAATGATTTCCTATAAATTATTGATGTATAATTTGCAATCAAAAATAAAATTTAATTTTACTTGCTTTATTTTTATCATTCTTTGAAATTTTTAAATTTATTTTTAAAAAATTCACTAAAAACATTTCTTTATATATTTTTTTACAATTTTTCTGAAAACATACTTTGTATCTTTTGAAAATTCGTTCAAATTTATTAATTATTACTAAAAATTTATTCTAATCTGTTTGCTTGAGCTGTCAAGCACCGTGAAATGATATCCTTGTGCTTCAGGAGATTCTTAAATTTCACATAACGTGATTTATTCATTCCTATCTAGTTTAACGAAGCCTCCTTTCATTTATATTTGGGTGAAGGGGTAAAACTAACCTTAAATTTTTCTTAAAAGTGTATCCACCACCATAAACTTTTTTTTGTGTGCAAAAATAATTATGAACTTCTAAAAATGGTGCAAAAGTAACCATAAACTTTTAAAAAATGGATAAAAGTGATACTACTTTACTCAAAAGTTTTTAAGGAGCAAAAATATCCATAAAATTTTCTTAAAAGTGCACTCACCACCATATACTTTTTTTTTTTGGTGCAAAAATAGCCATAAACTTTCAAAAATGGGGCAAAAGTGATAGTTATCTTAGTGGGTTCAAATGTAATCTTTTGATTATTCTAAGCCCAGGAGAAAACACCTCGACTTGCCCACTATGATTTTTCCAAGCCAAATATTGAAAAACTCATCTTCAATGAAGATGACATCATCATCCTGCTCTCACCGACGTGTAGTAAATCGAATTGTTGAGATCCTTCCCCATCAACAATTTTGGCAACTGTGTTTATGACACCATTGATATCAACAATTCCATTTACGGTATGTCGGTGAGAGCAGGATAACGATGTCATCTTCATTGAAGATCAGTCTTTCAATTATTGCTTTGGAAAAATCATGGTGGATAAGTAGAGGCGCTATTTTTCTAAACTTAGAACAATAAAAAGATAACATTTAAACACAGTAAGAGAACCGTCACATTTACCTCATTTTTGAAAGTTTATGGCTATTTTTGCACCCAAAAAAAAGTTTATGGTGGTGAGTGCACTTTTGAGAAAAGTTTATGGGTATTTTTGCCTTTTAAAAACTTTTGAGTAAACGGTTGTTACGGCAGTATCACTTTTGCCCCTTTTTTAAAAATTCATTGTTACTTTTGCACCATTTTTAAAAGTTAATGATTACTTTTATACAAAAAAAAAAAATTTTATGGTGGTGGGTGCACTTTTAAGAAAAGTTTAAGGTTAGTTTTGTCCCTTAATTCTTTATTTTTTTTTATAAAAAGATATTATTCTTTTTATCTTAACAGGTATTGCTAACCATGCTTCGCACCAAAAAAAAAATTCATTTATAACATTTTGAACTTCCGAAGCTTCTTGAAGCACATAAGGACAATTTATGGTTTTTAAGCATTGCTTTATGAGGTATGTAATATTTATTATATAATTTAGTCTTTATTGTTGGAAATTTTTTTTATTATATGCACAATAAACAATATTTATTTGAAACCATAATAAATCATGTAATTATTTTATAATAATATATTTTAAATGACCTATATATTTTTATATTGAAAGTCTCAAATATATTGCTTGTGAATCAGTGTTTGGTTTCTTGGCCTAAATCAATGAGTTATTACAATTCAAAATTATGTCTATAAAGAATATCATAATTCAAAATAGGGAAAATCCCTCAAAAAGAACCTTTAAATTAGTAAAAGACGCAGACGTGCGCGAAAATATAATATCCCGGATCAGTGCGAGTACGTTAACTGGAATATTAGAATTGAATGTAAAATGACAAATTTGTCCTCTGATGAAATAAAAGAAGTTGATGACAAAAGAAGGTGACGCGAAACAGGGAGAGCGTCAGCGCGCGGGAACGTAAGTGGGAGGCGATACAAACAGGAGTGAGGTATGTACTTTATTAGTCGACAATGTTCTTCCCTGCGTGGTCGAGCTGAAGCAAAACCATTTTCGTCTTCATTTGGGTGGGAAACTTTACGGGGTATTTGGGTTTAAAGGACGTGAATGTTGATGAGTGGTATGGGGAAAAATGCAGATGCTGCCTGAAGCGGGGAGGAGGTTGGGATGGTTAGTTTCAGGGTTGTGGTTGAAGAGAATAAATGGGGTGGATTTTGTAAGAAACGATTAATATGAAGTTGAAAAACTCTAATATAGATTTGTGAAAGATTGAGGTACCCATTTAGTTTTGTTTTTATCAACTAACAATGTGTTATTTATTTGTTGCAGGATGCGTAAAAAAATGGATGGTAATATTGGTTCAAGCTGTGCAAAGGAGTTGTTTTGTTATTTTCACATGGGGGGAAAATTTGAACATAATAATGACGGTGAAGTTAAATATATCGGAGGCAGTGTGAGGGTAAAGGTACTAAAAGATGGGATAAGAATGGAAGATTTAAGAGAAATTATATCAAGATTGACAGGTCATGAAGGGAGCAATTGTGACATTAAATACACAATAATGTTTGATGAAAGAACATTAATTGAGCTTGACAATGATAGTGAAATTGAAAACCTATTTCGATTCAATGAAAGCAGTGCGCATGTGTTTGTAGCCCATATAGAGAATGGCAATGAATCCTTGCCAATGAATAATGCACATCTGTAAGTTATTAATATTTTGTTCATTCCCAAGCTGATAATAAGTTATAAAGTGTTGTAATTGTTGTATGCAGGAGCCACAGATTATTGGAACAGTCACCGGAAGCAGAGGTATCTCCCATGACATATGGCAATGATCTTGAGGCTGTGTCATTTGAAATTGGTGGTGAGTGTATAACTTATGAGACAGATCAGACAAATTTTAGTGACACCAGCACAACATGATTCCGGTTGTGACAATAGACATGCCCAACGTCAATGATTATAGGGATTATCACATGGAAAACATGTTTGAAACTACGTTCCTCCACCCTCCAATCACAAGTCGACCTCCTGGAAGATCAAGAGTAAGGAGGCAGGAATCACAGTTCCAAAATAGAAAGATCTACCATTGTACACGGTGCCATGAAGCAGGACACACAAGAAGGACGTGCAAAAATCCCAATCCATGTTGAACTCTAATGATCATCTTTGATGCTTCATCTTTTTTTGTTGTATATATGTTTTGGTTTGACCCTTCAATGGTTTTTGGAATGAAGGGATGGGGTGCAGGGGAAGCAGTTTTTATATGTAATGTATACAGTGTCGTGTCATGTCAGTGACAAAAAAACATTAAGAAGCAGTAAGATCTTAATGTTCTGTTGTCACTGAAAGTTGAAAGTTTATGTAAGTAGCCACTGCTTTTGTACACAAGTATAGTGTTGATTATGTATAGTTTGGCAACTATTTCTCAAGTTGTAATCAATATGGAAATACAAATGTATAGTTTATCTAACTGCTGTGTGTTATCTAGTTTTTATCAATATAGTTGGTTGGAATGTTGCTGCAGTGTGGGAATGAATATGAACATGGAGCATTTTTATGTCAACTCCAGATGTCATTGGGTTCATGTAATTGCATGTTGTACCTCTCATTATGTGACTACTTAACTAGAGCGTGTTATTTTAAACTCAGGCTCAGTGCATCTTGACACCATAGGTGCTCTGGATATAATATGACCTTCAGTTCATTAATGTACATAAATTAGTAACTACAAAATATATACGCATGACCATCACAAACACATTCAATTGTAAAACAAAACACAGTTCAAACACAAAACAGAAGCAAAAAAAACATGCAATACCACTTAAACGTTACATGCAACAGAATAGACTCACATGACTCACAGTTCAGCAAAGAATTAATTTTAGAGTAAATGTTTCAAAGACTTCGTCCATGCGTTAGGTTTAACGTGCATATGGTTTTTCTTTTTTTTTTTGCTACGGACTCCAAGTATCACGAATTATGTGTTGTTTTTTGCACATGACTTATGCACATTTAACAACAACAAACACAATCACTATCGGGTTACCCTCCAGTGATGCTAGAACTCGAGTTGATAATCGGACAACTCGAGTGAGCTTCGTAAGTCATCCAAGGACGCCGTCGAGTGACCTTCTACGCAACTCGAGTTTGGTGCCGCTTCTCAAAATCACCATCGGGTTACCCTCCAGTGATGACGACAACTCGAGTTGATAATCGGACAACTCGAGTGAGCTTCGTAAGTCATCCAAGGACGCCGTCAAGTGACCTTCTACGCAACTCGAGTTTTGTGCCGCTTGTAACAATCACTATTGGGTTACCCTCTAGTGATGCTAGAACTTGAGTTGATAATCGGGCAACTCGAGTCCGTACTCGTAAGTCTTGACAAAAGCACTGTCTGGAAACCGTCCAATTATGCAAGTAACTCGAGTTGTAATCCTCAAGTCGAGTGGAGATGCGGAAAGCAACGCAAGGCTCTAAATAATAACTATCTTATTACCGTCCAGTGCTGATATCAACTCGACTGCTCAATAGCCATCTTGACTAAGACACCAAAGCACTGTCTAGGTAACATCAATTTATGACCGCGCTATAGTGTATATGCTTATGGATTTGTTGCCGCCAGTATTAATTAGAGTAATGGTAGTTGGAAATGGAAGTGTCACACTTGGTTAGCAGGGTATATTGACTGGACACAATCATTATGTGTGAAAACAAACTTTGTACTAGGTGTAATAAATCGTCAACTGAACCCATCTACAAGTTGATTAATCACCTTCTAATAAATTGTTGTAATATAATAAAGATTTATACTATGGCGAATGGCCTTGTGTTAATACAATCGCTCATATAAGTGCGTGTAGAATTCATGTAACTGAGTTTCTAATTATGGTGTGGTTGTCTGCAAAGGGTGCCAGCCAAGGGCTTTAAATGTTTTCCTGATGGGACAAACGAACAGGTTATAATTTATGGGATTGAACCGATTACTTGACCAAAATATATATGATTAGTTTCAGTTCTCTTATGATATATAGTGGCAGAAAATTACTTGCAATGGTGGAATTAATTCACTAGAATCAGACAGTACTTAGTAATTAACCTTATTATATATTTTAGGCAATGAAAGTTGTTTCGTTTTTACTATATTTAACTTTGAAGTTCAACGCGTTCCTCGTTCGTCAGAGTTGAACTTCAAGTTTCTGTTGCTGACCTAAAGTCATTTTCGAATTAGAGAGATCACCTCAACTTGATTACTTTCTTTGATCTTAATTGAAATTCAGTCAAAATCCTTGCACCGTTAATTTAGAAGGGTCATCATATTTTTTGACATCTCCTATTTCGGTGGACATCCAAGAGAACTTTTGGTGCCTTTAAGAAATTAAGGTTTTAAACTGAAAAACCAATTTAAGATTGAACGCAATGTTTGAGGCTTTACAGTATTCACATATCCAAAGGAATAATTTTGCTGGGTTAATATAGGTCTTCAAAATGAATTTGGAGATCTTCTTTGAATCGTGAGACTTTAATTTCAAAACCCACTCAAATTCTAGCAGGGAAAGCCACTCAAATTCTTTAGACTAGACTCTTTTTTCTTCTACAAATTTGGATCCTATGACATCTAATGTTGTTGCTCCTTCACCTTGGATAATCTTTGGTTGCCAAAATGGTAAACGTTATAATTCAGATTTTGCTGATTGTGGTAGTTAAAATTATGCATACATATTCACATGGGAAGGTTGGTAAATTTTCTATTCAGTAATTGTTTTACGAAGAAAATTGAATTATTGAATATGGTCTAATCTCCAGAAGTGGGATGATCACTCTGCAATGTTGTGAAAATGGCAAACTCGAGTTGTGAAAGTCTAATAAGATGCTGTGAAAATGTAAGAATGTGTTGGTGAACTCGAGTTATCAATTCATAACTCGAGTTCTACATCCTATAAGCTAATCACTCGCCGGTTACCCTCCAGTGACGATATGAACTCGAGTTGTGAAAATGCAAACTCGAGTTGTGAAAGTCTAACGGGATGTCGTGAAAATGTAAGAATGTGTTGTTCAACTCGAGTTATCAATTCATAACTCGAGTTCTGCATCATATAAGCTAATCACTCGCCGGTTACCCTCCAGTGACGATATGAACTCGAGTTGTGAAAATGCACACTTGAGTTGTGAAAGTCTAACGGGATGTCGTGAAAATGTAAGAATGTGTTGGTCTACTAGAGTTATCAATTCATAACTCGAGTTCTACATCCTATAAGCTAATCACTCGCCGGTTACCCTCCAGTGACGATATGAACTCGAGTTGTCAAAATGCAAACTCGAGTTGTAAAAGTCTAACGGGATGTCGTGAAAATGTAAGAATGTGTTGGTCAACTCGAGTTATCAATTCATAACTCGAGTTCTGCATCATATAAGCTAATCACTCGCTAGTTACTCTCCAGTGACGATATGAACTCGAGTTGTGAAAATGCAAACTCGAGTTGTGAAAGTCTAACAGGATGTCGTGAAAATATAAGAATGTGTTGGTCAACTCGAGTTATCAATTCATAACTCAAGTTCTGCATCCTATAAGCTAATCACTCGCCGGTTACCCTCCAGTGGCGATATGAACTCGAGTTGTGAAAATGCAAACTAGAGTTGTGAAAGTCTAACGGGATGTCGTGAAAATGTAAGAATGTGTTGGTCAACTCGAGTTATCAATTCATAACTCGAGTTCTACATCCTATAAGCTAATCACTCGCCGGTTACCCTCCAGTGACGATATGAACTCGAGTTGTGAAAATGCAAACTCGAGTTGTGAAAGTCTAACGGGATGTCGTGAAAATGTAAGAATGTGTTGGTCTACTAGAGTTATCAATTCATAACTCGAGTTCTCCATCCTATAAGCTAATCACTCGCCGGTTACCCTCCAGTGACGATATGAACTCGAGTTGTGAAAATGCAAACTCGAGTTGTGAAAATCTAACGGGATGTCGTGAAAATGTAAGAATGTGTTGGCCAACTCGAGTTATCAATTCATAACTTGAGTTCTGCATCCTATAAGCTAATCACTCGCCGGTTACCCTCCAGTGACGATATGAACTCAAGTTGTGAAAATGCAAACTTGAGTTGTGAAAGTCTAACGGGATGTCATGAAAATGTAAGAATGTGTTGGTCAACTCGAGTTATCAATTCATAACTCGAGTTCTGCATCCTATAAGCTAATCACTCGCCGGTTACCCTCCAGTGATGATATGAACTCGAGTTATAAATGGCAAACTCGAGTTGTGAAAGTGTAACAGGATGTCGTGAAAATGTAAGATTGTGTTGGGAAGCTCGAGTTATCAATTCATAACTCAAGTTCTGCATCCTATAAGCTAATCACTCGCCGGTTACCCTCCAGTGATGATATGAACTCGAGTTGTGAATGGCAAACTTGAGTTGTGAAAGTGTAACAGGATGTCGTGAAAATGTAAGATTGTGTTGGGAAACTCGAGTTATGAATTGATAACTCGAGTTCTGCATCCTATAAGCTAATCACTCGCCAGTTACCCTCCAATGATGATATGAACTCGAGTTGTGAATGGCAAACTCGAGTTGTGAAAGTGTAACAGGATGTCGTGAAAATGTAAGATTGTGTTGGGAAACTCGAGTTATCAATTCATAACTCGAGTTCTGCATCCTATAAGCTAATCACTCGCCGGTTACCCTCCAGTGATGATATGAACTCGAGTTGTGAATGGCAAACTCGAGTTGTGAAAGTCAATAGGATGTTGTGAAAATGTAATGCTGTGTTGGTAAAGCCTAATGTCGAGTTGGGAATCATGTCAATGATGAAGCAGATGCCGATGATAATTGTGAAGAAGATGACGAGTCGTTGGCGGTGATGATTGGTAGTTGCGATCTTTACTAAATTTTCCCAGGAAGTGATTGGGTCAAGACTCAGACAATTCGAGTGATTTTCCAAACTTATTCATTACTTCTTATGATCACTTAAGTGTTCTTAATAATCTCTTCTTTGTTTATCCCTATTTTTTAGCGCATATACACAGGATCTTATAAAAGAAGAAGATGGCGAGTTGTTGGGGGTGATGACATCGGAGTTGTTGGCAACCGAGAAGAAGATGACGAGTGCTCAAGATTTCACTTTGTTTTCTTTCTAGTTTATCTCAACTCATGGCATCGGAGTTATTGATATTGTTTAGGTTTTGGTACTTCTCATTTTTTTGAGAACATGATTTAATTCAGAGAAACACAAAATATTAAATGTTATGGACTATAGCAATCCAAGGCCACGGATCCAGGGTCGACCAACGGCACCGATGACGACAGAGAAGATGAATAGTACTGAACGCGTTTTAGCGCCATTATCACGCCTCCCTCAATGCTTTTCAATTTAAAAACTTACAGGGTCACACACGTCATTTTGTCTCGAATTCTAATATTCCAGTTCAGACACTCGCACTGATCTGGGATATTAAATTTCGAAACACCTCTGCGTCTTTTATTAATTTAAAAGTTCTTTTTGAGGGATTTTCCCTTCAAAATAATAGTTTGTTTGGCCCAAAAAACATAATACATACAAGAGGATTCAATTTGGATCCATTAATCAATAAATATAATTTACTGATGATTATTTTATAATTTTTTTTACATTTCTTCAAAATTGATTGATTAAGTAATCATACTTAAAAATGATTTGATTATTTCTTAAATTTCATTTATTATTGATGTAAATTATAGATTTAATGACTTGATTTAAAAATAGTGACATCATCATCCCACATTATAAATAATTATTTCCTAGTTTCCTTTGCTATATTTTTCCATAATTGATTGATTAAATAATCATATTTTAAAATTATTTGATTATTTCTTAAATTTCCTTTATTATTGATGAAAAATATGGATATTGATTTGATTTATAAATGGTGACCTCATGATCAGACATTATAATTTATAGATGATTATATCCTAATATTTTCTTATTTCCTTTATTTATATTTTTTCATATTAGATTGAATAAGCAATTATATTAGTTCATCCCCCCCCAAATATTGATAATCTACTTAATTATATAGAAATTCATGCCCTTAATTAGATAGTGCATTTTTTCCCATGAAGTGATAACTTTAACATTTTGATTGTGGTTAGCTTTCATATTTACAATACAATTTTTTGTTAATTTTGGTGATTTTTATTTTTGTAAAAAGTATTTGATTTCTCATTTCTCAAGTGAAGAATAATGCCTCACATGTCCTCGTATTTGACCTAAATCAATTTTCATTAAATATTCACATAATTGCATTTTAATTAACATCAGAATTATTAATCAATATAACTTCAACAAAATAAAGAATTATCCATTAATATAATATAACTAACGGTAACAATGTATATATCTAACCAAAGGATATTCATAAATGGCAAAAAAAAAAAAATCAAACTTAAATAGGCAAGTACAAAACGTATATATCAGGCTATATGAGTACAACATAATATAATGTGAAAACATGAAACACAATTAAATGTAAAGTAGATTCGAAACCTAGACTGCTAAAATGATATATTTGAAAACTAAAAACAACACATATGCACTCATTTTTCTATTTTTATGTCCTTGATGATTGTTTTGTTGGCCTTAAAGGTAGGAGTGGACATATCAGACAATCCCACATCCCCATTACCAAGCAATAGAAGTGTTGACTATTAGCCAATAGAGTGTCATCTTTCTTCTTTCTCTTTGAATTAGTGGTTGAAGATCCTTACAATTGAACTATTAGAAGGTCATCTTCATTTTGAACCTTTTCTGCTGATATCAATGTCATCAAGGAGTTTAAGGTATGAGTTTCTACTTCGGAGGGCTGAAAAAAAAGACCCAAGAAATAAATAAAACGGCAAATAAATGAATATATAATCAAGTACTCAATCATAATATGTGCTACTATAAACTAAATCCTTTTCTTATAGTTAATTTTGAGTATGTAAACTACTGCAAAAAATCTTTGTCCATCAGAAAATTGGAAAACACCCAAACTACTGGATGAGTATTTGATATTGCCCTAATTGACTCTAGGCCTAACAATAATTTTATTCCAACACAATGCTCTAATTGTTTTGGAAAAGTTCCAAGCTCTCCTTTCTACAAATAAAGATGAATATTAAGAAAGTCAAGTATGAAGGAATATAAAAAGATAAATGTAAATTCAAAAGTTAATATACTACATGTACATAGAACAAAAGATCAAACAAAAGGAGGAAAAGAAAGTATTTTTTTTGACTGAAAGGAAAAGAAAGGATTGAGGTAAGCACAGTCGCTAACTTTTCATCAAAAAATGACATCTTTTTAGTCATTGTCCACTTCTTGATAACCGAGCAACGATAGACCAAGTATCCTTACGGTCGTCAATATCCCTAATGAGTTCATAAGGCTGACCTATTATAATATTGGGGATGAAGAATTGAGATTACTAAAATGGAGAACACTAAACGGAATATAATGGAGACAATAATATATAAGCATTAATATAATTATGGGGTCACTATATTTCTTGGAAATTAAGCTTCTTATAAATTTTGTTTGAATTATGTTTATAATAACTCCTTGATATATGGGTTAAATTATTTTTATGATAACTACTTGAATCATGACAACCAACTAATAATTTATGGATATAAAATATAAAATATTGATATTGAATTATAAAAGAGAGAGATAAATAATTATGATAGTTAAAAGAGGGTGATAAATATAGATATTGATATTTATTAGTGTCAAAGTAAACATAATACACTAATGGCGTTAATATAAGACATAACTATTTTTTCAAAAAATGGTTGCTCACAAAACAGTTTTTAACAACATTACAACAAGTATTATAGAAGATATAGATTTTAATATATAAAGGCCAATTGAAACGTCATTTTCATGTTTTATACAAATATAAACTCACTACTACAGAACCTTCGTTATATGACTGTTATTATCGACTATATAAAGCACGGTTTCGAATGGTCATATATGTGGGTGCTATATATGCTTGGCACAAATACATTACGGTTTCAAATCATTATTTGTTTTGGACCTATTATAACAATTCTACTATAACACTCATTATATATTGAGGCTTGTTAAGGCTATGATATGAGCATTACTGTGGCAATAAATAATGGGAACACATAAACAACCATTATAATGTATGGTAATGCTTGCATAATACATAACGATCCCGCTTTAATAACCAATATATATGTTGTAACATAAATAATGGTTACTTCAAAAAATAGTTATATATTTATAATAATGCTAATGGCTTTATTTAAACAACTGTAATCCCTCTCTAATATACATAACAGTGATTTCGCAAAAACTGTTATACATAATATGGACATACATAATGGGCATTATATTGCAACAGTTATTTATTTGCTAGAAATTCTAATGGTATTAATGAAACTATCGTCGTGTATAATATATACATAAATATTGGGTTTTATATAAGGACTATTAAATTTTGGAGCAATATTTTTTAAAAAAAAATTGGAATTCTCCTTTCAATATCCCCCTACATGCATGAGATGGAGTTTCTGCTTTGCTTGTTAGGCTTCACTATATAATAAAATAGAAGTTCACATATCAAGTGTAGCCATGCAATTTAGGATAGATCAAGACATTCTTGGTTTTATGGCTATGCTCAATGGAACTCCCTGCTATAAAAGACTTAAGGGTTATACAAGCCTCGAGCAAGACTTGATAGAGAAGAAAGGATCTTTTTAATGGTACTACATGTAATGCCCCAACTTGTAATTAAGGGCTAATTATGATCTTAATGATGTAATTATTGTTAATATTGTTGTAAATATGTTGTAAGCAATGTTTAAGCTTATATTGGAGTCTAATGATGAATTGGCAAAGGTTATGATAATCAGGGGCAAAATTGAAAATTTACCTACCAATTGGTTGGTTACCGAAGAAGAAACTCATTGGTAACTTGAAGATCAACGGTTGAAATTAAAAGTCAAAGGAATCCATGGCTAGGATTTAACCATGGGGTGGAATCCTATGTAAATGAAATCATGTGAAATCAAGGGGAAGGAACAAGATTGTGCCAAGTGTCATTATGAGGACCCTTAGATTAAAGTCAATGT
Source organism: Inga laurina (assembly GCA_963855925.1). Lineage (NCBI taxonomy): Eukaryota > Viridiplantae > Streptophyta > Magnoliopsida > Fabales > Fabaceae > Inga > Inga laurina. Next base: position 51,571,663 of record OY979708.1, read on the forward strand.
TTCAAACTCATTTTCTCTTCCCTCTTTCCTCCAAGTCGGTTAAGTGTGTGTGGGTAAGAGAAAATCTGAGTTTTTCTTCTCTCTCCATTCTCCATTTTCACTGAACCAAGAAAGAGAAAGAGAAAAGCTTAATTTTGGGTAAGTGATTGCTTTCATATGCTCAAATGTTCTTTATTAATGTTGTTTATGAGGTTGGGAGCTTTCTTTCTATGGTTATAGAATTTTGGAAGGTGGTGAATTGGTGCTTGAGCACATTTGAAAGTTGGAGAAATAGAGATTTGGTTGTGGCAAGTGAAAAAGGTAATGATTTGATGCATTTTGATGGTTATGTTTTGAATTTTGGCTAAGTTTTGTACATTCTGGAATTTTGCCCTGAATTTGGTGTTAAATAAAAGTAGGAATTGGAGAGAGTATCACTGTTGAATTAATAGCTTATGGTATTTTGAGTTGTTTGGGATTGATTTAAAAGTGGGAAATGAAAGTGTTGATGATTGAGTTGTTGAGTGGAATGTAGAGATCTAAGGGCAAATTGTATTTGGGGTGTGCTTTTGGGTATTTTGAGGTTATCAATAGGTTCCTTATGTAATTTTAGGTGAGAATAAGCTTTGGTACAAGTTTAGGACCTATTGGGATCAGTTTTGGTCAATTTGGAAAACCTTATCAGTTGTTGCGATTCTGGCTTTTGATGTGCATCACTCGAGTGCTGCAGTAAATTTCTGTTTTTCGTGGTTTTCTCAATGGTGTTTTTGAGTGGAAATGCAAGAGTGCACTTCCTGACTTGTGAGTGAGATATGATCCCACTCGAGTGAGCATTAGCATGCTCGAGTGAAGTTTTCCCTTGGAATTGGTCTGTGCTCTTAGGCAAACACTCTTGGTGTTGCACTTCCTGGTGCTCGAGTGCAATGAGCACTTCTTAGTCAAAGATGTTGCTCTCGGCCAAACACTCGCAAGTGAGGACGCTTCTCACTCGGGCATGAGTGCCCTATAACTCAAGTGAGGCCATCTTCACTCAAGTCAAGCGATCAAAATTCATCATTTTCTTCTAAAGGGGGAACTTTAGGGTAGTGTCACCCAACCTTTTAGGCATGTTAGGTTTCTAATAAGCACCTAAAGAAGTTTAAATGATAACCAACATCAAGTAAGATGAAATTAAGAACTTGGAAAAGGAATTAATTCAATGTCCTTACTCTTGGTTTTAGGCTTTGATATTGGCCGTACCCATGAGCCGACTGTGTCACATCCCCCGCCGGTGCTCTTGGGGATGCCTACTCCGGTACAACCGGCTACGGCACCGACCGTAGTGCCACCCGTACTACCATTTAGGCGTGGCAAGTAGCTGGGCACCAACCCAGGACTTATAAGAGTCTCTTGCTCCCCAAGCGAGGTTTTTCGCCTCCGTGGGGATCGAAGCCGCTACCTGGGGGTAAGTAGCGCCTCAATGCATCCCCACTACCACTTGAGCTACTTGATATATCATTATGTGAGCACGAGTTATTATGATGCAAGCATGTCATGCATTAAACACTTATCTTGCATGCATATTGGTATCTGTTTCCTGCTGGGATTCTCTAGAATCTCACCCTCTCTTACCAACATTTTAGACAGGACAAGTAGCTTGAGGAAGGAGCAAGTGACTAGGGGCAGCGAGAATCCCTTATGGGCATTTGGATTTGGTAGTTGGTTATCATTGCTATTTGGGATAATGGTAGTTGATTTGGATGTATTTAGAGTTGTATATGTTAGGATGAATATATGGTTATATATGTTGTGGAGGTGTATTTGGATATGTATTTGGATTGAAATTTGTGTAATCCCTATTTGAGAAATTGTAAAAGGTGTATGTGCCTACGTATCTTTAGTGAAGATATGAACCCGGGATTGCCGGTATTATTATTGTGCATTCTAATATTTATATGAATGTAGTTTATCTTCACGAAGTAATTGTATTCAAAATATAAATGTGAGACCAGATTAAAGTGTTTATTAAAGAAATTTGTGAAAATCCTATCTTAAGGATGGGAATGTAAATGAATTTTGATTATTATTGGTCTCTGTTTCATTTTAATCGTGTATTTCGGATATAATTATGGAGGGGATTACATTTTTGGTATCAGAGTTATAGTTCCTGGCAAACATGGGAATTTTCTAGGATAGCTCCCTTAGATTTCTGCCTTGGGGGTAGAACATGAATTGTGATAATGGTTGTGTATACATATGTAGGTTTGGTTATTGTGGATATATATATATATATGTATGTGCTTTGTGGATTATGTGTATACACTGTTGGTTATTCTAAAGTGGCGGATCATTGCAGAATCAAAAGATATGATGGTTCGTCCAAGAATTTAATTATAGACCCAGAGGTAGAGGTAATTAAAGATAATCCATCAGATCATTTGTAGGAAATGATGGATTTGGTTTGAAAACCGAGGAAAATGATTTCCAAGGTATGTGATAATGAGTTTCTAAGTGTCATGATAAACCTAGATATTGGGTTGGAGACCCTAGGTTATATAATAATATATGCCGGTGATCTTATAGCGGAATGATATGTCTAAAGACCCTAAGACCTAGGGGACTAGTGTACCTTAGGCTGGCAGAAATATTTGGATTGGTATTGGAGTGGATGATACTCTGTGGAATTAAGGGAAGTGATTTCCTAGTGCAATTAATGTTGAAGTTTCAAGAGTTGAAGTGTAAGGAAGAGCTATGGGAATGTTGGGAGTATAAGCTCTCAATGATGTGATAGTTATGGCTCTGACTGATTCAAGGTGAATCGGGTTGTGGTCTGGCACAGATTGTGTGTGTGGTCAGGTGTAGCGAGAGATTCCTGTGGGACTCCTATTAAATTATCCTGACATTGTAAAGCACATATGAGGAGGTAGACCTCAGAGTGTGCAGCGGAAGCATGCAAACGTGACATGTTTGAGGTATTCCAAGGTTGCTGGTTGTTAACCTAGCACGTGGAAACAGTCATCTACGGAGGATACAGATCGGAAAGGGCTACCTGCGAAGAGTTCAGATAGGATAGGGCTACCTACGGAGAGTGCTGATTGGAAAGGGCTACCTACAGTGAGATTCGATCGGAAAGGGCTAGCTAGAGTGAGATCTGATTGGAAAGGGCTACCTACAGAGAATTCTGACCTAAGGGTTGACCAGTCAGGTCACTGAGTGAAGCATCGAGTGCAGTAGCGTAGTGTGGAGCCACCATGACGATGAATCCTAGCGTGGAGCCACTGTGACGATGAACCCTAGTGTGGAGCGGCGGTGATGATGACCCATAGAGTGCAGCCGCCTTAATAACGAATCGTGGAGTGCAGCCGCTGTGATGTTGAATCGTAGAGTAGAGAGGAGAATGAGCTCAAGGCATTAGTGCTAAATACACCCAGTTCTAGCTTGATATGATTGTGTATTGTGAGTCTCCCTTGCGGCCCAAGGGATTGAGGCCCAGTTGGGAGGGTAACGCGGGAGTGCCTAGGCCCATACGGAGGGTACCAGCCGTCAGGAAATATGAGTACCGGGGTGGGCATCCAGCCACCGTGAAATGTGAGTAGCGGGGTGGGTGTGACAATAAAGACAGAAGTGTACTAAATCCTTGTGAGTCTACCTCAATCCCCAGTTGGGCTTGGGCCAGCTGGGGGATCCAGGGAAATGTGAGTACCTGGTGAGCGGGGGTGTAACAATTGTTAACAAGCTAGGATTGTCGTATGATTATATAGCAAAGCAGAGCTAGTTCAGCGGATGGCGAATTCGACTACATGATTAGGGGTTCTCATGTGTGAGGGCATTTACCCCGGCATGGACAACATGGCTAGCCACCAGGTTAGTTACACTGGTGTTGACCCTAGGCCGAAAGGTGGTGCGTAAAATTAGAGTCTATAATGTGGAGTGCGGTGAAAGCTATGTGAATTGTAGTATGTGCAAGTCAACATGTATCTTTGTGAATCCGACCAGTGGGGTGGTGTGTGGTGAATCCAGCCGCGGGCTGTGTGTTATACATCTTGCTAGTTTGGCTTGTGTATGAAATGCTTTATATGAATCCCAGCTGTGGTGAAGTATATTGTGTGAATTATGTTAAGGTGCAATGCAGCGTGACAGGTCAGTGTGAGCCGTTTAGGGATTGACCCAGGTCATCTCTAGCTCGGCCGTTGAACTGCCGTTGTAGTTGCTTTGTGTGGGTGAAAGAGGATGAGGGTGGTGTTGGGAGATTGAGACTCTCAATCGGTCGCCTGGATAGAAGAGACTGAGATTCTAGGTGGGCCGTTACGGTAGGGTGCTTCAGATAGAAGAGATTGAGATTCCGGAGTGGCCTGATGTGATTGTGAATGCCAACAGTCCCGGTTACCACTGGTGGAGTAACTAGTCGGTGTACGGGTGAGGTCAATATTATGGAAGTGGATACACCGTAAGCTAAAGTATTGTTGAAAACAGTGAAAGCTGGGTATATGTGAATACAACAGAAGCTGTCGATTGATGCAGTGAATTTGTGGTGGTTTAAATTGTACCTGAAAAGGGAAGGTGACTTGATGTCAGTGATTAGAGTGACTCAAAGTTAGGATGCACGAGTGCAGTCCATCCGAAATATGATCTAATGAGGTGAAGACCTCTAGAGTTTGAAAACAGAGATCACATGCTCGTGAGAGTGTCTCCGGGCATGAGAATTGGTAAAGTGATTAAGAAAAAGAAATTGAGCCATGACGTATTGGTCCGTAGAGATTCTTGTGAGAATCGGACCTGTAGCGTGTTATTGTATAAGTGGTCTTGAAGGGACTGATCTAATGAGAAACAAATTGAGAAACGGAAGTCATCATGAGGAGGCGTCCGAGGTTTATGTCCTCAGTGGTGTAACAAATTTCGAGGACGAAATTTATTGAACGGGGGGAGAATTGTAACACCCCAAATTTTGATTAAGGGCTAATTACAATTATTGTGAATGATTATGTGGATTAATGTGGATTTGAGATCCGGATTAAGTATTGGGAATGCCCAACATCTTGTATTTTAGCATAATTATGTGATGAAATAATTATTAGGCTAAATATAGGGGTAAATGACGCATGAAAGAAGGAAAAGAATTTGATTATGTATTATGTGGCAATATTAATTAATATGCCATAATCAGTGAGAAATTGAAAAAATGGCTATAAGTTAGTGATTAATGGAGAAATTAATTACTAACTAAGGAGAAATGAGATATGTAACTAAATAGTTAATGGATGGATTAGTGTAACTAATTAGTTACTTGCTTTATGAGAGCCAATATGGTGGAGACATGTGGCAAGCTTATGTGAAGAGAGAGTGTGTGTGAAAAGTCAAAACTCAATAAAAAAATAGTTTTCCCTCTCTCTTCTTCCCTCCAATTCAGCTGCACAAGCATGGGAAGGGGAAACATCATCATTTCACCTTCTTCTTCAAGCTCTCATCCCTCCCTTCTCTCTCCAAATTCGTCCTCTATTGTTGCCCTAGAGAGAGGAAGAAAATCTTTGATTTTAAGGTGAGTAAATGACCTCAAATGCTCAAACTCTCTTCTATAAAGTTGTTCCTTGAGTTGAGAGCTTCACTTTCATGGTTTTAGATTTTCCATTGGTGGTGTTTTGTGGCCACAAGGAAATCTAGAAGTTGGAGAACCAAGGAACTTCTTTGGGAAAGTTGTTGAGGTAAGTGAAAGCTTCATTTTCATATAAGTTTTATGGCCATTAGTTGGGCCTTGAATTTCTGGAATTTTTGCCCTAATTTTCGTGATTTAGGGTCATGGGGGAGTATGGTATGTTATTGTTATGGAAATAGTGCCTTGTTTAGTGTTTTGAAGTGATAGAATTGCATTGAAGCTTAAATGTGAAGTTTGGCCACTTTGTGTTGGTTTTTATGAATTGGGAGAAACAGGGCATGTCAATGGGTTGTGACTTTGGTCATTTTGAGGTTACCATTATGTTCCTTGTGGAAAATTGTATGGGAATAAGTTTGGTTAATGATTTTGAAGCCATTGGACACTTTGGTAGAAAATTGGAAAATGCTGTCAATGTGAACTCTGTTCTGGGCAGTCAGTTGATATAAAAGTTTTGAATGACTAAATGGTGTTAAAAAATCTTGAAACTTTCCAATCTTAAATTTTACATCCCAAGCTTCAAAATGGATATATATTTTGTGTCATTTCGTTTTGTGAACCGAGAGTTATGCTTTGCCATATGTGATGCATTGTATGTGTGTTATATCATTGATTTGTGATAGAATTCGTATGCTGCAACATTTATGGATATGCGTAAGCACCGTCATACCAATAGTCCCTGAGTAGCTAACAACGGATCGGGTAATGGTTGTGTGCCTTCCCGGCGGAGAAAGGGGATGAGGATGAGGTGTGACTTTGTGATTAGGTGAAAGCCTAATTGTGAAGGTCGATTGGCCAATTGTGAAAGTCAAGTAGCTATGTGAGCTATAAGGCTATATGTATGCTCTGCCACACCAATAGTCCCTGAGTAGCTAACAACGGTTCGGGTAGGGCGGTGTGCCTTCCTGGCGGAGAAAGGGGATGAGGGTGGAGTATGATCTGTGTTGTTGATGTATGATGATTTGCTTACATACTATGTGTTTATGTGTGGTATGAATGATTTGTTACTACTGGGATTCTTTTGAATCTCACTCTTTCCTATGACTAACCTTTCAGATAGAGCAAGCGGCTCCAGGGAGAAGCGGATAACTAAGAGCGGATAGGACTTCTTAGACATATTTGATCAAGACCGTTGGTTATCTATTTTTGGAACAGGATTACTGTATATATATGGGTTGTAAATATTGTTTTGACTTTGTAATCCCCATTTTTGTGAAATTTTACACCTTATATATATGTAAACTGGGAGTTGTCGGGATTTGTATTTCTGCACCCTGATACGTATGAATGTGATTGAACTGCTCAGGTAATTTTATTCGAATATGACTGAGAGACTAGGTTACCTGTGTTTTTAACTATTTTGTAAACACCCTATCTCCAGGATAGGTGATTCTAAATGACAATCGGTAATTATTGGTCTCTATTTCACCTTAATTTCATATTTCGGATGTAATTACGGTGAGGGGGGTTACACTACATCTTAAACCCAAAGACCTTATGGTGTTCAACTAAGTTTGACACTAGAGAGCCATATGAGAGAGTAGTACAAAAGCAGGGATAGGATGTGACTATAGAACGCCATATACTGTGGCCGATGCCTTGCCATTGCCCATAACATATGGCATTCTATAGTAACATCTTATCCCTTCTCTAGAATTTCTTGCTCAAGGCATGCATATCCCTTGAGCTCTTTATGGTAGGGAGTTCCATTGAGTCTAGCCATGAAGCAAGGAATGTCTTGATCCATCCCAAATTTCATACTTATACTCATATGTGAGCTTTTGTTCTATTATATAGTCAAGTCCAACAAGTAAAGCAAAAGCATAAACTCTATCTCATGCACATATTATAAGACTCTATCTTTATCCAAAGGATCATCAAAGTGACAGCCAAAAAGAAAGAAAAAGAAGAGACAAAGAAAAAGGAAAGAGAAAAGGAACAAGTGAAGAAAAAGAAGTAAGGCAAGTGATCTTGCTCAATTTTCACCTTCAAGATCACTTATCTAGCTTAAACTTCCTTCACTAACATTGTTCCTCTCACTAAGAGCTTTCTTTATATGGTTTTTTTTCCTCAAGAGGAGAAGTTTTGAGCTATCATAAAAGTATCAAAGTTCAAGAAACAAAGAACAAGCCCTTAAAAGTGAAAGAGGTGAGTCTAAGCTTTAATTTGAACCAAACATCTTATGAATTGGTTGAGTATTATGGATTTTTTTTTGTTGCCCTAGTTTTGTTCAAAGCATGAGATTAGAGTTGATGTTGTGTTAAGCATGATCATGATGATTTATGAAGTTTAAAGAGGTTACTAGGCTAGTTTAGTGGTAAAATTTGCAAACTTGTTGATTGTTGGATTGGGAGGTAATTTTCAGCCAGATGTAGGGCATAAAGAAAGAGTATGATTTTGGTGAATTTAAGGTCACCAATGGATTCTACATGAAAAATAGAGTGGGGCTAACCTAGGGTTATGCTTTTGGATGAATTGGATAGGAAATGTCAAAATTGGAATTTGATATTGCTTAGGTTTAATGTTACTAGATTTAGGGCAAGATGTTGGTTTTTTAATTGAACAAAGGTTATCCAATGTCCAGGAAACTTTTCAAAATATAATATACATGATAAGTTTTAATTTGATAAATAATATGTGGCATTTGAATTAGTATATTGGGAGTTATGACATGTTAAGTTAGACACTAAATCTAGAGTGATATTTGTGGCAGTAAGGATTGATTGGAGCTTCTAGAATGGTGTGCATGTAATTGGCAGTAGGAGGAATTTTTTCCTTAAAGTAGAATTAGGAAGGGTCATATATGACTTTGAACCAACCTAATTGGAGCTTCATAGACAAAGATATGAATTTTTAAAGTTAGTTGAAAATTCTGGTAAAATAGGCTAAACATGCGAAAATGAGGCAATTAGGGTACATGGTAATAAGTTGGAACTCCAAGGGTTAAATTAAGCACTTGGAGCTAGTGTAGGCACATTAACTACACATTAGGCATAATGCATTGACTTTAAAGATAACCAACCTAAATGTTTTGAGTTATAAAGAATTGGACAAGTAATGACTCGCCCGTCTGTGAAATAGGATTTGACATTTTCCCGAGACGCCCAAGATACTAGGAACAAGAACCAAACTTGGAAAGGCTACCAGGTAGTAACTTATCCCATATATCATATGTGCTGCTTTGTGTATATTCCCTATCATCTACTTATATGCAGGACAGTTAGTCCTTAGGCGGTAAGACCTGTAAGTACAAGTTGTATAGAGAGTTACCCTGGGCTCATAAGGGGTTACCTTATACTGCATGACTTCGACTAGGTAGGCTTAAGGCAGTAGGCCCCTAAGTGTACCTTATATGGGGCAGAGGTCATGGGCTCTCGATCGAGATCACCAAGTGCTATGGTTATGTGATAAGGGACTGATTAGGCCTTTTGTTTGCTGCATACTGTTGGAAATTGTGCCCTAAGGGCAATCATTGTACTTTGAACATTATTAATTTAATAAATTTTCTCATTATGTTATCATACTACTCGCATGTTCACTGTGATGACTGTATCCTTGGATAAATATAAACATTGTGCTAAATGTCCCTGGTCGGACATCTATGTAAAAGCAGAGATGAAATAAGACCAGTATGACTTTGATAAGATATGGGGATACGAATTAAAGTCTTAGGCACTTGTAAGAGTACAATGCGCTGGATTGACCCGTTATGAGAAAGCAACATGGATCAAGTCATAAGCTTATCTTATGTATAACCACATCACAATGCCCTTCGACTTGAGGTCATCTTGGATTTCTATATAAGAGTTGCTAAGCTTTGAACTAGTCAAAAGTCATCTTTGACCTAGTGATGACAAAGGCTACGATCGAGCTTGGTGGTTTTTCATGCAGAGGAATATGAATGGTCAAGATGGAATTTGTCTCTCACATTAGTAGAGAGATATTACTGGGCCCCTTGATAAGTGAGTCTGAGAAATGTATGGCCATACTACAATGAAAGGAGTTTCCATTTCTATTGTCAGACTACTCAGGAATCAGGAAAATAATGGTCAAGAACAGGAGGATGACATTATCCATGTCTCATCCTTGACCGAAATTTCGTGTGACAAAAAGGATGTGACATAGTTGTATGTAAGGTTGCATTGTGTTAACAATCCTCATATGAATTGGATAGTCATAATGTCTTGCTAGAGGCCACTTATGACTTGTGGGTTAGTATAGTTATAGGACCACTATCAACTTCGTTTGGGCCTATAGGGTCGTACACAAGAATGGCCCAACACGAGATAATATTTAATCTAGGGTGGGCGAATTTTATATTTATATATATAATATAATATTTGTGAAAATAAAATTAATAATATTATATACATCTATTTTCGAAATACATATATATATATATATATATATGATAATATTATTATATTAGTTTTAAATTTATTTTTATTAAGATAAATTAAATTTAATAACTAACATGATAAAGATATAGTATCTCAGATGTAATTTATGAAGATACATTAAATCTATTGGCTCTTTATTTGGATTAAATAAATAAGTTAAATTATAATTGTTGGATAGATTTAATTAAACTGAATTTATTTAATTAGCTCATCAAGACAATTAAGCGTTAATTAATTTTAAAATTAATCAAGATTGGTTTTGAAATTCCAATATAGACCTCATGGGTTATAAAAATGATGGAGCAGAAAAATTCATGTACGGATGAGAGTTCAGAGCCGTAAGGAAACCCTAGGAGGCATTGGAGGCGTTAGCACACAGTTCGTGTTGGAGTAGCATTCGTGTGGATACCGGTAGAGGGAGTTGATATACGTGTTGGCTCCTAAAGATCGAAAACTTAGAATGAAAAGAAAGGTACGATTCTTTTCAACTCGGTTTAAAAGCCTTTGATAGATCCTCGATTGGGATTGATGAAATTTTAAAATATTCCGTTGTGCCTACCAATCGCAAGACATACAATGAGTGTTATTGTTTGATTATTTGCTTTACATGCTTAGTAATTTGCATATCATATGAGCGATTTATGTACTACTGAAATTCCTTTGAATCTCACCCTTTCCAACAATGAATCCACAGCAAAAGCGAGCAGTTCCAAGGGCAAGAAGGTAATCACAGACGGGTGAAGTGCACGATAGAAACCTCTAATCTCGTTGGTTATCTATTATTTTAGGAAATGTATAATTTGTAAATGTAACGAAAGTAAGTTTAGCAGTAACAGTAGACGCAATATATAGTTGTAACCTGTATATTAGTATATCAACAAGCGCGCTAGTACCTTAATGCGACAAGTGAGTTAGAATCAGCAACTTAACGATAAACCTATAAGTTAACCACCATTATGTAGGCTTTTGCCAGAGAATGCTCTATTTTAAAATAAAAGGATTAAGAATTGATGAGTGATAATGAATTTGCAAACTGGTTTGAGACCATACTTAAAGTATTTTTAAAAGTTTTCAAAAAAAAAAAACTCACTCAAGTATAGGTACAAACCCTGTATTGAAGTCAGGACTTTAACAGTTTACAATAGAATGCTATCTCAAGTTTGTAATCATTACATGTTTAGAACTCATCTAAATGTTTAAGAAAATATGGTGTTACAAGATGACTCCAATTTTTCACAAACCTTTTCATTATCTTCATGAAACATTCAATTGGGCACATCCACCTTATATAGGTCGAGCCATAAAATTGTACCTCTCGAACCAAGTGAGTTGTCAGATAAACCATGATTTCAAAGAATGTTGGAGGAAAGTACATCTCAAGCTCGCACAATGTGGCTACGATTTGGTTTTACAATCTCAGCAATTTTTGGGGGTCTATCACTTTATCATAAAGTGAGTTAAAGAAGAAATATAACTTGGTGATTGCAGCTCACACCTTATAAGGCAAAATACCTTGTGTAAACACCAAAATAAAGTTCTTCATCAAGACATGGCAGTCATAAGACTTTAATCCTATTAGTTTTAAGTCCTTTACTAACACGAGTGTTTTTTGGTTTGAAAAGCAACCTTTCGGCACCTTGACTGAAGCAATAAACTAACAAAAACTAGTTTCTTCTTCCTTAGATAGTGTGTGAGTTGCGGGGTGAAGAAATGTACGGGCTCCCCTCTCTTCTGGTGCTAATTCTTCTTTTATTCCCATGTCTAGCCTAGCATTTAAGCCACCTTTAGTCTTCCCTAGAATATGAGTAACGTGACAACAATACTTTCGTACACATTTTTCTTAATGGGCATAACATCAAGAAAATGTCTCACATCTAGGGTTCTCCAATAAGGCAAGTCAAAGAAAATGAACATCTTCCACCCGCTTGTCCTAACATCCCTTGTAATAGGTTTGCCAAATATACATCAGGAAAATCTATTACCCCATCCCAGTAGCCTTTGGATAGTCGATCGGCATATATCCACTACTTACTCAAAGACCCCATCTAGTATAAATCATTTAGAAACAAAAACCCCAATCAAAACCCCATAATTATCTGTGCCCAAAATAAATCCACCAAAATGTATAATGAAAGAAAAATCACAAACCTTATGTCAACCTAGAAGTTGAAGGAAGAAAACTCTGAGGTTGAATGAATGCTTTTCATAGAGTTGAAAAGAGCTAGAGCTTTTGAGTGCAGAAGTTTCCAAATGTCAAATTGATTGGATGGCTTACAAACAAACCTTAGCCTTTTAATTATTTTTTAAGGTCTTATATAATGATTAGTTGGTAAGAACCGCTAATTGTTTTACTTTTATCATAGTTATTAAAAATAACTGTGAGGTATGTTATTAACAAACCTCTAATTTTTAAGGTTTTACATAATGATTAGTTGGTAAGAATCACTAATTATTATTTTTTTTTATCACAATTAGTTTTAAATAACCATGATGTATGTTATTATTTTTTAATAACAGTGACTCTAGGAGGTATGTTATTTATTTGATTTATCATAGTTCTTTAATAACAACCTTGTGGTATGCTATTATTATTTTTTTAAATATTGGAACCAAAATAATTACATTAATATATTTTTATAAAGAAAACTTAAAAAAGAAAATAAATAAAACTTACCCCTCATCCACAGGGGAGTAATCTAGATCATCTGAGATGACGAGGACAAGCTTGTAGTGGATGTAGTAGCAGCGATAGTTGTAGATTGAAGGCAGAGGTGGAGGATGGGGAGGAAGACCAGGGGAGGAGGAGAAGGTGGAGATAGGGGAGGAGGAGGAGGAAGAGCAGTAGGAAGAGGTGGAGGATGGGGGATAGAGCATGAGGAGGAAGAGAAGGAGGTGGAGTTGGAGGTTGGGGAGGAGGAGAAAGACAAGCAAGTGCATGTGCAAGTGCAGGTTGGGGAGGAGGAGCACAAGGAGGAGGAGAAAGTGGAGGTTGGGGGGAGGATTCTCCAGCATTTCTTCAATGTGTCGCTTCATCATGATGATGAAGGAATAGATGAAAATGATAAAGAAAATATATGAAAATGGGGAGTTTAAACATATTGGAAGTGATGCATCCATTGGAAGTTGAAGAGGATCAGTCTGTGTGCAATTATGTTCTTTTTCCCGAGCTATGTGTTATATGATGGTTGTTTAAAAAAAACCATTATTTATCTTTGCATTCATGATGATTCTTTTGACAGAATCATTTAGGAGCCATTATTTATTTTGTTTCATGACAGGAACCATGAGATATGTTGTTTTTTAAAAATATATTTAAACAAAAAAATGAAAAAAAAATAGAATAGTGCCGACTAGCCTAATAAACTGATGATCAAGCTACTCGTCACAAGAGGAGTGGCAAGATCATTGTCAAGATCATGGCTAATCCCATACTCATCAAGTATGATATTGACCTTCCTATTCATATTTGAGAGGTATCTAGAAAGCATGCCACAACATTGCCTCTAGTTGAAGAAGCATAGGATGTGGAGACGACGAGGGAGGTGGTAGAAGGAGAGGCAGAGGTGGTAGCGGAGGAGAAAGAGGAGGTGGAGAATGACGTCAAGGGGCTATCTTGCAATTCTTTAGCACAACATTTCATCTTGGTGATTGAGAGAACAAAGAGAAGGATGATGAAGAATACACAGGAAAAACAAATGAAAATAGGGAGTTTAAATAGAAATCTAGAAAGGATGGAACAAAACCATCATTGCATGCATTGGAAGTTGAACCGGACTAGTCTCGTGCAGTGGAGGGCAATGAAAGTGTACGTCAGCTAATGCTTTACAGTTTTTAATTAATAACCGTGAAGTATTATTAAATATTTTTTTAATATTTCAAAAAAAAAATAGTAGTAGTGTTCAGTCATTACCACCACTATCGTCCTCCTCTCCTCCTCCTCCTCATTCTTATCATTCTCATCATTGGAGAAAGGAGATGAAAGGTTCAACTGTAAGTCATATTCAACCTCATTGTGATGAAATATGAAGTTCAACTTCCTATCCAACTTGTTGGCATATGCCATGAGACGCCTTGTGTGATGTCAAGGCTTGCCAACGTTTGCATCAAAGCCTCCATTTCAGGAGGAGGTAGAGGCAATGGCAGTGGTGAAGGTGCTCCCTGAAATCTTAGCATGATAAAGGAGAGAAGGAGGAGGCCAATAAAGAAGAGTAGTAAGAATCACAAGGAATATATGAGTTTAAATAAAGGTCTAACGGATCTTATAAAGGTTTATGACTTATGAAGGTCCGACGATGTTACGAAGTGTTATGACTTATGAACTAGTTCTTGGGGAAGATATATCATTTGAAAGTATTACATGACGGTTGTTTTTTAATATCATTATGTTTTTGTCTTTGTTGATGAAAGGTTGGAAGATAAATTATTTGTAAGTGTTACATGACGGTTGTTTTGTAAAAAATCATTTTTTTTCTACTAAATAAATCACGATTATTAACTACAACCGCTATTTTTGTATTTTTGTGAATTCTATCTCGCAATACATGATGGTGCGCATAAGTAACTGTTAAGTTTTAGCGTTATATATTCTTGTGCGACCTCCTCCTCGATATACATGATGTTTATGTGTTGTAACCATTATTTATTAAGCATTATATGTGTGAGAATCTATAGTAGTGAGTGGCTTGATCATCATCAAATAAATTTGAGGAGGAAATACAAACTAACCCTTTTTTTTTTGCTTCTTTGCTTAACTCTTCACAACCCCAAAAGATAATAAAAGTAGCTTCAGAACAAGTCAGGGAGGCAAAATTCATTTATCTAAAAGAAGTTATCCAAACATTTTTTTTTGAAACAAAAAACTTTTACCAACTTTTAGAACATAAAGTCTTGGTATGAGCCACTTGAATAGACTAACCTAGATGTCACCTTATAACCTTGACAAAAATTTAACTTTTTTTTAAAAAAGTAATTATTTGGGCTAAAAGGGAAAATATAGAGGCCATTAGAAGCTTTAAAAAGTTTTAAAATGAAAAAAGCGACAATGAGTAAAACATTAGATCATATGTTTTTGATAAAAAGATTAAACTATATTATAAAGTAAAACTATATCTTACACATAGCAAACCCATGTTATATACTCTCTATTCCTTAATATAGGACATATTTGGAGAGTTGATCTTGATCCTAAATATAAGACATAGTTTTCATATTTATCAATCTTTTCCGAATTTATCCTTATTAATGCTCCATTAACAATAATTGAGGAGGAGGGTGAATGAGATAATTAAGGAAAATTACCAAAGTGTTTTAAAAAAATATGTGTAAACTAACTTCCTTAATCTAATAAAATTAAGTAAATATAATTTATGTTAAGGATCAGAGGAACTACATTAAAGTGTATAAAAGAAAGGCCTAAAGACATAGCAACAAAAACACAAAACAAGGAAAGCATAAAAAAACTAAAAATTCAAAATAAAAACAAGGGCAATAAAAAAGCAAAAGAGTGAAAAAGGCAAATTCCCATAGGATGGGTAAAGGGTAGCTCGATCTAAACAAAGAGTTGATGAAGATCTATCTTCATCTAAAACTGGATAATAAGCACAACTGATCAAGTATGTGATATACAAACAAGAGGAAGTGGCCATAGCCACTTAATTCTCCATGGTATTTGAGAAAGCCAACAATTTAGAGGAGTAAAAAGGTTGAAGACATAGGAAGATAATAGTAGTCTCACATGATATGTCCATACCAATATGATAAAACAAATATGAACTTAGAAAATATTTACTTTTGGAATATACCTAGTCTACCCTTGGTAGATTAAGGCTTATGCCCAATCACATTGAGGTCAAAATATAAATAATAAAAAAGTTTGGGTAAATAATTGTGGTATTCCCTAATCATTCTAATTTGAATTATTTAAATTGATAGAATATGTCCTCTAATGAGGAAGTGGTACATTGATTAAGGAAGAGGCATGTGGAACCATATATATATGTGATTACTTAAGGGGTAAGGATTACATGACATAATACACTAAACTATATATATATATATATATATATATATATATATGTCTATTATCTCTCTTATCCTTCCTATATGTAGTGTATTTGTTGTGCGTCAAGTCTATAATTGTGATCTCGTTAGTATGGGTATTTAAAGATAAACAGTCACACTTCAAGTACCAATACTCTTACATTTACAAAGAGTTAAACACATTACAGATCCCTATACTTTTAGTCAATTTTACTTCTATTTATGCAAAATGTACAAAGAGTTAAATTTATTATAGGTTCCTATACTTTTATTCAATTTTGCCTCTATTTATATAAAATGATCATCCACCATTCATTACCAATATGTGATTGATAAGAGTGCAAACATGGAGCTTCCACATACTTATCTTGCTTCGTGTTGGACATGAAGGCTAAATGGAACAAGATAGAGCACCACAAATTTCTTGTCTGGCTTAGTGAGGGGATTTAATGACCAATGTTCCTTTTATGCGGGATGGTGTGTAACAAGGATGATAATTCCTTACTCAATAAGACTATAACCATATTTCTTTAGTTGAGATAGGGTTCTTTTCAATTTCTAAAAATAATTAATATTATTGCTGGTCCTTACAGGTTGCCGAATTTTGGTTTTAGGTCTTGTGATTTTAAATTGTTGGTTTTGATCGTTATAGTTTTCATAAGGGGTCTAAGTTACATAAGGATCAAAACTAAAACTCATTAAAAATATAGGGATAAATTGTTAAATTAAGAGAAAATTTTTATAAAACTATATAGATTAAAACAAACGCGTTGAAACAATATGCATTGACCAAAACCAAAATTCAATCAAACTATAAGGAATAAAAATGGTACTAACCCTCATAAAAACTATAATATGAGAATTAAATTGAAAAACATTCAAATCAAATTATATTGATCTAACAAAAGGGTAAGATGTGAACACATTTTCCAAAGTTTTGTCATGCTGATAGCCAAATGCACATAAACCAGAAATATTTATATGATGCTTAAAACCTCATAAGCTGGAAGAGCCTGATGAAGAGTAACTTCTACATTATTATCAAATTGTTTAAGTGGGAGGGGGATAAACCATAACAACTCTAAAAAAGATTCAGTGCTGAAATGTGAACTATTATAATATAGATGGAAGCCATCTTTGACAATATATGATCATGAAGCATTATATCCCAACAAATTAGATCAAGCTTATCAGTAAATTGTTTGGTGTGAGGGATTTTGGTGGGGAGGAGAAGGAAAAATTTTATGAGTTGGATTTAAAAAAATTGGAGAAATGGAGTTATAAGATTTAATAAAGAGAATATATAAGATAAAAGAGTAAGAAAAAATAATTAAAAACTTTTAAACCTATTTCTCTAATTTTTTAGGAAAAATTAATTATTTAGTCCTTATAGTTTAACCCATTGCGACTTAGCCCTTATAATTTAACTCATCATGATTTAGTCCTTGTAGTTTCCTAATTTTTATAAAAAAAAATCTAAGTCTCTCATAATTCATCCTACATGGCGCTGACATAGAGAAACTTTGTTTATTTGGCATCCCTGTTGTCATGATTAAAGTAAAAATGTCAGATTCTCACTCCTCTAGTCCTCCCTCCTCTAAAATAAAAATGTCAGATTCTCACTCCTCTGGTCCTCCCTCCTCTACCTCTACTCGTTTGTTGTACCGCTTTCTTCTTTATCCACCTCCTTTCTTTTTTCCCCTCTTCTTCGCCACACTATTCCAGCAGCTACAGTAATCCCCTGGCCAACCTATTGAGAAGCATTTTATCCAGGAGGGGTTGAGGATACATTGATAACAAGTGGCATATCCCCAGTCTAGAGGTTCAAAGAAATAGTTTCACTACTACATATTCACGCATAGTTGACGCTCTATACTTAGCTATTTTCATGAAACCAAGAAATATACAGAGACAAAATTAAGGTAAAACAACTGTTAAGTATATAAGATAATATTTGACGATTTTATATGACTACCACTATATATAAGTTTGGCTTTTTTGGAAAAAAAATGGTATCATTTACCTGATGATTGTTTGTAAAAAAATTGTTAAATATATACTATTAATATATGACACTTGTTTATTAAAACATGATGAAACTTATATATTTCGTGGTGTTTCAAAATAAATCGTGAAATATAGGGCTTTAAAATCCCTTTCTTACCCATTCTGTCGTGATGTCAAAATTCCCACCATTTCTCCGCTTGCTCAGCGAACACCTTCGACTACTCTTTTCTGGCATTCCCAATTTATTGCTCTATTGTTGCTGAAATCATGATTCTCCTTGTTTCCACATGTGTCTATCTGTGAAGGCGTTTGTCGCTTATTATGGGTTCAGGGTTCTTCGAATCTCTAAAATTTTCACGTCTATTCACATAAAGATGAGAAATTTCTGCCCTTAACTGGAATTAATGATTTGAACTTGATGCTACATTGATTTAAGCTTTATTGTTGATTTTGATTCTAGGTTTAGGGATCTTTGGAACTAAAGAACCTATTCTTGTTGCTCTACTTATGTGTTATTCTCTGTTGATTATGGTCTAGTTCATATTCTAAATTTATTACCCTAAATTAAGCTGCATTGTTCTTTAATAAATCTGGAAATTTTCTAGATTTCTTCTTTTTTTTTCAGTTTCTTGTAACTCATTTGAAATACTTTAATTTTCTTAATATATAGTACTGCATGTTGGTCAATGTTTTGCTAAAAAACACTCCATTTAATTTTTCAATAGCCTCAGCTTGTAGTTTTGTCATGAGTTGAAAAGTAGAGGGCATGGTCAAAGATTTAGTGTAAAAAATTTATGTTCAGATTTTGTAAAAAATATTATAATAGTGCCAAAATTGTGGGCTTGAATTCTGTTTAGCGTGTTGTATGGTGTTATTAAAATTTTGTCCAAGCATATGAAAGCTCATGCTACACAATGGTGGTTTGGTTCTTAGGCTGTGCATCTAAAGGTTCATGTCAGTTTTAAATTTAATTATAGATGACTTTAAACTTGAAAATTGGGAGCATGAATTATGTCTTTGATAACGTGGTTGCTTCCTATCTTCTCATTATAGAATTCTTTCATTGTTTATAAGGTTAATCAAATTATCTAACCTAAAAAACTTTATAGTTGGAAATTAAAATTGTTTGTGTTAGTAAGCTTGGCTTTGCAAATATTTACCTAAATTGTTTCATATTGGAGAATAAGTTATTGACTATTGTTTTATGTAATCCTATTTTATATTTGCCAGATTGACAAGTTTTTGAAGTAATCGTGATTGTGCTTAATATGTCAAGATTTGTGATAGGTTGATTTGTTGGCATCTGATAGTGGCTCAAGTACTAAGGGTCCTAACCCTTTTGCCCACGCCACCCCCTCCACCAACTCCTCTAGTGTGTGGAATGAGGAGGCACTTATGGCACAAGAGGAAAGAGCATTAAGGAAGGGTCTTATTGTAATAAAGACGGTCTAGAAAGCAAAGAGAAAGGGGATTAAACTTATTATATGAGATAGAACAAAAAACGTCAAATTGTGAAATCTGACAAGTTCATTAACTACCTTGGGAATGTGGCAAAAAGCAACGTGTCTATCACTTTGGACAATTGGAAGAAGGCAAAAAAGTCAATGAGGAAGGTTGTCTAGGATGAAATATCGGTAGGCTATCATGCTACATAGTTAGTAATTTCTTGTTAACCACTATTCCTAATACCAACAAGTTGATTTGTGTGTTTTGTAGTCTGGATTTCACATAGTGACGATTGGAAGGATTATGGGCTTAGGAAGGCTAGTAGGGTACTGCACTCATTCTAATCGTATTGACAAAGAAATTTTTGTTGGAACTTGAATATGTAGATGTGTCAGTGGTTCCAACTCAACTAAGGGAAATTGTCAAATAGCTTGAATGGGCTGCTTTTGCATAGTCACAATGAGATGGTGCGTTTAAGGTAAAATAAATTTAAAGGAATAAAAAGTCAATAGTACTTCTGTATTAATGTCATGTAACCCTAACATCTTTGTTGTTTCTTCTCACAGCAATTAGGCAAGGTGAACCATGAGAGGGTGAAGAACAATGCATACCCATACAGTGGAGACCGCATAGGGCATGCAAACATTGAGCAACAGTTGCTAGAGAAGCAGAGATCAGGATCAAATGTCACTATTTAGCGTGGAGTGCTGTGGGCTAACAAGAGGCAAAACAAAGAGGGCAATATTGACAATCCTCGCATTCAGGAGGTTGTCTCAAGAATGGTAAGTATTGATGATATTGATTCAATTATAATTGAATTTTTTATATGAAAAGGTATTTAACATTTCATTTTGCTATAGCAGAGCTTAACCTAAGAAGTTGAGCTAGGTGAGCTTTTGACAGACAAAGATGTCTTGGAAAAGGCACTGGGTCCTGACCATGGTGGTCTTTTAAGGAATGTTAGCTATGGAGTCAGCAAGAAATAATACTTGGGGAAGTGAAAGAAGCCGACAAGGGTTTCTGATCATAAACTTCAACAATATACAGAGATGACTGAGATGTTGAAGTAGTAGGTTGAAGCAGAATAAGTAATTATTGATCAGTTAATAAGCTGAGACATAGCATGAAAGCAAGGAATGGCTCACACCCTAAGTGCCAACAATAGCTACTCATTCCTTCCTCAAACTCTACCTGGGGTAGTATGACTCATGCCGAAAACCTATGCTTTATTTCATTTTCTTTCTTTACTTTTTCTATTTGTCTAGGGTAAGGTAGAGATTGAGTGTATGGCAAATAGCCCAAAGAGGCATACAATTGCTACAGGCCGCATGTATAAGTTACAGGAGCAGAACATGACTCACAACTTGCCTCTCCCTCAGAATCATGTTAAGGTATAGCTGAAGACTAACATCGGTCCTAAGTATGCCCTTCTAGTGCCCACCCTAGATGTACAATGTTCAATTTCTTTCTTTTGTCTTTTATGCTGTCTTTGGTTAGCTATTATTTTGTCCTGACAATATTCGATTTATGCAGCTAAACCTTGATTTTGGATTATTTTGTTTAATTATGGATTAGTGGATGAGGATTTCTTCTTTTAATTGCTATGATGTTATGTTTGTTAATTCAGTTGTGACATTAATTGTTCTGAAATCTGAGAAATTTGATTGGAATTTGGTATTCTAAAAGAGCATAGATATAGAGAATTTATATTAGACCTTCAATTGAATCGTGTAAGATTAAGTTTTTAAACTTAATTTGCTTGTAGGACAGACATATACCTACCAGCCGTACATAATCTAATTAGGCTTGCACTTAAGTTAATCCAATTAAGCACTACTTGCTCAAGGAATTAGAGATTAACAAAATTGGAATGTCTTTTAGTGCATCAAAAGACATCTTAAGTAATTAAGAGTCCTGAACTAGCAAATATAACTTTAAATACAATTAAAGGGAGGAACTAAACACTAAGAAATAACCAAGACTATAATAATCCAAGTCACTGCTTAAGATCTAGAATCACCCTTATCCTTAGCCTTAGTTACATTTGACTTTTTTTGGATAATTTTTATTCCTATCTTTGATTTAAATTTTGTTATTTAACTTAAACAAAAGTGTAAAGTCGTTCCTCAATTGCATTGTTGGTACCAAATCGTTGTGGGAATGAGACTTTTCTACTCATTTTATTACTTGACAAAGCCCATGCACTTACAGAGTTATAGGCTATAAAATTTTTCCCTATTACAAAGTTATCAAGATCAAACCAAATCATATCCAACACAACGGCTAGTCAGTATCCAATTCAAACAAGTGTGAAAAGGGATAACAAACAATTTAAATTTAAATAGTTTTCAAAGTTCATATTTTTTAAGAATTCAGTTTAGATACTATTAGGGAAATGACAATCACATCACAAAAATATCAATTTAACAATATGTAATTTTTTAAAAAACTATTGAAAAATGAAGTATAAATATTGACTCAAACAATTATCAATATCAGATTTAATAAAAATTTCATAACATATATGTTATCAACGTAATTCTTGAGAAAATTTTAGTCAACTCTCAAAATTTTGAAACTTTACCGAACTTGTAATGCCCCAAATTTTGATTAAGGGCTAATGATATTTATTGAGAATGATATGCAAATTAAAGTTGATTTGAGATTTGATTTAATTATTAGAAATGCCCAACACCCTGTATTTTAGCATAATTATGTGACAAAGTAATTTTTGGGGCTAAAATGAGGGAAGGGCGTATGGAATAGAGAAAGAAATGAGAAAATGTATTACGTGGTAATTTAGTAAGAATTTCTATAATCAGGGGGAAATTTGAAGAATGGAAAATTACTAGGCCAATTAGTCAGTGATTAATGAACAAATTAATTACTAACTAAAAGAAATGAGATGTGTGACTAAATGACTAATGGACTAGTTAGTGCAACCATGTGGTTACTTATTTGGTGAGAAATAAGCAAGGTATTGAAAACCGGACCGGACATTGAACCGGTCAAAGTACTGGGTTAAGGGTCAGTGAGTCAGATAAGAGTCAAACCGGGGCTAGACCGGTGAGGAAGTAAATATTTCAAGCTTATTTATATAAAATCATGTGTAAAAATGAATTAAAAATGATTTTTTTAAAAAAATTGGGTGAACTGGTCCGTACGGCTCACCCACCAGACCTGACCTGACCGGTTGGACTACTGGTTCGCCCGTTTGCGGGCTGAACCGGCCGGTCTGGTCCGGTTTTTAATACCTGGGAAATCAGGAGATTTGGACATGTGGCATTGTTTGAGTGTGCATGAAGGGAGTTGGTAAAAGGAAAAGTCAAATGCATCATATTTTATCATTTTCTCTCTCTCCCTCTCTCTTATACTTATAGGCAAGGAAATGGGCAGAAATTCTGCCTCCACCTTTATCATCTTCATCATCACATATTCTCTCTCTCTTGCTCTCTCCATTTTGGTTCAACAAGAAGGAAGAAAGAGCAAAGAAAAACTTGAGATTAAGGTAAGATCTTGACCTCAAATGCCAAAACCTCTTTCTATAATCTTGTTCTCCTTATTGAGAGCTTTCATCCTTCCTATGGTTTTAGATTCTCAAGAAGAAGTGTTTTTGTGCTTGAGAAAATTTGAAAGTTGGTGAATCAAGAAACAAGTTTGGGAAAGTGAAAAAGGTGAGTGAAAGCTTCATTTTGGTATATAAGTTGTGACTATTTGTTGAGCCTATAATTTCTGGAATTTTTGCCCTATTTTCGTTGGATTAGGGTCTTACAGAGTTTGGTATGTTGTAATCTTGAAAATGGTGTTTTGTTGTGTGTTTTGGATAGATAGAATTGATTTGAGGATTAAATGTCAAGTTTGGCAATTTTGGGTTTTGTGTTGAATATGTGCCAAAAATAGAACATATTAAAGGAATGAGAATTCGGTTGTTTTGATATTTCCAGTAGATTCCTTGTGAAAAATTATGTGGGAGTAGTATTGGAGATGAATTTTAAACCATTGGAAACTTGGTTTAAAGGTTGTAAGAATTGGTTAGTGAAAATCCTATGCAGGCAGTCAGTTTGCATGGACTTTTTAAATGGGTAAATTGTGACAAAAAATTCTGAAACTTTTCAATTTTGTAGTAGACATGTAAAGCTTTAATTTGATAAATTATGGAGGTCATTTTGATGTGTGTGTTGGGATTTTTGAATTTCCAAAGTTTGATGTCGAAACTAGGATCAATTCTGGAACAGCAAGTAGAATTGTTGAATTCTGTAGGACTTGGGATCACCTCATATCGATTTTTCTAGAATTAGTTATGATTTTTGGAAGTTCAGCCTAGAAACTGAAAGTTTCTTGGCCACAGCCAAAAGTCCTTAGTCGTAGCCCAAAAGCTTCGGACCTGCTTTTAGCCACAGCCAGAAGACTCTTAGCCGTAGCCAAAAACTCTCTGACCTGATTTTGGCCGCAGCCCAAAGTCCTTAGCCACACCCCAAAAGATTCTGACCTATTTTTAGCCGCAGTTAAATATCCTTGGCCGTGGCCAACACCTAAAAATCAGAACTTTTCATTATCGTAAGGTGGTCTTTGAGATAGTACTTCCCAATTCTTTAGGCCTTTGTTTGGGCTTCTAGTAGCCACCTAAAGGTCTCAAATGATAAACAATCTTAAGTATTGTGGAGTTAAGTATTGGATTGGAGAATAACTCTTTACCCTTAATTATGGATTATAGGATTTGATATTTGCCTAGCCTGCGAGAGACCATTGCCAGAGCAAGCGCGGAAAGACTAAGGTAGTGACTTTTCTCTTGTGTTGTGTATGATACATTGTATGCATGACTTAAATTATATTGTCGTTTTGAAATATGTTGTACGGAACATTGCTGTGTTGAAACATGTGGATGTGAAAAATGTCATGGTGCGTTGTAGTATAAGCAATTCAGCGTGAGCAGTCGTGGGGGTGAATTGCCACTGTTGAGAAACATACTGGTGTGATTATGTTGTTGTGGAATGTGTCATATGAAATCCTACTGTGGTGAAATATATTGATGTGTGATATGCCGTTGTGCATTGCAGCGTGAGCAATCGTAGTGGGTGATACACGTCACACCTACTGCTGCCGTTGTAAATGACGTTGTTCTGTTGTGGTGTTGTGATTTGCTTACATGCTTTATAGTTGTGTATATCATGAGTAAATAGTTACTATTAGAATTCTTTTGAATCTCACTCTTTCCAATTAACAATTTTAGCCAGGGCAAGTGGATCGAGGGACAAGCACGTGAACAAGGGCGACTATGATTGCCAGCGGTAGTCTTAGTTTTCTTTTGGTTTTTGTTTATCATTTTGGACAATATTATATATTGGATTGACTATAGACTTGTAGATATTGTGTATGTGAGAGTTTTATTTTGGATGGTTGGTTATCATGCAGTTAATTATGGGATATTTTGTTGGGAATTAGTTGTATATATATTGAATAGTTTGTGTGATCCTCAAGAATGGGAAACTGAGTATGGGCGTTTGTGCCCTGTAAACCCTTAGTTGATTAATTGAACCTGAGTGTGTCAGGAATTTATGTTGCGCTCTGATATTTATGAATGAAATCAAACTGTATAGGCCAAATGTATATTTGAAATGTGAATATGAGACCATGTTGAATAGGTTTTAGAAAATTTTTTGCAAGCCCTATTTTGGGGATGGAATTTTTAACGAGTTTTGAATTATCTTTTGGTCTCTAATTCTCCAACATTACTTAATTGTGAACTTAATCCCGGCCTTGATATGAAGGGGGTTACAGAACTCCCTTAAATCAAAATGAAATTAAGTTTAGCGGGTAAAAAGACAATAATGCAATTGTTTTATTTTTTGAGTCCCCTTATTTATTAGTCTTATGAATGCCCATATTTGTCTATGATTTCCCTTATTTATCTTGTAAATGGCTAAAATGCTCTTGTTAGCTTTCTCATTTGTATTGTTAGATCCAAAAGGTTCTTTTGAATTACTTTTTTTTATCTTATAAATTTTTTTATTTGTCTTATAAATATCCTTATTAAAAAATAAAGTAAGAGTTTCATTAATTACAAAACTGAATTTTATTTTGGTCCAAGTGTTTCAAAATTCTTTAGGAGTTCATTGAAATAAAATTGCTACCGGGGCTGATTGAAATTTTCCCTTAATTGTTTTGGGATCTATCATTCTCCTAATGACAATATAGAAAAACTTGAAAAGAAACACTAATTGCAATAAAAATATTGAAGAAAGCCTGAAAGCAAGGTTTTTGGAGTCGGATGGTTGGACTAATCAGACTGTCGACTGAAGGGTGAAGTGGCTTGGCTCACAAAGTTAGGCTGTCCGATGAGTTAGACCAGATTAGGTCGCCTAAAACCAACTTTTGAGCTGTTAGCCGTAATCCAGCCAAAAATTGGAACGGGTATTGAAGAACTGGACGGGTGAGAATATAACAAAGAAGCAAATTGGAAATGTCGAAGAAAAAGGAGGAAAGAAGAAGACGATGTGGAATATAAAGAATAAGGAGTAAACTCTTTATCTATGATACAAAATCGATTATGCTCTTGAGATAAAACAAGAAAAATAATCTTCAGTTTATCCTCGGGCTCTTCTCCAATCCTCATATGCCTACATCGTTGGAACTGTAAATGGAGTGAAAAAAAATGAAAGACAAAAGAAGTAGTGGATGGAGGGAGAAGAAGGAACAGAACCCATGAATAGCCTTGTAAGTTGTGAGTTTGAAGCTTCTCAAAGAGACTTTGACCAATTCAAATTAATTATTAATGGTGAAATATAAATTTTTTAAGAAATAATTAATTCCCCTTACTTTTACTTCTTGTAATACGTGAAGGTGAAAAAAAAATCAAAAAACATTTAATTGAAAATTTCAGAGAACTAGAAAGTGTTTTTGCGCCTAATAAATACATTGAAGGTGTGTGTATATATATATGATATTTAAAAAATTTATTAACTCAAACTTTAGAATATATTTTTGAAAAAATCCATAAAAAAATACCTTCGAAATATGTAAATCCCAAATTAGTGTGGTGAAATTCGAAAATCTAATGTTAGTACAGTGTCAATACGGAGAAGGAACCTGGGATTTTGAAATCTCGGCTAAAAGACGAATGTGCCCTTTAGCTGTCCCCATTTCTCAGCTCGAAATAACAACACCTCACTCTTGATTAATAACACCATATTCTACATTAACAACTCGACTTTCTTCTTTCACAATTAACAAGTTTCAGAGCCAATACCAACATCTATCTCTTTATTAACAACACCTTATTCTACACTAACAACTCAACTTTCTTCTTTTACAATTAACAAGTTTAAGGCCAATAATAACAACTCTCTCTTTCTTAACAACATCGTATTCTATATTAACAACTCTCTTCTTTCACAGTTAACAAGTTTTAGGGCCAATAACAATACCTATCTCTTTATTAACAACACCGTATTATACATTAACAACTCCACTTTCTTTTTTCACAGTTAACAAGTTTCAAGGCCAATAACAACTCCTTTCTCTTTATTAACAACACTGTATTCTATATTAACAACTTCACTTTCTTCTTACGAGTGAGATCTAGTTGTCGATGTCACTTTTCCGTCGTCGGCCTGATGGGAGTAGGAGACTCTCTTGGGAGCGTGTTGATAGGCGTTTTCAGTAGTGAGAGGAGACGATTGGAGATTGGCGTCGGTTGCTAGGATGGAGGTGTTGGGAGGTGGTCAAATCTGGAATCGATGGACGGCAGTGGGTGAGATCTCGTTGGGCGGTGGGCGGCCATGGGAGGTGTTGGACAATAGGTGAGGTCGACAAGGCTATAATCACAAGGTTGCAGCAGATCTTCGGTGGGTTCCTCAAGAAGATTTGAATCAGTTGTATGATCTGCAACTGAGATGGCCAAGATCAGCAACTGAGATGAGGAAGAATTGGATGAAGTGCTTAGAACAAAGATGAAGTGCAGGGAAGTACAAATTTTTTTGTGGAATTTTGGTGTTGTTAATGTAGAAGATGGTGTTGTTAATTAAAAGGCCAATGTTGTTATTCTGAAGTGGAGAGAGGGAGAGCTGAAGGGTAGAAGCGTCTTTTGGCCGAGATTTCAAAATCCTATATTCCTCCTCCGTACTGACACAACATTGACCTGGAATTTTCAAATTTCACCCACTGATTTTGGATTTATCTATTTTAAAGGTATGTTATAGGGATTTTCCCTATATTTTTGACAATTTGTATTGAAAGTTCCTTATATTGCGGTGTTATTATGTAAACAATAAAACTTTTTATGGATTTATTTATGGGAAAATGGCCCATAAAAAGTTCATTAGAAATTTATTTGTCAGATGGGACCTTGTGTGCAAACAATCTTCCCCATGTGTAAAAGATCTTCCCTTGTGTACAAACAATCTTTCCCGTGTTCAATATATTTTCCCTTGTGTTTAAACAATCTTCCCTATGTGAAAAAGATCTTTCCTTGTGTACAAAAAATCTTCTCTTAAATGTTTTTAGATTCCATTTGGCAAATAAATTTCTAATGAAGTCTTTATAAGCAATTTTTCCGATATTTATTTTATAAATTATTATACTATAAGGCTTACTTTAATAAAGAAATTGAATTGTGGAACAAAAAAAAATAAAGAAATTGAACTCCACAATGAGTCTTGTATTAAGAATAGAAGGCAAAATATGTATATGATTTTTTTATTAAATTTTTATTTGATTATTATGCCATCGGCTAGACTGAACGGCTCAACTGAATGGATCGTTTGAACCATGACCTACTAACATTTTCAGCTTAACATTTAGTCCGGCTTTTAAAACATTGATTGAAAGAGCCAAGTGAGACATTAATAAGAACACTAAAAAATGTGGTTAGGCGTTGAAGTTGGCAAGGAATAAAAGCTTCTTTAAAATTTTATTTTTAATATTTATATTAATATTCTTTTGTTCTTGTTTACAAATCACTTTTAATATGTTTCATCCAAACATTAACGTTGAAATTAACTATCTTTATCCTAAAATTTACTAATAAGTAATAACTCTACAACTTTACCCATGTTTAAAAATATAATTTTTTTAAAAAAATAACAATCTGCATAACAATAATTGAAGGCTAAAATTATACATTAATCTGAAAAATTCAATAATGCAGCTTATAATTAAAAACCTTTTTTTAATTTATAAATAGAATTAAAGGACTATTTATTATTTCAAAAACAAAAGTTCTCTTTTAAAAACAAAACAGGGCCGAAAAATTGTGCACTCTCATTTTCATGCCACTCTTTCTTGATCATGATCTAACGTGATGGCTATTAAAATTTACAGGCTGCACACTTTTGCGACCACCAATCAATATATATATATAAATACTCTTCCACCAAGCCGCCTCCCCAACGTCAGTTTAGATCTGGCTTCTCTCACAAAAAATACTATTCACAAGGATAAAAACACTGTTCATAAGAATTAAACGGCTGTGATTTAAAGTGCATGACTTTTATAGTTGCTTTGGGCTCCTCAACTCACAATGTCAAAGCAAATTCAAAGTTGTGTTCAGATTTATGACTGTGTCCGTATAAAGTTGTTCCAAATTCAAATTTTAAATTGAAAATCATGTGTCCCTGCTTCCCAAGATATATTGTAGCTGTGGTGCTGTCTGATAAAAAATAAAGTAGTGCTGTTAGAGTTTTAATGCTAGCATAAAGACCAATGTCATATGTGGTTTCTCTCCTTTTAAAATTCAAATTTCAATTTTAAAATATTTTTTAAATTGCTTTTTCTGCCTTTATTTGTATACATGTCTCTTTCTTTTTTTCTTCACTCCTTCTTCCAGTCTTCCCCCACACCTTCCAGCCATCTCAATTAATTCCCCGGAACCTTCACCCCATTTTTCTTTTGTTCCCACTATTGCCCAGAAGTGGATGAACGACTTGTAGATCTGGCTGTGACACTGGCGGAGAAGCCACCATAAGGGTGGCCGTGACGGAGTGGACGCAGAGATGAGGATGTGATGGTGTTGGTGGAGCGTTTGAGATGGATTAATTTTTTTCTTCAACGTAATCATTTTCCCCTTCCCACCTTTTGTCTCATTATTCTCTCTAGATCTCATTCTTTTCATTTCTCTGCCTTGCCTCTCTATCCATCTCTTCGCATTCTTCATTTTCATCTCTATTTTCTTGTATCATCTTTAATGTTTTCAATACCCCAAAGCTTCTTCGGTGTAATTTTAGGTGCACGTCGATGGGCAAAGAGGTAAGTGGCAAAGTTTTTGTCGTGTGTCTTCTTATTTAATTTAGATTTCCTTTTTCCTCCTTTTTTTGTTTAATTGTATCATTAAGCTTGGATGAAGATGAATCTTCTCTATTTTTGTGTTAGTTGGTGGTGATCAGAGGAGATATCATTAGGTGTGGGCTTTATTTTTTAGTAAGAGAAGCAAAATAAGGAAGGAAGGAAGATAGACACACACAGATGTTTTCTGCAAGGCAGTTAGTCACTAGGTCATCATTATGGGAGAGATGTTTTCAGGTAACCTTCTGTTTGCTTATGTTTATTTTCGTTGCTTATGTGATTTTATGTATTGCTCAAGATGCAAGCTTAAATTGATTTATGCTTTTAGCTTACATTCACAAGTTCGGAGGTTCACGGGCAAGAACCAAAGACGTGACATAATTCATGGTCCCTCCGGGTAATTTTCTTTCTAATAAACGAACACAGTCTTTCAAACATATAGAAGATGTTTGCATGTCAGGGGTTTATTTGTTGATGTTTTATCTGATATTTATAGTTGAGGTGTCTTGCATCTCCTTTTCCCTCTCTGTTTTCTCTTTCTCTCACTTGAAGCCTATGTCAAGATTCACGAGTGTCAAACTTTTCTATTGAGGTTACAAGCATCTATTTCTGTGAAGCTATTGTTCTAGCAAATTTCCATAACAAATGTAGCTGCTATCCAAGAGCACATGTAGCTGACTACTATCAGCAAATCAAAATGGCTGAGGGGTTTAATGGAATAGATGCCTTTAGTAGAGTCTTGGTTTCATGGTATGAGAACATTAACTATTAACAACGTCTAAATCATTCTTTCAGTCCATCAAAGATGTGAGCGTATAGCTCTTTTAACAAAAGGTCATTCTTATTTATGGATTCTTTCCAAATCAGGTTCCCCTTTTCTAATTTGCCGCTATATTTCTGAATAGGAAGAGCAGGATACGGCTTGATGAAACCAAACTTCATATTTATGTGGATTTTTGGCAAGATGGGTTTTGATTATCTACTTCTGACATCCAGACCAGATTTAATATTAAGGATCCTGAAGCAAAGACAGAGAGGTAGAGAACTTATAATGTTAGAAGTAATTTTTTCGTGTCTAATGACCTGTTTATGAATAGAGATTTTTGTGCAGGTCGCCATAAATATGCTTACCTTTCATTCCGCAAGGGACGCGTTGAAATACTTGATCCACTGCATGTAATATCCAAGCCATCTAATAATTTATTTTTTGCTTCACTCTATCATTGTTTAGCCCTATCATCATAAATAATGCAATCACCTAAAGCATCCAAAGCCAAGGGTGTGTTGTTATGGTATTAATTGTTTTATTTTTTTGGGTTGGTGCCGCCATTAATGCTTTCCTCTCCCTTTCTCATCCTATATATTCCACCTATCGTTAAGCACTGGACACAAACACACGACATACATCTTATTCGGATACACCCTTTGTAACCCCCTCCGTAATTATATCCGAAATACGCGATTAAAATGAAATAGAGACCAATAATAATCAAATAACATTTACTAACCCATCACATGACGGGGTTTTCACGAATACTTTTTGAAATCATTTATAAACTTGGTCTCATATTCACATTTCGAATACAATTACTACGCGAAGATAAATCACATTCATATAAATATCAGAGTGCACAACTTAATCATCCCGGCAATCCCGGGTACATACCTTCGCTAAAGATACACAGGGTACAATTGCCCATTGCAATTCTTCAAATGGGGATTACACAATCTCATCTCGAAGGAGTCCTAGCCGCTCCCTCCACGAGCCACTTGCCCTGTCTAAATTGTTGGTAGGGGAGAGTGAGATTCGAGAGAATCTCAGTAGGAAACAGATACCATAATGCATGCATGATAGATGCTATGTGTATGAAATGTTAGCTTTATCTAAATGCATGCCCCATAATGACATTTTTGCATGCTCAATATTTCATGTAACAAAGCTATGGCCACAGTAAAACAGAAACAGAGCTTCATTTATTCAAATATGCTCTACACAATCAAGTAAAGCAATCACATACATCACTACACAAGCAAAGATATCAAATACATGCAAGTAAGGTAAGTCCCCTACCTCCAGTCTTTTCTCTTCGATTTGCGTGCCAGCAACTCAGGGCTTCACATTCGATCCTACGATGTCAAATGTACCATTTAGACACTTCCATAGTGTTTATGGGGGTTATATGAGGCTATATTGAAAATTTACTAAAATACCCCCGGGGACCCGGCCCGGCCCCGCCATACCCGGTCCGGCTGTACTTTTCTTGACATTTTGACATGGGCTATTCTGACATATTTTCGCCCAAGGAATCCATTTCCGGACTCGGAATTATCAAATTCAATTTCAATTTACAAATTTACCCTTGGCAGCCCCACTTTAAGGGTTTCAAGGGCGTTTTCGTAATTATGCTTTTTCGGCCTTTTCCGAAAAAGTGCCCAACTGTAACCCCACCTAATTTTCCCTCCTGAACTCAATGGAACCATCAAATCATTGAAAATCTAACTCTAAGACCCATTTATAGTACTGGCCGAAATATATGGGTTTTAAGGGGAAAATCGGGGTTTTTCGGTTTCGGCTCCGTAAACGCATTCCTTTCTACTCCTAACCACTTTATTGACTATTCCATTAGGTTACAACTACCATTTAGTACCAATTTGGGCAGCATAACAGCCCCACATACCCATTTCCAAAAATTAAAACCAATGGCAATCCGGCGAAATTTCACCGATTAAATTGCTCACAACAGCTAGAATAGTCAATACACAAGAGTTTGGAAGTTACCTCAAGCTCCCAATAGCTTTTCCTTGACTTGAATGAAAACCCTAGGTGTTTTAACACCAAAAGAGGAGCTTCCAAACCTTAAAGAACATAAAGGAGTAGCTTAGGATCGGAGTTATACGCGTTAGGAGCTAGATCGTCGGAGAAATCGGCTTACCTTGCGAGTTCTCTCCTCCTTTTCTCCCAAAACCCTCTCAACTCTTTTTCTATATTTTGGTTGCAGAATGGCGTCGGAATGCTGTAGGAGGAAGATGATATTTTGCTTTAATAATCTTATGCACATGTCATTGCTTATGTCATCAACAATTTTCCATTTTCGGATTTTTTTCAGAAATTCTGGCAGATTTCTGTCCAAACTTTGAAAAATCATAACTAATTCTAGAAAAATTGAAATGAGGTGATCCCAAATCCTATAGAACCCTTATTGAGTCTAGTTTCAAGGAAAAATATAGAATTTTGCTTTCTGGAATCAAAAAATTCCCAGAATTTCAATCTTTGCATATTGTTCCAGAAATTTCACAGTTTATTTGTGCTGACTTCAAAAATTCATATCTTTTTGTGTATAGCTCTAATTGCTTCATATGACCTATCAAATTAAAGCTTAGGATGTCTACTTTCATCCTATAAAATTTCATAATTTTTTCTGATCATTTAGTCTTCCAAAACCTTATGATAAGCTCACTGCCTCATAGGCAATTTTATCAAAAACATAATTATATTCTCCAAAATTCACCATTTTACTCTCTTAATACCCCAAAGATATTAGAATCATTAGGGAATATATTTGGGACATCTACTAAATCAGGGCTTAGTAGTCCACTCAATTTAGGCTTATTCTCTAGCCTTGAGCCTCAAAATTCGGGGTATTACACCCTTTCTCTGTTGTATCCCTTTCCAAATAGCAGATTATGTGTCATGGCGAGCTCTGGATAGGTTCTTCGACTTCCAAACTTGCGTGAAGGAACGTGTGAGGCTTTTGTTGTCGTTAAGGAAGCAACCTCTACTTTTATTTCCTTGTAGTAGCGAGTTTGAGTAACAAGAGGCAGTACCAAGTATGGAAGCTATGGATGGTCCCATGGACCCATCGTCATCTACTTCAAATGTGGTTGAAGTTCCTGATGATCCTTCCTTTGTGAATTTCTTCAATGTATGTATATTAGAATCAAAATTATTTACTTGTGATAATTTGTGATGGATCTATCATCTATCTTTGCTTTTTTCTAATTCTTATTCCATCAAGTTATAGTTAAATTTTTGGTATGGTCTATCACAAAATTATATTTGATCTTTTCTCCATTTGATGATTTTGTTTAATCTGAGAAAGGAAGTTGATACCCATGACTTTGGATATATTATCGTGTTTCTTAATCAACTTTTATGAATAACGACTCTGCATCCATACTAAGTATATGAATATGCTGCACAAATCAAAGGATATGTGATAACATTGGTTCACAATCACTTTCTCCATATTTGTGAAACTTCTTATTTCATTTTCTGCATTTTCTCAGCTACATCCCCTACCTTCCTGATTAAAGTTGACGCTACACTCCCCTAATCTTGGATTTTATTATTCCATTTTGTCAACAAATTAATTGCCTAATATTGGATGCATTTTCCTAGCATGAAACTCCATTATATAGGCTGAATTAAGATATGTAATGTGATTCTCATTTCAGTCTATTAGGACCTTCTCTCTGACTCTACATCCAACTTTTCATACCCCACTTTTTTCACGTGGTTAAGGGCATACCTAATTATAGGATATATAGGAGATGGTGAAATTGATTTTTTTAAATCAATTAAAGTTTTCCTACAGTTGTTTCCTTCTATTGTGATTTAGTGTGGTCTTCTCACAAAAATTATGTTTCATCTTTTCCCCATCTGTGGATTTTGTTGCTCTAATCCGAGAAACCAAGTTGATATCTATGATTTTTAAATCCTTCACATGTTTCTTGATCAACTTTATGAAAAACGACTCTGTAGAATATATGAATATGCTGCAGGGATCATGGCATATGTGATGACATTAGTTGACTACTACTTTTTCCAAATTAGTGAAACTTCTTATTTCATTTTCTCCATTTTCCACCTTATACTCTTCTTTCCCTATTCCTTTATACATTGACCATGTATTTTTTTTTTATGTGCATTGGTTCTCCTACATATGCACAGGTTCAGTTTCACAAAAACTACGCCCCTCTTCTCTATGTGGTTGCAAAGATGCCCTTTCATTGCTATTACTAATACTATGAGTAATAACAAAAATAATACTAACGAAAAATCCTTTCTTAACGAAAAGGCCTAAAATTATAATTGCCAATTTCAGCTTTCAAATTTTCATGCCCACTATATCTGGAAATGCAATAAACGCATGAAATATAAATAAGACAAACTGTAAGGATTTACAAAGCATGGGATCTTCTTTTTTACTATTCAATGCAAGAGGAACGTGAAATAGGCAAAAGGGCCTCAACCTAATTTGTTAGCAAGACTTGGTTAAACACGAAAGAAGGGAAATATACTCAGAAAATGTATCTTGATTATCAGATCAATACAACCAAGTCCCATAGTTCCCATAATTACGCATGCCATTAGCTACAAACAAAAATTCAAATCTCGATGTACATACATAACAATTCAAAAGGTTTTGAAATAAAAATAAAGTTGGCCATGTCAAGCAATACACCTGAAAAATCATCCAAAGGAGGATCATTTTTTACAGGTCTCTTTTTATTAATGGTTGTAATCAATAACACCAAGACCAAGATTTCCTAAAATTGGACATCCCATTAGCCGCAAACAAAAAGAGAAGACTGAAATTTTCCATAAACATACATATGGCAATTCTTTTTTTTTTTTTTTTCGAATCAAGAGGTAAGCTTATAGCTTGAAATAATTACACAAGTGATCAGGTAACAACACCATTTCTTCATAGTTGTGATTTGCATCCTTTGCTAAATAATCTACACAGTATATTACACTTCTTGGTGCATATCAAACTTCAAACTTCCCATTCAAAGTATACCAAGTCTCAAACTGCTGCAACCTCGGCTCTCAATGCCTAACTTGGACTGCTATCCAGCATAACCTTTTAGAAGCTTCCATGGAGTCTGTATCGCAGAGAGCAATTATGAAAATGCCCATAAACATTGATTTTGGTATCGTGATATGCTGTTTTTTGAACTAAAATGTTATTTTTAATTGATTTGAATTAGACTAAAATAACTCCAAGTATAAAAGGTTTGGGTGGGGAGGTTGATGGTTATTTCATGTGACAAAGAAATGCAAGTATCTTATATTAAAAAAATGTAAATATAACACACAACGGATATTTAATTTGAGCGTAACTAACCAATAAAATTTATTTCTGAAAGACATATTTTTAAGATTTGGGTCTTTCTATGATGCCTAAAGAGGACAGCTTCTTCATAAGCATGCTAGTTGGTGTAAATGGTACCAAGCAAAAACTAGGATTATAAGATGGGAAATTGATTGATGGAAGATAAGGAAGGAACAAAAGGAGTTGATAAAGAATTGTTAATAACCAATTCTAGATTTCAAGGGTAAAATTCATAGCTCAGACACATCCTGAAGTTCAGAACTCTAATAAAAAGGTCATAATTTATAAAATGAATATGAATCATTCAGAAAGTAGATGACCATTTTATAAATGGAGTAGACAATTTTCAGTCAACCTAAGCTTTGAAGTGACAATCAACAAAAGTTAGAGACAATCACTTCATCATGTAGGGATATATCTCTCAAAACTTGTTTTCACACATGATTAATTATATGTTACACTATCAAGAGTTAGAAGCATGGATAGGCTAAAAATTTACATGTCAAATAATTGACATGATGCTTAAAAGACTACAACAAATATAGTTTAAAAATATTTTAATAGTTTAGAAATGATGTGGGACAAGATGCTCTATGCGCAACACGCGGAGAAGGAATTGCTCATTGGCAAAAGCAATTCGTCCGGAATAAATTCCGGGAACAAGAGAAATTTGGTCATTAATGTAAGAATTACTCCCTCTAACTTTTACTGTAAACACCTGATAATAATTTTACGTAAATTAATAAAACTAATTAAAATTATTTATTTTTATAAATATTAAAATTACCATATGTATAAGTTCAGTTAATTAGTTAGGGAGTTTATAATTAATTACGGATACAAGTGAAAAAAGTAAAATTTAATTAAGAAATATTTTTTCAGAATAATTTTAGCAATGTTAAGAGTTTGGACTCAAGCACATATTTTAAAAATAGAAAGGCCGTTAATGAAGTTAAATCAATATGAAAGAGAGGTTAAAGTATTTTACTTTGTCAATAAATGTTGGTTCAGTTGATAAAGGGGTTTGCCCATAACTTTAAGGTTATGAGTTCGAATCCTACAGATGTAAGGATCTTGTTAAGGGACGAGAGGTAAATATCTCTGTAAGAGCTCTTTGAGCTCAAAGGCATGCTCTGACCCTCGTGAGTCTGGGGATCCAACTCACCTAAACTTTTTCATTATAAAAAAGAAGAAGAGTATTTTACTCTAATTTTTATTCTTAAACTCTACCCCTTTGGTTTCTATTATAAGTCACTTATAAGTTAACTCAACAATTAAGTCATTAAATATGTTTTAAATTGATAATGTTTGAAATATTTTTTATTAATTTTTTCTATATCTATATTTATATATCATTCTCTATCTCTTCTTCTCTTATATTTTTTTTTCTTTGGAACAAACATTAAATAGGAGTAATTGGGACCAAATCTTTTTCTTACAACTATCTTATAATTAGTTTTAGCCAATGATTTCAAAGTCGGACCAGACTGGACAATCGAACTAGTCCGGCTGGGAGACTAGAAAAGACAACATCTTGGTTTTCATGTTTAAACTGATTGAGGAGTTAGGGTGTGTTGTGCAGTTCAAAGCTGGCGTTTGAGCTGGAAACCGTTGTTAAGCCACCACCTGGAGTGGTTTTCAAGAAACCAAGTGGGTTGAAGTTGGTCAGATTTCCGTGCCTGTTTGGCAACGCATTGGGAGCACAAAAAAAAAAAAAAAGTTCCTTCTAATATAATAGCCTGGTAGAAAAATTTTGGACTACTTGGCAGCGCTTTTGTGCAAATGGGCTTAACAGAAAAAAGCTCCTTCTAATTTGAAGCCAAAAAATCTTGCTTTAGAAGTGCTTCTATGGTGGTGGGTGGCTGTGACCACGTCATTTTATCCTATTACTCACACACACTAGGTTCTAAATTTTCTCCTTTGTCTAATTTATAATTCCTTAAATTTCTTGGATTTTATAATTTAGCTTATATTTAACCCAATACCAATTTTTGGGTCCCAGTAATAAAGTTAAACTTTTTCTAAATTAATATTGATTCATTTCTAATTTCATAAATTAATCCTTAATCGAATATTCTCATTTTTCATCTAAACTGACTTTTTAAATAATAATAATATAAATAGGTTTAAGGTTAAGAAAAAAGTCTCTTCTACCACCGCCAATCCAAATATAAATCATATTTATAACATGATTTTTTTTTCTACCCAATTTTTATAAAAATCAGATTAAAAAAAATCGTTTCTGCCGCCTCTAACCCACAAACAGGTCTTCGGTCGGTGAAAAAGAAAGAGAAAGGAGACAGAAAAGAAGGATGAGACAGAAAAGAAGCAAGCTTGACAGTGTTTTCTGCCATTTTTCCCGTCTTACCGGCGATGCCAGTAGGAAAGGCTCACTTTGTATTCTCTTTCTTCGACCCAGACTAAATAAAGGGTGCAATTTGAAATAAAGAAAAAAAAAAAAAGCAGTCCTTTGCCCAGTAAACTTTTGTGCGTGAGAAGATGAAAAAGAAATCACTGTGCATCATCGTTTCCAATAGCTGAGCTGTGAGCCAATGTTGTTATACTTCTTAGCCTACTTTCAGGTCACGTGGGGGCATTTTTTTAATTATAATAATTACGGTAAGTATTTTTTTGCCAACAATTATGGTAAAGTTAAACAAAGAATATGTTTCTAATAAATTTATTATTCCTTCCAATCCTATTTATAAATAATTTTTTTATATGGTTGATTCTGTTTATAAACAATTTTTATTTTTTGTCTGAAAATATAAATTTTTTTTTCTATTTTACTTTTATTAAATGTTCATTCTCTTTCATATCTTATACTCATTACCTCTCATACTTTTTATCTATTCTCTCTCCTATACTTTTTTCATAAATAAGGGCATCTATGAAAAATATATTGCATTTTTTACATACTTATTATTTTTAACTATCAGTTCGTTTTGTACTATCAAGAGTAAAGTTGCTTATAAATAAAACTAGAAAAAATATTGTTCAAGCTAAATAGTTTAGAAGAAAGAAAAGTAAGTAAAAAACATGGAGGAAAGAATATTATAAAAAGCCCTATAAAACTGCTAAAAAATTTATCATTTTTAACAGTTTTTCCTTCTAATTTTGTTTCTTATATAAGTTTTTTTCCATCCAAACCAGGGTTAATGATTTTTGTGAATGGCGACTTGTGAGCTATATTATTATAATGTGAGTTTATTAAATTGAATTATTTAATTTTATTTTTAAACTATAAATATTATGATATTTTATTTATATATTTATAAGTGTATATTATATTTTTTAATTTAATTATTGTGTAACGGTCGGCAGACAACCAAACCAATCTTACAATTTGAATCATGATTTGCTGCCCTTTCTGACATGACATTTGATGGGACTTTTAAGGTGTGTTTGGTAAGGGAGATTTGGAGAGAAAGGGAGACGAGAGAAAATTTTTAAATGTTAGATTTAAGAAAATTGAAGGAGTGGAGTTATAAAATTTTAATATTGATAATATGTAAGATTAAAGAGTAAGAAAACTTAATTAAAAACTTTATACCCTATTTCTTTCATTTTTTTAATTCATCTCAAAAATTTTTTTCCTCCACCCACTTTCCCTCCCCTCACCTCCCCACAAACAAGCTTAAAATATTGGTTCTAGCATCAAAGAAGTAATTAATAATTATGCCTCCTTCTTTTTTCGCCCTTCGCAGATAAAGAAATAAAGAAAAAAAAAGCATTCCTTTGCCCAGTAAACTTTTGTGCGTGAGAAGATGAAAAAGAAATCACTGTGCATCATCGTTTCCAATAGCTGAGCTGTGAGCCAATGTTGTTATACTTCTTAGCCAACTTTTAGGTCACGTGGGGGCATTTTTTTTAATCATAATAATTACGGCAAAGTATTTTTTTGCCCACAATTATGGTAAAGTTAAACAAATAATATGTTTCTAATAAATTTATTACTCCCTCCAATCTTATTTATAAGTAATTTTTTTAATAGGGCTGATCCCTTTTATAAATAATTTTCACTTTTTATCTGAAAATGTAAACTTTTTTTTTTCCTATTTTACTTTTATTAAATGTTCATTCTCTTTCATATCTTATACCACTCTGGTCTCTATTATAAGTCCTTTTTTACCAAAAAATTTGGTCCTATTTATAAGTCAACTTTCAGGACATAAATGAGCTTATGACAATTTTGCCCCTATTTATTGTACCCATAAAGAAATAATTTAAAGAGAGATAAAGAAGAAAAAGTTGAAAAGTACACATTCATAAATGAGGGTATAGTTGGAAATTTACCCTATAATCATTAGGTTAACTACTTTTTCTTGGTATGTGGGATTTAGGTAAAATGGACTTATAATAGGGACCAGAGTGGTACTCATTAGCTCTCATACTTTTTATCCATTCTCTTTCCTATACTGTTTTCATAAATAAGGGTATCTATGAAAAATATATTGTATTTTTTACACACTTATTACTTCTAACTACCAATTTATTTTATACTATTAAGAGGAAAATTGTTTATAAATAGAACAAGAGAAAATATTGTTCAAGTTAGATTGTTTAGAAGAAAGAAAAGTAAGTCAAAAACATGGAGGAAAGAATATTATAAAAGGCCTTATAAAACTGCTAAAAAATTTATCATTTTTAATAGTTTTTTCTTCTACTATTATTTCTTATATAAGCTTTTTTCCGTCCAAACCAGGGTTAATGATTTTTGTGAATGGTGACTTGTGAGCTATATTATCATAATGTGAATTTATTAAATTGAATTATTTAATTTTATTTTTAAACTATTTAATATTATGACATTTTATTTATATATTTATAAGTGTATATTATATTTTTTAATTTAATTATTGTGTAACGGTCGGACCAGACAGTCAGACCAATCTTACAATTTGAATCATGATTTGTTGCCCTTTTTGGCATGACATTCGACCGGACTTTTAGGATCTGTTTGGTATAAGAGGTTTGGAGAGAAAGGGAAGGGAGAGAAAATTTTTATATGTTGGATTTAAGAAAATTGAAAAAATGGAGTTACAAAATTTTAATATTGATGATATGTAAGATTAAAGAATAAAAAACTTAATTTAAAACTTTATATTTTTTTTTTTATTTTTTTAAATTCATCTCAAAAAAAATTTCTCTCCACCCACTTTTTCTCCTCTCCCATCCGAACAAACAAGCTTAAAATATTGGTTCTAGCATCAAAGAAGTAATTAATAATTATGTCTCCTTCTTTTTTCGCCCTTCGCAGATAATTAATAATTATGTCTAAAAACAAAATCAATCAATCAATTCTTTCTTTTCATCTGTCCCCTAATCTATACTTATATTCCTGACCCTCTGACTTCTTTTAACACAAAGATTCTGCAAACTTTTGATATCATAATTTTTCTGTGTTCGCTTTTGGATTTTCTCTGTTTCCAAAATTTCCCCGTTTCCCCGGCCTCTCCCTGTTCGTCTCAGACCATTCTCCTATCGGTTCTTGCAACGTTGGGCCAACCGTATTTCTTGTTTGCCGAATGGATTTCAAGCGGTGGCGATGGCGGTGGGTTTTAGTGTTCATCGGTGTTGTTGCCACCAGTGCTTCAGAAACCAAGCAACAAGTTGTTTCTCGAATTGCTTTCGGATCATGCTCGAATCAAAGCGCTCCTCAGGTTCCGATTCTTTCTCCTTTTGTTTTTCTTTTTCCCTGTTTTATTTTTATTCCAGTTCTTTTCTCTTGCTTTGTGTACCCGATACGTAATGTTGTTCTGTTTGTGACCAATTTTACGTAGTATATATTTTTAACACTTATTTTTTTTGAATATAATTGTTTATTACACAAGTCGAGATAAAACTTCTTTCACATACTTATCTCATATATTATGAATATGCTTATCTCGTATATTATGAATACGATGTATAAACATTTATTATCAAAAATAAGTTATTTCAAACTAATGTGGCCCTTCGAAGCTGACTTTTGAGTTTTGGTAATTCTGTCTGTTTTCCCGTACGTAATTAGGAATATTTTGACTTAGCCCACTGTAGCGGTACTGTGTAAAAACGACAAAAATGCTTAAATGATTGGTGTATACATGCTATTCGTACCACTTAAATAAGCAGAGGTGAATATCAATAACATGTTATAACCATTTTAATAAATTGAGTTGACCATGAAATTTAGTTTCGTTCCAAAAAAATAATTCACAAGGTGGAAGACAACTTATCTTCCAGTGTGAGTGTATTACAGCAATTCAGATTGAAATAGAAGGGGTAGCAGTGATGTTAGTTTAAAATATTGAAGTTTATGGTAGATGTCTTCCTTTCCAGTATTTCAAGTAATCAAGAGCCGGAGCTGCATATTAGATGCTTTCCGAGCATGGCCCTGGCCCATCAAGCTAGTTTGTTGGTTTGGCTGCTTTTCTCTAAACCACCTCCTTCCGAGCTCAAGTTCAATATATATTTGCCGTTTTGGAATGTCAAAAGTTCATGTTTCAACTCACTGTATCAAAGTCATATGCCTATACTGTATATTCAATATTGTATTTATAAAGGAAATTCATCAAATTCGGTTATATTATGTTATAGTTGGTGCTCTCTTTCTGTGTGAGTGATATTCATTTTGATGCCAATTATAACCCTGTATTGTCATTTTATGCCAGCCCATATGGGATGCAATAATCAATTTCCATCCCCAGATTTTTATATGGATGGGTGACAACATATATGGAGATTCGAAGCGGCCTTTTAAAATCTTTGGACCAGAAAGGACAATTGGACCATGGAAGAACATTCCACGATTTTTCCCTTCCTCTCAGCAAGAAATGGAGGCTAAATACAGGGAAGCCAAGGCTAGTCCTGGCTATTCTAAACTTAGAGAAAAAGCTGAGGTGCTTCATCCCAAGCTTTTGTACTCTTTTGTGTGTAGAGATTCTCCATGGAAACATAACGTTTTGTTGGTGTGTTTTTTGGGGGAACTCACTTAAGCAGTGTCAAAGTTTGCTCGCGTTATGTAGCCTAACTTTTACATTTGGAATGTTCTAGGTTATTGGTACTTGGGATGATCATGATTATGGATTAAATGATGCAGGAAAAGAATTTTCTGAAAAAGTCACCAACCAAATGCTGCTTCTTGACTTCTTAGATGAACCTCAAGATAGCCCAAGGTTGGTGAATAATTTCCTTTATTGTTCATGATATTTGACTTATCTGTTCTAAATTATTTATAATTGTTTTTTTATACGTTCTGTCCAAGATAGTTCTCTAAGAAGTATTCTTGGGTTTAAAGTGTTCAAATACTTTTGAATGCATCAGCACATTCTTTTTCTTCAGGGACCGTATTACAAGTCTATATTCGGTTATTGCCTTCATATATGATTGAGTGCATTAAAAGATCTCTAGGCAGAAAAAGCTGATGTAGATGCTTATAGTAGTTTTTTATTGCAGGCGAAAGCAGGCCGGTGTTTATGTGTCGTATACATATGGTCCTGTGGGTAGAGACATCAAGGTATTCAACTTAAACCTTGCTGTTTTTTTTCTTTATTTAATCTCTATTATATATTTATTTTCCCACAAAATCATGACATGTTATGCAATTGCCACTAGATAGTCATGTTAAGCTTTCATGTGATCGTTTAAGCATATGTCTTGTACTAACACCTGTTATTTTGTGGACGTAAACCTTTCAGATTATCCTCTTAGATACCAGATACCACAGAGATCCCATAGGAAGTGACGGAACCATCTTGGGGACGTCACAATGGCTATGGTTGGAGCAAGAGCTAAAGGGTCCAGCTACAGCCATTACCTTAATTGGATCTTCTATTCAGGTACAGCTTTTAGTTGCCAACCTTTTATGATCTATGAGATAGACCAGTCTGTGTAGATTTAAGTATTTACTGAACTCAACACAATATTTATGCATGAATCTTGCATTTTTACCCAAGACAAGGAGCATTATTCTTGTAGATCATGTGGGTTTCTTTGAATATGCGTGAAGAAAAGAAAGGATATTGTGTCTGACTCAACAAGTGGCATTCTGCACTTATATAGCTTTTGGCTTCCTGCTAATGTAAACCTTGTAATCTTTTGTAGGTTCAGCTTTCTGCTTGAATTGTTATACCTTCGAGAATGCAGTTCCACTGTTTTCTTAATGTAAAAAGTGATGAAAGAATTCATGGCACATTTCATGCCTTTGTGTTGTTATTAGTCATGGTGTTTGGGTTCTCTTGGTCATGGGAGCTCAGACCTGAAAGATGCCTTTGATTCAATGCTTGATTGCATTGGTTTGTTTTGTATACAGATTTATAGGTTTATCTAATCAAATTGTCAGGTCATATCAAATCTTACAGCAGCCACTCGCCCACTGTTTGCTATGGAATCTTGGGGTCGTTTTCCTAAGGAAAGAGATCGGCTTTTCAAAATAATAGCAGATAGTAAGGTAATATTTTCATTGTATTTTTTTACCGAAAGTATTTCGCTTTTCTTATTAAGGAACTGCCTAGTACTAAAATTTACAT
This sequence comes from Inga laurina, assembly GCA_963855925.1. Lineage (NCBI taxonomy): Eukaryota > Viridiplantae > Streptophyta > Magnoliopsida > Fabales > Fabaceae > Inga > Inga laurina. Next base: position 51,616,067 of record OY979708.1, read on the forward strand.
GGTGTAGGAAGAAGTAATATAACATTTATTCACCTTTTCTTCTTGTGAAGAGGAATGGAGTACTCTTTATCAGTGGGGATGTTCACTTTGGGGAAATCACAAGATATGATTGTGCACTGGACTATCCACTGTACGATATAACCTCTAGTGGGTTAACTCAATCAATTGAGGAAGTGGTCCCACCTTCCTTGCGTTTTCTAGTGAGCTTCATTGCATGGTTAACCCCATCTACCATGAGAGTCAAAAGTCAGAACTGCAGATACCAAGCTTGTATATATGGTATAGCCGTCTTCTTTTATCTTAGTGATGTGTACACACACACACACCAAGTATTTCATGCTCTGATGTTTCAAATGTTGGATTTTTGTTTTTCTCAGGCAAGCCTAATTTTGGAGCTATTGAGATAGATTGGGATTCTCGGCCAGTGACAATGAAAATCGAAGTTAGCGATGTAGATGGAATTCCTGTGACAGGGGTAAATGTTTCGTTATTGGAATTACAGAAGTCAAATGTTGAGGCTTGGAACAAAGTAAAAGCTGGTCAATATGACAGGCATTGCTCTCTTGAAACTTGTCTGCCATGGATTATAAGATATCGTCTGGCTATCTTATTTTTTTCCATCTTAGCTGGTAAGTCACTTCTAAATCCTAACTACTATCTGTACAGTTACCACCGAAATCCTTCATTAGATGTTAATTCTTGAAGCTAATATTGTCTGTTACTGTCATGGCCTGGCTAGAGGAAATGGACACAAGTTTTTCCTAGAAATAAGTTCTATGGTTTCTTACAAAGATATTAGTAACTTACTATATTTCTAGCCATTTCTCCGTGAGACTTCTTGTAGGCAAAAATTCAATTTTTGTCTTCTAAAATAGTATCTTTGGATTGTAGTTGTGTTGCCTTGGTCTTTGTTTAATAGCCTTTTCAAATATTTTGGTGATGATAATGGCATATTCAATACCAGAATGCAGTGTTGTTTATTGTTCTCTTTTCAAATCTTTGCGCCAGTCTGTAATTTATATATATATATATATATATGAAATATAATAATTATGGATTTATTCCTGAACAATTTCTTGCATCCAATTTGTGACGTTCTGTTATATTCTGCAGTGTTGTTTATTGTTCTCCTTGGGCTGGCTTATGCCATCATCAAGCTTGCCTGTTGTGGAGTCTCCAAACACAAGAATGATTGAGATTTGTGGTTCTTCTTCCCCTCACATTCCCTTTTTCTAGGAAAAAATAGACCAGTTCTCGTGGATTGCAAGTAGTCGGAGATGAGTCATAATTTATGAGTAACACGACTTGTCATAATTTTAGAGAAAATCATCCTTAATTTACTAGTAGTTTCCTTTAATTTTTAATTTGGTACATCTGTTTTTTTCTCCTTATTAAATCTTTTCAATTTACTCTTTTGGCGACGTTAACTTTTGTAACTTTGTTCTGTTAGCATTGTTAGCCTCAGTATAAAAGTTAATTGTGCTAACAGAGTAAAATTAAAGGATTAAATAAGGAGAAAAAACACTGGTACCAAATTTAAAATGGAAGGAACTATAGGTAATGTAAATGACTTGCCCTAAATTTTATATTGTAAATGGTATAGTGTTCAGTATTACAAATTTATAGCATAGCAATTTAGGATGCAAGAAGCTAATGAAAAGTTGAAAACTCGCCGAAATGAATGTATGGACTAGTAAATTCCACTGATTCATCAATTTGGTTAAGCATGTATTGAGCTTCTGAACCATATGTAAGTTTTTTTTTTTTTTTTTGAACTTTGTTGGGGTTCTCCCCTAAGATTGTCTTATTAACAAGTGAAAATGTATTGTGTGTTTGTGATAGTGGTGGAAAAAGTGGTTTTTTCGCAATCTGATTTATGGTGGTAAAAGTGAGATTATGTAATATGATTTATATTTGGATTAGCGGTAGGATAAGTAGCTTTTTTGAAATTGAAACTTGTTTGAATTGGTAGTAGCATAAGTGATTTTTGTGATAATGATAAGAGAAAAATTAAAATAAAAATTATTAAAAGCTAAAAAAAGTGAAGTTGGGAAATTTGACAATGCAAAAATACATAATTTGATGAAATAACGTTACATAATTAATGGGATCACATGTCTTGTACAATTTAGTCTATAATTGTGTAACGAATATAATTCATTGGGGTTGAAGATGGTGTAGTATAATTTGTTGCGGAAGGCTCTTCATGTAGACTATTATTATTTATATGACCTATATTCCCAGCTACAGCTTGTTGAAAATTAAGATCAATTTGAAAATTTCTCCTAATAAAATTATGTATGACTATTGTTGCATAAAATATATGGACTTGTGTTTGGTAGCTGTATTTGCACTTTTTTTTTTGTAAGATTTTAAATCTATTTTCCACACTTCAAAAGTCATTTCAATAGTAAACCTCAAATTCGAATGATAAAAATTGAAGTTCTCTTTAGTATTTTCAAATCTAGGTTAACATCTAAATTCTGGTAGGTGATAACACTCATATCAATAGAGAGCAAGATACACAATTGGAGTTGGATAGCTAGCATCGACCAAATAATATTTGTCTAATAAATGTTTAAATCATTTTAAAAGTGTGGGATTAACTAAAGTGTGAAATGAAAGTAATTGAATTGAAGGTAATGAAAATATACCAGTAGGTGGATGAGGGAAGTTCATAGATGCATGAGGCAAATTCATAAATGGATTTGAGACAGTAGATTAAAAACAAGGTTCATGAACCCAGACCGAGCACTGAGTTAAGGGTCAATGGGTTAGATTGGAGCCAAACCGGTGAGAAATTGAAGATTTGAGACTTATTAATATGAAATTCTAAAGAAAATCTAAATATTTTTTATACAAAAAAATAGTGACCTGGACCGGACCCCGAACTAAACCGATTTACTTGCCGGTTTCCTGGCTGGACTGCCCGGTCCGGTCCGGGTTCATGAACATGGATTAAAACACACAAGCATCATGTGCAATACCTTCCTATCCTGCCAACATGAACGTAAAGCACATATCCTAATCATATACAACCATGACATTCTGTGTTGGATATCCCTTTTTCCCGATATATTTATCTTGGTTGGGACAAGTGACCACATACTTTATGTGAGTTCTATCAATTGCCCAATAGCATCCTTGAAGTAGGGATAATATCAGCGATCATTGGGTATTTTTGGATGGCATCCATAGAATTTGGGATCGCACAATTTGATATTTTCCCGCACTAGACTAAGGTAAGCATCTAATACTGTGTGCAAAAGCCTATTACCAATTTCCCCTGAATGTTGAAATAGTTCTTTTTCCGTTTTAGTGAGACAAACGTTTTCCGACTAGTCTTGTCCATCAGAAGCTTTATATAGTGGACTTGAAAGGCCTTGTCACATTGGACTTCCTCAAGGTCAAGCAGTTCATTTTTAACAGCATTGACGCTCATGTTGTTGATTTCATGTAATGTTGCTACTCTTTCCTTCGATGCATTCACTACTACACTTGCTGTATTAACAATTTGTTTTGAAGCTGGAATTTTCTGCTTCTTTTTCTGAACCGACCTTTCACCTATCTTCCTCTTGTCCCAGCTTCCTGAATCAATAGCAACAGTTGGTGGAGTGATTGTTGTTAAGCAAATGCTTGCTAGCTCATACGTCACTCTTGTACTAGATGCTGGGTTAGCACCAAAAGATCATCTTCGTTGTCCCCTGAGCCTTCTTCTTCATCCATGATGGGTCAGTACGCATCTTCCTCATCTTCCTAATGTGTCAGAGGCTATGTGAAAGAGGGCACAAATATATTCGCTCCAGATGTCATCACATCCTTGAATATTATTGGGTTAAGATTCAAAAATACCCATGAGTTTATACTTAAAGTGCACTAAACACCATATGCTTTTTAAAGGTGTAAAAGTACCTATAAGCTTTCAAAATCAGAGCAAAAATACCATCCCGTTAAATCCTTGTTACGTTGACTGTTAATATGACTAAAAAAACTAATGTGGCGGATGACTAAGCTAATTTTAGCCTAGGTGGCCATAAAAGGAAAAAGAAAAACTTATTATCACCGTCATTGCCAGAGAAATCAAGCCACATAACCTTCACTAACAGCTCCAACAAATCTGATAGCTTAGATCAACAAATCCCAAAAAGACAAATCGAACCCCAAGCATCAAGATTCTTTGTTTAAACATCAGGATCAACAATTAATTATTTAAACTAGTAGCAACAACTGATTCATTTCACAACAGTCACACAGTGGGAACAAATAACTGCAAGAACTAGAATAAAAGAGTTGACCATTTAGATTGCAACAAAGGGAACAAATAGAGCCGAGCATTCAATTTCTCCTTTGAACGCAATCCGTGTGTGGGGGATTTTGGGGCATATCATTCCCATCTCTCGTCCCAAAATTCCTCAAATCCATTTTGCCTTTACCCGATTCAGAATAAATTTGGTTCCAATCTAACCCTCAAATACCGTAACCCTGTTTTTCATGCACTCCTTATTCCTTCAACAGGAAAGAGCCGAAACTTTAGTAGACTATAGATTGGACAACTAGCATAGGACAGATCAGCCGACGAGTATGACACTTAATTAAACTTAACAAGTTGTTTTGCCTAAACCTCGGTCAAGTGAAGGTTTAACTCTTACCATGCAAAAATATGCTGTCGGTAATCGAGAAATCCGATGAGCAAAGCAGATTGACGACGGAGCTCGACACTTTTCAAGCTTTTGTTAATCTTCAATGGTTCGTTGTCTGCCTTCCCTAATTCTTTTATAAATACTCTCACAATTACAACTTCATTTCATAGCCCAATTCTGTTTTGACAGCAAGATAACCTAAAAAAAATCCACTTTAGAAAGTTTGAAGAGTTTTGGTTCAAATTCAAGGAGTGTGACAGTGTTATCAAGCCAAGTTGGAATCAATCTTTTCAAGTTTCTCCTTCATCCTAGTTCCAATGCAAAATTAACAGAACCTTATCTGATCTTATTGCTTAGAATAACTCCTCAATTGGGAACCTTTTTAGAAGAATACAACAATCTGAAGATGAATTGTAGCATATTTCCTCCTCTATTTTCATGACAGAAGATATTTCTCCTTCACAAGAAAGTGATTTCTCCACTGCCAAGCATAATTTGGAATTCCTCTATGACTGTGAAAATAGTTTTAGGGCCCAAAGAGCAAAACTGAAATGGCTATCAGAGGGAGAAAGAAATACTAAATATTTCCTTGCTTCAGTTTCTAGGAGAAATGAACAAAATAAAATAAAAAGTATGAAGATAAATGATGAGACTTGGACAAGTAATAGTATGAAAATCAATTCTATATTGCTCAAGCTCATTTTGAACAGGTGTATCTATCAAATGAAGCTTGGTCTTCTCAACAAATCCTCTAAGCTCTACAGGGTTTATTTGTACCATCCCTTATAGATGAGGATTTCCAAGGTTTTCTTTAGCCTTTTACTTTATCAGAGATAAAAGAGGCAGTCTTCTCTTTGACTAAAAATAGTGCACCAAGGCCAGATGGGTTCCATGTAAATTTTTTCCAAAAGTACTGGGAGTTAGTGAAAGCTGATATGTCAAATATTATGCACTCATTTTGGGAATTTGAATTTATGTTGAAAACCTTCAATAAGGCCAATAAGTTTGTGTAATGTGGTCTACAAGATTATTTCCAAGGTTTTTTGTTCGAGAATGAAGAAAGTGCTCCATAATTATAGTGCTCCCTTTTAGTGTGCCTTTTTAAAAGGAAGAATTATCTCAGACAATATTCTTTTAGCAATTGATCTTATGCATCAAATCCGCTCGGCTTCTCAAGGAACAAAGAAATTACTAGCTAAGCTTTTGATACACTTTCATGGAATTTCATCTATGCGGTTTTGAAAAGAATGGACTTCCCAGATAAGTGGATTGCTCTTGTTATGCCATGTATCACAAGTGTTCAATACCAAGTTGTTTTGAATAGACAAATAGCGGGAACAATTTCCCTAACAAGAGATGTAAGACAAGGAGACCCTTTGTCTCCATACACATATATCCTTGCCGCAAATGTGCTATCATGTTTACTTAACTCTTTCGAGCTTTTAGGACATTTAAGGGGTATTAGAATCAATAGCAATAGGCAACCAGTTTCAAATCTCTTATATGCTAATGATTCAATTTTTTTCTTTGAAGCCTATGTGATATGAGTATCAATTCAATTAAGGCTTCATCAGATCTTTATAGTCAGTGGTTTGGACAGGTGATAAATAACTCTAAATCTCCAGTCATCTTTAGCCCCAATATCCCTCACACTTTGAGATTATTATATTCCCACTTCTTGGGAGTGAACTTCACTGATAGATTAGGAAATATCTTGAAACATGGGTAGATCCTGGTAGAAATAAGGCTCAAGTTTACAATCGAGTGCTTTCTTTGATTGAATAGAGAACTGCTGTTTGGAAAGCCAGGTTGCTATCACAAGCATCAAGGCTTACTCTTATTAAATTAGTCCTCTCGAGAGTAAGCCTTCAAGTTATATCCTGCATAAAACTCCCTTAGTATATTTGTAATCAAATTGATTCTAGATGTGTGATTTTTTTTAGGGGGTTTTAATGGAGATAAGAATTGCATTCATTTGAAGTGTAATGACTTTATCTTCTAATCTATTTCAGAAGGAGGACTAGGGATTTGATCCATATCTCATGTGAATAATGCTCTATTGGCTAAGCAGCTTTGAAGAATATTTTCTTCTCCTCTAGGTTCCTCACTTGAAGAGACTTTGAAACACAAATATATTGATACTAGCAGAGCTTCATTAATTAAGAAGCCATATAATTCATCATATGGAAGGTATTCATCAGTGTCACACATAATATTTAATCATTTGCAATGGAGAATTGGTAATGGGACTAATATATCTTTAGAACACCCTTTTGTGGTGACCCATGCAATCTAAATCCCCCTTTCTGCTTCTTTAGAAGTAGTTCAGGATCTAGTACTGCATCTTTCTTCTAGCTGGTGTCTAGTCAGATGGAATGTTCCATTGGTTTGTTCAATATATTCGCAACAAGCTGCTAATGTTATTATTAAAATACCAATCCCATTCAACAATTCCCAAGACAAAATGATCAAGAGTTTAAGCTCTTATGGTGAGTACCTTGTTTCAAAAGGTTTCAAACTTATCTTTGATTCATCCTCCAATAGAGCAAATGATGCCTTTTGGAAATTTTTATGGACAATTTCACTTCCAATGAATTACTTGCTTTTGGTGTGGGAACTTTTAAATGATGCTTTACCGGCTATAGATATTCTTATTGATCATCATTAAATGTCAATGGCTGATGTACTTTTGGTTGCCCAGTTTAAGAATCTATGGAACATATTTTTGTTAATTGTCCTTTCACAAAGGCTGTGTGGTTTGAAGGCCTATCTATCCAACTCCCATTCACATTTCTTGCAAGGTTTAAATCCTGGATAAAAAATATCTTATTCAATCTTCATAGAGATGGTCATATGTGGAAGCTCACTACTATCATAAAACTTATTTCAATCATTTGGATGAAGAGAAATCTTATCCTGCATAAAGGCTCAAAGGTAACTCCACTATTAGTCATCAAAGAGATAAATCATGCTTCATCCATGTGTGCTTTGGCTTTTATCCCAGATGTGCCTCAGTTAGAGATACATGCTGAACCCTCATCAATGATCCAAGAAGATTGATCGAGTGGATGATGTGATGTATGGATTTTTTTTTTTTGGAGAAATACAAGTTTGGACAAAAATCCTTTTGTCAATCATGGATTTGTTTTCAAGGGCAATCAATTCAATCTCTGATTTGGAAGAAAGTATCTACTCAACCTTTTCTTGCTCAGCAATGTTTCAGAGCATCTCTGCATTGGACCCTGAAATGTCCTATGTACACATCCTCAAATTGCAAGAATCTAAAGGTTGTACTACCTCCGGTTCTAAATATAAGATAAAGTTGACTTTTTTTGGAGAGATTAAAGAAGCTAAATAAGTTACTTAATCATACCATATGTTATGTATCCTTAGATTATATATTAGTTTATTAGTCAAACTAACTAGTTTGGAGAAAAAAATAAAAATATAAACACTCTAAAGTAATTTAATTAACTTCCTTAATTTCTCCAAAAAAGTCAACTTTATCTTATAATTAGGACCGGAGGGAGTATGTATCAAGAGGAGACTTCTGTTATGGAAAGGATCAAACAAGAATTCTGCTAATATTTTCCACAGGGACATAACTTCTTTTCTTAATTGTTTTAATTTTCAAAATGTTTGTTGGGTGAAATCAATTCATCGTGATGTTTTTAATGCACTACAATCTTGTCCATGCATGATTGTGGAAACTTGATGTATTACCATTTGTTTCATTAATGCATTTTGATCATTATAAAAAAAATTGAATTATTTAAACTTCTATCCAATATGATAAAAATATTGAATATATATATAGATATATATGAAAAAAGGTTTTAAGGTGTGCGTAGCACCCCCAACCTATTTTTAAAAGGTGCAATTAGCACTCTAAAATATTTATGGGTATAATTTTATTATTTAAATATTAAAAATGGGGCAATTGTCACCCTAAGCAAACAAATCCCTTAACCTCTATTACTGTACCATTCATCATCTTCATAGATGGCTTCACTCGCTGTTCTTTTCTCCTCCGTCACTAAAACAGACCATAGCTGCACAGGGAGAAAGGACCAGCCACAACGATGGCGTCCTTGGTTACTCCACGTCTCCACTGGCACTATGCATTTCTCCCCATATTAAATTTTTCATAAGAAAATTATATTAAAAGTTAAAATTATATTTTAAAGATAAAATTTAATCATACTTTGTCAGCTATACAGTCATCATTTAAAATGTTGAATCAGCATTTTCCCGGAGTGACACTAATAATATTAAAATTATAAGATTTAAAGTATATTTTATAAAATTAAATGACCAAAATAAAACTTTATGCAAATTTAAATGATTAAAAACATATTTCAACCTTTAAAAATTAGTGTTAGGCTAGAAAAAAGAGAGGAAATAATAGCATTACAATTAGAAGATGAAACAATACTTTGTAAAATTAAAGAATCAAACTAAAATTTAACAAAAAGTTAAAAGGACAGAAAATTCACTTTTTCCTTTATTTTTATTTTATATTTCTATTATTATATTATTTAATTTAATTTTGTCAATACAATAATAAAAATATAAATTTTAAAAAATAATGTAATTATTTGTTTTCCCAGGATGTGCCATGGCTTGTGCGGTCATCTGATCTGAACGTTAGAAGAATTGAATAAATAAAACTCTTAATAAAAAATGATTAAAAAAAGTAGTAACGGCTATTTTGTTTGGCCACATTGAACGGCTACTTGGATGATCATCACTGGCTCAGGGCCTCAAACGTGGAGACGCAGCACGCTCCTCGAGGCTGTACTTTCCAGTGGAGATTTTCTTGCTTTCTGAGACAAAACATCTCAACAAGTTCGAGAGCTACAGAAGAAATCGCAAATACTCTCGCCTCAGCTGCTTCCACTACGTCCAGTCTTCTTTTGTGGATACAAACATGAACTTGAAGAATATTTTCAAGAAGAAAACCTCTCCCAAAGGTGCCTTCCTTTCCTTATCTTCAATTCTTGGTCCAAAACAGTTGCAATTGTGCCGCTACATTTCCCTAATTATTTCTCCGACTTTGACACTGGGGTTTGCTTCTGCGAAATTTCAAATGTTTGATTTTTTTTTTTCCTGGGCAAATGTGGGTAGGCGGCGGAATCAGATTTATTTTTTTCCCCAATCGAATGAAGCGTTTTGTTTTTTTGTGCCTTTCTTGACTCCAACCCGATCTGGTTTTTCTTGAGGGGGGAAAATAAGTTTTTATCGTTCATATGCACAGTTCGAGCTATTGTGCTAGTTTTCAGTTATGGGTAGTCTATGCAAAAAATGAACAGAAATTTCTGGTGTAGATTATCCACTTATTTTCAGTAGTCATTGACATCTGTTTGTTCAACAGAGGCTCTGCGAACAAGTAAGAGAGAAATGGCTGTTGCGACGAGAGGTAAATACTTGGCCGCACGATTACTTCCTAATTAACAGTTTTACTTCATCATATAAGTCACAAATTTTGTACCCAAACTTGGCCTGTTGATAGACAGAGTAGAATTGTGATCTTTTAAAATTCCTATCAAGATAGTTGAAGAATAAAAAAGTTACTAATTTAACAGTTTTGCACTTGCATCCGGATTCAAGTAGAAGGTTACATTATAAATTTTATTTGGGTTGTTTAGATTTCTTACTAGTAACAAACTAAAGTTTGTGAGCAATTATGAATGGTTCATATCGACCTATTGTTTTTATATTTCTTTGCAAATTGATGAAATTGCTTTGTTGAAACTTAAAATAAAAATATCTGTGTTTAGCCTCTTTGTCGCATAACTTCTTTCTCTTTTGTTTTTCTGTGTTGAGATAGCGAAACTATTATACCCTCTGTTTGAAATGCCTTTACAAAACTAAAAGGACAAAAGAGTCCAAGACTACAAATAGTTGCAAATTCAGTATCCAATAACTGTTTCACATACGTTGAATATTTTCAGTTATAATAGCATTGGCTGTACCTGCCACTCATTTAATTTCTTTAGCCTCCCAAAATTATTTGATTCAGTATGCGTTGAGTGAAGATCAACCTAACTATTGTAGTAACCGTTCTGTCTCTTCTTTCTATTTCATTATTTGATTATTGCATGCATTTTTAGTATAATATATGTTATCTGCTTGTATTTCAATTTTGTATTATGTGCCATCAAAGCTGTTTACCCTTGTTTCTTTATTTGATGTCATGCATTTCCTCTTCTGTAAATCTGTTTACTATTTCAGGTATGGTAACTTGTCCATGGTGTTGCATCAAAAGTCCTCAGTAGTAATAATTACATGTGTTGATTGCTATAATTTTTATAGAGAACCACTTCTTAATCTTGCTATATATTTTCTGTAGGTATTGAACGAGAGATAGCCTCTCTTCAAATGGAAGTATGTATTCTCAACAGATACATTTTTTCCTTACTAGAATCAAGATGGCTGTCTCTTCTTTATTTTTTCAAAGCTTAACTCCATTGTTAATTACAGGAGAAGAAGTTGGTGGCAGAGATTAAAAAAGAAGCCAAAACAGGAAATGAGGCAAGTTTCTTTTCACTAAGATATAAGTGATCTTTCGATATGTCGTAGGAGCTCATGTCAAGTTAATTTAACATCAAGATTATGCTTATTGTAATAGTTTGGTCTATGTATAAGTGCTTTAAGCTCCCTCTCTTAGCATTTTAAATTTTGGCCCCTCTATCTGATGAGATCAAAGAAACCCACCAGAAGAAACCATAATCTATCCTCCATAAGAAAAACGGCTATAGATTTATTTACCATTCCATATTTGGCCTGCTGGGAACCTAAAAGTCGGTGAAAACTACCTTAGTTTAAATAGCTGATGCGATGCACTAGAAGAAAATGTTTTGGCTTGTACTATGTTTGTGATTTCTGTACAATGATTAGCTTGTTATCAATGGAGGGTGATCTGAAGTAAAAGAAAAGAAAGGATTTAGAGATATCATAACTTATATGATATATATTACATAGAAGAAAATATTAGGTCCTTTACTGGTTTTTGGCATACATAGTTTTTTTGGGTTCATAACAATGTGCTTGAAGCGAATTTGACTTGGTAACACCTTATACCAAATAGTTGTATGTAAAAAAAGATGCTTGGTGCAAAATAGAGGAAACTATTAAGAGTTGAGGTGGTTTCCTACTAGACTAAAGTAGTACCTCAATTCATGATAGCAGGTTCATTTATCAGCACAATAAAACTTGACTGACAAAAACACCATCTTCTATTAATCCAAATAAGACTAGTTTTAACATAGATCCTAAAAAAAATAATCTTATGCCAACTTAGCAACGAATGGTTCAAAGGTGTGTATGTGACTACATTAGAAACCATGTTTAAGTGTGCCGATGTTGAAGTTTTTTGGCATTGGTCGAGTGTGGAAAGGCTATATGTCCTGTTGTAGTATTTAAGACATGCCTATAAATCTGAGATGAAACAGCTTGATCTAGCAGTTCACCCTCTTGCTTTATAATAAGGGGTTCCTCCTTTGTTTTATATCATCTAACAATTTCCAATAGAGTGTGAGTTCTCCACAACTTCCTTCTAAAAAACCCTTCTCTCTTTTTGTATTCTTTCTCTATAATTCTTCTTATGATGTTGCCAAACAATGCAAGTGTGCTCTGCATTTTGAAGATTTTGTCTATTGATATTATGGTTGCTTATTGATATCATCATGCCTTCGAATTATTATATTCAAAGGGTGTGCCGAGAATTAAGAGTTCCTGAGGTCTTAAGGAACTTGGAGATGCAAAATGCCTTAAGAAAACAAAGAAGAGATCGTATTCCACTTATAAGACCTTGTAAATGTAGTGCAAGAAACCTTTCACATTTCACATCTTCTAAGAACTAAGTTTATATCCCTTGAAATATTCATTAAGGTTTTGAGAGGACTCTCAACTTTCCTGGTTAACTTTAGATAAATTACTTCTCAATTTTTAATATTAGTTTTACTATTTGTTAGTGAAATATAGTTCAAAGAAATTTAAAAAAAAAAAATTTAACTCACATGTAATTTATTCCCTCTTCTTCATATAACAAATTTTCTAATAATTTATGTATTATGCTTTACATGCTTACAACTTTTCACATAAATTTTGTTGTGGAGTCACTTACCCCTAAGAAAGTTAAGCTTAAAGTGGCAGCAATGTGGGGAAAAAAAGTAACCCATTCAACTCTTTGCCTAAATTGTGATGTCATGGTGATATCTCAAATACTACCTTGTTAACACTTTGATAGCTTTCCAAACTCCGTCAAGAGAACATGCGTGTGAGAGACAAGGTCAAACAAAGGTTAAGTTCGTAATAATGTAGAAGAAATTCCGAAGTAGCTTAAAGTGGTAGAAATGGGGAAAATATTATAACCATTCAGCTCCTTTTTGCTTTACTCTAATGTCTCTTTTTGCTTGAAATGTGATGTCAAGGAAATATATTAGATGCCACCTTGTCAAACACTTAAGCTTTTCAAACACCGTCAGGATAAACTCTTGCAGCTTTCATTTTCTCTTTTCTTTTCTTTCTCTCGAGTCTTGATATGAAATCAATAGCTTTCTTGATTATGTACGGCATTAGCCATATGGTCATCTTGATTAATAAGTGTCTGGTTACAGGCAGCTACAAGAATCTTGGCTCGTCAGCTTGTTAGGTTACGCCAACAGATAACTAATTTACAGGGAAGTCGTGCTCAGATCAGGGGCGTTGCAACTCATACTCAGGTTAGAAAAAGAGCCTTGTTCTTAATGATGATGATAAACTGCTTTTCTAATCTTTAGATTGTCTTCCTCAGGCATTATATGCAAGCACTTCAATGTCTACTGGGATGAAAGGTGCATCTAAGGCAATGGCAGCAATGAACAAGGTGTGTTTTACATCCAATTCTTTGTTGTCTTAATTAAACTCTTGAATATACACCTGCCTACACTCATCATGAGACATAAAGGTTAAAAGGTTTTTTCTAATATCATATGCAAGGCCTGCACGAAGAGTCAAACAAGATATGGATCATATATGCAGTAGATAATTTCCTTTACTTAGCTTATAGTTAGTGCTTTTATTGAAAGATTACTATAATGTTTCAGATACTCAACATTTCTTTATAGTTGCTGAGAAACAGCCTTCCTTAGAGCTTGATTATTGGAAGAAAACACCATACTTTTTATTTTTATCTTCAATACCTCATGCTTTAAGCATGAAGAAAGCACGTGCCCACTAAACCTTATGCTAGAGTTTATTCTAATTATGAGAATGAGGGTAGCAAGGACTAAGTTTTCAACCACTTTCATGTTGTCTGTAACAAAGCAAAGTAAGGCTAACTTTTGTTCATTCAACAACTGCCTATTGTGAATCTTTCATAAATTAATAATATAGTCAACCTAAAATGCATGTGTTTGTGATTAAGCATCATATGCTGATGGTTAGCCCAAAGAAAAAAAAAATACCATATTACTTGTGGTTTATTGTCTGAGTGTTGTCTCAAATTTGCCAAGAATTAAGCTATACCGGAATTATCTTTTTTTTTTCAGCAAATGGAACCTGCAAAACAGGCAAAGGTGATCAAAGAATTCCAAAAGCAGTCGGCACAAATGGATATGACGGTAACATTTTTAGCATATCTTCTGGTGTTTTCCTATGCAGTTATGTTGTTGCATTAATGAAGGGGAAAACAAATAAAAGAAGGTTTAGGCAGAGGGATGCACCACAGTTATGGAGTGATGCAAGAGATTGTGACTATGGCAATCTTGTGTTCAGAAGCAAAAATGATTAAAAGAGGAAGCAGAACAGGAATGCTGCATTGGCTTGGATCTGAAATTGAAAAAAGGAAGGAAAAAAAGAGTTGTTGCTATGACTTTATCGAGTGAAGAAGTTTGCTGATGAAGCTTTTATTTATCTTATTTGTTGATTAATCTTGCAAACATTTTATTGACCCTGAGAGCAATTCCTAATAATGTCTTTTTAGTACGTGGGTCCCCCCCCCTTTTTTTGGTTCCACATTATGATATTCATATTATTTTGTGCATGCAGATTGAGATGATGTCAGAAGCTATTGATGAAACTTTAGACAAAGATGAAGCTGAGGAGGAAACAGAAGAGCTCACTAACCAGGTGAATATAACTCTGAGTAGACAGCGTTTAGCTTTGATAGTCCAAGACCTTGTTTGCTTCTCAATATTTATTTTTTATATTCATCCATGACAGGTTCTTGATGAGATTGGCGTGGACATTGCATCTCAGGTTGGTTTTTAAATTCATGCATAATTAAATTATAGTCTTCTGTTTCTTTCATACTTTTTCCGTATTTTGTATTTCTTTAACAGTTGGGGTTGATTCTGGTCTTTTCTGATGGCAGTTATCTTCTGCTCCAAAAGGTCGTATTGCTTCAAGGAATGTTGAAAATGTTGATGCAAGGTAAATAATTTTATTATTCCTTTTTGAGAAGGCCTCTTAGTTATCTCCACCAAAAATTTGTGTAGTTCCTATGTGCATTGTTCCAAGTATTCGCATGAATGCATTATTAACTTCAGAATCATTTAATATAATTGAAATAATTAAACATTTGAGGGATGAAGTGAGGGAGATTGTTTGTGCACCTATTATGTTGGGGCCATTTAAGATTAAAAAGAAAATGATTTTTAGAAATCTGAAATCTGAAAAATTACTAAAGAAGTAGAAATTATTTATGTTTGGTTAACTATCATTCAAAACACTTTTTACTTGGAAGTGTTTCTCAAAATATCCAAAAGTTTTCTGAGTGGCCTTTTTTTTTTTTCATGAAAACAAAAATCCATTACCTCATAAGTTAAACAAAATATACACAAGACAACAAAATTTAAGCATCACCCTTCAACTCCGTGACTAAGGGGCTTGTTTGGTCTGAGGGGAGGGAAAGTAGGCGGAGGGAAAAAAATTTTGAGTTGAATTTAAAAAAATTAGAGAAGTAGGGTTAAAAATTTTTAATTAATTTTTCTTACTCTTATCTTATATATTCTCTTTATTAAAATTTTATTATCCCACTTCTTCATTCTTTTAAAATTCAACTCATAAAAATTTTCCCCTCCCTCCCTCCCCTCCAAGTCTCTCACACCAAACAGACCCTAAAAGATGGAGGTTGATCAAGGATGTAGAAATCCCCTTCAATCAATAAACCTGGCTTCGGTCCTTTTCCTGGAAGGAAAAGGATTGTCCTTTTCTTTTACTGGACTGTTGGATTGAGTCTCAACGGTTTAGATTTAATATATTTTTATAATAATATTTTTAATATATTAATATAATAATAATATTTTTATAATATATTAAATCGGAACTATTGAGATCTGATCTAACAGTCCAGTAAAGGAAAAGAACCGAAGCCGGACTCTCAATCTTATGAATAGCTTTTCAAAATAGTCAGAAATCTGGCTTCATATTCTGATTATTTTTTTTTAAATGCCCTTTTTTTATCCAAACAACCTAAAATTTATAAAAAGAAAACAGAAAAAATTAGTATTCATAAGATAAACTGAAGAAAGGGGACCCTCATTTGATTCTGATCCCTGTGGATTTTCACTGGATGCATGCAGGTCTGAAACAACCCAAGATGTGGAAGAACTTGAAAAGAGGCTTGCTTCTCTTCGTCGAATATGAGATAATCCTTCTTGAAGGGCTGCGAAATATGTATAAAATATCTATATAATATTATGATATAATGAAAATCGTGCCATTAAATGCTGATTTTTACATTCATAAACTGGTTATAAAGATATAGGATTTGTGAGTGGAAGCAGGAGCTGCACTTAACTTGTAGTGGTCTGGTAGTTGTTTGTTCACCATTATATATGTATGTTCGGTTGTAACCAAAAATCTATTATGCCTTTTTGTGGTTGTCGCATGAATTTTTCATATCAAGGATTTTTACGATTTATGATGCATTGATATACAAGTATTAATACTAAATTCATACTTTTCTGAAGATTCGAAGATAAAGTCGAAAAACATAGTCTCATTGTTGTACCACTTGTTTGCAATAATATTTTTTGCATTATTTTTTAATCAAAACATCCTTTTGTTACCTAGAAAGAACAAGATTTTTATTTTTAAGTTATATAAACATTTTATCCCAATTTTTTTGTTGTTGCCAGTTTTATCCCAAAATTTCACAATATTGCAATAGGTATATGCTCAAATTCAACTTTAGATAAACATTGTTATCTGTATAAAATAGTTATACTTGAAATATTAAAGAATCAGTAAGTATTTTTCTAATTTTGTACAACTGGGTACTCACCCAATAATATAAGAATATTAGAACAATTCAATAGTAATACTCCCTCATGTTCAAACTATAGAAGTTAAATGACTAATTTATAAATATTAAGAAAATTAACTAAGTTAACGATTTATTAAAAAAATTGCATTGATTTTCCTAAGTATCACTTTTAATCATGGTATAGAACAACACTCCTTGGCAGAAAACCATCTTAATATGTACTACAATTAATAGATTTTTTTAAAAAATTATAATTTGGAAAATAAAATAAATTGAGATAATTATATTTCCTCTAGTAACTCTTGTATTTCAAAACGGGATGAATATTTATAAAAAAAAAAAAAACACACAACATGCACCTATTACGGATCAAATTTGTGATTATTCACAGCATAAAAAATGTCTAGAAACATAAACTGAAATGACGTTTTTAATAAAAATTGTTAGCGAGTGCTTTATGGAAACAACGGCTAAGAAAAACCACAAAAAGCTATACGTCTTGGGTTTACTGGGGTTCGAATTGTAACACATTAAGTGCCTGTTTGTTTCAGCGATTCGATTGCTTATAAGTTGCTTTTTAATAGTGATTTACGGTATACGAAGTAAGTATGTGAGAGGGGTTGTGTCTCGATTTACGTAAAAAGCAACTTATAAGCAATCATAACGCCCAAACAAACAGGCATTAAATCATTGGGGGAATTACGCTATTTCTGAAGGAAGACAAACTCTTACTTTTAGATCCCTTGAAATAATCAAATATCCAACAATTAGGGAATATATTCCAAATATGAAAAGACGTTCTTGCCCTTTGAAATTATCTCATATCAACTTCATCATTTGTGACTTTTACAGGGGTAAGGAATTCTTTTCACAATTGAAACATATGATCCACAGGTCCCTTGGCACTTAGATATTTAATGATTTTGAGGGACTTGGTAGTAATAATTTGTCTTCTGAGGAACCTAAGCATGATTTCCCCTAAATCATTTTTACGACTCAACCTGGCACTTGTGCACAATGAACCAACTTGATAGCAATATACTCCATCCGTTCCTTTTTATAAAAAACGTTAACTGAATCTTAGGGTGCAAAGTGTCAGTTAAAAATAATAAAATGTGTCAAAACTGTAAACATTTTTTTTTACTAAAATACCTTTATTTATGACGACATAGAGAATAAAAAAGAGAATAAGAAAATTATTATAATAAGGAGAATTATGGAAAAGTGAGAATAAGAAAATAAATATGGTAGAAGTACTAAATTTTTGGGGTTGCGAAATTTATTATATTGACATTAGGTATAATTAAATAAGGGCAAAATGAAAATGTTTCTTATAAAAAAGAATGAGGTATGTGATACGGTTGTTTTTTATAAAAAAGAACTGAGAGAATATTAGCGTATAGCTAAATACTATTCCCTCGTCTAAATATAAACCAGGGCACTATTATCCCAAAGTCTACATTGCAGTGCTTGGCTGAAACATAACTATAAATACATCCGTACAAATAATACACAGACCAAACTTGTACAAACCGAAAAAAAATCATCAAGAAAAAGCACAAGCTGATCAAGTCACCAACAATCTCCACAAGTCAACAAATAATTTGAATGAACCAACTGATTTGCTTAAAAGAGGAATCTCATAATCACACATATAAAGGATTCCTTGCCCTTCCCACTTGACCTTCTGATATACACACATACTTTAAAAGCACTCAAAATCCTCTAGTTTAGAAATCAGATTCCACTGCAGATTACAAAATCATATACACAAAATATCCATCATCTAGTGCCAGACACTGAGACAATGCCTCAAACAGCGTACCATTTAATACCGACGTAATAACAAGATGGACTTTACTTCTCAGTTGTTACGCCAACAACGACATTGCTCACCTGGGACATTTCCGAAGTCAATAAAATCTTGTATTAATCACAAGCATTGGAAGAAAAATGTCAAATTCATTAGGTAACACACTTCCAACAAAATGAAAGGAAAATATAGTTACCAATTTCCCACTTGCATCAACAGACATAGGATTTTCTACCACAACAGTTTGGCCTTGAGAATTGGGCATTGACTGGGATAACAAATATAATATGATGAACGTTAGATTGATAGGAAGCACGACCCGTTGTAATTACGAATGACCACAAAAGAAAACAACTTACTGTTGAAGTAGAAGGTATTGTTCCAGAGTTGTTTGTCCCATTTGGCCTGTGGACAGTATTGGGAACCCTTCCGTTGGTCCTCTGAAAAAGACAAGAAGCAGAACAAGTACACAGATCAGCTAACGTGCATACAACATAAAATACATGGTACATGCCTGTGTCCACTTAAACTGCCAAAATGAGGCTTTGCATCATTTTTAAACATATTGTAAAACAGAATCTTTGTGGCCATTACCGTAAACTTTTAAAAAAGAAAACAAAGAAAAGGGAACTAGGAAAGTATTTTTCTATCCCCTCATTCCCTTCGTTATATTGTCATATTTTCCCCTACCTATAAGCTCCCAAAGAGAGGTTATGAGTGTAACAAGTAAACAATGAAGAGAAGAGAAAAGTTAAAAGTGTAAAATCAATAGACATGTTCCCTTATTTCTGCTATATTAGTCGGAAAGAAAATAATAATAATAATCATCATCATCTAATAAAACACATTATTGTAGCACAGAATGATTGTTCAGAAAAGAATTAAAATGTAATATTCATGATTGAAGAACGTGGAAATTTCTTAATACCAAATTACCAAGTAAAGCTGAAACCATAAGGAAATACAATGCACCATCTCTTTATATAAACAAAACCAGTAACAAAATGACAGTTGCTTGTCCCTTTCCATCAAGCAAACTAAGCAGAGATAGTTTACAACAATTCTTTGGAGTTCTTGTGAGTTCAACAATTGTATCTTCCTCACCAAAAGCAGGATACAGTGCAAAATTTGCTCATTCAACCTTGTATGCTACAATTTGTTAAGGAAAAAAAAAACTTGGATGCTACAAAATCTGAGTCTAATATCAAAAGATTATCAACTTGCTTCAACACACTCAGTCAAGAAAAGTAAACTTTTACAGTAAAATATACACGTGATTTCTATGCTTCCATGAATAGAAAACTGAGGTAATGATGAGAAGCATGATTTTTGTAGCGTAAATTTTCATCCCTATAGTTCTTTTTAGGCATTAATCTGTCATCAGTGTCTCAAGTTGAGTACCAAATTATCAATAATACAAAGATAAACATGGAATCTAGACCCTGAAGTATACATCCTAAAGTCTAATATACACTTACAATCATCCAGATCCTTTACATGAGGATGAGGAAACAAGCAGTGGCCATGGGGAAAAAAAAATACAAATGAGTAAATAAGTACATAAAAAGAGTGATTGAACAGAGAAACGATCAATTGTGGAAATTTGTTACATGCACCTGACTGCAGGAAATAACCCAAATATTTAGCTGAAACAATGTAAAATGATCAAGGAGGAAAGAGCTAACTACATTTAACAACTCAGAAACTTGGCAACACAGATTTTTTTTTTTTTAGGTTTCAGAATTTCTTAAGAATCTGAATGCAAACATTAATTTGCTTCTATCAATTGCTATATACTTACATTGGTATCTGTTATGTACTGACAAACTGCACATTTGACCGATGGAGCTCCATACGGATACATTAGAGTTGTCCGGCAGTTCCCACAGTGTATATGGGCAAAGTGGCTAGATGCTTTTGATGCGGACACAAAAAAAAAAAAAAAACGGAATGTTGGTTAGAATCCTGACATAAATGGTGGATAGCCTTCAATTTATTAAATATTCCAAGGAATTATTAATTGAATGACATGAGATGAATATGGGGGAACCAACAGATATTGTAGCAGAAGTAAAGGAATTCAAAGAAAAACATCAGCGTTACTTGCATTTGTAATTCAAATACATTGATAAGTAATAATAGGCTTCCATAGCTAAGGAAAAACGAAATGTGAAATATTATACAGGGAGAAGATTTAAAAGTAGATTATTACAAAATAACTACCAAATTGCTTCTCAATCTATTAAAACCAAACAAAAGCTTTCCTCCCCCCTATATTTTAAGTTCCATGACAACCATTTGAACATTACAAAAACACACACACACACACATCACAGCCCTTTTGGCACAAAATAGGAATGAGAAAGGGAATGGAAATGGAAAAGATCTCTCCCATGAACATGAGAAGTTCTCTTTCCAAGAAAGTCATTTTACCACAAGCCAAACACATTCAAGTAGTTTCCCTTGCCTTTTTCCTGTCACCAAATCCTTTTTCATGTACCAAATGCAGCCTAAGATTAAAATATTTCCCAGATTGTAGACGGAAGACAAGTATGGAGATACGTAGAGGGTCAACAGATTTCAACATGCTCAGTGATCAAACATACAATTAACACCAACACCACAGTTGAAATATCAAAATATCAGCGGCATTATCTAGAAAATAAAATTATCAAAACACACTTATTAAAAATGATACAGAAATACTAAGACATATCCAGCAACATACAAACCTATTGCACCCGGTGCAAGGTTCACCGTATGACAGCAGGAACATCTAACACTTGTAGCTCCACGTGTGTACATCAGCAATGTCCTACATCCTCCACAATAAAGTTGAGACATTTCCATCCCTAGATCATAAGAAAATCGTGTTTAGAAGAAAGCATCCAATTAGAGTCTTATCACATGAATATTGTTATCTTTCCCTCAGAATTGTTAGCTTTCAGTTTCTACTTCAAGTCTCTAACATACACACAGAGTCAATGATCAGCATAACATATGGGTATAGGATGTAAATTAATACTAAAAGGGAATATAAAAAAAAAATCTCACACCACAAATATCAAACTGTATTTTATATGGCAGTTTTTTAAGTGCATTGAACTTCATAGTTTTGTGACTCATGAATCCTCATTTATATGAAATCTCTTATAAATATACCTAGAGTTGTGGACATGTTATAAATAAGTCACATAAATGTTTCAAAGGAAAGACGATTTGGTGTAATACAATTACAAAACAATCATTGATCAGATAGGAATCTAATTTACCTCGTTAACAGAAAGAAATACAAGTAATTAGAGGACTTTTTTTTTCCCCATATATTCAAAAGCAACAATACTGCATAGCAAGCAAAAAATCCAGGAAATGTTTTGTATAGTACTTTATTTGCAGAGGTAATTCCATGAAATGTATCCATATATCAACCATATGTATGACACGTTAGCAGGTGTGACATGTAAACATTCCCACTTCACAGCTAAAGGCGTAGTTAAATGTAAACATACTAATTCATATCCAATACCAATAGTTTTTCTTTTTTCTCCGTCTGTTGAATAATCTTTTGAATAATGGCATGAATAAGTAAGACTTTTTTTGTATCTTTTACAAAAGGAAATCTATTATGGAGGAGGTGAAAAACACAGAAGTAGAATAACAAATCCAAAATCTAAAATAAGAGGAACAATTGATATAATTAATACAATATAATTCTTCAGTCCTTAAGCAAATCCACAAGGAAAGGCTTAGCAAAGAATCTATGCCCATCATGGGAATCCAAGAAAACAGCCCCTAATTCATAAGGGTAGTGATTGCAGAAATATCTGCCGAAAAACTTCATTCTCTAACCATAAGAATAGTAAATTTGGAGAAGACAGCAAGACACTTCCATAGGACCATAAATTATTCCTCGAACCAAAATGTCAAAAAATGGAAGGATAAGGAGCACTAAAACTATCCAAGACAAGGAAAAGGCGATAAACAAGAGAAGCATATATCAAATAGTTCCTCGTAGAAAAAAAGACCACAAGCATTGCTAACAATGATATGAATTTCTAGGGTCTCATGCGCAGCATTAATTATGATCCAGACATCCCAACCATTCTGATGAAAAACGTATGAACTAATTACAATTTACAAAAGTGAATATGCTCCAAGGGAAGATGCTGTAACCATTTTACCCACCCGAGCATAGTGCTTAAAGATACTTGGTTCTATGATGAAAAAAATAAGGGGCAAATATGTGCAATAAGTGCTAAAAAATTTTGATCATAACAATTATGATGAGTTCACAACTATCTAAAATTTCTGATGGGTCCCAATCCACCAATGCAAATAGAAGGAGAAACAGGGGAGTGTCGAAAGGGCAAAAAATAGAGAGTAACTGGTCCAAAAGAAAGCACAAAAGTTAAGCAGACAGGACAGAAAAGTAGAGTAGTAAATCAGGTTAGTCATGATGAAGAGACAGGAGTGAGCAGTTAAAGAGTTGTTGATGGGTGGGAGTATATAAAGTGAGAAAGGCTGAGGAGGAAGGAGGAAGGAGGAAGGAGGAAGGAGGAGGAGGAGAACTTTGGGCCAGGTTTTTGGTGAGAGCGCCCACCTTGGCTCCCACCTATCAGAAGTTGACAGACTTATTGTATGCTCGTGCTAGTAGCATGTGCTAGTGCAGTGTGCCTTGTGTTCTTCTTACTTTCTACTGTTCCGGAAACTTCGTCCATGTCTTCATATTTGCAAGTGTCATTTGTAATGTTTTGAGCCGTTCAGTATTTTGTAGCAGAGATACATCAATAGCCTTTGCATTATTCTGTATTTGCCGCTGTACTACAGCATTCTGGTTGTTCAAGAGATGTTGGGTTGCATCTTGTAAGATGATATAATGTAATATTTGTTTGATAGAATAGTGGAAAGACAAGTTCCCAAGTTGGTTTGATATGTGGGCTCTAGTTCTTCAATTGGTTTGGTTCAATTAATGAGTTCTAAACACGTTCTTAGGGACAAAATATAATTGATAATCTACCCAAAAAAAACGTAGATTGAGTAGTATCGCAACATTTAGCATAAAAAAACTTAGCCAAAACAGATTGAGCTGAAGTTCTTTTGCAACAGACATGCTACTGTCGTTTTTTCTTTTTTTGGTGTCACTGCCACCATCAACATTTTAATTCAGAGTTTTCACACCTGATAGATTACAAGGTATTTAAGTTTCACAATGCAGTACTGCACTAATTTAACCATTTTTAACTCAGTGTTATAATGCCAGAGTGCAAATTAAACCCTCCTGATACCAATTTCCTAGAAAATGAGACATGCATGACATGAACCTATTTCTGGTTTATACTAGATTCTCATATTTATTCACAAATATACAGCATAAAACAAAGGCAAAATCAAACATAAAATGTAGTATAAAGGAATTACGTTTGCCTCAATAATCTCTGAAAACCTTTCACATTCAAATCATTTTGACAAAACAGAATTTATTTTCATATTCAAGTCATTTTGATATGAAATATATCTCATGTGTAAAGGGGTATATAAAGTCTTACGTGGGGATGTTGGGGTTTCAGTTGGAGTTAAAGGGGTAGTTAATGACTGTTTGTTTCTGTTAGGTTATTTTAGGGGGTTTAGATATGACTAGTGTGCTGTAATATCTTCATCAAAAAGGGGGAAAAAAGCATAAGTAATCAATTATAAGAATCAGCATAAAAACACATTTTACCATCATGGTGAGCTCTTCCATATCCAGTGACTCATTTTCCTATCCCTAAAATGTATTAGTCTCTAAAGTCGAAAATATCATTGATTAGGAACATAGCAAGACTGCACAAAAGAAGCTTACCACGAGGAGGAACAGAGGTAATTGTGTTGCACAATGCACAACAAACATTAGTGGCCCCCCTAGGGTAAAGCAAAACACTCCGGCACCCATTACACACAAGCTGACTCTGCATAGCTGCGAATTACAAACCTTTAAAATCATCAGGAGGTCTCACTTAAACAAAGAAATAAAGATATATCCCTTCACTATAAAGTTAATCTAATCCTGGTTGAAATGGGATTAAATTTAATAAAATCCTAATAAAGCAGTACAATGAGACTCCCACAGAAGGCAAATGCAACACAAGAAAATATTTTGCCGCTATATTCCACCAAATTTTATTAGGTAAATAGAAATGGAACTGGGCACTATAATGCTGCCAAATATTCCAGTTTCCATGTCCGCAAAAAAATAACAGTTTGCACGCCAGGCAAACTTCAACAAACAAGAATTTCGAAATTTTATCTTGTTATGTTAAATAGCAAGAGCATTCAAAACTTTTTAACAGATATAATCCCGAAATCGAATAAAGAACACCCAGCAGGCCGAAATTGAATCAATAACGCACCAAAAAAATACCCACCACATCATCAATCCAAAATCAACTAGTAGCGTAACCATGGAGAAACTCAGAGATCGATGAATACCTGTAGCACTTGGGTTCCAAACCCCGTAATCGATTCACCAGCCAAATTAAGAAAATTCTTCCAGATAAATCAAGAAAAACGAAAGATGACCCAACAGAACCCTAAGACTCGCCAATTCAGAAAGGAGATCCTCCTGTAATGTCTTCTGTAAATGAAAAGTCGACGCCCAACTGACGAGAATATGAAAGGTATGAATTAGATTGTTATCCCTTATCTCTGTAATTTTTTTTGGGCCAACCAATCCCTGTGTGTTAGTTGTGATTGAAACGCGAAAGTTCCATCAACAAGAAGAAAACGGAAATCCACCGATGCTATTCCTGCAACGAATGCTTGTCCCACAAGTCTTTAAACAAGCATTCGTCAATGCACCTCAATTTCTTCGAACACATGGATTTGGAATTTTCCAGTCTTTGGATTTCTTTTTCACACCAACAACGCTTCTTTTTTTTGTTTGACTTTGTTCACTAGTCTTCTTGTTTTTTTTTTACCATGAATGTCCTAAAATTTAAATAATTTTTTATATACCCCTATTAACTGCACGAAACTCCTATATTGTACGAAACTCATATATTATACTATCGCATGTCCATCATATAAGATCTTATTTGTAATGTAAGATCTTATACTTGCTTCTGGCTTTTTTTAACAAAAGTCTAAGATTGGAATTGCCTTGAATTTTTTATGAGATCTTACTTAAAATTGTCTGAATATTTAGTGTATGTTTGGCACTACTTTTTCAAGGTCTATTCACATGATTTTGATCCATTCGTGCAATTGTCTATAGCTTTGAAATTTTGAAGTGTTTGGTTAAATAATTGAAGAATTATGCTTTTGGAGATTGCGATGGTGAAACGCACGAAAGGCATAAGCTCCATTTTGGAGGTGTCAATATATTGGTTTTCTGTGAAAGAGAGAGAGAGAAAGGCAGAGTGATGTGAGAGAGAGAGAGAGAGAAGGATGATGTGAGAGAAATAAAGAGATAGAAAAAATATTTATATGTATAACTAATTTATACTCCTTTTAGTTCTAAATATTATATAGTTGACTTTTTAGATATATTAATAAAACTAATTAAATTACTTTAAAATATTTATATTTATCATTTTTTCCAAACTATTTTGCCCAATTTATAAACTGACATATAATCCAAATATACTGACTCTGACATTAATATTCCACCGTATTGTACAGCACCTGTGATCCAATTAGTTATATAATATTATTTCATTAAATTGTGTATTTTCTTAATTCCCAAATTTCCGAACTTTAACTTTTATCAATTTTTTATAATTTCAAATTTAATTTCTCTCTTATTATTATTATAAAAGTCACTTATGTTTAAGTCAATCCAAACAAGTTTTACTTTTTGTATAAGTCATTTATATAACCATTAATCCAAACATAAATCACATTACACAATCTGACTTTTACCCAAAAGTAAGATTACAAAAAATCAAATTAGAAAAAGCCATTTTTGCTATTGCTGATGTGTGTACGAAACAACGATTGTAAAAATGGTTTTTTCAATTTAATTTTTTGCAATCTTACTTTAATAAAAGCCAGATTGTATAATATGATTTATATTTAGATTGGCGGTTGTATAAATGATTTTTGTAAAAATAAAACTTGTTTGGATTGACTTAAGCATAAATGACTTTTGTGATAATGATAAGAGAAAGTGGGTGGAAAAATATTTAAAAAATCAAGTAAATATTTAAAAATTACTTTAAAACATTAGATGCTACTGGAAAAATATTTTAGAGTGGGTGGAAATCAATAAATCAATATTCTAAGTTATCGGTGCTCTTTACTATTAAAAAAAATACATTAAAGTGTAGTCACTCTCCTAAGACTGTGTATAACTGAAAAAATATTTTAAAGGGTTACAAGCACCAAAAAATATTTTAAAGTAATTTTTGGAGCTGGACAAGTATATTTAAGATAAAATTGCAATCAGTCTAATAACACACTGGGTACAATTGGAAAAATATTTTGAGAGGTTAAAAGAAGGGTTAAGGTTCAAAAATATCCATGAATTTTTCTCAAAAGTGCATCCAACACCATAAACTATTTTTAGATGCAAAAATACTCATGAACTTCTCAAAATGGGGCAAAAATGTCAAACTGTTAATTGGTACAAACGTCCGTTTTGTGGGACCCACAATTTTATTTTTTGAGGTGTAAAAATACCCATGAAATTTTCTAAAAAGTGCACCAAACACCATAAACTTTTGAAAAGTTCATGGGTATTTTTGCCCCCAAAAAAAATTTTATGGTGTTGGATGCACTTTTTAGAAAAGTTCATTGGTATTTTTGCACCTCAAAAAATAAAATTGTGGGTCCCACAAAACGAACGTTTGTACCAATTAACGGTTTGACATTTTTGCCCCATTTTGAGAAGTTCATGGGTATTTTTGCACCTAAAAAAAGTTTATGGTGTTGGATGCACTTTTGAGAAAAGTTCATGGGTATTTTTGCACCTTAACCCTTAAAAGAACAAAAAAAATATTTTAAAGTAATTTTTGGAGCTGAAAAAGTATAGTAAGAGTAAAATTGCAATCAGTCTGATAGCATACTGGATACAACTGAAAAAATATTTTAAGAGGTTAAAAACACAAAAAAAAAAAAAAAATTTAGTTAAAGCTACACACAGAGACACACAACAAATTCAAATCTCAATCATTTTCCTCCTACATAGATATGCTCATGTGATGGAAATGATGCCACACTTTAAGCTCCTTAATAGTGTGGCTCCAAGTCGAGCTTTTTCCAAAAGCTCCTTAATATAGTTTAAGCCCGACTCACTTTAAACTCACCCAAACTCTCACCTTAAGTTGATTGATGTCCAATTGGGCTTATGCATATCTAATCAGGCTTAAGGGCTGTCAAAAACCCTCCCCAAACACACACTTAGTATATTTTTACCATTTTTATCCCTAAATAATTATATTCTCTCTCATCTCTTCCATGGTTTATTAAAAAATTAATTTCTTATATATTTATGATTTTTAATTATTTTTAGCAATTTTCTTAAATGGTGTAATTCGATTGTTAAACTTTTATAAAAAGACAAGAGGTATTAAGGGTTAGAAGTAGTATTAACTACTCCCTGTAGTATATCCCGCTTATAAGCAACTTTTTTTTTATTATGCAAAATGAGTTAGCAGTTAAGATTACTTAAAAACTATAAATACGTAAAAAATGTCATGTCTCTTTCAAATATACCCTTATTTATGAAAAGATCATAAAAGAGAGAATGGGTAATAAATATTAGAGATAACTCATAATAAGTAATTTATTTTACGTGATGTAATAAATAATTGAATGTAAGAAAATTAATGGTTTATCAATATAATGATATGTATTTAATTGGATAGAAAATGACAAAGTAGTTTAAATTTTGAAACAAAAAATTGTTTATATTAAGGATCGGCCCAAAAGAAAGAGAAAATTGCTTATAAATAGAATAAGAGAGAGTATTACTTTCTATTGCTACCCTTATTAAATATGTCATACATAAAAAAAAAAATTAATTCTCTTTAAAAGCTAGAAAGTGGCTAAAAATTAAGAAAAGTAGTCTCAATTGATAAGGGAGATAAAACAAGTTCTAATCCTGATAAACATATTTGTTGGCTTCTACCGTAATGCTCCTGTATCAACAGATCTTAGGCTCATGTCTAAAATCACACTCAAGGTCAAATAATAATACTCCCTTTGGTCATAATTATAAGTCAAAGTTGACTTTTAGAGAAATTAAGGAAGCTAATTAAATTACTTTAGAATATTTATTTTTTTATTTTTTTCAAACGAATTAGTTTGACAAATAAATTAATATATAATCTAAAAATACATAATATATGATATGATTAAGTAACTTATTTAATTTCCTTAAATTCTCTAAAAAATATTAACTTTATCTTATAATTAAATTCAGAATTGAGAATAATAACAAGAGTCCATATTGGTTGAGGTATTGTAACAATGACCAGATGAAGGCATAATACGCTAGGGTAGGGGGCGATAATACGTCAACACGTTTTTGTGTACGTGTGGGCGCTTTGGGAAAATATAGTGTGTGAATTATTACGTGTTTTTTTAATAAATGAATATATATAGGGAAAATCCCTCAAAAAGAATTTTTAAATTAATAAAAGACGCAAAGGTGTTTCGAAATTTCATATCCCAGATAGTGCGAGTGCCTGAACTGGAATATTAGAATTCGAGACAAAATGACGTGCGCGACCCTGGAAGTTTTGAAATTGAAAAACGTTGAGGGAGGCGTGATAATGGCGCTAAAACGCATTCAGGACTATTCATCTTCTTTGTCATCATCGGTGCCGTTGGTCGACCCTGGATCCGTGGCCTTGGATTGCTATAGTCCACAACATTTAATATTTTGTGTTTCTCTGAATTAAATCCTGTTGTCAAAAAATGAGAAGTACTAAAAGTTAAACAATATCAATAACTCCGATGCCATGAGTTGAGATAAACTAGAAAGAAAACATAGTGAAATCTTGAGCACTCGTCATCTTCTTCTCGGTTGCCAACAACTCCGATGTCATCACCCCCAACAACTCGCCATCTTCTTCTTTTATAGGATCCTGTGTATATGAGCTAAAAAACAGGGATAAACAGAGAAGAGATTGTTAAGAACACTCAAGTGATCATAAGAAGTAATGAATACGTTTGGAAAATCACTCGAATTGTCTGAGTCTTGACCCAATCACTTCCTAGGAAAATTTAGTAATGATTGCAGCTACCGACCATCACCGCCAACGACTCGTCATCTTCTTCACAGTTATCATCGACATCTGCTTCATCATTGACATGATTCCCAACTCGACATTAGGCTTTACCAACACATCGTTACATTTTCACAACATCCTATTAGACTTTAACAACTCGAATTTGCCATTCACAACTCGAGTTCATATCATCACTAGAGGGTAACCGGCGAGTGATTAGCTTATAGGATGCAGAACTCGAGTTATCAATTGATAACTCAAGTTTACCAATACAGTCTTACATTTTCACGACATCCTGTTAGACTTTGACAACTCGAGTTTGCCATTCACAACTCGAGTTCATATCATCACTGGAGGGTAATCGGCGAGTGATTAGCTTATAGGATGCAGAACTCGAGTTATGAATTGATAACTCGAGTTTACCAACACAGTCTTACATTTTCACGACATCCTGTTAGACTTTGACAACTTGAGTTTGCCATTCACAACTCGAGTTCATATCGTCACTGGAGGGTAACCGGTGAGTGATTAGCTTATATCAAGGAACGAAAAACCGGACCAGTCAATAAACTGGTCACGACACAGGTTCAAGGGTTAATGGGTCAACCGGGGTCGGACCGGTGGTCGAACCGGTGGTCGAACCGGCCATATTAAAATATTATAATTTAATTGACAATAACAAAATAATCAACATTCATAACTCATAAGTCATCACCAACATCAAAATAGTTAAAATACCTAGTTAGTTCTTCAAAGCAAACCCATAACTAACATTAAAATATAATCAAAACATAACAATATCAATCATCATTCATCAAACAAGCCAATAGCATCAAAATAGTCACAAAAATTGCCAATAACATCATCCATCAACCACAGCCAAATGAGTAAATCATCATTCATCACTCAACAAACTCTACAACTCATCAAGCTGATCTATTGGAGATGTGTCAATAGGTGCTGGATTTAGGAAAGGGTAAGTAGTGGTGACATCATCATTCAAAGCCGGGGGATCGGGAATGTCCCTATCTTCATCACCTATCGAAATGCACAACAATAATTAATATAAATGATTATATATAACAAATAATTATATGGATGGATAATAAATTAGTAAGAGGATATTAATAGGACATATAATTATATAAACCTTCATTAATCCTATCCAAAGTTGATGAAAGCGCAAAGCCTTCATTATTAAGAACACTTTCAAGATTTTCTGCATCTTTATCATTGAATTCTGGAATGGGATCTTCTTCCGTCACCCAAAAATCCACCTCATCAATGGACTCATAATCAATGGGATCATAACTTGGCTTCTTTTATTCAATACACTCCTTCAATTTTCCAATGATAAATGATTTCAGTTAAAATTTAAAACTTAATCCATATTAATTAAAAGCATTTTTCATAATATCTAAAATTACCTATGCTTTAATCGCAAGTTATAGTTAGTGTAAACCAAATCATTCAACCTTTGATGCTGTAATCTATTTCTCCTTTTTGTATGGATGCGCTCAAATAAGCTCCAGTTTCTCTCGCAACCAGAAGAAGCAGACGTTTGCCTAAGAATACGTGTTGCAACACGTTGCAATTCTGGAACTGAATAGCCATAGTACATCCACCATTCATCTACAAAATAAAACATATACATAATTTAGTTGCAATCAATTAATATGTTAATTAAATATTAAACAATAAAGATGAATATGTTACTTACAAGGATCCAGTTTTTCAACCCCCTTTTTGCATGTCTCTCTGTTGAAAGATTCGTTGCGATCAAGATATAATGTCACTTGCTTCATTACCTTATAGCAATCAACATTTTCATCTGAGTTAGCCTCCACCACATCAATCAAAGCTTGCATTAATCCTCCCTTGTGAACAAAGTTTGGACATATACGAATGTCGGGTTCAATAAATAGGCAGCTGCATGGAGATTGGTCTTCAAATGTTTATCCCATCTCGCTTGAATGATACTTGTGTAGGGCTTGTAGTGATCTTTGTTTCTCTTGAACATCTCCTTAATTCCACTTTTTGCCCTTTGCATGTCTTCATAAACATATGGAAGTGAGGGTTTCTCATCCGAGTCAACAATTCTCAACAATTTGATCAGAGGAGTTACAATCTTCACAATTTGGTAGCACCCATTCCAAAACCGGCTATCTAATATGATTGCACTAAAAATTTTCCCCTGAGTAGTCTTAGATAGCCTATGGTCCACAAAGTGCTTATCGACAACAAGGGCTTGCAAGTCATGTCTGTGTATGTAAATGTTGTGCAATGTAATGAAGGTAGTGGCAAACCTTGTAGCACTAGGACGTACAATTTCTTTCCAACCCGTCCTCTTCCTCAACCAAGACAAGAATATCATGAGATTGTAAGCAAATACCGTTATCTTTGATGCCTTTGCTGCAATGTCTGACACATGAGGCATGCTTGCAATGTCTTTCAATACAAGATTTAAACAATGAGTAGCACAAGGAGTCCAATAAATATTTTTATATTTCTCCTTGATCAATCCGCCATATGCCACATAGTTGGCAGCATTGTCAGTCACCACATGGACAATATTCTTCGAACCAACCCACTCAATCACTTCAGAAAACAACGAGAAAAGAGTTTTAGCATCTTTGACTAAGTCTAATGCATCAACAGACTTAACAAACACCATTCCGTGGGTAGAATAAACTAAGAAGTTTATCAAAGTTCGTTGTCTCACATCAGTCCATCCATCTGCCATAAGTGTGCAGCTGTTATTCTTCCATTTAGCCCTATGACCGTCAATGAGTAACTGGCATTCCTTTTGCCATTCTCTCAACAAGTTAGTTTTAAAATCATAAGCACTAGGGGCTTTAAACCCAGGCCTTATAGAGCACATTCCATCCACAGCTCTTTGAAATAAAGGGCACTCTAATGCTTTAAATGGAATGCAGTTGACAATAGCCCATTCAGCAAGAAGCATTTTCACACTGTGTTGTGCTTCTTTTGATGCTAAGGCACTTTTGATGGTTGGCTAAGCTCCAGGAGTTGTCCTAGGAGGGAAATATTTATCCATGGTCCCAGCTTTCCTCTTCTTAGCTCCACTTCCACTATCAACCTCCTCTACTTCAACTTCCTCTTCTATTATATCTTCAACTTCAATTGACTTTTTCTTGGAAGTTTCTTTCAAAGACTCTGCAATCCTATAACGCACATCAGAAGTAACCTTTTTGAAAGAAGCAATTTGTCCAGACACACCAGCAAGATATTGCTTCATCCTGTTTATGCCTCCTCCTTTATAGCTATTACCACAAAAGAGACATGTGTATATATTCTGTGTCCCCTCTTTTTTTAAGGCAACATGTGCCCATGCTGGATTAGTTTTACCACGAATTATGGTATTGGGAGTAGAAGAAGGATTCGTGTTCGAATTGGAAGTGTGAGGCTCGGTATTAGGAGAAGGAGTGACATTCTCATTTTCTGAACTTGATATATCCATCCTTGCAACAATGCTATTAATCATAGAATTCATGATTAGATATTAACAATATTGGTTATAAGCAAAGCAACGAATTTATTAGTTATAAACATTGGTTCTAAACAAAAATAAACATTGGTTATAAACATTTTTAAATTTGAAATTTGACAACAAAACCAATGTCTAAGAGAATTGCCTAGGTTGCCTAGAATTGCCAATGTCTAAGAGAGTTGCTTAACAAATTGCTCTATCTGAACATTAAATATTTTTCGAGCTACCTCTACCAAAATTAATTGACTTATTTACTCTATCTCAAAATTAAATATTTTTCGAACATTACCCATGTTAAAAATTATAGAGAAATAATATCACATTAGATTCCAAGTCTTTAATACCTTCGAACACTACAAGGACAATGAAAGAAGAAATGCAACAACAGTGATTATCAATGTCCCTAATCACTAATCAATTTCTTACGTTAAACTTGGGTCTATCAAAAAGCGTTTTGAGTCCAGAAATTATTGCACGCAAGGAATGTAAACCCCTGCCATAATTATATCCGAAATACGCGATTAAAATGAAATAGAGACCAATAAGAAACAAAACTTATTTAAAATCCCATCTTCACGATAGGGTTTTCACAAATAACTTTTGAAATCTAATTTACCTGGTCTCATATTCAATTTTGAATACAATTACATCACGTGGAATATCACATTTATGCAAATATCAGAGTATACAACAATATCATCCCGGCAACTCCCGGGTTCTATTTATTAACTCAAAGCCTTACAGGGCATATTCGCCCCTACAAGCCCTCATATGGGGATTACACAAAGTCTTCTCAAATACATAGCAAATCCTCATCCACATACTTATATACACATCCAAATCTATATACTCCCAACTATGATAACCAACTACCGAATCTTCAACCCGAAGGAAGTCCTTGCCGCCCTTGATCACTTACTCCATCCTCAATCCACTACCCTGTCTGAAAGGTTAGTAGGGGAGGGTGAGATTCTAGAGAACCTCAGTAGGAAAACAATATCAATATGCATGTACGATAAATGTTTAATGCATGACATGCTTGCATTACATAACTATCATGATGACAAATCTGTAAGCTCAATGCTTCTAAGAATATACTAATGGCCATAGCATAAATTGAAACATAGCTTCAATAACACATAACCATGCAAAGCTAAGACATGCAACAACACATTAACACATATATCAAATACAAGCATAAGAAATATGTTTCCTACCCTCTTTCCACGTAAGCTCCAGCACAGCTTACTCACGACCAGGCGAATATCGAACCACGTTCATGGCGAACATCATCCCTATAATCAAAGCAATGACATAGGGTTATTCTTTATTCCAAAACCTTACTTTTATATCACTTAAAGTTGGTTACCATTCATGACCTTTAGGAGGCTAATTAAAGCCCAAACATATGCCTAAAGGCTTGGGAAAACACTTGACCAAAAACCATCTTCAGAAGTCCAAAATATCATTTTTGGGGGTTGGCCGTGGCCCACAAATCCACTGGCCGCGGCCAAAAACTGCCCAGAAACATTTGGGCTGCGGCCCAGAATCCGCTGGCCGCGGCCAAGAAAATCCAGTTTCTTGGCTGAACTTCCAAAACTCATAACTAATTCCACAAAAATCGAAATGAGGTGATCCCAAAGCCAAATGAAAGCTATTCAAGTCCTCTACACAGGAAAAATATTGGCCAACACTGGAAATCACCACATAAATACAGAATTGCCCAAAACTCAAGACTGCCCCAAAACAGTGTTCATTTTCGACCTCAAACTTTGGACAGCTATAACTCACAGAAGAAAAAACGAAATGGCACAATTTATATGTCCATTTTGAAGCTTGGGATGTGAAATTTAAGACTAGAAAGTTTCATAATTTTTAGACATTATTTGCCAAGTCAAAACGTCCACAACACCAGACTGCCCAGACAGAACTCACACTGGACAGAATTTCCAGTTTTGCAACTAATGTGTCCAATCCAATTCAAATCAATTCCAATGATTAAATACCACAACATGACACCAAAACACACTATGGCATCAATTTAACCACAATTCACCATTCAAATCATCCAATTCAAAAATCACACAAAATCAGGGCAAAATTCAAAATTCACAAAGCTCATCCACAAATCACAAAATTTAGATCAAAAGGCTTCCAATACTCACCTCTTCCTCTTTCCCAAACCAATTCCTTGATTCTTCATCTTTCCACTTTTGCTCAAGCAACAAAACACCTCCTCTCACAAATCTAAAACCATAGAGATGAAGCTCTCATCACTATGAACAATTTTATAGAAGGTGATTAGAGCATTAAAGGACAAGAAACAAGCCAAATCTCACCTTATTCTTTTCTCTTTCTTCCCTTAGCTTTGGACGATCATGGAGGACAAGAGAGAGATGAGAGATGATGATGAAGATGAGACAAGTCAGTTTTTGGAGCCCCAAAACCGACCTAAAGAGAGGGAGAGGAGAGAGGAAAGAGCTTTGACATGTTGACCCAATCCAATGGCTCAAAAGATGCCAAGTGTCAACATCTTGACAAACCTCACATGAACTCACTTAAGCTCACACACATGTGATTCCACCCCTTGATCTCTTGCACAAATCAATCCTAACCATTGATCTTCAAGTTACCAATGAGCTTTCTCTTCAGTAACCAATCAATTGGTCGGTAACTTTACCGTTTTTCCCCTGATTATGGCAATTCCTCTTGAATCACCACCAAATACATTTTCTCATTCATTTACACCATACATATGCCCTTCCCCTTATTTTCATTCAATTTAGATGTTAATCCATAATTGAACTCAAATACAGGGTCTGGGTACGAATCACAACATATTCGAATCACATTCGAATATCAAATCACATCATATTCTCCAAAAGGGTTATTTATCACTAACCACATCCACTTTTGGAGTCATTATCCATTAATCCACATTTGGAATCTTGCTAAATCGGGGTTTAGCAGTCTATTTATCTCAGGCTTATTCTCTAGCCTCAAGTCTCAAAATTCGGGGTATTACAACAAGAAGCAGAATTTTGATGAGCCTAACCCCACAAGACAATAATGCAACAACAGTGAATCAAGTTGGATGAAATTATCAATGTCCCTAATCACTAATCACTAATTTGAGTCCAGAAATTATCAATGTCCCTAATCACTAATCAGGACTACCAACTTGGATGATTCATCGAGAGCGAGAGCAAGAGGTAATGCAACAACAGTGAATCAAGTAATGCAACAACAGTGAATCAAGCCATTTCAGAAAGCTAGGCAGTAAATCAAGTAACCAACATAAACCAAATGGCCAAATCTCAAGTAATCAGAAAATCTGAAAACGAAAATAGTCAAAAGAGTGAAATACCTTCGATGATCTTTGCGCTCGCCGTCGCCGTAGCTCACCGTCGCCGCTCGCAGTCTTCGCCGTCATTCAAGCAGCCACCGCCGATTGGAGCTAGGGCACAAGGTCGGAACTCGAGAGGGAAGGAAAGGGACGAGGGATCTGATCTGATTCTGATGAAACTTGCCTCACTCTAGTCTCGCATCGCACGCGGTTATGATCTCAGATCTGTGAATTTTTTTTTGAAATGTCCCAAAATGTCGTCGTTTTGGGACAAAATTTTATTGTTTTTTGTGACCTGGTCAAACCGCCTGACTTGGCGGTTTTTCCGGGTCACAAGAGAACCGGCCGGGTCAACTCGGTTTTCACCGAGTCAACCCCCCTCCCCTCACATATATGTAACTGGATCGGGCCTGGGACCAGTCAGCCAATTTTCCAGTCCGACCGGCCGGTCTGGTCCGGTTTTTTTTCCATGGCTTATATGATGCAGAACTCAAGTTATGAATTGATAACTCAAGTTTACCAACATAATTTTACATTTTCACGACATCCTGTTAGATTTTCACAACTCGAGTTTGCCATTTTCACAACATTGCAGGGTGATCATCCCACTTCTGGAGATAAGACCATATTCAATAATTCAATTTTCTTCGTAAAACAATTACTGAACAAAAAATTTACCAACCTTCCTATGTGAATATGTATGCATAATTTTAACTACCATAATTAGCAAAATCTGAATTATAACGTTTACCATTTTGGCAACCAAAGATTATCCAGGGTGAAAGAGCAACAACATCAGATGCCATAGGATCCAAATTTGTAGAAGAAAAAAGAGTCCAGTCTAAAGAATTTGAGTGGCTTTTCCTGCTAGAACCACTGAATCTGTAAGCACAAAAACACCAATAGTATTAAGGGTTATGCAATAAAAATATCAAGATAACATCACAAGTGAATAATAATTCAAAGTTTGTCGATTCAGACATCTTGAAAATTCATTGCAGTACAAGTGTTTTTCATATTGCATGAAAAATTCAGTTACTTTACCTAAATGACTGCCATCTCCTCTTAGAGCAAGCTACAGGAATATCACCAAGATCAGGAGCATGCTGCACACATTCATAGCAAAAGTTTCTAAAGAGTAAATATAAAAAATACCTGATTTAGCATTAATATAGTTAGGGCGGCTTGCTCCTAACTATAACATTCACATTACCTGATTTAGCATTAAAATTTCAAAAAAAAAAAAATTTAGCCTAATAGTGATCTCACCTTTAATTGATCACAATGATTTGAAGTATTGTAAAGAGTAAATATAAAGAATATCTGCAATTTGTGCAAGGAATTCCTATTAAGCATATGTCATTGGTCCATATTGATTGGAATTCCTATCAAGCATATGTCATTCACTTCCTCAACCTTGATCAAATAGAATAAAAACTTCATTATAACACCTCATGTAAAAGGTCGGTATCCAAATTAGTAATTTACTCCTTCATTTTCAAACGTGGATAATCAAGTATTTTTCCTAAAGTCAAAATTTTCAGTTTATACATGAAAAGTAGCTGACTAGTTTCATGAGAAGAATATCATGTAACTATTCTCTGGAAAAAAAACTCTTATACAAACACAATAAGCAAAACTCAACTTCTACAAAATGTTTGCTTTTACTCTGCCATTGTTAGACATCATCTTAGAGGATATATTGATATGAAGGCTCCTAAAGTAGGTTCAAAACTTTAAGAGTTTGACATGCGATTATCTTAATCTAATCATCTAGAGTTATTGCAGACAGATGCATGTACAAGCATGAGCGTACAGCATTGGCGCCCAAGGTTTTATAACCGATTGCATTGTTTTCCTCTGAATCGATTAACAGACTAACCAAAAGTGAAAATCTTAAAAACCAGTTTAATATATCTTGCATGCACTTCTAAAGAAACTAAAACAAAATGATCCAATCACTCAGCCGTGTGAGTGAGCTGGCGCATTCTCTTC
This sequence comes from Inga laurina, assembly GCA_963855925.1. Taxonomy (NCBI): domain Eukaryota; kingdom Viridiplantae; phylum Streptophyta; class Magnoliopsida; order Fabales; family Fabaceae; genus Inga; species Inga laurina. The sequence goes on from OY979708.1 coordinate 51,654,835, forward strand.
TAGCCAACCAGTCAACTCATAACAATTAATGTCCAACAAGAAACAACGGCTACTAGTCGAACAATCTAATCCTGATGGAAAAAATGATAAACTTTACTTGTTTTGTAGGATCCTTTGTATATGCGCTAAAAAACAGGGATAAACAGAGGATGACAGTGATAACTTATGAGACAGAACATACAACAACGGACTAATAGTAAGTTTCTCTTCAGTTAAGTCGAGGGCTATAGAAGTCGGAGGTCGAGTGGAGTCAACAGAAATGTTTGGGGATTAAGGGATTTAAAGCGTGGAGGGCTGCTTAACTCGAGTTACAATCAATCCACTTCAGTCCTTCTTCCCCTTTTTGTTCCTGACTTTCCAGTTACCCTCTAATCACTCGCTGGTTATCCTCCAGTGACGATATGAACTCGAGTTGTGAAAATGACAAACTCGAGTTGTGAAAGTCTAACGGGATGTTGTGAAAATGTAAGACTGTGTTGGCAAACTCGAGTTATCAATTCATAACTCGAGTTCTGCATCCTATAAGCTAATCACTCGCCGGTTACCCTTCAGTGATAATATGAACTCGAGTTGTGAATGGCAAACTCGAGTTGTCAAAGTCTAACGGGATGTCGTGAAAATGTAAGACTGTGTTGGTAAACTCGAGTTATCAATTTATAACTCGAGTTCTGCATCCTATAAGTTAATCACTCGCCGGTTACCCTCCAGTGACGATATGAACTCGAGTTGTGAATGGTAAACTTGAGTTGTCAAAGTCTAATGGGATGTCGTGAAAATGTAAAATGTAACCCCCTTCCGTAATTATATCCGGATTACGCAATTAAAGTGAAATAGAGACTAATAACAATCAAATAACATTTATAAACCCATCTACCAGATGGGGTTTTCACAAATACCTTTCGAAATCATTTATAACATGGTCTCACATTCACATTCCGAATACAATTACTACACGAAGATAAATCACATTCAATATATCATAGTACGCAATGTAATAAGTCCAGTAATTCCGGATTCCATTTATTAACTCAAGCTTTATAGGGCACATTCGCCCATACAAGCCCTCATATGGGGATTACACAATTCTCCTCAAATACACATCTCAAATACATATCCGAATACATAATCAAATATTCTTATTCAACATATAACCAAATATACATTCCACAATATATACAACTCATATCCAAATACGAATACAAATCATCCCAATTATGATAACCAACTATCAAAAGATTACAACCCGAACGAGTCCCGTCGCCCTTGACTGCTTGCTTCATCCTCGATCTACCTACCTTGTCTAAAATGTTGGTAGGGGAGGGTGAGATTCGAGAGAATCTCAGTAGGAAAACAATATCAATATGCATGTATGATAAATGTTTAATGCATGACATGCTTGCATCACATAACTCATGTTATCACAATGACAAATCTGTAAGCTCAATGCTTCTAACAACATACTAATGGCCATAGCATAAATTGAAACATAGCTTCAAATACACATAATCATGCAAAGCTAATACATGCACCAACACACTAAAACAGATATCAAATACAAGCAGAAGAGATATGTTCCCTACACTCTTTCCACGTATGCTCCAGCTCTGCTTCCTCGCGATCAGAACGAAGACCGAACCACGATTAAGGCGAATATCAGTCCCTATAACCAAAGTAAGGACGTAGGGTTATTCTCTATTCCAAAACCTTACTTTCATATCACTTAAAGTTGGTTACCATTCATGACCTTTAGGTGGCTAATCAAAGCCTAAACACATGCCTAAAGGCTTGGGAAACACTTGACCAAAGATCACCTTTTAAAAGTCCAAAATGCTTATTTTTGGGGGTTGGCCGCGGCCCACAAATCCACTGTGTTGGTAAACTCGAGTTATCAATTCATAACTCGAGTTCTGCATCCTATAAGCTAATCACTCGCCGGTTACCCTCCAGTGATGATATGAACTCGAGTTGTGAATGGCAAGCTCGAGTTGTCAAAGTCTAACGGGATGTCGTGAAAATGTAAGACTGTATTGGTAAACTCGAGTTATCAATTCATAACTCGAGTTCTGTATTCTATAAGCTAATCACTCGCCGGTTACCCTCCAGTGATGATATGAACTCGAGTTGTGAATGGCAAACTCGAGTTGTCAAAGTCTAACAGGATGTTGTGAAAATGTAACGATGTGTTGGTAAAGCCTAATGTCGAGTTGGGAATCATGTCAATGATGAAGCAGATGTCGATGATAACTGTGAAGAAGATGACGAGTCGTTGGCGGTGATGGTTGGTAGCTGCGATCATTACTAAATTTTCCCAGGAAGTGATTGGGTCAAGACTCAGACAATTCGAGTGATTTTCCAAATGTATTCATTACTTCTTATGATTACTTGAGTGTTCTTAACAATCTCTTCTCTGTTTATCCCTGTTTTTTAGCTCATATACACAGGATCCTATAAAAGAAGAAGATGGCGAGTTGTTGGGGGTGATCACATCGGAGTTGTTGGCAACCGAGAAGAAGATGACGAGTGCTCAAGATTTCACTATGTTTTCTATCTCAACTCATGGCATCAGAGTTATTGATATTGTTTAACTTTTGGTACTTCTCATTTTTTGACAACAGGATTTAATTCATAGAAACACAAAATATTAAATGTTGTGGACTATAGCAATCCAAGGCCACGGATCCAGGGTCGATCAACGGCACCGATGAGGACAGAGAAGATGAATAGTCCTGAATGTGTTTTACCGCCATTACCACGCCTCCCTCAACGCTTTTCAATTTCAAAACTTCCAGGGTCACACATGTCATTTTGTCTCGAATTCTAATATTCCAGTTCAGGCACTCGCACTGATATGGGATATGGAATTTCGGAACACCTTTGCGTCTTTGATTAATTTAAAAGTTCTTTTTGAGGGATTTTCCCATATATATATATATATATATATATATATATATATATATATATATATATATAATCATCATATACAAATATAGCATTGTTTTACCTTCATAGTTCATATACAATTTTTTTTGCCAACAACTTCATATACAAATATAGCATATGTCATATTTTTGGAGAAAATATTTGATGTAGTATTATATACTAGTCCTTGATATAAGAACTTGAATTTTTTAGAGAGTTTAAATAAATTAATTTAAAGTATTTATATTTATTATTATTTTTGAATTAATTTATCTGACTTATAAACTATTATATTTAATGATACACAATATATGTCATAATTAATTAATTTATTTAGTTTCCTTAATTTTTCCACAAAAATTTACTATTTTAAAGACTAAAAGGACAATATTATATAATGCATCATATATATAATATAGATGAAATATGCCTACTTTTTTAAAATGAAGGCAATATATATTAAGATAAAATGAAGATTACATAGGGCGTATATTGGGCCCATCATTTAAAAAAAAAAAAAAAACACGGAAAGAGCAATTCAATGCGGTTAAAGATGGGCCTAGTCGACCACTTTATCATCATATCTATCGCTTGAGGTCCATTCATCGTGATGTCTATTGGTACTGTTTTGTAATATTTGCACATATTAGTTTAATATATATTCCATACTTCTCTCGGAGTAAAAAAGACGGGCCCAGTCAATTTAGCTTAAAGATACAGAAAAACACCATATAATATAAAAAGGATTAAGGTGCAAAAATATCTATAAATTTTTTTTAAAAGTGTATGTAATATTATAAATTTTTTTTAGGTGCAAAAATATCCATGAATTCTTAAAATATGGTAAAAATGCCCACACTGTTAATTAGTACAAACGTCCGTTTTGTGAGACCTATATTATTATTTTTTGAGATAAAAAAATACCCATGAATTTTTCTCAAAAGTGCATCCAACACTAGAAACTTTTTTCTGAGTGCAAAAGTGCCCATAAATTTTTCAAAAGTTTATGGTGTTGGGTGCACTTTTAAGAAAAGTCCATAGATATTTTTGCACCTCAAAAAATAATAAGCGGGTCCCACAAAATGGACGTTGTATCAGATGTGGGCATTTTTGCTTCATTTTGAGAAATTTATGGATATTTTTAAACCTAAAACAAGTTTATGGTGGTGGATGCCTTTTTTTAAAAAATTCCTAAATATTTTCACACCTTAACTGCTATAAAAATGCGCACATGTTAGCAATGTCAGTTTAGAGTCGAAAGAATGGGCCCTTATAACGTCCTGATTTCCATTCCCAAATGTAAATAGTATTATAAAAGAATTATTTTATAATAAAGAGAATTTACCCAAAATATGATTTTTAAGAATAAAAGGGTTTTTTTTTATAAAATCAAGAAAATATAAGAGATTGAGATGAATTAAATAAAGAAATACAAGAGAGAAATAGATAGCAAGGAGGGAGTGATTTTTATTTCATTTAAAGCTTACAATATTTAATACATGCCTACTATTTATAGGCCACAAATCCTTAACTTCCATTACAAGAGTTACAACAAAAGAGTAAATATACATAATTGTATAATATAAAGTCTTTGTAGGTTATTTACATTAATAATAGAAAATTCCCACTAAGTCATTCATGTCATAAGTTATATGGCTTTAAGTGTAGAATTCCAAAAGACTCATCTTGAAAGGTTATGTACATCCACACCAAATATTGGAATATTTATAACACTCCCCCTTGGATGTCCATAAATAAATATTGTGCCTCATTAAAACCTTACTAGGAAAAACTCAATGGGACAAAAACTCAGTGAAGGAAAAAGAATACACAATACATATTGAAGTTGCCTCATTAAAAATCTTACCAGGAAAACCCAATGGGACAAAATCTTGGTTAAGGAAAAGAGTACAACATGATCTTTACCCCCTGATAGCAACATCACTCATTTTGATTAGATTGTCATATTTCAAGACATTATATTGATTTCTCAATTGCGACTGTTATTAATGATTTTTTTAAGCAATTGATGTGTTTTTTATCTAAACTATGCATAATGCATTGTCTTTAAATCATATGTTAAAACATAATTTTTTATCATATCTTCTGGATATGTTAAATATTATATTCTCCACTAGCCTCTATGCATTGTGGAAATAATAAAAGAAAATTATCCTGAAAATCACTATGATATATCTTCTATCCACATATTCAATATGTTATAAACAAAATGTAATACCCCGAATTTTGAGACTCGAGGCTAGAGAATAAGTATGAAATTAGTGGATTGCTAAGTCCCGGTTTAGCAAGATCCCAAATTGTGATTAAAGGTTAATGAGTCCAAAAGTGGATGTGGTTAGTGATAAATAACCCTTTTGGAGAATATGATGTGATTTGGCACTCGAATATGATTCGTGTGTGTTGTGAGCAGCGCCGAAACCCTGTATTTGAGTTCAATTGTGGATTAACATCCAAATTGACTTAGAATAAAGGGAAGAATTGAATGGGGTATTGTGATGGAAATGCTGTCCAGTGTGAATTCTGTCTGGGCAGTTTTCTCGTGTGGATGTTTTTACTAGGCAAATGATGTCAGAAAAATATGAAACTTTCCAGTCTTAAAGTTCACATCCCAAGCTTCAAAATGGACATATAATTTGTGCCATTTCATGTTGGGAACTGGGAGATATGACCGTCCAAAGTTTGAGGTCGAAAATGGACTCTGTTTTGGGGCAGTGATGAAATTTGTGTAATTCTGGAATTTTGTGGTGATTTCTAGTATTGGTAAATATTTTTCCTATAAATAGGACTTAAATACCTTTCATTTGGCTTTGGAATCACCTCATTTCGATTTTTCTAGAATTAGTTATGATTTTTCAAAGTTTGGGCAGAAAATCTGCCAGAAAATCCGAAAATGTCAATTTTGGAATTATGACATCATCATAAGGGAATAATGACATAAGCATGATATAACATATCATCTTCTTCCTCCAAGCTTCAAAACCGTCAGTTTATTCAGCTGAACAAGAGGAAAAACGTTTGAGATTTCTAGAGAGAGAAAGGAGAAGATAACTCGCAAGGTAAGCCGATTTCTCCGATGATCTAGCTCCTAACGCGTATAACTCCGATTCTAAGCTACTCCTTTATGTTCTTTAAGGTTTGGAAGCTCTTCCTTTGGTGTTAAAACATCTAGGGTTTCAACCAAGACAAGGAAAAGCTAGTGGGAGCTTGAGGTAACTTCCAAACTCTTGTGTATTGACTATTCTGGTTACTGTGGACAATTTAATCGGTGAAATTTCGCCGGATTGTCATTGGTTTCAAAAATGGAAAATGGGTGTGTGGGGCTGTTATGCTACCCAAATTGGTACTAAATGGTAGTTGTAACCTAATGGAATAGTCAATAAAGTGGTTAGGAGTAGAAAGAAACACGTTTACGGAGCCGAAACGGAAAAACTCCAATTTTCCCCGGAGTACTTGTATATTTCGGTTATGCCTATAAATGGGTCTTAGAGTTGGATTTTCAATGATTTGATGGTTCCATTGAGTTCAGGAGCGAAAATTAGGTGGGGTTACAGTTGGTCACTTTTTCGGAAAAGGCCGAAAAAGCATAATTACGAAAACGCCCCTAAAACCCTTAAAGTGGGGCTGCCAAGGGTAAATTTGTAAATTGACATTGAATTTGATAATTCCGAGTCCGGAAATGGATTCCTTGGGCGAAAATATGTCAGAATAGCCCATGTCAAAATTTCAAGAAAAGTACAGCCCGGCCGGGTCCCCGGGGGTATTTTAGTAAATTTTCAATATAGCCTCATATAACCCCCAGAAACACTATGGAGGTGTCTAAATAGTACATTTGACATTGTAGGATCGAATGTGAAGCCCCGAGTTGTTGTCACGCAAATCGAGGAGAAAAGACTGGAGGTAGGGAACTTATCTCTCCTGCATGCTCTGATAACTGTATTAATGTGTTGATGCATGTTATTGCTTTGCTTGATTATGTGGAACATGTATGAATGATTTGAAGCTATGTTTCAATATATGTTATGGCCATATGTGTATCATTCGAATCATTGAGCTTATAGATTTGTCATTGTATGTGTGCATGAGTTATGTGATGCAAGCATGTCATGCATTAAACACTTATCTTGCCTACATATTGATAATGTTTCCCTACTGAGATTCTCTCGAATCTCACTCTCCCCTACCAACAATTTAGACAGGGCAAGTGGCTCGTGGAGGGAGCGGCTAGGACTCTTTCGAGATGAGATTGTGTAATCCCTATTTGAAGAATTGTAATGGGCAATTTTGCCCTATATATCTTTAGCGAAGGTATGTACCCCGGGATTACCGAGATGATTAAGTTGTGCACTCTGATATTTATATGAATGTGATTTATCTTCGCGTAGTAATTGTATTCGAAATGTGAATATGAGACCATATTTATAAATGATTTCAAAAAGTATTTGTGAAAACCCCGTCATGTGATGGGTTAGGAAATGTTATTTGATTATTATTGGTCTCTATTTCATTTTAATTGCGTATTTCAGATATAATTACGGAGAGGGTTACACAAAATGTACTTATAAAATAGTTTCATAAAACTACTACACTAAATCTCAGTTTCATAGCATCTATAGTGTACCTGCAGCATCTTGATTCTACTAAAAAGAACATAACAACTATAATATTAATATGATGTAAATATTCATAAATATGTGATACTTATAGACCATTAAATTCAATAAATTTTTGCAAACAATCATCATAGCAAAAATATATGATTTTGAAATCATTAAGGTTTCTAATAACTTGATATGTAAAATTATTCATTTTTTAATATATCTTTCAATTAATTATATATATACTCAAATCATTTTTATTCATGTAATATTCACTATCCATAGGCATATGCTATATATAATGATATCTAATAGACGCTTTATTTCGTTTGCATATACTGCCAGACTAATAATATATGCAACAATTATTGTATCCACCTCCAAATGTTGTATCTCATCATAATCATCATTGAACCTTGTGAAAATCTTTATTTTCTCAAGAATATTCATATATCACAAATAACTTTATATTTCAAATTTTTTGGACTGCATGTCCATAAATTTCACGTATTGAAAGAACATTTTTTATCGTGTCCTATCTACTTTTTCAGTTGGCCAATCACCTTTTTTTTACCAACATATTTATGTATAAAATCCTTATTTGATCACGTGATATTATTACTAAAACTGTTGTCGACAACTTTATCTTTTCAATTCCATTTTTCTTGTTGTGACATAATTCATTGAGATCTCTTTATTACTTTCAGGTACCTGATCCTCTTTTGAGGGTTTTGCAAGTAGTTATGTATTGACCTCTTCTGGAGTGTCTGCCTCCTTAATATGATCATCTTGATTATTTACTTCTTTCTTTTTTCTTTTGGAACTGATTATTTTCTCATACTTCGGACATGTCTCACTTTTATTTATATTGATTAGACCATTTATAGCTGGAATATGAGATTTAGTAATTCCCATTTAGGTCAGTAATTGCATCTAGCAGATTTTATGCAATATTTCATGAATGCAAAACCAAATGAACTTCTGGTTCATATTGTTATATTCGAGGATTTATACTTGATAGTAATAATGCATTCATTTTGTTTTCTTTTCCAGCTATGTAATTTCTCCCCCTTATGTTAGGAAAACTTTGTCAAATGACAATTGTAACCCCCTCACGGTAATTATATCTGGATTGTGAAATTTAAGTGAAATAGAGACAAATAAGACAAAAATCACCATTTATAAATCCTTATCACGAGATGGGGTATTTCAAAGTCAGTTCAAAACATAAGTCATACTGGTCTCACATTCATGTTTGTGAATATAATTACTTGAGAATTCAAATCACATAATGAATATTAGAGTGCGTCACTAAAATCCCGGCAACATCGGGTTACTTACATATATATATCATGGGTTCAAAGTTCCCAAAATGGGGATTGCATATCCAAAATCTTAATTACATTTCATATACATTTGGTAACCCCAAACCAAAAACAGATAACCAACTATCCACTAAATATCCCAAGTAATTCTAACTACTCCTGGTTGTCCGCTTCTCCTTTGAGCCACTCGCCATATCTGAAATGTTAGTCATTTGGAAAGAGTGAGATTCTAAAGAATCCCAGTAGTAACAAATCATTTATACCACACGTAATCACATAGCATGTAAACAAATCACCACATAACCGCAACTCAAATCACACTCCACCCTCATCCCCTTTTATCGTCGAGAAGGCACACCGTCCTAACCCGAACCATTGTTAGCGACTCAGGGACTGTTGGTATGGCAGTGCATACGAATAGCCTTACGGCTCACATATAGCCTTTCGGTTCACAATTAGCCTTTCGGCCTACAATTAGCCTTTTGGCCCACATAATCACATATATCAAACCCTAACCTCATCCCTTTTTACCGTCGGGAAGGCACACAGCCCTTACCGAACTGTTGTTAGCGACTCAGGGACTATTGGTATAGCGGCGCTTTCACATTTTCACAAATCTTGCAGCATTCAAATTCATCATAAATCGATGATATAGCACACATACAATGTATCACATAAGGTATAAAGAAAGAGTCACTACCTGTATCTTTCCTGACTGGCTCCAGTATCGTGGTCTCACGAGGGTGACAGGTATCAAATCCTATACCAAATTAGGGACAACCGATCAATCTCTTTTTCAATACATCTTTGCATAATACTTTAAGTTGGTTATCATTTAGAACTCTTTAGGTGACTATTAAAGGCCTAAACATATGCCTAAAGGGTTGGAAGAACTACCCTGAAGACCCCTTTTTCGAAAGGTAAAACAGTGATTTTTAGTTGGCTCACTCAAGTAAAGACGACCTCACTCGAGTGATGAGAGACTTGTGCCCGAGTGAGAACGACTCTCACTCACGAGTGTTTGATAGTGAGCAACTACCCTGACCCGAAAGTGCTCACATCACTCGAGCATGAAACTTTGCACTCAGGTGATGGCTCCAAATCTGCTTGAGTACCCAAAAGTGCAACACAACGAGTGACAACCTGAGAGCACATGCAACATTAGAGGGACAAGCTCACTCGAGCATACCCTCCAGTGCTCGGGTGAGACGATCATGCTTGCGAGTGTTAAAGCACACTCTTGAATAATGGCCAGCGAGTGACAACCCGAGAGCAGCCCTAACCAAGCTCTCATACTATCACTCGAGCAATCCCTTGCTCACTCGAGTGATCATCAACTTCACTCGCGGATATAGAAGTGCACTCGAGCTCACTTCATGCAAACCCAGGCAAAACACAGAAAGGGAAAAATACATGCAGCACTTGAGCATGATCTTCCCTCACTCGAGTGTTGTGCATCAGAGACCAGAAACACAACAAATGATAGAAAATACCAGATTGGTCAAAATTGCTCCCAATGGTTCCCAAACCTCACACAAAGCTCATACACACTTAATCATGCCTAAGGAACACATTGACAACTTCCAAAACACCCAAATACCATTTTAACCACAATCAAACACTTAGGTCTCTATGATACACCAAATGTCCAAATTCCATTCAACTCAATTCAAACTTTCCAAATCAACTCCAACAATCAAATAACTCCACAATAGACTAATTCCAACATCAATCACTATGAATTTCATTCATTCCAAAATAACCATAAATTTGGGCAAATTTCCAGAATTTCTCAAACTTATCCAAAACTCATAACATATATATCAAAATGCATCAAATGCCTACCTCTTCACTTTGCCAAATCTAGAATCTTGATTCTCCAACTTTCAATTTCGTCGAACACCCAAATCAACACTATTCAAGATTCTGAAGTCACCACAATGAAGCTCTCAATGAGGTGTACTGTAACCCCCTTCACGGTAATTATATCCGGATTATGAAATTTAAGTGAAATAGAGACCAATAATACAAAAAATCACATTTAGGATCACTCATCTCCAAGAGATAGGGTGTCCAACAAAACGTTCAAAACAGAATTCATCTGGTCTCACATTCACTTTTGAATACAATTACCTGTGCTGATAAATCACATAATAAATATCAGAGTGCGTTATCAAAATCCCAGCAACCCCGTGTTACTTATATATAGAATGGATTTAAAGGTTTCCCAAGATGGGGATTTCATATCCAAAATTTGCTATATACATCTCATATACATACAGTAATCCCAAAAGCCAACTAGATAACGAACATCCAAAATACAAAATATCCCTAAAGCCCTAATCACCCTGGTTGGCCGCTTCCCTTTCGAGCCACATGCTTTGTCTGAAATGTTAGTCATTTTGGAAAGAGTGAGATTCAAAAGAATCCCAGTAGTAACAAATCACTTATACAATATATAAACATAAGGCATTTAAGGTATCATGTTCACCAGCATCATCAACAACACAATGATCCATGGCTCGCGCCACAGACGACAGTACTCAAGGCTGTATCACAATGTACTATGCCTGTAATACCCCGAATTTTGAGACTTGAGGCTAGAGAATAAGCCTGAGAGAAGTGGACTGCTAAGCCCCATTTTAGCAAGATCCCAAATTGTGATTAAGAGATAATGACTCCAAAAGTGGATGTGGTTAGTAATGAATAAACCCTTTTAGAGATTATGGTGTGATTTGGCACCCGATGTGATTCGTATGTGTTCTGAGCAGTGCCGAAACCCTGTATTTAAGTTCAATTATGGATTAACATCTAAATTGACTTAAAATAGAGGGGAGGGTGCATTGTGGAAGAAAAGGAATGATATGATGTGTTTGGTGGTGATTCAAGAGGAATTGCCATAATCAGGGGCAAAACGGTAAAGTTACCGATCAATTGGTCAGTTACCGAAGAAGAAACTCATTGGTAACTTCAAGATCAATGGTTAGGATTGATTTGTCCAAGAAACCAAGGGGGGAATCCCATGTATGTGTGCCTTGGTGAGCTCATGGAGGTGTGACAAGATCTTGACACTTGGCATAATGTAAGCCCTTGGATTGGTCAAAAGTGTCAACACCTCTTCTCTCTTTCCTCTCCCTTTTAGGTCGGTTTTGGGGGCCTTTGAAATCCAAAATCTGATCCCTTTCTCTCTCATTTAGCAGCCATGGACGTCCAAGAGGAGGGAGGAAAGAGAAATCAAAAGGTGATATTTTGGTTGGCTTCTTGCCCTCTAATGCTCAATTCATCTTCTATAAAGTTGTTCATAGTGATGAGAGCTTCATTGCTATGGTTTTAGATTTGTGAGAGAAGGTGTTTGAGAGCTTGAAGAATTTGGGAAGTGGAGGAATCAAAGAATTGGCATTGGGAAGAGGAAGAGGTGAGTATTTGATGACTATTGACCTAACTATTGTGGTTATTGGTTGAGTATTGTGAATTGAGAATTTTGCCCTGATTTTATGGTATTTTCGTGTGGAATGTGAATGGTGGAATTGGATGTTGTTTTGTGTTGAAAATGGTGTCATGTTGTGGTATTTAATCATTGGAATTGGTTTGAATTGGATTGGACACAATGGTTGCAAAATTAGAAATTCTGTCCAGTGTGAATTCTGTCTGGGCAGTCTAGTTGTGTGGACGTTTTGTGCCATTTCATTTTGGGAACTGGGAGTTATAGCTGTCCAAAATTTGAGGTCGAAAATAGATTCCGTTTTGGGGCAGTGATGAAATGTGTGTAATTCTGTATTTTTGTGGTGATTCCTAGTAATGGCCAATATTTTTCCTGTGTAGAGGACTTAAATAACTTTCATTTGGCTTTAGGATCACCTCGTTTCTATTTTTCTGGAATTAATTATGAATTTTTGAAGTTGCCTTGGCTGCAGTAGAAAATCTTGGCTGCAGCTCAAAAGTTTCTATGCACGTTTTGGCCACAGCCAGAAATTCTTGGTTGCAGCCAAAAACCTTCTGTGCGTGTTTTGGCTGCAGCCACAGGATTCTTGGCTGTAGCCAACCCCCATTTTCAGCATTTTGAGATTTTGAAAGGTGATTTCCAACCTAGTACGTCCCAATCTTTCAAGCTTTTGTTGAGCTTATTATTAGACACTTAAGGGACTCAAATGACAACCAACTTTAAGTGATATAAAAGTACAGATTTGGAATAGAGAATAAACATATGTCCTTAATTTGGTTATAGGTTTGATGTTCGCCCTGAACGTGGTTTGATATTCACCTAGTCGTGAGTAAGCGGTACTGGAGCTTACGTGGAAAGAACAAGTGTAGGGAACATATCTCTCCTGCATGTATTTGATATCTGTTTTAGTGTGTGTTGGTGCATGTCTTTGCTTTACATGATTATGTATTATTTGAAGCTATGTTTCAATTAATGCTATGGCCATTAGTATGTTGTTCGAAGTATTAAGCTTACAAATTGTCATTGTGTTAGCATGAGTTATGTGATGCAAGCATGTCATGCATTAAACATATATCGTACATGCACATTGATATTGTTTACCTACTAAGATTCTCTAGAATCTCACCCTCCCCTACTAACCTTCAGATAAGGTAGTGGATCGAGGATGGAGCAAGTAGCCAAGGGCGATGAGGACTCTTTCGGGTTGTAATCTTGTAATAGGTTGTTATCAATGCATGTTTGGGATTAAGTATATTTGGATATATGATTGTATAGGTTGGAATGTATATTCGAGTATGTATTTGGTATGAGAATTTATGTAATCCCCTATTTGGAAAATTGTAAAGGGCGAATGTGCTTTGTAAGCTTGGATTAATGTAAGAAATCCGGGATTTTCGGAAATTTATATTGTGCACTCTGATAGTTATACGAATGTGATTTATCTTCGCAAAGTAGTTATATTCGATATGTGAATATGAGACCAGTTCAATTAGATTTCAAAATGTATTTGTGAAAACCTTATCGCGAAGATGGGATTTTAAAATGGTTTTGTTTATCATTGGTCTCTATTTCATTTTAATCACGTATTTCAAATATAATTACGAAGGGGGTTACAATGCCCGCTTTCATGGTAATCACAATGAAAACTTTTGCTGGAAACACTATGCCCGCTTTCGCTGCAAACACTATGCCCGCTCACGTGGTAATCACTATGCCAGCAGCATCACAAAGCACAAGGTATCTTAATGCACAACGTATCACAAGGCACAATGCTCCACAATGCACAAAGCTCCATAAGGCACAATGCTCCACCATGTATCTCAATGCATCTCAAAGCAGCAACAACACACAATACATGATAGGCAAACATACAATACATTTACATAAATTATAAGAGAGGAGTCACTACCTGAATCTTTCCTGACGTTCTTTGGCACTGTGGGCTCACGCGTTTGGCAGATATCAAATCATATACCAAATTAGGGACAACCATCAATCTCTTTTCCAAACACTTATTCCATATTACTATGGGTTGGTTATCATTTAGGACTCTTTAGATGACTATTAGAGGCCTAACATATGCCTAAAGGGTTGGGAGAACTACCCTGAAAACCCCTTTTTTGAAAGGTAAAACATTGATTTTAGACTGGCTCACTCAAGTGAAGATGACCTCACTCGAGTGATGAGACACTCGTGCCCGAATGAGAATGGCTCTCACTCGCGAGTGTTTGACAGTAAGCAACCATCATGGCCAGAAAGTGCTCACTGCACTTGAGCACATAGCTTTGCACTCGGGTAATGACTCCAAACTTACTGGAGTCACTGAAAGTACAAGACAAGAAGTGAGAACCCGAGAGCACAAGCAACATCAGAGGGACAAGCTCACTCGAACATACCCCCCAGTGCTCGGGTGAGAGGCCTGCACTCGTGAGTGTCAGATCACACTCTTGAGCATTGGCCAGCGAGTGACAACCCGAGAGTAAACCTAACTCTGGACTCATACCATCACTCGAGCAATCCCTTTCTCACTCGAGTGATCCCTCACTTCACTCGTGGTTACAGAAGCGCACTCGAGCTCCACTCATAGAACCCAGGCAAAACTCGAAGCAGAAAAGGGAAAATAGACATAACACTCGAGCATGATCTTCCCTCACTCGAGTGTTGTGCATCAGAGACCAGAAACGTAGCACATGACAGAAATTTACCAAATGGTCAAAACCAATCCCAATGGTTTCCAAACTTCTCACAAAGCTCATACACACTTACTTATGCCTAAGGAATACATTGGCAACTTCCAAAACACCCCAATACCATTCTAAACACAATCTATGCCCTTTTGTCTCTATGACACACAAAATTCCCAAATTCACTCAACTCAATTCAAACTTTCCAAATCAACTCTAACAATCAAATAACTCCATAATAGACTAATTCCAACATCATCCACTATGAAATCCATTCATTCCAAAATAACCATAAATTAGGGTAAATTTCCAAAATTTCTCAAACTTATCCAAAACTCATAACATATATATCAAAATGCATCAAATGCCTACCTCTTCACTTTGTAAAATCCAGAATCTTGATTCTCCAACTTTCAATTTCGTCCAACACCCATATCAACACTATTCAAGATTCTAAAATCACCACAACGAAGCTCTCAATGAGGTGCACAACATTAGAGAAGAGGATTTTAACAAAGAAGGACTATCACTCACCCAAAATCAAAGCTTTTACTTTCTCTTTCCTTGCTTGAGTTCAACGAAAATGGGGAAGGAAGAGAGAGAAAATGAGAAATGGAAGAGATGATGATGATGAAGTGTGATCTTTTCCTTTGGCCAATACTCCCACCGAAAATGAGAGAGAAAAGTGGACTTTTGTCCTTTTGTGCCACATCCTATGGTCCACACAATGCCACATGTCATCATCCTACACATTCTACATGAGCTTACATAGATGCAAAGCATGGGATTCCGACCCATAGTCAATAGATCTTAACCCTTGATCTCAAATCACCAATGAACATTTTTATCAAACTTACATCATATTTCTCTAAAAGTGTTTAATTACACTAGTTACAATCAATCCCATAATCATTAGCCCTTAATCACAAATTGGGATATTACATGCACAACATTAGAGAAGAGGATTTTAACAAAGAAGGACCATTACTCACCCAAAATCAAAGCTTTCACTTTCTCTTTCCTTGCTTGAGTTCAGCGAAAATGGGGAAGGAAGAGAGAGAAAATGAGAGATGGAAGAGAAGATGATGATGAAGCACACTCCCTCCCCTAGCCATATACACAACCGCATAGGATAGAGAAAAGAGAGGAAAAAGTGATGTTTTGTCTCTTATGCCTCATCCAGTAGTTCACACAATGCCACATGTCACCATCCTACACACTCTTACATGAGCTCACATAGATGCAAAGCATGGGATTTTGACCCATAGTCAAAAGATCTCAACCCTTGATCTCAGATCACCAATGAACATTTTTATCAAACTTACATCTTGTTTCTCTAAAAGTGTTTAATTACACTAATTACAATAAATCTCGAAATCATTAGCCCTTATTCACAAATTGGGATATTACAACAATCAACTAATCATGCAGTATAAGTCTCCTAAATCCATTTGTTTCCATTAGAAACATCTTTTTATTTCATTTAGAGACAAACAAGAAGAAGAAGGTTCTTACCCAATATTTATCTCAATTTCCTTTAAATATCCATCTATGTGCGTTGTGGTGAATCAATAGGAATGCACATTCAAACTTTTTAAGATGAAATATACCTGGCTCCTGAACAAAAGCCAATTTTATCGAGAGAATTTGGTTGGCTAGTATAAGTGCTACAATATGTCAGATTAAATATGCCAACACTGAAATAGAAATTTTGTTCTTATAAGTATTAATATCTCAATTTTATGGAGGCTTAAATGAATGAATCATATAATTTAGGAATCGTACTTAACATAATAAGTTATTCAAACATTCTTGTAAACTTCAGGTTGCAAACAAATAGTAATATCATATGTAACCATCTTATAGATGCATCTATCAAAATTATTGAACATGATATGGTTTACATGATATTTGAATGGGCCCTTACATGGGTTTATTTATCTCTAGAAATATAGAGATCTATTCCAAATCATAACTTGTGATACTCTCATAATCAAATTTCTTTGAGAACAAGCAGCACATGATAATTCTTGAATTATATAATATGTTGGCTATTCATGAAGAATCTTCTGATTCTTTAATGGATGTCATGCATAATCTTTTATATATGACTCAGATGATCAAACAAGTCATGCCAATAATAAATTTGTTTAAATCAGTAAACTGCTGGTTTATTATGACATGTTGCTTAACCAACAACAAAACTTTTCAATTTCCATAAGTATTGATATAAAATGTCAATATGACATCCATTTTTAGGAGATCAATAGGTTTTGTGAGGAAGTATATGAGTAGAACTTTTCAATATTAACTCACACTTATATTCTAACAATCTCCTCATCAAGTGTGAGTCACATAAATACACTTTTTTTATATTTCAAAGACAAATCAATATATATTAAGCCAATAATATATCTTTCATTTAAAAACTCAAATACTTCATAATTCACAACTAATATAATCATGGATTTCAGTCAATTGGGCTATCACTTAGACCCTGAATAGAGTGAAACTCTAATGTAAATCTATGGGTCATAACTTTTCATAATCAATTCTTCTTCTGCCCATAGAATTTTAAAAAAAAACTATAATAGTTCTCCAAGAACTATATCAATTTTGTTACATTTATGTTCTTTAGGAACTAACATATATTATCACATATTTATATAATTTTATTACTCATTAATAATAATATTCTTCAATTTGCCACATTTAATGCATATTCAAAATATGAAATGTTTAGAATTTTCCACTACTTAAAGAAAAATATGAGAAGATCCATAATCGAAATACATAAAGATCATATTGCATTGATTTGCGATGTTTAAGGGCTAAAATTAATTTGAGAGAAATATAAAGATAAATGTATTATAATATAAAATAATGAATACTCATGATATACATAATCTTCTTTCAAATATTCCCTACTATTTGATCATCCATGAATTTGACTTGTACTATATATAGTTCACATACATTACAAAAATGGTTTTGTCTAACAAATAATAAAAATTCATAATAAATTTTCTCATAAAATTAAATAAATTCTCATTCTGTTCATTCAAATATGATATATGATTTTTTTTCTACAAGTGTCACATAAAGCCAATTTGATTCCAAGATATATCATATTATATATTATATCATGATTGATGTATGAAACTTGCACTCATATAAGAATGCTAAGGTGTAGAAGAAATGACAATACAATGAATTGGGAAAGGAGGAAATAAATGATCAATACTAAAATAAAATATAAATTGAAGAGTATTCGTATGCCTTTCAATAATGAAAGTTTGGAACTAAGAAAAATTGCATATATATGTAAGGTAACATAATAGTGCTCAAGAGGAGAAAAGAGATAGAAGAAAAAGCTAAAATGAAAAATATGATTAATAATGAAAGAAAGTACCTTGATGTTGAGGTATATGATTTAAATGTTTGTTGGGAAATCTTTGGTGCAACAAAGAAATACAAGTCTCAAGAAGAAAATAGATGTGGTAAACTCCATTGATGTATGAATAGTATTCACATACACAATATACTTAAAATTACAAATAAATTGTACAATTATACATAAAGAATGTAATTAAACAACTTAATTGTATAATTGAAGGTTATATGAATAAATACTGAAAACCATTTGATATGGGAGTTATAGGGATATGCGGTAGTTAGAATCCTAAAAGGCTATGAAATCAAAATATCAATAATTACCAATAATGTTTAAATTTGTAAATAAATTGGCACTATATTGAAATTTTAAAATGATCAATAATCACCTTTTTATCTATTTGATTTCATATATCACTCATGTTGATATCACAATGTTAAATAATAATTTCTCTCTCACAAATTAATCACAATAAATTTAAATTTAAATTTAAACATAAAGAATCAAAATCATATAGCCTTCGGGGCTTACAATTATTTCTTAATCAAAATTATATAGCCTTCAAGGCTTACAATTATTTCTTTTGGCTTTACAAGCTAATCATCTTTCTCTATAACTTATTGCTTTAAGCATCATACCTAATTTTGATATTTTTCAAAATATCGCATGGTCTTTTTTGGCTTCACAACCATTTGATCTTTATTTTCAATAAATTAGTACGTATTAGTCTATATGACTTCTAGTCATATGATACCATTTTTTTCTATCCACATGACTTCTAGTCATAGTATGATATTTACTCACAATTTTAATCACCTTAGAAATGTTATTATTTCCACGATTTTCACGATTGTAGTTCAATAGTTAAGACAAAGTATTCTTAGCTTTCAACTATCAATTCCACAAATACAATGTGATAATGTTCATTTTCACTCTTACAGATGTTCTTTACTTTCAATAGCATCATCAATTTCTCCAAATATTAGTTTTCAGGACTATAGCAAAAACCTTACAAAGCTATTTTTTTTAGCTTGATATTTGAACCTTTAGCCTTTAGGACTTTGATATTTGTAAAAATTAAATCATCAACGTGCCAAAATTTTTTTTGTCAATTTTGCAATTTAATGAAACCAATAGCGTTCTTTCTTATAAGAGCTATTACAAAAATGATGTGACTTCTGGCCATCTGATCACGAAATTAAGAATATTATGGCTTCTGGACTTTCGATAAAATTAAAATATTAGAAAATAAATGAAGTAAATTCAAATTCATAATCAGATATAGATAATAGATAAGTCCATGATCATATAGACCACATTACATGCTCATATATAATACTATTACATATTAATGTAATATAATAAAAAAATGAAAATAAAAGATTGACATAATGATATAACAATAATGTATTAACATAAATAAATGAAATGTAAATAAAATAACAATAAAACAAGATGAAATAAATGACATAAAATAAAGAAACAAACAATAATATATAACATAAAATTTAAATAAAATAAAGAAATATAAATGTTAAATAAGTGTAAATAAAATGAAATAACATAATATGATAACATAAAATGTAAAGAATACTAAAATATAAAATAAATAAATATAAATGTTGTATAACAAGAGATTAACGAAAAACAATAAATAAAAGTGAAAGGAAAGAAAACTTGCGAATATAATATCAAATCTTAGCCATGGAATCCAAGGTATAAAACAATCGGTAAAAGAGTCTATTTAATTCTATATAATGGCTTAGATTATCCTAGATATATGTAAAAGATAACAATATAATGGATAAAAATAGATAGCGTAAAATAAAAATAATAAAAATAATATAGAACAATAGATTGATAATGTAGACTAAAAAGATAAAATAACATAGAGCATAAATAATATAAAACATAGTATGGAAATGAGAAAGTTAGAGAGTATAAGAGATAGAAAACTAGACTATAGGTTTCTGAGCGAATTCGTGCTGATAACGTATTTTAAAATCAAGAAAGTATAAGAGATTGAGATGAAGGAAATGAAGAAATACAAGAGAGAAATAGAGAGTAAGGAGGGAGTGATTCTTATTTTATTTCAATCTTACAACATTTGATATTTGCCTACTATTTATAGGCCACAAATCCTTAACTTCCATTACAAGAGTTACAACAAAAGAGTAAATATACATAATGGTATAATATAAAGTCTTTATAATTTATTTGCATTAATAATAGAAAACTCCCACTAAGCCATTCATGTCATAAGTTATATGGCTTTAAGTGTAGAATTTCAAAAGACTCATCTTGGAAGGTTATGGACATCCACACCAAATATTGGAATATTTATAATAGTTTTAATAATAATTATTATTATTATGAAAAAGAAATAGAAGGAAAAAAGGGGCCTACGTTCAAAAAGTCCATTAAGCTTTCTTTTTTTTTTTTTAAAATTATATAATATAGGCTAAAGGACGCACAACCCTTTAGCTTGATGCCGTAGTCAGAGGGGTAGGGGTATTAATAATAGGGAGAAGTACACTGTAGTCTCATGGAAGTAAAAATATGAAGAAATGGTCCCGGGAAATGGCCAAATCACGGTGAAGTCTCATGGGACCATTTTGTAATAAATTGGAGTTAGAAAAATGTTTGAAACAACCTTGACAAATAAATATAGAGAGGGATGGAAAATGTTGTCAAATTACAAGGGAATAGCACTGGAGAAGACGGGAAAATAGTGTACAAAGATTAGCAACCATGGTTGAAGAATAAGGTAAGGAGTTGATGACATCCACTCTCTTGTTATAGTGGAGAAAGTGGGTATGTCTATGTAGATGAAGGACAAAATGTGTAAGTTTGATTTTTGGCCACGGTCTGTGAATTTGTTGCTACTTCCTTGTACATGCATTTTCAGATGTAAATAAAGGTTGTATATAATATGGTTTTGTATCCCATTTCATTTATAGACATTTGTAATTTGATGTAATTTAAGTTGTCAATATATAGATCTGAAGTTGTCATTGGACTGCCATTGAGTTGTCAAAGGACACCCATACAGTTGTTAATATATAAATATGTAGTTATGTTCACATGTGTCACCCACTTTATGAAAAGTTGTAATCTGATATAAATTCTGTTGTCAATGTATGGACCTAGGGTTGTTGGTAAAGGCCCCTGGAGTTGTTAAAGTATGCTGATCAAGTTGTTAATATATATATGCTGTTTTGATCATATTGAAAAATGATAGTTTTGAAAGAGGCAAGCTTCACCTAAAAGGTGGGGTGAATTAGGTGATGTAATAAAATTTTTTCAACTGCTTCCCTCGTAATGTAACCCCCTTTGTAATTAAGATTCGAAATACGTGATTAAAATGAAATAGAGACCAATAATAATCAAACTCATTTACTATCACTTCCTTACGGTAGGATTTTTTTACAGTTTCTTTTGAAATCTCTGCCTTCCTTGGTCTCAAATTCCATATTCTGAATATAATTACCTGTGCAGTTAATTTATCTTTATATATATCAGAGTGTACAACAAAAATCCCAGCTACCCCCGGGTTTCATATATAAACTAAAGGTTTATAAATTCACATTTAGGGGATTACACAAATTCGTTTAAATATTTACAGCCCAAATATGTACAGTAATCCCAATACCAAAACTGATAATCAACAACTAGCATATAAATCTCCCTAAAGAGTCCTATCTGCCCTTGGTTGTCTCCTTCCCCTTGGAGCTACTTGCCCTGTTTGAAGGTTAGTCAAAGGAAAGAATGAGATTCAAAAGAATCCCAGTAGTAACAAATCACTCATACCATACACAATCACAAAGCATGCAATGATATAATCAATCAGCATCACAGCATAAAACATAGCACACAGGCTGCCACATATGCACATAATCACATATTCTCATCCCCTGTAATCCACCGCCCTGAAGGCACGGTCCTCCCATCGTCAACACCGATGGGCCGCGGGTGAAGAATTCACAAATAGCCTTTCGACCTTCACATATAGCCTTTCAGCTTTCATATAGTCTCATCCCCCGAATTCCACTGCCCCAAAGGCACTGTCCTCCCACCGTCAACACCGATGGGCCACAGGTGATAGACCCACAAACAATGATAAACCATACATACAATGTATAATATATAGTATAAGGGAAAGAGTTACTATCTTGTTCTTTCCTGGTGTGCTCCAGTATAGTCTGTTCACGATCAAGGCAAATGTTAAAGCTTATAAATCAAAATCAAGGATGATAGGTTATTGTCTCTTCTAAATTCTTGTCTTCATAACACTTAAAGTTGGTTATCATTTGAACTCTTTAGGTGGCTGCTAGAAGCCTAGACATATGCCTAAAGGGTTGGGAACACCTCACTAAAGATCTCTTTTTTGAAAAAGAAAACACTAATTTTCAGCTCTTGCACTCGAGTGATAGATAATGCACTTGAGTGATGAGTGTAATATCCCAAAAAGTGATTAAGGGCTAATGACTTTAAAAGTGGATATAATTATTGTTGAATAAACACTTTTGGAGAATGTGTGCTGGGAATTTGGATATTTTAATGATTCCAATGGCTTCCTTGTGAAAATTCGTGTGGGGAGAGTGTTTATTGTGAAATTGGAACCATTGGGAACAATCGTACAAAAGTTGAAAACTCTGTCCATTGAAACTCTGTACAGGGCAGCCAATTTGTATGGACGTTTTAAATAGGCAAATGGTGTCTAAAAATTCTGAAATTTTCCAGTATTAAAGTTCACATGTCAAGCTTCAAAATGAACATATAATTTGTATCATTTTGATTTGTGACCTAAGATTTTTGGATTTTTGAAGTTTGCCCAGCGAAATTAATTATTTTCTGGAACTGTATGCAAAGATTGAAATTCTGGGAATTTTGTGGTGATTTTCAGTAATGGCCAATATTTGTCCTATGAAGAGGACTTAAATATCTTTCATTTGGCTTTGGAATCACCTCATTTCGATTTTTCTAGACTTAGTTATGATTTTTCAAAGTTGGGCAGAAAATCTGCCAGAAAATCCGAAAATGTGAAATTAGAAATTATGACATCATCATGTGGTAAGGTGACATCAACATGGAATTAAAAGCAATTCCATCATCTTGATCAGCCATTCCCGACCCATTTCACAGAAAAAAAAAGACGTGAAGAGAGCTTGGAGAAAAGAGAGAAAAAGAGGAAGAAATCTCGCAAGGTAAGCCGACTTCTCCGACGATCTAGCTCCTAACGCGTATAACTCCGACTCTAAGCTACTCCTCTTTATTCTTTAAGGTTGTGAAGCTCAAAATTTGGTGTTTCAAAGAGGCTAGGGTTCAGCCAAATTTGGGAAAAGCCAGAGGGAGCTTGAGGTAAGTTCCAAACTTTCGCATATTGCTTATTCTGGGTACTGTAGGCAATTTAATCGGTGAAATTTCGGCGGATTGCCTTTGGTTTTAAATTTTGGAAATTGAGTTTCCTAAGGGTTATGCTGCCCAATTTTGGTTCAAATGGTAGTTATAACCTAATGTAATAGTGAATAAAGTGGTTAGGAGTAGAAAGGAACGCGTTTACGGAGCCGAAATCGTAAAACCCCGATTTTCCCCGGAGAACTCATAAATTTTGGCCAGCTCTAGAAATGGGTCTTAGAGTTGGATTTTCAATGATTTGATGGTTCCATTGAGTTCAGGAGCGAAAATTAGGTGGGGTTACAGTTGGTCACTTTTTCGGAAAAGGCCGAAAAAGCATAATTACGAAAACGCCCCTAAAACCCTTAGAGTGGGGCTGTCAAGGGTAAATTTGTAATTTAACATTGAATTTGATAAATCCGAGTACAGAAATGGATTCCTTGGGCAGAAATATGTTAGGATAGCCCAGATTAGAATTTCGGAAAAAGTGCAACCGGACCGGGTACGGCGGGCCCGGGCCGGGTCCCCGGGGGTAGTTTTGTAAATTTTCATTATAGACTCATATAACCCCAAGTAACACTATGGAAATGTCTAAATGGTGCATTTGGAATTGTAGGATTCGATATTTGCCGCCCTCGGGAGCCCGCAGTGCCAAGAAACGTCGGGAAAGGATCAGGTAGTGACTTTCTCTCTCTTATACTATGTATAATGCTCTGTATGTGTGTGTTATCATTGTTATGTGATGATTCTTTGATGCTGCTGTGATTACAGCTGGTGATAGCTATCGTTTACAGCGTAAGCTGTCGTTATTGTGATTACAGCGTAAGCTGTCGTGATTATTATTACAGCGAGAGCTGTCGTATTGTGCATACAGCTGTGAGTGCTGTCGTTTGTGGTGAAAACCGTGTATCTTTGAGATTGCTGCTGCTGTTGCTGGTTGTGATTTATATACATGCTTTGTGTTATGCATTGTGTGAGTGGTTTATTACTACTGGGATTCGCTCGAATCTCATTCTTTCCTATGACTAACATTTCAGACAGGGCATGTGGCTCAAAGGAGAAGCGGCCAACCCGAAGCACTTAGGATCTTTAGTGATACTAAGGATTTTTGAGATGTTGGTTATCTACTTTAAACTCGGGATTACTGGATATTTTGAATTAGGAATTTTATATTCGATTTTGGTTGTGTAATCCCCTAGTGGATACTTGTAACCTCTAGATTATATATGTATAGAACCCGGGAGTTGCCGGGGATTTGGTTATACACTCTGTTATACATGAATGTAGATAAACTGCACAGGTAATTATATTCGAATTTTGAAATGGAGACCAGGAACAGGAAGAGATTTTGAATGTTTTGTGAAAACCCTACTACAAAGTAGGAGATTGAAATGAGTTTAAGTTATCCGATGGTCTCTAATCCGAATTAAATGTGCATTATCGAATTATAATTACGTGATTAAAGGCAGGGTGTTACAATGAGATGGTTTGCACTCGAGTAAGGTTGGCTCACTCATGCGAGTGTTTGCCCGAGAGCAATCACAGGGACAAAAAATGATCACAACACCTGAGTTCCAGACCCAATACTTGAGTGATACCCTCATGCTTACTCGAGTCCGAATGAGTGAGGCACAAGAAGTGACTACCTGAGAGCAAACGAAACCCTAGAATGAGAAGTGCACTCGATCACTGGCTCTAGCACTCGAGTGATAGCTCAGCACATGTGGGTGCCAGCACACACTCTTGAAAAATGGACAGTGTAACCCCCTCACCGTAATTACATCCGGATTTCCAAATTTAAGTGAAATAGAGACCAATAAAATGAAATCAATAATTTATAATCCCTCAACTGGGAATGAGGTATTTGAAAATCAATTCAAAACGTAATAAATACTGGTCTCACGTTCACATGCGGATATAACTACTTGAGCATTCAAATCACATAGGAAATATCAGAGTGCGGAAACTAAAATCTCGGCAAAACCCCGGGTTACTTCATAAATATAATGGGTTTACAAGTTCCCAAAATGGGGATTACATATCCAAAATACTCATTTACATCTCATATACATTTGGTAACCCCAAATCTAAAGCGAAGATAACCAACTACCACTAAGTCTCAGAGTAGTCCTAACTACTCCTGGTTGTCCGCTTCCCTTTCGAACCACTCGCCCTGTCTGAAAAGGTTAGTCATTTGGAAAGAGTGAGATTCTAAAGAATCCCAGTAGTAACTACTTTTTCATACCACGTGCAATCACATAATATGTAAACAAATCATCTCATATCAGCAACACAAATCACACTCCACCCTCATCCCCTTTTACCGTCGGGAAGGCACACCGTCCTAACCCGAACCGTTGTTAGTGACTCAGGGACTATTGGCATGGCAGTGCATACGAATAGCCTTGTGGCTCACATATAGCCTTTCGGCTTTCACAAATGGCCCGTCGGCTTCACAAATAGCCTTTCAGCCCACAATTAGCCTTTCGGCCCACATATTCACATATACACACCCTAACCTCATCCCCTTTTATCGTCGGGAAGGCACACAGCCCTTACCCGAACCGTTGTTAGTGACTCAGAGACTATTGGTATAGCGGTGCTTCACACAAATTTTCACAAAACTTGCAGCATACGAAACCCATTTCATCACAATGATATTGCACACATACAATGTATCACATAAGATATAAAGAAAGAGTCACTACTTGTATCTTTCCTGACTGGCTCTGGCACCTTAATCTCACGAGGACGACAGATATCAAATCCTATATTCAAATTAGGGACAACCAATCAATCTCTTTTCCATATGTATATTTCAATAATACTCTAAGTTGGTTATCATTTAGGACTCTTTAGATGACTATTAGAGGCCTAAACATATGCCTAAAGGGTTGGAAGACACTACCCAAAAGACCCCTTTTTCGAAGGCAAAACACTGATTTTTGACAGCCTTACTCGAGTGAAGACGACCTCACTCGAGTGATTAGGACTCGTGCTCGAGTGAGACCATTCTCACTCGCGAGTGCTTGGCAGAGAGCAACCTTCAATGGCCAGGAAGTGATCGCATCACTCGAGCAAGAAGCTCTGTGCTCGGGTGAGAGTTCTAATTCCACTCGAGCACCCGAAAGCACAACACCACGAGTGACAACCCGAGAGCACCAACCCACACCTGAGGCACAAGCTCACTCGAGCATGACCCCCAGTGCTCGAGTGAGACGGCTATGCTCGCGAGTGTCAGAGCACACTCTTGGCATCAACCAGCGAGTAAAGACCCGAGAACAACCTCAACACTGGACTCACACCATCACTCGAGCAAACCCAAGTTTACTCGAGCATGTTCTTCCCTCACTCGAGCACAAGGCAATGCACTTGAGCATTATTCATAAAACCTAGACGAACTCGAAGCAAAGAAGGGAAAAACTCTCACATCACTCGAGCATGATCATCCCGTGCTCGAGTGTTGTGCATCAGAGACCTAAAAACGCAGCAAAAACCAGAAAACACTAGATGGTCAAATCCTCACCCAAAGGTTCCCAAACTCTTCCCAATGCTCATACTCTCTAAGCACGAACTAGGGAACACCTTGGCAACTTTAAAAACACTCCAAAAACCAATTTGACCATAATCAAACACTAAGGTCTCTATGATACACAATATCCAAATTTCATTCAACTTAATTCCAATCTTCCAGTTTATATCCAACCATCAAATAACTCATCATTAAACCATTTCCACTATCAAACACCATAAAATCCACATTTTCAACATTTGGCATAATTAGGGCAAATTTTCCAGATTTTACCAAACTTAGCCAAAAATCACAAACAATATACCAAAATGCTCTAAATGCCTACCTCTTCTCTTTGCCCAATCAAGAATCTTGATTCTTCAACTTCCAAATTCGACCAAATCACAAATCAATACTTCTCAAGATTCTACAACCACCACAATGGAGCTCTCAATGAGATACACAATATTAGAGAAGAGGTTTTGAGCAAAGGAGGATCATAACTCACCAAGATTCAAGCTTTTCTTCTTCCTCTTTCTTGCTTGATCCAGCGAAAATGGAGGAATAGGAGAGATAATATGATAGATGGAAGAGATGATGATGTCTTCCTTTCCCTCCCATACACCAACCGAAAGTGAGAGAGAAGGGAGAGAGAAAAGTGCTTTTTGTCACTTAGTGCATCATCCAATGGTTACTACTATGCCACATGTCACCATCCTGATCATTTTCTCCATGAGCTCACCAAAATCACAACACATAGGATTCCGACCCATAGTCAAAGAATCACAACCCTTGATCTTAAATACCACTTGTATATACACCAAATTCATATTACATAAATTTCCTAAAAGTGTTTAATTACACTAATTACAATGATTCTCATAATCATTAGCCCTAATCACAAATCGGGATATTACAGACAGCGAGTGATAACCCGAGATGCGGCCTCAAGTGCAAAATACCCTTGCACTCGAGTGAGACAAGGTTCACTCGAGTGATGACCCATATCACTCGCAAGTGAGGAAAGACACCTTTGCTTTCTGGCATGGAAGTGCGGTTGAAAATTGAAGGAAAAGGGAAAATAGGATGATGCACTCAGTGAGATTTATCAGAAGCTAAAACGCAGCAATTGACAACAACTTCTAATTTTTACCAAATGTTTTCCAATGGTCCTAAAATTCCTGTATAAGTCTAATCCCACATCATTTCACTCAAAGAACCTATTGGAAACCTAAAAACACCAAAAATACCATTCTAACTACAAGTTTTGGTTTTGGGTCAACATTTCTCACCCATTACCTCCTTTCACCAAACTTGCTTACAAAGTTTCAAAACAATTCCAATATTTAAATGACACCACATACTACTAACTCTACCATAAATCATCATACAACTCTTGCATTACAAAGGCACACTTAAAACAGGGCAAATACTACAAATATCAAAACTTAAACAACAATTATAATGAACATATCAAAATGCCTCAAATACTCACCTCTTTCTCTTCCCAAGGTTAGTTCTTTGATTCCTCAACTCTCAACTTTGCCTCAAGCACTTAAACACCACTTTTCAAAAATCTAAAACCATCAAGATGAAGTTCTCATTACCATGAACAATATTAAAGAAGAGTACTTGAGCATTTGAAGGCATCTAGCAAGTCAAAATCTCACCTTTGTACTTTCTCTTTCCTTCCTTGCTCAATAAAAATGGAGTTTGGGAGAGAGAAGATGAGATGATGATGATGTTTTAGATTTTCCTTGCCCCCATACCCAAATTAGCTAACTTGAAGGGAGAGAGAAGAGAGGAATGAGTGTTTTGGACTTTTGACTTAATCCATGGTCCATAATATGTCACTTGTCATGATCTTGTTTCACCTTCTATAATCACACATGAGCTCACATACATGAAATTCCATTCTCTTGCTCAATAAATCTCAACCATTGATTGTTTTAGTTACCAAGGATCTTCCCTTTTGATAACTGATCAATCGATAAGTAAATTTCCATTTCCCCATTTTGCCCCTGATTATAACAATTCCACCTGAATCACCACTAAACACATTTATATCATTCACATTATATACTTCAAAAGTGTTTATTTAACATTAATTACATTATTTTTGAAGTTATTAACCCTTAATCCCATTTTTGGGCCATTACACATAATGTTGGTTTTGTCTATTGTGTGATAGCTATTATGGAGCAGAGCATAGCATTGTGGAGTGGCATGTGTGCTTTTGAAATCTCCGGATAAGATATCCGTGAGTGTACCTTGCACTTTTAAGTGTTGTGACACTTTCAAGTATTGTGGCACCTTACTTGAGTACAATAGGTCTCACTCTAGTGTACTTCCTGTTTTCAGGTTCTTCCTTACTCTCGGGTAGACACTTCCTGTACTTTATTCGCAGGACTCAAGTACAACAATGACTCTCACTAGAGTGTTGAGTCAGTGCTCAAGTGCAACAGTCGTCTTTTATCTATAACTTGTCTTGCTATCAAGTACTTCTAAGAATGTGCCTTCATGCTTGAGTGCAAACCTGATCATCACTCGAGTGCACTGCCTGTCACATGAGTGTTACTGGAAAATCTCAAAATTCAGCAGCTTCTGTAACATAGTTTTAGGGTAAAATTTGCTGGACTCGAGTGCAAAACTGGTTCTTACTTAAGTTAGGTTGCTTCACTTGAGTGCATCAGTCACATTCTCAGGAGCTTTCTCTTAAATTTGTGAAATGCATTTGATAACAATTTTGATCAATGCTTACACTTTTAAAACATGATTTACTTATCAAAACACTTAATCACTTTTGTTAACTTGGATTCTAACATTGAATAAGGTTAGTAGAGGCACCTTGACTTTTCAAGGAAAGGCCATTGAGTTGTCGATGGATGCCCTATGACTTGTCAATGGGGCCTCCTTGGGTTGTCAATGGAGGCTCGTGGAGTTGTCAGAGGAGGCTCCTTGACTTGTTAGGGAAAGCCATTGAGTTGTCAATGGACACCCTATGACTTGTCAATGGAGCCTCTTTGACTTGATAATGGAACCTCATTGACTTGTTAATGCAAGCACCTGGAGTTGTCAGTGGAGGCCCATAGAGTTGTTAGTAGTGGCTCCTTGACTTGTAAAGGGAAGGACATTGTGTTGTTAATGGATGCCCTATGACTTGTCAATGGAGCCTTTTTGATTTGTTAATGCAAGCACCTGGAGTTGTTAGTAAAGGCCCATAGAGTTGTCAATAGTGGCTCCTTGACATGTTAAGGGAAGGCCATTGAGTTGTTAATGTACGTCCTATGACTTGTCAATGGAGCCTCATTGACTTGTCAATGTAAGCACTTGAAGTTGTCAGTAGTGGCTTCTTGACTTGTCAACATTGAGTTGTCAATGGACGGCCTATGACTTATTAATGGAGACCCTTGGAGTTGTCAGTTGAAGCCCATTGACTTGTCAATGAAGACTCCTCCACTTGTCAATAGATGCCCATTGACAACTACATTCTGGTCTAATAAATTGTCACAGGAGGCTCCTGGAGTTATCAATGAAGTCTCCTCGACTTGTCAATGGAATTTCTTGCAGTTGTCAATGGTGTCAAATAATGTGCAAGGAAAAGCATTATATGTACATTACATAACTTTAGCACTAACGTTAACTCATGGTCATTACAAACAATGTGTAAGGAAAAACAATGTCACTACACTTGATCATTACAAAAAAGTTAACCATAGTTACAATGAGTATGCACATCGTCATTACATTCCCCTAATATGCTGTCCATACAATCATATTTACAATGAGTGATTCCCTTTCCCCTTCCCCTTTTTCTCTCCTTCTTATTGTCCTTCTGCTTCTCCTCCTTGTAAATGAAAAATTCTTTAATGAATAAAGTGTACCCATAAAAGCTTGGTGCCCTTGGCCATGTTGGGCTTTTTCTTCCTTGTTTGTCTTTGATAGATTTTCCTTTGTCCATCTTGCTTCCCTGGAAAAAAGAATTTTCACCACTTTAGCATTGCATCTGTAATATCCCAAAATACATCTAAGGGGTAAATGTAATAGACAATGAAATAAAAAGGTTAATGACAATCTAAATAATGTTGCCATAATTAGGGGCTAAAGGGACATTTACCCTTTAATCTTGAGGATAGGAATGAAAACAAAAAGGAAGGGCCAAGATTGGCTAATAGAAAAGCAAAGTAATCATGAGAATGAAAAAAATTTACTCTCCCTCTCACCTTGTAAATTTGGCCAAAAAGGTAAAATAAGAAGAAGGGAAAAGTTGGTTAAAAGGTCTAACTACATTAAGGAAAAAACAAGGTCAAGCTTGAACCTATAGACATGAGATCATATGGTCAACACATTTCCTCTTCAATTGGGCTCTTCAATTTCATCAAGGACCCAAAGAAAAGAGGAAGAGGATAGGGAATTTAAGTGGTGCCAAATCCATTGAATAAGTCAGAAAGCAAAAGGAAGGAAAAGAAGAAGAAGTCAACCTGTTTTCACTTTTGGTCAATAATTGTGGCTAGGCATAAAAGAGAAAAGAAGAGAGAATTCAATCAATATATTTTCTCACTTTTTCTCATGTTGGGTGTCTAAGACTAAAGGCAAGAAGGAAGAGAGAATTTCCAAGCCAAAAGGGAAGAAAAGAAGAGAAGGAAAAGTCAAAAGAACTTTATTTTGATCAAGTTGGAATTGTTAACTATAAAGGCAAGCTTTAGGAAAGCAAAATTGGTCAATATTTCCTCTCCATATTGAAGAAATATTTTGGTGTAAAAGAAGAGAAGAGGAAAGAAAAAGCTTCATTAAAAGTAAATTAACCATACATGGTCATTTAATCACCAACTTGTGCAAGAAGCCAAAATATTGGCCACACATTATTTCTCTTCTTTCTTTTAGCTAATTTTCAGCCAAGTGATTTCAAGAAGCCAAGGAATGAATATTAAAAAATCTCTCACTCGCTCACACTCATTAAAAGTTGGCCAAGTTGGAAAAAGAAAGAGGAAAAAATGAAAGAAAAGGAAAGGGAAAGAGAAAGAGAAAGGGAGCTTTTGAAGAATAAATAAGAGAGATAAGTGTTTTTGCTCACTTTTCACCTTCCAAATCACCTCTATTGCTCTTGAGGTCTTCATAACATTGTTCCCCTTGATGAGAGCTTCATTTTTATGGTTTTAAAATTTCAAGAAGAGGTGTTTTGAGCTATCATCTAAGAACAAAAGTTGAGGAAGCAAGAAAAGAGCACAAGAAGAAGCAAGAGGAGAGTAAGAGCATTAGTTTGATGTATATGATGCTTTGATTGGCTGAGTTTTGGTGGGCTATTGTGATAGCCCTAATTTTGGTTTTTAGGGTATATTAGGGATCATGAAACTTTCATCCTATGTATGTGCTTATATGTTGGTTTTGAGGCAAATGAACTAAGTTTAGTGATTAAATAGTGAAGTAGTTGTTTGTTGTGAAATACCCTAAAATTCTGACCTGAACAAGCACCATGAAGCAATGGAATTTTGTTCATTTTAATGTTATCATTGTGTTTTACATGAAAAATTGTGTGGGTATCCCGGATTATGAATTTTGGGTTATTGAAACTCAAAATGCAAGACTGGATTTTCTACTGAATAAGATTCTAGCGAGGTACCCTGATTATGTTGTGTTTTTGGATAACCAAATGACGTCAAAAAATTATGAAACTTTATAGTTAAATATTAGACATATCAAGCTTTAATTTTATAGGTCATTTTCATTATTTTGATTTGTACACTAGGAGTTATGAATTTTTGAAATTAGGTCATGAAAACTGGGTTGAATTTTGACAGTGTGCAATAAATGAAAATTCTGGGAATGCTGTGTATCCAAATGGCCGTGAGTGATATTTTTCTTAAAAATAGACTAAATAAGGGTCACATATCCTTTTGAATCACCCCATTTTAATTTTTATAGATTTAGTTATGATTTTTCAAAGTTGATAAAAAATTCTGGTAGATTTGGTCACCTATGCGAAAATTAAAGATGTAATGGCATAATGTAATATTGTTGAACTCTAAGGTTGGAAATTGGTCTTTTAGGTTAGTTGACCATTTTAACTCCTTAGTTAACTTGATTAAATGTCCCTAATGATAACCAACTTGAGTGTTTGAATTAAAGAAGAACTCGATTAAGTAACAACATGTTGCCAGTAATTCTAATTATAGGATTTGACATTTGCCTTGCATGTGATAAACCGGTACCAGAGCAAGAGAAGTGTAATGCGCCAAAAATGGGATTAAGGGCTAATGACTTCAAAAGTGAATGTAATTATTTTTGACAAACACTTTTGAAGAATATGACATAAATTATGATTCGAATATGTTTTGATCAGTGCTTAAACCCTGCATTTAAGCTTAATTTTGTGATAAAGCTTAAAATGAACCCTAATGGTAGGGAAGGGCGCATGAATGGTGATATGAGTGACATAAATGTGTTTGGTGGTGATTCAGTAAGAATTGCCTTAATCAGGGGCAAAATGGGAAAAAGGAAAGTTATCGACCGATTGGTCAGTTACCGAAGAGGAAGCTCCTTGGTAACTTAAAGATCAATGGTGAAAATTCATTGTCAACAGGGAGGAATTAGGTGTGTATGAGCTCATGTGTGCCATGGAAGGAGAAACAAGATCATGACAAGTAGCATTTTGTGGACCATGGATCAAGTCAAATATTCAAACAATCTTTTCCTCTCTCCTCTCTCCTCTCTCCTCTCTCCCTCCAAGTTGGTCATTATGCATGAGGAGGGCCAAAAATATGACTTTCATCATCCTCATCATCTCTCTCTCACCCTCCATTGTCGTCCCAAGCTAAGGAAGAAAGAGAAAGTGTAAGGTGAGATTTTTGGTGGTTTAATGTCTTCTTTAGCTTAACTCATCTTCTTTAAAGTTGTTTATAGTGATGATAGCTACATCTTTATGGTTGTAGATTTTTGAAAAGTGTTGTTTTAGTGCTTGAAGAAATTTGGAAGTTGTTGAATCAAGAATTTACTTTTGGAAAGAGGAATAGGTAAGGAAGAACTCTTTATTGGCACATTCATTGTGACCATTGATTAAGTTTTGTAAATTTTGGGTTTTGCCCTGATTTTGGTGTCATTTTGGAATGGACAATTTGGATAGTGTATGAGGTTGGATTTGATATCATATTGTGTCTTTGTGTCAATAGAAGTTATTTGGAACTTTGGAAAGGAAATTAGTGTATTAGATCGTGGTATGGGAATGTGATGTCCAAAGCAAGAACTTGTTGTTAGAATGAGAATTTGGTTGTTTTAGTGTGTTCAATGGATTCCTTATGAAAATTGGTATGAGGATGAGTTGTTTGTGAGTTTTGGGAGTCATTGGACACTTTGATAGAAAGTTTGGAAAACTTTTGTCAGCTACTGTGTTTTGGCTTCTAATAAGCCTCACTCGAGCGTACAGGGGTGTCACTTGAGTGAAGCATCGTATTTTCCCTTTTCCTTTAGTTTTTGGTCGCACTTCCATGCTAGAATACAAGGGTGCATCATCTCACTTACGAGTATATGGGTTATCACTCGAGTGTATCTTCTCTCACCCAAGTGCAAGAGTATTTTGGACTATAAGGCCGTGTCTCGGCTTGTCACTTGTAGGCCATTTTTCAAGAGTGTTTCATAACACCCGCAAGTATTGTGACATCACTTGAGTTCCAGAGCTAGTGCTCGAGTGCACTTCTCATTCTAGGATTTCTGTTGTTGTCGGGTAATCACTTCTTGTGCCTCACGCTATAGGACTCAGGTGAATATAAGGCCATCACTTAAGTGTTGGGTCTAGGACTTGAGTGCTGTGATCACTTTCTATTTCAGTTTGCACTCCCGGCCAAACACTCGCAAGAGTGAGCTTGCATGCTTGAGTGTAAATATCAATATCACTCGAGTGAGGTCTTGTTCACTCGAGTGCAAGAGTCAAAAATCACTGTTATACTTCTAAAAAAGGAGGTGTTTAGTGTAGTTCTTTCCATCCTTTTAGGCATGTGTCTAGGCTTTTAGTAGCCACCTAAAGAGTTCAAATGATAACTAACCTTAAGTGTTATGAAGATAAGAACTTGGAATAGAGATTAATTCATCGTCCTTGGTTTTGGTTTATAGGGTTTGATATTTTCCCTGCTCGTGAACAGACTGTGCCGGAGCACACCAGGAAAAAACAAGGTAGTGACACTTTCCCTTATACTATATGTGATACATTATATGTTTGATTTTTCATTGTTTGTGAGATCTTCACCCTCGGCCCATTGGTGTTAATGGTGGGAGGACCATGCCTTCCGAGCAGTGGAATATGGGGGATGTGATTATGTGAAAGCCGAAAGGCTATATGTGAAAGCCAAAAGGCTATTTGTGAATTCTTCACCCGCGACCCTTTGGTGTTGATGGTGGGTAGACTGTGT
Source organism: Inga laurina (assembly GCA_963855925.1). Lineage (NCBI taxonomy): Eukaryota > Viridiplantae > Streptophyta > Magnoliopsida > Fabales > Fabaceae > Inga > Inga laurina. Next base: position 51,690,522 of record OY979708.1, read on the forward strand.
TGTCATTGTGAAATATGTTTTACAAAACCTTGCTGTGGTGAAATATATAGATGTGAAATATGTTGTTGTGCATTGCAGCATGAGTAATTTAGCGTGAGCAGTCGTAGGGGGTGATGCACGTCACACCTACCCCTACCGTTGTAACTGCTATTGTAATTGCCGTTGTTGTGTTGTGGTATTGTGAATTTCCTACTTTTGAGAAACATACCAGTGTGGCTATGTTGTTGTGAAATGTGTCATATGGAACCTTGCTATTGTGAAATATGTGGATGTGAAATATGTCGTTGTGCATTGTGTTGGAAATTGAGCCTAAAGGGCCAATCATTGTACTTTGAACATTATTAATTTAATGAAATTTCTCCATTATGTTATCATATTATTTTCATGTTAACTGTGATAATTGTATTCTTGGATAAATCATAAAGATCATCCTAAAATGTCCCTGGTCGGTCATCTATGCGGGAGCAAAGATGAAACAAGACCAGTATAACTTTGATAAGATATGGAGATACGAATCAAAGTATTGGGCACTTGTAAGAGTACAATGGCTGGATCGATCCACTATGATAAAGCTACATGGATCAAGTCATAAGCTTTTCTCATGTATAACCACATCACAATGCCTTTAGACCTGAGGTTATCATGAATTCCTACATGAGAGTTGCTAAGCTTTGAACTAGTCAAAAGTCACTTTTGACCAGGTGATGATAAAGGCTATGATCGGGCTTGGTGGTTTTTCATGCAGAGGAATATGAATGATCAAGATGGAATTTGTCCTTCATATTAGTAGAGAGATATTACTAGGCCCCTCGATGAGTTAGTTTGAGAAATGTATGGCCATACTACGATGGAAAGGAGTTTTCATTTCTATTGTCAGGTTACTCAGGAATCGAGAAATTAATGGTCAGGAACAAGAGGATGACATTATCCATGCCTTATCCTTGACCGATGTATCGTGTGACAAAAGGGACGTGACATGGTTGTATGAGAGGTTGCATTGTGTTAAGGATCCTCATATGAATTGGGTAGTCATAATGTCTTGCTAGAGGCCGCTTGCGACTTATGGGTTAGTACAGTTATTGGCCCACTGCCAACTTCATATGGGCCTACAGGGTCACACACAAGAATGGCCTAACACAAGATAATGTTTAATTTAGGGTGGACGAATTTATATTTATATATATATATAATATAAAATTCGTTAATAATATTATATAGATATATATTTTTGAAATACATATCTTATATGTGTGTGTGTGTGTATTATATGATATTATTATATTGTGTTAATTTTAAGTTTAATCTATTAATATATATTAAATTTAATAACTAACATGATAGAGTATAGTATCTCAGGTTTAATTTATGAAGATAACTTAAATCTAATGGCTCTTTAGTTGGATTAAATAAATAGGTTAAATTAAAATTGTTGGACAGATTTAATTTAAACCAAATTTATTTTATTAGCTCATCAAGATAATTAATTGTTAATTTATTTCATAATTAATGAAGATTAATTTTGAAACTCGAATATAGCCTTTATAAGCTATAAACTTGATAGAGCAGATATACTCATACACGCATGAGAAATCAGAGTCGCAAGGGAAACACTAGGAGACATTGGAGGCACTAGCACGCAGTTCGTGGTGGAGAGCATTCATGTGGATACCGGTAGAGGGTGTGGATCTAATGTGTTATGTAACCCCCTGCCTTTAACCACGTAATTATAATTCGATATCACATAGTTAAATTGGTTTAGAGACCGTCGGATAGCTTAAACTCATTTCAAGTTCCTACACTATAGTAGGGTTTTCACCAAAAACTTTCAAAAACTCTTCTCTATCCTGGTCTCAATTTCAAAATTCGAATATAATTACCTATGCAGTTAATTTACATTCACACACATCAGAGTGTATAACCAAATCCCCGACAACTCCCGGGTTCTATACATATATAATCTGAGGGTTTAAAAGTCTCCACTAGGGGATTACATAACCAAAATCAACAGTAATATTTACATCTCCAAAAATAAACAGTAATCCCAAGTCCAAAATAGTTAACCAACAGCCTAACAACACACTCCACAAGATCCTTGCCGCTCCTGGTGGTTCGCTTCTCCTTGGAGCCACTTGCCCTGTCTGAAATGTTAGTCAATGGAAAGAATGAGATTCAAAAGAATCTCTGTAGTAACAAACCACTCATACAGTGTATAAACACATAGCATATATGATCATGTTAAGTAGCATCACAATGTATCATGGCTTTCGCCACAAACAACAGCACTCATGGCTGTAAACTCTAAGCGTCAGCTTTCGCTGTGATCTCAATGTATTCACAAAGTATTCACTAGGCGTCAGCTTTCGCTGCGATCACAAAGCATCACAATGTCACAATGTCACAATGTATTCTCAATGCAAGACAAACATACATACAATGTTTCACACAAAGTATAAGAGAGGAGTCACTACCTGGTTCTTTCCGAACGTGCTCTGGCACGGGTCGTTCACGAACAGGGCAAATATCGAATCCTACAATTCCAAATGCACCATTTAGACACTTCCATAGTGTTTCTTGAGGTTATAAGAGTCTATAATGAAAATTTACAAAAATGCCCCCGGGGACCCGGCCCGGCCCCGCCGTACCCGGTCCGGTTGCACTTTTCCCAAAATTCTAATCTGGGCTATCCTAACATATTTCCGCGCAAGGAATCCATTTCCGGACTCGGAATTATCAAATTCAATGTAAAATTACAAATTTACCCTTGGCAGCCCCACTTTAATGGTTTTAGGGGCATTTTCGTAATTATGCTTTTTCGGCCTTTTCCGAAAAAGTGACCAACTGTGACCCCACCTAATTTTCGCCCCTGAACTCAATGGAACCATCAAATCATTGAAAATTCAACTCTAAGACCCATTTCTAGGGCTGGCCGAAATTTATGAGTTCTCCGGGGAAAATCGGGGTTTTACGATTTCGGCTCCGTAAACGCGTTCCTTTCTACTCCTAACCACTTTATTAACCATTACATTAGGTTAAAACTAACATTAAGACCCAATTTGGGCAGCATAACCCCTAGGAAACATCATTTCCAAACTTTAAAACCAGTGGCAATCCGGCGAAATTTCATCGATTAAATTGCCCACAGCAGCCAGAATAAGCAATATACGAAAGTTTGGAAGTTACCTCAATCTCCCACAAGCTTTTCCCAAATATGGCTGAACCCTAGCCTATTTGAACAATGAAATTCCTTGCTTCAAAACCTTAATTCACATAGAGGAATAGCTTAGGAGGAGGATTATACACATTAGGTACGAATTCACTGAAGAAATCGACCTACCTTGTGAGCTTTCTCCTTCCTTCTCTCTATTTTTCTCCAAGATCTCTCTCACGTTTTTTCCTCTTGCTTCAGCTGGAAATGGCGTGAAATGGCTGAAGAAGATGAGCAATTTGATTAATAATCCATGCTGACATCATCTTTTAATGAGTTGATGTCATAATTCCTTATTTTCCCATTTTCGGATTTTCTGGCAGATTTTCTGCCCAAACTTTGAAAAATCATAACTAATTCTAGAAAAATCGAAATGAGGTGATCCCAAAGGAAAATAAAATGTATTTAAGTCCTCTTCATAGGAAAAATATGGACCATTATTAGAAATCACCACACAAATACAGAATTACACAAAACTCAACACTGCTCCAAAACAGAGTCCAGTTTTGATCCCAAACTTTGGACAGACATATCTTCAAGTTCCCAAAACGAAATGGTACAAATTATATGTCCATTTTGAAGCTTGGGATGTGAAATTTAAGACTGGAAAGTTTCATAATTTTTAGACACCATTTGCCTATTTAAAACGTCCACACAAATCGGCTGCCCTGTACAGGGAATAAATGGACAGAGTTTTCAACTTTTGCACAATTGTTCCCAATGGTTCCAATTTCACAATAAACACCCTCCCCACACGAATTTTCACAAGGAAGCCATTGGAATCATTAAAATATCCAAATTCCCATCACACATTCTCCAAAAGTGTTTATTCAACAATAATTACATCTACTTTTGAAATCATTAGCCCTTAATCACTTTTTGGGATATTACATGTTATCTCCTAGAGATCAAAAACCCTGAATTGAAAATGGTACGAATCCTTCTAACTTGGTTTAAATGTCGTTGATAGATCCTCGATTAGGATCGGCAAATTGTTTTTAAAAATTCTTCCGCTGTGCCTGTCGATCCTAACACATTGTAGTGTAAGCATTACAACGTAAGCAGTCATAGGGGGTGATGCACGTCACACCTACCCCAGTCATTGTAAATGCCGTTGTAAATGACATTGTTTTGTTGCTGTGTTGTAATTTGCTTACATGATGTGTGGTTGTACATACTATGAGTGAATTGTTGCTACTGGGATTCTTTAGAGTCTCATTCTTTCCATAAAGCAATTTTCAGACAGGGCCAATGGTTGTAAAGAGAAGCAGGTGATTAAGGGCGGATATAGTTTCAAGCTATGAGTTTACATTTTGGATAGATGGTTGTCTTGCTATTAATTATTTGAATATTTTGTTGGGAATTAATTGTATATGTTGCAGATATTGAGTAGTTTTGTGTAATCCCCTAGAATGGGAAACTGATTATGGGCGTTTGTGCCGTATAAACCCTTAGTTGATTAATAGAAACCGAGTGTGTCGAGAATTTATGTTGCAGTCTGATATTTATGAATGGAATCGAATTGTATAGGCCAAATGTGTATTTGAAATGTGAATATGAGACCGTGTTAAACAGATTTTAGAAAAGTTTTTGCAAACCTTATTTGGGAAATGAAATTTTTAATAAATCTCAATTTATCCTGTGGTCTCTAATTCAACATAATTATGTAGTTTTGAACATAAATCCTACCTTGATATGAGAAGGGGGTTACAAGATCCCAATCCAAGTAAGCTAGACATTCTTAACATGTAGCAGAAAATGACCTCAACAAATGAGAACCAGTACCTCATTCATTCACAATAACATAGACAATATGCAACAAAATGTGCATGAGGCTAGAACATGTGCAAGTCATACTCCAAAAATGCTGTGAAAATGAAAATTATATAACATCTAATAAGTTCATTCACCTTCCAAGACCAATTTTAATTTTAATAAAAATGCAGGGTTCATGAAAGAAATTAACCTCTCAAATTATAAGGATTCAAGGTCTAAAATATGCTTAATTATGATATGTCTCAAAAAAGTATGAACTATGAATTCATAAGATACACTCAAAAATTCCATTTTGTTTCTAGATATTTGACATTTCACAAGAGTTATTATAAATTTATTGATAAATGACTGTTAGTATAAACTATCAATTAATAGCATGAGATTGATCAACAATTAACTTACAACTTTCCCTTTCTTCAGCAGTAGGTGAGTAGCTTTTAGGGTGCTTGATAAGTAAAATATTTGCATATTTATTTTCCCTTATATGATGATTTTGTGGATGATATTTGAGCTCAATTTAATAAATTTGGGTGTAATAAATAAATAAATAAATAATGATTTTGGCATGAAATAGAATTTCTTGAAAAATACTAAATTAAACTCTCTTAGTTTTCAGGCAATATCTAGAGCTCTAGATGTTGGATTGGGACATTCTATATATGGATAAAAAGCTAAGAAAGAGCTCTACAACTTTTATATTGAGACCAAACCCAATTCTATCTCCAAGGGTTTCGAATTTTGCTTGGAAGTTGAGAGCAGAAATCATCTACCATTCCACCAACCATTCCATCTACCACATCATCTACCCTTATCCATTTCATATCCATAAATCTTAATGCATAATTAATTGCTTAAATTCATATAGGCATATATTGGATTAGCAATTAATTATATAATTGCTTGACCTCAGAAGAGGCTAGTAATTAAATTAGGGAAACTCGATTGTTAATTATGTGGAATAAATTGGGTTAGAATAGATAAGTAATTCAATCCAAAATTTGTTAAGTGAAATATGCCCCTTAGGACTTTTTCTTATAGTTGTTTCATTTCATTTGCATTCATATTTAATCATTTTTTTTATTTTATACTCTCAATCACTAACTAATGGATCAAATAAATAGAATTAAAATTACTCATTTTGGTACTTGGTGATCAATCCTCGTGGGAACGATACTCTACTCACTTTTGTATTACTTGTTTACGACAGTGTATACTTGCACTTTTTAATAGACCATTTACACTCGCAACAAGTTTTTGACCCCGTTGCCAGGGATTGTTGTCATTAATATCAATACCAATTAATTATAATGCTAATTTAGTCTTCATGTAAAAATTTCAAAAAAAAAAAAAAGGATTATTCACGGCATTCATTTGGTTTAATCAGTGATAAATTATCATATATTGTTCTTTTTCAGGGATGCATGTGGTTGGAATGAGATAAGAAAATATAAATGTTGGTTGGATTAAAACTTATTCTCCTTATAACTATTTTTCTTGTGCTTATTGTGGAGAATGTCATTCTTATAAGCATTGTCCATATAGCACTACCAATCATTATGTGAGAGATGATTTTAATATGAACCAAACTTGTTTTGATCATTCCTTTTATCCTGGTGGAATTTTAGAGCAACAAGAGTCTTTGGATCCATATGTCAGGTATTGTACTAATCCTCCTTTCTATTCTTATTCACATATTGAAGAACAAACTCTTAAGTATAAGGAAAAATCTAATTTAGAAAGATTATGTGAGGAGTTTAGTAGAGAGCAAAAGGAACTTATCACTAGTGTTGAGTCAAGTGTCCAACATATTTGAATATATGTGAGTCAAATTATTTCATCACTTGAGACTATGAGGCAAGATAATTCTTTAAGCATGATGACTCAACTCCTGTCATTTTGATGTTGAAACTAACGTGGATGTTCCAACAACTATTATTCATGTCTCTCTTATTGAAGTGTTGACTTTTACTGATGAGAGTCAAGTAGATTTTGTGGGATGCTCTAAACTTTTGGAAAATCCTAAATCTGTTTGCAAAAATATACATGTTGTGCTTTATTTGAATTCAGTAAATATTTGTACTCTAAAATTGTCTATGATTGAAGAAGTACAAGTAATTGCCTTGAATGATTATTGTTGGTGTCTGAACCATTGTTGCTTGAAAAGAAATGAAGACAAGGTAATCATGGTGTTAGATACTTTTGATTAATAGTTTGTGTTTGGGAAGTTTGGCTGAAGACTATAAATTTAGCACTGCTTGGGAGGCAACCCAAGGTTTGATTGGATGTTTTGTTGTGATTTTACAGGACTCCTAATAAAGTATGTCATTTTGGTGGTTACAATCAAGAACACTAAAAGAATACAATGATGGTGTAATCAATATTTTGAAAGTTGTCATCACGTTTGAAGAGCCAATAGGTAAGTCCTCTTTCTCATTAAAAAATATAGGGAAAATGACACCTAGGTCCTAAGCAACAGAAAAAATACCACAAAAGTCCCTTTGAAAAGTCAATGGTCAGACAAGTCCCTTGGGACTTTTCTGTTATGAATTCCCAATGTCCTTTTACACAAATACCCCCACTAAAATAACTACAGAAAAGGCACAGGAGGAGAGGAGGGAAGACGCGTTTTTGGGATTAAGGAGAAAGAGAGAAATGGACAAATAATGCGTGTGCGTTGGAGGTGCAACATTGAAGGGATACAACATGGTGTGAATGTCGTAGGGAATGTCTTCTTCTGCATCATCCATCTATGGGTATCGAGTTATAGTAGCAAGCTGATTTTTGTGTGTGTGAAAGTTAGTTGTATTGAGATTGAGGGGTTAGTCAAATGTTGGAGCTTGGGCTCAAAAATGGAGTAAGTGGTTGGTAGTAGACAAGAAATGCTAAGAATTTGCTACACATATGATCTTGACCATTGAAGTTTGAGTTTTACCTTAGGTGGGTTGTGTTTATGTTAGACTACTCTGTTTTTGGGGCAAGGTTATAGAGGAATTACTGTATTTTAAGTGGTAATGGTAAATATAATTGTGGTTCTTTTCTGTGAAAACGTAGAAATGAAACAAAAAAAGTGTTGTAAATTTATGCAGATGTCGTTGTTAATATGTACAAAACCTATGCTATGTTTTTGGGGAAGCAAGCAGAGGTGTGAGTGTGGTTTGTGTTATTAGAAAATGTTGATATGATGATAAAAAAAGTGTTGTTAATGTATTGTAAATTTGTACAGATGTAGTTGTTAATATGACAGTTGTAGTTGTTAATATGTACAGAGCATGTGCTCTATTTTTGGGGAAGCAAACAAAGGTGTGAGTATAGTTTGTGTTATTAGCAAATGCTGATATGATGATAAAAAAGTGTTGTTAACGTGTTGGTTAATATGTGCATATGTAGTTGTAAATATTGTTGTGGAAGTTGTTAATATGAAGTTTGTGTTACAAATTCTCATGAAAGTAATGAAATCCAAATGATGTTCAAAGTTACCCTTGATACATCAACATTTGTGGATCTTGTAGATAATGAAGGGGTGCTAGAGGAAGTTGTTAAAATGACTAATAATGTTGTGAAAGAAGCATTAAATGTTGGAAACAATGACAGAAGTGACATCAATATAGTGTGCAACTTACTGATATGGCCCAAGTTATTGCACTAGTGTAATGGTAGAAATTAGTTGTAAACATAACTTAATAAGTGTTAAACATAACTAAACATGTTGTAAACATAACTGAAGATGCTGTAAACACTACACAGAGTAGTTAACTCCTCCCATCTGCAGTGTTCAGTGGATTTACATGTGACCACGTGCTTAGTCGTTGTTAAAATGACTCATCCTGTTGTAAACTAAGCGTTAGCAGTTGTAAACAACGCCATCTATAGAGTTAAACTTGCTATGGACCAAGATCGTTTCCTAGTGCAATAGCAGAAATAAGTTGTAAAATTAACTTCAGAAGTTGAAAAAATAATTTTAGATGTTGTTAAAACTACACAAAGTAGTGGACAATCCCATTTTTTGTGTTAATTGTAGTTTCATGTGGACATGTGCTTATTCGTTGTTAAAATGACTGCTCATGTTGTTATATAAATTATTCCACTTGGCACCTCACAAGCACATATTATGGGTGAATTAGGGAATTTACCTCTCTTGCGTGTATTTGATATTTTTGCAGGTATATTTATGTATGTTATTGCTTAGCTTGATTATATGAAACATATATGAATGATTGAAGCTCTATTTTTATTTGTGCTATGGCCATTAGTATGTTGTTTGAAACATTGAGCATGCAAATATGTCATTGTGATAGCATGAGTTTATGTAATGCAAGCATGTCATGCATTAAGTACTTATCTTGCATGCATATTGGTACTGTTTTCCTATTAAGATTCTCATGAATCTCACCGCCTACCAACAATTTAGACAGGTGAAGAGAGAAGCTATACTGAGAATAAAGAAGAGAATTGTATGAGGGGAATAAAGTAGTGGAATGAAGACGGGAAGGTGTCTCCATTTCATTGGGACGAGTTTAGACACCCTAGTAGCCCTATGCGGCTACATTGATTGTAATTATAATGTAGGAACCCCTATGGGGAATTTCTATAATCATGCGCATATTATCAGTGAAATTATACTATTCCTGTGTTGCTCACTGAACTACATATCATTTTTTGCTATTACTCTAAAATAAAGGTGAAAATAAGATAAGGGCATGACAATTGTGGTATCTGAGCCCAAGCGGTTCTAGAAGAGCCGAAAGCGGTTCTAGAGCAGCCTAAAGCGGTTCTGGCAACAGGATAGTATACTATATGGTTTTGATTGCACAGTGATAGGAAATGCAAGGACGAGGGTACCAAAGGAGTGTATCCTCCCAATTTGTTAGCTAGCCCTAAAAGATCAGTGAATATCCGAACCCAGGATGTTCTGAAACCTGAGGAGGTGGGTGTGGCCAAGGCTAATGTGCGATCCACGCCCAATATTTTGGTGATAAAAAATAGCCAGCATATCTTTTAAGATGTGGGTAGTCATAGGGTACCGGTGGACGAAAGTAGTGGAACCTGGTATTTGCATTTGGGCATGAGTATAGATAAAGTTAAGCATGCTCAACCCAGAGAAATCTTAGGATGGGTGACCCCTTGAGAAGTTGAGTTGATAGGGCTATGGAAAGGGGAAGAGAATTAGTTTCTTTGTGATTGAGGTTCTAGATTTCATGATGAACCTAAAAGTTGGGTTAGAGACCCTAAGCAGTAAAATCCTATATGCCAGATACATTGTTCTGAACTGAACTGAGTACTTACAGGTACACTGAACTAAACTGAGTACCTACGGGTACACCAAACTGCGCATTGCTACTTTGATTAATATCGATAATAAGTGGTGCATAATGATAGAGGATCATAGTAATAAGCACCACGGGATGTAGCAGAACATAGACCAGGGGAAGATTAGAAATCCAATTTTATCCAAGAAAGGCCAATGTAGTAACTCTATCCTTCATACACTATATGAATGTTTATATGCTTTGAATATGCCATATTTTGCAATATGTATAATACACAGTGCCTTTAGGTACACTGATGAATAATGATTCCGGGTAGTGCCTTCGGGTACACTGATGAATAGTGCCTTCGAGTAGTACCTTTGGGTACACTGATAAATAGTGCCTACGGGTACTCTGATATGCCCAGTTGAGGACTGAGGTACGGAACTGTTTAGGGGTTGCAACAGTGGTTGAATTTGAACACATTTTTAACTGAAATGAGTTATGTGTTAGTATAATATTGCATTAACTGGTATTTGGCATATTTATTTATTATATCTTCTATGAATGATTGTGTGTTACTACAAAGGCCAAGTGGAATCCAACTGAGGTACGGAATGAGTAGTGGTTGCAACAGTGGTTGGCTCTGAACGTTTTCGATTGAACTGTATTGAACACACTATAATCTAGGTAAATGTAGGATTTGGCCTTTAGAGGTCAAGTTTCTGGGCCATGTAATCTCACAACAAGAAGTCTTGATAAATCCTTGTTAGGTGGAAGTAGTACCAAGTTGGAAGAGGCTAGAGACTGTATCTAAAATGCGCAATTTTCTAGGTCTTACCAGATAATACAAAAGATTTATCCAGAATTTCTCCAGAATAGTTTTGCTATTGACAAGGTTATCACAAAAGACTCAACATTATCTGTGGGACCGTAATTGGGAGAGAGCTTCACTGGGTTAAGATGAACATCAATGTCAGCATTGATATTGATAATCCCAAATCCACTGTAGACCCTTGTTGTCCTTATTGATGCTAGTAGGCATGGATTGAGAAGTGTTTTAATGTGGCATGGCCGTGTACTGGCTTATGCAATTAGAGAATGAAAGCATCAATGAAATTTAATTATTAACCTACACATGATCTTGAGTTAGCAGCAATTGAGTTGCACTAAAATCTAGAGACGTACCTTTATGGTGCGATTGTAGCATTGTATTGTGACCACCAGGATTGGAAGTATGGATATGATCAAACATAACTGAATACAAAAAAGCGTTACCCAGAGTTTATATCTATATAAGTGTAGCAAATTTTAGGGATAAAATTTATTTAAGTGGGTAAAAAATGTAACACCCTAAATTTTATTCCCTAATATGCTTTAAAAGTATTTATGACATTTAGTGAAATGGAAGAGTGAATTTTGGGGAATTTAATATGCTGTCAGTGAAAATTTCCTATGAGGCAGCGAGATTATTATGTGATTTTGGATGATCAAATGATATCCAAAAATTTTGAAATTTTACAAGTTGAAAGTAGACATCCTAAGCTTTAATTTGATAAGTCATAGGTAAGTTTTGGAGCTGTATGTAAAACATTATGAATTTTTGAATTTTGCCCAGAAAAACTGTTGATTTTCTAGAACAACGTCCAAAAACTTAAATTTTGGGAATCTTGTGTTTCCATTTGGCAAAAAGTTACATTTTTTCTTGAAACTAGACTAGATAAGCGTTCTATAGTTTTTTGAATCACGCCAATTTGATGTCTACAAAAATTAGTTATGATTTTTCAAAGTTTGGTGAAACTTTTGCCAAGAATTGCCTACTAGTGCGAAAATGGCCAAAAAATGTGTGGGAAAAAGTCATTTGGCTAAATTAAATCTAAAGCCCATATTTTCCCCTTCCTTCATGATATGGGATAAATTATGGGTGAAGTAGGAAACTTACCTCTCTTGCATGTATTTGATATTTTTGTAGGTATATTTATGCATGCTATTGCTTTGCTTGATTATATGAAACATATATGAATGATTGAAGCTCTGTTTCTATTTGTGCTATGGCCATTAGTATACTGTTTGAAACATTGAGCACACAGATATGTCATTGTGTTAGCATGAGTTTATGTAATGCAAGCATGTCATGCATAAATTATTTATCTTGCATGCATATTGGTACTATTTTCCTAATGAGATTCTCTGGAATCTCACCCTCCCTTACCAATAATTTAGACAGGTGAAGAGAGAAGCTATACTGAGAATAAAGAAGAGAACCGTATGAGGGGAATACAGTGGTGGAACGAAGACGGGAAGTAGTCTCCATTTCATTGGGACAAGTTTAGACACCCTAGTAGCCCTATGTAGCTAAATTGATTGTAATTATAATGTATGAACCCCTATGGGGAATTTCTGTAATCATGCGCATATTATTAGAAAAATTATACGATTCTCGTGTTGCCCACCGAACTGCGTATCGTTTTTCGCTATTACTCTGAAATAAAGGTGAAAATAAGATAAGGGCAAGACATGATTCTTTATAAAATGGTAGTGTTTTCAAATAGTTAGTTGAACTCTTTTTTACCATGGTTAGCTTTTAAAAGATGAGTTATAATTTTTTTCTACTATCTAGTGGACCTTTATATAACCTTGTTTATTTTTTACCATAGTAGTGGAATAAATTATTTGCAGAGGATAAGTGTTTGTTTGGTTACATTTATAAGGTGAGGATTTTATAGGAATCATGGCCATAGATTCATTATAGGAGCTTAAGGGAAGTCTATGAACAACAATCCAAATATGCACATGGTTTAAACTAACTTTTGATATAGGTAGATATGGAATCCATGGAGATAAAACACATAACAAACCTTGAAGATGCCAAACACCTTGGTGCAACATGAATACCTTATTTAAAGGATGTTGAAAGAAGAGCACAAAGTGATTTTGATGTTGCTAAACCACAAACACTTTTCCACATAACTCCCCCAATGAATGGAAATTAAAGATTAAAGTTTTACATCATGGAAAAAGACTGAATGAAATATTCTTAAGAGATAATTATCATGACATTATGCAATCTTTGCCATTCTTTAAGATGGGAGCTTCATGTTCAGCAGAAATTGACGCTAGAAGAGATATAGAGATAGGTAGAGAACAAAACCAATACCCAAGCAAAACAAGATACTAAGCAAAGGGAACATGAATGGAGGAATTTAGTAGAAAAAGAATTGAAATGAACCAGAAGCACATAAAGACAACAAACTTTCCCACTTTTCCAATAGCATCCATGTCCTAGAAACAATCAAATAGAGTTTATCTATGGAGGACTTTGAAGTTTGACAATAGGGATAAAACATGCATACATTTCTTTACAATGTTTCTAATTATTCCCTCTGAATTAATTTGTAAAGATTAAAAAAAAATGGAAAAACTAAAATAAATCCAGCTAAAATACTGTAATCCAAATTTAGGCTTATATTTTTAACAAATTTCTAATCATACCAAGAAGACTAATTAAGAATTTCTAAATTTTGTTAATTCATTTAAATGCCCTAAATATTTATTGGCCCTTTTCTTCTTCTCTCAATTAGGAGTTCCTCTTTCTCCTCGATTCCTTTCTCTCCCCTAATCATGGAACACCTCCTATCATCCTAAAGAATAAAAATCTAAGACATTTAGATGTAGTAATAGTTTCCATTCATCATCTTGCCTTTGAAAAACTCAGGTTCTTACACCAACTTGATGTGAAGGCCATAAGACAACAAACACAATTATGATTTTCATAATCTTCCTTTAATTGGCTATAATCAAGATCACATAGTAACTAATAATGGAAGAAGAAAATGGAGTTGTTTAAGCCCGTTTTGTTATAAGTGTCTCGAAGAGATGAAAGATTGTTTACACACTAAAACAAACTTAGCCAATGTTACAACATTTGAAGGTCTAGGATGTCTTAGAGAGATAGAAGATTGTTTACATACCAAAACATAAAACCAAAACAAAAACATAATAAATGACACATGTAGAGTTGTGATTTAGATTTCAAATTTTCATTAGATAAAGGAACTGCCACTATTATAAACAAACATACAGACAATGTATGTAAGATGTATGCTAGTACATGATATGCTTGCCTTACATAGGCTTATGTTCACATAATGATATTCTACATGCTTAATGTTTCATGCAACATACTTATGGCCACAGTAAAAATAGAAAAAAACTTCATTCATTCATACATGCTTCAAATAATCAAGTAAAGCAATATAACAAATCAATCCACAGCATAAACATCACATACATACAAGTAAGTTTACTACCTTTTATCTTCGAGTCCCCTTTTTGTATCTTTTCTTCCAATCATTAAAGCTTCTTGGAAGTTCTTTCACTTTTCTTCTTTCTTTGCTTCTCATGACCCTAGATAAATGGCCATATTATTAGAGCCATGACAAATAAATATTCAATGGGCTACTTTAGCCTCTAGGACTTGTCTTTATTCTTTAGGCCCATAATTGTCTCAAATTTTAATAACCCATGACACCTTGGTTGATTAACCTTAAAATTAACACATTAAATCCCATAGGTATTTAATGCACCCACACTAACTCCAAGTGCTTAACTTAAACCTTAAAATTATTTTTTCATTTAACTTTGAAAAATCATAACTAATTTTAGAAAACTCTAAATGGGTTGGTTCTATTGGGTAATTACATCTCTTTAAGTTCTCTTTAAGAGAAAAATATCATAAAGCATCAATTGCAGCCACATATTTTCCAGAAATTCATCAAGCTCAAACTGTCACAAATTTTATTCTAGAATCATGTCAAACTTTGAAAAGAACATAAATTTCAATCTACTAGTTCAAATGGCTCATATTACCTATAAAATTCAAGCCCAAGATGTCTACTTTATTCCTATAAAATATCATGTAATTTGGATCAGGTTTGACTACTAAAAAACATGTCACAACAACTTTGGTCTAGAAAAACGAATCTGACAGTAGGGTCATCCAACTTCCATAAATTCCAAAATTATGTATAATTATTCAAAAATTATAACCACATGATTTTCTACATATGTTTTCATGTAGAACACAATGGAATTATCAGAAATATCAAAATCCACTTCGTTCTCAAAATTCTAGGCAGGATAGTACAGACCCTAACTTCTACCGAAAATGTATTCTTGCAATTTTGTCAACAAGAATCATCATGCAACACCATAAATACATGATTAAACTTTAAAAATCCCCTTAGTCAAATTATGAATAGCACCCACCCTCGAGAATACCCATCCAAACAACAAACCAACCGGTTCAAAATGAATGCTATGCTTACATCTACGTGTTTCCGCAACTGGTTCGGAAATTCGGCAGTACTTCGGCAAGCGAGATAGCACCAAATGTAATGCCTCAAAATTTGTTTAAGGGATCATGAATCCAAACGTGAATGTAATTAATTTTAGACAAACACTTTTGGAGAATAAGGTGCGAATTATGACCCGAATTAGCAGTGGATAATGCCCAAACCCTGTATTTAAGCTCAATTATAGTGTCAAAGCCTACATGGAAATAAATATTTAAGCTCAATTATAGTGTCAAAGCCTACATGGAAATAAATAATGTGTCAAGTGGCAATCTAGCTAAGATTGCCATAGTCAAGGGCAAACCGGGAAGAAAGAAATTTATTGGTCAATTAGTTAGTAACCGAAAAGGAAATTGACTAATAGCTAAAAAACAAGAGATGTGACTCAATGGCTAATGGAATTAGTTAGAGTAACCATATAGTTACTTGCTTTTATGAAAAGCTATGAGATCTTGACACATGGTACCACTTAGTGAAGTCAAAATCTCAAATCAATTAATTTACAAACCCTCTCTCTTTCTTCTCATTTTCGATCAAGAGCATGGAAGGAGCTGAAGATGATCATTCCATCACATTATTCTCTCTGTTTCCCTCTTCAAGCTTAAGGTCGGTAAGAGGTGGAGAAGGAAAGAGAAAGTGGAACCAAGGGAAATCAAGCTCTTTTTCTTGAGATTTGATCTTATAGATGACTTCTAATGATCAAAACCTCTTCTTTAATCTCGTTCCTCTTGATGAAAGCTTCATTTGTATGGTTTTAGATTTCAAGAGGAGGTGTTTTGTGTACTCAAGGAAAACTAGATGTTGGTGGATCAAAGAACCAACTAGAGAAAGTGATAGAGGTGAGTAAGAGCAACTCTTTGATATATATATATATGTTGTGGCCATTGGTTGAGAGCTTTGGCTTGTGAATTTTTGACCTAATTTTTGTGTATATTGGGGTTTAGAGAGTTTGGGATGTTTTGATTGTTGTAATGGTGTCTTGTGTTGTGGTTTGGATAAATGAACTCGATTTGAGTCTTGAATGGGTAGTCTGGCAATTTTGAGCTTTATGTGGAATTATTGCCTAAAAAATAACATGTGAAAGGAATGTGAATTTGGTTGTTTTAATATTTTCATTGGATTCTATGCGAAAAACTATGTGGGAGTAGTTTTGGTTGTGAATTTTGAACCATTGGAAACATTGGTTGGAAAGTTGAAAGTTTTGTTAAAGACAATTTTGTGCAGGGCAGCTAGTGTTCATGGTAGTTTTGAATGAGTAAATGGTATCTAAAAATTTTGAAACTTTCTAGTTGCATAAAGGATGTGTTAGGATTTAAAATTACATAAAATGGGTGTCATTTAGATGTGTGTGCTGAAAGTTATGTATTTTCAAAGTTTGAGGTTGAAACTAGAATATATTTTGGAACAGTGAGGAAATTCATTGAATTTTGTATTTTTGTGGTTGTAGATAGTAGTGATTCATATTTTTCCTATATAGAGGACTTAAAAAGCTTCAAATAGGAAGAATCACTCCATTTGAATTTTTATAGATTTAGTTATGATTTTTAGAAGTTCAGCCAAGAAACAGGAATTTTCTTAGCCACAGCCAAAGGTTCTTAGCCGCAGCCAAAAAGTGTCAGACCTGCTTTTGGCAGTAGCCAGAGGATTTTTGGCCGCAGACCAAAAGCTTTTGACCTATTTTTGGCTATAGCCAGAGGATTCTTGGCTGCAGTCCAAAAACTTCTGACCTATTTTTAGCTGTAGCCAAAGAATTCCTTGGCCATAGCCAACCCCCAATTTCAACATTTTGAACTTTTGATAGGTGGTTTCTGATCTAGCTCTTTCCAATCCTTTTAGGCTTTTGTTTGAGCTTATCATAGCCACATAAGGGACTTAAATGTTAACCAACCATAAGTGTTTAGGGTTATTTAAACATTGAAAAATGTAATAACTCATTGTCCTTAATTATGATTTATAGGGTTTGACATTTTCCCTGAGCGTAAGAAATCTGTACCCGAGCAAGAACGGAAAGAAGAAGGTAGTGACTCTTTCTCTTATATCATGTTTAATTCTTTGTATGTATATGCATATCATCCATTGTGATGAATGTGAATGCTGCTGTGTGACGAATGTCATGAATGAGAATGCTACTGTGAATGCTGCTGTGTGACGAATGTCATGAATGTGTATACAGTTGTGAATGCTACTATGTGATGAATGTCAGGAATGTGTATACAGCTATGGAAGTTTTCGTGAATGCTGTGTGACAAATGTATATACAGTTGTGAAAGTTGTCGTGAATGCTGTGTGACAAATGTCACAAATGTGTATATAGTTGTTGTAACCCCCTTCCTCGAAAACCATAATTATGATTCAAAAAGGCGTAATTAAAATGAATTAGAGACCAATGAATAATTAAACTCATTTCAAACTCCCCTCCTTACAGTAGGGTTTTCATAAACTCTTTCAAAATTTCATTCCTATTCTGGTCTCAAATTCAAGTTTCAAATATAATTACATTGTGCAGTTGAATCACATTCATACATATCAGAGTGTACAACAAAAATCCTGGCAACCCCCGGGTTTCATTCATTCACTGAGGGTTTTCAGTTTCCAATGTAGGGGATTACACAAAATCATTCCACATATATACAGTTATCCCAAATCAAAATGAATAACAACAACCAACATCGAAGATATTTAAGGAGTCATAGCCGCTCTTGGTTGTCCACTTCCCTTTTGAGTTACTTGCCCTATCTGTAGGTCAATTCATGGAAAGAATGAGATTCAAAAGAATTTCAATAGTAACAAGTCATTCATACAATATATAAGCACATAGCATGTAAGTAAATCACAAATAGCAACAGCAGCAGGAGCAGCAACACAAAGATACATGGCTTTTACCATAAATGACAGCACTCACGGCTGTATACTCAATACGATAGCTCTTGTTGTAATCACAATCATGACAACTTACACTGTAATCACAATAACGACAGCTTGCGCTATATAACGACAACTATCGCCAGCTGTAACTGCAGCAGCATCAGAAATCATCATAAAACAATGATACAACACACATATAATGCATTACAAATAGTATAAGAGAAAGAGTCACTACTTGGTTCTTTCCAAATGTGCTCTGGCACAGGTCATTTATGATTAGGGTAAATGTCAAATCCTACAATTCCAAATACACCATTTGAATACTTCCATAGTGTTTATGGGGTTATATGAGACTATAATGAAAATTTATAAAAATATCCCCAGGGACCCGTCCCGGCTGCACTTTCTCCGAAATTCTAACCTGAGCTAACCTAACATATTTCAGCTCAAGGAATCCATTTTTGGACTCAGAATTATCAAATTCAATATTAAATTACAAATTTACCCTTGGCAGCCCTACTTTAAGGGTTTCAGGGGCGTTTCGTAATTATGCTTTTTTGGCCTTTTCCGAAAAGTGACTAACTGTAACCCCAACTAATTTTTCCTCCTAAACTCAATGGAACTATCAAATCATTGAAAATCTAACTCTAAGACCCATTTCTATAGATGGCCAAAATTTATGTGTTCTCCGAGGAAAATCGGGGTTTTACGATTTCGGTTCATAAACACGTTCCTTTCTACTTCTAACCACTTTATTAACCATCTAATTGAGTTATTACTACCATTCGAACTAAAATTAGGCAGCATAACCCTTAGGCACATACATTTCTCATGTTTAAAACCAATGGAAATTCGGCAAAATTTCACCGATTAAATTGCCCATAGCAGCCAGAATAGTTAATATACGAAGGTTTGGAAGTTACCTCAAGCTCCCACAAGCTTTTCCTAAATATGGCTGAAACCCTAACCTAAATAACAATAGATTTTTGAGTCTCCAAACCTTAAAGAACAAAGAAGAATAGCTTAGGTTTGGAGTTATACGTGTTAGGAGCTAAATCGTCAGAGAAATCAACTTACCTTGTGAGATTTCTTCCCTTTCTCTCTCTAAACTCTCTCAACTTTCTCTCTTTTGCTTCAGCTGAAAATGGCGTAAATGGCTGAAGAATATGAGGCAATATGATTAATAATCCATGCTGAATTCATCTTTTAATGAGCTGATGTCATAATTCCCTATTTTTCCATTTTTGGATTTTCTAGCATATTTTCTGCCCAATCTTTGAAAAATCATAACTAATTCTACAAAAATCAAATTGGAGTGATTCCAAATGCTATGGAACCCTTATTGAGTCTAGTTTCAAAGAAAAATATAGCCTTTTACTAGCTAGAAGCATATCATTCCCAGAGTTAATTTCTTTGACTGCTGCTCTTGAAAATAATCAATTTCGTTGGGCAAACTTCAAAAATTCATAACTCTTAGCTTACAAATCGAAATGACACAAATTATATGTCCATTTTGAAGCTTGACATGTGAAATTTTAGACTGAAAATTTTTAGAATTTGTAGACACCATTTTCCTATTCAAAATGTTCATACAAACAGACTGCCCTGCACTGAATTAAACTTAACAATTTTTCAAAATTTCAATCAATGTGTCCAATGGCTCTAAAATCAACAATCAAACCTATTCCTACACATGTTTTCACAAGAAAACCATTAAAATAACTAAAACCACCAAATTCCCATATCACTAAAATCACTAAAACCTTGTTCTAAAAGCAGTTTTTGGAACATCTTTTGCTTTCACATGCAGCTGATGATATCCCGACCCTAGATCAATCTTCGAAAACACACACGACCTAAATAGTTGATCTAAAAGGTCATCGATTCTTGGGAGAGGGTACTTGTTCTTGACAGTAATCTTGTTTAACTTTCTATAATCAACACACAAATGTAGACTTCTGTCTTTCCTTTGAACGAATAACACTGGAGCACCCCACGGTGACACACTAGGTCTAATAAACCCCTTCTCGAGCAAGTCTTCAATTTGCTTCTTCAATTATGCCATTTCATTTGGGGCCATGCGGTATGGGGCCTTTGATATAGAACCAGCTCTTGGCACAATCGGTGGATTCCCCGGACTCAGGTGCTATGTGGCGTTCTCTGGGAATGCAAACACAAAAGGCAAAAAGTACACCTCATGATAAGGGGACAAGCATCACCATCTAATTGTACCAACTAAAACGTGTGTGTGAATAGTATTTATCATGATGATATATACTTTGATGACAAGTATCATCTTCTTATTCATCCAACATAAAAGTTAAATCATCATTACTTATCATGACTTACTTTATTAAAGCCACTTTAAGAAAGTTACTTTATCAGTGCACACTTGTATTTTACTTAGGACTGTGACATGTATATTGAGGTCCAAAAGATGACACCAGGTTGGAGTATACGTGTGGGCCCCACTTGGCAACACAAACCAGTGTCTTTTCTAAAAATAAGGGTATACATGTCTGCCTTAAAAATGCCATGTGCACACCTATACTAACATATTTCCATTAATCAATCAGTCCCATTCCTCATGACATAGATAGGTGGCATCTTTCTACCAACCCAATGGCTCCGTATATGTGTCCTATGCATATTTACACCGATACTTCAATCCAACTGCCTACGCATCTGGGCCCTCTGTCTAGTAAGGCCATATCACATAGTCCATAAGAGTTTTTCTATCTCTCGATATTCTTGGAATTCTTCCCAAACTAGGCTTAGTAGTCTGCCTAATATAGGCTTATCCTCAAAGTCCTAGGCCTAAAATTTGGGATATTACATGAGGCACTGAGATGTTACAAACGGTATTAGAGCTAGACTCGGGTCGATGTGGGTTAAATGGCCAATATGCTAGTAAGGCAATTGGGCCCAAAAAGGTGGGTGGACTATTATGACCCCCACCAGCTAGGGATGGGAACAAAAGAACCCTTTTAAGGGTTTGGATACCTCCCTCCTCTCGACGCGTTTGAAAACCATGAGGGGTAATATGCCTAAAAGCAGACAATATTGAGAGTGAGATGTTGTGATGTTATGGAGAGAGCATGCATGAAAAGAATGAAGTAGAAAGAGGGACTTTTGATTGAGAATTAAAGAGGAAAGGGGCTAATAGACATTAAAGGGCATTAAGAAAAAAAATTACAAAATTAAAAAACCCTTACTAAGTAGTTTCGACCTAATTTGGAATTTGTTGAAAGTATAGCTCTAACTCTAAACCTTAATATTTTAGTTGGATTTAATTAGGATTTCCCCTTAAATAATTAGTTAAATTAGTTATTTGTGAAAAATGTATATCGATTTCCTTAAAAAGCTCTATTTAATTATTTGCAATAGAATTACCCATTAATAGAAATGCTCCTTTATGTTCAATCAATAAAGATAGTTTAAATAAAAATTATAAATTTCAAAGATAAAATAGATTGAGGCCTTACATTTAAAACTAAAACAAACATCCAACTAGCTCCTATATGACCATATGATTAATTCTTTTATATGAGTAAGGTCCCTAAAATAATTAAGTCCCTTTCTTTTGCAGGCAAATGCTAGCAATTATATAATGAAATTTATTCATAAATTTCATGAAATATTTTTTTAATATTATATTATATTTATAAAAATGCTAAAGTATATTTTTGATCTTTTATGTTTGAGTTAAGTTTCATTATAGATTCTTATATTTATAAAGTGTATTTTTAGTCCTTTAATCTTAACATTGTTAGTCTTGATTAATGCAATATGCTACAAATTTGAACCTTGAATGGAAATAATTCACCTCATTGAGTGGTGTCCTAGTTGAAGCAAGTTGGCCCAAAATAAAGGAGTGAGCCTTTGTGTCACTTGCTTTAGTGAGTAAGTTGCTCATCAAAGCAATTGACATTGCAAGTGAACTGTCCCTTTCTATGTTACTCACTCTAGTAAGTAGTTTACTCACTAAAGTAAGTTTGCAATTTGTATAAATAAAAGAGGCATGCCCCAACCTTATTATTTTACATACTTTGACATAGAAAGAGAAGAACTCTTCTAGGGTTTTGTCTAAGGGACTCATATGGATTCTAACTCATCGACTAAGCATATCTAATCATCTCTCCTTTCTTATCTTTTCTGAGTAAAGTGATTCTAAACTAAAGTTTAAGAGCCCTAATTTGGAAATTTTTCCTAAAGGATTAGGTTCTAAGGGTTTAAACCCTAAATTGAATATACACAAACGTTAGACAAGCTTAGTCTAATGCTCAATTAAAGAAATCTCTCAAATCTAGCTTAATTCTCTATTTTCTATAGTTATTTGTAAGATTTTTGAGAATGTATGAGTTGGGTTTTTAGAATAGTTAGATGATCATGACTTGATTTAGTTTTCTTATTACTTTGTAATTCTAGTTTACATGTTTGAGAAAGACTTTCCTCAATTGTAACTTAGAAGAATCCAGGTAATATGGTTTCTATCATTTTATCTGTTGGTATTACTCATGGGAGTTTTTGAGAACTCTAATGGTAACTCAGATAGCTTTAATTATTCTGAAAGGATATTTCTTTAATCGTGTAGTGCCAAAAATACCTTGTGGGAGTGTGTATAGACTATAAAACTAGAACTATTAGGTATTGCCAAGGAAAACTTATAGAATTATGCGAATTTGAATGTGAACTTTGCCTCTACGAGCTTCCTACTCACTGAGGTGAGTATCCCTTATTTTTACATAGGCAAACAGTTCCCTTGTTGAGGCAAGGAATGCCTTACGTACCAAGGTAAGCTGTCTAGAAAGAATGATGTATTATTTTGTTAGGATAAATTGTGGAATTTGATAATTTGATATTATAACTGAAATCTACTATATGTGAATATTATAAAATATGATATTGGTAAATATGAACTCAATAAGGATGATTATAATTATAATGTGATTCTCATTGCGATTATTATGATATTAAGTTAGACAATTGTGTATATGATAAAGCATGGATTTTGTTATTGAGAATGATATACATGATAAATCTTGAATATGCTAGTGAGGTTGAGAAGAGTATTGTTATTTTGTGACCACATGACACGCCACTATGTTTATATTGCGCACCATAATTGGCAACATTTCAGTGGGTTAGTATTCCATAATGTGACACTATAGTGGCTAGCAATTATTATTCCTGAAGCTCCAAGTAGTATTCCTGAGGGCAATGTTCCCTACAGGAGGAATCCATGGTCCCTTATGTGCTTTGTAAGACTTTGGTTGGTCTACACCATACTTGTGGATGATGTAAGGAAGGTTTGGGATATATGAATAATAATACAAGCAATATTCCCAGCTAGTTTAATTATGATATTGTTTTATGCCTATGACCATTTCTTGATATACATTTACATGGAAGAGTTTGTTGTTATTATGAATCATTCCTTCTGATATACAGACACATGACCAATTATGCAAAATAGAGGTAAAGCATTTATATACATTTATATAAGCTTGTTATATGCCATATAATACTTATGTTAATTTACTTAGTTCCACTTGACAACCGTGGGTAGGGCCAGTAGGTAAGGTGGGTAGGAATTATGTTACTAAGATAATGGCCTCACTCTGTTACTCTTAATGTTTTTCAAGCGAGAGCTTGAGGGGCGATGTAACACCCTACCTACTTTACCACATTCTTAATGTAAAGTTTGAAAACTTTTTTGTGGATAACCTCGAGAGAAAATAATTGACTCATCATCACATGGCTATTGAGGTTATCAATTATATGACGCCACTCTTCATTTTAAATCTTAACCATTGTAGAAAAAGGATAGACATATAAGCAATCTATTATTGTTAATTAAAATAGTTCACACATGCAATAACGATGCCCCAATAAGAGATATCATAATAATAGGGAGCTCTAATTTTGCCTTAAGTCGACAGTGTACTCAAGAATATAATCTAAAATAGGTCTTATCATAAATCCTCAAATTGAACTACTAAGGTTCAACACACAGATAAAATAAATAAACAACCTAGGCCTTCGATCATCTACTACAGAGTCTTAATTAAATAAACCATGGAAAATAAAACCGAGTTCAACATATGAAGTGAAATACAAGTCTTAGAATTGGCAATAAAGTAAATAGAACAATAACCATGGGCTACTCATCACAGTCATCTCAACATCATATGCCTTTACAATCATGCCTCACCCTTAAGCTCTCACCTGAAAAAGTTAGAAAGTAACCAAAAGAGACTACTGTCTCAGTAATTTAATCTTTATCCACCTTACTTATCAACACCACCCATGGGGTGTTAAGTGGGACTAGCAAACAAATGTAAGAATGGAGTAGGCAATGTATCAATAGATATAGCAACGATGATGATATTTCAGAACATAACACATTACATCGCAAATTAACATAACTTGATCATTGTCATTATCTTTTCATTAATCCTAAACCATCCTTAAAACCCCCTTATTTCCTTTGATTGAACCTATAGACTAAGTTCTAGACCATGTAACTAGTGACTCTTTCGAGCTTTATATAAGTGTGATGTATATTGGCTAAATTGAAGTACTATAAAGTACACAAGGGACCATGGGTTCCTCTAGCAGGGGATACTGCATAAGCCCTAGGGATACTATCCAAATAGCCATCTGAAAGTCACATTAGAGGGAATTGCCTTGTCCATTAATGTTAGTTAGGGTGTGCAATTATACAAACAAAGGGCAAATCACATGGTATTTAGCTTACTTTTATTACATATTCATGAGGCAATTATATATTCAATATATAACTTTTTGACATTTCAATAGCAATAATCATATTCTCAACATATTCTCATGCAAATTGAATATATACATACACAGGGTTTATACTCAAAATTATACACATCAATTATCCTTTACCTATATAGGGCTACTCACCTTAGCTAGCATGTCCCTCTCTAGGGCAAAAAGCCCTACTCCCCTCGGTGAGTATTCTACTTACTATGGTAAGTCTGTGGCAAACTCATTTCAATAAATGTGTCATCTGCCGAAATGAGTGTTATTGTCGCACCTATTCTATTACATATCGTTAGCATACATATACTTATTGTTTTCTCTAGGTTTTTTGCACACAATTCTATATAGCCCTAAAGTCTCATACAAACATATCCCATATAATATCTCAAATTTTGGGCCTAAAAACTTAAGGATAAGCCTATATCAGGCAGACAATTAAGCGCAATTCGAGAAGAGTCCCAAGAATAATGAGATATAGAAAGACTCTAGGGGACTATGTGATCTGGCTCTACCAAGCATAGGGCCCAGTATACATAGGCAGAAGGGTCAAAGTGTAGGTGCCATTGGGTTGGTATAAAGATGCCACCCAGCTATGTCATGGGGTAAGAGACGGATTAGTCGGGAAAAATAAGCTGGTGTAGGTGTGCATATTGTATTTTCAAGGTAGACATGCATACCCTGCGTTTTTGGGAATAGACACTAGCGTGTGGCACTATGCGAGGCCCACACACATATACTTTGACCTGGCATCATTTGGCGGGCCTCGATATATATGAACAAATCCCAAGTAAGTCCCAAGTGAAACCTTAGTAAGCACCATAAAGTAATTTTATTAAAGTAAATTTAATAAAGGAAGCAATGATGACATGTGTCCCTTAATGATGACAAAGTACAAAGCCATTTTTGTGTTGGCCAAATAAGGAGGTTACAAGTGTCATTTATCATTACACTACCTTTATGCCTTTTGTGGTGGCATTCTTGAAGCATGCCATCTAGCACTTGAGCTTGGGTAATCTACCGGTCCCCTGTCCGGTCAGGTACTTGACTTTCTAGAATATCCAGCCAAGAGTTTGGGGAAATTATCAAGCCCCTTTCTTCCCCTGACCATTTTGGCACCACTTAAGAGAGAGAAAGAGAAGATGTAAGGCTTGGATGACACATGGCAACCTTACACCTTAATCTTGTGACACTTGGCAAGCTAAGATGAGATCAAATTGCAAGATCATATCGCAACCCTTCCCTCCCCTTTTAGTGGCATTTTGGCAAGCTGTGAAAGGAAAGAGAAAAGAGAGAAAAAATCAAATAAAAGAGAAAGAAGAGAAAATGAGGAGGAATTGTAACTTCTCCTGAATACTGGAGCCGATTCCGACCTCAAAATGCTATTATCATCAGGTAAGTCCTTCAGGAAACATCTTCTACTCATTGAAAACTTTAATTCTATGGTCTCAGATTTCTCATCTAAGGTGTTTTGTGTCAGTTAGTTAGCCAAAGTATTGCTAAAATCACAAACCAGTTGTAGAATCAGATAGAGGTACGTATAAGCTATGATTTGAACCGATTAGTTTATTGTTTAGATATGTTTCATGAGGGTTAGGGTACTGTTCATTTTTTTCTAGGGGGTATTTTTGAAGTTTAATCATGTGTTTATGGTTAAATGATGATTTTGTAAGTTTATGTTTAAAGTGTCTGAATTCATTTTCTAGAGGTAGTCAATTTGTGATGCATTTTTGAATAAACAAATCTTGTCTAATGGCTATGAAAATTTCTAAATTTGAAGTAGACATTCTGAGCTTTAATTGGATGTATAATATGTGTCATTTAGGCTTATAGATTGTGAGATATGAATTTTTGAAGTTAGGCATTGAATCTAGAATGTTTTCTAAACCAGTTGTGTTGTTTGATGATTCTGAGAAAATTATCCCTGTAATTAGCAGTGGCTATTATTTTTCCCTTAAAATAGAATTAATAAGGACCACATAGGACTTTGAATAACTGCAATTAGAGTTTTCTAGAATTAGTTATGATATTTCAAAGTTTAGGGAAAAATCTGCCAACTTTCTGGAATAGTGCGAAAATAAGAAAGTAAGGGTAATTGGAAATTAACTTCAATGGTTAAGTAAAGCTCATAAATTTAGTGTGGGCCCATTAAATATCCATTAGGCCTAATGTGTTAGCTTTAAAGTTAACCCGCCAAGGTGTCTTGGGTTATTAAAATTTGGGACAAGCATGGGCCCAAAGAATAAAGGGAAGTCCTGAGGCTAAAGTAGCCCATTGAATATTTATTTGTCATGGTTCTAATAATATAGCCATTTATCTAGGGCCATGAGATGACAAAGAAGAGGCAATGGAAGCAACTTTAGTTGTTAGAAGGAAAGGTACAAAAAGGGGACTCAAAGACAAAAGGTAGTGAACTTACTTGCATGTATGTGATGTTTATGCTATGTATTGATTTGTTGTATTTCTTTACTTGATTGTGTAGAGCATATATGAATGAATAAAGCTCTATTTCTATTATTTCTAGGATATAAGTATGTTGCATGATACATTGAGCACACAAAATATCATACTGGGATTGAGGTATGTATAAGCTACCGATACCCAGTGGTAAATGGCATTGTACTAGTGCTGATGCCCTAGATCTTATAGGAACTCCATGGTTAATCTTGCTCAGGTGAGAGAAATCTTAGGATGGGTGACCCTCTGGGAAGTACTTTAGAAATTTAAAACTTCTTAATTAAAGGCTTGAGTGCCTTGAGGTATGAAAGATGGTGATCCTTAGAGATGCCATGAGAATGTTAGAATAAATACGGTAAAGGTTGAGAATAGAATTGAATCCGATCTAAGCTAAAATAGGGTTTAGGTCAAATTGTGCTTAAGGATTGCACTATCTTGTGAACCTTGTAAGTAATGCTGAACTGTCAACAATACTTTAGGAAATATTTGAGGATATTAGCTAATTGTTATGAGAATAGAATAAAAGGTGTGAATCTACTTAGCATGCTTATTGGGTATGGCTAAGGTTCCAGAATTAGATTGTAGAACCTAGAAGTTTGATAGGCATCCAGAAGGTTGCTACCAACTGAATTGTGACATAAGAATCAAACAATAGTTGAACTGATTCTTTAAGAATTTTGATTGATCTGAATGAATTGAGGTACTAGAATATGGTACAAATGAGAATGAGGTTTCCAAAGGTTGCTACCTGCTCATCTAGCATAGGGAAAGATTTTGATAATTGGATATTCCCTTAGAAGAAATGAATGAAAGTTTGTTTCCTGATAGAACAACATAATAGGAAGTTGAGAAAGGGAATTAAGGAAGAACGGGCTCAACAGTATAAAAGAAAGAAAGTCTTGCTCTCATATCTTATGCAATGGTTCTGCATGTATGTGTTTACCATTAGGTATATTCATTTCATGAATATATGGTGGGCAGTAGGACCTGTTAGACCAGTGTCCTTAGCCCATTAGACCTAACAAGCATTCTATAAAATGGATGGTTTATTTTGACCAGCTAGGTCTTGTGAATGAATGTGAATGCTTGAGAATAGATGGTTTATTTTGTGTGCTTTATGGACACTACATAAGGTTATGAATGGCTTGAGTAGCAAGGGTTGGACCTTGGAGTATATATAGAATGAATGACCTTCTAGAATAGTTGTCTGATTCCTGTGAATTTTCAGAAATTGAATTTTGTACTGAGCAATGCACCTACTAGTTTTTGTGAATTATATTAACTGAATTGCGAACAGAATTTTTCAAGAATTAAGTTTTTGAATAGAATTATTGAACAAATTTTTTGACCTGTTTGTAGTGGTCATTTTTTAACTATGTTGTCTCAAAAGAATGGATCCCCGAGGAACCTAGAATACTGGGTGCTGTACAAAACTGCGAGAGGCCAGAAAACTGTTATAGAAATTCTTAGTTTGCTGGGTCTTATGAGATAAATTTAGAATTTTTCTTGAATTTTTTTGCCACTCACTTGAAAGAAAGAATTACAGAAATAATTTCGTAAGTAGGATGATATCTATGAGAGCATTTCATAGAGCTAAAAAAGGGGGTTGAAACTCGCACTAGTATTGAATATTCCTGATCCTAGAATGTGACCCTTATGTGGTCTACAGTTAAGTGACAAGGATAGTCTACAAACAAAAAAGAAAGAAAGGACTGGGAAACATCCTAGTGAAGCAAGACAGAATGGTGTTGTGTGCCTCTCAACAGTTGAAACCTCACTAGATGAATTGCCCTACTTATGAATTTGAGCAGGCAGCGATTATATTTTCTTTGAAAATGTAAAAGCATTATTTTTGTATGGTGCAATTATGAAAATGTACTACGACCACAAGAATTTCAAATATTTGAAAAACCAAAAAAGTATATGAGATAGCATAGATGAATGAACAACAATGAAGCAACTATCATCGCTAATGCTTTGAAATAAGAAGCGGTGCAGTTGATAATCATAATAATACGGGAACAAAAACTGATAGAAGGCCTTAGAATATGAACTTGTAAAGTTAGATAGTACTTGCTTGCTATATGCTAGACGGGAGAAAAGAAGTCTGAGAACTTGAATTAAAGAAGCTCAGACGTACGATGGACGGGTAAGGTCTATCAAAATAAAATAGAAATTGAATGAGAAAACCTCTAGAATTTGAGGTACTAGGAATTTAGAGTACCCTTTAGAATTTAAGGTGTCAGAAAGGAGTAAAAGTAAAGAAATGAAACCCTCGCTATAGTGGTCTTTTTTTGTTAGATCCCATATATTTTGATGATAACAACGATTGGATCAATAACATGAAAGGATTTGATAACAAACAAATGAATTTGAACAAAGTGTTTAAGCATTACTTGAAGTAAGCACTGGAAGTAATAAACAAGTTTTGTGAAGGCTCACTTAAGTAGCCACTCGAGTAAGAGAAGCCATTACTCGAGTAGCCACTTGAGTAAGCAAGAAAAATTTCATCCAGTGAAGCACTGCCAAAATTTGGAAGAAGTTACTCGAGGGAGTACTCGAGTAATCTGCAAAGTTATATAGACCATAACTTAAGTAGCCACTCGAGTAACGTTATTCTTACAGGCATCACTCGAGTAGCCACTCGAGTAACCAGGCCAAAAATCTTCCAGTGACTCTCGGCCAATAAATGCAACATATCACTCGAGTAGCCACTCAAGTAATTAGTAAGAAAAAGCCATTACTTGAGGGAACACCTGAGTAATCTGCAGAATTATTTAAAGCATTACTCAAGTAGCCACTCTAGTAACCAGAAAGCAAAGTCTCGGCCAAGAAATTGATGCAATTACTTGAGGGAGTAATCGAGTAATCTGCTGGGTTATTTGAAATCCACTCGAGGGACCACTCGAGTTAAATATAAAGAAATATGAAGGCCACTCGAGTAACCAGATTACCACAATCAGCACCCGAGTAAATTGTGAAAGTAAAGACATGGCCACTCGAGTAATCAGGTATTTTCAAGGTTTGCAATATATCACTCCATGTCTTACCTGAGTGATATATGATGTAAAATGTTGATTTGCTCACTACCATATTTTTGACAAGTTTACTCGAGGGTCCACTTGAGTAACAAACTTGATCACTCGAGTAGCCACTCAAATAAGGCAGTCTAGAAATTAAGTTTTTCATCGAATATCTTTTGATTTGTTATCTATATGATTAACTATTCATTTCATTAGTATCCTAAGTATATTTGCAGAGAAACAATGAAGAGATCATGCAAGAAGTGAAAAGTCAAACAAAAGTCCAAACATTCAGGTACCGCTACCTACCGTAAACAGATAGTTTTCAAATTCGAAGAATAGTCAACCGTTGCTGCGTGACTCTAACGGACAAGTTTGAATTGCTTCTAACAGACACTACAAATGATCTATATATATGGAGTATTCAAAGTAAAGAAAAACAAGGCAGGAACTGAGATTACAGTAATCAACACATTCTTAGTGCTTTGTTTACTTATACTCATTCATTGTACTTCAGTTATTACATATTTGCTCTGTGAGAGAGTTTTTCATTACAAACTCAATATTTGTTATTGAGACAACTTAAGGTAGTGGAACCTTGAGTTGGGGATTTGATTATAATATGTAAGGGGGAGCGAGTGTCCAAGAGAAGGAACATGCTGTGTACTGAGGTGCTAAGAACCCACTAAATCTTGGAGAATATAGTGAAACTCTCATAGACACTCTAAGGACTGGACGTAGGTCAAAGTGGTTGTAGCTGAACCAGTATAACTCCTGGTATATGTAACCCCCTGACTTTAGCCACGTAATTATAATTCGATAACGCATAATTAAATCGGGTTAGAGACCATCGGATGATTTAAACTCATTTTTAATTGCTGTCTCACAGTGTGATTTTCGTAAAATCTTTAAAATCTTTTCCCCATCCTGGTCTCAATTTCCAATGTTTGAATATAGTTACCTGTGCAGTTAATATACATTCAATCATATCAGAGTGTATAATCAAATCCCCGGCAACTCCCAGGTTCTATACATATATAAACTGAGGATTTATAAGTATCCACTAGGGGATTACACAATCAAAATCAAATATAATATTCTTAATTCAAAATATACAGTAATCCCGAGTTCAAAATGAATAACCAATGTTCCCAATTCAATTATATACTCCTAAGGGTCCTAATTGCTCCGGGTTGGCCTCTTCTCTTTTGAGCCACACGTCCTGTCTGAAATGTTTAGTCATAGGAAAGAATGAGATTCGAGAGAATCCCAGTAGTAACAAACCACTCACACAATGTATAAATACAAAGCATGTATATAAATCACAACCAGCGCAGCAGCAGGATCACATAGATATATGGTTTCCACCACAAATGACAGCACTCATAGCTGTATACACAACACGACAGCTCTTGCTGTAATCAACATCATGACAGCTTATGCTGTAATCACAATAATGACAGCTTGCGCTGTAAACGACAGCTATCACCAGCTGTAATGGTAACAGCATCAAAGAATCATCACAGAACAGTGATAACAAACACATACAGAGCATTACACATAGTATAAGGGAGAAAGTCACTACCTGATCCTTTCCTGACGCTCTTCGGCACTGCGGGTGTAATACCCCGAATTTCGAGACTCGAGGCTAGAGAATAAGCCTGAGATTAGTGGATTGCTAAGCCCCGATTTAGCAAGATCCCAAATTGTGATTAGGGGTTAATGACTACAAAAGTGGACGTGGTTAGTGATTAATGAACCCTTTTAGAGAATATAAAGTGGATTGTGGTCACTTGTGTTATGAGCAACGCCAAAACCCTGTATTTGAGTTCAATTATGGATCAACATCCAAATTGACTTAAAATAGAGGGAAGAATTGAATGGGGTATTGTGATGGAAATGGTGCCATGTTGTGGTATTTAATCATTGGAATTGATTTAAATTGAATTGGACACATTGGTTGCAAAACTGGAAATGCTGTCCAGTGTGAATTCTGTATGGCCAGTCTTCTCGTGTGGAGCTTTTGACTAGGCAAATGATGTTATAAAATTGTGAAAATTTTCAGTCTTAAAGTTCACATCCCAAGCTTCAAAATGGACATATAATTTGTGCCATTTAGTTTTGGGAAATGGGAGATATGACTGTCCAAAGTTTGAGGTCGAAAATGGACTCTGTTTTGGGCAGTGATGCAATTTGTGTAATTCTGGAATTTTGTGGTGATTTCTGGTAATGGATCATATTTTTCCAATGAAGAGGACTTAAATACCTTTCATTTTGCTTTGCAATCACCTCATTTTGAATTTTCTAGAATTAGTTATGATTTTGCAAAGTTTGGTCAGAAATCTGCCAAAAATCTGAAAATTGAGAATTATGACATCATCATGTTACATTGATGACATAAGCATGGGATATGTTATTAAACGGTTTTTTCCTTCTTCCTCCTCATTTCTGACGCTGAGAACAGATGAAATAGAGAGAGAGCATATAGGATATTTAGAGAGAGAAAGAGGAAGAAATCTCGCAAGATAAGCCGATTTCTCCGACGATTTAGCTCCTAATGCGTATAACTCCGATCCTAAGCTATTCCTTTATGTTCTTTAAGGTTTGGAAGCTCCTCTTTTGGTGTTTTGAAGTTAGGGTTTTCAGCCACAAGAAGGAAAAGCTAGTGGGAACTTGAGGTAACTTCCAAACTCTTGCATATTGACTATTCTGGCTGTTATAGACAATTTAATCGGTGAAATTTTGCCGGATTGTCTTTGGTTCTAAAAATGGAAAATGGGTTTGTGGGGCTGTTATGCTGCCCAAATTGATACTAAATGGTATTTCTAACCTAATGTAATAGTCAATAAAGTGGTTAGGAGTAGAAAGGAACGCGTTTACGCAGCCGAAACCGAAAAACCTCGTTTTTCCCTGGAAAACCCATATATTTCGGTCTGGGCTATAAATGGGTCTTAGAGTTGGATTTTCAATGATTTGATGATTCCATTGAGTTCAGGAGCAAAAATTAGGTGGGGTTACAGTTGGGCACTTTTTCGGAAAAGGCCGAAAAAGCATAATTACGAAAACGCCATTGAAACCCTTAAAGTGAGGCTGCCAAGGGTAAATTTGTAAATTGACATTGAATTTGATAATTCCCAGTCCAGAAATGGATTCCTTGGATGAAAATATGTCAGAATAGCCCATGTCAAAATTTCAAGAAAAGTACAGCCCGGGGGTATTTTAGTAAATTTTCAATATAGCCTCATATAACCCCCAGAAACACTATGGAAGTGTCTAAATGGTATATTTGACATTGTAGGATCGAATGTAAAGACCCGAGTTGCTGGCACGCAAATCGAGGAGAAAAGATTGGAGGTAGGGGACTTACCTTACTTGCATGTATTTGATATCTTCGCTTGTGTAGTGATGTATGTGATTGCTTTACTTGATTGTGTAGAGCATATTTGAATAAATGAAGCTCTGTTTCTGTTTTCGCTGTGGCCATAGTCTTGTTGTATGAAACATTGAGCATGCAGAAATATCATTATGGGGTATGCATCTAGATAAAGCTAACATGTCATACACCTAGCATCTATCATGCATGCATTATGGTATCTGTTTCCTATTAAGATTCTCTCGAATCTCACTCTCCCCTACCAACTATTTAGACAGGGCAAGTGGCTCGTAGAGGGAGCGGCTAGGACTCTTTCGAGATGAGATTGTGTAATCCCCATTTGAAGAACTGTAATGGGCAATTGTACCCTGTATATCTTTAGTGAAGGTATGTACCCGGGATTGCCGGGATGATTAAGTTGTGCACTCTGATATTTATATGAATGTGATTTATCTTCGCGTAGTAATTGTATTCGAAATGTGAATATGAGACCAAGCTTATAAATGATTTCAAAAAGTATTCGTGAAAACCCCGTCATGTGATGGGTTAGTAAATGTTATTTGATTATTATTGGTCTATATTTCATTTTAATCGTGTATTTCAGATATAATTACGGAGGGGGTTACAGCGGGCTTACGAGGATATCAAATATCAAATCCTGTAATTAAGTTAGGAACAACCCGTCAATCTCTTTTCCAAGTTCTTATCTCTATAATACTTTAAGTTGGTTATCATTTGAACTCTTTAGGTGACTATTATGGGTCTAAATGTATGCCTAATGGGTTAGGAGAAACTACCCCGATGACCTTCTTTCTTAGAAGAACTTTCTGAATTTTAGGCTGGCTTACTCGAGTGAAAGAAGTCTCACTCGAGTGAACCTCAGAAAGTGTTTGCCCGAGAGTAAACCCTGATATATCACACACCCTCACTCGAACACAAGAGGCTCCACTCGAGCAGTGACCTCAGGTGCACTCGAGCACCAAGGAAGTGAGACCCCGCGAGTGACTACCCGAGAGTGACCCATCCTTCCAACCACAAGTGCACTCGAGCACAACCTTAGTGCTCGAGTGATCTCTCAATGCTCGCGAGTGCCCACGCCTACTCTTAACAATCCACCCACGAGTGATAACCTGAGACGCTCACCCATAGCACCAGATGCACTCACACTCGAGCACGCCCTTGCTCACTCGAGCATGTTCATATTTCACTCGCAAGTCAGGAAGCATGCTCGCGGTTTCTGCCTGAAGACCTTCCCAACTACCCAGAATTTCACATCGTGCTCGAGTGAGTTCCTCCCTCACTCGAGTGATGTATATCAGATGCCAAAATGCAGAACTAATATGGTTTTTCCCAGAATTAACCAATTGAACTCCAATGGTCCTATAACTCATACCACAACTCCTTCTTACTTGTTTTAACATCAAGAACCCATTGGTAAACCCAAAACAACCAATTCCTACTCAAACAACAAAATCTCATCTCTAGACCACAAATTCATCAAAACCACAATTTAACAAACTTCCTTTTCTCAAATCCAAATCAAAACCATTGACATTCATACACTATTTAACATCTATTCTACCATCAAACTCTACCCAATTCATATCTTCTAACATCTCAAGAAATCAGGGCATAAATCCAGAATTTGCAAAACTAAACCAAAAGTCATAGCATTTGCACCAAACTTCATCAAAAACTCACCTCTTAAGCTTGCTGAAATCATAACTTTGATTCCTCAACTTCTCAAATTTCACAATCCTTCAAATACTGCCAATGAAAATTCTGAAACCATAAAAGTCAACATCTTAACTTCTTAAACAATATCAATGAAGGGTGGTTAGGCATGTAAAGGCATTTACCTTCACAAATTTCAAACCCTTCCTTTCTCTTTCTTGCTTAGCTCACAGGAAATGGAGAAAATGGAGAGAGAGATGAGTTGGTGAAAGTGATGATCACTTATTTCTCTTTTCCCTATGCATACCAACGATTTGGAGAGAGAGAGGGAAGAGAAAAAATAAGTTGAATCTTTGACCTAATCCAATGATCCTTCTCTTGCCACTTGTCAATATCCCCTTCTTCCTTCCATGAATTCATATAAACTTGCATGCGTAGGATTCCACCTCTTGTTCTTTCAATCCTAGCCATTAGTCTTAATTACTAAGGAGTGTTCTCAATGGTATCCAACCAGTTGGTCGGTAAATTTACCGTTTTGCCCCTGATTATCACAATGCACAATATATACTTCAAAAGTGCTCAATTAATATTAATTACATCACTTTGAAGTTATTAAGCCTTGATTACAATCTAAGATATTATAGTATACACTTCAGTGATATTTCTCCTTACTCTTAACTACTTTTAATATTCTATCAATTTTCTTATACGCAATGAAATTTCTGGGATCACCCAATTCAACCCCCCTTGGGTGAAACGCTTGCACTAACATTTGGTATCAGAGCATAGGTCTTCTTGTTAAGGTTAACAGCCTAAGAAGGATCAAATGGCAAGAATGGGTGAAGGCATTCTTCCCGACGGAGCTTCTATCACAAGACCTCCGGGATTCAATGACAAACACTTCTCATTCTGGAAAGCAAAGTTTAGAGTCTTCGTAATGGCTACTGAATATGGGCTATGGGATGTGATCGAGAGTAGAAACTACAAACCTGAAAAGATTGTAGATTCACAGAGAGTTTCTAAGACACCAGCAGAATATGATGAGAATGACAAGAAACTCATTACACTCAATAGCAAAGCAATTTTAATGATTCAAAGTGCCTTGAGTCAAAATGAGTACTTTAGAATCTGCATACTTCTAACAGCTAAAGAAATGTGGGAAGCCTTGGAAATAGCTCACAAAGGAACTTCAGGAATAAAAGAAAATCGGATCAATACTCTGGTTAATGAGTTTGATCTACTTCGTATGAAATCAGGTGAGTCGATTGCTGAATTTGAACTTAGATATACTTACCTTGTTAATCAACTTACAGTACTTGGAAAAGTCTATGATCAACATACCCAAGTACGAAAGATTTTAAATATTCTTTCTAAAGACTGGGAAGCAAAAGTCACTACAATTGAGGAAGCAAAAGGTGAATTAATGCGATCAGTTGCTTCTCTATTCGGAAGCCTTTCTAAATATGAAAGAAAATTAAAATTAAAACGAGAACTAGATGATATTGGTGACAAGAAGAAAAAAGGTCTAGCACTGAAAGCAAAAGAGGAAGAACAAGATGAAGATGAAGAGCTTGACGATGACGAAATGGGCCTAATCATAAAATGATTCAGAAAGTTTTACAAGAAAGCCCAAGGATTCAAAAACTTTCAGAAAGGAGGAACAAGTAATAAAGAGCACATTATCTACTATGAATGTGGAAACCTATGACATTTCAAATCAGAATGTCAAGAACTAATTTAGAAGAATAAAGAAAAGAGAAAAGGCAAATCTACAACAAGAAGAAAGCCTTTGTATCTGCCATATGGGGAGATAGTTCTTCTGATGAAGAAAGCGATGAAGAGGAAGTAGCCAATATCTGTCTAGTTGCTCAAGAGGAAATAAAAGAAGAGGTAACTGATTCTAATCCTACCTATGATGAACTACTTTCTGAATATAATGCTTTACATTCTGAATTCATCAAAGTAGTTAAAGAACTAGTTGTTTTCAAAAAGAAAAACAAAGCTCTTAAAGTAGAATTTAAAGAGAATTTTGAAAAGGATTGTGAAAGCTGTACTTCTTTGAAAAAGAAAAACACTGATCTTACTAAATCTCTTGAAAAATTCACTAAAGGAAGTGAAATGCTAAATGTAATTTTAAAAGCTCAACAATTTGTGAATGATTGATTTGGAATTGGATATGATCCAAAATTAGACAGAAGGAAAGGAAGAAAGAAATCTGGAGGTAAATCATACTTGAATTATTTTCAGCATTCTGTGCATACATCAAATCCTTTTGCACATTGTAATTATTGTAATTGAAAAGTTCATTATACTTCATCATGCATTCATAGGAAGAAAGGAAATATAAGAACCTACAAATGGGTACCTAAAGGTTCATATGTTCCAAAAAAATTTTGTACTAACCCAAAAGGACCCAAAAAGATGTGGGTACCTAAGACTTAATCGTATTTGATTGCAGATATGTCTTAAAGCATCCAAAAACAACAAGTGGTATATAGATAGTGGATGCTCTAGACATATGACCTGTAATTTTGAAAGTTTTACCACATTGCAACCTAAGGAAGGTGGAAAGGTAAAATTTGGAGGAAATCAATCCAGAAAAATAGCAGGAATTGGTGAAATCAAAAACGATAAAGGAATACAAGTCAAAGATGTATATTACGTTGAAGGCTTGTGTCATAATTTGCTAAGCGTAAGTCAAAGTGCAGATAAAGACAACGGGATAATATTTGATTCAGAGGAATGTCTGATTGTCAACAAGAAAGAATTACAACTTGATAAGAAAAATATCAAGGCAAAGCTCAGAGCGAAAAGGGAAGGTAACTGCTATACACTTGATATCAATAGAAATAATTCTGAAAATTGTTTTATGAGTAATGTCGATGAAAGTTGGTTATGGCATGAGAGACTAGCTCATGTCAACATGCACCAACTAGGCAAACTACTTAAAAAGGATTTAGTTCTTGGACTACCCAAAGTAAATTTTAAAAATGATTTGATTTGTGACGCATGTCAAAAGGGTAAACAAACTAAATCATCTTTCAAATCAAAAAAAGAGATTACAACAAATCGACCACTTCAATTGATACATATGGATTTAGTTGGTCCAGCAAGAGTTAAAAGCCTTGGTGGTAACTTATATTCATTAGTCATTATTGATGATTTCTCTAGATTTACATGGACTATTTTTCTGTCATTAAAGGATGAAACCTTTATAGAATTCATTATTTTTGCCAACAAAGTACAAAATGAGAAAGGTATGACCATTACAGGTATCAGGATAGATCACAGTGGAGAATTTGAAAATCAAGCCTTTGAAGAATATTGTGATACTAATGGCATTGATCACAATTTTTTTTCTCCAAGGACACCACAACAAAACAGAGTCGTGGAACATAAGAATAGAGTGCTCACTGAAATGGCTAGAGCAATGCTGAATGAAAAGAATGTATCTCAAGTTTTCTGGGCCGATGTAATGAGCACAACATGTTATATTTCAAATAGAGCCTATATTAGAACAAAACTTAGAAAGACACCATACAAGCTATACAAAGGAAGGAAGCCAAATCTTGCTCATTTACACGTCTTCGGTTGTAAGTGCTTCATTCATAATAATGGTAAAGATAACTTAGGAAAATTTAATTCTAGAACAGATGAAGGAATTTTCCTAGGCTATTCTAACAGAAGTAAAGCATACAGAATTTTCAATAAAAGAACATTTGTTGTTGAAGAGTCAATTCACGTTGTATTTGACAAAACCATTGATAATGAGCAAGAAGTTGTTTTAAATCAAGAAAATGGTCAATCTATTTCTAAATCTCTTATTCCAAAAGTTGATCAAACCAAGGAAGAAGATCAGTCACTAGGTCAACCTAAAGCCTGGAAATACAATAGGAGTTATCCCCTAGATCAAGTCATAAGAGATGTGAATAAAGGAGTCAAAACTAGAAATAGAATTTTCAATGAAGTAAGTTTTTCTGCTTTCATTTCTGAGATTGAATCTTCTAA
This sequence comes from Inga laurina, assembly GCA_963855925.1. Taxonomy (NCBI): domain Eukaryota; kingdom Viridiplantae; phylum Streptophyta; class Magnoliopsida; order Fabales; family Fabaceae; genus Inga; species Inga laurina. The sequence continues at coordinate 51,730,292 of OY979708.1, forward strand.
CATTGACGAAGCCCTATTAGACAATGATTGGGTTATAGCAATGCAAGAAGAACTAAACCAATTTGAAAGAAATCAAGTTTGGGATTTGGTACCCTGACCTAAGGATCATCCGATCATTGGCACTAAATGGGTATTTAAGAACAAACTTGATGAATCCGTAATAATTGTCAGAAACAAGGCAAGATTGGTGGCCAAAGGTTATAATCAGGAAGAAGGAATTGATTATGAGAAAACGTATGCTCCAGTGGCTAGATTGGAAGCTATACGAGTACTCTTAGCCTTTGCATGCATTAAAGGATTCAAACTCTATCAAATGGATGTAAAGAGTGCATTTCTAAATGGCTACATCATGGAGGAAGTATATGTAGAACAACCTCTAGGTTTTGAAGATGTAACCCAACTTGACCATGTTTTCAAACTTAAAAAGGTTTTATATGGTTTAAATAAGGCTCCTAGAGCATGGTACGAGAGGCTCAGTAATTTCTCATTGATCAAGGTTTTGTACGAGGAAAAGTTGATACAACACTTTTTACAAAATGAAAACATGATGATATATTGATTGTGCAAATATATGTTGATGATGTAGTTTTCGGTGCTACTAACGAAACTATGTGCAAAGAATTTTCTGAGATAATGCAGGGGGGTTTGAGATGTCAATGATGGGAGAATTGAATTTCTTTCTCAGTTTACAAATCAAACAAATAAAGAATGGAATTTTCATATCTCAAACGAAATATTTGAAGGAGCTATTGAAGAGTTTGGATTGGATGAAGCAAATGGAATGGACACACCCATGAGCTCAACCACATTGCTTGATATGGATGTCAAGGAAAAAGATTACAACATCACAAAATATAGAGGAATGATTGGATCATTACTCTATCTCACTACAAGCAGGCCTAACATTCAATTCAGTGTGGGTATGTGTGTAAGATATCAATCAGCACCAAAAGAGTCACATGCTAAAACCGTCAAATGAATCTTCCGATATCTTGCTGACACACCAGAATTGGGTCTCTGGTATCCCAAAGGAAGAAGTGAATATCTAGTTGCATACTCAGACTCTGATCATGGATGATACAAGACGGACAAAAAGAGTACAAGTGGGCAAGGCCAGTTTCTTGGAGGTTTACTTGTATCATGGTTTAGCAAGAAACGAACTACAGTGTCTCTTTCATCAACGGAAGCTGAGTATGTTGCAGTATCAAGTTATTGTGCACAAGTAATATGGCTAAAGCAACAACTTCAGGATCTCGGTATTTATTTGAAAGAAACACAGATATACTGTGACAAAACTAGCACAATAAGCTTGGCAAAGAATCCTGTTCAACATTCCAGAACCAAGCATATTGATGTTAGACATCACTTTATCAGATATCATGTCCAAAAGAATGATATTAAAGTAATATTCATTCCAACTCATCTTCAACTAGCTGATATCTTCACAAAACCTCTTGCAAAAGATCAAGTTTTATATATTAGATGAGAATTAGGAATGGTAGTTATTTAGTGTTTACAAAATGTTAGATGATATTATTTATTGATGTTTTGATGATTACTAACTTAAGCATCGGAGTTTCTAGCAACTTGTTTTTGCAAGGTCATAATATTCTGTTTTGGAGTATGAATAGCAGAGGTTAACAGAGGACAACACTACTGGAGTGATAACTTCAAGTAATGGACATTACTGGAGTGACAACTTCAAGTAATAAGCATCACTGGAGTGACAACTTGAATTAATAGATGCATTACTCGAGTAGCCACTTAAGTAATGAACTTGGAAATGTGCCAGTGAAGCATTAATTTCAAATGAAACAGCACAACGGTTGAAAATGAATAGTCAGAAGGTGAAGAGACAGCTTACCCGAGGGAGGCCTCAAGTGATATTCAATGTTACTCGAGTAAGGCCTTAAGTGAACCTGGATGTAAATTTCAAATCAGTTGATTTTTAGTTCAAATCTGTTCTAAGGAGTCATCCAATGATCAAAGGAATATACATGGATAATTATAATATTATTCATGCAAGGTACGCACTCAAATTTGTTGTATTTTAAATTTTTTATATAATCACTCGAGTAGCTACCCGAGTGATGTGATGATCACTCGAGTAAGCTCTCGAGTGATGTCGGGTTCTAAGTTATTTCTACTCGATACTCGGTCATTTCTCACAAAATCTCCTCGAGTGATTCTTCTGTGCTCTCACAAAAAATTTTCAAGGAATCTTTCTCTTCCTGTTACCTTCAAAATCCAGTGATTCACAGCTTCAAAAACCTCTCAGATAGCTCTGAATCGCTTCCCGAAACTCGCGACTTTCATCCCTGTTTTTCCTGAAACTTCTCATTCTCTGAAATCATAATGGTGAGGACAAAATCTCCTAACTTTAGCACTCCTTCTGAGTCTTCTGAGCCATATCAACCCTCTAGTTCACATTCCTCTCCTCTTACCAAAAAGAGGAAAATTTCTCCCAAACCAAAATCCAAAGCCAAACCGCAAACCAAGCCAAAGGTAAAAGGAGTTGTGATTAAGGAGCCCATTGCCACAAGAGCTTAATCCAAGAAGAGTTCACCTCCTGGAAGAGGGAAAATACAAAAGAACCATTTCCTCCTTCCTCTGATTCATCTGATACACCAACCTTTTCTCCTAAGCCTTTGAAGAAGCCTAAGGTTGATGAGAAGCTTACCAAAGTCATGGTAGGCATGCTTGAGGAAGCTTTCTAGTCTAAGGAAATAAAGAAAGGGCAAACTTCAAAGCAAACTGAAGAGAAGGATGAAGAAATCACATTTCCTCCAAAGGGATTCAATATGAAAAAGCTTGAGGAATCACAGAAGTACCTAAGTCATTTTGCAAGAAGGAATGTGTGCAAGATGCACTATATTGACTACAAGGTGCTTTAAGAGGTGTTGAAATTTGATCTTAGTCCCTACCTTGATTCCTATATGCCCTGGTTATCTGTCAAGCTACCTTTTTGCACCAAAATAGTAAGACATTTCTATTGTAACCTCGAACCTATTAATGATCCTATTAGGAAGTCTGTGGAAGAAGAAATGACTTCTGAGGTTAGAGGTCAAAGAATTCTAATCTCACCCTCCAGAATTAATACCTGGTTAGGAATAGAAAATCCTCTTGATGATGATTACCCTAACCTTTCTTCAAACTAAATATTTTCTATCTTTAGACCTGGTGAGATTATGGGACCTCTCAACTTTAATCCAAGTGATATGGTAATTTCCATAGAGTCCTATGGTATATATACTCAAGAGCCATGGTAAATAAATCCAACAACTTCACTCATTTCATTGAGAGGGACATCAGAAAATTTGCCTCAGTTATCCTCAAGGAGCAAAAGGACTTGGGAGAGTATATCTTCAATGAGATCAAGAGGTATAGATATGAGGGAAAACCAACTACTCCAATGCCCTATCCTCAACTTATTTCCTTGTTTCTCAAGAAGAACAAGATTTGGTATTTGGAGAGTATAGAACCAGTAGAGAGGTTAGCACCGTGGGAAGGAATCAAATTGGAAAATTGAATATTGAAATTCCTCTGAAGACACCTCTAGAAGCAAGTCCCAAGAAAAAGAAGACTAATACAGCAACAAGCCGAATGGATGATAGAGTTTTCTACTTAAGCCAACACATCTTCTCCATCCTTCTTTGGTACCGCAATACAAACGTTTATGGAGAACATTCTGAGGAGCTTCCATATTGATATTGTGAATACCAATGTGGAGTTGGTTACCCACATGAATGAGAAGATGGGGCAACTTGTGGAAAAGATGGACAAGAGGCATGAAGAGTTGCTTGCTGAACAACGTGCCCAAGGTGAGCTTCTGAGATCCATTATTGCTAGACTTGATGTTATGGCATCTGGATCCTCTACTCCTGGTCCTTCTGGTATTCCTTAGCCTATTCCTACCTCTGAACATAGACCCTTTATCCCTACTGAGCATAGACCTTCTGAGAGTGGACCGAGCAATATCTTATTCTCTATGCCAAACCCTGAAACATCTGAGCCAATCCACATCACCTCTGATGAACCACCTCAGCCTGAGCCCATACCTACTCCCATTGCATCTCCTACACACACTGAGGAGGTACTTGAGTCTTCACCGGTTGCTTCAGAGGAAGTAGAAATTACTTCTCTGGTTCCTTATCCTTCATCTCCTCCGGTGAATCCTCCAGATGATCTTCAAACACTGCCAGTGAACCTTCCTGAACCTAAATAATCTTCTTCAGATCCTTCAAGTTCTGATGGTTCATATGAGTCATTGGCTTTTCCTGTCACTCCCATCTCAGCCGCCAAGCCACCTACTCCTCCTCATGATTGATTATACCTTTGTGATGAAGACAAAACAGGGGAGAAGAACTTGAGTGATTTTGTGAAGTTTGGCTGAGTCTCTATATTGGGATTTGGGTGTATGGGGTTTTAGGGTGTTTTTGTTTCTTTTTGTTCTTGATAGATTTTAACGATTTTAAGTTTGATTATGTATTGTTCCTTTATGACATTTGATTGAAATTATATTGCATTTTGGGACTAATAAGTTTTTGATTATGTATGCAAGGTAAACAAGTACATAAGAACAAAAACTTTGAAAAGATCTTTAATAAACTATTTCAAAAGAATTTTCAAGGTTATATTGAACAAAATATGAAAAGTATTTGAGAAGCATATGTTTGAAAACTCAATTTCAAAAAATTTGTTCAAAATCACCAAGTTTTGTCATTATCAAAAAGGGGGAGAATGTTAGATCCCATATGTTTTGATGATAACAATGATGGGATCAATAATATGAAAGGATTTGATAACAAATAAATGAATTTGAACAAAGTGGCAAAGCATTACTGGAAGTAATAAACAAGTTTTGTGAAGGCTCACTTGAGTAGCCACTCGAGTAAGAGAAGCCATTACTCGAGTAGCCACTCGAGTAAGCAAGAAAAATTTCATCCAATGAAGCACTGCCAAAATTTGGAAGAAGTTATTGATAAGTAAAATATTTACATATTTATTTTCCCTTATATGATGATTTTATGGACGATATTTGAGCTTAATATAATATATTTAGGTGTAAAATAAATAGTATTTAAACAATAAAGAAAAAATATAAAAAAAAGGTTAGTACTGTAGCAGGACGTTACTATAGTAGACGGAGGTGACTGTAGCGGATGGAATCACTATGGCACTGTAGCAACACAGAAAAAACGCCTAAATCTGCCGACAGGATATTGTTCACTACTGTAGCATCGTGGAAAAAATTGGCAAAACTCTATAGCATCAAGGAAAAAGTGACACGACACTGCCTATAAATACAAAGCATCAAGCACAGATTCAGAGGAGACGTGGAGATATTTTCTTTGATAAGGAGATACTTCTCTGATAGGGAGAGATATTTTCTCTGACAGTTCTGAATAAATTGTGTTATTTTTTATTCTTAATTTTATGTATTGTATTACTTTTTGCATGCCTCTTACATGGAAGGCTTAGTATTATATTATTTTCTGCATGCCTCCTACATGGAAGGCTTAATATTGTATTACTTTTTGTATGCTGCCTACATGGAAGGTTTTACCTCCTAAATGGACGGCTAGATTTCTCCAATTTTTCATGTATCTTTTTGGTTGTATATTTATGTTTGAGAATTTAATATTCAAGTTTATGCAGTATTTATGAAGATTTCATTCTAGCTTTATATAATGTCAATTTATTTTGATTTTGTTTTTAATTTTATCATGAGCTAAATTTTCATATTCCTAGGGTGATGACGTAGCTTACTAATGACGGATTGAATCTTAACTTATTAAATCTAGTTTTAATTTCTCCTTCATGATTGAGTTTTAATTCTTGTTCTTAATGCTTTCATTTGATTGGTCACCTTTTGAATGATTACAACATACATGTTGAAACCGGAAGGAGATGCATGTGTGTAGATCCTATAATTAAAACCATGACTTGCATATGAAATAGGAATATATTCATGAGTTGTGTAGTCTTATTGAGTTCCATAAATCTTAATGCATAATTAATTACTTAAATTCATATAGGAATATATTAGATTAGCAATTAATTATAGAATTGCTTGACCTTGGAAGAGGCTAGTAATTAAATTAGGGAAACTCGACTATCAATCATGTGGAATAAATTGGGCTAGAATAGATAAGTGATTCAATCCGGAATTTGTTAAGTGAAATCTAATCCCTAGGACTTTTTCTCCTATTTGTTTTCATATCATCTCCACTCATATTTAATTATTTTTCTTTTATTTGTACTCTTAATCACTAATTTATCGATCGACTAAATAGAATTAAAATTACCCATTTTGGTACTTAGTGATCAATCCTCGTGAGAATGATACTCTACTCACTTCTATATTACTTGATTATGACAGTGTACACTTGCAGTATTTAATTGATCATTCAGACTCGTAACAGTTACTCAAGGGAGTACTTGAGTAATCTGTAAAGTTATATAGACCATTACTCGAGGAGCCACTCGAGTAATGTTATTCTCACAGGCATCACTCGAGTAGCCACTCGAGTAACCAAGCCAAAAATCTTCCAGTGACTCTGAGCCAAGAAATGCAACATATCACTCGAGTAGCCACTCAAGTAATCAGTCTGAAAAAGCCATTACTTGAGGGATTACCCGAGTAATTTTGAAGCATTACTGATTAGCCACTCGAGTAACCAGAAAGCAAAGTCTTGGCCAAGAAATTGATGCAATTACTCGAGGGAGTAATACTCGAGGGAGTAATCGAGTAATCTGCCAGGTTATTTGAAAGCCACTCGAGGGACCACTTAAGTTAGGTATGAAGAAATATGAAGGCCACTCGAGTAGCTACTCGAGTAACTAGATTACCATAGTCAGCACCCAAGTAAACTGTGAAAGTAAAGACATGGCCACTCGAGTAGCCACTCGAGTAATTAGGTATTTTCAAGGTTTGCAATATATCATTCCATGTCTTACCCGAGTGACATCTGATGTAAAATGTTGATTTGCTCAATGCCATATTTTTGATAAGTTTACTCGAGGGACTACTTGAGTAACAAACTTGATCACTCGAGTAGCCACTCGAATAAAGCAGTCCAGAAATTAAGTTTTTCATCAAATATCTTTTAATTTGTTATCTATATGATTAACTCTTTATTTCATTAGTATCCTAAGTTTACTTACAGAGAAACAATGAAGAGATCATGCAAGAAGTGAAAATTCAAACAAAAGTCCGAACGTTCACCTACCGCTACCTATTGCAAATGGATAGTTTTCAAATTTGAAGAATAGTCAACCATTGCTGTGTGACTCTAACAGACAAGTTTGAATTGCTTCTAACAGACACTACAAATGATCTATATATATGGAGCATTCAAAGAAAAGAAAAACAAGACACGAACTGAGATTACACTGATCAACACATTCTTAGTGCTTTGTTTACTTATACTCATTCATTGTACTTTAGTGATTACATATTTGCTCTATGAGAGAGTTGTTCATTACAAACTCAATATTTGTTATTGAGACAACTTAAGGTAGTGGAACCTTGAGTTGGGGATTTAATTACAACGTGTAAGGGGGAGCGAGTGTCCAGGTGAAGGAACTTGCTGTGTACTGAGGTGCCAAAAACCCACTGAATCTTGGAGAATATAGTAAAACTCTCAGAGACGCTCTGAGGACTGGACATAGTTCAAAGTGGTTGTGGTCGAACCAGTATAACTCCCGGTGTAAACTTCGGTGATATTTCTCCTTGCTCTTAACTACTTTTAATATTCCGTCAATTTTCTTATATGCAACAAAATTTTTGGGATCACCCAATTCAACCCCTTCTTGGGTAAAATGCTTGCACTAACATTTTTAAAGTATTATTAAGAATAGGACCAGTAGCAAATTTTGAGGATGAAATTTATTGAACGGGAGGAGAATTGTAATATCCCAAATTTTGGGCCTAAGACTTTGAGAATAAGCCTATATTAGGCCGACTACTAGGCCCAGTTCGAGAAGAGTCCTAAGAATGTCGAGAGCTAAAAAGACTCTAGGGGACTATGTGATTCGGCCCTACTGAGTAGAGGCCTAGTATGCCCAAGCAATAGGATTAAAGTGTTAGTGCAAATGTGCACAAGACACATATACGGTGCCATTGGGTTAGTAGAAAGATTCCACCCGGCTATGTCATGAGGTATAGGACTGATTGATCAAATAAAATATGCCGGTATAGGTGTGCACATGGCATTTTCAAGGTAGACATGTGTACCCTACGTTTTTAGAGGGGACGTCGATATGTTGTGCCATGTGGGGCCCATACATATATACTCTGACCTGGCATCATTTGGCTGGCCTCAGATACGTGAAACAATCCTGAGTAAGTCCCGAGTGAAACCCGAGTAGACACTGATAAAGTAACTTTATTAAAGTAGCTTTAATAAAGTAAGTCATGATAAGTAATGATGACTCAATTTTTATGTTGGATGAATAAGAAGATGACACTTGTCATCAAAGTACAAATCATCATGACAAACATTATTCACACATTTTGGTTGGTATAATTGGAAGGTGACACCTGTCTCTTCATCATGAGATGTCCTTGCCTTTTTGGTTGGTATTTTGAGCATATCATGCACTAGCATTCATCTTACATGTTTTGTCTATAAATTTTGCTACTGAGATTCCCCCAAATCTCACCCCCCACCAACATATAGGTATAGGAACTTGAAAGAAGAGAATGCTTGAAGATGAACCAGAAGGAAGAATGCCGAAGAACAGAAGAAAGAGAGTTGTATTTATATTACTCCATGTAAATTATTTACTCTCAATAAAGAATCACATGAATACATGTATAATCAAATTTAAGCCATATTTGGGATCACTAAATCACTAAATTCACTAAACATAAGAATAAGAAATAGAACGAACTCTGATATCTGGTAAAAATAATGACTCAACAACTGGAATATAGAAATGAACCCCTAGAGAATATAAGTAAACACTTCCAACATGTATAAAAGGAGCAAAAATAATGCATGTTACAACCCCACCCTCATGAAAACTTATCCAGACATAAACCAATCGGTTCAAAATAAAGCCCACGCTTACCTCTTAGTGATTTTGCAACTGGTTCAACAATTTTGCAGTACTCTAGCAAGTGAGATGGCACCAAACACCTCCAAATGAAAATTCAAAACCGTAGAAATGAAGCTTGGGATGGGTAAAAGAAGGTTTGTGAAGGATATTTGAGAGAAAACATCGATTCGGAGGTGAAATTGGCTCTGGAGCTCAAGAACGGTTATTATTCACACTTTATCTTTCCTTTTCTAGTTTCTCAATGTTTTTTTGGATTTTTTTTTTCTGAATTTTAGGGCTATTTGGCCAAAAATATATGGCCCTTAATGAGTCTTAGAAGTTGTCCAACACGTGTCAAAATTCTGTTGTAATATGAGTTTGACAAATTTCTGGGAAATATGTAGCTATAATTGATACTCTTTGATATTTCTCCTTGCATTAGGACATTAATAGCTTTACATAGAAGCTAGAATCACTCAATTTGGCTTTTTCTAGAATTAGTTATGATTTTTCAAAATAAAGTGAAAAATCTGCCAACTTTCTAGAATAGTGTGAAAATGAAAAAGTATTATCCTTTGGTAATAAAATTGACTTCCAAGGGTTAAGTTAAGCACTTGAGTTAGTAGAGACCCATTAAATACCCATTGGGCTTAATGTATTAACTTTAAAGTTAACTAACCAAAGTGTTTTGAGTTATTAAAATTGGGACAAGTATAGGCCCAAAGAATAAAGACAAGTCCTAGAGGTTAAAGTAGCCCATTAAACATTTATTTTTCATAGCTCTAATAATATGGCCATTTATCTAGGGTCATGAGAAGCAAAGAAAGAAGAAGCATGGAAGAATTTCCAAGAAGCTTCCCTGGTTAGAAGAAAAGGGGACAAGAAGAAAGACTTTGTCCATAAGGTAGTGAACTTACTTACTTGCATGTATGTAATGTTTATGCTGTGTATTGATTTGTTGTATTGCTTGCTTGATTATATGTAGCATGTATAAATGAATGAAGCTCTGTTTCTGTTTTTATTATAGCCATAAGTATGTTGCACGAAACATTGAGCATGCAGAATATCATTATGTGAACATAAGCCTATATAAACAAGCATATCATGCACTAGCATTCATCTTACCTGTATTGTCTGTAATGTTTACTACTGAGATTCCCCTGAATCTTACCCCCCACCAACCATATAGGTACGAAAATATGAAACAAAAGAATACTGAATATGAACAAGAAGGAAAGGAGATAAAGAATCAAGGAAGAAAGAACATGTATTAGTTTACTGCATGTAAATCATCTGCACGGTAAGAACGTGTACTAATTTACTTAATCGAATTAAGTTGTAATTGGGATCGCTAAACTCACTGCAATTTTGAATAAGAATCAGAAATAAAATGAACTCTAATATCTGGTAAGAATAATGACTCAACAGCTAGAATTCAAAAATGAACCCCATTAAGAATTGAATAGAAATGCTTCTGTATACATAATAAAGGGGCAGAAATGTAAGGTGTTACATTTGTTGGTATCAGAGCCCCAACGGTTCTAGTAGATCGGCGATTTTGGCACAAAATAATGTATTGATATGGCTTGATTATATGGTAAAAAGAAATATTTACAGACTAAGGTAGCTAATATCATAATATCGGCCTAAGGATAATATGAAACTTGAGGAAGCAGGTACGGGCAAGGCCAAGGTATAGACATAGATTTATTCAGCCGGAGGTAGCTGGCACTACTTTTGAGACTAGGGTAACCACAGGGTATCACTGGTCAAAAGTAGTTAGAGCTGGTATCTTGTCTTGGCACGGGAATACAAAAATTAAGCGTGCTCACCCTAGGGAAATCTCGGGATGGGTGACCCCTGAGAAGTTAAGTTGGTAGAGTTATGGACATTTGAGGAATAGTAATTACTTGAAGATTTCTTCATGTCTAATAATCATCTTAGTTAGATGATTTAATGAATGCTTAGAAGCATGGAGATGATGAAGAAGTATTGATTTCTAATCCGAACCATTTCTGTTGTAGTGAGTACTGCTTAGAAAAGTTCACTTGATGAGGTTATGGAAACTCGAGGTATAGTAATTGTTTTAAGGTTTCTCCATGCTAAGTGATGATATTAGTTAGTTATAACATACAATACTATATGATGATTTTTAGTATGTATGTTGGGTATGATTGAGGTAGAAAGATGGATTGTAATCCAAGAATCAATGTTGAGCCTTAGGTTTGTAAGAACGCTGAAATGGCTCAGAGTTGTTTGAGACATAGTATATGGTTAAGAATGATATATAATGATATCTGAGCAGTGATTAACGATATGTCGTATATCAATCCTAAAGGATCTGATTTGATTATACTGAAGGTTAAGGATAGGTTTGAATCAAATTTAAGCTAAAATAGTGCTTAGGTTGAAATGTGAATCAGGTTGCACTATGGTTCTATTTTATGACGGAAGTTTGAACCTTGTAGATAGTGTTGAACCTTTAGTAATGTTTTGAGGATATTACCCAAAAACCATGGAAGTTAGAATAGGTGCTATTGATTTTGATTCTTAGCATACCTATTGGGTGTAATTGAGGAAAACAATTTCTACTCTATATGATATTGAGGTTATAGAGTTAGTGATGAACCTAAAATTTAGATGTCTATCTAACATCCAGCAAAGGGTTACCAAGTAAACCATAACCCAGGAATCAACTGTTACGTTCTGATTCCTTAAGAATTTGAAATAGCCTAGAATGATTCGAGGTATTAGAATATGTTGAAATGTGTGTGCAGTTTTCTAAGGTTGCTAGTTACTTATCTAGCATAAGGAAAGACCTTAATAATAGAATATTCCCTTAGAAAGATTGAATGAGAATAGTTCTCTAATAAAACAGAGAGTAGCCACAAGATATGGTTCAAGGTTGAGACTAAGAATAGAATGTACTAATGCCATATGAAATCCCTATACAACGTGGGTACATTACCCAGTAAGGGAAGTAGACTTATGCTTGGAGTGGGACTGATATTGAAGTCTATATAGGATGACCTCAGATGAGATGGCATAATTAAAGTAGCAAATTGCAGAACTTGTCCTCGCTTCAATGGTGTATTGTAATGAATCCCACGACAGGAGAGTTTCCTTAAAGGAAGGGTTTGTATGGTCCAGCATATTGCCATAGGGTGCTTCAGTGTTATTATTGAAAGAAAGATAGAATAGAGACCTAAGGCCATAAGTCCCGATGTGACTATGGCACAGGGATGATTCCCTATGCTATAAGACCTTACAGGCTACCTGGATTAGTTGATCTTAGACATTGTGTCATGTGATTTACCATTGGACTGTAAGTCCTATGATTGCTGAATAACGAATGATTCATTGGTGTTAAATGGTTTGTCTTGGCATGCTTTGGGAATATTAAATAAGTATGTGAATTGTTTAGGTAGCAAGAGATAGAGCTTGGGCTGAATTCAAAATACTTAGTGGGCGTTGTGTCCTAAGTAGTAGACTCAATATGTATTCAGCAAAAATGCTGGACTGTATGCCCTAAAGTCATAAGATCTGGTGGACTAGAATATCCTTGGTCGGTAGAATGTTATGTTTTAAGAATGGTAATGAGCAAAGCCTTGAGGTAGTAAGTCCTAAGAAGACAATGTCATAGGGGTGATTCCCTAAGCAGCAAGACAAGTGTAACCAACCTCTTTGGTGTGGCCTAGCGAGTTAAGTCCAGTTCTTGTTGTGATTGTTGACTAGGCGAGTTAGGTCTAGTGTTTGATATGATTGTGTGATTCGGGAAAAGTCTCGAAGAGGTTGTGAGGCCTAAGGAATCAAGCGTTGTAGGAAAGGACCAGTGGGTCCTGTGTTTGAGTGCACGCTACATACTGTGTACTGAATGAATGATGAATGCTAAATACTATATGAGATCTTTGATGAGAATATGATGATTGTGTTGCATGCTTGATGAGTTTGCATATCAAAGAGATAGATTGAATATGATCATTATGTTGTATGGCTTATGAGCATGTACATGAAAAAGGGATGGATTGAGTGATAAGAATTGATCCCCAAGTTGTAGATATTCAAATTTTGAGGATGAAATTTATTGAATGGGGCAAGAAATGTAATATCCTAAATTTTGGGATGAGAGCCTTGAGAATAAGGCTGAATCAAGCGGACTGCTAAGCCCCAGTTTAGCAAGAGTCCCAGGAATGAGGATTTACTGGCAGTGCATTTTTTCAATGTGGCTGTCTAGTTGTGTGACATTTTTAAATAGACAAATGATGTCCAATGTCGATAATATTTTCTAGTATGAAAGTAGAATTATCATGCTTTAATTTGATAGGTCATGTATCCCATTTAGAGTTGTACACAAAGAGTTATGTATTTTTGAAGTTAGCGTAATAAAACTGCCAATTTTCAGTGGCAGAGTCTAAAAACAATAATTCTAGGTTTGGGAGATTCTAGTTGGCTAAAGGCTATATTTTTCCTTAAAAATAAACTTAATAAGGGTCACATGGCCTTTAAAATCACACCACTTGGACATTTGTATGTATAAATAGTTATGAATTTTCAAAGTTTGATGAAAATTCTGCCCATTTTTCCAGCAAGTACGAAAATAGAAATAAATGTAAGGGCAAAATGGTCATTTGACCAATAAACCAAGTAGCCATTTATTTTTTTCTTTTAATTGGGATAAATGTTGGTTCTAGTAGGGAGACTAAAATTGTTAACCAAATCAATTATGGTAACTAATTAGTTACTTACTTTTTGAACGAAACTTAATCTCATGACACTTGGCACATTGTGGGCTAAGTATTTTTATTTAAATTAAGATAATTATCCAACACTGCCTCTCTCCTCTAAATTTCATACAACTACCCTAAAATAGAGGGGAAAATGAGAACAAAACATAAGAAAATGGAAAGAAGAGAGAAGGAGAGTGAATAGTGAAAGCTCTTGAGCTCCAGAGCTTATTTCACCTTCAATTCTAGCTTTTAGAGTTTTCTCTAATGTTGTTCCTCTCAGTGAGAGCAATATTTCTATGATTTTGGATTCATGATCAGAGGTGTTTAGAGCTATCTACCTAGGGGAAGTGCTGCCAAAATCAAGAACCGGTTGTAGAAACGTGTAAAGGTAAGCACAAGCTTTAATTTGAACCAGTTACTTTGAGGTTTTGATGAGTTTTTTGAATTTTTATGGGCGCCTAAGGTTTTGGCCATCTTGTGATTTTGAGGAAAAAAAGATGTTTGGATTAGGTATTTATGGTTATATGGTGATTCCTGAGGATATTAGACTAGCTTGATGCTTAAATTACAAATTGGTTGGTGGTTGGTTGGAACTAAATTTCTTGTGGGATGAATTTGATTAGTCATATGTTGTCCGATAGCTGTGATAATTTTCAGAATGACACTAGACATTATAAGCTTTAATTTGATATATAATATACTCTATTTGGGTCTGCACATTGGGAGATATTAATTGTTAAAGTTTGAGGTAGAAACTGGAATTGATTCTAGAACAGTGTGGGAATTCATGGAATTCTACAATTTTTTTGTTGCAGATGGCAATGGTTCATATTTTTCATGTGTAGAGGACTTAAAGAGTTTTTCATAAAACTTTGAACTACACCATTTGGATTTTTCTAGATTAAGTTATGATTTTTAAAAGTTGAGCCAAAAAACAAAGGATTTCTTGGCCACGGCCAAAGGATTGCTTGGCCGCGGCCCAAAGGTTTCTGACCTTTCTTGGCCGTGGCTAAAGGATTCCTTGGCTACAGCCAAGCCCCTATGTCAACACTATATTTTCCAAATGGTGTTGATTGTTCTAGCCTTTCCAATCTCATAGGCATATGTTTGGGCTGCCAATAGCCATCCAAGTGACTTGGATGATAACCAACAAGTTCAAAACAAAGGATAAACGTAAGAATAGATCAAGGATAACTTAGTTTACATTATGCCAAAGGTGTTGGACTAAGTATGACATACCTGTAACCCCCTCTGTAATTATTATTCAAAATACGTGATTAAAATGAATTACAGACCATCGGATAAACAAAACTCATTTCAATTCCCCATCCTTAAGATAAGGTTTTCACAAATACCTTTTGAAATCTAATACACCTGGTCTTATATTCATATTTCGAATACAATTACCTCGTGAAGATAAATCAAATTCATAACATATCAGAGTGCACAACATAATAATCCCAGCAATCCTTGGTTCATACCTTTACTAAGGATTTATAGGGCACATTCACCTATTGTAATTTTTCAAACAGGGAATTACACAAATCCATTTCAATTACATAACCAATTACTCATTCGAACATATACACATCCAAATATCCAAATAAACATCCCAAACATATATAGTTATCCCAATCCATAACTGATAACCAACTACCAAATCTACATCCTGAAGGAGAGTTTTCACTGCCCCTGGTTGCTTGTCCCTCCTTGAGCCTCTTGCCCTATCTATAATGTTGGTAGGGGAAGGTGAGATTCGAGAGAGTCTGATTAGGAAAACAATACCAATATGTATGCAAGATAAGTGTTTAATGCATGACATGCTTGCATTACATAATTTATACTCACACAATGACATATCTGCAAGCTCAATGTTTCAAACAACATACTTATAGCCATAGCAAAAATAGAAACATAGCTTCAATCATTCATATATGTTTCACATAATCAAGAAAAGCAATAACATGCATCAATACACCAACACAAATATCAAATACATATAGGAGAGGTAAGTTCCCTACACTTGTTCTTTCCACGTGTGCTCCGGCACCGGCTACTCACGAACAGGTCGCATATCAAACCACGATCAGGGTGAATATCAAACCCTATTAACCAAATCAAGGACATAGGATTATTCTCTATTCCAAATTCTTACTTTCAAATCACTTAAATTTGTCTATCATTCACAATGTTTAGGTGGCTAATAGTAAGCTCAACGAAAGCTTAAAAGTATTGGGAAGTACTAGGTTGGAAACCACTTTTCAAAATCAAAAAGTGCTGAAAATAGGGATTGGCTGCAGCCAAAAATAGCACAGAAGGTTTTTGGCTGCGGCCAAAAGCTGCACAGAAGGTTTTGGGCTGCAGCCAAGGAAACTTCGAAAAATCATAATTAATTCTATAAAAATCAAAATGAGGTGATCCCAAAGCCTATTTCAAGATATTTAAGTCCTCTACATAAAAAAAATATGAATCAAGGCTGTCCATCACCATAAAAATACAGAATTGCTCAAAATCCAACACTGCTCCAAAACAGATTCCAGTTTTAATCCCAAACTTTGAAAAATCATAACTCTTAGCTCACAAAATGAAATGACACAAATTATTTGTTCATTTTAAAGCTTGGAATGTGAAATTTAAGACTAGAAATTTTCAGAATTTTTAGACCCCATTTGCAAATTCAAAACGTCCACACAAACAAACTGCCTAGTACAGAGTTTCAATGGACAAAATTTCAGTTTTTGCACCTTTGTTCCCAATAGTTCCAATTTCACAACAAACACCATTCCCACACAAATTTTCACAAGGAATACATTGAAAACAAAAAATCAACCAAATTCACATCACATTGACATGTTTCTCAATGGCCCTAACATGTCAACAAAGTTTCACAACATAAACCTCAATATCGCAATGCTTTCCATTTCAAATTCCAAACACATTCCAATGATATCAAAACACATTATGACACCATCTTTGCCACAATACACAAATAAAATCATATGTTTCATAATTACTCCAAAATCAAGGAAAAATCCATAATTCTCAAAACTCAACCAATAACTACAAAACTTAGGTCAAAATATATAAAATACTCACCTCTTCCTCGTTCTCAAGCTAGTTCCTTGATTCCTCCAACTTCAAGTTTCCTCAAGCTCTCAAAACACCTTCTTTCACAAATCTAAAATAATAGAGATGAAGCTCTCATCACTATGAACAACATTATTGAAGGGAGTTTGAGCTAAAGAGATCATCTACCAAGTTATATCTCACCTTTTTCCTTTCTCTTTCTTTCCCCAAGCTTGGCAAAAATGGAGGCTAGAAGAAAAAGAGATAAAGATGAAGAGGGATCAGTTTTTTGCTCCAAATGGCCCCCCTTTGGATGACCTTAATGAAGGAGAGGAGAGAAGGATGAGCTTTTTGACAATTTGACCAAATCAAGGGCTCACATTATGCCACTTTTCATAATCTTATCACATCTTCCATGAGCTCACATGAGCGCACACACATGGGATTCCACCCTCCTGATCTCTTAAAAATCAATCACAACCATTGATCTTTGAGTTACCAATGAGCTTTATCTTCAGTAACTAACCAATTGGTCGGTAACTTTCCCATTTTTCCCCTGATTATGGTAATTCCTCTTGAATCACCACCAAACACATTTTCTTATTTCCTTTCACCAATCATGCATCCTCCCCTTCTCCCTCAATGCATTTTAAGCTTTAACACACAATTAAGCTTAAATGCAAGTTTTGGGCACTGATTGTAACACATTCAATCACAGCTCATAACGTATTCTCCAAAAGTGTTGATTTAACAATAATCATATCCACTTTTGGAGTCCTTAACCCTTAATTGAAAATTGGGATTTTACATGCCAATTGTACATTCTGATTATAGGACCTATTAGCTGTTCGAGATTTAAGACTTGCCTAAGCATAGAGGAACAATTAGATACCCTTCAGGAAAGGAGTCTAGGTAGTAACTCTATTTTTCATAAACTATACGAATGCTTATTTGCTTTTTGAATGTCATCTTCTGTAATATGAACACTATATTGCCGAGTAGGGCATTGTGTGAGTAGGCGTATTTATAAAGGTTTATGGATAGTAAGGAAGTAGCCCTGACTCATGTACATATGCTGTGTTGTTTGTGTTATTGTTATGTTGCATTACATGGTGTATGGCATATTTATCTATCGTATTTTATATGATTGATTGCATGTTACTACTAAGATTCTTTTGAATCTCACCCGTTCCATAAATATATAAAGTTTTTAGCAGTAGGCAAAGCTCAAAGGGCAAAGGTGTACTTATCGACAACTGATGGTTTTGGTGCTCATTAATCAAAACTGTTGGTTATTTGAAGGCCTTTTTATTATTTTAAGGTCTGTAAATATTATGTATACGACCTTACAGGGATTCCTGTAATGTAATCATGTACCATATATCAATATATCTATGCTATTCCTGTTTGCCCATCGTACATCATGCTAATACTCTAAAAAACATGAAAACAAGACAAGGGTGTTACATTTTGTTGATATGTCAACATACCCATAATCTGCTGCTATATTAGAACAGGTCAAGGGTCTGGTACTTCATTATTATGCCCCCTCGTGGTCTGCCTCATATTCGAACCATCTTTGTAATTCACTATATGAAAATAGAGGAGAAATGAATTTCATATTAAACACAAGGCATTTTTGTCATTTCATAATATTTCGGGTGCACAGATATGTCATATATATCATATATAAGATATTTACAGTAGTTAAGGACAACTTTTAACACCATATAACCTATAACTATTGTACAACATGACTTTGTCCTTTTTCACATCAGATAGCATAACTATACAAATGACTTCCCAGGGGGTCACCTATCCCGTGATTTCCCTAGGTTGAGCATGCTTAACTTTTGTATATCCGTGCCAAAACACAGATGTCAGCTCTAACTACTTTTGACAACTAGTAACCATGATCGCCCTTTGTCTCAAAAATCATAGCCACTGTCTCCATGTATCATAGTATTGTGTCCGGTGATTTCCCTAGGTTAATCATGGTTAACTTTGTATACCCGTGCCAAAACACAAATGCCATCTCTAACTACTTCCGATAACTAGTACCCCGTGATTGCACTTTGTCTCAAAAATCATGCCCACTGTTTTCGGGAATCATAGTACTGTGTAGGGACTACATATCAGTGTCGGTACATGCACAATATCAATTCTGATACCATTATTAGATCTGCTATCGTTGGTACTCTAATACCGAAATGTAACACCCTAATCTTATTTTCACATTTTTCAGAGTGCTTGTGTGCTGTTCGGTGGACACACAGAAATAGCACAAAAATACTGATAATAAGTACTTGATATCAATACAGGAGTTCCCTGTGAGGTTTGAAAAATATATACAAACTTGGTCCAAAACTATCTAAAATAAACTAATAATAACCAACAACTCCATTTTCTTGACCCGGACACCTCAGCTGCCGGTATTTATCATTTTTCCCTTCGAGCTACTAGCTTCTGCTGAAATATTTTAATTTTAAAAAAGGAAGAGATTCAAATGAATATTGGTAGTGATAGACAGTCGATCATAGAAAATGCAATAATAAATATGCCAAATACCACATACAAAAATATTATAATAACACATAATTTAGTTTGGTTGGAAATTTTTAGAGCCAACCATTGTTACAACCCCTACTCATTCTATACCTCAACTAGGCTTAAGACCACAAACTGGGCATATCGGTGTACCCGTAGGCATTGTGATTTGGTGTACCTATAAGCACTATGTGTTATACTTATTAATGAAGATGAAATACACAAAGCATATGAATATTCACATAGCGTATGAAGGAAAGAGTTACTACCTTAAGTCTCTTTTTGTTCACAAACCTCTCTTGAACTTTGTTTCGACTCAAGCTAACTGTTAAGTCCTAAAATTCCAAATGAACAAGAATTGAGTAAAGACCCATTCATGTACTAGTCTAAACTCTTTTAAACTCATTATGTTAGTTATCTTATCATAGTTTAGCAATTTCTACACAATACAATTCTGCACAGTGCAATTTCACTATTTTCCAAAAACTGACAGATTTTCAGTCAACATTGGAAAATCACAATTAATCCTAGGAAATTCCAAATTGCCTAGTTCCAATGCCTATGTAAAGCTCTTTAAGTGTATCTACATGGAAAAATACACAAGGATGGTCACTATTATTACATTTTTCCCAAAAATTCGCATAACTTCCCCTATTCAAGAATTGATTCTAGATTCATGGTCAAAATTTGAAAAATCATAACTTTCAATCAAATTTTTTAAACGGCTTATATTACCTATCAAATTAAAGCCTAGTATGTCTACTTTAATCATGCAAAATTTCATAGCATTTGGACTAAGTTTGACTGATAAAAAACGCATTGCAATCTCTCTACCTCCAGAAAATGAATTCAGGCAGATTTGAACATAACTGCCAAAATCATAATAAATAATCATAAAACCTCTTTTAACATCATAATCATCATCATATTAACATAAAACCTTAAAATGATCCCTCTAGCCAAAATTGAGGGTTTGAATATCTCAAGAAATACTCAACAAAATCATAGAATATTCAGTTCAAATCGAAGCATACATTACCAGAACTCAAATATGTGATCTGTTCTTGATTTTGGCAGAACCTCTTCTGAGTAGATAGAATCAAACACGTCTGGTTGAAAATCCAAAACCATAGAAATGTTGATCTCCACCAAATTAGAGCTCAAGATGTCTACTTTTATCCGAAAAAATTCATAGCTTTTGGACTAAGTTTGATCGATAAAAAACACATTGCAAGCTCTCTGCCTCTAGAAAACAAATTCAAGCAGATTTGAACACAACTTCCAGAATTATAATAAATCACCATAAAACCTCTTTTAACCTCATAATCATCATCATATGAACATAAAACCTTAAAAGGATCCCTTTAGCCAAAATTGAGGGATTAAACATCTCAAGAACTACTCAACAAAATCATAGAATATTCAGTTCAAATCGAAGCATACACTTACTGGAACTCGAATTTGTGACCTATTCTTGATTCCGATAGAACCTCCTTTGAGTAGACAGAATCAAACACCTCTGGTTGAGAATCCAAAATCATAGAAATATTGCTCTCCATGAGAGGAACAACGTTAGAAAAGACTCATTTAGAAATACCAAATCGAAGGTGAAATTGGCTCTGGAGCTCAAGAGCTTTCACTATTCACTCTCATTCTCTCTTCTTTCTATTTTCTTATATTTTTTTCATTTTACCCTCTATTTTAGGGCAATTGGATGAAATTTAGAGGAGAAAGGGAGTGTTGGATAATTATCTTCATTTAATAAAAAATACTTAGCCCCCAAAGTGCCAAGTGTCAAGAGCTTGTGGTTCCTTGAAAAGCAAGTGGTTAATTAATCAACTATGGTTGGTTTACTTGGGTTAAACTTTCTTTCTCCCTACCTCAGCCAACATTTATCCCAATTAAAGGGAAAAATAAATGGCTACTTTCTTTATTGGTCAAATGATCATTTTGCCTTTACATTTATTTTTATTTTCGCACTTGTTGGAGAACTGGGCAAAATTTTCATTAAACTTCAAAAATTCATATCTTATTATATAAATGTCCAATTGGCATGATTCTAAAGGGCATGTAACCCTTATTAAGTCTATTTTCAAGGCAAAATATAGCATTTAGCCAACTAGAAGTTCACAATTCCCAGAATTATTGTTTTTAGACACTGGCACTAAAAATCGCTGGTTTTATTAGGCTAAATTAAAAATATATAGAAGTCTTTGTGTACAGATCCAAATGACCTATATGTCTTGTCAAATTAAAACTTATAAGTCTACTGTCATATTGGAAAATATTATAGGCATTGAATATCATTTGCCTATTTGAAAATGTCACTCAACTAGACTATTACACTAGAAAAATACACATGCAGCAAATCCTCATTCTTGGGACTCTTACTAAACCAAGGCTTAGCAGTCCACTTGATTCAGGCTTATTCTCAAGCCTCTAATCCCAAAATTCAAGATATTACATTTCTCCCCCTGTTCAATAAATACGTCCTCGAAATTTGAACATCTATACCTCAAAATGTAGGATATCATATAGAATGATTACTTTCAGGAGAATCCCATCTTAATATGCAACTTGTTCTTGCTGACCACTTTGTGTACACTATTCAACATAGCATAAAGTGCTTGTTAGGTCATACTACCCAGGAACACTGCCCCATACAAACATGCACATCGGGTTTTATTGCATTTGCCTCTATTAAGCATAATTGTGATGGCATAGCAATCTACTGCACTTCACCCCAAGCCAACAGATTTTATGATATGAGGATATACAGTCCATTAGTATCTCTCGGCCTCATTGTCCTGTACGAACATGCACACAGGGACTCACTGCCAATCTTAGGCTTTGCTGCCTCTTTAAATTATTACATCTAGAACCTTAATCCTCAGTACTATAAGGGCAGATTCTAAGTCATCATGTTTCCAAATCAAATCAATCACTATTAACTCTATATTATAAATGAGGTAACTCATTCCTTGAGGCTTTAGCTGTTGAGAGGTATTTTCCATCATGATGCACTACAACACTAGGGTTCATTCCAATCTCTACCTGCATATTGCACTACTGACCACCCAATTCACGTTACTACAAACCTTACAGGTTGCATCATTATAAACTATACAGCCATACAAATCACACATTACAGACCATACAGTTCGCCTCATTATAAATCACACAATAGACCATGCAGTTCACCACACAGTATACAACACAGTTCACCACACAGCAGACCATACAGTTCACCATACAGCAAACCACACACAATAGTGCACTCATGTTCGCAAACTATCTTCCCAAGTAGATCAGGATATCAATACTGATTCTATCACAACTAACCTAATACTATTGGTGAACACATGTTGTGTGAGTTTTTAAAATAAACTAGGTTTGAAAATGTAGCATAGTACTTCAACCTAGGCCGTTCTTGTGAGGAGATTAATTTCCAAGTTTCTGAATAGTAAAGTGATGAATACCTTAAAGTTGTGAGAAATCATTTTGAGAAATTGTTCAATAAACTAAGTAATCTAATCTAATTCAATATTTTTGTATATTTGGTTTTCAAGACAAAGAAGAAAATGGAATTGAAATAACAATAACAACAAGGTAAATTCAATAAACTGGTACAATGATGGAACAGGATTCCCATGAGTTGAGGTTTTAGTCTTCCTTGCTTGCTTGTGATAACAATTCAATAATTTGAGTCAAGAGGATGGACCTAAGCTACTACTAGATACATACTTGCAATACTCATTGAATTCATTCTACCGAAGCAATTAAATGAATACCATCAAATCATTGGGACTCAAGTAGATGAATAATTAACTTCCAATTCTAATTTGTAATTACCATTATAAAAATTCAAAATATTCAGTTCTATCATTTAAAATCCACTCAACCGAGTTAGAATAAACAACTCAACCTATTCCTAACATAAATCATACAAAGCTTAATTAATCAACTCCTAGCTCAACCACCAAGTTTATTCACTTGGCATAGAACAATCTAGATCACAACCACATACTTAACCAAGCCATATAATTATGAACTAGAAAGAGAGCCTAAAGGAATTCCATTGAAGCTTAAAAACTCAAATCATTACCTAACTCAAGAAAATTACCAAAACTTAACTATTCATGGAAGAGGAAGATGAAGCTTGATGAATAAAGAAGAAATTAGCCATGGAGAAAAATGGTTCAACTGCTTCACGTCTTGCTCTTTACAATGCCTCCTCTTTCTTTTTCTTTTTCTCGTGTCCTTCCCTTTTCTTCACAGCCCCCTTTTGTCTAATTGTCCCTCTTCTCGATTATTTCAATTCGGTCCAGCCCATTCTTTCAGTCAACTCCTTCCTTTTCCTTTAATTATTCCTTTCGGTCTAGTAGCCTCCTCCTCTTTCCTTCCAATTCCAATTTGGTCCAGCTATACAATTCAGCCAAGCTCTTTACTTCTATATCTTCCAGCTGCCACCCTTCTCCTTTTTCTTATGCAATTCTTCCTCTCAGTCTATTGGTCCAGCATCTTTTAATAATTGGTCCTTCTTCAATTCAATCAGTCCATCTGACCCCTTCTTTTCTTTATCCAATTATTCAGTCCAACTAACCTTTCATTTGCAAATAATTCAGCCACCTCCCTTCTCTTCAATTGTCTTTAGATTAAAAGTGAGTAAAGGTATGTTTGGATAAGGGGTAAAAATCTATTTCAGCATTAGGCATAAAATTGCAACTATCAAACAAGGCCCTTACTCATTTAACCTCCTCTAAGAAAAAAATGTGAAAATAAATTCTACACTTATGATGTTCCACTCTTGTCCTTCATTAAGCTCCAAAATGACATCTTTGACCTTGACCACTTGACAAAAGTTGTGCCACGTCATCATGTACAAAATTAGATTCACAAAGGTAATATCTTTTGCTCATAATTAAGAAATAATGGGAATAAAAAATATTAATTAAAAATATAACAATTTAATTACTATAATTCCCAAATTATCCTGTCACTAAAATCTCACATATCACTTGATTATGCCCAAAATATTCAATTAAGTCCCATAAAAGCCTAAGATTAATTACTAAAAATATATAGATATTGAGCTCTATCAATTCCCCCACACTTAAGCTTTTGCGCTCCTGAGCAAAACATTAAACTCAACACTAGGTAAAGAGTGATGAAAGTTGAAAGAATAGGCAAGATCAAGTGTAACACCCTGCCTTTAATCATGTAATTATAATTCGATATTAAATAATTAAAGTAGATTAGAGACCTTCGGATAACTTAAACTCGTTTCAATCTCCTACTTTGTGGTAGGGTTTTCACAAAATCATTCAAAATCTCTTTCCTGTTCCTGGTCTCCATTTCAAAATTCGAATATAATCACCTGTGCAGTTTATCTACATTCACGTATGACAGAGTGTAAAACCAATTCCCCTGCAACTCCCGGATTCTATACATATATAACCTGAGGTTTAAGTATCCACTAGGGGATTACATCCAAAATTGAATATACTATTCATATTTCAGATTATACAGTAATCCCGAATTCAAAAGATATAACCAACATTCCAAAATCAACTATACCCCTAAGGGTCCTAAGTGCTTCGGGTCGGCCTCTTCTCCTTTGAGCCACATGCCCTGTCTGAAAGGTTAGTCATAGGAAGGAATGAGATTCGAGAGAATCTCAGTAGTAACAAACCACTCATACAATGTATAAATACCAAGCATGTATATAAATCACAACCAGCAACAACAGCAAATCAATCTCAAAGATACATGGTTTTCACCACAAACGACAGCACTCACGGCTGTATACACAATACGACAGCTTACGCTGTAATCACCATCACGACAGCTTACGCTGTAATCACCATCACGACAGCTTGCGCTGTAAACGACAGCTATCACCAGCTGTAACCGCAGCAGCATCAAAGATTCATCACAGAACAGTGATAACACACACATACAGAGCATTACACATAGTATAAGAGAGAGAGTCACTACCTGATCCTTTCCTGACGTCCTTCAGCGCAGTTGGCTCACGATGGCGGCAAATATCGAATCCTACAATTCCAAATGCACTATTTAGACACTTCCATAGTGTTACTTAGGGTTATATGAGTCTATAATGAAAATTTACAAAAATACCCCCGGGGACCCGGCCTGGGCCCGCCATACCCGGACCGGTTGCACTTTTCTCGAAATTCTAATCTGGGCTATCCTAACATATTTCCGCCCAAGGAATCCATTTCCGTACTCAGAATTATCAAATTCAATGTCAAATTACGAAATTACCCTTGGCAGCCCTACTTTTAGGGTTTTAGGGGTGTTTCCGTAATTATGCTTTCTCGGCCTTTTTTGAAAAAGTGCCCAACTGTAACCCCACCTATTTTCGCCCACTGAATCCAATGGAATCATCAAATCATTAAAAATCCAACTCTAAGACCCATTTACAGCCTTGGCCGAAATATACATGTTCTCCGGGAAAAATTGGGGTTTTACGATTTCGGCTCCGTAAACGCGTTCCTTTCTACTCCTAACCACTTTATTAACCATTACATTAGGTTACAACTAACATTAAGACCCAATTTGGGCAGCATAACCCCTAGGCCACATCATTTCCAAACTTTAAAACCAATGGCAATCCGGCGAAATTTCACCGATTAAATTGCCCACAGCAGCCAGAATAAGCAATATACGAAAGTTTGGAAGTTACCTCAAGCTCCTTCTAGCTTTTCTCAAGAGTGGCTGAAAACCCTAGCCCCTTGAACACCAAATTGTCTTCTCAAACACCTTAAATAACATAGAAGAGAAGCTTAGGAACAAGGTTATACGCGTTAGGAGCTAGATCGTCGGAGAAATCGGCTTACCTTGCGAGATTTCTCCTCTTTCTCTCTCTAAGAGCTCTCAACTTTCTCTCACTATCTTCAGCTGGAAATGGCGTGAAATGGCTGAAGAAGATGAGCAATTTGATTAATAATCCATGCTGACATCATCTTTTAATGAGATGATGTCATAATTCCCATTTTCGGATTTTCTGGCAGATTTTCTGCCCAAACTTTGAAAAATCATAACTAATTCTAGAAAAATCGAAATGAGGTGATTCCAAAGCCAAATGAAAGATATTTAAGTCCTATTCATAGGAAAAATATTGGCCATTACTTAAAATCACCACAAAATTCCCAGAATTTCAATCTTTGCATACAGTTCCAGAAAATAATTAATTTCGCTGGGCAAACTTCAAAAATCCAAAACTCTTAGGTCACAAATCAAAATGATACAAATTATATGTTCATTTTGAAGCTTGACATGTGAACTTTAATACTGGAAAAGTTCAGAATTTTTAGACACCATTTGTCTATTTAAAACGTCCATACAAATTGGCTGCCCTGTACAGAGTTTCAATGGACAGAGTTTTCAACTGTAGCACGATTGTTCCCAATGGTTCCAATTTCACAATAAACACTCTCCCCACATGAATTTTCACAAGGAAGCCATTGGAATCATTAAAATATCCAAATTCCCATCACACATTCTCCAAAAGTATTTATTCAACAATAATTTTATCCACTTTTAAAGTCATTAGCCCTTAATCACTTTTTGGGATATTACATTTCTCCCCCCGAAAATTAAATTTCGTCCTCGAAATTGCTACACAACTTGAGCCATAAACTCCGGATAACGTCTTCACATATCTGCTTCCGCTTCCCAAGTTGCTTCTCTTTCTGTTATTCCCTTCTAGATCACTTTCACAAATGGAATGCTTCAGTGTCTGAGCCGTCACTCTTCTCGATCAATGATCTGCTCTGGCTCTACCGTATATGTGAAGTTGTCTTGTAATTCGACTTCTTCATATTCAACTATATGAGATGGATCCGGTTGGTACTTCTTCAGTTGGGAAACATGAAACACGTCATGGAGCCTGCTCAAGTTCGGGGGTAGGGCTACTCGATAGGCTACAGGCCCAATTCTTGCAAGAATTTCAAAAGGACCTATGTACCTCGGGCTCAACTTCTTCCGCTTGATAGCTCTCCCGATGCCCGTAATTGGTGATACTCTCAGAAAAACATGATCACCAACCTCAAACTCTAGAGGCCTTCTCCTCTTATCAGCGTAGCTTTTCTGTCTACTTTGCGCTGCAAGGAGCCTTTTACGAATGATCCGAATCTGTGCTGAGGTTTGATCAACCAAATCTGGCCCATAAAGCTTCCTTTCGGATAATTCATTCCAGCATATAGGTGATTGACACCGTCTTCCATACAACGCTTCATACGGAGCCATTTGGATACTCGCATGATAGCTATTGTTGTAAGCGAACTCAGCCAGTGGAAGGAAACAATCCCAACTTCCTTTAAAGTCGAGAACACAAGCTCGCAACATATCTTCCAGCGTCTGAATTGTTCTCTCAGATTGTCTATCCGTTTGAGGATGATAAGCCGTACTGAATCTCAGTTGAGTACCTAAGGCTTCATGCAGTGCTTTCCAAAACTTTGAAGTAAATCGTGGATCTCGATCGGAAATGATGTTTTTCGGAACACCATGAAGTTTGACAATCTCTCGGATATAAATCTCCGCTAGTTTATCAGGAGAATAACCAGCATTGATTGGTATGAAGTGGGCTGACTTCGTTAACCGATCCACAATTACCCAGATCACATCATAGTTTCTGATCCTGGGTAATCCCATAACCAAATCCATGGTCACGCTTTCCCATTTCCATTCCGGAATCTCAGGACTCTGAAGTAAACCAGGCGGTCTCTGGTGCTCGATTTTCACTTTCTGACAAGTGAGACACCTTGCAACATATTTGGTCACGTCACTCTTCAAACCCGGCCACCAATACACTGATTTCAGATTCTGATACATCTTGGTCATACCAGGATGAAGAGTATATCGGCTCTTGTGTGCCTCATCCAGAATCTTCTGCCTCAACTCTGCCTTAAGTGGAACGCAGACTCTTTTCTGGTAACAAACCAATCCACGAGGCGATATGTCGTAGCCTGGAACTTCTCCCTGTTCGATTCGAGTCAGATTGCGCTGTATCCAGTCATCTTGACTCTGAGCTTCTTCAATTTCCACCCTTAGATCACTCTCCTCTTGAGAAACAGTGTAATTGGCACAGATGATCTGATTTGTCAAATTTAAATCACGGAAATCTTCAATCAATTTCCTTTCTTGTATCATCATAGCTGCAACGAGCATAGTCTTTCGGCTAAGAGCATCAGCGACTACATTTGCCTTACCCGGGTGATATTTTATCTCCAGGTCGTAGTCCTTAAGCAATTCCATCCAGCGGCGCTGTCTCATATTCAGTTCTTTTTTATCATACAGATATTTGAGACTCTTGTGGTCGCAGTACAGTTCCACAGTCACACCATACAGGTAATGACGCCAAATCTTTAAAGCAAATACAATGGCCGCAAGCTCCAGATCATGAGTGGGATAATTCAATTCATGAGGTCTGAGCTGTCGAGAGGCGTAGGCCACCACACGTCCCTGCTGCATAAGGACACACCCTAATCCCTACCCACTGGCATCAGAATACACAACATATGTCACACTGGGATCGGGTAAAATCAATACAGGTGCCGACGTCAACCTCTCCTTCAGCTCCACAAAGCAGTTTTCACATTTCTCGTCCCACACAAACGGCTGATCTTTTCTCGTGAGCTTGGTCATCGGCAACGCAATACGGGAGAAATTTTGGATAAATCTCCGATAATAACCAGCAAGACCCAGAAAACTGCGTATTTCCGCCACAGATTCTGGCCTCTTCCAGTTCAATACTGCTTCCACTTTGCTGGGATCCACAGAGACCCCTTCTTGCGAGATAACATGGCCTAAGAATTTCACTTCTGATAGCCAAAACTCGCACTTGCTCAATTTAGCATATAATTGCTTCTCGCACAAGATATTCAATACGATTCTCAAATGATGCTCATGCTCATCCTTATTCTTGGAATATATCAAAATGTCATCGATAAACACAACAACAAACTGATCCAGATATTGCCGAAAGATACGGTTCATGTAATCCATGAAAACCGCAGGCGCATTGGTTAGCCCAAATGGCATCACCAAGAACTCATAATGACCATATCGGGTCCTGAAAGCAGTCTTTGGAATATCTTCTGCTTTCACTCGCAGCTGATGATACCCTGACCTTAGATCAATCTTTGAAAACACACACGAACCAGAGAGTTGATCTAATAGGTCATCAATTCGGGGAAGAGGGTACTTGTTTTCGATAGTAACTTTATTCAGCTCTCTGTAGTCGATACACAAGCGAAGACTCCTATCTTTCTTCTTTACAAACAACACTGGAGCTCCCCAAGGCGACACACTGGGTCTAATAAACCCTTTCTCGAGCAAGTCTTCTATTTGTTTCTTTAACTCCGCTATTTCGTTTGGGGCCATGCGGTATGGGGCCTTGGATATAGAACCAGCTCCAGGTACAATGTCAATTGGGAACTGAACTTCCCTTTCTGGAGGTAATCCGCTCAGATCGCCCGGAAACACCTCAGGGAATTCATTTACCACGGGTATATTATTCAAGGTTTCGCCATTTTCCCCTTGCACAGAGAAAAACACTACATACCCCTGGCAACCCTTTTCAAGATACTTTTTAGCTTTGGCTGCCGAAAGAAAATTCATACTAGCATCCACATCTTCAACCCTCTGAGATACAGGATATACGATCCTCTTGTTTCCACAATCAAGCAATATATTATTTGCCATTAACCAATCAAAACCCAAAATGACTTCTAATTGACTAAGAGGCAAACATATCAAATCTACAATAGATTGATGCCCTTCCACAGTTATGACACAACTCAAACAAGCTTCTGTGGTCAAGGCCTTAATACCCATTGGAGTTGACACTACTAATTCAAATGGCAGTTTGTGCACATGCAATCCCAGGCGCTTCAGGCAATCATAGGCAATGAAGGAGTGAGTTGCACCTGAGTCAAATAAAACTTGCAACAGATGGCCATGAAGTAGAATTTTACCTTGTATCAGCTCAGGAGATTTGCGGGCCTCCTCATGGGTCATAGTGAATACTCGACCCTGTGTCCTCGGTCTCTGGTCTGGTCGTGGCTCTTTGCATTCAGCAGCAGTATGCCCCACACGCTTACAATTGAAGCATATTATTTTGCCATCACAAGTTTTGCCTTGATGTGGTTGGTTACACCGACGACAAATCCATGGTCCAGAATATGTTCTTTGCTGGTCACGGCTCCTAGACTGGTAGGGCTTCTTACCACTTCCAGACGAAGATCCTTGCCCCTTTCGCTTTTGTGAGGTAGCACCCTTATTAGGTTCATTGCGGTGGATAGTAGCTCTGGCAGGATACAAATCTCTCAAGTTGTTCTCTGTAATCCTGCACTGTTCAACCGCCTTGTTGAACTTGGTAAATTGATGAGTAGCTAAGCGCTTCCTCAACTCTCACCTCAGACCGCGAATGAGCATATCAGAACTCCATTCTTCATCATCCTTGAACCGGAGATAGGAGGAGTATCGAGCCAATCGGACAAAACGGGACAAGTAATCATCGAAGCTTTCCGTGTCCCCTTGCCTGATATTCAGGAATTCTGTCTCCTTCTCGAGCCTCACTGATTTGGGAAAATACTTCTCGTTGAATTCTTGTTGAAACAATTCCCAAGTCAATGGCATCTTGTTGCTCTTCAAGGTTAGGGCGATATTCCGCCACCAACGGTCTGCATCCCCTTCGAGTTTGTAAACGGCCAGTCGTGGCTTCACCTCATCCGGACAATTAAGCACCTCAAATATTTTCTCCAGTCTGTTCATCCAATCTTCGGCTGCTTGAGGGTCAAACCTCCCTCTGAACGCAGGAGGCAGATGCTTGCAGAACCTGGTGACCCAAAACTGAAGGTCTCTTTCCTCTCTAAGCGGTATCCCATGTGATTCTTGATTTGGGACAATGTGAGGTGGGGACTCCAGGGGTCGTGCTGACCCTTCAGCAGTGTCCTCATGACGGGCTTCTCCTTGAGTTTCCTCCGGAGTGGACTGAACTGGACCTTCCTTGTTCTTCGCCTTCTCTGCTCGGAGCTCTTCTCTCAACTCAGTTATCATATCTCTTTGATCCCGGATTAGACCCATCAGCTCTTGCATAGGATCTGGTGGATTATCATTGACGACCTCCACCTCTGGGTCTACACGCGGAATATTGGGGCGTCCTCTAGTTTTCTTCATTCTACAAACAACTTGCACCATTAATTTAGCAGAGATAGTATGCACATATAGTCACAAAACTCTTTTATATATCCATGTCAATAAAACATACATGTGCATACACAACAATCATTCACAGATAATCTTCTATCCCTACTACTATCTAAGGGATCTATCCTAGCAACCTCTACCCTTGCCAGGAACTACAGCTCTGATACCAAAATGTAACACCCTGCCTTTAATCATGTAATTATAATTCGATATTAAATAATTAAAGTAGATTAGAGACCTTCGGATAACTTAAACTCGTTTCAATCTCCTACTTTGTGGTAGGGTTTTCACAAAATCATTCAAAATCTCTTTCCTGTTCCTGGTCTCCATTTCAAAATTCGAATATAATCACCTGTGCAGTTTATCTACATTCACGTATGACAGAGTGTAAAACCAATTCCCCGGCAACTCCCGGATTCTATACATATATAACATGAGGTTTAAGTATCCACTAGGGGATTACATCCAAAATTGAATATACTATTCATATTTCAGATTATACAGTAATCCCGAATTCAAAAGATATAACCAACATTCCAAAATCAACTATACCCCTAAGGGTCCTAAGTGCTTCGGGTCGGCCTCTTCTCCTTTGAGCCACATGCCCTGTCTGAAAGGTTAGTCATAGGAAGGAATGAGATTCGAGAGAATCTCAGTAGTAACAAACCACTCATACAATGTATAAATACCAAGCATGTATATAAATCACAACCAGCAACAACAGCAAATCAATCTCAAAGATACATGGTTTTCACCACAAACGACAGCACTCACGGCTGTATACACAATACGACAGCTTACGCTGTAATCACCATCACGACAGCTTACGCTGTAATCACAATAACGACAGCTTGCGCTGTAAACGACAGCTATCACCAGCTGTAACCGCAGCAGCATCAAAGATTCATCACAGAACAGTGATAACACACACATACAGAGCATTACACATAGTATAAGAGAGAGAGTCACTACCTGATCCTTTCCTGACGTCCTTCAGCGCAGTTGGCTCACGATGGCGGCAAATATCGAATCCTACAATTCCAAATGCACTATTTAGACACTTCCATAGTGTTACTTAGGGTTATATGAGTCTATAATGAAAATTTACAAAAATACCCCCGGGGACCCGGCCTGGGCCCGCCATACCCGGACCGGTTGCACTTTTCTCGAAATTCTAATCTGGGCTATCCTAACATATTTCCGCCCAAGGAATCCATTTCCGTACTCAGAATTATCAAATTCAATGTCAAATTACGAAATTACCCTTGGCAGCCCTACTTTTAGGGTTTTAGGGGTGTTTCCGTAATTATGCTTTCTCGGCCTTTTTTGAAAAAGTGCCCAACTGTAACCCCACCTATTTTCGCCCACTGAATCCAATGGAATCATCAAATCATTAAAAATCCAACTCTAAGACCCATTTACAGCCTTGGCCGAAATATACATGTTCTCCGGGAAAAATTGGGGTTTTACGATTTCGGCTCCGTAAACGCGTTCCTTTCTACTCCTAACCACTTTATTAACCATTACATTAGGTTACAACTAACATTAAGACCCAATTTGGGCAGCATAACCCCTAGGCCACATCATTTCCAAACTTTAAAACCAATGGCAATCCGGCGAAATTTCACCGATTAAATTGCCCACAGCAGCCAGAATAAGCAATATACGAAAGTTTGGAAGTTACCTCAAGCTCCTTCTAGCTTTTCTCAAGAGTGGCTGAAAACCCTAGCCCCTTGAACACCAAATTGTCTTCTCAAACACCTTAAATAACATAGAAGAGAAGCTTAGGAACAAGGTTATACGCGTTAGGAGCTAGATCGTCGGAGAAATCGGCTTACCTTGCGAGATTTCTCCTCTTTCTCTCTCTAAGAGCTCTCAACTTTCTCTCACTATCTTCAGCTGGAAATGGCGTGAAATGGCTGAAGAAGATGAGCAATTTGATTAATAATCCATGCTGACATCATCTTTTAATGAGATGATGTCATAATTCCCATTTTCGGATTTTCTGGCAGATTTTCTGCCCAAACTTTGAAAAATCATAACTAATTCTAGAAAAATCGAAATGAGGTGATTCCAAAGCCAAATGAAAGATATTTAAGTCCTATTCATAGGAAAAATATTGGCCATTACTTAAAATCACCACAAAATTCCCAGAATTTCAATCTTTGCATACAGTTCCAGAAAATAATTAATTTCGCTGGGCAAACTTCAAAAATCCAAAACTCTTAGGTCACAAATCAAAATGATACAAATTATATGTTCATTTTGAAGCTTGACATGTGAACTTTAATACTGGAAAAGTTCAGAATTTTTAGACACCATTTGTCTATTTAAAACGTCCATACAAATTGGCTGCCCTGTACAGAGTTTCAATGGACAGAGTTTTCAACTGTAGCACGATTGTTCCCAATGGTTCCAATTTCACAATAAACACTCTCCCCACATGAATTTTCACAAGGAAGTCATTGGAATCATTAAAATATCCAAATTCCCATCACACATTCTCCAAAAGTATTTATTCAACAATAATTTTATCCACTTTTAAAGTCATTAGCCCTTAATCACTTTTTGGGATATTACATCAAGCTTCAAGAATCACACTTTAGTCAAATAACAAGGTATCTTCCTATCCAAATTCAATAAACATACCAAAAATTGAAGTAGCTAAAGTGATGCAAAGTTTAATTACAATGAGCTTAATTGGAAACCTAAACTAGGATAAGTGTTTGCACTCTTCTCTCATATAAGGTAGTTTTCACTTGCATCTACTTTGACCACACTCTACCATATGTTTGTAATATTTCTTGGCTCTCTACTACTTGTAACAATGGCATAAATAAATCCAAAGGACTTTGTAGGGTTGTATTGTTGAATAGGCCAAATGATGGAAAATTAGAACAAGCTACCATGCATGCATCAAATTGGATTAGCATAACCAATAGCACTAATCACAATAGTGTAACTTTCTTTTGCCAAAATTTTCCATTTCAACTTATCAATACATTTTTTTTGTTTATATGAAGTGCCTTATATATTTTTTTTCTTTTGATCCTCTCTTTTGCTTTTTTTTCCTTTCTTTTCTATTTTGCTTTTGTTTGTCGTCTTCTTTTTTTTCTTTTTGAATATTTACATGGCACATATCATCCTATTTACAAGAGTAACATTAATATTTCCTCATCATAATGCTAACAAAACTTGAAGGAAAGTGCAAGCATGGCATTTGATAATGAAATTGAAAATGGAAATGTAGGGATCAAAGGAGTAAACAAAGGTAAACAATGATTTGTTTGTGTTTAGGTTAGAAGGTTTAGAAATGAATGTCAATGTCATCTCTATCCATACCATTGCAAAATGTAGCCTCAAGTAAGAAACAAAACAAGTTCTAGAGAGCAATAATCTAAGTGGATAAATCACACAATGAAATGAACAATTAGGCCCAAAACACCTTCCAACTAGGCTTTTTGTTCCCTAACAAACTCATCAAAATTAAGCCACGCATCATGAAAAAACTTGAATTTTGTAGCAATTCACTAGTTTAAAGCAAGTTTCAACCATGAATTTAACTAAGAGGAATTGTACCAAAAACAATAGAGGATAAAAGCAGTAGACAGAAGCATATGATGTCACAGTGAAATCCAGCATGAGAATAAACATACTCCCCCACACTCAATCCTTACATTGCCCTCAATGTAATTCACAAAAAACAAAGAACCTAGATGCACTTATCTCTTGGGTGAAGTGAATGTTATGAAGTCCAATTCAAGATTGAAGCACAACACATCATCGTCACAAGGAGAAAGAAAGACAAGAGATAAGTGGATATAGTTCTTAGAAATTAGGCACAAGGATATAGAGAAAAGGGTAGTAGAAGATAAGGCTAAGCACAAGAGTATGATTCAAAATGGAGTTTATTCAATTGAAAAATGCAAACAAACAAACAACTTTTTACTACTGAGAAATCCATCCCCCATACTTGTTCAATAGCATATATCATCAAATAAAACAAGGAATAGAGTAAGGAAAGAGACTACCATATGTGTTATGGTGGTAAATGACTGGCATGGTAATGCTTCAACAAATGACCATTTACTTGAAACTTTTCTCCACTTGCAGGATCTTCGATCTCTATTAAACCAAAGCTTTGCACTTTGACCACTTTATAGGGACCTTGCTATTTGGTTTTAAGCTTCCCATTTTTGAGCTTGAATCTGGCTTTGAACATAAGTACTTGCTCTCATTCATAAAACCACTTCTATAATATGCCTTGATCATGAATCAATTTGGATTTTTCCTTATAGGTATGGGAACTTTCATATACATCCAACCGCAATTCTTATAGCTCTTGTATCTCAAGCATCCTTCCTTAGCAGAACCTTGAAGATCCATATTACAAGTCTTCACAGCCCAGTAGGCTCTATGTTCCAGCTCAATAGGTAGATGGCAGCCCTTACCAAAGACTAACCAGAAAGAAGACATGCCAATGGGAGTTTTAAAAGCTATACGATCCCAAAGATCATCATCCAACTGGAGACTCCAATCTTTTCTACTTGGCTTCAGAATTCTCTCAAAGATATACTTGATTTCCCTATTAGACACCTCAGCTTGCCCATTTGTTTGTGGATGGTATGGGGTAGAAGTCTTGTGTAGAACACCATATTTGGATACAAGTTGTCCACCAATTTGTTGCAAAAATGCAAGCCACGATCACTCAAAATTGCTATTGGCGCACCAAACCTATAAAAGATATGAGTACGTAGTAATTTAATAACAGTAGAGACATCATTCTTCCTTGTAAGAATGGCCTTAATCCACCTTGAAAGGTAATCAACAGCCAACAAAATGTACAAATATCTATGAGATGCAGGAAATGGACCCATAAAATCAATGCCCCAAACATCAAAAACTTGACAAAACAAAATAGGTTGCTACGGCATTTCATGCTTTCTAGGTAACACCCCAAAATGTTGGCATGCATCACAAGTTTTACAAGAAGCATAACAATCCTTAAAGAGGCTAGGCCAATATAAACCACAATCTAAG
Organism: Inga laurina; assembly: GCA_963855925.1. Taxonomy (NCBI): domain Eukaryota; kingdom Viridiplantae; phylum Streptophyta; class Magnoliopsida; order Fabales; family Fabaceae; genus Inga; species Inga laurina. The sequence goes on from OY979708.1 coordinate 51,766,954, forward strand.
ATTTTTCAAGCAGTTCTCTTTGCCCCAAAGTGACCAGCACACAATAAAGAATGACAAGAGGTTATAACAAAAGAAAATTCATCATCCGGCACACATCTCCTAATGACTTAGTTACTACAATGCCGCCTTAAGTAAGAAGGATCCCACAAATAGTATTGAGCTTTATGTTTCAGCTTCTGTTTCTAAAAATGAGACAAAAAATCAGGTAAGAATCCAATAGCAAGATAATTCACAATATGAGCAAACCATGGGTCATGAAGTGTAATAGCAAGGAGATGGTCATAAGGAAAACCATCACAAGTAACTTCAGTATCAACTAGTCCTTGTGTAGTAAGGGGTAAGCAGCTTAAATGATCGGTAACAAAATTTTCTGCACCTGCCTTGTGTAACCCCCGCTCCGTAATTATATCCAAAATATGAGATTAAAATGATTTAGAGATCAATGGATAAACAAAACTCATTTAATATCCCATCTTTACAATAAGGTTTTCACAAATGCCTTTCGAAATCTAATACACCTGGTCTCACATTCACATTTCGAATATAATTACTTTTCAAAAATAAATCACAATCATATAAATAACAGAGTGCACAACATAGTTCCCGGCAACCCCGGGTTCCATTCATTAGCTCAAGGGTTTACAGGGCGTATTCGCCCATTTACAATTTCTTCATATGGTGATTACACAATACCTTTCCATAATATACATCCCAAATCTAAAGACGAATACAAATTATACAAGAATCCCAACTATGATAACAAACTACCATAAACTACAACTCCAATAGGAGCCCTAACCGCCCTTGGTTGCTTGCTCCTTCTTTGAGCCACTTGCCTTGTCTGAAAGGTTAGTCAATGGAAAGAATGAGATTCAAAAGAATCCCAGTAGTAACAAATCACTTATACCACACATAATCATATAGCATGCAAGAATAACATCATGCAGCACAAATAGTCTTTCAACTCACATAGTCAATCCCCCATAACTACTACCCCAGTAGGACGGTCCTCTGCCATGGGAACCCCCATGCGGCCACAGGTGAAAGACATATAAATACACAAGCTTTACAGCACCCACAACATCACAAAATAATGATATCAGATACATACAATACAAGTACACATAGTATAAGGGAAAGCGTCACTACCTTGTTCTTTCCAAGTGTGCTCCAGCACAAGCTACGTGTGATCAGGGCAACTATTAAATCCTCTTCCACTTCCCAAGGCCAATTCTTTGATTCCTCTTCTTTCCAATTTCTTCAAGCTCTCAAACACCTTCTTTCACAAATCTTTTCCCTTTCTCTTTCCTCCTTGAGTTGCACGAAAATGGAAGAATGAAGAGAGAAAGATGAGATAACCAAGAAGTATCAGATTTTTGGGCAAAAAGCCCCCTTTGGCTGACCTTAATGGGAAGAGATGAGAGAGGGAAGAGTTGAAACATTGACCACAATCCAAGGGCTCACATTTTGCCACTTGTCACACTCTTATCACATCTTCCATGAGCTCACATGAGCACACACACATGGGATTCCACCCTCTTGATCTCTAAAAATCAATCACAGCGATTGATCTTTGAGTTACCAATGAGCTTCCTCTTCGACAACTGATCAATTGGTCGATAACTTTCCCGTTTTCCCCTGATTATGGCAATTTCTCTTGAATCACCACCAAACACATTTTATATCACATTTCCTCATGCCATGCACCCTACCCTTCCCTTATGATGCATTTTAAGCTTTGACACCTAATCATGCTTAAATACAGGTCTTGGGCACTGACTACAACATATTCGACTCACAATGTATATCGTATTCTCCAAAATTCACCATTTTATTTTCTTTAATACTCTAAAGATATAAGAATTATTAGGGAATAAATTTAGGCTCCTGCTAAACTGGGGCTTAGCAGTCCACTTGTTTCAAGTTCATTCTCTAGCCTCAAATCTCAAAATTTGAGGTATTACATTTCTCCCCCTGTTCAATAAATTTCGTCCTCGAAATTTGTCTTACCACTTAAACCATAACCTCGGATGCCTCTTTATAACAGCTTCTGTTTCACAAATTATTTCACCTTGGGATAGTCCCTTCCAGACCACCCACACTCTTGGTGCACCACAAATGTGATTCTCGCAAGAATCTCGAACAACCTAATGTGTTGTGCTCGGTTTCGTTGCAACCACATAATACTCAAGGTTCTCATAGTCATAGTACAATTATGCTATCGCCCATACGGGTAATAGCTCTATATCTTTGATAGAAATACGGATGCAACACAGTTGCCACAAAACCGTAATCAGCATAGTACATGACTACCACACAAACATAATCACCACACAATTGCTAAACGAATACATTCGCCTCCACATACGATTGCCACCAAAACACCATTATCTCATAACACAACTGCCACAAGCAGTAATTTCCAATATGCTCAATCACGATGAAACATAATCACTGCACGAATACCATCATTGCAGAAACACAATCGTCGTAAACTCCAAATCATGAGCGGCTAGCTCATTTCATAAACCTCAAGAATTAGGAAGCTTATGCCACCACTCTGCTTAATATAGTCACCCCTTCTAGAAGTAACTCAAAACACCACAAGTTCACCACATCAAACAACAGCCTCTGCCATATTCACAAGTACTTCAACTTTCACTGTATCCACTTTCACAATATTACCCTTACCCGTACACCCATCAGTGACTCCGCTAGTGGTAACCGAGACTTTTGGGCATTAACAACCATATCACATCACCATATTAACTTTCACAGTGTTACCCTCACCCGTACACCCACCAGTGACTCCGCTAGTGGTAACCAGGACTTTTGGGTATTCATAATCACATCAGGCCACTCTGGAATCTCAATCTCTGCTACTCGAACCATCGTACCATAATGGTCCACTTAGAGTCTCAGTCTCTTGTATCCAGGCGACCGACCGAAAGTCTCAATCTCCCAATACCACCCTCATCCTCTTTCTCTATCGGGAATGTACATTGCAATCACCTGAAAGGTTAGTTAATAGAAAGAATGAGATTCAAAAGAATCCCAGTAGTAACAAATCACTCATACCACACATAATTACATAGCATGCAAGCATAGCATCATGCAACACAGCAGCATAAATAGCCTTTCGGCTCATATAGTCAGTCCCCTGTAAACTACCACCTCAGTGGGATAATCCTCTATTATGGGAACCCCCATACGGCCGCAAATAAAAGACACACAAACACACAAGTGTGATAGCACCAGCAATATCACAAAATAATAATATCACATACATACAATCAATTACACATATATAAGGGAAAGAGTCACTACCTTGTTCTTTCCAAGCGTGCTCCAGCACAAGCTATACACGATCAAGGCAACTATCAAATCCTCTTCCTCTTCCTAAGGCCAATTCTTTGATTCCTCTTCTTTCTAATTTCTTAAAGCTCTCAAACACCTTCTTTCACAAATATTTTCCCTTTCTCTTTCCTCCTTGAGTTGTACAAAAATGGAAGAATGAAGAGAGAAAGATGAGATAATGAAGAAGCATCAGATTCTTGGGCAAAAAGCCCCTTTTAGCTGACCTTAATGGGAGAGAGGAGAGAGGGAAGAGTTGAAACATTGACCACAATCCAAGAGCACACATTTTGCCACTAGTCACACTTTTATCACATCTTCCATGAGCTCATATGAGCACATACATATGGGATTCCATCCTCTTGATCTCTAAAAATCAATCATAACCATTGATCTTTGAGTTACCAATGAGCTTCCTCTTCGGCAACTGATTAATTGGTTGATAACTTTCCCATTTTCCCCCTGATTATGGCAATTCCACTTGAATCACCACCAAACACATTTTATATCACATTTCCTCATGCCATGCGCCCTACCCTTTCTTTATGATGCATTTTAAGCTTTGACACCCAATCATGCTTAAATGCGGGGCTTGGGCACTGACTACAACACATTCGACTCACAACGTATATCATATTCTCCAAAATTCACCATTTTACTTTCTTTAATACCCCAAAGATATAAGAATCATTAGGGAATAAATTTGGGTTCCTGCTAAAATGAGGCTTAGCAATCCACTTATTTCAAGCTTATTCTTTAGCCTCAAATCTCAAAATTTAGGGTATTACATCTTGTCCCTAAACTCTGTTAAATTCTTGAAGATGTAGCATCCACCTTATTAATTGACGCTTAGTATGAGTCTTCCTAGATAAAAAATTGATAGCAGAATGGTCAAATAGATAATCACTTTAGAATTCACTAAATATGACCTAAACTTCTCAAGTGCAAAAACATTGGAACAATGCTCTTTCTTAGTGGTTATGTAGTTGATTTGAGCGTTATCCAATGTTTTAGAAGCATAAGCAATAACACAAGAAGTCCTACCAATTTTTTGACCTAGAACGACACCAACAACATTATTATAAGCATCACAAGAAAGCTCAAAATCAAGATCCCAATTAGGAGCAATGAGTATAGGTGAAGAAATGAGTCTAGATTTACTTTCATCAAAAGCCAATTTACATGCATAATCAACGATAGCATTCAGCTCTTTTTGGAGAAGCTTAGATAAGGGACAAGCTATTTTACTAAAATCTTTAATGAATCTTCTATAAAATCCAACATGTCCCAAGAAAGATCTAAGTTTTCTTAAGTTAAAGGGATAAGGAAGAGATGAAATTACTTTAATTTTAGATTTGTCAACTTTCTATACCCCTCTTACTTATCAAGGGGCCTAAGACTATTTCTTGATCCACCATGAAGTGCCATATCTCAAAATTTAGCACAAAGTTCTTTTGCACATACTTTTCTAATGCTCTCTCCAAATTAAGCAAACATTCTTCAAAAGAATTCCCATATATAGAAAAATCATCCATGAATATCTCAATACCTTGTTCAAGTAAGAAACTATAAGATGGAGAGCATGCATCTTTGAAATATTCAAGGAGAGTTGCATAACCCAAAAGGCATCCTTTGATATGCAAATGTCCCAAATGGACAAGTAAATATTGTCTTTTCTTGATCCTCTGGTGCAATAGGAACCTAAAAATAACCAGAAAAACCATTAAGGAAACAACAATGTGATTTTCATGCCAATCTTTCTAACATTTGATCTATAAAGGGGAGGGGAAAGCTGTCCTTTCTAGTTTCTTCATTCAACTTCCTAAAGTTTATGCAAACTCTCTAAGAGTTTTAGACTCTTGTTGGAATGAGTTCATTCTTCTCATTTTGCAGAACTGTTATTCCATACTTTTTTGGAACAACTTGGACTGGACTAACCCACTCGCTATCTGAAATAGGATATATGATCCCTACACTCAAGAGTTTGGTGGCCTTCTTAACTACATCTAAGATAAAAGGGTTAAATCTATGTTGGGGCTGCCTCACAAGTCTTAAACCCTCATTCAAAAGGATTTTATGGGTGCATACAGTTGGGTTAATACCTAGAATATCACATAAAGTTCACCCTATTGCTCTCTTGTGTTTTTCAACACATAGAGTAAACTCAAATCTTGAGATGTACTTAGGAACTAGAGATAATGACAGGTAATTGATCATGTTCAACAAGAAAGGCATACTTCAAGTTAGGGAAAGGGTTTTAAATCAAGTTCAGGAGGTTGCACAATTGAAGGTAAAAGCTCCTTCAATTCAAGTACACCAAGAAACTTCCCTTTCTTATGAGAATTCCCAAAAATTGTTGGATTGAAGGTATGTCCCCCTTATTCAGATATGGATTGATATTGTGGTTCATTCACAAAGCAACCTTGACTACCACCTACATCAATCAAAGAGAAGAATTATGAGAGGGCATCACGAAATTGTATGAAATAGTTTAGTAATTGATTAGAACTGAAATTCTCCCCTGTTATAGTCTTTACATGTGGTTGTCCATTGTTTCAAGAATTTTCAGTAAGGAAATTTATGGCTTTTGACTTGCTAATTTTATCATCAAAAGGAGAATGTGAGTATTTCAACAATTAGAAAGAAGTGAGGTTACCCATACAATCATCCTTGAGGTTAAGAAGTTTGAAACTTGTAAGAGGAGGAATGTGAAGCTTAAACCCATGAATTGCAATTGCGCCATCAATAGCACATTGATTTATTTCCTCATGTGTAATAATGACTCCATTTGTTTCCATAGGAGCAGATTCAGTGCTAATGGATGTTGCTTCACTTCCAAAAGTGGAATCCACTTCACTAACATTCTCAAATTATGTAAAACTACATAATACCTCTTACCTAATACCATGATAACTATCAAATGAAGATATAGTACTACCATGGTTAGAAAAATCAAAAATAAAAGGATTGGAAGTGGAAAGTGAGCTATCAATTGACAAGCAATCAATACTATACATATCATCATCACAATCAATAAAGGGAGAAGAATTTGAATCAATGGTAGCACATATATCATCATGACAATCATTTTTTGCACACAATAGGAAGGTAAAATCATCAATTGCCTCTTCCAAGGCCAAATCAATCAAATTCAAGCCAAGAAGGGAGTAGTCCTCAAATGGGTGATTCATAGCTTCATAAACATTAAACCGAATCACATGATCACCTACTTCTATAGTTATATACCCATCCTTCATGCTAATGATAGTATTAACTGTTTGCATGAAAAGCCTACCCAAAATCAATGGTTCCTCAATTGAGACCTCAATGGACATGTTTAGGACATAAAATCAGTAGGAAACATTAAGTCTTTGACTTTAACTAAGATGTCTTCCAATAAGCCATGAGGTTTCCTAGTAGTTCGATCAGCTAGTTATAGGATGACACTAGTGGATTTGATGTTTGTGAGGCCAAGAGAAATGAAAGTAGAGTAGGGCATGACATTTATAGCGGCTCCTAGATCAAGGAGAGCATTACTAAAAGTCAAAGTACCTATAGTGCATGGAACAGTGAATAAGCTAGGATCTTTACACTTAATTAGAAGATGGGGTCAATGTAGTATAGTGGTAGTATTTCTACCTATCACGAGGGAGACCCGGATTTGATCCCTTGCAATGGTGCCAATTTGGTGAACCCATGTCATGTGAGTTCTCAAAATAAACTAGATTTGAAAATGTAGCGTAGTACCTCAACCTAGGTCATTCTTGTGAGGAGATTAATTTTCAAGTTTCTGAATAGTATAGTGATAAATACCTTAAAGTTGTGAGAAATCATTTTGAGAAATTGTTCATAAAACTAAGGAAGTAATCTAATCTAATCCAATATTTTTGTATTTTTTGATTTTCAAGACAAAGCAACAAATGGAATTGAAATAACAATAACAACAAGGTAAATTCAATAAACTGGTATAATGATGAAACATGATTCCCTTAAGTTAAGGTTTTAGTCTTCCTTATTTACTAATGATAAGAATTCAATAATATGAGTCAAGAGGATGGACCTAAGCTACCACTAGATTTATACTTGCAATACTCATTTAATTCATTCTATCAAAGCAATTAAATGAATACCACCAAATAATGGTGACTTAAGGAGATGAATAATTCTAATTTGTAATTACCATTACAAAAATTCAAAGTATTCACTTTAGTCATTTAAAATCCACTCAACCGAGTCGGAATAAACAACTCAACCTACTCCTATTATGAATCATACAAAGCTTAATTAATCAACTCCTAGCTCAACCACCATGTTTATTCACTTGGCATAGAACAATCTAGATCACAACCACATAATTAACCAAGCCATATAATTATGAACTAGAAAGAGAGCTTAAAGGAATTCCATTAAAGTTTAGAAACTCAAATCATTACCCAACTCAAGGAAATTACCAAAACTTAGCTATTCATGGAAGAGGAAGATGAGGTTTAAACATATCAGACACACTAGGACTCAACTGAACACACTCATTGGGTTTACACTTATGCTTTTAGGTACATAAATCTTTCAAGAATTTAGCACAAGCAGGAATTCCTTTCAACACATCAAGCAAAGGTAAATTAACTTCAAAGTTACTGAAAATATCCATCATATCAAGGAATTTCTTTTCATTTGAAACCTTCTTGCTAAGCACATATGAATTAGGAAATGAATTTCATAGAGATTTACCTTTTTACCTTCCCCTTTGCTTGAAGAAGAAGTTGAAAGGTCGATCGCCTTGGTATTTGTTGGAGTTGACACTCTTTGCTTACTATCCATATTTGAATTTGGAAAATAATGCTTTTATAGAAGCTTATGTTCAGCTGCACTCTCAGATTTTTGAGTAGCAAGGTGAGTGCTTTGATCAGAATCATTACTACCATTAGCATCTTCCACTTGTGGTTGCAATTGAGCCTCAACCCTTTCATTGTGCCTATTATTATAATGTGTTTCAGATTTGAAACTCTAACAGGTTCTTTAAACCGGACTTACTTACCACTTTTTAAGGAGATAGCATGTACATCCGTAGGATTGATCACAGTGTTGGAAGGTAACCATTGTCCACTTTTAGCTTGCTCTTCATTGAGGCTATCAAACATTTGAGTGACAAATAAAGTTAGATTAGCATTGTTAGAATCTAACAACTCCAACTTGTTGAAGATTGTGTCAAACTTCATCCCAATGTCAAAATTTAGAATTGGTTTGAGCTCTTTCTTTATCAAATCTTGAGGCTAAGTTACCTATGGAAGATGACACATTGTTCATACACTTAAGAAGTTGAGAGATGTCATCTTTAGTAGTATGGGATTCAGGGGTAGCAACCACTACTGGTTGAAGACCAAATGAGTTTGAATGTCCTCGATTTGGAGCTTCATTTGAAGAACTCCCTTGGAATTGATTCTGATTTTGCCAACCAAAGTTGAGATGTGACCTCAAACCCTCATTGTGTGTGTTGAAGTAGGGATTCTAAGGTCTTTGATTCTACCCTTGTCTCCCTTGAAAAATAGCTGAGACCTCTCTAAATTGGTGTGGGCAATTAGGAGCAATATACATGTGAGAGCTACATATGTCACAAATAGGAGCCACCAGAGCCTGAGAATGTGACCCATGAATTTTCACATTGTTTAAGTGGGTTATGAGCTTATTGAGGTCAATTCTCATTTCTGTCATTTGGGATGACAAATTATCATACTCTCTTGAAGATCTTGAAGCATATGAGACCTTATGGATTTGTTTAGCATCCAACCCTTGAAATTGTTGATCATTACTAGTTATCTTCTGAATTAATGTACATACTTCTTTAGGTGTAAGCAATTGAATAGTGCCTCTAGAAGCAGAATCCAAACTCTTCTTATCTTGAGGAATCAACCCACTATAGAAATATTACACCAATTGAGCTTCTGGGATTTGATGATGTGGGCTCTTGGCTAAGAATTCTTGAAATCGACACTAATACTCATAAAAAGATTCATGGAGGCCTTGTTTTGCACCGAAGATTTCCTTAGTAAGAGAGGTTATCTTTGAAGAAGGAAAGTATCTTTCCAAAAAGGCACTCTTCAAGGTTTCCCAAGAGGCTAAGGCATTAGGATTGTGGTGAGGTAGCATCATGAACCACTCCTTAACTTTACTTTCCAATGTAAAATGAAAGACTTTCCTGCACATCTCATCTAGAACAACCCCTATTGGTTTTATGGATTTCCATACAATGTACAGCTTCCTTAAGTGCCTGTTAGGGTCTTCTACAGGTAAACCATTGAATTTTGATCAGTGACTCAACAACGGACCTTTCAACTCAAAATTAATATTAAATTCATGATCAAAGATGAAAGGATCAATAATATCAGTAGTAGAGGTAAGATTTTTCATAGTTCTGCACTCTCCATTGTTCCTAACAATATGGTTGTGAAACCCTATGAGTGGAGGATCAATGGGTGGAGGGATGTCTTCTTGAGGAGGAACTTGATCCATGGTAAAATGGCGATCTATAATGGAAGAAGAGCTAATATGAGAAGAATTATCACAAGTATATACAACAACTTCATTGTCAATGACTTGTCCAAATCCTGCACTAGATGATTCGGCTTTCTTACCTTTCTTAAGCAACCTAACTGTCTTGTTAATATCTTGATCTAGAGGCACAAGTTCAGTTTTCTTAGATCTAGTCATGCACAATAAAGAGACTCACATAGACATACAAATTACAGCAAAGTAATTAGTCAAATGGGGTATTGGAGAAGGGTTGTATACAAAAAAAATTAGCAACTTACAGGAAACCAAGTTAATTAATCTTTGACAACCAAAAGAGTTAACCAAAACCGATAACATTCAAGTGTCTAAAGAGTAAAATCAGTCTCAACAATAACAAGACAAGTGCAACTCAATGGTATAAGAGGCAAATAGAAGTTGCAAGGTAAGAAGTCACCTTTTAGTAGAACAAGTTGGTATATCAATGCAGTAATGCCTCAAACCGTAAGTAGAGTCATTGTAATTACAACTTACAGAATGTGATAGCTACTCGAAGTCTCAAGTTTCAACCAACAACTTTCCAAGCATGAAGAATGCAAAGTTGCTCACCATAAATCCATTGTAAACCACACAATGGCCATTAACAACATGATAGCAAAGTAACAAAATGCAAAGTGTTTTTATTTATATGCAAATGGAATGCAAAACAACTATGAACATGAAAAATAACTAAACCACTACCAAACACTCCAACAATTAACAACTAACTAAAACAAACTCAAAAACACACTAACAACCAAGCTAAGACACACTATGACAGCTAAAAAGAACACTTAACTACTTAAAATCTTGGCAATCAACCTCCCTGACAATGACACCAATTTGGTAAACCTATATGCGTCAATTCTCAAAATAAACTAGGTTTGAAAATGTAGCGTAGTAGCTCAACCTAGGGCATTCTTATGAGGAGATTAATTTCCAAGTTTCTGAATAGTGAAGTGATAAATACTTAAAGTTGTGAGAAATCATTTTGAGAAAATGTTCATAAAACTAAGGAAGTAATATAATCTAATTCAATAACTTTGTATTTTTCGGTTTTCAAGACAAAGGAGCAAATAGAATTGAAATAACAATAACAATAAGGTAAATTCAATAAACTGGTATAAAGATGAAACGTAATTCCCATGAGTTAAGGTTTTAGTCTTCCTTGTTTGCTAGTGATAAGAATTCAATAACTTGAGTCAAGAAGATGGACCTAACCTACCACTAGATCCATACTTGCAATACTCATTTAATTCATTCTACCAAAGCAATTAAATGAATACCACCAAATAATTGTGACTTAAAGAGATGAATAATTAACTTCCAATTCTAACTTGTAATTACCATTACAAAAATTCAATGTATTCACTTTAGTCATTTAAAATCCACTCAACCGAGTCGGAATAAACAACTCAACCTACTCCTAATATGAATCGTACAAAGCTTAATTAATCAACTCCTAGCTCAACCACCAAGTTTATTCACTTGGCATAGAACAATCTAGATTACAACCACATAATTAACCAAGCCATATAATTTTGAACTAGAAAAAGAGCTTAAAGGAATTCCATTAAAGTTTAGAAACTCAAACCATTACCCAACTCAAGGAAATTACCAAAACTTAACTATTCATGGAAGAGGAAGATGAAGCTTGATGAATAAAGAAGAAATTAGCCATGGAGAAAAAACGTTCAGTTGCTACACGTCTTGCTCTTCACAACGCCTCCTCTTTCTTTTTCTTTTTCACGTGTCCTTCCCTTTTCTCCAGAGCCCCTTTTTGCCCAACCGCCGCCTCTTCTCAATTATTTCAATTCAGTCCAAACCATTCTTTTAGTTAACTCCTTCCTTTTCCTTTAATTGTTCCTTTCAGTCCAGCAGCCTCCTCTTCTTTCCTTCCAATTCCAATTCGGTCCAGCTATACAATTCAATCAAGCTCTTTACTTCTATATCCTCCAGCCGCCACCCTTCTCCTTTTTCTTATTCAATTCCTCCTCTCAGTCCACGAGCCCAGCATCTTTTAATAATCGGTCCTTCTTCAATTTAATCGGTCCATCTCACCCCTTCTTTTCTTTATTCAATTATTCAGTCCAGCTAACCTTTCATCTGCAAATAATTCAGCCACCTCCCTTCAATTCTCTTCAATTATCTTTATATTAAAAGTAAGTAAAGGTATATTTGGAAAAGGGGTAAAAATCTATTTCGGCATTAAGCATAAAATTGCAACTACCAAACAAGGCCCTTACTCATTTAACCTCCTCTTAGAAAAAAATGTGAAAATAAATTCTACACTTATGATGTTCCACTCTTGTCCTTCATTAATCTCCAAAATGAACTCTTTGACCTTGACCACTTGACAAAAGTTGTGCCACATCATCACATAGAAAGTTAGATTCATAAAGGTAATATCTTTTGCTCATAATTAAGAAATAATGGGAATAACAAATATTAATTAAAAATTTAACAATTTAATCACTATAATTCCTAAATTATCCTTTCTCTAAAATCAAACACAACACTTGTAAGTGATATGGGTCCTCACTTGAGTGTATCTAGTCTCACTCGAGTACATATGTATCTTGTACTATGAACTCTCATCTCAGGATAACCTCACAATGGTTTTTTCAAGAGTATGATCTCTCATTCGCAAGTGATATAGGGATTCTCTCGAGTACAATGATCCTCACTCGAGTGAATAGTATATTCTTGTATAAGATACTCTTTTACTTCAACACTTGCATCAGAAATAGGGAGAGTTAGATTTCTCACTCATAAGTGCTGAGGTATCACTCAGGTGCAAGTACTCTCCACTCGAGTACACTTGCTCTTCCATGCTCTGGTTGACTCACGGGCAAACACTTTCTATTCTTCACTCGCTTGGACTTAAGTGGACATTACACTTTGAGTTTATCTTGCTCTCTGGTAAACACTTCATGTATCACACTTTGTAGGGCTCGAGAGAACTTGAGACTATCACTTGAGTATTGAGTCTATGCTCGAGTGCAGCAATGCTATCCTGTCTCTGACATTTCTCTCTATCAAACACTTGCACGAGTGTGCCTTCATGCTCGGGTGCAAATAATATCATCACTTAAGTGCGGAGTGTAATACCCCAAATTTTGAGACTTGGGGCTAGTGAATAAGCCTGAGATAAGTGGACTGCTAAGCCCCAGTTTAGCAAGATCCCAAATTGTGATTAAGAGATAATGACTCCAAAAGTGGATGTGGTCAGTGATGAATAAACCCTTTTGGAGATTATGGTGTGATTTGGCACCCGATGTGATTCGTATGTGTTGTGAGCAATGCCGAAACCCTGTATTTAAGTTCAATTATGGATTAACATCTAAATTGACTTAAAATAGAGGGGAGGGCGCATTGTGGAAGAAAAGAAATGATATGGTGTGTTTGGTGGTGATTCAGTGTGAATTGCCACAATCAAGGGCAAAACGGTAAAGTTACCGACCAATTGATCGATTACCGAAGAGGAAACTCATTGGTAACTTAAAGATCAATGGTTAGGATTAATTTGTGTAATAGATCAAAGGGTGGAATCCCATATGTTTAAGTTCATGTGAGCTCATGGGAGGAGTGTCAAGATGTGGACAAGTGGCAACTTGTGAGCCTTAGATCTTGGTCAAATGTTCAAAGTGCTTTTTCTCTTCCCTCTCCTTTATTTTAGGCCGGCCAACACATGAAGCAAATGGAAAAAAAAACTGATCCTCTTCTTCATCCTCTACTCTCTCTCTCGAGTGTCAGTGCCTCATCACTCAAGTGAGCCCATCTTTGCTCGAGTGAATCAGTGAAAAATGTTAGTGTTTGTGCTTCCAAAAGGGGATCCATGGGGTAGTTCTCCTAACCCTTTAGGGCTTTTATTAGAGGCATATATGAGTACTTAAGAGATAGCAATGTAACCAATTTAAGCATTGTGAAGATATTGAGTATTGGACTAAGTGATAATGTATCATCCTTAATTATGACTTTAGGATTCAATATTTGCCCGGAGCAAAGAAGGCCTGTGCCTGCTCAAGAACGGAAAGACAAAGGTAGTGACACTTTATCCTATATCATGTATATTGAATTGCTTGTATGCATTAGTCATTGAATACAGTGAGGGGATGTGGCAAAAGCCTGACCTTGAATACAGATACAGTAAAGGGAATGTGGCGTAAGCCTAACTCAAATACAGATACAGTGAGGGGACGTGGCGAAAGCCTGGCCTTGTATACAGTGAAGGGGATATGGCAGATTGCCCGGCCTCAAATATTGATTGCTACATTGTGATATATATTTACTTGCTTTGTATATATGCATCATATTCATAAACTGTTGCTACTGGGATTCTCTAGAATCTCATTCTTTCCAAACAACATTTTTTAGATAGGGCAAGTGGATCGAGAAACAAGCAAGTGGATAAGGGCGATTAGGACTGCCGACGGTAGTCTTAGTTGGATATTTTGGCTTTATACTGAACTGGTTATCATTTTGGATAAATCTATATATATTGAATAGATCATAGCATTATGGTTTTGTGTAATCCCCGGTATGGATATAAAGATGGGCAATAATCCCCTAAACAATATTTTGGATTGATGTTATTATCCCGGGTGTATGTCGGGATTTGTGCTGATACTCTGATATTGTACATGTAACAGACCGAACAGGCCAAATGGTTTTATTTTGAAATGAATAGAGATCTAATTACACAGATTTTATAAAAGTTTTTAATTATTTTGGATCTCTTATTCGATTATGAAATGCAATTAAACGCTAATCCCGACCTTGATCGTGACGGGGGTTACAGATCTTCTTAGCCAGAGTTCTTTTCTTGGTGATTTTAGGCTTTGGAGGCGGTATTGGAGTAGAAGATAGTGAATAAGTTGCAGATGAATTATGTGATAGAGTCGCCATTAGAGATTCAGTCTCACTGGCTACAAAATAAGGAGGTAAGGGTGTTAGAGAGTTTTTGGAAACATGAGGAATCTTTGTTCTCACCATTTTGAATGAATGAAATGTGGACTGAGAATTAATAGCATAGAAAAAGACTTGAAGAAAGATTTAGAAAGATTTTTTTTCCGATTAGGGCAAGGAAGAAGAGATTCCTGATG
Organism: Inga laurina; assembly: GCA_963855925.1. Lineage (NCBI taxonomy): Eukaryota > Viridiplantae > Streptophyta > Magnoliopsida > Fabales > Fabaceae > Inga > Inga laurina. The sequence continues at coordinate 51,781,956 of OY979708.1, forward strand.
GAAGAATATGACTTTTCAGTAAAGATTGAAGAGTTGCAACTGAAATTTGAATGGATTTGAGCCGTTTAATCCATGGGAAATGATCAGAGATGAAGAGGTGTGGCTGACGAGTAAAGAGACGCTTTGAGTGAGAAGAGGAAGTGCGACGGTCTGAGCTATCACGTATCTTATATAAGTTGCAACACTCGAGTGACAACCCTAGTGCTTGAGTGTCATTTATACAATACTCGAGTGATACATAGTCGTGCTCAAGTGCAAAACAAAAATTTCATAAGACATGTAAATGCGTACCTAGTTTAATCATATATGTGCTGGAGTGTTCTTGTTGTACTTCAGGTATGTTCATACATCACTCGAGTGATGTTTTTCCCTCACTCGGGTGAGGTAAGATACTTTTGGTATGTTTGAGTGAGTGCCAAGAGTTCTTGCATACTCTGTTAATCCCTGTTTTACATAGCTAGAAGCAAATCATATGATATAGTTCCTCACTCAAGAATTCATCTCTGACACAAGTGCTAAAGTGGCTTGCACTCGAGAGAGACATCCAACACTCGAGTGACAGTCGTGCAAAAACATTTTCTATATACTATGATGCCTAAATTAGTATGATTATCATCAAAAATTATATTAAACATAATAATTAACAAGAAAAACTTACAACTCATTGGGATTAACCATTCCTAATTCTCTTCGTATATATAAGAATTAATCTTTAGCTATCGGCTTTGTGAATATGGCAGCAAGTTGAAGATGCATTGGTATGAATTCTACTTTGACATCCTTCTTTTATACATGATCTCGAATGAAATGATGTCAGATATCTATGTGTTTGGTCCTTGAATGTTTTATAGGATTCTTGGCCAAACTAAAGGTGCTAGTATTGTCACAATAAATTGGTATCTCCTTTAAGTATATCCCTAAATCCTGAAGTTGTTAATTTAACCACAGCACTTGAAAACAACAACTTGTTGTAGCTATATATTCAGCTTCAGTGGAAAATAATGAAACTATGTTCTGCTTCTTGCTGAACCATGATACTAGAGATTCTCCAAGGAATTGACATTGTCCACTGGTACTTTTTCTGTCAGTTTTATATCCTCTATGATATGAATCTGAATATGCCATAAAATATTCATTTCTTCTTTTTGGATACCATAGGCCAAGTTCTGCAGTGTCTCCTAGGTATTTGAAGATTCTTTTTATAGTTTCTGTATGTGATACCTTAGGAGCAGATTGATACCTTGCACACATTCCAACACTAAATTGTATATCTGGTATGCTTGTTGTTAGATAGAGTAATGAACCAATCATTCCTCTATATTTGGTGATATTGAAGTCAGGACCTTTTACGTCAGCATCCAACAATATTGTAGAGCTCATTGGAGTATCAGCTCCATTAGCATTGTATATTCCGTACTTTTTCAACAATTCTTTCAAATATTTTGTTTGAGATACAAATATCCCATTCTTCTTTTGCTTGATTTGAAGTCCAATAAAGAAGTTTAATTCTCCCATCATGGACATTTCAAACTCTCCCTGCATAAGCTTGGAAAATTCTTGACAAAGAGATTCGTTGGTAGAACCGAAAATAATATCATCAACATAAATTTGAATAATTAGAAGATCATTTTTGTTATATTTGATAAAAAGAGTTGTATCTACTTTTCCTCTGACAAAGTTTTGATCAAGAAGAAATTTGCTTAGCCTCTCATACCAAGCTCTGGGTGCTTGTTTTAAACCATACAAAGCTTTCTTAAGTTTGAAAACATGATCAGGTTTTGTTTCATCTTCAAAACTAGGAGGTTGTTCTACATATACTTCCTCCATAATATAACCATTTAGAAAAGCACTTTTCACATCCATTTGATAAAGTTTAAAGCCTTTAATGCAAGCAAATGCTGAGAGTACTCGTATTGCTTTCAATCTTACCACTGGAGCATATGTTTCCTCATAATCAATACCTTCTTCTAGATTATAGCCTTTGGCAACCGATCTTGCCTTGTTTCTCATAATGATTGCTGATTCATCAAGTTTGTTTTTGAAACCCATTTGGTTCTTATAACGGAGTGATCTTTAGGTCGAGTTGCCAAATCCCAAACTTGCTTTCTTGGAAATTGATTTAATTCTTCTTGCATAGCAATCACCCAATCATTGTTAGATAAAGCTTCTTCAATATTAGAAGGTTCAATCTCATAAATAAAAGCAGAAAAAGTTACCTCATTAAGAATTCTATTCCGGGTTTTGACACCTTCGTGAATATCTCCAATTACTTAATTAATCGGATGATCTTTAATATGTCTCCATTCTTTTGGTTGAGCATGATCATCGACACCTTCTATATTTTGAAAATCATTTGTTTCAAAAACATTCTGATTTGAAATAGTTTTATTTTTCTTTATCAAATCCATTTTTTCTTCATCAAAATGCTTTATTTGAGAATCAAGTTCATCAAACACAACATCAATAGATTCTTCAACAGTACATGTTCTTTTATTAAAAACTCTATATGCTTTACTTCTATTAGAATATCCTAAAAATAAACCTTCATCAAACTTTGAATCAAATTTATCCACATTTTCTTTACCATTGTTGTGAATGAAGCATTTGCATCCAAAGATATGTAGATGAGCAAGGTTTGGCTTTCTTCCTTTATAGAGTTCATATGGTGTCTATCCAAGTGACTTGCAAATAATGCTCAATTTGAAATATAGCATACAGTACTTATAGCATCTGCCCAGAAAACTTATGACATTTCTTTTTCATTGAGTATTGCCCTTGCCATTTCAGTGAAAACTCTGTTCTTCCTTTCTACTACTCCATTTTGCTAAGGCATTTTAGGTGCAGAGAAGTTGTGATCTATTCCCTCGTTGTTGTAGAAATCTTCAAAGAGTTTATTCTCAAATTCTCCTCCATGGTCTGTCCTGATAGAGACAATAGATATACCTTTCTCATTTTTTGCCTTCTTAGTAAACATAATAAATTCGACAAACGTTTCATCTTTTGAAGTAATAAATATAATCCATGCAAATCTTGTAAAATCATTGACAATTACTAAAGTATATAGATTTTCTCCAAAACTTTTTACTCTTGTTGGACCTACCAAATCCATATGAAGTAATTGTAAAGGCTTGGAAGTAGAAATCTCAAACTTTGTTTTGAATGAAGATTTTGTTTGTTTGCCTTTTGACATGCCTCACAAATCATGTCACCTTTGAATTTAAGTTTAGGAAGACCAACAACTAAATCTTTTCTAATTAGTTTGTAAGTTGGTTCATATTAACATGAGCCAGACGCTTATGCCATAACCAACTCTCCTCTGATTTGCTAAGAAAATAATTTTCAGATGAATTTGAATTAAAATCAATAGTATAACAGTTACCATCCCTTTGAGCTCGGATCTTTGCCTTGATGGATTCTTTGTTAAGCAGTAGATCCTTCTTGTATACTATCAAGCATTCTTCTGAATCAAAGATCACCCAGTTATCTTTGTCAGTGCTTTGACTCACACTCAATAGGTTATGGCATAGTCCTTCAACATAATATACATCATTGATTTGAACACCATCGAATTTTCCTACTTCACCAATTCCAGCAATATGTCAAGATTGATTACCTATAAAAGTTACCTTTCCTCCTTCTCTAGTTTCTTTCATAGTTAACTTATTTCTGTCAACAGTCATGTGTCTCGAGAATCCACTATCAAAGTACCACTTATTTGCTCGTGATACTTTGAGACATACCTAGAGTAATGTGATTAATTTTTAGGTACCCATACTTTCTTGGGTCCTTTGTGGTTAGTATGCATTACTTTTTGTACATGCATCCCTTTCGAAACCTATTTGTATGTACCAATGACCTATCCTTTTCTAAAATAACATGATGAAGTATAATATCCTTTCTTATTACAATAGCTACATGATACAAATGGATTTGATGTATGCACAAAATTCTTAAAATATTTGAGAGAAGTCCTACTACCCTTTTCTTCTTTCCTCTGTTTTTATCATGATCAGACTTATATCCAATTCCAGATTAATTAAAGGAAACTCTCTGAGATTTTAGTATAACTATAAGAGTTTCACTTCCTTTAGTAAATCTTTCCACAGTGTTTGTTAAATCATTTATTTTCTTGTCTTTTTCTTCACATGATATGACAGTACTTTCTAACTCTTTTCCTTTCTTCTTATAACTAACCAATTCTTTAGCTACCTTGATGAATTCAATATGCAATGCATTATATTCATATAATAACTCATCATAAGTAGGTTCAAAATCAATTACCTTGGAATCTGATTCTTCTTCCTTGGCTACCAAGCATAGATTTTCAACTTCATCATTCTCGCTTTCTTTATCCGACGAGCTATCACCCCATATAGATATATGTATGCTTTCTTTTTCTACTTCTTCTTGTATTTGTTTTTGAAGCATTCAGATTTGATATGTCCAGGCTTTCCGCATTCATAGCATACTATCTGTTGCTCCTTGTTATCTTTTTTGCTTGGTCCACCCTGATAGTTCTTGAAATTCTTTTGGCCTCTTCTATAGAACTTCTTGAATTTCCTCAAGATCATTCCCATATCATCATCATCATCAAGGACATCTTCATTTTCAGAAGACTCTTCTTCCTTGATAACTTTAAGTGCAACTCCTCTTTTCTTTTTATCATCAAACTCTTCTAGTTCCTTCTTGAACCTCAAGTTTCCTTCATACTCAGAAAGGCTACCCAAGAGAGCACTACGGATCTCATTGATTCTCCTTTAGCTTCTTCGATAGCTATTACCTTTACCTCCCATTCTTTCATAAGAATGTTGAGGATCTTTCTTACCTGGGAATTTTGATCAAATGTTTTCCCTAGTGCCGATAGTTGATTAACAAGATGAGTATATCTAAGTTCGAATTCTGAGATTCTTTCTCCAGGTTGCATCTGAAACAGATCATACTCTGTAATTAAAGTATTGACTTTATTTTCTTCTATTCTGGATGTGCCTTCGTGAGTGATCTCAAGAGCATCCCACATATCTTTGGCTGTTGGTAGTGTGCCGATTCAGATATATTCCTTTTGACTGAGGGCACTTTGTATCATTAAAATAGCTTTACTGTTTAATGTTACTAACCTCTTGTCATCTTCATCAAACTCCTCTAGGCTCTTTTTAATGACTATATCTTCGATTTTCTTCATTGGAACATAGTTACCATCTTGTATTACGTTCCATAGACCATATTTGTTAGCCATCACGGACACTCTAAACTTAGCTTTCCAAAACAAAAAATATTCTCCAGCAAAACTAGAAGGTCTAGTGATAAAAGCTCTGTCTAGAAGAATGTTCTCACCCATTGTTGTCATTTACTGGATCCTTCTCAAGCTATTAGGTTCTTCGAAGAAGACCAAGCTCTGATACTAAATGAAAGAGGCAAGCTTCACCCAAGAGGGGGTGAATTGGGTAATGTGATAAATTTTTTGGTTGATGCGGTGATATAACAATAATTCTAGATAGAGTAGAGCTAAGAAGATTAGTATACAGAGAGTTATACTGGTTTAGCCCAAAACCCGGGCCTACGTCCAGTCCTCAGAGATCAAGTGTGTGTTTGGATTAACTTTTTTTAATAGCTTTTACGACTTATGAGGTAAGTGTGGGAGAGAAGTTTTGTCTCGTATTACACAAATCATGGTTTGAAACCATGGTTTGGGATGTTGCCAAACACACATCAAAACCTACTGAGATTTTCACTATACTTCCAAGATTCAATAGGCTCTCGAAATGCCGCAAAACAACAATCGTCCTTGAATGGACTACAAGCAGAAATATTCTAACAATTAGAAATTTTTCTCCCCCTTACAACAAGTCTTACGTGCAGAAAAACAAACCTATGACCTTTCTCTCTTGCTTACGTATACAAGTCTTATGAGCAGCAACGTTCTCTCCTACTTACAACTTTGTAAGTTTTACGAGCAACAACTTTCTCTACTACTTGTACCTTGTAAGTCTTATGAGAAGAAAGTCCTGCTAGAAATTCTCTCAACTACTTCCCTCGTAAGGATATCTACCCTCTCAAGGTCCTGTACCTTAAGATCAAATGAAAATAGAATTTGAAGTGTATACAGACTCTCTCACAAAGCAAATATAATAAACACTGAAGGACAATATGAATAATAGAAACTCATGAATTTGCTTGTATGAATTCTTGTTCTAAGTTCTTATTATTAATGGTCTCTGAAGCTTTACATTTATAGTCAGTGGATTTTACTCGTTAAATAATAATCATTATGGAGTGGAGCATTTTACTGTGGAATAACATGCATACATTTGAAATCTTTGAACAAGATATCATGTTAGGTACATGCTTGGTTGGTCGTAATGATTATGTCTGCCATTGTTTGACTTCCTCTGTGCCTTTCTAATTCAAAAGATTAAGCTCATGTTTCACACTTGAAATATATGTTAAAGTATGTTAAATAATAATAAAAAGTGAAAATAGAATGAATAAATAATATTAAACCATGTTCGGATTGATCGCTGTAAGTCTGTTGCATTTTCGCTTCTGACAGAGTATCACTCGAGTGCACTTTGGTCTCACTCAAGTGCATCTTCATATTTCCTCTTCTGCTTCTGCTTTTGTGTTGCACTTCCTCATGATTTTGAGAGAATGCATTTTCACACTTGTGAGTGATGTAGGTCCTCACTCAAGTGCATCTAGTCTCACTCGAGTACACATGTATCTTGCACTATGAACTCTTGTCTCTGGATAACACTCACACTGATTTTTACAAAAGTATGATTTCTCACTCGTAGGTGATGTGGGGCCTCACTCGAGTACAATGATCCTTACTTTAGTGAATAGTATATTCTTGTATAAGATACTCTTTTGGTTCAGCACTTGCATCAGAAATGGGGAGAGTTAGATTTCTCACTCGCAAATGCTAAGGTATCACTCGAGTGCAAGTACTCTCCACTAAGGTATACTTGATCTTCTATGCTCTGGTTGACTCTCAGGCAAACACTTTCTATGCTTCACTCGCTTGGACTCGAGTGGACATTACACTTTGAGTTTATCTTGCTCTCAGGTAAACACTTCCTGTATCACACTTTATAAGGCTCAAGTGAACTTGAGACTATTACTCAAGTATTGAGTCTATGCTTGAGTGCAGTGATGGTATCCTGTCTCTGACATTGCTCTCTGTCAAACACTTGCACGAGTGTGCCTTCATACTCGGGTGTAAATAATATCATCACTCAAGAGCGGAGGCTATCACTCAGTTATCCTGGTATTTTCAGCAAAATTCTGCTACTGTCAAACACTTTCAGTGCAACACTTGCTTGTGCTCGAGTGCTAAAGTGCTTATCACTCAAGTACTAGCTCCATCACTCGAGTGTATCAGTTAAAATCACAGCAATGACCTCTGAACTTAGTGAGATGCATTTGGTAATATTTTCAACCATTGTCTAAACTTGCAAAACATGAGTTTCTTACCATAACACACAATAATCTTTTGTTATCATTAAAACTTGGAATCTAACGGCTGCTAGCTTTATTGGTCAAATGACTATTTTTCCCTTACATTTATTTCTATTTTCGCACTGCTCGAAAACTCGGCAGAGTTTTTGTCAAACTTTGAAAATTCATATCTTTATTTATAGAGATTTAATTAGTGTGATTCTGAAGGCTATATGACCCTTATTAACTCTATTTGCAAGGAAAAATATAACCATTAGTCAGCTAAAAGCTCACAAATCCCAGAATTATTGTTTTTGGACACTGCCATTGAAAATCGCCAATATTACTAGGCTAACTTCAAAAATACATAACTCTTTGTGTACAACTCCAAATGATCTATATGTCCTATCAAATTAAAGCTTCATAAGTCTACTTTCATTGAGAAAATATCATAGGCATTAGACATCATTTGCCTATTGAAAAATGCCACACAGCAAGACTGCTACATAAGAAAACTCACTGGCAACAAATTCAAATATTTACAATTTATGTTCTAAGCATACTCATATTGTGTGTGACCACCAATTGCCTTGTTTTATCATTTCATTCCCTTAATTCCATAAAGATATATGGAATATAAGGGAATATCATTATGCCCTCTTGGGTCACTTGCTTAACCGGGGCTTAGCAGTCCACTGAATTCAAGCTTATTCTCAAGCCACTAATCCCAAAATTTAGGATATTAAACTATGATTTGGATCTAGTACCTTGAGATTTTGTTAAGTTGTTATGAGGTTAAAATGTTGCACTAATTTTTGGTTAAGATGTAATCTTAGGGTTTTAATAATCTTATGAACATGAATATAATATTTGAAGAAGTTTAAGCATGATAGGAATGAAATTTGAGAAGTCTTATGGATTAAAATTGCAAAATCACTTTGTGGTGAGCTAAGGTGAGTTTTGGCCAAACCAAGGGAAGAGGTGAGATTTTGTTGATTTTGAGGTTTCCAATAAGTTTATAATGAAAAATTAAGTAGGATAGAGGTGAGAAAATAACTTTGGATGCATCAGAATTGAAAGTGGAATTTTTTGCCAAGAAACCCTAACTTTTGGTCATAGCAGGTTTATAGGGAAGGAATTGGATTTTGCAAAAATTTGAGGTTAGAAATGGATTCTACATGCGAAATTGTGTGGAAGTAGCTTGTGGAAATGATTTTATAAGGGTTGGATTGAAAACCCTAAAATCTGAAATCAAATGTTGTTTAAGGATAATGCTGGCAGATTGAATTTCCAGGAAGTAAGGTTGCTTGAGGTTTGCATTTAGTTATTCAAACCTTATCCAATGATTATAAAATTTTATAGGTATATAGTACACATCTCAAACTTTAAAATGAGTATAGAATGCATTAATTTGGTATGTAGTTTGTAAGTTGTGAATTTTCAAAGTTTAAGTATCAAATTGGAAAGAATTTTGAGGCAGTCCTGTTGGTAAAGGATCCTAGAATTTTGTACCTATAATCAGCATTAGTTAATATTTTTCCTTTACCGACAACTTAAGAAAATTTACATAGGAACTTGAACCACCGCATTTGGGGATTTTTAGATTAAGATATGAATTTTCAAAGTTGTCTAATGAAATCTAGCAGATTAAGGATTGAATCTGGATTTTTTTAGTTTTTAGAAGGAATTGTGATTAGTAAGCACATGAGGATTAGAAGTATGACATAGAGAATAATGTGACTACATTGAACAACACCCAAGTCACAAGAGAGGTATCAAAGATAACCAACAAAAGTTAAGTAAAGGACAAAAAGAAAGATGGGTCAAAGAATAACATAATCCATACTATGTAAATAGAATTGGAACAAGTAATGACCCATCTATTTGTTAATTCTAAATTATAGGATTTGACATTTGCCCAAGCCCAAAAAAGAAGTATGCTGATAAAGGTAAAGTGCAGGAAAGGCGGTTAGGTAGTAACTCTTTTTCTCATATATTATGTATTGTTCTGCATGTATGTTTTTACCATCGAAAATATTCATTTCATGAATACATGGAATTGTTGTTGGACCAGTAGGTCCTGAGGCAATAAGAACTATTAGACCAGTGTGTACTTAGGAAGTAAGACCTTATATGCATTCAGTATTGTGATAGGTAGTGACCCAAAGCAGTAAGACCTGATGTACATGCTTGCATAGGGTAGTGACCTTGGGCTATAAGACTTGATGGCAATAAGACCATAAGTGCATGCTTGCATGGGGCAATGTCCCTAGGCCGTAAAACCTGTTTTACCAAGCGTTGTGGTAGTCTACTCCGTGATTGATGTTATTTGCATTGAATGATAAATGTTGTGCGTGATGATTGATGATTGCATGATAGTTTGTTTAGCATGCTTTGTGAACTTGTATATATTATGATTGAATGTTGTTACTACTGAGATTCTAACAAATCTCACCCTTTCCTATAATTTACATATAGTGAAGGCAAACAGCTCGAAGAGCAAAGAGGTAAATCCCGATTAGTGAAGAATGGAGAAGAAGGACTTAAGTTTCTGTTGGTCATCTATTTGTTTGTTTTCGCTAAGACTTGGGATGTATTGTATATAGATATAAAGACATAACTATAGTGAGATAAGTGCCAGTAGTGGTAGTAATAAAGATAGTAACATAACACATGTAGCGAATCGATATTTACCCGTAATATGATAATTGGACTAGGATTAGGCTATCATATGATAAGATCCCATTAGCTAACAATCAATTAGTAAGTTTATGAGCAGAGAAGCACTTTGATGAAAATTAATGAGATTGGGGACTGATGAGGCTTAATGAAGTTGCAAACCACTATATGATTGCTTTAAAATTTTAAAATTTTTTAGAAATGCCCAATCAATCAAAGGTATAGTTGTCTCAGGATTGAAACATGGCTTAGTGGTTTGAATACATATTGTGTAAAAGTTCATCAAATTATGATGGAAATAGGGTAGTCACAAGAAACATACAATACAAGTTGGCCATAAGCAAACAAACTACCGGTACTAAAGGGGGCAGCTTTAAACAGAAAGGACTATGTTTTAATTAGAAGGTTAGTGAAGCTCTAGATTTTTATGATGACATAATGGCCAAAATCTATAGTAGTTAAAACTAAAGAGATAGAGAGAAAGAGAGGAAGCAAAAGAATACCTTAATTTTCCATGGCTTTAAAAATTGAGGAACAAGGTGTAGCGAACGAGTAAGGCGTGGCAAAGGAGAGCCAAAGTAGCAGTTGAGGTGTAGGGGAAACTCGAGGCACGGTGAAGAAGAGCTAAGTATTGAGGTGTAACGGACAAGAAAGGTGCAACAAAAATCATGGACGTGAGAGCTAGCTGAGTTCGAGGAGATGAAGAAGAGAGATGAGGTTGTGAAGGTGATAAAGAAGAGGGTTGAAATTTTAGGGATTAAGATTCATTTGGACCAGTTGCATTAAATATGAGGTTTAAAATGTAACAAATATTTTATTTTTTTTAATTATTTTTAATTCAGAAAAATAGATTTTAAACCTAATATATATATATATATAATTGGTCTAAAAATTATATATATATATATATATATATTAAATATTTTTAGTTGGTTGACTAGAAATTAGGTCTAAATAATATCTTTTAGACCTTATCTTAGAGGAACCAGTCCCAAAAGCTCATGATATTAACAAAAATGCCACCAATCACACTTTTTATACCTTATCATCTATAACCAGTCTAAATTCAACAATCTAAAAAGCTTATTTTATACTAGTGAAAGGGAAAACCAAACAAAGAAAAAAAACTATAGACAAAATATAAAGCAAAGGATAGAAGAAATAGTAGTGAAATAACAAAAATAGTAAAGATCATATTGGCAAAGGGAAACAATGAGAAATATCATATAGAATCATCCAAGATCTTCATGCCATTTTTTCTTTCCCAATTCTAAAAAGAGAAGTGTAAAAGGATGTATTATAGCAAAATTGTAACCCAAGGCAAATAATTAGTCCGCATTTGCGGTTGAAGATGAAAAAAACATTGTAAATATATTTTTAAAAATGATTAAGAGCCTCTGATTGCCCATCACTTTGAGATGATCGATAGGAGGAAATCATGCAAAGTGAAGTGCCCTATAATTTATAGGGATACTTACTGTTATCTACATACATCAATTTTAAAGTCAAGCAACTCATAAATAAAGAAATTGTGTTGGTCAAGGTGATCTAGAAGGGCTTATTCCTAAAAGAAGCCACTCAAGAAACAAAATATAATGTGAAAGAAAAGTATCCAAAGCTGTTTAATTCATATATGTTCTAAATTTCAAGGCCAAAATTTATTTCAAATGGGTAAGAATACAGCATCTTAGCTTTTACTGACATTAATGTTATATGACCTAGACAAATTAAGGCTTTAAGCTAGCGAAGAATTTATTAATTCCTTCATTTCTTTATGTTTTTAGGCTATTTATATTATTAGATATTCGACATGTCACTGGTCATGCCCTTTGTGCCTTTTTGTTAAGGCCAATAGAACTAGAAATTCTTATTTATTCACCTTTGTATAATTATATGCATGTATTATTGCTCAGTTATTTTGGAATGAAATTGACAATTTCATAAAAAAAAATCTTCTTGGACGTAAATGGCATTTTCTTATTTTGAAAGACTATTGAAATAAGATTCTTTTCCTTAAATGTTAACATTATTCGCCCTGTATGTGTCATTCATTCCCTTCTACTACCGATGTATGGCTTCACAAATCTCACTCTGATACCAATTATAATATCCCAACACCTCACTCTCGAAACTGTCCGCTTTGGGGTCTAACTACTCCTTATAGTTTTCAAACACATCAAGATAGTGAGGTATCCATATCTTTATAAAGGTGTATTTTGTTCTTCTTCTTAGCCGACATAGGACTACACATCCTTATATAACCTTTAAAAGCTATCAATCAAAAGACTACATCATCAGTCGACCAATTTAAAGAAATTGAATATCACCAATGGCAGTGTAGCATAGTGCCATAAAAGTTTCCCTATAAGTGGGATGTTATGGGTTCGCTCACACTTATAATTTTAGGGCATTGGTACTTACCCCTCTAATTAAAAGATAAATCAAAATTGAATCACAACTACACATAGTTAAGAATTCACTTGAGTAAAGCAAAACAACTCTTAAATCTTCTTGGAAGCATAAGGGGAAATAAAAGCTTCATATAACCTTTAGCTAGATGTTTTCTAAGGTAATATTTTGTCAATATATCTTTATGATTTCAAATTCTAAGATTAGGTTTTTCCACTCCAAATCAACTCTAAAACTCACCAATTCTAATTTGATGGGAAAAATCCATAAATATTGTCACAAAAAGAACATGAGCTTACATACTTAATTAAACTTCTTTTCTATTCAAAAAAAAATTTAATATAACTAGTATTAAGCCTTAGAAATGCTTCCCCAACTCAAAAAAGGCAAAACCCTAGCAAAGAAACTGACCTGAACTTCAAAAATCTAATTTTTTGAATGTTTTCCGCAACAAGAATTTTATAAAAATCACGGCCTTGCTTTAGCGAGTGAATCACTCGCCCCCCACCAGTGGCATAGAGAGCACCTGTCTGTGTCACTTGCGTCGGTGAGTCACACGATCACCTGGACAATAGTGAAAAGAGAAAAAGACCTTATTTCAAAAATGCATTACTAATTCCACACATCTTTAAAAATTATAAATTAGGACGCTATGGAAAGCTTGAGATGTCTATTTTCTAATGCAAAATGAATCATTAAAATATATTACCATTTGATCCTTGAATATTCCTAAATTCCAAAACTATTCAAAAAGTTCAAAGATAAGACTTCTAATCATCATCCTTAGTGTTTATAAGCCTCCAACATCCAAATTCAACTAGTTAATACCTCAATTTCATTAGTAATCATATCTTGATTAAACCCAAGCCTTAATAATAAAATTTGGGATGTTACACAAGACATGATCATGGTTGTTATAACATGTAAAACCGCTCTAAAAAGGGGAAATGTGGGGGTATAATTTGACTATTAATGCCTCTAGTATACACCCAAGAGTTGGCCTATAGAAGTAGGCTTGACTGGTATCTCTATGTACCAATTGTTATCAGTGTTGATCTAGTTTATAGTCTAAAGGACTACTAGATACAATGGTTATACCCATATGTGTACTCAACTAATAGGGCTTTGAGATTCCTTTGATGCATGTAGGAATTAGTGTAAATAATGTGTGTGAGTGTGTCAAAAGAAGAAGTCTCATATAACCAAAGATTGGGAATGCTCAAGTTATAATAAAATGTGAGCTTGAGTTAGCAAAAAGGCTAATAAGAGGAGTCTTTAAACCAATGATTTTAAACCCAGACTAGATTGGACAACTGGACCAGCCAGATCATTGGTTGAAGTTTTAAACTACTGGAAATCGAATATATAATATTAATAGATACTAACCATATGGATATCACCGAATATTATGAAGAGAGAGAAATTAACTAAGTCAAAGACATTGGTGTAATATGTTATTCAGATATGAGAGATGTAGGGCTCACTATTGTATATATGTATTCATTTGTATTGAAATAAAATACCATCTTTAGCTTCCATTGTTCATATGGTATCAGAGCTTTGATCCACAAAGTTTAAAAAAGAGAGCTTAACTGTCTAAGCCTTTACAATAAAGATCAACAACAATTCTATTGATTCACAAAGTTGAAAAATAGATTATGTTGATTCATAAAGTTAAAAAAGAGAGCTTAGGTATCTGAGCCTCGAGTGCAGATATCAACAATGGATATGTATTAAAAAATCATGGACGTGATGTCGCTTAACTATAACCAAGTAACAGAGGTTGTAGCTTTCCAAGTCTAGAACGATTATGATGATCAAATTAGCAAAGCCACAAGTCCAATTCCTACAGTGAATATGTCAAGTAACTATTGGGATGCTAGCTCATGTGGATAATAGACATAGGTGCTTTAGTTCATATAACTCTTAATAGAACTCAATCAATAAGTATCAGAAGCTACAACCCACTGCTAATAAAGATACCCAATAGGTAGGTGGTTCCTTTCAAGGAAATAGGGAGTGTGATATGCTCATCTAAGATGAAAATTGATGAAGACTACTATATCCAAGATATTAAGTAAAATTTATTTTCTGTTAGTAGATTTACAAGAGATTTCAATTATGCTATAAATTTTCTTAATGATTTCTTTATAATTTAGGATTTGAGATCAAGGAGCCTGATGGAGTAGGTAAGTGCAAAGATGGGTTGTATTTCCTAACATCGCTATAGTAAAGGGAATAGGTGTTAGCAACAAAAAGGGTAAAGCACATGATTTATGGCATTCCAAATTAGGTTATGCGTGCTTTGACAAATTGAAGCAGATTCCTATTTGTTCTCATTTATTTAAGAGTAAGGCTCATCAACAGTATTATGATTCATGTATTCAAGCTAAATGTCACACCCCAAACTGGACTACACAAGTCGGTGGCTACCCACTAAGGGTGGACTCACAAGAGATATCGGCTACCCCCTACTCCAGCCTTTCTTTCACCTTCCCAGGTTTTGAACACTTGACTAAGGGGCCAAGTATGAGTGCCATGTCAAACTTGGTACCATTGAGCTAGTGGGCCTACACATATGGCAACACAGGCCCCTGACAGGAATCGTCACCTCCTCTACACCACACAGGTACTTGGGGATTTATTTTACCTCCCCAAGGGATTGAACATACTACCTGAGGATAAGTAGTGCGTCATGACCCACTTAGTAGCCACTTGCATTATGGTACAAATGGTTACCAAGTGACTCTTAAGGCACTACTTGACCTTCAGGTGGCATGCTTGAGTCCTTGGGGAGGCGACTTCCTTAGCTTGTGTGGCAAAGGGGAGGAAAATCCCTAAGCCTGTATGGAGAAGGGAGGGAAAAATCTTGGCCCTGCTGCTGTGTGGGGGTTCGGCACCACTTAGCCTATGTGGCATCCCGTGTGGAGGGTTGTGCCGTTACATAAAAAGATGCCTTTTATTGTCACACCCCAAACTGGATTACACAGGTCGGTGGCTACCCACCAAGGGTGGACTCACAAAGCTCTCCCCGACCTCCTCCTACACAGGTTTCTTTCGTCTTCCCCAAGTTTTGAAGACACGACCCTAGAGTCACAAGTACACGCTTTATGCAAGAATTGGTACCATTGAGTTTAGGAAGTTATCTCTTCTTCCTTCTGGCTTTTCCTTCTTGGCCGAAAACCCTAGCCTCTCAAACTCCAAAATTTGTGCTTCAAATACCTTGAATAACATATAAGAAAAGTTTAGGAGAAGGAATATACACATTAGGTATGAATTCACCAAAGAAATTGACCTACCTTGTGAGATTTTCCTCCTTCTTTCTCTAATATTCTCTCAAGCTTTTTCTCTCTATTTTGAGAAAAGGAACGTCAGTTTTGGGCTGTAGGAGGAAGAGGATGATGTTTATATAATCCAAGAATTAATTAATTAATTAATTTCCCATCTTCAGATTTTAACAAATTTTGGCATATTTGCTGCCTAAACTTTAAAAAATCATGTAGGATTAAAAGGATGATGTTTATATTGTCCAATAATTATTTAATTAATTAATTTCCCATTTTTGGATTTTAACAAATTCTGGCAGATTTTCTACCTAGACTTTGAAAAATCATAACTAAATTTATAGACATCGTATTAGAGTGATTCCAAAGGCTATATAACTCTTATTGAGCCTAGTTTCAAGGAAAAATATAGTCTTTAGCCAATTAGGTGCACAAACTTCCTAGGATTCCATCTTTGGATGCTGCCTTTGAAACTTTCCAATTTCACTAGGTAAACTTCAAAAATTCATAACTCTTTATATATAGCTTCAAATGATTCATATAACCTATCAATTTAAAGCTTAGGATGTCTACTTTCATTTTGTAAAATTTCATAATTTTTGTTCATCATTTGATCATTCCAAGTCCATGACAATCTCACTTCCTCACTTGAAGCAATAAAACGACATGCTCTTGCAACTTCAGTAAATTCCCTTTTTGTATACAAATTTTTCATACTCTTTAATTCACTATTTTATTCTCTTTAATACCCCAAAGGTATAAGAAATATTAGGGAATAAATTTGGGACATCTGCTAAATCAGGGCTTAGTAGTTCACTTACTTCAGGCTTATTCTCTAGCCTCCGATCCCAAAATTCGGGGTTTTACACTAAACAAACATGTTTGCCATTTGGAACTAGTTCAATAAAGTCTAAGCCTAGTTGAGAATTAATCCATTATGATATTTGAGGAGGCTACAAAACACCTTCAGTGATGGGTGTATACTATTTTCTAATGATTGTTGATGAATATAGCAAAGGTGTATGGGTCTACTTAATGATTAGAGAATATGATGCTAGTTATTATCTATGATCATTGATCAATATGATTAAGACTCAATTAGGCAAGAAAACTACATAGATATATATTGACAATAGGACAGAATTCCAAACTGGTACAACAAAGGCTTTTTTATAAAGAATAAGGAGTTAGACTCCAAACCACATGTGTCAACACACCACAACAAAAAAGTGTAGTAGAAAGGAAACACAAACAAATCATGGAAATATCCTAAGCACTATGTTTTCAAGCCTGCTTACTTGTCGAGTTTTAGGGAAAGTGAATTCTAACATCAATATATATCATCAATAACTTATCAACAAGTGTGCTCAAACTGAAAACTCTATATCAAGTCTTGTTCGACGTAAAGCCAACTTAGACATATATGAGGGTGTTTGGGTGCCTAGCATATGCACAACACAGTTTGTAATAACAAGATGGAGGAATGAGGTCGAGCATGCATATTTCTCAGCTACCCACATGGCAAGAAAGGCTACATCCTTTATGACATTACCAAATGTGAACTCTTCATTTCTTGTGATGTGATCTTTGTTTAAAAAGAATTTCCTCTCACAAAGGTTTTACCCCCCAAAATCTACTAGTGTGGGCACCCAAGAAGCCTCCCCTATTTTCGATGAGCCAGAAGAAATGCTTGTTCCACTTACGGTGCAAGTAGAGCCCAAAACCTCTTAGATCATGGTGAAAACACACATACTGAGCATGTTGTTAAATAATCACTCATACCTGATGTAGACAACGGACACACACTTAGCTACAACACTTGAAAGATTTTACCATGGACTTGCTACCCTCTATTATTCCCCCACTGACCCATCTTGCAATATCACTGCTTCATGTGCTTTGATAAGGCATCCTATAACTCAATTCATCTCAAATGATCAGTTTTTTCCAACCAATCTTTCTTAGAGCCATCACTTTACACGATGAGCCCAAATCCTATTTCTAGGCACGTAAATATGCATATTGGTGTAAAGCTATAAAGAAAAAATTCTATTGAAGCAAATGGAACATAGTAGCTTATTCCTCTACCACCAAGAAAACACGTTATCGATTCAAAGTAGGTATTCAAAATCAAATATCTACTTAGTAGGGAGATTGTTTGTTTTAAAGCTCATCTAATTGCATGAGGCTCTACACAAATTAAGGACATTAACTCTCATGAAACCTTCACACCAGTTACCAAACTTGTTACTATAAGTTGCTTGTTAGCTATAGCAGCAAAGCGTTAGTGGATTGTATGTTAATTGGATGTCAATAATGCTTTACAAAAATATGCACAATGCTTTCTAAAAGAGATGAGGATGATGAATTGTTGTCCTAGTCCATCCCTATGGAGCAACATTGTAAGCTGTAGAATAATGAAAATAAACCTAATGTGGATGATAGGAGATATTGGAGGTTAGTTGGAAAGTTTTAATACTTAAATGTAATGTGTCGAGATATAGTATATGTCATTAATACATTGAGGCAATTTTTGTCCTCACACAAGCACTCATATATAGTGGTAGTTGAGAGAGTTTTACGTTATCTAAAATACATCTAACGATGAGGTATCTTGCTTAAAGAAGAGGGAACCTTGGAGGAGAAGCATATTTTGATGTGGATTGGCCATGATGCCCCTAGACTCATTAATAATGTAGAGGTTACCTCATGTCACTAGGAGGTTTACCCATGTGATAAAAAATAAAGAAGCAAAAAAGTTGTGGCTTAATCATCGACTAAGGTAGAATATAGAGCGATTACTAGTGTAGTTAGTTAAGTTGTATAGTTGCAATGGTTAATTAAGGAACTACAAGCACCACAAAGTAAAACCACACTATTATATTGAGATAATTAGGTAGCACTACATATAGCCATGGATCCAATATTTTATGAGCCAACCAAACACACAGAGATGGATTGTTACTTCATGAGAGAAAGGTATCAATCAAGAGAAATAATGCCATGAAAGATTTAGACAAAAGATCAATTAGCAGACATGTTTATTAAAGCACTTGGGAAATATTGGCTCAAAATAGTGGTGGACAAGTTAGGCATTACGAACTTACATGCACCAACTTGAGGGGGAATGTTAGAAATCAGATATATAATATTAATATTGTTAGATATTAATAGATACTAACTATATGTGTATCACCAAGTATTACAGAGAGAGAGAGAGAGAGAAAATAAATGAGTCAAAGATATTAGTGTAGTCTGTTATTCAGATCTGAAAGATGTATGACTCACTCTTGTGTTTGTGTCTATGTGTGTAATAAACTACCATCTTCAGCTTCCGCTTTTCACATGAACGGCTCGTTTTTGGGTCAAAAACAATTTTTGAGGTAGAGCCTGTAAAAACCAGCTTTTAAGTAGGAAATTGTTGTCAACTCAAAACCCAGAATGAGTTTTTAGAAGCTGGACAGTCATGAGTTGAGTTCTAAAAGAAGAAAAGGGAAGAAGGAAGAGAAAGAGGAAGAATCAGAGAAATAAACCCAAAGTCTATCTTTATGATTTTTTCTTTATTAACAACAACAATAAAAAAATGTTGATGAAATTAAAATGAAAACTGACTAGCTTCACAAAGTTGTCAAATATGCCAATTCATCAAATCTATCAGAGTTTTAAGAGGAAGAAGAAAGAAGGACAAACTTGAAAAAAAGGAGGAGAGAAGCATGAAAAGTTGAAATCGAAGTACACATTTGAAAGTTGAAAAGTATAGAGTAGTACTATTTCCTTTGCCAGTTTTACTACTACTCCTTTAGCCTATTCTCTTTTTTCAATGTCTATTAATTTAATTTAACCCACTAAAGCCGTACACATTCAACAAGGTAGGTGAAACTTCTCAAACTTTCTTAACGAGAAACTTCAAGGGTCTTAAGTTTGAACATGGAACGGCATCTTTTTTAATTTAAGATATTTATTTATGCATTTTCCCTTCTTTCCTTATTTTTCAGGTCTTTTTACTCTATTCTTTATTTTTTAGTTTTATAAATTTCTGAAATTTGTTTACATGTTATTTATTTTATTTTTATTTTTATCTAACATAATTAATATAACATTTGCAATTTTAAGAGAGTGATATAAATACATATTACCATATAAGTTTGTTAATGTCATAAAATTAAACTATTTACCTTTATTTTTAAGTCTTAAATTATTTCATAACTTAATATTTTATTTTGATATATATATTATTATTATTAATTTGATTATTGCATTACCGGCCCAACAATTTCAACTGTCTGAACTATGATCCGCTGACCTTTTCAACTCAACATCCGGTCTGACTTTGTAAACATTGCTTTGCATTGATCATTGAGATGACCGTTGGAGTTTTGTAACTATCATTCTAATTAAGCCATCTTTACTGACCATTATGGTTGCTCAATGATCATACATTCTCTGCCGATAAAAGGTAATATTTGGTGCATGGTCAGTATACCACAGCGGTTAAAGGACTGAGGTTTGGTGACACACTACTTTTTGATTTGTAAATGCTATAATGTTATCTTTCTACTATTCTATCATACTACTTTTTGTAGGAAGGATTTGTTTTATTCTTAGTAGGAGTACTGCCTCTTGATTTGCTAGGGGGTTGCTAAATATCTCCTAAGGACAATGTCCTTGGACATAACTCAAACTATATTTTTGTTATATTTCTGCAAGTGCTGCCATTAACAATCTGTATGATGTAAGGCGCTGATGTAATGACCCAATTTGAGATTAAGGGCTAATAACTTCGAAATTGATTGTAATTAATGTAATTAAACACTTTTGGAGAAATGTGATGTGAATTTGATATAAATGTATTTGGTGATAATTTAGTAAGCATAGTGAAAACCAAGGGTAAAATGGTAAAATTGGAAATTTACTGACTAATTGGTGAGTTACCAAAGAGGAAACTCATTGGTGATTGAGAATCAATGGTTGAGATTTATTGTGTATGGGTCGGAATCAAGTGCTTTTAGCCTATATGAGTTCATGGAAGAGTGAGCAAGATAATACAAGTGGCTTAATGAGGACCATGGGATTTGGCCAATGTGTCAAACTCATCTTTCTCTTTCTTCTCTTCCTCAAATTGGTAGGTAAGCATAGGAAAAAGGGAAAGCTTTATCTTCTTCTTCATCCCTCATCATCTCTCTCTCCTCGCCTCCATTTCCGACGACCAAGGAAGAAAAAGGAAAAGAAAGGTGAGATTTTGATACCTTTGTTGACCTTTAATGCTCTAGACCTCTTCTCTAATGTTGTGCACCTCATTGAGAGCTTCATCTTGATGATTTTAGAATTTTGAAAGGTGGTAGTTTGGGTGTTGGAGCAAATTTAGAAGTCTAAGAATCAAAGTTTTGACTTTGGCAAATTGAAGAGGTGAGCATTTAGATGATTTTGGTATATTTACTGTGATTTTTGGTTGAGTTTGATGAATTCTGGAATTTACCCTGGTTTTATGCCAAATTTTGAATGCATGAATTACATGGTGAATGATGTTGGAACTAGTTTATTGTGAAGTTATTTGAGTGTTGGAGATAGTTTTGAATTTTGGAAGTGAGTTGAATGAAATTCGGTATGGTATGTGTTATAGAGACCCAAGAGTAAGATTATGGTTAGGATGGGTTTTTGAGTGTTTGGAAGCTACCAATAGGTTCCTTATAAAATTTTAAGTGAGAATGAGTTTTGTGTTGAGTTTGGGAACCATTGGGATCAGTTTTGGAAAATCTAGGAATTTTTGTCAGTTGCTCTGATCTGGCAATCTGATAAGCATCACTCGAGTGAGGGGGGTTTCACTCGAGTGCTGTAGTATAATTTCCCTTTTCCTTATGCATTTCACTTGGTTTTATGTTAAAAAGCAAGAGTGCACTTCTTAACTCGCGAGTGATGTTGGTGATCACTCGAGTGAGAATGGGTTCACTCGAGTGAAGGTGTGAGTTCATGTTAAGGGTTGCTCTCGGGTTGTCACTTGCTGGCCAAATTTTCAAGAGTGTGTTCTAACACAAGCAAGTGTAGTCTTCTCACCCGAGTGCCAAGGGTTGTTCTCAAGTAAGCCATTTTCCTCTAAAGTTGGTTGTGCTCTCAGGTTATCACTTCCTGTGTTGCACTTCTGGGGACTCAAGTGAATTGGGAGTCATTACTCGAGTGTAAAACCTCGTGCTCAAGTGTTATGAGCATTTTCTGGCCATGGTTATTGCTTACTGTCAAACACTCGCGAGTGAGCCATTCTTACTCGAGTACAAGTTTCTCATCACTCGAGTGAGGTCATCTTCACTTGAGTGAGTCAGCCAAAAATCAATGTTCTGCTTCCAAAAATGGGTCTTCAAGGTAGTTTCTCCCAAACCTTTTGGGCATATGTGTAGGCCTCTAATAGCCACCTAAAGAGTTCAAATGATAACCAACCTAGTGTATTATGGAAATATGTATTTGGAAAAGAGATTGATTGGTTGTCCCTAATTTGGTTATAGGATTTGACATTTGCCAGACTCGTGAGACCACTGTGCCGAGGAACGTCAGGAAAGAACAAGGTAGTGACTCTTTCTCTTATACTGTGTGTAAATCATTATATGTATATTTATCATGCATTGTGTTGCCGCTGCTGCTTTATGACGCCTTGTGAAGCTTTGTGATGCTCTGTGCCTTGTGATACTGCTACATAGTATTTATCACGGAAGCAGGCATAGTGATTACAGCGAAAGCTGGCATAGTGTTTATCGCAAAAGCGGGCATAACGATTACAACGAAAGCTGTCAAATTGTGATTACAACTGTGAGTGCTGTCATGGGTGGCTTGAGCCATACATCATTGTGTTGCTGCTGAACATGATCTTACATGCTATGTGTTTAAACATTGTATGAGTGATTTGTTACTACTGGGATTCTTTTGAATCTCATTCTTTCCTTTGACTAACCATCAGACAGGGCAAGCAGCTCCAAGGAGACTATTAGGGACATTTTAGTTTTTGGACTGTTGGTTATCTGTTTTGGTTTGGGATTACTGTATATATATAGAATGTAAATATTATTTTTGGATATGTAATCCCCTATTTTGGAAACTATACATCCATTTTATATATACATGTAACCCGAGGTTGCTGGGATCTTAGTTGTGCACTTTGATATTTATAATGTGATTTAAATGCACAGGTAATTGTATCCGAATGTGAATGTAAGACCAGATTAATTATATTTTTGAATTGCTTTTTTGGACACCCCATCTCGAAGGAGAGGGATTATAAATGTTGCTTTCGTCTTATTTGTCTCTATTTCACTTAAATTACATAATATGGATATAATTACGGTGAGGGAATTACAGTTGACCCCAACTTTAACTTATTTTCTGAACTTTGACTCAATTCAACTTAGTCCCTATAGTTGTAACCATTAAGTTTAGGACTAAAATTTTAAATGATTAAAACTATAAATACAAAGTTGCACTAAGTCAAATTTCATAAATCGAGTTTCTTTTTTAAGTTAACACTATAAGGGCTAAGGGGCACCATAAAAACAAGAAGATTAATTTTCCTTTATATTTCATCTGATTCTAAATGTAAGTGCCAATAAAATAGGCTTACTTTGGTCCTACAGTAGATCTCGATCCATTTTATTTCTCAAATTTATAATTGTTTGCTAAACTCTTCCTATTGTTTGCCCATGTAAGGGTGCTTTGTGTCAATTGATAGTTTCATATGGAAATAACTAAAAAGACTATTTTATGGGAAGTAATATACATTTATTTATAAATAAAAAACTTAATTAATTTTTTAGTGGGTGTTTGAATTAGCTTATTCTAAATAATTTTGTGTAATATATAAGATAAATATGTGATAGAAATTTTATTTGTGGAATGTAAAATAATTGTTATTTTTAATTATTTTTTATGGGCCTTGATCTCTGTCAATATATAAATCTTTGGGATGAGGGAATATAGTACAATAATATATGGCGAAAAAAAAATGATATAATAACAAATTGGTTTTTGTTATAAAAAAAGAGAAAGATAAGAGAGAATATGAGAAGAGGAGGAAAGAGTAATTCTTATTCAGTATTTAAGGTATATACAATATATAATATATGCCTCCTATTTATAGGCATAACCCTATAATCTACGATAAAAGAGATTACATAATCATAGGAAAATAATAGAGAGAAATATTTTAATATATTATTCATAACACTCCCTTTTTGGATGTCCATGACTAAACATGTGCCTAAAAAAATGTTAACTAAGAAAAACCTAGTGGGACAAAAACTTAGTAGAAGAAAAAGAGTACATTGTTTAATGATACATTTAGTAGTGTTGCCTCATTAAAAACCTTGTTAGGAAAACTCAGTGGGAAAAACCATAAACTAGGGGGAAAAAGTACAATGTGTATCAACTCCCCCTCTTAATAACATCAGTTGATATCTTTGAGTCTGAGAAGTCCGATGCCACAAACAAGCTTTTCAAAGGTTGTAACACTAAGTGACTTGGTAAATAAATATGCTAGATTTTCATTGGAACCTATTTGATGGATATCAATTTCACTACCCTTTTGAAGGTCACGAGTGACGAAGAATTTTGGTGAAATATGTTTTGTTCTATCTCTCTTGATGTATCCTTCCTTTATTGGGAAATACATGCATTATTATCCGCATATATGATTGTTGGAGTCATTTTACTAGGAGAGAAACACAAAGTGGTTCTTATTTGACATATTATTGATCTTAACCATACACATTCTTGACTCGCTTCATGCATTGCTAGAATTTCTGCATGATTATATGATGTGGCTGATATAGTTTGTTTCATAGATCTCTATGAAATGGTTGTGTCACCACTTGTGAATAAATACTCTGTTTGTAATTTACCATCACGTGGATCAAACAAAAAACCAGCATCTATGTAATATCCTAAATTTCTGGACTAACGGCTAGAAAATAAGCATGAATAAGGAGGACTACTAAGCCCAATTTAGAAAGAGTCCTAAGAATGATGGGAGATAGAAAGACTATCAAGGACTATGTGATTTGGCCCTATCGGGCAGAGGGCTCAATATGTATAGGCAGTATGATTAAGTGTCAGTACAGCTATGCATGGGACAAATATATGGTGCCATTGAGTTGGTTGAAGATGCCACCCAGCTATGTCATGAGGTATGGGATTGATTGGTCGAGTGAAATATGCTGGTGTAGGTGTGCACATGGCATTTTCAGGGCAGACATGTGTACCTTGTGTTTTAGAGTGTACGCCGGTGTGTGGTGCCATGTAGGGCCCATACATATATACTCTAGTCTGCCAACATTTGACAGGCCTCGGTATAAGTGAAGCAATCCCAAGTAAGTCCCAGGTGAAACCCGAGTAAATACTGATTAAATAACTTTATTAAAGTAACGTTAATAAAGTAAGCAATCCTGACTAGCTTTTGTATTGGCTAGGAAAGAGAATGACTAGTGTCCCTTAATCATTACAAAGAATAATGACACTTTTATATTGGAAGAGTAAGGAGGTGATAAGTGTCCCTCATCATTACCATCACATTTATGCCTTTTGAGTTGTCATCACTGGGGATGCCACCTCACCTCGAGTCGAGGAAATCCATCGGTCTCTTATCTGGTCACTCGACTAACTTTCTTGAACACTGAGTGCAGGAGCCAGGGATAGTCATTAGACCCCTACTTTCCCTGACAAAAAGGATGGCTAAAAACCGGAGAAAAGAGGCAGATCTACTTTATCAAAGTAGGTGATATGTGTCACCAAATCACTAGATCACCGGACAAATAGCACCACAACATGCTGACATGTGGCATATTTTTTCAAGACTCCCTCTTAGCTATATATTTCAGTCATCTCTCACAAAATAGGGAGAAAAATCAGATTAAATCATGAAAAATGAGAAAAAAGTTAGAGGAAAGAGAAATTATGAAGAGTAACCGTCATTGAGTTCAATCTACAGATTTCACCTCTGAATTGGTGTTTTCTCTCAAAATACCCTTTACAAACCTTCTTCTACTCATCCTAAGCATCATTTATATTATTTTAGATTTTCATTTGGAGGGATTTGGTGTTGTCTCACTTGTCGGAGTATTGCCAGATTTCCGAAACGGTTGCGGAAACGCATAAAGGTAAGAATAGGCTTCATGTTGAACCAATTGGTTTATTGTTTGGATGAGTTTTTATGAGGGTGGGGTACTATTCATGCTTTGGCCAAGGGGTATTTTTAAGGTTTAATCATGTGTTTATGGTTACATGATGATTTATGATGATATTGGACTAAGTTGTTGGACAAAATTCTGTTTTGGTGATTTTGGCAAAAATAAGGTTTGTACGATTTTGCCCAAAATTTTAGGAAGGAAGTGGATTTTGATATTTCTAATCATTCCATTGTGTTATATATGTATGTGGAATCACATGTGGTTGTGATTTTTAGATGATTATACATAATTCTGGAATTTTTGAAAGTTTGAGTTGGTGCTGCCTGTAATACCCCAAATTTTGAGACTCGAGGCTAGAGAATAAGCCTGAGATTAGTGGATTGCTAAGCCTCGGTTTAGCAAGATCCCAAATTGTGATTAAGAGTTGATGACTCCAAAAGCAAACGTGATTAGTGATAAATGGACCCTTTTGGAGATTATGATGTGAACTGTGATGCGTATACGTTGTGAGCAGATGCAAAACCCAATATTTAAGTTCAATTATGGATTAATATCTAAATTGACTTAAAATAGAGGGAGGGCGCATATTGTGGCTAAATGGAAAAGTATGATGTGTTTAGTGGTGATTCAGGAGGAATTGCCATAATCAGGGGTAAAAGGGTAAAGTTACCGACCAATTGGTCAGTTACCGAAGAGGAAACTCATTGGTAACTTGAAGATCAATTGTTAGGGTTGATTTGTTGTGAGATTGAGTGGGTGGAATCCCATGTGTGTGAGTTCCTTGGAATTGGTTTGGAACTTTGGAAAGTAAAGAATTGCAATGTGAGTTTGAATTGTGACTTGTGTTGACATGTTGTGATTATTGGTGAAACATGTCAATGGAATGTGAATTTGATTGGTTTGGTGTTTCCAATGGATTCCTTGTGAAAATTTATGTGGGAATGATGTTTGGTATGAAAATGGAACCAATTGAAGCAAAGATGCAAAATCTGAAATTCTGTCCAGTGAAACTCTATTCTGGGCAGTCAGTTTGTGTGAACGTTTTGAATGACCAAATGGTGTCTAAAAATTCTGAAACTTTCCAGTCTTATATTTCACATCTCAAGCTTCAAAATGAACATATAATTTGTTCCATTTCGTTTTGTGAACTAGGAGATATGACTGTCCAAAGTTTGGGATGAAAACTGAACTCTGTTTTGGGGCAGTGATGAGTTTTATGTAATTCTGGAATTGTGTGGTGATTTTTAGTAATGGCCAATATTTTTCCTATGAAGAGGACTTAAATATCTTTCATTTGGCTTTGGAATCACCTCATTTTGAGTTTTCTAGAATTAGTTATGATTTTTCAAAGTTTGGGCAGAAAATCCGAAAATGTCAATTTTGGAATTATGACATCATCATAAGGGAATAATGACATAAGCATAATATAACATATCATCTTCTTCCTCCAAGCTTCAAAACCGTCAGTTTATTCATCTGAACAAGAGGAAAAACGTTTGAGATTTCTAGAGAGAGAAAGGAGAAGAGAACTCGCAAGGTAAGCCGATTTCTCCGATGATCTAACTCCTAACGCGTATAACTCCGATCCTAAGCTACTCCTTTATGTTATTTAAGGTTTGGAAGCTCCTCCTTTGGTGTTAAAAAAGCTAGGGTTTCAGCCAAGACAAGGAAAAGCTAGTGGGAGCTTCAGGTAACTTCTAAACTCTTGTGTATTGACTATTCTGGCTGCTGTGGACAATTTAATCGGTGAAATTTCGCCGGATTGTCATTGGTTTCAAAAATAGAAAATGGGTGTGTGGGGCTGTTATGCTGCCCAAATTGGTACTAAATGGTAGTTGTAACCTAATGGAATAGTCAATAAAGTGGTTAGGAGTAGAAAGGAACGCGTTTACGGAGCCGAAACCAAAAAACCCCAATTTTTCCCGGGGAATTGAGAATTTCGGCCAAGCCTAGTTTGGAGGGGTTAGAGATAGATTTTCAATGATTTGATGATTCCATTGAGTTCAGGAGCGAAAATTAGGTGGGGTTACAGTTGGTCACTTTTTCGGAAAAAGGCCGAAAAAGCATAATTACGAAAACGCCCCTGAAACCCTTAAAGTGGGGCTGCCAAGGGTAAATTTGTAAATTGACATTGAATTTGATAATTCCAAGTCGGGAAATGGATTCCTTAGGCGAAAATATGTAAGAATAGCCCATGTCAAAGTTTCAAGAAAAGTACAGCCGGGCCGGGTAAGGTAGGGCCGGGCCGAGTCCCCGGGGGTATTTTAGTAAATTTTCAATATAGCCTCATATAACCCCCAGAAACACTATGGAAGTGTCTAAATGTTACATTTGACATTGTAGGATCGAATGTGAAGCCCCGAGTTGCTGGCACGCAAATCGAGGAGAAAAGACTGGAGGTAGGGGACTTACCTTACTTGCATGTATTTGATATCTTTGCTTGTGTAGTGATGTATGTGATTGCTTTACTTGATTGTGTAGAGCATATTTGAATAAATGAAGCTCTGTTTCTGTTTTACTATGGCCATAGTTTTGTTACATGAAATATTGAGCATGCAGAAATATCATTATGGGGCATGCATCTAGATAAAGCTAACATGTCATACACATAGCATCTATCATGCATGCATTATGGTATCTGTTTCCTACTGAGATTCTCTCAAATCTCACTCTCCCCTACCAACAATTTAGACAGGGCAAGTGGCTCGTGGAGCGAGCGGCTAGAACTCTTTCGAGATGAGATTGTGTAATCCCCATTTGAAGAATTGTAATGGGCAATTTTGCCTTGTGTATCTTTAGCGAAGGTATGTACCTGGGATTACCGAGATGATTAAGTTGTGCACTCTGATATTTATATGAATGTGATTTATCTTCGCGTAGTAATTATATTTGAAATGTGAATATGAGACCATGTTTATAAATGATTTCAAAAAGTATTCGTGAAAACCCCATCATGTGATGGGTTAGTAAATGTTATTTGATTATTATTGGTCTCTATTTCATTTTAATCGCGTATTTATGATATAATTACGGAGGGGGTTACACTGCCCAGATTTGTTTCTAGAAACCAGTATTGTTATGACATGTTTTTCAGTAGACAAGCTTGATCCAAATTGAATGATAGGTAATATAAGCCATTTGGACTAGCGGATTGAAAGTTATGATTTTTCAAAGTTTGACCTTGATTTTGGAACAAAATCTGTAGCAGTCTGAGTTTGATGAATTCCTAGGAAATTTGTGGCTATAATTGCGGCTTTATGATATTTTTCACTGAAAATAGACTTAAAGAGGGTTACATAGAACTTTGAACCACTCCATTTGGAGTTTTCTAGATTAAGTTATGATTTTTGAAAGTTCAACCACGAAATAGGGGAAAACCTAAAGGTACAATTTCTTGGTCGTGGCCAGATAATTTCTTGGCCACAGCCCAAAACTTTCTAAATACTCTTAGCCATGGTAAAAGGATTCCTTAGCATCAGCCAAGACCCCAACTTCTAACAATTCATATTTTTCCAAGAAATGTCAAATTGTTTAGACTCCCTAACTTTTTGGACATTAATATACATTTCAAATGACTCTATCATGTCTCTAATGATGTGATTGGGTATTTAGGGCCATGAAAGGCGAAGGAAGAAGAAATGAAAGAATTTCCAAGAAGCCATAATGGTTGGAAAAAAAGGTACAGGAGGAGGATACGAAGACACGAGGTAGTTAAACTTTCTTGACTTGCGTACATTTGATATATGTATGCTTGTGTGATGATACGTGTTATTGCTTTGATGAATTGTATGGAACATAGGTGAATGATTGAAGCTCTGTTTGTATTTATGCTATGGCCATGAGTGTATTGTAAAGCATTGAGCATGCATATGTCATTATGTTGACATAAATTTATGTAAGCAAGCATGTCGTATACTAAGCATTATCTTGCATGCATAGTTAGCATTGTTTACTACTGAGATTCACCTTGAATCTCACCCTCCCTTAGCCAACCATACAAGTTTGATGAAGTAAAGAAAAGTACTATAGGGAGTTGCACAAGAGGGGACTATGGCAAAGAAGTGAAGATTGATTTGTTGTTTATTATATTAGACACTTTGGTAGCCTTATGTGGTTACACTGTTTGTATCAATATACAAATGAATAAACTAAGAATGAGTAGAGGAAAGAGTAGTGAATCACTCTAATTGAATTAAATAAAGATAAGAATCGATGAGTAGTAATGAAGTTGTGAACCACTAAATGACTCTTCACAAGATTTTGAAATTTTCTGAAAACCCACTCAACTACAGAAGTAGAATCTTGTCCTGAGGTTGGGAATTGAAAGAACTTTGTAAATGAATATCACTCTATGGTTTGAATTCATTACATAAAACTCATAAGATCAATTATAGAAATAAGGTGTTACAATCTACATAACCAAAAAGTTCTTGAGGTCTAAAAGGGTCCTTTTCAACTTCAAAAGATCTTACTACCATTAGAGTATGTTGTGGATGTGATTTATCCATGTAAAAATGCTCTAAGACTTTTCTTATATAAGTTTTTTGATATACAAATATTCCATTTTTCAAATACTCAATTTGAAATCTAAGGCAAAATTTTGTTCTTCTTAAGTCCTTCCTTTCAAATTCTTTTTTCAAGCAATTAATTGCCCTTTCAAGCTCTTTAGGAGTTCTAATGATATTTATATCATTAACATAAACGGCAATTATAACAAACTCATTTCCAGATCTTTTTGTAAAGATGCATGGGTATATTGAATGATTTTTATATCCTTCCTTTAATAGATATTCACTAAGTCAATTATACTACATATGCTCAGATTGCTTCAATCCATACAAAGACTTATTTAACTTTATTAGTTATCATTCTAAAGAACTTGAATTGTATGCATATGACAATTTAAATCCTTCAGGGAGTTTCATATAAATGTCATTGTTAGGTGAGCCATACAAATAGGTTGTAACGACATCCATTAGACGCAGATGAAGTCCTTCACTTACTACTAAGCTAATCAAATATTGAAATGTAGTTGCATCCACCACCGGTGAGTATGTTTCTTCAAAATCAATGCTAGGTCTTTGTGTAAACCCTTGGGCAACAAGACATGCCTTATATCTTGTGATTTCACCTTTTTCATTTCTCTTTCTCACAAAAACCCATTTGTATCCAACCAGTTTTATATCTTCAAGTGTAAGAACTACGGGTTCAAAAGCTTTTCATCTTTCCAATGATTTTAACTTTGCCTCAATTGCATCTTTCCATCTTGGCAAATCCTTTCTTTGTTTGCACTTGCTAATTAACTTTGGCTCATGATCCTCATTATCATTGATTACATCAAGCACTACATTGTAGGCAAAAATGTTGGCAATGTTGACTTCACTTCAATTCCATCGTATTCCAGTTATAACATAATTTATTGAGATCTCATTATTTTTGTAACATACTGAAATTTAGTAACCGGTATTGCTTAGTGTGTGTAATTATTTGGATAAAATATATCTATGCATCTGTATACAAGCACACATGGCGCATTTTAGGCACATACACATGATGCCTTCTTAGCATATACACACATACTTAGCTTTTTACCTAACTTTTACTTTTGGGTTGGAGCCACAAGCTGATGACACCTAAGTCCCTTCAGCTTTTTGCATTTAGGTTGTAGCCCTAATAAGACATCACCTAGCTCTTCATAAATACATACATGATTAACATAACAACTCATTTGTCTTCTATTAGGCGACATGGCCATACTCCCTTGACACCACACATGCAAGCCAGATGAAATCAATAGGTTTCCCTTCCCTTGATGGTTAAAGTCGGCCAAGACATATGAGGGAAGAGTTGGCTGAATTTTAAGAGGACATATGGCATCTTGTTTAGCCAAACACTTACGCACATATGTAACCATTTAAACTTAAAACTTCCTTACTCTTTAAATTCGGCCAAGATAGGAAAAATAAGAGGGAAAATATAGAGAAAAAGAAAGAAGAGAGAATGTGCTGAAATTTTAAGAACAAGAGAGAGAAAGTGTTTTTAGGCTCTTCTCATCCCCAAAATCATGTAGTGAGGTTGCTTGAGGTTCAATTTTGGTTAGTTAAATGTTGTCCAATGATTGTGAAATTTTACACGTCAATAGTACACATCTCAAGCTTTAAATTGAGCCATAGAATGCATTAATTGGATATGTATTCTATAAGTTATGAATTTTTAAAGTTTATGTATAACAAACTAGAAAAAATTTTAAGGCAGTTAAGTTGGTCATTGATCCTGGAATTTAGCAGCTATAATTGGCATTGGTTAATATTTTTTATAAAGGACTTGAAGAGCTTCACATAGGAACTTGAACCATCTCATTTGGAGTTTTTTTAGATTAAGATATGAATTTTTAAAGTTGTCTAATGAAATTTGATAGATTAGGGTTGATTTTGAAAATTTCAACTTTTGAAGGAAATTGTGATTAGTAAGAATATGAAGATTAGAAACATGACTTAGAGACTAATGTGACCACATGGAATACCCAAATCACAAGGGAGGAAAACATCTAACATGCCCTAGATTAGATATTTATTTGACATCTAACACTCTGATATCAGGAAATGGAACTAAGATATGATAAGTCATAATGAAATTGTGAACTACTATTAGCTGTTTTGAAAATTTAAAATTTTTCATAAAAGCCATTTAAATACAGGTTCAAACCCTGTGTTGAGGTTGGGATTTTGAATTATTTTCAAGGATGTAATTGTCCCAGGATTGAAACCTGGTTTAGTGGTTCAAATTCACTGTGCGAAAACTCATTAGATAACTTTGGGAATAAGGGAGTCACAATTTTCGCATATTTCAAGTACCTGAGTATCTTTTGGAATTAGGACATTGGTGTTGTCCAATGGCTCTTCTGGAGCAATTAATCTTTTTTGATTGTCCTTAACTTGATCATCTATACTTTTAACCCCTTTTTCATTCAAGGATTTTGATATTTAGAACCGATGGGCCACCACGCTTCATGCGTACTTTAGATTCATTTACAATAGGTTGTCCAACAGGGACATCTATTTTGATATTAGCATTAGCAATTGGGACATGTGATTTTGTTACTTTCTTTGGGTTAGTAAATGCATCTGGCAATTGATTAGAATGAACTATCTTTTGAACTTCTAGTTCGCATTCTTTTGTATAAGGATCAAGGTGATAATGATAATTCATCCAACTAATTTCTTTTCTCAATTGCTTATTTTCTCCCCCTAATGTTGGAAAAGATAATTCGTCAAAATGACAATCGGAATATTGAGCAGTAAACAGATCTCTGGTAGATGGTTCTAGATATTTTATTATTGAAGGAGATTCATACCTAACATATATTCTCATTCTTCTTTGAGGACCCATCTTGGTACACTGTGGTGGAGTAATTGGAGTATATGCAGCACATCCAAAAATCCTTTGATAGGAAATATTAGGTTTGTGACTTAAAACCATTCGTAAAGGGGAGACTTTTAAATAACTTGTTGCCCTAATACGAATCAATGTTGCTGCATGCAAAATTGCACGTCCCTAACAAAAACTAGGAGATTTGATCTCATAAGTAATGGTCTTGTGATTAATTGTAAATGTTTAATTAATGATTATACAAGTCCATTTTGTATAAGAACATATGCTACAG
Organism: Inga laurina; assembly: GCA_963855925.1. NCBI lineage: Eukaryota > Viridiplantae > Streptophyta > Magnoliopsida > Fabales > Fabaceae > Inga > Inga laurina. The sequence continues at coordinate 51,815,585 of OY979708.1, forward strand.
GAAGTTTAACATCAATTCCAAGGGATATACAATATTCATTAAACACTTGTGAAGTAAATTCACCAGCATTATTAAGACGTATTTTCTTGATAGGATAATCAGGGATATGTGATATTAATCTAATCAGTTGAGTTAGTAATCTTGCAAATGCCAGGTTGAGATAAGATAATAAGCAAACATGTGACCATTTAGTTGATGCATCAATTAAAACCATATAACACCGAAGTGGTCTGCACGGTGGGTATATCAACCGCACGGTGAGGGCCAAATAATTAACTTTCCTTTGGAGCATGCAGCACACGAGAAAATCATCGAATTGTGATATTTGTTACACTTCAGAATATGTTCACATGAATTCTCAATTATCTTTCGCATCATGATTGTCCTAGGATAGCCTAACCGGTCATGCTAAACATCAAATTTATTATTTGTAAACTTCTGGTTTATGATAGCATGTATTTCAATTGTACTTATGAATGTGTAGTAGAAGCCAGAAGAAAAAGCATGTAATCTTTCATTAAAAGGAGCATGTAAAAACAAAGAAAAAATTAATGAAATGGAAATTCTCATTATTTCATTGGAAATATAAAAGCATTACAAGGTTTAAATTACTCAAGTTTTGCAAGGTGCGACATAGTTCTAACTAAAAAAAACAATAAAAGGAAGTTTTCAAAATATTAAACATAATGTAATTTAATACTTGAAATGTAATTTAAATTTAAACAATCTAATAACCATAATTAAAAGAGGATCTCAAAGTTAGGAAATAATTCTCAAAGTTAGTAAAAAATAATCCATAAAAAAAATAGCTTCAAGCCACTATAAAGGAAATAAGATGTATTGTGATTTTATTTAGGTATCATGTTACACCAATAAGATATCATGTTGGGAATAAGTCAATTAATATCAAGGTATTAAAACTTGAACTGGGTATTGAACCGGTCGGGGTACTGAGTTAAGGGTCAGTGGGTCAGACCGGGGCCAAACCGGAGCTCAACCCGAGCCAAACCGGTGAGAAATTGAAAATTTTAGACTTATTAGTATGCAATTCTAAAGGAAAAATTAAAAAAAAAATTGATTTTAAAAAAAATAAATAAAAAACCCAGACCGGACCGGGTTACCGGACCGAACTGGTCCGATGCCCTGTTTGGCGGTTCCCGGGTAGGACCGTCCGGTCCAGTCTGGGTCTGGGAACACTATTAATATGAATAAAATATTATGTTACTTACAATAAGATGTCCATTCTTCTAAAAAAAGGGATAATGCATGTTATACATTAAAACTTGATGGGTTTAGGTCATTTAATTCAAAAGTGAAAAAAATGGCTTCTGCCCAAAAAAAAAAATCAAAACAAAACACGAAACTATGGCTTCTGGCCATTGAATAAGATAAAAGAAATAAAAGTTATATGGCTTCAAGCCTTATAATATCAAAATAAGAAATTAAAATAATATGGCTTGTGGCTATTAAATAAGATAAAAGAAATAAAAAATATATGGCTTCTTGCCATATAATATTAAAATAAGAAATAGAAATAATATAGCTTGTGACCATTAAAGAAGATAAGAGAAATAAAAGTTATATGGCTTTCGGCCATATAATATCAAAGTAAGAAATAAAAATAATATGGCTTCTGGCTATTAAAAAAATTAGAGAATGTAAGTTATATGGCTTCTAACTAAATAACTCAAAATCTAAAATTAAGATTATATGGCTTCTTGCCATTTAATAAAGTAAATGATATATGTTATATGGCTTCTAGCAATATAATATCAAAACAAGAATTAAAAATTATATAGCTTTTAGCTATTTAGTCAAGGATAAAGCTATATGGCTTATGGTCATATATTCTCAAAATATAAAATAAAATTATATAATATGATAGCAAATGAAAAGAAACGAAATGAGTCAATTAAGAATAAAATTCAAATATTTCAATGTAAACAAATGCTATAATTTTTGAGTTCTTCGAATCTAAATGAGATAGGTGATAGATCATTAGAGGAAAAAATGTATTTTCCTTCTATCCCTTAACCCAACAATATAATAATGTAAATAAATAAAAAGAAAATATAAGGTCTAGATATGAGGTAATCCTTTTGAGAGACCACAAATATAGATTGGAATTTCAAGTTTTGTCAAATATGATGACATCAGGTTATCATAAGAGGGGAAAAAAAGATATCGATTGAAACTTCAGGTTTCATTAAAAAAGGTGACTTCAAGTTAGGAGTAGAAGGAAAAAAAGATATAGTGGAAAAAATCAAAACAAAGAGATATTAAAAATATCATACCCTGACTAGAGCTTCGTGCTGATAAAGTATTACAAATAAACAAAAAGATAAGAGAGAATATGAGAGGAGAAGGAAAGAGTAATTATTATTTACTATTCAAGGTCTGTACAACATATAACATATGCCTTCTATTTATATGCATAAGTCATAACCCTATAATCTACAATAAAAGAGAATACATAATCATAGGAAAATAATATAAAGAAATAATAGGAAGATGGGGCAAACAATATGAAGATGTACAATCTTATTATTATATTTTAATATATTATTCATAACAATTTTCCAATTAAAATAAGATTTTCCCTTACTACAACTATAAGAAGAGGTTTTGTCACAAAAAAGGGGGGAAAAAAAAGAAAGACTTTAGGTGTGTTTAGTTTGAGGGGAGAAGAGAAAAAAGAAGTGGATTAAATGATCTTTTTAAGTTAAAATATTTAAATTTTAGATGAAAACTTAAAATTTAAAAGAAATGGAAGATAAATTTTGAATGAAAATCTAAAATATAAAAAATAAAAAAATAAATTTTAGATTTTTACCGTTCAAAATTATAATTTATCCTCCCGCACAAAAACGATACACGTCCGAATTCTAGAAGATGGAAATGCTAGGGGTAAGAACTCGAGGGAAAAGCCATAGAACGAAAGAAACAACGCGCGCTTCGCTTTGGTTTGCAGAGGCGGGAAGCGACGGCCTCACCCTTAAACTCTCACTCTCTTAAACCCTTACCACTTCTACAGTAAAGCATGTTGATAATAGTTGTAGAAGAAACTGGCAGATTGATTGGACGAAGCCATTGATTCCTTCTCCGAGAAATGCGTTTTCTCAACCATCACAGGCTCCTTCATAGACTTCATCTATTTTCCTCAAACATTCGCCCCATGAGCACCCGAAGTTGGCTGCATTTCACAGCTCTTTCAAAGCCGACTACCCTTTCGTCTCAAAGAGACCTTCTTCACTCCCAGAGGCTCCTATTTTGTACAAAACCTAGTTCGAGTTTTCGCCCGTTATCACTCAGGACTAATGGTTATTCTTATATTTCTGACTCTGATGCCGCTAGACCGGGTAAGGTCATCTTGACATTTACGTTCTATTGAGAAGCTTGGAGGTTTCATGGGAGTCTTTGGTTACTACATTTATATATTGACATTTACGTTTACATTCTGAAGTTTTCATGGAGGGGAAACCAGAGGAGGATATGTCGAGTGAGCATTTCAAGATTTTGAAATTGAAATTGCAGGAGCTTGGAATCGATGCTGATTTATGCGGACCCGGGCAATACTACCGCTTGCTTTGTCCAAATGTATTATCGGTTTTCTTTCTCTTTTTGCAGTATTCTGTAAACTGATGATCCTATTCATGTGGTGATTATTGACTGTTATGTTAGTATATTATGAATCATTCTGTTTTCTTATCCTTAACAAAGTGTATGTTAATTTCTTACTGCCACTGGCTTTTCTTTTCTTTTTTATTATTTGTTTAAAAGTTTCTCGTTGACAAGTTGGAAAGTACTTTAACTCAAAAACATCTTTTCAAGTCACAGCCTGTGGAGTCCTCAGACCTGGCTCCAAGCGGCTTCTAGTTTTTGGGATTTGGTCTCAATTTAAGGGATTCTTTTTCTTCTGATGGCGTGCTCAGTTGGCTGATATTTTGGGTTATGGATTTGTCGGAAGTTTGTCATAGAAGAGTGATCTGGAGCAAAGTTTTTCTCCTTTCATTTAAAAGATTAAAAGATTTTTGTAGTGGAGTTAATGTAATTATAAGAAAGCGGAACTGAATGATGCAGTATTGAGTTAATATAATCATACGGAAAAGTAACTTAATGAGTCAGAAACTAAGATACTTTGTTGTTCTGGTAAAAATTACACTCCCCTATTTATCAAAGCATAGATAAAGCAAAAGAAAATGTCTGATGTTTGAAAATGTTCTATGACCAGCCTTTACACGGTTGGTTTCTTCAAAGAAAAAGCGTCTATTATTCGTATCACTCCTCTATTAGCATTTTTTTTTTGGCCTTAATCTTCTTTCTTAAATAGTCCATGAAGATTTGGACTACAAAATAGGATTGGTCCACCCAACTTTCATGAACTCATACCCTTCACCTCAATTTCTCAATGAGGTTTGAAAGTGATTGTCTATGGTCTATTTTTGATTTGCATTTTGATACTCATGTTTTTTTCCCGTTAGTGCAATGGTGGTGATTCGGAAGAAAGGAGCTTATCTCTTTTCATCACGCAAGATGGGTTTGTTGCTATTCATTTCCTTCGTCAAATTATTCCCATTTTTGGGTATCAACTGGATTATTTTTCTACTGCATTTAATGTTGGAAATATCTGAGTTATTCAGAGGGGCTGCTTTATGGATGTGCTTCCGTGGCAAATGTGGTTGGAAGGGCAGCACAAAGGTTAGACATTCTTCTGTTTGAAGTATTTTATTTACCCCAGAGCGCATATTTGGATGCATTTCAGCTGCTGTATCTATTGTAGGCAGTTGCTGGTGGCCACTCATTGAAGCACATATCCAAAACTAAGAAAAAGAGGGAACTTTTTGAGTCAGAATTGATGCTAGAACCACTTTGTGATGAGGTTATTAATTCATGTTTTCTATTTTTGTTCCTACTAAATTGAATTCTATAGGTGCTATTGATCCTGATTGTGCAATCACTGGTTCAATGCTATCAGTTACTCAGTTGTCTATTGACTGCTGCTTAATTTAGTTTTATACAGGTGAATGCATGGTAATTCTTTTATACTCCATGCTTTGATATTTTGATTCATAGCCAGTTATCTATCTTCAATACATTTTTCACTAAAGCCTTATAGCTTTCACAAGTTATTTATGTATGCACTTTCTGTGGATTTGTCCTATATCATGGTTTTGGCACGCTTTCCCTGGCTTTGTTTCTGATATTGCATTTCTTTTGACTTATGTGTGAAGTCGGGATTATTTTGATAGGAAATTTATTATGTGTTACAAGAGAGGAGGATAAGACATCCTCTAAAATGAGCAATAAAAAGAGTAGCATAAAAAATTCCATAAGTAGAAAATGCATCATTTTTAGCACCGAACCGGTAAACAAAGGAAGTTAAGGAAGAATAGAAAATAATTCTATTAGAAGACCTTAGCAAGTATCTCGCATTAGTTCCCTAACAGCCTGGAGAATCTCCACAATAAGATTTTACTCTGTAAATTTTCCATATTCATTCATCAGGGCCTTAGGCCAATTTATAAGAAAATTCCAGAGCTTCATTTTTGTGTTTTTCTGTTAATAAAATAAATACTAAAAATAAAGGACACTAACAGACTCTAGACTCTACTAGGACGTGGGATTAGTGGGTACTCCCTTTTATTTAGCAACTAACAGAATCCTATGGATTTAAATAAAAGAAATCATTAAAAATAGACCAATTCAAACGTGCTTCTCTTCCACTCTTACGTGTTTGTTTTTTCCTTGAATAAGTTAAACTTGGGCTTCTGTCATTACTCCCGCCAAAGCCCGCCTTGTCCAAGGTGAAGCTGAGGAAATTGTGCTGCAAATAAGTCATAATCTTCCCATGTCAAGTCCTCAACTGAATGATTCCCCCATTGGACCAGAATCTCCAATTTGTTGTTGGCTATCCAGCGATGTTTCAGTACCTTAAGGGGAGTAAGCAGCTGCTCTATCTCTGCAGAAAGTGGTAATGTCGATGCGCTGGTTGTTTGCCATGGGCAAGGCTGAGTAAAGAAACATGGAATACTGGGTGGATTTTGGCTTTAGCGGGAAGTTCTAATTCATAGGGGTTTTGCCAATTCGTCTCAAAACCATTTAAGGACCAAAAAGCCATAGGGATAGTTTTTCGTACCTTCTTTTAGCTAAGGACTTTTGTTTGTAAGGTTGAATTCTTAACCACACTGAGTCACTTGGAGCAAATTCAAGGTTCCTTCTATGCCGATCAGCCTGAGCATTCATTTGGTCTTGCGCCTTGAACAGATTTTCTCTTAGGATTCGTAGCATATCGTCACATTCTTCTAGCCGTTCTTCAAGGTCAGCAACTAGAGTTTCACCCCAGATGTATGGGAGGAGAGGTGGGGGTTCTCTCCCATACACCAGCTTAAACGGAGTGTTATGTGCTGCTACATGAAAGCCAGTGTTGAATGAAAGTTTTGCCCAACATAGAAACTTTCTCCATAATCGAGGTTGGTCAAGAGCAAAGCACGTAAGATAAGTTTCTAAACAGCAATTCACCACCTCTGTTTGCCCTCCCACTTCAGTGTTGGTGAGCCCAAAAGGCATTACAACAAATTCATAATGACTAGAGTGTATGCAAAAGGCAGTTTTGTGCACATCAGAAGGTAAGACACATATTTGATGGTACCCCCATCTTAAGTCAATTTTTGAGAAAAAACAGCTCCATGTAATTCATCCAATAACTCATCAATATTTGGAATTGTAAACCTATCTGGGAGAGTGAGTTTGCTGAGTCGTCAGTAATCAACGCATAACCTCCAGGACCTATCTTTCTTGCTCACCAACAAAACCGGACTAGCAAAAGGACTTGAACTGAGCTAATAAAACCCCTCTCAAGTAAAGCTGCAACTTGTGATTCAATTTTGTCTTTTTGGTAGTGGGGTTAACAATAAGACCTTAGATTGGGAGGAGAAGCGATGTGCAGCTAAGGTATGGGGTGGAAATGACCTCGTGGCGATGGCAATTGGCTCAGCTTTGCGAATACCTTAGAGAATTCTTGACTCAAACCCTCCCACTTCAGATTATCCTTCGATTCTGTTTTAGGTTCCTTATTCAACCCCATACTTTGAAGTTGTACAAGTATGTCAGTGTTTGCCTTCACCCCCTGTAACTTATACTTCTTGCCCTTAATCCAGAATATCATAAACATATCATTCGAGTTAGCTTGAACAGTATTCAAGGATGCAAGCCACTTGATTCCCAGAACAAGGTCAGTTCCCTTAAGAGAAAATGGAAAAAATTCCTGTTTAATTGTCAATTTAGAGACTTGTACCTTAATTGCAGAACATACCCTGTTGCAGCGCACCATCGTGCCATCTCCAATTGGAACTTTGAATGTCGGCGTGTGTTCAACAGGAAGGGAAATCTTGGCAACCAACGAGTCGGAGATAAAATTGTGGGTCGACCCACTATCCACCAAAATAAAGACCGACTGGTCTCGGAAGTTGTCGCCTTACTGAGTATGGCATTGAAAGAGATTTCCGCTGCCGCCCCTCCTTCGTCATCAACGACGTCCTCAGCCATGGGTGGAATTACTTCATTGCCTTATCTCCATTAGCGGGAACGAATTCACACACTGGTGGCTTGGTCGAAAGTTCTCGCCACATCAGAAACATAGGCCCTTTTAGTAACGGTGTTGGAATTTTGATGGTAGAGGAGCGGGCAAAGCTTTAGTGCTGGATGTTGACGCTATTGAGTTCAACCCAATGTAGGAGTTGCCACGGGAGTCACATGTTGTAACTTTGGTGTGTTGTTGGGTCGTATAAGACAAATTAGGTTTGGGATTTGTGGCATTTTGGAGCTTTGCTTCATACTGTAGGGCAACACTGGTAGTCCATTATACAGACTTGGGTTTATGAATGTGCACTTCTGATTTGAGTTCCTCCTTCAAGTCATTAATGAAAACACCCAATAAACAGTGATCCGGCCAATTCCTCACGGGTGATTGCCTTTTCACAAATTTTGATCTGTACTCATGCATCGAGCTTGTTTGCTTAATATTGCATAAATACTCATATGGGTTTTGGTATTTAGGAGGTCCATATTGTTCTTGGAGTTTCATAATAGCAAAAATGCTTCTCGGCTTTGAGTATCCATCCACGACGGTTGCGGCCACTGAATTTTGGAAACTCAATCTTCATATATGGCAACCTCATGTTTTTTGAATGGGTGTCTGAATCATCATCACATTCCCTATCACGATATCGGTGGACACCTTTAGCACGGTGATGACGCATGAAACTAGCCTCCAAAGCCGCGACCTTTTCATTCAGGATGTCTAATGCTTCGAGTTGGGAAGAATGGCGGCCAAAGGATCTTTGCCGAAAGGATTTTCCTCAGGATCTTGTGTAGCTTGTGATGAGCATGTTACTACCATAATGAACCGACGTGGCTTTGATGCCAAATTGTTAGCACCAAACCAGTAAACAAAGGAAGTTAAGGAAGAATAGAAAAGAATTCTATTAGAAAACCTTAGCAAGTATCTCGCCTTAGTTCCCTAACAGCCTGGAGGATCTCCACAATAAGATTTCACTCTGTAAATTTTCCATATTCATTCATCAGGGCCTTAGGCCATTTTAGAAGAAAATTCTAGAGCTTCATTTTTGGGTATTTCTTTTAATAAAATAAATACTGAAAAATAAAGGACACTAACAGACTCTACTAGGACGTGGGATTAGGGGTACGCCCATTTATTTAGCAACTAACAGAATCCTATGAATTTAAATAAAAGAAATCATTAAAAAAATAGACCTATTCAAACGTGCTTCTCTTCCACACTGCGCTTTTGTTTTCCCTTGAATAAGTCAAACTTGGGCTTCTATCAATCATAGCTACAATCTCTTTGCAAATCCGAGATAACATTCCCTTAAATAAACCATGAACAAATTGCCAATATATTATGATGTGTTAAATGGGCCAACACCTTTTGCACGGTTTGACTTGTTTAACTTGTAAGTTGAATGAGTCAAGTTAATTTGATCCTACTAAATAGGTTTTCAAGTAAGGCCTCAACATTAACCCACCAAATTAGTAATCCACTTGGTGGGTTAAAACTGGTTGGCTTGGCGGGTTCAGAGTTCGGCCATTTTGATGAGTCTAAGTTGAAGCTCAAGAGCTAGGAAAATATTGGGGAGGTGACTGTTATGGAATGTAAATAAGAATAGGAAATCAAATGTTAGTTAGTTAGTTGGTTAGGCGGTTATCCTATAATGACCGTTAGGAAGCTAGCCGTTAGGGAAAGGGGACTTAAGTGAGGTATGGATATTATAAATACCCCACTAGTATCAGTTGTAAATCAGTTCTGACTTGACTCAATTGTTAATGCACAGGAATTATTCAGAATTCCTCTCGTCTCTCCCTGTCTTCCTCTACACTTCTGTTCTCCTCTCTCTAATTCTCTCTTCTTTTTCATTCAAGTCTGAATACCATAACAGTGACATGGCACATAAGCAAATCTGTAGATGCTACATGTTTTTTCCCTCATAATCTTGGTCCAGCTTATAGATGTATCATTAATTTAGACGGCCTCTTTAAGGGAAATGGGTTTTGAATTTTTGATTCCTTTGAACATAGAACAGGATATGCAAAGGCTATTATTATGATTTTATATATAAATATTTATTTTTACTATAGATTCCATTGTTTTTGGAGGATATGAAGGACATTTTTCATCTCTCAAACCACGTCCTTTCATTTTATTCTTTTGTGTACTAAATAACCACTTAGATGTTTGGTATCCATAGTTCTACACTTCTATATTATTCAGATGCAAAATGACAGTTCGAACATGTTAATTAATAAACTAATAAATTATATAATTTATGAGGAAAATATTGTATGGTGTATTGATGTTATGTTTGTTCTGTGTTTGTATTGTACATAGTGTATCCGTCAGAGTTGCTTCTGTTAGTAAATGTGAAGTTTTTTTCGTGTGTCTAGAAAAGAACCAAGTTGATTATATTATATCAGTCCGTTTCCATGCTATATAGTGAACAAAACTTTGTTTTCCCTCTTTCAGCTGATTGCTTATTTCGCAGAACGTTTGATTTCAAAGGAGACTCTACTGAGAAATGGTGTTAAGCAGAGAATAGTTAACGATCAGGTGAACTTTCTGGATATTTTATATCTGGATAAAATATATATACCTTCTAGGGGATTCTCATTTTTATTGATGAAGTAATCCTGATGGTTAGGGAAACTGCTTCCATTACCATAGTTTGACAGAGTCATAAGATTAGAAGCCGTTTTTTCTTCCCTTAGAAAATTCTTCATGGCATTCTTCCAATAGTTGTTTTGGTACTGTCATATTCAACTATCTTTTTAAAGTTCAACAGGAGGATGACACCAGTTCAGATTTTAAGAGTTTATTCCTTGATAGTTCCGAAGTATCATGAATACAACCGGCTCATTTGCAACTGTTTGAAGAAAAAAGAAAAATAAATAAATACAGAGAGAATGTGACAAAACATTAACCTTCAAGTCTGTGCAGAAAGTTAAAAGCGTTATTCCTATCTATTGGCTAAGCAAGGATTCAAGTCTGATAATTCCTATAACTAGGCAAAATTTTGAAATGTCAATGACATGGAAATAAGATATGTCTTCTCATATATTTAATGTTGAAATTGGTCCATCCCCATTCTTTTACTGTTCTGCAAACTACTTACCTGCATCATTGCTTGTTTCTGCAATCTACTCTAGCAGATTGTTATTGCATTTCCATATCGTCGTCAAGGAGATCTGGTTAGTTGCAAATATCGGGACATCAACAAGAAATTTTGGCAGGTATAAGCAACTTCTGATACTGAACATATTAACACAGTGGTAAAATTTGTCTGATAGGATTTTTATGAATTAAAAGAAGCAGTTGCTGAAAGGTGTTGATTCATCTGGAATTTGAGTCCAATGTAGACGTAATTTAGAATTTAGGTCTGTTTTGCTGAAAGCAACTTGAAGCTTCTGCCTATGGACAGATGTTAATTAAAGCTTTTTCTAGAGACTGATACAGAGGAGAGTTATTCCCCCATCATTTCTTGGCACTGGTGCACTAGACTCTGAAATGTCAGGCACCTGGTCAAGTATAAAAAGGAACATTTATTGGCATTGTGATATTTTTGGAATTGGAATATAAAGAGATAGATGAGTAATTTAATTGGACTCTTTACTTGAATGCCTCACCTTGTAACTCAGATATTCTTTTCAGTGTCGTCGATTTGAATTCAATTCCTGTTTATTTCTGTTTTGTTTCACTTTTTTTAATTGTAACATGTTTTTTTGGTCATCACTATATCATGAAATATATTTATTCTCATTGCATCTTTTTCCATTTGTTGTCAAATGATTTAACTTTATGGCTAGTCATATCTTTATGACACTAGATTATAGATGTTGCATTGGACCCTTAATGTTCTGTTGCTTCAGGAAGCAGACACTGAAAAGATATTTTATGGATTGGATGATATTGAGGGGCAAAGCGATATTATCATTGTAAGCATCTTCATTTGCTTGACAAAATTATTCAAAAGTCAAAGGCCCTGTTTGGTACTTGGCACTGGATTTTGATGGATTGGGATTGGGACCGGGACCGGGATTGAGATTGATACTTTAAAAATATGTTTGGTACGAAGTAATAGTTGGAGGAAATAATTTCATTTATCTTATTTAATAAATAGTCACTAATTATGAAAAGACCGAAATACCGGGATTGATAAAAAATTGGATTGATCAACATATACCCATCGGAGGTATGATCTGAATTTCCTTAATTCGGATCCTTCTTGAGCGAAGAAATATGAAGTTTGCTTGGTTTTTGGGAGAAAAACCCTAGTTTCATCTTCCAAAGCTTTGGTAACTTGTACTGATCAGAGCTTGGAAACCAGATGAACACATATAAAGCAGGAAATAGGGTTAAGAAGAGGTGGTGGTGGTGATGATTTGGCTATGGAGATGAAGTCACTGTTTGTGTAACTGAAGCAGGAAATAAAGCTATGATGATAAAGCAGGAAATAAAGGAAAAATTTTTAAAAATGAGGGTGAAATGATTATCACTGTCACGATTTGTACTACATACTCCCTAGGGCTCTTGAAACATCCACTGTTTTATATGATGCAAACTTTCAAGGAGGCGACCTTCCGGGCAATGATATATTTGAAAGTAAATTAGAGTGATTTATGTCGTTGGTGAGGAAAAAAAGAGAGTGATTATGTGAGGGGGATTGATTCTAAGTTAAAATCAGGCTTATTTTTATTCGAAAAATATTTTAATCTAGGATATTTTTGTCTTTACAATTTTGTAGTCCTGGGATTGAAACACAATAACAAGGGGAGGTTGCTTTGCAGCAATCCCACTTTCGTGGTACTCTCAATCCCTGGTTATCCATAGTCTCTCATACCAAACGATATATTTTGACTCAATTCCTGATTCAATTCCAGTCTCTACCCTCCAGTACCTCGTACCAAATAGGGCCAAAGTGTTGCTGTATGTGTATATAACTTAAGTAATATAGGTTGAAGGTGAAATGGACAAACTTGCAATGGAAGAAGCTGGCTTTTGCAATTGTGTGAGTGTTCCTGATGGTGCGCCTGCAAAGGTCTCCTCAAAGGAGTTGCCTCCTGAGGAGAAGGTTTGTGTTATTTAGTTATTATGTATATGTATGTGTATTGGTACATCAAATTGTATGTACCGTTTGGATGGGAAGAAAAGTTGGGAGGAAAGAAAACGGGAGGAGAGAAAATGTCATCACTTCTCTTGTTTGGATGGATGAGAGAAAATAGAGAGGAAAGAAAATGAGCAAACATTTAAATGATTAAAATACCCTTACCCTCATGTTAAAATGTATCATGTTTAAAATCAAATTAAATAACACACTGAAAAACCATATTAAAATTAACATCATCAAATAATTTAAGATCAGATTATTTATTAAAGATATATTTTCATGTTATGATATTTTAAAATCAAATAATTTAGTAAATAAGTGTTATTTTCAAGTTAAAAAATAAAAAGTGGATAATTTTTTGAAATTAAATATAATAAAAGAAAATGCATAAATTGTACATTGCCTGACTTTATTAATATCATAATAAAAATCTAATATAAAAATGAAAGGGTTGAAGTAGAATATTTTAGCTTGAGAAATTGATATCATGAAAATGTCACTACTAATACTATTAAAAATACTCATAGTACTTGTATAAAGAAAGTTATATGTTCCCTAAGCGAAAAGGCCAACATGTGTTCATTGAACCAAAAAGTTCCAACATGAGTTAAAGTGTCAGAACTGCGGGGAATTAAAATATATAATCCTCTGAATTAAAATACCCTTTTCTTGTTAAATATGGGCGTTTCAATTAAAAGAAGAAAATGCAAGTGGGTGTTCTTTAACACAATAGTGAATGGTTCATATTATGAAAGAGAAATGAGCAAATAAAAAAGACAGCGATGAAGTGGAATGAAGCCATCTAACTGAGAGAATAAGGGAAAGAATGTCTGGCTTGGACAGCTGAGCTCTTGGGGTTCATCACTAGGATTGTTTCTGCCCACAAAATCAACGTTGAGAGGGCTAGGGACAGAAGTGGAAGATGCCTTTTCTTGTCTGAATCTCTCCTTGCATATAGAGAGAAATTTTTTTTTGGGCTTGGGGTGGGGAGGGTCCCACACCCCATTTTCCCCCCCACTTTTCCTTTCTCCCACTTTTCTTCTCTCATGCAGTTGGGGAAAACTCATTTCTTGCCTCCTTTCCTCTCTAGTTTTCTTCCTTCCTTCATTTTCTCCCCATCCAAACCAGGGTAATGTATCTCTGGCCCCTCTGCATATTTGATGTATTTATGCATTTTAACTTCGAGAAACTATTTTCCCCAAGATGAACTGCTATCTTTGATTGAGGGAATATTAAAGCGGGATACTGGAAACATATTAGAATATTTTCTCTAGTAAATAGTATTATCGGTATCATTATTATCGGATTGGATGTTATTCCGTTAGGATATTATTAATACCTAGGCTCTTCTATCTTGTATATATACCCCTTTCCTGACTGTGTAGTATGCAAAAATTCATATAATCTCTCTATATCTCTCTATAAACATTCTCCTCAAGTAGGAGTTCTGGGTAATAATCAGCCTTTGATCCCTCCTAACTAATCAAATATTCTTGTTTACCGTATGAAATCTGTGCAAAAGGAGGTCGAATATGTACCCCATAAAGGAGCAGCTTATCTGTAGCAAATTTTGCAAGATATGGCTAAACAGCCTTAACCTAAGTCAGACTTTATGAACTTAGTCGTGCCTGTCAGGTTAGCTACTCACCAGCAGTTTTGCACTGTGGTTGCTGTCAAAAACTATGCCCTTATGAAGGACCTTTCCCCCCAAAAAAGCTGCTAAGTAAATGATTGGACTCCCAACTACATTGGCTTGAAGTTTTGAATTTTGATGCCATTTCAAGGACCACTTCAGCAAAAAACTTAAACTGTTAAGCTGATGAAGTTATGATTGATTTTATTAATGCCTCTAAAAAGCACGATAGATATTTCATGTCAAGTTACCCTTTTTAATGCTTTCCCCCTGTTTGATTGTGATAAAGTTGTAGATCTAAAGGAGATTGAACATAATTCATATTTATTCACTTATCTAGTGCCAATCTTTTATTATGTGGTCCTGTATTTTCCTTATTATAGCTGATGCTTGTCTTTTCTGTGAAGCTAGGACATTAAGTATCAATATCTGTGGAACTGCAAAGATTATCTTAAGGGGGTATGTAAATATCAGTAATTGTCTTTTAATCATGGATGTGCAGGAATTAAGGGTTTTCCTCAGTTTGTTTTTAAATTTTTATATTGGCAGGCATCACGCATCATACTTGCAACTGATGGAGATCCACCTGGTCAAGCCTTAGCTGAGGAACTTGCTCGTCGCATTGGAAAAGAAAAGTTCGCCCCAGTCTCCTGAACTTTCTGCATATATCAATGTTACTAATCCATAAGTGCATTCCAAGACATTACACTTCCTATATGTGGACCTTAACATTTTGTTTTCAATTAAGCATAGTGATAATTTTTTGTTTCGTATGTTTCTGGGTTGAGGTTTTATTGTTATCATAGTTTTCTGTTGCCACTTTATCTTTAGCCCTTCAATAGATTATTCCTTTTGCTACTTGTGCGACTTCCTTGTTTTGGAGGTTTTGCAACAATTTTTGGCTTGCACTGCTCTCTGCTGTTTTGTCTTCATATGGGAGATCTCATGGTTGCAGATAGAAGAAAGATAACTATGGAAAGTTTATTTGAATGTTGTTGTGGAGAGGCTGAGTGATCATTGAGTTAAATAGGAGATTTGTTTTGGCCTTTGGGCCTAAGGAACTGTGCTACAGGATTAGGGAATCCGATGTGTAATAAGGTTACTGCTCTGGTAATTAATTATGCATTTTTTCTTGAAATTTGAAGTACTATTTTTGGTTTTTGTTGGGGAGGAATTCCAGGATCTTCTAAGGAGTTTCTTTGCCTTTAAATTTATTACTGGGTGATGATCTTCTCCTTGCTTTTCTTTATTGCTCGTGCATGGGCTTATCCTCAAAATCTGTTCTTTTCTGTTTCTTATATTAACTTTTCATCTTAAAAAAAATTCCCCTAATATAAGAGGAGTAATCTTCCCATTTTCTTTTGTGCTTGCAGATGCTGGCGGGTTAGGTGGCCAAAGAAATCAGGGTCTGTTGATTTCAAAGATGCAAATGAGGTAAGTTATCAGCTGTTTCATAGGTCCCTCCCTCTCTTAACCACATGCACTCATCAATGAATGGATGCTTCTTCAAATTTGCTGCATACAAATCTTGTACTGAAAAATACAAAAAAGTACATATATTCAGATCCTGTCATATTTTGAATGTTATACACATGAGAACAACAGGATGTTTTTGTAGGATAACTTTTGGTTTGCTTTAATATTGTTTCTGTCTTTATTTGCCCTTTATTTTCTTTAAGTTTTGTATTTTCAGAGTAAACTTGAATCATATTTTTGTATCTTTGCTTGATTTTTCCGTTAAATATAGCAAGATAATGGTTTTCTAATACTAACTTGACAAAAGTATGGTTTCATTTATATTATCCATAAATGCCATGTTATGACTGGAAAACTATAAACTTGTCATTTTACTCAGAAACCTACTAGCAAAGATATAAGGAGACGAATTTACCAAAAAAACAAAAAAAGGATATAAGGAGAGGAAATCGATGTATAGAGAATGTGTGAATAATTGGGATGGACAATGTGAGACCATCCCGAAGCTTTAAAGCTTAATCCTGTAAATGCGCATTGACTGAACACCATACATGTCTCTGAACAGGCTTTGCTCACATGGCTCTACAACAGAATATACAACTTTCATACTAAGCTCATGATGATATAAACAATATGAATGACATGATATAAAAACTATGTTAACTGCCCCTTTTCAAACTAGACGTAGTGTAGCAGACTCCTAGTTTGGTGCTTAGACTCATGAGAAAATGTTTTAGTGAATATATCAGCTGTCAGATATTGAAACATATTCAGTGAATACTTTTTTTTGTCTAGCTCCCTGTTGCACACAGAGCACATCTCAGTCATTGCGGTTAGTCCTTGCCCTGGATTTGCTGCGAGAGCTATAGCACTATAATTGTTGCACCATATTGCAGATAGTTAATTCAAACATAGACCAATTTCACCGAAATGAAGACTAAAACCAGGGTAATTTTTCAGCCAACAGTGCAAAAGTTTGATATTCTACTTCTGTGCTTGACCAAGCCACTAACGTGTCATTCAGGAATACTCTATCCTTCAATTGTTTTGTATCATCAAGGCATGCAACCCAATCCTCATCAAAGAAGCCATATAAAGTAAGATTCACTCTAGGCTCAATGTTGACTCCTCGAGTATAAGTTCCTTTAAAGTTTCAAAAAGCCATCTTCACGCCTTGCCAGTGTACATCAGTGGGAGAGCTCAGAAACTGACTTTCTAATTGCATGATTGAAGGATCAAGTGTCTTGCCATCATCCTCTATCATATTTATCCTTGTATCTATGGGTGTAGGTGAGAACAAGGTATTAGACATACCAGATTTCTCCAAAAGATTCATGGTGTACATTTCTTGGCATAGTGAAGTCCATTAGCATTCCATGTGGCTCCAGTTTCAAGGAAATAGTGTAAATCTCCCCTGGCTTAGAGACATGGAGAACACCTTTGAGAGTAAGACAATTTGCCTGAACAAACTTTATCTTGGCCTGCCACGGCAGTAACAGATCTATTGGCAATTTTGATCTTTCTATTATTAGGGCAAGGGGTATGAAATGAAGCTTTTAGATGAATGGATCATATGGTGAAGAAATGGTGGCTTTATGTGCTTCCATATGCTGGCACTTGTTGACAGAAGCAGAAAAACACAAGCAGTGTGAGGTGGTGCGTGGCTTATTTGGGATAGCCTCAGTTGCTGGCTTTTGCTGATTGTCATTGTTCGAGGGTGGTGGGAGGGTTTTGGACGGTCATTGGAGGAAAACAAAGAGGCAAATGGCAATGAAGACCACTGTTTTCTGATGAAGTGATGATTAAAGAAGGTTACAGACCAGAAACGAAGGAAAGGAAAACCTATTGATTACAAACTGAAAAATGAGCATTAAGCTCTAATTCCATGAGAAATTTGAGGCAAAAATTTATTTCTTATGATTATATAAGGAGATTATGTGTGAAATTTATACAAGAGGGAAAATAAATGCTGATAGGGACCAAGGTGGTATGGGTTGCTAAAGTCTCACATTGGGTGGTATGAGCTGCTTGATGAGGTACTTAAGTGCTTTGGCTTTACCACCTCAATAGCTAGCTTTTGGGGTATGGTTCTTCAAGGTGTTTGGGTACCTATTATTTGGTATTAGAGCCGGTGGCCGGTAGACTGGAGAGGGCTACCGACGGAGGGTTCTAACCGGCAAGTAAGCCAAGTGATGTGCCGTAGAGTGAGGCCGCCGAGACGTCGACTTTTCAGGGTGGGTGTATTGATAGGGACCAAGATAGTATGGGTTGCCAAAGTCCCACAGCTGCTTGATAGGTTACTTAAATGCTTTGGCTCTTCCACCTCAATAACTAGTTTTTAGGGTGTGGTTCTCCAAGGTGCTTGGGTGCCTATCAAATGCTAATAGACATTGCTAAAGGGATTGAATACCTAATCTTGTGCTTATTTCCCTGTGTCAACATTAGCTAATTATTACATATTCAACTAATAATAATATCAGCAATATCTAGTAGTAATAAAGTTGAGAATGAAATTAAACCTTGTATTTCTACTTAATGTTCTGTTCTCCTATGGCTTATATGCATAGTAAATATACTAAATAAAGCGTAGCACAGAAATGGATTATTCTTTCACTATTTGTCTGTCTCCTTTTCTATTCTAATCTAACTTAAAGATAATTTCAAAATCAATATTTAACTTATTCCGTCCATTCTTCTCGATCCAAACATAGGGCTAAACTGAAACTATGCTTTACACTAGTTACTACATTTCATAGAGCTTGGATTTAGACACTCATACAACCTGAAATACTTATATTATCTGGAACTAGCAAACTTGTTATGGAGGGCCATTTGAAATTGTTTGTTTGTAATTTGCTCAATGATCAATCTACCAACCTTATACTTTGTAATGTAAAGAAGTTCTACTCTCTGAAGATTGTATTCATTTATGTATATACTAGGGTATTTATATACAAGATAGGAGCCTTAGGATTAATGGCTCATTATGGTGATTGATATTAATCACCATCCCTAATTATATGGGATACTCACTATTTCTAAGATATTTACATTATTTCCTAACACTCCCCCTCAAGTTGAAGCATAGATGTTAATCATCCTAACTTGTTACAAAGATAGTCAATCCGAGTGCCATCCAAGGCCTTAGTCAAAAAATCACCCAACTAATCACTAGACAGCACATGTCTTGCAGAGATAAAGTTCTCCTTGATCTTATCACGTATAAAGTGACAATCAATCTCAATGTGTTTTGTACGTTCATGGAACACGGAGTTGGAGGCTATGTGTAAGGCAGGTTTATTATCACACCAAAGTTTCGCAGGCAATGATGTGGCAAGACCGACCTCCTTCATTAACTGGTGAATCCACACAATCTCCTGTATGGACTAAGACATGGCTCGATGCTTAGCCTCTGCACTAGACTTTGATACCACGTCCTGCTTCTTGCTCCCCTAAGATACCAAGTTCCCACCTACAAGAACACAATAGCCTGTAGTGGACCTCCTAGTTGCCTTTGACCCTGCATGATCTGCATCACAGAAACACTCAATCTTTGTGTGGCCATGATTCGTATAGGGTATACCACGACCAGGTGAACCCTTCACATAATGTAGGACATGCTCCAAAGCTTCCCACTGAGCAACGGTCGATGCTGCCATGAATTGGCTAAGTCTACTGATAGGAAAGGTTGCATCAAAGCGAGTTAACGTGAGATAGTTCAATTTTCCAATCAGCCTTCAGTATCGCTCAAAGTAGGCAAACGGTTTAATATTCCCAAGATCAACCTTTTTTTTCACATCCTCTGGCAGCTCATCAAACAACACACTATCATCAATGTCCAAAAAGGGATTAGGAATCATGCGACAACTACTAGGAGTTGCTCAAAGTTTCCCGGTTTCTTTTAGTAGATCAAGGACATATTTCCGCTGGGTTAGGAGAATGCCTTTCTTTCTTCTCATAACTTTGATCCCAAGAAAGTACTTTAACGGACCCAAATCCTTTGTTTGGAAATGAGAATTAAGAAAGGTCTTAAAGTGATGAGATCCCTGACGTATCAATACCTGTAATAATAATATCATCGACATAGACTACTAAGAGAATCATGCTAGCATCCGTCCGTTGATAAAACACAGAATGATCACATTTGCTTTGATCCAGACCAAACTTAACCACATAACTGAATTTGTCAAACCAAGCACGAGGGCTCTGTTTCAAACTATATAGAGTCTTTTGAAGATGGCATACCTTGCCATGCTCCCCCTGAGCAACAAAGCCAAGCGGTTGCTCTATGCAAACTTCCTCAAGAAGATCACCATTCAAAAAGGCATTCTTAACATCCAGCTGATGAAGATCCCAACCATGGGTAGCGACCATAGAGATGAATAGACAAACAGAGGACAACTTGGCCATAGGGGAGAAAGTTTTGGAATAGTCAACACCATATGTCTGAGCATAACCCTTAGCAACCAATCGAGCCTTCAATTGTTCCAAGGTGCCATAAGCTTTCGTCTTAACAGCGAACACCCACTTACACCCAATAGCCTGCTTTCCAAGAGGTAAATCAACGAGAGTCCGGGTACCAGCCTTATCAAGGACCATCATTTCCTCCTCCATCGCGGCACGCCAACTAGGATGGGCCAAGGCTTGAGAAAGGTTGGTGGGAATGGTAAGAGAATCTAAGGAGGCTATGAAGGAATAGGATGTGAGTGACAGGTGATGATAGGAAACAAACGAGGAAATAGGGTACGTACAAGTGCATTTACCTTTACGGAGGGCAATGGGCAGGTAGCAGGAGCAGTAGTATCAAGAGTATCAGACACTGGGTCAAGGTCAAAGGCAAGAAGAGGCCAGGGCTAAGTCCAGATCAGGCGCCGAGGTGGGCATTGGTAGATCAGAAATATGAGCGTCGACATTACTTTCCTTAGGACGTTTCTGATAAACTTGATGGATAGGAGGTAGAGCAGGTACCGGTACAGACGCTTGCACTGGTGGTGAACGAACCTCATAAACTAAGAGGTGATCAAGACTTGAGGTAGGGGCAGAAGATAGAGGTAGAGCAGAGACAGAGAAGAACGAAGTGGACTCATGGAAAGTGACATCAGTAGACACAAGATAGCGCCGAAGATCGGGAGAATAGCACTGATAACCCTTCTGAACCCTAGAATAGCCAAGAAAGACACTTGAGAGATTTAGGATCAAGTTTGGTAATAGTGGGACGAATATCTAGAACAAAACAGACAAAACCAAAGATTTTTGGATCAATAGGAAACAAGGGTTTGGAAGGGAACAAAGTTGTGTATGGAATGTCACCACTGAGAACAAGGGATGACATATGATTAATAAGGAAGAGTGTGGTGGACACAGTATCAGCCCAAAAGGATTTAGGAACTTGCATTTGAAACATTAGAGCCCGGGAAACTTCTAATAAGTGCTGGCTTTTTCGCTTGGCAACACCATTCTGAGCAGGTGTATCGGCACACGAGGACTGATGAATCATGCCATGTGTGAGCGTATAGTCGTGAAACTGGCCAAAAAAAAAAAAACTCTTTAGCATTATCACTTCGTAAGGTTTTCACAGAGACACTAAACTGAGTTTTGATCTAAACACAAATTGCAAAAGTGAGAAAATAACTCGGAACGATTTTTCATTAAATAAAGTTAGGTGGTTCGAGAAAAATCATCAATGAAAGTAACAAATTACTTAAAACGCGACAAGACAAGGGCCCCAAACATGAGAATGAACCAAATCAAAGGGGGACGTAGCCCGTTTATTGACGTGAGGTGCCAGGTGAACATGGTGGTGTTCGGCAAATTGACACGACTCGCATTCTAAGGACGACAAATCATGAAACTGAGGATACAACCTTTTCAAGGATGACAATGACACATGACATAGACGACAATGAACGTCAAAAGGAGAGGAACCACCAGAGCAAGCAACGAAACGCAGCACCCGATCGTCAAGAAAGTAATGGCCACCAGATTCATATCCCCTACCAATAATCCGCTTCGTCGTAAGATCCTGAATCACACAATGGTCAGGGAAAAGTGAGATAAAACAGTTCAATTGGCGAGCAAGCTTGCTGGGAGACAGAAGGTTAAAAGCAAGGTCAGGAACATTAAGGATCGATGATAAAGAAATAGAGGATGTAGGTGTAACAGTGCCAGTTCCAAGGATATGAGAAGAACCATTGGCAATAGTTATGGAAGAGGGGTTGGCATAAGGTGCATACATAGAGAACAAATGATGGTTACCTGTCATGTGGTCAGTGGCACTGGAATTGATGATCTACTTTGAGGAAGAAGTAGCAAGGCATGAGTCATCATTACCTGTAGCAAGTGCACTCGGGGTGGATGGAGCATTGTTAAACTGATATGAGGATTGGGCCATATGAGCAGCTCCAGTATGTTGCAGCTTGTTTTGCAACTTACGACAATAACTTTTGGTATGGCCAGGTTCCTTACAATAGAAGCAGACAATAGGGCCAGGAGTTGGAGTATTGTTGCCTGAGCGTGGAGGACCTGAGTTTCGCAAATCTGCAGAGGTTGAGGATGGTGTACTATTTCCAGATTTCAAGAAACTCTGGTGGCGGTTATTAGTGAAACCACGGCCAGCTAACGCACTAGCATTAGGAGTAGAAGTCGTAATAGACTATCTGCACGTAGCACACGAGAGTACACATCCTGAAGCAAAAGAAGTTTAGAACTAGACAGAACCTGGGAAGGGACTGTCTCATAGGCCGGATCAAGGGCAGTAAGGAAGTTGATAATCACTAGTTTTTCCATATTATCAACTTGTACCTGAAGATCAGCTGTGGGTGGCATTAACATCTTCAACTCTTCATACATTTTCTTAAAATCCATATAAAAATTCTTCAAAGAACGGCCTTGTTGTTCTGCACGATAGAATCCCTTACAGACATCATGAATGCGGGTAATATTTCCTTTCCTAGAGTATAGAAATTCCAAGTAGCTCATAAGTTCCTTAATAGTACTACAGTGACTAACTGAGGGAAGAATTTCACTGTCAATAGAATTCTGGATTTGCAAGAATAAACGGGCATCAGCTCTGGCCCAAGTCATCTTAGGATCATCTATGGGAGGCGTATCAATCAAATGGCCCTCCTTCTCAATACTAAGCAAGTACATGAGAGCGGTTTTGCTCCAATCCATATAGTTTGTCCAGGTCAATTTGCGCTCAGTGATTTTGTTAGTCACAGGAACAATTTCAGTAGTGACACTAGCCTTGGAATCGGCCATCAATGCAAATAGAGAGCACCAAAAAAAAAAATGCATAAACTCCAAACAAGCACACACATCGAATAATCAACCAACCAGAGTAGCCTCACCACCACAAGAACCAAACAACCCCAAAAAGGAGCTAGCAAAGCCAAATACCACAAAAGCACTAACCAAAGAAGCAAAATAGGGCAGAAACAAACCAGAAACAGAGGCACGACCACGCTGCAAATAGGTGCAAAGAGATAGATCAACAACCAAACCACAAACGGTGGGTACCCATGACACGAAACCACCAGGGACAGGACGGCTGCAGTGAGTCTATCCCAACGCAGCAAACAGCGGCGCCAAAGTCGCCAAAAAACTCCCTCACGTGCCGGTGCGTGTAACTTCGGCGGAACGGCAGGTGGCACGTGAAGTCCACGTGCAGGTCGGATGGCGGCGGAACTCCGGGGAAACACCTATCGGAGGACAGCATGACCAATGCTAGGGCGCGTGTTCACAAAGTCAGCCGGCGGATGGATCCCTAGAACGTGGAAACGAAATTGACATAGGCAACTAATGAACAGTACCAGCGCCAGAAGAAAACACGAAATTCAGAGAGCAACGAGGCTTTGATGCCATGTAATGTAAAGAAGTTCTATTCTCTGAAGATTGTATTCATTCATGTATACACTAGGGTATTTATATACAAGATAGGAGCCTCAGGATTAATGGCTCATTATGGTGATTGATATTAATCACAATCCCTAATTATGTGGGATACTCATTATTTCTAAGATATTTACATTATTTCCTAACATGCATATTGATTTATTCACAGGTTCTCATGTATTTAGGTGCTGATGCACTAAGGGAAACGATTGAGAATGCAGAATTATATCCTATACGGGGATTGTTTAACTTCAGGGACTTCTTTGATGAGATCGATGCATATTATCATCGAACCTTAGGTTACGAGTTTGGCATCTCAACAGGGTGGAGTAATCTTGATGATTTATACAGGGTAATGGCAATTTATTGCATTTCTGTATTGCTAAGTGTGATAGCTGTAATTTATTGTGTTTTGTAAATATGACTTGCCAACTATTTATTGAATAAAATACACCACAAATAGTATGTATGTTGTAGTAATTCTAGGTTGTCCTATATAGTGTGAATGAAGTGATTCTTGAAACTCCCGACTTCCAGTTAGATAACAGAGCTAAATTGTTTTAAACATACATACAGGTTATTGCCAAAAAAAAAAATGTTCACCTAGGTTTCCAGGCATAAAAAAATAATTTAAACAAAATTTAAGATATGTTAAGCTAAAGAAGCATAATTCTAAATATAAAAAACGTTGGACACTCATGATTTTCTAACAATTTTTTTAAGTATGAAGAATTCACTATACGAACAGAAGCAGTGCACAGATGTTTGTATTCCTGATAACTAAGTTCTTCAGGACTAAACCTGTTGCTTCTTTATATTATGCATTAGCATGACATTGCTCTTATGCCCCTGACATTTCTTTAGTCTGCTGCACAGCCTGCACTGTTCTTGTCCCTTGCAATCTGGTGTGACAAAAGAAACAAATAGTTTCTGATTTTTAGTAGTTACGAAGCTGCTGATTTTTAGTAGTTACGAAGCTGCATTGTGTATAATTTATTGGGCAGTAAGATACATCTTTAACCTTACTATGAAGTCTAAACAGAATCTTGTGTGCAAGGAAAAGGAATTAAGTTAAATATAACAAATGTTAGATTGCCAAAATTGTGCTTATGATTTCAGATCTTAAAAATTATGAACCACATTAGGCATCACTGTATTATACTTCGTTATTTGATCTAATTTTAAAATACTGTTTTATAAAGATAATGATTATTACTTAACAATAGATAAATAATGATAAAACTCTTTCAATTGAGCGGTGATGGATGCTTCAGTTTTGTTGTATTCTGTATTACTTTCATCAGGTTGTGCCAGGGGAGTTAACTATAGTAACCGGCGTTCCCAATTCAGGGAAGAGCGAGTGGATTGATGCTCTTCTGTGTAATCTCAATCAAATTGCTGATTGGAAATTTGCACTTTGCTCCATGGAGAATAGGGTGAGCTGTTCATGCTTGAGTTTCAAAAATAATGCTTTGAAGCACAAACACTTCCATGAAGTTTTGTTAGCATCTGGTACATCTCACACACTAGTATTAGACACAATTTAACACTTTATACTATATATGGATGCTCCTGATACTGATTTAGTTGTGTCTTGAGGCATGTGTCAGTGTTGATGTTTCCTAATTTAATCTTGTTGTAAGCACTTTAAGAATTTTATACAGAAGTTTCTGTCTAGAAGGAAAAACGTTTGCTCTTTCTAGGTCTGCTAGATGTCAAGATGGCATTCCTCTCAATTTCTCTCTAAAATTGATAGTATCAATTTCAAAAATAGATAGACAGAGCATATGGGGTCCAGCTGCATTGTGACATCTCAATTCAGGTGGGACCCACTCTTCAAGTAGGCCCTACACACTTTGTGCTTTCTCTGAAATTGGAACGTTTGATTTTGGAGAAATTGAGAGGATCCAAATTTGAGACATCGAAATTTTGCAACCTGATGACCTGAATTCTTTTAAACTAGATAAACTTGTTCAATTTTTGCTTCCCTTGGAAGCAGTGAAAACCAGGGTCTGATTCAAAGTGAATGATATCTAGGTGCTACTGCTAATACTGTGTTGAGAAAACAAGGAGACCAAAAAGTTTGGGAGAAACTAAATCAACCCAACAAAATATTTCATTGCATGACTTGAAAACGTTGCGCATATCAAAATTGGTTCCTAAAACCTTCATCCATAAATTATGACCGCTCAGACATTTCTATCAGTTAATGTGGCTGCATGAGTAGGTACTCTTTCTTGACACGTCCTTAATGCCGCTTCGCCCCCAACCTGGGCCTCCCAAAAAAGAAAAATGATTAACACCTCTTGGAATGAAAGATATTTACACAATTGAAATTCATGATCTTTAATACTCTTTTTCGAATAATGTCAGCATCTATTATGTAATCTGTAATTTGATTTTAACTACAACACTTCTCTAATCATTCCCTCTCATATTTTCTGTGGCATTTGGTGACGTTCAAATTTTTAATTGACTGATCTACAGGTCAGGGAGCATGCACGGAAACTTTTAGAAAAGCACATAAAGAAGCCTTTCTTTAATGCACGGTGAGCTTTGATTGAAAAGGATGCCAAGGATTAAATTTAGATTCACATTTTTGTGAATTTTATTTTCTAACAAAGGGCGATCAAATCAGTGAATGTTATCTGTTATTTCTCTTGCAACAGCAGCATTACTAACTACGAAGTATTATTCTCATGTGAAAGTTTCTAAGCACCCATCTTTTGGTCTTTGTCTGATGATAGTTATGGCGAATCTCTTGAACACATGAGTGTGGAAGAGTTTGAACAGGGGAAGATTTGGTTAAGTGATACTTTTCAACTCATAAGGTAAGTCTATTGGTGGCTTGGTTGCATTCCTCTCCCCAACAAAACTCTCTTATTTTTCAAGATTGTTTTATAATTTGATATCTGGCTAATTGGATCACTGTTGTTTACTCAAGCATTGATAACAAGATAATTTGTTGGCTCTCTATTATCTTCATTTCTTGAAACTGAGGGAAGTTATGGGTTATGATGTGATTAATTCATCTTGAAACTAGAGAAAGATTGATAGGTCTCCACGCCCTCTTATTGTTTACACAAGGGAAAGAGGCGTTTAGATAAGGCTGAATAATGGTAGTTGGGAAGTTATGCTTTATGTGTTTTATCCTTTAGGTAGTTTAGATTAGAGTTATTTAGGAAGTTATTGTCAGTTTGGTTTTGTATTTTTGTAACTTACGTTTGTAGTTATGTGTTTCTCTATTTAAACCATCTAGTAAGACAGAAGTGGTATCAGGTATTATTCAGAGAATATTTGTCTAAACTTTGGGTCTAGAACTTCAGATTCTGGTTCTAGAATTACTTTGATTCCTTATCTTTGATCCTGGACTTAAGGATCCATCATTTTGGTATCAGAGTGGTTCTTTGAAAGCCCCAGCGCCACGTCAGCAATGGCATTCAAATTCCATAGCGAATCCAGGCGTTGCAGATTCTGCCAAACCGCCAATCTCGACGAGAGTTACCAATTTTTCGACTTTCTCGCCAACTTCTTCCCTCACAGATGCCGATCAGGAACTTAGAAGAATAAAGGGCTTGTGTTATCGTTGTGGAGAAAAGTTCTCTCCCGGCCATCGTTGTAAGTCGACCACCCTTAGACTAATGGAACTTGCAGATGACGGTGATGAAGAGCACAATCCAAATTCTGAAGAAGACGTTCATGCTGACTCCCACATCACCGAAATCTCCCTCCATGCCATTCTTGGTCATGCTACTGCCTCCACCATGAAAATGACTAGAATTTTGGGTACCAAATCTGTCTTAATCCTCATTGACAGTGGATCAACCCATAATTTTGTGTCTACAAAATTAATTACAGAATTCGGAATTCTGCCAGAAACTCTTCCTCCTTTTGGCGTTCAAATTGGTGATGGCTCTATGATTCGTTGCAATTCTATTTGCAAAAACTTGATGATTACAATTCAAAGTTTTACCATTACAGATGATTTCTTTCCTTTTGAATTGGGTAGTGTTGATATGGTTATGGGAATTAAGTGGCTTGCTTCTCTAAATACAGTGGACGCTAATTGGCAGAAAATGTTCATGATCTTTCAAGTTAATGGGAAATGATATAAGCTTCAAGGTATTCCTCACTCTTCTAACGAAGTCTCCTTGTGTAGTTATGATGGAAAAGAAATTGTTCGCCAGTTTGAAGTTCTGCAAGATTTATTGCAGCAATTCGCTGATATATTCACTGAGCCTCAGAATCTTCCTCCGGTAAGAGACAGAAGTCACACTATTCATCTCTTTCCTGGATCAATTCCTCCTAATATTCGGCCATATCGTTATCCCCACTCCTAGAAGGATGAAATTGAAAAACAAGTGGCAGCTTTGCTTCACAAGGGATTTATCCAACCTAGTGTAAGTCCCTTTGCAAGTCCTGTCTTGTTAGTTTCGAAGAAGAATTCCTCTTGGCGTCTTTGCATTGATTACAGGAAATTGAACAGGCTTACTGTTCCAGATAAGTATCCTATTCCTACTGTAGATGAACTTATTGATGAATTACATGGGACTACTTATTTGTCTAAGATAGACCTTCATTCGGGATATCATCAGATCCGTGTTCATCCAGATGATATTCATAAGACTGCTTTTTGCACTCATTAGGGACACTATGAGTTTACAGTCATGCCCTTTGGCCTTACTAATGCACCCTCAACTTTTCAGGCCATCATGAATGACTTATTCAGGCCCTATCTTAGAAAATTTATTTTGGTATTCTTTGATGACATACTGATTTTTAGCAAGTCCTTTCAGGATCACATCACTCATTTAAGTATTGTTTTTCAACTCTTGCGCCGGAAAGAGTTTTATGCAAATCCGGATAAGTGTGACTTTCTTCAGCTTGATATTTCCTTTTTGGGGCACATTATTTCAGCCAAAGGTGTTGCAGTAGACCCTGACAAAATTGCTGCAATTAACAATTGGCCGCTTCCCAAGAATATCACTGAACTTCGAGGCTTTTTGGGGCTTTCTGGTTACTACTGTCGATTCATCAAGCATTATGGCCAAATTGCTAAACCATTGCCTGACATGACAAAACGAGGTGGTTTTCAATGGAATGCTTCTTCCTTGGCTGCCTTGCAATATCTTCAGCAGGCTCTAATTAATGCACCAGTTTTACAACTGCCAGATTTTTCTGAGACTTTCAGTGTTGAAGGTGATGCTTCTTCATTGGGTATTGGCGCTGTTTTACATCAAAATGGACACCCCATAGCATTCTATAGCAAAGGTTTCTCTCAATCTAAGAAAAACACGTCTGTTTATATAGGGAGTTGTTGGCCTTAGTCTCTTCCTTGCAAAAGTGGCGACATTAACTTTTGGGGCATAAATTTGAGGTTCATACAAATCATTTCAGCCTTAAATATCTGTTAGAACAACACATCAATACCCCTGAGCAGCAGCAATTGATTTTGAAGCTTCTTCCCTTTGATTTTAGTATTGTTTACAAGGCTGGGTCTTCTAACCAAGCTGCTGATGCATTATCCAGAATTCCTCATTCAGGTGCATTCTTTTCCTTGGTTATTCCTCACGCTTCCCTCTTTGAGGATCTTCCTTCTTTATTGGATCAAGACCCTTATACGGCCGCTCTCAAAGCATCATTACAAACCGACAATCAGTCCCTCACTTTTCTCTTAATTCGGGACGCTTGTACTATAAGGACCGCTTGGTTTTGCCTGCTGCAACTCCTCTTACTACTACTTTGATAACCGAGGCCCACTCCGCACCTATTGGTGGGCACGGGGGAGTCCATAAAACGCTGAAACGCTTGCAACAATACTATTTTTGGCAGCATATGAAAAAGGAGGTGACCACCTTTGTTCAGAATTGTGTAGCTTGCCAACATGGTAAATACCTTCCACAAGCACCAGGAGGTCTTTTGCAGCCACTAGCTATTCCTGATCACATATGGGAAGATATCACTATGGACTTCATCACTGGTTTGCCCAAATCTCATGGTTTGGAATGTATATTTGTAGTGGTTGATCGGTTTAGTAAGGCATCACATTTTTCAGGTCTCCCACGATCCTTTACCACCAAGTCTGTTGCTTCTCTATTTTGTCAAGAGGTGGTACGTTTACATTGCTTTCCTAAGTCTATTGTTTCTGACCGTGATCCAATTTTCCTAAGTGCTTTTTGGCGCGAATTATTTTGTTTAAGTGGCACTACATTGAAGATGAGCACTTCATACCACCCTCAAACAGATGGACAGACCGAGGTGGTCAATCGGTGTTTGGAAACTTACTTAAGGTGCTTTTGTCAAGACTTTCCTAAGCATCGGACTCGGTTTCTGCATTGGGCTGAACTTTCTTATAACATTGGGTTTCATTCTTCATCTGGATATACTCCTTTTAAAGTGATTTATGGCAAGGATCCACCGACCTTGCTGCCCTTTGTTCAAGGAAATACTCGAATCAGTGAATTAGAAGATTTTTTTGAAGAACGAGATGCTGTTCTGAACATTATTAAAGAGAATTTGCTCTCTGCCCAAAATCAGATGAAGACTCAAGCAGATTCTCATTGCAGGGCTGTTGAATTTGCTGTTGGAGACATGGTCTTAAAATTACAACCATATCGTCAGAAATCACTATCTCAATGGCGGTTTGACAAGTTATCCCCAAGATATGTTGGACCTTATCCTATCTTGCGCAAAATTGGATCTGTGGCTTATGAACTTCAGTTACCCCCGGGTTCTCGGGTGCATCCTATCTTTCATGTTTCTCTCTTAAAGGCCGCTCCTGGTACTGATGTTTCTGCTCCCTTCTCCCCTTTAACTATTTCTGACGATTGGGAACTCTAACTTGAGCCTGATAAGGTCCTTGACTCGCGAGTTCTTGACCCTAATGGTTCCAAGGAAGTCCAATTGCTCATTCAATGGCAGAATCGACCTCTTAAGGAATCCAGCTGAGAATCCTATGATCTGATTGCTACCCAGTTTCCTCACTTTCGCCTTGAGGACAAGGCTCATTTTCAAGGGGAGGGTAATGATAGGTCTCCACGCCCACTTATTGTTTACACAAGAAAGAGGCGTTTAGATAAGACTGACTAATGGTAGTTGTGAAGTTATGCTCTGTGTTTTATCCTTTAGGAAGTTTAGATTAGTTATTTAGGAAGTTATTGTCAGTTTGGTTTTGTATCTATGTAACTTACGTTTGTAGTTATGTGTTTCTCTATTTAAACCATCTTGTAAGACAGAAGTGGTATCAGGTATTATTCAGAGAATATTTGTCTAAACTTTGGGTCTAGAACTTCAGATTCTGGTTCTAGAATTACTTTGATTCCTTATCTTTGATCTTGGACTTAAGGATCCATCAAAGATAGAACCTTGTTAGAATCAGGGATCCAGCCATTTTAACCGCTTGATCTGTGCCTCATCTTGCTTGTTGGAGCTGAATCTCCTCTGCTTGTATTTTTTTTTTCCCGTTACTTTTGCTTTTCTTGCGTCCTAATGCTGTTGCTGAAAATATTGTAGTCTTATCAGTGAATTCTATAAATTAAGTTGTACAATTGTAGCTTTCAGAGCCTTTAGAATGTTTGCATAAAAATGAATTATCAGTGTTTTATATCAGGAGCCTTCTGGTCTTGGGCTCTATCCTTGAGTTTGTTGAGAAATAATGGATATTTTTTCTTGCTGGCTGTTGATGGTTCTTGGCGGTGAATGTTTAGCATATTAGTTCAAAAATTGTTTGGCCAATTTTAAACTACTGAATTGACTCATGTCGATTTTGATGCTGGTGTTCCTTATTGGTCATACTAGGTGTGAAGATGATGCCCTTCCAAGTATAAGTTGGGTACTTGACCTTGCAAAAATAGCTGTGCTAAGGCATGGGGTGCGTGGGCTTGTAATCGATCCTTATAATGAGCTTGACCATCAGCGCCCTCCAAGCATGTAACTTTCTCAACGATTTTGTCCTTAACTTGGTTTATTTTTTCCCTGTTGTTCTTATATTCATATTTGGACCTCTTCATTAACTCGCTACTTTTGTGGTAGCAAAATAAAGTAATAGCGCCAATAGATAGAACCTTATTATGTTTATTTATTGAAGAGAATTGAAGATTAGAATTGATTGTATTAAACTGAGAGGATTTACATGGTATTTATAGGAAAAAATATAGACAAAGTAAGTGGGAACAAATCAGAGAGTAGTTGATGAATAGTCAACAAAATGCACCACCGACTTGCTTCTTCAACTATCTCATGCCACTGTGTTAATCTGTGTTCACAACACTCCCCCTCAAGTTGGATTGTAGATATCAATCAAGTTCAACTTGCCAATCAGATAATCAAACCTGTCCTTGGGCAGTCTTTTAGTGAGGATGTCTGCGGTCTGTTCTCTAGAAGGAATATACCTTAGATCATTAATTCCCTCATCAACTTTTTCCCTTATAAAATGTCTGTCTATCTCGACATGTTTAGTTCTGTCATGTTGAACTGGATTATGAGCAATGTTGATTGCAGCCATGTTATCGCAATAGACCTTGATTGGTAGATTTATAGACTTCCTCAAATCTTCAAGAACACACTTTATCCATATGCCTTCACAGATTCCCAGTGCTACGGCCCTGTATTCAGCTTCAGCACTGCTTCTTGCAACTACACTTTGCTTCTTACTTCTCCATGTGACCAGGTTACCCCACACATACGTACAATATCCAGATGTAGATTTCCTGTCATCTTGATCACCTGCCCAATCAGCATCTGTAAATAACTCTACAATCCGTTTGTCAATTTTCTTAAATAACAAGCCATGTCCTGGAGATCCCTTTAAGTAACGAAGGATCCTGTAGACTTCATTCAAATGTTTCTGTTTAGGATCATGAGAATGCTGGCTGACCACACCTACTGCAAATGCAATGTCTGGTCTAGTATGAGACAGATATATTAGTTTGCCTACCATCCGTTGATAATTCCCTAAGTCCACTGCTTTACCGAGATCTGCATCTTCATCTATTTTATCTACCCCTATAGGTGTGACACTTGGCTTGCAACCTATCATCCCTGTTTCCTTTAGAAGGTCGAGTACATACTTCCTTTGGGAGATATAAATGCCTTTCTTAGATCGGGCAACTTCCATTCCAAGAAAGTACTTCATTTCTCCAAGATTTTTAATCTGGAATTCTCGTGCCAGAGCTGTCCTGATTTGATTAATTTCCACCTCGTCATCTCCTGTAAGAATTATATCATCAACGTATACAGCCAGAACAGCCATCTTACCCTTATGATGTTTGACAAACAAAGTATGGTCACTCTGCCCTTGAGTATACCCATGTCTCTTCAGAACCCGGGTAAATCTCTCAAACCAAGCACGCGGAGATTGCTTTAACCCATATAACGACCTCTTTAACTTGCAGACTTGGTCACCTTTTTTTCCTGCGAACCCTGGAGGTAACTTCATGTACACTTCTTCCTTGAGTTCTCCGTTGAGGAAGGCATTTTTTACATCGAGTTGGTGTAGATTCCAATCTAAATTCACTGCAATAGATAATAGAATCCTGATGGTATTCACCTTGGCTACTGGAGCAAAAGTTTCTGTGTAATCTTCCCCATATTTTTGTGTAAAACCTTGTGCAACCAGTCTAGCTTTTTATTTCTCGAGTGTTCCATCTGCTCTATACTTAGGAGTGAATACCCATTTGCATCCAACAACCTTTTTTCCTTGAGGTAAATTTACTACATCCCATGTCTTATTTCGCTTGAGAGCCTCCATCTCTTCTAAAACAGCTTGTCTCCATTCAGGTATAGCCATAGCTTCATCAATTGTGTCTGGTATCCTGATTCTATCAAGATGAGAGACAAATGTACTGTACTTAGATGAAAGCGCCTTATAAGAGACAAATTTCTCTATAGGATATCTGGTGCTTGATCTGGGTTGTCTAGGTTGTTTTCGCATTGCAATGGGAAGATTAAGATCAGAACCTTCTATTTCTCTTGGATCTGCCTCTGGTACTGACTCCTGGTGATTGCTAATAGGCTGTGGTTCATTACCTCTTTTGTGTCGTCGCATGTAGGTATTACCCCACATATTTGTGTCTCCCCCTGGAATTGGCACATTATCAGATGTATCAAGGTTATCAGGAATCTCAAAGTTGTTATCAGGTGTATCAGAGGTATCAGGAGCAGGTTCTGTGTGGGTAGGTATATAAATTGTGAATGTCTGGTCATTCTTTGGTGTTTCATTTGTCTGGAATTCATCAGTTCTCTCCCCCTAAATTGCAGACAAGGCATAAAAAGGGGTATTTTCAAGGATGGTGACATCACAGGTGACAAATAAACGTTTAGAGACTGGATCATAACACTTGTATCCTTTTTGAGAATGAGAATAGCCAAGGAAGACACACCTAAGGGCTCTAGGGTCAAGTTTGTTGGTGTGATGGAGATGAACGTATGATGTACAGCCAAACACTCGGAGTGGCAGAGTGTTTTCAAGGTATGGGAGATTATAGTATTGGTGGAGAAGTTGAAGTGGCGTTTTGTAAGACAGTGGGCGGCTTGGCATTCGGTTAATGAGAAATGTGGCAGTTAGGATAGCATAATCCCAATGATATTTAGGAACAGTACTACTAAACATAATGGCTCTGGCAGTCTCAAGAATATGGCGATTCTTTCATTCAGCAATACCATTCTGCTGAGGTGTATTGGGACAAGTACTTTTGTGAACAATGCCATTTTCAGCCAGGAAGGTAGAGAGGGCCTGATTGAAATATTCAGTCCCATTATCAGTGTGCAGGATCTGGATTTGGGTTTGGAATTGAGTTTGGATCATGTAGTGGAAGTTAAGGAACGTTTGATACACCTCTGTTTTATCTTTCAACAAGTAGACCCAACTGACACGTGTATGGTCATCAATGAATGTGATAAACCATTTTGTTTTTGATCGGTTTGGTGTGCGGGATGGTCCCCATAAGTCACTGTGAATTGTGGAAAAAGGTTTTGAGGCTTGGTATGGGTTTTTTGGGAATGAAGTACGATGATGCTTAGCCTTTTCACATGAATCACAATGAAAATCAGAGGTGCTTTTATTAGAAACGAGGGATGGAAACATTTGAGACATGTAATTTAGATTAGGATGACCTAAACGTTTGTGCCATAACTCCAGGTTACTAGTGCTAGGGAGAGACACTTTATTACAAGTTTGAGAACGATCACTTTCATTAAGGTAATAAAGACCATCAAGCTCTTTAGCACTCCCAATCGTTGTCCCCGTCAACAGATCCTGAAAAATACAGTAGGTACCAAAGAAGTTAGCTTGACAATGTTCATCATTAGCCAATTTGCTTACGGATAGTAAATTGCACTTCAACTTTGGAACATGTAATACGGAGTGAAGAGTAAGTGCAGCTGAGATTTTGATGGAACCAATTCCAGTAACAATAGGTTCAGAATCATCAGCAATTCGTACAGTTACACCCTTGGTGATAGAAGTACAGGATGAGAAGAGAGCCTTATTGTCAGTCATATGATCTGAGGCACCTGAGTCAACAATCCAACAATTCCCTGTACATTGTTCTTTTATCACAGCCAAAGCTTGAAAGAAATTACCTCTCTTGACCACTGTGGCAGTAGGCTTGGTCGTAGTCTGTAGTGTGGCTAGCATTTCCATGATTTTGTGTAGAGGATCACTTTGGGATGATTCCTTGGAAGTTTCAGCCACGTAACCTCTTCCTTTCCTTTTCTTCGGCTTCCAGTCAGCAGGTTTACCATGGAGGTTCCAGCAAGTGTCTTTAGTATGCTCCTGTTTCTTACAATGATCACAAAATGGGCGACCTTTAGAACCTTTTGGTTCCATGGATCGAACAACAAGTGCTGAGGCCTCAGAAGTAGCAGCAGAATTATTTGAATTTTGGAGCATTGATTTTCGTCTATCCTATTCATTTCGCAAGAAAGTATAGACTTCACGTACAGATGGTAAGGGTTCTTGACTAAGAATTCTAGCCCGAACATCATCATAAATCACATTAAGACCAGCAAGCAACTCATATACTCTCTCCGCTTCTTTTGCTTTGCGATCTTCTTGAGCATCTGCCCCACAATGATAAGTTTGATTCTGTAGGGCATCAAGCTCTTGCCAAAGTGAGGATTTTTCTAGATAATAATCACCGAGTGGTATGTGATCCTGTTTTAGCTGCCATATCTTTTTCTTGACATCAAATATGCGGGACCTATTTCCCACAGGACTGTATGTCTCACGAAGAGCTTCCCAAATTTCTTGAGCCGAGGGAAGATACATAAAACTCTTCTTAATTGAGGAGGTCATTGCATTGATTAACCAAGAGGATACCAATGCATTTTCAGACTTCCATTTCCGGAACTCCTTGGTTTCCAATGTTGGTGGCCTTTTTGCTTCACCAGTTATATACTCAAGTTTGTCACGTCCATCGAGGGCAAGAGTCATAGATTGAGACCACTCCCGATAGTTATCGCTAGTAAGTTTCTCAGAGACAAGGAGGACCGTTGATAGGTCATTAGAACTAGATCTAGGCACAGAGGAAGAGGCATCTGAAACTGTAGACATAACGACTGGAAAGAATGACAAAGTGGTTTTTCAAATTTCAGAAATACCAGTTTGGTCCTCCGAATTTGGAAAATGACAGTTTGATCCTCCGAATTTGCAAAATGACAGTTTGATCCTCCGAATTTGAAAAATGACAATTTAGTCCTCTGAATTGTGAAAATGACAAATTGGTCTGCGACTCAATTAAATAATTGAGTCAGGTCTTCGATTGTGAAACTGAGATGGCGAGATTGAGGCGTCTTTGAATGCCAACACGAGAACGGAGCGGTGACTGCCGACTGTGAAGAGACAGCAGCGGAGGTGACGGCAACGGTGCAGTGGTGTCCGACGGCGGTGGTTGAGTGCTTCCTCTGCCCAGATGCGCCGATGGTGGTAGTCGGACGAGGTGCGGTTGGACGAGGGTGAGGGCGCCGGTGGTGGACGGAGATGGTGAAGGTGATGAAGGGAAAGGTCTCACGGCAGCTTCTCGCTCTCTCTCGCGTCTGTTCTGTCTCCTAACTCTCCCTCAGGTCAGCTTTTGTGTCTCGTCTCAGCTCGCAGCAACTCTTGATTTGGAATGGTAGACTCGCCGATGAGATTGGAAATCACAGTGGGTCGATGTTGGAACACACCGAGACAACACTGGACGGAGTTGAGCCGATACTGATTTAATCAGAGGGCTTCTGGTATGAATTCTAATCCTATTCTCTCCCTAATCTCTGATACCATGAAGAGAATTGAAGATTAGAATTGATTGTATTAAACTGAGAGGATTTACATGGTATTTATAGGAAAAAATATAGACAAAGTAAGTGGGAACAAATCAGAGAGTAGTTGAGGAATAGTCAACAAAATGCACCACCGACTTGCTTCTTCAACTATCTCATGCCACTGTGTTAATCTGTGTTCACAACATTTATTTATGATATACATTTACATTAATCTCTCCCCTAGCGCTTGCAGATTCGATCATTTTTTATTTTATTATTATTATTTTTTACTATCATTTTTTTAATTTTTTGCTGCATCCTATATTTTTTCAAACATTAGCAGCACTGCTAATGATGTTCACTTATTTGATTCAGGACTGAAACTGAATATGTTAGTCAGATGCTTACCAAAATCAAACGGTTTGCCCAGCATCATGGATGCCATGTTTGGTTTGTAGCACATCCTAGACAGGTTGGTAACAAAAGGCTGTAATCTAGGCCATTTTCCTTTTCCTTTTTCTGATATATCTAATGATTTAACAATTGCATGGTAAAAATAACAGTTACATAATTGGGTTGGGGCCCCTCCTAATCTCTATGATATAAGTGGAAGTGCACACTTCATAAATAAGTGCGACAATGGACTTGTTATTCATCGAAATCGAGATCCTGAAGCTGGGCCTATGGATCAAGTACAGGTGTGTTTGAGATGTGACTGTAGATGCATTAAGTGATCATTTATTATTTATACTAAATAAATTAAATATATATATCTGTTATATGCTTTGCTTCAGGTTTGTGTTCGTAAGGTAAGGAATAAGGTTGCAGGGACAATAGGTGATGCCACTTTGATGTATAACAGGTATTTGGACCCCTACATTTCTGTTAATTTTGCTTCCCGTAAATTTCCATATTATTTAGTAAAATTTAATCAGCTAAGGCTTATGCCGGCAAGGAGTACATTATTATTATTATTATTATTATTATTATTATTTTTAGAGCATTGTTTTATTTTGAATTTTGATTGTGCGATGCTTAATGCCGCCATCAAATTTTCTGTCCCTTGAGCAAGGCTGGAGGTCTATTTGCATGTGTATTATTCAGACAGGTTTGACACGGGAATTATTGCATCTGCAATTCAAATCCCTAGAATCTTAGGCAAGGTAGATGAGGGGAAAATGAAAAGAGAGCACAAATCTTCTATAAACAGATTGTGATTTAAAAACACAGATTCAAAGGAAAAAGAAAATTGTGTTTCCTGTGAATAGGTTCGTCAGAAGTAACATCTGTTGCTAACTGAACTCTTTTGGGCAGGGTAACTGGTGAGTTCACCTCTGTTGATGAAGAGAATACTCCTCGTAGTGGCCCAAAAAAGCATTCTGGCAAGAGATAGCAGTGAGTCATACTTGTTCAACAGACGGCTTTAGGTTAGAGCATATGATTCTTAGTCCCCTTCTGGGGATGCTTGGTTCTGATTGGAAATGGTGGATATATCTTCACGGTCTATCAGATTGACGGTACTGTTCATTATTTATGTAGAGCCATATGAAAATCTCGCACACTTATTTTTCAATTCACAACTCTATTGGATGTATAAATATTATCCTTTGTAGATATGTAGACATTGTAATGATCCCATGATTCCAATTTTGACAAATTTTGGTGCTTGATCATGTCATTTTGTATCTGAAAGTTTGTGGCCGGAACCATTGCTTTGACGACGCGCCGTTTTCTTTGTTGCCGGCAATTGTGAATTTGGAAAAACCATTCCTGGGGTACATGTACTTTCTTTTAATTTTTAATTTGATATAAGTGTGTTTTTTTACTTATTAAATCTGTTAGTGTTAACTAGGGTTGATCAAGGACCAGACCAGACCGGGTTTGGCCTCAACCCGAGGTCTGGTCTGGAAAACACCTCGGGCTGAACAAGGCAGCCCGAGGTCCGGTCTGGTCCAGCACCAGCCCGAGCTCGGGCCGGACCGGACCAGGTCCACCGGACTGCTGGACCAGTCCAGGCAGTCCAGGACATATTTGGTTTTTTTTTTTTTTTTTTTTTTTTTTTTTTTTTTTGCAGATTCCTAATAACCCATTACAACGTTTTTTTTTTTTTCTGTTTTCAATGGGGGCAAGTGGGCAACAATTACATTTAGGGCTTTAGGCAATAAGATACCATTCAAAATAAATAAAAAGTAACAAAATTACAATCCATGACATCCATGACAATCAATTAAACAACAAATAACAAGTCTATCACATTACATATTACAATAATACAATTACAATCCATTGTCATTCATTTGTCTCCTCCACCTTCAATGATGCTTGATCCATCTTAAAAAAAACAAATATCATGTGTTAAGAAATTAGTAATAATGAAATATGTAAACTTGAATAATAAACATAGAATTCAAAATATTACCTGGAATATTTACAACATTATCAGTTTCTTGGAAGTTGTCATATTCAGTCAACATAGTGGCTAATTCTGAGATAGATTGCTTAGCAAGTAGCCAATTTTGGGAACAAATGAGAGCTTCAGTCATTTTAGGAGATAGATTACTCCTATAATCATCAACAACACGTCCACCAGTGCTAAAAGCTGCTTCTGAAGCAACTGTAGATACTGGTACAGCCAATACATCACGTGCTATCATGGCAAGCACTCTGTACTTGGTTGAATTAACCTTCCACCATGTCAATATGTCAAAATCATCATCATTAATAGGAATGTCTTCAGCTGCATTGGCTGAAAGATATCTATCTAATTCAGACTGAGGATCTACTGATGAGATCTTTTCTTTCTGGGATGCCAACCATCTACGACCAGGGTCTGGTTTACCGGTATTTGTAATAGAAGTGATAACACTCTCAGAAGAATTCAAAGTGTTGGCACTACCAGAAGAGTTCAAAGCATGGGAACTAGCAGAAGAGTTCAAAGTGTTGGCATTATGAGACCTGCCTATTTCAACACCAAACTTTAAAGAATACTCTTCAAACATGCGATACAAAGTGTTTCTTGCCTTATTTTTCATGGATATACAAAGTTGATAATCCGGAAAAAGTTGCTCAAATACATCATTGATGTAGGCAAGCTTGTATCGAGGATCTAGAATCACAGCAATAATCAACAAAGGATTCATATTTTCTGTTGCCCCCCAATATTTATCAAACTTCATCTTCATGCTTGAGGACATCTCCCTAAGAAGAGGGTCCTCAGACTCAATAGTCTCATTCAACAACTCTTGAATCAAAGCAATTTTATGGAAACACGAATTTGCAGTGACTGTGAGCGAGCTAGAAAATATCAAGGTCACTTCATAAAACACCTTCAAGAATTTAAGAAAGACATTTGCCTTATTCCAAGCTTGTTTGTTAAGAGGGCCATTTGCCTTAAAGTATGCCACATAATCTCTATCTTCATCCCCCAATCTTTCAAATGCCTTTTGGAATTTCAAAGTGACATCCAACATTAAATATGTAGAATTCCATCTAGTGCTAACATCTAAGACACACATATTTTTTGCATCCAACATTTCCAAGTCACATAAATCTTGAAATTTTTTAAGGCGAGTAGGGGAGGAACGGACATACCTTACTGCATTTCGAATTGATTCGAATGCATCTTTCAATTCCTTCAAGCCATCAGAGACAATCAAATTGAGAATATGAGCAGAACACCGTAGTTTAAGAAAATCACCACCACAAACAAGACCCTTCCAATTCATAAGTCATTTTTTCAAATATGAAAGGGCTGTGTCATTGGATGTTGCATTATCAACTGTGATGGTGAACACATTTTGTATGCCCCATTCTGATATGCACCTCTCAATAGTCTTTCCAATTGTATCACCCTTATGATTCTCAATCAAACAAAAATTAAGAATCCTTTTGTGCAACTTCCAATCTTTGTCAATGAAATGAGCTGTAAGACATAAGTAGTTGAAGTTTTGAACTGACGTCCAACAGTCTGTAGTAAGGCAAATACGACTAGTACACTGCTTCAATTGATTCTTCAAGATCCTCATTTCACCAAGATACAATTGCCAACAATCCCTAGCAACCGTATGTCTAGAAGGAATTTGAAACCTTGGCTCCAACTCTTTAACGAATGATTTAAAACCTTGCTTTTCGACCAGTCTAAATGGCATCTCATCACATATAACGAACTCCGCGAGAGCCCTACGACAACGTTTTTGATTGAACATGTGAGGTGCTAGGCTTCCCCCTTGCCCACCTTGTGAAACATAGTTCAACATGGATTGTTTTGATATTTCAGTTGTCCTGTGTGGATTTTTTTGACACTTTCTTAAGTGTCTCTTCAAAGAAGTCGTACCACATTTAATTGGATCACAAGCATAATCATTACCACAATACTTGCATGCAGCTCTAACCTCTCCCTCTGTATCCTCCAATGGTAACTTAGTATAGTGATCCCACACTTCTGATTGTTTTTTCTCAAGTTGTTTTCTCTTCTTATTACAACCTTTTGTGGATTCACTTCCAGTGGCAGTTGCTGGAGTAGGAGGAGGACATTCTACAGTGGTTGGAGGTTGGTGAGAATTAATGGAATCAGTAGGATTACAAGATAGTCCACCAAGACACTCATTCTCACCAATATTGGAAGATTGAGATAAGTCAACACTTGAACTTTGCTCATTATCCATGTCTGCAAAAACTGAAAAGCAAGTATTCATAAATTAGTTTTATAATTCATCAAAATAGTAGAAAACCAGCAGCAGCAGCCAAGAGCCAACCAGTGCAATCATAATTCATCATAATACAAAATCTGATATGTAGTATATTTTTTAGTTCATAATTCATAGTTCATACAATCATTAAACCAGCAGCAGCCAAGAGCCAACCAGTGCAAAAAATAAGATGCAAAGTAACGTTAATTTCTTACCTTCAAGGCGCCGAGACGGACGGAAGACCAGAGATGGGAACTGGAGGTGAGAGGGACACGGAGACAGGGCACGCCGATCTGCAATGGGAGTAAGCTGAGACCCAGATAGCTTCCGTTTAACAGAGGCTCGCTTGAATAATGTACCAAGCAAGATGCAAAACCAATCGGAGCGAGGACGAGCGAGGACGAGGGCTTGGGAACTAGATCGGAGCGAGGACGCTGAATCGCCCAGACTCGAGGGAGACCAGAACCAGATCTGAGAGGGAGACCGGAATCGCCGAGACTCGAGGGAGACCGGAGCCGAGGGAGACGAACGCAACCGGAGCCGACGGTGGACACGGAGATCAGAGATGATGAAATCGAACTTCTTGGCCGAATTCGAAAGTGAGATGGGGATTAGATTATTGACTGAACTCTGCTCTGAACAAGAACCAGATCTGAATCGCGTGGAGTGGAGTGCGCGCGGCGTGCCTGCGTGAGTGCGTGGTGCTTTGCGTACTGCGTGAGTGCGTTCCTGCGTGTGCGTGGTGCGTGGTGCGAAAAGG
The DNA here is from genome assembly GCA_963855925.1 of Inga laurina. Classification (NCBI taxonomy): domain Eukaryota; kingdom Viridiplantae; phylum Streptophyta; class Magnoliopsida; order Fabales; family Fabaceae; genus Inga; species Inga laurina. The sequence continues at coordinate 51,857,954 of OY979708.1, forward strand.
GAGTTTAAAGCTGTTCAAAAAAAAAAAAGAAAAGGGAGTTTAAAAAAATATATATGTGTACAGTGTACACCACGGGTCAGACCGGACCAGTCTATGGGGTTGGACAACTTGGACCGAAGTCCAGTCCAACCCGAGATGACCAGTCCGGTCTGGTCTGTGAGAAGCTGCCTGGGACCAAAATTTTTTTCTCGGACCGGGTCGGGTCAGACTACCTGGACCACCGGGTTTTTTGATCATCCCTAGTGTTAACCCTTGTTTGTAAGGGGGTAAGGGCCTATGGCCTGGCCTCCTTAATATTGAGGCAAGGCTTCACGCCTATTTACATGTCTGCATGTTTAAAATGAGTTAGGCTCTTTTTCCGAAAAAGGTGCAGGATTCGCCTATTTAATAATCCCTCCAGTTTTAATTATAAAATAAAATTAATTTTTTTGAAAAAATTAAGGAAGTTAGTTAAATTATTTTAGAGTATTTATATTTTTAATTTTTTCTTCAAATTAATTAGTTTAACTAATAAATTAATATATAATCTAAGGATACATAATATATGACATGATTAAGTAACTTATTTGGTTTTCTTAATTTCTCCAAAATAAGTCAACTTTGTCTTATATTTAGGATTGGAGGTAATAATCCCTCTGGTCCTAATTATAAAACAAAGTTGATTATTTTGGAGAAATTAAGAAAGCTAATTAAATTATTTTAAAGTATTTATATTTTTATTTTTTTCTTCAAACTAATTAGTTTGACTAATAAATTAATATATAATATAAAAATATATTACATATAACATGATTAGGTAACTTGTTTAATTTTCTTAATTTTCCCAAAAAAAATTCAATTTTATCTTATAATAAGGATTGGAGGTAATGTGTGTGTAATTTTTTATAATAATTTGTAATCAAATCAAGTTTTATTTTAATTTAATATAGGCCTTTGAGCCTATTTAAAGACTATAATTTGTGTGTATGAGTGAGAAATTAAGGAAGCTAATTAAATTACTTTAGAGTATTTATATTTTTATTTTTTTCTTCAAATTAATTAGTTTGATTAATAAATTAATATATAATCTAAAGATACATAACATATATTGGATAACTTATTTAATTTTCTTAATTTCTCTAAAAAAAGTCAACTTAATCTTATAATAAGGACAGGAGGTAGTGTGTGTAATTTTTTATAATAATTTGTAATCAAATCAAGTTTTATTTTAATTTAATATAGGCTTTTGAGCCTATTTAAAGACTATAATTTTTGTGTGTTTGTAATCAAATCAATTTTTATTTTAATTTAATATAGGCCTTTGAGCCTATTTAAAGACTATAATTTGTGTGTGTGTGTGTGTGTGAGAGAAATCAAGTTTTATTTTAATTTAATATAGGCCTTTGAGCCTATTTAAAGACTATAATTTGTGTGTGTGTGTGTGAAATCAAGTTTTATTTTAATTTAATATAGGCCTTTGAGCCTATTTAAAGACTATAATTTGTGTGTGTGTGTGTGACAAAATTAACTTTTTTTGGAGAAATTAAGGAAGCTAACTAAATTACTTTAAAGTATTTATATTGTGTGTGTGTGTGTGTGTGTGAGACAAAGTTAACTTTTTTTGGAAAAATTAAGGAAGCTAACTAAATTACTTTAGAGTATTTATATTTCTATTTTTTTCTTCAAACTAATTAGTTTGACTAATAAATTAATATATAATCTAAAGATGCATAACATATAATATGATTAAGTAATTTATTTAACTTGCTTAATTTCTCCAAAAAAAGGTCAACTTTATCTTATAATAAGGATTGGAGGTAATGTGTGCGTGTGTGTGTGTAAGACAAAGTTGACATTTTTGGAGAAATTAAGGAAGTTAATTAAATTACTTTAGAGTGTTTATATTTTTATTTTTTTCTTCAAACTAATTAGTTTGACTAATAAATTAATATATAATCTAAAGATGCATAACATATAACATGATTAAGTAACTTATTTAACTTCTTTAATTTCTCCAAAAAAAAAAAGTCAACTTTATCTTATAATAAAGACTGGAGGTAATGTGTGTGTGTGTGTGTGTGTGTGTGTGTGTATTTTTATAATAATTTGTAATCAAATCAAGTTTTATTTTAATTTAATATAGGCCTTTGAGCCTATTTAAATACTATAATTTGTGTGTGAGTGTGCGCGCTTGCTTAAAGCTTACTTGTGGCCTTCAAGGTCTACGTTGCAAGTAAGCTGACTTTTAAAAAAGTTTAGGCCTGGTTAGTAGGGGTGGAAATAGGTTAGACTAGGTTAGATTTTATTTAAATAGGCTTGGGTCTACAATAGAGATTTAAAGCTTGAGTCAGGACCTGAGTTTGTATGTAGGCTTTTGTTTAGGTCTGAGCCTGGGATTTCAAAAGGCTTGAGGCTTGTTTGAAGGTCTACTTAAAATGTAGGTATTTAAATAGCCTTTAAAGCCTATACCTTCAAATATATATATAATTTTTTCAAGCTTAGTTATAATTCTATATCATGTTTTAAAAAGCTTAACATCAATTCTCGTTGCCATATAAGGACTTGGTGAGGAAAAGAAGAGAATGCCTAGTGACAGTTATTGTCCAAGCAAATAGGAAGAAGAAAAACTAATTGTCTTTTGACTAATGAGATATTTTTTGAAATCGACTAAGCAAAACAAGCAGGAGGTGAAAATGGATTTTACCTTTTACTTTTCCCATGTAAATGGGGACAAATTTTTCATACTAAGAGAAAATGGGAAGTGTGATTAAAATGGCTAGTGGAAGGACTAAAGTGACTAATTAGGTGGTTGCTTTATGAGAACCAATGAGACTATGACACATGGCAATTTGAGAGGAAGCAAGAGAGTGTGTGAGAAGTTAAAATATCATTATTTTATTTCATTTCTCTCTCTCTTCTTCCCTTGTTGTTCGGCTGACATGAAAGATTAGAGAGAGTGTGATCATTTTGCTTCTTCATCAAGCTCATCTCTCTCCTTCTTTCTTCCATTTTCGGTGGTCCTTCTGCAGAAAAAAAAAGAGGAAGTGCCAAAGGTAAGTTCTTGTCATTTTGACCCTCTTAATGACTTCTAATGGAAAAACTCCCTTCATTAAAGTCGATCCTTGAGTTAAGAGCAACATTTCTATGGTTGTAGTTTGTCCATTGGTTGTGGTTTGTGGCCACACGAAATTTTGGGAGGTGGTGAATCAAGAACTCCCTTTCAGAAAGTTGATAAGGTGAGTGAGACCTATCTATCTATCTATATTTTATGCCAAATGGATTAACTTGGATTTTCTGGAATTTTTGGGCCATTTTCAAAAATGAGGGCCATTGAGAGTTTAGTATATGTTTGGTATGGAAATTGTATGTTGTAATGCATTTTGGATAGATAGATTTGATTGGGTTTGAAATTGTTAAGTTTGGAGACTTTGGAAGTTTAGTGTTTAATGTTACCCAAAACCAAAGCATGATAATGGAATAGGATTTTGGTGATTTTGACATTCCCATTGGATTCCTTGAGTGATTTTGTGTGGGAATAAGCTTGGTTGTTGATTTTGAGTTCATTTGGATCACTTGGGAAAATTTGGAAAGTTGTCTGGTTTGAGCTCCGTTTTTCGCTGTCAGTTTGAACAAGCGTTTTGAATGACCAAATGGTGTTGGAAAATTATGAAACTTTCCAGTCTTAAAGTTCACATCCCAAGCTTCAAAATGGACATAGATTTGGTGTCATTTCGTTTAGTATTCTAGGAGATATGATTGTCCAAAGTTTGGGATGGAAACAGAACTCTGTTTTGGAGTAGTGTTTAGTTTTTGGTGATTCTGTATTTGTGTAGTGATTTCCAGTGAGGGGCTATATTTTTCCTTGAAAGAGGACTTATATACCTTTCATTTGGCTTTGGAATCACTCCGTTTCGATTTTTCTACAATTAGTTATGGTTTTTCGAAGATCAGCCAAGAGTCAGGAAATTGCTTGGCCGCGGCCCATGAGTGGCTGGCCGCGGCCCACGACCTTCTGACCATATTTGGGCCGCGACCCAAGGAAGGGCTGGCCGCGGCCAACCCCTGTGTTCCAGTACTTTGTGTTTTCGAAAAGTGACCTTCAACCTATTGTTTCCCAACCTTTTAGAGCTTTTATTAGAGGCATTTGGGGCCTCTTAAGAGTCCTAAATGATAACCAACTTAGTGTATTATGGAAATAAGTAATTGGAAGAGAGATTGATCAATTGTCCCTGATTTGGTATAGGATTTGATATCTGCCAAACGCGTGAGCCCACTGTGCCAAAGATTGTCAGGAAAGATACAGGTAGTGACTCCTCTCTTATACTTTGTGTAAATGTACTGTATGTTTGCTTGTCATTCATTGTGTGGATGCTGCTGCTACTACTTTGTGATACCCTGTGCATTGAGATACCTTGTGGAGTTTTGTGATATATTGTGCTTTGAGATGCTTTGTGGTGCTTTGTGCTTCGTGTTGCTGCTACATAGTGTTCACCGCGAAAGCGGGCGTTGTGCATAGTGATTACAGCGAAAGCTGGCATAGTGCATTGTGATTACAGCCGTGAGTGCTGTCGTATATGGCGCGAGCCAGAGATCATTGTGAAGCTTTTGAACATGATGAACATACATGCTTTATGTTTATATATTGTATGAGTGACTTGTTGCTACTGGGATTCTTTAGAATCTCACTCTTTCCATATGACTAACCTTTTCAGACAGGGCAAGTGGCTCGAAGGAGAAGCGACCAACCCAGAGTGGTTAGGACCTCTTAGGGACAACCAGGATTTTGGGATTGTTGGTTATCTATTGTAGATTTGGGATTACCGTATATAAATTGTTCATAGTGAATTTTTGACTTGTAATCCCCATTTGGGAAAATAGTAAACCCATTCGATATATAGAGTAACCCGGGGGTTTGCCGGGATTTTAGTTTCCGCACTCTGATATTTCTTATGTGAATTGATTTCTCAAGTAGTTATATCCGCACGTGAATGTGAGACCCGGAATTATTACGTTTTGAACTGATTTTGAAATACCTCATCCCGAGTTGAGGGATTATAAATTGTTGATTTCATGTTATTGGTCTCTATTTCACTTAAATTTTGAAATCCGGATGTGATTACCGTGAGGGGGTTACAGTGGAGGAGGAGGAGAACGAGGTAGTGGGGCTAGCAACGGTGGAGGAGGATGAGGAGCTAGTGGCAACGGGAACGGTTGAGGCTACAAGGTGGAGGAGGAGGATGTGGTAGTGGCGGCTGCGATAGTGGAGGCGAAGGCGGCAAAGGAGGAGGGGGTAATAGTAGCGGCAACGGTGGAGGCAATATGGCAGAGGAGGAGGAGAACGAGGTAGTAGGGCCAGCAATGGTGGTGGCTGCGACGGCAGTGGAGGAGGATGAGGAGCTCGTGGCGATGACAACAATCGAGGCTACAAGGTAGATGAGGAGGAGGTAGTGGCGGAGACAACAATGGAGGCAAAGGTGAAGGCGAAAGCGGAGGTGGTGGAGGAGGAGGTAATGACAGAGGCAACGGTGGAGGCGATGAGGCGGAGGAGGAGGAGGTAGTGGCGGCAACAATAGTGGAGGCCACGGCAGTGGAAGAGGTAATAGCTGTGGCAACGGTGGAGGCCATAGTGATGGAAGAGGAGGAGGTAGTGGTAGTGGCAACAATAGAGGAGGATGATGTAGTGGCAGCGACAACGATGGAGAAGGAGGAGGTCGTGGTAGGGGTGGTGATAGTGGTAGAGAAGGAGCCATGGCAAGTGGTGGGGGCGGTGGTGGAGGAGGTAGTGGCGGCAGCAACGGTGGCGGCGGTGGCGGTGGTGTAGAAGGAGGAGGTAATGTCGGCTACAGTTGTGGTATGACAGGTGAAATGAGATAAATGAACTAAAAGGTAAATTATATTTTTTCAACAATGTAATGAGATGGTAGTGAGAATTCATAGGAGGGAGGGTAGGACTGAGGATTACCAATTGTTTTGTAATAATCATTATCATGGGAAACTCTATTACCATACCAAAGAGCAACCAAACACTCTTCTTTTGATAATGCAATCATAATTACCATTGCAGGAATGCAATATAGATGAACCAAACGAGCTCTTAGGATTAACATTGAGTTGGTAAATTTATAAATAATTTTTCAAGTTATTTAGATGATATTATAAATACTTATATAATGACATAAATGGAAAAAAAAAAGTTAAATAGGCCAGACCTGTTGACTTGTAAGTTAGGCCATAGTGAAAATAGGTATGACTTATTTATCTAAATAGGCTTGAGCTTTGACTTATTTACTAAATAAGCTAGGTTAGACTTTATATAGGTTAAGTCGTAGGCCCCTATTAGAGGACGTAACCTATTTCCATCCCTACTTGTTAGGCCTTAACCTAAAAATAGGTTTGCATTTAGGTTAAAGACTAAGCTCATGCTTTATGCCCTTATTACAAGCTCAAATCTATTTGAGTAAAGCATAACCTAGCCTGACCTCTTTCTACTTATAATATTCTTATTTTTATTTCTATGATATAATTATAATTAGAAAATAAGTATTTATAAAAAAAATATAAAAGCATAATGATTGTGTTAAAAAAAAAGAAGAAAGAAACACACACCATCGAATCAAACTTTCGGTGGGAGGAGGGGGAGAGAATACAAAAGCGTAATGATTATTTTTTTTGAAAAAAAAAAGATATAATGATGGCGCCTTTCGGTGCCTTAGATGGCCACATGAGGGAGGGGGTATTATATTTATATGGTAAAACCCCCCCCCCCCAAAATTCATCATTTTTCCGAGAGGTGGCGTAAATTTTTCCGGAAAATGGTAGGCGAAATGTTGGTAAGTATATTTTTGGTTCTTTAAAGATTAATAAGATATTCTAAATCATTTCTAATAATAAAACTTTTTTTATAAAAAATATTCTAAATAATTTTCTCTTTCTTATGGTAGTAATTTTCTGCTAGTTAAAGAATATTTTGGAGATAAGACTTTAGGCAAATTTGAATTTTGTCAATATATAACTATAGAAATGTAGATAATAATTAATAGTTGAATTTAATCAACTTATTTTTGTTATTTTGTTGGAATAAGATTTTATAATAAATTTTCTATATAATCAGCCTATAAATAATTATATATTAGACTTTTGAAGCCATTAAATTTGGTATAAATTATTTATTTAGATCATTGGAAGTATTATTAAAGTTTTAATCAATTTAGATCTTTTATTAAAGTGAAGATTTATAATTTAGCTATTTTTTTTAAATTGGGGATTTTATATAAGAAAATGAAATTGATAATAATCAATTATTTAAATAGGTTATTTGAGTTAAAAAAATATTTGAATTAATAATTGGGATTTTAGTGTGAAAATGGGTATTTTGGGAGTAATTAATTCAAAACTTTAAAATTATATAATTAAGTTAAGTAAGTTAATTTTTCTAATAACTCCGAGTTATTAATATATAATAAATTGATTGTTGTAGATTTTTTTTTTTTTGCATGTATTTGAGCTTTTGGATTAGGAGGCTTATGGTTGTAATTTGCTTTGGTGAGAGGTAACCACTTTCCTCTTGTTCTATATACTTGTATGATATTTGTGAGTGATTTTTAACTATATATAATTATAAATTTAGCTGTTGATATGTGATGTAGACTTTAAAACTATATTGTTAATGAAATTGTCTTGTGAAACTTATTTTCATTGAGATAATAACTATTGATATTATATTATATAAATTGATATTTATTTATGAGATTAGAAAGTTCCTTTTGATAATTGTGAATTGATAATGAAATGTTATAGTCATATAATATTGATATGAGAGGGGATGGTGGATGTGGATTTGATGGGAGGTTACTCAAAAAGGAAATAAGGGGTGAATTCTTATACAAAAAGAGGAAATAAGGTGGTGGACTTCTAGGTATACACTGGTTAGTTCTTTGGCTCATTTGTGTATAGTAGGGACTTGACACCCCACTAATGTATTTAGAGGGGAAACCTATGGTCTAGCCTTGTACTCTGTGGATTTTGGCCGGTCCATATCATTTGATCGGTGAGCTTGTTGAGTTAAGCTACCAGTCATATGGGTGAGTACTAGTCTATGAGTTTAGTCAAAGGAAATAAGGGAGGACAAAGAATAAATTATTGTGTAATGATTCTTATACACTTATGTGATAAATATAAGAATGAAATTATGATATTGTGAATTGATATATGTAAAGGAAATAAAGGAGGAAAAATAATAAATTCTTATGTATTGATTCTTATGCACTTATGTGATGAATATGGGAATGATATTATGATATTTTGAATTGATTACATGTCTACATGACATTTTTAATAATGCTATGATTTTATAATTGTCCCGCTTGGTGTAATATCCTGAATTTTGGGATTTGAAGCTTGAGAATAAACTTGAATTAATTGAACTGCTAAGCCCCAGATTAGCTAATATCTCAAATATATTTCCTAATATTTTTTATATCTTCGGGGTATTAAAGAAAATAAAATGGTGAATTTTGAAGAAAATGATTATACTTCCAATGAAATTTTCTGCGAGACAATGAGTTTTTCATGAGGTTTTGGAAGACCAAATGATAAACAAAAATTATAAAAGTTTACAGGATAAAATTAGACATCCTAAACTTTAATTTAAAGTTAGCCCAGAAAAACTATTGATTTTCTGAAACAGCATTCAAAAACTTAAATTTTGGGAATTTTGTGCTTCCAATTGGTAAAATTCTATATCTGTCCTTGAAACTAGACTCAATAAGGGTTCTATAGCCTTTGAAATCACTCCAATTTGATGTCTACAAATTTAGTTATGATTTTTCAAAATTAGGGCAAAAAATCTTCCAAAATTTCCATTAAATTCGAAAATTGAATAAAAATGTGATGGAAATTTTAAAAATTATGAGATGAGTGAAAAAGTCAATTGGGCTGATGGAAGGACCTCCTATATGTCATTTATCATGGACCAAGGAAGGGAAATATGATTTACATGCTATTGGACTTATGGCCTAAAGTTTATGTACATAAAAATTTGATTTTTGAAATTATGACCTAAGCATATTAAGAGATGACATAAGCATAATGTTATAAAACATAATTTATCATCTTCCTTCTCCTATTTCTGTCTGTTTGCAGCAACAGAGAGAGAGAGAGAGAGAGAGAGAGAGAGAAGAACTTATTGAGTTCTAGAGAGAGGAGGAGAAAAAAAACTCACAAGGTAGGTCGATTTATTCGGTAAACTCGTATCTAACGTGTATAATTCTTCTCCTAAGCTTCTCTTCTATGTTATTTAATGTATTTGAAGCATAGATTTTAGTGGTTTGGATGTTAGGGTTTCAGCCACCTAAAGGAAAAGCAAGAAGGAGCTTAAGGTAACTTCTGAAACTTCAAATATTAATTGTTTTGGCTGCTGTGAATAATTTAATCGATGAAATTCTACTGATTTTGCTCTGTTTGTAAATTTGGGAAAAGTTGTATCCTAAACATTATGCTGTCAAAATTGAGTCTAAATGGTGATTTTAACATAATTAAATATTTAATAAAGTGGTTAGGAGGAAAAAGGAGCAAATATGTGGAGTTAGATTTAAAAACCTCAATTTTTTCTAGAGAATCTTTGATTTCGGTCAGGTCCAATTTAGGGGTTTAGAGTTGGATTTTTTTATGATCCGATGATTCCATTGAGTTTAGGAGGGAAAATTAGATGGGGTTACAGTTGATCATTTCTTCAAAAAAGCCTTAAAAGGCATAATGATCAAAACGCCCCTGAAACCTTGAAATAGGGGTTACCAAGGGCATTCTGATCTTTTGGTAGTGAATTTGATAATTCTGTGACAGGAAATAGATTCTTTGGGTAAAAATATGTCAGAATAGGCCATGCTAATATTTTGGGAAAAGTACGGCCGGACTAGGTACGGCGGGGCAGGCCGAGTACCTGGGGGCATTTTGGTAAATTTACATAATAGACTCATATAACCACAAAAAATACTATGAAAGTGTCTAAATTGTACATTTGACATTTTAGGACTAAGTAGAGTGCCTGAAGGGTTGACACGCAAATCGAGACACACGTTTCAAGGAAAATCGTATGAGGGGAATGCAGTGGAAGAATAAAGACAAGAAGGTGTCTGTGTTTCATTGGAATGGGTTTGGCACCCTAATAGCCCTATGCAGCAACATAATTTGTGATTGTTATATGTTAGATCTCATGTTTTGATGATAACAAAAGAATTGATTAATAAATAAGTTTGAACAAAGTAATAACAGGGATAAACATCACTTGAGGTAAGCATTGGAGTAATGAAGAAAGGCCAAGAGAAAATGCTGAGAAACTTGATCAGAAGCAAGTTTTCTAAGGCATTACTTGAGTAGGTACCCGAGTAATCATGGATTTCCGAAGGTTTGAAATTTAGTTATTCCATGCACTACCCGAGTAACCTTATATTTGTTTATTGACTTGAAGTTAATCAAAGCTTTCCCGATGATACTCGAGTAAACTTCAAGGGATACTCGAGTAGCTACTTGAGTAAGAAAACCCAGAAAGTTTGAAATCATTCCAACGGTCATTGTTTTGTTTCCTATTTGATTAACTTTTCATTATATTAGTATTCTTAGCATTTCAACAGATAAACAATGAAGAGATCTTACCAAATTAGGAAAGTCAAAAGCAACGCTCAAATGTCACCGACCGTCACCTATCGCAAACATATGTTTTTCAAAAACTGGAAAAGTCAATAGTGGCTGCGCACGCTCCAACGGACATGAAGAAATATGTTCCAGCAATCATTACCAACGTATCTATATATATGGGAACATCTAAACAGAGAAAAAAAAACAAGAACACACTCACGAACGTATCATCAAGTTCATTACTCTGTTTTATATTGTACTTGTAATTCTATGCTTCAGTGATTCTTATTCACTCTGTGAGAGAGATATTTCATTCAAACTCAATATTTTTTATTGAGGAACTTAAGGTTGTGGAACCTTGAGTTGGGATTGGATTACAACTTGTAAGGGGGAGCGAGTGTCCAGGTGTAGGAACTTGCTTGTACTGAGGTGCCAAGAACCCACTGAATCTTTGAAGTTATAGTGAAACTCTCAGAGAAGCTCTGAGGACTGGACGTAGGTCAAAGTGGTTGTGGCCGAACCAGTATAACTTCCGGTGTACACTTCGGTGATATTTCTCCTTATTCTTTCCTGTTTTAATTTCAACGTCAAATTTTATATTTGCAACGAAATTTTTAAGATCACCCAATTCACCCCCCTCTTGGGTGAAACGCTTGCTCTAACATTATATACAATCCATAAGGGGAATTTCTGTAATCATGCACATATTATCAGTATATTTATGTTATTGTTGTGTTGCTCATGGAACCACATATTAATCTTTTGCTGCAAGTCAAAATAAGATAAGGGTGTGACACTTGGCATCTCACGGGCACTTACTCATATGCCCGATGAGATAGATTGTTGGTTGCTGAGGCATTTGCCTCACCCCATTGATTTAATATTTTTTCAGGTAATAGTTGTCGTGCGGATCCATCAAGGAAAACTCCGGAAGCTTAAGCTACTTCTGCTAACAGTAGTGCTTCCATCTTTTTAGTATATGTTGAATTATTGTATATTGTCACGTTAGGGCTCATTTTGCATATTCTGATTTATTTTGGAGATTTGATATATTAACTATATATTTTTAATTACTCTTGATCATGTTGGATGACTTACTGGCCTTATGACGTGTTTTGAATTGGTGGAACTATAATTTGGTCTGATATGGATGTTTCAATATATGATGAGATATTATTCAGTTAAAAAGTTTGGGCTTAATAGTGAAATTCTGTTATGAAGTTTAGAGCCCAATTGTGAGCATGATAATATTTTGGGAAAATGGTTTTATCAAACCTATAATTAATTATTGTATATAAGAAAAGAATTTTACACTACCCCTACTTGTACATAAGCTCATTGTGCTAATAGAGTAAAATTAAGGAATTTAGTAAGGAGATAAAAATACATAGGTACCAAATTAAAAAATTGAAGATAACTGTAGGTATCTTTAAAATGATTTTCCTTTTTATAAAGTATCTTTTTGGTTTTCTAATCTAGCACGGCTCGTTTGATGTTGATTTTTATATAACAATAGAGTAATTCTTATTTATAAAAATTTAAATTTAATGTCAGCATTTGACAATGCTTTGTAAATATTTAAAATTTCAATGTTTGCTTCTTTTTTTAATGGTGTTAGTACCTGAAAAAATATTATACAATTAAGGAATAAATATTATACAAAGGTAACCAACTGAAGATGCTTTTTTAAAGTGTGAATCAAACATAAGAAATCTGGTACCAATCTGGCTTGTAGAAATAATATTATGGCCTTTTAAATTAAAAAAATAATCATCTAAAATAATAAATAAATCATAATATGTCATTAATGGTTAAATGATACCTAAAACGCCAAATAATGAATCTTGGCTTCTGGCCTTATTAAAAAAATAAAACTTACAAAATAAATAGACTCTAGTTGGATGCTTTTCAAGCAATAGCCTCTTGACTAATCTCATGTAAAGTGATAGAATTGCTTTTCAAGTTCATATCAGCCTGTATTACGAGCTTATCATCTTTCGGGTTGCCAACGTTGAACATTTTTTGTTTTTTTAAATTTGACGCAAATGTTGAACTTACTTGAGCTTAATATGCCTCCCCCTGTTACAACAGTGTGTGTGTGTGTATGCCTCCCTCTGTAGTATCGAGAAAATAATTTATTGTTTGGTTCCCTTTTGACCTGAGTATCAACTTATAAATCATGTGTCAATTGACAACTGTAACGTTGTTCTAGAAAATAATTTATATTAATTAATATTATATTTTAATATTCTATAATGTTATTTCTTACATTTTCGAAAGCTAAACTACAAGGATTAATCCTCCATCATCAATAGAAAGGCCAAAATATTATGCGTATCATTTGCTAAGATCTGATCTTGAGTATGAAGTATGAACCAACAGGAAGCTCCTCTGGCTGAGGAAACTGAGAACAGAAGGAGCAATTTCTAAAAACACGCAAAATTTTCTGGCAGCAATTTTTTGAGAAAAATTGTTGTGTTTTTAGAATTGTGTTCTATCCTAACTGATATATATGACTATGTGAGTGTTTGGATGGCGTTTGGATGCGTTTTACGTAAATTGAGACAAAACTCCTCTTACATACTTACCTCGTATACCGTAAATCACGATTGAAAAACTGCTTTTAAACATTTTTATCATTGTTCTAAACACACACTATATCACTTGTATTGTCAACGGCTAGTTGCTTTAGCGGCAACGCCTATAAGATATGTTACATGATCTCTCTAAAATACTTTTGTGTATTATTGGATTATATATAAGTTTGTAAGAAAATTGTTAAATATAAATACTAAGTAATTTATTTAGTTTCCTTAGTTTCTCTAAATTAGTCATCTAGGTTTTACATTAAAGACATGCAGTGGTGTGTGTATGTGTGTGTATATAACACTACAAAAAATAAGGAATTAGTGACAGAATTCCATCGCTAATCCGTCACAAATTCTATTACTAAAATTAGCAACGGAATTTATTAACAGAATTTTTCCGTCACTAAATTAGTGACGGATTAACGATGAAATAACATTTCGTCCCTAAATTGCGTAGTTAATCCGTCAATAATTCCGTCACAAAAAGATTAGCGATGGAAATTAGTGACAGAAAAATTCTGTCATTAATTTCCATCCTTAACATGTCACTAATTTCTGTCCAAAAAATTTTGTGACAGAATTAGCGACAAAATTTTTTCATCACTAATTTACGTGCCTAATCCGTCACTACTTTCCATTACAAAATATTTTGTGGCGGAATTACCAATGAAAATTTTTCATCGCTAATTTCTGTTGGTAACCCGTCACTAATTGGAATTTTTCGTCACTAATTTGCCTCGCTAATTCTGACACAAACTAATTTTTGAAAAAAATTAGTGACATAAATTTGTGACGGAAAAAATTGTCCCTAAATTTCATCGCTAATTTGTCACGAATTCTGTCACAAATATTTTGTGATGGAATTAGTGACATAATATTTCTGTCTTAATTCTGTCACAAACTATTTTGTGACAGAATTTAGTGACGGAAATTAGTGACAGAAAAATTCAGTCACTAAAGTTCATAGATAATTTGTCACTAATTTTCATCACATAATATTTTGTCATGGATTTATGACAAAAAGTTTTGTCGCTGATTGAATTATGTTGCTGATTTCAAATTTCATTATTTTAGATCATAATCCTACAATTATTTATATAACAACATAATTAATAATAGGGAGAATCCCAATTAAACCGAGCTAAAATATCAATATCCTAATTCAAGCCTATACTTTTAACACATTTTTAATGAGGCCAAGGGGCCTAATTTGGAATTCTTGAATGTTCTTAAATGACAAGAATGCCTCTCTGTATATTATTTCAATTTAATTTGACTAGGATATCCCTTATCTATTTATATATTCTTCATACACTACTACAAGAACATGATTCCATGACACCAAACAACGACCATTTTTAGAAACCAGTAGTAAAAAAGCAGGCGTTGTCATTCTATTGCATTGAACCGAAGTTTCAACGACTGTTTTCAAGGAAAACAGTCATTGAAACTTCTGTTTTCAATGACTAGTTTTAAACCAGTTGTTGAAACTGGTTTTATTTCCCCAAATTCAATGGCACATTTTTGTCATTGTCTTCCACGTGCGAATTGAACCGTGACTTTCGTGTCTCCAGTGAGCTCTATAGGGCAAATTTCTTGGCCTATCTCTTTCTCCTAAATTCTATCCTCTGTCCCTCTCCGACAATGGAGGTCCATCTGTTAGATCCCATATGTTTTGATGATAACAAAGATTGGATCAATGATATAAAAGAATTTGATAACAAACAAATGAATTTGAACAAAGTAGTAAAGCATTACTTGGAGTAAGCACTGGAGTGATGAACCAATTCTGTGAAGGCTTACCCAAGTAGCCACTCGGGTAAGGGAAGCAATTACTCGAGTAGCCACTCGAGTAACCAAGGAAAATTTCATCCAGTGAAGCACTGCCAAAATTTGGACGAAGTTACTTGAGGGAGTACTTGAGTAATTTGCAAAGTTATATAGACTATTACTCAAGTAGCCACTCGAGTAACGTTATTTTCACAGGCATCACTCGAGTAACTAGGTCAAAAATCTTCCAGTAGCTCTCGGCCAAAGAATAGAATATTTTACTCGAGTAGCCACTCGAGTAACCAGGTGAGAAAAAGGCATTACTCGAGGGACCACCCGAGTAATCTGCAGAGTTATGTGAATCATTATTCGAGTAGCCACTCAAGTAACCAGAAAGCAAACTCTCAGCCAAGAATTTGATGCAATGACTCGAGGGGGTAATCGAGTAATCTGCCAGGTTATTTGAAATCTACTCGAGGGACCACTCGAGTAAGGTGTGATGAAAAATGAAGGTCACTCGAGTAACGACTCGAGTAACCATATTACCACAGTCAGCACCCGAATAACTTGTGAAGGTAAAGACAAGGCCACTCGAGTAATAAGGTATTTCCAAGGTTTATGATATATCTCACTCAATGTCTTACCCGAGTAATATCTCATGTAAAATGTTGAATTGTTCACTGCCAGATTTTTCAGAGATTTACTCGAGGCACCACTCGAGTAATAAACTTGATCACTCGAGTAGCCACTCGAGTAAGGCAGTCCAGAAATTATGTTGTTGATCGAATGTTTATTAAATTGTTATCTATATGATTAACTCTTTATTGCATTAGTATCCTAATTACATTTTCAGAGAAACAATGAAGAGATCATGCAAGAAGAGAAAAGTCAAATAAAGTGTCCAAACATTCACTTACCGCTATCTACCGCAAACGGATAGTTTTCAAATTCAAAGAACAGTCAACCATTGCTGCGTGACTCTAACGGACATGTTTGAATTGCTTCCAACGGACATTACAAATCGTCTATATATATGGAGCATTCCAAGAGAAGAAAACAAGACACAAGAACTGAGAACACACATCGATCAATACACTTTTAGTGCTTTGTTTTCTTATACTCATTCATTGTACTTCAGTGATTATATATTTGCTCTGTAAGAGAGTTTTTCATTACAAACTCAATATTTTTTATTGAGGCAACTTAAGGTAGTGGAACCTTGAGTTGGAGATTTGAATACAACGTGTAAGGGGGAGCGAGTGTCCAAGTAAAGGAACTTGCTGTGTATTGAGGTGCCAAGAACCCATTGAATCTTGGAGAATATAGTGAAACTCTCATAGACGCTCTGAGGACTGGACGTAGGTCAAAGTGGTTGTGGCCGAACCAGTATAACTCCCGGTGTACACTTCAGTGATATTTCCCTTTACTCTCAACAGCTTTAAATATTCAGTCAATTTTCTTATACGCAATGAAATTTCTGGTATCACTTAATTCACCCCCTCTTGGGTAAAACGCTTGCACTAACACCACCGACTTCACAGTCCCTCCATTCCCTCTCGGTTGTAGGTCTTTGCTTTCCCTCTTCTCAGTCCGAGCAAGCAACACAAGTAGGTAAACGCAGGCCCTGTTTTCTTCCTCTGGTTTATTTACTTTTGGTTTTCTCTTCTTAGCCTCTATTTTCGCTCCTGTAGTTCATACTGGGCTCTCCTCATACTGTTTGTGAAGAAGACAATGTTGGTTCTTGGTCTATTGAGGTTTGTGTGTAAGTTCCCCTTTTTTGTTTCTAGTTGATTTGTTCATTTAGATGTCGATTTCTGCTGTTCTGGGAAAAATTTTGGCATTTTGCACTTCATTTGTGACTAAATCTAGACTTAATTAGAATTGAGATTGGTTGTGCTTACATGTTTCTGAGTTGAACCTAATGATATTGGTATATTGAAACTGAATTTCGAAGATCGGTATTCTTAGCCCACTTAAAGAGTATAGCTTGAGACTTAAAACCAAGGTTTTTGACAAGTATAGCTTAGTAAAGCCAAGATCGGTGTTCTAGTCTTTTTACAAGTATAGCTTAGAAAAATTCAAATTATTTCTTCTATAGCATTAACAAAATATACTTCGAGTATCTCCAATAGCTCCTTCCCAAAAAACTAGCTAGCTAGAAATCCACAATTTAAATATATGAATTAACTTAGAAGGAAAAAGGAAAATAAATTAGATTATAGCTCAAAATTATTTATCAAGACACAAACTATAAATCACCGATCTATATCAACTCCCTTTCTTTCATTTCATTTTTCCCAATTGGCCTCCCATTAAATACCCCCTGTTTGAGACTCACAAGCACAGAGAAAGAGCAAAAATTTTTAATCTATCACACATCTCATATGACAGCAAAAGACAAGGAGAATGAGCATTTTCAAACATACCCTAAACCCAATCACACTTATCGGTTTCTTTCTTTTTCTTTTATTTTATTTTTAACTCTCAGAAGGGCATTTTGGTCATTATAATTGTGCTGAAACAAATGAAATAATAAAATTCACATTAATTTTAATAGAGTAAAAATTCGAACTCAAAACCTCCAAAGATATTTAGTCATATCTAGTCCACCAGGCTACCAATTGT
This sequence comes from Inga laurina, assembly GCA_963855925.1. Lineage (NCBI taxonomy): Eukaryota > Viridiplantae > Streptophyta > Magnoliopsida > Fabales > Fabaceae > Inga > Inga laurina. The sequence goes on from OY979708.1 coordinate 51,875,548, forward strand.
TTATTTTTAATTTACATCAAATAGATAAAATATTGATATTTAAATATTTTATTATTTTTAGGACTAATACAAATTCACATTTGTATCATATTTTCCTATTATTGACATAATTATCTTATTTAAATTTATGGGTCATTCAAATGTGTTTTCAGGAAATTGAAATTCACAATACCATGGTTTGAGGCTTAAAACCAAAGTTTTTGACAAGACAAAAATATGACATTGGTATTGTTGAAATGAATACCAATAATGTTATGCTATAATTTTAGGGACCTCATTTAGTTATCAAAATATACCTAAAGATATAATCAAATTTGATACTTAACCATTAAATAGTTGAGATGGGGTTAGGGAAAATGTAAGGAGTTTGGTCAGACTTAATTTTATAATTGAAAATTTATATTTTGTTATAAATAAGAGTGAGATTATAAGAGAAAGAGAATATGAGAGAACAAGAGAATAATTCTCATTTACTATCAAGCTGTATATGGTATATAACATATGCCCTTTACTTGTAGGCATGATTTTAGGATTTTTACTCAGTCTTATTTATTGTCTAAATACATGCTGCTTGATTCACGGAAAAAAAAAACACGCTGCTTCTACATTTTAAATCAGCCTGGTAGAAACTATAATAATATGCGTACATGATAATTAATATAAGGGCAAAAATTACCATTCCTTGACTCAAGGTAGAAATACCAATAAGAGGAAGTCAACAATTTCCCTTGGGTAACATCTTGTATAGTTATTATTTGCCAACTCTATTAGTATGTTCATATATTATTTTAATCTATCCAATTCTTGCTTGTGAATAAATAATTTTAACAATCGCCACATAAACGCATATAAATTAGTAGTCAAACTTATTTCTCAGGATTTTGGTATCTTTTTTGGTAGTTTAACCGACAAACTTTTCCATTGCTTACTGTTTCTAAAAAGCAAAGACTCCTGAACTTAGAGTTGCTGTTGACTTGGACACCCACAATTCAAAGGTAAGAGTTTCCCCCTAGCATCTCTCCCCTTCCTGTCTTGAACTTGTTATCAATGTGTACACTTTCTTTTTCTATCTCGTATCATTTAAATTATAATTCAGCCAACTTATACACTGTAAGTTATGTCCCCATAAGCTTTAATTTTCCTTTTAAATTTTCTGAACAAGAATGTGTGTTTTGTTGTGATCACATAGAAATTAAAGTGGTATTCTCTTAGAGATGTAAGATGGGTGAATTAATAAGTGTTATTTGCAGGTAAACGTGTGAATTAAAAAGTGCAAGATTAGTGGCGTATATTTTCTAATTTCCAGATAATTAACAAGGTCAGTTCAACAATGCCTTTGAGTTCATAAAAGATATAGTAGTTTAAAGTTAATATTATAATGTTTTGGGTAATAACTCTCTCATAAACCTACAGGTATCACTACTGCCATCGTTGTCCCTTGGGTTGCCGGCCTACTACATCCTTGCCTCAGTAGAATCTTTTTCCAAACTCCTCAATCACAAACATAGTGTCTTTGGAAGCTAAAGATTAGCTGGTAAGTTTTGTTATTGCTTTTTGATGAAAATTTTTGAAACCTAAAGATATCATGGTGCTACTATTTGTTGTAAGCGTGATAAATTTGAATTACTGAACTTTGAAATTGGTAGTTGAACTGTTAGTTTTTACAGTGTGTCATGAGTGTTTCATATCGCTATTCTAAACTTGAGTGTCTGTGAAAATAGATTAGGTGGTAATAAAATGGATCACCGTTGGATGAATGTTTTGAGAATTAGTGAAGAATATGAGAATGGGGTGAAAAAGTTTATTGAATTTGCTAAAATGATATGTCTAGTAAAAATGGAAAGTATTTTTGTCCATGTATCAACTGTTTAAATGAGAGTCTACGAGATGTTGATGATATAAGGGATCACTTACTTTGTGATAGAATAAATCTTTGGTACACAAGGTGGATATGGCATGGTGAGGAAGTAACTACTTGTGCGTCACACGAGAAGGAAGTTTTGGAGGTCGGAGATGACGATAGAATGGAGAAAATGATTCACAATGTTGAGGTAGAATGTTTTGCACAATCGCTTGTATATGATAGCGTGTGGAGTGATGCAGACACAACTTTGTACCCTGGGTGTAGTAAGTATACACGCTTGTCAGGCATTTTGCACTTGGTCAACTTAAGGCAACTTGTGGGTGGACCGATAGTAGTTTCACATTATTACTTGAATTGTTGTGTGATATGTTTCCAGAGGATAATGTACTTCCAAATCATATGTATGAGGCCAAGAAAATATTATCTACGATGGGTATGGAGTATAAAAAGATACATGCTTGCCTTAATGACTGCGTATTGTACAGAAATGAGTATGAAGGCTTAAGTGAGTGCCCGAAATGTAAAACTTCCAGATATAAAGTAAAGAAAGGTAATAGGTGTGGTGATAAGACAATTAAAAAGCAACCTTTAAAGGTTTTGGGGTATTTTCCAATCATACCGCGGTTCAAACGAATGTTTGCTGATGCAAAAGAAGTAAAAAAGTTGATATGCCATTATGATGACAGAGTTTGTGATGAAAAATACCTTCGGCACCCGGCTGACTCTCCACAATTGAAGAAAGTATATTAAATGTATCCTGGATTTGGCAATGAGCCTAAAAACCTTCGGCTTGGGCTTTGCACAGATAGAATCAATCCCTATAGTACTTTTAGCAGTACACATAATGCATAGCCGATTCTGCTGGTGATTTACAACTTACCTCCCTGGTTGTGTATGAAATGCAAGTATATGATGCTTTCTATGATGATTTCAGGACCAAAACAGCCAAGAAACGATATCGATGTCCACTTGGCACCTTTGATAGAGGACTTAAAGAAGTTGTGGGAGGATGGTGTAGATGTGTCTGATGCATATAAGTAACAGTCGTTTAAGCTACGTGCAATGATTTTCACCACGATTAATGACTTCCTTGCATACGGGAACTTGTCAGGTTATAGTGTCAGGGGTCATAAAGCATGTCTGATATGTAAAGCAAGCACACAGTTCCATCAACTCAAGCACGGTAGAAAAACGATATACCTTGGTCATAGATGATTTCTTCCTCGGTTCCACTTGTACCGTAGGCTAAATAAGGTTTTTAACGGTTTGACGGAGAATGAATTGGCTCTGAAGCCATTAACTGGAGACGAGGTTTATAGTCGGGTGGAAAGAATCAATGTCACTTTTGGTAAAAATCAAAAGACTACGGGTGAGAAGAACATATGGAAGAAGAGGTCAATTTTCTTTGATCTTCCATATTGGCGTAGTCTTGATGTAAGACATAGTATTGATGTAATGCATGTGGAAAAAAATGTATGTGATAGCCTTGTTGGTAGCTTTGCACAAGCAGGGAAAACTAAACATGGAATTAGTGCGAGACTAGACTTGGTTGAAATAGGAATAAGAGAACGACTGCATCCACAACTAAGAGATGATGGTAAGAGGGCGTATATGGAGCCAGCAGCGCATACATTGTCAAAAGCCGAGAGAAGAAGTTTGTGTGTGTTTGCACGGCATTAAGGTGCCACAAGGTTATTCTTCTAATGTGAGCTGGCTTGTGTCAATAGAAGATTTGAAGTTAGTTAGAATGAAGTCTCATGATTGTCATGTCTTGATGCAACAACTATTACCTATAGCTATTAGAGGCATTATGAAAGATGATGTCCGAAGCATGATAACAAGGTTGTGTAGTTTCTTCAATGCTATTTGTAGCAAAGTTGTTGACATTGCAAGGTTAGACAAATTGGAAAATGAGGGTTATACTATTCTATCCCAACTAGAGATGCATTTTTCTCCCGCATTCTTTGATATAATGGTGCATTTAATAGTTCATTTGATAAGGAAGGTAAGACTATACGACCCAGTTTATCTAAGGTGGATGTACCATTTCGAGCGATACATGAAGAACTTAAAAGGGTATTCTAAAAATCCTTATCGACCTGAAACCTCAATTGTAAAAAGATATGTCGTTGAAGAGGCTATGGACTTTTGCAAAAAATATCTATCAAGGTTAAAGGCCCAATCTCGTCATGAAAAGGGTACAAGTAAGGGAACAAGAGGGCTCAAAGTGAAGAGTATGCGTCATGAAGAGGTTTTGCAAGCACACTTGTATATCTTGAATAATACAGAAGAAGTTCAGTCGTACTTATCCGAACACAAAGCGTTTAAAGGAGATATATCCAAGAAAAAATGACATGCAGATAGCTAATGAGCAAAACAGGACTCTCATAGAGTGGTTCAAGGATAAGATAGTGCATGAGACCAATGTGTCTGAGACAATAAAATGGTTAGCTTGGGGGCCTTGTTTTAAGGTCATAACTTGGAGTGGCTTCGAGATAAATGGGTATTCTTTCTATACAAAAGCCCATGATAACAGAAGTACTATTTAAAATAGTGGGGTGACGGTGGTAGCCAAATCAATGCACTTTTCTGGTTCGAAAGACAAAAACCCCATTTTGGCATCCATAGTCTATCATGGAGTTATTGAAGACATTGGGAGATAAGCTACACTAAGTTGAGAGTTCCTTTATCCAAATGCAAGTGGGTTAACAATAATGCTGTTGAAATAGATCAATTTGGATTTACCTCAGTTGTTCTTGAAAGAGTCAGTTATAAAGATGAGCTATTCATTCTAGCAAGTCAGGCAAAACAAATGTTTTATGTCATTGATCCAACAAATGAAAAATTGTCTATTATACTAGAAAGTAAAAAACAGAAGGATGGTGATCCGAGTTTGAATCTTGACGACACACTGCCTTTCACTACAAATCCGCATATGCCATTTGAAGTGGAATTAGTAGATGATGATGAATATGCAACTAGAGTTTATCATTGTAAAGGAATTTGGGAAAACACTTAAAGTAAGATTTTGAATTGTTTAAAGTGTGCATGTAATTTCAATTTACTTATCATATGTCACATTTATTTCTTAGTAAGATTTTGAATTGTTTAAAGTGTACATGTAATTTTAATTTACTTATCATATGTCACATTTATTTCTTAGCAGGATTATGGCATTTTCAAATTCGGGCGACTCTGCTGGCTCACCTGTTAAGAAAAAGGTTAGAGGAAGCACGAAGCTGTGGTCGTTAATCAAACATCATGAGGAAGAACAGGCGAGGGTTCACGTTAAATTTGATGCAGATTTAAAACCTATTAGCGAAGAGGGAGGCAAGTTTATTAGCTATGTTGGCTTTTTGGGTCGGAGCAAAGTTAGCATTCTAATTCCTGCATGGAGGGAAGTTTCAAAAGAGAGGAAGGTTATGATTTGGGAACAACTTTTGGTATGTAAAGTTGTATTGTTATCTCTATCTCTATTTCTATTTTTTCATATATAACTATTATATATTTTGTTTTGTAGCAAACCTATGATGTTCCCAATACGAGGCAGATGTACAACTATTAGATGGGGGAAGTTCGTGAGCGATAAAAAGATTTCAAGTTCACACTCACAACCAAGTACGTTTGAGGGCTAAGGAGTAATGAGGATCCTTGTAAAGAGTATTTATTTCTTTCTCCAAATGACAGGAGGTTCTTTGTGGCATCGTGGCAGGATCCCAATTTCTTGGTACATTTTGTTCATCTTAGTGTTAAACATTTTAGTTGAACTTACTTGACATTGCTAACTTAGTTATCATTATTCTTTGTTTATATAGAATTAAGTCAAGCAAATAAAGAAAGGCGAGCGAAAAATAATTATCCTCATTACATGTTGTGTGGGGATTATCCGAAGCTCGAAAAGAAGATGATGCAGGCTAAATTGCAAAAATTGGACGAAGCAGCCCGAGCAGATCCTAGTATTGTCGTGCAGGCACCACCTCCTCCCCCGCGTCACAAAATATGGAAAGTAGGGAGGATAAAGGGAGAAAAATATATAAATCCAGTCATTACTGATGTCGCTAAAAGGATTGTGGTATTTAATAACAAGTATATTTAAGTGTGTTTCATTTTCCTAACAAGATTGCATGTAATTACTTTCTATTTATCCATTGTATGCTGCAGGATGAACTTAAAGAGTAGAGCAGCCAAGGTTCCTTCACTCAAACTAGAAGGATGGACATCTTAACAAAGACGCTTGGGAATCTAGATCACCCTGGTCAAGTTAAAGGGGAGTCAAGGGGAGTTGGTCTCTCTAAATACTTTAGATGAGGTTCACAAGCTTATGGATGAGGTGAAATGAGTCAAGAGTTTATGGCCAGGGTTCAAGAGGAAATCCGAACAGAGCTAGCGGTGCAAATGCATCAATCACTTCAAGACAAGCTTAAAGAAGAGTTGTTGAGTGAGCTACGTGGTGAGATGAATACGATGGTGTTGTCTCACATGCAAGGCGGGATGTGTAACATGGAGCCTAGATATGAGGTTTATAAATAATTTCATTTAATATAACATTAAGTTTTTCCTTACGTTATGTTAATTAATTCTTTCATTTCTCTTACTCAGGAATTCTCGGCCTTTTCCAGCACCAAAGGCAGTTACAATCCACCAGAGGTTGGACATGGTGACCCTGGTCCTTCAGTAGAGCCTGGAGAACCTTGCACTCTATATTTAGAGGTCCTATACCTACATGTTGTTGTTGATGCTGCTGTATACATGCATGCCACTACCCACCATAATAACCAAATCCGGAACGATCAACTTAAGGTCAATGTCACAAGTGTTCGACTGGGGGAGGAAGGTGTAAATGTCCTGTTCCCCGATGATGAGGTTGCCAGACTAGGTCAGGCAACAGGATCTTTCATCTTGTGGCCTAGACATCTTGTTCAGACTGTGCCAGCCCCTCTAATGGTAGGAAACACCTTACTGTTACTTGATCCTTGACATTTTACTTATAATCTTTATTTTGTGTGTTACTAGGAAAAAGATGATGCGACAAAATTTCCTTTATTGGCACAACTGCAAAATATTCATCAAGACATTAACAAGGTTGACTTACAGATGCCTTGTGGGATTGTGGGTCGCAGGATCTCGTATAAGTATGGACTTGATAACAAAGATATTAGAAAGTTCCTATATTTGGAGGAGATAGACATAGGATGGGTCACATTTGCAATCATGTGAGTTTAGTTATAATTTTTAACTGTAATTAATGCAATGATATTTAGGAGTTTTAGGTTTCTATATTTATTGAGTCATTTCTCATTTCATTTATGTTGTAGCTGCTTCCACAAATTGTGTGCCAAATGAGAGCTCAGCACTACATATGGCTTCTTATGTCTTGGCAATATGTCACATCGTAATAACCAGAGGTTAGAAGATCGGATGAGCTATGTAGGCTATACAATAGGCAAGACTCAGCTGCCTTGTTATCTAGCACCAATTGTTGAAGGGCAAGTAACTTTATTTAATATATTTATACACGTTCACTTTGCTAAACAGTATCATGTTATCTAACCTCATTTTAATCTATATATGCATGTGATTATAGGTATCATTGGAGTCTTTGTGTTCCTTGTCCCTCGATCAACATCATCTTTTGGTTTGACTCATTGGGTCGCAAGCCAGACGTAGATATCAAAGCATTTTTAACACGTAAGTAAATTTATTTGTTAGTAATTGATTTTTGATTTTACTCAATTGTTTTAATGTCTTTTGTTTATCATTTTAATTATTACAGTGCACTAAAGACATATTATATAATGGGTAGGAAGCATGAAGGTAAAGGTGGTCCGATAAAGTGGTTCTAGCCAAACATAAGTTCTTTACATTCAACGATCTTATTCTATAAGGAAGACTTCTTCTCAGATTGATCGTTAGGGGTAGGATGTTTTCTCTTCTTAGATTGATTGGGGGCAGCTTCTTTTAAGTGGTTGACTTCTTTTGAGTGGGGGCTTTCATTCTTTAAGTAGACGATGAGGCCATACAACGAAGTTGGCCATACCCCTTCCCACTATATCTATGTGTTTGGTGAGCATCAGGAGTGAATAGTTGGGGTCAATGTTGAGCAATAGGCTTAATATGAAGTGTGTTATCCTCTGGGTGATTAAACATGGTGCCTGTCTCAATTGTATGTTGCCCAGGACTATTGGCAAAAAACTTAACATCTACCAAACCCTCAGGCAAATCATGGAGGGAAATGTACAGTTGCCTCTAGTACTTGGGCTACCATTTCACCCTTGCTACTTTGTAGAGCATTCTTTCATCAACTTTTATGTAAAAAACTATATTTATTCTTGCATTTTATCACACTGTTTCTAGAACTTTTCATTGGTTTTGTCCTGATTATTTCTTTTTGGTTCTGCTGACCATAACATTTTGTCTTAGTCAATCTAACACCAGCACCCCTAAGAAGACTGGGATGGTCATGCCCCCAATGTCTTGGCCAATACGTCCTCACTTGTAGAAAGGCAACCCCCTATGAAGAAATTAGATGTATAGAACGCCATATGCAACCTAGTGAGAAGGAATAGATGGTATACTATAGATCTAAACCCTTCTTCTCTATCAACTCTTGCTCGAGATTGCATGCCCCTTAAGCCGTTTACGACAGGGAGATCCATTAAGCTTAGCCATAAAGCTGAGAATGTTTTGATCCATCCCAAATTGGATGGCTATACTTGATGTGTGAGCTTTTGTAATAAACAATTTTTTGTACAATTTCAATCTATATGCATGTAAGGGGATATCAAAAGGTGAATCCCCATTTTTTTAAAAAAATGCCTCAAAAATTAATTGTTCTTATATAAAATCCGTTATATATTTATAGACTATATATGATAGTTATTTCATTAAACCCGTTAGCATTTATAGAAAATAAATAATGGTTGTGATATAATGACCGTTCTGTATGATAAACTTTATATAATAGTTATTGTGAAAGCACTGTTATGTATAATACAGAGTTTATAACGGTTGTTTACTTGAGACCATCATTTATTATGCCAGCATTACAGTATATGTAACTATTGTTTATGTGAGCTCATCTTATTATCATGACAACATTATGCACAGTATGTCCTCACCACATCTCAATACATAAGGGGTGTTATATTATAGCCATTATAATAGATACAGAATAAATCACCGTTCTAAACTGTAATGTATCTGTGCCAAGCTTTAATAGTGCCCATATACATGAAGATCAAAACCATTATATATGGCAGATAATAAATGTCATATATCGCCATTTCTATAGTAGTGTCAATCTTTCTTTCTTTAAATTTCTTTGTTATTTAGGCATGTTGGTAAATTCTTTATACTGAATTACTTTCATATTTCTTATAATTTAAGTATTTACTTAAATATTTCACTTAAGAAAATTGGAATTGTGCATCCATTGCAATTATTCTGTTATGTTACATGTGAACCTATAAGTGTGAGGATAAAATATAGGGCTGCATATATTATTAGTTTTATTGATGATTTATCACGTCATGATTATGGCTATTACTATAATTCACACAAGTCTGAAGCGTGAGTGTTTTAGACGATACATGAATGAAGTTTGAGAATCAATTAGATGGGAGTTTTAAAGGTCATATGAACTTATTAAAGTAGTGAATATCTATTTGACCAGTTTCATATAGCTCTATGGAAAGATAGGGATAGATAGATAGCTGACTTTCCTAGGCACTCCATTCACCAAAAAGGAGTTTATAAAGGTGTAATAAAATGCTATTAGATATGGTTAAACCTATGATAGCTTATGTTAACCCACCAAATATGAGTGGGAGAGTATTATCATGTGTCCACCTTTGGTGGATTAGCACACATCTTTGGTTTCATCAAATGAATATGGACTTGGGTTTAACCATGTGCCCCTTAAAGTGGTCATTACTATAATGAATGTTAGACTGAACAACATAGACCAAAGGAGTCGGTTGAGCATATACATTTTGGAATATGAGTTTTTCATAGACCAAGAGGGTCGATTCCAACTTCCCATAGTACTTGTAAGTGGGAGCTCGTTAGGGTTACGTTTTCATGAGTGAAAATGATGATAGAATAGTGCTAAAAAAGAATTAAAAGGTACCACATTTGTTATGAATTAGTTTCTAAATAAGAGTGAAACTAATCACACTATATCTCTTTGTGAGACACAAGGACAAAGCAGTATAGAACAAACCAGCGACCCTTTTATCATCTTTGTGAGTAGGAGCTTAAAAATAGTCAATAAAGAGACCTAAATAAAATAAAGAAGAAACTCAAGAAGCTCTAGTGAAAAGGAGTAACTGAGAAAAATGTTCATAGTTATTCTATGGGAGGAGGGTGAGTCATGTTATATGCAAAAGGTCATGTCAAGGAAGAATAGAAGAAAGAAATGGAAAGGAAAATGGATTCTTTAAGATTGAATCATGTTTGAGAATTAGTTGATCTACCACTAGGTCCAAAATCTATTTAGAACTAGTAAGTTCTCAAGTTCAAGAGAAAAGTAGGTGGATCAATTGGCATGCACAAGACTTATTTGGTTACAAAGGGGTATGCATAATAGGAAGGCATCTGTCTTGCTTGTTGTGCATTTAAATTAGACTTAACTAGAAATAGTTAAACCATTTGGATTTAGACTTACATCTCTTACACTTTGAGTGGTGATTTGTATGAAGAAATCTATGTGCAATGACTATTAGATTTCACTAAAAGTGGTATTTGAGGTTTCCATAGTGGTGACTTCATATATTTTTGCAAATGTCCTTTTATGGATTGAAGCAATAATCTAGATAGTGATGCTTAAGGCTTCGCAAGAGGGTAGCCTAGTTTTCAAATGGTTGAAGAAAACCATTGTCAAACATTTGTGGTATTATCTTTTTAAATATATAATAGTATGTCTAGATATTGTTTAAATTTAGCAGTATTTATTAAAGAATGGTACTAATAAATTTTTTAAAAAGGAGTACATGGGTGAAGCAGTTGGATTTGAGATCTAAGTGAGATAACTTAAGAAGAATCTTTTCTGTTACAAGAGAATTACAATAAAAATATTCTTAAGTGGTTCAAAATAAGTAAATACAATCCCATAGATACCCCAATGATTTTAGGAGTGAGTTTGAGTCTTGATAAGTCTCCCTAACCAAACCAACCAAGAAGAAAAAGAAAAGGAATTTCCATACAAATATTGTTGGCAGTGTGATGTATGCAGTAATGTATACATAACCAGATATTTATAGTAGGACTTGTAAGTCGATACTAGTCCAACCACTGTGAACGGCATTAGTGACTTCACAAAAGGGTTTTGAGATACTTGTAGAGTACATTGAGTATATGCATTCAAAGTATGTACTATGACAATACAAGTGGCTATATGATTAATAATATTTATAGAACATGTTCAATTTCAAAGTGAAAATCCAAATATAGTGCTAATGCATTATGAGTACACAATAGCCATTGCCTACATAAAAGGCCCAAAGCATCATTAGGATATTAAATGCAAAGATATAACTATATGAGAGATGCTATAATACACATATATATAAAGTTGTTATTTGGTATAAAAAAAAGTTGTTATTGAACAACGTATTCCTATGCAAAGTCCCCTGTCTAAGCCTAATGAATAAGGTCATATATGAGAAATGTGTTAAGTCCTTTGGCATGTATATGGTATGAAGTAATGGATACTTCATTATGGCTATAAATGTGTGTGCATATATACAATGTTTAGTATGTCGCACAAGTTGATGAGGTTAGCTTTCTCACACGAGTGACCGCCTTTGATACTCAGGTGGAGTGTGCAAAGATGAGACAATTGTGTTTACTAGTAAAGCAACAAGAGTGCTGATAAGGTAGAAAAGAACACAAACTATGTAGCCTCAACTTAAAGTGCAATAAGTTTAGATGAGACCCATGATTGTAAATATGGATCGAATCATGGAACTTCACTTCCATGAGTCTAAATTGGAGTGTCTAGACTTAAGTCTATACGGTGTTAATGATAAAATCAAAACATCATATGCTCTTAAAGAATAAGAGTAATAACATCATAGCATGCGATTCATAACACATGTGTTAGAGAACCACAAATAGGAAGCAAGTGAATAGATCCTTGCTTCATTGCTGTGAGTCTTAGAAAGGTTATGTAATATCCCGAATTTTGATACTTGAGCTTAGAGATTAAGCCTGAGATTAGTGGACTGCTAAGCCTTGGTTTAGCAAGAGTCCAAATTGTGATTAAGAGATATGAAAATGAATTGATGGTAATTCCGAGTGAATTTCCATAATCAGGGGTAAAACGGTAAAGTTACCGACCATTGATTGGTTGCCGAAGAGGGAACTCATTGGTAGCTTCAAGATCAATGGCTAGGATTGATTTGTGAAGTTGAGTAAGGGGCATAATCATGTGTATGTGTGTGCATGTGAGCCCATGGGAGTTGAAGTGAGATGGTGACAAGTGGCAAGGTGTGGACCCTTGGATGAGGCATAAGTGTATGAGACACATCATCATCACCCTCTCCATCTCCTCTCTCCTCTCTTCTCTCTCTCTCTCGTTTTCTCTCTCTTGTGCGAAAATATGAAGCTTGGAAGAAGAGAAAGGAAAAGCTTGGAAAAAGGTGAGTAAATGGTTTCCTTTGCTCAAATCCTTTTCATAAATGTTGATCATTGAGTTGAGAGCTTCAATTTGGTGGTTGTAGCTTCTCCATTGGTGGTGATTTGAAGAATCACGAAAATATGAAGTTTGGAGAATCAAAGAGTGTCTTTGAGAAAGTTGATAAGGTATGTGAACCCAATCTTTCTATCTATGTTTCATGCCAAATGATTAAGTTTGGAATTTCTGGAATTATTGCCCTAATTTCGAAAATATGGGTCAATGGGTAGTTGGCATGTTATGGTTATAGATAGGGTTGATCAAGGACCAGACCAGACCGGGTTTGGCCTCAACCCGAGGTCTGGTCTGGAAAACACCTCGGGCTGAACAAGGCAGCTCGAGGTCCGGTCTGGTCCAGCACCAGCCCGAGCTCGGGCCGGACCGGACCAGGTCCACCGGACTGCTGGACCAGTCCAGGCAGTCCAGGACCTATTTGGTTTTTTTTTTTTTTTTTTGCAGATTCCTAATAACCCATAACAACGTTTTTTTTTCTGTTTTCAATGGGGGCAAGTGGGCAACAATTACATTTAGGGCTTTAGGCAATAAGATACCATTCAAAATAAATAAAAAGTAACAACATTACAATCCATGACATCCATGACAATCAATTAAACAACAAATAACAAGTCTATCACATTACATATTACAATAATACAATTACAATCCATTGTCATTCATTTGTCTCCTCCACCTTCAATGATGCTTGATCCATCTTAAAAAAAAACAAATATCATGTGTTAAGAAATTAGTAATAATGAAATATGTAAACTTGAATAATAAACATAGAATTCAAAATATTACCTGGAATATTTACAACATTATCAGTTTCTTGGAAGTTGTCATATTCAGTCAACATAGTGGCTAATTCTGAGATAGATTGCTTAGCAAGTAGCCAATTTTGGGAACAAATGAGAGCTTCAGTCATTTTAGGAGATAGATTACTCCTATAATCATCAACAACACGTCCACCAGTGCTAAAAGCTGCTTCTGAAGCAACTGTAGATACTGGTACAGCCAATACATCACGTGCTATCATGGCAAGCACTCTGTACTTGGTTGAATTAACCTTCCACCATGTCAATATGTCAAAATCATCATCATTAATAGGAATGTCTTCAGCTGCATTGGCTGAAAGATATCTATCTAATTCAGACTGAGGATCTACTGATGAGATCTTTTCTTTTTGGGATGCCAACCATCTACGACCAGGGTCTGGTTTACCGGTATTTGTAATAGAAGTGATAACACTCTCAGAAGAATTCAAAGTGTTGGCACTACCAGAAGAGTTCAAAGCATGGGAACTAGCAGAAGAGTTCAAAGTGTTGGCATTATGAGACCTGCCTATTTCAACACCAAACTTTAAAGAATACTCTTCAAACATGCGATACAAAGTGTTTCTTGCCTTATTTTTCATGGATATACAAAGTTGATAATCCGGAAAAAGTTGCTCAAATACATCATTGATGTAGGCAAGCTTGTATCGAGGATCTAGAATCACAGCAATAATCAACAAAGGATTCATATTTTCTGTTGCCCCCCAATATTTATCAAACTTCATCTTCATGCTTGAGGACATCTCCCTAAGAAGAGGGTCCTCCGACTCAATAGTCTCATTCAACAACTCTTGAATCAAAGCAATTTTATGGAAACACGAATTTGCAGTGACTGTGAGCGAGCTAGAAAATATCAAGGTCACTTCATAAAACACCTTCAAGAATTTAAGAAAGACATTTGCCTTATTCCAAGCTTGTTTGTTAGGAGGGCCATTTGCCTTAAAGTATGCCACATAATCTCTATCTTCATCCCCCAATCTTTCAAATGCCTTTTGGAATTTCAAAGTGACATCCAACATTAAATATGTAGAATTCCATCTAGTGCTAACATCTAAGACACACATATTTTTTGCATCCAACATTTCCAAGTCACATAAATCTTGAAATTTTTTAAGGCGAGTAGGGGAGGAACGGACATACCTTACTGCATTTCGAATTGATTCGAATGCATCTTTCAATTCCTTCAAGCCATCAGAGACAATCAAATTGAGAATATGAGCAGAACACCGTAGTTTAAGAAAATCACCACCACAAACAAGACCCTTCCAATTCATAAGTCATTTTTTCAAATATGAAAGGGCTGTGTCATTGGATGTTGCATTATCAACTGTGATGGTGAACACATTTTGTATGCCCCATTCTGATATGCACCTCTCAATAGTCTTTCCAATTGTATCACCCTTATGATTCTCAATCAAACAAAAATTAAGAATCCTTTTGTGCAACTTCCAATCTTTGTCAATGAAATGAGCTGTAAGACATAAGTAGTTGAAGTTTTGAACTGACGTCCAACAGTCTGTAGTAAGGCAAATACGACTAGTACACTGCTTCAATTGATTCTTCAAGATCCTCATTTCACCAAGATACAATTGCCAACAATCCCTAGCAACCGTATGTCTAGAAGGAATTTGAAACCTTGGCTCCAACTCTTTAACGAATGATTTAAAACCTTGCTTTTCGACCAGTCTAAATGGCATCTCATCACATATAACGAACTCCGCGAGAGCCCTACGACAACGTTTTTGATTGAACATGTGAGGTGCTAGGCTTCCCCCTTGCCCACCTTGTGAAACATAGTTCAACATGGATTGTTTTGATATTTCAGTTGTCCTGTGTGGATTTTTTTGACACTTTCTTAAGTGTCTCTTCAAAGAAGTCGTACCACATTTAATTGGATCACAAGCATAATCATTACCACAATACTTGCATGCAGCTCTAACCTCTCCCTCTGTATCCTCCAATGGTAACTTAGTATAGTGATCCCACACTTCTGATTGTTTTTTCTCAAGTTGTTTTCTCTTCTTATTACAACCTTTTGTGGATTCACTTCCAGTGGCAGTTGCTGGAGTAGGAGGAGGACATTCTACAGTGGTTGGAGGTTGGTGAGAATTAATGGAATCAGTAGGATTACAAGATAGTCCACCAAGACACTCATTCTCACCAATATTGGAAGATTGAGATAAGTTAACACTTGAACTTTGCTTATTATCCATGTCTGCAAAAACTGAAAAGCAAGTATTCATAAATTAGTTTTATAATTCATCAAAATAGTAGAAAACCAGCAGCAGCAGCCAAGAGCCAACCAGTGCAATCATAATTCATCATAATACAAAATCTGATATGTAGTATATTTTTTAGTTCATAATTCATAGTTCATACAATCATTAAACCAGCAGCAGCCAAGAGCCAACCAGTGCAAAAAATAAGATGCAAAGTAACGTTAATTTCTTACCTTCAAGGCGCCGAGACGGACGGAAGACCAGAGATGGGAACTGGAGGTGAGAGGGACACGGAGACAGGGCACGCCGATCTGCAATGGGAGTAAGCTGAGACCCAGATAGCTTCCGTTTAACAGAGGCTCGCTTGAATAATGTACCAAGCAAGATGCAAAACCAATCGGAGCGAGGACGAGCGAGGACGAGGGCTTGGGAACTAGATCGGAGCGAGGACGCTGAATCGCCGAGACTCGAGGGAGACCAGAACCAGATCTGAGAGGGAGATCAGAATCGCCGAGACTCGAGGGAGACCGGAGCCGAGGGAGACGAACGCAACCGGAGCCGACGGTGGACACGGAGATCAGAGATGATGAAATTGAACTTCTTGGCCGAATCCGAAAGTGAGATGGGGATTAGATTATTGACTGAACTCTGCTCTGAACAAGAACCAGATCTGAATCGCGTGGAGTGGAGTGCGCGCGGCGTGCCTGCGTGAGTGCGTGGTGCTTTGCGTACTGCGTGAGTGCGTTCCTGCGTGTGCGTGGTGCGTGGTGCGAAAAGGGAGTTTAAAGCTGTTCAAAAAAAAAAAGAAAAGGGAGTTTAAAAAAATATATATGTGTACAGTGTACACCTCGGGTCAGACCGGACCAGTCTATGGGGTTGGATAACTTGGACCGAAGTCCAGTCCAACCCGAGATGACCAGTCCGGTCTGGTCTATGAGAAGCTGCCTGGGACCAAAATTTTTTTCTCGGACCGGGTCGGGTCAGACTACCTGGACCACCGGGTTTTTTGATCATCCCTAGTTATAGAAATGGTATCTTAGAGTGAGTTTGGAATAGATAGATTGATTGGGAATTGAAATGATTGAAGTTTGTGATTTTGGAAAAATGATGATTGTGATGCCCTAGACCAAAGCATGTAAATGGAATGGGATTTTGGTAATCCTATTGATTCCATTGAATTCAATGAGTGATTTTATGTGGGAGTAGCTTTGGTAGAGGTTTTGGGTCCATTTGGATCAATTGGGCAAATGGTAGAGGATGTGGTATGTTTTGCTGCGTTTTCTGGAATCTGATAGATTCACTCGAGTAGACATGGGTGTGCTCGAGTGAAGGAGGAACATTGCTCGAGTGAGGGAGATCCTGCTCGAGTGATGCGCGAGTTTTCCCTGTTGTGCTTCGAGTTCACCTGGGATTTTTATGAGTGATTCTCGAGCACATCGCTTTGTGCTCGAGTGAGCGAAGAACATGCTCGAGTGAGCTGGGTTCTGCTCGAGTGAAGGTGTAAGCCCAGAGTTGAGGATTGCTCTCAGGTGGATACTCGCGGGAAAGAGGCACGAGTGTGCTTTCTCACTCGCGGGTATGGGGAATGTGCTCGAGCACATATGGCTGTGCTCGAGTGAGCCTGTGCCTCAGGTGAGAGTGGTGCTCTCGGGTTGTCACTCGTGGCGTTGTGCTCGCGGGTGTGAGGTGTGTGCTCGAGTGCAAATGGCTGTGCTCGAGTGATCCAGTGCTTGGAGAGCTGTGTGTGTGCTCTCGGGTGCTCACTCGCAGTCTCACTTTCTCTTGTGCTCGAGTGCTATCCGTACCAATGCTCGAGTGAGAGCATTTGTGCTCGAGTGATGTCCGTACTTGTGCTCGAGTGAGGCCATCCCTGCTCGAGTGAGGCAGTGAAAAATAGCATGATTGAGTATTCAAAAGGGGATCTTTGGGGATAGTCTTCCAACCCTTTAGAGCTATCGATTGAGGTGTTTGAGAGTACTTAAAGGGCAATAATGATAACCAACTTGAGTGTCTAAAGGTTAAGGAATTGGAAAAGGGATTAATCCTATGTCCTTGATTTTGGTTATAGGACTTGATGATTACCCTGATCGTGAGCGGCCGGAGCTGGAGCTTACGTGGAATAAGGGTAGGGAACTTACCTCTCCTGCATGTAGTGATAATTGTATTTGTGTATTGATGCATGTTATTGCTTTACGTGATTATGTGAAACATGTATGAATGATTGTAGCTCTGTTTCTAGTTATGCTATGGCCATGAGTATGTTGTGAAACATTGAGCATGCGGATACATCATTATGTGAACATGAGTTATTGTGATGCAAGCATGTCATGCATTAAATACTTATCTTACATGCATATTGGTATCTGTTTCCTACTGAGATTCCCCAGAATCTCACCCTCCCTTATCAACATTTTAGACAGGGAAGGAAGATTGAGGATGAAGCAAGCATCCAAGGACGAAGAGGAATCGTTTCTGGGTGAGAGCTTAGTAGTTGGTTATCATGGTGCAATTGAGAATATGTATTTGTATAATTGGATCAATATTTGAGTATGTATTTGAGTAAGTTGTGTAATCCCTGTTGGTGGAGTTGTATGGGCTATTGTGCCCTAAGATTAATGAGCGAAGATATGATTCCGGGATTGCCGGGAATTTATGTTGCGTACTCTGATAATTATATAAATGTAATTCATCTTCGCATAGTAATTATATTCGGAGGGTGGATGTGAGACCGTGTTTTAATGATTATGAAATGTATTTGTGAAAACCCCGTCTGGTTGATGGGATTATAAAGGTTGTTTTGTCTTATTGGTCTCTATTTCACGTTAATCGCGTAATCCGGATATTAATTACGGCAGGGGGTTAGAGGTTAACCCTTTTAATGATATCCTTTGACCTTGACATTATTATGGAAATATGTTTTAATGTCTGTGACTTTAACATTTTGTCCTATAATCATGATTTATGCGATCTAAAGGTATTATGATAGGAAAGTGGTTGACTCATATCAGAGTGATATATGGGCAAAAGGAAGATTATTACATGAAATATACACAATGTTGGTGTCTGGGACTGGTCCCTTATGACATCATTTGGTAATTTCATAAGTGTGGACACTATGTATACGAGGAAGGCAATCTGAGTTTTATATAGGCTCAAGAGGGATTTGATTGGCCGTGAGAAAAGTGTGTATTGGTAAATCTAAGGCATCTGAGCATTATATCAATATCGAGTTACACTATAGGGTTGTCTTGTGCTGATGTCTGAAAAAAGGGATTTCTAGCACAAGTACCTAAATGGAGATGTCATGCCCATGCGGTTACGGCAAAGCACCTAGTATGAAAGAAGAGAAAGAGATTGGACCCATAACATTTAGGGTTTGTTTGGTACGAGGGATTTGGAGGGAAGGGAGGGGAGAGAAAATTTTTATGAGTTAGATTTAAGAAAATTAGAGAAGTGGGGTTATTAAATTTTAATATAGAGAACATATAAGATAAAAGAGTAAGAAAAACAAATTTAAAACTTTTAACCCCACTTTTCTTATTTTTTTTAAATCCAACTTAAAAAAATTTTCCCTCTGCCCACTTTCCCTCCCCTCCCCTCATACCAAACAAGCCATCTATCAAGTGTGAGTAAGAGATGTTGGAATTTAAGTTGCCTTTAGTATTTTCACTCCATACGACATTTAATTTGTATAAAGATACTTATATATATTAGTTCATGAGTAATTGATAATTTTTAAATTTGTGTGCATATTTATTTAATATTTCGTTATTCTAAATTTATTTTTTCACATGTTGGATTTAATATTTTATACTCCCTTCAATTCTTAATATAAGACATATTTACTAATTTGATTAAATTAAAGAAGTTAGTTAAGTTAGATAATATGACATGAATTTTCTAAAACAACCTAGTCATCTAACTTTATTTTCTTTTCCCTTTGACTATTATTTATGGAGCATTAATAAGGATAAATTAGGAAAAAATTAATAAATATGAAAAATAAAGTTTTTTATTTAGGATTATGATCAACTCCCCAATTAGGTTTTATATTAAGGACCGGAGGGATTTTTTTTAAAAAAAAATTATATGACTTAATGGGTCTATTGCCTTGTAAGTCAAGGATTATAACTTCTATTGTGTTGTGTTACTTTATAACAGACGGCGTGATTGCTATTTACCGCCAGTCTTCCCTCTACTGTCTACACCTAATATCTAGTAGTGGAAACGGATCGTCAGAACTATGCAACCAAATCACTTTTTTAAACTTTTGATTTTCAAATGCCACGTGGATATTGTTTGGAGAAGCCACGTGTCACCACCTCCGCGTCTCTTAATTCTTGTAAACGTGTCTTCTCCTGTTTGAACCAGCGACCTCATACTCTTGGTAGGGGTGTTCGGGATCGGGAAATGTCATTCCTGATCCTGATCCCAATCCCGATCCCGAGAAGGGTTCAGGAATGATTTTCATTCCTGATCTTGATCTCGAAAATTTCCCGATCCTGAATAAGTTAGGAACGTCATAATGTAAATGGGAAAACAAAACATCTCTCCCCAAATTAACAGTAAAATCTTCGTTGTTAATGACTCTGTTTTCTCTATTACCATCTTGTGAGGAATAAGTGAGGATCACCCTAATGTATATGAGAAAACACAACATCTCTCCCTCGATTAACAACATTACCTCCATCGTTAACGACTACATTTCATCCATTACCATCTTGTGAGGAATAAATTGGGAATATCCTAACGTAGATGGGAAAACACAACAAGTCATCTTCGATTAACAACATGAGTTTCTTCATTAATAACTTCTATTCCTCCATTAATATCTTCAAAGGAACAAGTTAGGAACGTCGTCATGTAGATGGAAAAACACAATATCTATTCACATAATAACATCATTATCTTCGCTATTAACGACTCGACTTTCTTCATTAACATCTTCGAAGAAACAAGTTAGGAATGTCGTAATGTAGATGGGAAAACACCTCTCTTCCCGTAATAACATCGTTATCTTCGATATTAACGACTAAACTTCCTACATTAACATCTTCGAAGGAACAATTCAGGAAAGTCGTAATGTAGATGGGAAAACACAACATCTCTCCCCATAATAATATCATTATCTTCGCTATTAACGACTCAGTTTTTACCATTACCATCTTGTGAGGAATACCTGGAAAGGTTGTAATGTAGATGGGAAAACACAACATCTCTCCACGTATTACCAACATCAGATTCATTATTAACGATTCAACTTCCTCTATTAAGATTGTAGGAGGAACATGTTGGAATGGTCCAAATGTAGATAGAGAAAAACAACATGTTAGCCATAAGTAACAACTTTATTTTTGTTATTACCAACTCGACATCCTTCATTAACATCTTAAAAGGAATGAAGTTGCCAAATCACAAGTTTGATCCCAAAATAACACCTCACTCATAGTTAACAAGATCATATTCATTATTAACGACATTATTTCATTGATTAACATCTGGCCAACAAGAAATGGTAAAGTTTTAGCGTTACTGCCCAAATGCAACATCTTTGACATCTTCCATTCACACAGACAACAGAAGACGTGTGTAGGAAAAAGTTTGCAAAAATAGATGTTCCATGTATAATAACACCAAACCGCTCGATATTAACAATATGGTTCTGTTGATTAACACCTTCATATATTTATCAGTTGTTAGATCACATATTTCATGACAAGTTGTTGTCCGATTTGCTGTGAGACAGTTGACTTGTCGCCCCGCGCCGCCCAACACTGTCAACTGAAACGATTGACCACTGAAGCTCCGACAAAGGGAGAGCTGAACACACAACCGCACAATGCCTTGTTTGCCTTCGTCGACGACACCGCAAATCGCCACCGTCAACCGTCGACCCACCGTCCTTCACGTCGTCTCTCTGTTTCCTCGAGCTTTCCTATAACTCTCTGTTCTGACACCCTTTCAACTCTGCCTTCTCGTGTCTCTTCATTTTCCTTTTAGCTGTCACTTAGGAGGGTATTTAGGTAATTGTCTTAAGATTTCATATTCTAGATTCCTCACCCCTCACTGATTTGGGATATATGAATTTCACCCAACCTTTTTGTCCTTTTCTAATTTCCTTTGTAGTTTTCTGTAATTTTCCCTTAAATTATAACTCATTTTATATAGAATTAATCTAATAATAAAAAGAAACACATACAAAAACATTTTGGGAAGGGGAAATTTTTGGGCGCAGCTGGGGGCGTGGCTAGTAGCGCACAACAAACATGCCAGCTCGGTTCTGTGAGTCGAGTGCCAAAAAGGCTTGCATTGTGGAGGAATGGAGCTCCGGACTGTTAGTTTGCCGTAGAATAGGTAGTGCTATGGCAACCATTGTGATCTTGATTGATACTCATATATTATGATCTATATGTGCTTGGTTTCGGTTTAGTTTATTATGTGTATGCTCTTTTTTTTGGACTTGGTTAGCTACCTGCATCAGCTTGGGATATCAATATGGGTGATAAACTCTTTCCTTCTCAGAGATGTGCTATATCGAGTACAAGTTCAAGGAAGGCTTCGATACCATTTTAGGTATAGACATCGTCCGGCTTTGGCTTGCTCTGAGTCCCGTAGAGGCGTGTCTTTAATTTGGTTCTGCTTTTGGTGTTCTTAGTTCTTATCCATGTTGTGCATGATGGTCATTGGAATCGGTTTGGCTGCTCAGCGCATCAAAGTGATAAGCACCTAAAACTCGTGAGTTTTGGACTTTCCAAAACTGGTTTGGATGCTCAGCGCATCAAAGTGATAAGCATCTAAAACTCGTTAGTTTTGGACTTTCCAAAACTGGTTTGGATGCTCAGCGCATCAAAGTGATAAGCACCTAAAACTTGTTAGTTTTGGACTTTCCAAAACTGATGTGGAGTATGGTTTATATTTAATAATATTCAATAGATGATTTTTAATAAGAAATTATTTTTTTTTGAAAATATAATAGTTAAGACACTATTGAAAGATTTTTTTTTTTTAAATAAAGATAAAAAATTAAATCTAGTTGTTTGTCTAGATTTGATGCAGTTTAGGTGCTTATCACTTTGATGAGCACCCAAGCCGGTTTTGTGGTCGTTCTGTTGGTGCTTGTTGGGAATCTCACATGCACTCATTTTCTGTTCGTTGACATTAACTTGGGCCAAATTTGGTTGGCCCATGCCTTTCTTTGTTTTGTTTTCGCTAGGCACATATATCCTTCTATTATAGGCAATCCTGTTCAAGGCACTGTTGGTCACTAAATATGAGTACCTCTCCCAGCGAGAATTCAAACTTTAGTTTGCCACGTTGTGAGTAACTAGCCCTTTTTGTTAGACCCAACCCCATTGATGCCTTTCTTTGTCTTTTCATTTGATCATTGCTACAATCTATTTTGAGGCTTAAAACCCAAATGGTACCCAATGCCTTTCCATACCTGTCTTTCTTTCCCCCTAATAATACACAGTATGTTTTCCATTGGGGCTCCTATTGTGATAATGTTGCATGTTTTTTTTATGTACAGAGGAAAATAAAAATTTAAGAAAATCAAACAGCCAAGCACACACAGCTACGCAACGCATCTTCTGGACCCGAAACGGTCAAACTTGGATTATCACTCAAAGCCCATTTAGCCAGGACGTCTGCCTTGGAATTCTGCTCCTTCTCAATGTACTTAAGCTTCACCATCCATCTTCATCGAAGCATCTCTTTAATTTCCGTTATGAGAGACCAGTCATCAAACAAATCAGAAACTTCATTTTGGATAGGCTTAATATGCCTTCTGGGAGTCACTGCTCAAAAGAACACGCCCATGGCCTCCATCCCAAGCTCTTTGAAGACCGGCCGAAAATCTCCAGAGTTCCGCTGTAAGTGAGTCCCCCTATTTCAAGCCTCAATCGGAATTCTTCAATGACGCTGCCCCTTTTTTCCATTAAGACTCCTCCACATGCTGCTATACGACAAGCATTAGAGAAGGCGCCATCAACTTCCACATTAATGTCATTCTCAACAATTTCCGATATATAGACATAGCCTCTCGTCTTGGGTTATCCGCCACATTGGTGTCCTTAAGTTTCTGAGTGGCATTATTCATTCTACCAAGAATCGCTTCAGCTCTTGCGTAAATTTGATTTAGAACATTGGAACGGTAAGAATCCACCAGCTCATTTCGATAACGCCAAGTAAGTCAAAATATTATAGCAAACAAGTTTTTCCAGGTACCCTTGTTTGGACTAATATTGTGTCTCATATTAAGATGAAGCCAGTCAAGGATAGTTCCCGAAAAGAACCTATGATGATTTGAAGGAGAAATAATCGACTCCCAGATAGCCCTAATTTCCCCACAATCTCTGATGGCATGTAGCACGTCCTCCTTATAAATCCTGCACTGATCACACACACCAGTAGGATGAAGTGTCATTTGCTGTTCCCTTTCATTAGTGATGAGTCTCTCGTGCATCATGAGCCACACAAAAGTTTTGCATCTCTGTGGTACCTTTAGTTTCCACATGTTGCATGTTTTACTTGGCGGTCCTTTTAACTCTGCACTTTTTGCCTGTATGGATAAATTGCCTTTCATTGAAAAAAATATGGCTCCTCTTAGCTCTCCCGTAGCCTCCATCTCCGATATTTCACAAACTATAAACACTATTCAGATGGGATGGTTTTTTTTTTTTTTTTTTGAAAAAAAAACCACATGTGGCATTTTGATTTAATTGTGTGCCGTTATTGTTAAAAATAAAAGTATAAAACACCTACATGTTAGGTGGTATAACGTCTGTTTTTAACACTGTTAGTAATAATGTTTTAAAAACTGGATCAGATATTGAATCGAAAATGTTGACGGATTAAAGTTTAAACGGTCGGATCGGTTAGATCGTTTGATCGAGCCGGTGACGTAATAATTAAATAAAATTAGTATTATATATACATATATAATAATATATGTACAAAAATATCAAATTATTTAGTTTAATTTCATGATTTGAAGCTTTGGTGGTACTTAACATAAAATTAATTTAAATTAAGAAAATTTTAATATTTTCAATAAATAAAAATGTGTTTATAATCTATCTAATATCTAACTTACTGTATAATTTTCTAAAAATACTAATACATATAAAATAAAAACTATGCGTTTTAAAAATTATATATGATAAATAACATATTATAACAATTTACTTTCCCTCTAATGTTGTCTTTCATGCTTTCAATAGGGTCAGATTTTTCTTTTCTTTTTTTTCCTGACTTATTAAAATAAAAAGGGTTAAGGAGCAAAAATATCTATAAATTTTTCTCAAAAGTACATTCACCACCATAAATATTTTTTTTTAATGCAAAAGTATCAATGAACTTTCAAAAGGAGGGCAAAAGTGATACTTCCATTAAAACTAACTAACGGCTGTTAACTTCAGTACAAAAGTACCAAAATACCCCTATCTAAAATAAAGGTTAAGGGGCAAAAATACTCATAAAATTTTTTAAAAAGTGCTAAAATACCTATAAACATTTTTTAAAAGTGCATCCACCATCATAACCTTTTTTTTATATGGGTATTTTAGTATTTTTGTACTGGAGTTAATCTCCGTTAGTTATTTTAACGGAAGTGTCATCTTTGCCCTCTTTTAAAAGTTCATGATTACTTTTACACTTAAAAAATATTTATGATGGTGAATGCACTTTTTAAAAAAAAGATTATGGAACCCAAATAAAAAAGATAAGGTAAAAATTAGCACACAATCACTTCTGCAGCAAATTACTCTCTATTGATAAGACATATGAGAACGGAGGATACACTTCACAAGTAATTAGGTACTAGAGTATATGGGGAAACAGAAAGGACAAAAACCATTTGAATTTTTTTAAACAATAATTAAAGGGGCAATTATAATGAAATCCCATACAAGAGAAAAAATAAAGAAATGGTCCCAGAAGTTGTTATTGTAAGCTCATCGACTTGTTAATGGATGCTCCTCGACTTATCATTAACAACTTCAGGGACCATTTTTTCATTTTTTCTCTTGTGTGGGACTTCATTGTAATTGTCCCATAATTAAACTGCCAGCTTGCATTGTAGAAACCGAAGCTCCTTCTCTCACCTCTAAAAATGCGTTCCTTCACCAATCACTTCTCCTTCCTCGATGTTGAAGCTCTATAGTCCAGAACCTCCCAAGTTGTTCCAGATCAAGGCAAACGGAAGGAAATCAAAAGACCTTAGAAGAAGGCATGAGGCACTATATTTTTTTAATATCATGTATGATTTTCATCACTTTCTTATAAAGAAACTCTATTTGGTTTGATATTCTCTTCTTCCTCCCTTTAGACCTCCTACCACTTCAGATTTTTCACCTTGTTCTCCACCCGACCGGCTTTTGATTATCTGCTCTGATTCTCGGGTTTTTCCTGGCTTTCAATCGAAACCCTGGCTTTGGACAGCTGAATCCGGCCATACCACAAAAGTGGGCCAATGCTAGGAGACAGACCGCTCTTGTCTCCGGGCGACGGCCGAACCAGTCAAACTGTTTGATCTGGTTCGGGCCGAAACCATTGGTTAGTAAAGAAGGGAAATTGAACCAATCTAAATAATTTAAATATAAAATTGCACCCTTAAATGTTGTAGGATACTAGATATACTTCTAAAAATAATTAAGGGTGTTAGGTGCACTTTTATCCTTATATTTATCATGATATAGAATACAACGTAATAACCTTTTTAACATTAGTATACTGATACGAAGAAGATAAGCTATATATAAATGGATGCCAATTAACAAAATTTCTCATTACATCCTTCTTTCCCTCTGATCCTTCCATTGATATTTAAAAATCCACCCAAGAAAAATAAATCCACGTCATTCCGTCTCTCTGCAAGTAACATACCGACTCCAAGAAATCGATACAGTTAAAAAATTTAGAAAAAAAAAAGATACTTTCCCGTCATAATTTGTGTATTCCACGAGAGCTTTTCTATAGTGGGTATGAATGGCTGAGGTTACATCTACCCAAAAACTACATTGCTTCCATGAAAACAAAATCTAAATCTATTTTTCTGACTGAAAAATAAATCTACAACCAATTTAAGTTGCGTAAGTGACATGGACTCATTCCTCAAGTAGATGAATGTTTGAGATTTCAAAATTTATAAATTATGATTTAAATGTTACATTAAAAATAAATAAATAAATTTAAATTATTAAAATTTAATTTGGGCAATTCACCAACGTAGATTACCTAAAAAATATAAAAAAAATAATGGTTTTATAAAAAATTGAAATCTCAACTATTCATTTGTTGATCCAACGATATAGATGGGACGAGGAGAAATAAAAGGAGAAAAGGATGAGGAGATGATCCAAACCCACAATATTTGTTATTTATGTTAGTCTGACATAAATTTCAAAAAGAAACTCAGAATTAATGGGCATTAATTTTAAAATAAACTCACACTATATTCGTCATTATTTCTCAAGGAGTTGCGTAATGAATTACGTTTCAGTGATAAGAAAAGCTTCACTCTTGATAAACCTTCTTCACTCTTTCAAGCCAAACAAGAAAAGCTATTGCAAGGTTCTTCAATTACTCATTCATGTCTTTGTTCAGACCTTCCATCTCAAATGAGTTCAACAAATCCGACATTGATGAGCTTAGGTGGGTGATTCATATACGTCAAACCCTAGAAGAAGAGCATGACGAGGAAAACGATAATGGCGAATGCCTTGTGTCTATTTTCAATGTTCCTAAGTCCGTTATGGCTAGCGATCCAGATTCTTATGTCCCTAAACAGGTTTTAATATATTTTTGTCATTGTTGTTAACAAGTAATTTTCTAAATAGTTTAGCTTTTTTTTATTTTGATACACTGCCATGAATTCAACTAATTCTATTGTCCTGGCTGGACATAGATTATTTTTTAGGTGGAATCCAACAGGATTATTATTTGAGGTTAAAAAAACAGGATTATATAATATCTTTAAAATGGAGTTGGCATTGATCAAGGTTTATTTATTCGATTTTGGTCAAACTGATACAATTTAATTCAATATGTTTTTAATTGTGTGTGTGTGTGTGAAAATGTTAAAGGAAATAACCTAAATGATAATTTTGTGCTAATCATTATCATTTTAAGAAATTAAAGTATATTAGAATTTGTGAATGTCTTGTCAACATTTAAAATTTCAATGTCGGCTTTTTTTCTTTCTCTTTTTTTTCTTTTTTGTTAATGAAACTAATGATATTAGGGTTGGAGGATATGACAAATACATTTTGTAAGATTAAAATTAAGGAATTAAAATAAAACCTTATATAAAGTTAAACGATCAAATATACACTTTTGCCTAATTAATTCCGTATAATTAAGCAATTTTAGACTGGTTCAAGCATTAATTTACTGAATTTTTTCAATTGAATTAACCAATTCCACCCTTTTCTAGATATGAAACTAGATCATATGTTTGAACAAAAAAAAAAAAACTAGATCATATGGAATAAATAGTATCTTTTCTTATCAACTAACCTTTGGGAATACACCCTAACAGATTGCAATTGGTCCTTACCATATTTGGCGTCCGGAGCTCAGGGATACAGAAAGGGTCAAACTTGCTGCCACAAAAAGACTTCAAAAAAAGTTTCAAACCATTAGCCTAAACATAGAACAACTTGTTGATCAATTAAGAAAATATGAGCATGGGATTAGAGCATGCTACAACAAGTACTTAAATTTCAATGGCGAAACCTTATTGTGGATGATGATTATTGATGCTTCCTTCTTGCTTGAGTTTCTTCAAGAAGGAAGATCAGTCATTCACTATGGTGGTGGGAGGAAATTATTAGTAGGTCAAAATGAAACCCTAAGGGACATAATAATGCTAGAGAATCAAATACCATTATTTGTTTTGAGAAAAGTTTTAGAGTTCAAATTGTCATCATCAATATTAGAGTCATCATCAGTAGATGATATGCTTCTTGCTATGTTGATGGGGCTGTTTAGAGAAATTTCCCCTTTTAGGACTATTAAAGAAAATCATTCTTCAGAGATCATAATCCAGGTCTCACAATGTGCACATTTGTTAGATTTCTTGTATAATATGATTGTGCCCAAATTGGAAGAAGAACAGACAAATATGATTGACTTTGAGGGGGAGCGTAAGACAGACATGGAAGGCACTAATGAAAAATCATTTGTGAGATATGTTAAGCAAGCCCTAAGTGAGATTTGGAGGATGGCTTCAAAATTGACCAAGTCATCAATAACTTTCATTCAGAAGGTATTGTTTTGGACTTCTTTTTCAAGTTAAATCCATAGATACACATGTATCAACTTATGTCCGATTTCTCTAATTGTGATATCATTCTGGTTCCTGTAAAAAAGATACACACACCCCATCTTGTTTGGAATTTGTTTATGGAAGGTTTAGGGCTTATACCTCAAATCTAACTGAGTATCTAGATTGCCTGCACGAAATTGAGTCATGATTGGGACTCGGTTTATCTCACACAGTAAAAGCACAGAAGGAGAGGAGGAGAAAGTTTTTTACGGAGAGCAGTTTCTGAGAGAGAACTCTGCAAAGATTTCTTCTCTCCTTGAAAAACTCTCTTCTCCTGTCCCTCAGTGCTTTTAGGGGCTGTTTGGTATAAAGGATTTGGAGGGGAGGGGAGACTTTTAAGTTAGATTTAAAAAAATTAGAGAGGTGAAGGTTAAAAGTTTATAATTAATTTTTTTACTCTTTAATTTTATATTTTTTCTTTATTAAAATTTTATAACTCAACTTCTTCAATAACTATAACTCATAAAAAGTTTCCCTCCACTCTTAATCCCTCATGCCAAACAACCCCTTAATGTGTAAGATAAACCGGGTTCTAATTTTTTTGACTCCGTTTTGTGTGGGCAATATAATCCAGAAACATGGTCGGATTCGAGGTATGCACTAAACCTTCAGTTTGCATTTACATCATTAGTGAACTATGAATTTAATGAAATTTTTAAGAACAGACTTGAATGTGTGACTTTGAGTATGATATTAAAAGTATTAATATTCAGTAATTACTTTTAGGCACTTTTATACCAGCCATTGAAGATCGTCATTTGCTTGCCTTTGACTATCATTTGTAACCATCCAATAGTTGGAATGATAAAACACCCTCTGGAATACTTATTTTTTAAACAAGAGAATAATGAGCAATCAAAATCAGAAATTGTTGATAACAAGCCACCATTGATGGAGGAAATTACTATCCCCAGTGTTACAGAACTCTCAAATTCTGGAATTTGTTTCTCACCTATCAACAATGGAGCAATCCAAAGCATCAGATTTGATGCAGAAGCTGCCACACTTCACCTTCCCACAATAGCCATAGACATCAATAGTCAAGTTTTGCTGAGAAACTTGGTTGCTTATGAAGCATCAATCACATGTGGGCCACTTGTTTTCACAAGATACACAGAATTTATGAATGGCATAATAGATTCTGAGGAAGACGCAAAGATTCTGAGAGAAAAAGGGATTGTTCTCAACCACTTGAAGGGTGATGAACAAGTGGCTAACCTATGGAATGGGATAAGTAGATCCATTAAATTGACGAAAGTTCCCTTCCTGGATAAGGTCACTGAAGATGTGAACAAGTACTATAATGGCAGAATGAGCGTTAAAGCTTGGAGATTTATGAAGATTTATGTGTTTGGCTCATGTCAGTTTCTGACATTTCTGGTTGTCGTATTGATCTTTCTCTTGATGCTCTTGCAAGCTTTCTGCTCTTTTTATGGATGCAATCGCAGAAATCATGTCAAAACTAGTAGATGATTCTGTAGTTTTTCTCTCCAACTCTAGCATAGTGTTTCTTCTAATGGTTACAAGGTATAGTGGTTGGACTTGTTTATGTGATTTGGTTTTATGACCTTGCAGTTCATTGCTATACTTGAAGTTCTTCATTTTTTAAATATAAAAAAATTTAGGTAATTTGGGTCTGGGGGCTCACAAGGTTAGAGCATACCTCTAAGTTCAAAGAGCTTTCAAAGATACTTACATATCACCTATCGACAAAATCTTCATATTGACAATTGTATTTGAACTCACGACATTATATGTTATGAGCCAACTGCTTACTAATCGAACCTAACTTTGTTGGCTATGTGAAGTTTGCCATTGATTCTTCAATAATGATTTGGTTAGTTTGGATGATTGCTGTTAGATTTAGAAACTTATTCAGTTGAAATGAAAGTTTAAGTCAATTGCTGTTTTAAAATTCATTGAAAATTTCCCTTTTGAGTGATGAAGAAAAATTATTCATAGATCTTGGCAGAGTACACATAATGCAAAGATAAACTGATAGGGAAAAAATTTATATTGTCAAATACATAACAGTTGCAATATAACACCCATTACGTATGTCAATACTATATATAATGGTTGTTTACATAAGAGCGTTATGTATTATTTCAACATTACTAAACATATAATGGTTGTTTAAGTAAAGCCATTAGCGTAAGTATAAATACACAACGGTTTTGTGAAAGAAACGTTATGTATGTTACAGAATATGTAACGGTTGTTTATTTGAGACTATGTATTATGCCATCGTTACTATATATATAACATTTGTTTATCTAAGTCTGTTATTTATTATACTAGCATTGGCCTCATTAATACTTAATACAAAACCGTGTTGGAAAATAGCCTAGTCCACCCTTGGTGGATTAGGCCCAAACCCAATAGAATTGGGGTCCAAGTATAAATAATATAAAAGTTTTGGTGGATATATGTAATATTTCCTAAATTATTATGAGTCATATCATTTGACCGATAGATTATGACTCTACAAGTGGTATTGTTTCACCGATACAATATGTCTCTCAATCAAAAGGATATTTCGTCCCTCCGATGGAAGGATACATCAGTAGAGAGGAAGGGGTGCGTAGAGCACTATAAATAGACATAGAGGAGTCAGTTGTAAGACACTTGAAATAACATACAGAAACTTTGTCACTCCGATTCCCTATTCCCTCTACTATATTTCTCTCTTCTTCCTGTCGGTGGTGTATTTGCTGTGTGTCATAATCGCTTCTGCTACTATGATCCGATTAGTATGGGTACAAAAGATTAATGGTCGCACTCCAAGTATGCCCAATTATTCTTACATAGTATCAGAGCCAAGTTAGCCTATCCCCATATTACAATAATATGATGTGCATGTTATTATTTTCAAAGATCTATATGATATTATTTGTAGTCACATATATATGCGCGCGGGGGACTCATTGATATTTGTTCTTGAGATTAACATGATAATACATTTATAATTCTTCCGCTGTGTTTCTGAGTTTGAAAGTATGTTCTTCATATAGGCATAGAGATATAGCATATGCAAATTTAGAACCATAGAACAAAAAAGATAAACTTGTTGTTGGTTCATGATATTGGTTTTGAATAAACTGATTTTGAGTCTTGTCAAATTCAACTTGTTATCGCATTTTAGTTTTGGATTCAAAGTCAAGGATTTTTTATTTGTCTTTTGCTCCAGTTTTTCACAAAAATCAGTGCCTATATATACTATTCATCTTGTTTTTCCTTTGGAACATTTCGCCATTGAGATTAATAAAAACTGCTTTCCGTTGTTAAAACCACCAAAAAAAGGCAGAAACATTAGAAACTGTCGAACAAATGCCCTGGGAGCGGCGGCTCTGTGTTAGTTCAAACTGGTTTGCGCCATATCTGAACGACATGCCTTTTGACTTCAGTCAGAACGGCATGCAGTTGATCTGTTTGGTAGAAAGGCCTTCCTTGTTGAGCGAAAAGACGTCATCTTTTTTTTTTGGGAAACAATTGGCTCATACACTCTTGGACAAGTTGGCTCAAGTGGGCTGGACTGTGTTTTGTTTTGGATCTGAGTTTTCTGAGCCTAAGGATCTTGTTTTTTTGGATTTGTTTTCTGGAATTGTTGTTGTTTTTATTCTGTTTTAAGCCACCGAATGTTTTTTTTATTGATGACTTAATTTTGCTAGTTACTGAAGATTCGACTTGTGACTTTAGGTTTGTGTATTTGTTTTGGTATTTTTTGTTGTTCTTTCAGACTGTTGTAAAATGCCCAAGGCCTATGCTTTTTGAGTTTAAAGTTGGGATTTAACGTATGGTTTCATGGTGTCCCCGCTCTCTTTATTTCAGTTGGTTTTTAACTCATTAATTGATTTATGGGCTATGCTATTTGTTGTGGGGGTGCGTGGCAAGGAAAATCATGTTTATATGCGCCATTATATACGCACAAAATGTATCTTGTTTTGTTATTTAAAAAAACAAATGCATATCAATTTTTTTTGAATATATCAATAATTTCTTCAATTATAAAGTTTGGATAAAGTTTCAATTTATGTTATAATGAAACATGTTTTAGTTGATTATTCGATATGTTATATATATATATATATATATATATATATATTTATTTATGAAAAGTGGGAGTTTTTTTTAAGAGTTGATACTTCTAAAAGTTAGAGTTGCAAAAGTACTTATATATAATTCTTGACAGAATTTTTAGTGATGTTGCTAATTTTTATGTGATGAGAGATACAAACGTATACTTCTGATCATGAATTTAGTAGTATTACTATTTTTCTGGTTAAAAAAAAAATATAAGTATATGACATTGTATATTGTATTGTGCTATATATATATTGTCGATGATATGTTCAATAGTTTGATTTCCTTAGAAAGACATATTGAATGTGGAATAGATTTGTCACAGAATTAAAAATGGCAACTAAGAACATCATCGCTGAGTTAAATAAAGGGGACAAATTAAATGGTGACAATTGGGATGTCTGGCACTAAAAAGTGTAATATAATTTGGAGGAACAAGAGGCAATGGAACCTCTAATAGCAATTATAGCACAACCTGCTGCTGGGAATACAACCCAACACAGGAAGAACCAAGAGGTCTATGAGGCTTGGAAAAAGAAAAATACCATTGTAAGAATTACATTGCTGAGCACAATGGCAGATGACCTCATGTGTGAATATGAGAAAAATGAAATAGCGCAGGCCATATGGGCAGCGTTGAAAGACAAGTTTGGCGGTATTTCCACCTCTAAGCTTAGACGATCAACTATTAACTTTGATATGTATAAGCTCAGGCCAAATACTTCCATGAAGCAACATCTACGAGAGATGGCAAACATGATCAAAGAGTTGAAGGAAGCTGGGCATACTGTGTTTGATGAACAACAAGTTTAGGCAGTGATAAGATCATTGCCATCTTGTTGGGAGCACATGAAGGTTAATCGATCCCATAATGAAAGCATCACAAATTTTAATGATGTCGCTAAACACTTGGAACTAGAGGACGAGCGCTTGGAGGTATACAAGTCCTTTGGCCATGCCTACTACACAGAGGGTGCATGTCCTTCTAATGTAAAACCTGATTTCAAGAAGGGGAATAAATTCCAAAAGAATGGAAAGAAGGACAAGACTAAATTTGTAAAAGGCAAAAAGGAATTCAATAAGAAAGGAAAAAAGGGTAGGAAGAAGAAGAAATATGACTTAAAGAAGGTCAAATGTTTTGCCTGCCAAAAGATGGGTCATTTCACACGGGATTGCATCAAGTGAAATAAGAGTGAAAAGGTACTAGTGACTTATATAAATTCACATGTTTCCTATGTTTCAAGCACTGTTTTTCTAATAAAGAATATATGTTCTTCTTGGATTTTGGACTCAGGTTCAACAAATCACATGATAAGAAATCGAGGATCCTATGTAGACTACCGTCGGTTGCCTGACAGATATAAGTGGCTTTATGTAGGAAACAATTCAAAGATTGAAGTTAAAGGCATTGGAACTTACAAATTAACTTTGCATAATGGAAAGGCTTTGATCCTTCATGAAGTGCTTCATGCTCCTGACATCCAACGAAATTTAGTTTCTGTAAAATGTCTTGTAAATTATGGGTTTAATATAAACTTTCATGATAAAGTTGCAAACATATTTTATAATTTTGTATTTTATGGTATAGCTTTCCTTTCCAAGAAGATCTTTGTAATAGATATTATTGATAATTATAATCTACATGATTGCTTTACTACTTCCTCTGATTCAACTATTGATATGGTTGTTTAGCATGCTAGACTGGGGCATATTAATCAAAATAAAATTATTAAACTAGCAAAAGAAGGAGGATCCATATCTAATATGGAAATGTTCTTGTGTAAAAGTTGTTTAGCAGGTAAGGTAACTAGAAAACCTTTTGGTAAGGGAACCAGATCAGAACAACCATTGCAATTAATTCATTCTAATATTTGCGGTCCTATGAGTGTAAAGGCAAGGCACGAAGCTTGGTTTTTTATCACTTTTATTGATGAGACTATTCACGATACGATTATGTTTATTTGATCTCACATAAGTCTGAGGCTCTTAAGTGCTTTAGACGACACGTAAATGAAGTTGAAAATCAAATAGACAATAAAGTTAAAGTGTTATATACTGATCGAGGATGTGAATATTTGTCTAATCAATTTAAAGAACTCTGTGAAGAAAAAGGGATAATTAGGCAGCTAACTATCCCTGGTACTCCACAACAAAACGGAGTTGCTGAAAGAAGAAATAGAATGCTTATAGATGTGGTTAGGTCAATGATGGCACATAATGACTGCTACCTTCATACTTAATCGTGTACCCTCAAAATCAATTACTTCAACACCTTATGAGTTATGGACAAAATGCAAGTCAGATCTTAGTGTCCTTAGACCATGTGGGTCAGCTGCATACATTCATGATAATTCTCATAAGTATGGCAAGTTAGGTCCTAGAGGAAAGAAATGTATCTTTATAAAGTACTCTAAAAAATCCAAAGGATACGTCTTCATAGGTGAAAATGAAGATGAAACAGTGACTAAAATTGAATCTAGAGATGCTACATTTCTAGAACTGAATCATCCCAAAATGTCAATCTAAGTGGGAACTTAGAAAGGTCAACGCAAAGACCTAGACAAAAGAAAAGACAAAGACAAGAAGCTCCTATAAGAAAGAGTAACAGGGAAAGTACACCTAAAAGATGCTTCCAAATAGAAAGTAAAACACTTATTGTTACTCCTAATGGGGATGATGAACCACGTTCGGTACTAGAAGCCTTATCGAGTCTTGCTAAAGATGAATGGAAAAAGGCAATGGAAGAAGAAATGAACTCAATGAGAAAGAATAAAGTTTGGGAATTGATTGACCTACCAAAAGGGAGAAAAGCCATTGGGAACAAGTGGGATCTCAACATTAAAAGAAAAGTGGATGGGTCAATTAATAAGTATAAGGCACAATTAGTTGCAAAGGGGTATACACAGCAGGAAGGTATAGATTATGAGGATACATTTTCACCCGTGGTACGATTTAATTCTATAAGAATTATTCTAGCAATGGTAAACAGTTTGGACTTAGAATTACATCAAATGGATGTTAAAACTACATTTCTAAATGGTTATCTGGATGAGGAAATCTATATGGAACAACTATTAGGTTTCATTGAAAAAGGAAAAGAGAACAAAGTTTGTAAACTTAAAAGGTCTATTTATGGACTGAAGCAATCATCCAGACAGTGGCATTTGAGGTTTCATAAAGTAATAACCTCTTATGATTTCCAAATGATTGAAGAGGACCACTGTGTCTACATTAAAAGGTTTAAGGGTAATTTTGTTATATTATCATTATATGTAGATGATATACTATTGGCTATAAATAATCTGAGTTTGGTTATAGCTATTAAAGAATGGCTTTCATCAAATTTTGAAATGAAAGACATGGGTGAAGCAAAGTATATACTTGGAGTTAAGATCCAAAGAGATCATTAAAAAAGAATCCTATATCTTTCACAAGAAAATTACTTTAAAAAAATTCTTGAACGATTTAACATGAGCAACTGTAATTCCTTGGATACCCCAATGGCTTCTGGTGTAACCTTAAGCCATGATATGTGTCCTAAAACTGAGTTAGGTCAAAAGAACATGAGGAAAGTTCCCTATGCTAGTGCTGTTGGTAGTTTAATGTATGCAATGCTGTGTACAAGGCTAGATATTTGCTTTGAGGTAGGATTGGTGGGTAGGTTCCAATCTAACCTAAGTAAGCATAACTGGAAAGCAGTTAAAAGAATCATGAGATACTTAAAAGGCACATATGACTATGCACTATGCTACGAAGGAAGTGATTTATGCCTGGTTGGATACTCCGATGCTGATTTAGGCGGAGATGAGGAAGAGCGAAGATCGACTTCAGGGTATACTTTCTTACTGAATAATGGCGCTATATGTTGGAGTAGCAAGAAGCAGACATGTATTGCTTTACATTCTATGGAAGCCGAGTTCGTAGCATGCACTGCAGCAACACAAGAGGCTTTATGGTTGAAAAGATTTATTGAACATCTTGGATTTGGCAACGAGAGTACCAATCTAGTATTAGTGCATTGTGACAACACTGCAGCTATAGCCTATACTAAAGATCCCAAGTATCATAGTAAGATCAAGCATATAGACATTAACACTAGTACAAAATTTCCTTTTTAGACCGCCACATTTAGACCGGTTCTAGCGGATAACGTCTTAAAAATTTGACTGGTAGCAGTTTTATAACTATATAGAACTTCTAAGACCGGTTCTAAAAATAACCGGTCTTAAAAAATTTATCTAGACCGGTTCTAAACAAAACCAGTCTTAAAATATCAAAATATTTTAAAATGTAAGAAAATTTTATCTTATAAGACCGGTTATAAAGAAAACTAGTCTTATATAAAAATTTATCTAGATTGGTTATAAATAAACCGTTATTAAAATATGAAAATATTTTAAAATTTAAAAATTTTTAACTTTTAAGACCTTTTTCTATGAAAACCGGTCTTAAATATAAAATATTTAAGACCGGTTTTAAGAAAAACTAGTCTTAAAAATATAATATTTAAGATCGGTTTTCATAAAAACTGGCCTTAAAGATGAAAAATTTTTAAAATTATTTTTTCTCCACCATTTTAAGACCAGTTTTAATGGAAAACCAGTCTAAAAGGTAAGATATTTTAGCGTATTTTCACTCCCGCGCTTTGAACCATTTCTTCTCTTGTCGCCATTTCTCTGTGAGCTCTGTCGCTGCTTGTTTTGAACTCTTCCATCGCTCCCTGTTCCTCTTTTGCTCCACTCTCTTTCGTCATTACCGTTGTCGTTGTTGTGTTCCTCGTCGTTGTTCTTTGATCATCATCACTCTCTTCCACCGCCACCTCTATGCTCCGCCATGACCATTCTCCTCTGTCGTGACTTCCCTTTGCCACTGTGACTTTGGGTAGAAGCTCACTCCTTGGTCGAAATCAGGTTAGTGTTCTGTTAATTAAAGCCCTCAACTTTCAACATGTATTTGCTATTCTCAACAATATTAACTTTGACATTATATAGTGGTTAGACACGAAATAATTGCAGAAAAATGTAATTAAGGTTAAAGGGAAAACAGTGTGATCGATGACTTTATTACTATATACGTTTTTTTTTGTTTTGGACCAAAAGTAAATAAGCTGCTCTCTAACTTGTGATAATTGGCTTAGAGTAATACCATTCTAAGTTTAATTTTGTTTTAATTTAGTGTGATTGTTTGATTGTCAGTGTTTATTATGATTGTTTGATTCTAAGTTCTGTTTTTTTACTACTTTCAAATGATGCATTTTAAAATTCGTTGAAATCTCTAAAACTCTATTATGGTTGTTTTTTTGTCTATCCTTTTGCTGTTGGATATAGGGTGCTACAAGTGTTGAGATATATATGGATCATAGTTGGATAAAAGCTAAACAAACGAGTGTTGAATATGATAATGGGGTGAGGGGTTTTTTAGATTTCGCTAGAAGAAATGTCAATGATGGTAGTAGAACAGGGAATTTGGGCCAGCCCGAGCCCGATGGGCTAGCCCGACGCGGGTTGAGAGAAATCGGGTCAGGCTTCACTCAGCCCAATTATAACACGGGCTGCCATAGGGCAGCCCGAGCCCGCCAGCCCGACTTTTTTTTTTTGCTTTTGGGCTAATGGGCTATATATTCACTGGTTTTTTTTTTTTGCCCAGCATGCTTCCATTAGCTTTTGGGCTATACTTCTTTTCGTTTTTTTTTGTGAATTTGGGCTATACAAACTGGACCAATAGACCTTTAATTTATTGCTTGCCACACAAAAACATGTACTTAGTCTTTAGCTACTGCATATTACACTACCATATATTAATTGATTCTTATCATCTTATGCAGTAGCCCCCTCCCAAGTCTTTAGAAACGAACATCAGATATCTCCCATACCACATTATAAACTTGCATTGTAACAATGCAGACAATAAAGCAAACAAGTAGGGAGCTTCATATAAGCTAAAGCTCATACATGCAAATTAAATATTTATCCTCCTTTTATAATAGACAATCAAATCAAATAGACAAAGAATGCAATAGCTTGTTATATAGAGCAAAATTTAAAGCAATTCATGAAGAAATATCACTTACAGGACTAAATGATGCTCTTTCCAAATGATCACAGCCATCCAAATTTACTTTCTCAAGATTTGGGCAAGAGAGCTCAAGAGTGCTGATTGCCCGGCAACCAACAAGGGAAAGACTGACTAAAGAGGTACTGACAAATCTCACCGATGTCAAGCTCTAAATAAATTAAAACACCAAGTTTCTGAGGCAAGACAATGAAGACATGGCATAAGTGTATTCGAAGGGAATGAGGGATATAAGTCATATAATACAATAACAATTAGCAAGAAAGTTATAATCTTTTTGGAGCTAATTCTTCACAACAACAACAAAAACTTGTAATCTTCCTTCGTCATTCTTCAATCGGCAATCACTATATTCGAAGCATTGTCTGAAGCAGCAAAAATAGGGACATGAGCAGTTTCCCTTTTCTCTATCTCAGAATCCTCTGCCACAAGTAATGACATAAACATAAAAGATTTATTAAATAGATATATTAAAAAAGATAAATGAACAAATATGATTATAAATATTACCATCCCATGGAAAACCAAGAAGCCAATTTCGTGTGCAAATGAGAGCTTCAACATTATCTGGAAGAAGACAAGATCGATACTTTGTGAGAACCCGAGATCCTATGCTAAAGGCTGATTCACTAGCAACGGTAGTAATTGGAATACTAAGAATATCACATGCCATCTTTGAAAGATAGGGAAATCGAGCTGAGTTGGCTTTCCAATAATCCAAGACATTAAATCTTGTAGCTAATCTATTATCAAGTATCGCTTCTTCCAAATAGTAGTCCAATTCAGACCTTTCAATTGTTGCCTCATCTTGACACTTGAATGAAAAAAAATCCTATACCATTGAAAAATTAATAAAAAGGTCAAATTAAATGAACAGAGGATAGTGACAATGAAAATTCAAATTAAAACTAAACAAAAACTATTTAAGAATTTCAAACTTACATCAAAAACTTTGTAGTCATCCACTTCATTCGAGTTACGGCTAGGAATTGGTTCTGTGATAAACACCGTGTTGGCATTCGAGCTTGAAGCAGCTCCACCAATTGGGGTGTCGGATGAAGATGATCCCACATTTTTATACTCATTGAAAACATAGTACAACTTACTCCTAACATTTTCAATCTTCTCATGAGCATTTATGGGATCTAATTTCGTAAAAGTAAACTTTATGACTTCAAGCTTCATCCGAGGATCAAGGATAATGGCTAATGCAAGAATAACACTATATTCAGTCCAATATTTGTCAAATTTGTCAAGCATACTCTGAGCCATATCCCGAATCACAGAATCCTCACTCTTCAAATGTCCTTTTAGCAGCAACTCAATCTTTGATATTTGTGTGAAATACATGTTAGAGGTGGGATATGATGATCCAGATATCAAGTTTGTTATCACTGCAAAAGGCTTCAAGAATGTGCACATAGCCTCTGCTCTTGACCACTCTTCATTTGTTGGACAATGATTGTAATTTGTGTCATTCAAGGCCAAGCTAGCAAAAGCATGACGATATTTAATTGCACTTTCAAGCATTGCATGTGTCGAATTCCATCTAGTTGGGACATCATACCTTAAACCCACAGAAGTGTCAATTCCCCCAACTTGTTCAACCCTTTTCTTGAACTCTATCATCCTTGCCTCTGATTTCCGTACATACATAATGCTGCTCCTAATTTTATTCAAAGCTCCTTCCGCTACTCGCAAACCATCCTGAACTATGAGATTCAAGATGTGGGCAGAACATCTCACATGAAAGAATTGTCCATTGCATATCAAGCTACCACTCAAATTCAAATTCTCTTTAAGTATTCTTTGCATATGAAAATTTGCTGAAGCATTGTTCAGCGTGATAGAGAAAACCTTCTTGTCAATCCCCCAATCTATCAATATCTCATGCGCCCTTTTTGCCAATTCAAGTCCCATGTGAGGAGGCTCCATCTTAGAAAAGGAAAGTATTTTGCTGTGCAAATTCCATTTCTCATCAACAAAGTGAGCAGTCAAGCAAAGATAACCTTCTGTAGTTATTGCTGTCCAACAATCAGAAGTCAAACATATTCTACTTGGACTCATTGCTAGTTTGGTCTTTAGGTTGTCCTTTTGATGAAGATAGAAATTCCATACATCCACCACAACAGTTTTTCTTGTAATACTCTTATAATCGGGATTCAAATATGAGAGCAACTCCCTAATTCCCTCATACTCAACAAATGCATAGGGAAGATTATGTTTAATGATGGCATAGGCAATGAGTTCTCGAACTTTGTTGTGGTCAATCTTTCTAGCTCTAACAATCCCTGATTGGTCTATCATCATGGCACCAACATCCTTGTATTTTGGGAGTGCATTACAATTTTCAATATGCCGCCGAAGGTGTGAAGTCCCACAATCCTTGCTTCCCACAGCATATAGCTTTCCACACCCATTACATTTGGCTTTTTCCTTACCATCAACTATGCCAAGTTTTGTAAAGTATCTCCAAACATCAGATGTCATACATCTTGCCCTTTTATTTATAGTAGGAGCATCTTTATGTTGTGTTTGTACAGTGGAAGCTTCAAGTTCAGTAGGTTGTTCGGATTGTGTGGCCACATAGTCAACATCCATGGTAGCCATCTTTTTTAACGACAAAAGTATTATCATCTTTGTTTAAGGACAAAAGTATTATTCAAAAGTGAAAACAAAATCCAACAACAACCACAAATGCACAATCATAGTACAAAATGGAATTAGAAAAACAAATCCACTTATCCAGCAAAGACAGAACTACAGAGTTCAAATTTTCATCCAGCAAATGCACAATCACAGCAATTCAACAAATGAGCATTTGAGCTTAACCAACAAATGCACAATCACAGTACAACAATCAATTGGAAAAACATATGGATCGATTATTCATGCTGGTGTATTGAATATTTATTGATTCATAATGATGAGTTACCCCACTCAATTATTCATCCACTTTTTATACAAGCTGACACTAGTCGTCCATCATCAACTAGTAAATTATCGAGGGCATTGATTTTCCGTAATGCTAAAACCTCCCAGATATTTTTCTTTTCC
Organism: Inga laurina; assembly: GCA_963855925.1. Taxonomy (NCBI): domain Eukaryota; kingdom Viridiplantae; phylum Streptophyta; class Magnoliopsida; order Fabales; family Fabaceae; genus Inga; species Inga laurina. The sequence continues at coordinate 51,917,678 of OY979708.1, forward strand.
TTCTTTCTTTTAATCATTAGATTCCATATAAACTAAGTGCCATTTTAATCTTTCAAGATAATGAAATTTTGCATTTTCAAAAAAAAAATTACCTCTTACAGAGGCGACGAGCACAAGCACGAGATGAAGAGAATCCGGTTTGGTTTCAGTTCAGATGGGAGACTTGGAAGAGACGACAGATGAGCATGCCTAATCCGGTTTGGTTTAAGAGACGCCACTGACGCCAGGGGAAGAGGGAGATCTGGAGATGGGGGAGACCAACTCAGCGGTGGTGGTGCAGAGTCAAAGAGGAGGAGGGAGTCTGGGAGAGGCTGCGGAGAGCACAGAGCGGTGGAGCGAAGAAGGCATAGAGGAAGAGCGAGATTTGGAGAGGCAGAGGCCGAACCAGCGGAGCCGAAGAGGAAGGGTGACGGTGACGGGGCCGAGCCAGAGAGGAAGCGCAAGAAGGGGAGCGGAGCTGCGGAGTGTTAGGGTTCAGAGAAGAGGAGGAAAGATTCTGAAATCTGAATAGAGATGAGAGTCATGAGACTGAGCGCGAGCGAACCGAAAAGAAGAGGGAATGGGGATTTTTTTTTTGGGTAATCGGGCTAAACGGGTTAACCCGTTTAACCCGCGGGTTAGCCCGTTTAACCCGACGGTTAAACGGGCTTGACCCGTTTAGCCCGATTACAATTGGGCTTGATTTTTCCAGGCCCGAACCTGATTTTCTTAATGGGCTGGCGGGCCCAACCTGCCAGCTCGACCCGAATTTCCTCTTCTAGATGGTAGTATGTTTAAATAAGAAGTGACTAAGTGTTGCAGATATATATACACATTTAATTTGTGAAGGATTTTGTAAGAGTTATACAGCAGTATCCACAACTCCTTTGCGGGCTCCATAGCAAGAAATGATATATTCTGTTAAAGATAGCCCTTCACATAAATTGCTTTGAATGGGTAAATCAATCATTTGTCCTTGTGGATCTGATAGTATGGGTATGGCATTGTGAAAAATTAGAAATGCCAAGTTTATTTGAACAGGGGGAGTGGGCTTTGATAATAATGACACGGATATGAATGATCAGATAGAGGATATTATTCGTGATATAGGAGAAGAGGCTTTTGAGCAATCACATGCATATGGTAATATATGCAGTGATGCTGAGACACTGCTATACCCGGGGTGTCAAAAATACCAATTATTGAAAGTAGTATTGAAACTGGTAAGCTTGAAAGCACGGCATGGATGGAGCGACAAGAGTTTTTCAGAAACACTTGAGGCTTTTAAGGACATGCTTCTAGATGATAATGTGTTGCCTTCTCGATACTATGATGCTATGAAAATACTGTGTCCACTAGGGATGAAGTATAAAAAGATCCATGCATGCCCTGATGATTGTATATTGTATAGAAAAGAGTATGAAGAGGAACAACAGTGTCTGATATGTGAAATTTTGAGGTACAAATCAAACAATGCCCCTGCAAAAGTGTTGTGGTATCTTCCAGTCATACCAAGGTTCAAGTACTTGTATGCTAATGAAAACGATGCAAAGAATTTGAGATGGCATGTGGATGAGTGGATATCCGATGGAAAGCTTTGACATCCAGCTGATTCTTCTCAATGGAAGAAAATTAATCAATTATTTCCTACCTTCGGTGTAAACTTAGGAACCTTAGGCTTGGGCTTAGCACTGATGGCATGAATTCTTTTAGTAGCCTAAGCAGTATACATAGTTCATGGCCTGTTCTGTTGGTAATTTACAACTTATTTCCTCTGTTATGCATGAAATGAAAGTACATCATGTTGTCTATGTTGATTTCGGGACCAAAACAACCCGAAAATGACATAGATGTTTGCCTAGAACCCTTGATCGAAAACTTAAAAGAATTGTGGGATGAAGGTGTAGATGTTTTTTATGCGAATAATAAGAAGGTTTTTAAAATGCAAGCCATTATCTTTTGTACTCTAAATGACTTCCCTGCATATGGAAACTTGTCAAGATATAGTGTTAAGGCCATAAAGCATGTCCGATTTGTGAAGAAGGAACATGCTACCATCAACTTCAACATGGAAGAAAGATAGTTTATCTTGGCCATAGGAGATTTCTTAGACGAGGCCACCCATATTGTAGATTAAAGAAATTTTTTTTTATGGATAAGAGTTTGAAGATGCTCCGAAGGCATTGACTGGGGAGCAAGTTTATGAAAAGGTGAAAAATATCAATGTTATCTTTGGAAAGACTACAAAGAATAGTAATGAAAAAATAAATGGAAAAGGAGGTTTGTCTTCTTCAATCTTCCATATTGGCCCAATCTTAACATTAAACACTGTATTGATTTCATGCATGTGGAGAAAAACGTATGTGATAGTATTGTTGAGACACTGATTAACATACAAGGTAGTTCTAAGGATGGCGTGAAGGCAAGATTAGATTTGCAAGAAATGGGGATACGAGAAGACTTGCATCCAAAGCCATATGGTAAGAAAAATTTTTGTCCTCCAGCTGCTCATACTTTGTCTAAGGATGAGAAAAGAAGCTTTTGTGAGTGTTTACATGGCATGAAAGTTCCTTCAGGGTATTCTTCAAATTTAAGGAAGCTTGTGTCGATGAAAGATTTGAAGTTAGTAGGGCTAAAGTCTCATGATTGTCATGTCTTAATGCAACAACTACTCTCAGTAGCTATTTGTGGCATTGCCAAATATGATCTTCAACATATTTTGACTAGACTTTGTTTCTTCTTCAATGCTATTTGTAGTAAAGTCATTGAGATAGAAAGATTAGATGAACTAGAAAATGAAGGATATCTGATCTTGTGCCAACTTGAGAAGCTTTTTCTTCCTTCTTTTTTTGACATCATGGTATATGTAATTGTTCATCTAGTAAGGGAGATAAAGTTGTGTGGCCTTATCTATTTACTGTGGATGTACCCAATTGAAAGAACTATGAAAATCCTAAAAGGGTATGTGAAGAATGCAAATCGGCTTGAAGCATCTATTGTGCAGAAATATGTTTCTGAAGAAGCTATGGAGTTTTGTCAAGATTACATGTCAAATGTAAGACATATTGGGCTTCCTGAACGTCATGATGAAAAAGGGGGTAGATGCAGGGCTATAGTAAAAAGTGTTGATTCTGATGAATTGCAACAAGTCCACTTGTACATCTTGAATAATGTTGATGAAGTTCAAGATTACATTAATTCTCATAAAGAAATTGTCCAGAAAGAAAATATTCGAATGACTGAATAAAGCTTAATTAGGGAGCATAACAAAACTTTTGCACATTGGTTCAAACAAGAGGTTGACGGAGAAGAATGTGTTTCTGATACAATTAAATGGTTAGCACGTGGTCCTAAGGTTGATGTCATCACTTGGACTTCATTTGTGATCAATGGTTATATGTTTTACACGAAGTCCCTTGATGATAAGAGCACCGTCCAGAACAGTGAGGTTATGTTAGTAGTTGAATCTATGCACTTCTCTAGTTCGAAAGGTAAGAACCCTAGATTGGCAGCAATACCTTATTATGGGGTTATTGAAGAGATTTGGGTGGTTGATTATGTTAAAATTAAATTTCCCATTTTTAAATGCAAGTGGGTTGATGTCAATAATGGTGTGATAATTGATCAGTTGGGATATACATTAGTTGATCTGATTAGTAGAAGTTTTGGAGATGAACATTTTGTTATGGCATATCCAGTGAAACAAGTGTTCTATGTTACCGATCAAGCAAATAAAACGTGGTCTATAGCTCTCTAAGGAAAAAAGGTCGTTGACATTAATCAGGAAAGCCGTTCAACAAATGATCTTCTCGAGACTCCTTCTTTTTCTAGGGGTCGACTAGAATTGAACGAAGAAGATGAAGCAGACAATGACCATGGCACAAGAAACGATCATCATGAAGGGCTATGGGAGGATATCCCTTTATAAAACTACTTTGAAAGTTAGTTAGACAAAATAATTATCATCATGTATATTGTTGTTGCATTGGTATATATATTAAACTACTTTGAAAGTTAGTTAGATAAAATAATTATCATCATGTATATTGTTGTTGCATTGGTAAATATATAAAACTACTTTTTTTGTTATCGTCATAGGAAAATGAAGCAAATAAGGTGTCTTAGCTGGGACTGAGGCAACGTGAACCGGTATGCTCTTAGAGGCAACGTTAATTGGTATGCTGTGAATCAATGTTGTTACAAACTTGTACTATTTTATTATTTAGAAACTAGAAGAATAACAATTTTTTGCATGCATATTTAATTTCATATAGGATGGAGGCACGTGAAGGCCTACTCAAATGCAAAAAGCGATCTTAATTTGTTAAGTCTGTGTTAAAGGGTCTCCTGCCTATTGTTGATGCTTTTTTTCCAAGGCCTATTGTTGATGCTAATTCATCTGATTCAGGTGGTTCTAATTTTAAATTTTGATCTATGCTACTATATGTATATCAACAGATATGGGTGAATCTATGTCTACTTGCATTTTGGATTGTCATGTATGTGATTTGTATAAGATGTTTGTTAAAATGTGTAAAAAAAAGAATTTATTTGGATGTCGTTGAAATGGTTGATTGCTGAGTGAAATGTAAAACAGGGGAAATGGCTTGCTGGTAAAACTTTTAAACAGAACAATTTTTTTAAAAAAAATTTAAGACCGGTTCTGTAACCCCCTGACTCTAAACACGTAATTATAATTCGATAACACATTTTTAAATCAGATTAGAGACCATTGGATGCTTTAACCTCGGTTTAAACTTTCTGTCTTACTGTAAAATTTTCACAAAATCTTTCAAAATCTTTTCCCCATCCTGGTCCCAATTTCAATATTCGAATATAATTACCTGTGCAGTTAATATACATTCATTCATATTAGAGTGTATAACCAAATCCCCGGCAACTCCCGGGTTCTATACATATACAACCTGAGGGTTTATAAGTATCCACTAAGGGATTACACAACCAAAATCGAATATAGTATTCCCGATTCAAAATATACAGTAATCCCGAGTTCAAAATAAATAACCAACGTTTCCAATATCAAATGTACCCCTAAAGGTCCTAATTGCTCCAGGTTGGCCGCCTCTCCTTTGAGCCACACGCCCTGTCTGAAATGTTAGTCATAGGAAAGAATGAGATTCGAGAGAATCTCAGTAGTAACAAATCACTTACACAATGCATAAACACAAAGCATGTATATAAATCACAACCAGCAACAGCAGCAGCAATCTCAAAGATACATGATTTTCACCACAAACGACAGCACTCACGGCTGTATGCACAATACGACAGCTCTCATTGTAATCATAATCGCGACAGCTTACGCTGTAATCACAATAACGACAGCTTGCGCTGTAAACGACAGCTATCTCTAGCTGTAATCGCCGCAGCAACAAAGAATCATCAAATAACAGTGATAACACACATACAGAGCATTACACATAGTATAAGAGAGAGAGTCACTACCTGATCCTTTCCCGACGTTTCTTGGCACTGTGGGCTCACGAGGACGGCAAATATCAAATCCTGTAAACCAAGTTAGGGACAACCCGTCAATCTCTTTCCCAAGTTCTTTTCTCTATAATACTTTAAGTTGGTTATCATTTGAACTCTTTAGGTGACTATTCTAGGTCTAAACATATGCCTAAAGGGTTGGGAAAGGCTATACCAAGAACCACCTTTAAAAGTGTAAAATACTGATTTTTAGGGGTGGGCCGCGGCCCAAAAATCCACTGGCTACGGCCCAAAACTGCCCAGAAATGCTCAGAAATATTTGGGCTGTGGCCCAGAATCCACTGGCTGCGGCCCAAAACTGCTCAGAAACACTCAGAAACATTTGGGCTGCGGCCCAGAATCCGCTGGCCGCGGCCAAGAAAATCCAGTTTCTTGGCTAAACTTCCAAAAATCATAACTAATTCCAAAAAAATCGAAATGGGGTGATTCCAAAGCCAAATGAAAGCTATTTAAGTCCTATTTCAAGGAAAAATATTGGCCATTACTGAAAATCACCACAAAAGTCCAGATTTACCAAAAACCTAACATTGTGCCAAAACAGAGTCTAGTTTTGATGCCAAATTTTGGACAGTTCAAACTCCCAGCTCACAAAGCGAAATGACACAAAATTTATGTCCATTTTGAAGCTTGGGAAGTGAAATTCAAAACTGGAAAGTTTCATAATTTTCTAACATCATTAGCCTATTCAAAACGCCCACACAAAAAGACTGCCCAGCACAGACCTTCAATGGACAGATTTTCCAGATTTTTCACATTTGATCCCAAATGATTCCCATTCCAACCCAAACACCATTCTCACACAATTTTGCTCAAGAAAACCATTGGAATCATCAAAATGACCAAATTCAACTCCTATTGACATATTACACAACAACCACAACATGTCTCACAATGACACAACACAATTCTCACATTGCCACACTTTCCAACCCAAGTTCCCAAATCAATTCCAATGGCCAAAATGTTCAACAAAAGACCAAATTTTACACAACACATAAACCAATTCATTCCATTCTAAAATTGCACAAAATCAGGGCAAATTCATAAATTCTCAATACTCAACCAATGATTACAACAACTATACCAAAATGCTTCTAATTCTTACCTCTTCTTCTTCCTAAAGTCAATTCTTCAATTCTTCAATTCTCCAACTTCCAAATTTCCACAAGTTCTCAAACTTCACCAACCAATATTCTAAAACCATAGGAATATAGCCCTCAACCTCATGAACAACATTAATGAAAGACACTTGAGCATATGAAGGCATTAACTTACCAAAAACTCAAGCTTTTCCCTTTCTCTTTCATTAGCTTGTTCAGCGAAAAAATGGAGGAGGATGAGAGAGAAAAAATGAGATATTGATGATGATGATTCATTTCCTCTCATATACATAAACCGACTAGGAAGAGAAAAGAAAGAGAAAATGGTTTGAAAACTTGAATTTAATCCAAGGGTCCTTGTTTTGCCACTTGGCATCTTCCTATTCTTCCTACCATGATTTCATATAAGCTTGCATGCATAGGATTCCACCTCTTGGTCTTTCAATCTTAGCCATTAATCTTGATTACTAAGAATGTTCTCAATGGTATCTAACCAGTCGGTCAATAAATTTACCGTTTTGCCCCTGATTATCACAATGCATAATATATGCTTCAAAATGCTTCAAAAGTGCTCAATTAATATTAATTACATTACTTTGAAGTTGCTAATCCTTGGTCACAATCCAGGATATTACAATTCTCCCCCCGAAAATTAAATTTCATCCTCGAAATTGTTACATAACTTGAGCCATAAACTCCAGATATCGTCTTCACATATCTTCCTCCGCTTCCCAAGTTGCCTCTCTTTGAGTCATTCCCTTCCAGATCACCTTCACATATGGAAAGCTTCGGTGTCTGAGCCGTCGCTCCTCTCGATCAATGACTTGCTCTGGTTCCACCGCATACGTGAAATTGTCTTGTAGCTCAACATTCTCATATTCAATGATATGAGATGGATCCGGTTGGTACTTCTTCAGTTGAGAAACGTGGAATACATCATGGAGCCTGCTCAAGCTCGGAGGTAGTGCTACTCGGTACGCAACAGGTCTAATCCTCTCAAGGATTTCAAAAGGTCCTATATATCTCAGGCTCAGCTTCTTTCTCTTGATGGCTCGTCCAATACCCGTAACTGGTGATACTCTCAAAACGATATGATCTCCAACCTCAAACTCTAGAGGCCGTCTTCTCTTGTTAGCGTAGCTTTTCTGTCGACTCTACGCTGCAAGCAACCTCTTACGAATAATCCGAATTTGTGCTGAGGTTTGATCTACCAAATCTGGCCCATAAAGCTTCCTTTCGGATAACTCATTCCAGCATAATGGTGATTGACACCGCCTTCCATACAATGCTTCATACGGAGCCATTTGGATGCTCGCATGATAGCTATTGTTGTAGGCGAACTCAACAAGTGGAAGGAAATGATCCCAACTTCCTTTAAAGTCGAGAACACAAGCTCGCAACATATCTTCCAGCGTCTGAATTATTCTCTTAGATTGTCCATCCGTTTGAGGATGATAAGCCGTACTGAATCTCAGTTGAGTACCTAAGGCTTCATGCAATGCTTTCCAGAATCTTGAAGTAAATCGTGGATCTCGGTCGGAAATGATATTCTTCGATGTACCATGAAGTCTGACAATCTCTCAGATATAAATCTCCGCTAGTTTATCAGGAGAATAACCAGCATTGATTGGTATAAAGTGTGCCGACTTCGTTAACCGATCCACAATTACCCAGATCGCATTATAGTTTCTGATCTTGGGCAATCCCACAACCAAATCCATGGTCACGCTTTCCCATTTCCATTCCGGAATCTCAGGACTTTGAAGTAAACCAGGCGGTCTCTAGTGCTCGATCTTTACCTTCTGGCAAGTGAGACACCTTGCTACATATTTGGTCACATCACTCTTTATACCCGGCCACCAATACACCGATTTCAGATTATGATACATCTTGGTCATACCAGGATGGAGAGTATATTGGCTCTTGTGCGCCTCATCCAGAATCTTTTGCCTCAACTCCGCCCTAAGTGGCACGCAAACTCTCTTCTGATAACGAACCAATCCACGAGGCGATAGGTCGTAGCCTAGAACTTCTCCCTGTTCAATTAGAGCCAGGTTGCGCTGTATCCAGCTATCTTGCCTCTGAGCTTCTTCAATTTCTGCCCTTAGATCACTCTCTTCTTGAGAAACAGTGTAATTGGCACAGATGATCTGGTTTGTTAAATTCAAATCACGAAAATCTTCAATCAATTTCCCTTCTTGTATCATCATAGCTGCAACAAGCACGGTCTTTCGACTAAGAGCATCAGCGACTACATCTGCCTTACCCGGGTGATATTTTATTTTCAGGTCGTAGTCCTTAAGAAATTCCATCCAGCGGTGCTGTCTCATATTTAGTTCTTTTTTGTCATACAGATATTTGAGACTTTTGTGGTCGTAGTACAATTCCACAGTCACACCATATAGGTAATGACGCCAAATCTTCAAAGCAAATACAATAGCCGCAAGCTCCAGATCATGAGTGGGATAGTTCAATTCATGAGGTATGAGCTGTCAAGAGGCGTAGGCCACCACACGTCCCTGCTGCATAAGGACACACCCTAATCCCTGCCCACTGGCATCAGAATACACAACGTATGTCAAACTGGGATCGGGTAAAATCAACACAGGTGCCATAGCCAACCTCTCCTTCAGCTCCACAAAACAGTTTTCACATTTCTCATCCCACACAAACGGCTGATCCTTTCTCGTGAGCTTGGTCATTGGCAACGCAATACGGGAGAAATTCTGGATGAATCTCCGATAGTAACCAGCAAGACCCAAAAAACTGCGTACTTCCGCCACAGATTCTGGCCTCTTCCAGTTCAGTACTGCTTCCACTTTATTGGGATCCACAGAGACCCCTTCTTGCGAGATAACATGGCCTAAGAATTTCACTTCTGATAGCCAGAACTCGCACTTGCTCAATTTGGCATATAGTTGCTTCTCACGTAATGTATTCAATACGATTCTCAAATGAAGTTCATGCTCTTCCTTACTTTTGGAATATATCAAAATATCATCGATAAACACAACAACAAACTGGTCCAGATACTGCCGAAAGATACGGTTCATGTAATCCATGAAAACCGCAGGCGCATTGGTTAGCCCAAATGGCATCACCAAGAACTCATAAAACCGGTCTTAAAATCCAGGATATTACAAGTTCTATTCAAATCAGTCTTAAAAGTAAATTTTAAGACCGGATCTTCATAAAACCGGTCTTAAAAGTTACTTTTAAGATTGGTTCTTTAATAGAACCGGTCTTAAAATGAGAACTTTTAAGACCGGTTATCTCTAAAACCGATCTAAAAAGTTGAAATTTTTAGGCTAGTTTCTTTGATAACCGGTCTAAAAATGATTATTTTAAGACTGGTTTCATAAATAAATGGTCTTAAAATATTTTTTTAAGACTGGTTCTATAACCGGTCTAAAAAGTAGCAGATTTTTAAGACCGGCTGTATCAAGACCGGTTGTGTCAAGATCGAATCTAGAACCGGTCTAACATGTCGTTTTCAATTGGTCTTAAAACTGATTTTTCCACTAGTGTAAGTACAATTTTGTAAGAGATTATATAGCACAGAAATTGCTATACAACATATTTCAACCAAGAGCATGGTCGTTGATCCCCTAACTAAGCCAATTGACAAGGAAACATTTGAAAAACATGTAAGGTGTAACACCCATGTTTTGAAAGCATATAGATGGCATAAGTGTAGTAATATCTTTAAAAAGGAGACCAGTAATCTTTTGTAAACAGCGAAAGTCCCAACTTCAAGCAGAGTGTAGAGCTATACTTGAATGGGTTTTCAAAAATCATTTTCAGATTGGGTCTCATATTATTTTATGATTTATTTTAAACCATCCATTTTAGGTTCATTTCTTCATATCATAGTGTTTACTAATAAGTTCTCTGCTGAAACCCAAGCTACTATGTTTAATTAACAGTCCTAGGTGGACGGCTGTCCACTACTAGTATGGATGTTGTTGCGCGTTTGCTTATATACAGGAGCTTACATACATGTCAGTACGAGACTGACCACACTTAAATACAAATTACATACAATCTCCAAAATAGATAACTAACAGAAAACTAAATTCTAAGTCATTTGCTTCATTCGCCCGTGTTTACCTTTTTACCTGAGGAACTACTTGCCCGAACTGAAAATTTGTTTTGGAAAAAATAGGGTGAGATTCAATTAATCTCAGTAGTAACAGATATCACTCATATAAAATGCACATATATCATGTCATGTCAACCAAAGTTACAGTACAATCAACATATTCAACATTCAGAGATAAATTCACAATATGCAGAAAGCATAAAGTTACCAATTCAAGGACAACCGTCCCTTGCCACAGCGTTGGGAAATTCTACTGGGCCTTAGCCCTTCTCATCTGCACAATAGTACAAACATGCATATAACATATCACATAGTATGTGAGGGATAAGTTACTACCTGACAATTTTTCGAAATCTCGATCTTGATTGACGTGCTTTGAACGTCCTGGTCAAGTGTCAAGTCCTATAAATTATAATTTACAGGCAATGAGTTATTTCTTAGTCCAACTCTTCATAAATTATTCTCTTATGTTGATTACCATTAGGGTCACTACATTAGGCCCAATATGAAGCTAATGAGCTCAAGCTACTCCAAATGCTTAACTTAACTCTTAAATGTTCAATTTTATTACAAAAACACTTTGCTTTGAATTTTCACACAATTACCAAAAGCTGGCAGATTTTTCACTGAACTTTGAAAAATCATAACTAATTCTAGAAAAATCAAATTGGGGTGATCCAAAATTCTATATAACCCTTATTAAGTCTATTTTAAGGGAAAAATACTTTCAGTAGCTGTCTGACTGTGAACACTTCCCAGTTTTTCTTTTTCTCCCTGCTGCCAGAAAATCTGACCAGTTTTAATATTCTACTTTAAACATTCATAACTCATAGTATACTTATCGAAATCCTTCATAATACCTATCAAATTAAAGGTCTATAAGTGTACTTTAATTCTGGAAAGTCTCATTATCAACAGGTAAATTTTGGACAGTGAAAGTTTGGCCACAACAAAACTGCCAGACAAAAACGCACATTGGCAACTTTGTTGCACAAGCAGACTTAATTTCCAATTTTTGAATCTTTAAACCAGTCTATCAAAAATTGTAACCAAAGTCTATTCCCACACAATTTTTTGTGTAGAATCCAATGGAAAGCTCAAAAATACCAAAATCAAATTATTTCTACCAGATATAGCCCCCAACCGAAATATGCCTCCCAAAACAACAAAAAATTTCACTTTGTGATTTTAACAACCAACAAGTCTAATACTTCTCCAAACATCATATATCACCTTATATATGATTAAAACATCTTCCTTCTTCAAAAGCACCCCTTGAATGAAATACATGGGTGGTTCAAGAGCTAAGAAAAACTCATTGAAATCACAAAGTATTCGGTTCAAAAGAAAGCCTACGCTTACCTCTTTGCGTTTCTACAAGTGGTTCGGTATTCCGGCAGTACTCCAGTAGACTAATTGGCACAAAACACCTTAGATGAGAAATCTAAGACCATAGAATTGAAGCTTATAATGAGTAGAGGAAGTTTCCTAAAGGATTTATCGGACAATAACGGTGATTCAGGGTTGAAATCGGCTCCGGTAGTCAAGAAAACTCACTATTCACTCCTCCTTCTCTCTTCTTGTGTTCTTAAGCTTAAGAAATCTGATTCCTCTTTCTCTTTCCATGCTTGACGAAATTTTTCCATTTAATTAGGCATGGATGGTTGTGATTTAATCATATAAAATGATCTCATCTCATCTTGCCACGTGTCACAAGTTTAAGGCTTAAGAGTGCCACATGTCATGCAACCATTGGTCTTCCACTTTTCTCTTTCTTCGGTGGGTCATAAATGGTCAGAGGAAGGGAAGGCCTGACAATTTCCCTGGACTCCTAGGTTCGGTGCTCGACTCATAAAGTAAGCAACCCGGGCGGAGACAGGTGAATTCCTCGGACTTAGACGCTAGATGGCATACTCCGGAGATGACAACATGAAAGGCTTAAAGTGGGTGTAATGATGTGTAATGATGAGGGACACATGTCATCCCCTCATTTGGCCAACACAAAAACATGTTTTTACTTCGTAATAATTTCGGGACACTTGTCATTTCCTTATTTGGCCAACACGAAATATGTGTCATCATGAGTCATAATGATTTGTCATTACATACTTTACTGAAGTTCTTTTTTAATAAAGTTTCTCCATCGGTGCATTACCCGGAATTCCATGTGGGACCGTGGCACGCATATCAAGGCACGTCATGAAATGCCCAAATTCCTCCAATCTCGCAACTGACGCCCCTGAACCCTGCAGCCACCGACGAATTTTGCTCCGACTTCTTACACTTGTTACAATATTGACTTCTCAATTTCCATGAATGACACAATAGATATCTGGGAATTCCAAAAGTAACTCTACTTTTAATTTGTAAATACCAATATTTATTTTATTCCATTATTTCCATATTTACATATTTTTAGTATTGCAAAATTTGGTATATTACATAAGGGCACTTGGTGTACGCAAAATGTAAAATTTCAGACTTTATGTATTACAATTATGATTAATTAAAGTACTTAACATTATTAGTATATATGTTTGTGTGAAAGTATACAATGTCTAGTGTGTCGTACAAGCTTGTGAGGTTATCTCTCTCACACAAGCAATTGCCTTTGACACTCAGGAGGGGTGTGCAAAGATGAGACATCTGTGTTCACCAGTAAAGCAGCTAGAATGCTGATATGGTATAGAAGAAATACAAACTATGTCGCCTTGGCAATAGTGTAGCATGTCAAGATGAGATCCATAAATATAAATAAGTATGGACCGAATCATGGACATCCACTTCTATGATGCTTGTAGCCAGATAACAAATTCTTCAGCATTGACGTCTGAGTAGAAAGGAAGAATTTGGGTTTAGATGCTGGGAGTATCTAGACTTAAGTCTGTACAGTGTTAACAATAGAATGCAAAACGACGTACGCTCTTATGGTGTAAGAGTAATACTGTAGCATGCGACTCATACCGCATGTACTAAAGAACCGCAAACGGGAAGCAAGTAAGAAGATCTCTGCTTAATTGTTGTGTGAGTCCCAGAAAGTTTCTAATTCTTTCATTGATATCCTTTGACTTTGACAATATCACAGAGGTGTGCTTCAGTGTATGCTATTTAGCATATGTCCTACGATCATGATAGATGCGATCTATGGTATTATGTTAGGAAAGCGGCTGATGTATATTGAAGTGATATCTGGGCGAAAGGAAGATTACCTGAAATATACACAAATATGCTAATGTCTGAGACATGTCCTTTATGATATTTTTTTATAATTTCATAAGTGTGGATACTATGCATACTAGAAAGGCAATCTGAGTTTTATACTGACTCGAAAGGGATTATATTAGCCATGTAAAAATGTATATACATGAATCTAGGATATTTAAGGCACAATATTAAAATCAAGCTACACAATGAAGATTGTCTTGTGCTTATCTCTATAAAAGAAATTTCTAGTACATACACCTATATACAAATGTCATGCCTACACGGTCACGGCAAAGCACCTAGTATGACAGAAGGAAGAAAAAGAGACATATCTAATCCACCAAGTATGAGTGGGAGATGTTGGAAAATAGCCTAGTCCACCCTTGGTAGATTAGGGCCAAGCCCAATAGAATTGGGGTCTAAGTATAAATAATATAAAAGCTTTGGTGGATATATGTAATATTTCCTAAATTATTATGAGTCATATCAATTGACCGATAGAATATGACTCTACAAGTGGTATTGCTTCACCGATACAATATGTTTCTCAATTAAAAGGATATTTTGTCCCTCCAATGGAAGGATACATTAGTAGAGAGGAAGGGGTGCGTAGAGAACTATAAATAGACATAGGGGATTCAGTTGTAAGACACTTAAAATAACATAAAGAAACTTTGTCACTTTGATTCCCTATTCCCTCTACTATATTTCTCTCTTCTTTTTCTTGTCGGTAGTGTATTTGTTGTGTGTCATAATCGCTTCTGCTACTATGATCCAATAAGTGTGGGTACAAAAAATTAACGGTCGCACTCCAGGTATAACCAATTATTCTTACACCGATGTTGTATTAAAACATGTTATAATAGATACTGAATGCATCACAATTCGAAACTGTCATGTATTTGGGTTAAGCATATATAGTACCTTCATATATATCAGCTTGGAACCATTATATGTGGTCAATAATAACCGTGATTAAAGCCCTCTTCTGTAGTAGTGCTGAAATATATGTCTCTCCATATCCAAATCATAGTCATTAATGATAGAGATATGATTTTGAAGATGTCTCGTATTTTTTAATATTAATTATAACAAACTAATTAACTATTTTTTTGGACTCTGGAAATTCAGTTTATCACGTGAGCATTTCAAGAATTCTTTTCTAAACCTACGAATAATTTTAAGCTTTCTTAACTATTGTAGATTGTGCCAAATCAATGTAAACTAAGAGTGATGAAGGATGGGAATAGAGCTTATAATTCTAAGACTGATGAAGGATGGGAAGAGATGATTTCTTCATACCTGTGGCCCAAAGAGCTTGATCATTTGCAAACTTTATGGTGGGCCGGATTCCTATTTCTCCTTGCGTAAAAGGAAAGAAAAAGAAAATACTTATTCTAGGAAAAAAAAAAAAATTCTGTTTTTAACTTTTTATCGCTCGTAGATTCCCAATAACACTTTGGGCAGCGAGCATGAAGTTTATAAACTATTCCCTCCGGTCCTAAATATAGGATAATATTTGAGAGTTGATCTTGGTTCTAATTATAGGACAAAATTCTAATTTTTATCAATTTCTTCCCAAAATATCCCTTATTGGAACTTTCTCAATAATAATTAAACACAATAATAATTTAATAAGTGTAGATCGGAAGTTGTTGAGGGAGATTGACGAAGCCGGATTGTGGGAGAGCTTGGAGAAGTTGTGTGTGAGGTAGGAGAGGTACAAGAAAAAACAAAGAATCAATATAATTGGATGCCATTTTAAATTTTAAATAAGGATATTTTAGGAAAATAAATTTGATTAACTAATTTAACCACTATCCTTAATTTCTCCAAAGTTAAGTAAATATATCCTATAATTAGGACCGGAGGGAGTACATATTTAATTTGTTAGGTAAGTTCGATGCATGCATGACAATATATATGTGTAAAATTGCAGCAGAAGATAAAACTTATTCCTTTTAAATCTTATTATAATACACCAACTATTGATTCTCTTAGACTAAAGAATGATAATAAATCATTAAATACACCATAAATTGATAAAATTTTTCAACTTTACCCCCTCTTTAATTGATGTGACTTAATTCTTCTAACTTTGAACATCAACTAATAACAAGGATAAAGTGGGAAAAAAGTAAATAATATGATAGTTGATGCTTTATATTTAGAATAAAAAATTAATTAAAGTTGGGGCCTTATAATAAAAATAAGATAAAATACTTAATGAGGGATAAACGCGAGAGAAACACGGCTTTCCATGCAGTAGCTAATTCTTTGGCCCACGATTTTAATGTACTTAGCTTGCTACTATATTTATCAAAGATTTATCTCTTCTTATCTTATTAGCGATGAACCTTTGGTGGAGGCATCCCTATGTGCATATGCAGAATATTCCTCCAGTCTTAAACGTGACTTTGGTTATAAATAAATGTAAGGCCTTTTTTTTTAAAAAAGAATAATAATCTCATATATTAGTCATTTTTTCAAATTAATATGTGTAACTTACAAAAAGTATATAATCGAATGCTACACATATAATATTTTAGAAAAAATTATGTCGTATATGTTATAATTATGTAATTAATGCTCAAATTGGATAAATAAGTTTCAAATAAACACTGGATGAGTAATTTATATACAAGCTGATGAAGAGATATGGACTTTGGGCGCCATGGCTCTCGTGGGTCAGAATATTCGACCCTTGTAAAGAATTGATTCCTTTAAAAATTACGGAAAGAAAAAAAAAATCCTTCAAAACTTAATCAAATAAATCTCTGAGCTTTTAAACCAACTTGCATAAAATATTGAAATTGCAAATTGCTTATACGCTCATCATTACGATATTAATTCATTATACTACCTCCGGTCCTTGATATTTCGCACTACCAACCCGATCTAATATTTTGACATTTTTTCAACTTATGATCGTTAGATAGCAAAAAACAAAAAATTGGACCGCACTGGACCGGCGGTTTGACTGGTTAAACTGGGAACGGTCAGTGATCTGGTCCGGTCTGCCCATTAAACCGTAAAATCGGTTGAACCGGTTAAAACTGGTGGTTCAACTGGTTGGACCGGTTTCATTTTTTTAATTATTATTTTGTGCTAGTCTTTAGTGGAAAATGCAAGATTGAAAACCAAAATGAAGAGAAAAGTAGGTAAAAAAAGAACAAATCTAAAAAAATGAAGAAGATAATGAAAAAAAATTATTTAAAAGGATATAATAATTATAGAAAAAGAGATATCATTATATAAGTATAGACATTATAACTAATACTAATAGATTTTAAGCTTCTTTTCCCTAAAATTCTTCATTTTTATCTAAAGATGTTTAAAAATATATTAATATATATTGTCACTAATAAATTATAATATTTTAATATGGTCAATTAGACTACCGATTAGACCTAAGTTGACCCATTAACCCTTAAACCTGTACTATTACCGGTTCATTACCCGGTCTAGTTTTTCGCTCCTTGTTGGATAGAAGGTTTGTAATAACATCTAGTTCTAACGAGGACCAGATGCCATAAATGCATTTTTAACAGACTCTTGCACTGTGAGGAACAACCTGATGAGGAGACAGGTGAAGTTAAATTGGTGCCGGCGATGAGTTTCAGAAGGAGTAGGTTCAATTATTCTCCCTTTTTCCTTCAATTTATTTTTTTAAGGTTAAAATACACTTTTAGTACTTTAAGGTTGTACATGAGGTAAATTTTTGATCTCTTAACTTTATAAAGTATACTTTTGATTCTATATTTCTAACACCGCTAGTATATACCCTCAACGTTATTAGAGCATATACCCTCAAATAGACAATAGAGAAAGAAAATACTACCTCGGCCCACAACTGAGTAGCAAATCCATACACACTGAACCGGCCCATGTATACCCTGACAATGAACAGTGTGGATCAACACACTGACCAGGAACATGTTGAGCCAATGATGAATAGCGCATAGAGACAAGCTGGACAACCTCATACGAATGTTTCTCAATTGTCTATTTGGTGCACAATCCTTAATCAGTTGATCAATAGCATAACATACCACCCAACCCCATACCAACAGCCTTGACCAAGCCCAATCAGTTTTTGAAAAATTTTTTAAAGCCCTGTTAATTGACCTTGGAGTAGACATTCGGTCACTCTCCCACCTAAAACCCTTCCAACCCATTTCTATTAGGACAAAGGCAGCTTGATTATAGGATTTTCATTTACAAAACACGCTGCTCAGTGGAAAACTAAAACACAGCACCCACACATATAAGACTAACCCGATTAGCCCCCAAATAAAAGCTTCAGAACAGTAGCCTAAATATAGCATTGATAAACCAACAGTGGGTAACTCAGTTCTGCCAGTCGCGAATCTCAATCCCAAATGGCCAATAGAGGGGAAATATAAAATCTTTAGCAAATCACTCACCTCTAGATCAAAGAGTCGACCAATTGTTACCTTTGAATGCATCTGTGACGTTGTCTTTGGTTTACTCCGAACAGTTGCAAAACTCCAACTACTGGCCTCCATCGAGATCGGCTTTTCACCAGGGAGGGAAGAGATCCCCTGTTGCACTCTGTTCCTCACCTTCGACGGCCATGGGGGTACCCAATAGTGATCCTCATCGGAAGATTTCACAGAGAGTTGAGGCCTAGCCGCCTTCACGCATCCCGACAGCCCTGGAGGCACCCATCGGAGATCATAATCGGTGGTTGCCACAATATTTTGAGGAGCACAAGCCTCCCCGCGTCGATCGCTGTTACTTCCCTTCTTGTTGCCTCTGGAGAACCTGGACCCGATCAGCACAGGCGTAGGCCACACCACAGGGACACAGTTGAAGACCTCCACCGGAAGGGGATGAGAAACCCGCCGAGGAGAAGAGGTCGGCATCTTGAAGTCGCCGAAAATGAACCCAATAAATGAGATGGAAACCCTAGTAGAGGGAAAACGCAGCACCTCCGGCCGAAAAACTTCACCATTTTATTGATATTGCATCATAACAGTTCACACAATATATTTCACCACAGTTGGGATTCATATAAAGCATTTTGTAACGCAAGCCATACTGGCAAGATTTACAACACACAGCCCACAGCTGGATTCACAACACACCGCCCCACGAGTCGAATTTCACAAAGATCTATGTCGATTACAACGGCACTACAACAGCCAAGCTAGAGATGACCAGCGTCAATCCCTAAACTGCTCATGCTGCATTGCTCACGCTGTAATGGACCATGGCACATACAGTTCACAAAACTCAATAATAAGTCATGTATACCAAAACATCAAACATAACATGAGAGAAGAGTCACTACTTTGATCCTTCCATGCGTGTCCTAGCATCAGTTTCTCCCGAGTAGGGCAAATGTCAAATCCTATATTCATAATTAGGGATGAAGTGTCAATGCTCTATTCCAATTCTTAATGACTTCTTAACACTTAATTTGGTTATCATTATTGCTCTTTTAGTATCCATGCATAACTCTATCAATAGCTCTAAAGGGTTGGAAGACTATCTGTAAAGATCCCATTTTTGAAAGCTCAAAATTGATATTTTTCACTGAAACACTAGAGTGAAGATGGCCTCACTCGAGTGATGACACGCTTTTCACTCGAGCCCAAGGGTTGACACTCGAGTGATAGTCAAATGCTTACTCGAGTTCTAGGAAGTGAAATGCAGAAAGTGCTCACTCGAGAGCAGAAAAGAATGACAGTAATCAGAATTGCTCACTGTACTCGAGCATAACCCAACTCACTCGAGTGGAAGCCAGATGCTCACCTGAGTTCCAAAAAGTGAAGTTCAAGAAGTGCTCACCCGAGAGCACAAGAAACTTTCAGAGAAGGACATCACTCGAGCAAGAATAAAAGCACTCGAGTGATGGCTTAGCACTCACGAGTGCTAAGACACATTTTTGAAAAACGGACGCGAGTGACAACCCGAGACTCGAGTTCACAGTGTCTCATACACCTGCACTCGAGTGAGAGGAGGCTCACTCGAGTAGGAACCCTCAACACCCACAAGTGAGGCAACTCTTGCCTTTGACTACGGAAGTGCAACAAGAACTCAGAGAGCAGAAAGGAAATTTGCACAACCACACTCAAGTGGAACTCATCACCGCTCGAGTGTTATTCATCCTACACTCAAATGAACCGCAGATCACTCGAGTGATTCTATCAGATACCAGAAAACGCAGCAAAACTAACCACATTTCCTAACACTTTCCCAAATGATCCTAATAGACTTAAAACTTCTACCAAAACTACTCCCACACAAAAACATCTAAGGAATTCAATGGAATCATCAGAATTATCCAAATCTTATTCCATTATCATGCTTTGGTTTTGGGTAACACAAATCAAAAATTTTCCAATATCACTAAACTCAATCATTCAATTTCCAATCAATTCTATCTATCCATATACATTCTCAGCATACCATTACTATGTCCAAAACATGTCAAAAGCCTAGTGGTCATCATTTTCGGATTAAAGGTCAAAATTTTCAGAAATTTCAAACTAAACCATTTGGCATAAAGCTTAGACAGATAGATTAGTCTTACTTACTTCTTTCACTTTGCCAAAGAGGTTCTTTGATTCTCCAATTTCCAAAATTTTGTGTGGGCACAAATCAACACCAATAGGCACACTATAAACATCAAAATGAAGCTCTCACTCTAAGGATCAACATTAATGAAGTGAGTTTGAGCAATAGAGGCCATTTGCTTACCTTAATCACAAGCTTTTCTTCTTCCTTCTTTGGTCTCCAATGGCGCAAGAGAGAGAGAGAGAGAAGGAGAGATGGAGTGTTGGGGAAGATGAAAAATGATGATGACATACTCCCTCCCCTATGCTCAGCCGAAAAGAGGGAAGAAGAGAGAGAAAATATTGTTTTTAATTACCATTTGACTTTTCCCATATCTCTCTCTTCATCATACAATCTTGCCACATGTCACCATTTCATTGGTTCACCCAAAATAAATCACCAATTAGCCATTTAATCACACCTCTCATTTTTCCTATTAGCTAGTAATTAATTTCCCCATTACTTATCAACTTATGACCAATATTTCCATGCTTTCAATTTTTTTACTAATTATGACATATTAATTAATATTGACATAAAACACATCATTATTTCAATTAAATTCATAATTATACACAATAATCATGATTAGCCTTAATTAAAATTTGGGGCATTACATAACGTATTTAGACTATTAAACTAAGATAAACCAACAAATTGCTATAAATAAAATCAAGGTTTTGATATTTAGATTATTAAACTAAATATCTTTTAGTATAATCAAGGTTTTGATATTGACAATTTCATTAGGTTTTTTTTTATATTTTTCAATTTACAAATATTTTAAATTTAATATTAATAGCAATTAATTACACAGTCATCACTTAAGTTTGCTGCATCAGCATTTTCCATTAGCAACATTAATGATGTTAGAATTATAGGACAAAAAGTATATTTTATAAAGTTAAAGGATAAAAAATATACCTCATGTAATCTTAAAGGACTAAAAGTATACTTTAATCTTTTTTTTTAACTAATCAGGCAATTTGTCAATTGCGCTTTTAAACTTATTCTTCATCAGATTCCAAGGGACTTCAGAAATATTCTGCCATTTCATAGACTTTTTTAGTTATAACATTCTTTATTTAGACTCTAAAGTAATTCTCTCTATTTTAAATAGCCAGCTTATTTGGTGTTTTTTGAATTAATGTGTTAAGGTATGCCCAACGCTCTGGATTATTTTCTTAGATATGTCTAGTATACTATAGTATTTTCCATTTCACTTTTGAAGTAATTTTGTAGAACAATTTTACCCTTAAAGTATGAATTTTTTTTCAGGAGAAATTGTGCACATAAAGATAATTTTACGGTGTTGGAAGAACAATTTGATCACACTTGGAAAAATATTTTATGGTGTTGGAAGAACCATAAAATATTTTAGAGTTAAGGTGTAAATTTATCTCGAAAGTTTTGCTGATGAGCAATGTTGCCTTGTAAAATTTTTTAGACTCACTCTCACCTAAGAAGTTTCAAAACACAGCAATGTAATCCATACTGTTAAAAAACTAAGGCTAACTGTTAAAAAATTGATATTAACTGTTAATTTTTTAGCGAAAAAAGGCAACATTGCTCAATTTTAACACTTTTGAGACAATATTAAATCTAATAAAACTTCTGGGGCAATATTGTTATGTCGTAAGACATTTCGGGATAAATTTATACATTAACCAAAACATTTTAAAATACTAAATGCACGTAAAAAGGGAAAAAATGCTTCACGGACCTACATTATCAACCTTGAATTAATTAGAAATATCAACGCCTATCGTGGCACGCACCGCAAGCAATTAATTCGTAAGAGACAAAATAATGGAGGGCCGAGAGAGAGAGAGAATATTATGTCAATTTGGCCATTGACAGTGACTAATCAGGCAATTTGACATTGACTAATCACTCTTTCTTTTTAACTAATCATCCAATTTGGCAATTACACAATTAAATTTACGGCCTGTTTGTTACGTGGAAAGTTGAGGAGGGAAAGGAAAGATTGCAATGTTTCTTAGCTAAAAACACGTTTGGCTGCCCAAAATGACGGCAACTCAGATTCCTGCCAAGTCAAATGTTTCTTTAAATATGGGAAAGTGAGTTTCCACCAAAAGTGGGATGAACTTAAAAATGTTCCCAGCAAGATAAATTGTAGACAAAAATGCCCTTGAAAACATATAAAATAGATAAAAGATGGAGGCACAATGCGTGGAGGGCTTTGGTGAACCATCTTGGTATAGAGTCAAAAGCTTGTCTGGAAAAAGGAAGAGGCGAACGACATGCAAAACAGAACTCCGAATCAAGGTAATGTTGGCCTGACTATTTTGTGGTTTATGGCGTGAAGTGGGCAATTTGTTTTTGCTGTTTACGTTGTCTGTTGAACAACAGAAGAGATGCACAAAATGCTATACGGTTGTGTGTATGTGGGTTAATTTAGTATGAGCTTATTGGTATGTTTGTAATGTGGGTTGTATTGGCTGAACAGAAGTGAAAGAATAGCAGAGTCGATGAACAATATCACGAGGAAGACCATGAACAATGAAGAAGAGGTTGAGTTTGAACTGGGGTTATTAAGTTCGAATTGGGCTGTTAAGTTCAAACTTGAATGTTAAATTCCAACTTGAACTTCTGGTGAAGTTAAGGGTATTTTAGGTTTTTCACACAATCTTCCCACTTAAACCATTCTCTTTTCTTCCAACCAAACATCTCATCTTCCCTCAACCTATGTTCCATTCCCATATCTACCAAACAGCTCACTCTTTTAAGTTCCCTCTCAATCTTCCCTTCCTTTTCATTCACTTCCCTTCCTTTCCTTTCTCTCCTAAAATGTTCCTTGTACCAAACAAGCCCTTATTCTTCACCAGATTCTCAAGGACTTTAGAAATATTATACCATTTCATGAAATTTTTTTAGTGATAACATTCTTTATGAGACTCTAAAGTAATTCTTTGGTGTGCCCAACACTCTGGATTATTATTTTAGAAATGTCTAGTATCCTATAGTATTTTATGCTTCATTCAGCACATTGAAGTAATTTTGTAGAGCAATTTTATCCTTCAAGTATGAATTTTTTTCAGGAGAAATTGTGCACATAAAGAATTTTTAGGAATACTTTTAATCTCATAATTAACTCCGAGAAAGTCTTTTAAGTGAAGTTGTATCCAACACTAATATACTTAAGAATGCTAGACGTGTTTGGAAAACAAGTCAGATGCTAGATGAATAAAAAATACATTAGGGTGCTTGGTCACAGTTGGAAAAATATTTTATGGTGCTGGATGAACTATAAAATATTTTAGGGTTAACGTGTAAATTTGTTTTGGAAGTTTTCGCTAAGGAGCAATATTGCCTTAAAAGCATTTTCAAACTCAATATCACCCCATAACTTTCAAAACGTAGCAATATTGCCTTATACAATTAAAAAACTAACATTGACTGTTAAAGAATTAACATTAACAGTAACTTTTTAACGAAAAAGTGCAATATTATTCAATTTTAACACTTCTAAAATAATATTGAACTAAAAACTTTTTAGGGCAATATTATTATTTCGCCAAAACTTCCAAGACAAGTTTATATATTAATCCAAATATTTTAAAATACTGAACGTACTTAAAACAAAATACTTCACGCTACTGGACTTACGAAACGTTATCATCCTTGGATTAATTACAAATCTCAATGGTTTTCATTGCACGTACCACAGATAATTCATAAGAGATGAAATAATGGAGGACAAACACTAGTACAGAAAAAGGGTTTTTAGATCGGAATATTTAGACCGGTTATATCGGATAAGGTCTTAAAAATATGACCGGTGGCATTTTTGTAATTATGATGAAATATTAAGACCGGTTATATTAATAACCGGTCTTAAAAATACTTTTAAGACCGGTTATAGTAAAAACCGGTCTTAAAAATAATTTTAAGACCGGTTACAAAACAACCGGTCTTAAAATATATACAATAAAAAAAATTAAAATATGTAATATATTTTCTAGACCGGTTTTAAAAATAACTGGTCTAGAAAATATTATCTGAATTAAAGACAATCATAAAAATAAAATGTTTATTATTCTTAAGACCGGTTGTAAATAAGAACCGGTCTTAAAAATTCAAAATTTTAGACCAGTTATTAATTAATAACCGGTCTTAAAATTTTTCAATTTTTAAGACCGGTTATTTATTAATAACCGGTCTTAAATATATATTTTAAGACCAGTTTTAAAATAGAACCGGTCTTAAATATTACTTTTAAGACCGGTTGTAATTGACAACCGGTCTTAAAACTGACCTGGATTTCAAAACCCACCTAAATTTAGCTCTGAAATTTCATTTCAAGACTCAAGCACATTAGCAAAACCCCTGCGTCTGTTCGCAGCAGCTCCTCCTTTCCCCTTCTCTTCTCCGTCCTTAACTTCACCGCCATCAATGGAGATTTACTGTTGAATTCATTGTCGGAAGGCTATCGTCGTTTGTTCCCTCCGATTGGTTTCGTTCTCAACCTCATTTTTATTGTTAGGTTTGTGTTTCCATTTTGTTTTTGGGTTTTTCATTGAAATTGTGAGATTACTTATCCTCCATTTTCTTTGTTCGATTCCTGCAGCAAGTGGCCAAGGACTATTCAAATCCAGAGGAATAAGAGGATCCTCAAGCAAAGGTTTAAGGTACGATTGAATTATTCTGAAATTGTGGACGTGGGTTTATTTTGGTGGTTTTCTATTTGCATTACAGACTATAGTTTAAGCTTGTTACTTCTAGTGGACCTGGGTTAATTATTCCATTTGAAAGTGATGATTTTGAGAGTCGTAGTGATGATTTTGATTCTAGTACGTTGAAGACTATAGTTTAAGCTTGTTGCTTCTAGTGGTGTAGCTTCTGGTTTCCTTCTTTTGATTCGGCCCTGCGATTTGAATTTAAAATCTTTACCAATATGAAAACTTGCTTTAGGGAATTGCTTTTGCAATTGCAATTAATCATTCCTCCTTCAACTTGTGCATTGCAATTATTTGTTCATGTTTGCATAACTTGGAAATTGCTTTTGAACGATGCCTTTGTAGATAGTGCCGTGTTATAACAATAAGCACCGTGTAGCAAAATTGCCTTAAATAGTGTTCTTAAAGTGTTTTTAGACAATGAGTCGTCCTAGTGAGGGTACTCTCTATCCAACTAATCCAAATCAAAGCGAGCCTAGCAATGCTCCTAGTCAGGAACACAAAGAGCCACGTAACCGGCCTAGCGAAGGGGTAGGAGAGCCACCCGATTGAGAGACATTCCTCTCAATCAGAATATCGGGGGAAAGATTCCGATTGAGTTTGATAGATATTGGAAACCAATCGGGCCTAATGCTCAACGGTATAGGAGTTTTGTCGGCCTCCTAGCACGCAACAAGCCTAGCATCTTGATAGAGCAGTGGAGAAATGTCGATAAAGGTGTGAAGCGACATATTTGGGAAACTATCCAGCTCACTTACGACATTCCTGAGAGTGAAGTCTTGTATGACAAGACAATGACGTATTGTGATGAAAGCTGGAGGAAGTTTAAGACAAATCTAGCCAACAATTGCGTGCATATCGAGGTGGAAGAAGGTCAGCCTCTTCCTAATCCGTGCAATTAGTATTCTTTTATTGATGAACAGACTTGGCAAGAATTTAGACGGCTTCAGACTACTCCAGAAGCATTGGTGAGTTGTTGACTTATTTTGCAATTGATTTGCTTATGAATTATGAATTGTCTTTATTGATTTACAATGACTTAATTTTGATTTCTTATTCGCAGGAAAAAAAGGAAAAAGGCCCAAGAGAGTGGTAGAAAGAATGATTGCCCCCATACAATGTCTTATGGGGGGGTATGCGAAGGCCGAAAAAGACTTGTTGGTGGCCAAACGGAAGAGATTGGAAGAAGCAGCTCAATCGGATCCTTCTGTTGTTCTTTCTCCACCATCTCCGATACGTCGAGAAAAGAAGTGGTTGTTTGATCGCCAAAAGAGGAGCGGGTCTTATACGAGTGAACAATCTCATGTAGTCGGTGAGAAAATTGTAAGTATTGTTGTTGACTTGTTGTTATTAATTATTTAGTAAAAAAATTTCATTACTAACATTTGTCATCTGTCTTATAGGAGGAGCTTAAAAAAAAACAAGCCGAGGGATCGTTTAGGTCGGATGGGAGGAATGACATCCTGACCGTAGCTACAGGAAAACTTGAGCATCCCGGCTGTGTCAGGGGGATTGGAGGAGAGGTAGGCATAAGGGATTATTTTGGAGCACCCTCATGTCGTTCCTCAAGTAGTATGGTGACTAGGGAGGAGATGGAGTGTATATTGGCCACTGTGAGGGTGGAAGCTAGGGCCGAGGCAGAAGCATCATTTGATGCACGATTTGAAGAAAGGTTTAGCAAGATGAAGGAGGAATGGATGATCATGACGAGCACAAGACAAGTAAATACCAGTGCTCCCCAGGCTCATTCCCTAAACACTAAACAGAGCACTAAAGGAAGTTGCATTGGTTAGTCATCAGAGGGTCCTGGCGGCCAAATTGGTGAGCCTTGTGACTTGTTTGTGGAGGATCCTCTGAGACGATTGGTTGCACGGGGGAGCGTGGACAACTTGGGATCAACTGTCCACCACCAAGAAATAAAGGATGATCAAGTCAGAATTGCAATTGAAGAGGTGATCGTTGCAGATGCACCTCTCCCTATCCCTGTTGATGACTTCAAGGTTGTGGGCGATGTCATCAACTCTTTCATCTTGTGGCCAAAGAACCTTGTTTCTGATCGAGCTGAGGAATCCCCACCGCCTCCGCCTCCACCTCCACCTCCCTCCACTCAAGATGTTTCACGGCCTCCATTGAATGTCATGCAACAAGTGACTCTGATGGCATATGATACGTCATTTGCAACAAGAAATTGGGCTACTGAGTCAGCTGTTGGCAAGTCAAGGGCGCACTGCTATCTTGAGAGGGATGATTTAATGTCCCTGGTAGCTCCTCCACAACATCTTATGATTTCCAATTGTCCAGCTCTTTTTGATGTAAGTATCTTCTCAAATTGAAAGTTAATATTTTACAAATTATGTCGTTAAACTTTGATTTAATGTCCCTGCTTGAATTATTGTAGGTTGATGCATCACAGGTTGGTTGACTCTGGAAAAATTGATAAATTTGGACTCCTATGCCCAGTTCAACTCTACGACAAAGGGACCACTTCTTCTATCAGACACACATACTTATCGCACAGGCTTAGTGAAACCGCAATTGAGTGTTTCTTGGCTCCATATTTGCATGGGTAAGACAAATTTATATTTCATACTATACATAATATTTTTTATTTGCTTAAAGTTTTCCCTTTTTTCAGTGATCATTGACAATTGGCTATTTTGTGCAAGAGGAGTTATTCTGTCATCCTCTTTGCTCCCTCCACCTCAGCAAGCCAACTAGTGAATTGAAGAAAAGCTTGAACTCATAAGTTTTCTTACATTATTAATTACCTTTCGTGTGCAAAATTTATGGAATTTATGTAAAATAAGTAACCTTTGTGATTTTGATTATATAGGGCTATGCGGACATTCCAACACACTGCTTGTGGTAGGCCTATGTGTGAGGTAAAAGACCCTACATGGATCTTGCCAAAGGTTAGTTACATATTGGTTTGTTTTAAGAATGTATTCAATAATAAGTCATGCTTTAATTTTATATTTGTTTTAACGATATCATATTATTTTTTAGACCCGTAGGCAACCACTGGGGTCCAACTTGTGTGGGATGTATATTCTGAGGCACATGTATAATATTATTACCCTAGGCACGACAGAACTTACTGAAGAGGTAAATGTATATATATATATTTCAAAAATTTTGTACTATTATTTTTTTAAGTGAATGTAATGTTTTGCCTGGCTTTGGTGTTTTAGATATTTGAACTTGCTGACCCTTTTTCCAGAAGAAGATATTGAGCACATTCGTAAATGTTGTGCTGAATTCATTTATGAACTTTTACAACAGTGAGTTCTTGTAAAACTGAGGAATTGTTTTGTGTATATTGATGAATTGACATGGTGGTTAATTGGGTGCATATATTGTTGGTTGCATGATTTGACATGTTTGTTGGTTTTAAGATGATTTTTGTATATTTTGATGAATTCACTAGCTTGTTGGTTGCATGATATATATGACATGGTTGAATTCATTTATGCCTACTGAATATTGTAAGTGGAACTGGTATGTGGAAGGTTAAAGCAAAAGGAAATGGTAAGTGGAAAGTTAAAGCAAAAGGACATTGTAAGTGGAAGTAAACTGAACACCATATGGCACTTAACAAGTATGGCATTGCAGGTAGCAATTCAAGGATGCGTTCTGGTAAAAACCTAATCACACACATTTAAAAAAAACAAAATATAACACTTTTAAGACTGGTTATAAAAATAACTGGTCTTAAACGTAATTTTAAGACCGGTTGTTAAAAATAACAAGTCTTAAAAGTAATTTTAAGACCGATTTTATATAGAACCGGTCTTAAAATTAAAATTTTTAAGACCGGTTATTTTTATAATCGGTCTTAAAATTACTTTTAAGACCGGTTATTTTTAACAACCGGTCTTAAAAATTTCTCTAAAACCCCTTCCCCCAGAGGTCTTTTAAGACCGGTGCTCATGACAACCGGTCTTAAAATTGTTACTTTTAGACCGGTTTTTAATACAACCGGTCTTAAAAATGACATACTTTTAAGACTGGCTGTATCAAGACCGGATCCAAAACCGGTCTAAAAAGTTGATTTTAACCGGTCTAAAAACCCTTTTCTGTACTAGTGAAAGAGGGAGAGAGGGAGAGAGAGAAAGAAAGAGAATAATGCATGCCAGATTTTTGTCAATCCATGAGTCATAAGTGGAATGGTTCCAATATTATGTGCATTTGGATTATCTTTTCAGTAATATTTTCTTTGAACCTTATTATAAAACACCAACTAATAAGTATTTTTGGTCTTTTTTATAAGGCATTTACAAGTTTTCAAGGAGCATTTAATTTATTTTTTCATGTATGCCCATATTTAATAAGGGTAATAGGAGAGACTAATAATTAATAGATATTTGAATTTAGTGTAATTGATAAAGGTAATATTGGAAATTACTTGAAGTTTAGGATAACTTTAATGTTTTTAACTACCTTTATTGGTTTGTGAAAATTAGTAGTTGATGCTTTATAATAAAGACCAGAGGGAGTAGCTTTTATGATTTACGATATAAGAATGTGAGATAAGTTTATCTCAATTTACGAAAAAGGGTTTTTAAAACCACGGTTTGAGGCTTACCCAAATACACACTAAGTTGGA
This sequence comes from Inga laurina, assembly GCA_963855925.1. NCBI lineage: Eukaryota > Viridiplantae > Streptophyta > Magnoliopsida > Fabales > Fabaceae > Inga > Inga laurina. The sequence continues at coordinate 51,947,468 of OY979708.1, forward strand.
ATCAACTTAGAAAAATATGAAATGGAAATGAAGGGGGGAAAACTCCCTCGAATCAGCTAAACAAATCTACAAGTAACTTAAACAATTATGTGAAATTAAAAAATTTCATTAATATATATAAATTGACTATATATTTAACCAAATTTTTAATCTATGAAAGTTAGTAGATCCTCAAAATAAGGATGGAAAGGATCGGAGTACCAACTAAGGAACAATACACAAATGTTTTTGACAATATAAGGAGTAATATACAGTGTGTAAGGCGTCGTTTTATAAATAAAAATAGAAATATCAGGAGCAATTAGAAGAAGGAGAATTGTGAAAAAAGACCTCATTGGTAACTTAATTGTCAAATAGGACCTGAGAAGATATCTGCACATGGAGGGAAGATTTTTACATACGTATAGGGAAGAATTTTACACACAGGGAAGATCATCTACACACCAGGGAAGATAATCTGCATGTGAAGAGACCATTTGATAAATAAATTGCCAATAAGGGATTTTTTCACAATTTTCCCATTAGAAAATTGAGGTAGAATATAGGATGAAAAGATTAATTTTTTCTAAAACTTTTATTAAAAATATTAAAATACATAAAAATTTTGTTGCTTAAAATAATTTAAGAGGGCTCTGTTAGATATGTTTAGTTTTGATGATATCAAATATAGATATCAAATATTAAGAGAAAAAAGTTTGTATAATATATTTATCTTATACTTTGACTAACTACCATATTTAATGTAAAACACTACTACAAAATATAGATTTAATTGTGCTAATCTTATGGCACTTTTTCAAACAAGCACCAAAGGAGACTTCTATTTTTTTAAAAAAAATTACATGTGGTAACTGTGGCACTTGATCAGGAAAGCGCCGTAGCTGAGCAATACTTTATATGGCGCTTACCTGGGGGAAGCGCCATACAAGGGGTTATTGTAATATAATATCCCCATGTATAGATACAAGAGGTTATTGTAATAATAACATATTGTATAAGGCAAGCGTTGTACAAGGGGTGTAATTTTTTTTTTAAATTTACACACCTGGGTAGTTATGACACTCTCCTGGTCAAACGCCATAGCTGCCACTAATTTAAAACAAAAAAAAAATTCTTTTTTGGTGAGCCTTTTTTCCTTATCCTTTCCATCGGAGCTTTCACTCCTGACCTTAACCCTAAACCCAATCCTCATCTCCTCCCCAAAAAGAAGAGAAACGTCCCAGGAACACCAAATTCGTAACATAACATACTCAATATCTTCTTCGCTAATTTTAATTTCTCTTTAGATTTTAATTTTGTATTATGACTTACACATACAAATCCAGATGTGAAAGTCATCGCTCTACTCCCAACTTTCTCATGTTCAAAGAAATACGCAGCCCAATCTGATTGGAAAGCTCACACAAAAGCTTGTGGTACTAGAGAATATAAGTGCAACTATGGCACCCTCTTATCTAGGTATATACAATTCCCAAATCTCACCCCATAATAAATGCTACTATTGTTTGGAGGGGGAATTTATTTGTTTCTTCTTTTATTAATGTAAATAACTGGGTAATTAATGGGGTGTTTGTTTAATTCATTCTTAAAATTAGGAAGGATAGTTTCATCACCCACAAAGCTTTCTGCCAAACTTGTCACTATGGTTGAACTAGCCAGGAAATTCTAGTCTTTATGGGTCATCTTTAGGTTCTTCAGGTTTGCTAGAGATCAACATGCAAGTGCCTCAACCTAAAAAAATTAGCTAGTAAAGGGATGCGCCATAGGAAGTTGGCACTTCTTACCCAACTTCCTACAGCGCTTCCACGCTTCCCCAAAATTGGAAGCATCGTAGCTTCTTTTAATGGAGTTGGAAGCTGCAGTGATTCCAAAGCACCATACTATTCATCAAAATAAGCATCATAAATTGCAATTTTTGTAATATTGAAATATCTTATAGATTAGTCAAGCAAAGGAAAAATATATCAAGTTGGATTATGAACAAGGATTAAGAGGAAGAAGAAGTCAAGTTGAAAGTGTGGAGAATGAATTATCAATAAGAAGAAAGACTGAAAGAAGAACTTGCATCATATTAATGAAGAAAAGGAAGATATCTAATAGGATTATGGAGGACGATATAGAAGAAGAAATGAGATTGAAGAAAGAACTATTATTCAAAAAAAAATGAAAGAAGTTATTGAGTTGAATTATCGTGAATGATCAAGAGAAAGAATAAGAAGATATTAAAGAATGAAGCTATCAAATATGGGGAGAAGAAGTCAATAAAAGAAAGAAATGAAGAAGAGATTGAAGATATTAGTTAAGAAAGACAAGGAGTTATCAAAAGGATAGTGGAGAAGAATCATGAAGAAGAAGAGAAGAGATTGAAAAAAGAGGAACTTGCAAGATATGATTACAATATCAAGATTTAAGTTCTTAGATGTGATATTGGAGGTCTCTATAGTCAAATAGAAGTTGGAATGACTCATTTTGAAGTTAAGATGCCTTATATGAAAGTTATACGAACTTCACTCGAGTGGCACCTCCAAAGATGAATTTTTAATGATCACTCGAACAACCACTCAAGTGATAACCACTCTGTTATGCTCTATTTTGTTTAGCTAGGTAGAGGTCTAGTATTTTGGCTATATCTCTGAAACCAAAATTCCGATTGAGGTGAAACTTGTTTCATATGAAATTGGACTCCACAAGCAATGCACAAACATTGAGATCAAGCTCAACGGCTTTCCCATGAAAATGATATGAATTTCAGAAATTGACATTGAAATTTTTCACATTATTCCAAACCAGGTTCAATAATATAAACATATATCCCAAACCACAACTTCGATTGAAATGAAACTTATTGCATATGAAACTAGACTCAAAAGGTGATTCAATGACTCTAGGATCAAGCTCAAATAGGTTTGGATGAAAGTGGCTTCACAAGTACTTGGACCAAACTTGTGAGATTGTAGTGGTTCTCAAGTACCCAGTTTAAACTTGAGGGAGATAGTGGATCGAAACACTGCTATAAGGAATAGATTTTATTACCTAAGAAGACGTCTGTTTTTTAAAAAAGAGAAGTAAAAAAATGTGGTGGAATTTTTTGTAATTTAGGAGGGAATTTTGAGTTTTAGGCATTCCAAGTGTAGAGCACTTTTAGGTGTCACAATCCAAAAGGGACACCTAAAGGGACCTTTTAGGCATCCCCAAACCTCAAAAGGACACTTAAAGGGACCATTTCTACGTCCCTATTTTTTTAGGAAACCCTTGCATAAGTCTAACAAGTTCTTTCCCTCTTCATCACACTTCTTCACTCACCGTCATCTTCTTCACTCTCTTTTTCTCCTCCACCGTCTTCACTTCATCTCGCAATCTCACTCTCCTCCTTCCATTGTCATACCTCCATAACTCTCCAAACACACACTGTCGCTCCTCATTATCATCCTCCCTCTCATTACCATGGTTTGTCTCTCCTCTGTGGCACACCAACACCGAGCTCCTTCGTCTCCATCTACATCTTCGGGCCTCTCTCTCCAAGTTGTTTTTTTAAATAGAAAGCTTTGTATTAATTGTTAAAAAGAATAATATATATTGTTTAGGGACCACACAAAATTTTGTTTTTAATTGAATGAACAATTATTGTATCATTGGTAAAGAAAATGCTCTATTTAATTACCATTTTTTTAATCCTAGTTAGTTTGTTCATTTAATTGCAATTTATTTACCTACCTGACAATAATTTTTGAGTTAACAGGAATATGGACAATTCTAGTGACTTACAAAATGATAGGGAGGATGAAATGATATAAGTGAATCCAATGTGAGATGGGTTAGAGGTAACACAGAGATAGGAGCATTGGTTGCACGTCATCAACATCAATAAGAGAGGCCGCATGTGGACTTCGATGCCAATAAGAATCCATTTGATCCTGAGGAAGACAATTTCATTAGCTATTTAGGCTACTTGGGTCGAAGCAAAGTTTGCATTATCTATGATAATTGGAAGTTGGTTCCCCTAAAAATGAAAGACATGATTTGACAACAACTTTTGGAATATAAGTTTCGATACATATGCATTTGTAGCTTTATTCATATTACTTCAAATATAATTATCTTATATTTTACCTTGCAGCAAACATTCGATGTCCCAGACACTAAGGCGATGTGTAAGCACTGGATAGGGTATGTTCATTTGCAATGGAAAGATTTCAAGAACAAGCTTACACAAATGTACATTTAAGGGGCAAGGAGGGGTTAGGATCCATGTAAAGACTATTAGTATTTGTCTTCAGAGGATTGGAGGTTGTTGTGGTATCACGGGAAGATCCTCAATTTTTGGTAAATTTTCTTCCATCATAGTATAGAACTTTTTATTTAAATATACTTGACATCGTTGACTCGGTTTTCGTTGTTTTGCTCCCTACAGGAAGTAAGTACATCAAATACAAAGAGGCAAGTAGAAAATAAGTATCAGTATTGCATGTCTCATGGTGGTTATCGAAAGCTTGAGAGGTGGATGATGGAAGAAGAGTTGGAAAAAATGAAGGCAGCAGCAAAATCAGATCCTAGCATTGTTGTCCAGACCCCGGCTCCTCCTCCACGTTACAAAAAATAGAAAGCAAGGAGGATTAAGGGTGGGAAGTATATAAATCCAGCTGTTGCTGAGGTTGCCGTGAGGATTATAAGTAGTTAAAGCATAAGGATTTAATTTTGAAATTCATTTCACATTAGGAGTGTTTAATTTTCATTTACGATAAATTGTGTGCTACAAGATGAACTCGAAGATCATACTAGCCAAGGTTCATTCACTCCAATGGACATCTTGTCAACAGCGATTAGGAAGGTAGGTCACTCCAGTTGTGTTCGAGGGAAGCCAAGGGGAGTTTGTGTCGTGTAGAATTTTGGACGAGAATCATTTATCACAAGCTAAACCTAGTAGGGAGCTTATAGCCAAGATTCGTGAGGAAGTCAAACAAGCACTAGTGCAAAAAGTTAATTTGGCAAAAGTTAAAATCGCATTTTCACCACAGCATATAGGGTGTAGTAGAATTAGCTGTAGCGAAAAATATCTATTACGGCGTCACTTGCTTAAGACATGACACCGTAAATGAATATATTATGGAGTCAGTTGCTCAAGATATGACACCATAAATGAATATATTATGGCATCATATTATAACTAAACTGACGCCATAATTGACTATTATAACCTCTTGTATATGCTCAACCGATTCCATAATAAAGACGTAATTAGGTTGTTTACGATGTCCTTTTATCTAAATTGATGTCATAATTACCAATTACGACATCAGTTATGGTCATAAATGATGATGCCATAATTGTAATATGTTATACAAACATATTGACGCCATAATTGTAATATTTTTTAAAAAAGAGCTAAATTTATATATATTAACTCCTCTTTCAAGAACCTGCTATCATATAAAGCCAATGTACATCAATGCAATGAAGACCAAAAAAATGTACAACAATATAAGTCTTGCAACCAATGTATGACATAAATAAATGGTCAAAACAAAAGTGTGTATCTAATATTATCAAATTACAAAAGAGAATCATGTACAACTTATCATTCTACTTTATTTTTGTTAAATGTTGAAAGTATTCAGACCAAATGTCGCATATCTCTCTTATTTGCACTTCAAAATATGATTCCAAACTTCGAAAATGCTGCAAATTCAAAAAATCTGTAGGTAAGCAATATTATAAGAAAACCAAAGTCTAAACTAAAATTATAGCATATATATATTATTACCTTGTTAAATGAGTTAGTAATGCCCTCAGTAATGATTTCATACATATACCACATCACATAATATCCGCACTCAAAACTTTTGAGTTGTTTGTGGCACTTGAATGTATACAAATGAGAACAATCAAATTCAGTAAACCAATAATATAATTCATCAATCCATTATGTAAATTTAAAGTATTTACCTTCAAAAGGACCCAATTGACATCACTTTGGCCATTCTTTCCCACAAACATAGAATGCATTTTCAAAGACCTATTATTAAAGAATTGTAAGAGAATGATATATTATATTCAAATATTATAGAACAGAGTTTTACAGAAAACTTACGTTTCAAACACCCACTTCATATCTTCACTCACTGCCCATTGTAAAGAACAAAACCAATATATAGTACGTTCATATGGGCAAATAACAGTGAGCCTCCAATGGTTACTATAATATGAATTCATATTAATATTATATCGTTAAGAAAGTTTTTACTTAAGTGATAAATGAATTAGAAATAAATACCTTTCTATAAATGGTGCAAACCAACACTTTTTATTCCCTTCTTTAATTGTCCTTCCAATATATGTTCTCTCACTTACATTATTGTTTCCAGACGATTGAATAAGATGTGGGCACAAGAATCCATAATTATTAATTTTACCCAATTCTTTGAAGAGATTGTGGAGATACCTATGAAAATGGGAAATAAGTTAGTAAAGAAATAAAAAAAAATTAAATGTTAAATTCAAAAAAAATGCATACTTACTTAAGAAAAAGTTGAATAATTGATATGTTCAACCAATCAAAAGAAATCAGGTCAAAAACATCCCGCTTGAAGATCTTTAATTCAAAAGGGTGCCCTACAATCTCCTTACTCACATTCAATGCAATGAAGTCGTCCATATCGACAACAAATGAAGCCAACCGTCTCAAGTCATTTTGCTTTGGTTTAACATTGGGTCTAATTGCTTGTTGAGAACTTGAATGGAAAGAATCCTTTGATTGTTGTAGTTCCTAATTAATAAATCAATAAGTAATAAAAAAAATTGAAGATGCGTACCATTTTAATTAGGGAATGATAGAAAAACATAAGGTTATTCATACCTCAGCTGTAACTTGATGAACTAGCTTTCTTAGCAAGAGAATGGGTATTTTGAAATTACCTAAATAAAATTCTCCAATGCGTCTTCAATTGCTCTATCTTGGCCAACTGACAATTATATTTGTAGTAGAATTCTCTATAGTTACAAGGTGAACACAAAAAAAAAAAAGAACAACTTTAGCATGAAGCAATGTCTAATGGATACATTAGAGATACATTGTAATTCATTTATATATACGTAATTCATTGTCTTCCTAATCCATCTTTTAATTCATTGTCTTTCTAGTCAAGAAAATCAGCTTTTGATTCTAGCTTGTTTTAGAATACTCAAGTCAGATCAAGGCTTTTACCAAGATGAAAATCACAGTAATGAGCTTCCAAAGGAACCATAAATCATGGTTAAATAGTAATGAACACAAGTTCAAGTATTAGGTCAAAAGATTTTTTTTCTGGCTGTAATTTAGTAGACCAGTAGCCAAAACTAAGTAGGTGGCCATAATTGATTTTGTTCCAAGACCACTAGAATAATTTGTGGCGCAACTAACAGTGATTATTTTGATAGCATGGAGCCTTCAATGACAAGCAAATTCAGCAACTATTAACTTAGTGTAATATTTTAGTGACAGCAAGAGAGCTTATCACAGCAGTGTTTTATCGGCAATTTCAAACACCATATTTCAATACAAATCTGTAAGGAAAGAAAGTCTTGACAACAAATTGAGGCTTCAATGAAGGCACAAAGCAATCAAGCAACTCAATCAAATAAGCAATTATTAACTCAGCAACTATTATTTTGACAGCATGGAGCCAGTATTATATTTACAGAATATAGATTCAAAGCCAATATAGATGATTTGAGTAAATGATTTGACATTATTGATTTTGACAACAATAATTTCCTTGGAGAAATTCCACAAGAATTGGGTCTTTTGTTCCCACTACAGAATCTTTATATCCAAAATAACACATTGACGGGAGAATTTCCAATCAATGTCACAAATTGCTCTAACCTCAAGCTCTTAGCATTTGGAGGGAATCATCTCATTGGCAAAATACCAATGGAGATTGGCTCTCTTCATAACCTTGAAGGTTTGTATCTACTTGTAAACAATTTCATCGGACAAATCCCAACTTCTTTGTGGAATCTTACTTCTCTTAGGATTCTTTCTTTGGATACCAATAACTTGGAGGGAAATATACCTGAAGATATAGGTCGCCTTGAAAATTGGAAATATTTAATGTAGGTACCAACAAGTTTTCAGATGCAATTCCTTCTGCTATTTACAATTTGTCATCTCTCACAAGCATCATGCTGCCATCTGATCCATTCAATGGCATCAAAAATACATCTAATCAATTCAATGGCTCTCTACCAGCCAATATGTTTATCAACCTCCCTAATCTCCAATTCTTGGAAAAATCTCAGAAAGCTGCATGACATCTCAGTTTTAGAGGTCAGTGTTAATAGTTTGGGGAGTAATTCTTCAAAAAGCTGGGAGTTTCTAAATTCTCTGAGCAACTGTACTAAGTTGGCACATCTATACTTGGAGCAAAATAATTTTGGGGGCAGCTAACCAAATACCATAGGTAACTTGTCCACCCAACTCACACTACTCACGCTTGCACATCTATACCGAGGGGAATCTCTAATGTTAAGACTATATATATTTTCTTCTTACCACTAATTTTTATAATGTGAGATTTATTTAATGTTAAACGAGGGTCATGAAATTTATATTTACTGTGAGATTATTTTCTTCGATTCATATACTGTGAAATATATATCCAACCCCACTAATATATATTTTCTTTGATTCACTGTGAGATTTATAATGTTAAACGAGGTGACTCAAACCTCCATTATTTGGACTCAATGTTAATATGAAAAATTAATTGGGGTTCATACCAGGAAAATGCCTACTGTCAGAGAACATATTATTACATCTCCGTCCTAGATTAATCCCTTCAAACATCAACAATAATATAAATTCTCTAACTTACACAAGTCTTGACACACTCCCCCACAGGCTGAATCATGGATGACTTGATTAAGGTTTGTGCATTTGAGTATATGATTCCAGCAACAAATTCTAACATGTAACCCAATTTTTGATTAAGGGCTAATGATAATTATTGAGGATAATTATCATATTAAAGTGGAATTAATGTATATTGATGACAATATTAATTTATATGTCCTAAGTGATGGAAAATTTAAAGAATTGAATTATTGACTTTAATTTGGTGATTAATGGGGAAATTAATTACTAACTAAGGAAAAATGAGATGTGTAGCCAATGGGTTAATGGAATTGGTTAGTATAACTAAGTGGAGGATTAATTAGGAGGAGATTGTATGAGGGAGTGACAAGTGGCAAGCTTACTTGATGGTGGAGTGTTTGGAGAAGTCAAGGGCATGGTGCAATGATTTCTCTCTCTCCCTTTTCCCTTGCATTCAGCTGAATGGAGTATGGGAGTCAAAGAATGATTATTCCTTCTCCCTCCATACACTCAATCTCTCATTGTCTCTCTCTCCCTCTCTCTTATGCGTATGAAACGAGGGAAGGCAGAATTTCTACCCTCAACTTCATCTTCATCTCTCCTCTCCCTCTCTCATGTGTGCTTCCATGGCTGCCCAAGAAGGAGGAAGAACTTGGTGAAATAGGTGAGCCATTTGACCCTTCTAATGACCACTAATGGAAAAACTCCATTCTTCAATCTTGTTCCTTGTGTTGAGAACTTCAATTCTATGGGTTTAGATTTGCCATTGGTGATGATTTGAGCTCTCAAGGAAATATAAAGTTTGGAGAATCAAAGAACTCCTTGGAGAAAGTTAAAGAGGTGAGTGAGTTGAGCATTTTGATATAAGTTTTGTGGTCATTTGGCTAAGTTGAAATTTCTGGGAATTTAGCCTTATTTTCGAAAATTAGGGTCTTGTGGTGTTTGAGTTGTTGTTCTTATGGATTTGGTGTTTTGAGATGTATCTTGGATAGATAGAAGTTGATTGGAAACTTGGATTGAAAAGTTGCAAGTTTGGTTAGTGAAAAACTCTGTGCTGGAGGTGGTCTTGCATGGACGTTTTAAAATAGAAAATGGTGTTGGAAAATTATGAAACTTTCCAGTCTTAAATTTCACATCTCAAGCTTCAAAATGGCATATGTTTTGTGTCATTTCGACTTTTGGGCTAGGAGTTATGACTGTCTAAAGTTTAATGTTAAATCTGGGAACAATTCTATAACAGTGTGAACTTTTCTTGAAATCTGTATTTCTGTGGTGATTTTCAGTAATGACCCATATTTTTTCTATGAAGAGGACTTAAATACCTTTCATTTGGCTTTAGAATCACCTCATTTATATTTTTCTAGAATTAGTTATGATTTTTCAAAGTTCAGCCAAGAAACAGAATTTTCCTGGCAGCAGCCAGAAAATTCTTGGCTACAGCCAGAAACTTTCTGTGCTGTTTCTAGACACAGCCAAAGGTTTCTTAGCTGCAGCCAACCCCTATTTTCAGCCCTTGTGATTTTGAAAAGTGATTTCCAACCTAGTACTTCCCAATCCTCTTAGGCGATTGTTAGAGACTTTCATAGCTACTTAAGGGACTTTAATGATAACCAAAACTAAGTGTTTTGAAGTCATTTAAGTATTGGAATAAGTAATAACCTATCGTCCTTAATGATTATAGGATTTGATATTTTCCCAGAACATAGAAGGCATACGCCTGAACAAGGACGGAAAGAACAAGGTAGTGACACTTTATCCTATATCATGTATATTGCATTGCTTGTTTGCATTAGTCATTGAATACAGTTACAGTGAAAGGACGTGGTGAAAGCCCAGCCTTGATTATAGATACAGTGAGGGGACGTGGCGAAAGCCCAAACTCGAATACAGATAAAGTGAAGGGGCGTGGCGTAAGCCCGACCTCGTATATAGTGAAGGGAACGTGACGAAAGCCCGGTCTCGAATATTGATTGCTGCATTGTGATATATGTTTACTTGCTTTGTATATATGCATCATATACGTAAACTGTTGCTACTGGGATTCTCTAGAATCTCATTCTTTCCAAATAACATTTTTAGACAAGGCAAGTGGATCGAAGAGCAAGTAAGTGGCAATGGACGATTAGGACTGCCGACGGTAGTCTTAGTTAGATATTTTGGTTTTATACTGAACTGGTTATCATTTTGGACAAATGTATATATTGAATAGATTTATGGTATTATAGTTTTGTGTAATCCCTGGTATGGATATTGAGATGGGCAATGATGCCTTGTATAAACTGTTGGATTAAAGTTATTATCCCGGGTGAACGTTGGGAATTGTGCTGATACTCTGATATTATATATGTGACAAATCGAATCGGCCTATTGATTTTATAAATGAATGAACAGAGATCTATTTGTACAAGTGTTTTAAAAAAAAGTTTGTATTTACTCCGGATCTCTTATTCCATTATTAAACGTGTTCAAACTCTCATCTTGGCCTGATTATCGAAGGGGGTTACATCTAACACATATTGAGAGGACCCCAAAACCAGAAACGGAACAGAGCATCATAAAGAAATCTTGGAAACTAAAAGAAAAACAGAAATCAACGTTATTCTAACAGAAAGCATCACAAAAGAACTCTTCAAAACGGAATGAAAACTAGAACCTAGTAGAATGCTTATAGAACTAAACAGAAACATGTTATATTTCAAGAAACAAAACAGAACAACACAAGAACTACTCTTGGAAACTCATACTGTGTGCAATCCTGTATGCAACAAATACTCACCAGTCCCCTACGACCTTGCAAATTGGAGGAAAATCGAGATCCACGGCAGCACAGAGAAGACGAATGTCATCTTGAATGAGTTCGCGATAAAGACTCCCACAACAATCGGGAAGCCGCGATGCAACAACGATAAGGGATTAGGGCGCGAATTTGAAAAGCCGCGAATTTGAAGTTAGCAAAGGGTTTTTTTGTTGAACGAATTAGGACGTCGAATGGGTTGGAAAATGACGCCATATCTGTTTCTTTGAATGGAATTAGGGCATCCGTTGATTTGAAACCGACGCCATAGAGAACTGAGTGAATTGTTATTGCCTTCTCGCTGATTGTCTATGGCGTCGGGTGGAGTTGCTTTGACACCAAAGATCCCCTGTTTTTTTTTAAAAAAAAATCTTTTTGCCAAATAAAATTAACTTATTTCTAAGATTTTCTTAGAATAATGTGAGTGATAATTAAAGCTTTAAGTTTTGATAAGACACAATATTATAAGCAAGCTGAGTAAATAAATTATAAATTATGGGTCAAGTTCCACCCATAAATGATCTATCATCTAATTTTTTTAAATAATTAACTAGGTTCAGTTTCTAAGCTATAAATGACACACTTAAAAAAAGTCATTTATAATACAACTATAATATAATTATATTTTGGGAAAATTATTTTTAAAAATTTATTTATAGTATTTAATTACAATTATGATATGTTATATTTTAATTAATTTATTTCACAATTAAATTCCAAACCTCCATATGAATTATAACTTTTAGTGCTTACTAAACTATTCCATAATTATTATTGTTATAGCATGTTAATTATGACATTAGTTGAATATACATTTGATGTCATATTATACTTTACGGCGTGAGTTACACTTAAAATAGAAGTTAAAGTAGTGTCACATGAATTATCACTTCAGTTCTTCAAGTAACTGATGTCATATTGTACATTACGGCATCAGTCACACATAAACAGAAGCGAAATTACATCACATGAATTATCACTTCTGTTCTTTAAGTAACTGATGTAAAATCATGTAGTTAAATTAGCTTTTTACACTAGTGAAGAGCTCAAGGCAAACTTCACGACAAGCTTTGAGAAGAGCTATTACTAGAGCTATGTCGTGAAATGAAATATATGTTTGAATCAAAGATGGCAAATGACAACCGTAGAACCTAGGAATCCCTGACCTTCGCCAACGCCAAAGGACGTTATAACTCGATGGAGGAACCACTTGGCAACCCTTCTCCCACTCCAGCGCCAGGAGAACCTTCCACCATCTATTTGGATGCCCCACTGCTGCATGTTATTATTGATGCTCTCATTCACACACAAGCTACGACCTACCATCATAAGAAAATTCCACAACATTTATGTAGGGTGACTGTGACATGTGTTTGAGAGGGGGAAGAAGGTGCATCAGTCCCTGTTCTTGATGAAGAGGTTGCCACGCTAGGTCAAGCGATAGGATCTTTCATCCTTTGGCACCAAAATCTTATTAGCACAATGACAACACCTCCAATGGTAGGAACTATCTTACTACTTGAGATCTGTTGGCATCCTACTAATAATATGTTCTTTATGTTTTAATAGGATGAGCAAGATGTGGGAAAATGGCCCTTTTTAGAACAACTACAATAGCTCCACAAAAGCATTCGCCAGATTGATTTGCATATGCCTCCAGGGATTGTGAGCCTAACATTAGAGTATTCCTTTACGATTGACAGAAAATATCTCAAGGAGTTCATTAAGTTGGAGGAGATAGATGTGGGAAAGATTAAATTTGCAATACGGTAATTTTTTTTCATTTTTCCTTCAATTAATGTAGTGGTTTTTTGGTTTATTTATTTATCATTTTAATTCTATTATAGCTCTTCTACCACATATGCATCGACATGGAAACACATGATTTATATGGATTCTTAAGTCTTGTGAATACGACAAGGGATACTAATACTTTGAAACCAAGGACAAGCTATGTGGGCTATGCAATGGCACAAACCAAATTTTGTTGTTCTCTAGCACCAATTGTTCAAGGGTACATATTTTAATTTTGTCTATTTAAGATATTTAATAAATAATTGCTTTGTCATCTGACTTCATTTTAATTTGTATATGTTGTTATAGTTATCATTGAAGTTTGTATGTTGTTTGTCCTCGCCTCAACACAATCTATTGATTTGATTTTTTTGGGTAAAAAGCTAGACAAAGAAATAAAATCCGTCTTCAACATGTAAGTTATTTTGTTTGTATTTCATTGATTCTTGATTTAAATGAATAGTTTTAATTTTTGTTGATTTTCATTTTAATGATAGTGCGACCTAGACTTATAGATTCCTTGGTGGGTCATGTGAGGGTAAATTTATTAGAGACATGAAGTGTTTTTATCTGAAAATAAGCAGTTTCAATTCAAGTTCTTTCATTGACGATCGTTTTAGATATGTCTTTATTGATTTTAATCATTTGCTTTTGATTTACAGTGCCCCCAACAACTAGGCAGCGAAGATTGTATAACATCATTCAGAGCGGAATTACAAGCGATTTTCAACAAGTAATCACTTTTTCATTATCAAATGATAATATTTTTGGTATTGTAATTTAATTGCTAATTATTTCATTCACTTGATTGATTTTATCTAAGCTTATTTTCTAATTTGCATATTTTTTATGATGAAGCTGCCTATTTTTATGAAGACATTAATTTGATCAGAGACATTTTGGCTAGACATCTTCTTCAACATATAGATTAGTACAGTTTATTTTTATATTAGTTAGTAGTTGTGTAATAGACAACTTTTTGACACTTTATGGTGGTTATTGTACATAGTATTGGGTAGTAGGAGTTAACACTTTAATTAGCTAATGCTGGATATTTCCTTGCCATTTGTAAGGACATTGTGGTTGATGAATAATTCTTAGATCCTATTTCTGTAGTTTTAATTTGCTAGGCAATGAAAAATATAAATAAAAATTTTTTTTTAAAAAATAAAACCTTTTAATATCTGTAAAGAAAAAGAGATGCCTTAAGTGTTTAAAGTGAACACTGTAGGCGTCCCTTCTACCAAAAGGGATGCCTAAAGTATCTTAAGGCGTATCTTTATTAACGGACGTTATTGTCATAATTTACTACGTCGCTCATATAGGCGTCTCCTTATAAAAAGGACGTTAAAAGGGCCTAAAAACATACGTTAAAGGTGCTTTCTATAGTAGTGAAATCTCAGGAGGAGTCTGGAGACTAGATGTAGGTCATCACGGATTGGATCAAAATAGGATAAATCATAGCTTGCATACTCTCTTCCGTTACCTCTTATATTTCTAGCATATCTGACTTGATTAATTAATTGTAGATTTCATACTTATTGTCACTCTCAGTGACAAAGCTAGTTGTGGACTTTTTAGTTGAACACTCGAGTAATCACTAGAGTGATATGTTTTTTTAAAAATAATCTCTTTACCACAACAGCTATTGGAAGTGATCAAGTATCTTCATTAAAGATCACTCGAGTGACCACTAGAGTGATGCAACAATCCCTCATCACTTCTACTTCACCATAGTGATTATGATAGTGATCTCACTTCTGAAATATATTTTTTAAATAAATCACTCGAGTAACCACTCAAGTGATATATTCTAAATTTTATCACTTCCAGTCTACCATAGTGAAATTAACCAGTGATCAATTTTCTGAAAAAAATTTCAAAGTTCTTAGTTTTTTATTTTACACTCAATTCATCTCCCCACTTGGGTATTAGCCAGTTCTAACAGGCTCCAAAGGTTTGTCATGTCCATAGTCATCGAAAAGGACAAGCCTCAAAGGTTTTGTTTCTTATTTTGGCTAAATAACAATAGCCTAAAAATTTCAATTATTTCATGATTATTGTGCTGGACTGATTTTTCAAGAAATAAATACAAATGTCGCCATGAATAATTTCTTAAGAGAAAAATTTTATCGCCAAAATTAAATTTTCACGGCAAACATTTAGGCCATTACGGATGATGAACTAACTTTCAACGACTAATGGCAACTACCATTAGCATAATATTCTCACGACCCAATCAGGATATGATATTGATTCATCATTGGCCTAGGAGAAACTTTTTGACTTTATAATTATTTAATATAAAATACAAAATTTACAGTAATCAACATTATTCAAGAGCTATGACTAGTATACCTTATTTTTAAAATAATGTACAATATATGTTGAGGCGGGTTCACCAAATCATCATCTTGTCTATCATTTTTTAAAAAAAAATTGTGATGCCTTATTTTTGAATTTTATGTATGTTTATAAGGATCTGCTTTTTCTGCTCTTGAAGGGAAAGAAAAAAAGATAAAACGACTTTATATTGCAAGTTTCGTTTATATTACTTTTTAAATTTTCTTATACAGTTAAACTTATAATAATTAAACAAATTAAAAGACGTCTACATGTGATCTTATTTTCCCTTCCCCAATAATTTTAAAATAGATTTATCAAATGTATGTAACAATTTATCAGCAAAAACAACGAAACAATTACTATAGAAGAAGCCCTATAATATTACAATTTAGCTCAGCATCAGGAGATAGACAGACAAATATTATTAACAGGCCAGGAAGAAAATATTCTTCACAGAAAACAATTGAGAAACTTTATTAACCAATATATGTATTCATTGGCAAGCACCAATGACAAACCAAATCTCCAAACACACAATGAACATAAAATAAAGAAAATTAACCATTTGAATGAATAGACAAACAGCTTAAGACACTGGAAATTGAATAGATTGTGATGATGAAGATTTGTTTAAGCACATTGGAAGCCTTTGTTGTTCCTGCCACAGTTGTTGAGGATTAGGCTTAAGTCGACCGGAACATTGAGACGGATGCCTAAGACGTTCCCTTTGATGATGGTGCAAAGGCAAGCGGCGGCTTCGAGATCGGCCAAACCCTGAATGAGGCTGCAACATGGGAGTGTTGGTGGTGATCCAATGACCAGTTTCACCAAATTCAACGCATTAGCACATGCACCTAACTTAAGGGCATCTCTGGGACAGTTAGCCCCTGTGGATGGCACATAAGTGGAGCTCACCATTGTGAAGAAAAAAAGATTGAGATAGAGGAGAAAGGCAAGAGATTTGAGAGCCATTTTTTTTCACAAAAGATGCAACAAGCTTTAGGTTTTACTTGATGCCTTTTTGTGAATTGGCTGTGTTTTGGATGTGTGAATGATAATGGAGAAGAATAGAGAGGTATTTATAGGTGAGGATTGCGGGATTTTATGTATAGATTTGAGCAAGGATGAATAAAGTATTGCCTGCGGCCTTAAATATGAGAGTTAGATAACTAATTTAATTTGTATACATTAAGCAGAAGTTAATTAAGTTAGTTATTTGAGAAAAAAAATGTGTGTTGGTTGACTTATAATACCACTTTTAATTATTTGCATTGAAAATTACTCACATAATAAATTAATCCCCCTTAATTAATATGTGTAATCAATAGGAGTAGTTTAGAAAAAAAAAAAAAACATCTCTACTAACTCTTACATATATATAGGATTAGACGAAGAAAAATATAATTAAACTAATCTTTTTGTTAATGATTTTCTTCAAACTATGGAGCCTGACTATATATATAACTCCCTCTTCGGTCATAGGTGTATGAGCTTGATAAAGGATTTGTTTTTATTCTAAATGTAAGATTTTTTATCCATTTTATCTTATAAATTTATAATTTTCCCCACACTATCTCTGTTCGTTACACACGGAAACGGTGTTTCAATCAATGTAGTAGCTTTGTATGCAAATAATTAAATGAGATATTTTATAAAAAACAACACATATTTTTTCTTACAAATAGCTAATTTAACTAACATTTCTAATATTTATAAATTAATTATCTAATTCACATTTAGGTAGGATGAGGGACTGTATGGTTTTGAATAAAGGATAAAGAAAGTAAGATATAAAAAAATATTTTCTTTTTACTTTATGAATAGAACTAAAGGAATACATTATTCCTAACTTCTTATGATTATATTAAAATTACATTTAACTAATTTATAAGATTCTTGTTGCAATCATTTAATTTGGCTGGGAAGATAATTTATTACTTTTCAATGTAATTGTTGACTAAAATATTTTGAAAAGGGTTACATGTGAGTAATTATTAGCTTGGTGCATTGAATAACGAGTTGGAGAGCCATGTGAACCCCCCTAACTCATAGTTGAAAGCGATGGGACTAATATTATTGAAGCTAGTGGCAGAAGCTTACAAAAATAACGTGAGTTTTGGTTGTGAAGAATATGATGATGTGCAAATTGCAAAGTTGGCTCCAGAGAATATAATAATTCTGATTCTATAAACCAAGTTGGCTCCTAATGATTCTGGAAAATGGTGCTTATGTGTTGCATTTTGTCGTGTATGTGTGTGTATTAATTGTTTAAGAAGTACGTACGCATTCATATAAATAAAGTTTACCGAATCTATATATGTTTTTACCATGTATTGTTAATACGTAATGATGCATGTTACGAAGTCTTAGATTTAGGTGACAATGACCACATCCAATGCGGCGTGGATTTTTTGCCGCCCGTGCGAGTTTCTTTCCCCATGTGAGTAATTATTGCTTATTGCTGATTTCTTTAGGATAAATTTAGTCTACTGGTCAGAAGCTTTGAGAATGGGTGTAGTTGGGTTCGTCATATACGCTCGGGTGCTTTGTTTTAATTCTCCATTGGGCAACGGGGTTTATAGGTCAAAATCCTGTAATCAAGATGCCTCTGTCTTAAGAGAAATGGCATGGATAGGTGTTGGGGGGGGGGGGAAGGAGACCAATTGACCGATCAAAGTCCAAAAATCAGGGCTTTGGAGATTACTTCAAGCAATGGTTATGCTTGGTCAAGGGTATTGGTTAGTGTAATGCCCCAAATTTTAATTAAGGACTAATGATAATTATTGAAAATTATTTATGAATTAAATCTGAGTTATTATGTGTTATGTGACAATTTTAATTAATATGTCATAATCAGAGAGAAATTGAAAGAATAGCCTTAAGTTAGTGATTAATGAAAAAAATTAATTACTAACTAAGAGAAAATATATGTGTAACTAAATGGCTAATGGGATGGTTAGAGTAACTAATTGGTTACTTACTTTATGAAAGCCAATGATGTTGAAACATGTGGCAAGTTTGGATAAAGAGAGTGGTTGGATAAAAGTCAATTGGGCATTGTTTAAGTATATTTTCTCTCTTTCCCTCTCATTTTCGCTGACATGAGGCATGGGAATGCAAAGAGTGATCATTTCATCTTCTCTAACACTCTTCTCTCTCATTCTCTCTCTCTTTTTCGCACTGCCATAGGAGCTTAAGCAAGAAGAAGAAAAGCTTGAGATTTAAGGTAAGAAGATGACCTCTAATGCCAAAACTCTCTTCTATAAAGTTGTTCCTTATGTTGAGAGCTTCAACTTCATGGTTTTAGATTTTCCATTTGATGGTGTTTGAGCACTCAAGGAAATCTAGAAGTTGGAGAACCAAGGAACTCCTTTGGAAAATTTATAGAGGTAGGTAAGACAAACCTTTCTATGTAGGTTTTATATCCATTGATTGAGTTTGGATTTGCTAGAATTTTGGCTTAAATTTTGAAAATGAGGATCATGTTGTGTATGCCATATTGTTGCCATGGATATAGTGCCTTGAGAATGTGTTTTGGAATAATAGAATTGAATTAAAGTTTAAAAGTAAAGTTTGGCAACTTTGTGTTTGGTTTTGTGTGTTGGTCAAAATAGAGCATGGTGATAGGTTGAAATTTTGGTTATTTTGAGGTTGTCGTTGTGTTCCTTATGGAAAATTGTATGGGAGTGGTATTGGATATGAATTTTGAACCTTTGGGAACTTAGTTTTAAAAATTGCAAGATTGGTTATTGAAAAACTCTGTGTTGGCAGTCGTTTTTCATGGACATTTTGAATGGGCAAATGTTGTTAGAAAATTCGGAAACTTCCCAATCTTAGAGTTAACATCTCAGGATTCAAAATAGACATATAATTTGTGTCATTTCGTTTTGTGAACTGGGAGATATGATAGTCCAAAGTTTGGGATGGAAACTAGACTCTGTTTTAGATCAGTGCTGAGTTTTGGGCAATTCTGTATTTTTGTGGTGGTTTATGGAAATGGCCCATATTTTTCCTATGAAGAGGACTTAAATACCTTTTATTTGGCTTTGGAATCACCTCATTTATATTTTTCTAGAATTAGTTATGATTTTTCAAAATTCAGCCAAGAAACAGGATTTTTCTTGGCCTCGACCCAAATGTGTCTGTCCAATTCTTGGCCTCGACCCATGACTTTCTGACCACATCTTGGCCTTGGCCCAAGGGTAGGCTGGCCGCGGCCAATCCCTGTGTTCCAGCTCTTTGAGTTTTTGAAAAGTAATCTTTCACTACTACAGAATATACATATAAAGTCCCTAAAGGACGTCCCTTTTTGAAAAAGGGACGCCCAAAATATGGGGCGGTGGCATATGTGTAATTATAGATCAAAGTTGAAAAGGTTGGCTCGTAAAAAAAAATTGAATCTCGCGCCTGAATGAGCTTTAGACGTCCCCATGTTCATTGGGGACGTCTAAAGACTGTTTTAGACGTCCCCAACAAACATGGGGACGTCTAAACACTCCAGAAAAGCATATGTATTACGGGGGGAAAAAAATAACACACTTTAGACGTCCCCAGATGGCCTGGGGACGTCTAAAGCTTAAACATTAGACGTCCCCAGCCATCTGGGGACGTCTAAAGATGAACATTAGACGTCCCCAGACCAGCTGGGGACGTCTAAAGTGTGTTATTTTTTTTCCCCCGTAATACATATGCTTTTCTGGAGTGTTTAGACGTCCCCATGTTTGTTGGGGACGTCTAAAACAGTCTTTAGACGTCCCCAGCTGGGCTGGGGACATGTAAAGGTTGGCTTTAGACGTCCCCAGAACAGCTGGGGACGTCTTAGGCCCAGTGCATGTGAGATTTCAGAATTTTCTGTCACCCTCCCTCTCCTATCACTTCCGTCCCCTCTCCCCTGCTTCTTGTTTTTTTTTTACTTTACTCTTTCACTTCCGTCCCCTCTCGGCCCTCTCCCCTTCTTGTTGCTTTATTCTCCTACCTTCATCACTTCTGAATATGCGAGGCCATTTCTCCTCTCCCCTGTTTCTTCTTGTTCCTTCTTAGCCTCTATTTCATCCAGACCGTTGCATCTTTGCTCTGCTGGTTCTGCACTGTTCTCTCTCATTCTCTCCACAGTCGGGCTCCTCTTACCACCGTGGGTCATCTGCTCTAAAGTTCTGTGCTTCAGGTTAGCTAAAACTAAACTTGTGAATGATTAGGAAAATGCCTTTGTTCTATGCTGGAATTTAAGTGTGGTTTGAATGAATTTGTGAATGATTAGGAAAAATGCGTTTGTTCTGTGCTGGAATTTAAGTGTGGTTTGAATGATTAATCTTTTGCTTTTTTCCATTGTTTTGAGAAACATGAAATTCTCATTAACTAAAAAATCAACCCATAAATTATTGAGGCATCTTCAAGCTAGGCCAAGTACTAAGCAAGACTAGACACTAGGCAATGTATACTGCCCTGCGTATTTGGGGCTGCTGAAGTGTATATATAATTGTATTTAATATATATATATATATATATATTCATTATTTGACAAAATTGAACAAGCATATTTACTTATCATTCAATTAGAATATAATGAATAAACATATTTTTTATTTACTTAGTAGATATTCATATTTTTCATAAAGCATATTTAATTAAGAAATTGGTAAATTGAGATCTTAAGAAATAAATTATTATTATTATAATTATTGTTCTTATTGTTGTTGTAGATGTTGTTGTTAAATAGTAAGAAAATAATCTCTAGTGAATTAATTTTCATTGGCTCAAAAATTGAATCTAAACAATAAAATCTAAACAGGATTATTGCATAGAATATGTTTTTGAAATATTAAGCTGAGATGGTTTGTTATTTTGATTTTGGGATGTCTCAATTTTAAGGGGAAATGCTGCCAAAATTTTGAAAAACATGCTTGTAAAAGGCAATTCCCCGTGTTCTCAATTATTCTAAACTTGAGTGTAAATGGAAATGGCATAGGTGGTAATAAAATGGATCATAGTTGGATGAATGCTCTGAGAACAAGTGAAGAATATGAGAATGGGGTTGAAAACTTTATTGAATTTGCTAGGAAGAACGTTCCAGCAAAAAATGGGATGTATTTTTGTCCCTGTGTCAATTGTTTAAATGAGAGAAAACGGGATTTTGAAGTTATAAGGGATCACCTACTTTGTGATGGAATAAATCTTCGATACACAAGGTGGATATGGCATGGTGAGGAAGTAACTGATTGTCCGTCACACAAGAAGGAAGCTGTGGATGTCATAGATGAAGATACAATGGAGAGAATGATTCACGATGTTGAGGTAGAATCGTTTGCGCAGTCGCATGAATATGACAGCCTGCGGAGTGATGCAGAGACACCGTTGTACCCTAGGAGTAAGTACACACGGCTCACAGGAACATTACATTTGGTTAACTTAAAAGCAACTTATGGGTGGACCGATAGTAGTTTCACATTGCTGCTTGAACTGTTGTGTGATATGTTTCCAGATGATAATGTACTTCCAAATCGTATGTATGAGGCCAAGAAAATCCTATCCACAATAGGTATGAAGTATAAAAAGATACACGCTTGCCCTAATGACTGCGCACTGTACAGAAAGGAGTATGAAGGCCTGAGTGAGTGCCCTAAGTGTCAAACCGCACGATACAAAGTGAAGAAAGATGGTGGTTCTGGCGATGGGAAGACTAAAAGGCAACCTGTAAAAGTTTTGTGGTATCTTCCAATAATACCACGCTTTAAGCGTTTGTTTGGCACTGCAAAAAAGGCGAAGAAGTTGAGATGGCATTCGGATGACAGAATATCCGACGGAAAATATCTTCGGCACCCAGCTGACTCTCCACAGTGGAAGAAAATAGATGAAAAGTTCCCTGCATTTGGCAGCGAGCCGAGAAACCTTCGGCTTGGGCTCTGTACAGATGGCATCAATCCGTATGGAACTCTTAATAGCACACACAGTGCGTGGCCAGTACTCCTTGTAATATACAATTTGCCTCCCTGGCTTTGTATGAAACGCAAGTATGTGATGCTTTCTATGATGATTTCTGGACCAAAACAGCCAGGAAACGATATCGATGTCTACCTGGCGCCTTTGATTGAGGACTTGAAGAAGTTGTGGGAGGAAGGTGTGGATGTGTTTGATGCGTATAAGAATGAGTCCTTCAAGCTACGTGCAATGTTGTTCACCACCATAAATGACTTCCCTGCCTACGGAAACCTCTCAGGGTACAGTGTGAAGGGGCATAAAGCATGTCCGATCTGTGAAGCAGACACTCACTTCCACCAACTGAAACATGGAAGAAAAACGGTCTACCTAGGTCACAGGAGGTTCCTTCCTAGATTCCACCCGTATCGTAGGTTAAGAAAGTGTTTTAATGGCTTGCCGGAGCATGGAATGGCTCCAAAGGCATTAACCGGAGAGGAAGTTTACAGTCGGGTTGAACGTATCAATGTCTTACTCGGTAAGAATCATAAGACTTCGGGTGAGAAGAACATATGGAAGAAGAGATCAATTTTCTTTGATCTTCCATATTGGCGTAGTCTTGACGTGAGACACAGTATTGATGTAATGCACGTGGAGAAAAACGTTTGTGATAGCCTTATCAGTACACTTTTGCACATCCCAGGGAAGACCAAGGATGAGATTAATGCGAGACTAGACCTTGTTGATATGGGAATAAGAGAACGGTTACATCCATAGCTAAGAGATGATGGTAGGAGGGCATACATGGAGCCAGCAGCGCATACACTATCAAAAGCGGAGAAAAGAAGTTTGTGTGGGTGTTTGCATGCAATTAAGGTACCACAAGGATATTCTTCGAATGTGAGAAGCTGTGTGTCAATGGACGATTTGAAGTTAGTGGGAATGAAGTCCCATGATTATCATGTGTTGATGCAACAACTGTTACCAGTAGCTATTAGAGGGATTATGAAAGATGAAGTTCGAAGCACTGTGACAAGATTGTGTGTTTTCTTTAATGCTATCTGTAACAAAGTCATTGACACTGAAAAGCTGGATGAACTGGAAGCTGAGGGTTATATCATATTGTCCCAATTAGAGATGCACTTTCCTCCTTCTTTTTTTGATATAATGGTCCATTTGATAGTTCATTTGGTAAGGGAGGTAAGGCTCTGCGGTCCAGTTTACCTGAGGTGGATGTACCCTTTCGAGCGATACATGAAGATCTTAAAAGGGTATTCTAAAAATCCCTATCGACCAGAAGCCTCAATAGTTGAAAGGTATGTTGTTGAAGAGGCTATGGACTTCTGCAGTGATTATCTATCAGGGAAGAAGGAACAATCTCGGCATGAAGAGGGGAGGAGCAAGGGAACACGAGGACTGAAAGTGAAGACTATGCCTCGTGAAGAGGTGTTGCAAGCACACCTTTATATCCTAAATAACATGGCAGAAGTGCAACCGTACATAGAGGAACACAGAAAGAGATTGAAGAAAGAGAATCCGAGGAAGAATGACATGCAGATTACTATTGAGCAAAACAAGACATTCATTCAGTGGTTTGAGGAAAAGGTTTTGCATGAGATCGGTGTGTCTGGGACAATAGAGTGGCTAGCCTGGGGGCCTTCGTTTCAGATCATTACTTGGAGCGGTTATGATATAAACGGGTATTCTTTCTACACAAAAGACCAAGATGACAAGAATACCATGCAAAATAGTGGGGTGATGGTAGAAGCTGAATCCATGCACTTTTCTAGTTCGAAAGACAAAAACCCCATATTAGCATCCATGGCCTATTATGGAGTGATAGAAGAAATATGGGAAATCACTTACAACAAGTTCAAAGTTGCTTTATTCAAATGTAAGTGGGTTATCAATAATGCTGTGGTAATAGATCAACAATTTGGATTTGTCTCAGTTGATCTTCAAAGAGTAGGTTATAGGGATGAGCCCTTCATTCTAGCAAGCCAGGCGAAACAAGTGTTTTATGTCACAGATCCCGCAAATAAAAAAATGTCCATTGTACTTCAGAGTAAAAAACAAAAGCATGGTGATCCGACCTTCAACCTTGACGACACACCACCTTTTACAATTAATCCACCTACAACAAGTGAAGTAGAATTGGTAGATGATGAAGAATATGCTGTGAGAAATGATCATGGTGAAGGAATATGGGAAACAATCTAGAGTAAGAGCTTAACTTAGAAAATAGTAATGTGTGCTGTTTGTTTTATTACGTCTCAGTTTATTCATTTACTTACAATTTATTCACCTATCTGACAATGATTTTTGTGCTTACAGGAATATGGACAATTCTGGTGACTCTCCAAGTGATAGGGACAATGAAATGAATAGGCCTGAACATGATGCGACACGTGAACCGGTTGCGAGACGAAGGGTTAGAGGCAGTACAAAAATGCCTGCATTGGTAGCACGTCATAACCATCAACAGGAGAGGTTGCATATTGACTTTGATCAAAATATGAAACCAATTGGTCCGAAGGAAGACCATTTCATTAGCTACGTAGGTTTTTTGGCTCGAAGCAAAGTTCGCATTACCTATGCTAATTGGAAGTTGGTTCCACCAAAAACCAAAGACTTGATTTGGCAACAACTTTTGGTATATAAGTTTCAATACATCTGCATTATATCTTTATTCCTATCGCTTCAATTATAATTAACGTATGTTTTTACCTTGCAGCAAACCTATGATGTCCCTGACACCGCGGAGATGTACAAGGAGTGGATGACGGAGGTTTGTCTACGATGGAAAGATTTCAAGAACAGGCTTACACGAGATTATATTCGAGGGGACCTGAGGGGTAAGGATCCATGTCATGAGTATCCATTTTTGTCTCCAGAGGACTGGAGGTTGTTTATGGCATCACGAGAAGATCCAAACTTTTTGGTAAGATTTCTGTAATCATAGTGTTTTATTTGAATATAGTTGACATTATTGATTCGGTGTTCGTTGTTTTCCTTTAAAAAGGAATTAAGTGCAGCAAATGCAGAGAGGCAAGCAGCTAATAACTATCAACATTGCATGTCTCGTGGTGGTTATCGGAAGCTTCAGCGACAGATGATGGCAGAAGAGTTGGAGAAATTGAAGGAAGCAGCCACATCAGATCCTACCGTTGTGGTCCAGCCCCCGCCACCTCCACCACGTCACAAAAAATGGAAAGCAGGGAGGCTTAAGGGTGGGAAGTACGTAAATCCGACTGTTGCTGAGGTTGCCGCAAGAATTGTAAGTAGTTAGAGCATATTTACAAACTTATTTTTTCATATTGGGAGTGCTTACGATAACTTTTATGCTGCAGGATGAACTGGAAGATCATAGTAGCCAAGGTTCGTTCACTCCAAGTGGACGGATGGACATCTTGTCAACGGCGATTGGGAAGCCAGATCACCCTGGTCATGTTCGAGGGGAGGCAATGGGAGTTTGTGTCACGAAGTATTTTGGCCGAGCCTCACATCCTTATTCGTCACAAGTTGAACCCAGTAGGGAGCTTGTGGCCAAGATTCGTCAGGAAGTCTCACAAGAGCTCGAGGCCAACCTTCGCGAGAAGCTCCGACATGAGTTGTTGCCAGAGCTACGTCTTGAGCTGATGCCAGAGATACGAGCTGAAATGCAGAAGATGTTTGACTCGCAGATGGCAACTACCGAGCGTAGAACCCATTCATCCCCGGCCTTCCACAGCACCAAAGGAAGTTACAACCCGGCGGAGGAACCACTTGGCAACCCTTCTCCCCCTCCAGCGCAGGGAGAACCTGCCATCCTCTCTTTGGATGCCCCAGTGATGCGTGTAGTTGCAGATGCTCTCGTTCACACACAAGCTACCACCCACCATCATCACCAAATTCCACAGCATTTGCGTAGGGTGACTGTGACGTGTGTTCGAGAGGGGGAAGAAGGTACTGCCATCCCTATTCCTGATGACGAGGTTGCCACGATAGCTCAGGCGAGAGGATCTTTCATCCTTTGGCCTGTACATCTTATTGGCTTGTTACCACAAACACCTCCAATGGTATGGAACTACCTCACTTTTACTTAAGATGTGTTGACATCCTACTAACAGTATGTGTTTTAATGTTCTAAAAGAACGAGCAGGAAGCAGAGAAATGGCCCTTCTTAGCACGATTGCAGCATATCTATAAAGGCATTCGCCAGATTGATTTGCATATGCCTCCAGGGATTGTAGGCCAGGATACAGAGTATCACTTCACAATTGATAAACAAGATCTTAAATAGTTCATGAAGTTCGAGGAGCTAGATATTGGATGGGGCAAATTTGCAATCCTGTAAGTTTTTTATTTCCCATTTTTTGATTCATTTAGTTAAGTTGATTTTAACTAGCTAATACATTCATCATTTTAATTCTATTATAGCTCCTTCCGTCGTATATGCATTGACTCTCAGAAAGTTGATTTATATGGATTCTTGTCTCCTGCACATACGACAAGGGTTGAGAATACATTGAAACGAAGGACGAACTATGTGGGCTTCTGTTTGGCAGAGGACGAGTATCGTTGTTATCTAGCACCGATTGTTCAAGGGTACGCATTTTAATTGTGTATTTGAGATTATTAATAAATAATTGCCTTGCCATTTAACTTCTTTTTAATCTGTATATGTTGTGATAGTTATCACTGGAGTTTGTGTGTTGTCTGTCCTCGGTCGCATGTTGTTTACTGGTTTGATTCCTTAAATAGAAGACCAGACAAAGAAACTAAAAGTGTCTTCAACCAGTAAGTTATTTTTTTGTATTTTATTGCTTCTTGATTCTTGACTTAATGAATTATTCTAATTTATTTTTATTTTCATTTTAATGATAGGGCATGCACGACGTATCGAGCGCTTGGCGGGCCACGCGAACGTAGAGGTGGCAAAGATCCGAGATGGTTGTATCCAAAGGTACGTAGTTTCAAATCAAAATTCTTTTGATTGACGGTCGTTTTAGATATGCCTTTATTGATTTTAACCATTTGCTTTTGATTTATAGTGCCCTCGACAACCTGGCGGCTGGGAATGTGGATATTATGTCTTGCTTTATATGTTTAACATCATTCAGAGTGGCATTACGACAGATTTTGAACAAGTAATCGCTTCTTCATTCTCTGAGGATAATATTCTTGGTGTTGTGATTCAATGGCAATTCATGCACTTCATTCATTATTTCATCTAAGCTTATTTTCTAATTTACAGATTTTTGACAATGAAGATGCCTACTCATATGAAGACTTAAATATGATCAGAGACTTTATGGCTGGACATCTTCTTCAACGTATACCAGAAGAGTAAAGTCTTTAGTAGTTTGTGTAGCACATACTTTTGTGGTAGTACATATAATTAGCGTTATTGTTGTTGGATATGGATTGGATAAAAGTCTTGGTTATAGATTGCTGTGTAGTTTGTATGGTTTGAAAGTTTGTGTGGCATGTAGTAGACTTTGATATAGATTGTTGTGTAGTTTATGTGGCATGTAGAAGCCTTGGGTTGATCATTGTGTTTGTTGTTGTTTCCATTCTGCTGAACTGTTGTTCTTTGATTCTGTTGTTGGATTATTTCTGCAGTTTACATTTCTAGATAGTGCAATATACATAAAAAGTCCATTTTAAAAAAAAAACTTTCAACGTCCTTAATAAAAAAAGGGACGTGGAAAGTATTGCTGTCGACACTTTAGACGTCCCCAGTTGGGCCTGGGGACGTCTAAGGCCTACTTTAGACGTCCCCAGTTGAACTGGGGACGTCTAAAGTAGGCCTTAGACGTCCCCTATTTTACGGACGTTAATGACGTTTTTTTCTACGACCCTCACATAGACGTCCCTCTGTTTTCAGACGTTAAAAGGCCAAAAAAAGGGACGTTAAAACCCTTTTTTCTAGTAGTGTTTAACTTATTGTTTCCCAACCCTTTAGGGCTTTTATTAGATGCATTTGTAGCTTCTTAAGGGTCATTATTGATAACCAAATCTAAGTGTTGAGAAGTCAATTGAGTATTGGAATAGAGAATAATGCTTCATCCCTAATTATGAATTATAGGATTCGAAATTGCCCTATTCGGGAGAGATCGGTGCTAGAGCATGCCCGGAAGGACCAAGGTAGTGACTCTTCTCTCATGTTGTATATGATGTTTTAGTATGCATGACTGATCATGGTTTTGTGAAAATGTGATTGGAAAATGTGCCATAATCCATTACAACGTGAGCACTTCAGCGCGAGCCGTTTAGGGATTGACGCTGGTCATCTCTACCTCGGCCGTTGAACTGCCGTTGTAATCGACATAGATTGTTGTGAAACTGCTTTGTGAATCCACCCCGTGGGGCGACGTGTTGTGAATCCAATCGTGGGCTGTGTGTTATATATCTTGCCAGTATGGCTTGCGCTGTTAATCTTACTAGTGTGGCTTGTGTATGAAATGCTTTATATGAATCCCAGCTGTGGTGAAATGTATTGTGTGAACTATTGTGGTGCAATATAGCGTGAGCACTCTTAAGGGATGATGTGTTTCATACTTACCATTGCCACTGTAACTATCGTTGTAGTTGCTTTGTGTGGGTCATGATTTGCTTCCATGCCTTATTGTTGTGCATACTATGAGTAATTTGACACTATAGGGATTCCTTAGAATCTCACTCTCCCATAAACCAAATTTTTAGACAGGGTCGAAAGATCTATTGGAAAGCAGACAATGAAGAGCGGATAGAGCTCCAGTGTAGGAGATTATTTTGGATATTGGTTATCATGTAAAATTATTTGGATGTTTTGGGAAACAATTGTATATATTGGGATTCGTAGTATAGTTTTGTGTAATCCCCAAGTAAAAGGAAAAAATTTTATGGGCTTTGTGCCTTTGTAGAACCCTTATTTATTGAATGGAACCCGAGTGTGTCGGGAATTTGCATTATACTCTGATATGTATGAATGGAATCAACGCGTACATGTCATTTATATTTGAAATGTGAGTATGAGACCATTGTGGAATAAGTGTTGTAAAAGTTTTTGAAAACCCTGATTTTTGGGAAATTTTATTTTGTCTAAGTCCCAAATAATACATGGTCTCTGATTCAAACTTAATTACATTTTTACAAACTAATCTCGGCCTATGGTTGTGAGGGGGTTACAGTTAGGGGCTGAGTGGTGAAATATGTTATTGTTCATCTATCTAAGGGGCTGGGTGAGATTTGGGGATTTTTGGTTTATGTAAGGAAATCAAAGTTTAAACCTCCAATTCATGGTTGCTATCTTACTGGTAATTTGGGAATGGATTTTGAGTATGGTAGTATGGCTAGATGTGTTGCTTTGAATTGTTATTTTTGGTGTTTAGAGGATAGAATTATCAATTTGAGTCTGTTCAGAGGCTTCTTACACACTGTTCTTTATTGGGTAGACATTTGCCTATTCAGTGCTTTCCTCAACACTATTCATATTTGGGTTCAATGTATGCCTATTTAATGGGTATGGCAGCACTATTCATCATTGGGCTGGAATTGTGGTTCTTTCATTTACTATCATACTGACTTTGCTCTGTTTGCTAGTATTTTGATTGTTGACCTCTTTGAGCATAATATTGGCTCAAGGAAAATTGTCAAGAACCTCTTTTGTAAATGGATTCTCAAAAAAGTAGATTTGGTGACTGTGTGGACTGCCAAAGCTTCTTTGAATGGTCTTACCTTGTGTGTTGGGTACCTCGACCTCTATCACAGTTGTTGGCCTTCTAGGTCTCTGATATTGTGGATGATTAGTTTGATTAAAACTTTTGTGTTTGACTTGTTGAAGAACCTTTATTGGATTATGTTTTTAGATTCAGTGTCTGTATGCTTTAAGTTTTTACTTGTGTTCTTAGGTAATAGGTTGTTCCTTTTAGTTTCTAAGTTGGTGTAACTTTCATTGGAGTTCAATATATTATGTTTCTTTCTTGGCCAAAAAAAAAAAATTAGGTGACAATGATTGTTTTCAATTAAAACTAAATTATATATAAATCCCTTGAGTATAAATTATATAAATAACTCCCGGACAACTAATTTAAATTTGTACATTATTTTTTTAATACACCAAGGTTAGGGCACGTCTTGGCCTTAAAGAGCACTTATATAAAAATACTTAAACATTGCATTCCAATAAGTTTTCAACAACGGGATTTAAACTTATAATCTCATAGTTTATGAACCAACTCTTTATCAATTGGATTAACTTTTGTTGATAATTTTGTACATTATGTATCCACCTACAAATTCAAAGTTTAAGAGATTATATGCATATAAAAATAAAGTTCTGTTGTGATATATAATAGATAGTTAAGGGTTATCTGCACAAACTCATGGCGGCCGTTTTCAGCAAGTTTTAAGGATTAAGAAAGTTATTTTAAAATTTAGTCTAAAATTTATGAAAGTTCTATGTAATTCAGCTTTTAAGTTAAAAAAAAAAAAGTGTTCTGATAGTTGCTAGATATAAACGATAGATAGATAAATGAATAAAGAACTATAAGCTATAAAAGAATGTATGTTTGGATTAGTTTTTGGAGAATAATTTTTACGATTTTACGAGATAAGTATGTAAGAAAAGTTTTATCTCATTTACGAAAAGAGACTTCTAGACTTCTGAAATCGCGGTTTTGGTGTTACCCAACACAAAGTCGATAAACAACTTTAGATCAAACTAATCATGATTAAAAGGATATACAAAACTGACATTGTTGAGAGAATCTTTGTAGAAAAATTCACAAAAACACCAATATTATTGTTGATTAAAAAAAAGTAATAAAAAAAGAAAAACACTAAAATATAATACTTTCTTTTATATTCAATACTTGATAAAAGAACACCTTTCCAGTTAATTTAAAACCCCGACATCCTAATAAAGCTTAATAAATTTTCAGCTTTGCTATTGAGAACTAAGCTGACCTTTTTTAAAAAAAAAGAAAATCGCTCATTTTTAAAAATTCATACTTAATTCAATAAAAATCATATAACATAATTTTTTTGCTCATATTAATGCTTTGAAAGTCATTCATATAAGGGGGGAAAAACTATTCCATAACTCGCTGATCTGTTTGTATAAAAAAAACGAGTCAAGAAATGCAGTTTTTTTCACATTGAATTTTTTTTTTTTTTTTATAAAGGGAAATATAATCTTTACTCCTTTTAAGTTTTGGTCTTTAAAATTTTAAACATGGGGTTTTGATTTTTTATTTTGTCTCACACAGTTAATCTATATAGTTTGAAAATGATATTGACTATATTAAATTTGATGATGTGACGTAGACACCATTAAAATTGGTGAGGTGGGTGGCTGATTGGGCACGATGACCGGGTAATTTTGTTGATTAGGTAGCAACATGGACATATGACCAAAAACAATAGAAACAATTACCCCAGAATGCACATCAACCTAAGGACTCATGGTTCAAAGTTCAGCCTTCAACAAGACGACTAATATTGACAGCAAAGTTGGTATCTTTCTGGTTTTTCTCATCATATACAAAGTCAGCTCCGATTATTTTTTGAACATTCTTTTTTTGTTCTGTCATGGGTGGTAGCGTTATTTTCAAGCATTTGAGATGATTCTTCAGTTGTCCGAAATCTCATACATTGGGATGTATGGTCTATTTTTCTCATACTACACAGAACATGATCAAAATCTTGCACTGTATTCTAAGTCTTCCTTTTTTCCAATCTCGGGTGCTTCAGAAATTATTTACTATGCAATGGAGGATTATATGGTGAAGCCGTAACGTACAAGCACCCTGTTAATACAAGTTGGACCCAGGAAGCACTCAACCGTCCCAACGGATATGACAAATTGGGATGCAAGTGCAGTGAAAATCATCGGATTTTATACCTTAATTTGGTCAGAATCTCAACAGCAGGAGTTATCTCATTGGGACTTCCAGCAATGACAGTCACAGACTTTGTCATTCCCACTAGGAGTTTTCATTGTTACATTAACGTTCGAAATTCGCCTTAGCTTGTTTTTATTTTTCTTGGGTGTGTCGGTGATGTTCAAAGAAAATGAAACGATCCAAGCAACTTGAACATTGGCTGGGGACCAAGATTTACAATGCTCTGTTGATCTCTGTTTTGAGGAGTAAAACAGAGGTAAACCCAAAGAAAAGAGAGAAAATTTAAAAAGCAAAAATCAAAGTAGAGGGAGGCCGTTGAACAATATGAATCACACGCCTGCCGCAGATATGACTTTAGAGATAGGACAAGGCAAGATGGTAGTGCTCTTGCTCCTTCCACAGGGCAAAAAGTAAGCAAAAATATCAAAGAACGAAATGCTTTACTGGCCCTCTCATAACTTTGGTTGTGTTTTATGTTTTATGCTTTTTTTGGTCGTATATCCATGTGGTTACCAACTCAGTAAAATTACCTAGTCATCGTGTCCAATCAACCACCTACCTCAGCAATTTTAAAGATGTTTATGCCATATCATCAAACTTAACATCGACAAGGTCCTTTTCAAATTACAGAGGCTAACTGTGTGAAATGAGTGAACTTAAGCTTGAAACTTCAAGAAGTAAAATTAAAATGAAGTTAAACTATAACGACTAAAAATAATATTATTAACCTTTTTTATAATGTCCAAATTATTTCATAAGTTTGTTTGTCTTTGGCAGGTCATAAAATTACGGATTCCTACCCTCTCTTTTATTTGTCCCTTTTCATGTTCAAATGACCTTTTTGGGTTTTGAGAATGCAAGAGGTATTTTTTAGATTTTTCCCTGTAATCTAATTAGCACATAAAATACAACAAATAGAGCTGGGAATAAGGATAAGCTCTTCACAAGCTCAGGCCTCCGTAAAAGGTCCTAATTATGAAGCTTAGTCCTTAAATTTGTTAGCTTTGAACATGTTTAACTAAAAGTCATTATTTTTTCATCTTTTGCAAAAAAAAAAAATAAAAAATAAAAAAATAAACAATAAAATCCTAATTTGATATATAAAAATTATCAAAATTAAATTATAAAAAAATAAATTTAAAATAACAACGTATTATAAATGAAAATTTCAACATTTCAACAATTAACACATGGCACACATATTTTTCTTGACCCCTTAGAAGTAGATTCATATATCTTTTTTTATGGGAAAAAATGATCCTTATCATTATCTACTCCTAAAATTTTATTCTGGAAATTTTTATGGTTTCTTCCCTTCCAATGAAGAATTTGTTACTAGTGTGCAAATTACTCAATGAGGCACTACCGATTGTGGAAACTTTGATCAAACATCATATTGATGCTAGTAGCAGCTGCCATTTTGGTTGCCCAGCTTTAGAAACCTTGGACCATCTATTTATTAATTGTCCATTTGTGAAAGTTGTTTGGTTTGGTGGACTATCTATTTCTCTTCCAGTTAATAATTTTGAGGATTTCAAAAAATGGCTGAAATCAATATTAATGAAATTATTTGAAGACGGTCAGAATTTAATATTGATTAAGGTCTTTAAACTAATTTCTGTTCTTTTAAAGAAGAGGAATTTGGTAATTCACAGAGGTCAAAAGGTTTGCCCTGTTGCAGCTATCAAAGAAATTGAGATTGCTTCCTCATTATGCTCCTTGGCTTTTTCTTCAAAATTTTCTCAGGTTACTATTGCTTCAAAATCAATGGATGAGATTCATGTTATGGATGAGATCGATATCAATGGGTGGACTATTTTCATGGAAAAATATGGTAAAGGTTTTGCCAAAGTGTATCAATCTTGGATATGTTTTCAAGGATAATCTTTACAATCGATTTTATGGAAAAAATCAAATAGACAAGTATATCTTGCACTGAATTACTTCAGAACATCTCTTCAGTGGATACTTCATTCCAGCTTCTTCCATACATCTGACAAGCACCTAAAAATGATCTATATTAAGAAACAGGTTCTGCCAAAGGATGGTTTCAAAGAAAACTCAGCGAACAATTTATACATTGATATATCTTTGCTCGTGACTTCCTTTTCTTTAAATCATTTCACTAGAGTATACTACATTCATCGCAATGTCTTTAACTCACTACAATCATGTCCTGTTATGATTGTAGATTCATGATGTATAATTTTTTTATTTAATGGATTTGATCATTTCAAAAAAAAAAATCTACTCCTAAAAATTTATTCTAGGTGATAGGTGATGAGTGAAGATGTAGGGCAATAATTTGAGTAAAACTTAACTCTTTTTGGGGAAAAAATCAAGATGTAAGATATATATTTTAAAATAATAAATCTTATAAAAATCTTAAATAATAAAACAATAAATCTTATATCCAAGTAATACAAGCAACTTAAGGAAGCATATGTTGCTTTAGAATTAATATTGCAACAGAACTTTCAGAAAGATTAAAATTATCGGATTTGTATTTATACTACATGCTCATATGAACTTTGCAAGTTACAATCTTCATTTTAATTTGAATAAAAATTGCTTTTAAATTTCACAATTTAGTTATTATTTTGCTTTAATTTGATATATATTGTTATTAAAACTAAAAAATTTCTAATTAAAATATTTATCTGAGATCTAAATTAGCCTATTTTTTAAAGTTCAAATAAATAAACCATGATAAAAAAACTAAATAAATCAAACCATTTTATAAAATTCAATTAAAAAATATAATAATAATTAAATATTTACAATATTACTAATAATGTAAAAAAAAGGGAAGTCCTAAGCAAATAGCTCATGAACTTTAAAAACCCTCAAATATCAAATGAATAAGGAAAAGAACGGAGAGGTGATAAGATAGGAATTAATCTTTTCAATGTCTGGGATAAGTAACAGACCCCACTATTCACCGTCATTCCCTTTTTAATCTTATATTCTCTTCAGCTATTCTCTCTCATTCTCCTTCGTCAAAAAAACAGCAGCTCTTCATTGAGTTTATCCGTAATGCATCTATCACTCCCTTCCACTGCGACATCTGCCTCTCCCTCCCTGCCGCCAACGACCTCTGATTCCCCAAGTCTTTCACGTACTCTCTCTCTCTCTCTCTCTTTAATTTGTTCATCTAGCTTAATAGTGTGTGAGAAGGTGAGATTTTTCCTGAGGAATGATTGTAGATATGTCCCCGGAATCTCCTCTATTTTCGTAGCCTTTCTTTTTTTAAAAAAAAAAATTTTTGTGTGTTTGATTTGGAGTGAGAGATTTTGGGCAAATAGCTCGAAGCTTTTGGGTGTAGTTAACGATGAAGCTCTAGTTTCTGCTGCTTCTTTCATATGTGAAAAAAAAAAAAAAAACAAACAAACAGTACAAAAATGTACAGCATATAGGATGAGATATACTCTGTTTATTATCTTTCATGTTCATCTCTATAAATATTCTCTTGTGAATACAAGAAATAATGTGTTATTTCTGCTACTATTCCCTTCTTGTTTCTAAGCACTATTGGATGCTGAATTTATCATTTATGTTGAACATTTTCGAAAAGGAAATTGTTGGAACTTTATATTCGAATCTACCCCTTTGATGGGCTGGATTAATTAATTGGAAAATTAGAGTAAATTCTAATTAATAGGTTAATTAATTAAGAGATTAATTAATTAATAAATCGGATGAAAAAATTGTGGATCTTTAACTAAGTCGTGAGTCAGCTAAATAACTAAATGAGATTAGTCATATATATATATATATTAAATAGGGAATTTAATTTATAATATTTAAATAATTCAACGTCAATTATGAAGGGAATATAAATAATTTATTTTATATTCATTTAATTGAGTCAAGAGAGAGGTTGAAAGATTCAATTCTCTTATCTGAAGGTTATTATGTGTATTTTGAGTTCCCAAAATACCCCTAACCCACTATTATAAATAGAGTGTCTCCCCATCAGTTCTACTCATTTTCATCGTTGAGTTTTCTAACTATCATTTCCTCTCTATTTCTTTCTTGTTTGGTGCTCTAATGCGTCGCACAGTTCGAAAGTTTGACCTAAATCCAAATATGGATCCATCTGGTACGCTTCTTCCCTCCTAATTTTCCTTTAGAAATAAATGAAGAATCTGACTCCTTAGTAAAGCTTCTGTTTGTTCATTTAACATTAGTCAAATAATGACACAAAAGCAAAGTTAGCAAATTTTTTGGGGGCTGGGGTTAAATCATTTGTGCGGTCAAAATAACCCATGATTGTATCAAAAAATGTCGTTGAACAGAACAAGCACATACTCCCCCGTGCTTTGCACGGGTGCAACAAAAACCCCTAAAAAAAACAAACACTTACTACTACTCATCCGATGTGATTAACGGACCTGCTAGAAAAAAAATAAAAACAAATAGAGTAACATGTGCATATGGCTACGAATATATCAGTGCTATCATATCATATGAGTTCTTTTGATAGCTATTCCACCTCCTTAACACACGTACAACAATCCTCCACATGTCAGTGCTATCATCAATATCTTTGATCATTGAACACTTCCTAACAGCCATTGAAGACATATAATAAGATCACAATGTCAACATATACCAGATTGCTCAATATTGAGAAAGCTTGAAAACAAAGGTGACTTATATAGAAGAAATCGTTCCAGCATATGCATTCACTTGATGACACGCACAAAAAAATGGAATATTAATTTTATTTTGAGAAAAGTAACAAACCACAGTAAACTGCACTCATCAGTATAGCTATTTCTATTATGCTACCCATTAATCCTCTAGATATGCTCTTGATTTTTTTTTCGTATATTAGCTGAACTGGTACTCTTCTGGTCATAAAAAGTTGGATCTACTTTGTACATACATGACATTGGGCAGAAGGCAGTAGGCATTAGGCATTAGGCATTAGGCATTAGGAATTAGGAAGTAGGAGTTTTAAACAAATATGCAGTAGGTTGGAACTGTACCAGAGAACGTCACTGTTGATACCTACCCAAGTATGGAGCATCTGTATCATGTCTGTTTTACCCCCTTTAAAAGAACAAAAACTTCTTCAGAAGTTAACCATCAGAATATGGATAGACTAATCACTCACATTGATTTTCAAAGGATGAGATGATGTCAGAGGAAAATGATACATTAATTCAATTTTGAGAAAAGTAACCAACCATAGTAAATTGCCCTATACAGTACAGCTATTTCTATTGGGAAGAAGGTAGTAGGCATTAGGCATTAGGAATTAGAATTATGAAATTCAAAAAAATATGCAGTAGGTTGGAACTGTACCAGAGAATGTCACTGTTGATACCTACTCAAGTATGGAGCATCTGTATCACCTACCTCCTTAGCAATCATAGACCGAAGCTACAGACAATTGTCACATCATATAACCTGTGGTGCATTTAAAACAAATTAGTGTAAAGATCTTGATGATAACACATTCAATGAGAGGCATGTAAGATGACTCAGTTTGCTGTGGCACGCATATTTGTGGATATGCGACACCTTGATATATGACTGATAGGGAAAAAAAGACTCCCCTTCATGGAATCTACTTCTCCCTTAGTATTTGATGAGTAAAGAAGAACAGATTATCAGTCACTTTCATTCATGGCCATAACTTCAATGACATTAAACCCTACCATTGTGAATTGATGCATATGAATACTATCAAAAAAACCACATTATATCATAAAAGAAATCAGAATTAATCTTTTTTTCATCCGCATAAAAATAAATTGGCCTTAAACCCTTCTAGATTGATTGAATATGTTAATAACCCTTAACATTTCGTGCTTTTGGATTGAATTTCCCTTAACATTACTCAAAACTTGTGGACCTCCATATAACAACTGATTAATTAGGGGGTCATAACATTTCTTATAAGTTATAGACCAACATATTACAACTAATTAATTGGTGAGTTATAACATCACTTAGAAGTTGTGGTACTCCAGACTAGACAAAAAGCAGAATGGTTCTAACATTGAACATGCAATGTACATTAATCAGTGAATATAAGATTAATATACAATAATCACATTGAAGCAAATAATCCCACGGTTTTAGCACTCACATCTTCACCCAATTCCTACAATTTAGTACCCAACCAATTAGAATGTACACCCTAAAAAATACAAACCAAATCACCCTGATTGATTTGGATAGAATAGAATAAAAAAAGTGTGCTCTTAGCTATAAAAGTAACATAATTTAATCTAAGTTACTGGAGAAGAAAGGAAAATATATACAAAGACAAAGGATATGGCATACATTACTCTTCAGATAAATAAAAAAACGGGATAACAGAGAAAACACATCAATACAGAACAACTTACTGATCCATCTGCGAGTTTGGTAGATAAACCCTTCTAAAAGACCATTTGCTTAAACACCCAAAAGGAAGGGGAACAAATGCGTCAAGCACTCAAGCTTCATAAAAAATCAACTGCAAATGTCTTTGGCTTCTCACCAATAATGAGTGGCAAAATAACATAACAGATCAGCAAATCCTATTCAGCTTATAGAACTCTTATGATGTTTTAATTTTAAATTCTTTAATGGTCATTGCATATCTTTGTTTCTTAGTTTTTAGCCATCAAATAGCTATAATGGTAATGATATGGAGAGAGGTCTTCATCCTTCATAAGTTGAAATAGAATTCTGCTTCTTCCCATTTACTATTGGAAGCACACACTGCTAGAATTACCTCATAAATTACATCAGCCATTTGCATGACTACGTTAGCTCCAACGCTTTAGAATATCCATCTTGATCTTAATGAAACCTGCCAGTAGCCAAGGATAACAGCCATGATAAGATTGCAACGAACGTAAAAGAAATCATGTGTCAGGGGCACAAATCTACAAACATTAAACAATTAACTTTTCCATACAAACGTGTATGACAAAAAAAAACAGATAAATCGTTTACATGAAAAATAAATTGAGAAAAATAATAGCATTGTGGATATACTATATGCATTCATTTTAAAAAAAAGGTACTACTTCTCCACTTTTCTACAGTCATATGAATGCCAGAACGAATCATACATAAATGTACTAACTTTGAACATGCAGTATACATAACTCAGTTATTTAAGGTCATGCAAGACCATATTGTTAGGATCGGTAGGCACAGCGGAAGAATTTTAAAAATGTTACTGATCCTAATCGAGGATCTATCAACGGCGTATAAACCAAGTTGGAACGATTCATACTCTTTTTATTCAGGGTTTTCACGATCTCTAGGAGCCAACATGTCAGGTCCGCTCCCTCTACCGGTATCCACACAAATGCTCTCCAACCAAGACTACGTATTAGCGCCTCTAATGTATCCTAGGGTTTTCCTTACGGCTCTCAATTCTAATCTCTATCTCAGTATATCTGCTCTATCAAGTTTATAACCTATGAGGGCTATTGTCAAATTTCAAAATTAATCATCATTAATTTTGAAATTAATTAACTATTAATTATCTTGATGATCTAATTAAATAAATTCAGTTTAAATTAAATCTGTCCAATAGTTTTAATTTAACCTATTTATTTAATCCAAATAAAGAGCCATTAGATTTAAGTTATCTTTATAAATTAAATCTGAGATACCATATCTATATCATGTTAGTTATCAGATTTAATTTATCTTAATAAATTAAATTTAAAAATAACAGAATATAATAATAATATATAATATATATATATACATATATATATATATATATATATAATATGTATTTCGAAAATACATATCTACATAATATTATTAACGAATTTTTTTATATTACATATATACATATATATATATATATATATATATAATTCGTCCACCCTAATTAAACATTATCTCATGTTAGACCATTCTTGTGTGCGACCCTGTAGGCCCATATGAAGTTGGCAGTGGGCCAATAACTATATTAACCCACAAGTCGCAAGCGGCCTCTAGCAAGACATCACAACTACGCAATTCATATGAGGATCGTTAACACAATGCAACCTATCATACAACCATGTCACGTCCCTTTTGTCACACGATATATCGGTCAAGGATGAGGCATGGATGATGTCATCTTCTTATTCCTGACTATTACTTTCTCGATTCCTGAGTAGTCTGACAATAAAAATGGAAACTCCTTTCCATTGTAGTATGGCCATACATTTCTCAGACTTACTCATCGAGGGGCCCAGTAATATCTCTCTACTAATGTGAGGGACAAATTCCATCTTGATCATTCACATTCCTCTGCGTGAAAAACCACCAAGCCCGATTATAGCCTTTATCATCACCTAGTCAAAGGTAACTTTTGACTAATTCAAAGCTTAGCAACTCTCATTAGGCCTGTTCGGGATCGGGAAATCCCATTCCCAATCCCGATCCCAAGAATTTCCCGTCCCGACGGGACGGGAAATCCCGAAATCGGGATCGGGAATTTCCCGAATTTCCAGAGGTGATGACAACATGACTTGGTCTGATCTAAAAAGCACCCTGTACACATTTTTGCAATCTGGGCAGCACTTATACGTTCAAAACTATGAAGCATATATGCGCACCATTGCACCAAGTTTTGTATATAAGCTAATCCATTCACTAAAAATATATAATGAACAAAGCCAATTCATAAAACACAAATTCACTAAATATCATAAAACATATAAGTCAATTCAGCATCCACAAAATATGCTTCCTGAATGAAGCTGCAGCTTCTTCCCTTTTTTCTAACTGTCCCAGCTTGTCATACACCATGGCCATCAAATAGAATGCTTCTGCTGCCATTTCATGATACTGTAGATCATACAAGAAATTGTTATTGTTATTATTCTTTTTAACAGTTGATTCAGAAAGAGCAAGATCATCATAAGGGCTGTGCATAAGCACTAGAGGACTTGTAAAACAAGCCCAACTCTCAATCACCTTAAATATTTTTGGTCGCATATTTCTCAATCACCTTTTAGTCGTATTTTCTTTGAGACCTAGGTGCATTTTTTCCTTAAAATTTTAATGAATACAAAATATAAAAAATATAAAGATGTATGCTATTTATAACAATGCAGTACATATCCAAAAGAATGTAGTCAAACCAAATTGCATATATATGCCCATTTTAATTTTTTATATCTTCGTAGCTCTCCTCCTCATGACCTTCCCAAACAATATATAAAACTCTAGGAATGGAATGGCAAATAAAAATGCAAGTCCCATGAGAGCTTAAGTAATGAAGAATTTCTTATTTCCATTTTCAGTTTCTCCAGCATGAAAATAAATACATTGTAAGCATGCATGGAAGCAGTTAAAGTGGACATGTCACAATGAGATTTGATTGAGTGATTTTCTATATTCCAAATGCAGAAAAGTGGTAAAACATTTATGTGTACAAGGGCAGCTTACAGAAGTAACTGTAATGAACGTGGGTCTATTATTAATTTATGATATTGGAACCCAAAACCCTCAAGTAGCAACAGACATGCTCATATGCTTGAAGAGCAACAGATATGCTTGAAGTTATAGATAGGCAAAATGCCACATTCCATTTCCCTAATTTTCAGACAACTAATAAGATTAAATTAAACTAAATGAAACAACAAGAAAACTAACCATTGATTAGTTGTCTAGCGCTTCCTCTGAATGTGATATGCTTGAAGTTACCGATTCAGCTGCAAAAAGCACAAGCAAAAGAAACAAAAATTACAAATAATTAATAAATAATAAATGAAATGAACTAAAAAACCAAAAGAATAGATATTACCTTGTTCTACAGCAATAGTGTTATTGAAGTTATCAATTTGAAGTTCTTTTAGTTGATCACACAAAGTAGAAGTAGATGAAGATAACTAATTTTGCGTACAAATGAGCGCCTCAACTATCTTTGGTGAGAGAGAACTTCTGTATTCAGAAATGACATGACCTCCCGTACTAAATGCAAATTCAGAAGAGACGGTGGATACAGGTATGGCCAGCACATCACGTGCAATCAATGAAAGGACTCTGTATTTAGAACCATTTTCTTTCCACCAGGCCAAAACATCAAACTCTTCATCTTTTAATGCAGTCAACTCAGATTTAAGATACTTATCCACTTCTCTATACTTATCTAGCTGATTATCAGCCTCAGATCGATCCATAAACCGCCTCATTATAGGCATTCTTTGACGTAATAAAGATATGCGAGACTGAGTAGAAGTACTAGTAGTAGTACTTTGACTTTGACTCGATGCTTGTGACTGAGGTTGGTTTACAATCTGAGATTGAGATGTGTCTGGCTCAACTACATAGTGATCATACAAACGATACAAAACATTTAAGACCATTTTGATCATTGCCTCATACTGTGCAGCATCCTCAAAGATAGCCTCAAAAGCATACTGCAAATATGTTGTTTTATACCTAGGGTCAAGTAAAATCCCTATCATCAACAAAGGATTAATGTCATCAAGATTTCCCCAATACTTTTCATACTTGGACAACATATTTTCAGCCATATTAGATAACAAACTTATATGATCATTGGCTGCATCTTTGAGGATAACATAAACTTTAGCTATCTGTTGGAAGCATTCGTTTGAGGTAACATAAAGTGATCCTGAAAATTGTAAAGTCATGTCATAGAAGACTTTCAAAAACTCAACAAATTCCACAGCTTTTTTAAAATCCACTCTTGAAGGAGGACCAACTATATTTTTTTCTACAAAGAACGGTTTGTAATCTTTATCATCATCGATCATCCTTTCAAAAACAGTGCTGAATTTAATGGCACTCTCCAACATAAGGTAAATTGAATTCCACCTAGTTGGGCAATCCATTGTAAGTAGGCTTTTTGAGTCAATTTTCATTTTCTCAACAAACTCTTTGAACCTTTTAAGCCTCGAAGGAGGAGATCTAATATATTTAATGGCATTTCTAATGCCCTCAACACTGCTGTGCAATTCCTTCACACCATCAGAAACAATCAAGTTCAAAATATGTGCACAACACCTCAAGTGCAAGAAGTCTCCATCACAAACTAAACCATTCCAATGCCTTAAAACTTCTTTCAATCTTGCCACTGCATTGTCATTTGAAGCAGTATTATCAACCATAATTGTATAGACATTATCAATGTTCCAAGCTAATAAACATCTCTCCAAAGTTGCTGCAATTGTCTCACCCTTATGGTTTTCTATTATACAGAAATTCAAGATTCACTTCTGGTATGTCCAATCCTCATCAATCCAGTGAGCAGTCAAGCACATATAGTTGGCATTTTGACAAGAAGTTCAAGTATTTGTTGTAAGGGAAACACGAACTTTTGTTCTTTTAAAATACCTCTTCAATTTTATTGATTCTTGCATATACAACCTCAAGCAATCCCTTGTTACTGTCGTCCTCGAAGGAATTTGAAGGCGAGGTTCAACCTTCATCATCATCTGTTTAAACTCCACACCGTCCACCACTCGAAATGGCATTTCATCTAGTATAACAAACTTTGCAATTGACAATCTGCATTCTTCTTGATTGAACAAATGATGAGTCAGCTTTTTGCTACTTCCTTCAAGAGTAGATGCCAACAAAGATTGTTTAGCCTTATTCGGTCTGTTTGGATTTTTGATACATGTTTGTAAATGTTTCAACAATCCACTTGTCCCTTGCAGTACAGGGTCACATTTAAGTGGCTTGTTGCAATACTTGCACTTGGCCCTAAGTTGTCCATCTTTAAATTGTTCTATGGGTAGCTTCTCAAAAGCATCCCAAACTGAAGATTTGTGTTTCTTCCTTGGACCTTGAACTTCTTCATCTCCCTTATCATCATTTATATCACTTGTGACATTTTCCTCCTCATTTGTATGAGTAGCTTCACTACCTTGTGTAGAAGGATCTTTAGGTTCTACTTGACTTACTTCAATATATCCTTCAGCATCCATTTATTTCTATAAAAGGAAGGAAAATAAGGGAATCACACATATCCTTCAGCATCCATTTATTTTCCCATGTCATCCATATCAGGTTAATCTTAAAACAGACATATACATAAGCCTATCAACCATATTATATTGCTAAAAGTGTTTCTTTCTCTTCTCAGCCATGGTAACAGAGCAATTCCATGGTAACAAACCATGTAAAAGTGTTTCTTTCTCTTCTCAGCCATATTATATTCCTAACAGACCAGCAACTAAGTGTTTCTTTTCAGCTAGGCTACAAGCTCACTTTACAAGTAACTAGTATAATAGTACTTCATATAAGG
Source organism: Inga laurina (assembly GCA_963855925.1). Classification (NCBI taxonomy): domain Eukaryota; kingdom Viridiplantae; phylum Streptophyta; class Magnoliopsida; order Fabales; family Fabaceae; genus Inga; species Inga laurina. Next base: position 51,992,272 of record OY979708.1, read on the forward strand.
AAATACCCACCGAGGCACAGATCCAAGAGCAAGGGAATTCAAATATTAAATAAAACATCAGAATTTCAAAAACATTAAATAGCCTAAGTCATTAGCCGGAAATTCTTTAGCAGCCGATTCAAACAAGAGACAAAGGAAAGGATTCCATATTTATTTTTGGATCAATAACCCCACTCCCAATAATCTTTCTAGTAAAAGCAATAAGCAAATATCACATGCTTTGATGCTTACAGTGACATATAAAATCTACAACGTAGGAACACCAAAGAATTCAAACAAACAATTAGTCAATTACCACTTATATGGAGATTGGGGATTTGGACTTTGGAGAATAAATTCAGAGAGGGATGCGCACCAGCTGCCAGGACCACCGTCGGACGCGTCGTCCGTCGCACAGGAAGGGGATGAGAGACCAAGATTAGGGTCCTCAGCCAGGGTCACCATCACCGACGCTGAGATTGGAGATTTGGAGACCGACACCGACACCGAGTTGCCGAAGTGGGAAGGAAATTAGGGCTCGAAAGTTGCCGACCCTGATGCCGACGCCGAGAGAGCCTGAAGTGGGAACTACCAAACTGGAAGGAAGGGTCTGGCCGTCTGGGTCGAGTGGTCGAGGTCGAGTCTGAGCCGTGAGCGTGAGAGAGTGAGAGAGGCTGAGACTGTGAGTGAGAGTGAGACGGAGTCGAGCGAGAGCGAGTGATTCAGATTTAGAATGTTTTTTTTTGACACTACTGAGTACATGATAAGAGGTAATTTAAAAAAAAATTATATATTTAAGGATCGGGAAATATTCGGGATCGGGAAATACCAATCCCGATCCCGAATTGAAATTTCCCGATCCCGATTTTTTCCCGTCCCGAAATTTTTGGGACGGGATTTTCCCGTCCCGATTTGCTCGGGATCGGGACGGGAAGGTCGGGACGGGAAAAAATTGAACACCCCTAACTCTCATGTAGGAATCCATGATGACCTCAGGTCAAAGGGCATTGTGACGTGGTTATACATGAGAAAAGCTTATGACTTAATCCATGTAGCTTTCTCATAGTGGGTCGGTCCAGCACCTTATACTCTTACAAGTGCCTAAGACTTTGATTTGTATATCCATATCTTATCAAAGTCATACTGATCTTGTTTCATCTCTGCTCCCGCATAAATGACCGACCAGGGACATTTTAGGACAATCTTTATGAATCATTCAAGGATACAATTATCACAGTTAACATGCAAATAATATGATAACAGAATGGAGAAATTTCATTAAATTAATAATGTTCAAAGTACAATGATATTGACCAAATAAGGATATATGTACTAATAATAATAATTCCATATCTAAGAAGTCCAAATAAAGACATCAACCACTGACAGGCTAATGACCTGAGAGAACACGTAATTAAAGTAAACAAACATACAAGAAAAAATGGTGGCAAACTGGTAAGCCTAAGAACAAATCATAAGAATGATGATGAAAACAACAACAAATAAGGAAATAAATCAGAATACCGCACTCAACATTTCCAATCCATGAGTTACCTGATAAATACTGTATTGCTTTTCAGCTTGAATGTAGATAGGAATATTCAATATATGTCTCACATAGGAATGTTCAATAAACAGAAGAAAAATGTAAAGTTTATAAAAACATTCAATTGTGGCGCTAAGCAACAAAAAAATGTTAAATTGAAAAATATAATAGCAAAAACCTAAAATAGTACAAAAGTTTAGTCCATGTGATTTTGCAAGTTAAAAGAATTTAAAGAATCATAGTAGTAGACGCTCACCAAGATGATGAGAAAAGTCACTCATCAAAGGTTATAATTACAACCCAAAATATCATACCCAGCTGCCTTTGTTGAAAAAGATGCAGTTTTTGTTGCTTCTTTCCAAGAAATGTCAATGCTCTTATCTGCAATAAAAGAAGGTACCTTATAGTGTAATGGCTGACCATGTAAATTTGAGTGGGAAAAAAGGCAGAATAGAAGATCGGCGACTAAAACACTTTATGCATAAGTTGGCCCTGCCAAAGGTTGCATCCACCTTACCTTTGTCATTGCCAATATGTTCTTTCTTGTAGGCGCGCAACCCAGTTGTAGTGAAAATATTTTCTGGTTTCTACAACATGGTGTGGAAAATGTAAGCATGGTGCACAATGTGATATAGACAGGAGCAGCGATTAAACTAATTAGGTTGTATTTATAATTTACTCATAAACATAAAATATTAGCAATAACTTATCTTCATCTCCAAGGTGGATTGTGCTTCCCATTCTTAATAATGTCAAACATTATTCAGCAAACCTTTTGTTTTTAGATCAGTCAAAGCGTTTCCCCTAATGTACTGCAACCATCATTAATTGTGTATTGTCCCACAACTCTCTTATGCTCAATATTATCATATTTCTAATCACTAGTACCTGACTCCAGCTACCAAGGGCAGCGCACAAATCTACCACCTGTTTCACTCCTGCAAAAGAAATTGTAACCATAAGCCAAGAGAGGAAGTTTATGCACATAGATACATCTGTACAGATAAACATGCACACAAGTGTGTACATGTTGTGATATTAAATTGTGAACTACAAAACTCGGTAAACCTTCCTATTATTTTTAAGACGTTAAGGCTCGAGCTATCTAGTATGAGTTGTGAACTCAAGCAAATTAAGATATTTTCCAGTGTTTAATTTCTATTTCTAACACTAATCACATTGTCAGCCTAAAATATAAAACAGAAGACAATCCTTTTGCTCAAGCCAATGAATTCATTTGTTTCTCCGAAATGTTAAAAAAACCAAGCAAACAAAAGCTATTCTGGCAAGATATTCTGGATTTTGCCGATAAACACGCACATTAAAATATGTTGAATTCCTCATCTATTTGAAGAAGTTTAAAGGCACTTCGAGCACTCCAACCTTCTTCTTTTGCTTTCCGGTAGTAGATATCCTGTAAAAAAAAGGGGCAAAATATCCAAATGAACATAAAGAAGCAACAAAGTAAGAGAGCGCAATCAGAGAGATATATCAATCATACCCTCTTATCGCTTGAAGCCTTGCCCAGGGTTTTTACTAACTGCCTTATAAATCTTGTACTTAAAAAGGGCTCTTTCCACCAGGGAGAATTTCAAAAACCTCCTCATCACCTAACCTCATGATCATCCTATTCCTCTATGAACATGCAACAACAACAACCATTTTAACCTCGTCTAGACATCTAAAAAAACCTTTGTATACCTGGATAAAAATATTACCTTTTCGTCAAAAATAATATAATAGATCAACGCGATCTTCCTCGGATAACTATAGTCTGACCTATAGAGATCGGGATTTATCCTCCAAAACTCGTGATCGAACTTCACCGGAACTGTGGAGTCCGTGTTTAGTGGTGCAGAGCCATTTTCTTTGGTAGCACATCAATGAAGAGGAGCAAAATTTTCTCAAGCTAAGGTTTTCCCTAGAAACTTTAGGTCCATCCAAAGACTTTTATTAGTGTGTAAGAAAGAGATGGCAACAAAAAATCTGAAAAGAGCGAATGTAGAAGTAGGAAAAATGAAAAAAAAAACAGAGACTTTGTTCTTTTTGAAATACCCGAATGATGACCTGAGCTTCCATCCACAGTATACACCCAACTCCTGGAACAAATACATTGCTATCGGGCAAGAGCTCAATCTTCTTTCTTCACTAACAGAGACCAAATGACAATGAAGGAGATGGCTTCGGTCGAGTAAATGCTTGACCCACTCCTATTGTTTTCTCAAAGCTTTACCAACTCCTATTCAATGACTGACAATGACAATGGAAAAGGCCAATATGATGTGACATATGCTACAAATCTACTTTTTGCAACAAAGGACTGTTCACTCGTAGTTGAAAATGAACTAAGCCAACGGCAATGAACTCGGCTTGATGGAAGGAGCCATCACTGTTCTTGTGAACAGTAACTTGTGAGACAGAAGTGAAAACAAAACAGTGCACGGCTTATTCCCCTATTGTTCTTAAGTATATATTGATAGATTTTGTAGCACTTGGGTTTTCCTCATCACATGTTAAAACCTATGATAGTATCCAATTGCAGTGCAATATGCACAATTGCAAGAGATGGAAGAGCAGTATCAAACTTAAAAAATAATTAAAAAATAAAGATACATTTTTGTCACATGTCAGAAACTATCAAAACCAATTGGGTCAGGTTTTATAAAATTGACAACACTTTTAAAGGGATTGACAAATTATATAACAATTTTAACAAGTTGCGTAACGCTATTGACTATTACTTTTGGCAAGTGAAACACTTGATAAATTTAACTTATTGGATTAGGTTTTATGAAATTAACAACTTGTGTAACAATTTTAACAAGTTGCATAACACTATTAATTACCATTTTTGACATGAGAAACAATTGGGGAAATTTAACAAATTGGGTTAGGTTTTTGGAAATTGATTACACTTTTAAAAGGATTGACAATTTACTACCACTTTTAGCATGCAGAACACTTGGAGAAATTTAACCAATTAGATCAGATTTTGTGAAATTAACTACACTTTTAAATGAAATGACAACTCATATAAAGATTTTAACAAGTTGCGCAATGCCATTGACAACCACTTTTAACATATGGAACTCTTGGGGAAATGTAAACAATTGGGTCAAATTTTGTAAAATTGAGTAAACTTTTAAAAGGATTGATGTACAATTGATGTAATGATTTTAACAAGTCGCTTTATGTCATTAACTACTACTTTTGACACGTGAAACACTTGGGAACATTTAACCAATTGGGTCAAATTTTGTGAAAATGAATCCATTTTTAAAAGTATTGACAACTTTATAGCAATTTTAACACCTCTTTTGACACGTGAAACACTCGAGGAAATTTAACCAATTGGGTCAAATTTTGTGAAATTGATTACACTTATAAAAGTATTGACAACTCATAACGATTTTGACAAGTTGCGCAATGTCCTTAGCCACCACTTTTAACAAGTGAAACATTTTAGGAAATTTAATCAATTGGGTTAAATTTTATGAAATTGACTACACTTATAAAAGTATTGACAACTCATATAACGATTTTGACAAGTTGTGTAAGGTCATTGACTATTATTTTGACATATAAAACACTTGGAGAAATTGAATCAGGTTTTGTGAAATTGACTACACTTTTAAAAAGATTGACAACTGATGTAACGAGTTTAATAAGTTGTATAACACCATTAACTACCTTTATTAATTAACATTATCTTTCTTCATTAACATCAATTGCAACGACATTGACTAGTACATTAAAGGTATTTACAAAAACTGGTATCCGTATGACATCAAAACAACACTTGCAATTCACAATAAGGGAGTGATAAATTCATCATCCGATAGTGCTTGGAAACAAGAAGGGAATAGCATAAGAAATACACATTATTTATGGTATTCACATGAGAATATTTACAGAGAGATGAACAAGGATGGTAATAAACAGAGTATAACACGTCCTATATTGTAACCTTTTGTACGGTTTTTTTTGTCACATGTGAAAGAAGTAGTAGAAGCCAGTTGAGCTTCATTGCTAACTACACCCAAATGCTACAAGCTGGTCGCCCAAAACCTCTCACTCCAAATCAAACAACCCAAAAAAATTACCAAAAAAAAATAGAGAGAGAGAGAAGGTTATGAAAACAGAGAAGGAGATTCCGGAGACTTATATCTACAAGCATCCCTTGGGAATAATCTAACCCTCTCACACACTATTAAGCTAAATGAACAAATTAGAGAGATAGAATGTGGAAGACTTGGAGAATCAGAGGCCGTCGACAATAGGGGCAGAGAGTTCATCAGCGGGGAGGGAGAGGCAGATGTCACAGTGGAAGACAAAACTAAGTAACTAACAGCTTCATTGCTAACATATATTGACTTGAATCTTCAACCGCTGCCACTTACATCGCCACCATGTGTCCCTGCCACCTCATGTCCACGTCAGCGTATTGTCTAGGTCAAAAAAGTGGTTGCATTTTGTGACAAAGGGATAATTTGAACCCTTAACCTTGCTTGCTATTTTTTCTTTCCCAGTTGAACTATGATGAATTTGTAATATGTATTTGCAAAATTAAATGTGTGTGTCTCTATATTATATATATATATATATATATATATATATCTCTGTGTGTGTGTGTGTGTGTGTGTTTATATATTTTATTTCAATCCACAAAAACCAATAAAATATTTATATTCTACAAACATATATAAATAGATTATTTTTATATATAAAATTTGTGTATAATATATATAGATATTAACATATTAAATAATTTTTTTAATTTTCTTATTTCATGTAAACATTTGCTAATAATTATTATATTATTTATTCAAAAAAATGAAACAAATATGTATATTTTAAATAATACTATTTGTATTATATATTTTAATTTTGATTACTGTTTAATATTTATATTTTTTATTTTTATATATAATATTATTGAAGAATTCACATTATTTTAATAAAAAAAGGAAAAATAATTTTTATATGTTAATTTTATTATTGTATTTTTATTTTAATTTATATTTTTACAGAGATATTGATTTTTTTATAAAATAAGTTATATCTCCCTGTGCATTGTACAAAGACAGTTGCTTGAGGTTGGACACAGCAAAACATTATTTGAAAATCAAATCATTATGGGTAGCACATAATTTTAAAATTATTGTACTAATAACCCAATTATTAATATAATTTATGGAGATCCCCATAATCATGGAAGGTAAAGTTTCTTGGCATGCTTGGATCACAATTATGTAATTATGTTTTCTAATTTAACATCTAATTTCAAATTCAGTTTTCTTCCTTCCTTATATTCAAACCCCAATACTTGCACGTGGACAATTTTAATGGTGTGATTATCCGCCCTGTCAACTATGCAGTAAATCATTTAACCCAAATTTGATCACATTAATATAATTTTTAATATAATTTATTGCACTTATAACCTAATTATGGATATCCCTACAATCATGAAATATGAAGCTCCTTGGTATGCTTGAACCACGTTAATATAGTTATTAACATAATTATAATTAATGATTTAACATATAATTTCAAATTCAATTTATTTCCTTCCTTATAGTCAAACTCCATTAATAATGGATGGGCAATTTTGTTGGTGTGATTATCCGACCCTTTTGTGAGTTAAACGGGTTACTAAGCAAGTGTTATAAGATTTCTAGTGTAAAATTGATATTTTCATTATATATTATTTTTTAAAAAAATATTATATTATTATATTATATAAATTATTATAATATAATAATGAATTGCAAAAAATCTTACCAATAGAAATTTATGGCTGGGAACTTATGTTGGTAACTCTATCGATAAATTTATTGATGAAAATTCTCACAGAAATTACTGACAAATTCCATCAATAATTTCATTTTTCCTTTTTAGTGAAAGGACCTCCGTAAAGAAATATATTACAGCATCAGTTACTGAATTAAGTTAGTTTCTCTACTTTTATTTTCGAGATTAAACCCTCAAGTATTGAGGAAGCCCTGTTAGATAATGATTGGGTGTTAGTAATGCAAGAGGAATTAAATCAATGTGAAAGAAATCAAGTTTGAGATTTGGTACCCTGGCCTAAAAACCATCCAATCATTGGCACCAAATAGATATTCTAGAATAAACTTGATTTATCTGCAATCATTGTAAAAAACAAGGCAAGATTGGTGGCTAAAGGCTATAATTAAAAAGATGGAATTGATTATAAGAAAACATATACTCTAGTAGCAAGATTGGAGGCCATACAAATACTCTTAGCCTTTGCTTATATCAAAGGATTCAAACTCTATCAAATGGATGTCAAGAGTGCTTTCCTAAATAGTTACATCATAGAAGAAGTTTATGTAGAACAACCACCTGATTTTGCATATGTAACCAAGCCCAAAAATGTATCAGACTTAAGAAAGTACTGTATGGTCTCAAACAATCTCCAAGAGCTTGGTATGAATGTCTAAGTTCTTCCTTGATCAAGGCTTTGTTAGAGGTAAAGTAGACACAACATTATTCATCAAACATAATAAAACTAATATATTAATTGTACAAATGTATGTTGATGATATTATATTTGGTGTTACTAATGAGTCTCTCTGTCAAAAATTCTCTAAGATTATGTAGGGTCTACGATGGGAGAATTAAACTTCTTCCTTGGATTGCAAATCAAGTAAAGGAAGAATGGAATATTCATGTCACAAACCAAATATCTCAAAGAACTTCTAAAAAAGTATGGCATGGATCATGCCAATAGAGTTGAAACATCAATGAGCTCAACAACTCTATTAGATGTTGTTAGTCGTCTAGTTTAACCGCAAGCACACGGATCATCACAAGTAGTATAATAATATCGTTCTCATTAGGACTAAGGAAAAAACAAGTTAACTATCACACTTAGGTTCTCAATTAGGTTGAGTGAGAATAATTTGAAAGAGATTTTATATTTAAGAATTAACTTATTAAAAGAGAATTTATTTGAGAACTTTAAGACAGGAGAAGCCTAGGATAACTTATCCCTATTGTATTTCATAAGACTAATTTAAATCTTAAATTGATAATGAAAATGTGTGCTTGTCAAAGGTTCAAAATTAATTCATAAAGCTTTCTCGAGTCAAAACCAATTTCATAATCAAAATTAACGTGCGCAATATCTTGTCTCAATTAACCAAAAATACTCATCAAGCTCTATCCTCAATTAGACAATGCAAGGCTAATAAATATGTCTCTATTTTATTAACAAACTATCCATTTAACCCCTAAACTTCAAGTCTAGCATTATTTTATCTAAGTTCTACAATTAAATTAGTTTTCTCAAGCATCACTCAATTGAACCCAACAATCTAAGTGGAGGCCAATCACCCAGAAGCATTAAGCATGAGACAAAATCAACACATAAATTTCATTAATCAATAAAAGAAAGGAATTAAAAAGTCTTAATCCATCCAGTAGTTCAAAGCAATCATAGAATAAGAAATTTAGCTATTTATAGTCATAACCAAAACCAAATCAAAGCAATAATAATTCACAACAAAATAAGAGTTAACTGAAAGGAAAGAGAAGAAATTAATACAACCAAAAGATAGAGCCACAAATCTCTTCTAAGCTTCAATCCCTTAGCTTCAAATGGCCTCCAATTCTCCATAGTGTGCTTTGATTTAGTGAACATTGACGCTTTCGGTCTTCAAATCAGTCGCCTCCACAGTCCTCTCGTCCTCCCATGAAGATGATGACAAAACTCGAATGCCTCTCCTTCCGTCCATACCCGAATGCGTGTTCTCCTCCTCTTTTTTAAAGAAGTTGAACCCCTATATATAGGTTAGGTTCCTAGATCATCATTTTATAAAGTGTAATATCCCTCTAGCAAAATAAAATCAAACAAAAGGATAAAAAATAGATACTGATAATAATAGATAATGATACTGATGATGATAATAATAAATCAAAAGGACTTGATAATGGATAAAACTTTAGTTAGTGCCAAGCAATTCAAGGAAAGATATAGAGAATGAAGGGACAGTTAAGAGGAATGAACAATTTTTTTTATTATCTTTGTTTTTTTTTTAATTATAAGCCATGGTAGGTCCCCTTTTGATGTGAATCAACACATGGGTAATGTAGTACCAGTTACTCAGTTAATCCAACAGGCACCTCAAGAGGCTTTTAACCTAACTCATAACTCTCTTTGACTTATCCATTTGACCCGAGTTCCAACATTGCCTCCGCTTACTAAGTCAAGTTTAGAAAAGTTAGCGGAGTTATTTTTGTTGTTCTTATTCCTTTTTTTTTCACTCCCTTCAATCTATCTCTTTTTCTTTCACTTAGCACTTACTAGAGTAAAGAATAAAAAATGAATGCCTAAATCATTTTTATGTATACAGAGGGACTTTTCTGTTTCAATAGAGATTTTAGACAAGTTCTAGAGATGAAATCATAGTAAGTGTACTTCCTCTTGGAAAAATAAATCTATAGGCTCAAATTCCTCATAGGTTATCTGACATCCTAAAGTGAATTACCCCAGCCAAATCTTTGCCTGTTTACTAACACTCAAGAACACAAAACCGAGTTCTAATCAAATTCAATCCTTTCAAGTTTAAATCAAACCAACCTTAAATTATGTTTATTCTCAACTTTCAAGAGCAAAAAAACAATTGTTGTTCACAAATTTTCAAAAAAAAAAATATGTTTATTCTTAAGAACAATTAAAAACTTAAGGACAAGTTGTGCAAGTTTATGCAAAATTAATGTTACCTCCCCCACACTTAAATTTCACATTGTCCTCAATGTAAACATACAACATGAAATAGTAAGAGTGAGGAAGAATGAAATTGTTTAATCATATTGTGATATAAGTTCCTAAGGGTTTAGATTTGCATGAATTCAACAATAAGTGCTACATGCTAAGTAACAATCATGATAAATATCCAGCACATGCAAATTCAACAATAACTAGCACTCTTTTTTTTTCCTTTTTTGCACATGTTATCAACGACAATTCAAAGTAAAGTAGAAGAATACTTCCCTATTTGTTCTTGATTTGCACTCTCAATTTCTCCTTATCATTGTTATCAAGGTGGCACACATCATCAGAGGTTGCAATACGAACATCAAAACAAATCTAGAAAAAGAAAAAAAAAACTAAATTACCAAAACCTTGGGTTGCTTCCCAAGAAGTGCTAAGTTTATAGTCTTCAACCAAACTTTGCAAAACAAGCACCTATTCATAAGTATCAAATGCCATGACCACCTTGTCTCTATTTATTTTCATGCTACAAGGCTTAAAATAGAAAAGGTGCTCATTCACATTAATTACACGTACTTCATCAATCATCAACAATTTCATGGTACATTCATTTATTAAATTCAAAGAAGATACAACATGCATATCCAGACAATCAAATAATGTAGAAGCTTCTAAGAATTTAGAACACCTAACAAAATCCACTTGACTCTCACCAATAAAAGTCAAAACTTCAATAGGAGGATCATCCATAACAATTCTTGGGACCTCCACACTAACCTCATCATCAACCTCACATGGATTAGGTTCCACAACTGAAACCTTTTCTAGACACTTAGTATTGTTCTCTCCTTTATTAATCTATAACTCATAATCACCCCTAGTGTAATATCCTGAATTGTAATTAAGGACTAGTGACTCCTCAAGTGGTGTAATTATTGTTAATTCAATATTTATATGGTATATGATGTAAATTGTGATGTAAATGTGTTTAATGAAGATTTGGTAAATGTTGTGACAATCAGGGGCAAAATGGGAAATTACCGACGAATTGGTCAATTACCGAAGAGGAGACTCCTTGGGGAATAAGGGATCAATGGCTAGGATTAAGAGATTAAGAGAATAGAATTGTGTATGAGTTCATTTGTGTGTATGGAAGGAGAAAAAGGATCATAATATGTGGCAAGTTGGGAGCCATAGGATTGGTCAATGTTTCAAACCACTCATCTCACTCTCTTCTCCTCCTCCAAGTTGGTTAGTTGCATGGGGATAGAGGAAAAATCTGCATCTTCATCCTTTTCATCTTCTCTCTCATCTAACCTCCATTTTCGTTGAGCAATGAAAGGAAAGAGAAAGTATAAATGTGAGATTTTGACTTGCTAAGTGGCTTCTAATGCTCAAGAGTTCTACATTAATCATGTTCCTTGTGTCAAGAGCTTCATTCCTATGTTTTTAGATTTTTGATTTGAGGAGTTTGAGAACTTGTGGAAATTTGAAAGTTGGAGAATCAAGGTCTTGGTTTCAACAAGTTGAAGAGGTGGGCATTTGTAGCATTTTGGCATATATGTTATGATTTTTGGTTAAGTTTTAATATTTCTAGAATTTTGCCCTGATTTTATGAGAATTGAGAATGGATGGATTAGTTATATTAATGTGTAGAAATTGTGTTAGAATGTGGTATAGAGATTTTGGTTTAATTGGGATTTGAAAAGGGAAAAGTTTGGTCATTAGGTAATTTGACTGTAATGTGCTAATCCTACACCAAATGAGGTGATTGAGTGGAATTTGAGTTATTTTGAGGTTACCAATAAGTTTCTTATGGAATTTTAAGTGAGAATGAGCTTTAGTATAAGTTTTGGAACTATTGGTATCAGTTTTGGTAAATCTGGAAAACTCTATCAATTGCTGCATTTCTAGGTTCTGATGAATATCACTCGAGTGAGTGAGGGTCTAACTCGAGTGCAGCAACATAAATTCTCTTTTCCTTCTACATTTTGCTTGGGTTTTTCTGGTAGGAAGCGCGAGTGCACTTCCCAATCCGCGAGTGATATAAGTCATCACTCGAATGCAAGTGTATGTCCATATTAAGGGTTGTTCTCGGTCAAGCACTCGCGGGTTAAATTCCAAGAGTGTGATCTGACACTCGCAAGTATTATGTTCTCACTCGAGTGGCCGGGGTAGTACTCAAGTGAGCTTTCTCTTCTAAGTTGGGTGTGCTCTCAGGAAAACACTTTTGGTGTTTCACTTTTGGGAACTCAAGTGAATTTGAGGTCATCACTCGAGTGCAGGCCGCCACGCTAGAGTGTTGCAAGCACTTTCAAGTCGTTGGTAGTGCTCTCTTTCAAACACTCGCAAGTGAGAGCCACCTTTACCCGAGTGCAAGTCCATCATCACTCGAGTGAGCCATTCAAAAATCAGTGTTTTGCTTCCTAAAAAGGCATCTTTGGGGTAGTTTCTCCCAACTCTTTAGGCATATGTTTAGGCATTAAATAGCCACCTAAAGAGTTTACATGAATACCAACTTAAAGTACTATTGAATTAAGAACTTGGAAAAGAGATTGATTGGTTGTCCCTAATTTGGTTTATAGGATTTGACATTTGCCGCCCTCGTGAGCCCACTATGCCAGAGAACGTCAGGAAGGAATAAGGTAGTAACTCTTTCTCTTCTACCATATGTGATGCATTGTATGTGTATTATATCATTGATTTGTGACGTATTTGAATGCTGCAATATTTGTAAAATTGTGTTTGCGCCGCCATACCAATAGTCCCTGAGTCTCTAACAACGATTCGGGTAAGGGTTGCGTACCTTCCTGGCGGTAAAAGGGAATGAGGAAGGAGCGTGATATTTGTGATTATGTGGGTCGAAAGGCTATATGTGAGCCGTAAAGCTATTTGTATGCACTGCCATACCATCAGTCCCTAAGTCGCTAATAATGGTTCGGGTTAGGACGGTGTGCCTTCCTGGCGGTATAAAGGGATGAGAATGGAGTGTGATTTGTGTTGCTGCTGCTGAGTGGTGATTTGCTTACATGCTATGTGATTACGTGTGGTATCAATGGTTTGTTACTACTAGGATTCTCCTAAATCTCATTCTTTCCATTTACTAACATTTCAGGGCAAGTGGTTCTAAGGAAAAGCGAACGACCAGGAGTGGTTAGGGCCCTGTAGGGACATTTGATTCGGGTCATGTTGTTTATTCATTTTGGAATAAGGATTACTGTATGATATTCGTGAGTTGTAATGGTTTTTTTTAATACATGGTGGTGTAATCCCCTAATTGGAAATTGAAACCCTATAGATCTATACATAGATGAAACCCGGGGGTTGCCGGGAATTAAATTGTACACTATGATATGTTTAAATTTGATATAACTGCATAGGTAATTATATTCGATGTTTGAACTTGAGACCAGGATAGGAAAGAAGTTTTGAAAATTTTGTGAAATTCCTACTACAAGGAGGAAGTTTTAAATGAGTTTTAAATTATCTAGCGGTCTCTAATCCATTTTATTATGCATTATCGAATTTTAATTACGCTAATTAAGGCAGGGGGTTACACCTAGTATTATCACAATCTAGTAGTAATACTTCTTCTCTCCCTATGGTCAATTGTTCATTTGATATCTTATCTTCTATAGGAGAGTCTTTTGATATATCATCAAAAATTCCTTTTTGATTCAAAGACTCAAGATTAGAAGCCGTTGCATCAATTAGATATGTTACATCTTGAGCATGATCATTAGTTTTTTCTTCTTGAAAACTCCTTTTTGATTCAAAGACTCAAGATTAGAATTCATTTTGACTATCTAGAAGACGTTAAATCAAATCCTTGGTTGTTAGCTCCTCATAATCAATGGAGGTAATTTCATCTACATGAGTATTGGGTGATATATGAGAATGTGATGCATATGATGGAAAAGAATAATTAGGATCCCAAGATAATGGTTGCTCATGATTCCATCCAAGGCTAAAAATCTAATCATGCAAATTAGTTTGAGTCAAGCAAAATCATCTTCCCTATAATCTGAGGTTGAGACATAGGGACATTGCTCATTCAAGTGAAAATATCCACAACAACTACAACAAATGTACTTACATGGAGATTCACCTGCATAAGAGTCATAATAAGAATTTGTATAATTGTTTTTATGCTCAAATCCATCCCTTGCCCCATTAGTCCACCAAAGATGATCCATAACAATTTAAAACTCAATCGTAATTGATCACATAATTGCAATAATTAACCATACAAACTTTTGCCACTAGTCCCCTACAACGACGCTAAAATTAGTCAAGTCCAATGGGATAGCTTGATTTAAAAAATAAAGTTATATGAAATGATTTAACAACATATTAATGGAAAGAGAATAAGATCGAAATGAAAATTTAAAGGTTTTTTACACGAAATTTAAAGGGTTAATGCAATGTAATTTTGGGAAGATAGGTATAAATTTACAAAAACAGAGAGAGAGAGAGAGAGAGAGAGAGAGAGAGAGAGAGAGAGAGAGAGAGAGAGAGAGAGAGAGAGAGAGAGAGAGAGAGAGAGAGAGAGATCTAATGTAATTGTGATATAATAATTAGAAAGGTAGTGTCTTATGTTAAGTAATAATTATAAAATATTCTGAAAAAAAATAATTATAAAAATATAACAGTTTTCAAACTAAATGAGCCGTATACTAAATTTTTTTCATAATAAGACAAAATGTATTAAAGTAAAATGAGAGTTCTACAAAGAAGAGAAATAAATAGGACAGAAATTTAATTCAGTGAGCCGAAAGAAAAAGGGATTGTGCGCTAAACATTATGAGACACTTGATAAAGCCCGTAACATGGAAGAAATGTCCAGCTAAGCAACAATCCTGGTGGTAGCTTCTTAACCGAATACTCGTTTATTAGCTAATTGAATACTCGTTTATTAGCTAACATTCTTTTTATAGATCTATCCCACTTATGTATGTTTAATTCAAAGAAATTGGAGGGAGAGAAGGAACGGATTTTAACAAGTTCAATTTGAAATTTTTTTTTAAAAAAAAGAGTGTGATTAAAATTTTTTAATTAATTTGTTTTCTTTTACCTCTTCCCTCTAATAAAATTTTATAATATCATTTCTTTATTTTATAAAAATCAGTACTGATTAAAATTGTCCCTATGCTATTTTTTCCTCCATTTTCTCAAAACAAAGTTACTGTGTGCGTCATGAGCAAAAATGCCAAGGTAGATTCCATCAATGCAAAAATGTCACTATGACTTTGATACATCATCATAAATCTAAATGCACAACATAAAGTTGTAAGTTGTGTGCGTCATGGAGTATATGCCAAGAACATTCCTTCCTCCACTTTCCCCATCACTTACTAGAAAACCCATTAACATCATCTTTTTGTCTGCCTCTCATGAGCACTACTTTGTATAAAGCTCTCTCACATATTTTCTCCCATCTCTCTATCCATCAGCACCTCAAAATGGGGTCCAAGCTCAGCAGCTGCATGTGCTTCTCCTTTGTCCACACAGGCAGTTGCTCCGGCGCCGGCGCCGGCGACAAAGGAAGGAATCATGATGATGGCCGCCGTCATGCTTCTCCTACAAATTAGGTCGTCCCTCAAACAATAAGGGCAACTATACTCCTTTGGCAATATATGTGTGTGTATGTATTCTGCGTCTGATATTTTATATGTGAGAGTATAAACATGCTCATTATGTAAGCAATCTTGACAAACAGTATTGTTATTTTTTTTTTTTTTTTGGTGTGCAAAACTTTGCTTGATTTAGCATACTATATAATCCTTTGTCTCACACACACGCGCGCGCGCGCAATGTTTGGATTGAACTTACAAAATTGCATTGAATTCCAACCTATTTTAGTCTGGAGGAGACATTGGAAGAGACAATAAGCTTTGTTGTTACATACTCTATTCGGTCTTAAACATAAAAGTTAGTTAGGGAGTTTACTTCAGTCTTAAATATTAGACCTCAATCAATATTGTTTCAAAAGTCAAATTATTTTTTCAAATTATTCTTACTGATTACACATGTTAAGGAGAGTTTCATTAAGAGATAATTTCAATATAATTAATTAAAGAGGATATTTTAGGTAAATTAACATACCTTTTTTTTTTTTTGGGGATCTAATTTGTAATCCAAATTAATTGTATTATAAATTAGGTCCTACATTAGGACAAGAAAAATATTAAATTTGATAACAACTAAATTGTTTATCACTTGAACTATGTACCACTTCTTCAACGTGCCTTTTTTGCTTTCTCTTTTCCAATGCATGAATTATCTTAATTTATTTATTGAAAAACTTAGGTCAAATTATTTATATCCATTGGATCAAGTTCATATGTACATTAATAAATGCACATACCCATTTGAACAACTAGCAAAAACAAAATAACAAGTGCTCATATGAAAATTTATAAATTCTAATACTAACAACTAATAATAGTAAAATAATAAGTGTCCATATGAAAATTTACAAATTCTAATTTATATTATAAGAGTTAATACAAAAATTTACAAGTGCACAAAAATAAATTTACAAATGAACATAGACATTTTAGGAACTCACAATAGTAAACTAACAAATATGATTGGAAAACTTGACTTCAATTTTGTGAAATTCATAAAATTAAAAATAATCTTTCTTTAAGAATTATATTTCAAGTAAATAAAAAATTTATAACCGCGAAATAACGTAGTAAAACTAGTATTAATATTACAGCAATAGTTCTTTCTTTCTTTCTTTTTCACAGTTTTTCCGTCTTTCCAAAATCCCTTCACTTCCATTTTTTTTTATATTGTCCCTTCAGTTCTATTACTCTCTCTTGTCTTTATTATAAAAGCACCAACCAATTAGTAGTCTTGGTCTTTTTCATAACACATTTGCAAGTTTTTAAAGAGTATTTAATTTATTTTTTCATGTCTGCTCATATTAAATAAAGATAGTGAGAGAGAGTAATAATTAATATAATATTTAAATTTAGTATAGTTGATAAGGATAATATTGAAAATTATTTGAATTTAAGGACAAATTTAATATTTTTAAATGTTTTTATCAACTTGTGAAAATTGGTAGTTACTACCTTATAACAAAGATAAGAGTGCTTGAATGTGAGTAAGAGAAAATGATGGTAGAACCCATATCTTAAAATACATATAAGAAATGGTTAAGGTAAAAAAAATATCTATATACTTTTATAGAAGTGTATCCAGCATTATAAATATTTTTTGGATACAAAAATGCCCATAAATTTTTTAAAAATCAAACAAAAATGCAACTTCTGTTAATATCGACTAACGCCGTTTGTTTTTGTTGGGTGGACCCCACATTATTAATTTTTAAATGATTATTTAAAAAAAATCACAATATCCCTCTTCCGACTGCCCCACCCTCTCCGAACTTCGTCCCCTCCAAAAAAGAAAAAATTCCTCGGCTCTATCTCTCCAACTCCATTGCCCTCACCACTCCACTGCGCAAGCGAAAAGGGGAGAGGAAGAAGAAGGTTGAGAGAGTAAATTAGAGTATCTGAAATAAAAAAGAAAATGGCTGGTATGAATTTGTGGTAATGATCAGAGTTGGTAAATAAGAGAGGTAAACAGAGACAGCACTATCAAACTCAACCAAAAGCAACGCTATGATTGCGCCAGGTTCTCATATTTGTCATGCAATTTGGCAATGTTCTGTTTTACGTTTCTATTGTCCTTTAAATTTTTCATTTTGTTGTTATGACTGGGTCTTAGAATTTGAAAGGAGAAGCTAAGCAAAATGTGCAAATGGGGTTGGGTTCCCCAACACAGATCTCATGGTTGACATCGAAGCACTTGGGTCTACAATAGCCAATATATAAGCTACGGTCACAGTGCTAACTGACCTGTTTTCTTTCTTTCTTTAACTCTCTCAACATCCACCTTCTTCTTCCTCTTCCCTTTTTGCATGCGCAGTGGAGTGGTGAGGGCAATGAAGTTGGAGAGATAGAGATGAGAAATTGGGAGGGAGGGAGAAAGAGGAGATGGATCGAGCTAGGAGACGATGGGGAAGTCGGAACAGGATAGTGTGACTTTTTTCTTTTAAAATAATCATTTAAAAAATAATAATATGGGGCCCACTCAATAAAGACAAACGGTGTTAATCAATATCAACGAAAGTTGCATTTTTGTTCTACTTTTAAAAATTTATGAGCATTTTTATACCTAAAAATTATTTACGGTGCTGGATACATTTTTAAAAAAAAAGTATATAGATGTTTTTACACGTTAACCCTTATGAAAAGTACTCTTTTAATGTTTGACACTGATTTTTTTGGGGTAATTAGGCTAAAAATAAAAATGATGGCTAGCTGCAAGAAACAAATATTGAAGAAGGCTGAGATGCATACATAAGCTAGATAGAGGTCTGCATGATCATTAGCAATCCATCCTTTCAAACTTTAGAGAAATACTTATATACTTTAGGAGTATCACGTCATCTGAACTCTGTTTAATGAAAATATAACAACTCAAATCATTTTAATCTTAATTGGCTAATGACTCATTTGAAAAATTTTACAATTTATCTTGTTTTTTTAAAAAGAAAATATTGATTGATCAGTTTGTTTTAGTTTTTTTTTTTTTTCAAATGAAGATGTTCTTCTTAAAAACAAGATAAAATTTGAATTTTTTTAGATGAGTCATCAGCTAACTAGGACTAAAATGATCTAGATTGTTATATTTTTATTGGACAGAGTTCAGATGACATGGTACTCTTGGAGTATGTAAGTATTTCTCCAAACTTTAATCTAGATAATTTAAATTCAAATTCATGATAAACCCTATATATATAATAGTACAACTTTAGAAAGGACCAAGTCTAACTAAGAAATTATTAAAGTTATAAAAATTATTAAAAACGTTATTAATAAATACTAATATTAAGAAAAAGATAAGCCTTCCAGAAAGAAAAATAACAACTTTTAATTTTAAAAACAATTTTTAGATATGGATATACACCATCTTGTTCACCGCTATTTAATTTGGATTGTCTAAGTTTATGACAAACATTCCATATGCCCTATCTTTAAGGACCTCAAATTTCAGGTATATAGAGCCAATAATCCTATTTGGGCTTCCACATGGAATCCTTTGAAAGCCACCACATGAAAACTCTAGTTGCTACCTCATGTCACCTAACATTTTACAGCAAATTGCTTATACAATACTTCACCGTCGGTGCGATTTCTCTCTCTCTGCTAAGGTTTCATTTCCTTCGAGAGGGAGTTGACCTCCTCTAGCGGCAACCCGACCAGGCTGGGAGGTCGTTCTCATCCCTCTCTCTGTAAGGTCTTTTTCTCCCTTACTGGTGGAGTCGTTAAACAACCCCTATGTCATGGCTAGTGGAAGTCCTGGTTAGGGGTGAAGTCGATGGCGGCGGTGAGCGGGGATGTAGTGTGGAGGGACGTGTGAAGGAGTACAGGCCTCAATCCTTTGTGAAGCCCTCCGATGAGGATTTTCGATGGGTTCCCCCATGGCAGTTGTAGGTGAAGAACAGATTGAAGTGGTGGATCTCTTTCCTCACTGGTGAACTGACGATCTCGATGGAGGCTGGCAGTTGGGGACTTGCAACCATTATGAGTAAATCAAAGGCAACGTCACCGATGCACTCAATGGTACCGATTAGTTGATTCTTGGATCTTCAGGTGAGTGATTTACTAAATATTTCACCTTTCCCCACTAATGGCCGGCTAGGATTGAGATATGCGTCTGGTAGGACTGATTTGCTTTCTGATGGTTTCTCTATACTTAATTTAGTCTATTGTTCAGAAGGTTTGAAATCTGGTGATTCAAGTATACCTCATATTTTCGGGTGTTTTGTTATAATTTTCCAATGGGCAGCGAGGTACATAAATCAAAATTCATTGATCAATCTACCTCTATCCTAATAGAAATGGTGGGGATGCTTTATAGGGGGAAAGAGACCGAATGACTGATCCAAACTCAAAATTCAGGGCTTTTGGGATTTATCCAAAATCTGGTTATGCTTGGGCAAAGGTATTGGTATGGGGTTAGGTGGTAAAGCATTTTATTGATCATCTTCCTAAGGAATGTGTACCGAATAGACAATTGAGGTTCATTCGATTGAGGTTGTTCAGTAGGTCTCTATGCACTGTTCATTATTCTCTTATCATGTGCCTGTTCAGTGTGTTGATCAACACTGTTCATTATCAGGGCATATATGGGCTGGTTCAGTGTGTATGGCCTTACTGCTCATTCTCGGGCTGGGATTGTATTTTCTCTATTGATTGTCTATTTGATTGTTTGTGCTTTGATATTATAACAAATGCCCTCCTTGAGTACTTCCTGGATTCAAGGAATCTGGTTAAGAACCATTCTCGCAGGTGTGTTCCCAGGGAAGCAAATTTGGTAGCTGTGTGGTCTGCCAAAGCTTCATTGGAAAAGTCTTGCCCTCTTGTTCGGGTATTTTGACCTCCATCCCTGTCGCTAGCCTATTTGGCACATGGTGTGGGTGATGCTACAACAATGTTCTTAATTTATCATTGTATTAAAGATCTTTTAATTCCCTATTTCTGTAATTTGTTAGCTAGGTTGAGCATTGTTATTTCTTTCTGGTTGCTCTGTTTGTCTAATTCCTAATTATGAGACATTGTATTTTATCTGTCTTTAATATTACTAGTTTCCTTTGAAGGCAAAAAAAATTGCTTGTACAATGCCCCCTAGAGACAATGCGGATAATGATAGGTGCTCAACTGCTAATGGTCAAGGGAAGGCAACAAAGACTTCACAGTCAAAGCTGCTTATAATCTCTTAATGAAGCAAGAGTGGAATGAAATTGGTACTCTATGGAATTTAGTATGGCGCTGGCCAAGACCGCAGCGAATTCGAGTATTTCTATGCCTAGCACTAAAAGGCGGACTCCTTACAAACATGGAAAGAATGCTAAGACACATGGCTACTGCTAATTCATGTTCAATCTATGGAGGAGGAATTGAAGACCTTAACCATGTCCTACGAGAATGCTAGTTAGCCTATACAATTTGGAGCCCACTTGCCCCACCACAAAATCTGCATCATTTTCATCACATACCCTTCCATGTTTGGCTTGAGAAGAATCTACAAACTTGCAAGAGAAATTCAACTTGGTGTATCACTTTTGGAGTTCAATGCTGGAAATTATAGAAGGCGCAGATCAAACAAGACCGGCCAGTTTGAGTCAGAAATCGACATACCGGTGATTCAACCAGTCTAGTCCAACAAGTTCAACTGGTTCAACATTTTTATTTAAAAAGTAGTTAAATTCATTTTTTTTAATTTTATTCAGAATTTTATATAAATAATTTTTAAATTTTCACTTTTCACCCATCTAATTCAATACTTCAATTGGTTTCTAATTCGAGTTTAATAATTTTGTGCAAACTTGATGTTGAAAGCGCAGGCAAACTAGCGGAGAAAGAAATCTCTAGGAAAGGAAAATGAAGCACATCATTCTCTTTCTTCTGCCATTCGTACTGCACCCAACATTTATCATTTCTCAATGAAACTAAATTGGGAGAATTATGCTGTAATCTCATGGAAGACAATATACGAAGAAATGGTCTCAAGAAATTTTGGAATTACTCTCAAGTCCCATGAGACCATTTTATAATAAATTGGAAATGGCTAAAGTCCAAAATATCCCTGTTAGATAAATAGAGAGAGGGATGGGAAAATGAAGCAAAACTCATAAACGGATCTAGAAATGGCGTAAGAAGCAGAATAAATATCATCAGCCAATGTTGAAAAGTAAGGTATGAAATTGATGTCAACACCTCTTCTGTTTTCATTATTCCATTCGATTAATGTTTTCTATTGAATGGGTAAACAAATTTTTAGGTTTCATTCGTTCATCTTTGTTTTGGCTTGAAAAATGAGAAAAGCTGTCATTTTTTTGTGTGGGTATTATCTTTCATATGCTTGTAAACTAAAATTGCAGACTTAGTAAATGCAATGGATTTGTTTTGGTTGTGATTTCAAGGTGTTAGGGTATGATTTAGTATTCTCTGTTTTTGCTGTCATTATGCTCTATTTTCTAGTTCATTGTTCTATGTTTCTGCAATAGAAGAGGTAAGGAATGAAGATGGGGGTGAAAGGTTTAAGGCAACATAACCTGATGTGCGTAGGAAACAATGTGTTGTTAATGGGAGAACTGATAGTTGTCACTAGAGGCTGCTTAACTTGTTAAAGACAACTATAAGTTATATTTAAATGCTTTTTGTGACAACTAAAGGTTATTTTGATTGATCTTTGTTTTGGTCATGATAAATGAAAAAACTGTCTGATTTTTATGGGTATTGTCCTCCATATGCTTGCAAACTATAAAGGATGACCTAGCAAATACAATAAATATGCACTGGCAAGGTTTTTATGTGTTTGGGTATGATTTAGTATGCTCTATTTTTTCTGTCATTATGCTCTGTTTTCTGGCTCATGGTGTTGTGTATCTGCAATAGAAGAGGTAAGAAATGATGATGAGGGTGAAAGGTTTGGAGTTACATAACTTGATGTGCATAGGAAAAAAAAGAGTTGTTAATAGAAGCAGCAATAGTTGTCATTAGATGCTGCTTAACTGTTAATGACAACTATATGTAATATTAAAATGTTTTGTTTATGGTGTAATGATGTTTGGAATGAGTTTGAAAATTTTGCAATGTTTTTTTGGTATTTTGTGCTGTTTTCAGTAATTATAAGTGAGATTTAAGGAACAAGGTGTGAAATATGTGTGGCTGGAGGTCCTAATTATATAGTAAGGATGTGTTGTTTATAGGGGTTACGACATTTGTTAATAAAGCTATTGAAATTGTTAATGACAACTTTTTGTATAGGTGGATAGATGTGATGGCTACCACGTCTAGCAAGAATCTACTATGTTTCCTTCATATAGGGGGAAGATTTGAAGTCAGTAGAGATGGTGATTTAATATATGCTGGTGGAACCGTCAAACGTAGAACCATTAAGGGAGGAACAAGTTTAGAAGAGTTTTAAACAATGATATCCTCTATTGTGGGAAAAGAGAGTGGCGGACTTGTTATGAAGTTCACATTGCCATGTGATAGAACAACATTTGTGGACGTACTAGACGATAAAGCAGTTGTAATCTGATATAAATTATGTTGTTAAAGAATGGACTTAGAGTTGTCATTCGAGGCTCATGCAATTTTTAATGTATATATATCCAGTTATGTTGATATTTGTGTATCCCACTGTCATGTATTGAAAATTTTAATTTGATGTAAATTATGTTGTCAACGAATGGTCATGGAGTTGTCATTACAGGCCCATGGAGTTGTCAATGTAGCCCATGCAGTTGTTAATCTATATATATATATATGCAGATATGATGATATTGGAAAATGAGTTTATGTGCATATATTTATAGATTACCTATATTTTTTATATTCCATATTAATTAGGTGGTCAGAGTCACTAGTGCCGCCTTCACTTCTCAATGGAAGGGTGGAAGAGTTGTCAACGGAGGTCTAATGAGTTGTTAATGTAGGCCCAATGACTTGTCGGTGCAAGCTCCTTGACTTGTCAATGAAAGGCCATTGGGTTGTCAATGGATGCCCTATGACTTGTCAATGGAGCCTTCTTGACTTGACAATGAAGACAGTGGGAGTTGTCAGTGGAGTCTGTAGCATATTGCAAGCAAGAGCATCAAATGTGCATATATGTAGCACTAACATTAACTAATGCAAATAACTCTGTAATTCATAAATATTTAGAACATCTCAAGTACAAATTTGAAGTTGATCAAACCTAAAAACATATCATCCATATAATGTGATTGCACTTGATAATTACATAAAACCTTCCCCAATGTTACAAGTAATGTGCACATGCACATAACAAACCCCTAATGTGCTATTTATACAATCCTAAGTTAATACAAGTCATAGCGAGCTACGTCAAAGCTATACTCTACTAGAATGTACAATTGAAGTCAGCATCCTAATTGGTTCTCCTCCTCTTATATATGTTTTAAACCAAAGACATAACTTTGTCTACATGTTTGTTGTGCGAATGAGTAACCAGCCACTACAAGAATCCGACCTTGATTTCTTGGAGCTCGTCTGGGGAATAGTACGACTTAATGTAACTATCATGCCCTTGCTCAGTGCCATCTCATATCTGTAACCAGGATAGTACATGCACACCACAAGAGTCTCAGCATATAAACATGTTAACAAGTATTGAACCAGATCAATCATATTTACAATGAGTTTCTATGAACAAAAACCACAATGTCAACTCATACTAAACCATACCCAAACACATTGAAACCTCAACCAAAACATATTCATTACATTTACTAGGTCTATCTTTATAGTTTACAAGCACATGGAGGACAATATCCACAATATCATATAGCTTTTTCCGTTTATCAGGGCCAAAACGAAGATCAATCAACAAACCTATAGTTGTCAAAAAAACATTTAAATATGACCTATAGTTGTCATTGACAAGTTCAGCGATTTCCATTAACAACTATCGTTGCTTCCATTAACAACACTTTTTTCCTACGCACATCAAATTATGTAGCCACAAACCTTTCACCCTCATCTTCATTCCTTAGCCCTTTTATTGCAGAAATACACCACAATGAACCAGAAAATAGAGCATAATGACAGTAAAATAGAGCATACTAAACCATACTCAAACACATTGAAACCTCAACCAAAACATATCCATTGCATTTACTAGGTCTGTCTTTATAGTTTACAAGCATATGGAAGACAATACCCACAAATATCAGACATCTTTTTCCATTTATCAGGGCCAAAATGAAGATCAATCAACAAAACCTATAGTTGTAAAAAAACATTTAAATATGACCTATAGTTGTCATTAACAAATTCAGCAGCCTCCATTGACAACTATCACTGCTCCCATTAACAACACTTTTTTCCTACGCACATAAGATTATGTAGCCACAAACCTTTCACCCTCATCATCATTCCTTAGCCCTTTTTTTTGCAGAAACACAGCACAAATGAATCAGAAAACAGAGTATACCGACAGCGAAACAAAGTATACTAAACCATACCTAAACACATTGAAACCACAACCAAAACAAATCCATTGCATTTACTAGGTTTGTCTGTTTAGCTTGCAAGCATATGGAGAACAATACCCACACAAAAAAATGACAGCTTTTTTCATTTTTCAAGCCAAAACGAAGATGAACGAAGGAAACCTAAAAATTTGTTTACCCACTCAACAAAAAACATGAATCGAATGAAATAATGAAGACATGAGAGGTGTTGGCATCAATTTCATACTTTACTCTTCAATATTGGCTGATGATCTTCATTCTGCTTGCGCCATTTCAAGATCCGTTTATGAGTTTTTCTTCATTTTCCCATCCCTCTCTCTATTTATTTGACAGGGGTATTTTGGACTTTCGCTATTTCCAATTTATTACAAAATGGTCCCATGGGACTTGAGAGTAATTTCAAAATTTCTTGAGACTATTTCTTTATATATTATCTTCCATTAGACTATATTGTAAGTCTCCCAATAAATTTGGTTTATCATCCATCACAGCCACACACATTAACTGAGGCATTGAAAAATTGAAACTTTTTAACCATGCCATAGCCCCCACTATATCCAACGGGCATTAGATTTAAATTTATTTATGCATTTTTTTCCTTTTTTTTTAATTTCTTTTGTATTGTATCTATTATGCTTTTAAGTTATCAATTAATTAATTCCAAAATACTTTTTGAATAAATGAAAAAAAAGCTACTGAAAGTTTATATTATTTTTAGTATATCTTTATCGTTATATTTTTATTTTAGGATTAGCTTATATTGTAGTGTTATAATGTTGATAATTAAACTTATTATAGTTTTATTATATATATATATATATATATATATATATATATATATATATATATATATATATATATATATATATATATATTATTATTATTATTATACATTCATTTAATTATTATATTACCAATCCGACTAGACAACTTGATGTTTTAACTGTTTAAATCGTGACCAGTTAATATTTCCGGCTTGACGTTTGATCCAGCTTTTAAAAAATTAGACATGAATTACCAATGAAAGCCATTGCAAATTATTTTTTAGTGACGCTTCATCCTAATCAAAAGTCAAAACCTTAAATAACCCTCTCAAGTTTCTTTGAAGATTGATGCTCACATCCATAGAAAGGGTCATTGAGCTAGGTTTGCCTCAAGTATTCAAACCTTCTTTGTTTATGAAATATATCCTAGCAGCCAAGGGATCAAACCAGACCTTCTCGCAAAAGTTCATGGCAATGACAGTCTCAAGTCCCAACTCCCAACACGCCTTAAATGCAGCACTAATTCTCTCTTGCACAAAATTTCTGTAGCCCACTAGTTTAGTCAATAAATCAGATTGGGCACTGGCGTAAAACGAGACACGTTTGAACAGAGACAGTGATGATCTAGAGCTCAGGACTATGACCCCAGTAAGCAAAGCTCAAGCATGCAATCGAATCCAAAGCAGAATGCACCACAACAAACCTCAAACTTTTTGCTGTAACCATTCAGAGTTTCTAAAAGTCAAGTAGCTGAGGACTAAGCTCAATGGTTCAGATGTTCCTCACAAAGCCCAGCCAAATTTTCAAGTACAATCTCTAAAATGCAGTAGCAGTTCAGCAAGTTTCAGTCACCAGCACTTTAGTTCTTAAACGCACGAGGCTTGTGACAGCAAGTGTGGATAGTTCAACTCCTTTGCAATTAAAAACCAGAAATAGGATATTCCAGCAGCTCAAACTCCAATATGACCAAATCTCAGCAAGATTCAAAAGGCACAATCAAATTCCAGGAATAATTTCCTGCTGCAGATCCAGATCATGAAAACTCAACAAGTGATTCATATATATATATATATTCAGCATGGGGATTCATACAAATTTTTCAAAAAAAAATTGTGCACCAACAAAACATTTTCCAAAAAATCAGCCACTAGTCAAGTGAATGAAAAAGCTTCAGAACTAACCAGAACCAGTGAAAAATTCAGCAAAGTTAAGATCCAAAATATGGTCAGAGGCGCCAGTTTAATGATACCTACATCACAACAGCATACTCCATGTATCCAATTTTCAGAGTTCATAGCAAAATAAACTCAAGTTGATTTAGAGCGTCAAGTGCAATTTCTTGGTTAAGCTCAGCAAGCTGCTACAGCAAAACTTAGCAAAGGTTTAACTGTAAAATTAGTCTCTAATAAATTAAGAGTAAAATTGTACATTCACACAAAAAATTCAATGAAGTGCCTAATCTAAATTGTAGTAGCAGTTAGGAAGTTTCAGTCACCAGAACTTAGTTCTAACACACATCAGGCTTATGATAGCATGTGTGGATAGTTCAACCAAATGAACAATCAATTGCACAAAATTTCAGCAATGAACAATGTGAGAATTCACCACCAGAAATTTCAGTTACTTGGCTAATCTAAGCTGTACAGAAATTATCAAAGTGAAAGTGTATGCACAAGCTTACTTTAACATAACTCGTTTGCAATTAATTCAAGTTCATTTACAGCATCAAGCACAATTTCTTGGTCAAGTTCAGCCAGCTGCTACAGCAAAACAAATCCCAAACATCACAAAGCTGAACTCTAAGACCTAGAGGGTAGAAAAGTAAAGATGAGGTGGAAGAGTAGATGAGAAACTCCCCTAATGGCCCCAAGGTCCAGCAGGGAGCTGATACTCTCAGCGGCACATTTCCATGGCATCCCTCAGAAACTCAAAATCGTGTGCGTCCAATCGATGGTCATAGTGCGACATGTCATCAGGCTCTTAACAGGAAAGACTTGAAGATGCAGAGCCCTTTTGGCATGAATAGTTAATCAGTCTGGGCTTTCAATTTTGTTCTGCGGTGGCAGTTGGCATCTTCTTGGACTTCATTAAATTTCTCAAATCTGTTTTGGCACGAAGCTCCAACGCTAAGATCTCCTCTGATACTTTGTCAAATTTTGTTCTGAGAGGTGCATGTAATTTTTAAATCTCAAAATTATCTGTACTCCACTACTTCTCCATCTACTCAGAATATCAAACGAGTCAGACATAACCATAATCATACAGTTTTCCTGCAAAGTTATCAAATTGAAACTCCATTTGTCTCTGAAAATGATAGACGAGGAAAGGACTGAAGAGAAATTTAAATTGAGGATACAATCTTAAAAGAAAAGAAGGAAACCAAGTTCTCCAATCGCTAGGGATTTGGCAGATATGGGAATTCAATGGACGGCGAAGATTATAATGAAACGGTCCGTCAATCCTTAATTTTAAAGATTCTGAGAGACGCTGACAGGATCAGTACCCAGGTCCAGCATTGGTAATGGCTAGAGAAGGAGAGGTCTAGCTGCTCATGGATCTAAAGGATGCTCAACTCCACTATTCAGCCATCGAACAGCGAAGAAGGTAGAACAATTGAGGAATAATCGAACGGAGATGGTGGCCGAAGGGAAGAAGACGATGATAGGGCAGAGAGATCACGAAGAAAGGAAAGGCAAATGGAGGTTGGTCGAATTGGGAATGAGACGATGGAGTGAGATCGGTGAGGAAGATGGAGGACGGAGAGACGAGAGTGGAGGCTGGACATCTGAAGCTGCTCTCAATTTTATCATCATCATTATAATAGAAATATATCACCTTGTTATTTCTCATTTTCGATTCATATGATTATTTTTTGGTTGAAATAATATGTTTATTTTTTAACTTGATGAAATCTCTCTTTTATAAATTTTAATATAAATATTAGAAAAAATAACAAACAAAAGAATTAACACAATTAATTGATGATATACGTACAGACCCTGAGAATTAGTGGCCATAGTAAAATATTATAACGACTTTTATACTTTAAATAATATTGGGAAAATTGTTGGTAAATACTAAATAAGTAAATTAATTGCTCTTTGCCACCAACACACATGGGATACCTAACTGTCATTAAAATTGAACTTAAAAAGACAAAAAAACTCTTAGTTTGACAAGACCATTTTAGGCGAGAGGGAGGAAGTAGAAAAGGCAGAGCAACTTGGTGTGTGAGTACAGTGAGGAGCAGATCCAATCTTCGTCAAACAAGCATTCCACATTCCTTCGGACGCCGTCCACCGTTGTCTGCCGTGTGTGGTTGTTCTCGGGCAAATAGTGAAGAAGGTCGGAATCCTGGGGATTTTTCTACTCTCAAAATCCGGTGAGAATGATTTGCTCAGTCTGGCTTTGCATCTAGATTTTAATTTGTTCCCCGCATCATCAAGTTGTTCTTGCATTCCGCACTCCTTCGGACGCCGTCCACCATTGTCTGCCGTCTATGGTTGTTCTCAGGCAAATAGTGAAGAAGGTCGGAATCCTAGGGATTTTTCTACTCCCAAAATCCGGTGAGATAATTTAGAATGCCTTACTTATTAGCAATGTTCATCCTTATATGGTGTTTTCTAAAATAAATCAACAGGGTGGGGCTTTTGAATTTAATATGGTTTAGTGGAAGAATTTTCTATTATATATTTGATGTGATTTACAAGGTTTTGGTCACCTGGAATGAACATTTTAAAGATAATAGTATAATGCTATAATGAGACCTTTTTGGTTTTGTTACTTGAACTGATAATTAGGACTAGTACGTCTTTTATCGACCTTATCTCAAGCCTAACACTTCAACTGTCTTATATTGTTACTTGCAGAAAATAATTAGAACTAGTACATCTTTTTTTCAAGCTTGGTTATAATGTTGGAGAAGATGGTGGTTTTGCTCCTAACGTCTCAAGGCAAGTGTGTAGAACATCTATTGATTTGTATTCAGATGGAGGTTGGTCGAATTGGGAATGAGATGATGGAGTGAGATCGGTGAGGAAGATGGAGGACAGAGAGAGCGAGGGTGGAGGCTGGCCATCGGGAACCTTTCTCAATTTTATCATCATCATTGTAATAAAAATATATCACCTTGTTATTTCTCATTTTCGCTTCATATGATTATTTGTTGGGACTTGGGTGAAATAATATGTTAATTTTTTAACTGATGAAATCTAACTTTTATACTCCCTCCGGTCCTAATTATAAGATAAAGTTGATTTTTTTGGATAAATTAAGGAAGCCAATTAAATCACTTTAGAGTATTTATATTTTTAGTATCTTTGGATTATATATTAGTTTATTGATCAAATTACTTAGTTTGAAGAAAAAAAATATAAATATAAATATTCTAAAGTGATTTAATTAGCTTCCTTAATTTTTCTAAAAAAATCAACTTTATCTTATAATTAGGACTGGAGGGAGTAAGTTTTAACATTAATATTCGATAAATATTTAAAAAAATAGCAAACAAAAGAATTAACGCAATTAATTGGTGATATACGTACAGACCCTGAGAATTAGTGGCCATAGTAAAATATTGTAACGACTTTTATACTTTAAATAATATTTCTATATTATAAAAATGTTCAAAAAGGTAGTTACGCATTTAAAAGAAATTATAACAACTTTCAATTTTTAAATAATGTTTTTAAAACAATTTTAAGATATGGATATAAAAAATCTGATTCACATTCGTTTCATTTTGATTGTTTAAGTTTTTGATAAACATTTCGTATATGCTCTATCTTCAAGTACCAATTATAAAAGCCCCTATTACCCAAACTCTTCCTCATAATTACAACCTTAAATAAATTTGTCGAGTTTCTTTGAAGATCAATCATCGTTAAAGGGTCATTGAGCTATTAGAGATTAGAGATTTGTGCCAAAGTAAGCCTTCAAATCTTCATATTGTTTATGTTTAATTTGTTCTGTTATGTTTTACTTACGCAACAATTCTTTTCTTCTTTTACCACCACCACCACGTGCAAACAATCCTCCTTATAGAGAATAGATTTTATGGCTTGAGTTCCTACTCTTCAATTGAGAGTTGCGAGTTTGCTTATAGCCAAGGTCCACCAATCTCTTACAACATTGTGGCCCACCAGGATCTATATGTCTTCTAGATTTGGGACGTATCATTCCCTTCCTTTAATCATTCTTTAGCTCTTCAAGTAGGTTCATTTTTCAACCTTTCGATGGAAGCAAGATTTGCACGCCCCGATTCAGGACGTATCATTTCCTTCCCATTCCTTCCCTCTTAAAGAAAGTTCATCCTCAAACTTTTTGATTCGAACCCGTGCTGGCTTTAATACCAAATATTATGAACGAAACGCCAACCATCTTGCTAAAAGTTTAAACTAGTAGCATAGGTGCACTCCAATTCCTTTAAACCCATATTAGACTACATGAATTAGCTAAATCCTAATTTGGGTAACAAAACTTAAGAAATGATTAATTAGGCTACATGACTCAAATTAGGATTTAGAAAACTCATCAATTTATCTCAATGCCCTTAAGAGAATATGCCTCTGATTAATTATTTCCTTTTATCTCACCAAAATGCGATGGTTGCACTAAAATTAAATGCTAACCAGATTATCAATATTTCTTGGCAGAATACAGTCCTTTTTCAATAAATTTTTCCTACTAATGTATTTTTTTCCTATAAAATGAAGGACACAAAAACAATGAGGAAAACAATTACTAGGGATGATGTCTGCATTGGTGAATCACATATTGAACCATACACTATGGATGCGATAACCTATTTGAGAGCAGTGAAAACAACATTTGAAAGCGACAGCAAAACCGGAAGATATGATATGTTCGTTTCAATCTTAAAAGATTTCAAGAACCAAAGGTAAACTAGTTTATACAACTTATATATATATATATATATGGAAGATATGATATGTTCATTTCAATCTTAAAAGATTTCAAGAACCAAAGGTTAACTAGCTTATAAAACTTATATTATATATATATATATATATATATATATATATATATATATATATATATATATATATATATATATATGGAAGATATGATATGTTCGTTTCAATCTTGAAAGATTTCAAGAACCAAAGGTAAACTAGTTTATATAACTTATATTTTATATATATATATATTACATGTGATATTGGAAGACGCCATCTTTGAATTCCAACCCTGATGATTTATATTTTGTAAATTAAAATATTCATATTAATTAATTGACATTTTATTAACGTATGTATTTTTATTTTCTTTACTTTGGTTGCAGGTGTGACGTTGCAGATTTCTTGGCAAGGATGAAGGAAATATTGAGAGGGCACGACTTTTTGATTTTGGGATTAAACGTCTTCATGCCCCAAGGATTTGAGATAACTCTTTCTTATGATGATCAAACTTTCAAAGGGCAAAAGAGGCAAAGGAATGAGAAGCCTCTTAATAATGCAAAAAATGCTAATAAGTTCAAGAAGCCTAAGATGAATGAAACTAAACCAGTTCAAGAAACTGGTCTCAAAAATCATAAGGCTATTAATGAAAATAATCAAAAGACTGATGATTTGATGCCCAAAGAAGTTGATCTCAACAAATGTGAACGTTATGGTAGTAGCTACGTGTGTTTGCCTGAAGATTACAAGAGTCCTATAGCCAGTAGGAGATCTAAGCTTGCAGCTTCAGTGTTGAATGATCGTTTCCTGTTGAACCCGTGCCAAGGTGATCATCAAGGTTCTTCAAAAGGCAAGAAAATGATCAATAAGAGTCGGGAAGCATTGTTCGAGGTTGAAGAAGAACAATTTGAAGTGGACATGTTATTAGAATCTCTAAGCTCAGCCTGCGAACGTTTCAAGGACGTGTATCAGAACATACTTGAGAATGCGAAGGGTTCTCTTCGTATTGAAGATTGCTTTATTGCTTCACATTTGAGATCGATTGAGCATATGTACGGTGGGCTTGGTCTTGAAGCTTTGGAGGCATTACGCAACAACCCAACTATTGCTGTGCCTTTGATGTTGGGGCGTTTTGAAGAGAAACTTGAGCAATTGAAGCCCATTCATCTAGAACTGAAAAAGGTTTGGGCTCAAGTTTATGCTGACAACCACGCCGAATCACTTGCTTTTCGATCCAAGCGTGCTTAGGCGATTCTAATTGTATGAAGCAAGAACTTTCAGTTTGTATTGTAGTTGGATTAAATTTGTTTGATTGAATATTGTATTTGCAACATTAGTATTAGTGTAAATAACTGTAGCAATTAATATTAATAGTATCACAATATTACTTCTTCCTTTCATCGCTTTCCTTTTATTAATTACTTGAACAGGAATAAGAGAAAGTAATCATACTAAGAATCCACACTTAAATACTACGATAAAAAATAATCATATTTTATTTCTAAAGGGAAAAAAGGAAATATAGCCTAGTTACTAATGGATAAAAGTGTGTCTGTGTGTATAAAAAATAAATATTGAAGAGGGCAAACTAAGAACAAAAAATAGGTAGAAGAAAAAGAAAGTAAACAAAATTAAATATTCAATCGCAAAATAAATATCATAGCTTCTAATAAAATTTTCGTAAAATGCATATTTCATATGATTAGTTTTTGATTGGGAAAATTCCAAAAAAAAAATATGCTGGAATATAGGAAAGGACAAATTAGAGTTGCAAAATTCTAAAATCCCAAGTCAATTCGGTGTCAGTATGATAGAGGAATCTAAAATTATGAAATCTCGGCGAAAAGACACATCTTCCCTTCAGCTCTCCCTCTCTCTTAGCTTAGAACAACAACGACGGTCTCTTTATTAACAACATTGTATTTTACATTTACAACTTCACTTTATTCTTTTACAACTTCGTATCT
Organism: Inga laurina; assembly: GCA_963855925.1. Lineage (NCBI taxonomy): Eukaryota > Viridiplantae > Streptophyta > Magnoliopsida > Fabales > Fabaceae > Inga > Inga laurina. Next base: position 52,026,274 of record OY979708.1, read on the forward strand.
TAAATATGGTTTTGTTAATAAAGAAAAATATGTTGTTATTGGCCCTGAAACTTAAATTATGAAGTTGTGAAACAATAAAGTTGAGTTATTAATATAAAATATGATGTTGTTAATATGGAGACTGGTGTTGTTATTGTGAAACAAGAAAATCGGGTTGTTAATGTAAAATACGGTATTGTTAGTAAAGAGACCGGTATTGTTATTGTGAAAGAAAAAAATAGATTTATTGATATAGAATACGATGTTGTTAATAAAGAGACCAGTGTTATTATTTCGAGCTGAGAGAGAGAGAGGGGGAGAGCTGAAGGGTAGGTGCGTCTTTTCGCCGACATTTCATAATCTTAGATTTCTCCATCGTACTGACACCGTACTAATTTGGGATTTTGGAATTTCGCAGCTCTGATTTGTCTTTTTTGCATATTTCAGGGTATTTTCTGGAATTTTCCCTTTTTGATTTGATGAAATCTATATTTAAGCAGTTTTGATATAAATATTCTATAAATATTAAAAAATGACAAAAAGAGAAAGTAAAAAGATTAAATATTCAATCGTGTCAAATGAAAATCCTCACAAGTTTCTGAAATTTAGTGGGTTGTTCATCTCACCATTCTTAATGGCATATTCTCCGATTCTTTTTATAAGAATCCAAAATTTAAACTATCTTGGTTCCTTTTATAAGAGCTTGGCAATAGTTATCTCAATATTTAATGAGTGTTTTTCATTTATGCTCCTCATTAATTATATATATTACATTAATTAAACGGTTGATGATAGAATATTTACTATATTTCTCTCTTTTACTTATCCCCTTATAAATAAGAGTATACTTAAAAAAAAAAGTTTATTTCAAGACATACTTATTATTTTTAATTAATCTTAAGGGTTGATATAACTTTTGATCCTTGAAATTTGATCCAATTTTAGTTTTGGTCCCTTAAGTTTAAAATTGTGGTTTTGGTCCTTGAAGTTTGACCCTTCGTCCCTCAAGTTTGAAATTTTTATTTTTGATCCCTCAAGTTTGAAAAGGACTTGGTGTTTTTTCAGTTCGATTCGATTTTCCATCAAGTCCTTCTCAAACTTAAGGGTCCAACAGTTATAAATGGAACAAACTTGAGAGACCAAAACCAAAAATTTCAAACTTGAGGGACCAAGGGTCAAACTTCAAGAACAAAAACCACTGATTTTAAACTTGAGGGACCAAAACCAAAATTGGATCAAATTTTAGGGACTAAAAATTATATTAACCCTAATTATAATTGCTTTCCTAAACCACCTAATTCGGTTATCAAGTTTTTATAAATAGGACCGAAGGAGTACATTTTTAAAAGATAAACCTCATACTGAAAACTTCTTTTCCATGAACAAATATGCCAAATTTCAGCCCTGCCCAATTCTAAGATGTAAGGGAACAAAGAGAAAAATAGTTAATAACTTGATGGCACTGTTTGATACGGAGCATTAGGGGTATTGGGTGAGGAATTGAGTTAAATTATATTATTTGATATGAGAGACTGTGAATAACTTAGGATTGTGATTAACATGAAAGTAAAATTGCTGTAAAACCACCTCTCCTGATATTACGCTTTCAATCCTAGGACTACAAATTATAGAGAAAAAAGTATCATTGTTTATAATAACTTTTGGACAAAAATAGTCCTCTCACGTCCTTTTAAATTCAACAAAGGTTCAAGCATCGACTGAGAGGTGCAATCACGATGATCCTACATTTCATTTCCAAAATCTTCCTGCTAAATTATTTCAGATTCATTATTCATATAATAATCTAGCATTTTTTACACCTTCCTTTAAAATATGATTATACAAGCTGATGGACATTCAAATAAGGCTACATACCGTGATCTCAAACAATCGGCCTGTATCCAAATTCAAAACATTGATTACACATGCAAATCTGACACCCAAGATTTTTATTTTTTTAAAAAGAAAAGAAAAGAAAACAAAAACAACAATAGAGAAGTTCTGGAGTTGCTCGCGGTCAAAACAGAGAAGAAATGAACTTGCAATCGAACATAAAACCAAGGACCTTCAAACCAGCAAAATCAAAAAGAAAAACGAAGGACCATCGAGATCTAAGAAACGCAGAGAGAGACGAGAATCGTCGCCACTGCTGGTGGAGAATCGTTGCCGACACCGCTAGGGTAGTGAACGGTCGGCAAGAGTACCAAGGAAGGAGCAATGGAGAGGAAGATCGGGGAAGGAAAGCACGCTCCATACTATTGGAGAAGCCAAAATATATTGTTATACTGTAATATTTTTTATAATTTATCATTAGGCGCATTATAGTCTTTCTATAATTTATAAATAATTATAAAAAAAATTAATTTAAGTAATGCCCCCTAATATTACATCACCCCCAATCTTTATGCCAGTTCCAATCCTGATCTCAATTCCTCAAAACTCAGTGTTGCATATCAAATAGGGTCCAAGAGATTTATTTAAGATCGCGATTATGAAGAATATTTAGAAATAGAGGCTTTAGTGCACATTTAGGAATCCCAAAATCATGATTTCAAAAATCTTTTTTCGTAAATCGAGACAAAACCTCCTTCACATATTTACTTTATAAATCGTAAAAAGCTAATTCAAACATACACTCATATAACTGAAACTTAACTTTCGGTGAATCAAATTTTATACATCCATATCAAAGATTTGTTTTTTAAATATTATTTAAAAATTAAAAGTTGTTATATTTTTAATGAAAGGCTTATATTTTTCTTAATATTAAATTTTTAAACCAGAATATTTTCTCTTTCTTAATATTATATTATTTATTAACAATATTTTAAAACATTTTTATAACTATATAAATTTTTTAATCATTCCTCTTAAAATCAGAGCATTATAATTTATATATAAAGTGTTGGTCATGAATTTGGATAACCTAGATTGAAGTTGGATAAAACAGACTTTATCTTTATGATAAAACTGTTTTAAAAATATTACTTATTGTATAAAAGTTGTTATAATATTATACTATCGCCATTAATTTTTTAATGTCCAAATATAAACTTTATTTTTTTGTACTTTCTTTTTCTTGTTATTTTTTCATATTTATCTAATAATATTTATATTAAAGCTGGCTCAACAAGTTAAAATCATCTCTTGGAAGAACCCAAAGCTCTCCGCAGATAATGCGTAATGAGGCTATAGCTGTTGGGGACATACCAGCTTGTTGCTCGTTGACAGATCATGATTCATCACTCCTTCTGTAAACAAAAAAGATAATCATATGAAATATGCTTCTTACCAAAATTGTATTAAAAGTTATAATATTAAAAAAGTTTAAATTTTTTTAAAAATTGAAAAATTGAAAATAGTTATCAAGCTTTGAGAAATTTGTCATATAATCAGAAATTTATGAAAAGAAAGAGGTCTCGTACCCACACTCTGTCCAGCAAGTATGGATACCTCAAGTAAATGCAAAATCAATTGCACAAATTTGATCGTCCCAAAAAAAAAAAAATTGCACAAAATTTCAGCAATGGACAATGTGACAATTTACCACCAGAAATTTCAGTTCCAAGGCTAATCTAAGGCAACAATTATCAAGGGCAAGTGTGCATGCACAAGCGTAGTTTAACATAACTTCTTTGTAATTAAAAAGTCTAAAAACAGGTTATTCAAGCAGCTCAAACTCCAATATGATCAAATCCTAGCAAGATTCAAAAGTCACAATCAAATTCCAGAAAACTTTTCTGGCTAGATTCAGAATTATGAAAACTTAACAAGTGATTTTTTTTTTTAACAAATTCAGATGGGAATTCATACATGTTTTTCAAAAACAAATTGTGCACTAGCAAAGCATTTCCCAAAAATCCAGCCACTAGCCAGGTGAATGAACTAGCTTCAGAGTTCAATTCTTCAACCAGTGAAAAATTCAGCGAAGTTGAGATCCAAAATATGGTCAAAGGCACCAGTTTAATGATAACAACGTAACAATAGCATACTATGCAACCAATTTTCAGAACTCACTCCAGCATAAACTTAAGTTCAGTTACAGCATCAAGTACAATTTTTCGGCCAGGTTTAGCAAGCTGCTACATCAAAACTTAGCTAAGGTTTAAACGGTGAAAGAAGTCTCTAGACCTTTAACTAAACCTTGACAGCTTAATGACTGAATTTCAATCAATGTCAGCACACACAATTTAACAGCAATGATCCCAAATAGATTAACAGCTTTATATCCAAAAAGATTATGTGTGTGGCAGTGATAGTTCAGCACATGACAGCAGAAATCAAGCGGTGACAGCATCAGTAAGTATGTATCCAAGTTTTCCTATGAAATTATAATTTTGGTTTGTGTTTTCCAGAAAAATTTCTCTACAAATTTTTTTTTTTTTTAAAGAAAAAGAACCTATCATATATGCAAACTACACCCCAGTCAATTGACACCCAATTACCTTGAAGCTCAAGGCTCCTGACAAAGACGCCAATTTGAAGAGCCATGTCATGGGGGCTATCACATAAATGCTAGATTAATAATACAATATAACAGTGCTAACCTGGGCCGATTCTCTAATTGGAGCCCAATTATCCAAGTTCCTGATTTAATTAAGTGGCAATTACAAATTTAACAATGGTGGAGGTGGGTGTGAACTTCCCTATTTAAACTAAGCTATTAATCTATCCTAAGTATTTATTTGGTTTCTTCTTATAATTAGTGATAGAATGAGTGTGAAGGGTAGAGATGAAATGAATATTGAAATGGGCTTCCCCTGGAGCATTACCCAGCTTTCCTAGCTGCATTTGAATTGTTTAGCTAGTTCAACTAAGAATTCTAAATTATCTATTAGACCTGTAGATTAGATCCGAGCCAAGTTATTGAACCCTAACACATAGGATAGCATTCAACGCTAAGATCTGAATCACTTCGGCACACTTAGAACGGAAATCATGAGACCGCAATTGCTTCTGAATCATTCTAACCAATCTCAACACAAAGCTTGACCCAAGTGTAAGTACGAAATCACTAAAACTCTGAATCAAGAGCTAAATACACAACACAGGTTCAATCAATACATCAACAATCCGATAGAAGATGAATAAAATACAATTCCCAAACACCAAAAAGCTAATCTGTAAGACCTAGAGAGTAGAAATTCAACAATGACGTGGAAGAGTATATAAGAAACTCACCAAATAGCTTCAAGCTCCAGCTTCGGTAATGGCTCCAAGAGAAGGAGAGGTCTATTTTTGCTCATGGATCTAAAGGATGCTCCACCGAGGAACATTCACGATTCGGCCATCGAACATCGACGAAAGTAAAAGAATTGAGGAAGAATGGAACGGAGATGGTGCCCAAAGGGAAGAAGACGGTCGATGCGCGGAGAGATCGCGAAGAATGTGTAGGGACACGGAGGTTGGTCGAACTGGGAAAGAAATCGAAGAAGTGAGATCAGAATGGTGAGGGGATGATGGAGGACGGAGAAACCGAGGGTGGAGCCCGGAGAACGGAAAGTGCTCTCAATTTTTTTCAACCGAGAGTGGAGTAGCTATTTCTCATTTTCGCGTCTCAGTATTGTGTTTTTTTTAAATCTTAAATAAATACTATTTAAAAATATAAAACCCTAAAAAATCTATTAACACTTTAAAAATATTTAAAGGTATTAAGTACCAAATTAAATTTTTAAGTTCTAACACATTTATTATTTTATCCTTCAAATTTTTTTTAAAAAAATAATAGTAGTGTCTCCATCGGAGCACCATCGTCGGCTGGCCGCCGCCGCTTCTTTGGCTAGCCGGGACCCCAGACGGCCAGAGCTCCGGCCGCCGGCGGTAGGAGCTCCGGCAAGTGGAAGCTTTTTTGGTGAGGAGGGGTTTTTTTTTTTTGAAAAAAATTTGTAGAGAAATGGCAAGGGGTGGGATCAAACCCATCCCACCCTTTTAGAAAAGAAGCATAGTAACCACTGGGCCACCAAAGCTTTTTTGATATATATATATATATATATGCATTATTAAATATGTATAATATAATTAAAGGCGTAGTAGTTTTAACAAAGTCAGTAATAGTTTTAACAAATTCAGTAATGGAAATAACAAAATTCGTAATGGTATTGACAAAACCGTTTGCTGATGAACCTTAACTTGTATGTTTTCATCATCATTTTTGCACAAAATGCTTTTGTCAAAACCATTACAATTCTTGTTAAAATCATTACTAAACTTGTTAATCACATTACTGAATTTGTTAAAATCCTTTTATTTATATTATGAATGTTTTCATAATGGAATCTCATAATGGGATTGTCAAAACCATTAAAATTCTTGTCACAATCATTACTAAACTTGTCAATCCCATAATACAAATAAAAGGATTTCAACAAATTCAGTAATGAGATTGACAAGTTTAGTAATGATTTTGACAAGAATTGTAATGATTTTGATAATCCCATTATGAGATTCCATTATGAAAACATTCATGTGATAAATAAAAGGATTTTAACAAATTCAGTAAAGAGATTAACAAGTTTAGTAATGATTTTGACAAGAATTATAATGGTTTTGACAATCCTATTATGAGATTCCATTATGAAAACATTCAAAATATAAATAAAAGGATTTTAACAAATTCAGTAATGAGATTGACAAGTTTAGTAATGATTTTGATAAGAATTGTAATGATTTTGACAAAAGCATTTTGTGCAAAAATGCTGATGAAAACATGCAAGTCGAGGTTCATCAACAAACGATTTTATCAATATAATTACGAATTTTATTATTTCCATTACTGAATTCGTCAAAACTATTACTGACTTTGTTAAAGCTACTACGCTTTTAATTATATTTTATATATTTAATAATGCATATATATATATATATATATATCAAAGGAACTTTGGTGGCCCAGTGGGCACTATGATTCTTTTCTAAAGGGGTAGGATGGGTTCGATCCCACCCCTTGCTATTTCTCTAAAAAAATTTTCAAAAAACAAAAAAGCCCTCCCCACTAAAAAAAACTTTCACAGACCGGAGTTCTTATTACCGAAGGCTGGAGCTCTTACCATTGGCGGTCGTAGGTTCAAATCCTACAGAGCGTGATTCCATTCTTGTTAGATCAAGAATGACACTGAAATAATGGAACAACAGTCTAAAGTCTTAATTTTACCTCCTGTGGTTTAGGATTAAAAGAAACAAAATAGGAGGTCAATAAAAAAATGTAAATTAATCAAAGGTTCAACTGGAAGGAGCTCCGGCCATCTGGGGTCTCGGTCAGCCGGCCACCGGAGCGGCGGCGGCCTACCGGCGGTGGTGCTTCGGCGGGGGCACCACTATTATTTAAAAAAAATTGAGGGGTAAAATGGTAAATATGTTAAAACTTGAAAAATCCAATTTGATACTTAGTACCTTTAAGTCTTTTTAAAGTGTTAATAGACATTTTTAGGGTTTTGTATTTTCAAATGGTATTTATTTAGGATTTTCATTTTTTTTAGGGAAATCTCAAAAAACAGAACTTTAAAAAATACTGAAAGATAAAATGTGATCTCAACATTCTATGTGAGAGATTGACTTACCTTTTCGAAATTAAATGAAAAGGATAAAAATGTCCTTCACTTATAAATCCTTGCGCTTCTCTCTCTCGTTTCCAGATTTGCTGATTTGGCTCTCCCTTCCCTTCTCTCTCTGCCCTTGTTCATTCCACCCATCTTCTTCAACCTCCATCGACTCATCCTCCGCATTTTCTCAGATCTAGTGATAATTGTAGACGATCACGAACAACTGGACGAACAGATGAACAACAACCTGTAAAGATTGAAATAGATGATCTGAGTCGCATCCTCAGGACACTGTGTAACCCCCTTCCGTAATTATATCCGAAATATGTGATTAAAGTGAAATAGAGACCAATAACAATTAAATAACATTTACAAACCCATATACCAGACGGGGTTTTCACAAATACGTTTCGAAATCTAATTAACCTGGTCTCATACTCAATTTCGAATATAATCACATCACGCGGAATATCACATTTATACAAATATCAGAGTGTACAACAATATCATCCCGGCAACTCCCGGGTTCATACCTTTACATAAAATTCATAGGGCACATTCGCCCTTTACAATTCCTCAAATGGGGATTACACAAATCTCATATCTATACATAATTAAATATACATCTATATATACACATCCAAATCTAAATACGAATATCCAAATATACATCCCAACTATGATAACCAACTAACAAAATCTATAACCCGAAGTAGTCCTCGTCGCCTTTGCCTGTTTGCTCCAACCTCGATCCACCTACCCTATCTAAAATGTTGGTAGGGGAGGGTGAGATTCAAGAGAATCTCAATAGGAAACAAATACCTATATGCATGTATGATATGTGTTTAATGCATGACATGCTTGCAATACATAACTCATGCTCACACAATGACATATCTGCGTGCTCAATGTTTCAACAACATGCTCATGGCCAGAGCAAAACTAGAAACAGAGCTACAATCATTCATACATGTTTCACATAATCAAGCAAAGCAATACATGCATTAATACACAAACACAAATATCAAAGCATGAAAGAGAGGTAAGTTCCCTACACTTGTTCTTTCCACGTATGCTCCAGCACCGGCTACTCACGATCAAAGTGAATATCCAACCCTATAACCAAATCAAGGACATAGGGTTATTCTCTATTCCAAATCTTTACTTTCATATCACTTAAGGTTGGTTACCATTCACACCCTTTAGGTGGCTAAAATATGCTCAATGAAAGCTTAAAGGATTGGGACGTACTAGGTTGGAAATCACCTTTCAAAATCTCAAAATGCTGAAAATGGGGGTTGGCTGCAGCCAAGAATCCTCTGGCTGTAACCAGAACACGCACAGAAGGTTTTTGGCTGCAGCCAAGAATTTCTGGCTGGGCCAAAACGTGCACAGAAACTTTTGCGCTGCAGCCAGGATTTTCTGCTGCAGCCAAGGCAACTTAGGAAATTCATAACGAATTCCAGAAAAATTGAAATGAGGTGATTCTAAAGCCAAATGAAAGATATTCAAGTCCTCTTCATAGGAAAAATATGGATCATCACTGGAAATCACCACAAAAATACAGAATTATACACATTTCATCACTGACCCAGAATCAAACCCAGTTTCAACCTCAAATTTTGGGCAAACATATATCCCAGTTCACAAAACGAAATGACACAATTTATATGTCCATTTTGAAGCTTGGGATGTGAACTTCAAGACTGGAAATTTTCAGAATTTTCTAACATCATTTGCCAATTCAAAACGGCAACACAAGCAGACTGTCCAGAACAGAGTTTCAAAAGACAGAATTCCAAATTTGCACAATTGGCTTCCAATGGTCCAATTTTCATATCAAACATCATTCTCACACAAAATTTCACAAGGAAACCATTGGAAATACCAAATCAACCAAATTCACATCACATTAACATGTTTTACCAACAATCATAACATGTCATCACAAAACTACAACACAAACACACATTGCCATTCTTTTCATTCCAAGTTCTCAAACCAATTCCAATGACACCAAAACACACTATGGCATCAATTTAACCACAATTCACCATTTTTAACACAAAACACATGACAATTCATGCATTTCACAATTCTACCAAAATCAGGGCAAAATTCACAATTCACAAAACTCATCCACAAATCACAAAACTTAGATCAAAAGGCTTCAAATACTCACATCTTCCTCTTTCCCAAACCAATTCTTTGATTCTTCATCTTTCCAAATTTCCTCAAGCCATCAAACACCTCCAATCAAGAATCTAAAACCATAGAGATGAAGCTCTCATCACAATGAACAACATTAAAGAAGGACATTAGAGCATTAGAGGACAAGAAACAAGCCAAATCTCACCTTATTCTTTTCTCTTTCTTCCTAACTTTGGGACGCCATGGAGTCTTGAGAGAGAGATGAGTGGATGATGAAGATGAATAGAGTGATCAGTTTTTGGGCAATTAGGCCCCCCAAAAACGTCCAAATAAGGGAGAGAGAAGAGAGGAAGAGTGTTGAATCTTTAACCCAAGATCAAGGGTCCAAAACTTGCCAAGTGTCACTCTCTTGTTCCATCAACCATGAGTTCACATAGGCACACCACATGGGATTCCACCCTTTGATCTCAACACAAATCAATCCTAACCATTGATCTTAAAGTTACCAATGAGTTTCCTCTTCGGTAACCGATCAATTGGTCGGTAACTTTACCGTACGTTTTGCCCCTGATTATGGCAATTCCCATTGAATCACCACCAAACACTTCATATCTTTCCATATAACCACATTATGCGCCATCCCTCTATTTAAGTCAATTTAGATGTTAATCAATAATTGAACTTAAATATAGGGTTTCGGCACTGCGCATAATACATACGAATCACATCCGAATCTCAAATCACATCGGATTCTCCAAAAGAGTTCATTTATCACTAATGACATTTACTTTTGGAGTCATTAGCCCTTAATCACAATTTGGGATCTTGCTAAACTGGGGCTTAGCAATCCACTAATCTCAGGCTTATTCTCTAGCCTCAAGTCTCAAAATTCGGTTTATTACACACTGTCCTATATAGTTATTCTACGACCACCGGCAGAGAGGAAGCGACACCCCCCAGGATTAAACAAACCCTTCTTGATATAATCAAGGCAACAGAATTGGCGGAAGGTAATGGCAACGACAGTCAAAAAATACTGAACAGAGGAGAGGAGAGGAGAATATGTTGTCTTGAGCATCTCACCTGTGTCTCTTTTATAGGCATTTTCATGAAGAGTCATCGGTCATGAAGGAACCCGGACCATACATCCGTTGAGACCGGATAGCCACCACCGAACAGACAAGCTTGTGCGTTTCCAACGGAAAGGTCGCTTAACGAAGCGCTAGACAGCCAGAAACTTTCAGTCACGGAGGGTCATGAATTTTAAACCCTAAAATATAGCGACTTTTTGGCAAGCCAAAATAAATATTATTTTTATTATCTAAAAATAATATTTCCGGTGAGCAAAAAATATTTTACAAAAAGTGCCAGTACCACATATTTATTCACGCGCAGGGGGGAAATCGCCGAATTTCAACAACGTTTGCCTTCTGGTGGCCCGTTGTTGTGCGCGTGAGCCCACCACTCCTCTAGGCCTCTTTACAAGCCCAAGATAGTATAGTGATATATATAGGCTAGTGACCTCTTATTCCCAAGCAATATGGGACTAGCTTCTTGGACATACCCACTCAAACACTTATATTTTACAACAATCCCCCACATGTGTCAAAAAAACCCACTGTGTTACCTACAGGATATAACCATTGTATCTAGTGGTTTGATGGACTATGAACTAGACCTAGACCAATAACACATGATACACGGAGATGTAAGTGGTCCTATGGACTATGAACTCACATTTCTTTGGTGCATATCAGAGGCATTAAGAATCAGATTATATCTTAACATTTCCGTTGTTAACGACGGTTTTGCGCGTTATGTTGGCCATGCACGTGCCTGGTGCGTAATGAATGCTCTAGAGATTTTTCCATGATCTCATAGGCTGACCACACTCCACATTCATAGAGGTGATTTCATATAAGTGTACCTGCACACTGTCTTGTTGGACTATGAAATCATTAAGAGCTTTGCTCAACCTATAATAATGCAATCTAGCACATTCAAAATGTCATAGGAAGGGACATAAAATATTTGTGCTAGGCAGAACTGACGAACGATTTGTTCTTACCTAGTGAACCTTCTTTATGGGATCACCAATCACAAAGGATGGGTTGCCATCACTGTCAATTAGTAGTCGGCTTTAGTCCCATTCCTTTTGACGTTTCAACAACCATTTTCCTCCCAAGAGGTTTTGTTAACGGATCTGCCAAATTCATTTCTGACTTTACATAATCGATTGAGATAACACCATCCTTTAGCAGCTGCCTTATAATATTATGTCTCAATTGTATGTGTCTACTCTTATCATTGAAGGTTTTATTCTTAGTTGTGGCTATTGCTGCTTTATTGTCACAGTGTAACGACACTGATGGTGTTGGTTTGTCACCTAGTGGGATATTCGCTAAGAAGTTTTTCAACCACTCAGCCTCAGTACCAGCCAACTCCATAGCAACAAACTCAAAGTCCCTAAAGGACGGTGTTATTATGTTTTGCTTGGTTGACTTCCATGTGACTGCACCACCACCAAGAATAAAGACATAGCCACTAGTGGATTTTGTCTCATCTGAGTCTGAGATCCAGTTAGCATCACTGTACCCTTCTAATACAGTGGGAAATCCACTATATTGTATACTATAATTCATGGTACCTCTCAAATATCGTAATAATCTTATGAGAGCCTCCCAATGTTTACTACCCGGGCAGTGAGTATACCTGCTCAATCTATACACAGCATATGCTATGTTTGGCCTAGTAAAATTCATTAAATGCAATAAACTCCCAATGATTTGTGCATATTTAGATTGAGCTATTGGATCTCCATCATATTTTTTTTCAAATGTATACTACCATCATAAGGAGTACTCAAAGGCTCTTCATCAAACTGTTCAAACCTTCTCAAAATCTTAACATAATGTTCTTGAGAAAGTTGAATATCATGTTCATTCCTTATGATTTTTACACCCAAGATTACCTTTTCTTCTCCAAGATCTTTTATAATAAAGTTTGAAGCAAGGAAACTTTTTGTTTCAAGCACTATCTTTAAACTAGTATCAAAGATAAGCATATCATCGACATATAAGCAAATAATCACACAATCATTATTCAAAGTTTTTATATATACACATCTTTCTACTTCAATAGTAGAGAAACCGCCACTTATTAAAACTTGATCTAATTTCTCATGCCACTGTTTGGATGCTTGTTTTAAACCATATAATGACTTATTTAACTTGCAAACTTTGTTTTCTTGCCCAGGAACAATGCATCATTCAGGTTGAACCATATAAATTTCCTCTTCTAAATCACCATTTAAAAGTGCTGTTTTGACATCCATTTGATGAATAACAAGATTATGAATTGATGCCAAGGCAATTAAAACTCTAACAGAGGAAATCCTTGTCACAGGCTAGAAAGTGTCAAAATAATCAATATTTTCTTTCTAGGTAAAACCTTTGGCAACTAATCTAGCTTTGTATTTGTCTAGATATCCATCAGGAAAGTATTTTTTCCTAAACACCCACTTACAACCAATAGGCTTTGCTCCTATAGGTAAATCTACTAAAACCCAAGTTTTGTTTTGATTCAAAGAATAGATCTCAGCTTTAATAGCTTCCTTCCAAGAATTTGCATCTGAAGAGGAAATAGCTTCATAATAATTCCTATGTTCATTTTCTACTAGATATGTATAAAAATCATCTCCAAAATATGTTTCTTTTCTTTGTCTTTTACTTCTCTGTAAATTTTTAACTAAATCATCATTTGAAATTTGTTCAGACAAATTTTCAACTCTTCTAAGAATCTACTCAATTTTTAAAGGAAAAATATTCTCAAAGAATTCTGCATCTTTTGTTTCAATAATTGTATTACGCTCTAAAATATCACTTTTCAAAACTAGAAAACGATAAGCAGCACTTTGTAAAGCATAACCAATAAACATGCAACCAGCAGTTTTTGAACCAATCCTTTTCCGTTTAGGATTGGGTAAAAGAAATTTTGCAAGACACCCCCACACTTTTAAATATTTCAAGTTAGGTGTATATCATTTCCATAACTCATAAGGTGTTTTCTTGGTTTTCTTATGAGGTATTCTATTTTGTAGAAAACAGGCAATTAATAAGGCTTCTCCCTATAAATTATCAGGTGCACCAGAACTTACAAGTAAAGCATTCATAATTTCTTTCAAAGTTCTATTTTTCCTTTATGCTATCCCATTAGACTCAAGTGAATATGGAGGAATTATTTCATGAATTATGCCTTCTTTTTCACAAAAGTCATTTAATGGTAAATATTCTCCTCCTCTATCAGACCTAATTCTTTTGATTTTTCTATCTAACTGATTTTCTACCTCTGCCTTGTACAAAATAAATTTTTCAAAAGCTTCTTCCTTGTTCCTTAATAGGTATACTTTAGTATATCTAGAAAATTCATCAATAAACGTTATATAATATATTTTTCTACATCTAGTCTCAGTTTGTTTTAAATATCCTAAATCAGTATGAATTAGTGATAATAACTCACTATCTCTTTGTATGGGGAAATGAGTTCTTTTAGACAATTTAGTTTCTGCACAAATTTCACATTTATTAACATTATTTATATTAATTTCAGAAACTATCCCAAGATTTTGCAATCCTTTATATAAGATCTATGTATATGTCCTAGTCTAGCATGCCATAAATCAAAGGAATCAATCAAGTAAGCAGAAGAAGATGCATTATTATTATTTTCATCAACACTCAGTACAAAAAGACCCTGATTACAATAACCCTTTCCTATCAGAACATTGTTCTTTGTCATAATGATCTTATCAGATTCAAATGACACCTTAAACCCAAATTTTCCTAATAAAGCCACAGATATTAAATTTGCTCTAAGTTCAGGCACATACAAAACATCATTCAGTGCTAATGTCTTCCCAGATGTGAGTTTTAACACCACTTTTCCTTTCCCTTGAACTTTTACAGTTCGTGAATTAGCCAAATAAATGTGGTCTTCTCCTTCTTCAAAGGAGGCAAACATGTCCTTATTTGCACATATGCGTTTAGTGGCACCAGAGTCTACCACCTACTTCTTCACATCAGAGACCATTAAGGCTTGAGAGACTACCGCAACAATAATTTCATCATCACTATTTTCTTCTCCTTCAACCAAATTTACTTTTGGCTTTGGAGGATTTTCGTCTCTTTTACGATTTTCAACTTTTGCCTTTTTCCTACATTGAGCGGCAAAGTGACCTGGCTTTCCACAAAAATAACAATTTCCTTTCTTCTTGAAATTGGGGTTAGGGTTAGAATCATTAGGTTTGTAATTAGACTTCTTTTTGTGCTGATGCTTAGAGCCATACCTCTTGTCGTGCGGCTTTCCTTCCACTAAGTTTGCTTTTGCAGTCATTTGTCTTCCCTTTGCTGCTTGGATTGCTTTTCTGTTGGTATCTTCAATGATAATATGCGTAATCAGATCCAATAGCGACAACTACTTCTGCTTGTGCTTTAATTGTTGCTTGTAATCATTCCACGTCTCTGGCAACTTTTCAATTAAGACTCCCGCTACAAACTCATCTGGCATATTGATCTTTTCAGCCCAGAGTTCTTCAAGCAATTTATGATACTCATTGATTTGTAGTTTGATATCCTTATCCTTGACCATTTCCCATTTGTAGAAATTCCCACAACGAACTTTTGTTTCCCAGCGTCCTCAGCAGTGTATTTCAAGATAAGTGACTCTCAAATCTTTTGTACCTCCTTGTAGACACAATAAACATCGAACATATCATTAGAGAGAGTATTTATAAGGGTGTGCCTGCAAACCTTATTCGCATACGTCCAAGAATCCTTCACGGCTTGGTCAGAATCTGATGAAGGTTTTAGTTGATCGAGAGCAGCAACCACCCCATGCATATCGAGAATAGAATAAACACGTTCTTGCCAGCGCCTAAAATTTTTCCCATAAAAAATGTCGATCTTGGAGGTGTCGGGAAAAGGCCTCGGGAGCGGCATGGCAAAAGGCACCGCTGTTGCAGTGGAATGAGACTCGATAACTATTGCACCGGGATGAGTCTGAGTCTCAGGAACGTTGTTATCAGTGTTGTTCTCCATACTGGTAATAACTCTATAGATTGTAGACGATCACGAACAACTGGATGAACAGATGAACAACAACCTGTAAAAATCGAAACAGATGATCTGAGTAGCGTCCTCAGGACACTGTCCTATAGAGTTATTCTGCGACCACCGGCAGAGAGGAAGCGGCACCCCCAGGATTAAACAGACCCTTCTTGATATAATCAAGGTAATAGAACTGGCGGAAGGTAATGGCAACGACAGTCAGGAAACACTGAACAGAGGAGAGGAGAGGAGAGGAGAATATGTTGTCCTGAGCATCCCGCCTATGTCTCTTTTATAGGCATTTCCATGAAGAGTCATCGGTCACGAAGGAACTCGGACAATACGTCCTTTGAGACCGAATAGCCACCACCGAACAGACAAGCCTGTGCGTTTCCAATGGAAAGGTCGCTCGACGAAGCACCGGACAGCTAGTAACTTTTCAGTCATGGAGGGTCATGAATTTCAAACCCCAAAATATAGCGACTTTTCGGCAAGCCAAAATAAATATTATTTTTATTATCTAAAAATAATATTTCCGATGAGCAAAAAATATTTTTAAAAAAGTGCTAGTACCATGTATTTATTCACGCACAGAGGGGAAATTGCCGGATTTCAACAACGTTTGCCTTCCGGTGGCCCGTTATTGTGCGCACGAGCCCACTACTCCTCTAGGCCTCTTTACAAGCCTAAGATAGTATAGTGATATATATAGGCTAGTGACCTCTTATTTTCAAGCAATATGGGACTAGCTTCTTTGACACACATACTCAAACACTTATATTTTACAACAACGATGTCGACGGTGATTTCAACTATTCGTGTTGCATCTGAAAGTGGAGTAGGTTGGGTGATCCGACTTTATTGTTCAAGAGTATGAGCCCAGATCTGGAACCTAAGCAGAGGATGCTGCCGAAGAACCCTATTTGGCTGCTGTAGCTGATGTGTCTTCGGGCTTCCCCACTTTGCCCCCCATTGCTCAAAGAGACGTGCGATACTGAAACTAAATAACCTCACTGTTAAAGAGCAGAGAAAACAACATCAGAACCAAGGGAGAGTTAGAGAGCATACTTCGATTAATGATGGAATCGAAGCTTTTTCTTCAACCTCCATTTGTTGATTTCAACTCTTTGATTCTCGAACTTGTAGGCTTGACAATGTCAACGTTGATTTCAAATCGATTTTTCTCCCTCAAATCTTTGTGCTGTTGCTGGTGTGATTTTTGATTCTCAAGTCGAACTTTTGTTGTTGGCTTTGTTATTTTAATTCTTAATTCATCCTCTGTTGTTGGTGGTTGATGTTTTATGGTGGTGGGTGATGCCTTGGATGCTTCATTGGAAAGTGTTGTTGGTGGTGATAAATTGAAAAGCTGATCCGAACTTATAAAATCTTTATTAGAATTTTAGAAACCTTTATCATATTATGTGAATCAAAATTTATAATTTGTGAAATTTTTTAAGGGATTTGTGAAAAATTTATAAATTTTTATTAAAACATGTGAAACTTTTATAAGATATAATGAATTAAAATTTGCAACCTATGAAATTTTTTAAGAAAATTGTGAAATTATTTTGAGAACTTGTAAAACCTTATACGAACTTGTGAAATCCTTATCAGATTTTATGAATTCAAATTTACAACTTGAGAAGGTATGAAATTCTTTCTGCAACCTTTGAAATCCTTATCCGAAATTTCTTAATTTTCTTCAAACCAAGCTATTTTTCTCCCTTTTTTTCTTCTTGTAACATTCCTTCTCTTTCTCTGTCTCTCTTTCTCACCCCTTTCTTCATTTTACTTTTCTTCTTTGTTTAACACTTAACTTTTCAGCAAATATTAATTATTTGCTGCTGTTGCTTCTCCTTTCTTCATGAAATCCCTTGGTCAGGGATTGGCTTTAAAGACTAAATTGTTGTTTGGGTTTTACATGGCTTGGAATATTGGGGCCAATGATTTTGCGAATGCCATGGGAACGTTTGGGGGTATTGTCAGAGCAGTAGGCGTTAGAGAACAATGACATAATATTGTTTTAAAATATATATGTATATGGGCATTTATGTCATTTAGCTTTAATTTCAAAAAAGACATATAAGCTACTAAGATCATGAATATTCGAAACATCATTATATCCTTTATTATTTTTAAAGTTCTTTTTGTGTCTTTTTCTCTTAATTTTTTTTTGTTGGAATCATGTGATTATTTTTTACTTTGATGAATTCTATCTTTCAAAATTTTTAATATAAATATTAGATATATATTAAAAAAATAATAAAAAAAGTTAACAAAAGTAGTCGCTGATATCCTGACCGTGAGAAATAGTGGCCATAGCAAAATATTATAACGAGTTTTATACTTTGAATAATAATAAAAATGTTTAAAAAGGTAGTTAATGAATAAAATAATATTAAGAAAAAGATAATCTTTTCAGAAAAATTATAAAAACTTTCAATTTTTAAATAATGTTTTAAAAACAATTTTAAGACATGGATATGTAAAATCTGATTCACATTCATTTCATTTGGATTGTTCAAGTTTATGATAAACATTTCATATATATGCTCTATCTTCAATAATTTTAAGTTTTGCTTATAAAAGCCCCTATTCTCTAAACTCTTCCTCATAATTGCAACCTTAAATAAATCTCTCGAGTTTCGTTGAAGATCATTCATCGAAGGTCATTGAGCTATTAGAGATTTGTGTCAAGTAAGCTTTCAAATCTTCATCGTTTATGTTTAATTTGTTCTGCTATGTTTCATTTACACCATAATTCCTTTCGTCCACCATCACCATGTGCAAATAATCCTCTTTCTTGAGTATAGATTTTATGGCTTGAGTTTCTATTCTTTAATTGAGAGTTGTTAGTTAGTTTACAGTTTTGTTTTGATTATATATATTTTATGATTTCCTAAGTCTATGATGGAAAACTGATTTGTTCAAGTTTATGATAAAAGGTTCATATATGCTTTAAATTTCAAAAATTCAAATTTCAATTATAAAAAGTCCCTAGTCTCATAATTTCAAGGATATATGAACTAGCCCACATTTAACTAGCAAAGGGTCTACCATTTCCTACGACTTTGAGGTCCACTAGGCCGAACCTGATCTATACCCCTCCCGGACCCTAGACGTATTATTTCCTTCCTTTAATCATTCCCTACCTCTTAAAAGAGGTTCATCCTCAAACTTTTTGATGGAAGCGAGATTCAAATCAATGCTGGCTATGATATCAAACCTTTCAAATAAAGCGTCAACCATTTAGCTAAATGCTTAAGCTAGTAGCATAGGCATAGCCCAATTCCTTTCAATCCAGATTAGACACGGGTCCACCAATCTACTACGACTTTATAGTCCAGCGGGTCGAACCCGATCCACACCCCATCTCAGACTTCAAACGTATCACTACACTACATTATCTAGTTATTAATTTGAGTGCCTATTCTTTTCTAAATATTTATAAATTTATTTTCTTAATTCCTAGGAAACATCCTTTTAAAAGACAGTTGAATTACCCAAATTTTAATTTAGGTTACAAAAGTTAAGAAATTAGGAGTTAGAAAATTTAACAATTTACTTCAATGGCCTTGAGAGAATATACCTCTGATTAACTATCTCCTTCTATCCCACCAAAACCTGCTCATTACACTCCAAAATCTATTGCTAACCAGATTAATTACCAATATTCTTCAGTAAAGTACCATCCTTTTTTTGGAACCCTCACAGTTTCACTTTTCCCACCTCCACAACTACCATCATGTTCCTATTCTCTCCCGATGTAATTCATGCATTGTTTTGAAGCCACAATCTAAAACTAAGAATCTTGACCCTCGGAAATGCTTGAAAAATCACGATGTTGCTACTCTTTAGCCAAAATGAGAGTCACCACAAAAAAACACTGAATTTCCAACGGAATTTGCTATGGAATTTGTGACGGAATTAGAGTTTCCGATGGAATGGATTCCGTCGGCAATAATAGCGTCACAAAAAAATTTCTGACGGAATTTATTTCCGTCGCAATTTCCGACTGAATTGATTCCATCGCAAATTCCCTCACAATTTCGGACGGAATATTCTGTTGGAAATTCCCTCGCAACTTTCGATAGAATTCATTTCTGTCGGAAATTCCATCTCAATTTTTTTTTTAAATTTTAAAAATCCACTTGGCAACTTCGGCAAGCACCCCCTTATAGCCGGTGGCGGCCCGTGGCAGTTCCGGCTGTGTCCACCTTGTCTTCGGCCCCCAGATTCGCCATATGTCGCAACCTCCTTTCGCCACGTGTCACAACCTCATATTTCCTAGAAATGCAACTCAACTTGCCCCTTATTTGGTTGGAACCTACGACCTTGTCCGTACACGCGATGCTTTACCAGATGAGCTCGACTGCTTTTGTGTTCTATTATTACACAAAATTATATATATAATCTTATGAGTATATTTTTTTAATTTCAAAAATTAAATTTTTATTAACATTAATTAATAACTAATAAGTAATTATTAACTAATATTTTATTAACTAATATTAATTAATAACTAATAAATTTTATTTTTTATATGACTATTTTGCCCTTACAAGGACCAAACCCTATGATTGAAAATTAAAAATATTTTAGAAATTATAAAATAATAATAATAATTAAATTAAAAATAATAATTTTTTTAAAATTAAATTAAAATTTAAAATATTAAATTATTAAAAAATTATTTTTAAATTTTTCCACTGAATTTCCGACGGAATTCAATTCCGTCGCAAATTGAGAGGGAATTTCCGACGGAATTGAATTCCATCAGAAAAATAGGATTTCTTTTTACCATATTCTTGAGCCCCCCTTTGAATTTCACCAGAATTCCGTCAAATATTGCGACGGAATTCAATTCCATCAAAAATTCCATGGGGAATTGTGAGGGAATTTCTGACGGAATTTAATTCCGTCGGAAATTGCAATTCTGTTGGAAATTCCTTCTCAATTTCCGACGGAATCAAATTCTGTTGCAAAATTCTGTCAGAAATTCCCGACAGAATTTTCTGTCGGAAATTTCATGGCAAAAGTTAGAATTTCCGACAGAATATTTTCCGTGGCTAATTCCGTGGCTAAATTTCCGACGGAATTTAATTCCGTAAAAAATTCCATGTTTTTTTGTAGTGAGTTACGATTGTGTTGTAGTCCTAACCATGTTCATCACCCTTTAATTTTCAAGCTCAAGTTTCAACTGTGTCTCTTGAGTGAATGGGTACAACTGTGAACTGAGAAAGGAGGAGTAAGGAGGCATATAAATAAAATCATTCAATTATATATGAAATTTTAAATTTGGCTGGTTGTTTGAACTTTGAATTTGTTAAATTTAGGAGCCTGAGATAGGATTTGAGTATGTCAAAAAGCTTTTATAATGAAATTTCCCATAGTTACTAATGTATTTTTTTTCCTTTAATATGAAGGATAAGAAACAATAATGAAGATAATTACTATGAATGATGTATGCGCTATTAAATCGCACATTGGAACACAAACTATGGATGCGATAACCTATTTGAAAGCAGTGAAAACAACATTAATTTGACAACGACAACGAAACAAGATATGATATGTTTGTTGCAATCTTAAAGGATCTAAAGAAAAAAAGGTAAACTAATCTCATCAGCACCTTTTGTTGTGGCATGGGAAGACATCATCTTTTAATTCCAAACCTGATTTATATTTTTTTGAATTTTTTCACACCATTTTTTTTCTTTTTGGTTTTTCCTTTTACTTTAAAGTATTATTTTAAAACACCTTTTCTTTTCTTTGTATTTTATTTTATTTCTAGTTTAAACTATTTAGATTAATTAGGCATATTTAATTAAGGTACATATTTTATTTTCTTTATTTTGGTTGCAGGAGTGACGTTGCAGATTTCTTAGCAAGGATGAAGGAAATATTGAGAGGGCATGACTTTTTGATTTTGGGATTAAACGTCTTCATGCCTGAAGGATATGAGATCACTCTTTCTTATGAAGATAAACCTTTCAAAGGACAAAAGAGGCAAAGGAATGAGAAGCTTCGGAGTTGAACGATTATTTCTTGTTGAACCCACGCCAAGGTGATCATCAAGGTTCTTCAAAAAGCAAGAAGATGATCAATAAGGGTCAAGAAGCATTGTTCAATGTTGAAGAAAAACAATTTGAAGCGGACATGTTATTAGAGTCTATAAGCTCAGCATGCGAACGTTTCAAGGAAGTGCATCAGAACATACTTGAGAAGGTGAGGGGTTCTCTTCGTATTGAAGATTGCTTTATTGCTTCACATTTGAGATCGATTGAGCATATGTACGGTGAGCATGGTCTTGAAGCTTTGGATGCATTACGCAACAATCTAACTATTACTGTGCCTTTAAAGTTGGGGCGTCTTGAAGGTAAACTTGAGCAATTGAAGCCCATTCATCTATAACTCAAAAAGGTTTGGGCTCAAGTTTTTGCTGACAACCACGCCAAATAATTTGCTTTTCAATCCAAGCGTGTTTAGGCGATTCTTTTTAATTTTATGTAGCAAGAACTTCAGTTTGTATTGTAGTTAGATTAAATTTGTTTGATTGAATATTATATTTGCAACATCAATATTAGTGTAAATTGTAACCCCCTTCATAATTATGATTCAAAATTTGTAATAAAAATGAAATAGAGACTAATAATAATAAAACTCACTTTCAATCCATTTCTTACAGTAGAGTTTTCTAAAACATTTTCCAAATTTCTACCTTCCTTGGTCTCAAATTCCATATCCCGAATATAATTACCCTATGCATAGTGTAGAATAGAAATCCAGGTCAAGTATATACTAACTATCATGTTTATAATTCCCAGCTAGGGGATTACATACCATAATTCAAATATTATTTACATCAAAAAATAATGTACAGTAATTCCAAAATCCAAAGTAGATAGCCAACATTCCAAAACCTAAATATCTCTACAAGGTTCTAGCCGCTCCTAGTCGTCATCTTCCCTTTGGAGCCACTTGCCCTGTCTGAAAGGTTAGTCAATGGAAAGAATGAGATTCAAAAGAATCCCAGTAGTAACAAATCACTCATACAACATGTAATCACAAAGCATGCAAGTAAATCATCAAGCAGCATCACAGCATAAAACACAGCACACAGGCTGTTGTATATGCACACAATCACATAATCTCATCCCCTAGATTCCACCGCCCTGAAGGTACGATCCTCCCATTGACAACACCAATGGGCCACAGGTGATAGATTCACAAGTAGCCTTTCAGCTTTCACATAGTCTCATCCCCCGGATTCCACCGCTCTGAAGGTACGATCCTCCCAACGTCAACACCAATGGGCCGCAGTGATAGACCTACAAACAATGATAAATCAAACATACAATGGATCACATATAGTATAAGGGAAAGAGTCACTACCTTGTTCTTTCCTGACTTGCTCTGTCATAGTTCGTTCACGACCAGGGCAAATGTCAAAGCCTATAAACCAAAAATCAAGGATGATAGGTTATTCTCTATTCCAAATTCTTATCTTCATTCTACTTTAAGTTGGCTATCATTTGAACTCTTTAGGTGACCAATAGAAGCCTAAACATATGCCTAAAGGGTTGGGAATACTTGACTAAAGATCTCTTTTCCAAGGCTTCATATTGATTTTTGGCTGCGTCACTCGAGTGATACCCCCATTCCCACTCGAGTCCCAACGAGTGAGACGCAGAAGGTGTGTACCCAAGAGCACCAACACACCCTGGAGTGGCCAGCTCACTCGAGCACTATTCCTAGCACTTGAGTGACAACACACTTTCACCCGAGTCCCATCGAGTGAGGTACAACGAGTGACTGCCCGAGAGCAACCCTAAGGTGCAACTGACTCTCGCACTCGAGTGAGACCAAGTTTACTCGAGTGATGACTCATATCACTCGTAGGCAAGGAAGTGCACCCTTATTTCCTACCTGAACACTTAATTGAAATGCAAAAAGAAAAGGAAGAACATGATGCTGCACTCAAGTGAGCTCCTACCTTACTCAAGTGAGGTTATCAGAAAGTAGATTCGCAGCAGCTGATACACTTTTCCAGATTTACCAAATCTAATTCCAATGGTTTCCAAACTTATACCAAAGTTCATTCCCACACAAAATTCCACAATGAACCTATTGGCAACCTCAAAATACCCAAAATCATATACTATCCACAATTTGGCTCTTAAGTCTCTACACCACACCAAAGCTTAATCATCAAAACTTCCACTTCTTTCTTCTAAATCAAACCCAATAATTCCAAAACACATTAGACTACCAATACAACAGTGACACTCTATCAAATTCCTACATTTCACTTAACACCATATTTAGGGCAAAAATTCCAGATTTCACATAACTTAACAAAAAAAATCATAACATATATATCAAAATGCACCAAATGCTTACCTCTTTAACTTGCCAACAATGAATCTCTAATCCTCCAACTTTCAAATGTGTTCAAGCACCAAAACACCACTTTTCAAAATTCTGAAAACATAGCAAAGAAGCTCTCAACCTCTTGAACCAGTTTAATGAAGACCATTTGAGCATATGGGGACATTTGAGCTTAATGAAAACATAGCAAAGAAGCTCTCATTACGCTTGGCCCTTTCTTCCCGGAGCTCGTCTCTCAGCTCATGGATCATATCTCGTTGTTCTCTAACTAAATCCATCAGTTCTCGTATTGGATCAGGTGGATTGTCATTCAAATTCTCCACCTCTGGGCCCTCTTGCTTGACTCTATGGCGAACCATGTTGTCCTTTAACTCTACAATGATTCACCATGTCAGTTTCAAAGAAAGTGTATACACATAATCCATAAGACTTAGATATATCCACAAACAGTAGAAATACTCATGTGCATACAAACAACAATTATCAATCATCAAGCTACCTTAAGCCAAATAACTAAGGCCAACTAGGGAGCTATCCTAGCAAATCCTCATCTTGCCAGGAACTACAACTCTGATACCACAAATGTAACCCCCTCACTACCATAGGCCAAGATTAGTTCTTAAAAACGTAATTAAGTTTGAATTAGAGACCATGTATGATTTGGGACTTAGACAAAATTAAACTTCCTAAAAATCGGGGTTTTCAAAAACTTTTACAACACTTGTTTCACAATGGTCTTATACTCACATTTCAAACATAAATGGCATGTACAAGTTGATTTCATTCATATATATTAGAGCACAGCATAAATTCCCGACACACTCGGGTTCCATTAATTAATAAAGGGTCTACAAGGCATAATTGCCTATAGAGTTTCCCATAACAAGGGAATTACACAAATATTATCCTATATATACATGTAATTCCCAACAAAATATATCCAAATGATAACCAATTTTCCAAAAATAAACTCCCAATTCGGAGCTCTACTTGCTCTTTGTCATCCGCTTTCCTTTGGATCCTTCAGCCCTGTCTAAAATTTATAATTTTGGGAGAGTGAGATTCTAAAGAATCCCCGTAGTAAGAAATCACTCATAATATACACAACATCAAAGCATGAAAGTAAATCATCTATACAACACACAGCAAGCACAACAACAGTTGCAATGGCCGGGGTAGGTATCATGGGCATCGCCCCCCTACGACGGCTCACGCTGAACTGCTTGCTGTATTGCACATCCATATGGATAAGTCACATATATCACTATAGCTAGGATCTATATAAAACATTTCACAACGCGCAGCCCCACGGGTTGGATACTCAAACAGGAATCCATGATTCCATAACGTAGCCTCGGCACTTACAACGGCAGATACAACGGCCGGGGTAGGTATCATAAGCATTGCCCCTTACGACGGCTCACGCTGAAATGCCCCATGGCTGATAACACATTCACAATGATAAACATGCATACAAAGTATCATACACAACATGAGAGAAGGGTCACTACCTTGATCCTTCCAAACGTGTCCTTGCACCGGTCTCTCTCGAATAGGGTAAATGTCAAATCCTATATTCATAATTAAGGATGAAGAGTCAATTCTCTATTCCAATTCTCAATGACTTCTTAATATTTAATTGGTTATCATTATTGCTCTTTTAGAGTCATTAAATACCCCTAACAAAACTCCTAAAGGGTTGGAAGAACTATCTCAAAGATCCCTTTTTGGAAGTACAAAAACTGATTTTTCATTGTT
The DNA here is from genome assembly GCA_963855925.1 of Inga laurina. NCBI lineage: Eukaryota > Viridiplantae > Streptophyta > Magnoliopsida > Fabales > Fabaceae > Inga > Inga laurina. Next base: position 52,052,195 of record OY979708.1, read on the forward strand.
GCGCTCGAGTGAAGATGGCCTCACTCGAGTATTGGTACGGACACTCGAGTGAAGAAGGCCTCACTCGAGTGATGGTATGGACTACACCTCAAGTACTAGAAAGTGAGGACAGAAAGTGTTTGCCCGAGAGCACAAAAACTTTCAAAGAAGAGGAGCACACGAGTAAAGAAGACCTCACTTGAGTGACAACTTAATACTCGCAAGTGTTAAAGCGCACTCTTGAATTTTGGATGCGAGTGACAACTTGAGATGATAGATCATGCTGTCAAATACACCCGTACTCGAGTGAGAGGAGGCTCACTCGAGTGAGAACCCACAACACTTGCAAGTGAGGCAACACTCTTGCCTCTCGTCCGGAAGTGCAACATGAAAATTGAAGGCTAGAGGGGAAAATACATTAACGCACTCGAGTAATCCCACCCTCACTCGAGTGATTTCATCCCTCACTCGAGTGAACTCACTTTCACTCGAGTGATTTTATCAGAAACCAGAAAACGCAGTAAAACTGACCACATTCCCTATCACTTGCCCAATTGATCCCAATGGACCCAAAACTTCTACCAAAGCTACTCCCACACAAAAACTCCCAAGGAATTCAATGGAATCATCAGAATTATCCAAATCCTACTCCATTATCATGCTTTGGTTTAGGGCAACATAATCATCCAAAATCCAAAATCATCCAAACATACCATTTAACTCTCAAATCAATCTATCTATCATAAACTCACCATTATATACCATTTTCATGCCAATGACATACCAAAAACCCAATGGCCATCATTTTTAAAAAAATATGCCAATAATTCCAGAAATTCAAAGCTAATCCATTTGACATGATACTTAGATAGATATATTAGTCTCACATACCTCTTCAACTTTTCAAAAGACACTCTTTTATTCTCCAACAACTAGATTTTCGTGTGGGCTCAAACCAATACCAATGGCCAAACTATACACATCAAAATGAAGCTCTTCATTCAAGGAACAACATTAATGAAGTAAAAGTTTGCATTTGAGGTAATTAGCTTACCTCAAAATCAAGTTTTTCCTTTCTCTCTCCTAAGCTCCAATGGCGCTGGAAATGGAAGAAGAAAGAGAGATTAGAGAGAGAAAGATAGATGGAGTGTGAGAGATGAAAAAAAAATGATGATGATACTACTCTCTCCATGTCCAGCAAAAATGAGGGAAGAGAGGAGAGAGAAATATTAAAATACTCTCCCCATTTGACTTTCTCATCCTTTCTCTCATCTCACACAAACTTGCCACATGTTACCACCTCATTGGTTCACCCAATATGAGTCACCAATTAGCTATTCTAATCCCTCTATTAGACATTTAATCACACTTCACATTCTCCTTCTAGTTAGTAATTAATTTCTCTATCAATTACCAATTTATGGCCAATAATTTCATTCTTCCAATTTTTCACTAATTATGACATATTAATTAATATCACCATAAAACACATAATAATTCCAATTAAATTCATAATTATCCACAATAATCATGATTAGCCCTTAATAAAAAATTGGGATATTACAGATTGGGCCATGCTCCCACTCTTGTTCTCAAACATGTAGCTTAAATAAAGCAGCATGTTGCAAATTTTGATAATAACAATTGTGATATATGTGTTCAATTGAAATATACCCATCTCTCTTTTCCCACTAGCACTATTAAATCCGCTTGCTATTTTGAAATGCTTCACATAGATGTGTGGGGTATAAGGAGCCCACACTGTTAACTATTATTGATGATTTTTTGCGGGGAATTTGGATATTTCTTATGACACATAAGTCTAAAACTTCCATCCATATTAAAACCTTTTTGAATTTGTTTCCACTCAATATCAAATTGTTGTCAAAAGGGTTCAAACTGATAATGGATTAGAATTTGTAAATTCTATGGTAAAGTCATTATTTCATGACAAAGGAATATTGCATCAAACATCTTTCCCTTAAACTCCCCAACAAAATAGGGTAGTGGAAAGCAAACATAGGCATTTGCTAGAGATTGCTAGATGTTTAATGTTGCAGGTAGGGATCCCCACCAAGTTTTGGGGGGAAGGTGTTAAGGCTACATCTTATTTGATCAATAGGTTTCTATCTAAAGTGTTGAATTACATAACTTACTACTATAAATAATATCTTTAAAGTTTGTTTTTAGACCTTTTCAACATCGATTTTCAAGGGGACGTGTGTCTAAGGGACGTAGAAAATTTGGAAACGACATCCATAAAAAAAGGACACAGTAAAGGTACTTACCACATTGATTTTTAGAAAAGGACACCATAAGTTTGAGTTGGGTGCTAGTATTACTAGCGGACCTACTCCTCAAGAACGGCCACATGTTGATGTTCAATTCAAACTTGCACCGTTTGCTATTTTTTTCTTCTCATTTTTATTTTTCTTCCTTTTCTCTTTCAATGAGGTCTTATTATTCTCTTCTCTGTTCTTCTCTCTCTTTTTGAAAATGTCCTCCCACCATTTGACACTAAAAACAATGTCATCGTGGTCGACTCTATTATGGGCAACGATGGCTGTGGTGGGGTCCCAGGTTCCAGATCCAGTGGAGATGAAAGAATTGCAAACACTGTCCAAGAAAGTTGTGATGGTGGAGGAGGTGAAGCAGGAGGAGGACGTCATCTAGATCCAGGAAACGTTGTCCAGTAGCTTCTAGATGAAAGAATGGCTTTAGTGGGAGAGTGTCAGAAGAAGAATGTGGAGATTGATTTCAAAGAAAGAAGAAGAAGAATGTGGAAAATTCAAAATGAGTGATTTTTTGGTATCCATGGAGATTGATTCAGAGAGAGAAGAAGAAAAAGGTGATGGCATAATGAAAAAGGTGAGAGAGTGTTAGAAGAAGAGTGTAGAAAATTCAAAATGAGTGACCTAAGTAAATGAAACTCATTTAAAATTTAAAAGTCATGTACAACCAAAAGGGACGCGAAATCCCTCTTATGTTAAGCTTTATGCGTCCCAAATATTTTTAGGATGCCTAAAGTCTTACTTTAGGCATCCCACAAATGTTTGCAACATCTAAAGCCTTTGTTTGGGGTTCAGGGAAGGCTTTTGGAGTCCCAAATTTGACTTGGGACACCTAATATGACACTTTAGGCCCAATTTAAATTTGGGACACCTTAAGCTATCCACTTTCAGCCTATATTTACAAAAAAGTCATCATATTTATTTTTTACTTCCCTTTTTTAAAAAGGGATGTTCTTTGGGATAGTAAAATTTATATTCTATAGTAGTGACTCCCTATGAATTTATATGGTAAGATGCCCTTTTTGGGGCATTTGAAAGTTTTTGGATGTCTAGCCTTTGCTACTAAATTGCATGACATAGATAAATTTCATTCTAAAGTTGATCCATGTGTATTCTTGGGATATCCTACCACTCAAAAAGGTTATATTTTATATGATTTTCACACTAAGATGATGATGATTTGTCGGCATGTAACATTTATGGAATGACGTTTCCCTTTTAAGGAAAAGGAGTACTACAATCCAAGGGGAGCACATAGGTTAGAATCTCCTAACCCTTTCTTATATGATAGTGAGCATGATCTTGATAAACAAGGAATTAAGAGTAGCATACCGGTACTAAGTGAGCTAGATCACTTACATACGCCACCAGAACCCTCCTACCGACGATTTACAAGAGAAAGAAGGCCCCCAAGATGGCTGCAAGGTAATGAAATTTCTAACCAAGGGCTATACAGCAAGATACAACCCAACCTGCACTTGATCAGCAACAAAATCCTTCTAAAAATGTCCCATAAAATGCTGACCGACAGCAAAATCATACTGCTCAAGCAACTGGAATGATTAATCAGGGAGTTCTTCTTTATCCTATGCAAGATGTTTATAGTTATTCACATTTATCACCTATATATAAGCATTTTGTGCATAACGTTAACTCTTTTGTTCAACCTAGATCTTTTCAAGAAGCAGTAAGGGATAAGAGATAGGTTGAAGTAATAAAGGAAGAGATCGAAGCCCTTAAATCAAATTACACTTTGTAGTAGTTTTTATACAAAAATGCTACAAATGAGGAAGACATTTTGCAGCAATTTAACTGACGAACCACTACAAACCTCTATGGGTGGGATTTAAAAAGTTCAAATTTCAAATAGACTGTTTATAGTAGTTGAAGTTGTACAAACCGCTACAAAGTGTCATGACCAAGGTATTAAAACCCGGATCGGGTATTGAACCAGTTGGGGTACTGGGTTAAGGGTCAGTGGGTCAGACCGGGGCCAAACGGGAGCTAAACTGGTGAGAAATTGAAGATTTTAGGCTTATAGTATGAAATTCTAAAGGAAATTTTTTTTTAAAAAAAATTTTAAATTGGAACTCGAACCGATCTACCAGCTAGTTTGTCGGTTTTCAGGCTGGACCAGCCGGTCGGGTCCGGGTTCCATAACCCTGGTCATGACCATTAGTTATATTTCAAGTTTTTGATTTTGCAATTTGTAGCGGTTATCATTGAAGAAACCACTACAAAGCTTCATTACAATTTGTAGCGGTTATAAACTAGAATCCCTATAGAGTTAGCTATTTGTAGCGGTTTAATGGGCTTAACCGCTTCAAATCTTTATTTATCTTTTTTTTTTAAATTTTTTTGTTAGTTCTAAACGAAAGAAGAATTTAACAAGGCTTTGAAAATATAAATGTCAAAGTTTTTTTTAGATGTTTGAAAGAAAAATATACTTGTCATAAAGCTAACTAATTAAAAATATAAACTAACTATCTAGAGGACGATGATTAAGTCCTCCCTTAGGAGGGGAAGGATCAAAGCCTGATCATCAAGTCCTCCCTCAAGGGGCCCTCTTAGGTGGGGCGGTATCATGGTGCTGAGCCGAGTTAACAGCACAATCATCATCGACAGTAGCTAGATGATGAATCGAGGGTCAGGGGGAACCTATTGATGCTCCTTGTCAGGGAACAGGCGACTCCACAACCAGACAACATATAGTTCGTAATATCCCGCTACTGCGTATGCTGAGCATAGAAGAAATTGGCATTCTGCTGTATCTGCTACATGTGATGGGTCATCACAGCATGTGTCCTTGCAACCTCCTAACAGAGCTCCTCAACAAAGTCATCCCTCATACATCTGACCTTGGAAGTCCATGCTTGAGAGCGGCCTGCCTCAGAGGCGCTACTCCTGCTGTAAACCATGCTAGGTTTGGTGCCTATCCCCATACGCCTCACACGTCTAAGGTGCTCAACTGGACCCAGGGCCACTTTCAATAGCACAGTGGGGTCTATAGACCCCTGTAACTCTTTGGTCTGGGTCTCTTGCAGCTCAACTTGTGACTACTGCATCCGCTCCTACCATTTTATGAATTAATTAATTATTATTATTCATAATAAAGTAGTTTTATAAACAATATAACAATAAATTATTATTATTATAAAATAATAAATTAACTTACAATGGCTTCCTCTGCTTGATGAGAGGTTGGACTCCCGGCACGGTGTATAACACCCTAGTTATATTATCATTCTGATGAGTCTTTTGTAGTGAATATGAACCACTAAGTGATATTTCTTGGCAAATAATTCCAAATCCTAACTCTAATACATGATTCGAACCTATAGTTTAAGGGAGTTTTCTGAATAACTTACAACTTTTCAAAGGTTGTTTATCGTAGTTTCCTACTCATTGTGACTCATCTTTCCTTAATTCTCTTTATTATCTTAATCAGAGTGATTCTTTGCTCATTTGTATGTGTGGAAGTTTTCTTAACTAATGGACTCATGCGATTACCCACTTCTAATTCTATTATCACGCTTAGATAATTAATTCATTCTTCATACAGGTTATACAGTTATCCACTGCAAATATATTAATTTACATAGCGGATTAATGCGTGAATAATTCTTCTCTTCTCATTGTAACTTCTTTCCTGGATCAGAGCCCTGCAGTTCTCTTCTGTGCTCAGCTTCCTATATGGTTGGTGGGGGAGGGTGAGATTTGGGGGAATCTTAGTAGTAAACATTATAGACAATACATGTAAAATGAATGCTAGCGCATGATATGCTTGCCTTACATAGGCTCATGTTCACATAATGATATTCTTCTTGCTCAATGTTTCATGCAACATATTTATGGCCACGGTAAAAATAGAAATAGAGCTTCATTCATTCATACATACTTCACATAATCAAGTAAGCAATGTAGCAAATCAATACACAACATAAACATCACATACAAGCAAGTCAGTAAGTTCACTACCTTTGGTCTTTCTGTCCTCTTCTTGTACCTTTTCTTCTAACCATTGCAGTTGCTTCTTCTTGTCACCTCATGGCCCTATATATATGTATATATATAACCACATTATTAGAACCATGACAATTGAATATCCAATAAGCTACTTTAGCCATTATGGCATGACCCTTATATTTAGGCATTTACTTGTCCCAATTTTAATAACTCAACACTTTGGTTGGTTAATGTTAAAGTTAACACATTAGGCCCAATGGATATTTAATGGGCCCACACTAACTTTATGAGCTTTACTTAACCGTTGAAGTTCAAATTAATTTCCAATTGCCCTTACTTCCTTATTTTCGCACTATTCCAGAAAGTTGGCAGATTTTTCCTTTAACTTTGAAAAATCATAACTAATTTTGAAAAAATCCAATTGAAGTGGTTTTAAATTCTATGTGACCCTCCTTATGTCTACTTTAAGGGAAAAATATTAACCACTACCAATTACAGGGATAAATTTCCTAAAATCATCGAACAACACAACTGGTTTAGAAAACGTTCTAGATTCAATGCCTAACTTTAAAAATTAATATCTCACAATCTACAAACCCAAATGACACATAATACCTATCAAATTAAAGCCCTGAATGTTTAATTTAATCCTGGAAAGTTTCATGGCCATTGGATAAGATTTAATCATTCAAAAATGCGTCACAGGAAGACTGCCTCTAGAAAAATGAAATCTGGCAGCACTTGTACAAAAATCTGAACTTTTGGTTTTTGGTTCCAACTCATTCAAGATTATAACCAAGGGCTATTCTCACACCTTTTTTAGTGGAGATTCAATTTCTAACCTCAAAAAAACCTCTTGGCCAAAATTTTAGGCCTTCCTAGAAATAAAAAAACTTGACAAAATCACAACTTAATCGGTTCAAAGCAAAGCCTATGCTTGCCTCTTGGCTTTTCTACAACCAGTTGGGTATTCCAGTGAAACTACGGCTAACTAAATGACACAAAACACCTCCAATCAAAAAATTGAGACCATAGAAATGAAGCTCTCAGTGAGTAGAACAACTTTCCTAAAGGACTTATCGGTCGATAGCTGTGATTCAGGGTCAGAATCGGCTCCGAAGCTTAGGAACTTTTACTGTTCACTCTTTCTCTTTCTTCTAACCATTTTTGTGTGAATTTTTAGATTTTCTCTTCCCTCCCTAGTGTTGGTCAAAATGCTCAAAAGGGAGACGGAGGTGCTTGATTTATGCCATGTGTCCCCTTCTTTAATCCAATGGCGTCTTATTGTGCCAAGCGTCCAACTTGCATAATCTTTTCTCCTTCTCTTTCATCCTAGGCATCACTTTTGTCAAGGGAAACGAGAGGCCTAACAATTTTCCTAGACTCCTGGGTTCGGTGTTCAGGAAGTCAAATACACGACAGGACCGAAGACTGACGGATTTCTTTGACTTAGGTGACATGTGGCGTCTTATGAGTGTGCCAACACAAAAGGCAAAAAGCAAGTGTCATCATTAGGAACACGTTACTATCAAGCCAACACAAAAGTGACATAATACTTTGTCATGATAAGAGGACACTTGTCACTCTCTTATTCATCCAACACAACAGTGGTATCATTATTTGCTATAATGACTTACTTTATTAAAGCTACTTTAATAAAGTTACTTTATCGGTGCTCACTCGGAACTCTACTCAGGATTGCTTTACGTATATCGAGGCCCACCAAATGATGCTAGGTCAGAGTATATATGTAGGCCCCACATGGCTCCACATACTAGTGTCTTCTTTAAAAAATGCAGGGTACATATGTCTACCCTAAAAATGCAATGTGCACACCTACACTGGCCTATTTCACCCAACTAATCCATCCCTTACCTCATGACATAGCTAGGTGGCGTCTTCTACAAACGCAATGGCACCATATATCTGTCTTGTGCACATCTGCACCGACACTTTGATCCTATTAACTACGCGTACTGGGCCCTCTGCCCTGTAGGGCCAGATTACATAGTCCCCTCAAGTATTTCTATCCCTCGACATTCTTGGGACTTTTCCCAAATTAGGCTTAGTCGTCTGCCTAATACAGGCTTATCCTCGAGTCTCTAGGCCTAAAATTCAGGATATTACACTCTGTTTATGGGTGATGGTAAATAACTCCCCCACAGTCCGTCTGGCGATTCTCCTGCTGAGCCTTCCTCTCCTAAAACAATTAAAAAATTAAATCAGTATTATGAACAATAAAAAACTAAATTTATAATATGAAATAACTAGCTAAAAGTAATTGACATTGCAAAATATTACCATTTTGTTGTAGGTGACAGCAAATGTCTTCAATCCTACAATATGATGGACCCTCTACTGCCTTCGGCACCTCACATTCCTCTGAGAAAGTGTCTGCATAAAAAATAATATTAAAAGTATTAAAACAATATAAAACAATTATAATTATTAAAAAATAAAATTTATTAAAATTAAAATTATAAATAAATTACCTACCCCTCTATGCTCCTCCTGAACTGGACAAAACTCACACAGTTGTTCGGTGTGACGCCATCCGGAATGTTGTCAATCAGCTGTTGTAGAGGAATCATCCCATCCTTATTCATACTATGGAAGAGATGATTTCTCCTATTTCTCCAACCATCACCCATCTTCATCAACGTGTACCTCTTCCTATTGCCCCGAATGGCAAACCTGTCCTGTAATACAATAAAAAAAATAATTAAATATGATTATTTACAAATAAGAAAATTAATAAATAATAATTAAATACAATTAATTATAAATTAAATCATTTAATATAATTAAATATAATTAATTACCTTCACCGCCTCGTCTCATGCCAAATCCTTTAGCCCCTTCAAAACCTTCTACCACGTCTTGAAGTGAAGGGAAAACCACATCCAATTCGAGGCCAGCTTATTAAGGTAGTGGTTGAATAGGTGACCTCCATTGTCGATGGGCTGCTCTGTGGCCATTCCATGGAACTACAACTCGTAGTATCCAGTCTAAGCTATTCAAACAGGTCACGTCCAGCCTCCTCGTTAGGGGTGAGCAAACTACCCGCAACCCGTTTGTTCGCCCGCAACCCGTAGAAATTTGCCCCGTATAATTCCGCTCGTTTTTGGCCCGTAACGGTAAACGGGTTTCCCGTACCCGTTTATTATAAACGGGCGGGAAACGGGTTAACCACCGGGTCACCCTGTACCCGCCTATTCCCCATTTCTTAATATAGGATATTGGCAATTTGGCATTAGGTTAAACTTGGGCGCATATTGGAAATTCCATTCCCAATACCTCCTATTTGGCATTAGGTTAGGTGCAACAGTAGCGACTCCTACAGTCCCCCTACCTCCCATTCCCTCCGACCCTCCTTGCTCCTGTGCTTCCTCTCGATCGCTATCGGCGGCAGCACCCAGTCCCTCCGGCCCTCTCTGCTCCAGTACTCCCTCTCGATCGCTATATGTAACCCCCTGCCATAATTATATCTGAAATACATGATTAAAATGAAATAGAGACCAATAAGAAACAAATAACATTTTACAAACCCATCTACCAGACGGGGTTTTCATGAATACCTTTCGAAATATAATATACCTGGTCTCACATTCAAATTTCGAATACAATTACATTATGCGGAATATCACATTTATAAAAATATCAGAGTATACAACAATATCATCCCGGCAACTCCCGGGTTCCATTTATTAACTCATAGCCTTACAGGGCATATTCGCCCCTACAAGCCCTCATATGGGGATTACACAAATCTTTCTCATACATATACAAATATCCAATAACTACTTTCAAATACATAACCAAATATACTCATCCATATGTACACATCCAAATCCAAATATCCCATCTAGGATGATAACCAACTACCAGAATGACAACCCGAAGGAAGTCCTCATCGCCCTTGTCTGCTTACTCCATCATCAATCTACTACCCTGTCTGAAAGGTTGGTAGGGGAGGGTGAGATTCTAGAGAATCTCAGTAGGAAAATAATATCAATATGCAAGTACGATAAATGTTTAATGCATGACATGCTTGCATCACATAACTATCATGATGACAAATCTGTAAGCTCAATGCTTCTAAGAATATACTAATGGCCATAGCATAAATTGAAACATAGCTTCAATAACACATAACCATGCAAAGCTAAGACATGCATCAACACATTAACACATATATCAAATACAAGCAGAAGAGATATGTTTCCTACCCTCTTTCCACGTAAGCTCCAGCACAGCTTACTCACAACCAGACGAATATCGAACCACGTTCAGGGCGAACATCAAACCCTATAACCAAACAAGGACATAGGGTTAAATCCCTTTTCCAATTCCTCAACATACAAACACTTAATGTTGGTTATCATTTAACACCTTTAGGTGGCTAATCAAAGCCTAAACATATGCCTAAAGGCTTGGGAAATACTTGACCAAAGATCCTCTTTTAAAAGTCCAAATGCTGATTTTTTGGGGGTGGGCCGCGACCCACAATCCTTGGGCGGAGGCCCAAAACTGCCCAGAAACATTTGGGCTGCGGCCCAAAACTGATTAGGAACGCTTAGAAACATTTGGGCTGCGGCCTAGAAAATCCAGTTTCCTGACTGAACTTCCAAAAATTATAACTAATTCCACAAAAATTGAAATGAGGTGATCCCAAAGCCAAATAAAATCTATTCAAGTCCTTTACACAGGAAAAAATATTGGCCATAACTAGAAATCACCACAAAAGTCCATATTTACCAAAAACCTAACATTGTACCAAAACAGGGTCTAGTTTTGATGCCAAACGTTGGACAGTTCAAACGCCCAGCTCAAAAATCGAAATGACACAAAATTTGTGTCCATTTTGAAGCTTGAGATGTGAACTTTAAGACTGGAAAGTTTCATAATTTTCAGACATCATTTGCCCAGTAAAAACGTCCACACAAGCAGACTGCCTAAAACAGACTTTCACTGGACAGAATTTCCAGTTTTTCAACAATGATTCCAATGGTTCCCAAATTCATACCAAATACCATTTTCACATAAATTTGCACAAGGAATCCATTGGAAACACCAAATCAACCAAATTCACATTACATTGACATGTTTTGCCAATAATCATAACATGTCATCACAAAACCACAATACCAACTCTACATTACAATCTCTTTCCATTTCAAATTCAAAACCAATTTCAATGATCAAATACCACAACATGGCACCATTTCCAACATAAAACACAATCCAATTCTCCAATCAAAAATCACATGAAAATCAGGGCAAAATTCGAAATTTACAAGGCTTAACCAATAATCACAAAACTTAGGTCAAAATGCTTCAAATACTCACATCTTCCTCTTTTCCAAACCAATTCTTTGATTTCTCATCTTTCCAATTTTCCTCAAGCCATCAAACACCTTCAATCAAGAATCTAAAACCATAGAGATGAAGCTCTCATCACTATGAACAACTTTATAGAAAGGTGTTTAAGCATTAGAGGACATTACATAAGCCAAAACTTACCTTGTTTCTTTCTCTTTCTTCCTTGAGCTAGGAGAAATGAAGAACAAGAGAGAGAGGTATGAAGATGAAAATGATGAAGATGATGTTCAGTTTTTGGAGCCACAAACCGACCTAAAATAAAGGAGAGGGAAGAGAAAAACACTTTGAACATTTGACCAAGATCTAAGGCTCACAAGTTGCCACTTGTCCACATCTTGACACAACTCACTTGAGCTCACATAAGCTCACACACATGTGATTCCACCCCTTGATCTCTTGCACAAATCAATCCTAACCATCGATCTTGAAGTTACTAATGAGTTTCCTCTTCGGTAACTGACCAATTGGTCGGTAACTTTACCGTTTTGCCCCTGATTACGGTAATTCTCATTGAATCACCACCAACACTTCACATCTTTTCATTTAGCCACAATATGTGCCTTCCCTCTATTTTAAGTCAATTTAGAGGTTAATCCATAATTAAACTCAAATACAGGGTCTTAGCGCTGCTCACAACACTTACGAATCACATCGGGTGCCAAATCACACCATAATCTCCAAAAGGGTTCATTTATCACTAATGACATCCACTTTTAGAGTCATTAACCCTTAATCATAATTTGGGATCCTGCTAAACCAGGGCTTAGTAGTCCACTAATCTCAGGCTTATTCTCTAATCTCAAGTCTCAAAATTCGGGGTATTACACTATCGGCTGCAGCAGACAGAGTCGGTGTCTTGTCGCCCTGACCTTAAGGTCACGACGCCCTGAGCCCGCGAGTTTTGAACGGCTGAACCTCACTCGGAACCGTCAGTGAGCACTAATGTGTTCTTCCCCGACCTCAGCTCTCCTTCCTCGTTCCCATCGGCCCATCCTAGAGACACAGACGGCGGACTTGCCGAACAGAAGGTGCAGCAACAAAAGGTGAACTAGACAATGAAGATTTGTAGTTGAAAATAAATGGATGATGAATTTTTTGATGATTGAACTCAAAGCTTTTGGATTTGGATGCTTTGAACTTCGCTGATGATCATGGCTTATGTTTTTCAGCTTTTAGTAATTAGTACTCTTTATTTTTAAGAAGGTTGCATTTTGAGGACATTTACTCTTAATCTTTATTCTCATCTGTCTGTCTTTAGACTTCTTGCGTCAATGCTAGCTGGTCAGTTTGTAGAACCATTTCAGGTAGTAAATTGACTGATACATTGTGTCTGGTTGTGTGTTCTTGCTGTTTTTTTTTCAATTTAAAAAAACTGCCCAGATTTTTTAAACGGGTGACCCGTACCCGTTTAACCCGTGCCCATTTTTGCACGGGTTAAACGGGGTGACCCACGGGTATGGGTCACCCCGTACCCGTGAGTTGTAAACGGGCGGGCCACGGGTTGGCCCCCGGGCAGCCCCGCCCGCCCGTTGCACACCCCTACTCCTCATGGAAATGTTCCCCTGCTCATTCGCACAATTTACCACATACGTTAGTTAAATTTAAATTTACATTTAACTGGTCAAATTTAAATATTTAATTTATTAAATAAAAAATTACATTTACCTTGGACCTGCACCTTAAACCCAGTCGACCGGAAAGACAATTGTCATGGATTTTTCAGGTCCCGTGCCTCCTCCTCATCCAGAAACTACTCCATGTTACTGAGTAAAATCTGGATCTCGAACTCCTCGTTCTCATCATGGTCACTTAGACTTAGATCACCTCCCTCTCCCTGAACAGTAGGAGGCACCTGTGGTGCAGTTGCTTCAGATCCTGTGGGGGCGACTCCTGTGGCTGTTGTGGGGCCATCTACTATGGCATGGTCGCCTTCCCTCCTCATTGCCCCCTCCCACTGCCCCCTCCTCTATGGCTGCCACCCTGCAGAAGCAGTTTAGGGGGAAGATCGGCCTCCTTCCCCTTCCCCGTGTCCCTTCCTGAAGCCATATGAATTTCAAAATATAAAAAAAATCACATTTATATATAAAATGTAATAATAATAAAAAGTGGAAAGAAAATATGTAACTTTCGCACCTCAAGTGTGAAAAAATGTGAAATGCTGCAACAAAACTCTCAGAGAGATGTCAAAAAACAAAATGGCAAAATAAGACAATTGAAAGGTCAATGGGCATTTATAGCGCTAAATTTTGTAACGGTTATTGAGAAAACTACTACTAACTCACCTTGGGCAATGGAACAATTAGTAACGGTTACTAATAACCATTACAAATATACAAACCCTTAAAGTTTCGCAGTGGTTTCATCCAAAAACCGCTACAAATATTGTTTTATATTTGTAGCAGTTTTTTAAAACCGCTACAAGGAGGCGACTATTTGCATTCCATAGCGGTTTATGTCAATGTAACCGCTACAAAATAACCACCACAATTGTTGCACTTGCTTCGCGTTGCTTGGCACCACATTTGTAGCGGTTTAAGGGTTTCCATGACATAACCGCTACAAGTTATGGTGGGAAATTGGTACCAAATTTGTAGCCATTTGTTTTTGTGAACCACTACAAATAACATTGGCTTACTAGCGTGCCACTTGACGTGAGGTTTACCGCTATAAATTTGTAGCGGTTTATGTAAAAACCGCTACATATATAATATTGGTAGCGATTAAAAGTAATCACTACATAACCGCTACAAATGTACCGTTACGAAACATCATTTTTTTTAGTGATTGGACCACACATTATGGTTGTGATAAGCTATTTGAGAGCAGTGAAAACAACATTTGAAAACGACAATGAGAAGGAAATATATGATATGTTTGTTGCAATCTTGAAAGATTTCAAGAACCCAAGGTTAACTAACCTATACACCTTTTATATATAATATTACATGTGATATTGGAAAACGCCACCTTTTAATTCCAAGCCAGCCTAATGATTTATATTTTCTTAATTATTTCACCCTTCTTTTGATGTTTTATTTTTTTTTTCTTTTATTTTTAAACTCTGACTGTTTTTGTTTACTGTGATATGTGCGTCAATGTATTCGTAAAGGCTAAATAATAAAATTTATATTTAAGGATATTAAATTTTCCGTAGCCAAACATCATATTCTTCTAACCAAGTCTCATGTATTTTATTTTCTTTACTTTGGTTGTAGGAGTGACGTTGCAGATTTCTTAGCAAGGAAGAAGGAAATATTGAGAGGACACGACTTTTTGATTTTGGGATTAAACGTCTTCATGCTTGAAGGATATGAGATCACTGTTTCTTATGTTGATCAACCTTTCAAAGGGAAAAAGAGGCAAAGGAATGAGAAACCTTTTAACAATGTGAAAAATGCTGATAAGTTAAATAAGCTTAAGATGACCAGTTATAGCTAGAAAATGGTCTGAACAAAAGCAAACGATGTCACAATAAGAATAGGATCAATAATCATAGGGCAATTAATAAAAATAATCAAAAGATTGATGATTTGATGTCCGAAGAAGTTGATATCTACATAAGTGAACGTTATGGCTCCAGCTACATGTGTTTGCCTGAAGATTACAAGAGTCCTACAGCAAGTGGGCGATCTGAGCTTTCAGCTTCAGTGTTGAACAATCATTTGGTATTGAACGCGTGTAAAATCCTTTCCTCAAAATTATAATTAAGTAAGTGGTGAACCAAGTCATCATCCAACGACTATCATGATTATGAAAATGCATTAATTGTCAAATAAATTAACCATGATATAAAGTTTAAAACTAAATTCTCAAAAGGACTATCATGATTAAAAGAACAAAGCCCCTCAATAGATATTCAAGCATACAATTGGTCTTTGAAACAAATATTTTATACATCCATATAAAAAATTTGTTAGATAGATTTCCTCATCTTAAAAGACAATAATCTCTTGGAAGAACTCGATGCTGTCCCGCAGATAATGTATGACATATGCTTCTTACCAAAATTGTATTAGAAGTTATGATATTAAAAAGTTTAAAATTTTTTAAAAATCTAAAAATTGAAAATAATTATTAAGTTTTGAGAAATTTGTCATATAATCTGAAATTTATGAAAAGAAAGAGAGATCTTGTACCCATCATTTGTCCAGCAAGTGTGGATACTTCAACCAAATGCACAATCAATTGCACAAAATTTCAACAATGGACGATGTGAGAATTTACCACCAGAAATTTCAGTTCCCAGGCAAATCTAAGTTGTACAACAATTATCAAGGTGCAAGTGTATGCCCAAGCTTAGTTTAACATAACTCCTTTGGAATTACAAAGTCTAAAACAGGTTATTCAAGAAGCTCAAACTCCAATGACCAAATCCTAACAAGATTCAAAAGTCAATCAAATTCCAAAAAAAGTTTTCTGGTTAGATTCAGAATATGAAAACTTAACAAGAGATGTTTTTTTAATAAATTCAGCATGGGGATTCATCCAAGTTTTTCAAAAAGAAATTGTGCACCAGCAAAGCATTTCCCAAAAATTCAGCCACCAGCCAAGTGAATGAACCAGCTTCAGAGCTCAATAGAACTCTAACCAGTGAAAAATTCAGCGAAGTTAAGGTCCAAAATATGGTCAGAGGCACCAGTTTAACGAGATAACAACATCTCAATAGCATACTCTCTATGCATCCAATTTAAAGAATTCACTGCAACAAACTTAAGTTCTTTTACAGCATCAAGTACAATTTCTTGGTCAAGTTTAGCAGCTGCTGCATCAAAACTTACTAAGGTTTTGGTAAACAAAGTCTCTATACCTTTAACTAAACTTTGACAGCTTAATGACTCAATCTCAATCGATGTCAGCACACACAACTTAACGGCAATGATCCCAAATAGATTGTGATGTATCTCTGTTGTAAAAACAGAGATTAGTTAGTGTAGAATTAGAAAAGAAGAGGAAGAAGGGAAGAACAAGAGATAGAAAGAGAGAGAGTTAGAGAATAAGACAGAAGAGAGTTGAGAGAATCAGAGAAGAGCAAAGGAACGGAGGATCTCCTGAATAGTCCGTATTATTGATATCTAATCAGCAACAGGGGCATTACAATAGGGTGTCCCTTATATTGGCAGAGGGGTTTAGAGAGTTAGTTACAGTAAGAGTTAGTTAGGTAATATAGTTAGCACCACTCAATCTAATAACGCTCTATAAACAGCTAGTAACCTACGACTACCGCTGCTCTTTACCATTAACTAATATTTAAACTAAAATATTAATAATAGAACAGATTTAGTGTAATATCCCGAATTTTGATATTAGAAACTAGAGAATATGTCTAAATCAGGCAGACTACCAAGCCTGAGTTTAGTAAGAGTCCCAAGAATATTCGAAAAGTAGAATGATTTCCGAGGACTATATCCGGGTATACAATGATATTCTCAGTTGTATGAGGGTTCTAAGGTTTTAGTTTGTCGGAAAAATAGACTGACGCATGTATTTGAGTACTTGTGGTGCCCTTAGGGGGCATAAGGGAACTTTGTGCTATCTTATGGGACACGGGTGCTCATGGCACCATTTGGCATCCTTTGGTATATGTGATGCAATCCCGAGTAGTATTTCAGGGAAAAGCCGAATTAAGATCCCAAGTAAACACTAATGCAGTAGCTTTATTGAAGTAACTTGATCAAAGTAGCTTTAATAAAGCAAGTAATGATGACTAATGATAACTTCACTTTATGGTTGGCATCACAAAAAATTGATAAGTGTCATTTCATCATGACAAAGTACCACTTGATTTTTGTGTTAGCTTGATAGGAAGGTGACAAGTTTCCCTCATGATGACATTTGCTTTTTAACTTTTGAGCTAGCATTCTGAAAAGGCGCCACCTAGCCTCTGAGCTCGAGAAATCCACTAGTCTCCGGTCTAGTCATGAACTTGCCTTTCCCGAACACCAAACCCAGGAGTCAAGGAAATACATCAGACCCCTCTTCCCCATACCAAAACTGGTGCCTAGGAAGATGTGAAGAGAGAGAAAATATTATGCAAGTGGACATATGTCATCTTATGATATATAATCACATGACACTTGTCACACTATGGCACCAATGGATTAAAGTCAGGGACACATGGCACAAATCAAGCTCTTTCCTTCCCCTTTAAACATTTCAGCTAGGCAAGAGAGAGGGAGAAAAAAAATCTGAAAAAATTCACAAGAAAAAGAAAGAAGAGAGAAGGTGGATGAATAGTAAAAGTTCTTGAGCTCCAGAGCTGATTTCGATTCTGAATCGCCATTTTCGGTTGACGGATCCTTCATTAACCTTCTTCTACTCAATGTAAGCTTCATTTTTGTGGTCTCAGATTTTTGGTTGCTGGAGTTTGGATCCATCTAGTTAGCCGGAGTACTGCCAGAATTCCGAACCGATTATAGAATCGTGAAGAGGTAAGCCTAAGCTTAGTTTTGAACTGATTGTCTTGAGGTTTTGATGAGTTTTATGAATGTATTGGAATGCCTAAGGGTTTCATCCAATAGTTATATTTGAGGTCTAATGTTAATTTAAGCTTGAATATGGTGAAATCATGTGTTTGATGATAAGATAAGACTAGTCTAGTGGTCAAATGCAAACTTGGTTTTTGATTATTTTGGGGCTGTGGTTTAGTTAGGACCAGAAACTAGGCAATGAGTGTGATTTTAGTATTTTTGATATCACCATTAGATTCTACATGAAAAAATGTGCGGGAGTAGCCCCTGGTTATAATCTTGAATGAATGGGAATAAAAAACCAAAAGTTGGAATTTTGGTAAAGTGCTACCAGATTTCATCTTCTGGAGGCAGTCTGCTTGTGAAAAGTTTTAATTGAACAAATTTAATCAATTGCTATGAAAATTTTCAGAATTAAGGTAGACATTTCAAGCTTTAATTTGGTATGTAATATGTGCCATTTGGACTAGTATACTAAGAGATATGAATTTTTAAAGTTAGGCAATTAAAACTGAAAAGATTTTGTGGCAGTAAGCGTAAAATGGGAATTTTGGAACTGCGCATTTCCAGGTGGCAGTAGGAGCCATTTTTCCCATAAAATAGACTTAATAAGGGTCATCTAGAACTTTGAACTACCTTATTTGGAGTCCTAGAGATTTAATTATGATTTTTCAAAGCTAGATGAATAATCTTCCAGATTAGGTGGACCCACGAATTTGTGGTATTTAAAGTAAATTATGACAAGTATGGGTCCAAAATGTAGAGACATGTCCTAGAGGCTAATTGTTATGAGTGTAGATGATCAATTAAATAGTGCAAGTGTACACTGTCGTAATCAAGTAATACAGAAGTGAATAGAGAATCGATCCATAAGGATTGATTACTAAATACCAAAATGAGTCATTTTAATTCTATTTAGTCGATCGATTAGTTGGTGATTGAGAGTACAAAATTAAAGAAAAACAATTAAATATGAGTGCAGATAATATGAAAGCAAATATGAGAAAAACCCTAACAATTAGACTTCACTTAACAAATTCTGGATTGAATCAATTATCTATTCTAGCTCAATTTATTCCACATGATTGATAGTCGAGTTTCCCTAAGTTAATTACTAGCCTCTTCCAAAGTTAAGCAATTCTATAATTAATTGCTAATCAAATATATTCCTATATGAATTCAAGCAATTAATTATGCATTAAGATTTATGGAACTCTATAAGACTACACAACTCATGTGAATATATTCCTATTTCATTTGCAAGTTATGGTTTTAATTATAGGGTTTACACATTTATATCTAGAGCCGGGAAAACGGGCCAAGCCCGTCGGGCAGGCCCTTTTTGCAAATTGTAGTCTCAAAAGGAAGTCGGGCCTAAAAGGGCCGGCCCTGTAGGGCCTCGGGCTTAAAAGGGCCGACCCTGGAGGGCCTCGGGCCCGCCCTTTAAGCCCGTTTATTTTTTATTTTTTTTGCTTGGACAGGAACCATGTTACATTTTTGAATTGCCTTATTGAATCTATATGTCACTCTATCCTCATATTGTATAGAGTATGATTTTTTAGTATATTTTTTTGTCTAATTGAATCATATTGTGATTTTTGAGTATATTATTCTGCCTATTTAGAATAAAATCATATTATATACTATTCTGCCTGATAGAGTATGATTTTTTATGGAGGTTGTGATTGTTTGACTACTTGAAGCTACTCAAAGTGAAACACAATCAAATGTCCTTGAAATTGATGATAGTGGCGAAGAATGTGAAAATGATAGTCGTCATACTCATGTTGTTTAGAGGTTAGAGTATTGAGCTTTTTGCCTTCTTATACTTTGGCCTTTATGTGAGTTATTTATGGACATGATTTTACCTTTGATTATATATTAGTAAATGTGTTCGTTTGTTGCAAGAGACGTGTTATTTAAACCTTAATGTTGACAATATTTATGTATTAAATTAGAACTTTAATCATTGTTATTTATTAATTATATCTCTCTGGGGAAAATACGCAGGAAAAATAGTTAAATATTGTGAAAAAGGACTTCCCGGCCCTGGCCCTGATGCTCTCAGGCCAGGCTTTAAAAAACTGTAATTTTCCTGACCCCGAGCCCTTTAGGGCCGGCCTTGTTAGGCTCTGGCCCTGTAGGGCCGGGCTGGCCTTGATTCCCAGCTCTATATATATCTCCTTCCGGTCTCAACATACATATTGAAATCATTCAAAAGATGGCCAATGAAATGAAAACATTAAGAATAATAATTAAAACTCAGTCATGAAGGAAAAATTAAAACTAGATTTAATAAGTTAATATTCAATCCGTTATTAGTAAGCTACGTCATCACCCTAGGAAAATAAAAATTTAGCTCATGATAAAATTTTAAAAAAAAACCAAAATAAATTGACATTATATAAAACTAGAATGAAATCCTCATAAATACTGCATAAAACATGAATATTAAATTCTCAAACATAAATATACAACCAAAAGATGCAGGAAAAGTGGAAAAATTTAGCCGTCCTTTTAGGAGGTAAAACCTTCCATGTAGGTGGCATGCAAAAAGTAATACAATCATAAGACTTCCAAGATGGAGGCATGCAAAAAGTAATACAATGCATAAAATTAACTCAAAGATGGTGTATGGGGAGAGGAGAGGAAAATAATGGATATAAAATGGTTGTAAGTGAAGAAGAGATGAGAGTAATGTATATGAATTGGTGTATGAAATGTAAAGGAGAGGGTGACTATATATAGGAAAGAATGGAGTAGGGTTGATGGAGTAGTAGGTGAAATGTGGTAAGTGAAGTAGTAGATAGAATGTGGTAGATGAAGTAGTTGGTGAAAAGGAAGATGAAATGTGGTAGATGAAGTAGTAGGTAAAAAGGAAGATGAAGTGGTAGATGAAATGGTTGGTGGAATGGTAGATGATTCCTGTTTTCAACTTTCAAACAAAATTCTGAACCCTTGGAGATAGAACTAGATTTTGGTCTCAACATCAAAGTTGTAGAGCTCTTTCTTAGCTTTTTATCCATACAAAGAACGTCTCAATCAGACATCTAAAGCTCCAGATATTGCCTGAAAACTAAAAGAGGGTCTAATTTAGTAATTTTCAAGAAATTCTATTTTATGCCAAAATCATTATTTATTTATTAATTACACCCAAATTTATTAAATTGAGCTCAAATATCATCTATAAAATCATCATATAAGGAAAAATAAATATGCAAATATTTTACTTATCACTAATATAGCCACATTGGACAATCAATTGTCATGTCTCTAATGGTGTGATTATGTATCTAGGGCCATGAGATAACAAGAAAGAGGAAATTAAAGGTTTCTTGAGCAACTTTGATGGTTGATAGAACAGGGAACAAGAGAAGAACTTAAAGGCATAAGGTAGTGAACTTACCTAACTTGCATGTACTTGATATGTATGTTGTGTATTGATATGTATGATTGCTTTACTTTATGTGAAGCATATATGAATGAGTGAAGCTTTATTCCTGTTTATACTGTAGTCATAGGTATGTTGCATGAAATATTGAGCATGTAGATATGTCATTATGTTAGCATGAGCCTATGTAAGGCAAGCATGTCATACACTAGTATTTATCTTGCATGCATTGTTGATATCGTATTCTACTAAGATTCCCCCCAATCTCACTCTCTCTCAACCAATCGTATAAGCCGCTAAGCACAAAAGAGGAGTGCAGGACACTATACCAGAAGAAGAAGTTGTGATGAAGAAGAGAACAATTATTTACACATTGTTCTATTGCATAATTTACATTAGAAGTGATTAATTGTATAATCTACATGACAAATGAATTTTGTAAGCACAATAATTGAACTAGGAATGGATAATCGCACAGTACGAGTACATTAGTTAAAGGAATTAATACGCAAAGAAAGAACTATGATAATGATGGATGAAAGAATTGATAAGTTAAAGTGAAAAGTAACCCCATTAATAAGTTAAGCTTGTAAATACGGCTTTATCAAATGAATAGTGACCTCGAGAAGAGAAATGAAAGTTTGGGTTTGGGGGCCTAAGTAAGGTTTTTCCCTAAGCTAGAAATGCTTCCACAGCACATAGTAAAGGGGTCTAGGGATGAGTGTTACATTGACAACTTTATAACCAAAAAGATTACATGTGTAACAGTGATATTCAACACATGACAGCAGAAATTAAGTGATCACCACATCTATAAGCATGTATCCAAGTTTTCCTTTGAAATTGTAATTTTTGTTTGTGTTTTCCAAAAAATTTCTCTACAAAATCAAAACAAAAATGATGAACCTATCCTATATGCAAACTACACCCAGGTCAATTGACACTCAATTACTTAGGAATTCAAGGCCCCTCCTGGCTAAGGTGCCAATTTGAAGAGCCATGTCGTGGGGGTTATGACATAAATGCTAGATTAATAATACAATATTACTGTGCTACCCTAGGTCGATTCTCTAATTAGAGCCTAATTATATAAGTTCCTAATTTAATTCAATGGCAATTACAAATTTAACAATGGTGGAAGTGTGTTCGAATTTCCCTGTTTAAACTAAGCTATCCTAAGTATTTATTTGGTTTCTTCTTATTATTTATGAATGATGGAATCACTACAAAAAAATAGCATATTACCCACGAAAATTACCCACGGAATTCTGTCGCTGAATGGAATTAGGGATGGAAACACAATTACCGACGGATTACCGACTGAATAAGTTCTGTCTCTAGAAAGTACGTGGCAAATTGATTTACCAACGGAATTTTTATTCTGTGGAAAAGTACCAATGGATTACCCACGAAAAAATTCCGTCGGTAATTATCGACGGAATTGTTCGTTAGAATTTTCCATGGGAAATCACTGATAGATTTCTAATGGAAACTTTTTTGTGGGTAATCATCGACGGAACAATTTCTTCGGTAATTACCAATGGAATTTTTCCGTGGGTAATCTGTCGGTGATTTAATATTTTTTTTAAAAGAAATCCACATGGCGACCTTAAAAGAGGCCATGTGGACATCACCGGAAGCCCCCCACCGGCTACCCCAGCATCCGTCCCCAGCGGCCCTCGAGCAGGGTCCACGTGTCCCTGTGAGATAATTGTTACATTTTGTGACAGATAGGATTCGAGCCTTAGACCTCTGTTATGTGCCCTGATGCCTTTGCTAGTTGAGCTGCTTCAACCTTATATTATTTATTCACGCAATAATATATATAATGTAATAATTAAAAAACAAATATAATATTAAGATAAATATATACAATATTAAATATATATTTATATATAATTATATATATTTTATAATATAAAATATGAAATATTTTAATTTCTTATTTTTTAAATATTTAATATTAATATTAATATTAATATATATAATATTACATATATATTTATATATAATTATATATTTCTTTTTTTATACTATAAAAATAAAATTTTTTTAATTTATTATTTCATTTAAATATTTAATATTAATATAAATATATATAATATTAAATACATATTTATATAATTATATATTTTGTTTTTATGATATAAAGTTTAAAATTTTTAATTTCTTATATCATTTAAAATTTTTATTATTAATATTATATATATATATATATATTTAATATATTATATTAAATATTAATTTTATAATATTTAAATTTTTATTTGTTATAGATTATTTTTATTTTTTATTTTATATAAATTATTAAAATATAATTAAAAAATTATTAATTTTATCTACAGATTACTCACGGAATTCAGTCGGTAATTTCTCTTTAAATTACCCACGGAATTCTGTGGATAATTAGTCGGTAATTACCAAAAAAAAAATTATATGGGTAATCCGTCAGTATTTACCGATGGAATTTTTTTCGTGTTTAATTCATCGGTAATTAGCTATGGATTATCCATGGAATTCTGTTGGTAATTTCTTGTTAAAATTACCGACGGAATTCCATGGGTAAGGCATTGATAATTACCAACAAAAAAAGTTTCGTGGGTAATCCGTTAGTATTTACCGACAGAATTTTTTTCGTCTTTAATCTGTTGGTAATTAGAGACGGAATTTTTTTCTGTCGGTAATTTCGTTGGAAAATTTATTTTCTGACAGAATTTACGGACAAAATTTTTTTCATTGATAATCCGTCGGTAATCTGTCAGAAATTACCGACAGAAACAATTCCGTGGGTAATAGCATGTTTTTTTTTTTTTTGGTAGTGAATGAGTATGAATGGTAAGATGAAATAAATTTTGAAATGGGCTTCCCCTTGAGCGTTATCCAGTTTTCGTAGCTTCACTTGAATTATGTAGTTCAACTAAGAATTCTAAATTATCTAGAGGACCTTTAGATTAGATTCAAGGGTTAAAGGGCAAAAATACCTCAAAAGGGTTTCTCCAATAGGCACTCGGAACTAGAAAGTTTTTTAGGGGGCAATTTTACCCGGAAGTAACAGAAATGGGGCAATCTCGCCGTGCCATTAAAAACTCTAATGCTCAACCCAGTTGATGATTGCATTATGAAAAGTTGGAGGCATTACGCAACAATCCAATCGTTGCTGTGCCTTTGATGTTGGGGCATCTTGAAGAAAAACATGAGCAATTGAAGCCGATTCATCTAGAACTCAAAAAGGTCTAGGCTCAATTATATGCTGACAACCACGCCAAATCACTTGCTTTTCGATCCAAGATTGTTTAGGCCATTCTCTTTAATCGCATGAAGCAAGAACTTTTAGTTTTTATTGTAGTTGGATTAAATTTGTTTGATTGAATATTCCAAGATTGTTTTTATTTGCAACATTTGTAAATAATTCTAGGGCTCTTAAGTATTATTATCATAACAAGATTACTTCTTCCTTAGGTCTCTTTACTTTTATTAATTAGTTGAACAGGAATAAGAGAAAATAATCAAATTAAGAATCCACATCTTAAATACTAGAATAAAAAATAATCAAATTTTATTTCTAAAGGAAAAAAATTACTAACGGATAAAAGTTTATATATATATTGAAGAGGCCAAACTACAAAGAGAAACTAGAGAGGTATGAACAATCATTAGCGCCTAGAAGCTTGTGATCTAGAATCCATTTAAATGCATGAAACGGGAACTTAGCCCTGTCATTCATATTCCTTTTAGAATTATTTGATTGTTTTATTTTTATTTTTATTTTTTACAACAAAATAGAAAAATACTACATGTTCATGAGTACAATCCAAAAAAATGATAGACTGCGTTACTAGCATTTATTAAGTGTTTTTTTTATAGAACCACAAATTTGTATTTATGTAATAAACTAGTAAAATACAAAAGATTGTAATATTACTTACATCTTGTGAAATGTAAGAAAAGTTCCACGGAACTAATTAACCTAGTTTTAGTAAATATTTTTAACAAGTGACTTTTTGACAAGATGACAAAAAAGAGGAAAATACTGAGGGTTTGCCGAATAGCGTTGGGTGAGGATAAAATTTAGAGCATCTCGTAGAGTCATTAGCTGTAAGTGTAGATTGGCCAGACGAATATGAGGCGCAGATGCGCAATGGTCCAACTATTATATAAATACAACAATTCCCAGTCTTAAGCTTGTTAATGCGGAATCGTAAAACCCAAGATTGCAGAGGCTGCTGTAGTACTAGTGTCTGCAGGCCAATAGATCGCGGGTGTTGTTGCTGTATGATGTCAAATTCCATCTGCTGTTTAGATTTGGTAGTAAATGCAATAGCTATGCAAATGACTTGTGTAGGAGAAAATTTCTTTCCTGCATGACAAAAGTTTGTAACTAAAATTATAAGAGAATAATATTAAAAGTTCATTTCAGATTATATAACAAATTTCTCAAAAATTAATAATTTTTTTCAGGTTTCAACTATTAAAGTTTTAAAAAATTTTAAACGCATTTTGTAATATCATAACTTCTATGATTATTTTTTTTAATTACATGAAATCTATCTTTCAGTAGTTTTGATATAAATACTCGATAACTATTCAAAAATAACAAGAAAAAGAAAGTAAATATTCAGTCGTGTCAAATGAAAGGCTTATCTTTTTTTCTTAATATTATATTATTTATTAACTATATTTTTAATCATTTTTATAACTATAAAAATGTTTTAGTCAGACATCTTAAAATCAGACTATAATATATAAAGTTTTGAACATGAATTCAGATACCTAGATTAAAGTTGGATAAAACAGACTTATCGTTATGATAAATCTGTTTTAAAAATATTATTTAAAGTATAAAAGTGGTTATGATATTGGATTAAGGAGCAAATTTAACCTGGAAATTTTCCCTGAGTAGCAATGTTACCTTGATTTTTTTTTTTTTTAGTTTAATGTTGCATCGGAAGTGTTAAAATGAAACAATGTTGTCCCTTATAGGTAAAAAGTTAACGATCAACGTCAATTTTTTAACAGTTAACATTAGTCTTTTCAACAGTATAGGGCAATATTGCTATGTTGTGAAACTTTCGGGATGACATTGAACCTGAAAAAAGTTCTGGGGTATCATTGCTACTCGGTGAAAACTTCTAATACTACAAATTAGACATTTAACGACCCTAAAGGATGTCCCTTTTTAAATTAGGGACGCCCAAAGTTCAATATTTAGCGTGAAATATTGACGCTAGTTGAATTTTTTTAAAAAAATTTTGTACCACTTTAGACGTCCCCAATTTGACTCGGGACGTCTAAAGTGAGCTTTAGACGTCCCCATTTTGACTGAGGATGTCTAAAGTCCTGTCAGACACCCATCCCATCAGCAGCAGGCCAGCAGCTTTATTTTCCTTCTCCAAGCTTCATTTTGTCTTCCCCGTGAGCTTCGTTCCCAGCTGTCTTCCTCTTTCCCCTTTCCCTTGCTTCCTTTTCTGTCTTCCTTCCTCTTTCTCAGTTCATTGCTGCAACTCCCTTTCCCGTGCTTCCTTCCCTATCTGCTTTCCTCTTTCTCATAATCATATTTCTATTTTTCTCTCTCTCTTCTTTAACGAGAGCACCGTTGTTTGTGTCTCCCTTTCACAACTATCGTCTTCCCAGCTGGTGGCACCGTGAGTCATCTCCATTTCCGTCGTCCACAGGTTTGTCTCTCACTCCCACAACTTTGGATACAAATGATTGAACAAATGTTTGTAACTGTTAATTTAAATCAGATTATGAAACTGGAAAAATAGAGTAACTTGTATATGCATACTTTTAATCTGCTTCTAATTTGCTTGATATGGAAATGGACTGTCATTATTGCATACTTGTTTTTTTCGTCAGCAAACTTCAACACGGTGATGTATATATATATACATGAGTTAAAAAAATGACAATGATACTTAGGAATGAATTTGGTTTGGCTTAGGTTAGTCTAGTTTAACATTATTCAAAATTCAACTAAATTACAAAAATATGTCAGAGTTTTGACTCAAATGCGTGTATGGTTCTGAAATGTTGATGAGGTACAATATAATACAATATCAATTATGTCATAAAATAGGTATGACACCTTTTTTCTAGGGTGGTACATGCATTCTAAGAGAGCTCATTTCTTGTGATGGGATGAATAATACTTATCTAAAAATTGTGGAGGCTTGAAAATTGTTTAGTTGGAAGCTTTGAATTTGGCATGGGTTGCTTGGTAAAAAAAATCACAATGATACATTGTCTTGAATATGAATTGCCTTAATTAGTTTAGTTTTGTTTAAATTAATTTTAGACAGTTTGTTATTTTGATTTTGGGATGTCTCACTTTTAAGGGGAATTTTGGGATGAATTTCCAAGGTGCGAATTAGAGTTGTGTTGTTGTACATACTATTAGATTGTTGGATAAAATGTTTATTAGATAGTGCTGAACTGCTATTGTTTCCATTCTGGTTAATGCAATATTTCTTTTATCCAATTTCTGCAGTTTAAATTTGCTGGACAGTGATGCATATATAAAATGCTGTAAAAAAAACTTTAGATGTCCCCGGTGCAAACTGGGGACATCTAAAGTGTTTATGAACCACTTTAGACGTCCCCAGTTTTAACTGGGGACGTCTAAAGTCTGGACTTTAGAAGTTCCCGGTGCAAACTGGAGACGTCTAAAGTGGTTCAGAAACACTTTAGACGTCCCCAGTAATGACTGGGGACGTCTAAAGTCTGACCTAAAAACGTCCCCTATTTTAGGGACGTTATTAATAGTTTTTTCTACGTCGCTCAAATAGACGTCCCCTGTTTTCAGACGTTAAAAGGCCCAAAAAAGGGACGTTAAAAGCGTTTTTTGTAGTAGTGTAAAACAAATTCACACCTTAACACTTATAATATTATACTATCGCCACTAAATTTTTATGGTCTAGATATGAACTTTATTTTTTTTTTTTGGTACTTTCTTTTTCTTGTGATTTTTTCATATTTATCTAATATCTATATTAAAGCTAGCCCAACAAGTTCAAAGATCATCATCTCTGGGAAGAACCCAACGCTTTCCGCAGATAATGCGTGATGACGCTATAGCTGTTGGGGGACATACGAGCTTGTTGCTCGTTGACAGATTATAATTCATCACTCCTTTTGTAAACAAAAAAGATAATCATATGAAATATGCTTCTTTTCCAAATTTGTATGAGAAGTAATAATATTTAAAAAGTTTAAAATTTTTAAAAATTTAAAATTTGAAAATAATTATTAAGTTTTGAGAAATTTGTCATATAATCTCTGAAATTTATGAAAAGAAAGAGATCTCGTACGCGTCCTTTGTCCAGCAAGTATGGATACTTCAATTAAATGCACAAATTTTCAGCAAAGGACAACGTGAGAATTTAGCACCAGAAAATTCAGTTCCTAGGCTAATCTAAGCTGTACAGCAATTATCAAGGTGCAAGTGTATGCACAATCTTAATTTAACATAACTCCTTTAGAATTAAAAACTCTGAAACAGGTTATACCAGCAGCTTAAACTCCAATATGACCAAATCTCAGTAAGATTCAAAAGGCACACATTTTTTCCAGAAAATTTTCCCTGCTAGATGATGAACAAATATTTTATTTTTTCAATACGTCAAAAACATTTAAAGCACGCAAGAGACACTTAACTTGCATGGAACCTTAACGCTATGCACTTTGATCCGCAAGAGCCAAGTATAGGTCTGTCTGTACCAGTGGCCTTCCAATATCCTGAAGCTGCTGCTCATTTTGGTCTTAATCCATTTGGGTACTTTCGGTCTCTAGGGCACAAGAAATACCATTCATCCTCCCCAAACAATGCCTTTTCTGAACATATCAATGCAAAAATATTATAAGCTTCATCTTTTTCCCAGCTATAGAAACAGAGAAGAAATGGGTCATTTGAAAATAGTAAGCAAATACAAAGAGCGGATGGTTGGTGTCCCTTTTGTCGCTAAGTAATCAATTAAATTAGGACCATCTATAAATACAATATAGTGACAACCTAAGTCATTATCCCAAGAAGCAATCTGTGAGTTTTTCCTTAGACTTGAATTTAAGTGATAAAAAATATAATAGGATGAACCTAAACTAGAATGTAAGATACTACTATCTAAATGCAATTAAACTAATTAAATGCACTAATGTAATTGACTCTAAGATCTATATGAGAATGAAACTAACCTAAATGAATATAAATGCAATTTGGGGGGTTCATATGAAGAGGGGAATTAAAATACTAATGAAAAGAAATAAACTAATATCTAAAAAAAAAATCTAATAAGAAAAGATAACAAAGGTTTTCTTCAAATACGATGAAGGGAATAACTTAAGATTTACATGGAGTTAGCTTTCTTAGCCCAAATTAATTAATTAGACCAAAGGGAGATTGATAAAATAGAGGAATTAATAAATTTAATCACCTAATTGAAGCATGAGAAACCCTTAAACTCAATAATACTTGCTCCACTAGAAAACTCATAATGAAATAACATCTAGTTAATTAAATCCATTAAAACCAATCCCAACTAATTTCAAATAAATTCTAGAAATCATGTCATATTTGTCTAATTAAACAACTAGACAATTAACCAATTCAATTAAACAATCAAGAGGAAAAACCAAATTGACAATTAAATTAAGAACAAAAACTCAATTAATAATTCAATTGATAATCCAAAGGTTTGCAATAAAAATTTCAGCAATTATCTCAAGCACAAAGCATTCTAAACTATCAATTTAATCCAAATTAAATAATATTTCTACAATATAAAACTAGATTATTCTCAAGTAATACCACTCAAAATTATTCAAAAATAAATAATCTCAAGTCTTTAAATAAATTGATAAAAAGGAAAGATACTTCCTTATGGTCTTGAAGTACAAGTCCTAGGCTCTAGCTTCTTTCATGCTCCTCCCAAGTAGTCTCCTAAGCTAGCTCAAGCTTCCATGATTATCTTCCTAACTCCATAGAGAAGTGTGAGTGTGGGCTAGCTCTTAATGGGGAGCACAAATAATTATGTGGCTGCTAGATATTTTTTATTAGAAAATGAGAAAATTTAGGGTGCAAGATTTGAATCCATTAGAATTGAATTGGCCCATTCAAACTCAGCCATTAGATCTTCTTTAAACTTTCGAAAAATAATTTTGTATCATAGGATTTCCTAATATGCTTTTACTTATTTTGCAAGAATTAAATAAAATCGTGATCTATTATATATTTAGAAATATTATTCAATCACAAGATAAGCAATTAAAATATTAACAATTTAAGCCCAATATTATCACAATTAAATAAGATTTATATTATTTCCTAAACTTGGCTAATGATCTAAATATTTCTTAATATATCTAAATTAGCCTAAAATGGTCCCCAAAATAAATGAATAAAGTGGGATAAATTATATAAAATTTGGGATTTATCAACTCCTCACACTTATCATTTGCACTCCTGGGCAAAGCAATTCAAGACTAAGGGGGAATAACAAATCAAAACAAAAGTTTCAAAAGTGAATGTTTCAATCACAAGCAAAAAGTAAATAAAAACATTTCAACATCTCTCTTATCCAAGTGATTTTGTCATGACTCAAGAAAACAAATTTCATCGCAATTTACTTAACAAAGGGGACCTAAGCTAGAATTACCTCACCAAGGACAATGTGTATGTCACTCATCACTCAAAAGTGTATAGACTTGTGTTTTCACTCAAATCTACCCTATCACTACAAAAAAACATGAAATTTCTGACAGAAATCAATCGAAAATTCTGTCGGAAAAATTTCCGACGGAATTTTTTCTGTGGCAAAATTTTTCACAGAAAATATTCCGTGGCAAATTCTTTCTTTTGCCATGGAATTTTTGACAGAAAAAATTCATCGGAAATTTCCGACAGAAATTGTGAAGGAGTTTCTGACGGAATGCAATTTTCGAAGGAATTTAATTCCATCGGAAACTCCTTTGCAATTTCTGAGGAATTCAATTCCGTCAGAAATCCCGTGACAAAATTTAAACATTATTATTTTTTAATTAATTAATATTTTTTAATTAAATTTAATTTTAAAAAATATTTTTTAAAAAATTTATTATATATTAATTAATATTTTAAATTTATTTTTAATTATTAATTTCTAATTTATAAAATATTTTTAATTTCCAATCATAGGTTTTGGTACCTGTAGGAGCAAAATGGTCATATAAAAATTTATTTATAAAAAATAAAATTTATTAGTTATTAATTAATATTAGTAAATAAAATATTAGTTAATAATTATTTATTAGTTATTAATTAATAAGATTATATACATACTTGTGTAATAATAGAATGCCAAAGCAGTCGAGCCCATCCAATAAGGCATTGCGCGTGTACGGACGAAGTCCTGGGTTTGAACTAAAGGAGGGTAAGTTGAGTTGCATTTTCAGGAAAAAGGAGGTTGTGACATGTGATGAATTGGGCGCTAGCGACAAGGGGGACGCCACTGGAGCTGCCACAGGCCGCCGCTGGTTATGAGGTGGCGGCCGCCAGAGTTGCCATGTAGCTTTTTAAAGTTTTAAAAAAATGAGAGGGAATTTGTGACGGAATTGAATTCCGTCGGAAATTGCTACGGAAATAATTTTGTCGCAAATTTCTGTCGGAAATTTGTTTGTCACACTATTATTAGCAATGAAATCCTTTACGTCAGAAATCCATTTCGATCGGAAATTCCGTTAGAAATTCAGTGTTTTTTTGTAGTGTATCTAGTACTCTTTCCATTGGCTTGACAAAAATTTAAGTTTTCCACCACTAACAAAGCAAATGCAAGCATAAACCAAAAGGACTTTAAATAGGTTGTAATGGGGCTAAGGTTGAGAAAGAAAGGATGTAGTATTTGGAAAACAAAGTTAAATATCTTAGAGGATGAAGAGTTCATGCAAATGAGAATATAGGATGAAAGAAATCAAACCAAACTTGAACTGGGTCATAACTTCTTTTTTTCTTTTCAATTTTTTACCAACTTTCTTAGGCTGTTATATATATATATATGCTCTTTTGATATGAACCTTTATATTGGCAATACAAAAGCTCAGTTACTCAAACATTTATAACTCAATTAGCACCAAGATGCTACTAGCACGTGAAGATCAACATTAGTGATGAAGACCCTCGATTACTAAGTACAGCTCAAACCAGCAGACACTATAAAATACATGAAATTTCAGACGGAAAAAATTTCCATCGAAAAATTTTCTAACGGAATTTTCAGAAAATGTATAGTGGCAAATTCCGTCTTTTTCCATGGAATTTACGATGGACTAATTCCGTCGCATTTTCCAACAGAAAAGAATTCCGTCGGAATTCCCTCTCAATTTGACAATTTCCGATGGAAAAGAATTCTTTTAGAAATTCCCTCGCAATTTCCAACGGAATTGATGGACTTTAATTCCGTCATAATTTTTGACAAAAAAGAATTTAGTCGGAAATTTTGTGGCAACATTTAAAAATTATTATTTTTAATTAATTATTATTATTTAATTAAATTAAATTTAAAAGAATTATTTTTATAAAATTTATTAGTTATTAATTAATATTTTTAATTCAATTTTAAATTTATTTTAAATTATTATTTTCTAACTTCTAAAATATTTTTAATTTCCAATAATAGGTTTTGGTCCCTGTAAGGACAAAATGGTCATATAAAAATTTATTTATAAAAAAAATTATTATTTATTATTTATTATTTATTATTTTTAAAATAATATTGGTTAATAATTATTTATTAGTTATTAATTAATGTTAATAAATAGAAATTAGAAAAAATATAGCCATATAAAATTTATTTATGATGTAAAATTTTTTAATTTGAAGTTAATTTATATTAAAAATTATAAGAATATAAAAAATTATTTTATATTATTATTACATTTATATATAAGAAAAAAATATATATTTATAAATAATTGATTATGTATAATAAGATTATATATATACAATTGTATAATAATAGAACATCAAAGCAGTCGAGCCGATTCGATAAGGCATTGCGCACATATGGAGAAGGTCGTGGGTTCGAACCAAAAGAGGGGCAAGTTGAGTTGCATTTCAAGGAAAAAAGAGGTTATGACACGTGGCAGAGCTAGGCTGCAACATGTGGCAAATTTAGGTGTCGGCAACAAGGTGGGAGGCCGTTGGAGCTGCCACACACCACTACCGGCGATGAGATGGCGGCAACTGGAGTTGTCACTTGGCTTGTTCAAATTTTAAAAATAAAAAATAAGTTTGCGACGGAATTGAATTCCATCACAAATTCCCTCGCAATTAATTCTGTTGGAATTTGCAATAGAATCTGAATTTTGTTGCAAATTGGTTTGTTACGCTGTTATTAGTGACGGAATCCATTCCATTGGAAATCCATTTCTGTCTGAAGCTTTCAATTCCATGGCAATTTCCATCTCAAATTCAGTGTTTTTTTTGTAGTGAGAGTGGAATCTTATTGCATCTTTTTTTCTTCGTTCTTTTTTTCTTTTTCTTCTTTCTTTCTTTTTCTTTTCAAGATAACCTACCATACTTTTCAAAGTGACCAAATTCCTAATTTTATACATGTTCTTCCATCCAAAACAGGTATAATGCAATGCTCTTCAACTCCCAAGACATTCAAAAGGGTAGAAAATTTTTTTTATGGCTATGGGTGTAGACACAACGGAAAAAAAATATAGGCTCAAAGGGGCTAAACAAAGGATATTTGCATAAAAAGGGTAGGCTTTTTGGCTTATTTGGTTAAAATGAAATGAATGTCTTTATCATTTTTATGAATACACGCGCATAAAATGTGGCTTCAAATAAGATTCAAATCAAGTTATAGATGAAGTAGAGAGATAGGGGTACACACATTGGAAAAAAATTATGAGGCTCAAAATCTCACTAGGTATATCATCACTAGCCTAAATCCATCAAAGCTAAATTCATTGCCACTTAAAGCATGTTTGGATTAGCATATTTTTTAAGAATAAACACTTATTACGTAAGTCGAAATAAAACTCATCTCACATATTTACCTCGTATACCGTAAATCATGATTTATAAGCACTTATTGCCTAAAAATAAGCTATTCCAAACACTTTTTAAATCAAAAATGTATAATACTGAAGTCACTTAAAACTTGCAATTTTTTTCATAGAATTTTCTTCCTTTTCTTGAAAACAAGGAACAAAAACCAAAGCAAAAACCAAAATATTTTCCTTTTTCTCATTTTAAAAACAAAGAACAAAAACCAAAAGTAAGAAGAAAATCCCTCCCCCACACTTAAATCATGCATTGTCCTCAATGAAAAATATAGATCTAACAAATAACAGCAAGCAATGCAAGTAGAAGAGTAAGGAAGGAATAGGATCTGACTATCAAAAGATTGGGGACCCAATTAAAGTAGCATATTTGGCATCTCTCCTTTGTCTGGTTGCAAGTCACATAAAAGCACTAGTGATGTTCTCTTTTGCTGTTCAGCAAGCGTCTCTTTTTTTAAGATCCACATATAACATTTCAGCTCTAGTATAGAAGGTGTTTGGATGGGAGGAATCAATCCATATACCTACATAAAATCATAGTACCAAGTAGTATCTTGTCGCACATAGATATAATCAATAAAACTAGATTTATCAAGAATCAAGGAAGATCCCAAAAGAAATTGATCAACATAAAGTGTTGGAACTTCCAGATACTTTGAACAACCCACAAAATCAATATGACTCTCCTCAGTAAGAGTCAAATTTTCTAAAGAATAAACCAAGTCATCCCTCAAAATGGTCTCACCACACTTATTCTCATAATCACACCAGATAAATTCTACATGGGGAATCATGTCATACAACTTGTTTTTATCCTCTAAATGAATATTTAAATCAAGGTTTTTCCCACACTTATCCTCAATAGTTTCCCCATTAATAGCAGCATTCATGTTAAGAGCATTAGTATCAAGATAATTAAAAGAAACAGTACTCTCATCATGCAAACATCATCACTATTAGTGTTCAGAAGGGTATCCTTAAAATCAATAGTGTCTTGGGATTCAACGACAATTTCTTCATCAACTTCATCATTAGAATCAATAGAATTCATAAGACTAGAGGCATGATGTAACCCCCTGACTTTAAACACGTAATTATAATTCGATAACATATAATTAAATCGGATTAGAGATCATCAGATGATTTAATCTCATTATAAATTTCTGCTGTACAGTGGGATTTTTACAAAATCTTTAAAAACCATTTTCCTTCCCTAGTCTCCATTTCGACGTTCGAATATAATTACCTGTGCAGTTAATATACATTCATTCATATCAGATTGTATAACCGAATCCCCGGCAACTCTCGGGTTCTATACATATATAACGTGAGGGTTCATAAGTCTCCCCTAGGGAATTACACAACCAAAATCGAATATAGTATTCACATCTCAAAATATACAATAATCCCAAGTTCAAAATGGATAACCAACATCTCCAAATCAAATATACCCCAAAGGGTCCTAATTGCTCCGGGTTGGCCGCTTCTCTTTTGAGCCACACGCCCTGTCTGAAAGGTTAGTCATTGGAAAGAATGAGATTCGAGAGAATCCCAGTAGTAACAAATCACTCACACAATATATAAATACAAAGCATGTTTATAAATCACAAACAGTAATAGCAGCAGCAACTCAAAGATACTTGGCTTTCACCACACAATGACAGCACTCACAACTGTATACACAATACGACAGCTCTCACTGTAATCACATTCACGATAGCTTACGTTGTAATCACCACCACGACAGCTTTCGCTGTAATCATAATAACGATAACTTACGCTGTAAACGACAACTATCACCAGCTGTAACCACAGCAACATCAAAGATAATCACAAAGCAGTGATACAACACACATATAGTGCATTACACATAGTATAAGAGAGAGTGTCACTACCTAATCCTTTCCCGATGTTTCTTGGCACTTCGGGCTCTCGAGGACGGCAAATATCAAATCCTATAAACCAAGTTAGGAACAACCCGTCAACCTCTTTTCCAAGTTCTTAACTCTATAATACTTTAAGTTGGTTATCATTTAAACTCTTTAGGTAACTATTATAGGTCTAAACATACGCCTAAAGGGTTAGGTGAAACTACCCTGAAAATCCTCCTTCTTGGAAGAATTTCTGACTTTAGGCTGGCTCACTCGAGTGAAAGGAGTCTCACTCGAGTGACATCCCCAATTGCACTCGAGCACCAGCGAGTAGAACACAAAAAGTGTTTGCCCGAGAGCAAACCTTGATATATCATACACTCTCACTCGAGCACAAGAGGCTGTACTCGAGCAATGACCTCAGGTTCACTCAAGCACCAGGAAGTAAGGCTCAGCGAGTGACTACCCGAGAGTAACCACAAATTCCCAAGTCTTAAACTGATTCCCTCACTCGAGCATGCCTATGCTCACTCGAGTGGGATCATATCTTACTCGCAAATCAGGAAGTGTGCTCGCAGTTTCTGCCTGAAGATTTAACCAAAATACCCAGAATTTCATATCGTGCTCGAGTAAGTTCCTCCCTCACTCGAGTGATGTCTATCAGATGCCAAATTGCAGCAACTGATATGGTTTTCCAGAATTGACCAATTTGCTACCAATGGTCCTAAGACTTATACTACAACTCATTCTTACTTATTTTAACACAAAGAACCCATTGGTTACCCAAAACAACCAAACTTCCACTCAAACAACATATTCTCATCTCTAAACCACAAGATCACCAAAACCACAATTTGTCAAACTTCTTCTTTTCAAATCCAATCCAAAACCATTGACACCCATACACTATTTGGCATCTATTCCACTATATTACATCACTTAATTCATATCTTCTAAAACCACAAGAAATCAGGGCAAAAATCCAGAATTTACAAAACCAAACCAATGGCCAAACAATTATATCAAACTTCATAAAAAAACTCACCTCTTAAGCTTGCCAAACTCAAAACTTTGATTCTTCCACTTTCAAATTCCCTCAAGTTTCCACACACCACAAATCAAAACTCTGAAAACATTGAAATAAAGCTCTTGACCATTTGAACAAAATCAATAAAGGTGAAGTGAGCATCTAGAGTCAAATACTCACCTAGAATTTAAGCCCTTTCTTTCTCTTTCTTGCTTCAACTGCACCGAATGGAGAGAATGGAGAGAGAGAAATGAGATATTGATGAAAATCATATTTTCCACACTCCCCATGCACTTAGCCGACTTGAGAGGGAGAAAGGATGAGTTTGAAAATGTTGACTTCATCCATGGTCCTTAAGATGCCGCTTGTCAACATCTTAAGCTTCCTTCCATGGTTTCATATGCTCTCTCATACACACTTGATTCCACCTCTTGTTCTTTCAATCCTAGCTATTGATTTTGATTACTAAGGAGTTTTCTCTTCGGTAACTGACCAATCAGTCGGTAAATTTACCGTTTTGCCCCTGATTATCTCAATATTCATTAAACCATTACTAAGCACCTTTACATCATATTGCATAACACATACTTCAAAAGTGCTTAATTATCATTAATTACATCACTTTGAAGTTATCAATCCCTGATTACAATTCAGGATATTACACATGAGAAGAAGTATCAATGCAAACACTACACTACTACAAAAAACGGCATAAGTGACACTTATTTTCATGAATACTATGGCACTTGGGAATCGCTACAGCTTCCAACGTCATTAAAAGAAGTTATGGAAGCGTCATTGCTTATTTTTATTTTTATTATTTTTTTAAAAAGGAAGTGCTATATGAAATGTGTATCACACTTCCTATGGCGCTTCTCCAAAGAAACGCCATCAGAAGTATTTTTTTTAAAAAAATAATTTTACATAATTTTGTTCTTTTCCTAATGAACTCTGTATTTTATAGTACAAATTCACAACAAAATGAATAAAATCAAACCAAACCAAAATGAAATAACTTTAAAAAAATAACTACAACAAGAAAATTAAACTAGTAATAACTAATAAAATTATATTTGTAAGCTTAAAAATTTAAAAACTTACAATGTATAGAAAGTTTAACAAGAGAGAGTTGTAACGTTAAGCAAATACCTGGAAAACAATTATAAGCACACATAAAACTATAAGCTAAGATTCATGATAGGTTTTAAACGTAAAATTAAAAAAAAGGAAACTATAGTACCAATTGTCGAAAGTGTTAGATCCCATATGTTTTGATGATAACAAAGATTAGATTAATCAAACAAAATGATTTGAACAAAGTAAACTAACAGCGAAAAGCATTACTCGAGTAGCCACTCAAGTAATAAAGATAAAGTGCAAGAAAGAGCATAGGAAAAAGGAACACTGTAATATTTTTGAAGACATTACTCGAGTGAGCACTTGGGTAATGACCTCATTACTCGAGAGACCACTGTTAGAGCAAGCGTTTCACCCAAGAGGGGGGGTGAATTTTCAAAATGCTCCCTAGAAACACATTTGTATTAAAATTTAAAACACATTACAAGCTAATAAGTTCAAGAAGACTAATAAAAAGAACTATCAATTTTCAAAATGCTCCCTAGAACCCATATACAACCAAATATCCCAAAAATAAGTTCCGACACTTCCACAAAATCACACTCAAGCTCTTCTCCCCCTTTTTGGCTTCATCAATCAAGTGGAGGGCTAGGAGGCTTGACCACGGAAATGGGTGTCACTGGAAGAACCGGAGAATCATCTGAGCCCAAAGATTCAAAGGAGCTAGAGGGGACTAGTTCAGGCAGATGAACTGGAGGGATATGGATGTCATCGCCGGGAGGAGAAGGTTGGAAGACAACCATAGTAGAGGTTTCTCCTTTTGGAGTGGTCTGAATCTCAGGGTTGGTCTCAACCTCTGGTGTATGATGATCAGAGGATGAGGAAGGAGAGATTTCCTCTGTGGGGGTAGGTGATGGAGTCGGTTTAGGAGCGGTGTCCGGCTGAGGTTTTAGAGGAGAATCATCAATGACAATGTGAATAGTCTCATTAGTATCTGGGTTGTCCACTGTATACAGAATTTCTTTGGCTTGAGTCTCAGGTGGACTAGATACCAGTGGGGTAGATGGTTCATCCTCAGGGATAGGAGTGTCTAAAGGAGGGTTCACTGGAGGTGGTGGTGGTGCAGAAGAAGATGGACCGGCAGAAGGTCCGGGACCTAAGGAGTCCAGTCGTGCCAGAATCAATCTCAAGGTCTCGCCCTGGGCACGTTGCTCAGCTAGCAACTCCTCATGCCTTCTGTCCATTCTCTTAACCAATTCCTCATGCCTCTTGTGGATTTTCTCAACCAACTCCGCCATCTTGAAGTTCGTGTTGGTAATCAACTCGGCGTTCGTGTTGGCGATATCCACATGGAATCCTCTGAGTATGTTTTCCATGAAGTGCTGGAGAGTGGCATTGAGGAAAGATAGCGATGATGTGGTAGCAGCTGGAGCCGATGACTGAGTGTCATCCAACTTGCTGGTCTTTGCCTCAGTGGTCTTCCTTTTCTTTTTGGACCCAGACTCCAGAGGGCCTTTGAGAGGGATTTCAATGTTTAATTTCCCAATTTGATTTCTCCCAACCGGAGTCAACCTCTCAATGGGCTCCTTGCTATCCAAATACCATATCTTGTTTTCTTTCAAGATCAGTGACACGATCTGAGGATATGGCATTGGTGTTGTAGCCTTCCCATCCACCTTATATCTTTTCATCTCCGAGAAAATATATTCTCCCAGATCCTTCTGTTCTTTCAAAAGCAGTGAAGCAAACCACCTAAAGTCCCTATCAGAGAAGTGGGTATAGTTGTTGGCTTTGTTCACTAGGGACCTAGAGTATATGTACCAAAGGACCCTATGATGATCACACATATCACTAGGCTTGAAATTTAGAGGGCCAACTAACTCTTCGGGTTTGAGAATAGTGAAGATTTGGTTTGGTTCAAGTTCATAATATATATCATCTGGGGGGTTCTCTATTCCTAACCACAGGTTAATTCTAGATGGTGAAATTAGAATCTTTTGGCCTCTCAAAGTTGTGGTCATTTCTTCCTCAACTAAGGTTCGGTTAGGCTCATCTATGATCTCTAAGTTACAATAAAAATGGGTGATCACTTTAGTACAGAATGGTAATCTAATAGATAGCCAAGGCATAAAGGGATCTAAATAAGGACTTAGGTCATGCTTCACTACCTCTTGAAGTAACCTCATATCAACATAGTGTGTCTTACACACCTTCCTTCTGGAGAATTGAGACAAGTACTTCGGAGACTCCACCAATTTGCTAACATTGAATCCCTTTGGTGGATTAGTGATCTCTGCTTCTGGCACTTTGGACTTCTTAGAAGATTGTCCCTTCTCCATTTGATCAATGATATTTGCCATAGCTGCAGCAACATTCTTGTCATACTTTGGCTTTTTGGTAGGCTTAGGAGTGAAAGAGGGTGTAGAGGAATCAGAGGGAGGAGGTGAGAGAGATTTGGCACTCTTCCCTTTTCCGGTTGAGGTACTCTTCTTGGATTGAGCCCTTGTAGCAATAGACTCTTTAATCACCACACCTTTGGCTTTCAGTTGTGATTGAGGTTGAAGAGGAATTTTGGCTTTTGATCTCGAGGTTAACTTTCTTCTCTTTTTGGGAGGAGAAGAAAGAGAATCAGAATGTTGTTGGGATTCAGATGATTCTATAAGAGTAAGATTTTTGGTTCTCATCTTTCTGAAGGATTGAAAAACTAAAATTCTCAGAAAAATAGAGACTCAGTCGCATTTTTAGGGCACAGAGATTTTGAGCAAGATAGGAGGTTTCTAGGGATGAAAATGGTTGGGTTTTGAAGGAAATGAAGCAAGGAATCACTTGTGAAAAATTTTTGTGGAAATGACCGAGTTTGCGACAGATAAAGACCTAGAACCCGACATTACTCGAGGTGTTACTCGAGTAATCTTTAACTTTACTCGAGGCCCTCCTCAAGTGTTCATGCAGAAAAATTTTTAAATGAATTATTTAAAGTGCGTACCTGGCATGAATAATATTGTAATTATCCATGGATATTCCCTCGATCATTTATAATCCATTTTGAGTAGATTTGAGTCATTATTCATCAATTTTGAAAATCTGGACTTGCAGTTACTCGAGGCCTTACTCGAGTAAGCTTCACGTTTACTCGAGGCCTTCCTCGGGTAACCTGAGTTTTCAGCTTGTGACTCTTCATTTCTTTGTAACTGAGCCGTTAGATTTGAAAAATCAAGTAACTTGATCCGTTACTTCCAGTTTTGAAGTCCATTACTCGAGTACATACTCGAGTAAAGGGCTTCTTTACTTCAAGTTGTTCCTCGAGTAATGCTTCTCTGTCACACGTTACTTCAAGTTGGTACTCCAGTAAATGTGTCCTCTGATCACCTCTGTTTTTCTTTATCAAAACAGAGTTTCAACCTTCCTGCAAAACAAATTTCTATATACTCTGATGCTTAAGTTAGTAATCATCAAAACTTTAACAAGTGACTTCATCTAATATTATGAGAAACTGAAATAACTTACAATTCATTGGGATTTACCATTCCCAATT
Organism: Inga laurina; assembly: GCA_963855925.1. NCBI lineage: Eukaryota > Viridiplantae > Streptophyta > Magnoliopsida > Fabales > Fabaceae > Inga > Inga laurina. The sequence goes on from OY979708.1 coordinate 52,094,219, forward strand.
CTCTTTTAATGTATAGAAATTGATCTTTTGCAAGGGGTTTTGTGAAGATATCAGCTAGTTGAAGATGGGTAGGAATGAATATCACTTTCACATCTTTCTTTTGAACATGATCTCTGATGAAGTGATGTCTGACATCGATATGCTTGGTTCTAGAGTATTAAACTGGATTCTTTTCCAAGCTTATCGTACTTGTATTATCACAATAGATTGGTATTTCTTTGAGATAAATACCAAGATCTTGTAGTTGTTGTTTTAACCATATCACTTGTGCACAACAACTTGAGACTGCAACATATTCGGCTTCCGTCGACAAAAGAGACAGTGTTTTGTTTCTTGCTAAACCATGATACAAGAGATCCTCCAAGAAATTGTCCTTGTCCACTGGTGCTCTTTCTGTCTGTTTTGTATCCTCCATGATCTGAATCTGAATATGCCACAAGATATTCACTTCTTCCTTTGGGATACCACAGACCCAATTCCGGTGTGTCAGCAAGGTATCTAAATATTCGTTTGACCGTTTTAGCATGTGATTCTTTTGGTGCCGATTGATATCTTGCACATATGCCAACACTAAATTGGATGTCCGGTCTACTTGCCATGAGATAGAGTAATGATCCAATCATTCCTCTATATTTTGTTATGTTGTAGTCTTTCCCTTTGACATCAGCATCAAGCAATGTAGTTGAACTCATAGGCATGTCCGTGCCATTTGCTTCATCCATTCCATACTTCTTAAATAGCTCTTTTAAATACTTTGTTTGAGATATGAAGATTCCATTCTTTCTTTGTTTGATTTGTAAACCGAGAAAGAAATTCAGTTCTCCCATCATTGACATCTCAAATTCTCCCTGCATTATCTCAGAAAATTCCTTACATAGAGATTCATCAGTAGCACCGAAAACAATGTCATCAACATATATTTGAACAATTAAAATATCATTGTGTTTTCGTTTTATAAAGAGTGTCGTATCAACTTTTCCCCGTACAAAACCTTGATCAATGAGAAACTTACTGAGCCTTTCATACCAGGCTCTAAGAGCTTGTTTTAAACCATATAAAGCCTTTTTAAGTTTGAAAACATGGTCAGGTTTGGTAACATCCTCAAAACCTGGAGGTTGTTCTACATACACTTCTTCCATGATGTAACCATTTAGAAAAGCACTCTTTACATCCATTTGATAGAGTTTGAATCCTTTGATGCATGCAAAGGCTAAGAGTACACATATAGCTTCTAATCTAGCCACTGGAGCATACGTTTCCTCATAATCAATCCCTTCTTCCTGATTATAGCCTTTGGCCACCAATCTTGCCTTGTTTCTGACAATAATTATGGATTCATCGAGTTTGTTCTTGAATACCCATTTAGTACCAATGATCGGATGATCTTTGGGTCGGGGCACCAAATCCCAAACTTGATTTCTCTCAAATTGATTTAGTTCTTCTTGCATTGCTATAACCCAATCATTGTCTGATAGGGCTTCATCAATGTTAGAAGGTTCAATATCAGAAATAAATGCAGAAAAACTTACTTCATTGAAAATTCTATTTCTAGTTTTGATTCCTTCATTCACATCTCCTATGACTTGATCTAAGGGATGACTTTTATTGTATTTCCAAGCTCTAGGTTGACTTAAGGATTGTTCTTCTTCCTTAGTTTCATCAACCTCTGGAATAAGAGATTTAGAAATAGATTGACCATTCTCTTGATCTAAAACAACTTCCTGTTCTTCATCAATGGTTTTGTCAGAGGATTCAAATTCATCAAATACAATATGAATTGATTCTTCAATAATACAGGTTCTTTTATTGTAAACTCTATATGCTTTACTTCGGTTATAATATCCTAGGAAAATTCCTTCATCTGTTTTAGAATCAAATTTTCCTAAGTTATCTTTACCATTATTATGAATGAAACACTTACAACCGAAGATGTGTAGATGAGCAATGTTTGGCTTTCGTCCTTTGTACAACTCGTATGGTGTCTTTCCAAGTTTTGTTCTGATATATGCCCTATTTGAAATGTAGCATGCTATACTCATAGCATCAGCCCAGAACACTTGAGATACATTCTTTTCATTCAACATTGCTCTAGCCATTTCTGTGAGCACTCTATTCTTTCGTTCCACGACCCCATTTTGTTGAGGCGTTCTTGGAGCAGAAAAATTGTGATCAATACCATTAGTATCACAATATTCTTCAAAGGCTTGATTTTCAAATTCTCCACCATGATCGGTCCTAATTCCTGCAATGGACATACCTTTCTCATTTTGTACCTTCATGGCAAAAACAATAAATTCTTCAAAGGTCTCATCCTTTGATGATAGAAAAATAACCCATGTAAATCTAGAGAAATCATCAACAATAACCAATGAATATAGGTTGCCACTAAGGCTCTTTACTCTTGCTGGACCAACTAAATCCATATGCAATAATTGTAATGGTCTATTTGTAGAAATCTCATTTTTCAATTTGAAAGATGATTTAGTTTGTTTACCCTTTTAACATGCGTCACAAATCAAGTTATTTTTGAAATTTACTTTGGGTAATCCAAGCACTAAATCCTTTTTAAGTAATTTGCCTAGTTGATTCATATTGACATGAGCCAATCTCTTATGCCATTGCCAACTTTCATCGGCATTACTCAGAAAACAATTTTCAGACTCATTTCTACTAATATCTAGAGTATAACAGTTACCTTCCCTTTTTGCTCTGAGCTTAGCCTTGATATTCTTCTTATCAAGCTGTAAGTCATTCTTGTTGATAATTAAGCATTCTTCTGAATCAAATATTACCCAGTTGTCTTTATCTGCACTTTGACTTACGCTCAGCAAATTATGACACAAGCCTTCAACATAGTATACATCTTTGACTTGTATTCCTTTGTCATTCTTGATTTCACCAATTCCTGCTATCCTTCCGGATTGATTTCCTCCAAATTTTACTTTTCCACTTTCCTTAGGTTGCAATGTGGTAAAACTTTCGAAATCTCCGGTCATATGTCTAGAGCATCCACTATCTATGTACCACTTGCTATTTTCGGATGCTTTGAGACATACCTACAATCAAATGACTAGGTCTTAGGTACCCACATCTTTTTAGGTCCTGTTGGGTTAGTACACATAATTTTCTGAAGATATGAACCTTTAGGTACCCATTTGTAGGTTCCTATTGTTCCTTTCTTCTTATGAATGCATGAAGATGTATAATGACCTTTTCTATTACAGTAATTACAAAATGTAAAAGGATTTGATGTATGCACAGAATGCTGGAAATAATTCAAATATGACTTACCTCCTGCTTTCTTTCTACCTTTCCTTTTATCTGACTTTGGATCATATCCAATTCCAGATCGGTCATTTACAAATCGTTGAGCTTTTAAAATAACATTTAGCATCTCACTTCCTTGTGTAAATTTTTCAAGAGTTTTTGTGAGATCAATGTTTTTCTCTCTCAAAGATGAACAATTTTCACAATCCTTTTCTTTAAGTTCAGTTTCAAGAGCTTTGTTCTTCTTTTTGAAAACAATCAATTCTTTAACTACTTTGATGAATTCAGAATGTAAAGCATTATATTCGGAAAGTAATTCATCATAGGTAGGTTCAGAATCATTTACCTCCTCTTTTGTTTCTTCTTGAGTAACGAGGCATATATTAGCTACTTCCTCCTCATCACTTTCTTCTTCAGAGGAACTATCACCCCATATAGCAGATACGAAGGCCTTCTTTTTGTTGAAGAATTTGCCTTTTCTCTTTTCTTTGCTCTTTTGATTCAGTTCTGGACATTCTGATTTGATATGTCCTGGTTTTCCACATTCGTAGCAAATGATATGATCTTGGCTGCTAGTTCCACCTTTTTGAAAGTGTTTGAATCCTTGTCCTTTCTTGTAGAACTTTCTGAATCATTTTATAATTAGGCCCATTTCATCATCGTCAAACTCCTCATCCTCATCTTGATTCTCTTCTTTTACCTTTAGTGCAAGACCTTTCTTCTTCTTGTCACCAATGTCATCTAGTTCTCATTTGAACTTTAGTTTGCTTTCATATTCAGAAAGACTTCCAAATAGAGAAGCAACTGATCTCATTGATTCTCCTTTTGCTTCTTCTATCGCAGTGACTTTGGCCTCCCATTCTTTAGAAAGAATATTTAAAATCTTTCGTACTTGGGTATGTTGATCATAAGATTTCCCAAGTGCTGCAAGTTGATTAACAAGATGAGTATATCTAAGTTCAAATTCAGAAATTGATTCACCTGATTTCATTCGAAGTAAATCAAATTCAGTGACTAAGGTGTTGATCCGATTCTCCTTTATTCCCGAAGTTCCTTCATGAGCTATTTCCAGAGCTTCCCACATTTCCTTTGCTGTTGGAAGTGTGCAAATTCTGAAATACTCACTTTGACTCAAGGCACTTTGCAACATTAGAATTGCCTTGCTGTTGAGAGTGATAAGCTTCTTGTCATTCTCATCATATTCCGCTGGCGTCTTGGGAATTTTCTGAGAATCTACAGTCTTTGTAGGTTGATAGTTTCCACTCTCAATCACATCCCATAGCCCATATTCAGTAGCCATTACGAATACTCTGAACTTTGCTTTCCAGAAAGAAAAGTGTTCGCCACTGAAACCTGGAGGTCTAGTGATGGATGCACAGTCGGGAAGAATTCCTTCACCCATGCTTGCCATTGGATCCTTCTTAGGCTGTTATACCTTCACAAGAAAACCTAGGCTCTGATACCAAATGTTAGAGCAAGCGTTTCACCCAAGAGGGGGGTGAATTAGGTGATCTTAAAAATTTTGTTGCAAATATAAAATTTGACGTTGAAATTAAAACATGAAAGTGTAAGGAGAAATATCACCGAAGTGTACACCGGGAGTTATACTGGTTCGGCCACAACCACTTTGACCTACGTCCAGTCCTCAGAACTTCTCTGAGAATTTCACTATAACTTCCAAGATTCAGTGGGTTCTTGGCACCTCAATACAAGCAAGTTCCTACACCTGGACACTCGCTCCTCCTTACAAGTTGTAATTCAATCCCAACTCAAGGTTCCACAACCTTAAGTTACCTCAACAACAAATATTGAGTTTGAATGAAATATCTCTCTCATAGAGTAAATAAGAATCACTGAAGCATAGAATCACAAGTACAATGAAAATAGAGTAATGAACTTGATGATACGTTTGTGAGTGTATTCTTGTGTATCTTTCTTTGTTTAGATGTTCACATATATATAGATACGTTCGTAATGATTGCTGGAACATATTTCTTCATGTCCGTTGGAGCGTGCGCAGCCATTATTGACTTTTCCAGTTTTTGAAAAACATACGTTGTGGTAGGTGACGTTCGGTGACATTTGAGCGTTGCTTTTGACTTTCCTTATTTGGTAAGATCTCTTCATTATTTATCTGTAAATAGACTAAGAATGCTAATACAATGAAATGTTAATCATATAGGAAACAAATCAATGAATGTGTGAATGATTTTTAAAATTCTGGGTTTGCTTACTCGAGTAGCTACTCGAGTATCACATGAAGTTTACTCGAGTACTTACTCGAGTATCATCGGGAAATCTTTGATCAACTGTAAGTCAATGAATAAACACAAGATTACTCGGATAGTGCATGGAATAACCATTCTTAAACCTTTGAAAATATATGTTTACTCGGGTACTTACTCGAGTAATGCACTCACAACTTTATGAGTTACTCGGGTACCAACTCGAGTAAACCTTTATAAAAAATTTTGGTTACTCGATGCTTTACTCCAGTAATGTTGCAGGATTTCAAGGCCGAGAGCACTTACCTTGTTACTCGGATACGGACTCGAGTAATGTATTCATTTTTGCATAGATTACTCGGGTACCACCTCGAGTAAATGTACTTTTTGTGCTTGTCTTACCCGGGTAATGACTTGAGGTTTTCCTTGAAAAATATCTCCGCATACTCGGGTACCTACTCGAGGAATCCACTTAAAATAGATCATTGAATACTTGCAAATCAAAGTAAGGACTCGAGGAAATGAGTTAAAAATATATCAAGTTAATCGGATACCACCTTCAAGTTTTCACTTACTTTAGTGCGTTACTCGAGTACCTACTCGAGTAATGTTGCAGTGGTACAAAATGCTGAGAACATCATTTTTAAGAAACAGAATTACTCGAGTACCTACTCGAGTATCTTTGGAAACTTGAAAGCAACTTGAAGTTTTTCACATGGTTACTCGAGTAGCTCCTCGAGTAACATTGGCAGGCCGAGAGCAACTCCAAGTTCTTTACCTGGTTACTCGAGTAACTCCTCGAGTAACATTGGCAGGCCGAGAGCAACTTAAAAATACTTACACTATTACTCGAGTACTTACTCGAGTAACATTGGCAGGTTACTGGAAGGTGCCTCTGGTTACTTCAAGTTTTGGCTCATTACTCGAGTACCGCTTTGAGTAATCCCTTAGAAAACTTGCTTCTGATCAAGTTTCTCAGCTTTTTCTCTTGGCCTTTCTTCATTATTCCAATGCTTACTTCAAGTTACTTCATTTCCTTTTGAAACCATTCTTTTGTTATCATCAAAACATGAGATCTTAACAACCACTTGAGTAATATGTGAGATAATGTTCCAGTAAGCTCTCTGTGAAGAATTGCATGGGATAACTCGAAGGGTTTACTCAAGAAATCTGTAGAGTTATTTGAGACATTACTCGAGTGACCACTCGAGTAATCAGAGCAAAAATCATCCACTAAGCTCTCGGCCAAGAATTGAAGGACATTACTTGAAGTGACCACTCGAGTAATCTGCAAAGTTATTTGAAGCATTACTCGAGTCACTCGAGTAATTAGGTGAGTCTAATAGAATTTTCTCTCGGCCAAGATTTCAATGTCATTACACAAGGGATCACTCGAATAATCTCCAAAGTTATTTGAATCATTACTCAAGTGACCACTCGAGTAATTAGAAGAAAAGGAACACTTACTCGAGGGAGTACTCGAGTAAGCAAGGTATATTCTTGTCAGACAATGTTGACTTACTCTCTGGCTTATTTTTGATAAAGTTACTCGAGGGACTACTCAAGTAATGAGCATGATCACTCAAGTAGCCACTCAAGTAATAAAGTATAGAAAACATAATTTTAATCCAACGATCATTGATTTGTTATCTATATGATTAACCTTGCATTGAATTAGTTTTCTAAGTATATTTATAGAGAAACAATGAAGAGATCATGTTTTAAAAGAGAAGTCAAACATATCATCCATTAATGTTCAAAACACCTACCTATCGCAAATGGCTAGTTTTCAAATTCAAAGAATGGCCAAATGAAGATGTGCAACTCTAAAAAACATGTTTGAAATGCTTCCAATGGACACCACAAATCATCTATATATATGGAGCATTCAAAGAACAGAACACAACAACTAAGAACATACAAACTTACGTCGATCATTATATTCTTGGTGCTTTGTTTTTATTATACTCACTCTTTATACTGTAATGATTATATATTTGCTTTGTGAGAGAGTTTTTCATTATAAAATCAATATTTGTATTGAGACAACTTAAGGTTATGGAACCTTGAGTTAGGGATTTGATTATAACGTGTAAGGGGGATCGAGTGTCCAGTGAAGGAACTTGCTATGTATTGAGGTGCCAAGAACCCACTGAATCTTGGAAGATATAGTGAAACTTTCAGAGAAACTCTAAGAACTGGATGTAGGTCAAAGTGGTTGTGGCTGAACCAGTATAACTCCCGGTGTACACTTTGGTGATATTTCTCCTAGCTTTTAATTGATTTAAATTTCTATTCAATTTTTTATATGCAAAGAACTTTCTGGTATCACCCAATTCACCCCCTCTTAGGTGAAACGCTTGCACTTACATTTGGTATCAGAGTGTAGGTTTTCTTGTTCAGGTATAACAACCTAATAAGGATCTAATGGCAAGCATGGGTGAAGGAATTCTTCCCGATAGATATTCTATCACTAGACCTCCGGATTTTAGTAGTGAACACTTCTCTTTCTGGAAAGCCAAGTTTAGAGTTTTCATAATGGCTACAGAATACGGATTATGCGATGTGATTAAGAGTGGAAACTACAAGCCTAAAAAGATTGTAGACTCACAGAGGGTTCCTAAGACACCAGCAAAATATGATGAGAATGATAAGAAACTCATCACACTCAACAGTAAGGCAATTATAATGATTCAAAGGGCTTTGAGTCAAAATGAATACTTCAAGATCTACACACTTCCAACGGCTAAAGAAATGTGGGAGGCCTTAGAAATAGCACACGAAGGAACTTCAAGAATAAAAGAAAACTGGATCAATACTCTGGTTACTGAGTTTGATTTACTTCGAATGAAATTAGGTGAGTCGATAGCTGAATTCGAACTTAGATATACTCACCTTGTTAATCAACTTGCAGCACTTGGGAAAGTCTATGATCAACATACCCAAGTACGAAAGATTCTGAATATTCTTTCTAAAATTTGGGAGGCCAAAGTCACCACAATTGAGGAAGCAAAAGGTGAATCAATATGATCGGTTGCTTCTCTATTCATAAGTCTTTTTGAATATGAAAGTAAATTAAAGTTTAAATGAGAATGAGAGCTAGATGGTATTGGTGACAAGAAGAAGAGAGGTCTAGCACTGAAAGCAAAAGAAGAAGATCAAGATGAAGATGAAGAATTTGACAATGATGAAATGGGCCTAATGATAAAATAATTCAGAAAGTTTTACAAGAAAGGCCAAGGATTCAAAAACTTTCAGAAAGGAGGAACAATCATTAAAGAACACATCATCTGCTATGAATGTGGAAAGCCAGGACATATCAAATTAGAATGTCAAGAACTGGCTTAGAAGAATAAAGAAAAGAGAAAAGGCAATTTCTACAACAAGAAGAAAGCCTTTATATCTGCCATATGGGGAGATAGTTCATCTGACAAAAATATCGATGAGAGGAAGTAGCCAATATATGTCTAGTCGCTCAAGAAGAAACAGAAGAAGAGGTAACTGATTCTGATCCTACCTATGATGAATTACTTTCGGAATATAATGCATTACATTCTGAATTCATCAAAGTAGTTAAAGAACTAGTTTGTTTCAAAAAGAAAAACAAAGTTCTTGAAATAGAACTTAAAGAAAATTTAGAAAAGGATTGTGAAAACTGTTCTTCTTTGAAAAGAATGTCCTTCAATTCTTAGCAAAGAGCTTACTGGATGGTTTTTGCTCTGATTACTCGAGTGGTCACTCAAATAATGTCTCAAATAACTCTGCAAATTACCCGAGTGAACCCTTCGAGTAAGCCCATGTAATTCTTTATAGAGAGCTTACTAGGACATTTTCTCACACATTACTCGAGTGGTCCCTCGAGTAATGAGGTCATTACCCGAGTGCTCACTAGAGTAATGTCTTCAAAAATATTACAGTGTTCCTTTTTCCTGTGCTCTTTCTTACACTTCATCTTCATTACTTGAGTGGCTACTCGAGTGATGCTTTTCCCGGTTAGTTACTTTGTTCAAATCATTTTTTTTAATTATCAAAACCATTTGTATGATTAATCCAATCTTTGTTATCATCAAAACATATGAGATATAACATTCTCCCCCTTTTTGATGATGACAAAACTTTTTGATTTTGAACAAAGCTATTAAAATTGAGTTTTCAATCATATGCTTCTTTAAAATTTTTCATATGGAATCTTTTGTTCAATTCAAGTTTGAAAACTCTTTTGAAACAGCTTTGGGAAGATCATTTTGAATCCAAATTTAATGATTTTGATAAACTTATTATTTGAAACCTTTTTTGAATCTAAATTTTGATGATGTTAAAATCGAAGTTCATAATTTTGTATGTGTTCTAATTTGTTCACCTTGCATACAACCAAAAAACTCATTAGTCCACAATGTAATATAACTTCAATTGAAATTGTAGATAGTGTTCATTACATAATCATACTTGAAAATTAATAAAGCTCCCTTAAACCCTATACACCTTATACCCATATTCATATCCATAAAATACATCACATCATTAATCACAAAATCACTCCAAGTTCTTCTCCTCCTTTTTGTCTTCATCACAAGGTAGGATCAATCAAGATGGAGAAGATGGCTTGACAGCAGAGATGGGTTTGACAGGAAGAGGCGTGAAGCAAGAGCTATGTGAATCATCTGAACTCGAAGAATCAGAAGAGGAGCTAGAAGGTTCAAGGTCAGGAAGAACCAGAGGTGGCACCACTATAAGATCCTTTGAAGGACTTGGTTTGACCTGAGAAGAAATCTCCACTTCCATTATTTTCTTAGATGATTGATGGTCACTAGATGAGACAACTAATTCTTCAGTGTCTGTTGTGAATGCAATAGGTGTGGGCACTGGCTCAGGCTGAACTGGCAGGGCTGGAGGAACAGAGTCATCAATGGTGATGTGAACGGGCTCGAATGTCAGTGGGTCAGGCATAGAAAATAGAAGGTTTTTGGAAATAGTGATAAGCAAAATAGGAGAAGGAAAAGAAGATGGTCTGGGCTCAGAGCGTCTGGGCTCATATGGTCTAGGATCAGAAGATTGAGGCTCAAAATGTGATACTGGCTCAGGAAATGATGTAGGCACAAATGAATCAAGAGTGGATGAACTAGGAGCCAAAGCATCAAGTTTGGCATGAAGTGATCTCAGAAGCTCACCTTGTGCCCACTGCTCTGCCAACATCTCTTAATGGCGCTTATCCATTCTCTCCATAAGTTCTCCCATCACTCGAGTAAACTGCAAAGTTATTTGAAGCATTACTCCAGTGACCACTCGAGTAATCAGGTAAGTCTAATAGAATTTGCTCTCAGCCAAGATTTCAATATCATTACTCCAGGGATCATTCGAGTAATCTCTAGAGTTATTTGAACCATTACTTAAGTGACCACTCGAGTAATTAGAAGAAAAGGAACACACTTACTGGAGGGAGTACTCGAGTAAGCAAGGTATATTCTTGTCAGACAACGTTGACTTACGCTCTGGCTTATTTTTGATAAAGTTACTCGAGGGACTACAAGAGTTATGAGCATGATCACTCGAGTAGCCACTCGAATAATGAAGTATATAAACCATGATTTTAATCCAATGATCATTGATTTGTTATTTATATGATTAATCTTTCATTGAATTAGTTTTCTAAGTATATTTGCAAAGAAACAATAAAGAGATCATGTTTTAAGAGAGAAGTCAAACATATCGTCTGTTAACGTTCAAAACGCCTACCTACCGCAAACGGATAGTTTTTAAATTCAAAGAACGATCAAACAAAGATGTGCAACTCTAATGGACATGTTTGAAATGCTTCCAACGGACACCACAAATCATCTATATATATGAAGCATTTAAAAAACAGAACACAACAACTAAGAACATACAAACTTACGTCGATCATTCTATTCTTAGTGCTCTATTTTTCTTATACTCACTCTTTGTACTTTAGTGATTATATATTTGCTCTATGAGAGAGTTTTTTATTACAAACTCAATATTGTTATTGAGACAACTTAAGGTTGTGGAACCTTGAGTTGGGAATTTGATTACAACATGTAAGGGGGAGCGAGTGTCTAGTGAAGGAACTTGCTATGTACTGAGGTGCCAAGAACCCATTGAATCTTGGAAAATATAGTGAAACTCTCATAGAAGTACTGAGAACTAGACATAAGTCAAAGTGGTTGTGGCCGAACCAGTATACCTTCCGGTGTACACTTTGGTGATATTTCTCCTAACTCTTAATTGCTTTAAATTTCCAGTCAATTTTTTTATACACAACGAACTTTCTAGTATTACCTAATTCACCCCCCCTCTTGGGTGAAATATTTGCACTTACAGAAAGCTTCTGTAGTAAAAAAAGAAAAAAAAAAGACTAATAAGGGAGCTTTTGTAGGAGGAGACAATAAGAAGAAAAAAGCTTCTAAGATTTGTTAATTTAGTATGCACTTAGAGAAGAGGGTATCACAGTCACACTTACATTCTTGAGTACCACAAGCTTTGGTGTATGCTTTCCAATTGGATTGAAATACATGTGTCAGTTATGGCGCTTGACCAAGAAAGCGCCATATCTACCCAATAACTTGTATTGCCCTTGCTTAGGCAAGCACCATACAAGGGTGTAAAAAAAACCCTAGTATGGCGCTTGCCCATAAGGGGTTCTAATTTTTTTTAAATAACCCTTTATGGACAAGTGGCATACAAGGTATTGGATAGCTTTGACGCTTTCAAGTCAAGCGCCATAGCTACCACATTTATTTTTTTAAAAATATATATAGAAGTCTCCTTTGGTACTTGTTTGAAGAGGTGCTATAAGATTAGCACTACTAAATCTATATTTTGTAGTAGTACTACAATATTCAATATGATTTAAATCAATAGAACTAGTCAATTCAGAAACAACATGAGTGCATGCATATTCAACTAATGTACCAAATATCTCATCATTGGAAGTGGGAGAAGAAAAAGGGCATAAATCATTAGAAGGTGAAAGTGTATTACCACAATTCACCCTAAACTTCTAATTCTTCACTTTGCATATTACTAATTGCATTGGACAACTGCTCAATTTGAGTTTGTAGAGTTTGAATCTCTTGTCTGCATTGCAATCCCTTTCATTATTGTTGCAAATCCTTTTGTTGTTGTTCCTCATTTTTCTGATCAAATTTGTCTATTAGGATTTTCATCATAGCATCCATCTTATTTGATAATCTTGAATACTCATCTTGACTCAGTGCAGTTAGATTGACATATCAAAGATTTGAGTGATCATGTCATCCATGATTATAGACATTTGAATATGGATCATATATTTTCTCAACAGCATAGTCATATTGATAAGGCAAAGAAGAGTAAGAAAATTTTCCATAAGGTGAAGTATTCTAAGCCATCATAAGATCATGTTGAAAACTTTTTTCAAGATAAGATTGAGTTATACAATGAACAACTATCTAAGAAATCACCAAGAAAACTCAAACCTAAAGTCTAACCATTGCTCCCCAACAACAACGCTAGAATTGATGTCACTTTTGTCACTAAAGCAATCAATTAAATTAGGACCAACTACAAATGCAATATAGTGGCAATCTAGGTCATTCTCCCAATGAGCAATCTATGAGTTTTTCCCTTAGAATTGAATTTAGGTAATAAAAAATGTAATGGAATGGCCCTAAATTAAAATGCAAAACACTACTACCTAAATGCAATTAAACTTTATATGAGAAAAAAACTAACCTAAATGAATAGAAATGCAATTTGGGGCGGGGGTATATGAAAAGGGGAATTAAAATACTAAGGAAAATAAATAAACTAATATCTAAGAAAATCAAATAAGAAAAGATAACAAAGACTTTCTTCAAATACGCTGAAAGGAACAACTTAGGATTTACATGAAGTTAGCTTTTTTAACCCAAATTAATTAATTAGACCAAAGAGAAATTGATAAAATAGAGGAATTAATAAATTTAATCACCTAATTGAAGCATGGGAAACCCTGATGCTCAATAACACTTACTCCACTAGAAAACTCTTAATGAAATAAGAGCTAGTTAATTAAACCCAGTAAAACCAATCCCAATTAATTTCAAATAAACAACTAGACAATTAACCAACCCAATTAAACAATCGAGAGGAAACACCAAATTGACAATTAAATTAATATTGAAAACTCAATTAATAATTCAATTGACAATCAAAAGGTTTGCAAACAAAAATTTTAGCAATTGTCTCAAGCACAAAACATTCCAAACTATCAATTTAATCCAAATTAAACAATATGTCTACAATCTAAAACTATATTGTTCTCAAGCAATACCACTCAAAATTATCTAAAACTAAATTATCTAAAGTCTTGAAATAAATTGATAAAAAGGAAAATGAGAAAGCTTCCTTCATGCTCCTTTTGGTCTTCAAGTGTAAGTCCTAGGTGTTAGCTTCCTTCATGCTCCTCCCAAGTAGTCTCCTTAGCTAGCTCAAGCTTCCATGATCATCTTCCTAACTCCATGGAGAAGTGTGAGTGTGCGCTCTTAATGGAGAGCATAAATAATTATGTGGCTGCTAGGTATTTTTAATAGGAGAATGAGAAAGCTTAGAGTATAAGATTTGAATCCATTAGAATTGAATTGGCTCATTCAAACTTAGCCATTATATCTTCTTTAAACTTCAAAAAAATAATTTTGCACCACAGGATTTCCTAATATTCTTTTACTTATTCTGCAAGAATTAAATAAAATCGTGATATATCATATATTTGAAAATATTATTCAATAATAAGATAAGCAATTAAAATATTAACAATTTAAGCCTAATATTAATACAATTAAATCAGATTTATATTATGTCCTAAACTTGGCTAATGGTATAAATATTTCTTAATATATTCAAATTAGCCTAAAATAGTCCTCAAAATAAATGAATTATAAAATTTGGGATTTATCAATGGTGAAGAACAAACTGGGTAACTCCCATGGGTTATACTTGTACACATCAATTACTGCAATAATCAATGCTGGAAGTGGACAAGAGCTTATTTTATTTTTTAAGTAATTGATAGGCACAAAATATAAAGCCTAAGACTTCGCAAGTGCACATGCTGTATCAAATAATAAAGAGTGAATAAGATATCGTTCCCATGAGGACTTAGTACTAACAATACAGTTGAGCAATACATTTACACTTTTACTTAAGTTAAGTCAACAAAATTTGAATAAAAGGAAGGAATAAAAGCTAACTAAAAAGAAAAGAAAAGAAAATGAAATGTAACTACGTTTTACGCTAAAGGTGATTCTAGATCTTAAGTAGTAACTTAGATTATTATAGCATTGATTACATCTTAGTGTGTAATTTCTTCCATTAATTGCATTTAAAGTTATATTTGCTAGTCTATAACTCTTAATTATCTAAAAGTATCTTTCGATTCACTAAAAGGCATTCCAACTATATTAATCCCTAATATCTTAGGTGATTAGTACTTAATTGGATTAATTTAAGTGCAAACCTAATGAGACTATGTAGGGCCGGTAGATATATGTCTGTCCTACAAGCAAATTAAATCTAAAAACATAATCCTACGCAATTCAATTGAATGTCTAGTCTAAATTTCATACATCTAGGCTCCTTTAGAATACCAAAATAATCCCAATCAGATGTCTCTTATTTCAAAATAATCAAGCACAAAATTAAATCAACAAATATAACATTAAAGCAATTAACAAAAAAAATTATCGTCCACTAATTCATAATCAAACTAAATAATCCAAAACTAATGGTTTAGCTACATAAACTAAACATTGCCATGATCAAAATAATAGCTAACCAAAGACAAAATAAATAAGATAAAGGAAAGGAGAAATAAAAACTCAATGTCGAATTTTTATCCGTGTTGTCGCTCTTTTGCATCTCCAAACTTTAATATCCCGCTACTAAAACTCTTGTGTTGCCATCACCAACCAAGAAAAATAGAACACCTTTCCTCTTGCTAGTTTAGCTTATTATATATATAGGTAAATATTGCCTCCCTGCGTGCGTCTCTATCACGATATCTTGGTTTATCTCTTTTTTTATTATTGATTATTATATAATATAAATATATTATATTGATATTTTATTCCCACTTGAATCTTATAATATCTCTTGCAAAATAAATTAGGATATGAGTAGATTTTATTAAAATATCCTTTTATCCTATAATTAATTAAATGATAGAAAAATATATAAAACATAATTAAATAAGTAAAAAAGATAATAAAGTCAATCAAATGTATCAAGAATCTATACTTATTTAATTATAAAATCTATACTTATCAAACTCCCCCATAATTAAACATATGCTTGTTCTCAAGCAAAAGAAAGAAAATTCATTATCCGAACAAGAAGAACATTGCTTATGAAATTCTAAAATAGAGAGCAGCACACCACCAAACTTAGATCATGCTATCAAACTCTATTCAGTTTAATGTCTTATAATAAGAATGAGTCACTGAGCCAATAACCTTAATCAATTGTAATAATCTATTAATGTCAAAATGATAAAAGGATTATAAATAACAAGTGCAACAATAAGATTAGTAAAGGAATATTAAGCTACTCAACTCCTCCAAACAAAATTCGAATGCTCCACTTAACTAAGCTTTTCATTTAATGGTTTTCAGGTAAAAAATTGATTCATTATATTTTTTTTCTTCCTTCTTCTTTTTCTTATTTTTTTTTATCTTGGGCTGTTATAGGTTCCCTTTTGATGCGACCCTTCACATAGGTGATGCAGCACTAGTTACTTAGTTACTCCAACATATACCTCAAGAGACTTTTAGCCCAACTTGTCAAATCCTTATCTTATTTTCACATTTTTCATTATGCGCAGTTCGGTGAGCAACACAAGAATAGCATAAATATACTGATATATTGATACTTCATGGTATTTGATTACATTACTGATTTTCCCCATAGGGTTAGATAATATATACAAATTATCCCAAAATATCCAAAATATTCAAAAATAGACTACATATAACCAAACAGCTCCATTCTCTAGACCGCACACTTCAGTTTCTAATGTTTACCATTTTGCCCTTGGAGTAGCTAGCTTCTACTGGAATATTTATTATGTATGTAAAAGGGTGAGTGTAATGCCCTAAAATGTGGTTAATGGCTAATGACTTTAAAAGTGATGTAATTATTAATAAATAAACACTTTTGGAGAATACGATGTGAATTGTGACCCAAATGTGTAGTCCAAGTGAATTCTTTAAATTGTTACATTCAGAAGGCCATTGATATGCATTGGTTGTCATCTCCTCAAGTAGATTGTAGGCATCATTTAGATTTTTTCCCATTAAAGATCCTCCAGTAGTAGCAACTACAGGAATTCTGGAGGTATACGTCATCCCATTATAGAAAGTTTGCAGTTGCTGCCAATCTAGTAACCCATGATAAGGACATCTCCATAGTAGCTCCCTCTATCTTTCTCAAACTTCATAGAGGCTTTCTAATTCATGTTGAGCAAATGAGGTAATTTCATTCCTCAATTTAGCAGTGTTTCTTGAAGGAAGGTATTTTGTCAAACATTTCTACACCCAAACATCCCATATAGTTATGCTTGCTACTGGTAGCAAGTGTAACCAGCTCTTAGCCTTATCCCTGAGTGAGAAAGGGAAAAGTCTAAGTCTAATAATATCATGTAACACCATTATGTTTGAATGTGTCAGATATTTTTAGGAAGTTGGCTATATGTGTGTTGGGATCTTCTATTCGTAAACCATCAAACTGATTTCCTTGTAGCATCTGGATAATTATAGGCTTGATTTCAAAGTTGTTAGCTGCTACTGGCGGTTTACTGATTCCAGAAGTTGTCCCCATGACTGTTGGTGTTGCAAGTCATTGAGCATTTTGGTATCTAGTGCTTCTTCCACCGAATTTGCTATCAAATTGCTTTGGATTGAAGTAGACTGCTTTCGAACTCTTCGATTTCTTCAACAATTTTTCTCGATCTCAGAATCAAAAGGTTGTAATTTAGTCTCCTTCGATTTGGTCATGCACTAAGCAAAAGCCTGAAATGAAACACAAGACATAAAAAAGAAAAGAAAAAAAAAGTAATATAAAGGCCAAATTAGTATTAAAATTACTTGGTATTGATATTAATAACAACAATCCTCAGCAATTGTGCCAAAAACTTGTTACGAGTGTAAAATGGTTGTTAAAAAGTGCAAGTGTACAATGTCATAATCAAGTAATATAGAAGTGAGTAGAGTATCGTTCCCACGAGGATTGATCACTAAGTACCAAAATAGGTAATTTTAATTCTATTTAGTTGATCGATTAGTTGGTGATTAAGAGAACAAAATAAAAAATGATTAAATATAAATGCAAATAATATGAAAACAACTATAAGAAAAAGCCCTATGGGTCATATTTCACTTAACAAATATCAAATTGAATAACTTATCTATTATGATATAATTTATTCCACATGATTGATAGCCGGGCTTTCCTCATTTAATTACTAGCCTCTTCTAAGGTCAAGCAATTCTATAATTAATTGCTAATCCAATATATTCCTATATGAATTCAAGTAATTAATCATGTATTAAGATTTGAGGAACTTATTAAAACTATACAACTTATATGAATATATTCCTATTTTATATGCAAGTTATGGTTTTAATAAGATCTACACACATTCATCTCTTTCCAGTCTCAACATACATATTGAAATCATTCAAAAGATGGCCAATCAAGTGAAAGCATTAAGAACAATAATTAAAACTCAATCATGAAGAAAAAAAATTAAAACTATATTTACTAAGTTAAGATTTAATGCATCATTAGTAAGTTACATCATCACCCTAGAAAAATAAAAATTTAGCTCATGATGAAATTAAAAATAAATCCAAAATAAATTGAAAAATTCATAAACATTGCATAAAACTTGATTATTAAATTCTAAAACTTAAAAATATAACCACAAGATACATGAAAATGGAGAAATCTAACCATCCTTATAGGAGGTAAAACCTTTCATGTAGGTAACAACCTATACCATCCATAAAAGAGGTATACTATACTGTCCATAAAGAAGGTCTACCTAAGCCTTCCAAGATGGAGGCATGCAAGAAATAATACAATGCATGAACCTAACTCCAAGAAATAATACAATGTCTTCATAATTGTCAGAGAAGGACCTCCCATACTCCCCTTTCTTTGTGACGATGCACATATTTATAGGCAGGCATCTGATGCATTTTTCCACGAGTGCTACAGTAACTTTCATATTTTTTCCAATGATTGCTATAGTAGCTTATTAGCTACAGTGAATTTGCTATATTGATTATCAGCAGAATGCTACAATGTCACTGCTACAGTGATTTTGAATAGTGTCGACACTACAATAGATTTTGAACAGTGACTTCTCTTTTCAATCCCATCAGTCCAAGTTTAGGTCTCCTCTCTTCTCTTATTGTGTGGCTATCAAAAGAAAAGAAAGTAAATATTATATTATATTAGCAATAATAATAGTAATAAAAATATTTATGCCAAAATCATCCTTTATTTATCAATTACACCCAAATTCATTATATTAATCTCAAATATTGTCCACAAAATCATCATACAAGGGAAAATAAATATGCAAATATTTTACTTATCATATATACAATACCACTGTGATGAAGTATAAGGTTCAACTTCTTCTTCAAATTATTAGTATATGTTGTGAGATGCCTTGTGTGGTTGTTAAGGCTTTCCAACATTTGCATCAGAGCCTTCATTTTAGGAGGAGGCAAAGGAGGAGGAGGAGTAAGTAGTGGAGGAGGAGGAGGGAGTGGTGGTGGTGGTGGTGGAACTCCCTAGGATCTTAACATGATGAAAGAAAGAAGGAGGAGGCCACTAAAGAAAAGTAGTAGGAATAACAAGAAATATGTGAGTTTAAATAGAGGTATAATGGATGTTACGAAAGGTTATGACTTATGAAGGCCTGACGATGTTATGAAGGGTTATGACTAAGGAATTGGTACTTGGGGAAATATATCATTTCAAAGTGTTACATGACGGTTGTTTCTGAAGGCCGTTATATTTGTCTTCGCTGATATAAGAGGTTGGAAGATGAATCATTAGTAAGTGTTACATGATGGCTATTTCATAAGAACCATAATTTTTGTCACTAAATAAATTACGATTATTAACTACAATTGTTATATTCGTGTTTTTGTAAATTCTGCCTTGCAATACATGACAAGGCGCATTATTAACTGTTACATTTTAGCATTATATATTATTGCGCGACCTATGGGTAGGCTGGCCACGGCCAACCCCCAAAAAATCAACATTTTGGACTTTTAAAAGGTGACCTTTGGTCAAATGTTTCCCAAGCTTTTAGGCATATGTTTAGGCTTTGATTAGCCACCTAAAGGTCATGAATAGTAACCAACTTTAAGTGTTATGCAAATGAGAATTTGGAAAAGAGAATGACCCTATGTCCTTGATTTGGTTATAGGGTTGGATATTCACCCTGATCATAGTTTGATATCCGCTTGAATCATGAGTAGCCGATGCTGGAGCATACGTGGAAAGAATAAGGGTAGGGAACTTACCTCTCCTGCATGTATTGATATTTGTGTTTGTGTATTGATGCATGTTATTGCTTTGCTTGATTTTGTGAAACATATATGAATGATTGAAGCTCTGTTTCTATTTATGCTATGGCCATGAGTATGTTGTTGAAACATTGAGCATGCAGATATATCATTATGTGAGCACAAGTTATTGTGATGCAAGCATGTCATGCATTAAATACTTATCTTGCATACATATTGGTATTTGTTTCCTACTGGGATTCTCTAGAATCTCACCCTCCCCTACCAACATTTTAGACAGGACAAGTGGCTTGAGGAAGGAGCAAGCGACTAGGGGCGGCGAGAATCCCTTATGGGCATTTGGATTTGGTAGTTGGTTATCGTTATATGCTGGGATAGTTGTATATGTTAGGATGGATATATGGTTGTATATGTTGTGGAGGTGTATTTGGATATGTATTTGGAATGAAATTTGTGTAATCCCCATTTAAGAAATTGTAAAGGGCGTATGTGCCCATGAACCTTTAGTGAAGATATGAACTCGGGATTGCCGGGATTATTATTGTGCACTCTGATATTTATATGAATGTAGTTTATCTTCACGAAGTAATTGTATTCAAAATATAAATGTGAGACCAGGTTAAAGTGTTTATTAAAGAAATTTGTGAAAATCCTATCTTAAGGATGGGAATGTAAATGAATTTTGATTATTATTGGTCTCTATTTCATTTTAATCACGTATTTTGGATAATAATTACGGAAGGGGGTTACATTACGCAGCAAATTCAAACTACTAAGGGAGATTCTTTTCAAGACTCTTTCAATTCCCAATCTCAAGACAGGACTTGAACCTGTAGTTGAGTGGGTTTTTCTAAATAATTTAAAACTTTTTAAAACTATCATAAAGTGGTTTGTAACTTCTTCGTAGCTCATCATTTCTTAATTCCTTTTATCAAAGTATTCAAGTATCTCTTTGCTTATTAATGATCTATTACCATTTGGAAGCGTCATTGAACCAAGTTACCTAAGCATTAGTTACTACTGGTTCTACTATTGTACTGTCGTTATGTCTACCAAGTTATATACATCATATACACTACCAAAGTAGACAATCGACAGAAGATAAAATTTCCCAGCTTTGTCCTCTAGTTGTCCGAGTTTACCTTCTTGCCCCTTGAGCTGCTAGCTTATGCTATAGTTTTTATAGAAAAGGAGTAAGATTCAAAAAAATCTTAGTAGTAACAGATATTCAATCATATAATACAAGAACACAGAACACACCACACAGTCATTGTATATCACGAAAATATCAATTAGCATTCAAAACACATCATGCAGCATATCACATTATCATAGTGCTAGGTACATAAATCACTTGGCCCCGAGTGTTCACCAGTGCAACAGGCTCCGGGATTCCATTCATGCATAACAGTAATTTTCATGGCCTAGGTGTCCACCCGCTCAATAGGCCCCAGGCGATCACCTTGCAAACTATGAATGCTTACCATGATGATACCACAAACATGCAATATATCTCATAACATATGAATGAAAGAATTACTACCTAGCCGCTTTCCCTAAAAGGTGTCCAATTGCACTACAAAAAAACATTAAATATTTGACGGAATTTACCACGAAATTTGTTTCCATGGAAAATTCCTTTAGAAATCTGTCGAAAATTCTGTCAGAATTTTTTCCATGGCAAATAACTTTGCCACGGAATTTTTCGTGGCTAATTTTGCCATAGAATTTCCGATGGAATTTTCCTTGGCAATTTGCCACAAAAAAATTAAAAAATTATTTTTTTTATTAAATTTAATTTTAAAAAAATATATTTATAAAAATTAAAATTATGATATTATTAGCCATATAAATATTTAAAATTTATTGTTGATACCATCTTTCATCCCTTAAGTTTTTCCTTATTTTGGTTTTGGCTCCTCAAGTTTCCAACCATAGGTTTTGTCCCCTATAAGGGCACAATGGTCATATAAAAAATTATTATTTATTAATTAATATTAATAAAAAAATTATTATTTAGTAATTATTTATTAGTTATTAATTAATTTTAATAAAAAAATTAATTTTAGAAATTAGACAAAAATATAGTCATATAAAATTTATTTAAGATGTAAAATTTTATAATTTGAAATTAATTTATAATAAAAATTATAAGAATATATAAAATTAATTTATATTATTATTACATTTATGTATAAGAA
Source organism: Inga laurina (assembly GCA_963855925.1). NCBI lineage: Eukaryota > Viridiplantae > Streptophyta > Magnoliopsida > Fabales > Fabaceae > Inga > Inga laurina. Next base: position 52,116,494 of record OY979708.1, read on the forward strand.
AAAAATATATATATTTATAAATAATTGATTATATGTCATAAGATTATATATATAATTGTGTAATAATAAAATGCCAAAGCAATCCAGCCTATCTGATAAGGCATCACGTGCGTACTAACGAGGTCATGGGTTCGAACCAAAGGAGGCCAAGTTGAGTTGCATTTCAGGAAAAGAGGTTGCGACATTCGGCAGAGTGGGGCTGGTAATAAAGTGGAGGCCGCCAGAGCTGCCACGCGCCGCCGAAGTTGCCATGTCACTTTTTAAAATTAAAAAAAAATATAAGTTTGCAATGGAATTGAAATATGTTGGAAATTTCATCAGAAATTGTGACAGAATTTAAATCAGTTGGAAATTGCGACAGAATTCTGTCAAGAATTCCATCGCAAATTACCGACGGAATTAATTCCGTCGGAAATTTGCAGCAAAATTTGAATTATGTCAAAAATTGGTTTGTCACACTATTATTAGTGACAGAATCCATTCCGTCAAAAATTCCATTAGAAATCCATTTCTGCCGCAAATTAGTTGGAAACCCTGAATTCTGTTGCTAATCCCATTGGAAATTCAGTGTTTTTTTAGTGTTGTTTCTCCTTGCTCAAGCAGGTCTTAGATCCAGGACAACTAAGAAGTCCTATAATCAGAATTTACGGATGGCGTGTTATTACTTAGTCCAATACTTTTGGCATAATGCAAACTAAGTTATTTTTTACCTATCCCCATATTTTTCCTTTTTTTAAATTTGTTGATTATCATTTGAATTACTTGGGTAGCCATCGGAAGCCCAAACAAATGCCTATGGGGTTGGGAAAGGTTAGAACAATCAACATCTTTCAGAAAATATGGAGTGCTGAAATAGAGGTCTTGGCTACGGCCAAAGAATCCTTTGGTCGCAGTCAAGAGAGGTCAAAACCATTTGGGCCATGGCCAAGAAATCCTCTGTTTCTTGGATCAATTTCCAAAAATTATAACTTAATCTATAAAATTCAAAATGAAGTGGTTCAAGGTTCTTTGTAACCCTATTTAAGTCTACTTTAAAGGAAAAATAGCCCCTACTACCAATTATATAACCAAAATCCCAGAATCACAACTGCCACCAACATCATTTCAGATTTTAATGCCTAACTTTAAAAATCAATAACTTACTCCTTAGACATCCAATCAATGAATTCTTTATATCATGTTAAAGCTTATGATATCTACTACCAATCTAGAAAAAATCATAGAAGTTGGACATGATTTGACTATTCAAAATTTCATCACAAATAGACTGTCTCCCAGAAACTTCAACCCAACAATCAACAGTTTTGCAATTTCAATATCAAACTGGTCTAATATCATCATTAACCCTCGTATATCATCGTTTTGATGATTAAAACAACATATAGCTCTAAAATCCCAGTTTGAACAAAATCATTGGGCAGCATGGAAAAGTCCACAAGACTCATCCAATCAACATAATACTTAGGTCAAAAAGAAGCTTAAGCTCACCTCTTCCACTTTCTTGAGCTCTTTCTTTAATTTTCCACCTTTGGCTCTTGCAAGATGACTCAAAACAACTCCCCTAGAAATTATAAAACCATAAAAATGAAGCTCTCATCAAGGGGATCAATGTTTACCAAGAGTTTTTGAGCCATAGAAGTGATTTACAAGGTGAAAATCTAAGTAGAAGAACTCACCTTGTTCTTGTCTTCTTTCTCTTTCCTTTAAGCTTTCTTGGCCGGATTTTGACAAGTGAGAGAGAGTGAGATGAGTTCTAATTTTTCTCTTCCCTTATCCCTTAATTACTTGGCCAAAAATTTGATAAAGGAAGAGGAAAAATGAGTGGCTCTAATTCATTCTTCTTGCACAAATTAGAGTTAATTAATCATGTGTTGGTTAATTTAAATTGTGTTGACTCTTCCTTCCTTGCTTTTGGATGAAATTGGGCTCCCCAAATGGAGGAAAAATGTTGACCAAATTATCTCACTTGTATTTCCACTTAACCAAATGCTTAGCCCATAATTTGCCAAGTGTCAATTTCCTATGGCTCGTGGAAAAAGCAAGTGGTTAATTAATTAATTAACTAAGGTTGAATTAGTTAACTAAATTGGTCTTCTATATTATCTCCTTGTTTTTCATTTCTCATAATTACCTCTTACTTTTGAAGAACAAAATCTAGCCCTTTAATTTGTCTTCCAATTTTAACCTCAAGATCAAGTGGTAATTGTCTCTTTTGCCCTTGATTATGGTAATATTATTTCTTGTGCCATTAATTTTTTTCTTTCTTTATATTTCACTTTGTTTCTTCTTTCTAGACTCCATTTCCCTTTTTCTTTGGATTCGGGTTATATTTTATGTCATTCTGACACATCCAAAAGGAATTGAGTAGTTTCTTTTGCCCAAGCCACACTGAAATTCCTATTTTATTCCAAGTGCGGTTTCTACAAGCCATTCTACTTTTTATTCATTCCTATAACACTTGCTAAACAAGGGCTTAGTAGTCCATTCAATCCATGCTTATTCTCAAGCCTCTTATCCCACAATTCGGGATATTACATTACATGTAATAAGTTGGGAATGTAAAGAGATGCAAAATAGTGGGTGTTTTAAAAGACTTGACAAAACTTTCTCACGGTTATAAGTGTAGAACCGTTATTAAAGTTGGCCTTTTCTTACGGTTTTAAATTTACAACTATAATGAACCTATGAACAAAAGTTCACGATTTTACATCCACAATCGATAGGTTTTGTAAACGGTGATGGTTTTTTCTTAACAACCGTTAGCTATTAGACATTGTATTCTAAAAAGTTATGAGTTTTACATTACAATCATTACTTATTTGACTTTTTTTTTTAAATAATTTTTTAAGTTAATTATCAACCCCATAGTCCAAACAAAACATTTAAAAAAAAAAAGAAAATGAGAGTGTGAATAAACAAACAAAAAATAAAAATTTATAAGGATGAAGGATTTGCTGCATCAACATATTCATCCTTCTCGATCTAGAGAGTGAACAAGAGAGATTAGTTACTTTAAACTTGTCCAAGCGTCCTTGCCTAATGTGTCCTCTAAAGATCATTTCTTGTCAATTAAATAGACGTGGAATGGAATGGGTTTCACAGGTTATTAAGAAAAACATGTCCTTTAGAATAGGAAGGGTTACGTTAGAGCTAAACATGTCCTTTTTAAATTGCCATAGTTAACATAAGTAATGGTTATTTGCTGATAACCATGAACATTTCTCCTAAATTAATAATGGTTGTTCACTAATAATCGTGAAATGACAATTATTTTTTTAAATATTTTTGGGCTACATTACCCTAACGATTGATTTTTTTAATATTCAAAAAAAGAATAAAAAAAGCAATAGTAGTTTTCATCATCACCACTACTATTGTCCTCCTCCTCCTGCCCCTCCCCCTCGCTAGTCACATCATTGACATTTGAGGAAGAAGATGAAGGATATAACTGGAAGTGACCATATACAACCTAATTGTGATAAAGGATGAGGTCCAATTTCCTATTTAGACTGTGGGCGTGTCTATTGAGATGCCTTGTGGAGCTGTCAAGGCTAGCCAACGTTTATAGCAGAGCCTCTATTTGAGGAGGAGGAGGAGCTGGTGGTGGAGGAGGAGGCGCTTGTGGAGATGGTGGTGGTAGTCGAGGGTGAGGATGATGAGGAGGAAGAGGACAAGGGCGAGCATGTGGAGGTGGAGGAGAGTGAATGGAAAGAGCTCTTTGGCGTCTAACCATGATGAGAAAGAGAAGGACGAAGTTATGAAAATGTGTTTTTTTAGAAAAATTACTAAGAACAAAAGGAATATTTTAGTATAAATAGAGTTGAATACTTCACTTTAAATATTTAACTTGTGAGAACTAGTGCTTGGTGTTAGAACGAACGAGGTATTGAAAATGTGCTTCTTAGATTTATTCTTTATATGACGGTTGGTTATAATGAAATGTCGTTTTTGCCATTTATATTTTACAGTCAGTAGATATTACCGTTATGTTTGTGTTTTCGCTGATATAAGATTGGTAGACAAATTATTTATAAGTGTTAAATGATGGTTGTGTATTAAGAACTGTCTTTTTTTGTTACTACATAAATTACGATTGTTAAATATAACCATTATTTTTCTATTTTCGTGAATTCTGCTTCGTAATACATGATGGTGCGCATGAAAAACCGATACTTTTAAGTGTTATATATCCTTCCGTGACCTTCAACTCGACATACATGATGCTTATTCAATGTAACTGTTATTTATTAAGCGCTATATATGTCCGAATATGAAGTAGTTAATAAGATCAATAATCAAAAGGATAATAACAACAATAACAAGAATACTGATTATTTGATGCCCAGAGAAGATCTATGGCATCAGTGACGTGTGCTTGCCTAAAGATTACACAAGTCCAATAGCCAGTTGGAGATATGAGTTTGTTGCTCTAGTGTTGAACAATCGTCTCATATTGAACCCGCGCCAAGGCGTGATCAAGGTTTCTCAGAACGCAAGAAAATGATCAAGAAGAGTCACAAACCATTGTTTAAGGTTGAAGAAGAACAATTTGAAGCGGACATGTTATTAGAGTATCTAAACTCGGCCTATGAACTTTTAAAGGGAGTGTATCAAAACATGCTTGAGAATAAGATCAACAATATATAGTAAGAGATTAATAATATATATTTTTTTTATTTTTTAAATTGGTTGTCTATAATTATTTAAAATAATTTTATAAGATCATTTTTAAAGTGTTGAAATGGCCCATCAAGTATAGGAGCACATCATCATTTTGATGAACAGAAGCGTACTCATCACCAATCTACATCGTTATATGGACTTTAGACGGGTTAGATTTGATTTAATTTAATTTTTATATTTAAAATAACTTTTTTTATTTTAATATATTTAAAATTTATGATAAAGATAATCTTATAACTATGTAAATTAAATTTTGATCGTTCATATTTAATTTATAGGTAGGCCTTTTTTGTGCTTCCCTTAAAAGGATTTGTTACCGTATTTGATTTTTTTTTTTTTTTAAGGTGAGCCCTTTTCAAATCCTAAAAAGTGGACGAAAGTAGAGTCGGGAATATGGGCCGACTCTTCACAAGCTCGGGCCTAAACGGGTTGGCTTGTTTAGGCCCACTTCCTAAAAAACCCCCAATTTTTAAAGCCCGCAACCCTATAAGGTTGGCTCTTCACGAGTTCAAGCCTGAACTTATTTTAATTAAAATTTGTTTTTTCAAGTTTTACAATTTATTTATTATTTTGCTTTAAATTGAGATACATCATTTTTAAAACTCATAAATTTTTAGTTAAAATAATCATCTAATATCCAAATTAGCCTCTTTTTTAAAGTTTAAATGAATAAACCATTGTAGAAAATAAAATAAATCAAACTATTTAATAAGTTTTTGTTTGTTACTAATACTCTATTTGGTACTTAAGTATCTTTTATATTGATAATTTGATATAATTATATTATATATATTAATTTATTTTTTAAAAATATTAAACGAGCCTAAAAAGGCTGGCCCTATAGGGCTGTAGGGCTTACCCTTTTAGGCCCGCTTCTTATTTTAACTTCTAAATCATAAGCCCGGACTTTGAAGGGCTCGGCCTTGGGCTCAGCCCAAATTCTGGCTCTATACGTAGGATTGGTTTTACTTAATACTCCCTCTTGTCATTTTTATAAGCAATTTTCTCTCTTTTAGGGTTAATCCATTTTATAAACAACTTTCTCCTTGTATCTCAAAATATCAACTACTTTTTTCTTTTTTACCCCTATTAAATATATATTTTTATAATAATTATTTCCCACTAACCATTAACTCTCTTTCATTTACACATTTATTACACTTATTCTCTCATATTTCATACTCATATTCTCTTATATTTATTACCCATTTTCTCTCCTATACTCTTTTAATAAATAATAATATATTTAGAAGAATGATATTTTTAATATTTTTATTATTTTTAATTAATCTTAACTATCCGTTTATTTTAAAAATTACTTATAAAAAAGATGGAAGGGTATATTTTGTCTTCAATCAACACAAAAAAAATAACAACGGAGCATTTGTGTATACCTACTCGTAACTTGGAACGCGCCCCGAAATTAATATTCATAACTCTTCCCCACTAAGAAACCGGAGCTTCCGGCAGAATTCAATGCCCGAGAGCGTCAATTCAACAGCTGTAACGAAGTTTCTGACTTCTTTCTCTTCTCCTCTCTCTTTCGGATCTGAACTTCGCCATTGTATGCTCACTGTGAGCATCAGTATGAGGTCTGAAGCTTCAGCATTCATCACAATCCTCCTCCTTCTGCTTCGTCTTCTATCCATGGCGTCTTCTGATCCTACCCACCAGTCTATTATTCAGTGTCTCTCTGACCACTCCGAACCCACCATACCTAGTCCCATAGCTTCCATCGTCTTATTCCCAACTTCCCCATCATACTCCTCCGTCTTGCAATCTTCCATTAGAAATCTCAGATTCAACTCTTCTTCTACCCCAAAACCATCATTCATTGTTACTCCCACTCATGTCTCTCACATTCAAGCTTCCATCATTTGCTGCACTAAATATGGCCTCCAAATGCGAATCCGAAGCGGAGGCCACGACTACGACGGCCTCTCCTATGCGTCGTCGTCGTCGTCCTACTCGCATGTGAACTTCATGATCTTGGATTTGCTAAATTTCAGATCGATACAGGTAGATTTGGATGACGAAACTGTGTGGGTTGACTCTGGGTCAACGATTGGTGAACTGAATTACAAGATCGCAGCGACAAGCAGAATCCATGGATTCCCTGCTGGAGTTTGTCCGACGGTGGGTATTGGAGGTCACTTCAGTGGAGGTGGGTATGGGAATATGATGAGAAAATTTGGTTTGACGGTAGATAACGTGTTGGATGCGAAATTAGTGGATGCTAAAGGAAGAATCTTGGATAGAGAATCAATGGGGGAAGATCTTTTCTGGGCTATTAGAGGAGGAGGAGGAGGTAGTTTTGGAGTGATAGTTTCCTGGAAAATCAAACTGGTTCGTGTCCCTGAGATTGTCACTGTATTTAGAGTTCAAAAAACATTAGAACAAAATGCTTCTGAAATTGTTCATCAATGGCAGCTTGTGACTGATAAGATGGATAAAAACCTATTCATTAGAGTGGTTATCATGCCTGTGAACAAGGGTCACAAAACAATAAGAGCTAAATTCAATGCTCTGTTTATTGGGAATGCTCATAAGCTGCTTGATGTAATGTCTGACGCACTGCCTGAACTGGGTTTGAAGAAAGAGGATTGCCTTGAAATGAGCTGGATAGAATCAGTACTATTCTGGGCTAATTACCCTGTTGGAACTTCACTTGATGTTTTGCTTGATAGGCATCCCACTTCAGAGAAATTCTTGAAGAGGAAGTCGGATTATGTGCGGAATCCGATCTCCAAAACGGACCTGGAAGGCATATGGAAGAAGATGATGGAACTGGGAAAGCCTGTGCTGAATTTGAATGCGTATGGTGGGAGAATGGGAGAGATCCCAGAGGAAGAAACACCATTTCCACACAGAGCTGGGAACATATATAAGATTCAGTACTCAGTGAATTGGAAAGAAGAAGGTGATGATGCTGCAAATAAGTATCTTGATCTGATTAAAAGGCTCTATGATTATATGACGCCTCATGTGTCAAAGTCACCAAGAGGTTCTTATTTGAACTACAGAGATGTTGATATAGGTACCAATGGACCTGATCAAAATGCTAGTTATGAGGTAGCTAGGGTTTGGGGTACCAAGTACTTCAAAGGGAATTTTGAGAGATTGGTAAAGATCAAGAGTATGGTTGATCCTAACAATTTCTTCAGATATGAACAAAGCATCCCATCTCTTCCATCTTGGAGAAGCATCATGGCAGAGTAAAAAGGTGTCATCAAGATCAGAGGTGGCATGTATAGTATGATATATGTTTTATACAAGTTAATTACAATACTAGTCTTCCAAAAACAGATAATATTATTCTTTTTACCTTCTTTGACTGTTTATGATATCTTTGATAGTTTATTGACATTTATATTATTTATTTGTGTGGGACTAAATTTACATCCAAAATTGGGATTCAAATGAGCTTAATATAAATTGTTTTTTCAAATTTTGGAGTGAAATATTACAATAAGGGAATGGTTTTAGAAAGTTACGTTCTCATTTTGAAATTGAGAAACCAAACATGATTCTAAGTTGAGGTTCGTTAATTCTTCTGTGAAATAGAAGCTTAGTCAAACAAGTTGATTGGTCTAAGAATTATTGATGATTGTATATATGTGAGGGATTAACACTATAAAAAAACACTAAATTTCTGACAGAATTTATCACGAAATCCAGGATTTTGACGGATTTGCGATAAAAATAGATTTTCAATGGAATGAATTATGTTACTAATAATAACGTGACAAACCAATTTGCAACGGAATTAAGATTCCGTCGGAAATTTCTGACTGAATTAGCAGAATTAATTCCATTGGAAATTGTGATTGGAAATTTGTGACTGAGTTTCTAACCGATTTCAATTCCATTGGAAATTAACCTGAATCCGTCACGTGTCGCAACCTCACTTTGTCACGTGTCGCTCTTTTGTCTTGAAAATGCAACTCAACTTGGCCTCCTTTAGTTCGAACATATGACCTCGTCCGTACACGTGCGATGTCTTATCGGATGTAGGGGTGAGCATCGGTTTTTCGGTTCGGTTTTTTGGTAAAAACCGAAATAACCGAAAACCGAACTAAGCGAAATTCATAAACCGAACCGAAACCGATTAATCGAATTAACCGAACCGAAATATTTCGGTTCGGTTCGGTTAATTACCGAATTAACCGATTTTTTTTAATTTTTTATCTACAAAATAATATATATAAAATTAAATTTGTAAAAAATATTTTTTTATCCTTAAAATTAGATTTAAGGGTAAAATATTTAAAATAAATTAATTAGATTTAAAATATCAATAGATTTTATCTAATATTATTGGAAATTTATACCTATTTAATTATAAAATATGCATTTATTAAATAATATATATTAAATATAAATATATTATATATATTTCGGTTTTTCGGTTTAAACCGAATTATTTTTCAAAAAACCGAACCGAAACCGAACACCGAAGTTTTAGAGTAATAAAAACCGAAATTTTACCGAAAACCGAAAAAACCGAATTGAGTTCGGTTCGGTTCGGTTTTGCTCAACCCTAATCGGATGAGCTGGACTGCTTTGACGTTTTATTATTACACAATTATATATATATAACCAATTATTTATAAATATATATTTGTTTCTTATACATAAATGTAATAATAATATAAAATAATTTTATATTTTCTTATAATTTTTAATATAAATTAATTTCAAATTAAAAATTTTTACATCTTAAATAAATTTGATATGACTATATTTTTGTCTAATTTCTAAAATTAATTTTTTTAGTAACATTAATTAATAACTAATAAATAAATTACTAACTAATACTTTTTTTTATTAATAACTAATAAATTTTATTTTTTATAAATAAATTTTTATATGACCATTTTGCCCCTATAGGGACCAAAACCTGTAGTTGGAAACTTAAGGAGCTAAAACCAAAATGATGAAAAACTTGAGCGATGAAAGCTGGTATTAGCCCTAATTTTTAAATATTTATATGTCTAATAATATCATAATTTTAATTTTTATAAAGATATTTTTAAAAAAATTAATTTAATTTAAAAATAATAATTTTCTAATTTTTCAGACAGAATTAGCGATGGAATTTTATGGAAAATTCTGTCAGAAATTCTATGACAAAATTAGCCAAGAAAAATTCCGTAGGAAAAGTTTTCGATGGAATTATTCGATTGGAAATTCTGTAACTTCCAACGGAATTTGCAATGGAAAATATTCCGTGGCAAATTTCGCCACGGAAAGAAATACCATAGGAAATTTAATGGTTTTTTGTATTGTAAGATTGTTGCAGGACCAAATGCCCAAAGACACAAAACTTTATAGGTTCCACATAGCTTAACATGGGTTGTTTTGTATAGAATTCAGGATCTTCTGTTGTTTTGACATAATTTTGCTCAGTGTCTCTTTTGTTTAAGGTTTCTCATTTGTTTGTTCTAAATGGAATTTGTCAACACCCGTTTCCATTTCGATAATCGAAGAGTAATAAAGACGGAATTCAATGGGCATACAGAAAAGTACAATTATACTGATAAAAATATTCGTTTACAAACCCAACGTCGTTCGTTTACAATTCTGATATTGTTCGTCGATGGAAACAGAAAATACAGCGGAAGTTTTAATATTTACAAATTATCCAAAATATTAAGGCATAGACTAAAGCATAACCACGTTCATATCCTCGCCTCGAGACACGTGCCACTCACTTTTTGGCATCAACGTCTTTGCCTTTTGGCCCACTGGTACCCGCTGAGGTGTTTGTTTACAAATAGGGTGAGATTCCGAAGAATCCCCGTAGAGACATAATATCGTTCATAGAAAATGCGAAAAGTAAATATGTCATGCGCCAAGGTATGCACAAATCAATGAACAATATAAACACATCATCGTCATGTATACATGAGTAGGGCCCAGCCCCACAATCTACACCGGTTGGACTTCTACCAACTCCCAGTGTAAGTGCACCTCTGGCACTAACAGCCTCTCTCTAGGCAAATCATGTTATTAATAAAGTGCATTTACAAAACAATGGCATCCACACAATCACATAACTTATGGCATAGTTTTTGAAGGATAATGTCCCTACCTCAAAGCTTTAATATCCCCTTTTTAATAGTGTCTCGAAAAGCGTGATGTCCCGGCGTCTGACTCGGTCCTAAAATATTAAATGTACCAGAAATAGGTCATAACCTATCCAAGTATCATTTTAGACTATTCCATAGTGTTTATTGTGGTTATATTAGTCTATGGTGAAATTTTACAAAAATGCCCCCGGGAACCCGACCCGGCCCTGCCGTACCCGGCCCGATGGCACGTTTTTCCAAAATTTTGACCAAGGCTATTCTGACTTACTTTCGCCCAAGGAATCCATTTCCGGACTTGAAATCACCAAATTCACTGTCAAATTACGAAAATACCCTTGACAGCCCCTATTTTAGGGATTTCAGTGGCGTTTTCGTAATTATGCTTTTTCGGCCTCTACTGAAAAAGTGCCCAACTGTAACCCCATATATTTTTGCCCACTGAGTCCAATGGAACCATTTATTTCATGAAAATCCAACTCCTTATACCAGTTCTGGTCTGGCCGAAATATTGAAGGGAAAAATAGAAAAATGGAGCTTTGTGTTTTAGCTTCCAAAACTTGTACTTTTTCACTTCTAATTCTTGATTAACTCATTTAAACACTTCATAATCATGATTTAAAGGATTTTGGGCAGCATAACCCCTTAGGGTTATGGCTTTTCCAATTTTACAACTTAACTAAAAATCACATAAACCAAACAACAATCACCAACAACAACTTCAATACACTAAGAAGTTGAGGTTTTGGAGATTACCTTTTGATCCTTGGTGTTTCTCTCTCTAGGATGTCCTCTCTCTCTTCTCCTTGAGCTAAGAATGAGTCTTCAAGATCATAGATTCATGAAGAAACATGGTTTAGTGAAGGATCTAGGGGAAATGTTATAAGGAAAGGTTAAGAATCAACTCTTACCTTAAGATTTCTTCTTCCTCTTCCCTCTAACTCTTCAAAGTTTCTCCAAACTCTCTCCCTCTCTATGTTGAACGAAAATGCATGAAGGGAAGGGAAGAGAAAGCCTTCATAAAAATGCTCCCTTGATTCCAAACCATTGATCTCATCTAAGGTTGTTATGGTGACACATGTCAACCACCATACTTGCCTCCATGCTTGCACCATACTTCTCTTTTGTGTGCACTCAACCTTGCCATGCTTCCCTTTTGTGTACACTCAACCTAAATTATCATTTCCTTCTCTTTTTGTTGGCCAAAAACGTGCTCCCTTTTATGCTCCAACTAAATCAAGTGTTCCTTCCATTTACTCAAGTCAATTGGTGCAAAAGTTGGCCACCTAACCTTATGACATAAGTAAGGACTTATGACACAACAATTATCTCCATCATCTTTCATGTGGTGTTGACACTTGGCCTCATTGGATTTTGACACTTGTATTCTCCTCCTTCATCCCTTAATTTCTAAAATAATTAAGAGAAAAAGGAAGATTACTTTATTTCCTAAATTTTCGGAATAATGCCAATTCTGGCAGATTTTCTGCCTTAACTTTGAAAAATCATAACTAATTTTGTAGACATCGTTTCGAGGCGATTCCAAAGCCTATGGAACCCTGATTGAGTCTAGTTTCAAGGAAAAATATGGAATTTTACTGTCTGGGATAATCTCATTCCCAGAATTTACATCTTTGATCGCTGCTCCAGAAATTAGTCAATTTCGCTGGGCAAACTTCAAAAATTCATATCTTTTTGTACATAGCTTCAATTAAGTCATATGACCTATCAAATTAAAGCTTAGGATGTCTACTTTCACTCTATAAAATTTCATAATTTTTGATCATCATTTGGTCTTCCAAAATTATATGACAATCTCACTGCCTCGCAGGCGATTTCACTGAAAACACTATTCAACCTTCAATTTTCAATATTTAATTCTTTTGGCCTTAAATATTCACCATTTCATTGAATATATATATAATAATTACAATATATTCTTGGTGAATAAAATTTAGGATGTTACAGAATTTCGCAAAGGATTGGACTAAACTAGACATGCTTTTCATATACAATACATAGACTGTTTGTATGAGGGGAGGAAAATTTTTTTTGAGTTTGGTTTAAAAAAATTAGAGAAATTGAGTTAAAAACTTTTAATTAATTTTTTTAATCTTTTATCTTATATAATCTCTATAATAAAATTTTATAACCTCGTATCTATAATTTTTTTTAAATATAACTCATAAAAATTTTTTCTCTCCTCCCCTTCCTTACAAATCCCTCGTACCAAACGGCATCTAAGTCAAGTCATGTTATTCATAGTTTATAAATACAAAGATAATAGTAGTTGTTGCATTCAAAGCACTTGGAGTGGGAGGAGGCTGAACTTCTATTTTGGAAAGGTTAATGGTTGGTTTTGATGGGGCTTCTGACCCCCATTTCAAAATTACTTGAAAATTTATCATATCACAAAAGTAATTAAGAGCAAAAAGAAGAAAGGAAAAAAAAAAAAAAGAGAATGTTCGATTTTTAAGTATTCTTAAGTTGATTTTCATCATAGGATTAAAGGACAATTTTACTTCTGAAGTTTTTTAAGGGGTAATTTTTTCCTAACCATTATCTTAGTTAATTTTAATCGTTAACTGACCAAATATGCTAAGCTGGTAGTTTACATATCATTCACGTCATTTTTGCTAAGGTGCAAATTTGCTCCAAAAATTTTAAATCTAACTTTAAAAAAAATGAAGTAGAAGACACATGGACTTCCGAGGTAAATTTGCACATTAACAAAAATGACGTGGATGATATGTGAATTGTCAGCTCAATATATTTGGTCATCTAGTGGTCAAAATTAACTATGATAATGGTTAAAGCAAAATTGCTTCATTTTTAACACTTTCGGAACAAATTTGCCCCTTAATCTTTCATCATATGACTTGAAACAAAGAAATGTTTTAATAAAACTACATATAATATAATGATATAAAGGAAACAAAGTTAGAAAATATAAACCTATATATTCATCATTGCCCCAACATGGAAGTTGAACTATGAAAATACATGCTAAAGTGAATTATAAAATTAACTCTTTTAGTATGCTAGAATCATCATTCCTAGCCCTACCAGCCCAAATTCTATTAAAACCCAAGATAGCATTCTTGAGGATGAATCAGGAGGCAATTGGAAAAGTTTCAGAATAAAATAGAAGGTCAGGTCAGGTCAAGAAAGATTGAACACACGTATTCTTATGTCTGTGAACCTACCCTTCCTAACCCTTTTACAAGTCTAAGTTCACATCTGAGACAAGGTTCAAATTAAATTAAGAATTTTTTTTTTCATAAATAATAGAAATTAAGAATTTTTTTCATAAATAATAGAGATTACTACCATGAGTTTAAGACAGTGTTCAAATTAAATTACGAATATTTGTTTGCTTTGTTTAATAATGATTAAATAATACAAGGTTAATGGGGAGATTTATGCATGTAAATGAATTACTAAAAAAAACTAATGAATTATAATGCTAAATCATATTAAACAATGGGGCAAGGAATTAGATAACTAAATTTTTTTAATAAAAAGTAGACTATGATGGCATGAATAGTTCTAAGTATGACAAGACAAGCTTGATGGGCATTTGAGAAATTAATCAAGGAAAAAAAAAAAGCGATCATTCAAGCAGCCAATTTCTCATTGGATAGGATGTCTTATCAAATACTTCAAGCTTGATTAGTATATCTACATCCCCTGTATTTACTCTAAGTTACGTAGACTTCCATTCTATTTTAAAAATCTATATAAATATTTTTTTAAAATTAAAATATATGTTATAATATTGAAATATCATTTTGATCAAAATACCACTCCTTAATATACATGTTACTTAATAATCATTTAATTATATATCTTTATCCAAAATTCAAAAATAATTTTAATATATATTTTAAATTTTCTTCATACTTTAAAATTATTACCGTATTACAAAATTATTTTTATAATTATGAATTTTTATATATTAATATGTTATAATTCAAAAGTTTTAAGTATATTTCATTAAACATATGTTTGTTAAAAAAATTTCTCAAATTTTTTTATCAATTTGTTTATATTTTTCACATAAAAACTATTTTTTAAAATTTAGTAAAAATATTAAATAGATCATTAATAAATATTAATGTTATAAGAAAAATTAGAGATTTGGTATAAGGGGGTAAATCAGTAAATAAAATTTATTCTAATATGGTTTTTAATTAAAAAAAATGTATTTCTTTTAGAATATTCTTTGAAAACGTACTCCAAGATGGAAGGAAAGAAGACACAATGAAGCTTTAAAAATAAGAACACATAAAAAAAGGCAGCCCAGTGTACAATGCTCCAAATAGATAGGGTCAGGAGATAAATAGATGTATGTAGTCTTACCCCTACAATTAAAGAGGCTATTTCTAAGATATGAACATGTGACCTTCAGGTCACATGACAGCAACCTTACCACTGCACCAATGCTCACTATAGGGAATGATAACACTACAAAAAATATTAAATTTCTGACAGAATTTACTACGAAAACAATTTCCATAGCAAATTCCGACGGATTTTCATTGGAAAAGTTTCCGACAAAGTTTTTTCCGAAGCAAATTAGTCACGGAATATTTCGTGGCAAATAATTTTGGCCATGGAATTTTTGACCGAATAATTGCGTGGCTAATTTTGCCACAAAATTAGCCACGAAAATTCTGTCAGAAATTTTTTTTACAGAATTTCCAATGGAATTTTCCTTGGTAATTTGCCACGGAAAGATTCTGTAGCTAATTCCGTCAGAAAAATTAAAAAATTATTTTTATTTAATTAAATTAAATTTTAAAAAATATCTTCATAAAATTTAAAATTATGATATTATTAGCCATATAAATATTTAAAAATTTGGGTTAATACCATCTTGTTAGTGCAAGCGTTTCACCCAAGAGGGGGGGGTGAATTGGGTGATCTTAAAAATTTCGTTGCAAATATAAAATTTGACATTGAAATTAAAACATGAAAGAGTAAGGAGAAATATCACCGAAGTGTACACCGGGAGTTATACTGGTTCGGCCACAACCACTTTGACCTACGTCCAGTCCTCAGAGCTTCTCTGAGAGTTTCACTATAACTTCCAAGATTCAGTGGGTTCTTGGCACCTCAGTACAAGCAAGTTTTACACTTGGACACTCGCTCCCCCTTACAAGTTGTAATCCAATCCCAACTCAAGGTTCCACAACCTTAAGTTACCTCAATAACAAATATTGAGTTTGAATGAAATATCTCTCTCACAGAGTAAATAAGAATCACTGAAGCATAAAATCACAAGTACAATGAAAAACAGAGTAATGAACTTGATGATACGTTCGTGAGTGTGTTCTTTTTTTCTTTTTTTTCCCTGTTTGGATGTTCCCATATATATAGATATATTGGTGATGACCGTTGGAACATTTTCTTCTTGTCCGTTGGAGAGTGCGCAGCCACAATTGACTTTTCAGTTTTTGAAAAGTATCCGTTGGCGGTGGTTGGCATTTGAACGTTTCATTTGACTTCTCTCAATTGATATGATTTCTTCATTGTTTATCTGTAAATATGCTAGAAATACTAATACAATGAAAGGTTAATCATATAGAAAACAAATTAATGATCGTTTAAAATTCTGGGTTTGCTTACTCGAGTAGCTACTCGAGTATCACTTGAAGTTTACTCGAGTACTTACTCGAGTATCATCAGGAAAACTTTGATCAACTGCAAGTCAATAGAAAAATTTAAGATTACTCGGGTAGTGCATGGAATAATCAATTTTTAAACCTTTGGAAATGTATATTTACTCGGGTACCTACTCGAGTAATACACTCACAACTTTATGAGTTACTCGGGTACCAACTCGAGTAAACCTTCAAATAAACTTTTGGTTACTCGATGCTTTACTCCAGTAATGTTGGCAGGATTTCAAGGCCGAGAACACTTACCTTGTTACTAGAGTAAACTTACTTTTTGGGCACAACTTACTCGAGTAATGACTTGAGGTTTTCCTTGAAAATATCTCTGCATACTCGGGTACCTACTCGAGGAATTCACTTAAAATAGAACATTAAATACTTGCATACTAGAGGAATGACTCGAGGAAAATGAGATAAAAAGAAATCAAGTTAATCGGGTACCACCTTCAAGTTTTCACTTACTTCAGTGTGTTACTTGAGTACCTACTCGAGTAACATTGGCAGTGGTACAAAGTGCCGAGAGCAACACATTTTCAGAAACAGAGTTACTCGAGTACTTACTCGAGTATCATTGGCAACTTGAAAGCAACTGGAAGTTTTTCACATGGTTACTTGAGTAGCGCCTCGAGTAACATTGGCAGGCCGAGAGCGACTCCAAGTATTTACCTGGTTACTCGAGTAGCTACTCGAGTAACATTGGTAGGCCGAGAGCAACTTGAAAATACTTACACTATTACTCGAGTAACGTTGGCAGGTTACTGGAAGGTGCTTCTGGTTACTTCAAGTTTTGGCTCATTACTCGAGTACCGCCTTGAGTAATGCCTTAGAAAACTTGCTTCTGATCAAGTTTCTCAGCTTTTTCTCTTGGCCTTTCTTCATTACTCCAATGCTTACTTCAAGTGATGCTTATCCCTGTTATTCCTTTGCTCAAACTTTATTTATTAATCACTTCTTCTTCATACCATTCTTTTGTTATCATCAAAACATGAGATCTAACACATCTTTCATCCCTCAAGTTTTTCCTCTTTTTGATTTTGGCTCCTCAAGTTTTCAACCATAAGTTTCGGTCCATGTAGGGGCAAAATGGTCATATAAAAATTTATTTATACTAAAAGTAAAATTTAGTAGTTATTAATTAATACTACTAAAAATTTATTAGTTGGTAATTATTTATTAGTTATTAATTAATGTTAATAAAAAATTAATTTTAGAAATTAGACAAAAATATAGTCATATGAAATTTATTTAAGATGTAAAACCTTTTAATTTGAAGTTAATTTATATTAAAAATTATAAGAATATATAAAATTATTTTATATGATTATTAATTTTATATATAAGAAATAAATATATATTTATATATAATAAGATTATATATATAATTGTGTAATAATAAAATGCCAAAGGAGTCGAGCCCATCCGGTAAGGCGTTGCACTCGTATGAACGAGATCATGGGTTCGAACCAAAAGAGGGCAAGTTGATTTGCATTTTTAGGAAAAAAGAGGTTGTGACACGTGGCGGAGCGAGGCTGCAACATATGGATGATTTGGGCACCGACGACAAGGTGGAGGCCATTAGAGCTGCCATGCGCCACCATCGGCGATGAGGTGGTGGCCACTAGAGTTGCCACGTGGCTTTATAAAATTTTAAAAATAAAAAATAATTTTGGGAAGAAATTTCCGTCAGAAATGAATTATGTCGGAAATTGTGACAGAAATTTCCAAAGAAAATTCTATCAGAAATTGAATTCCATCGCAAATTTCTGGTAAGTTCACTACCTTTTGTCTTGGAATCCTCTTTTTGTACATTTTCTTTCAACCACTAAATTTGCTACCACTACCTCTTCTTTGTCATCTCATGGCCTTAGATAAATGGTCATATTATTAGAATCATAACAAATGAATGTCCAATGGGTTACTTTAGCCCCTAGGACTTGTCTTATTCTTTAGACCCATACTTGTTCAAAATTTTAATAACCTAAGATACCTTAGTTGGTTAACCTTAAAGTTAACACATTAGGCCTAATGGGTATTTAATGGATCCACACTAACTTTATGAACTTTACTTAACCATTGATGGTCAACTTAATTATCAAATGCTATAACCTTTTTATTTTCACACACTTTTCAAAAGTTGGTAGAATTTTCAAGAAACTTTGAAAATTCATATCTTTTTCTACAAATATCTAAATTAGGTGGTTCAAAATTCTATATGACACTTATTAAGTATATTTTAAGGGAAAAATGCTTCCCACAACTACTTGCCAACTCATCATTCCCAGTTTCCAATTTTACCCTTACTGTCAGAAAATCTTTCCAGTTATAATGGTCTAAATTCTAAAATTCATAACTTAACCTCTAGAACTTCAAATGGGATGGTTCAACATCCTATGTGACACTCATTAAGTATATTTTGAAGCAAAAAATATCTCCTTTAGCTAGACTTATGCACAAAAATCTAGAATTCACATTTAATCCTTACTGCCACAGATTTTCGCCAGTTTTATAGATCCAAATTCCAAAATTCATAATTAATTCTATACAAATGCAAATGGGTTGATTCCAAGTTCTATAAAAAGATATTTAAGCCCTCTTTCAATGAAAAATATTGTAAAGTCCCAATTATAACCACATAGTTCCCAGAAATTCATCAAACTCAAACTATTATAGATTTCATTCCTGATTCAGGGTCAAACTTTGAAAAATCATAACATTCAATCCACTAGTCCAAATGGCTCATATTACCTATTAAATTAAAGCCCATGATGTCAACTTTAATCTTACAAAATTTCATAGCATTTGGACTAACTTTGGCTAATAAAAAACACATTGAAAGTTCACTGCCTCCAAAAAACGAATTTAGGCAGCATTAAACATAAACTTCCAAAATCATCATAAATAATCATTTAACTATAAATACATTATTAAATCATGATTAAACCTCAAAAATACCCCTTGGCTGAAATATGAATAGTACGCCAACCCCATGAAAACTTATCTAAACAACAAACCAATCAGTTCAAAAAGAAGCCGAAGCTTACCTCTTTGGGTTTCTACGACCGGTCCGGTATTTAGGCTGCACTCCGACTAGCTAGACGATACAAAATGTAACCCCTTAACTTATCAACAGTAATCATAATTTAAAAATATGTAATGAAGATTAATTAAAGACCAATAGTTAAACAAAACTTATTTTAATCACATCCTCACGGTATGGTTTTTCACAAATTTCTTTCAAAATCATTTTTAAACCTGGTCTCAAATTTCACTATTCGAATATAATTACCATGCGCAGTCATATCACATTGATATATCAGAGTGTACAACAAATCCTGGCAACCCCCAGGTTTCATGTAATACTAAGGGTTTACAGATTCCTATTTAGGGGATTACATAAAAATTATTTTAATATTTACATCCCAAATAAATACAGTAATCCCAATATCAAAATTGATAACCAACAACCAAAATCAAAATCTCCCTAAGGAGTCCTATCCGCCCTTAGTGGTCTCCTTCCCCTTGGAGCCACTTGCCATGTCTAAAGGTTAGTCAAAGGAAAAAATGAGATTCAAAAGAATCTCAGTAGTAACAAATCACTCATACCATACATAATCACATAGTATGCAATGATTGCTCTTATGTAAAGGTGTTCAACTTTGACTAAAGTCTTCTTGGAAAAAGGGTTGACACTTTGACCAAATCCCTCTTTCTTACTCTTCTACACTTTTGGATGTTTTTGTAGTCATAAGGTGAGGGAGTTTATTTGCTTTTTTCATCCTCATGATTGATCTTGCTTTTCAAGAGAAAATCCTACCCCTTCATCTTGATTTCCAGTTTTAACCTCAAGATCAAGTGGCAATTATCTCTTTTGCCCTTGATTATGACAATATTAATTCTTGTGCCATTAATTCTTTCAATTCTCTTTCTTACTTCTTTCTAGACACTACTTCATTTTTCCTTTAGATCCTAGTTAGGTTTTATGTCATTCTGACACATCCTAAAGGAATCGGGTACTTTCCCTCAATTAATACGCACTGAAATTCATTCTTTATTCCGAGTGCGTTTTAGGATTCTTACTAAACGAAACTTAATAGTCTACTTTATTCAGGCTTATTCTCTAGCCTCTTGTAACACCTTAATTTTACGCCCCTTATTTCATATACGGAAGCATTGATTCACTTGTTTTGGTTAGGAATATCAATAATTAAAGTTCCCAAACCCAAACTTACCATATTAATTTTTCCTTCAGGGGCTACTATTCATATCAGAGTACTTCATTGCTCATACATGTGTATACATACAAACACACCTCATGGCATGTCTATACAAATAACCAAACATGCAATAACTTATACATAACCCATCATCACATACTAATCTTCATTTCCCATCACATTCTCTTCCAGTGCAACTTCCTGCTATAGCGCAACTTCATGCTATCCTCTTCTATACTTCATATACATGTATGGTTGGTTGAGGGAGGGTGAGATTCAGGGGAATCTTAGTAGAAAAAAATACCATAATGTATGCAAGATAAATGCTAGTGCATGACATGCTCACCTTATATATGTTTATGCTCACATAATGACATTTCTGTATGCTTAATGTTTCATGCAATATATCTATAACCACAGTATAACAGAAACAGAGCTTCATTCATTCAAATATGTTTCACATAATCAAGAAAACCAATACACAGGCATAAATATCAAATATATGCAAGTAGGGTAAGTTTACTACCTCTTGTCTTTGAGTCCCTCTCTTATTCATTTTCTTCCAACCATTGTAGCTTCTTGTAATGTCTTCCATTTCCTCTTCCTGGACATCTCATGGCCCTAGATAAATGACCACATTATTAGAGTCATGATAATAAATGTCCAATGTGGCTACTTTAGCCCTTAGGACATGTCTCTACCCTTGGAAGTCACTAATATTACAATTTACTCTAAGTATCTCAAATTTGCAATCAAGCCTATGATGCCCGAATTTCACCTAACTTTGAAAAATCATAACTTAATCTAGGGAACTCCAAATAAGGTGGTTCAAAGTCCTATATGAATTTCTCTAAGTCCTCGTTAAGGGAAAAATATCACCTACTACTAGTTATATGCCCATAATTCCAAAATCCTCAATTAACACAACTATGCCAAGATTTGTTCCAGTTCAGTGCCTAAACTTTAAAAATTCATATCTCCCAATATACTGACTTAAATGGCACATATTATATATCAAATTAAAGCTTAATGTGTATACTATTATTCTAGAAAATATCAGGATCATCAGACAACATTGGTCACCCAAAATCACGTCACAAGCTACTTATCTCCTAGAAAATGCAATCTGGCAACACTATTCCTTTAACTTCAATTTTTAGGTTTTCAATCCAACCCTTCTAAAATCACAACCACACCTTAAGCCCAGACAATTTGGCCCAACAAATCCATTGGATTCCTCAAAATCATCAAATTTATATTCTTTCCCTAAGATTCCAGGTTTGGCTGAAACTTAGTGCTCTTGGGCTAAAATTTTGTTTTTAATTCTAATGCTTATGGGGCTGGTTTCTCACCGCTATCCCACATAGTTTTCCATTTTGAACCCGTTGGAAGCATCAGAACTAACAAAATTATACTCCTTCCCCATAAATCAGGTATGGCCAAAATCATGATGGCACTATTACTCCAAAATTTGCTGATCAAAACTCAAGATATACGACTTAAATCATAGCTTAGGCTTACCTCTTGCCAGTGATACAACCTGTTCTTGATTTTAGCAGCACCCCTACCTTGTGATCAACACCAAACACCTTTGATTGAAAATCCAAATATATAGGATCGAAGCCCATACTAAGTAGAAGAAGATTAGTTGTAACACCTTAGTTACATTATTATTTTGATGAGTATTTCATAGTGAATCTGAACTACTGAGTAACTTGTAACACCTTACTTCGGTAAATGATTTGATAAGTTTTACGTAGTGAAGTCAAACCACAAAGTGATATTCATTTATAAAGTTTTTTCAATTCCAAACCTCTGGACAGGATTCGAACCTGCACTTAAAAGGGGTTTTTTGAATAAATTAAAACTTTTCAAAGACTGTTAATCATGGTTCCCTACTCATTGTGACTTATCTTTACTTAATTCTCTTTATTATCTTAATCAGAGTGATTCTTTGCTCATTTTTATGTACAAAAGGTTTCTTAACTAATGGGCTCATACCGTGTGATTACCCCTTTCTAATTCAATTTCCATGCTTAGGAAATTTGACTTATCTGTCATGCAATGATGTATAATTAATCACTCAACGTTTATTACACAACGGTTCAACGTGTAAATAATTCTTCTTTTTTGTTGCAACTTCTTCTCCTAGCACAGCATCTTGCACTTCTCTTCAGTGCTCCGCTGCCTATATGGTTGGTAAGGGAGAGTGAGATTCAAGAGAATCCCAGTAGCAAATAGTGCTAACAAATGCATTCAAGAAATGCTTTGTGCATGACATGCTTGCTTACATATATTCATGCCAACATAAAGACATATATGCATGCTCAATATTTAACACATTACACGAATAGCCATAGTATAAGTAAAATAGAGCTTCACTCGTTCACATAAGCTTCACACAATTCATCAAAGCAGCTAACCCATTAACACACAAGCACACATATCCAATTTTGCAAGTTAGGAAAGTTCCCCACCTCTTGTCTTTGAGTTCCCTCCTTGTACCTTTTCTCCCAACCATTGAAGCTTCTTGGAAATTCTTTCACTTTTCTTCTTTGTCATCTCATGACCCTAGACACATAACCATATATTAGAGCCATGATACATAAATGTCCAATGGGCTACTTTAGCCTCTAGGACTTGCCTTTATTCTTTAGGTCCATACTTGTCCCAAATTTTAATAACCTAAGACACCTTGGTTGGTTAACCTTAAAGTTAACACACTAGGTCCAATAGATATTTAATGGGCCCACACTAACTTTATGGGCTTTACCTAACTATTGAAGTTCAAATTAATTACCAATTACCCTTTCTTTCTTATTTTCTCCTACTACCAAAATCTTCCAGAATTTTCAATAATCTTTGAAAATTCATAACTAATTGTATAGATGTTCAATTGTGATGATTCTAAAGGCTATGTGACCCCTAATCAGTCTAGTTTTAGGGAAAAATATAGCCATTACACTTCTAGATGTACATTAATACATTATCTTACTTAATTGATCACTGCACCCAGAATTAGCCAGTTTTCCAGACCAAACTTTGAAAATTCATAATTAATTGTACAAAAATCCAAATCAGTTGGTTCTAGGTTCTATAAAAAGCTCTTTAAGTCCTCTTTTAGTGAAAAATATCATAGAGCATTGATTACAGCCACACATTTTCCAGAAATTCGATAAACACAGACTGCCACAAAGTTCATTCCAGAATTAAGGTCAAACTTTGAAAAATCATAACTTTCAATCTATTAGTCCAAATGGCTCATATTACTTATCAATTTAAAGCCTAGGATGTCTATTTTAATCTATAAAAATTTCATAGCATTTGGACTAAGTTTGACTGATAAAAAACACGTTTCAAGTTCTCTGCCTCCAGAAAATGAATTCATGTAGACTTGAACACAACTTCCAAAATCATCATAAATAATCATTTAACCATAAACACATGATTAAACCTCAAAAATACCCCTTGGATGGAAAAAGGAAAAGTACCTCACCCTCATGAAATCTCATCCAAACAACAAACCAATGGATTCAAAATAAAGGCTACACTTACCTCTACACGTTTCTGTAATTGGTTCGGAAATCCGATCGTGCTCCGGCCAGCAAGATGGCACCAAACCCCTCTAAATGAAAATCTAAAACCATAGAAATGAAGCTTGGGATGAGTAGAAGGTTTTTGAAGGGTATTTTAGATGAAAACACCGATTCGGTAGTGTTTCGAGATATTGGACTCAAGAACGGTTACTATTCACACTTTCTCTTTCAATTTTCAATTTCACATAATTTTTTCAATCTTTCCCTTCTTTTGGATGAGTTTGGATGAAATTAATGGCCCTTAAGGAGTCTTGGAATTGTCCGCCACGTGTCAAAATCTTAGGGTGCCATTTGTCTGATGTTCCAGTTATTCGGTGACATGTGTCACTTGCTCCAATTATTTGGTGACATGCATCACTTGCTATAATAAAGTGGGTCCCGCATATTTTCTCGGACCTTTAGCCATCCAACTCATTAAGGAAAGTAAGGGTCTAATTGTTTTCCCCCGGCTCTCGGTTTTGATGTTCGAGAATTAGTCGAGTGACCGGATCGAAGATCGGTGGATTTCCCCAGCTCAGGTGACATGTGGCGCCTCATGAGTGTGCCAACAGTAAAGGTAAAAAGCAACCCTCATCATTAGGGATACTTGTCACTCTCTTAATATGCCAACACAAAAGTTGATTTGTACTTTGTCATGATGAATGGATAAGTGTCAATTTCTTATTTGTTCGACCAAAAGTTAAGTCATCAATACTCATCATAAATTAGTGTGTGTTTAGAACAATGATTTTCAATTGGGCTTGTTTCAATTTGACTTTTTTGTAATATTACTTTTGATAAAAGTCATATTGTGTATTGTGATTTATGTTTGGATTGGTGGTTGTATAAATGACTTTTGCAAAGTAAAACTTGTTTGGATTAACTTAAGTACAAGTGACTTTTGTGATAATAGTAAGATAGTGTGTGTAGAAAAATATTTAAAAAATCAAGTAAATATTTAAAAATTCCTTTAAAATATTAGGTGTTATTGGAAAAATATTTTAGAGTGAGAGGAAATCAATAAATCAGTATTCTAAGTTTTGGGTGCTCTTTACTATTAAAAAAATATATTAAAGGTAAAATTGTAGTTAGTCTCCTTATATTGAGTACAACAGAAAAAATATTTTAAAGGGTTAAAAGCTCCAAAAAATATTTTAAAGTAATTTTTTGGAGTTGAAAAAGTACATTAAGGGTAAAATTGTAATCATTTTGATAACACACTGGGTATAGTTGGAAAAATATTTTAAGGGGTTAAAAGCACTAAAAAATATTTTAAATTAATATTTTTAGGACCAAAAGGAGTCAGTATATTTGGATTATATGTCAGTTTATAAGTTGGGCAAAATAGTTTAAAAAAATTATAAATATAAATATTTTAAAGTAATTTAATTACCTTTCCTAATATATCTAAGAAGTTAATTCTGTCCTATATGTAGAATTAAAAAGAGTATAAATTAGTGATACTTATAAATATTTTTCCTATCTCTCTCTCCTTCATCCTTATCTTTTTTGTCTCTCTCTCTCTCTCACTTTCACGTCACCCTCCTTTTTCTTCTCTCTCTCTCTCTCTCTCACTCACTCACTCAAAAATGGTAATATTTCATTAACTTTTAGCAAAAGCTCCAATTACTACTAGAAAAAACCCTTTTTAGACTGCCACATTTAGACCGGTTTTGGCGGATAAGGTCTTAAAAATTTGCGCGATGGCAGTTTTGTAATTATATTGAACTTCTTAGACCGATTCTTAAAAAAACCGGTCTTAAAAAATTTATTTAGGCCGGTTACAAAAAAACCGGTCTTAAAGTCTTAAAATTTTACGCATTTAAAATTTTTTAACATTTAAGATCGGTTTAAATATAAACAGGTGTTAAATGTTAAATATTTAAGACTAGTTTTGTATTAAAACCGGTCTAAACTTTTTAACATTTAAGACTGGTTTATATTTAAACCGGTCTTAAATGTTAAAAAATTTAAATTCAAAATTGGATAACTTTTTAAGACTGGTTGTGTGAACAACCGGTCTTAAATGTGTTACATTTAAGACCGGTTTTTGTACAAACGGTCTTAAATGTGAATTTTCCCTCTTTTAAGACCGATTTTTAATAAAAGCCGGTCTTAAAGGTAAGATTTTTCACACTTATTTTTCCTCCCATGCCCAGATCGCGCGCTCTGTGAACCCTTTCTTCTCTCTTTGCAATTTCTCTATGACCTCTGTCCGTGCTTGTTCTGAACTCGTCCGTGGCGTCCCGTCCCTCATTTGCTCAAGTCTCCTCCGTCATTACCGCTTCCGTTGTTGTGTTCGTCGTCGCTGTTCTTTGATTATCGTCAGTCTTCTCCTCCGTGACCTCTAATCTCCGCAGCGTAGTGACCATTCTCCTCTGATTTGACTTCCCTTTGTCAGTGCTGTGAATTTGAGGACTTCATTTTAACCTCAGTCGACGCCACCGTGACTTTGGGTTGAAGCTCACTCCTTGGTCTTTATTCAGGTTAGTGTTCGATCGATCTGTTATTTAGTTGTACGTTGTTTTATAATTAATAATGTTCAATGAAAAGTTCTTGTTGTTGCTTTAATTTGAGCACTTAAACGTAATTTGGAAAAAATTAAAGTTCTTGTTGTTGCTTTAATTTGAGCACTTCTCGTTGTTTTATAATTCATATGCTCTAACTTTTTGAATTAATACCACTTTATGTTCTGTTTTAGTTGTTTGATTATTGTCAGTGTTATTGGTTTGTTAAAGCAATACTAGTTTCAAATGGTGCCTGTTAATTTCGTTGAAATATCTAAAACTCTATTGTTGTTGTTTTTTCGTCTATCCTTTTGTTGTTGGATATAGGGTGCTAGAAGTGTTGAGATATATATGGATCATAGTTGGATAGACGCTAAACGGACGAGTGTTGAATATGATAATGGCGTGAGGGGTTTTTTAGACTTCGCTAGTAGACATGCCGATGATGGTGTGGAAAGTTTTATTGCCCTTGTGTAGTATGTTTGAATGAGAAGCGACTAAGTACTGCAGATATATATACACATTTAATTTGTGAAGGATTCTGTAAGAGTTATACAGTGTGGGTATGACATGGTGAAGAATTAGAAATGTCAAGTTCATCTCAACAGGAGGGAGTGAACTTTGATGATAATGACACGGATACGGATGATCGAATAGAGGATATTATTCATGATGTAGGAGAAGAGAGTTTTGAGCAATTACATGCATATGGTAAAATGTGTAGTGATGCTGAGACGCCGTTGTACCCGGGGTGTAAAAAGTACCAATTGTTGAAAGCAGTATTGAAATTGGTAAGCTTGAAAGCACGCCATGGATGGAGCGACAAGAGTTTTTCAGAAACACTTGAGGCTTTTAAGGACATGCTTCCAGATGATAATGTGTTGCCTTCTCGATACTATGATGCTAAGAAAATATTGTGTCCACTAGAGATGAAATATAAAAAGATCCATGCATGCCCTAATGATTTTATATTATATAGAAAGGAGCATGAAGAGGAACAACAGTGTCCCATATGTGAAACCCCGAGGTACAAATCAAATAACGCTCCTAGAAAAGTATTGTGGTACCTTCCAATCATACCAAGGTTCAAGCGCTTGTTTGCTAATGAAAACGATGTAAGAAATTTGAGATGGCATGTGGATGAGAGGATATCCAATGGAAAGCTTTGACATCCGGCTGATTCTTCTTAATGGAAGAAAATCGATCAATTATTTTCTGCCTTCGGTGAAGAGCCTAGGAACCTTAAGCTTGGGCTTAACACGGATGGCATGAATCCTTTTGGTAGCCTGAGCAGTATACATAGTTCATGGCCTGTTCTATTGGTAATTTACAACTTATCTCCTCTGTTATGCATGAAACGAAAGTACATCATGTTATCTATGTTGATTTCGGGACCAAAACAACTCAGAAATGATATAGATGTTTACTTGGAGCCCTTGATCGAAAACTTGAAAGAGTTGTGGGTGAAGGTGTTGATGTTTTTTATGTGAACAAGAAGAAGGTTTTTAAAATGCGAGCCATGATCTTTTGTACTATAAATGACTTCCCTGCATATGGAAACTTGTCAGCTATAGTGTTAAAGGCTATAAAGCATGTCCGACTTGTGAAGAAGGAACATGCTACCATCAACTTCAACATAGAAGAAAGACAGTTTATCTTGGCCATAGGAGATTTCTTAGACGAAGCCACCCATATCGCAGATTAAAGAAAGATTTTTTGGTGGACAAGAGTTTGAAGATACTCCAAAGGCATTGACTGGGGAGCAAGTTTATGAAAAGGTGAAAAATATGAATGTTATTTTTGGTAAGACTACAAAGAAAAGTACTGAGAAAAGTAAATGGAAAAAGGGGTTTGTGTTCTTCAATCTTCCATATTGGCCGAAGTTTGATGTAGACACTGTATTGATTTCATTCATGTAGAGAAAAGCGTTTGTGATAGTATTGTTGGGACACTGCTTAACATACAAGGTAGTTCTAAGGATGGTGTGAAGGCAAGATTAGATTTGCAAGAAATGGGGATACGAGAAGACTTGCATCCAAAGCCATATGGTAAGAGAACTTTTTGTCCTCCAGCTGCTCATACTTTGTCTAAGAATGAGAAAAGAAGCTTTTGTCAGTGTTTACATGGCATCAAAGTTCCTTCAGGGTATTCTTCAAATGTTAGGTGTAACCCCCTCACCGTAATTACATCCGGATTATGAAATTTAAGTGAAATAGAGACCAATAAAATGAAATCAACAATTTATAATCCCACATCCAAGAGATGGGGTATTTCAAAAATCAATTCTAAAACATACTTAATCCTGGTCTCACATTCACGTGCGGATATAACTACTTGAGAAATCAAATCACATAAGAAATATCAGAGAGCGGAAACTAAAATCCCGGCAAAACCCCGGGTACATCTACATATATTGATATCATGGGTTTACAGGTTCCCAGAATGGGGATTACATATCCAAAATATTCATTTACACTCTCATGTACACTTGGTAATTCTCAAATCCAAAATAAGGATAACCAACTACCCTAAGTCTCAGAGTAATCCTAACTACTCCTGGTTGTCCGCTTTCCTTTCGAGCCACTCGCCATGTCTGAAAAGGTTAGTCATATGGAAAGGGTGAGATTCTAAAGAATCCCAGTAGTAACAACTTTTTCATACCACATGCAATCACATAATATGTAAACAAATCATCTCATATCAGCAACACAAATCACACTCCACCCTCATCCCCTTTTACCGCCGGGAAGGCACACCGTCCTAACCCGAACCGTTGTTAGCGACTCAGGGACTATTGGCATGGCAGTGCATACGAATAGCCTTATGGCTCACATATAGCCTTTCGGCTTTCACAAATGGCCCGTCGGCCTTCACAAATAGCCTTTCGGCCTACAATTAGCCTTTCGGCCAACATAATCACATATACACACCCTAACCTCATCCCCTTTTACCGCTGGGAGGCACACAGCCCTTGCTCGAACCGTTGTTAGTGACTCAGGGACTATTGGTATAGCGGTGCTTCCACAATTTTCACAAACATGCAGCATACAAAATCCATTTCATCTCAATGACATTGAACACATACAATGTATCACATAAGATATAAAGAAAGAGTCACTACCTGTATCTTTCCTGACTGGCTCCGGCACCGTGGCCTCACGAGGGCGACAGATTTCAAATCCTATATCAATTAGGGACAACCAATCAATCTCTTTTCCATATGTATATTTCAATAATACTCTAAGTTGGTTATCATTTAGGACTCTTTAGGTGACTATTAGAGGCCTATACATATGCCTAAAGGGTTGGAAGACACTACCCAAAAGACCCCTTTTTCGAAGGCAAAACTCTGATTTTTGACAGTTTCACTCGAGCACAGATGCTCTCACTCGAGCACAAGTACGGACATCACTCGAGCACAAGAGAGTGAGAGATAGCGAGTGAGCACCCGAGAGCACACAAAGCTCTCCAAGATCAGGATCACTCGAGCACAACCATATGCACTCGAGCACACACCTCATACCCGCGAGTGAGAAGGCACACTCGTGCACCTTACCCGCGAGTGACAACCCGAGAGCACCACCCACACCAGAGGCACAAGCTCACTCGAGCATGACCCCCAGTGCTCGGGTGAGATGGCTATGCTCGTGAGTGTCAGAGCACACTCTTGGCATCAACCAGCGAGTGAAGACCCAAAAGAAACCCTTCTCTCTGGACTTGCACCATCACTCGAGCAGACCCAAGTTCACTCGAGCATGTTCTTCCCTCACTCGAGCACAAGGCAATGCACTCGAGCATTATTCATAAAACCCAGACAAACTCGAAGCAGAACAGGGAAAAACTCTCACATCACTCGAGCATGATCATCCCGTGCTCGAGTGTTGTGCATCAGAGATCCAAAAACGCAGCAAAAACTAGAAAACACCATAAAATCCACATTTTCAACATTTGGCATAATTAGGGAAAATTTTCCAGATTTTACCAAACTTAACAAAAAAATCACAAACAATATACCAAAATGCTCTAAATGCCTACCTCTTCTCTTTGCCCAATCAAGAATCTTGATTCTCCAACTTCCAAATTCGACCAAATCACAAATCAACACTTCTCAAGATTCTACAATCACCACAATAGAGCTCTCAATGAGATACACAAT
The DNA here is from genome assembly GCA_963855925.1 of Inga laurina. Classification (NCBI taxonomy): domain Eukaryota; kingdom Viridiplantae; phylum Streptophyta; class Magnoliopsida; order Fabales; family Fabaceae; genus Inga; species Inga laurina. Next base: position 52,147,399 of record OY979708.1, read on the forward strand.
ATTAGAGAAGAGGTTTTGAGCAAAGGAGGTTCATTTCTTACCAAAGATCAAGCTTTTCATCTCCCTTTCCCTTGCTTGTGCGCCAGAAATGGAGAAAGAAGAGAGAGAAAATGGTGAGATATGAAGGAGATGATGATGAGATGTCACTTCCTCCCCTAGTCACACACACACAACTGAAAATGAGGGAGAAAGGAGAGAGAAAAGTGCCAATTTGTCCTCTAGTGCCTCATCCCATGGCCACCATCTTGCCACATGTCACAATCTCACACATTCATTCAATGAGCTCACAAAATCACAACACATAGGATTCCGACCCATAGTCAAAGAATCACAACCCTTGATCTTAAATACCACACATATTTATTCCAAAATCAAATCACATTAATTCCAAAAGTGCTTAATTACACTAATTACCATAATTATCAGAGTCATTAGCCCTAATCACAAATCGGGATATTACATTAGGAAGCTTGTGTCGATGAAAGACTTGAAGTTAGTGGGGATAAAGTCTCATGATTGTCATGTCTTAATGCAACAACTGCTCCCAGTAGTTATTCGAGGCATTGCCGAAAATGATCTTCAACATATTTTGACTAGACTTTGTTTCTTCTTCAATGCTATTTGTAGTAAAGTCATTGAGACAGAAAAATTGGATGAACTGGAAAATGAAGGATATATGATCTTGTGCCAGCTTGAGAAACTTTTTCTTCCTTCTTTTTTTGACATCATGGTACATCTAATTGTTCATCTAGTCAGGGAGATCAAGTTGTGTGGCCCTATCTATTTACGATGGATATACCCAATTGAAAGAACTATGAAAATCCTAAAAGGGTATGTGAAGAACCCTAACCGGCCTGAAGCATCTATTGTTTAGAAATATGTTTCTGAAGAAGCCATGGAGTTTTGTCAAGATTACTTGTCAAATGTAGGACACATTGGACTTCCTGAACGTCATGACGAAGAAGGCGGTAGACGCGGGGCTTCAGTAAAGAGCATGGATCCTGATGAATTGCAACAAGTCCACTTGTACATCTTGAATAATGTTGATGAAGTTCAAGATTACATTAATGCTCATAAAGAAATTGTACGGAAAGGAAATAGTCGAATGACTGAACAAAGGTTAATTAGGGAGCATAACAAAACTTTTGCACATTGGTTCAAACAAAAGGTTGACGGTGAAGAATGTGTTTCTGATACAATTAAATGGTTAGCATGTGGTCCTGAGGCTGATGTCATAAGTTGGGCTTCATTTGTGATCAATGGTTATACATTTTACACAAAGTCCCTTGATGATAGGAGCACCGTCCAGAATAGTGGGGTTATGTTAGTGGCTGAATCTATGCACTTCTCAAGTTCAAAAGATAAGAATCCTAGATTGGCAGCAATACCTTATTATAGGGTGATTGAAGAGATTTGGGTGGTTGATTATGTTAAAGTTAAACTTCCCATTTTCAAATACAACTGGGTTGATGTCAACAATGGTGTGATGATTGATCAGCTGGGATTTACATTAGTTGATTTGAATAGTAGAAGTTTTAGAGATGAACCTTATATTATGGCATATCAAGCGAAACAAGTGTTCTATGTTACTGATCAGGCAAACAAAATGTGGTCTGTAGCTCTTCAAGGAAAAAGGGTCGTTGATATTAATCAGGAAAGTCATTCAATGAATGATCTGCTTGAGACTCCTTCTTTTTCTAGAGGTTTACCAGAATTGAACGAAGAAGATGAAGCAGACAATGAACATGGCACAAGAAATGATCATCATGAAGGGATATGGGAGCATATCCCTTTATAAAACTACATTGAAGGTTAGTTAGCTAAAATAATTATCATGAACTATATTTGAATTGTGTATATTGTTATTGGTGTATATATATAACTACTTTTTTTGTTGTTGTCATAGGAAAATGAAGGATATGAGGTGTACGTCTTAGTGTAGATTCTCTGAAGCCAGGCCAGCTAGTGATCTTCAGCCTGAGACGAGTGTGATCATCATTAATGTAATTTAATCTTTGATGTATGTATATGTAAGTGAAAAGATAAGGAACTTGGTCAAAACAGCATTGTCATGGTTGTTTGATTTCCTTGCATTATGATTCTGTTTATGGTTGTGAGTTTATTATACATGGTTGTTTTCCTTTGCTTCTGTTTCGGCTAGCACTGTTTAAGTACAAGGGAGTTGAGTTTTAATATGTTCCAATGAGTTTTAAGATTTATTTATTTCAATGTCGTTGAACTGGCTGCTGCTTGCTGAGTGAAATGTTTTAACAGGGAAAATGACTTGCTGGGTATACTTTTAAACGAAATTTTTTTTTTTAAAAAAATTCAACTTTTAAGACCGGTTCTATCCAAAACCGGTCTGAAAAGTATATTTAAGACCGGTTTTGGAGAAAACCGGTCTGAAAAGTTGACTTTTGAGACCGGGTTATAAAGAACCGGTCTTAAATGTGATACTTTTTAGACCGGTTCTTTATAAAACTGGTCTAAAAATTCAAATTTTCACACCGGTTCTTCATAAGAACCGGTCTAAAATTTAATTAATTTAGACCGGTTCCTATTATAAACGGTCTAAAAATATTTATTTTTAGACCGGTTGTATAATAACCGGTCTTAACATTTTTTTAAGACCGGTTCCATAACCGGTCTAAAAAGTAGAAGACTTTTTAGACCGGCTGTATCAAGACCGGATCGAGAACCGGTCTAAAATGTCTTTTTTAACCGGTCTTAAATGTGATTTTTCCAGTAGTGAATATTCAGCTTTTCACAATCGTGCCTCCACAGTGCTCCAATTGGAAGAAGCCCAATTGGCCACCAACTGAACCAAACATTAAAAAAACTGATTGCTGCCAATTGAGCTTTTACATGCCTAGTCGGGTTTATGAGGCTTTAAAAAGCCTAACCAAACACATACTTACTTTATTAAAGCTACTTTAATAAAATTACTTTATCGGTGCTCACTCGGGATTCCACTCGGGACTTACTCAGGGTTGCTTCACGTATGCTGAGGCTCACCAAATGATGCTAGGTCGAGTGTATGTTTAGCCCCACATGGCTCTACATACCAATGCCTTCTTTCAAAAACGCAGGGTGCACATGTTTGTGCTTAAAATGCCATGTGCACACTACATCGGCCTATTTCGCCGAACTAATCAATCCCTTATCTTATGACATACATGGGTGGCATCTTTCTACTAACCAATGGCACTGTATATGTCCTGTGCACATCTGCACCGACACTTTGATCTTACTGTCTATGCATACCGAGCCCTCTACTCGGTAAGGCCAGATTATGTAGTCCCTGAGAGTCTTTCTATCTCTCATCATTCTTAGGACTCTTCCCAAACTGGGCTTAGTCGTCTACCTGATACAGGTTTATCCTTAAGACTTTAGGCCCACAGTTTGGGATATTACAGTTCTTCCCCCGTTCAATAAATTTTGTCCTTGAAATTTTCTACCGTTCCAATTCTTAATAATACTTCAAAAGGACTATTGTAGCAAGGGTTTCATTTTCTTTCTTTCTACATCTTACCAACACCTCAAATTCTAGAGGTCTATCGTCATCTCAAATTTTATAAGTTTTCTTAATCAGTCATATATCCTGTATCTGAGCTTCTTCAACTTAAACTCTCATTACTTTCCTCTTGACTAGCAATATAGCTAGCAAGTACTATCTAACTTAACAAGTTCAGATTTCTAACCCTTCTATCAGTTTCTATACTGGTATCATCAAGACTATCAACCGCACCGCTTTTCAATTCAAAGCATCAGTGATGATAGTCGCGTCACTGCTTTTTCATTCATATATACTGTCTTATATTCTACTTTTCTGATTTTCAAATATTCAAAATTCTTGTGGTCACAGTACATTTTCACAATCATACTATACAAAAATAGTGCTTTCACATTTTCAAAGAAAACATAACCGCTGCCAGCTCAAATACATGAGTGGAGTAATTCATCTAGTGAGGTTTCAACTGTTGAGTGGCACATGACACCATTCCATCCCGCTTCACTAAGACGTTTCCCAATCATTTTTTTCTTTCTCATTATATTACAGACTATACTGGTCACTTCATTACAAACCTTACAAGTCGAAATTCTCTATAGACCACATAGGTTACCTTATTCACTCTTTACAAACTACACAGGGTTGCATTCTAGGATTGAAAATAACAATACTGGTGTGAGTTTCAACCTCTCATACAACTCTATGAAATCCTCTCTAGACATCATCCCACTTAAGAAATTTTTTCTTTAATTATTTTGTTTTTCAATTATTTCTTTCAAGTGAGTGGCAAAGCGATTCAAGAAAAAGGATTTAGCTATGGCATAAGAGACTAGCTCATGTCAATATGCACCAACTAGGCAAGTTACTTAAAAAGGATTTAGTAAATGGTTTACCTAAAGTAAATTTTAAAAATGATTTGATTTGTGATGCATGTCAGAAGGGTAAACAAACTAAATCATTTTTCAAATTGAAAAATGAGATCACAACCAACAGACTACTTCAATTAGTACACATGGATTTAGTTGGACCAACAAGAGTTAAGAGTCTTGGTGGCAATTTATATTCATTGGTTATTGCTGATGATTTCTCTAGATTTACATATACCATTTTTATATCATCAAAGGATGAAACCTTTGGAGAATTTATTGTTTTTGCCAAGAAAGTGTAAAATGAGAAAGGTATGTCTATTACAGGTATTAGGATAGATCATGGTGGAGAATTTGAAAATCAAGCCTTTGAAGAATATTGTGATACTAATGGCATTGATCACAGTTTCTCTGCTCCAAGGACACCTCAACAAAATGGAGTCATGGAATGAAAGAATAGAGTGCTCACAAAAATGGCTAGAGCAATGCTGAATGAAAAGAACGTGTCTAAAGTTTTCTGGGCCGATGCAATGAGCACAGCATGATATATTTCAAATAGAGCCAACATCAGAACAAAACTTGGGAAGACACCATACGAACTATACAAAGGAAGGAAGTCAAACCTTGCTCATCTGCACATCTTCGGTTGTAAGTGTTTCATTCATAATAATGGTAAAGATAACTTAGGCAAATTTAATTCTAAAATAAATGAAGGAATTTTCCTAGGCTATTCTAACCCGAACAAAGCTCAATAAACAAACATATGTTGTTGAAGAATCAATTCATGTTGTATTTGATGAATTTGAATCCTCTGACAAAACTATTGATGATGAGCATAAGGTTGTTTTAAATCAAGAAAATGGTCAACCTACTTCTAAATATCTCATCCCAGAAGTTGATCAAACCAAGGAAGAAGATCAGTCACTAGGACAACCTATAGCCTAGAAATACAATAAAAGTCAACCCCTAGATCAAGTCATAGGAGATGTGAATGAAGGAGTCAAAACTAGAAATAAAATCTTCAATAAAGTTAGTTTCTCTACTTTTATTTCTGAGATTGAACCTTCTAACATTGACGAAGCCCTATCAGACAATGATTGGGTAATAGCAATGTAAGAAGAGCTAAACCAATTTGAAAGAAATCAAGTTTGGGATTTGATACCTCGACCTAAAGATCATCCTATCATTGCACTAAATGTTTATTCAAGAAAAAACTTGATGAATCCATAATCATTGTCAGAAACAAGGCAAGATTGGTGGCCAAAGGCTATAATCAAGAAGAAGGAATTGAGTATGAGGAAACGTATGCTCTAGTTGCTAGATTAGAAGCTATATGAGTACTCTTAGCCTTTACGTGCATCAAGGGATTCAAACTCTATCAAATGGATATAATAAGTGCATTTCTAAATGGCTACATCATGGAAGAAGTGTATATAGATTAACCTCCAGGTTTTGAAGATGTAACCAAACCTGACCATGTTTTTAAACTAAGAAAAGCTTTATACAGTTTAAAACAAGCTCCTAGAGCATGGTATGAAAGGCTCAGTAAGTTTCTCAATAGTCAAGGTTTTGTACGAGGAAAAATTGATACGATACTTTTTACAAAGCAAAAACAAAATGATATTTTAATTGTGCAAATATATGTTGATGATAAGTTTTTGGTGCTACTAACGAAACCTTGTGTAAGGAATTTTCTGAGATAATGCAGGGGGAGTTTGAGATGTCAATGATGGGAGAATTATATTTCTTTCTCTGTTTGCAAATCAAACAAAGAAAGAATGGAATTTTCATATCTCAAATAAAATATTTGAAAGAGCTTGAAGAAGTATGGAATAGATTAGGCAAATGGAATGAACACGCATATGAGCTCAACTACGTTGCTTGATGGTGATGTTAAAGGAAAAGATTACAACATCACAAAATATAGAGGAATGATTGGATCATTACTCTATCTCACTGCAAGCAGACCTGACATTCAATTCAGTATGGATATGTGTGCAAGATATCAATCAGCACCAAAGGAGTTACATGCTGAAACTGTCAAATGTATCTTCTGATATCTTGTTGACACAGCAGAATTAGGCCTCTGGTATCCTAAAGGAAGAAGTTAATATCTAGTTGCATACTCAGACTTTGATCATGGAAGATACAAGATAGACAGAAAGAGTACCAATAGACAAAGCCAATTTCTTGGAGGCTCACTTGTATCATGGTTTAGCAAGAAACAAAATACAGCGTCTCTTTCATCAACGAAAGCTGAGTATGTTGTAGCTTCAAGTTGTTGTGCATAAGTGTTATGGCTCAAGCAACAACTCCAAGATCTTGGTATTTATCTAAAGGAGATACCAATATACTGTGACAATACTAGCACAATAAGCTTGGCAAAGAATCCAATTCAAAATTCTAGAACCAAACATATTGATGTTAGACATCACTTTATCAGAGATCATGTCCAAAAGATGTCAAAGTGATATTCATTCCAACTCATCTTCAACTAGCTGATATCTTCACAAAACCTCTTGCAAAAGATTAATTCTTGTATATTGAAGAGAATTAGGAATGGTAAATCCTAACGAATTGTAAGTTATTTAGTGTTTACAAAATGTTAGATGATGTTATTTATTGATATTTTGATGATAAGTTAGTTTCTAACAATTTGTTTTGTAAGATCTTAATATTCTATTTTGGGGTATGAAAAGCAAAGGTTAACAAAGTACTATATCACTCAAGTGACAACTTCAAGTAACTTGTATTACCTGAGTGATAACTGAAAGTGATGACAAACATCACTCGAGTAACCACTCTAGTTATAACCTTGAAAAAGAGCCAGAGAAGAAGGGAAAGGATAAAATAGTTGAAAGTGAACAAGTCAGTGGCTCAAGAGATTGATCACTCAAGTAGCGATACGAGTGATGCCACAGAGTCACTCGAGTAAGCCATTGAGTGATCATGAAGGCATATCTCAAATCAACATGTTTCCAACTCAAATTTGTCTTAAAGTGTCATCAAATAACCGAGGGAATATATATAAGTAATTACAATATTACTTATGCCAAGTATGCATTTAAATTTGCTTCATTTTGAAATTTTTGATATGATCACTTGAGTACCTACTCGAGTGGAGCTTAAGATCACTCGAGTAGGGCCTCGAGTGATATCAGGGGCTAGGGCTTTTAACTACCGTTATTCGGTCATTTCTCATAAAATCTCCTCTAGTGAATCTCCTAGTGCTCTATAAAAATTGTTTCATAAACACTTTGTCTTCTTATTTTTTTCAAAACCCTCTGATTTGTACCTTTAAAAACATCCCATATTGCTCAGATTCAGCTACCCTAAACCATGACCATTGATACTAAACTTCCAGAAAATCTCAGTTTCTTTCATTTAAAATGGTTAGAACCAAAACCACCACTTATAATAGTCCTTCTGAGTCCTCTAATCCTCAGAAATCACTTAATTCTAACCCATCTCCTCTAGCTAAAAGATAGAAGCTCGTTCCTCATTCCAAACCTAAGGTTGTGCCACAAACAAAACCTAAGGTGAAGGAGGTAGTGATCAAGGAACCCACTGCCTCAAAAGCTCAATCCAAGAAGGATGCTCCTACTGGAAGAGGGAAAGAGACTAAGGCACCATCTCTACCTCCTTCTGATTCCTCTGACACACCAACATTCTCTGTGAAGCCACTGAAAAAGGCTAAGTATGATAAAGATATGGCTAAGGCTATGGAAAATATGCTAGATGAGATTCACAAAGAAAGCAAGGTCAATCTACAAAGAAACTAGAGGAAGAAGAAATCACATTCCCTCCAATGGGGTTCAATGTGAAGAAGCTTGAGGAGTATCAGAAATACAAAGATCATTTTTCAAGAAGAAAAGTGTGCAAGATGCACTATATTGACTCCAATATTCTTTAAGAGGTATTAGGTTTAATCTCATTCCCTACCTTTAAGTCTTACTGCCTTGGCTATCTATTAAACTTCCTTATTGTACCAAGATAGTGACCCTATAGTCTTGAGCCTGTAAATGACCCTCTCTGAGATGCCTTAGAAGAAGAAATGGTTACTAAGGTTAGAGGTCAAGAAGTCCTTATCTCAACCTCCAAAATAAATACTTGGCTAGGAATAGAGGATCCTCCTGAAGATATTCATCCTACCCTAGACTTAAGCCAATTGCTTTCTGTTCTAAGACTTGAAGAGATTGTGGGAACTCTAAATTTCAACCCAAGTGATATATGTGATTTTCATCGTGTTCTATGGTATATCTATTCGAGAGCCATAGTCAACAAATCCAACAACTTCACTTATTTCATAGAGAGGGACTTCAAAAAATTTTCCTCAGTCCTCCTCAAAGAGAAAAAGGACTTGGAAGAATATATCTACACTGAGATCAAAAGATATAGATTTGACGGCAAATCCACCATTCCAATGCATTATCCTCAGCTTATATCCCTATTTCTCAAACAGAACAAGATTTGGTATTTGGAGAAGGATGAGCTAATTGAGTGGCTTACTCCAGTGGGGCAAAATTAGATTGGAAAGCTTCATATTGATATTCCACTCAAAACTCTTTTTCAATTTGCTCCATCTTTCATTAGTTCAACATTACAAACATTCATAGAGAACATCCTCAAAGGTTTTCATGTGGACATTGCAAATACCAATGTTGAATTGATAACCCACATGAATGTGAAGATGGGGGAACTTGTGGAGAGAATGGACAAGAGGCATGAAGAGATGTTGGCAGAGCAGCAAGCAAAAGGTGAGCTTCTAAAATCACTATATGCTAAGCTTGATGCTTTGGCACCTAGTTCATCCACTCCTGATCCATTTGTGCCTACATCATTTCCTAAGACTGCACTACCTTCTGAGCCTCAACCTTCTGATTCTAGACCCTATGACCCTAAACCCTCTAAGCCTGGACCATCTTTTCTTCCTCCACCTATATTGCCTATCACCATTTCCAAGAGCCTTCTATTCTCCTTACCTGACCCAGAAACACTTGAGCCCATTCACATAACTATTGATGATCCAGTTCAGCCAGCTTAGTCTGTCCAACCTGAGTCAATGCCTACTCATGTTGCCTCACCCACAGCCACTAAGAAAGTGATTATTTCTTCACCTGCTGGTGTAGAGGAGGTAGAGATTACTTCTATGATTCTATTTCCTCTAGAGGATTTTCTTCCAGTAACTCTAGTAAATCTTCCTGAACCTGAACCATTATCATCTTTAGCTTCCTCTAGTAATTCCAGTTTAGATGGTTCACATTAGTCTTTGGCCTTTCCTGACAACCCCATTTCTGCAGCTAAGCCATCTGGACCTTCTCCTTCTCCTTGATCCTATTTCTTGTGATGAAGATAAAAGAGGGAGAAGTACTTAGGGTGATTTTGTGATTTTGTGATGTGATGATGTAAAAGCATTGGGAATTGGGTATATAGGGTTTAAGGGAGCTTTACTAGTTTAAAATTATGTATTGAACTCTTTATGTAATTTCAATTGAAGTTAGATTTCATTGGAATCATATTACATTGTGGACTAATGAGTTTGTGATTGTGTATGCAAGGTGAACAACTTAGAACATATTTCAAAATTATGAGTTTCAGAATTCAAAAAGGTTTCACAGATCATTAAACTTGAATTCAAAAATATCTTTATCAATATGTTTCAAAAGTGTTTTCAAGATTAAATTAAACAAAGGACATCATATAAAAATTTTATAAGAAAAACTTGATTGAAAACTCTATTTCAAAAACTTTGTTCAAAATCACCAAGTTTTGTCATCATCAAAAAGGGGGAGAATGTTAGATCACGTATGTTTTGATGATAATAAAGATTGGATTAAAGATTCAAAAGGTTTTGATAATGAACAAAAAGATTTGAACAAAGTAATTAAGTGTTTTATTGCAGGCCATAAGCAGTACTCGAGTAAGTACTTCAAGTAATGCAGAAGAAATGAAAGACAGAGCACAAGAAAATAGGACACTGTGACATTTTTATAGACATTACTCGAGTATGAACTCGAGTAATGTAATGCCCCAAATTTTTATTAAGGGCTAACGATGATTATTGAGAATAATTTGTGTATTAAAGTTGAATTATTACGTGTTTTGTGGTAATTTAGGTGAATGTGACATAATCAGGAAAGTTGAAAGAATGAAAATTACCGGTTAATAAGTCAGTGATTAATGAGAAAATTAATTACTAACTAATAAGAAATAAGAGGTGTGAATAAATGGTTAATGGAGGAATTAGAGTAATTAATTAGTCACTTATTTGAGGAGAACCAATGAGATTGTGACATTTAGCAAGCTTATATCATCATGAGAGAGAAGGGAGAAAAGTTAAATGGGATTAAGAAAATTATATTTTCTCTCTCTTCTTCCCTCCTTTTTCGCTGAACATGGTATGGGGGTGGGTGTCATCATTTTTCCTTCTTCTTCAACACCCTTCATCTCTCCTCTTCCTCTCTCATGCATGTAGCCAATGTTGGCCAAGGAAGAAGAAGAAAAAGCTTGAGAAAAAGGTAAGAAGATGACCTCTTTTGCTCAAACTCTCTTCTCTAAAGTTGTTCCTTGGGTTGAGAGCTTTATTCTCATGGTTCTAGATTCTCCATTGGTGGTAATTTGGGCTCTTAAGGAATTTTAAAGTTTAGAGAATCAAGAAACTCCTTTAGAAAAGTTGAAAAGGTAAGTGAAACCAATCTTTCTATCTATGTTTTATGCCAAATGGTTAAGTTTGGAATTTCTGGAATATTTGGCCTTAATTGAAAAATAAGGGTCAATGGGTATTTGGCATGTTTTTGGTATGGAAATTGATGTTTTGGTATGTGTTTTAGATAGATAGATTGATTTGAGAATGAAATAGTATGTTTGGAGATTTCAGAATTTTGGTGTTGATTGTAGCCTATGACCAAAGCATGATAATGGAATAGGAATTTTGCAATTCTAATATTTCCATGTGATTCCTTGTGCATTTTTGTGTAGGATTAGCTTTGGTTTGGTATTTTAGACCATTGGAATCACTTGGGTAAAAATCTGGAAAGTGCTGTTAGTAATCATCACTTGGTGAGGATAGGTCTCACTCAAGTACGATAGTGCAATTGCTCTTCTGGCCTTCAATTTTTCTATTACACTTCTGCGTGAAAGGCAAAAGTGTTGCCTCACTTGCGAGTGTCGAGAATTCCCACTAGAGTAAGCCTCGTCCCACTCAAGTGAGGGTGTATGAGACACTGTGAACTCACGTCTCGGGTTGTTACTCACGACCATTTTTCAAGAGTGTACCTTAGCACTAGCGAGTGCTAAGCCATCACTTGAGTACTTTTATTTCTACTCGAGTGATGTTCCCTTCTGAAAGTTTCTTGTGCTCTTAGGTGAGCACTTCCTGAACCTTACTTTGGGGTACTCGGGTGAGCATCAGGCTATCACTCGAGTGATTGAGTTGTTCTCTAATGCAGCGAGCAATTTTGGGTTATGTTATTCCTTTATGCTCTAGAGTATGCACTTTCTGCACCGCACTTCCTAGGACTCAAGTGAGCATTTGGCTATCACTCGAGTGTTAACCTTTGTGCTCAAGTGTAAAGTACCTCATAACTCGAGTGCAACAGTGAAAGACTAGTACTTGTGCTTCAAAAAGGGGATCTTTGGAATAGTTTTTCCAACCCTTTAGGGCTTTTGTTAGAGGCATTTATGGGTTCTTAAAGGACAATAATGATAACCAATTTAAGAGTTGAGAAGTTATTGAACATTGGATTAGAGAATTGACTATTCGTCCCTAATTATGAATTATATGATACAACATTTGCCTTACTCGGGAGAGACTAGTGCCAGAGCACGCACCGAGCGAACCTTCTCTCTCATGTTGTGTATGACGTATGGTATGCATGACTTGTCATTGAGATTTGTGAAATGTATGTGCCATGGTCTATTGCAACATGAGCACTTTAGTGTGAGTAGTTGTAGGGGGTAATGTCTATCACACCTACCCCTGTCGTTGAACTGCCGTTGTAATCGACATGGATCTTTGAGAATCTTGCCAATATGGCTTGCATTATAAAATGTTTTATATAAATCTCAGCTATGGTGAAATATATTATTGTGAACTGTGTTGTGTGCAATATAGTGTGAGCACTTCATCGTGAGCAAACGTAAGGGTGACATGAGTCATACCTACCCTTGCCGTTGTAAATGCCGTTATAGTTGCTATGTGTTGTGTGATGATTTGCTTTCATGCCTTATTGTTGTGCATACTATGAGTGATTTGACACTATGGGGATTCCTTAGAATCTCACTCTCCCGAAAACAAATTTTTAGACAGGGCTAAAGGATCAAAAGGAAAGCGAGTGATGAAGAGTGATTAGAGCTTCGGGTAAGTAGTTTTACTTTTAAAATATTTGATTATCATGTATAAATCATTTAGATGTTTTGTTGGGAATTACATATACATATTAGATAGTGTTTGTGTAATCCCCTTGTTATGGGAAACTATTTAGGCATTTGTGCCTTGTAAACCCCTAACTAGTCAATGGAACCTGAGTGTGTCAGGAATTTACTGTGTACTCTGATATTTATAAATGGAATCGTACTGTACAGGCCATTTGTGATGTTGAAATGCAAATATGAGACCATTGTTGATTAGGTTTTGAAAATTTTTTTGAAAACCCTAATTTTGGGCAATTTATTTTTATTATGTCCCAAATCGCATTATGGTTTCTAACTTCACATAATTATGAGTTTATGAACTTAATCACGGCCTATGGAGGAAGGGGGTTACAAGTAATGACCTCATTACTCGAGGGACCACTCGAGTAATGTGTAAGAATTTGTTCCTGTAAGCTCTCTATCAGGAATTCAAAAGGATTACTCGAAGGAATCACTCGAGTAATTTGTAGAGTTATTTGAAACATTACTCGAGTGACAACTCGAGTAGTCAGAGCAGAAACCATACAGTAACTCTTAGCCAAGAATTGGAGTTCATTACTCGAAGGGTTCACTCAAGTGATCTCCAAAGTTATTTGAAGCATTACTCGAGTGACTGCTTGAGTAATCAGGTAAAGTCTAATAGAATTTGCTCTCGGCCAATATTTTCATGCAATTACTTGAAGGGATCACTCAAGTGATCTCCAAAGTTATTATAACAATTACTCAGGGGACTACTCGAGTAATCAGAAGAAAAAAAAAAGCACTTACTCAAGGGATTATCCAAGCAAGCAAGGTATATTATGGTTAGACCATGTTGACTTACTCTCTAGCTTATTTTTTATGAAGTTACTCGAGGGACTACTCAATAATGAATATGATCACTCGAGTAATGAAGTACAAAAAGCATGATTTTAATTCAACGCTCATTGATTTGTTATCTATATGATTAACCCTTCATTGTATTAGTTTCTTGAGTATACTTGCAGAAAGACAATGAAGAGATCATGCATTGAGAGAGAAGTCAAACATATCGTCCGTAACATTCAAAACGCTTACCTACCGTAAATGACTAGTTTTCAAATTTGAAGAATGGTCAAATAAAGTTGTGCGACTGTAACGGACATGTTTGAATTGCTTCTAATAGACACCACAAATCATCTATATATATGGAGCATTCAAAGAACAGAACACAACAACTGAGTACACGCAAACTTACATCGATCATAATATTATTTGTGCTCTGTTTTCTTATACTCACTCTTTGTACTTTAGTGATTATATATTTGCGCTGTGAGAGAGTTTTTCATTACAAAACTCAATATTTGTTATTGAGACAACTTAAGGTTGTGAAACCTTGAGTTGGGGATTTGTTTACAACGTGTAAGGGGGAGCGAGTGTCCAGTGAAGGAACTTGCTATGTACTGAGGTGCCAAGAACCCACTGAATCTTGGAAGATATAGTAAAACTCTTTGAAAAACTCTGAGGACTGGACATAGGTCAAAGTGGTTGTGGCCGAACCAGCATAACTCCCGGTGTACACTTAGGTGATATTTCTCCTAGCTCTTAATTACTTTAAATTTCCAGTCAATTTTTATATACGCAACAAAATTTCAAGTATCACTCAATTCAACCCCTCTTGGGTGAAATGCTTGCACTAACAAATCACATCAATCATAATCATCGGACAAAATGCTAAAGTAGCAGACGCTAAAACATATTTCCATGATAATGTCAAAGTCAAAGGATATCATTGAAGGGTTAACCTTTCTAGGAATCACTTAGCAATGAAGCAGGGATCCATTCACTTGCTTCCTATTTGAAGTTCTTTAGCGAATGTGGTATGAATAACATGCTATGATGTAACTCTTATACTTTAAGAGCATATGTTGTTTTGGTTCTATCATTAACATCGTACAGACTTAAGTCTAAACACTCCTAGTATTTAAACCCAAATTCCTTAACTCCACTCACATTACATGATGTCAATTTAAAAGAATTTGTTGTCTCGAAATAGGTTCATGGATATTGGTTTCTATTATTCAATCCATATTTACAATCAAGGATCTCATCTCGACTTACTACACTTTAAGTCGAGGCGACATAGTTTGTGTTTCTTCCTAACATATTAGCACTCTTGCTGCTTTGCTAGTGAACACAATTGTCTCATCTTTGCACACTCCTCCTGAATGTCAAAGGGGTCGCTTGTGTAAAAAAGCCGACCTCACCAACCTGTACGACATACTATATGTCGTATACTTGCACACATTTAAAAGTCAAAATGAAGTATCATTACTTCATACTATACATATGTCAAAAGACTTAACATGTTTCTCATACATATCCTTAGTCACTAGGCTTAATTAGGAAACTTTGCATATGAATACATTATTCAACAACAACTTTATGTGCTATAGCATCTCTCATATAGCTATACATATACATTTAGTCTTGCTATTATGCTTAAGGTCTTTTTTTAGGCAATGGCTACGTGTGCTTATAATACTTCAACACTATATTTGAATTCTCACTTTCAAATCTCATATATTCTATGAACATTACCAGCCATTAGCCTATTGTTCTACCACAATACATACTTTGAATGTGCATAATCAGTGTATTATACAAATATCTCAGGACCCTTCTATGAAACCATCTAATGTCTTTCACAATGGTTAGATTAGTACCGAATTGCAAGTCCTACCATGAGCGTATATCTGGTCTTGTATACATCATTGCATACATCACACTACTAACTGTATCTATATAGACATTCCTTTCCATTATCTTCTTGGTTGGTTCAGTCAAAGAAATTTATCAAGACTCAAACTTACTTCTAAAGTCACTAGGGTATCCATGGGATTGCATTCACTCATTTTGAGCTGCTTAAGAATCTTCTTGGTGTGATTCCCTTATAAAAGTGAGGAGTCTTCTTAAGCTATTTCTTTGGATCTCAACTCCAACAACTTTACCCATGAACTTCTTTTTCAAAATTTACTAGCACCATTCTTTAATAAGCACTACCAAATTCAAACTATATATGGCCAATAGTATATCATCCACTTAAAGGAATAACACCACAAATCATTCATCTATGGTTATCGTTAACCGTTTGAAAACCATATTGGGTTACCACTCTTTTAAAGCATTAAACATCACTATCTAGATGATTGCATCAATCCATAAAAGGACTTTTGCAAAAACACATAAAGTATTCATTATGTGAGACTTCAAATACTACTTTTAGTGAAATCTAATAGTTAATGCATATGAATTTCTTCATCTAGATCATCACTCAAAGTGTAAGTTTTATATCCATATGATGTAAATTTAAATTCAAATGGTTAACTATTGCTATATTAAAACTAATTTAAATGCGCAACAAGTGAGAAAAATGCCTTCTTGTTATGCATACCCCTCTTTAACCATGAGTCTTGTATATGCCAATTGATCCCCCTACATTTCTCTTAAACCTAGAGAGCTCACTAGTTCCTAATAGCCCTTTTGACTTGGTGATATATCAACTAATTTTCAACTTGATTCTTTCTCAAAGAACCCATTTTCCTTTCCATTGCTTTCTTCCATTCTTCCTTGATATGGTCTCTTATACAAAACACAACTCATCATTCTCCTCTGGAATAACCATGAATATTTTTCTTAGTTATTCCTTTTAACTGGAGATTCTTACCTTTCTTCTTTATTTTGTTTAGGTCTCTTTGTTCTAAGCTCCCACTCATAGAAAAAATTAAGGATTGTCGGCATGCTCTATACTGCCTTGTCTTTATGTCTTGCAAAGAGATACAATGTGATTAGTTTTACCCTTATTTGAAAAATAATTCACAAACAAATGTGGTACATTTCAATTCTTTTCAGTCACAATTTTATCATTATATTCACTCTTGAAATTGTAACCCTTATGACCTCCTAATTACAACTATTATGGGAATTTGTAAATGACCCTTATGGTCTATGAAAAAACTCACAAATAACTTTTGCTTATTTCAACATTTGTAGAAGTGACCACTTTAGAGGGCATATGGTTAAACTCAAATCCACACACACTTGATGAAACCAAGGAAACATTTATAAGGTGTAGAAGTGACTACTTTAGAGGGCATATGGTTAAACTCAAATCCACATACACCTGATGAAACCAAGGATGTGTGACATGTGTACTGTAACCCCCTCACGGTAATTGTATCCGGACTACAAAATTTAAGTGAAATAGAGACCAATAAGATAAAATCATTTTTATAATCACTCATCTCTAAGAGATGGGGTGTACCAACAAAACATTTAAAACAAAATTCATCTGGTCTAACATTCACTTTCGAATACAATTACCTGTGCAGTTATATCACATAATAAATATCAGAGTGCGTAACCAAAATCCTGGCAACTCCGGGTTACTTATATATATATAATGGGTTTAAAGGTTTCCTAAAATGGGGATTACATGACCAAAATTCATATTTACATCTCATATACAAAGAAATCCTAAAATCTAAAATCCAAAATAGATAGCCAACGGTCCTAATTCTAGTATGTCCCTACTAGCCCTAACCACTCCTGGTTGGCCGCTTATCCTTGGAGCCACTCGCCCTGTCTGAAAATGTTAGTCATTTGGAAAGAGTGAGATTCTAAAGAATCCCAGTAGTAACAAATCATTCATACCACATGTAATCATATAGCATGTAAGAAAATCATCACATAACAGCAACAACATAAATCACACTCCACCCTCATCCCCTTTTACCACTGGGAAGGCACATCGTCCTAACCCGAACCGTTGTTAGCAACTTAGGGACTGTTGGTATGGCAATGCATACGAATAGCCTTAAGGCACACATATAGCCTTTCGGCCCACAAATAGCCTTTCAACTCACATAATCACAAATCTTACACCCTAACCTCATCCCCTTTTACCGCCGGGAAGGCACACAACCCTTACCCGAATCGTTATTAGCGACTCAGGGACTATTGGTATAGCGGTGCATACACAATTTCACAAATATTGCAGCATACAAATCCATCATAAACCAATGATATAACATACATACAATACATCACATAAGATATAAAGGAAAAGTCACTACCTGAATCTTTCCTGACTTTCTTTGGCTTCACAGGCTTACGAGGGCGACAGATATTAAATCCTATACCAAATTAGGGACAACCAATCAATTTCTTTTCCAAATGTATATTTCCATAATACTCTAAGTTGGTTATCATTTAGGACTCTTTAGGTGGCTAATAGAGGCCTAAACATATGCCTAAAGGGTTGGAAGAACTACCCTGAAAACCCTTTTTTTGGAAGGCAACGCGGTGATTTTAGACTGACTCAATAGAGTAAAGATGACCTCACTCGAGTGATGAGCGACTCGTGCTCGAGTGAGAACGGCTCTCCCTCACGAGTGCTTGACAATGAGAAGCTATTTCAGCCAAAAAGTGCTCACTTTACTTGAGCATAAAGCTTTGCACTCGGGTAATGACTCCAAATCTGCTCGAGTCCCCGGAAGTGCAACACAAAGAGTGACAACCTGAGAGCACATACATTCACCAGAAGGACAAGCTCACTCGAGCATACACCCCAGTGCTCGGGTGAGACGGTTTCACTTGCGAGTGCCAAGACACACTCTTGAACATCAACCAGCGAGTGACAACCCGAGACGCAACCCTAACAAGAACACACGCCATCACTCGAGCAATCTCATGCTCACTCGAGTGATCACCAACATTACTCGCAGTGAAGGAAGTGCACTCGAGCCCTCATCATGAGAACCCAGGCAAAACATGAACAGAAAAGGGAAAACACACGCAGCACTCAAGTGAGTTCCTCCCTTACTCAAGTGAGGCTATCAGAATGCCCAAATCGTAGCACATGACAGAAATTTCCTAGATGGTCAAAACCAATCCCAATGGTTTCCATACTTCTCATAAAGCACATACATACTTAACGATGCCTAAGGAACACATTAGAAACTTCCAAAACACCCAAATACCATTCTAACCATAATCAAACACTTAGGTCTCTATGACACACCCAATGTCCAAATTTCATTCAACTCAATTCAAACTTTCCAAATCAACTCCAACAATCAAATAACTCCACAATAGACTAATTTCAACATCATCCACTATGAATTTCATTCATTCCAAAATAACCGTAAATTAGGGCAAATTTTCCAGAATTTCTTAAACTTATCCAAAACTCATAACATATATATATCAAAATGCATCAAATGCCTACCTCTTCACTTTGCCAAATCCAGAATCTTGATTCTCCAACTTTCAATTTCGTACAACAACCAAATCAACACTATTCAAGATTCTAAAATCACCACAATGAAACTCTCAATGAAGTGCACAACATTTAAGAAGAGGATTTTAACAGAGAAGGACCATTACTCACCCAAAATCAAAGCTTTCACTTTCTCTTTCCTTGCTTGAGCTCAACGAAAATGGGGAAGGAAGAGAGAGAAAATGAGAGATGGAAGAGATGATGATGATGATGAAGCACACTCCCTCCCCTAGCCATACACACAAATCGCATAGGAGAGAGAAGGGAGATAAAAAGTAATGTTTGTTCCTTTTGTTCCATCCAAGGGACTACATAATGCCACATGTCATCATCCTACACACTCTTACATGAGCTCACATAGATGCAAAGTATGGGATTCCGACCAATAGTCAGTAGATCTCAACCCTTGATCTCAAATCACCAATAAACATTTTTATCAAACTTACATCATATTTCTCTAAAAGTTCTTAATTACACTAATTACAATCAATCTCATAATCATTAGCCCTTAATCACATATTGGGAAATTACATGTACTAACTAATCCACCAAAGGTGAACTAGATAATACTCTCCCACTCACATTTGGTGGGTTAGTATGAACCATAATGCATTTATCCATGTCTAATAGCATTCCATTAGACCTTTATAAACTCCTTTTGGTGATGGAATGCTAGGGATAATTAACTATTTAATTATCTCCTATTCATAAAGCTCATTAAAATTGATCATATCAATACCATAACCTTGATCAGTTCATAAGATCTTTAAAATTCCTATCTAGTTGATTCTTAACCTTTATTCACATATCATCTAGTAACCATAATCATAAGAAATCAACAAAGGTAATAATATACCAAGCTCTATATCTTTCCCTCATACTCATAAGACCACATGCAACAAACCAAAATAATTGCAAGGTATACTCAATTCTAGTTCTCATACTGGAAATCTTTCATTATGTTATTTCTAGAATCAATTATGCATCCTTACTAGCAAGACATATTGTTATGTCAATACTTAAATGGCAATGCAATCATGCACAAAGAATTTACCAACCAAAGAAACTTATTAAAAGAAATATTAAATTACGACTATAAAATTTTATAGGGCAATTCATACTATTTTGTTTCCCTTATCAAGCCATGTAGGTCTCGTTATCTTTTCTATACTAGGCTAACATTTCAACTTCAGTATTACTATGATCATTTGTTAGTGGCTTGACAATGAATTATTTTTATAAATACCAAATATGTTAATTCTCCACATTAAGTTTATAAATTATGTTCTTGGTAGCCTCTCTTGGCTTAGCCACTCAAATTATCCTACGCATACATTTATTTATAATTTATTTAATCTAAGAACTTATCAATAATATAACACATTAAAGTATACAGCATCATGTACTTGCATGTACTCGTATTATTCATGACTAGAAAAATAACAATGTCATTGAGTTTATGATCAGGAGAATACATTTGTACCTCCCATCACACAGATTCCAATTATGTCATTATCATCTATCAAGAAATTCATACAAGTACCTTAAATAACATACTCAATTATTACTCTTAGAAAACTCATTTTCTAAGAGCCCCCACTTAGATAAAGCATATAACGCTCTTGAAAGATTCATTTTCCAAGAACTCCCACTCATAAAGAGTATTAGACTTTTATTTCTTCATGTCTTTCATTATATTATGTTCATAATGTCTTATTTAACCTCTAATATGGGAGTCGGCGAAACTTAATAGTTTATAAGTCTTATTAATTCTCAAGTCTAGTCTAATAGGTTCTCAATGTAATATCCCAAAAAGCAATTAAGGGATAATGACTTCAAAAGTGAATGTAATTATTGTTGAATAAACACTTTTGGAGAATGGGTGATGGGAATTTGGATGTTTTAATGATTCCAATGGCTTCCTTGTGAAAATTCATGTGGGGAGAGTGTTTATTGTGAAATTGTAACCATTGGGAACAATTGTGCAAAAGTTGAAAACTCTGTCCATTGAAACTTTGTACAGGGCAGCCGATTTGTATGCCGTTTTAGATAGTAAAATGGTGTCTAAAAATTCTGAAATTTTTCAGTCTTAAATTTCACATGCCAAGCTTCAAAATGGACATATAATTTGTGTCATTTCAATTTGTGAGCTAAGAGTTATGATTTTCCAAAGTTTGGGATGGAAACTGGAATCTGTTTTGGAGCAGTATGAACTTTTGTGAAATTCTGTATTTTTGATGTTATTAAATGCAGTGATACATATTTTTCCAATAAATAAGACTTAAATATCTTTCCATTGGCTTTGGGATCACCCCATTTTGAGCTTTCTAGAATTAGCTATGAATTTTCAAAGTTTGGGCAGAAATCTGCCAGAATTTTGTGAAATACCGAAATTGATGGAAATTTAGTAAATAATTAGAAAATAATATTATATCATATTAAATCATCATCCACGTCCTCCATCAGCCCAAAACCGTGACATTCAGCTGTAACAAGAGAGAGAAGGTGTGAGAAATTCTAGAGAGAGAAGGAGAAGAGAACTTGTACAGTAAGTCGATTTCTTCGGTAAATCCTTACCTAACACGTATAACTCCACTCCTAAGCTATTCTTCTATGTTCTGCAAGGTTTGAGGAGCACAAATTTGGGTGTTCTAAGGCTAGGGTTTTCATCCACCTTGAGGAAAAGCTAGTAGGAGCTTGAGGTAACTTCCAAAATTTCGTATATTACTTATTCTGGCTATTGTCGGCAATTTAATCAGTGAAATTTCGCCGAATTGCCATTGGTTTTAAAGTTTGGAAATGATATGGCCTAGGGGTTATGCTGCCCAAATTGGGTCTTAATGTTAGTTGTAACCTAATGTAATGGTTAATAAAGTGATTTGGAGTAGAAAGAAACACGTCTGCGGAGCTGAAACCGAAAAACCTCAATTTTTCCCGGGGAACCGAGAATTTTGGCCAAGGCTATTTTGGAGGGGTTAGAGTTGTATTTTCCATGATTTGATAGTTCCATTGAGTTCAAGAGCAAAAATTAGGTGGGTTTACAGTTGGTCACTTTTTCAGAAAAGGCCGAAAAAGCATAATTACGAAAACGCCCCTGAAACCCTTAAAGTAGGGCTGCCAAGGGTAAATTTGTAATTTGGCATTGAATTTGATAATTCCGAGTCAGGAAATGGATTCCTTGGCTAGAAATATGTTAGGATAGCCCATATTAGAATTTCAGAAAAAGTACAACCGGACCGGGTACGGCGGGTACGGCGGGCCCGGGTCGGGTCCCCGAGGGCATTTTTGTAAATTTTCATTATAGACTCATATAACCCCAAGAAACACTATGGAAGTGTCTAAATGGTGCATTTGGAATTGTAGGATTCGATATTTTCCCTGTTCGTTATCAACCTGCGCTAGAGCACAATCAGAAAGAACAAGGTAGTGACTCTTTTCCCTTATACATGGTATGTTTGTTTGATCATTGTTTGTGAGTCTATCACCTGCAGCCCATCGGTGTTGACGGTGGGAGGATCGTACCTTCGGGGCTGTGGAATCCGGGGGATGAGACTATGTGAAAGCCGTAAGGTTATATGTGAAAGCCGAAAAGCTATTTGTGAACCCTTCACCCGCGGCCCGTCGGTGTTGACGGTGGGAGGACCGTGCCTTTAGGGCGGTGGAATACGGGGGATTAGATTATGTGATTATGTGCATATGTGGCAGCCGGCGTGCTGTGCTTTATGATGTGATGCTGCTTGATGATTTTCTTGCATGCTTTGTGATTACATGTGGTATGAGTGATTTGTTACTACTGGGATTCTTTTAAATCTCATTCTTTCCATTGACAAACCTTTAGATAGGGTAAGTGGCTCCAAGGGAAAGGAGATGACTAAGGGTGGATAAGGCTCCTTAGGGAGATTTATATTTTGGTGTTGGATATCATATTTTATTGAGAGATCACCATATATCTTATAAATGTTGTTTTGGAGACAGTGGTGTAATCCCCTAATGGGAATTTATAAACCTTTAGTTTATGTATGAAACCCGGGGGATTTCTGGGATTTTGTTGTACACTCTGATATGTAAATGTGATGTAACTGCATAGGGTAATTATATTCGAGTTGTGGAATTTGAGACTAGGGTAAGGCAGAAACTTTGAAAATATTTGTGAAAGCCCTTCCGTAAGGAAGGGATTGTAAATGAGTTTGATTATTATTGGTCTCTATTTTATTTTAAAATATGTATTTCGAATCATAATTACGAAGGGGGTTATACTCAACAACTATTGTTTTTCTAAAATTGGAAGAATTTTATGTCTTCTATCATTTCAACAATCTCCTAGAGTTTCTCTATAGAAACATTTAGTATTTCTTTTGAAAGGATTTAGAATGGGTATTGGTTTCTTCTTTTGAGATGGGCTTTCATTCTATATTCTAGGAGTGTTATTTCCCAAAACTCCACCATTATCCAGAGTTTTAAGATTTGGAAATCTCTACATTTGAGATTTTCTTTGAATTTGATCCGACAAGTCTTCTTCAGTATTAGATCATTCACTTTTATCTACTTGAGATTTCTAAACATTCAATTCTTGACATTGAATTTCTTAAGATTCAGGAGATTCAAGTTCTTCTTAGGAATCAGCTTATCAATTCTCTTCCAATTGCTCCTCTTATTTCATTTCAAGACCAATTTATTGTGGGTTATTTTCCTCTGATCCTTTTAAGAATCTTCTCCTTTTAGGACTCAAATGGGCAAATCCCTATTTTCTTTTATTACTTAGAAACTCAATTCTTCTAAGTAATTTATGTTTGGATCAACATTTAAAACTAAAAAAAAACTCCAAAAATCATTAAAGTAGCACTGAAAACATAAAACATAGATCCAAACATATTTTAGAAATAGACAAATAATATGTCAAAATGTAGATTATAAATTTAGGGATTTTTTGAAAACGAACTACATGTCAATTTGGAGCTAGAGCCAGTAATACAGGCCCAACCCGCTGGCCTGCGGGTTGGGACAAGGTTGGGGTTGGGGTTTTTTCGACCCGAAAAAATGCAGGCCGCACAGGCCCATACTTCTCAACCTGCGAACCCGCATTTTTTTTACATGAATACCTCGCTTGGGTTGTTAGTTGTTGGCTTGTTGCCTATTGGGTTTGGGCTCTGACAGTTGGGGTTGGGGTTGGGTTTGGATAGTCTTTTTTTTTTGGATTAGCAATGAGTCCGTGACTTTTTTTTCCTGTTAAGTTGGGTTGGGTTTCGACAATTTTTTTTGTATGTGGATTGTGGACAATGTCAGTTGGTTTTTTGTTTTTGCCCCACTAGGTTCTGACTTCTGGAAATCCCAAAAAAATTGTGAGTTGCAGGCTAGCCCACAAACCCGCACATGCGGGTTAGGGTTGATGATTTCCCAACCTGTGCAAATGCGGGCCGTACTGGCCCGCACCACATAGCCCACAACCAGTAGGATGGCCCATTTTACCAGCTCTATTTGGAGCCCAAATACTCCTTCACACGCCCTGGGAAAGAGGAAGAATAAAAATTCTGAAATAATTGGAAAGTACCGGACAAGCCCACTCTCAAAGACAGCAAGTACACCCACGCTCCATGTTGGCCTTCTCTAATGACAACATGTGCCAATCAAACATGTATCACGCTCCATGAGTTATTGGAAGTTTTTTTTTTCTTTTGCTTTCTTGTTTTTAACAGGAACCCAAACCGGTGCAGCCCAAGTTAATTTTTTATAATTAAACTATAAAAGCTATCTTGAGCCTCTATCTTATTCAGCCTTTGAGAAAACAAAAAGAGCTTTCCCTTTTTTTTTAATTGTCATAATAGTCCAAAGTAATTGCCTCCAGCAGAGCCCAACACTTGCAAATATTTTTTTTCCTTTTGTAAGCCTTATGACTGCCCTGCCCAACAACAATTTTTTTTACTAAAGCAAAATGACGTCATTCCTGTTTGGAGGTTATCTTCAACCTCCAGACAGGTTGAACCAACCTAGATGTTACAGAGAGTCGGGTTTGTAGACCCGACTCTTTCTTCGATTCTAGCACTTCTAACATCGGATTTCAGCGGGTTGATGTCCTTTTCTTTGTTTTTTCACCCCCTACACTATAGGACTAATTTTATCTCCTAAAATGAATGTTTTCACAGTGACCCAGTCTCAAAAGAAAAGGAAAAACTAAACACCTTTGGTTCTGTGTCTCAGTATGTTGTTCTCTGATTATTTCTATCGTCTTTAGAGTTCCAAACTTCATAATACCAAGAAGAAGCAAAGATGCTTTATAACTCATAAATCACAAATTAAAAGATAGGGAGTAAATCAAATATCACATATATCTACATCCAGGAGGCACTTTCAAACTCATGTATTTATATGGCAAAAACAATATACAAATGAAAATATCCACAATGGAAATCGACTATGACCAAACTTCACCTATTTCTCACAACAAGGAAAAAACTTGTCATACTAGCCTCAAAGAATGATAAACAAATAACTATGTGCTTCTTTCATCAATCTAAAAAGATATATATATATATATATATATATGCATACTGGAAATAAAATGAATCTTAAGATATATATTAGATTCTATCAAGTATTTCATCAATGTGAAAACCAGATACTCTATCATATGCTCAAACACAAGAGAAAGTTTAAAAGAAAAATAAGTACTACACAGGCTTCAGGAAAAACATTTGGGAGAATGACAGAAAAATACCATTTGAACTTCAAAATCCCGCTGACAAGAATGGTAATGGGATTGACAAGAATAGTAATGGGATTGACAACGCAAATCTTTGTCAAAGGACTAATTGGGGATTTTGAAATTCAAGTGGTATTTTTTTGTCATTCTCCTAAAACATTTTCTCTAAGAAAAATAATATCATAAGGCCTAAAAAATTATCTTTGGAGAACAACATTATGGAGAAATCATAATCTCATATAGGCTATAGAATAACCTGGCTCTGATACCATGTAAGAATTTTGGGCGTACTTGGAATCTGATTGACTCGCTAAAGTACCCACACGAGACCAAAACACCGATGCAGACCCTGATCACATTACACAACAAATATACCAAAGAGAGAAAGAGGAGAGAACATTTTTATGAGAGAATCTTTTAGAGGAAGAATAGTAATATTCGGTGTGTGTTATATCTTGATTAGCCTTCTCCCTTAATCCCATACCCTAGATACATAGTGTACATACGATCACATATAAATAGATGCAACCCTTAAATGTACGGTTATATGGGAATAGATATAACCTTTAAATACAAAGGATATCTCTCTTTATAACCCGTGTCTCTCCATGATAGCCCTTCTTGAATCTAGCTTGGGCCTTAATCTACTAAGGGTGGACTATTGAATTCCAACATAAGGTGTATTTGATATTACTAACTTGATAAATATCTATTGCAGGAAGAATATAAAATATCTATTATGTCCATGTATTTTTACTAAAAGATCTAAAAGTGAGTTTACTATAATTGCAGTTGATGTTGAATAGTTTAAATATCTTTGGAACTTTCGAAGAGTTTGCAAAAACTGTGAATTGTTTGACCTCCTTAAGAGCTTACAAAAGGTGTAAATTGTTTAAATTCCTGACAATTTAGCTTACTAAAGTTAAGAATTACTTAAAGAAAGGATTTAAGAACAATAAAGTGTTTTTCTATGGAGAAATCTTGGTCCAGAAGTACCATGTCTTTAAACCTCAATAAGGTGATGAAGAAATACTGGGTCTAGAAGTATCATATCTTAGTGTAATTAGAACACTTACGTGTATCTAGTTCGTCACATATGACTTGATATATCATTTGCTTATTAGCATGGTATAGTTTTTCACTAACACAAAGACATTGCAATGGACCGCATTAATGGAAGGGAGTGAAATTAGCATCCAGCAAATCCATTCTAATGAAATTTAGTAGATTTGTTCACTAAGTCACTTCCTAAGACAATCTTTGAAAACTTTGTTCGTGACATCGAACTTTGTAGATTTAGAGATATCAACTGATATTGTTAAGAGAGGGAGTTGATACACACTGTACTCTATTTCCCTTGTCTATAGTTTTTCTCACTAGGTTTTCCTAGAAAGGTTTTTAATAAAACAACACTATTAAGTGTATTGCTAAACAATGTACTCTTTTTTTTTACTAAGTTTTTGTATCACTGGGTTTTTCTTAGTTGAAGTTTTTTAATGATGCACATGTTTAGTCTTTGACATCAAAGGAGGAGTGTTATGGATAATATATTAATATAGATGTCTATTTTCCTATTATTACTCCCATCTTTCTATATTTCTCCTCATTATTTTTTTATGATTATGAAATCACATTTATTGTGAATTATAGAGTTGTGCCTATAAAGCTACAAAGAGAAGGCTTATGTTATACTCCCTCCAGTCCTATTTAAAAGCAACTTTCATCTTGATTGTGCAAAACGAAATGGTAGTTAAAAACAATAAATGTGTCAAAAATGTCATGTTTTTTTTCCATATATGCCCCAATTTATGACAAGAGTATAAGAGAAAGAATAGATAAAAAGTATGAAAGATAATGAGGATAATATATAAGAAAAAATCGATTTAACGTATAAATCTCTTCCACCAAGCCAACTCCTTATGCGGCTTATCCATCAG
Source organism: Inga laurina (assembly GCA_963855925.1). NCBI lineage: Eukaryota > Viridiplantae > Streptophyta > Magnoliopsida > Fabales > Fabaceae > Inga > Inga laurina. The sequence continues at coordinate 52,175,120 of OY979708.1, forward strand.
CTATAGACTCATTTCACTGTTCACAAGCTAAATACCACATATTTCGGGCTACATGTAAGCCGTTTGCATATGAAAGTGACTTTCCCCTTAGCTGGCGTCCCAGCTCAATTCAAATTTCAAGTTTAAACCTCCCCGCCTAAAATATCTTTCTTCATTGTTATATAACCCATGATCATCATTCTCTTTATATTCAGTCACTTGGCTGTTGTTTTTCTCCTCAACATACCAAGCAAAAATTGTCTAGATATGTCTCCGCTTTAGGTATGTAACAACTGATGCTTTTTTACATCATTCATTCCCTCCTCTATTTTTCACTCCTGTTTTAAGCAATCATCATTCTCTATATATTCAGTCGCTTGGCTGATGTTTCTCTCCTCCATATACCAAGCAAACTTCGTCCATATATGTCTCCTCTTTAGGTATGTGCCAACTGATGTTGTTTTAAATCATTCATTCCCTCCTCTGTTTTCCACTCCCATTTTAACCAGTGTTACATCCTCTATTTTTCACTCCCGTTATGTGTCCTGTTAGCCTTCATGTCTTTCACGTTCGTTTGTTCTCACTTTACATTTTCCTTTTTCTATACATGGTAAACTGAACATAAGTGAAAGCTGTGCACCGTGCATCAAGGGAAGAAACATAGTTTTACCATGTTTGTCACTCGACGGAAGTGTCCTGCACTGTTGCATGAAGTCTGGACAATGGTGTGCTCCAAAGACCGAAGTCAAGCAGTTCTCAGATTATGGGCTTCTTTAGTCTGGAAACTGATAGAGAAATTGTTATTTCTAACCAGGAATGTAAAACAATATCTTGTGTACAATTTATATCACCTGAGATCTTATTTATTGTCTTATCGACATTATATTTTATTCTTCTATTCATAATCATTATTGTTGGCACACGTTCAGCCTCAAATTTCTCCACCCACATATAGATAACCAAAAATGTCATTAGTTCCTTCTAAGTGGGTTGGTCCTTTGGTTCCTTCTAACTGGGTTTGTCCATTTATAGTTGGATCAAATTACATGTAATGTAGCCCAAATTGAATATTAAATAGACTTCACGCATTCAATCAGCTATGTTTTTTGAAATGTTGCCTAAATTGACTAATTAACAGAAAGTTGGACATGGATTTCACCATTGCCTTCAAATACCAACCTAAAATTTAAAATAGATAAGCCCATATTTTTGGGTCAACAGCACATAAGCCCATTACCATTTGCAAACCAGACAACAAATTACAAACTTTGTAGCTAACTCTGTTAATACATGATCCCATAAAAGAAAGAAAACAGACAACTTCGGGAACTAGGTAGGCCTAACTGTGATATATAGTCAACCAAAAGCAAGATAGTTATTTCCCAAAGTAGCCTACAAGAACACTTAGAACAGCACTATTAGTTGATCACAAAACCTAGCTCCTTCCCTAACTCAGTTGCCGTCGGCAGCTTCCTTCTGTCATCATCAGCTGAATCATTCTCTGATATATGGCCGTCAGTAATGGTTAACATTCATGTAGATGGGTTGCGAGGTACTTCTTGGTTCTATATCCCTTCATTCTGATTCCTCCTAGAGACTGGCGTCACCTTCAGGTTGGTGAATTTGCTGAAATCTTCAATTATCAAGGGTTCGTAGCCCTCTTCAGGGATTAGGAGTCGTAGGAAGGGGGTTATTGCCTTAATAACCTTCATGATCTTCCTTTTGCATATTGGGAAATGCATGCCATCCCATTCATAATTAATAAATCCTACGTCTTTCAACAGGCCGTATATGCATTTGAACAAGAAGTACCATTGTCCATGCCACTAACGTGATCCAACAAAAATAGGCATCTTTTCATTTGTTATCAGCTTCGAGTCAAAATGGGTTAACACATATTCTGCTTCAACAAAAGCATTCAAGCCAGGATCAAACATCACCATATTCCTAACCTCATCAACCCACTCAACCTCTTCAATCAGCTCAAATGGTCTATATCTTAGCCTAACATATCAGACCCTCATATCTTTCTATCGTTAGAGTGTAGTTGATATCTTAGACGCGAAACTGTCTGTGGCTACAGACATAGTTCTGCTGATCGTATTTGATTTACTTGGGGTTCCCCTACAATAAATCCATAACTGATTTGCTTAAATAGTAGCGCCATTATTATCACAATTACAAATCTCTTAAAAGGTGTAGTGCCCATCTGACTACATCCTTGGTGTTCATGTCACTATTTAATTGTCACTGCTTTTATTGCTTTTACTATGTCAGTTTTGTTCTTATGCTCATTTCCATGATATGCATTGAATTTTCATTTATTACACGTCTTATTGAGGCAATACAGTCACTGCCTCTACCCTAAACGCTACATCTCCAATGCATAGTATCCAAAGTTTTTTATGACTGTGCCTTTTGTTTAGTTATGCTTTCTGAGAACCTTACTTTTCCTCTATGGTACTCCTGTTTGTTTCTTTTGTCATACGTGTTGATATTGCCACCATGTCGGTGTTGATATGACAGCTCAAGTATTAATTTTCTACCTTAATACAGCTACATGGATTCCACCTATCCAGGACCTCCATGGTTTCATAATTGATCTGTACAGGTGACATTAAATTACTCATTTGATTAAAGTTGGTTTCAATATTGTCTGTAGCATCTTTTTTGTCTTCACACGTTCTGCTTAAAAATGTCAAGACCAATTGATATACATGTCACCTTTTTCAAGGCATGGGAAGTCAGGTCCTTAAAAAATGAAATTTGACTACAGGGATTATTCTATAGCTTTTAAAACATAATATATAGCAAATCAGCTATAGTTGTGCAAAGATTTCCTCCTTCAGGTTATCTATACTTTATGTGTACTAGAAAGGTAACTGTGTTATGTCATTTTGTTGTCAAGTCAAACTTTAATATAGAAGCTATGCCAATTCCACTTGTCTAAGATCTATATGGTGTCATAATTTATCTCCACAAAAGGTCAAATTACTCATCTGCTTAAAGTTGGTTTCAATATTGTCTGTAGCATCTTTTTTTGTCTTCACACGTTCTGCCTAAATATTTTATGAATATTTGATATACATGTCACCTTTTCAGCGGATGGCGATTCAGGCCCAACAAAAATGAAATTTGTCCAGGATCTCTATGGTGTCATAATTTATCTGCACAAAAGGTAAGATTACTCATCCGCGTAAAGTTGATTTCAATGTTGTCTGTAGCATCTTTTTTTGTATTTACACGTTCTGCTTAAATTTTTTAAGAAGATTTTATATACATATCTGGAGGAGGTTCTTTGCATAACTAGATCAAACTAACCATATCACAAATTCAGGATCAAAAAACAGTGGGCTATTTTTGCACCTTCTCCAAATTTATGCACCACCCTTTACTTCCTTATTCTGATGTTGTATTGCCTGGACTTTATTGTAGGGAAGCATATTTGTTATCAATTGTGAAATCCACAAGTTTGAGTTCAAGCATGGTTGGATTTATGATGGTTGTTCTAAATGCTCTTCTAAACCAAAACTGAAAGATGTTAATGATCCTAACAGCCCTTTGTTTTGTGTTGTATGTAAAAAGGCACCTGAATCAATTGAGCCTAAGTAATTTTTGCTGTTAGCATTTTTCATTCACCTTCTTTCTTAATTACTAGTAGACCTAGCAACAAAACATAACAAAAAAATTCTTCATTGTCTCCAGGATGAAACTCTACTATATTGTTAAGGACGAAACAGGTTCCTATTCAGTCCTTTTCTTGGACAAGCTTGCAGTCCAGTTATTGAATAAGACGCCATTGCAGTTGAAGCTCATTGTTACAGTAGTAAATGACATTTCCCTTCCAATTCCATTCATACCTTCAAACTAACTCATCGTATGAAAATGTTGAACAGAATAACCGTGGAACTAGGTTTCCAAAGGAAGTGGAAGATCCTGTTGGCCTCAAGCACTTGCTGAAATTGAAACTGAATGAGTATAACAAAAAGTTCCCAGGCTCTAGCATAAGTGTCTGTGAATTTGCAATATGTGAAGATCTTCTCAATGAGTTTGATGCAGCATTAGTTGAGGTACATACTTATTGCAATTTTTTGATTACCCTCACAGTCAACTTATATTTTACACTGTCATTACATTATGCTAATATGTTACCTTATTACTCATTACAGGACTACCCTTAATCAGATACCCAACCTGGAATAGTATGGTTTTTAAGGCCCACAACAATTTGTTTGTTCCACTTTGTCTTTTTACTATATTGCAATTCACACCTTCATACTTGAACTTAGGATGCAAAAACTCCATCTGAAGAGAGTATAGTTGAGGTGGTTGCTGCTGCTGTTGCACAAACTGCTTCCCTCAATGAGGATGGTAAAAAAACTCTAGATGATCAAGATGTGACACTCATAGACCTTTCTCAAAGTGTCTCCCAACCGACTACTAAAGGCAAAAGGAAGACTAACATCAAGAAGGGTACTAATAAATTTGAATTTCCAAATGCCCTCCAAGCTTCGTCCCAAAACTCTCTTGAACAAAGGCTCTTAAAATCAATTAAACAAGAAAAATAGTTGGGGGTCCAAGGTTTTCTCTGAGTAACTTAGGCAGTGGGGATCCCCCAAAAGTATTGGACTCACTCTATATGGAAACTATACTATAGTTCCTGTAGTTTGGACCTTTGTATTTCATTTGTGGTGGATTATCAAATTTGTATTTCCTTTAGTTCAGTTGTGTTAGATTATCAATTGTGTTCGTCCAAGTTACTCTATTGTACTTGAACTTATTTATGTTGCATATTTCAGTCGTGTCTGTCATATTTCTATCGTATATGTTATCTCCGTTCCTGTTTCAAATGTGTTCCTCTATTGTGATTTCAATATTTTGTAGACTTACAGGTTCAAGAAACTTCTTAAGTTACAACGATGATGTATAACTTTAATGTAATAGGATGACGTGATAATAGTAAATAGCAGGTCAATCCTCATCAGTAGTATAATAGCAAGATCTCCACATGATTAAAAAAGTGTGGTCACTTAATGTTAAAATAGCACAAATACATGGACACATCTATAATTGGCATTCATGACAACAAATGACATTAATGGTTAAATATTTACACTAATGTGAATAGGAAAGTATGTATGGTAACTATATTACAGCCATACAGCAAGGAGATTTACTTACAATTCCTCTCTTGCAAATGAAAAAAAAGACACCACATTAATGACATAAGAAAGGACAACTTCCCAACCTCTTGATGACACCAAACAAGAATTACTTGAAAAAAAAAAAAGAATACTCCCTCCGGTCCTAAATATAAGACAAAGTTGACTTTTTTGGAGAAATTAAGGAAGCTAATTAAATCACTTTAGAATATTTTTATTTTTATGTATATCTTCAAACTAATTAATTTGACTAATAAACTAATATATAATCCAATGATATCAAAAATATAAATGCTCTATCATTGATTTCTCTACATATTATATATCATTTGTCTTACAATTAGAACTGGAAGGAGTAATAACTAACACAACAATAGATACTAATCAAATGACTATGCTTTTTGTATATTATACAACATAGATTAAGCACTCATTTACTTAGTCATGGTACCGAAACTTAAAATGTTATTCAAAATTGCAATAAATAAGCAAATTATGGAAGGAGACAAACACCATTTCTCATCCACGAAATAATATCTGACTATATATGTGAAACTTGAGGCAAATCTCATTAAATTAATTGCTTTTATCCCACCCCCTCTTAAGATCTTATCTTCAGAAGGTAAAGTATGACAGTAAAAAAAATCAGATTGCTATATAAAACTTTTATGTATATGCTCACTGACCTCTTACATCAAAGTACTACCCTTGGTTAAAACTCACAAGTAAAGTTGCAAGTATACTTACCATACATGTTGAAATATCATATTACTACCTTCAATTTATAAACTGCCTTTCATTAAATCCAATGCCTTCCTTATTTAATGCACTGTCAATATCATTCTTTCCTTCTAAATGTAATTGATGTGAAAGCAATCACTTATTTGGTATGCTCCATTTCTACTTTTCATTGAGCACAGAAAATGCAGTGTACATCGGTCTTAACAATATCATCCTTCCATCTTTTATAGTGATATGTGATAGCAACATCTTATTAGGTTTCCAACCTAATAACATGTTCAACCGTGGCCAAAATGCTCTACCTCAAAATGTAGATTTTAATACTTGCAAGCTTACATGGTTCACCATTGAAGACACATCCTTCCACTGCAGCAAGTCATGACACAGTTTGTTGTATCTTTGCACAATGAACTTCCTCTTTGTTCTCCCTTACTCTCTAGCTTCAATTCATCTTGACAAGAGATAGAGCATAACCTCTGGTGCTTCGAGACATTATGTTATTGTCTTCAAAACTGCTCAATGATGAAGGCAAATGTTCTGCCTCATGACTTGCTTACCCCCAACTCAGAGAACATCGACTACACACAGCCAACAACATTATTAAGTGATGTTTCACAAAGGTGGAAAAAACCTCACGCCAGGCAAAGAATGTCTGCTGCTTTTGATGAGATAACGAACTTGTAATCAAACTTGGATGGTCGTTTTGAAGGTCATACAAATTGGTTCTATCACTATTATCCAAACTGCTATACTTTTGTATTGGAAGAATACATAATTGAATTATAATAATGTTGAATTTCTCATCTTGCAGAAGCTAACACTAGCAACTCTTAAATCACACTTTCAAAAGGAAGAGTGCAAGATGGAGAGGCATTGAGGAAACTCAAGAAACTATAGTTTGAACACGAAACAAAAGGAACACAACTGTGAAGCAAGGACAAAGTTCACTCACTACAAATGATGTTATAAATGCCTCAAACATTAATAAACTCACAGGTATGCCATCGGTGTTAGAAGAAATAGCTATAACATCATGCATTCTTATGCTTTTTGTCACTGATCTTTCTCAAAAATACTACCCTTAAAGTCAATCAAATTCGTTCAAAGTCAAGACCCTTATGTAGTGTTATTATTTCCATTGAAAGATAATTTTATATTTCAGAACCTTCCTACCTTCATGACAGTTATAATAGGCAAGTTTATCTACAAATTAGTCATCTTGTCTCTCAACTTCTAGATACATGTTGCTTATTTTTTTTTCGTGAAATATAAACACACTCCTACCATTATGATATCCTAATTGATACTTTAGAACCTTCTCTTTCTATTTATGTAGACTTCTTTTTTCTGGGTATAATTAATTTGTAGTTGAACATGCTTTTTACAAAAAAAAATAATAATGCAACTGGATGTTTCTCTCATATATTTCATTCATATAATACTAATGCACTTGAAGTTTTAGAATCATGTCCTCTCTATATGTTCAATTCAATCTTCAAATGATATGGCTCTTGACATTTAATCCTATCTATCATATAATATGTCAAGTTGCCTTAGTAACAGTGTACATGTTTGCCCAAAATGCTCCAAAATCTAACATAAATTCCAGTTCAACCTGAAATGTTTTGCTGCTATATTCCATTTTTCTTTTATGTATATCCATTTGGTTACAGCAGCTGCATTGAATTTGTAGCTGAACATGTAGCTCAAATAATATTCGTTGACTACTTGGCAACTACAAATGTTCCTCATGTATGTACGGACAATTAAAATATTTGCATTTGGTGGTTTGAAAAAAATTAAGATAAATATAATTACTAAATAAAAGGCTAATCCAAATGGATAACAATTACTATAATATAACAAAATTTAGTAAAAAATGTGGTGGTCCCCAACAAGAAAATTTAAGTAATGTTAAAGTTCATTCTGGAATTTACATACCTATTTTATCGAAAATCCTTAGCCAAATTGTTAGAGTTCATTAATGGTTTTCAAAATTTTAAATCTGAAAAGTGAATGGGAAATCATTGCGAGAAAGTTTATTATTGTATACCTATTATAACATTTCCCACAATTCATTATAGTATACCCTATGTTTGTTAGTTGCTTAAGAGGAATATTACAAGAACATTGAGTTCAACTTTGAAATGGAAGCATCAGAGCATAACCTTTCCAGTTAATCTAAGATACAAGTTAATCAAGGTTGAAAACATCACTTGTGTATCAATGCTTTACATTGCAATAGACATGGTCATTGACTGGTCATGCTAATCAAATGTTTATATTACAAAATAGATGATTCATCAAACATGTTAGAAGCATCAGTGGGTACAGGAAATGCAACAACCAGCTCGGCAACCTTTAGCAACATTGCTTACCAAGGTAACGTCAAGTCTACACTATTATATTCCATTTCAATATCTTATTAACAAAATATCAAACAACTGTTATATTCCATTTCATTATCTAGTAAACTACATTTCAAATTAATTTAACACCATATCCTTACATCAAATATACACCCAGAAGAAGGGGATCAAATATATCAATGTCAGTTCTGCTAAGCACTACTTTAGTTTAATGAAAGAGTCAAGAAAGATGGGAAACAAAGAAAGGCCAACACATTTTCGTTATGTTGCTTGAGAGGGAAGGTTGTCCTACCCGCTATGAAACCTCCTCCTCCGTTATTCCAAAAATTGTTCTATGAAAAAGGTGAAGCAGATTCAAGGAATTTCAATGCAAATATAAGACAATACAACAATATGTTTTCTTTCACATCAATAGGAGGAAGAATAGATCATTCTATCAACTTTGAAGGTGGTCCTTATACTTATGTCTTATCTGGTGTCAATTACCACACAATTGGCAACTTAATGCCACCTAAAGTTGCGAGACCAGTGTATTCTCAATTGTATATACATGACACTGATAATGAAGTCTCAAATCGAATAGCTGCGGTCAAGTATGTTTTGTTTAGTTCAATGATTCTATGAAACAATCAATGTGTATGACTTATACTAATATTCATTTTCTCTTACCAGCAAACATCAAATGGATAACGTGATTGATCCAATCATTCTTATTAAGATAAAGGACCAGCTAGATGATTGTAATCCTTTTGTGCAACAATTCTGATTAGCCAGAGAGATTCTTTCATATCCAAACCATTCTACCTTGAAGATGTGTTTGATGGGCAATAGACAGTATGACGGTCGCACGTATAACTTACCAACAGCTTCTGAAGTAGCAGCATTAATTGTTGGAGACATTGATATGAATTTCAATATGAGGGATATCATTGTGGAGACTCATGAAGGATGTCTTCAATGAATCAATGAATTACATGCAACATATTTGCCTCTGCAGTATCCTATTTTGTTCCCTTATGGTGAAGATGGCTATAGAGATGATGTCCAACATAGGCAAGAGACATTATATGACACAAAAACAAAGAAAAGAGTTAACATACGTGAATTCTTCAGTTATAGATTGATGCTTAGAGAGAATGAAGTATGCACCTTACATCATGCTTCTCGCCTTTTGTAACAATTCATTATTGATGGTTATACAATGATCCAAGCATAAAGATTATTGTGGGTTAGGATGCACCAAAAAGAGCTTAGGGCTGATTTGTATCAAGGTTTGTCAGATTCAGTAATCAATGGTGAGACATGCTTCTTTAACCAACAAATGGATTGCACTCCCAGTATCATTCACTGGCAATGCAAAGTATATGATTCAAAACTACCAAGATGCAATGGCAATATGTAGAACAGTTGGGTATCCAGATCTTTTCATCATTTTCACTTGCAATCCTGCATGGCCTGAAGTTACAAGATATTGTGATCAACATGGTTTAAATCCTTCCGATTATCCTTCGGTACTTTCACGCATCTTTGAGATGAAGTTAAGGTCATTGATGAAGACAATAAAAAAAAGAAAAATATTTAAGATAATAAATGCAAGTAAGCCATATCAATTTCTCAATTTTTTTTAAATTGTGTTTATCCTTACTGAATTGTTGTAATAGTACTTTAGTTATCATTTTATCTACTTGACTTACAACCATAAATCACACTTATATATGTGGTAGATATATACACAATAGAGTTCCAGAAGAGGGGCCTTTCACATGCACATATACTTCTTTTTTTAGATCCTAAGGACAAGATGACAGACCCAGATTCTATTGACAAGGTAATCTTAGCTAAAATACCTAAAAAGGACAAATCACCCTTGCTTTATGACTTGGTTAAGAAATTCATGCTTCATGGCCCATGTGGAAATAGTAGACGTAATACACCTTGCATAAAAGACAATAAATGTAGCAAGTATTTCCCAAAGAAGTTCAACAATAAAACAACAATAGATGAGATGGTTACCCTACATATAAACGCAGAGATGATGGAAGGTCTGTTGAGTTAAAGGGCATACCATTAGACAACCGTTATGTTGTTCCATATAATCCACAACTATTGCAAATATTCCAAGCACATATTAATGTTGAGAAATGCAATCAGTCAACCACTATTAAATACTTATTCAAGTATATTAGCAAAGGGAATGATAGAGTTGTCCTTAGAATATTTGACAGCAGCAAGCATATATCAGCCAATGGTGTAATTGATGAGATCCAACAATATTACAATTATCGTTATGTTTCAACATGTGAAGCTTCTTGGAGAATATTTGGTTTTGCAATCCATCATAGATATCCTGTAGTTGAGAGGCTAAGCTTTCATCTTCCAAATCAGAAATATGTCATCTATTCCAGCACAGACGATGTTGCTGAATTACTAGAAAAACCTCGAGTATGTGAATCATAGTTCCTATCATGGATGAAGATAAATGCTATTGATAGTTTTGCAAGAACTCTCACCTATTCTGAGTTCCCAAATTACTATTTTTACCAGAAAGACAAGCGTGAATGGAAAAAAAAGGAAAAGAGGAGGTTTTATAGGTAGAATAGCCCATGTATCCCCTTCTATTGGTGAACTATATTATCTACGGGTTTTGCTAACTCAAGTTCGTGGGCCATCTTCCTTTGAAGTGATACAAACAGTTGATGGTGTAATCCACAATACCTTCAAAAAAAGCATGCTTTGCATTGGGCCTCTTAGATGATGATAAAGAATATATAGCTGCAATTAGATAAGCTTATTCATGGGCTTCTGGTTACTCTTTGAGGAAATTATTTGTTACAATGTTGCTTTGCGGTTCTTTGCAGCGTCCTCACCATGTTTGGAAAGAAACTTCACAATTATTATATGAAGATCTATTATACATTCCACGAAATGATCCAGCTTTATTAGGTTCGTTATATTTCACATCATAACATAATTTATCCAGCTATAGATTGGTCATAACTATAACCCCCTTACCGTAATTACATCCAGATTATGAAATTAAAGTGAAATAGAGACCAATAAGACGAAAACAACATTTATAAACCCTCATCCTTAAGATAGGGTATCCCGAAAAACAATTCAAAACATAATTAATCTGGTCTCACATTCACTTTCGGATACAATTACCTGTGCAGTTAAATCACATTCATAAATATCAGAGTGCATAAAAAAATCCCGGCAACCCGGGTTACATGTATATATATAATGGGTTTAAAATTTCACAAAATGGGGATTACATATCCAAAAATCATATTTACATCCCATATACATACAGTAATCCCAAACCAAAACAGATAACCAACAGTCCAAATTAAAACATCCCTAAGAGGTCCTAACCACTTCGAGTTGTCTACTTCCCTTTTGAGCCACTAGCCCTGTTTAAAATGTTAGTCATTGGAAAGAATGAGATTCTGAAGAATCCCAGAAGTAACCAATCACTCATACAGTATATAAACACATAGCATGTAAGATTATCATGTTCAGCATCAACACAATAATTCATGGCTCACGCTACAAACGACAGCATTCACAGCTGTAATCATAATGCACTATGCCCGCTTTCGCTAAACACTATGCCAGCTTTCACTATAATCACTTTGCCAGCTTTCGCTGTAATCTCAATGTAGCAGCATCACAAGGCACAAAGTATCACAAAGCTCCACAAGGCGTCACAAAGCAACAGTAACAACAACACAATGCATGACAAACATACATATAATGATTCACACACAGTATAAGAGAAAGAGTCACTACCTTGTTCCTTCCTGACGTTCTTCGGCATAGTGGGATCAAGAGTCTGGCAGATATCAAATCCTATAAACAAATTAGGGACAACCGATCAATCTCTTTTCCAAATGCTTATTTCTATAATACTCTAAGTTGGTTATCATTTAAACTCTTTAGGATGACTATTAAAGGCCTAAACACATACTAAAAGGGTTGGAAGATACTACCCTGAAGACCCCTTTTTGGAAGCACAACACTGATTTTTAGCTGACTCACTCGAGTGATGAAAGACTTGCACTCGAGTGAGAATGACTCTCACTCGCAAGTGTTTGACAGTGAGCAACAATAACGGCCAGAAAGTGCTCACAACACTCGAGCATAGGGGATCGCACTCGGGTGATAACTCTAAAGTCACTCGAGTCCCCAAAAGTGCAACACAAGAAGTGACGACCCAAGAGCACAGCCAATTTCAGAGGAGGAAGCTCACTCGAGCACAACCCTAGGTACTCATGTAAGAAGACCACACTTGCGAGTGTCAAAACACACTCTTGAAAATTGGCCAGTGAGTGAGGACCCAAGAGTAACCCTAACTATAAACTCACTCCATCACTCGAGTGAACCCATGCTCACTCGAGTGATCACTAATATCACTCGCGGGCTGAGAAGTGCACTCAAGCTTTTTTTCATGAAAACCCAAGCAAAACACAAAGGAGAAAGGGAAATTACACGACAACACTCGAGTGAGACCCCCCTCACTAGAGTGATGCTATCAGATCGCCAACTCGTAGCAACTGGCAGAAATTCCCAGATTTGCCAAAAATGATCCCAATAGTTCCCAAACTTCACACAAAGCTCAATCCCACTCAAAATCCCATAAGGAACACATTGGTGGCCTCAAAACACCCCAAAAGCCCATTTTAACCATAATCTTACTCTTGGGTCTATCTTATACACACATTACCCAAATTCATTCAAATCACTTTCAAACTTCAAAACCATTACCAACACTTAAATAACTCCACAATAAACCAATTCCAACATCATTCATCATATAATCCATACATTCAAAATTGGCATAAAACCAGGGCAAATTCCAGAATTTATCAACCTTAACAAAAATCATAATAAATATACCAAAAAGTATCAAATCCTTACTACCTCTTCAACTTGCCAAAACCATAACCTTGATTCTCAAACTTCCAAATTGCTCCAACACCCAAACTACCACCTTTCAAAATTCTGAAACCACTAAGATGAAGCTCTTTATACTATGAACAAATTTAATGAAGAGTGTTTGAGCATATGAGAACCATTACTCACCCAAAAAGCAAGCTTTCTCTTTCTCTTTCTACCTTAGGTTATCGGAAATGGAGGATGGGGGAGAGAGATGATAAGAGATGAGGAAGATGATGATGATGAGTGTAATATTTCCCTTGCCCATGCTCCCCACCAAATAGGAGAGAGAAGAGAGAGAAAAGGTTATGTTTGACTTTTAGCATAATTCTGTGGCCCATGCAATGCCACTTGGTAACATCTTGTTCACTTCCTCTATGAGCTCACATAGGTGCATAACATAAGATTCTGACCCATAGACAATAGATCTCAACCCTTGATCTTTAATCACCGATGAGTTTCCTCTTAGGTAAATGTCCTCTTGGTCGATAAATTTCCAATTTTACCATTTTGCCCCTGGTTTCATTATGATTAATAAATCATCACTATGAACATTTATATCAAATTCACATCACATTTCTTCAAAAGTGTTCAATTACACTAATTACATTCAATCTCGAAGCCATTAGCCCTTAATCTTAAATTGGGTCATTACAATAACATTTATGTGGTAAAAAATATGTAGGCATTCAAGTACCAATATGTCAGAAAAGGGAAGCCGCGCTCCGGGAAATTGATGCCCTTCTTAAACAGAATGGCAAGAGTTTGCATGAGTATAGCTCCCTTCCAATGCCAGATGAAATGGCTCCAATTGATTTTTCAAACCACGTGATACTCCAAGAGTTGAATTATGATCGCCATTATTTATTGAGAAAGTCATAGAAATTGTTAAATGATCTTAACCAAAAGCAAAGGAATGTATATGATCAAATATTGGCATCTCTCCACTTGCCTTGTGGTGGTTTCTTCTTTGTTTATGGATATAGTGGGACTAGCAAGACGTTCTTATGGAATGCATTAGCCTCAACATTACGTGCAAAAGGAGATATTGTTCTGACAGTGGCTTCTAGCGGAATTGCTGCAACATTACTTTCCTCAGGAAGGACAACTCATTCCAGGTTTGCTATTCCAATCAAATAATTGAGTCATCTATGTGTTCGATTTGGCAAAACTCACCTTTAGCAAACCTCATAAAAGCCACAAAGTTAATAATCTGGGATGAGGCACCTATGGTCCAGCGTTTTTGCATTGAAGCATTTAATAGAAGTTTGAAGGATATCATATAGGCTGATCACCCTTTTGGTGGGAAATGCATTCTTATGGGAGGTGATTTCAAACAAATACTTCCAGTCATACTTAAGGGTACAAGAGTAGCTATTGTCATGCATGCATAAGTTCTTCACACTTATGGCAATATTGCAAAGTTTTCAGGCTAACAAGAAATATGAGACTTAACTCTCTTTCAATGATCCTGAAGTTAATAAGAGAATAGAATGGTTTTCAAAATTGTTGTTAGATGTTGGTGATTGGAATTTAGGGGAATCTATTGATGGAGTTGCTGACATTGAAATCCCAAAGGAAGTTCTTATTCCAAACTCCCACGATGGTGTCAATGCAATTGTGCAAGCGACATATACTAACGTCATGGACAATCTAACAATGAATGAGTACTTCAATGACAGAGCTATTCTAGCACCAACGATTGAGATGGTTAACAAAATAAACGATCATATGTGCTCTATGCTTCCAGGTGAAGAATTTGAGTTCCTAAGTTGTGATACTGTGTGCAAGTAAACTGAAGATGCTGATAGTTTTGACAACCTATACACAACATAATTCCTCAACACGATAAGTTCATCTGGGTTGCCACCACACAGACTTGTGCTAAAATTCGGTGCCCCAATTATGTTGCTTAGGAATATTGATGAAGCCTCCGGTCTATGCAATGGAACGCGTCTTCGAGTGTCTTTCATTAGGAAGAAAGTCATTGAAGCAATCACTTTGAATGGATCAAGACCAAATCAAAAGGTGCTCATACACAGAATGGACATGAACCCTTCGGAGTCAAGATGGCCTTTTCGTATGCAAAGGAGACAATTCCCAACCACACTATCTTTTGCCATGACTATAAACAAAAGTCAAGGGCAATCTTTACGTCATGTGGGATTATATCTCTCAAAACTTGTTTTCATACATGGACAACTTTATGTTGCATTGTCTAGAGTGAGGAGCATGGACGGTTTGAAGATTGTTTTGGAGGGAAAGGGACTATAAAAAATGTTGTGTATAAGGAGGTGTTTTCTAATGTCGATGTAGTTGTGTAACCTTTTGCACATGCTATGACTCATTTGAAATCATTTTCCATTTAAGTTTTTTACCATTACGCAAGTGTACTTACAATGTTGTCTGATTAATTCTCATTGGGAATGGTTGTTTATTCATAAAATATGGTTTTCGTGTTGTTCACTGAAGCTTGATCTCCCCGTGTAACATACGGGAAGCACATTCTCGTTAATATTTAATAAGGATAAAATAGGAAAAAGAAGTTTACATTTTTAAACAAAAAATAAAAATTGTTTATAAAAAAGATCAACCCTGTAAGAGAGAAAATTGCTTACAAATACGAGAGGAGAAGTATGTTGTACAATCATCATAATAGTGAATGCGGTTGTTCTCTCTTGTTATCCGATTCTCTCTTTTTGTTTTCATCTCTCTTTGATTTCTTTGGGCAAAAAATAAAACGGAGTCTTCCTCTTTTTTTGACTGGCAGTTATTTTATCTGATGGATTTGATTCCAAGGAATGAGGAATAACTTCACCCGCTCATCTTCCTTCCCATAAATTGTCCTCTGTATATATATTAAATAAATTTTAATATTGAATTTTTCAGATACAAACCAAACTATCAATGGCAAAACTTGGTTTTTCCTGTGGCGGTCCCATTCTTCTTCTTCTTGTTCTAAGTCTGAGTATCAGTCCCAATGGCTTATTATTGGCAGTCGCTTCGGAAGAATCGGAAGACGCTACTTATAATGCTTTTGTTCATTGCCTGACGAGCCACACCGATTCACCAATTAAAGGCCAAGCATCATCAAACATATGGTTCACTCAAACCAAAAACACTTCCTACTACGCCTCCATTCTTCGAGCCTACATTCGTAATGCTCGGTTCAACGCCTCCTCTACTCCAAAACCTTTCATTATTCTGACCGCTTTGCAAGAATCCCATGTTCAGGCTGCAGTAATTTGCGCCAAGATCAACTCGACTCGACTCAGAATCAGGAGTGGTGGCCATGACTTCGAAGGTATTTCTTATACCTCTAACGAACCCTTCATCCTCCTTGATCTTTTTAATCTCCGAAGTGTCACTGTGGATGTACAGAATGAAATGGTGGTGATTCAAGCTGGTGCTACGCTTGGTGAAGTGTATTATAAGATTTGGGAGAAGAGTACAGTTCATGGGTTTCCTTCGGGGCTTTGTCCAACTGTAGGTGTTGGTGGTCATTTCAGTGGTGGAGGGTATGGCAATATGCTGAGAAAATATGGGCTTTCTGTTGATCATATTATTGATGCTCAAATTGTTGATGTTAGTGGTAGAATTCTTAACAGAAAATCAATGGGGGAAGATCTTTTTTGGGCTATAAGAGGGAGTGGAGGAGCAAGTTTTGGAGTTATTCTGTCATACACAGTTAAGTTGGTTCAGGTACCAAAAATTGTTACTGATTTCAGGATTCAAAGAACTTTGGAACAGAATGCCACTGATCTTGTTGTTCAATGGCAGCAAGTTGCTCCTCATACGGATGATAGGCTTTTCCTGAGATTGCTCTTGCAGCCTGTGACTGTGAAATCTGACTCTTCTAAAACGAAAACTGTCAGAGTTTCAGTTCTGGGTTCATTTCTTGGGAGGGCTGATGAACTTGTGAAGCTATTGGGGAAGGAATATCCTTTATTGGGTTTGAAGAAGCAAGATTGTTTTGAAAAGAGTTGGATTGATTCAATGATATGGTGGTTTGGATTTGATAATGACACCAGAGTAGATAAGCTGCTTGATAGAAATCCTGACTCAGCATGGTTCCTCAAAAGGAAATCTGATTATGTGCAGACTCCGATTCCCAGAGATGGATTAGAATATATATGGAAGAAGATGATTGAATTGGGGAAAACAGGATTTGTTTTCAATCCTTATGGTGGAAAAATGGATGAGATTTCATCTGATGCGACGCCTTTCCCTCATCGTGCAGGGAATCTGTACAAAATCCAATACTCAATAAATTGGTATGAGCCTGGAGATGAAGCAGAGAAGTATTATATAACTCAGATTAGACAGTTATACGGTTACATGACACCATTTGTGTCTAAGAATCCAAGAAGGGCATTCATTAATTACAGGGACCTTGATATTGGCATCAACAATTTTGATAAGAATAGCTATGAAGAAGGGAAGGTATATGGGGTCAAGTACTTCCATAACAATTTTGAGAAGCTGGTGAAGATTAAAACAGCAGTTGATCCAGAAAACTTCTTCAGGGATCAGCAGAGCATCCCAGTATATCCGAGTAAGGCATAGGGAATTAGTTATAGTGAGTGAATGAATTGGCTTATTTTCTTTTGTTTCTTTTCTTATGTGATAGCTTGGCCTCAGTTTCTAGTTTTGGTGAATAATTATTCAAATTGTTGGAGTTTGGTAACAGCGATCTTTAGTTCCATTAAAGGCTATATGCCTAGTAATGACTTTCTTTTCACGATCTGACCATGGTCTAATCTCTAGAAATTTTGTTTGCGTCCGTCTTCATTCATTTCATTTTGGGTTATTCTTTTTAATCCCTTCTTTCACATGTATAAATTATCACAAGAATTCAGGGGGTTTCCATCTGTTTTTTTACTTTCCAAAATACCCAAGAATAAATAAATATATGATATATGAGATATTAAAGAACTAAAAGAAGTTATTCGTTGCATTCATTGAGATAGTATACATGGGTGACAAGAGTTTCATTTTAGGTACTGTCTTGCTAAGATTTGGACAAAACCATGCAAATTTAGTTGTAGATCATGGTTGAATTTAATCTTAAAATTTAGACAAGAATCGCCTTTTTATCTAACACAGTGATGAGAAAAATACTCGTAGTACTCAGTTTTTCAATACTATAGGGCGTGGGAGAGAAACATATATGACACTCCCTTTACAAGCAGGGTCTGTCTTTTAATGATGACCAAAACCAAGGTGGGCTTATTTTTTCTCTTGTCCTATTGCTTTTCAATATTTTCTTTTCGATTTTCTGAAATGAATATGTCAAAATGACCTAAAGCCCTAAATGCTGCAATTCTACAATGGTCCTTTGAATTCCTTCTCTTAGGTTTAGACTGGCAATTTTGCTCATGACATAATAAGAAGCTGAACTATCAAACCCACTGGGTGGTTCATCAAGGAATAGAAGTCTGGAACGAGTTAGAATCTCAATGCAAATGCTAGGTCTTCTCTTTTGCCCCCTGCTAAGGCCTAGATTCTAACATCTGCTCTCTGCTTCTTCTCTTCTATGGACATGGAATCTGGAAGTTGAAGCTGACTGAGTAGTATAAAGCTTCTCTGGCTGTTAAAGTTGACAAGAGAGCATCATCTTGAGTGACATATGCCTGGGGTTTAATGTCCCATGTTCGTGAAACTGATATTTTCTTAGTGAAATATTTTGGGGACATTAGGTTTTGGAATTTAATTTCTCTTATGGATGTTCCATAATCTAGTGCTTGTTGATAAGAATCTTGCCTGTTTGCTTTGTGTTTGAACCCAGTCTTCTTGTAAATCATTAGAAGCATATGTCTTAGCTAAGTACTTAAGTTCCCTTAAAAAGTAAACAACATGCAACATTTTTGTAATTTTCTCGGTGTCAACTTGATATGTCATTTTTACTCGGTTAAAGTTTGTTGGCATGTATCGTTTGCTAATCTTGAGAATTCATGATCATGCATGAAGGGTGCTCTATACCTCTATAAGTCTTGGAAGTATTCACCACAGCCTATTGGTTTTTCAATCTGATTGGGATCTGGACTTTATGCACTTTTTTATTTTATCAATCTGATACGCTGCATAACTTAGATCAATGATAGTTAAGAATCTAAAGATAAAATAAAAAATAAAAATATCTTTTAAGGACCGTAGAATTAAGTTTCCACTAGTGCTTCTAAAATTATCACTCATTTTATCAATGAAGTTACAGCATGAACTTTCAAATCCCATATGTTTAGTTTAAATTTGTTACTACTCCTAGATAAAAAATAATTGTAATATCAAGACCGGAACTTCAAGAAGCGCAAGTGGTAACTTTAGCAAAAGTGAAGAAATTCTCTACTGAAATTAGAGAAAGGTACCAAGTTCGAATCCAGGAAGCATACTTATCAGGAGAGGAGAAAATTCTTTGCACTCTAAGTTTCGAAAGGGATTAGTCCCTCCAGTCCAAATTGGCATTGGAATACCTTAAGGATGGCCCAATGCACAAAGCTCCCACCAGATGGGGTCTGGGGAGGATCAGAAGTAGAGGCTGTTTCCAAAATTTAAACCTATGGCCATTTGGTCACATGTCAGCAACATTTACCACTTTAAGACGCAGCCTTTGGCGTGGGGATACCTTGATCAAATAAACAAAAAGTAGAGAAAGATTCTCAAAGCCATTTGGATTGATATTAGAGTAGTCATAAAAATGTGCTAGACACAGTAGCAAGTGTCGGTGGTTGCTTCTCTTTAGAGCATCTTAAGAGCTACTTTTTCTCTCCGCAAAAGTAGTTTTTGTCTAAAAGTTAAAGTTTCTGAATCTTTTAAAAAAGCAAAAGCACTATAAGAAAAAAGAAAAAGAAAAAAGCTGCGAATGGGCTTTTCTATAAAGGTGAGGAACTTACCTGTTGGAATTTATCAGAAAATGAAAAGCCTATAGTGATTGGTTTGTGAGAGAGTTCATAATCTGATCCTGAAGAAATTCTGGTCATATATGATCATTCTGGGTTGGATCTTAGACACTTATAGCCTTAAATGGTTCTGCTATAAAAATACTGGAGGGTCTAGAGTTTAAAACAATTACTTGGTTTTTGTTTAATTTTTTATTTTGACAGTTTGATTTCTCTTAACTGAATTTACTTGGTAGAGTACATGAATGAATTGACCAATCTGCCCTAAGAATTATTTTATATTCAAGT
This sequence comes from Inga laurina, assembly GCA_963855925.1. Taxonomy (NCBI): domain Eukaryota; kingdom Viridiplantae; phylum Streptophyta; class Magnoliopsida; order Fabales; family Fabaceae; genus Inga; species Inga laurina. Next base: position 52,195,493 of record OY979708.1, read on the forward strand.
AGAATCATGCTGAATCAACTCTGATTATTCAGTATATATATGGATAACACTCAGATTGATGAGTTATGAATAATCCAGTTCATTTCTTTTCTTTTTTTTTTTTTGATACTAACACAGTTCATTTCTTTGACTGTGTGTGTTGGAAATCAAATCAATTCAGATATGAGAATATCACACTTATCTCCCATTAATCTCTGATTAGGAAATAATCTCTGATTGTAATCCCTTTATTTACTCCTCTGATTACTGTCTTTAGCCTATATATTGTACCCTTCCTAGCTAAATAAATCATCACATTCAGAGTGAAACTTGTCTCTTATTTAGACAATGTGCAACGCACGGGACCATCCTAGTTTGTTTAAAATGTATCATTTTTAAGGGATTATAATCAATCCTTACTGGAATTTGTTTGGTGACTGCAGAATCAGAGTCTGGAGGTGCCAAAAGTTTACAGTCAAGCCTCTATGTGACCCTAATGGTTGAGGTAATTTTGTCACTTGCCTTTTATTAGTTTTGATCAGTAGATTTAATTATAGATGACCTTTCAATTTGTGTGTACTCTTGGTCCGGTCCTATTTATAGAGAAGAGAAAGAGGGTATATTTTGGTCTTATTTTATTTCATTAAACTTTTCATATGAATATACAATTTTATCTTTCATTTTCTATTATGTTGACTTTATTTTCATATGGTATATTGCATATTAAATAGAGATAGAATTGGAAAGTTGTTAAATTCTTAAGAGAGAATTAATGTGATGATTTATAAATAAAACCAGAGAAGTATTATCTAACTTTTTTTCAATTCTCTGTAACTCTCTGCTTATAATTCTGAACAGCTGAGAATGAAATTTCTGCGCAAGAAATTTTCATATATTTGTATAAATTGTTATCTTATAGTCAAGTTACATTTATATACGGAAATGTTAACTTCCACACTAATTTTATGAGAAATGCAGATCATACGGGTTTCTTATATTTATTTTCATTAATCATTCTCAACAAATTTAAACGGTAATTTTGTAATTAAATGCTGACAAAACATGTTTAACCAACCCTTTTTATTAATATATACTGTCTCCAATTTTACTTAATTAATTTTAATAGGTTAAAAATAAAACCAATTCATTATAATAAATATAATTTGATTTTCTCAAAATACCACTATGTAAATAAAATATTAGTCAATGTTATCAGAACCGGACCAGATCTGGTCCGGTAGCTTGGATCAATTTGACCGGTTCAACTTTCTTAAAATTAAGAAAAATTAGATTATTTTTTTTAATTTTATTTAGAATTTTATATAAATAACCCTGAAATATTTACTTTCTCGCCAGATTAGTCTTAGGTTAGTTCCGGTTTAACTTTGATCTGATCTACTGACCCTTAACCCAGTACTTCAACCGATTCAATTGCTAGTCCAGTGTAATAACCTTGGTATTAGTTAAAAGTTATATTAATTAACTGGTTTGAGAAAAAATAATAAATATGAGTAATATAATAATTATGTATTTCTGAAATATATTAATTTAATCAACGGGGAATAACTGGTACAGTTATGATATCCTTTTTTTAAGGGCAAATAGTTATGATAACATTGAATATTCACCCGCACAAACACTTGTACAGTGGTTTCATTGATCACATGATTAAATATTAGAAAAATTATCTCGGAGAATTTGTAATTTGTAATCTGTAATTTGTATGGGGAAAAAACTGTAGGAAGTTGTTAAAGTTATTTCATAATATTACACTTTGTGCATAGGAAAATAAAATAAACATATTTTCATGAATCATGTTTATTGGGAAAGACCCCGTCTTTTACATATTCCTTTAATGCCGGTTTGGTTTATGAAATCTAAGGTAATGTAATATAATGTAATGTAATAAAATATAATGGAATGTAATGTAATAATGATTACATGAATTTATTTGATTCGTCATTAAGGAAAGATGATGCATATGTATAAAAATGTTTAGATAGATTATATCAAACATGAGAATATATGATAATAATATAGTAAGAAACAAAATTACCCTTATCTATACATATATGTATAATGTATACTTTGGGTTTATGGTAATATTTTCAATTTGTGTATTGTCCATATTGGATTCATAGTAATTTTTTAATATATAATAGTGGAAATATTATACAGTGCACATGTTAAGTTCATGTTAATTTTTTAATATTTAATGGTAGTAATATTATTTAATATGATATTTTAATATTTTTAATGGTAGAATATATATTTTTTAATTTTTTTAGTGGGGGATATTTTTTAATTTTTTTATTATTAATTAATTTTTAAAATATTTAATAGTAGTAATTATTTAATATTTAATAGCCTTTATGGGTGGGCACTTTGGTCAACTTAAATAATTATAATAGCAATAGTGTCTCTTTCACTTGATTACAGGATGTTTGCATCCCTATTCATCAATCCTAGCAATATAATTCTGATTACAACAAATGAAGTAATCATGATTACAAAATGTAATATTCTTTATATTACATAAATTCAACCAAAAACTGTAATCAATCTATTGTATTAGGATTACATATAATCCTCTTTCATGGAATTGAACCATACAGGCCATGGTTCCTTCAAAAAGCAGATCATACGAATTTCTTATATTTATTTTTATTAATCGTTTAGTGAAAAATGCTAGCTCAACAAATTAAATGCTGACAAAACTTGTTTAACCAACCCTTTTTATTAATATATGCTTTCTCCGGTTTTACTTAATTAATTTGAATAGGCTAAAAAATAAACCAATTAATTATAATAAATATAATTTGATTTTCCCATAATACCGATATGTAAATAGAGTATTAGTTAAAATTTATATTAATTAACTAGTTGTGGAAAAAAATAAATATGAGTAATATAATAATTATGTATTTCTGAAATATATTAATTTAATCAACCGGGGAATCACTGGTACGGTTATGATTATGATAACCTTTTTTTGGGGCAACTAGTTTTGATAACATTGAATATTCGCCCGAACAAACACTTGTACAGGGTTTTCATTGATCACATGATTAAATATTAGAAAAATTATTCTCGGAGTATTTGTAATTTCTTTCAATTTTTAATTTAGTATGTTTCTTTTTTCTTTCGTCTTTTTTTTTTGGCCAATTTTTTTTCTTCTTCTTATTAAATCTTATAATTTTACTATTTTAGTATTATTAGCTCCTTAACTTCACATTGTTGCTATTTTTAGAACCTATACTATTTTAGTGTGCGTAGGAGTAAGGAGGTTTCCACCAAATGGATAGCATTCAATGTAGAAAATTAATTGTCTTTACATACTAGTTAGAGCCTATTTGAGTTCACGTTGGCACACTCAAAAAGCTCGGTCGATGTCGAAAAGCACAGTAGCAGTGAAAGAAGGCGTTTGGGTTGACGGTAAGCTTCATTGGGCTTCTCCACCAAACATGGCTTTTCGAAGAAGCCCACAATCGGTGCTTTTTGCTACGGTTGTAGCTTCATGGTAAGGAATGAGAGAGCTCAGAACCAGACCTTGATTCTCTTCCTCCTTGCCACACCACCGCCGATTGCATCGCAGTATCATCAGAGAGCAAGGGCTTGACTGTGAGTTGAGAATGTGTGTTGCGTCGCAGCTTAGAGACGGAGTGAACAGTGCAGCGAGACAGAGCCTGAGACGTTGAGTGGAAGGGGTCATCTGGTGAAGCTCTACTCTCTTTCCCGAGTTCGCCAATGAAGATATGATTCTAGGAGATGAAGTTCGCCATAAATGGAGGTTGAAGTTTGGAAATAACTCTAACCGGTAATGGTCCTCTCCTCTACAATTCCCCTCCTCTAGCCTCCTTTTCAGTTTATTACTATTGGATTAAAATTTCAATAGTTTAGATTTAATATTGAGTTAAAATATATTCTTTGGTCCCTCAAATTTACTCTCATTTTGGTTTTGATTACTCAAATTTCAAATCATAGATTTTGATCCCTCAAGTTTTATTCCATTTAAAAAATTGGCCCCTATAATTTAATAAATATTTGAATCATTTTGCTTCTTAAGAGACCAAAACTCTTTGTTTGAATCTTGAAGGACTAAAAGCAAAATTTGGACAAATTTAAGGGACCAAAGATTGTATTAAGCCTTTAATATTTTATAAAAGTGATGTTATAGTTTTATTAAAAAGTACTTAAATAAATTTAAACATGTCTGGTAGCTCTAAATTGCTAAATTGCAATTTTGATTACCCTCCATTGTTTTCTGTGTTCATTTGCATTAAGTAGCACCTAAAATTGATGTCTCTTTTAGCTTGTGGATGGGTTGTGGGCTTTGTGAAGAAATCGAGTAGTTATCCATGTACTATCATGGAGCACTTTGGTGTTCGTGAGGGACTTAGAACGTGCTGCAATCTAGCTTAATTGTATTAGTTTTTATTAACTATAAGTTGGTCTTCTCTATATTTCATTTCGTATACTAAAGTGAATGGGTTTTATGGGATTTCTCAACCTGGGCAAGTTGTTTCTTTCGCACTTTTTGCTAGCGTTTTACTCTGCTATAGACCAACCAAACACAAAGCCAAGTTCATCTTTGTTTAGATTTTGTTTCTGTTATCAATGGGTTGACGATGAATGAATACTTGGCAACAGTCCACTTGGATGAGATATTGTCAAAATCAAATCCTTGAACTCGAGCAGCATCTGAATGTTTGTTCTTAAATATGTTGATCCATCACATGCAGTTGCTTTATAGATGTATGTAGTTCATTTTATCTGTTGCTTGATTCCCCTTGTTTCATTTCTTGTTTGTACTATTTGTTTAATCTTCTTGTTCATCTCATTCCATTAGGTTCAGACCTTGTGTTGTTATTTACAAATTTAATTTCTGCATTTATTGTTAATTACTTGATGAACTGATTGTGCTGGAAATATTGTTGATGCTCATTGGTAAGATTTTCTTGTGGTTTCTCCTTGAAGTCGCACTATGTTGATAGCACGACCCTGGATTATACTGTTTTGATTATTTGAAAATGCTAAAGTTACTATGGCAAATTGAGGTCAATTCTTTTTCTGTGGACAACAATCTCCCATGCTTCTTGGAAAAAAAAAAAAGTCTTTGTCATCCCTCTCAGAAGGCTGCTTAATTCTATAGAAGGACCAACCCTGCTGTCCTTAACTTGCTTAACTGTCCCCACGTTGTCATAGGGTGAAACATTGTGGAAGGAAATTGGATGTAGTTGTTTTTGAAGAGGCTAAATATGTAGACCTTCAACTATGCTACCTTCAACTATGCTATTCTAGGTGGGTAGAGACCATGAAAAAGATCATGCATGGGATAATTAGTTAATGCCAATTATATTAGCCAAAAAATCGATAGAAAGTGAATTAAGTTTCATGCTTGGGAAATAAAATAGGGAAATTTCACTGCACCCCCTCTATAGCCATTTAATATCAAAGAGCCTCTAAAACTTTCTGAAATTTCACTGCACTCGTAGGACTAAACTGAAATTAAAATTTGTGGGTGAAAAGACAATTGTGCCTTTACTTTACAAGTCAAGCTTGATTATTTACAAGACACGTGTGAGAATTTACAAGACAAATGAGTGAAAGTTCAAGACCATCTTGGCCATATACAAGACAAGGAGCATATTCGTATGAATACATGCTATTTATAAGACACATATGGGAATTTACAACTCAAATATGCTTATTTACAAGATATATATGAGAATTTACAAGACCATCTTGGCCATGTACAAGACAAGGGCATAAATGTCTTTTCATCCAAACGACTTGACTTCAGTTTAGTCCTAGGGGTGTAGTGAAGTTTCAGAAAGTTTTGGCTCTTTGATACTAAATGGTTACAGAGAGGGCAATGAAATTTTCCCAATAAAATACTAGTCTACTGATGAAGAGCGGGATTTTGCATTTTATACATGCTGCCTCGTTTGGTACCAAGGAATTGAAAGTGGAGAAGTGGAAGTGGAAGTGGAAGTGAGTTACACCATTTTGTTTGTTTGGTACAATGGATTCCTCTTCCTCATAGAACCCACTTCCATAAAAAAATGATGGAATTGAGTTCCAGCCCATAGCCGATGGAACTGAGATCAGATCTATGGAAGTCAAAAACATGACCCTTTTGCCCTTCACGTCTGGTGATGAGAGCAAAGACGGCCGGCGACGGCGACGGCGACGGCGGACAATGAAGGCAAAGGCTACGGCGAAAGGTGAAGGCGACGGCAAAGGCGTCGGAGGACGGCCAAGGTGAAGATCGCGATGGTGATGGTTTGCTTTGCGATCTGCGATCTCTGCGATCCTTGGGTAGTTATAACGTATACTAAAAATTTAGAATTTAGAATATGTACACTCATTTTATCTTTTAATGATTTGATTATACATATGGAAAAACTATATACTCCATCTGTATGTGTTTATATCTCCCTTACCGATATCCTAACATCTAAAAAATTTCTGTATCCTAAGTATCATATTGTACCATATTAGATATGTGAAGCTGTATTGGTTTTTTTTTTTTTTGGTTGGAGAACAAAGCTGTATTGGTTTTACATAGCTTGCATTATGGTCTTGTTCTCAGGCATTATGCTCTCTTCTATTATGTGAAACATTACTGCCCATTTATTCTATTTGGTGCAGGTACCATCAGCAAATGCTGTCTTTTTCTGTGGTGATGGTGTTGAAGGGACTGGTAATCCAGTGATTGAGAGACTATCAGATGTACAGAAAATATCTGAAATTCTGGTGTCAAAATTTGGTCATCCAATCAATGCTTGGGTTATTGAGGGTTCTGTTTTTAATGGACCTTTTGCTGTCTACAATGAGTTCATACCTTCTGTGAATCAATATGGAGAGCCAAAGTTGTACAGTCCAGTTGGATTTCCAGCATCTACATCAACTGTCTCACTCTTATCAAATTCCCTTGAAGAAGTATGCCATGATTTCCCCCCTCCTTAATCTCTATAATTTCTGACCCTTTTATGTTTGGACCATATTTGCTCTGTTTATGCTGGTTATTTCTAAGTGTTAATGATGGTGTTCAAGATTCTCCATTGCTGTTCATTTAAGATAATGCTTTAGTTTCATTCTAGGATTTGTATATTATCTGCTAATTAATTACCTTGAAGGCTACTTTCCCTTGTACTTTCTTCGGTTTTTGGGCTAGGTCAATTTTTTTTGTATGCCTTTCTTCTTTTTTTCATTATTTGTGATTCAATGTAAGATAGAAATTTTATATGAATGAGAAGCTTATCCTAGTGTATCCTACATCTAAGTTGGTTGCAGCTTGTTTGAGGCACTGTTTCTTTAAAAGCACTTGATTCTAACGTGATTCATAAAGTGATATTTTGTTTTTCTTAATTTATAGGAGATTAGTAGTGAAAGCAACTTCAGTTCACCTTCCATTCATGCTTGTTTGTACCTTGCAGTCACTTCTTGAATTGAATTGAATGCTTCCATATCCCAAGGGGAGAAGTATTCTTTTTCTATTCTGTTTGATATTTATTGTACTAGATCCAATTGACTAATTTGAGGAGATTAAGGAAGCTAAATAAATTACTTAATTATAGCATATATTACATGGTCTCTCTAAAATACTTATGTGTATCATTAGATTATATATTAGCTTATAAGTCAGGCAAATTGGTTTGGAGAAAAATGGTAAGTATAAATACTTTAAAACAATTTATTTAGTTTTCTTATTATCTCAAATTAGTCAGACAGGTCTTATAAAGACTAGAGATAATATATTATTGTAATATAATCTCTTACTTTTTAAAAGTAACACGAGAGTCATTTTAAACTCCGCAGATAACTTTTTTCTTTCATTTCTGTTTTTTCATGTCCATTATTTGCATTCTTTGTACTTGATGATGAGCTTTAAGTATGAATATGATACAGGTAAAAAAGGTCGTATTTGGGCAACAGATAGATTCATGCTCACTCTCGCAATGCGAAAATTCTTCATGTTTTGCTCACCCTAGGACAATAATCCTTGGATTCAGCAAAGGTGGGACTGTGCTCAACCAGTTAGTCACAGAACTTGGCTTTTCAGAAGTTGGATCCATGGAAAAATCACCCCATTTGGGACAACAGTTGACACAAGCTCCTGCGCATTTGATGAGTCTTATATAGTACCTAAAACTAAGGAAACCTTTCTGCATAGCATAAATGGCATTCATTATGTTGATGTTGGTCTGAACTCCACTGGTGCATACTTAACTAATGGTGATGTGATCAAGGGAATCTCCAGGAGGCTCATGCAAGGGACTCCTGGAGTTCGCTTTGTGCTTCATGGAACTCCCCAGCAATGGTCCGACAAATGGCGTGGTTGGATACGTTGGGAAAAGGACACATTGCTCCACCTCCTTGAATCTGAAGGTCACAAGAGTGGAGGGAAATTACAAGTATATGAGCAAGTCCTATTTTGTTGATAGGCCTGCAAATTTGCAGATGCACTTTGAAATAATTGAAAGATTGGATGTAAATTCATAGGTCAGTATAGTTAGGTGTATTATACTCATAGCCATGTTTCTCAGTTGTAACTAAACTATAAAACTCCTGTTGAATGCTAGAAATTTGTTTAGTTAATGTGAATTTTATCTGCCTTTGTATAGACTAGGAAGTTGATTTTGGTCCAAACGCAAAATCAGATCTTTTGCAAAGATTTGCAAGGCTGCTAACCTTGTATGGATCATCCAAATTGCACTTGGGAAAATGATGATGAACCCTAAATACTTTGATAAGCTTTAATTAAGATTATGGCATCACTTATATTAAAAATTATGGCTTCAATCATTTTTCGATTGACATGAAAAAAATTACACTCAATTACCTAGGGAGCATAAGTGTCTGCTACTGTTGTATCATGAAGGGAAGAATTTATATTAATAATAGTAAAAATTACTGCTCCAGTCATTTTCAATTGATGATTAATGTTATTTATATTAAAAATAGGAAAAAATTTTACAAATATTGATTGGAATCTTTAAAGTGTAAACCCATTTACAGTATAAATCTAATATAAATCCAAATTAGAGGGGGAAAATGGGTTGGCTCTTCACGAGCCTAGCTCTTTAGGCTCAACTTGTAGAAAGCACCCTTATTATGAAGCCTTAGAGGCCTATTGGAATTGGCCCTCATAAGCCTGTTTGCAATTTGAAGGTTAGATCTTAACCATAACAATTTTTAGATTTAAAGGGGCCGGCTTGACATGCTCGACCCGTTTTTCTGATTATAAATTTCAAACTGATTAATTTAAATGAGTCGAGCTAAATGAAAAATATCAAATAATAAAAAAGGACCATATATGGGTTGATTCTTTTTTTTTTTTTTTTTTTTTTTTTTGCCAAATATGGGTTGATTCATATACTCGTGAGTTCGGCAAACCCACTCGTACTGGTCAAATTGGATTTGGGTTGATCCCATTAAATAAAAAACTCAGGCAGCTATAAAGGCAGCATGGAGCAAGGGTCCGTTTAACCCGTCCCAACCAGTTTGGGTGTGTCTATATATTTGGGCATATTTCCACATATTTCTTTTTGGAAAAAGATCAAATGATATTAATGAAATATAAAAAATAACATTACAAGTACAATAAAGAGGATAAGTAAAGACAGAAATTTAGAGAATACAAAATGAGAAGCACGAACCACTACTATATCTAAACAAGAAAATAATTGGCAGAAGGAGATGTCCTTCAAGATAACTTCAATTGGTTCCTGAGGTGGAGCTGAAGCGATTGAGAATTAAAGTGAAAAAGGGAGAATTTATGACCCAACAAAGGGAATAACGAAAACAGTGGTTAAAAAAGGCAGATTATATGTTTATTAATTTCTTGCTTTAACTCGTCATAAGAGAATAATCCAACCAGAATTTTAGACTATTCCATTCAAATAAGATCAAGGTAGGTTAAGGGAACTCAAGCTTTAGAGAGGAGGAGGAAGAGAAAGATCAAGGTAGGTTTGTGATTCCTTAAGATTTCCATCTAAACTTGCATAAGATTCTTCTCTAATCTCTATTTCTCTATGAAATACATGGTTTAGCAAGCTCAACTTGAGCCCAAGGAGAGAGAGAGGAGGACATCTAGAGAGAGGAAAAGAACTCAAGAGGTAACTTCACAAATCCTAAAATTACGCTAGTATGTGGTTCTTGTTGATGATTGTGGTTGGATTTAGTTATTTTGTTGAGTTTGTAAATTTGGAAAGTCCTAACCCTAAGGGGTTATGCTACCCAAATTTCTTTGAATCATGGTTAACATGTGTTTAAATAAGTTAATAAAGGATTAGAAGTGGAAAAGTATAAGTTTTGGAAGCTAAAACACAAAACTCCATTTTTCCATTTTTTCTTGATACTTTCGGCTAGCACTGTTTCAGGGGGCAGGAGCTGGATTTTCATGAAATAAATGGTTTCATTAGATTTAATGGGAAAAAATAGGTGAGGTTACACTTGGACACTTTTTCGGGAAAGGCCAAAACATCATAATTATGGAAATACCCTTAAAACCTTAAATCGGGGCTGTTAAGAGTAATTTCGTAATTTGATAGTGAATTTAGTGATTTTGAGCCCGGAAATGGATTCCTTGGGCGAAAATACTTCAGAATAGTTCTAGTCAAAATTTTGGGAAAGCGGGGCCAGGCTGGGGTTCCGGGGGCATTTTGGTAAATTTTCATCATAGACTAATATAACCACAAGGAATATTATGAAAGAGTATAAAATGATACTTAGATAGGTTATAACCTATTTCTTGTACATTTATTATTTTTGGACCGAGTCGGAGGTCGAACATGACACGTTTTATGAGCCATATCTAAAAAGGGGTTTATAAAGCTATGAGGTAGGAACATTATCCTTTATACATCATGCCATAGTTATATGCTTGTGTGGATGCCAATGTTTGTAAATGCGCTTTATTAATTAACATGGTTTGCCTAGAGAGGGGCATTTAGTGTCGGGGTGCACTTACACTAGGAGTTGGCAAAAGACCAACCGGTGTAGATCTTGGGGCTGGGCCCTACTCACGTATATATGATGATGATGTGTTTATATTGTTCATCAATTGGTATATACCTTGGCGCATGTCATATTTACTTTTCGTATTTTCTATGAACGATAGTATGTTTCTACTGGGATTCTTCAGAATATCACCCTTTTTTTTTATTTTTAAAATAAGCATCTCAGCAAGTGTCAGTGGGTCAAAAGGCAAAGGCATAGACACCGAGAAGTGATTGACACGTGTCTCGAGGCAAGGACATGATCATGGTTATAATTAGTTTATGTTTAGATATTTTGGGAATCCTGTAAATATTAAAGTTTTTGCTGTATTTTCTATATTTTGTTGATGAACGATGTTGGGATTGTAAACGAATTTTTTTATCAGTATAATTGTACTTTTCTGTATACCCACGGAATTCCGTCTTTATTACTCTTCGATTATCGAAATGGAAACAAGTGTTGATAGTTGATGCTGCAAATTTAAGTGAAGAGTGAAGACTGTGTAGCTGACAAAGCATATTTAAATTTTAATATTTTAATATAGTATATTTAGATTATTAAACTAAAATAAATCAATAAATTGCTGATCAAGATTTTGCTATTTCACTTATTAAACTAATATATTTAGATTATTAAACTAATTTAGTTTAATACAATCAAGGTTTTGCTATTGAATGCTTCATTTGGTTTTTATACATTTTTCAATTTACACATATTTTGAATTTAAGATTAATAGTATTTAATTGTATAGTTAACACTTAAAATTACATAATCATCACTTAAGCTTGTTGCATCAGCGTTTTCTGTTAGTAATATTAACGACGTTAGAATTATAGAACAAAAAATATAATTTATAAAGTTAAGAGACCAAAAATATATTTTATATAAATTTAAAGGACTAAAACTATATTTTATCCATTTTTATTTATAATCAAGGTTATAGGTTTAATTCTTAAGAAAGAATAGGTTTTAATATAGGTATCAAAAGAGAGGACTAAGGGCTGACAGGCTTAGCCCATTAAGAATAAGGCCCACCTTGCAGGGTCAAGGGTTGGCCCTTATCATATAATAGGTTTTCATATAGGTATATAAGGGGGGAATAAGGGTTGACGGGCTTAGCCCATTAAGGACAGGGCCCACCTTTTGCTGGTCAAGGGTTGTCCCTTATATATATAAAATTTATATTTTTTTGCCAGTTATATAAAATTTATATTACCTTGAGTTCTTAATGTTAGAGCAAGATAAATTCCTTTTTTTTATTTTAAATATAGTACTTCAATACACTTTGTCTCCCAAATTTATAAGTTTTTCAGTGTATATAATTAAAGTGGATATTTTAGAGAAGCCAACACACATTTGTGGCAAATATCTAGTTCTTATATTAATGACAAAAAATAGTACTAGGTAGTACTTAGTGTAGAGTAAAGGTTAAGCTCAACAGGGTGGTACTCCTCATGGAAGTGACTTTGGCTGCTTATTAAGTATAAGATTTTAAAATTGAGTTCGTATGAATGTAGAAAATGCCTTTGGAAGAGCTACCCCCAATGAGTCTGATAATACTCTAATCTGACCCTATCAAGTAGTCATATAAAAAATCCTGAAGAGGCTAACTTTATATTTGGATGGAGGGAAAACTGAGATGAAGATAGGAAAAAGAGAATATTAAGAAGAAAAACTATGACAAAAAAAATTAATATTTTTGGAAGCATCTCTAATTTCTTCGCTTCCAAACTAGGGCAAGACCTTAAAACAGTGAAGATGATAAGGATAAGGATGAGCCATCCCCACTACTTCTAGTTGAATCTATTTTTACCACATTAAAAATACAAAACACTAGAACGTAGGCTTATAATGCTAGCTTTAGTGTCCTTTTTGCGTATTTGTTGGAAACCTAAAGTTGGATAATTCAACCACCATTGCATAATATGTATAATATGCACCATTATTGAAGAGATATAATGTTACATATATGATCTGATGGCTACTCACTTACAGTAAGACAAACACTAGAAGTCATTAAGTCATTATGTGGTGTCCCATTGCAAGATCTTATATTAAAAAAAAAAAATATACAATTTCAAACTATCTAGATGAACGTCTACATCACATACTATTATTATTGACTGTACACTTTTCCTTATTTTGTCTGGGTTTGATCTTTTTCCATTGCATACTCGAAAGAGTGATTAGACCAATATATATTATATGGACATATAGGCATTATTATTTGAATTTCCCCATCAATATTCTTCTCGCTTGTCTGGCTACTATTGTGTGCAGTTTGAATTTGTCCCCAGAGAGTACTTTTCTTAATGATGCTGGATCAGATCCCTCACATACTCTTCACGTCTTGATTTCTCCCTTACCCAAAACTACAACATTTTGGGTGAAATTGGGAGGGGTGATCCTTTTTTTTTTTTTTTTTTTTCAAAATTACACTCAGGGCTCCTGAAATATTTTTTTTTCAATGGCACCTAATATTCTAATAATAAGTTCTTGTTCACTGTGTTGTATAAAATAATGTTTTAGTATCACCTAGTATCTGACAAGCTGCACCCTAAAGTATTTTTTCAATAACATTTCATATCCTAAACTAAATTTAAGTTCATCCAACAGTTAGTATCCTAAATTTAGGATACTAAGTTTTTGATGCTAAATGCAATTTAGAGGTTGCTTGTTACAACTAAAATAGTTCAAGGTATAACTTTCGAGCTACTGGGTGCTATTGAAAAATTATTTTATACTATATAGTGCATAAAATATTATTTTAGACTAATTGGTGATACTGAAAAAAAAATACTTTAGGGCCCTAAATATTATTTTGTTAAAAAAGAAAAAAGAAGTGGATCACCCCTACAATTTCACACCCAGAACGGTGCAGTTTTAGGTAGGGGAGAGGTCAAGGGAAGAGTATGGGAGGGATGCTGGATCCCATGATGCTATCGTCTCTTAACTGTATATATATCTGCTTGTTTAGCTCCAACCTTTAATTGAAGTTTAGAACATCAAATAACTTGTTTAATTAGTGTCAATGATGAAAATGTGGTTCAAAAGTATGAATATATCTTTTTGAACATTTCGAACATTTTGATGAGGCCAACAATAATATTTCTTGTCAACACCCGTTTCCATTTCGATAATCGAAGAGTAATAAAGATGGAATTCAATGGACATACAGAAAAGTACAATTATACTGATAAAAATATTCGTTTACGATCCCAACGTCATTCGTTTACAATTCTGATATTGTTCGTCGACGGAAACAGAAAATACAGCAGAAGTTTTAATATTTACAAATTATCCAAAATATTAAGGCATAGACTAAGGCATAACCACGTTCATATCCTCGCCTCGAGACACGCGCCACTCACTTTTCGGCGTCAACATCTTTGCCCTTTGGCCCACTGGTACTTGCTGAGGTATTTGTTTAAAAATAGGGTGAAATTCTGAAGAATCCCCGTAGAGACATAATATCGTTCATAGAAAATGCGAAAAGTAAATATGTCATGCGCCAACTCCCAGTGTAAGTGCACCTCTGGCACTAACAGTCTCTCTCTAGGCAAATCATGTTATTAATAAAGTGCATTTACAAAACAATGGCATCCACACAATCACATAACTTATGACATAGTGTATGAAGGATAATGTCCCTACCTCAAAGCTTTATAATCCTCTTTTAAATGTGCCTCGAAGAACGTGTCGTATCCGGCCTCCAAATCGGTCCTAAAATATTAAATGTACCAGAAATAGGTCATAACCTATTTAAGTATCATTTTATACTTTTTCCTAAAATTTTGACCGAGGCTATTTTGACTTATTTTCTCCCAAGGAATCCATTTCCGGGCTCGAAATCACCAAATTTAGTGACAAATTACGAAAATACTCTTGACAGCCCTTATTTAGGGATTTCAGTGGCGTTTTCGTAAATATGTTTTTTCGGCTTCTACCGAAAGAGTGCCCAACTGTAACCCCACCTAGTTTTGCCCACTGAGTCCAATGGAACCATTTATTTCATGAAAATCCAACTCCTTGTACCAGTTCTGGTTTTGGCCAAAATATTAAGGAAAAATGGAAAAAATGGGGTTTTGTGTTTTAGCTCCCAAAACTTGTACTTTTCCATTTTTAATCCTTGATTAACTTATTTAAACACTTCTTAATCATGATTTAAAGAAATTTGGGCAGCATAACCCCTTAGGATTATGACTTTCTAAATTTACAAACTTAACAAAATAACCAAATCCAATCATAATCATCAACAACAATCACTTCTAACATAATCTTAGGATTTGTGAAGTTACCTTCTTGAGTTCTTTTCCTTTCTCTAGAAGTCCTCCTCTCTCTTTCTCTTTGGGCTCAAGATTTGCTTGCTAAACCATAAATTTTATGGAGAGGAAGAGATTAGAGAAGAGATTTATAGAAGGTTAGAAGAAGAAACCTTAAGAAATCATAACTTACCTTAGTCTTTCTCCTCTTCCTTCTCTCTTAGAGCATAAAGCTTTCTCAAACTCTCTCTTTCTCTCCTTTCCTTGGCTTGAACGAAAATGGGCAAGAAAGATGAAGCCAAGCTTCATAAAATATCTTGTCATCTTTATTCCTAGCTCTTGATCTAACCAATGGTTGAGATTCCTCCACCTCTCATGTACACCATCACTCCAACCATGCCTCCCACCATACTCTCTCATTATGACCACCATGCATATGACTTTCACCTAGTGTACACTCCAACTTTGCCATCATTGAGTTGTGCATGTAGTTTTGTCAACATCACCTTCATCTTGCTTCTTGGATTACACTTTCCCTCTTCTTTATACCATACCTTCTCATTATGATCACCACGCACATGCCTTCACTTAGAGTGCATTCTTCCTTTGTCATCATTGAGAGATTCATGTAGCCTTTGACTTGCTTGCTTCATTTGATTTCCATTAGATTGGAACCAATTTTCCTTCTCCCTTGGTTGGCCAAAAACGTGCCCCCTCTTATGCTCCAACTAAATCAAGTGTTCCTTCCATTTACTCAAGTCAATTGGTACAAAAGTTGGCCACCTAACCTTATGACATAAGTAAGGACTTATGACACAACAATTATCTCCATCATTTTTCATGTGGTGTTAACACTTGGTCTCATTGGATTTTGACACTTGTCTTCTCCTCCTTCATCCCTAAATTTCTAAAATAATTAAGAGAAAAAGGAAGATTACTTCATTTCTCAAATTTTCGGAATAATGCCAATTCTGGCAGATTTTCTGCCTTAACTTTGAAAAATCATAAGTAATTTTGTAGATATCTTTTTGAGGCGATTCCAAAGCCTATGGAACCGTCATTGAGTTTAGTTTCAAGAAAAAATATGGAATTTTACTGGATATGATCATATTATTCCCAGATTTTCAATCTTTGACCGCTGCTCCAGAAACTTTCCAGATTTTCTGGATTAACTTCAAATATTCATATATTTTTGTACATAGCTTCAATTGAGTTATATGACCTATCAAATTAAAGCTTAGGATATCTACTTTCACCCTGTAAAATTTCATAATTTTTGGTCATCATTTGGTCTTCCAAAACTATATGAAAATCTCACTGCCTCGCAGGCGATTTCATTGAAAACACTATTCAACTTTCAATTTTCAATATTTAATTCCTTTGGCCTTAAATATTCACCATTTCATTGAATATATATAATAATTATAATATATTCTTGGTGAATAAAATTTGGGATGTTACATTTCTTTTGGTCCTTAATATAAGACATATTTTAAGAGTTAATTTTGATTTAAAATATAAGACATAGTTTTTATATTTATCGATCTTTTTTTAATTTATCCTTATATATTGATAAACAATAATAAAGGAGAAGAGAGAATGAGGTAATTAAGGAAGATGACCAGAGTGCTTTAGAAAATATATATCTCATTAACTAACTCAACTAACTTCCTTAATATAATCAAATTAGATAAATATATATTATATTAAGAGCCCGAACAAATATTGTCTAATTGAGACGAGGTGTCCTGAGACTGTAATCAAATCATTCATATCAATATCAATATTCAACAATATTAATATAACATACATTCCTTGTCATCCCAAAAAATATAAGACTTCGATCTATTTTATTTTACAAATTCATATTTTTTTCCTAAACTATATCCTATTATTTCACATATTAAAGAGGGATTTTTATCAATGATGAGAACTAATTTCCAATGCAAATAATTCAAATGGTATTTTAGGGAAACTAACATATATTTTTTTACAGATGATTAACTTAATTAACTAATTTAATTAATTTGTGTAAATTAATTATCTAGTTCTTATATTTAGAATTAGAGAAAGCAACATTTGTAGCATGTATATTGGTATTACTATGTTTAAAACATAAACACCGCAGCTTATATCAAGTTACTTATAATAGTACACAAAAATAATACGATTCAATTTTTAAATTTGATGCTAGACACTGGAAACATGTTTATGTATATAAAAAATTATAATAAATATTTATAATTCTACATATTTACATGCTATATATTTATATATATTATAAAATTAATTTCAAGTGGGACATTTGATTTGATCGATTTGTTGTTTTAGGCTACAAATCATATATTGCTATTTGTATATTTTATGCTATGGGACCACGCAAATGAAAATTAATATTGGTTTTCAGCTTTTCTTTTGATTAGCAGTGGCGTGATTGATTTATTTTCCTTCTAATTTCTCAAGAACATTGATGGTGAGTTTCTTAAAAGGAAAAATTAGTTCATTTGATTAAGCAAGAGCTTGGATTCTACCACGCGATATGTATAAGTAAACTTCAACCATAAAATGATGAAAGATAATAAAAAATGGTCCGCCGATACTAGCAATCAGTCTCTTAGAACAAAAAATATTCACTTTTTGTAAAAGGAAAAAGCACAGTAAGGCATAATTTTTTTCTTCATTTAACAATAACTATTACTACTTCTGGTCCTAAATATAAGATAAAATTGACTTTTTTTTAAGAGATTAAGGAAGCTAAATAAGTTACTTAATCATATCATATGTTATGTATAATTAGATTATATATTAATTTATTAGTTAAAATAATTCATTTGAAAAAATATAAAAATAAAAATACTCTAAAGTAATTTAATTAGCTTTCTTAATTTCTCCAAAAAAATTAATTTTATCTTATAGTTAAGACTAGAGGGAGTATTTAGAAAGAATGACACAAAGACCTTGGGATCTAGTGGTATATAAGACATGCCCTATGTGACATCAAGTTTGTGGTTCGATCTTTAGTGTTTCTCAGGTGCTACACCTACCATCCAAATTCAGAGAGAAAAAAAATCATTTGAAGTGGTTTAAAGATGGTTTGTCAGAGTCACTAGTGAAGAGGATAGATTAGACAATTTAAAATCTTCTAAAAAGGATAGAAGAAGACTAAAGAGAATTCACTGAATGAAGTTATTGAATAATACATTTATTGATTAACAATATATGCAAGAATTTGGTGGTCAATAGAGTATATTGACAGCGAGTAGCCGATCTATTTAATGAAATAAGGCTTATTGTTTTTGTTAGGGAGAATGGGTACCAAGAGAATTAATGATCCTAAAAGAATCCAAATTTAGAAAATGATACGGAGGACCTTGTCCTTACATGATCTCGTAGATTTTCACATTGTATATTAAAAATGGTTATGATATAATTTACAACTAATCTTGTAGATTTACACATTTTATATTAAATCTAGTTATGATATAATTTACAACTAATTACTCGATGGATTTTATAACTCAATTTAACATTGTTGGACTTTGGGTCCAAGTCCGCCCTTGATGGGCCGGACTATTTGATTAGGAAATAAGTAGTCTAATCAAATAAGAATAAAATCAGCATAAAATGCAGATTTGAGAATATTTCAGCAATAATTATGGATTTATTAAAAGAGGAACAAATCACCATAATTAGGAAATTAATTGAGAGACAATTAATTGCTGTCTTGGAGGGCAAGAAGGAATGCACACATTTCCTAATTAGTGGCCTCCTTAAACCACTATAAATAGGGTGTGCCTCCTCAATTGCAATTCACCTCGCCATTGAGTTTTCTGGAAATTCTCTTCTCTCCTACCATCTTTCTGGTTCTGGTGATCTGCTGTGCAAATCACAATTAGCCTCTAGTAGTCTAATAATTGTGTGGGCACAAGTATGGAGTATTAGAGCTTTGACACGGATCCGAATATGGATTCGTCTAGGTACGCCTAATCTCCTTTTAGTTATATTTTTTCCTATATTGGCATCAGAGCATGTTGATCCTGTGGCTGTGATTATTCTATGTGAATAATTTTATATTTCATCATGCTTATTTTTTCCGGTGCGCAAAATCATAATTCTAGGTATGATTTTTTTTTGAGTGCCAATATGAGATGATTTTTTCTACTGTGCTATCATATGATGATATTCTTTATGATGTCTTGAGCATTTTTTCTCTCTCTCATATGATCATATGATTTTATCATTTGTTGATGAATTTCATAAATGCAAAACGTTGTTACTATATGCTTCAAAGCTTTTGCATTTGAGTGTATGTATAGAATGATATACCTGTGCCTTTATAGTTCCATGGATGAATCTGCATACTTGCTTCTGTTTATATGCATATGCGACATGTGAAGCGTGCGTGCTCCTCTATACATATTTTTCATGGCACCGTTTTATTTTCCTTTCTCTGCTTCGTTTCCTCTTCGTTCATATTAAAGGTGAGTTTTTTGGGACCTATGTGGAACCAAAAACAAGAGCCTTTAACCCTCAAAGGCTAGGAAAGCTTTTGAGATACAAAGAGACACACATCCGATCGAATTACGTCGCACCGACAACGTCGAGAAAAATTGGGTGTTTGAAACTCGGTGTTTTTGCCCAAAGTAAGGACATGAATGTGTAGATCTCGAAGAGATGATTCCAACGATGCTTAGAACGCGTCAAACGGAGTCCAGATGAGGGAGAAATAAAGGAAAGAAGTTCGTGGGTCGTTAGTCGCCGCCGCAACTTCACTCATGATCTGATCAATGAAACAGAGGTTTTAAGATCAAATAAATGCCATGGATTTGTAGTTCGCTGAACTATGATTCCAACGACACCAAGAACGCGAAAAATGGAGCTAAACGAGGGAGATATGGCCTCCCGAAGTTGGGGGGTCGTAATGACCCGTCAGAGCTCCAACCAGGTCGGGTTGACCCGGCTGGAGGTTAAAGATGATGACGTGGCAGTCAACGCCACGTCATTGGTCAACCAATGACAAGTGGCGCCAATGAGTCAGCGCCAAACGCCATGTTAGCATCGGTCAACGAGGCCACATCATTCGTTGACCAGCCACATTGATTGAGACACGTCAGCGGCACGTCATTGACACGCCATCGGTGACGGGTCAGGTTGACTGGTCAACAGTCAAAAGTCATTCATTGACTGTTGACCAAAAAAATACAGAGGCGCGTGGGGCCCACTGGGGTCTCCGTTTGACACGTGGCAAACACTGTCGGATAGAGGACAGCGCATGGAGTCTTGGGAGCCGGTGCGTGTCGCAGGCGGATGGTCGCAAGGCGGCGCGTGTACGTCACGCGCCACCGTTGAGAGTGGCCAACGCTGGAATTTTCCAATTTTTCAGAATTTTTCCATCCAGACAACTTCTAGGGGCGCGTGGGACCTCTGATTGAGATGCGGTTTGTTCTTAAAAATCCCTAAATTCGAGAGCTTCAATTTGATAGATAATTTGCATATATTTGAAGCAAGTTTGGATATGATTTGAGTCAAAAAGGTGCTTATGTGCACTTAGAGGTTCCCAAAAATGTTGGAATTGAATCAATGTTGGTTCTATTGTTTTTGGGATAGGTTGACTTATTTTTGAAGAGTATTTTTCAGTTGCAACATAAGGTTAAATGCTGAAAGATTCTTTAAAAGTAAGGGATTATTCAAATGAGTTTTTGAATATAAAATCCTAGCCAACATTGACTCAAACTCTTAGAGATAAAACCTGAAAATTGCAGCAACCTGAAATTGTTCAATAATTATTGAATAATAACAAGTCTTCCTATGTTTTTAGCCACATTGATTCAATTGAGATTGAATCAGTGACTTCTAAAAATTAACCTTTTATCACATATGTTGTGACAAAGGACAAGACAGATAGAGATGTGAGAATCATTTCATCAAGTGGGAGGTATGCTGCAAATATATCCAAGTAACTGGATGTAAACATGGCAAAGAGGAGCTAAACATTGTAGCTAGACGCTACATGAGTTAATATGGTCAGAAGGGCCTATGAGAAGGAGAACCTAGTTAAGAGACAACAATAAGAGGCAAAAAGTTTTTTTTATTGAATGTTCTTTTCATTGAATTTATGATTAAATTCTTTGTTTTTAGAATTGAATTCAGTATATTCTCTTCTTATTTTCTTGAACATTCATGCTAGTTAGATGATATTGTGTTATTATTTTGTTAATATAACTGCTCTTTGATTGAGTGGGAGTTTTCTAGAATGCGTCTACAAATCCAAAGGGGAAAGTGTTCAATGAAGACTGTGGTTAAAAGAGTGATGAGCTAACTAGTATGATTGTGATGGTAGTCAACATAGTTGTCTCCTGAACATGAAACTAGTGAACTTATTATCTAATTATCCTTTGTCTTATTTGAACAAATAAGATTTGTATACCATAATCGTCTAAGTGACCAATTATGACCAAGTCTATTTGACTGAGCTTATGAAGGCAAGCTTAATAGAGATATCTGTGGAGCTAAAAACTCTCAAATCTCTTTTCATTCAAGAAGAATGAGATGTCAGGGACATCCTACCAACTAGTCTTTAGCATTTAAAGGTTGAAGCAACCGAAGGATATAAAAGGTTTATACTATCAAGTATAGAAAGAACAACATTGCTTAAACTTATGTTGGTATGAGCAATGTAACCTTATCCAAGCCGTGTGGATAGTGTTGGAAGATAGTGAAATAAGTGATCTTCTTCCATAAAGTTAAAAGTAACTTAAGTTTTAACATAGTGTACTAAGTCCTAACATGTTGTTTAGACAACACTTGAGGTAGATGTCGAACTAAGAAGTTGAGACAAACTAAATGCCAAGTTCTTTCTAACAAACAAGTATATGTTGTGATAAGACATCTCCCAGCAAGTGGGAGGAAGCTATGTCTCTCAATGAGTGGGAGTGAGCCATGTCTTCCAGTGAGTGGGCGTATACGAAAGTAAAGATTGCCTCTGATATGCATATTGTAACCTTCAGCAATGTGATTCACCACATTGAACTTGAATGTGAAAGACTGAAGGATTCAAGATCCATCAGTCAGACGAACTTAGCTAAAGAATGGGAGGATTCATCTTCCATGCCTAAGGGCAAGAAACCTATGAGGTAAACTTGATCTAGAAGAGGTCAATGGTTTCTACAAAGATAAAATGCTACATTTATAAACCTTTAAGGGTCGTAAAAGTAGCAATCCACATGAGTTGTGGATGTTTCACATAAGCATATGGCTTCATGTCAAAAGCAAAGCAATAAAGAGATAGAATCAAGGGATTGGAACTTTCACGTTAACTCTGCATAGATAAACCACCCTGATTCACTCCATGCAATTGCAACTGACAAAATCACATCTTTGCTATCTCTTTAGTTAAGGATCGATGGGACTATGATTCTCAAATCCTTTGTTGGATTTTGATGTTTCTTTTCTAGGGATAAAAGATTTCATTTCTTGCCACATGTAAACCTTGATCAAAGGGAATGATCAAACTAGCAAAAGAGTATTTGCTAAATAATGTGTGCTAAAGGGTTAATACCCTTATGAATAAGTTGAAAACTTATTCTACTTGGCAAGAAAGACAAAGAAACATTTTTTGAGAATATCCACTGCAATTGGCAAATTATGACGTTAGTGAACCAATGAACGTGAAGGCAAAACACAAACAGCTTGGTGTTTCGTTGACTTTGTGGACATTTACTCGAAATACAGTAATATTTACTTGATTTTTGGCAAGTGTGAAGCTGTTAGATAATGGTTGATCTAGTCAGGAATTAGTGAAACTGAAAGGATAAGACCTTTTGAACTAACAAGGGTTAAAGACACCCATGTGCTTAGTTCAAGCTATTTTGTGTACAAGAAAGGCATTGTTAGGCAACTATCAATACCTAGAATCCTTCAACATAATAGAGTTGTTGAAATAGAGAGATAGACCTCTCCTTTGATTTGGTTGTGAACATAATGGCATCAATAAGGCTATCAGCCATATGTTGGTAGGTAGACTTACAGCTATTATATTCAAACTTAACCAAATGCCCTCTATGTCAGTCACAACCTTACCTTATGAATCGTGGATGGGCCTTAGACTAGGGCCAAGCTTGTTAAGACCATAAGGGTCATCAACTTTATATTCATAATTCTTCCTATGAGTAAGGAAGATTGGGGTCAAGGTATACAAAGTATCTCTTTGTGAGATGACATGAGAATTTGACATGACACGTCGTCATTAGTGAAAATGATGGCGGTTCAGTAACTGAGAGAAAACCGTGGGACACAACGTTCATAAAACCCAGATTTTCTAGCAGGAAATGAGCATTAATCACAATAAATCTCTTTAAGAGGTTCATAAGTGACAAGGAATAACCAAATGTTCCTAAGTTCACTGATCCGAGTGGGAGGATTGAGACCATTTTCACGGCGAAAGAGGTAAGAGGTAAGTTACGAGAGAATTACCTCACTCATACATAGGAAAAGAATCCTATGAAATCCACCTCGGAGCAAATTGTCATCTGACGAATGACTATAAGGGATAGATTCCTTAATGGATTGAATGCTCCCTTAGTCATTTAGAAGGTGATGATAAGTACCTATAAGTGTCTAAAAGACACTAGAAGGACCTGCTAAGATGAATTGCAAAGTGTCATGCAGGAGGATTTGGATTCCTTTTAAGCCAAATACGTGTTTGGGTAATTTGTCACCTAGCCAAGAGGCGATTGGGAACAAGTAGGTTCTCAAATCTGTTGGGGGCATGTAGAACCTAAAACATTTAGTGGCTAAGGGGTAATACAATGGAATGTTGTCAATTGTGTGTTTTAACTCTGAACTTTGGTTATGACAACAAGCTTAGTCTTGAAAATTGCATCAAGATGATGTAAAGACCACCTTCCAATTTAGAATTTTGGAAATTGAATGATGAATTCTACATGAAGCAGCTTAAGGGCTTCGTAGAAACAATCACCTAAATAATAGTATATGAGGTTTTCTCAAGGTGAAAGCCTTACCAACTTCGAAATAATCGAAGAACACTACATAAGTTCCAAATGGTCTAGTGATGATTCTTAGTGAAGTCATCCTATGTCAAATGACATATGAAACAAGCATCAAAGGAGTCAAAGGAATAAAGGATTAGAGAATCCTTAAATTCTGAGTTGAGAAAGTCATGGGTTGAACAAATATCTTGAATGACAAGATAAACGGAGATTGCACAAGAAAGATATAGTCTTTTCCATCTAAGACATGTACAAATGTACTCCTTAGACATCTTAGGATGTCAAATTGCAAACCCATGGAGATTATAGTTGCCCTGAAGTCAAGGGCATAAACCTAAAGAGGTTACATGTCCTATGAGGAATCCAACATAAGAAAGGTGGATAGAGTCCCATGTGAGATTATAGTTGGTAATATGAATGTACACATTGGTGTACATAAGACCAAATGTTTTTGGGTCAGACTTGGAAGTTGTTTTTGGTTCTACTGTGAAATAGGTTATGAGAATAACCATGGATTAAGTTGTCAAGACAACAACTTTCTTTTTGAAAGGATACTCTAATACAAGGCCTAGGCAAATGGTGATGGAGTAAGGAAATATACAAAGTATTTTTTCCTGTTATCCATGGAAATAGAACGTAGGGCGTGTTCTACCATCATTCAAAGTGCCATATGGCTAAAGTAATTCCTATGAGAGATTAGGAATGAATGGTGGATAGAAGGATCCAAACGATAACATCTTATGATGAGGAGCCTAAGTATCACAGTAAGGCGAAACATACCTTTTGATACATCTCTATGAGAGATATGCTTTCAAAGAGGGAAAGCGATAGTTTAATGAGCTTCTATTGACAGAATGTTGGTAGATCCCCTTATTGAGCCTATAGCTTGATTTTCATTGAGTTAGTGAAAATCTAGGGGCGCAAATAAAATATAAGGCCGTGAACTTCTTTTATAAGTAGATAAAAGAAATGGTATGTATGTTATGAGTAAATACATAAAGGTATACAGTTCTGTATGTCGTATAGGTCAAAAGAGGTTGGTTCACTCACACGAACAACCGTCTTCCCATGTTTTGTAGGGGCATGGAAAGGTAAGACGAGCAAATGATCACCATGAGATGGTTGAGAAGAATCTTTGTGTTTGAGTCGCCTCAGTTAGACTGAGATGAGATCTACATGTGTGCATATACACAGTAAATGGATCGAAGCATGAATATAGACCTGTAGCCAGGCAAAGAATCCTTTTTCACAAATGAGATTGTAAAAGAGATATTGTGAAAAAGGAAGTTCTGGTTCGAATGTTGAGTACATTTTGGAACTAATGTCTGTACGGTGAAAGATAAAGAAATTGACGTACACCTCAAACCATTCACCGTAGCATGCAATTCACACTGGATGTGCTTGAGAGTTAAACTGCAACACGGAATGTGGGTGAAAAATCCCTAGTTCACCACAGTGTGAGTCCCAGGAAGGAAGAATCCTTCCATGATGCCCTTAAGACTTAGGCGACATCATGAAAGCTTGGTTTGGTGATAGCTACTCTAGCTGAAGCTCCATGATCACACTTGATTCGGTCAGACGAGTGAAAACTAGGAAAGCGACCAAGTCAAGATGGACTGATGATTAGTCAAAAAGGAAGATTTACTCCTAGATACATAAGATGTGCTAGTATCTGTGGTTGACCCCTTACTAGCTCTGTGTGTAGCTAAAAAGTGTGAATTCTATGTGTGTAGGAGGCAATCTGAGTTAATCAACATATTAACTCGAGAGAGATTAGATATGCCATGAGTAATATGTATGGGAGAATCTGGGGCATATGAGACAATAAACATATAGCTTATGGTTATATATAAAGGGTGTCCTTGCATGCTGATCCAATATAAAGGATTTCTAGTATCACAAGCATCAAATCTTAAAGACGTTTTTGCCTACGTAGTCACAGTAGACGCTAAGTATGAAACAAGAAAGAGTAACGCACGCACGATGGGAGGCCCATCAAGTGCGAATGGGAGATGTTGGACTTTGGGTCCAAGTTCACCCTTGATGAGCCGGACTACATGATTAGGAAATAAGTAGCCTAATCAAATAAGAATAAAATCAGCATAAAATGCAGATTTGGGAATATTTCAGCAATAATCAACTCAATAAAGTCGCCGCTAAAAGTGTCAAGTTTTCTTTAAAAAAAAAATTTGAATTTAAGAAAAAAATTAATTTATAAATGCCATCAAAGCGCCATGTGTCCCTCTCCCCTATCTACCACGTGTTGCCTCATCGTGTTGACACATGTCAGCACCTCATAATTCCTCCAAGTGACGCTTCTCCCGTTCGAACCCGCAACTTCAGGGAGCCGACGCCTTCGCGCGTGAGTATTTGCTAGTTGCGCCGAAATAAACTTGTGTCATATTATTACATATTATTATATATATAATATTATCAAATATATAAACACACATTCATATAATTAATTAATTATATACATATAATTAGTTATTAATTAAATATAATATTATTAAAAATAATAAAAAATTTAATAAAAACGAAAAAAATATGTATATATTTAAATTAAACAATTTTTTTAATTAAAATTACTTAATAAATAATAATTTAATATTATTTTTAATATAAAATTTTAAATATAATATTATTAACATATATTATTTTTAAATAAAATAATAAATAATATAATAATAATATCATAAATATTATTTTAGTAGAAAATATTAAATATAATATTAATAAATGATAATATAATTTTAATAATTAAGGTTAAATAGAATTATTTAATAATTATAATTTAATTTTATAAATATTATTTTTTAAAAGAATTAATTTTAAAAAAAAACTGAAATTGACTTTTAGCGACGACTTTAATTGTCGCTGTTGAAAGTGAGTTTTAGCGGCAACTTTTGATAGGGCACTTTCAGCTGCGATATTTTTTGTCGCCGCTGAAAGTTCCATTTTCAGCGGCGACACAATTATCGCCGCTGAAAATGCCACTTTCAGTGGTGACAATTAAATCGCCGCTGAAAATGTCAGTTTTAGTAGCGACAAGTGATCGTTGAAAGTCAATTTTCTTACTGTGCAAATAGAAATTTAACAGCTTTACATCATATTTATAAAAATACCCCTAGTCACTACACCGTCTCTATAGCAATCAGTGTAGAAAAGCCGCCATGTAAAAATTTTTTCCCCCCAATAAAACTCAATTCTTTGCACAAGCCCTAATCTTATCTATATAATCTTACACATGGAAAGCCTATCTATATCCTCATGGAAACATGACAACCCCACTAAGTCGGAATCAGGTTGCATATGAGTAATAGTGAATCCAGCAACATTGAAATATCTTAGGCTTTTTCCCAAAGTAGTGGTTCTTGTGTAAAGAACCCTATAAAACTCGTTTTCATCCACGATTTTTATTTATTCACATAGTGCCCGTGCTGCCGACTTAGTTGGTTTGATATGACCCCACAATCAAATAATGGTAAATTGTTTTAGAGCGGATTCAATGACTTTTGGAGGCTTAAAATAAGCCTTATTAGTCATGCCTTGTGGATAACATGTTTCTTAATGATTGTCTATATATAGATTATAGGGAAAATGACTCAAAAACAATTTTGAATATACTAAAAGACTAAAAGGTGTTAGAAGATTTGGAAATCACAATTTTCACAA
The DNA here is from genome assembly GCA_963855925.1 of Inga laurina. Lineage (NCBI taxonomy): Eukaryota > Viridiplantae > Streptophyta > Magnoliopsida > Fabales > Fabaceae > Inga > Inga laurina. The sequence continues at coordinate 52,223,424 of OY979708.1, forward strand.
TTTTTGTTTTTTAAGCAAAAAATCCATCTACTCTCTCAGACCATTCACTAGTTTAGATAAGAAATTCCCAAGTTCATATGACGAATTAACAAATTGGGAATTCCTTATCTAAACTAGTGAAATTCTTTTATAAAGTTGTTAAAAAACGAAAATTGTGAAATTCTTATATGAAGTTGTTAATTTCTTTTATCAATTTGCCAATTCCTTATCTGAACTTGTTAGTTGGTTTAGTTAAAAATAAAAGTTTACTATATATATATATATATATATATTTTTTGCACTATAAATATTGAAGGGCTTCTTTAGCCCAGTGGTCACCACATGTAGGGGGTTCGAACCCCCACCCCCCACCAAACTTTGGGATTTTTTCCCCAAAGCTTGGGGGAATATTCCGTCAGGATGGAATATTCCCTGGTCGGGGCCTCTGCCGGCAGCACCCACCTGCTGCCGAGGCCGGGGGCCGCCACTGGCTGTGGCCAGCTGGCAGAGGTTTTTTTTATTATTTTAATAAAAATATAGGTAAGGGTAAAATGGTAATTTTCCCCTGAAATTGTAAAACCCTGATAAGTGCTAGCACCTCTGTGGGATTTCCAAATCTTCTAACATCTTTTAGTCTTTTAGTATATTCAAAGTTCTTTTTGAGTCATATACATAGTTTTTACTTTTATTAGAGTTATGATTTCTTAATAGATACATGTCATCTATATGTTTTTAAGTGATTTTTGTTTTTTGTTAATACCCCTTTGGGCCATCAAGTATTCGGCCTTTGGATCATATTACCAGGTACCCCATTAACTGGTTGATCCAAATCAGTGCTTTAAGACCATGATGCCTCTCTACATTGGTCTTTCTTTAATTTTTAAGTGAAACTAAGACAAACTTCTCTTATAGAAAGCAGTAAATTGGACATCGGATTTTTGGGAGAATGGCAATTAAGAACCTCATAAGAAGGTTAATAAAATTTTTTTTCCTTAATTCTCCAAATATAAACAACGTCTTTTGCAAATAAAACGGAGGAATGAAATTTCAACAAACTTTAGAGTCTATTTTCATATTTTGTGCCGCAATTATAAAAAGAGGGTTAATATCATTGGTCTTTATATTTTAATTAAATTTGGGTTTTGGTTCTTTTAGTTTTAAATCGTTGGTTTTGGTCCCAATAATTTCACTAGGAGTTGATTTGATTTTAAGTATTCTAATATAGGGGCCAAAACTAAAACTTATTAAAAGTATAAGGATTAACCGTTAAATTAAGACTAAATTCTTATGAAACTATAGAGACAAAAACTAATTATTTAAAACTATATTGGCTAAAACCAAAATTAGAACAAGCTATAATAACTAATAATGGTGATCACGTATAAAAATAAGATAAACTAAATTAAAGTCTATTCAAATTCAACAAAATATGAACCTTTAAAACTTGGCTAGGACTTTTATTAAACTTTTACTTTGTGTTGATGACTTTTTTTTTCGTATTAATCAATCATTTCAACAATCAACAGTGATATTTCAAATGACAATACATAATATAAAACCTATAGAAAGTCATAACACAAAATGTTACTTCAAGTATTATGCATTTTAACCATCCATTTTTCTTCCCATCAAGGTGAGTAGCTAGGGGGGTTCAACATTAATGGTGCACAAAGCCCTAGAGTTAAAGACACTGTTTTCTTGGATGTTTGAATAAACAGAAAAACGTGAAGAACATAAATGCATTAGTTAGTAAACTTCAACCATAACTTTAAGTGTTGGGTTTGGTGAAAGTCTTCCAGTGTGAAGGGTCCGTCAACTCTTGAAAGGGAAATCACTTTCAATTTGGGCATTTCTTCTTACTATGCAACATGTTATGCCGCAAATTTAGCCTTTTTAGTCTGAAACCAAAATAAAATGTCAGCTTCAATAACAATTATTTCTTATGGAATATTTTAGATGTCAAAATTCCCTTTAACCCTATATATTCACACATACAAATAAAGTATTAGGTGAGAAAAATTTTGGTGACTTGTTAAAGACGTCCTTAAAATTCAAAAAGCACTTGTATTCAAGTTCGCACCCTTACTGATTATACAATCTTTAGTTTTTGACAATTTGTTTCTGTTTTTGTCTTGCGTATTAGATGGCCAAGAAATATGAGTAAATTAAGTAGTATACGCTGAGAAAATTCAAAGCCTTTGTTAGACGCCCACACGTTTAATCGATGAGAAAATATATGATTTTTTTTTTCCTTCTGGCCCAGCTTGAGTGGAAGAGGCGCATGGAACAATTAAATTATGTCAGCTTTAATTTTGTGACTTGAATGGCTGATGGTTTATTTCTTTGGTTGAATTTGATTATTTGTCCGTGCATGTTTTGAAAGCTACCCACCATCACATGCTTCTTCTGATTTCTTGGACTTTAAATTCATAAATTATTTGTATGTCAACACACATTTTAATTTTACACAGACATTGAATGCTATTTACGGGCGGCAATGCTGACCCCCCAACCCCCCCCCCCCCCCCCCCCCAAAAAAAAAACTAAAAAGCCACACACACGCCCGAGGATTTTTTCTTTTTTCTTTTTTCTTTTTCAGTCATCTAATGCTAGCATCATTATTCTCAATGATGAATTTCTATGTCAGTCATTATTATTTTACAATGTAAACTTAAAATGTCAGTGTCTGTGAATGTTTTGTGAACATCTAAAATTTCAATATATTTTTGGTTAATGAAACTAAAAGAGTTAGGGTTACAAATCCCTTTATGTTACTATCTAATCTTGAGCCTTTCGGGACTATTAATTGATTAATTGGGCTTAGTTAGTGATAAATGTGCATAAATGATAATAAGTGTCATTTTAGGAGTTTAATGTGCTAATCAGTGGGTTTTATTAATAATTTGACTCTTAAATGATTGTTCACTTTGGAATAGTTGATTTCATTTTATTTGAATTATACGTGCAGGTGAATATGGTAGGAAATAGGTGAAAATGGGAGGAAAATCGATCTTTTCCAGTGGAACTATGATTCCATAGAATTATTATAATTTCTTTCCTTTAAAAGGAAAGAGCTTTTCACACCAAGAAGGAAAGCTAAATTCTGAACAATTTTGCATTTACCTCCGACAGAGGTCTGAAATGACGTGCACGGAGATGGACATTGGGGAATCCTTCATCTATTCCCATTTGGCGCTTGACTCATTCATAATCGTCCATTTAGATTCATCAATCAATCAATGCGGGACTTCTTTATATTCTAATACCAAAGGCAGTTCCATTATGCTTAGTCACAATTTCACTTTCATTATGCTTAATCACTTTTTTACATAAAGTTTTAATGTTATGGCTGAGATAGCTTATAAACTAATTCACAGGACTCCTTTTTTTACATTATATACCTTCAATCACTTCTTTAATCAATCAATGTGGGACTTCTTTATATTCTAATATTAAAGGGCAGTTCCATTATGCTAGTCACAATTTCACTTTCATTTGTATAGATTGTGATTTTCGGTTCATATTGTCATTCCCAATATATGCTTGTGATTGTCTATATTGTACTTTTGGTAGAGATGCATAAATATTGTGATTTGCTTTGGATATTGTTGCTGCATTACTGAATAAAATATACACTTCTGCTTTCTGTTAAAAAAAATATACACTTTTGCTTAATCTCCATTCGCTTCTGGAATTCATTCATATCATGATGTCACCTGTTCTCGTGCGTTATTGATGTGCAAATACGACATGTCCATTGCATATTAGGTATATAACCTATGGTATTAGGGAATATGTAGTGAATTGAGTATTCGATAGACTGATTTGGGTTTTCAAAATGCAGATTAGGTACTCTTAAAGCCTTTCGTGACTTATAATTTTCACTTAAGTACATAATAATTGTTGGCCAAAACAAATCAAAAAAATAATAATTACACCGCTGATGCAATTAAATACTCCCTCCGTCCTATTTATAAGAGTTCAATAATCAGATTACGTGGTTTAAGAAAACGGTTAAAATTAGTTAAAAATAATAAGTATGTCTAAAATAAACTTTATTTTTCAAGTATGCCCTTAATTATGAGGGACAAGTAAGAGAGAGAAATAAAATAAATATAAGTATCTCTAACATTTTAATTAATATAATACATATAATTAATTAGGGGTAAAAAAAAATCATTAAATATTCAGACAACTCTTGTCGGGCTTTTATTAAAAAGACCAAGCAAATTCAAATTTTGGGCTCTTATATAAAGGACCAGAAGGAGTAAAAAGAAATATTTATCACTAATAATTAATACTGTAACTTCTAACCTAGCTCATTTAAAATGTATTAATGTCACAGAAGAAGGTGCAAAAAATTCATAAATAAATTTACTCCTGAAACTGTTCGAGTTTTGATTGATCATTGAGGCAGCAGGGATAAAAACCCTAATCACCAATTAACAAATATTTACATGAAACTTCTAAAGAATTATTGCCAAGAGTTATATAACAAACATATCGAAGACTTTGTAAAGGGGGGAGACATGTTGGGTCCTTATGAAGTCGAAAGTGAACTTTAAAACACACTTTTCTACTTTCTGCCTTTTCAAATCTTTGATCGATAAAGCTTGCACTTTGCATGGACATTCATCATAATTATGTTTAACTCATCAAATCCAAGAGAAAAGACTATATCTAAAAGAAAATTTATCCCTTTTTTATTTTTAAATCTCAATTGATAGACTGATAATAAAAATATTATTTCATTATCTTAAAATGTCATTCAGCATTGGCCTTTATCGCTTTGTTTGGTTGCCACTTAATTATCCTACGATATTCGATTCAAAAACAAAAAGAGCAAAGAGCAAAGATTCTAATTGCGCGATCGCTACAGAAATAGTAATGCTCAACCGAATATAGATATTTGTTCATTAGAATTTTTATAAGGGAACTTTACAAAAATATATATAAATTTTCAATTGAATCTAGTCGCAATAATATAAATATTTGAGAAGAAATAGACTGAGATGTTGCATGCGGTTGGCAGGTTGTATTATCATAATAATCAATCTTCCAATATTGGATAAAAGGTTTTCTATCTTTAATTTGTTTGGAACTTTATTGCATCATCGATCAACCCTTTTGCTAGCCCTATGATACATTGTGATTACTTTTTCTTTTTTGTTTTGGTTTGCTTTATTCGCCATTGAACTTGGCCATATATTGTGATTATGTTTGTGATGATCAAGATCATAATGTCTTGCTGATGACAGAATTGAAAATCAATTGTTTTTTTTTTCTAATTGACTTATTTCATAAATATTTCGTTTGACTAGTACATGTGATATTACACCTAACTGATGATGATTATCTTTGTTCTGGGAAGGAGAGAAGATATTGGAGATATATTTGTGTGTGTGTCACAACAATAGGTGCACATAATTGATTTTAGAAAGAGAAAATGAACTTTATGCAAATTAAAGGAAACTTGTTTCTGTTCCAGCTAGATTAAATAATTAACAAGATACTCAGTGCTTGTATCTTTAAATGCATTAATGAGGGAAAAAACGATTTTTAGGGCTTGTAACAACCAAAATCAATAAGACTGTATTGATCATTAAATTAGTTTGTTTGTGGCTAGAAATACTTGTTGATTGTTTTGTATATGCAATTGTAATTGTTTTCAAGTGTAAACAAAGGAATAGGGAAGTGTTGGTTTCTTGAGTTCCAACCCTGGGCGCACTGTATAGACCATATAAAAGCACTCTTATTCCATTAACCAAAATAAACTGGAATCAAAACCAATACAATTTAGTCTCTCACCTATATATTTATATATATCTGTCAAACCATAACAGACCCACTATTAACTAGAGACACAATTAACACAATTATGCAATTACAATTATACCCTTTCATCTATTTTTTCCTACACTCCCCCTCAAGTTGGGGTTGAAATATATTCACCATCCCTAACTTGCATAGCAGCCTTCTTTGAATATCTCCACTCACTGCTTTAGTCAGTAGATCTGCTTCTTGGTCCCTTGAATGTATATATTCCAAGTCTATCAGCCAGTTCTCCCATTTTTCCCTTATGAAATGGCAATCTACCTATATGCTTTGTCCTTTCGTGAAAAACCGGATTGGCAGCAATACTTGTTGTCACAGAAAATCTTCATGGGATTTCCATGTTTGATTCAAAGATCCTTAAGTAATCCAATTGTCCACACAATTTCAGGGGTAGCCATACTAAGGGCTCTATATTTAGCCTCAATAGAAGACTTTGACACTGTGGCTTGCTTCTTTGTCTTCCATATTACTAATGATCCACCAAACTTCAGCACATATCTAGTGATGGATCTCCAGGTTCCTTTGCGAGATGCAATCTGCGTCATAGTAACACTTCAAGATAGGATCACCTTCAGCCCTAATAAGCACTCCTAGTCTAGGAGTACCTTTCAGATATCGAATGACATTCATGGTTGCTATGTAATGTGCCTTGGTGGGTTGTTGCATGAATTAGCTGAGAACCTGCACTGAGAAACATATGTTAGGGCAAGGCATGATCAAATAAATGAGCTTATTGACAAGCCTTCTGTATCTCTTCAAATGCTTGTATAGATCCTCTTCTTTGTCTTTGCCTTCTTGATATGGTATCAATTTCAGGTTTTGTGCTATTAGTATGGCAAGAGGTTTGCTGCCACTCATTCCTGTTTCAGCTAGCAAGTCAAGTACATACTTTCTTTGGCATAAAATGACTCCTCATTCTGATTTAGCAACTTCAATGCCTAGGAAAGATTTCATTTGGCCTAGGTCTTTGATTTGGAAATGCGTATGCAACAGTTCTTTGGCTTTTGCTATACCCAACTCCAAGCTCCCTGTAATTAACAAGTCATCTACATAAATAAGAATAAATACAATACCATTATTAAGTTCCATAATGAACAAGAAATAAACGTTCTTGCTTTGAGTAAAGCCCCAAGCTTTATGTTTTTGAAAGTTGTGGTTCCCTTGCCTCGAGCCTTGCTTCAAGCCATGCATAAAGAGGCTTTTTCAATAACTTACACACCATATGCTCCCCCTGTTTGTTGAATCCTGGAGGTATATGCATGTATACCTCCTCATTCAAATCTCCCTGTAGGAATGCATTATGCACATCCATTTGATGTAGTTTCCATTTATTAAACATAGCTAATTTAAGTACAAATCGAATAGTAAGCATTTTTACTACTGGTGAGAAGGTTTCATAGTAATCGATCCCTTATTGTTAGCTATATCCCTTTGATAGGAACCTGGCCTTATATTTATCAATCTTATCACAGCAGTGTACTTAACCTTATAAACCCATTCGCATCCTATGGGCTTCTTCCCTCTTGGGAGTGGAATGATGTCCCATGTTCCATTGCTTTCTAAGGCACTTATTTCTGATTCTATAGCTTTTATCTACTCAGGGTCTTTTAATGGCCTTATTGTAACTTGCTGGTTCTACCATGGAATCAATACTGCATAAGAAAGACAAATGGTTAGATGACACATTATCATAATATAGTCCTCAATGGGCTATTTGCACTTATTCCTTGGCTTATCACCATTCCCTGTGGTAAAAACTAAACAAACATAATCGTTAGACCATATAGGAGGCCTTTTATCTCTTACTAGCTGACCCCCATGGCATTTTGAATCACTATCAGAATTTACATCTATAGGGGAGCTATTTAATTGTTGCTCAGTTATAGCAATTGCGGTAGTTCTGGTTGGATGACCTCCTTTCTTAACATGCTTATCTAACACAAAATCAGATTCATCAAGATCAAACTAGAACATTTGCTTTAGCTCTCTATTAATTTCCTTTCGGTCAGATTTTATTTCATCTTTGAAGGGATATTTACTTTCCATAAAGCTCACATGCTTACTAACAATTAATCTTTCATTTAAGTCAAATAACAGATAACCCTTCTGATTGTCAAGGTACCCAAGGAGTACACAATGCATAGCTCTGGGTTCAAATTTATCCTTCACCACCAAATCTATGGCAAAGGCTACACAAACAAATGTTTTTAGGTTAGACAAATTTGGTTTACATTTATATACTATCTCAAATGGGGATTTACATTCTAATACCTTAGATAGAATTTTATTAACAAGATAACAAGCCATTTTTACACATTGCCCCCAAAAGGCTATAGGCACACCTGATTGTAGAATCAAACTTCTAGTTATTTGAATAATAGTCTGATGCTTCTTCTCTGCTACCCTATTTTGTTCAAGGGTATAGGGACATGTTAATTCATGTATTATTCCCTTCTCTAGAAGGTAGGATTTCAATTCATTACATGTAAATTCCGTCCTATTGTCTCTCCGTACATGTTTAATTGACATAGAAAACTGAGTTGAAACATACATGTAGAAATTTTTAATGCAATTAAATGTATTGGATTTACATTGCGTTAAGAAGATCCAAGTGGATCTAGAAGTTAAGAAGAAATGGAAGTCTTGATATAAGGGAGTTCTATATGGACCCCATACATTGACATGTATTAATTCAAAGCATCTCTTACTCTTATTGTGCCTATGATTAAAAGGAAATTTAGATTGCTTTGATTGTGTACAAACTAAACAATATTTATTCATATGAAGTTTCTTACTGTCCATAACATCCATGTGTTTCATTACAGAAGGGGGGGCATGACCTAACCTTTTAATCGACAAATCCATACTAGTGAGAGTATGTGCGTCGTCTACATTTTTAACTGTTAGAACCGGTTGACACCCGAGAGGGGGGTGAATTGGGTGTAAGATAAAAACTTAAGAACTTTAGAAAAATTTTCATATCTTAATAAAAATAGTAAGTATGAAGCTAATGAATCATAAATCAATAGTTATATAAATGATATATGCTGGAAATATAAGAGCTTAAGGAAGAGAATATGCAAACTGTGATTTATCCTAGTTCGGTCCAATGTGTGATGGCCTACATCCAGTTCCCAGGCTCCTTCTGAGATTTTCAAATCCACTATCTTCTTGTTTAATCTGGGAACAAGAAAAGCCTTTACAAACCTACAAGTTTAGTTGGGCACTTGTGAAGCCTTTAACAAACCTCACACCATGATACTCCCCCTTACGATAAGTCTTATGAGCAAAGCAATCCTGAAGACCTTTCTCTCTTGCTTACCCTTGCAAGTCTTATGAGCAGCAATGTTCTCTCCTGATTACACACTACTACTAACTAAACTTTTTACTACCCTAAAGAACATCCCTATTTAAGTTAGGGACGCCCAAAGTTAAATATTTGGCGGGAGGCTTTGGTGCTGGATGAATTTAACAAAAAAAAAAATTTCAACCACTTTAGACGTCCCCTGTATAAATGGGGACGTCTAAAGTGGGCTTTAGACATCCCCATTTTGATTGGGGACATCTAAAGCTTACTTTAGGCGTCCCCATTTTGACTAGGGAAGCAAAACCATCACCTCATGCAACTGTAGAGTTGCAGATTTACCTTCTCTGCATTCTCTTAGCCCATACCTGTGATTGCTACTGTGTTCCATGCCAATTTCCCTACTACATTTGTTTTCATTCTTCTCCCATACCCATAAGCGCATTGTCATAACTCCTTCCCTGAACAAAGGCGCACCTCCTCTGCATTTTTCTTCCCTCTTCTCCCATTCCCGTGGCCGTGGGTGTTGCTATTTGCTGATGCAGTTGCGTTCTCAGTTTGTGCATTTTCCTTTAAAATTGTAAAATTTATATCAGTTTTTTATCTTCTTGTTAACCATTAATTGATAACTGATATTAAATTATTTTTGCATTGCCTGATTTTTAGATACAAGAGAAGAGAGGTGGAAGCTTGTCTTTGAATATTCGCATAAAGGATCTTGAAGGAATACTTGTGAGTTTTAAACATTCTCTGAATATTTTGTTTATTTTATGTCGTAGAATCTGTTGAGATTGGTTTTGGTTGTTTGGGTTGGTAAAGGAGATGTTGCATAGCCACAATTTGGTGCACCGAAGGTTAAATTTATTTTCCAAGTGAACTTTGTAGTGGCTAGTTCTGTTTGATTTTTTAGGTTCTTGGGAAGAATGAAAACCAATATAATATGTTTATATTTTGCCTGTAATCAGATGGTTGGTTCACCAAAGCCGCTGGATTCTAAACTGAAATAATGAAAATGAAATTGGTTTCTAACACCCTTTTCTCTGGACTAAAAGAAACCATATGAATTGGTGCCTCTACATGTTTTCATTTTAGTTTCTGAACTTAGTTGTTCATGGAATGTTGTTCTTCTAGCAATTGTCTTGGAATTTCTAGTTGTTTTGCTTATTTAAATGAGGAAGCATTGAATTAATTGTGTGTTTCCACCCCTAGCTAGAGCTGAAACTGTGGTGGTGATTGTATTTTTAATTCCAAATGTATACTCTGGGCTATTTTTTGAATAGACATGTATCCTTTGAACTTAATTTGTCAGTTTTCCCTTCTATTTAGGAAGTACTTAGTTGATGAATATGACTTGATCCTAAATATAGGATCTGATGCATCACTTTGTCTCATTTATTAGATTTTTTTTTACATTTTTCTTATTAATTTTATAATTTTTCTCACTCTATATTCTTCCACCACGTTTGATGCCTTCAATAAAAGAGAGGTATTTTAGAGAAAGCGACTCACACACACACACACATCCAACTCTCGTCTATCTAGTTCAATTCAATATAATAGTTTGATTTTATTTAGTTTTGTTTATTTAGTTTGAGTTTGCTACTTTAGTTTGCCAATATTTATTATTTGAATAAAAAAATTTATGAGATCTTTTCTTCTATTTTTTTCTATTGAAAATAAGTAAAAAATATTGAAAATTTTAAAAGGGCCTAGAACTTGCTAGTCAAGAACTAGGCGCCAATTTTTTAATGTTTAGTTGAACTTGGTGCTTCCTTTAGCGTTCAAGAACATAGGAAAATGGGTAGGATTTGAATTCTTGAAAACCATAATCTTGTTCTCTATGCTTTTTGGTACATGAGATTATGGTACTTTCTTTCCTTGCATTTACCTAATGCTTCGAAGTAGAGAAAATGAAGCTATGAATTTTTGTTTGGGTTAGAAGAATTAATGCTAGCTTCCTTCTTTTTACTCTTGTTTTAATGCTATGAAATTTTATTTTACTCTTCTTAATTAGTTTAATTTTGTTTAAATTAAGCTGAGATGGTTTGTTATTTTGATTTTGGGATGTCTCACTTTTAAGGGGAAATGCTGCCAAAATTTTGAAAAACAAAATAGTAAAACGCAATTCCATGTGTTGACAATTATTCTAAACTTGAGTGTTATTGGGAATGGCGTAGGTGGTAATAAAATGGATCATAGTTGGAAGAATGCTTTGAGAACAAGTGAACAATATGAGAATGGGGTTGAAGAGTTTATTGAATATGCTGGAAGGAACGCTCTGGCCAAAAATGGGATGTATTTTTGTCCTTGTGTCATTTGCTTAAATGAGAGAAGACGGGATATTGAAGTTACAAGGGATCGCCTACTTTCTGATGGAATAAATCTTCGATACACAAGGTGGATATGGCATGGTGAGGAAGTAACTGATTGTCCATCACATAAGAAGGATGCTGTAGATGTCATAGATGAAGATAGAATAGAGAGAATGATTCATGATGTTGAGGTAGAATCCTTTATGCAATCACATGAATATGACAGCCTACAGAGTGATGCAGAGACACCGTTGTACCCAGGGAGTAAATACACACGGCTGATAGGAACATTACATTTGGTTAACTTAAAAGCAACTTGTGGGTGGACCGATAGTAGTTTCATAATGTTTCTTGAACTGTTGTGTGATATGTTTCCAGACGATAATGTACTTCCAAATCGTATGTATGAGGCCAAGAAAATCCTATCTACAATAGGTATGGAATATAAAAAGATACATGCTTGCCTTAATGACTGCATACTATACAGAAAGGAGTATAAAGGTTTAAGTGAGTGCCCCAAGTGTCAAATTGCACGATACAAAGTGAAGAAAGATGGTAGTTGTGGCGATGGGACAACTAAAAGGCAACCTGTAAAAGTTTTGTGGTATCTTCCAATAATACCATGCTTTAAACATTTGTTTGGCACTGCAAAAAAGGCAAAGAAGTTGAGATGGCATTCGGATGATAAAATATCTAAAGGAAAATATCTTCGGCACCCAGCTGACTCTCTACAGTGGAAGAAAATAGATGAAATGTTCCCTGAATTTGGCAGTGAGCTGAGAAACCTTTGGCTTGTTCTTTATACATATGGCATTAATCCGTATGGAACTCTTAATAGCACACACAGTGCGTGGCCAGTACTCCTTGTAATATACAACTTGCCTCCCTGGCTTTGTATGAAACGCAAGTATGTGATGCTTTCTATGATGATTTCTGGACCAAAACAGCTAGAAAACGATATCAATGTCTACTTGGCACCTTTGATTAAGGAATTGAATAAGTTGTGGGAGGAAGGCGTAGATGTGTTTGATGCATATAAGAATGAGTCCTTCAAGCTACGTGCAATGATTTTCACCACTATAAATGACTTCCCTATGTACGGAAACCTCTCAGGGTACAGTGTGAAGGGGCATAAGGCATGTTCGATATGTGAAGCAGACACTCACTTCCACCAACTTAAACGTGGAAGAAAGATGGTCTACCTTTGTCATAGGAGGTTCCTTCCTAGGTTTCACCCGTATCGTAGGTTAAGAAAGCATTTTAACGGCTTGTCGGAGCATGGACTGGCTCCAAAGGCATTAACCGAAGAGGAAATTTATAGTCGGGTTGAACATATCAATATCTTACTCGATAAGAATCACAAGACTGCGGGTGAGAAGAACATATGGAAGAAGAGATCAATTTTCTTCGATCTTCCATATTGGCGTAGGCTTGACGTGAGACACAGTATTGATGTGATGCATATAGAGAAAAATGTTTGTGATAGCCTTGTCAGTACGCTTTTACACATTCCAGGGAAGACCAAGGATGGGATTAGTACGAGACTGGACCTTATTGATATGGGAATAAGAGAACGGTTACATCCATAGGTAAGAGATGATGGTATGAGGGCATATATGGAGCTAGCAGCGCATACACTATCAAAAGCGGAGTAAAGAAGTTTGTGTGGGTGTTTGAATGAAATTAAGGTACCACAAGGATATTCTTCAAATGTGAGAAGGTGTGCGTCGATAGAGGATTTGAAGTGGGAATGAAGTCCCATGATTATCATGTGTTGATGCAACAACTATTACCAGTAGCTATTAAAGGCATTATGAAAGATGAAGTTTGAAGCACTGTGACAAGATTGTGTGTCTTCTTTAATACTATCTGTGACAAAGTTATTGACACTGAAAAGCTGGATGAACTGAAATTTAAGGGTTATATTATATTGTTCCAATTAGAGATGCATTTTCCTCCTTTATTTTTTGATATAATGGTGCATTTGATAGTTCATTTGGTAAGGGAGGTAAGGCTCTGCGGTCCAGTTTACTTGAGGTGGATGTACCCTTTCGAGCGATACATGAAGATCTTAAAAGGGTACTCTAAAAATCCCTATCTACCAAAAGCCTCAATAGTTGAATGGTATGTAGTTGAAGAGGCTATGGACTTCTGCAGAGATTATCTATCAGGGAAGAAGGAACAATCTCGGCATGAAGAGGGGAGGAGCAAGGGAACACGAGGACTGAAAGTGAAGACTATGTCTAGTGAAAAGGTGTTGCAAGCACACCTTTATATCCTAAATAACATGGCAGAAGTTCAACCGTACATAGATGAACACAGAAAGAGATTGAAGAACATGAATTCGAGAAAGAATAACATGTAGATTGCTATTGAGCAAAACAAGACATTCATAGAGTGGTTTCAGGAAAAGGTTTTACATGAGACGGTGTGTCTGAGACAATAGAGTGGCTAGCCTGGGGGCCTTTATTTCAGATCATTACTTGGAGCGGTTATGATATAAATGAGTATTCTTTCTACACAAAAGACCAAGATGACAGAAGTACTATGCAAAATAGTGGGGTGATTGTAGAAGCTAAAGCCATGCACTTTTCCTATTTGAAAGACAAAAACCCATATTAGCATCCATGGCCTATTATGGAGTGATAGAAGAAATATGGGAAATCACTTACAACAAGTTCAAAGTTGCTTTATTCAAATGTAAGTGGGTTAGCAATATTACTGTGGTAATAGATCAACAATCTGGATTTGTCTCAGTTAATCTTGAAAGAGTAGGTTATAGGGATGGGCCCTTCATTCTAGCAAGCTAGACAAAACAAGTGTTTTATGTCACAGATCCTGTAAATAAAAAAATTTCTATTATACTTCAAAGTAAAAAATAGAAGCATGGTGATCTGACCTTCAACCTTGAGGACACACCATCTTTCACAATTAATCCACCTATAACAAGTGAAGTAGAATTGGTAGATGATGAAGAATATGTTGTAAGAAATGATCATGGTGAAGGAATATGGGAAACAATCTAGAGTAAGAGCTTAAATTAGAAAATAGTAATGTGTGCTGTTTGTTTTATAATAGTTAGTTTATTCATTTACTTATAATTTATTCAGCTATCTGACAATGATTTTTGTGCTTACAGGAATATGACAATTCTAGTGACTCACAAAGTGATAGGGACAATGAAATGAATAGGCCTGAACCTGCTGCAATACTTGAACCCGTTGTGAGAAGAAGGGTTAGAGGCAGTACAAAAATGCATGTATTGGTAGCACATAATCACCATCAACAGGAGAGGTTGCATATTGACTTTGATGACAATATGAAACCAATTAGTTCGGAGGAAGACCATTTCATTAGCTACTTAGGTTTATTGGGTCAGAGCAAAGTTCGCATTATCTATGATAATTGGAAGTTGGTTCCACCAAAAACCAAAGACTTGATTTGGCAACAACTTTTGGTATATAAGTTTCGATACATCTGCGTATATATCTTTATTCCTATTGCTTCAAATATAATTAACTTATATTTTTACCTTGTATGATGTCCTAGACACCGCGGTGATGTATAAGGAGTGGATGAGGGAGATTCGTCTATGATAGAAAGATTTCAAGAATAGGCTTACACGAGATTACATTCAAGGGGATTAAGGGGTCAAGATCCATGTCAGGAGTATACATATTTGTCTCTAGAGGACTGAAGGTTGTTTATGGCATCATGAGAAGATCCAAACTTTTTGGTAAGATTTCTGTCATCATAGTGTTTTATTTGAATATAGTTGACATTATTGAGTCGGTGTTCATTGTTTTCCTTTCACAGGCATTAAGGGCAGAAAATGCAGAGAGGCAAGCAGCTAATAAGTATCAACATTGCATGTATCGTGGTGATTATCGGAAGCTTGAGCGAAAGATGATGGCAGAAGAGTTGGAGAAATTGAAGGAAGCAGCCACATTAGATCTACTGTTGTGGTCGAGGCCCCACCACCTCCTCCACGTCACAAAAAATAGAAAGCATCGAGGATTAAGGGTGGGAAGTATGTAAATCCAACTGTTGCTAAGGTTGTTGCGAGGATTGTAAGTAGTTAGAGTATAAGTACAAAGTTTTTTTTTATATTGGAAGTGCTTAATTTTCATTTATGATAACTTTTATGCTGCAGGATGAACTGGAAGATCATAGCAGCCAAGGTTCGTTCACTCCAAGTGGACGGATGGACATCTTGTCAACGGTGATTAGGAAGGTAGATCACCCTGGCTATGTTCGAGGGGAGGCAGGGGGAGTTCGTGTCGTGAAGTATTTTGGCTGAGCCTCACATCCTTATTCGTCACAAGCTGAACCCAGTACGGAGCTTGTGGCCAAGATTCACCAGGAAGTATCACAAGAGCTCGAGGCCAACCTTCACAACAAGCTCCGATAAGAGCTATTGCCAGAGCTACGTCTTGAGCTGATGCCTGAGTTATGAGATGAATGATGAAGATGTTTGAATCACAGATGGCAACTACTGAGCGTATAACCCATTCATCCTTGGCCTTCCACAGCACCAAAGGAAGTTACAACCCGATGGAGGAACCACTTGGTGACCCTTCTCCCACTCCATTGTCGAGAGAACCTGCCATCCTCTCTTTGGATGCCCCAATGCTGTGTGTAGTTACTAATGCTCTCATTCACACACAAGCTACCACCCACCATCATCAGCAAATTCCACAGCATTTACGTATGGTGACAGTGATGTGTGTTCGAGAGGGGGAAGAAGGTACAACCATCCTTATTCCTGATGACAAGGTTGCCATAATAGCTTAGGTGAGAGGATCTTTCATCCTTTGGCCTATACATCTTATTGGCTTAGCAGCAACACCTCCAATGGTATGGAACTACCTCACTTTTACTTGAAATGTGTTGACTTCCTACAAACAATATGTTTTTTTATGTTCTAAAAGAATGAGCAGGAAGTAGGAAAATGACCCTTCTTAGCATGACTGTAGCATATCTATAAAGGTATTCGCCAGATTTATTTGCATATGCCTCCAGGGATTGTAGGGCTGGAATTAGAGTATCCCTTCACAGTTGATAAAGAAGATCCTAAACAGTTCATTAAGTTGGAGGAGCTAGATATTAGATGGGGCAAATTTGCAATCCTGTAAGTTTTTTATTTCCCATTTTTTCCTTTATTTAGTTAAGTTGATTTTAACTAGCTAATACATTCATCATTTTAATTCTATTATAGCTCCTTCCGTTGTATATGCATTGACTTGCAAAGAGTTGATTTATATGGATTATTGTCTCCTGCACATACGAGAAGGAGTAGGAATACATTGAAAAAAGGACGTACTATGTGGGCTTCACAGTGGGAGAGAATGACTATCGTTGTTATCTAGCACCGATTGTTCAAGGGTACGCATTTAAATTTTGTGTATTTGAGATTCTTAATAAATAATTGCGTTGACATCTAACTTCTTTTTAATCTGTATATGTTGTGATAGTTACCACTGGAGTTTGTGTGTTCTCTGTCCTTGGTCCCACGTTGTTTACTGGTTTGATTCCTTGAGTAAAATACCAGACAAAGAAACTAAAAGCGTCTTCAACACGTAAGTTATTTTTTTGTATTTCATTGCTTCTTGATTCTTGACTTAAATGAATTTTTCTAATTTATGTTGATTTTCATTTTAATGATAGGGCATGCATGACGTATCGAGCGCTTGACGGGCCACGCGATCGTAAAGGTGGAAAATACCTGAGATGGTTGTTTCCAAAGGTACATAGTTTCAAATCAAGTTCTTTTGATTGACGGGCATTTTAGATATGCCTTTATTGATTTTAACTATTTGCTTTTGATTTATAGTGCCCTAAAAAACCTAGCGGCTGGGAATGTGGATACTATGTCTTACTTTATATGTTTAACATCATTCAAAGTGGCATTACGACATATTTTGAACAAGTAATCGCTTCTTCATTCTCAGAGGATAATATTCTTGGTGTTGTAATTCAATGGCAATTCATTTACTTGATTCATTATTTCATCTAAGCTTATTTTCTAATTTACAGATTTTTGACAATGAAGATGCCTACTCATATGAAGACATAAATATGATCAGAGACTTTTTGGCTGGACATCTTCTTCAACGTATACTAGAGTAAAGTCTTTAGTAGTTTGTGTAGGACACACTTTTGTGGTAGTTCTATATATTGTACATATAATTAGCGTTGTTGTTGTTGGATATAGATTGGATTTAGTCTTGGTTATTGTACAAACTGGGGACTTGGAGGATATAGTCTTTTTAGTGCAATAACAGACTTGGATATAGATTGTTGTGTAGTTTGTGTGATGTTTTAGTTAATTAGTTTGCTACTCCTTAAAGTTATTGCATGTAGTAGAGCCTTGGGTTGATCAATGTGTTTCAAGTTGTTGTTTCCATTCTGCTGAACTGTTGTTGTTTTATTCTGTTGTTTCTATCATATTTTTGCAGTTTACATTTTTCAAACAGTGAAATATATATAAAAAGGGCATTTAAAAAAATTTCAATGTCCTTAAAATAAAAGGGACGTGGGAAAGGGGGGTGACACTTTAGACGCCCCCAGTTTAGACTGGGAACGTCTAAAGAGGACCTTTAGACGTCCCCATTATGAACTGGGTCATCTAAAGGTCACTTTAGACATCCCCAATCTAAGTTAGGGATGTCTAAAGGTCACTTTAGATGTCCCCAGTAAAAACTAGGGACGTCTAAAGTTCACCTCAGACATTAGACGTCCCCATTCTGAAGTGGGGACATTTAAAGTCCTGCCTATTTTACGGACGTTATTGACATTTTTTTCAACAACCCTCAAATAGACGTCCCTCTGTTTTCATACGCTAAAAGGCCAAAAAAAGGGACGTTAAAACCATTTTTCCTAGTAGTGACACCTCTATAAGTCTTATGAGTAGCAACGTTCTCTACTGCTTGCACCTTGTAAGTCTTACAAGTAGAAAGTCTTACTGGCAATTCTCTCTACAACTTCCCCCGTAAGGAAATCAACCCACTCAAGGTCCCTCTACCTTGAGATCAATTCAGAAATATAATTGAAAGTGTTTACAAACTCTCTTACAGAGTGGATATAATGCATGCTAAAGTACAATACAAATAACTCTTTCTCAAATATACATGATATAGAAAATAAATAAGAATAGCAAGTAGTTGGGTCGGAGTGGATGATTCATGATATGAGCATGTTTGGGTTGTTGTGTTCTCATTGTTGTTGCTCTTCATTGAATGTTCCCATATTTTAAATGAGTTGTGATAGCCGTTGAAAGCATTTCAACCTATCCGTCAGAGTGGTGTAGCTTCGTTTGACTGTTCTTCGATTTTGAAAACTAGCCGTTGTGGTTGCTGAATGCTTCACTTCTGTAAAGTCAACTTTTGTCTCTTCTCATCATCTCTAAATTGTATTATTGGAGAAATGCATTAAACACCAATATAATGAAGTGTTACAGTGATTGAAAACAAGAAGAGTGAGTTTCATAATCATTTCTATGATTTCCAAAAGCTTTAGTAGGTTGTTTTGTTCTCCTGGGAAGCATTACTTGAGTGGTCACTCGAGTAAGTCTGGGTCATTACTCGAGTGATCCCTCAAGTAATGACGTTCAAAATTTAGCCGAGAGCATTTCCAACTTCGTTACTCGAGTGATCCCTCAAGTAATGCTTTCTTTTTATTTAATGTTACTAGAGTGCTCCCTCGAGTAATGTCACTTATTTCTTGGTCGAGAGCTAGTAGTTGATTTCTTCTCTGATTACTTGAGAGGCCCCTTGAGTAAAGTCTCAAGTAACTCTACAGATTACTCGAGTGATCCCTTCGAGTAATCCTACTCAATTCTTGACAGAGAGCTTACTGCAACAAATTCTCACACATTACTCGAGTGGGCCCTCGAGTAACTTTTAAATAACTTTACATATTACTTAAGTAGTCCCTTCAAGTGATCTCTTTATTTTGATTCAAAACATGGAAAATTATATATCATCAAAAAGCTCTCATCGTCTACATTCTAATACAATATGAATCAGCACTAAACTCATTGTATACAGAAAGTTATGATCCAAAGAGTATCTACTGTTCTTAGGCTATCTTTGAAATCACGAGCAGCAACTTCCAAAAGGCATAGCTCTTAGGATATAACTTCAAATATGTGAAATTACCTATCCAGGGAAAGCTCTTTAAGTCTACTTTCATATGGCACTGTCGTCGCAATCCGATGTGTAGTTTGAGAGTTATGTCCAAAATACTGAAGCTGTCTTGGAATATGATAGTGATTTATGTGTCAACTTCAACAGATCATATCTCCCTCATCTGAAATTATTTTAATGTGATCTTGGTATCCATAGTTTGTGTTGGGAGTCTAGTTTCATATGCTACTGGTTTCAAATCAATCCAATATGTGGTTAGAGAGATATGCCCAAAATACCGAACCTTTTCCCTATCGTGTGAAATCAAAGTACAATAAAAATGTAGATTACTCGAGTGGTTACTCGAGTGATCATGTCTATTACTTGAGTAACCACTCGAGTAATGTCCTTTTAAATATGGCAGAGAGTCAAAACTCAAAGGAACACCTTGGGGAAGTTCCATAACTTCCATATAAGTCATTTTAGCTCTGTATTGACATATTCCAACCTTCATTCGACCATAGAAACCTCCGGTATCACTTCTAATATTTATGACTAATCAACAAGATATATAACATTAAATATAGTAGTCAGTCAATGTAGAAGATAAATATATTATACAAACTTTTTGCTCATATTTGACACCATCAAAACTATTCATATTTAACATTCTCCCCCATTTTGATGATGACAAATCCTTCAAGAAAAATATGTATGAGTTATAAAAACTAAGTAAGAGTAATATATTTTTCTTGCCTTTCTCTCCCCTTATTTGACATCAATAAAAAGTTTAAAGCATAGATGGGAAAGGAAGAAATGTTTGTAGAGAAGTAAATGTGTCATGTAAATTTTCTCTCCCTTGATTTAAAGGTAATTTCATTTATGATTTGATGTAAATGAAAAAAAAATTTAGAGAGGTTTTCAAGAAAACATTCATAATCAAGGCAAATTAAAATCAAAGATATGAAAAGTATTCTTGAAAGATAAAGGGAGGATTTAGAAGTTCTCATTTGGATTTAGCAAGTTGATGATTGATCCATAAAGTCCATTGCCTTCTTTTCTTGTTGTGTAGATCCATGATGTTGTGTTCACTATACTTTTAATGCACAACTTTGATGAATCAAGTATATAGGAGTGATCTATAGCTGGCTTAGTGGTAGACTCTGAAATGTGCTCAATAGGAAGCTCAGGAATAGCCTTCCTTAGAATGCTACCAAAATTGTCTTGATTTGTGCCTTTTGTTGATTTAAGTGTTGCAACCAGTATTAAATCATCTTTCCTCAAAGTTGATATATTCTCCTTTTAGTGTGTTGAGAAATGATCTAGCATTGAGCATATTCTCTTACTATAAGTAAAAAAATTCTTGCAAGGAGATTGGTTAGTGCAATCCAGTATCAAAAGTTTCCTTTCCATAAAATATATGTAAATTAATATCATGAAAAGAAGAATATAAAAGTAGCTTATCATCAAAAACTAATCAAGAGATAGGGAATGCATATGAGTATGCTAGAATGATTTTTGCAAATAAAGGAGATGAGCTTTTTAAGATATAAAACATGTATAAATGTGAAGCTCCCCCTTAATGAATGCATGACTTAAAAGAAAATTGTCATGAGCAATACAATTAATAACTCTCTTGGATTAGTAAAATCATTGGAAATTTTGTAGAGAGAATGATTGTGAAAGTATGAAGATTTGGAGAGAAATCAAGTTTTGAAAATGGCAATGGTATTCAGGGTTTTAAGGTTGTAACCTGTATTACTTGAGTCATTACTCAAGTGTTCACTTTGAGTGATGCAACACAGAGAATTTGAATTAAAGAGTACAATACCTCACTCGAGTAATATCATAATCACTCGAGTCATAATTCTCTACAGCCCATTGATGCATCATGTCCTAGTCAATGTTGGATGATGTGATTGGTACTGAGGGATTCTGTAGCATAATCTCTGTAAGCACTTTAGGATACCAAGATAAGCTCAGAATAAGGTCTTGAAGTTCTGGTTGATCAACTTACAGAGTTTCTAATCTTGCCATTTACAGAAGTGATGAACTCAACATTATTTGTAGCAAGCTCTGTGTGATTGTTGAAGCTCCTCTCTCATATAGCCTAGGATAGATGGACCAAAGAATGAAAGACCAGGGAGACCAACTTTAGCAAAGTGTTGTATCTCATCTATCCTTGAAGTATTAGCTCCCATCCTCTACGCCTCTTGTGTTAACTTGGAGTGCGATTCAAACTTACTTGGAGTAATTGCGGATTACTTGAAGGTCTACTTGAAGTAATTGCCGATTACTTGAAGGTTTACTTGAAGCAATTGCAAATTACTTGAAGTAATTTCAGATTACTTGGAGTAAGTCTTGTAGAAGTATATATATACCTCTTGTTCTCTGATAGACATGATCTTTCCAGTATTCCTCTCCTCTTTGCTTATAATATAGGCCATTTTGTGGTAATTCTTCTTGATGAAGTGATTGAATTGGCCTTGTTCACCATAGCTCTAGTGTATATATATATATAAGATAATGCTATGGAGATCACACATAAAGCTAAAGTTGAAGTTGAGAACCCTCATTAGCTCTCATGATTTGATGATTATGTACTTCTTAAGCTCGTTGTACTCCTTGAGAGGTCTAGTGGGAGAGTGTTGAAGCCCAAGCACTTATTGATCTTTGAAGCTAAGATGGTGACACTCTAATCTCTGACTGTTGTCTCCAATGTTTCCTCAATTATTGTGCCTTCTTCAAAGCATAACTTAGCAAGATCCATATCACAGTAGAGATGTCTAACTTCCTTTGGTAGTAGGGAAGATGAAGGAATAACCAAGGCTTATAATTGCGAGACTTGTTCTTGACCTTGAATTGAAGCAGTCGAGGCTGCTAAGAGATATTCCTCCTCTTTTTCTTTCTTTGACAACACAACTAGCTAGTTACTTGCTAATGATGGGGTGTCACTCGATTGATTACTTAAGTGATACCATAGATTTAGCTTCTTCTCACACTGCAACACTGCCAGTCACGCTTCCTTTGTTAGCCTCCGATCTTTATATCCGAAAGTAGAGCATTTTGATAAACTCCTGCAAAAGTATAAGTATATGCTTTTTGGTACCCAACTTTCTCTTGGGTCCATATAGTATTAGACATTATAATTCTTATACTCTATACAATTGAATCATATCATATTTAAGCAAAGAGTATAATAATCAACAAAGACCAGAATATAATTTTACCCAATTAAAAAAATTCAAGCAATTGAATCAAAAAGGATAATGAATAAATAATACCAATAATGATGATTTTCAAAAATCAATGACAATTTGTAAATACACTTTATAAAAAAATATGTCATTGATAAGATTTTCATGCAATTTAGGATCAAAAGAGTAGAGAATCTATCCATAATGACCAACTTTTATGAAAGGATAAATCATGAGTGAAATCAAGTTTTCCAAGAATGATAATGAAATATACAAATTGTTTCAAAATCTCAAATGTTATTTCAAATCATGACAATACATTGTAAAATTGAGATTTTGAATATATGCAAAATTCATCTTTGAAATATATTTGTAATCAATGTTCATGTTGAAAATGGTGGAAGTCAATAGTTTAAATGTACATATACCAGAAAGCTTCTTCTTTTAGAGAATAACTAAGATAACATGTTAGACATTAGAGTTTTAACATGTTTGAGAATTTTCCAAGGGAAAAAGTCATATTGAAAATGAATTAGCCAAAAAGGCTTAATTTAACAGATATATATAAGCACAATGACTTTGCTATTGACCAAGAGATAATCTTGACTCTTAGAGTTGTGTCTTGAAGAATAGGAATATTCATCTCAAAGATTTGAATACAATACACTAGTTACTCAAAAATATATGATATCAACGGTTCATGTATTTGAGCAACAAAATGAGTGCAAATGAATTATGATGATTAATCACATACTCATTAGTCCAAATGACTAGAGTACTAGAATATTATCCTAGTAAGTTATTCCACTATAATGGTTAATGCATTAAGATTTAATGTACTAATGAATATTCATAATGCTTGGAATAACATGGCCAACCAAAGATTTATGCATTAGGCATAAAGCTTTCACATATTGAATTCTTTTCTAGGAAATACACTTGAAACTTATATAGATAGTTAACTTGTTAGACATAAGGTCTAACTTGTTAGAAAATAATGGTTGAGGAGTTCAAGCATTGGATAACACATTTAAGATCAATGATCAATATGTCAACAATGGGGAAATACTCTGGTGGATGAATTTGAAGCATTTCTAATTTTCAGTATACATCAATATTAACTTCCAATTTTGAAACCGATTTAAATGCAAACAAGATATGAATAATTTTCAAATAATGTGTATGCATTTTTATAAACAAGATGAATTGGAATCTAAGTACATTTTTGAAATGTGCATTTCGAAACTCAAATACATAGAAAGATTATACACAATTTTACTTTTAGTCTATTTAGCAATCTAACAAAAATTTGAAACCCATAAATGATTAATTGCTAATGGTATGCAATAATGAGCAAGTTATTCATTACCCAAATTGTAACCCCCTCATGATAGTCACATCCAGATTTCAAAATTTAAGTGAAATAGAGACCAATAAAATGAAATCAACAATTTATAATCCCTCAACTCGGGATGAGGTATTTCAAAATCAGTTCAAAACGTAATAATTCCGGGTCTCACATTCACGTGCGGATATAACTACTTGAGAAATACATAAGAAATATCAGAGTGCGGAAACTAAAATCTCGGCAAACCCCCGGGTTACTCTTTATATCGAATGGGTTTACCATTTTCCCAAATGGGGATTACAAGTCAAAAATTCACTATGAACAATTTATCTACAGTAATCCCAAATCTAGAATAGATAACCAACAATCCCAAAATCCTGGTTGTCCCAAAGAGGTCCTAACCACTCTGGGTTGGTCACTTTTCCTTCGAGCCACTTGCCCTATCTGAAAAGGTTAGTCATATGGAAAGAGTGAGATTCTAAAGAATCCCAGTAGCAACAAGTCACTCATACAATATATAAACATAAAGCATGAATGTTCATCATGTTCAGAAGCTTCACAATGATCTCTGGCTCGCGCCATATACGACAGCACTCACGGCTGAAATCACAATGCACTATGCCAGCTTTCGCTGTAATCACTATGCACAACGCCCGCTTTCGCAGTGAACACTATGTAACAGCAACACGAAGCACAAAGCACCACAAAGCATCTCAAGGCATAATATATCACAAAACTCCACAAGGTATCTCAATGCACAGGGTATCACAAAGCAGTAGCAGCAGCATCCACACAATGAATGACAAGCAAACATACAATATATTTACACAAAGTATAAGAGAGGAGTCGCTACCTGTATCTTTCCTGACAATCTTTGGCATAGTGGGCTCACGCGTTTGGAAAATATCAAATCCTATACCAAATCAGGGACAATTAATCAATCTCTCTCTTCCAATTACTTATTTTCATAATACACTAAGTTGGTTATCATTTAGGACTCTTAAGGGGCCCCAAATGCCTCTAATAAAAGCCCTAAAAGGGTGGGAAACAATAGGTTGAAGGTCACTTTTCAAAAACACAAAGTGCTGGAACACAGGGGTTGGCCGCGGCCAGCCCTTCCTTGGGCCGCGGCTCAAATATGGTCAGAAGGTCATGGGCCGCGGCCAGAAAGGTTTGGGCCGCGGCCAGCCACTCATGGGCCGCGGCCAAGCAATTTCCTGACTCTTGGCTGATCTTCGAAAAACCATAACTAATTGTAGAAAAATTGAAACGGAGTGATTCCAAAGCCAAATGAAAGGTATATAAGTCCTATTTAAAGGAAAAATATAGCCCCTCACTGGAAATCACTACACAAAAACAGAATAACCAATAACTAAACACTACTCCAAAACAGAGTTCTGTTTCCATCCCAAACTTTGGACAATCATATCTCCTAGAATACTAAACGAAATGACACAAAATCTATGTCCATTTTGAAGCTTGGGATGTGAACTTTAAGACTGGAAAGTTTCATAATTTTTCAACACCATTTGGTCATTCAAAACGCTCGTTCATACTGACAGCGAAAAACAGAGCTCAAACCAGACAACTTTCCAAATTTTCCCAAGTGATCCAAATGAACCCAAAATCAACAACCAAGCTTATTCCCACACAAAATCACTCAAGGAATCCAATGGGAATGTCAAATTCACCAAAATCCTATTCCATTATCATGCTTTGGTTTTGGGTAACATTAAACACTAAACTTCCAAAATCTCCAACCCAATCAAATCTATCTATCCAAAATGCATTACAACATACAATTTCTATACCAAACATATACCAAACTCTCAATGGCCCTCATTTTCGAAAATGGCCCAAAAATTCCAGAAAATGCAAGTTAATCCATTTGGCATAAAACATAGATAGATAGATAGATCTCACTCACCTTATCAACTTTCTCAAAGGGAGTTCTTGATTCAGCACCTCCCAAAATTTCGTGTGGCCACAAACCACAACCAATAGACAAACTACAACCATAGAAATGTTGCTCTTAACTCAAGGATTGACTTTAATGAAGGGAGTTTTTCCATTAGAAGTCATTAAGAGGGTCAAAATGACAAGAACTTACCTTTGGCACTTCCTTTTTTTTTCTGCAGAAGGACCACCGAAAATGGAAGAGAGAAGGAGAGAGATGAGCTTGATGAAGAAGCAAAATGATCACACTCCCTCTACTCTTTCATGTCAGCCGAACAACAAGGGAAGAAGAGAGAGAAATGAAATAAAATAATGATATTTTGACTTCTCACACACTCTCTTGCTTCCTCTCAAATTGCCATGTGTCATAGTCTCATTGGTTCTCATAAAGCAACCACCTAATTAGTCACTTTAATCCTTCCACTAGCCATTTTAATCACACTTTCCATTTTCTCTTAGTTAGTAATTAATTTCTCCCTTAATTACCAACTCATGGCCAATAACTCCATTCTTCCAATTTTTCAATAATTATGACGTATTAGTCAATATTGCCATAAAACACATAGTAATTCAATTTAAATTCATAATCATCCACAATAATCATGATTTTCCCTTAATCAAAAATTGGGATATTACACAAATAAAAAATTTATATAAGCACAATATCATGTAAGAATAAAGAAGATAATACCATACTCAAGTAATCTCATAATTACTTAAGAAATTATCCTTTGAAGTTCATTTGTGCATAATTCCTTAACTTTTGCCTTCCAATCTTCCAGTTGGTCTTATCACTTGGACATTCACTCCTAGTTGTCACGTAGTGTTGATGATCGCTTGGTTGATTATTTGAGTGATTCTTCACTGTGTATCATTTCTTCCTTCATTGCTAGCTAGGCATTCACAGTGATGCCTCAAGTAATGTCTCCTTTTGTTTACACATTTAAAATGTAGCTTCAAACTCCAACTTCACCAATATTTGAGTTAGATTCTATGTAGTCATAATTTTGAAATGAAGCTCTTCCTTTCTTCTTCATAGAAAACCATATAGACCTTTTTCTTCCTTTGGTATAAAGTTTTACTTGGATCCACACATAGTTAGCTTGTAGGAATTATAATTCACATGCTCTAAGAATATAGTTAATTCAAGACAATTGAGCATAATGAATTAAACATGACTTTATGAAAATAAATAGTTTCTTTTGAAATATGCATATATGCATAAGGGGTTAAATTATTGAACATTGCAATCTTTTTATAAATGAATTTATTGAATGGATTTTCTAATTAATGTGAAAACATATTTTCAAAAATAGTTTGCAATGCTCATTCCTAACATTCCAAACTATAAAACCTCAATAAATATTACAGATAATAGTATAGGAGGTTTTATCATTGTGTATCTTTGCCTTAGATACTTGGAGGATTGTTTTTGCTTATCCACTGCATCTTTCTATGATATTGATACTTTGAATATCTTGCTTTGGGTACTGGTAACCTTCTCTCAAAACATATTGTTACGAGTGTAAATGGTCTATTAGAAAGTGCAAGTGTACATAATCGTCAACAAGTAATATAGAAGTGAGTAGAGTATCGTTCCCTCGAGGATTGATCACTAAGTATCAAAATAAGTAATTTTAACTCTATTTAGTCAATCGATTAGTTGGTGATTGAGAGTATGAAATAAAAGATAAGTAAATATGAATGAAAATGATATGAAACAACTATTGAGAAAAAGCCCTAAGGGTCATATTTCACTTAACAAATTTTGGATTAAATCACTTATCTATTATAGCCTAATTACTTCCACATAATTGATAGTAGAGTTTCTCTAATTTAATTACTAGCCTCTTCCAATTTCAAGCAATTCTATAATTAATTGCTAATCCAATACATTCCTATATGAATTTAAGCAATTAATTATGCATTAAAATTTATGGAACTCTATAAGACTACACAACTCATATGAATATATTCCTATTTCATATGCAAGTTATGATTTTAATTATAGGGTCTACACACATGTATCTCCTTCCAGTCTCAACATATATATTAAAATCTTTCAAAAGATGGCCAATCAAATGAAAGCATTAAGAATAATAATTAAAACTTAATCATGAAGGAAAAATTAAAACTATATTTAGTAAGTTAATATTCAATCCGTTATTAGTAAGCTACGTCATCACCCTAGGAAAATAAAAATTTAACTCATGATAAAATTTAACTCTTGAAACCTGCATGATAAAAAGTTGCTCATATGGGAAATTCTCCTGGATTGGTGATTCTCTCTTTTGTTTAAGTGGTTCTAACCGAGAAAGATGATCTACAATAAGATTCTCAGTCCCTTTTTTTGTCTTTGATCTCCAAGTCAAATTCTTGTAGTAGAAGCACCCATCTAATCAGTCTGGGCTTAGCATCTTTCTTCTCAATAAATTATTTGATTGATGAGTGGTCTGTCCAGATAATGACCTTTAACTTGATCAAGTATGCTCTGAATTTGTCGAATGCAAACACTATTGCTAGGAGCTCTTTTTCTGTTGTTGCATAATTTAGCTATGTTCTGAGAGTGTTTTGCTAGCATAATAGATAGCATGAAAGATCTTGTTTCTTCTTTGGCCAAAAAACAGCTCCAACTGCATAATCACTTGCATCACACATCATTTTGAATGGAAGATTCCAATCTGGAGCTATGATAATTGGTGTAGAAGTCAAGGCACCTTTTAGAGTTTGGAAGGCTGATAAGCACTCCTTATTAAACATAAAGCAAGTGTTTTTCTCCAACAGCATGCAAAGTGGCTTTGTGATTTTTGAGAAGTCCTTAATGAATCTTCTATAGAAGCCAGCATGCCCCAAAAAACTCTGAATGCCCTTGATTGAGGAAGGAGGTGGTAGCTTTTGAATTATTTTAATCTTAGCTTGGTCTACTTCAATGCCTCGATTAGATACCTTACGACCCAACATAATTCCTTCTTTCACCATAAAATGACATTTCTCCCAATTTAGAACAAAGTTTGTCTCCACACAACGTTACAAAACTTTTGCCAAATTTGAAATACAGTGATCAAATGATTCTCTAAAAACTAAAAAATCATCCATGAATACCTCAATGAACCTTTCCACCATATCTGAGAAGATCGCATCATACTCATTTGAAATGTTGCTGGTGCATTACATAAACCAAATGGCATCTTTTTGAAGGCAAAGGTACCATATGGACATGTAAAAGTTGTTTTCTCTTGATCCTCTAGTGCAATTGTAATTTGATTATATCCTGTGTAACCATCTAGGAAATAATAATAGGCTTTCCCTACTAGCCTGTCAAGCATATGGTTTATAAATGGTAAGGGGAAGTGATCTTTTCTGGTGGCTTTATTGAGCTTTGTGTAGTTGATGCATACTCTCTATCCAGTCACCATTCAATGTGGAATCAGTTCATTTTTCTCGTTGGGCATTACTATCATTCTACCTTTCTTTGGCACAACTTGAACTGGACTTACTTATTGATTGTCTGAGATTGGGTAGATTATGCTATCATCCAGCCACTTTATTACCTCTTTTCTCACCACTTCCTTCATGTTCGGATTGAGTCTTTTCTGGTGCTCGAATGATGGCTTGTAGTTATCCTCCATTAAGATCTTATGCATACAAATTGAAGGACTAATCCCTCTTATATAAGCTATTGACCATCTAAATGATGTTTTATACTCCCTTAGAACTCTTAATAACTTTCTTCTTTTTTAGGAGTAAGAGTTACAAAGACGATTTGTAGGTAATGTTGAATCTCCTCCTAGATAAACATACTTCAAATGGTTTCTTGATAAAAATTGGGGAATTTCCTTCAAGGTACCTTATCTGCTCCAACACTTCTAGATTAGTAGATTTTAAAACATCTACCATTCCTATTGCTAATGGTTGATCCATGTAGATTTCGTTCACTACGCCTTTTGTGCAGCTGATCAATGTATTGGCTTTGTAGCAAGTGTCACCTTCATCTGAAAAGGATAAAACCTTGAAAATATTGAAGGATACTTGATTATCTTGAACTCACAAGGTTAACATCCCCTGTTGAACATATATTAACGTTCTCCCAGTTGCTAGGAATGGCCTCCCAAGAATGATAGGAATTTCTTGATTTTCTTCCATGTCGAGTATTATGAAATCAGATAGGAATATGAGTTTGTCTACCTTTACCAGAACATCTTATAAGACACCCCTTGGATGTTGTATTGATTGGTAAGCCAAAAGTAATGAAAATATTGTCAGCTTCACCTCTCCAAGACCAAGTTTGTTGTAGACAGATAGAGGCATGAGGTTTATACTTGCTCCAAGATCACAAAGTGCTCTTTTAAAGTGACATTGACCTATGGTGCAAGGTATGCAGAAGCTTCCTGGATCTTTCAGCTTTGGAGGTAATTTCTTTTGGAGAATAGCGTTGCACTCCTAAGTAAGTACAATTGTTTCAAATTCCTCAAGCTTACGCTTATTTAAGAGAATGTCCTTCATGAATTTTTCATAACTGGGCATTTAGGCAAGAGCATATGCAAAAGGAATGTTGATGTGCAACTTTTTGAAAACCTCCAGAAACTTTGCAAACTGCTTGTCTATCTTTGCCTTCGCAAGTCTCTGAGGGTATGGAATTGGTGGTACATATGAAGGAGGATTGTTTGGAAAGCTGATTCTTCTTGGTATCACATCATCCTCCTTCTGTTCTTCTCTGCTTTCTTTCTTTTCTCTGTCATCCTTCTTCTTAATTACAGGATCTTTCAATTCTTTACCACTTCTTAGTGCAACTGCCTTCACATGTTCTTTTGGGTTTCTTTCGGTGTCACTTGGTAGAGTTACTGGTTGCCTGGAATTCAACATATTTGCAATTTGCCCCATATGGATCTCCAAGTTCTTTATTGAGGCTTCTTGGTTTTTTGATTGTTGTATCAGTCCTAGCCATGAATTGAGATGTATCCATGGTTAGTTGAGCTAATGCATCCTCCAAATTCACTTTCTGTTGTGGTGGATTTGGTTGTTGAAAAGCTTGTTGATGGTAGTTCCCTTACGGCTTGAATGCATTTTGATATTAATGACTACAATCCCCGGCAACGGCGCCAAAAATTTGTTACGAGTATAAATGGTCAATTAGAAAGTGCAAGTGTACACTGTCGTCAACAAGTAATATAGAAGTGAGTAGAGTATCGTTCCTTCAAGGATTGATCACTAAGTACCAAAATGAGTAATTTTAACTCTATTTAGTTGATCGATTAGTTGGTGATTGAGAGTATGAAATGAAAGATAAGTAAATATGAATGCAAATGATATGAAACAACTATTGAGAAAAAGCCCTAGGGGTCAGATTTCACTTAACAAATTCCGGATTGAATCACTTATCTATTCTAGCCTAATTTATTCCACATGATTGATAGTCATGTTTCCCTAATTTAATTACTAGCCTCTTTCAAGGTCAAGCAATTCTATAATTAATTACTAATCCAATATATTCCTATATGAATTTAAGCAATTAATTGTGCATTAAAATTTATGAAACTCTATAAGACTGCACAACTAATATGAACATATTCCTATTTCATATGCAAGTCATGGTTTTCATTATAGGATCTATACACATGTATCTCCTTCCAGTCTCAACATATATATTAAAATCATTCAAAAGATGACCAATCAAATGAAAGCATTAAGAATAATAATTAAAACTTAATCATGAAGGAAAAATTAAAACTATATTTAGTAAGTTAAGATTCAATCCGTTATTACTAAGCTACGTAATCACCCTAGGAAAATAAAAATTTAACTCATGATAAAATTAAAAATAAAACCAAAATAAATTGACATTATATAAAACTAGAATGACATCCTCATAAATACTTCATAAAAATGGAATATTAAATTCTTAGACATAAATATACAACCAAAAGATGCATGAAAAATAGAAAAATCTAGCCATCCCTTTAGGAGGTAAAACCTTCTATGTAGGTCGCATGCAAAAAGTAATATAATGCATAAAGTTAACTTTACGATGGTGTATGTGGAGAGAGAGGAAAGTAATGGATATGAAATGGTGTAAGTGAAGAAGATAGGAGAGTAATGGATATGAATTGGTGTGTGAAATGTGAAGAAGAAGGTGGCTATATATAGGGAAGAATGAAGTAGGGTATATGAAGTAGTTGATGAAATGTGATAGGTAAAGTACTAGATAGAATGTGGTAGATGAAGTAGTTGGTGAAAAGGAAGATGAAGTGGTAGATGAAATGTGGTAGATGAAGTAGTAGGTAAAAAGGAAGATGAAGTAGTAGATGAAATGGTTGGTGGAATGGTAGATGATTCCCGCTTTCAACTTCCAAGCAAAATTTGAAACCCTTGGAGAGAACTGGATTTTGGTTTCAACATCAAAGTTGTAGAGCTCTTTCTTAGCTTTTTATCCGTATAGAACACGTCCCAATCCAACATCTAGTGCTCTAGATATTGCCTGAAAACTAAAAGAGGGTCTAATTTAGTATTTTTCAAGAAATTCTATTTATGCCAAAATCATTATTTATTTATTAATTACACCTAAAGTTATTAAATTGAGCTTAAATATAATCCATAAAATCATCATATAAGGGATAATAAATATGTAAATATTTTACTTATCACATATAGACTCCAAGAGTCTTCTACTTGATGCTTGAGAGATCTTCCTTTTATTGTTCTCCTCATTGTAGTTAAATGGTATTCTATGGTAGTTCATTCTTGAGGTGGACACATACTCCTTTTCTCCATTGCCTTTCTTTTTAGTTAAACTTTGTAGTTCCAGCAATGGGTGATCCAAGAGTTAATCTCCATTTAGGTACATTAGGAACTCTTAGAATCTTCTTCATTTTCCCAGTATCATTTTGTCCATTTTTTGTAGAATCAATCTGCACACATGAATCACCAGATGGGCATTTTGGTACCCACTTTGCTTTGGGTCCTTGATTGTTAGTATTGGACTTTACTTGACTTTTTAGAATCCAAGCATATTTATTCTCACATTAGAATTTCTTCTAATATAGCATGTGTGAGAAATATGACCGGATTTACCACAATAATTGCAAATTGTATGATGATATGCATTAAGAGATTTTATACAGGTATTATGTCGGTCAAGAGAGTAAAAACCCGAATAAATTTCATTTAAACATTCTTTCTTCCAATAAACTTTCCAGCATGATTGAAAACATTTTTTATTTTTAGAATAGAATGAATACTTTGTTAAAAAAAAATTTTAATGCAAATGTTCAAAATTATGTTTCTTAAAATGTACAAGAAGAATTGAAACTTTTTACCTTAAGTTCATCTTAAGCTTCTGATAAGGATTCATCAAGTTCGTTCATGCTGAGCTCTTCTTGGGAGTTGTCTTCCTCTTATTCTTCTATGTTGACTAGATCATGGAAGTGTTCTATAATTTTTCCTTCTTCATTCTCAACTTCCAATTGTTCATTTACCGTAGATGCGCAGCTTGTAGTTTCACATGAATTGTCAACACTTTCAACTTCAACACATTTGTTAGAAGTATACATAGAATCAAGAGTATCCCAAATATCTCTACTAGTAGAACAAAATCTAATTTTCTCAAAATCATTTTCGGTTAAAGCATTATATAGAATTTTCATTGCTATAATGTTCAACGAAAACATTTTCTTTTCTCTTTCTGTACAATCCTTTCTCAGTTTGAAAACAAAGGCATTTGTAAAAACATTCCACATATCAAAATTAGATGCTTTTATAAAACTAGTCATTTTAGCTTTCCAAAACCAAAAATCAATATCTTTCAACATAGGTGGAATTGTATATTCAAAACCTTCGAAAAGCATATAACACCTAAAACCAGCCATTATAAGCTCTTGAGACGATTAAGTTCTTTAAACAAGAGTCCAACTTAGATACCAAATATTAGAATTGGCTGACACCAAGAGGGGGTGAATTGGGTGTAAGATAAAAACTTAAGAACTTTAGAAAACTTTTCGTATCTTAATGAAAATAGTAAGTATAAAGTTAATGAATCATAAATCAACAGAAATATAAATGATATATGCTGGAAATATAAGAGCTTAGGGAAGAGAATATGTATACTGTGATTTATCCTAGTTCGGTCCAATGTGTGATGGCTTATGTCCAGTCCATAAGCTCCTCATGAGATTTTCAAATCCACTATCTTCTTGTTTAATCCGGGCCCAAGAAAAGCCTTTACAAACCTACAGGTTTAGTCTGCCACTTGTGAAGCCTTTAACAAACCTTACACTATGATACTCCCCCTTACGACAAGTCTTATGAGCAAAGTAATCCCGAAGACCTTTCTCTCTTGCTTACCCTTCAAGTCTTATGAGCACCAATGTTCTCTCCTACTTACACCTCTGTAGACTTTTGAGCAGCAATGTTCTCTACTGCTTGCACCTTGTAAGTCTTACAAATAGAAAGTCTTATAGGTAATTCTCTCTACAACTTCCCTCGTAAGGAAATCAACCCACTTAAGTTCCTTCTACCTTGAGATTAATTTAGAAATATAATTGAAAGTACTTACAAACTCTCCCTCAGAGTGGATATAATGCTCACTAAAGTACAATACAAATAACTCTCTCTCAAATATACATGATATAGAAAATAGATAAGAATAGTGAGTAGTTGGGTCAGAGTAGATGATTCGTGATATGAGCATGTTTGGGTTGTTGTGTTCTCATTGTTGTTGCTCTTCATTGAATGTTCCCATATTTATAAATGAGTTGTGATAGCCATTGGAAGCATTTCAACCTGTCCGTTAGAGTGGCGTAGCTTTGTTTGATGTTCTTCGATTTTGAAAACTAGCCGTTGTGGTTGCTGAACGCTCCGCTTCCGTAAAGTCAACTTTTGTCTCTTCTCATCATCTCTTCATTGTATTCCTGGAGAAATGCATTAAACACTAATACAATGAAGTGTTAGAGTGATTGGAAACAAAAAGAGTAAGTTTCATAATCATTCCCATAATTTCCAAAAACTTCAGCAGGTTGTTCTGTTCTCCTGGGAAGCATTACTGAGTGGTCACTCAAGTAAATCTGGGTCATTACTCAAGTAATCCCTCGAGTAATCACATTCAAAATTTGGTCGAGAGCATTTCCAACTTCATTATTCAAGTGATCCCTTGAGTAATGCTTTCTTTTCATTTATTGTTACTCGAGTGCTCCCTCGAGTAATGTCACTCATTTCTTGGCCGAGAGCTACTGGATGATTTCTTCTCTGATTACTCAAGTGGCCCATCGAGTAAAGTCTCAAATAACTCTATAGATTACTCGAGTAACCCCTTCAAGTGATATCTTCATTTTGATTCAAAACATGGCAAATTATATATTATCAGAAAGCTCTCATTGTCTACATTCCATTATAAAGAGAATCAGCTCCAAACTCATTGTACACATAAAGTTATGATCCAAAGAGTATGTACTGTTCTTAGACAATCTCTGAAATCACAAGCAGCAACTTCCAGAAGGCATAGCTCTCAGGGTATAACTTCAAATATGAGAAATTAGCTATCCATGGAAATCTATTTGAGTCTACTTTCATATGGCACTAGTTTCATCACAATCCAATGTGTAGTTTGAGAGTTATGTCCAAAATACCAAAGCTTTCCTGGAATATGATAGTGATTCATATGTCAACTTCAACAGATCATATCTCCCTCGTCTAAACTTCTTTTAATGTGATCTTGGTGTCTATAGTTTGTGTTGGGAGTCTAGTTTCATATGCCACTAGTTTTAGATCAATCCAAAGTGTGGTTAGAGATATATACTCAAAATACCGAACCTCTATCCTGTCACGCAAAAATAGAGTACAATAAAAATGCAGATTACTCAAGCGGTTACTTGAGTGATCATGTCCCTTACTCGAGTAACCACTTGAGTAATGTCCTTTAAAACATGGTAGAGAGTCAAAACTCAAAGGAACACCTTGAGAAAGTTCCATAACTTTCATATAAGTCATTTTAGCTTCGTATTGACCCATTCCAACCTTCATTCGACCATAGAAAACTCTGGTATCACTTCTAATAGCTTGGATCTTCATATTCTCATATGATCTTGCAAGTTCTTCTTTCTTCAATCTTTCTTCTTCTTTCTTCAATCTCTTTCTTCTTGTTTTGCCAATTGATGATCATTCTTCATAACCTAACTAGCTATCTTCTTGAATATCTTCAATCTTCTTCTTCCTTTGCTTGACTAATCTTGAATCTTAATATTCCTATTAGATCTTACAATTTCTTCTTTCTTCAATCCCTTGCCTCTTGATTTTCTTCTTGATGATCATTCTCTATTTATGAGGCATTATAAGCAAAACAACAATAACCCACCATTGGGTTTATGACTAATCTATAAGATATACAACTTTAAATATAGTAGTTAGTCAATATAGAAGATAAGTATATTATACAAAATTTTTGCTCATATTTGACATCTATATTTGACATCATCAAAACTATTCATATCTAACATTAACAATATTGATAGTAGAATTGGAGATAGAATTAACAGTGTTGACAACGTTAATTGAAACAGAATTAATAGTATTATATTTCTTCTCTATTCTCAACAAGTAAAGACCATTAGTTTCTTTACCAATTGGCTTCATCCTCCAATCCTAAAGGCCCTGCATGATACATAGATTAGGAAAAAAACAAAGCTAGACAATTATGCTATTTTATTATCCTAGACACAACAACCAGATTAAATCAAAGTTGCGGTGCATATAGCACATTGTGAAGTGTTGTGTCATCTTTGAGCTTAGCTCTACCTATATATGTGTTACAAGTAAGTGATTTCCATTAGGGATTTTAATTGTCCTAATTGGCCCATCATATTCTTTGTAATCAATCAATAGTTTTAGGTCTCCCACCATATGTGTCGTAGCTCCTAAGTCTACAACCCAATTATCATGGATTTTAGAAAAAGAATTAGGAATGACTAAACCTATACCCGCGAGAGCATGCACTGTGGACTCTTCATCATTTTTAAGTAGCTTGAGAATTTGTTGATATTGAGCTTGATTAAACATGGGAGGCATCACATTGGCTATACTTGCAATAGCTTTTGAACACTGAGTTGAATCCTTGACACCTTGATGAACGTCCCTGATCTGCCTTCCTCTGAAATTGGGAGGATATCCCACAATCTAGTAACAATTGTCCTTGGAATGGCCCTTCTTGCCATAATGGGAGCATTCTGGGGCATTTTCTCCATGGCCACATCCTCTTCCTCGCCCTGTTCCCCTCACTGCCATAATTATCCCTTCTGCAGTAGGGCTTTTCTTAGAATTCACAATGGAACATTGAGCCTTATCTTGTAAGATCATCCACATAATCATCATCAAGACCCATCAAGAATTGTAACAATTTCTGCTTTTGAATTACGTTTCCCTGAGCTTTTGATGCTTCACATGTGCAGGCAGGAATTGATAGTAATCACTACTACATAAGGGACTTTTAACATCCATTTTTATGCCCTTTAGACGACTGTTTTTAAAGGGACGTATATGTGAGTGTCGTTAACAGTTTTAAAATAAATGACCATTTTAAAACAGTCATTGTAAGAGACTTACGATAACTGTTTTTGCAAAAACAGTCGCTGCATGCTGTGACTTACAATGATTGTTTTTGCAAAAATGGTCATTGTAAGTGACATGCAACGACTATTTTTCCAATACCGGTCATTGTATCCCTCTATTTTTTTAAAAAAAAATCTTGTAAGAACTCAAGTTTTGGGATAGAAATTTCTAACAAGCAACATTCAAACAAATTTGCAACAAGCAATATTCAAACAAAATTTCAAACTTTTCGTTTCAAGAAGTAAAGCCCAAATATAATTGCAATTCAACTTCCAAAAACGATAACAAAAAAATTAAATATAAAAAGGCTAGGAGAAAAATCTCAAGTGCTTTGCAAACACTCTTAAGCTCAGGGAAATTCTTAATCTTCTGGGTTGTCATTACAATCTCATTAACACCCAAGAAAATGTTGCTACTTTGCTAAAAGACTAGAAGTGCTAAAGATCCACGCATATTATACTTTTGAGAATGAACTTAGCATGTTCTTGATTATCGAAATGAGGCCGAGGAGGAGAGGGTTCACGAGAACGCTAGCAGAGAGGAAGGTGAAGGTCGCGATTGGGTCGAAGAATAGGTTGGAGGTTGTGTCTGGGGTCGGAGAGGGGCCAGATGATGTGATTGGAGGTTGGACTAGGGGTTAGAGGTGGATCTAAGAAGGAGAGACGCGACTAATAGAGGAGATATAATTGGGATTAAAACAGATCTAGGATACTTTTAACAACTATTTTTGAAAAATGGTCGTTGAAAGTGTAGACTTTTAACGACCGTTTTCAAAAAACAGTCATTAAAAGACAAGTCAAAATTTCAAAATGCCACTGCCTCCTTTTCAACTACTATTTTTTAAAAACAGACGTTAATTAGTGACGTTAAAAGTACTTTTTGTAGTAGTGAATGTAGATTGTTCCTCCCCCAATTCTCAAAGTTTTGAGAAATAAGCAGAAACTGATAAATTGCCTTGCTTGAATGAGTTGATTTCACAATTAGAGCAAAGATGCGCGTTCCATTCTTTCTGTCGTATCGCTCTTTAAGGTCGGTCCACACACGTAATGCACTCTCAAAGAAAATTATCCCATTTTTGGAAATGGAGCCGATAAACCAAGACAACACCATAGCATTGCATTGCTCCTACTAGTCGTGCAATGATTTCTCTTGCGATTATTTAGTACAGCTTCCATCTATGAACCCTATTTTCTGCCTCCCTTTCAACACGATCTTCATGGCACAGCTGCACACCATGTAATTCTTCGATCCAGTGAGGACATGATGGACTAGGGTCGATGCTTGCATGTTCGATGGATTAAGGTAGAGTGGATGTGTGAAAGGAAGGTTTCCAGTGTTGAGCTTCTCGTCATTGCCGCTCATGGTTAGGGTTGCGTTGTGGAAGAGATCACTGGCTGTGTGTTCTAATTGTGGGGATTGCTTACTCCTGTCAAACGGTTTGGGTCGGAATCTTGGGCCCTTCTTGGGTTTCCTGTATCGGGTGGTTACCTGAAGGTTTGGTACCATGTTGGTTTCTTGAGTTCCAACCCTATGCACACCGTATAGACCATAAAAGCACTCTTATTCCATTAATCAAAATAAACTGGAATCAAAACCAATACAATTTAGTCTCACACCTATTTATATATATCTGTCAAACCATAACAGACCCACTATTAACTAGAGACATAATTAACACAATTATGCAATTACAATTCTACCCTTTCATCTATATTTTCCTACAGGAAGAAACATAACGAATTATTATAACACACTTTTACATTGACTGTGACATTAATTCGTATATATTGGGTGGAGAACTAATGTTAAAGAGCCTTTTTAACTGGTGTTAAAATGACCCTCTCCATACACTAGTGTCATTCTTCTATATATTTATATGTGATTTGAAAAATAAATTACACTGTAAATATACCCTATAAAATTTATTGTCATTTTAATGATATTTTAATCATTCACTTAATTGAGTGATTGAACCAATTGGACAAGGGATGCCAAATAGTCTAGATTTTTTCTCTAATATTTTCAAAATAATTCTCAAGTAAAACCCAAATAGAAAAATAAAACATGTGATTAATTAGAAGAGCATTACTTAAGATTGACGTAGTGCTTAACATGGAAATGATAATTTTTTGTTCAGAAGATGCAACGATGATAACTTTATTCCTCAGACAAGATACAAAGCGTGATAGGAAATGTGAGGCATAAGCTTGTCAGCAAATTAAAGTCGCTAACTACTTTAGTGAAAGGATAAAAACACACAAAGAAAAACGAAAAGAAGGGAAAATAAAGAAAGAAAGAAAAGGATAAAGAAAAAGAAATATATAAATATATAGGATTTTTATTTAGTTTTTAAACACTACACTTAGATTGTCTTGAGGTCTGTAATTTTACAAATTTCAAAAAAATATTGAGTCTAAAATTTAAAAAATTTAATTATTCCTAATTCTATATTTAATCATATTTTTCATAAATTTATTTCATTTATTTTTTAATGTAAGACATATAAATAAGTAGGTTGTTAAATTCATGGGTTAGACATGTGAGAAATTAAAGGCGTCAATTTGAATTTAAGAGTATATCAATAAATAGCTATTAAGAATATATGACTAAAAAAATTAAAGAAAAAAACTTAGGTAATTAAAGTTCCTTATATTTATTTCGTCAAGTTTTTCAATCACATGTGACTATGTATCCTATTATTTTAATTATTATCATTTAACTATAAACACATATGAAAAAAATAGAACACATGGTAATGTGTGATTGGAGAACTTGATGTAATGGATATAAGGAATTAGATGTAAGTATGATCCATAATTAAAATATAAAAAATGACAAAAATTTAATTTAAATATCTTTCAAATTAAAATAATTAAAATTAAATTCATCAACATTCGTAATTGATCATACTAAATAATTTTTTTTTATAAAGTTCATATATGAAATCACATAAAAAATTAAATAAAAAAAGTTGACATAAGTTTAAGAGTGAGTTAGTACAATTTTATAATTTAGAAATGTAAAAACAATCAACTCAGTGAGTTAATTGGTGAGTTTGTATAGTTTACGAGGGAGTTGGCACAATTTTATAAGTAAATTAATATGATTTAATAAGTTAGAAATGGAACAATAAGCTGTAAACTCAGTGAGTCAATTGGTGAGTTTTGTACTAACTATATCGTTGTTGTTAGATATGACATATCAACTAATAAATTCGAATGATTGGATTGTCTTGTTGGGGTACCGATAATATGTGAGGGAATTGTTAGAATAATTTTCTTTAAATAATTATAAAAAAAAAGTAGTATTTTCACTTTTTTAAAATATGAAATGTAAATGTAAAAAAACAGAATTATTAATATATATATATATATTTAATAAAATCATTTTTCTGTAACATTCATAGAAGTAGTATTTGCACTTTTAATGAAGTAAAAATAGGAATAATTAGTTAAAAGTATCCATGAAAATTGTAATGTTTGAGAATAATTTTAATTTTAATTATTTTAGAATAACTATAATGCCTAGAGGTGGTAATATGGGTTGGGACCGTGGGCTGAGCCCATCCAACCTGATAAAATAGGTGGTTTGGGTTCTACAAAACTGAGATCATATTGATGCGGTTCTTTTGGGCCTGAACTCATATGGTTCCAGCCAGTGATGGGTTGGACCATCGGGTTGGCGGGCTGGCTCATTCTTTTAAAAAACAAACCAAGAGGGAAAAGCCATTAACCAAGGCCCAACCCCCAACAGTCCAAGACCATCACTCCAAAGTCCAGCCCAGTACTCCCACTCCTCGGTCCTTACTCTTTAGCCAGGTCAACTCTCTTTTGTTTTTGCTTGAAATAGTCTTTCACTCCCTGTCTCTCACGGCTCACGCTCTCAATCTCAGAAATCAGAAATTAGTTTCAACTCTCTTTAATTTGTAATGTATTTTTAATTTTGTAATGTTTAGTTGTGTAGAAAAAACAATCTTATTATATTATTAAAAAAATTGAAAAAAAAATATGGGTTGGCCCGCCTAACCCACCAACCCAATGGTTATGGGTTAGGTTGGCATTCAGCCAACCCATATTAATGTGATCCTTTTGGGCCCGAATCCATATAATTCCAACCCGTTGCGAGTTAGTCCGAATCCACCGGGCCTAATCATATTACCACCTCTAACAATGCTGATGTCCTTGCAAACACGATTTGATAGAATGGACAGAAATAATGCTAGTACGGCAGCTTGAAGCCCTCCTTTTTTGTTTTCTTTCCATCACTTTCCCCCTTCTTCCTTTTTTTTACTATTAGATTAATATTTATGTGGTTCAGATTTAGTTTTATAGAAAATATTATTTTATTTTCTTTATTTTAGTATTGAATTATTTCTATCAAAATTTAGCAATTTGTATGTAATTAGTTAGTTTTCTTTTTATAATTTAACATTTTAATAACAATTTTATAAAAGATCAAAACTAAACCATTCACAAATGTTGATGTAATTGTTAAAAAAGAAAGATGGGAGAATATGATGAGAAGAGAAGATGAGGGGTTCCAAACTCCTGGTATGAACCACCGAAAAGCACATGTAACAGCCCAATCATTCACGTAAATAATTGTTTTTTGTTTGGTAATGTGCCATCTCAGCACATAAGGATTGAGGTACAAGCATTAGAGAAATTCTTATATGAATTTAGTTTGTCATGTCATTTATGATCTAATCAATTAAAAAATATGATAAATTATGAGCTAATTTGGCATCTCTTAAATATTAACTAACATATTAATAATTTAAAAGATTTTACAAAATTTACTTTTTCATTACTTGTGAAATCTTAATAAAAGGGATCCATTTTTTAAGAAAAATAAAAATATGGAATACATAAGCAGCTAACTATAATTAATATTAATTGAGTTGTTGTACTTTAACTAGTCAAATCACAAATGATAATGTGGTAAAGCAGGTTTACACAAGCATTTCTCCAAACATTGTTAAACTCTCCTAGTTCCTAATTTAAAAGTTTTTTTGAGAGTTAAATTTTATCCTAATTATATAATATCTCAATTTATTTTGTCTCTTATATATTTATCATTTTTCTCCAAACTAATTTACATAACTCATAAACTAATATATATTCTAATGTTACACATGAGGGCTTTATAGATATCATTTCACATGTGTTATAATTAAAAGATCAACTATAATGGGTTGAAATAGTCTTTCAACCCATTATAGTTGATCAGAAGGATTTATCTTATTTTTCTAATAAACCCAAATTAACTGAATAGCTCTTATATTAATAATCAGAAGGAGTAACTTTCAAGTTTATGGACTTGCTTTAGAATTTAGTAAAACCATAGGGGCTAAAAGGTTATTTTCATTTAGTTGTGAAAGCACTGCAAATATAAAAGGAACATGTTGGACTTTGGGTCCAAGTCCGCCCTTGATGGGCTGGACTATTTGATTAGGAAATAAGTAGCCTAATCAAATAAAAATAAAATAAGCATTAATTGCAGATT
Organism: Inga laurina; assembly: GCA_963855925.1. Taxonomy (NCBI): domain Eukaryota; kingdom Viridiplantae; phylum Streptophyta; class Magnoliopsida; order Fabales; family Fabaceae; genus Inga; species Inga laurina. Next base: position 52,266,578 of record OY979708.1, read on the forward strand.
GAGGAATAATTCAGCAATAATTATGGATTTGTTAAAAGAGGAACACATCACCATAATTAGGGAATTAATTGAGAGACAATTAATTGCTGTCTTGGAGGGCAAGAAGGAGTGCACATGTTTCCTACGTAGTAGCCTCCATAAACCACTATAAATAGGTGTGCCTCCTCAATTGCAATTCACCCTGCCATTGAGTTTTCTGGCAATTCTCTTCTCTCCTACCATCTTTCTGGTTCTGGTGATCTGCTGTGCAAATCACAATTAGGCTCTAGTAGTCTAATAATTGTGTGGGCACAAATATGGAGTATTGGAGCTTTGACCCGGATCCAAACATGGATTCGTCCAGGTACGCCTAATCTCCTTTTAGTTATATTTTTATTACATTGGCATCAGAGCCAGGTTGATCCTTGAGGCTGTGATTATTCTATGTGAATAAACATGTGTTATAATTTCTTAATTATATCCCATCATAATTTTTTATTTCCGCTGTGCAATCATATACATGAGATTATATGATGATAAAATATATGTTGCTTCAATTTTTCCCATGAATGCGTACAACAATATATGTTTGGGGTGCCAATATGAAATTATTTTCGATGCATAAAATCACCTTGTTCTCATATTGATATCGCATGAACCAAAAGAAAATGATACTCCCAGTTAGTTCGTTCTTTTGAAAGCCTCACGCATGTATATATATATATATTTGTTTCATATGATTGTATAGAATGCTTTATGTCTTTGCCTCCATATGTATATATATGCGTGTCTGTATGTAACCAAAAACGTGAATATATATACATATATTGCTTCTGCATATTTTAAAGCTCCAGACATGATATATTTCACTGGGTGTTATGAATATATGTTGAATGCTTGCTAGTCGAAGATTCTCTGCTCCTCTGACTATTATATATATATGCGCATGTGTATATATATTGTATGGCGCAATTCCTTCGTCTTCTCTTCACTTCTTCGATCTCTTTCAAGTTGGGTGTTTTTGGAACCTATGTGGAACTAAAAATGGAAAAGACTTGACCCCTCAAAGGTTAGAAGAGCCTTTGAAACATAGAGACACACATCCGGTCGAATTACGTCGCGCTGACAATGTCGGGAAAAATTGGGTGTTTGAAACTCGGTGTTTTTGCCCAAAGTAAGGACATGGATGTGTAGATCTCGAAGAGACGATTCCAACGATGCTTAGAATGCATCAAACGGAGTCCGGATGAGGGAGAAACAAAGGAAAGAAGTTGGCGGGTCGTTAGTCGCCGCCGCCACTTCACTCAAGATTTGATTAACAAAATTGAGATTTTCAGATCAAATAAATACCATAGATTTGTAGTTCGCTAAACTACGATTCCAACGACACCAAGAACGCGAAAAACGGAGCTCAAACGAGGGAGATATGGCCTCCCGAAGTTGGCCTGTCGTGATGACCGTCGGAGCTCCAACCGGGTCGGGTTGACCTGGTTGGAGGTCTAAGACGATGACATGGCAGTCAACACCACGTGGTGCCAATGAGCGGTTGACACGTCATTGTCAATCTCCACGTCAGCATCGGTCAATGAGGCCACGTCATCCGTTGACCGAGACACGTCAGCACCACATCATCGACACGTCAGCGGTGACAGGTCAAAGTTGACCAGTCAACGTTGAATGGTTAACTGTCAACAGTCATTCGTTGACTTTTGATAAAAAAAAGGGACATATGGTGCGTGGGGCCCACTGGGGCCTCCGTTTGACACGTGGCAACTACCGTCAGAGAGAGGACGGTGCGTGGAGTCGTTTGGGCGGGCGTGTGTCGTCGGCAGGCAGCTGTAAGGCGGCACGTGTATTTCACGTGCCACCGCCGAGAGTGGCTAATGCTGGAATTTTCCAATTTTTCAGGATGTTTTGATCCAGAGACCTTCTAGGGGCGCGTGACGGCGTGTAGGACCTCCAACTGAGACGTGGTTGGTTCCTAAAAATCCCTAAATTCGAGAGCTTCAATTTGATATATAATTTACATATATTTGGAACACTTTTGGATCTGTTTTGAGTCAAAAAGGTTCTTGTATGTATCTAGAGATTCCCAAAAATATTGAAATTGAATCAATGTTGGTTCTACTGTTTTTGGGACAGGTTGGCTTATTTTTTTAAGAGTATTTTTTAGTTGCAACATAAGGTTAAATGCTGAAAGATTCTTTAAAAGTAAGGGGTTATTCAAATGAGTTTTTGAATATAAAATCCTATCCAACCTTGACTCAAACTCTTAGAGATAAAAGCTGAAAATTGCAACAACCTGAAATTGTTCAATAATTATTGAATAATAACAAGTCTTCCTATGTTTTTAGCCACATTGATTCAATTGGGATTGAATCAGTGACTTCTAAAAGTTAACCTTTTATCACATATGTTGTGACAAAGGACAAGACAGATAGAGATGTGAGAATCATCTCATCAAGTGGGAGGTATGCTGCAAATATATCCAAGTAAGTGGATGTAGACATGGCAAAGAGGAGCTGAACATTGTAGCTAGACGCTACATGAGTTAATATGGTCAGAAGGGCCTATGAGAAGGAGAACCTAGTTAAGAGACAATGATATGAGGCTTAAACTTTTGAATGTTCTTGTTTTTCCATTGAATTTAAGATTCAATTCTCTGTATGTTTTTAGAATTGAATTCACTATATTCTCTTCTTGTTTTCTTGAACATTCATGCTAGTTAGATGATATTGTGTTATTATCTTGTTAATATAACTGCTCTTTGATCGAGTGAGAGTTTTTCTAGAATGCGTCTAGAAATCCAAAGGGGAAAGTGTTCAATGAAGATTGTGGTTAAAAGGGTGATGAGCTAACTAGTATGATTGGGATGGGAGTCAACATAGTTATCTCCTGAACATGAAACTAGTGAACTTATTATCTAATTATCCTTTGTCTTATTTGAACAAATAAGATTTGTATACCATAATCGTCTAAGTGACCAATTATGACCAAGTCTATTTGACTGAACTTATAAAGACAAGCTCAATAGAGATATCTGTGGAGTTAAAAACTCTTAAATCTCTTTCATTAAAAAAGAATGAGATGTCAGGGACATTCTACCAACTATAGTCTTCAGCATTTAGAGGCTGAAGCAACTAAAGGATACAAAAGGTTTATACTATCAAACATAGAAAGAACAACATTGCTTAAACTTATGATGGTATGAGCAATGTAACCTTATCCAAGCCGTGTGGATAATGTTGGAAGATAGTAGAATAGGTGATCTTCTTCCAAGTTAAAACTAAGTTAAGTTTTAACACAGTGTACTAAGTCCTAAGATGTCGTTTAGGCAACACTTTGGGCAAATGTCAAACTAAGAAGTTGAGACAAACTAAATGCCAAGTACTTTCTAACAAACAACAAGTGAATGTTGTGACAAGACATTTCCCAGTGAGTAGGAGGAAGCTATGTCTCCCAGTGAGTGGGAGTGAGCCATGTTTGCCATTGAGTGGGCGTATACGAAAGTAAAGATTGCCTCTGATATGCATATTGTAACCTTCAGCAATGTGATTCACCACATTAAACTTGAATGCGAAAGACTGAAGGATTCAAGATCCATCAGTCAGACGAACTTAGCTAAAGAGTGGGAGGATTCATCCTCCATGCCTAAGGGTAAGGAACCTATGAGATAAACTTGATCTAGAGGAGGTCAAATGGTTTCTACAAAGATGAAAAGCTACATTCATAATCCTTAAGGGTTGTAAAAGTAGCAATCCACATGAGTTGTGGATATTTCAGAGAAGCATATGGCTTCATGTCAAATGCAAAGCAACAAAGAGATAGAATCAAGGGATTGGAACTTGCACATTAACTCTGTATAAATAAACCACCCTGATTCACTCCATGCAATTGCAACTGATAGAATCACATCTTTGCTATCTCTTTAGTTAAGGATTGATGGGACTATGATTCTCAAATCCTTAATTGCATTTTGATGTTTCTTTTCTAGGGATAAAATATTCCATTTCTTGCCACATGTACACCTTGATCAAAGGGAATGATCAAACTAGCAAAAGAGCATTTACGAAACAACGTGTGCTAAAGGGTTAATACCCTTATGAATAAGTTGAAAAATTATTCTACCTGGTAAGAAAGATAAAGAAACATTTTTTGAGAATATCCACTACAATTGGTAAATTATGACGTTAGTGAACCAATAAACGTGAGGGCAAAAGACAAATAGCTTGGTGTTTCGTTAACGTTGTGGACGTTTACTCGAAATACAGTAATGTTTACTTGATTATTGGCAAGTGTGAAGCTATTAGATAAGTGATTAGTTCAAGCTGCTTTGTGTAGGCATTGTTAGGCAACTATCAATACCTAGAACCCTTCAACATAATAGAGTTGTTGCAATAAAGAGATAGACCTCTCCTTGATTTGGTTATGAACATAATGGCATTAATGAGGCCATCAGCCATATGTTGGTAGGTGGACTCGTAGCTATTATATTCACACTTAACCAAATGCCCTCTATGTTAGTCACGACCTTACCCTATGAATCGTGGATGGGCCTTAGACTAGGGCCAAGCTCATTAAGACTATAAGGGTCATGAACTTTATATTCATAATTCTTCCTATGAGTGAGGAAGATTGGGGTCAAGGTATACAAAGTATCTCTTTGTGAGATGACATAAGAATTTGACATGACACGTCTTCATTAGTGAAAATGATGGCGGTTCAGTGATTGAGAGAAAACCATGGGACACAATGTTCATAAAACCCATATTTCCTAGCAGGAAATAAGCATTAATCACAATAAATCTCTTTAAGAGATTCACAAGTGACAAGGAATAACCAAGTGTTCCTAAATTCACTGATTCGAGTGGGAGGATTGAGACCATTTTCACGATGAAAGAGGTAAGAGGTAAGTTACGAGAGAATTAACTCACTCATACATAGGAAAGGATCCTATAAAATCACCTCGGAGCAAATTGTCATCTAGCGAATGACTATAAGGGATAGATTCCCTAATAGATTGAATGCTCCCTTCATCATTTAGAAGGTGATGATAAGTACCTATAAGTGTCTGAAAGACACTAGAAAGACCTGCTGAGATGAATTGCAAAGTGTCATGCAGGAGGATTTGGATTCCTTTTAAGCCAAATACGTGTTTGGGTAATTTGTCACTTAGCCAAGAGGCAATTGGGAACAAGTAGATTCTCAAATCTGTTGGTGGCATGTAGAACCTAAAACACTTAGTGGCTAAGGGGTAATACAATGGAAGGTTGTCCATTGTGCGTTTTAAACTCTGAACTTTGGCTATGACAACAAACATCAAGATGATGTAAAGACCACCTTCCGATTTGGGATTTTGGAAATTGGATGATGAACTCTACATGAAGCAGCTTAAGGGCTTCATAGAAACAATCACCCAAATAGTAGTATATGAGGTTTTCACAAGGTGAAAGCCTCACCAACTTCGTAATAATCAAAGAACACTACATAAGTCCCAAACGGTCTAATAATGATTCTTTGTGAAGTCATCATTTGTCAAATGACATATAAAACAAGTGTCAAGGGAGTCAAAGGAATAAAGGATAAGAGAATCATTAAATTCTGAGTTGAGAAAGTCATGGGTTCAACGAATATCTTGAATGACAAGATAAACGGAGTTGCACAAGAAAGATACAGTCTTTTCAACCTAAGACATGTACAAGTGTGATCCTTAGACATCTTAAGATGTCAAACTGCAAACCCATGGACACCCCTGAAGTCAAGGGCATAAACCTAAAGAGGTTACATGTCCTATGAGGAATCCAACATAAGAAAGGTGGATAGAGTCCTATGTGAGATTATAGTTGGTAATATGAATGTACACATTGGTGTACATAAGACCAAATGTTTTTTATCAGACTTGGAAGTTGCTTTTTGGTCCTGCTGTGAAATGGGTTATGAGAATAACCATGGATTAAGTTGTCAAGACAACAACTTTCCTTTTTGAAAGGATACTCCAATACAAGACCTAGGCAAATGGTGATGGAGTAAGGAAATATACAAAGTATTTTTTCTTGGTATCCATGGAAATAGAACGCAGGATGTGTTTTACCATCATTTAAAGTGCCATATGGCTGAAGTAATTCCTATGAGAGATTGGGAATGAATGGTGGATAGAAGGATCCAAATGATAACATCTTATGATGAGGATCCTAAGTATCATAGCAAGGCAAAACATACTTTTTGATACATTTCTATGAGAGATATGGTTTCAAAGAGGGAAAGCGATAGTTCAATGACCTTCTACTGACAGAATATTGGTAGATCCCCTTATTGAGCCCATAACTTGATTTTCATTGAGTTAGTGAAAATCTAGGGGTGAAAATAAAATGTAAGGTCGTGAACTTCTTTTATATGAAGATAAAAGAAATAGTAAGTATGTTATGAGTGAATACATATAAGGTATACAATTTTGTATGTCGTACAGGTCAGAAAAGGTTGGTTCACTCACACGAATAATCATCTTCCTATGTTTTATGGGGGCATGGGAGGGTAAGACGAGAAAATGATCACCATGGGATGGTTAAGAAGAATCTTTGCGTTTAAGTCACCTCAGTTAGACTGAGATGAGATCTATATGTGTGTGTATACACAGAAAATGGATTGAAACATGAATATAGACCTGTAGCCAGGCAAAGAACTCCTTTTTCACAAAATGAGATTGTAAAAGAGATATTGTGAAAAAGAAAGTTCTAGTTTGAATGTTGAGTACATTTTGGAACTAATGTCTGTACGGTGAAAGATAAAAAAAATCGATGTAAACCTCACCGTAGCATGCAATTCATACTGCATGTGCTTAAGAGTTAAACTGCAACACGGGATGTAGGTGAAAGATCCCTAGTTCACTACAGTGTGAGTCCCAAGAAGGAAAAATCCTTCCGCGATGCCCTTAAGACTTATATGGCATCATGAAAACTTGGTTTGGTGATAGCTACTTTAGCTGAAGCTCCATGATCACACTCGATTCTGTCAGACGAGTGAAAACTAGGAAAGCGACCAAGTCAAGATGGACTGATGTTTAGTCAAAAAGGAAGATTTACTCCTAGATACATAAGATGTGTTAGTATCTGTGGTCGACCCCTTACTAGCTCTATGTGTAGCTAGTAGTGCGGATACTATGTGCGTGGAAGGCAATCTGAGTTAATCAACATATTAACTCGAGAGGGATTAGATATGCCATGAGTAATATGTATGGGAGAATCTGGGGCATATGAGGCAATGAATATATGGCTTACGGTTATATATAAAGGGTGTCCTTGGATGCTGATCCGATAAAAAGGATTTTTAGTATCACAAGCACCAAATCTTAAAGACGTTTTTGCCCACACAGTCACGGCAGACACCAAGTATGAAACAAGAAAGAGTAACGCACGCACTATGGGAGGCCCATCAAGTGTGAGTGGGAGATGTTGGACTTTGGGTCCAAGTCCGCCCTTGATGGGCCAGACTATTTGATTAGGAAATAAGTAGCCTAATCAAATAAGAATAAAATCAGCATTAATTACAGATTGGGGAATAATTCAACAATAATTATGGATTTGTTAAAAGAGGAACAAATCACCATAATTAGGGAATTAATTGAGAGACAATTAAATGCTGTTTTAGAGGGCAAGAATGAGTGCACACGTTTCCTAATTAGTGGCCTCTATAAACCACTATAAATAGGGTGTGACTCCTCAATTGCAATTCACCCCGCCATTGAGTTTTCTGGCAATTCTCTTCTCTCCTACCATCTTTCTGGTTCTGGTGATCTGCTGTGCAAATCACAATTAGGCTCTAGTAGTCTAATAATTGTGTGGGCACAAATATGGAGTATTGGAGCTTTGACTCGGATCCGAACATGGATTCGTCCAGGTATGCCTAATATTCTTTTAGTTATATTTTTATTACAGAACAAATATGCATTTCAAAGAAAAAAAAGATTGATACATATATATATATATATATATATATATATATATATATATATTCTTCCGTTTTTCTATAATTAAATCCCAATTATTCTTAAAAATCAGTTCATGCGTTGAATGAAGATTGGAGAAATCTTTGTGGACTAAAGCTTTCAGCATTTTCGTCCCACTTTGGGGACCTACTGTAGACATTTTGACATGGAATAATCCATTTGTTTCATGCAAATAGTCTGTATATTTGAACTAAAGACAGTTAAAATGGAGAAAATTGACTTATATAAATAAAGTTTTTTATCTCTTTTGAGATTTTGACTGAAAAAGAAACATTATGTTGGCTTCTCCCCATAATAATCCCGATATGGCTCGAATCAGAAACAACAATACCAAAATGCAAAATATACTAGATAGTTTTAATGATGTTAAAAAATATTTATTATTGATAAAAACATGATAATACGTTCCAAATACGATGGTGCTCTTTCTATTCCTTTTTGTTAAGTCCAAGTATTGTTAAAATATGTTTATGCGTTGAATGAAAATATGTAAGAAAAATCACTGTGGACTCAAAAGTTTACAGCATTAATTCTCGTCGCAATTTGTGGTGGCGACTAGAGACTTTAATTTGAACTTAGATTTTAATCTGGTTCAGCCAAATTTTCTAGCAGATCACTCGCCTCCATTTGGAACTGATATATCTTAATATTGTATAGTCTAAAATATATATGATAGTCAAAATTTAGACTCGTACAATAAACATGTTCCAATTTTCACTCTTGACATTGAGTCTTCAAGTCTTTTCTTTATTTTATAATTTTAAAAGAATTATTTTTTTTCCTTTTTGTTTTAATTACCAAGGGTATTTCTAGGATTAATCTTATTGTTAGACTCATCAACATAGACTTTCAAAGCGCACTATCCTAATCCTATAGCTTTCCTTTACTTATTTCCTATTGGAATATGTCTTGTAACTATATTATTACTCTTCCTGTCCAAAATATAAAACCTAATTTATAGTGTGGATATTACCTTGTTTTAATGTCAATTTGATCTTTTAATAAGAAAAGGTATTACCAAAACATTTTGAATTTGAAACTAATCAGTTTCAAGGTTTACAACACATTAAAGAGTTTTCGCTCCTTTCACAAGAGTACTTCACAGGATTAAAATTTGTGTTTTTCTTCTTATTGGGGTTAGGCCGCTACCATCCTCATTAACAACTTATTAGTTGACATGGTCAATTTTCAGTCTTGAAGTTGTATATATATATATCTAGAGCCTTGAAAAATGAATGAAGTCCATATGCTATTACTTCTTTACCTAACATATGTGCTATCAGTTATAACAATATTAAGTAGATTCTTGGCTTTATATTAACCTGGCTCTGATACCAAGAGAGGGGAGGCTATCCCTAAAGGATCGAAAGATAAGGGAGAAGAAGAAGAAGAGAGAAGAAGGGACCGACACGAAGTCATTAATTCATATAGTGCAAATGCAAATGCAAATGCAGAATTAAAGAACAAAATTGAAAACTAGAATTTAAAAAACTGTCACAATATTATTAAAATAAAAAATACATAAAGATGAAAACAGAAGGGAAAACAGAAAATGCTTACAAACAAGAGGGGGAAAGAAGTGATTCTGAAAGTTCCAGAATCTGGTGAGTAGCAATTGAAATGAAAAGCCATCTTATAGGCATACAAAGCTGTCCCTATTCATTGTAATTATTATTTCCCCTTTGGTAAAATAACTTTAACTAGAGCAAGAAACATGTTACTTGAGTAAAAGTGCTTTTACTAAAATAAAAGTAGTAGACACTATTTATCCTTTTGTTTGATAAATAGTAGAGATTCTTCGAGTCTTTTCTTTAGATCTTTATTGAGTAGAAATTTGTGCCAACTAGTTTTGGACTCTTATACCGACAGATTTTCTCAGAACCAATCTTCATCGAGGGTGTACACCTTATCATCTGAATCACGTTTGAAATATTGGGCCAGATCATCATCTGAATTGTTGGATGGTTGGGCTGATTTGCTACTTTTTGGTTCCTGGGACTGTAAAAGCCCAAGGATTTCATGAAGTTGTTTGGTTAGGTTTTCCTTGTCAGTTGGCAAAGCCAGGCAGGCTTGAATTTTGGCCCTCTAGTTGAGGAAGATATTAGATTCATGATCTCCTACCATTAGGAATTGGGGATTTTGTTTAAACCATTTTTTGAGTGCCAATTTAGACACATTTTTTATATTTGGGAATTTTGTAGCCCATTTGACTGAAGAAGTTCTTTGCAGGATGGGAAAATTCTTTTGACACTTGGAAACCCCATATTTGAAGTTCCATTTAAATACCCAAGCTAATGTAAATTTTGAAAAATAATGAAGATCTACTAGGAAGGGATCTTCATTAAGATTGACTCAACTTTTAAAATAATCGAAACCAATTTTCACCGTGGTTGGAAGGATTTCAAGAATAGGTCCAAAGAAATCCCACCATTGATTTAACCAAAGTGGGAATTGGTATTTTGACCTCGATTTAAACATGAATAGCCAAGTATGGCTAAATTTTGAATTTTGATATCAAAAGGTACAATACTAGGCATCAAGGTAATCCCAGTAATTATATCATAATGAATTAAAATCCACTGAAATTTTTTTAGTTTTATTTAAATCTTGTCCCTAATCTCCAGGAGAGAGGATCTTTTTGATTGAAATGGTTGAATATCCATGGATACTCTTAGTTTTTTGATAATCTGGATCCAGAAAATATCTTATCTCCATAGATTTAGAATCTACCAAGATAAGTTCATAAAACATTTGTTTTTGCTATAGATGAAGGTCTATAGAAAACCCCTTTGGAAATAATTTTGTTGCCAAGGCATAAGGATTTTTATCACTGAAACCTAGTTTTGTGTAGAAAAAATTTATGATCTTCTTTGGTTTTGCCACAAAAGTGGTTTGTGGTGGATTTTGTTGGGAAGATAAAGCTAGTTCTTTTGACGATAAACTAGCCTTAGTCATTTCTTGAGATTTGGTTTTGCTTGCTAAGGCTAGGGCCTTAGATTCTTCTTCTTCGGCTATATCAGCCTAGCTTTTGGTTGGTAATTTGGACAGGAATTGGTTTGAAGTCAAGGCCTATAGTTCTTCAATTGAAAAGGCATGGTCTTTTGGATTCATAACTATACCTGAAGTTTTGAGAGCAGATTGATCAGGGGTTTTGGTCCTTGAAGAGGAACCCTTTTGGCACTAGTATAAAAAAGGTGTTTTAGGCTGGCACATTTAGACCAGTTGTAGCGGATAAGGTTTAAAAGAAATTACCGATGGTATTTTAATAATTAGAAACAAATTGGGAGACCGGTTATTCTATTAACTGGTCTAAAAAATATTATTTAGACCAGTTCTACATTAACTGATCTAAAAAGATTAAACCTTTTAGACCTGCTTAGATTTTAAGCCAGTCTAAAAGGTTTAGCAGGAAAAAAAATTAAAAATCAATATTTTTTAGACCGGTTACTGAAACAACCGGTCTAAAAAATATTTATTTTAGACCGGTTAATAGAATAACCGGTCTAAAAGAAAGCTTTTTAAGACCGGCTATTCTAACAACCGGTCTAAAAGATAGACTTTTAAAACTAGTTGTTAGAAGAAGCGGTCTTAAAAATGTTTTAAGACCGGTTATTTTTATAACCGGTCTTAAAAGTTTTCCCCAAATTACTTTTGCGACTTAAGCTCCCTACCTTCTTCCATTCTGAAATCCTTCCACACTAAACAACAAACACTCAAGAATGAACAGCTCCTCCAAATTAGTCATTACAAGAGTGGAATTAGTGTCACCTTTGATTGGTATCGCACTTCTGCAATGAGAATGGGATCTTGGAGCTACCATCCCCGTTGTGCAGTGTTAGGGCGTACTAATCCTCTCTATTTTTGTTGAGTGTCGAGGTATGATGGCGCTTAACACACTCTCTTCTCATTTTTATACATCGTCAATCTACAAAATTTGGCTAATAAACTTGTTGAAGCCCTAATTCTCTTCCAGGTAGTTTTTTTGTTCATTTATAGTTTTATTTTGATAATTGAACTGTATTGTCAAGTCTTGGAAGTATTTTTTTTGTGTTATGTCTTCTGACGCATAATTTTGTTAGTTATAAAATTTTTTGAGAACTTATTCGATTGAATACCTGTTGTGGTGCACTGAATCTCAAACACTTGAATTCATTTGAAACAATTATTCTCTAGAAGTGTTTTGCAGAATTGTACTTTGATCTTGGATTGTTGTTGCCGAATATGCTCTCTTGATATGAGATTTCTAAAACTACAAATATCTACTGAAATTAATTAAAAAAACTAGATTCTTGAATTTTGTCACTGATTGAATCATACATCTTTAGACTAACTCTAGAGTTCTTCCTCATATCCACCAAATTGATTAGAAAAACTAGATTCTAGAATTTGTTTCATGTATGTTTAGGATACAAAATTTTGTTTTAGAGTGAATTTACACTGCTTATATTAATCTCATGCTTTCTCAATAGATGGAACTACACCAACAAGGGTTTTCTGCTTATCTGTTATGAAAAGTTTAAAGCATTAATGTTTGTCAACATGTTTTGAAATTAATTACCTGACAAAACATGAATATGGAAAGAACATCTAAATGTTAAAAGATTCCTCAATAAAGAGAGTAACAAATGCACCAAAACTCCAAGACAAGTTTACCATGAGAACCCATTAAGGAAGTCATCATTAAATGATATTTATAGATTATGATTTTGTAATCACATTTATATGTAGGAACCTAATTTTGTCCAATACTTATATTTTGGCTATTTAATGTTGAAATGAACAAACTGCAGTTGAATTCCTCTGCTCATTATTTTATTAATTATTATGATTTTTTATTTTCTCTTTTAGGAATATTTGATAAAGACTAAAGTGTGTTTGGTTTCATGTGTATGGGATGCTTAAGTCCTATATGGGAATGATAGACCTAGGGAAAATAGATTTAAGGTGTGTTTGGTTTCACATTAAAACATACGAAATTGTTGGTGAGGTGTCCAAAAGGGAAAGGGGCAACGTTAATTGCCTCACATGTGTCTTGAGATTCCATGAGGTGTGTGCCAAAGAGAGAAAAGATCTGTGGTTGGATATGTATATACGGAAGAAAAGGTTCATAGGGGAATGAGGAAGTATTAAGCTTTGTATGAGGAGGGAGCCCGAGCCTCTTGAATGCTTACCCCAAGAAGGGTGTTTTCAATTCTCTCCCACCTTCCTTCTCATTTTCTTTACTCTCAGACATCACATTTGTGCTATATCCACCACATTTTACCTTGCCATCTTGTTCGATTACATATTATCTAAAATGTTAATGACTTGCATGCATCACACAGCCAAATTCCTCCCCCCTGGGATAATATATGAGACCAAATAAGAAGAAACACAGCCAACTATTCTAGTTGCATATAAATTAGGGATTAAAGATAAGTAATATTCATTTTAGTTTCTTATTATGAGCTCCTTATAGACAACTCTACCAGCAGTAGCATTCCTTTAGACTTGTGAATTGAACGTTAATCTTTTGGTTCTCTCTCCCTTCATCACTCTATCTATGTGTTCCTCCCATTTTTTCTCTTTACTGTCCCAACTTTTTCCTCTACTGTTCAAGGTCTTTTTGTTAACAGAGCCTAATTACCTTGATCCAATCATGCCTCTATCAATGGAATCTCATTAGCTATCAATAGTGTAGAGCAAAATAATTTGAATTTTTTTAGTCTATTCATTTATTGGAAGGGTCTATATATAGATGAGGAAGGAGCCCTATCATTTATGGCTCTAAACAATAATATCTAATCTAGTCTTGGTTGCTGTATATAAGTTTGAACCTTTGATTTGTTAAATTCTTAAGGTCACTTTGCTCAAAAGAAAATGAAAATACAAGAATTCTTTTGTCATGATACTAACCTTTTGGAGCTAAGGGAAAGAAACAAAATAGTATATTAATAACTACTTTATCATGAATTTGGATAAAGTAGTTCTTTCACTATGATTGACATTTGTTTTTTTTTCTTCAGAGAAATAATTTTGCCAAAGGCCAAGACGTTGTGTCACAATATTGGTACTTGGCTCTACTTTCTAGGATACTGGTATAACTAAAATACTGCCATACTTATTTATCTGTTGAATCTAGGATTTTTACTAGCATAATCATTACTGAATTTTCATATTTCATTCAATTTCATGCTTTCATGAATCATTGAAATTGTGCTTGCTATTTTGTTGTGTTCTTGTTTGTCTGATACTTGTATGATGACATGTTCGTTTGCACCTGAATTTTTTTTATTTCATTTAACAAAGGGATTAATAATACTCTTATAGAGCTTAGAAAGCCAAGGGAATAGGGGGAGACAAGTTGATGGAATGTGAGAAGGCTAATTCTTTCTTCTCCATGAAATTATAGTTACATGGCTCTTACATTTATAACTGTAGGAAATATTTATGAGTGGTAATTGATCCTATGTTTGATAAACTTATGCTCAATATCTTTGTATCTTATACATATTTTGCCAATATCTTATAATGAGCTTGATTGTTATTGTTCTTATTCATTGAGAGTTCCTAACATATATCTAGACTCACCAGTCATAGAGCTGTTTCATGAAACATGAACGATCATGAGACATATACGATGATTTCTCTTTAATCAATCATGATTGTCTGTGAATATTGGTTTTATTATTGCTAAAGTTCACCTTTTCTATTATTGCTACTGAGGCTTATTTTATTGCTTTTGGTTATTGATTTGTAGTTTACAGTCTTCAAAGCCTTTCTTCTAGCGTGCAATCCACCCCATCATACTAAACTCATCTTTCCCGTGTAGTTTCTGGTCTTCAAAGCCTTTGTTCAAGTGATTGGCGAGTAATTCAATTAGTGTTTGCCATTAAATAATTGAAATAATGCCAACTAAAATTGATCTTTGCTATATATATGATATGATATCGTAATTGGAATATTTTGAAAATTAGTTAGGTTAGCAATTAGAAGATCAGGATTAACCATTAGTGGCACTAGCCATTTAAGAGTGACATAAGCCAAACTGGCCTTAATCGTGTCTAATTGCTAATAGGTCTCTAATTACTGACCCCTAATCCCTATGGTACTATTCTATTTCTACTGTTCATACTAGTAATATATATGGGCAGTCGACCAATTGTATTGGATAGATTTGCATTATTAATAAGACTTGCACTATTCAAATTACTCTTCTTCTATCTCTATCTCTCTACTCTCTTCTACCTATTCATTATGTAGTAGTTAAACTAGGTACTTGGTTGTAATGATTGCATGCTCTCATCATACCCTTGCTTTTCTAGGGGAAAAAGTAGTAAATAGAAAAAAAGGTGTTGGAATATATGGATCATAGTTAGATACAAGCTAAACGGATGAGGATTGAATATGATGTTGGGGTGAAAGGTTTTTTAGACTTTGCAAAAAGAAATGCCGATAATGATAGTAGGATGTTTTATTGCCCTTGTGTAAAATGTTTGAATGAGAAGTGCCTAGGTGCTGTAGATATATATACACATTTAATTTGTGAAGGGTTTCATAAGACATATATAGTATGGGTATGACATGGTGAACAATTAGAAATACTAAGTGCATCTCAACAAGGGGGAGTGACTTGTGATGATAATGACATGGATCTGGATTATCAGATTGAGGATATTATTCATGATGTAGGAGAAGAGGCTTTTGAACAATCACATGCATATAGTAATATGTGCAATGATGCTGAGAAGCCATTGTACCCAGGGTGTAAAAAATACCAATTGCTGAAAGCTGTATTGAAATTGGTAAGCTTGAAAGCATGACATGGATAGAGCGACAAGAGTTTTTCAGAAATGCTCGAGGCTTTTAAAGACATGCTTCCTGATGATAATATGTTTCCTTGTTGATACTATGATGCTAAGAAAATACTATGTCTACTAGGGATGAAGTATAAAAAGATCCATGTATGCCCTAATGATTGCATATTGTATAGAAAAGAGCATGAAGAGAAGAAGCAATGTCTGATATGTGAAACTCCGAGGTATAAATCAAACAAGGCCCCTATAAAAGTGTTGTGATATCTTCCAATCATACCAAGGTTCAAGTGCTTGTTTGCCAATGAGATTGATGCCAAAAATTTGAGATGGCATGCAGATGAAATGATTTCTGATCGAAAGCTTTGACATCCAGCTGATTCTTCTCAATGGCATAAAATCGATCAATTATTTCCTAGCTTTGGTGAAAAACCTAGGAATCTCAGGCTTAGGCTTAGCACAGATGGCATGAATCCTTATGGTAGCCTAAGCAGTATACATAGTTCATGGCTTGTTCTGTTGGTATTTTACAACTTATCTCCTTTATTATGTATGAAATAAAAGTACATTATGTTGTCTATGTTGATTTCGGAACCAAAGCAACCCGGAAATGACATAGATGTTTACCTAGAACCCTTGATCAAAGACTTGAAAGAGTTGTGGCATAAAGGTCTTGATGTTTTTTATGTGAACAAGAAGGAGATTTTTAATATTCGAGCAATGATCTTTTGTACTATAAATGATTTCCCTGCATATGGGAAATTGTTAGGATATATCGTTAAAGGCCACAAAGCATGTCCAATTTGTGAAGAAGGCATATGTTACCATCAACTTCAATATGGAAGAAAGATGGTTTACCTTGGCCATAGGAGATTTCTTAGACGAAGCCAACCATATCGTAGATTAAAAAAACCGTTTTTTGGTGGCCAAGAATTTGAAGATGCTCTGGAGACATTGACTGGGGAGAAAATTTATGAAAATGTGAAAAATATCAATACTATCTTTGGTAAGTCATCAAAGAGTAGAAATGAGAAAAATATATAAGAAAAAAGGTCTATCTTATTCGATCTTCTATATTTGCACAATCTTGATGTAAGACACTGTATTGATTTCATGCATGTGGAGAAAAAATTTTGTGGTAGTATTGTTAGGACACTGCTCAACATACAAGGAAGTTCTAAGGATGGAGTGAAGGCAAGATTAGATTTGCAAGAAATAGGAATACAAGAAAAGAAGTTTTTGTGAATGTTTAAATGGCACCAAAGTTCCCTTGGGGTATTCTTCAAATTTTTAAAAACTTGTATTGATGAAGACTTGACATTTATAGGGCTAAAGTCTCATAATTGTCATGTCTGGATGCAACAACTACTCCCAGTAGCTATTCGAGGCATTGTCGAATATAATCTTCAACACATATTAACTAGACTTTGTTTCTTCTTCAATGCTTTTGTAGTAAAGTCATTGACACAGATAGATTAAAGGCATTGGAAAATGAAGGATATATGATCTTATGCCACCTTGAGAAGCTTTTTCTTCCTTCTTTTTTTGACATCATGGTACACCTGATTGTTCATCTAATGAGGGAGATAAAGTTGTATGGACCTATCTATTTTCAGTGGATATACCCAATCGAAAGACTATGAAAATCCTAAAAGGGTATGTGAAGAACCTCAACTGGCCTGAAGCATCTATTGTTTAGAAATATGTTTCTGAAGAAGTTATGGAATTTTGTCAACATTATTTGTCAATTATAGGACAATTGAGCTTCCTAAATGTCATGATCAAGAAGGGGGTAGATGCGGGGCAACAATAAAGAGCATAGATCCTGATAAATTACAACAAGTCCACTTGTACATCTTAAATAATGTTGATGAAGTTCAATATTACATGAATGCCCATAAAGAAATTGTATGGAAACAAAATAGTCGAATTACTAAACAAAGGTTAATTAGGGAGCATAATAGAACTTTTGCATATTGGTTCAAACAAAAATTGACGGTGAAGAATGTGTTTCTGATATAATAAATTGGTTAGCATGTGGTCATGAAGTTGATGTCATAAGTTGGACTTCATTTATGATAAATGGTTATACCTTTTACATGAAGTCCCTAGATGATAAGAGCACAGTCAAGAATAGTGGTGTTGTATTAGTGACTAAATCTATGCACTTCTCTAGTTTGAAAGATAAGAACTCTAAATTGGTTGCCATACCTTATTATGGGGTTATGGAAGAGATTTGGGTGGTTGATATTGTTAAAATTAGATTTCCCATTTTCAAATGCAAGTAGGTTGATGTCAATAATGGTGTAAAGATTGATAGGTTAGGATCTACATTAGTAGATTTGAATAGTAGAAATTTTGGGGATAAACTTTTCATTATGGTAGATTAGGAGCAACTAGTGTTCTATATTATTGATCAGGCAAATAAAATATGATCTGTAGCTCTCCAAGGAAAAATGGTCGTTGACATTAATGAGAAAAGTAGCTCAAATTATGGTCTTCTTGAGACTCCTTTTTTCCAAGGGTCTACCAGAATTGAATGAAGAAGATGAAGCAAATAATTAGCACGGCACAAGAAATGATCATCATAAGGGAATATATGAGGATATCTCTTTATGATACTACTTTGAAATTAACTAACTAAAGTAATTATAATTATGATTTATATCCAAATAATGTATATAGTTTTTTATAGATATAGTCTTCTCATGTTATAGCTTAACGATTTATCTTTCTTTGTTGTTGTTACAGGAAAATTACGAATCCCCAACATCCTAGTGTAAAGGATCAACCACTACTGCACCTCAAAGTCTGCCACCTATTGCTCAACAGAGTCAGCCAACTAGTGCACCTCAGAGTCAGCTACCTAGTGCTCAGCAGAGTCAGCCAGCTAGTGCACCTCAAAGTCAGCCATCTAGTGTTAATTAGAGCGAGCCTAGCAATGCCTGGAGCCATGATCATAGTGATCCTAGTAGCCAGTCTGTATGGAGGGCTAGATGTGGCATATGGTTGACAGACATTTTCCTCAGTCGGAGTGCAGGGCAAAAGATACTAATTGAGTTTGATAGATATTAGAAACCAATCGGGCCTAATACAAGCCGATATAGGAGTTTTGTCAGCCTCTTTGCACGTAACAAGCCTAGCATCTTGATAGAGGAGTGGAGAAATATCGATGAAAAGGTGCGGCAACATATTTGGGACACTATCCAGGTATACAATTCTCTTTTGCATGTAATGATTATGAAATATGTCAAAAATTTGTCACTTACTCATTCAATGCATGCATTCCAACTCACCTATAACGTTTCTTAGAGTGAGATCTTGTAAAACAAGAATATGACATATTATTATGAGTGTTGGAGCAAGTTTAAGACAAATTTGGCCAACAATTACATTCATATAAGGTGAAAGATGGTTAGCCTCGTCTTAATCCGTGTGACAAGTATACATTTATTGATTAAGCGACTTGGCACCATTTGTTAGGCTTCAGACTACTCCGGAATCTTTGGTTAGTTAACTTATTTTTCATTTTATTTACTTATTAATTATCTTAATTGATTGAAACCTTTTTCTTTTGTTTAATTTCTTATTCTCAGATTCTCAGGCAAAGAGACAAAAAGCACAAGAGAGTGGTAGAAAGAATGATTGCCCTCATACAATGTCTGAAAGGGGTTATGCAAAGGCTGAAAAAGACTTGTTGGCAGCCAAACAGAAGAGATTGGAAGAAGCATCTCAATCTGATCCTTCTGTTCTTCTTTCTCCACCATCTCTGATTTGTTGCGAAGAAAAATGCTTGTTTGCTCACCAAAAGAGGAGCGGGTCTTATACGAGTGAACAATCTCGTATAGTAGATGAAAAAATTGTAAGTATATATCGTTGTTGTTATTAATTACATAAGAAACATATTTTACTACTTATGTTTGTTATTTTGTATTATCGTATAGGAGGAACTTAGAAAAAACAAGCTGAGGGATCTTTTAAGTCAAAGGGCAAGAATGATATTCTGACTGTTGCTATTGGTAAACATGAGCATCTAGGCCATGTCAGGGGAGTTGAGGAGGGGTAGGGATATGGGATTACTTTGGAGCCTCCATATACCATTCCTCAAGCATCGTGAGTCGGGAGGAATTGGAGACTATGTTGGCCACTATAAGAGCAGAAGCAATGGCCAAGGCTGAAGCATCATTTGATGCACTACTAGAAACTCGGATGAGCAAGATGAAAGAGGAAATGATAGTGTTTATGAGCTCAAGACAAGATACCAGTGCTCCCCAGGCATAATCGCTTGATCCTAATAAGCAGAGCACTAAAGTGAGTTGTTGCAACATCGAACAATCATCAGAGGGTCATGGAGAAATTACTAAGCCTTTTGACATTTTTGTTGAGGATCCTCTAAGATGGTTAGTTGCACAGGGCAGTGTGTAATGCCCCAAATTTTTATTAAGGGGTAATGATGATTATTGAGAATAATTTGTGAATTAAAGTTGAGTTATTATGTGTTATGTGGCAAATTTAATTAATATGCCATAATCAATGAGAAATTGAAAGAATGGCAATTAGTTAGTGATTAATGGAAGAATTAATTACTAACTCAGAAGGAAATGAGATGTGTGACTAAATGACTAATAGACTAGTTAGTGTAATCATGTGGTTACTTATTTGGTGAAAAATAAGGAGATTATGACATGTGGCACCATTGGATGAAGAGTGGTTGAGGGGAAAAGTCAAGTAATAATATTTTATCACTTTCCCTCTTCCTCCCTCTCTCTTATGCGTATAGGTGCCATTCTTCTTCTTCATCATCATCTCAAAACTCTCTCTCCCTCCAAGCTCTCACTTTCGCTATTTTTGAAGAAGAAAGAGAAAAGAAAAGCTTGAGATTAAGGTAAGATTTTGAGTTCAAATGCCAAAATCTCCTTCTTTAAAGTTGTTCCTCTTGTTAAGAACTTTCATCCTATGGTTTTAGATTCTTAAGAGGAGGTGTTTTTGTGGTTGAGAAAAGTTGGAGGTTGGAGAACCAAGAAAGATCTTTAAGAAAGTTGTAGAGGTGAGTAAGATGAACATTTCTATATAGGTTTTATAGCCATTGGTAGAGTTTGGATTTTTTTTGGAAATTTTGGCCTTATTTTTCAAACTTAGGATCATTATGTGTTTTGGTATGTTGTGGTCTTGGATATGATGCCTTGTAAGGTGTCTTGGATAGTTAGAGTTGGATTTAGGTTGAAATGTGAAGTTTGTGGATTTTGGGAAATTGGCATTGTGTTGTTGATTATGCTATATCTTGTGAAAGCAATGTGAAATTGGTCATTTTGATATCTCCATTGGCTTCCTTATGAAATTTTGCATGGGAATAAGTTTCGGTTTGGATTTTGGAATCATTGGAGACATAGTTGCAAAATTGGAAAATTTTTGAAATTTGTTAAGTGGAAATTGCTGTGCAAAGGGTTTTGAAATTTTGCTAGCCAACTTTGCATGATAATTTGAAATAGCAAAGGGTTTTAGAATGAGGTGTAGTTCACATTTCAAGCTTTCTATTGATATAAAGTTTGGTGAATTCTGAGCTCTGTGCTGTGAGTTATGATTTTTCAAAGTTTGGGATTAAAACTGGAATCTATTTTGGAGCAATGTTGGATTTCGTGTAATTCTGGATTTATGTGGTTATGGACAACCTTGATTCATACTTTTCCTATGTAGAGGACTTAAATACCTTTCATTAGACCTTTTTTTTGGACAAAACCTTTCATTAGACTTTAGGCTTACCTTATTTCGATTTTTCTAGAATTAGTTATGATTTTTGGAATGTTAGCCAAGAAACTGAATTTTTCTTGGCTGTAGCCAAAAGTCCTAGGCCGCAGCCAAAAAGCTTCTGACATGCTTTTGGTCATAGCCAAGAGACTCTTGGCCATAGCCAAAAACTCTTACCTGATTTTGGCCGCAGCCCAAAAGTTTCTGACCTATTTTATGTCGAAGCTAAAGATCCTTGGCCGCGGCCAACATCCAAAAATCAAAACTTTTTGCTATTACAAGGTGGTCTTTTAGATAGTACTTTCCAACCCTTTAGGGCTATTGTTAGGGCCTTTCATAGGTAGTTAAGGGCTTTAATGATAACCAAATCTAAGGGTTTTGAAGTCATTGAGTATTGGGATAAGTGATAACTTGTCATCCTTAATATTGATTATAGGATTTGACAATTTCCCGAAGCGTGGATGGCATACTCTTAAACAAGAACGGAAAGAGCAAGGTAGTGACACTTTATCTAATATCATGTTTACTACATTGCTTGTGTGTATTTATCATAGAATCTTGTGAGCTGTGACCTACGGCCATATAGGGCGATCAACCCATAGTGGAGGACTGTGCCTGCGGGCCGGTGGGAATACGGGGCATACCAATGAACAGTTGTGACCTACAGCCACATGGGGGAATCAACCCATGTTGGAGGACTATGCCTGTGGGCCGGTAGGAATATGGGGCATACCAATGAATAGTTGTGACCTACGGCCACATAAGGGAGGGAATCAACCCATGGTGGAGGACCGTGCCTGCGGGTCGGTGGGAATATGGGTCATGACAAGAAACATTCAATATTGTGTTGTCGATTTGTGATATATGCTTACTTGCGATGTTTCATTATACATTATATACGTGAACTGTTACTTTTGGGATTCTTTTGAATCTCACTCTTTCCAATTAAAAATTTTTAGATAGGGCTAGTGGTTCTAAGGAGAAGCAGGTGACGAAGGGTAGATAGAGCTCTGGGGTTGGAGTTTAATTATTCTTGTTTTTGGTTATCATTATTGATAAAGGTATATATTGAAGATATGGGATAGTTTTGTGTAATCCCCTAGAATAGGAAGTTGATTATGGGCATTTGTGCCCTATAAACCTTTATTTGATTAATAGAACCTGAGTATGTCGAGAATTTACTATGTACTCTGATATTGATGAATGTAATCAATTTGTATAGGCCATTTGTATACTAAAATGTGAATATAAGATCGTTATTGAACAGACTTTTGAAAAGTTTTTGTAAACCCTATTTTTGGGATATTTACTTTCAAATAAGTCCCAAATCATCTTATGATCTCTAATTCAACATGATTATGTTTATTCAACACTAATCTCGGCCTTGATAGTGAAGGGAGTTACATAGTGTGCATAACCTGTGATTAACTGTCCACCACCAACAAATGAAAGCTAATCAAGTCAAAGTGTCAGTTGAAGAGGTGATCATTGCATATGCTCCTGTCCCTATTCCTTCTACTGATTTCAAGATCGTAAGCGATGTCCTGGGTACGTTCATCTTGTGGCCAAAGAACCTTGTTTCTGTTCGAGCTGAGGAAACTCTGATCAAAGCCCTACTAAGTCCAGCTCCCTTCACTCAAGAAGTTTCATAGCCTCCATTGAATATCATGTAACAAGTTATTCTGATGGCATATGATACATGCTTTAAAACAAGAGATTGGCCTATGGATTCAGTTATTGGCAAGTCAGGGGTAACATGCTATCTTGAGAGGGATCATTTGATGTCCTTGGTAGGTCCTAGACAAAATCTTACATTTGGGATTGCCCAACTGTTCTTAATGTAAGTATCTTCTTCAATTCAAAGTAAATATTTTAAAAATTTCACCGTTTACCTTTGATTTGTGTGCTTGCATTATTGTAGGTACATTCATCGTAGGTTGGTCTCCTCTAGCAAAAGCGAAAAATTTGGATTCGTATGCCCAGCTCAAATCCAAGAGAAAGGGACCACTGCTTCTATCAAACATACATACTTATCAGTGAGGCTTAGTGAAATCGGAACTAAGTGTTTCTTGGCTCCATATGTGAATGGGTCAGAAATAAACTTATATTTTAAAATATATATAATGTTTTATATTTGCTTAATATTCTTTTCTGTTTTTCAGTGATCATTGGTAGTTGGTTCTTCTATGCAAGAACATCAACTCTTGTGGTTTATTGTTGTTGCTATTGTTGTTCTTGGCTTGGTTTGGTGTTTGTTGGTTGAATTTGTAAATTTGAAAAGTGATAATCCTAAGGGGTTATGCTACCCAAATTTCCTCAAATAATGGTTACTATGTGTTTAAATGGTTTAATAAGGGATTAGCAGTGGAAAGGAGTAAGCTTTAGGTGTTGAAACACAAAATTGCATTTTCCCTTTTCCCTTAACATGTTTTGGCCAAGAGGAGTTCAGGGGGAAGGGTCTGGATTTTCATAAATTTGATGATTCCATGATGTTCAGGAGGGAAAATTAAGTGGGGTTATAGTTTATCACTCTTTCTTAAAAGTCCGAAAAAGCACAAGTACGAAAACACCCCTAAAACCCTTAAAGTGGAGTTGTCAAGGGCAATTTTGTCATTTGGCAATAAATTTGATAATTTTGATTCTAGAAATGGATTCCTTGGGTGAAGATAAGTTAAAATAGCCCTAGTCAAAATTTTAGGAAAAGTATGGTCGAACCAGGTACGGCGGGGCCGAGCTGAGCTCCCGGGGCATTTTGGTCATTTATCAATATAGACTCGTATAACCACCATAAACATTATGGAAGTGTCTAAATGGTACATTTGGAATTGTAGGAACAAGTTGAGGGCCCAGTCGTTGGCATGCTTTACGAGGCACACATTTCAAGGCAGAAAAGGGTTAAGGTAGGGGACTTACCTCTTCTGCGTGTATTTGATATTTGTGCTGGCGTATTGATGCTTGTCATTGCTTTGGTTGATTATGTGAAATATATATGAATGATTAAAGCTCTGTTTCTATTTATGCTATGGCCATAACTATGTTGTTTGAAACATTAAGCACGCAGATATGTCATTGTGTAAACATGAGTTTATGTAATGCAAGTATGTTATGCATTAAGCACTTATCGTATATGCATATTAGTACTATTTTCTTATTGAGATTCCCCAGAATCTCACCCTCCCCTACCAACAATTTAGACAGGTGAATATAGAAGGTATGTTGAGAACAAAGAAGAGAACTGTATGAGGGGATTGCAGTGGTAGAATGAAGACGAGAGGATATCTCCATGTATTGGGACGGATTTAGACACTCGAGTAGCCTTGTGCAGCTATATTGATTATAATTATTATGTATGAACCCCTATATGGAATTTTTGTAATCGAATACTTTTTATCAATATATCTATGCTATGTTGCCCACCGAACTACATATTGTTTTCCTCAAATACATTGAGAAATGAGAAAATAAGATAAGGGTGTGACATATATAATATTATTTAAACAATTTCATAAACTATTTATAAATTTACTGTCATGCCCTTATTTTAATTTCACCTTTATCAGAGTATTCATGGAAAATGACATGCGGTTCGGTGGGCAATATAGGAATAGCATAAATATACTGATAAAAAGTGCTCGATTACAGAAATTTCCCATATGGGTTTGTACAAAATAATTACCATCAATGTAGCTACGCATGGCTACTAGGGTGCCTAAACTCATCCAAGTGAAATGGAGACATTTTCCCATCTTCGTTCTACCACCGTAATCCCCTCGTACAGTTCTTTTCTTTATTCTTAGCGTATCTTCTATCTCCTCCTGTCTAAATTGTTGGTAAGGGAGGGTGAGATTCAAGAAAATCTCAGTAGAAAAATAGTACCAATATGTATACAATATAAGTGCTTAATGCATGACATGCTTGCATTATATTAACTCATGCTAACACAATGACATATATGCGTGCTCAATGTTTCATGCAACAAATCTATGGCCACAGTATAAACAGAAATAGAACTTCAATCATTCATATATGTTTCACATAATCAAGCAAAGCAATAAAGTGCATCAATACACCAACACAAATGTCAAATACATGCAGGAGAGGTAAGTTCCCTACCTTAGACCCTTTTTCACCTCGAATTGTGTTCTTCAATTCTCGTGCCAATCCCTCGAGTTTTCAACTTATTCCTAAAACATCAAATGTACTAGTTTAGACATTTCTATAATGTTTCTGGTGGTTATACGAGTCTATCGTAAACATTTACTAAAATGCCCCTGGGACCCAGCCCGGCCCCGCCGTAACCGATCTGACTGTACTTTTCCCTAAATTCAAACCTGGGCTTTCCACTCAAAGAATCCATTTCCAGACTTAGAATTACCAAATTCACTACCAAATGACAAAATTGCGCTTGGCAGCCCGCTTTAAGGGTTTCAGGAGCGTTTTTGTAATTATGCTTTTTCGGGCTTTTTCGGACTTTTTCGAAAAAGTGACCAACTGTAACCCCACCTAATATTCCCTCCTGAACTCAATAAAATCATCAAATCATTGAAAATTCATCTCTAATGCCCATTTCTAGAGCTAGCTAAAATCCTCAATACTCTAGGAAAAATTGGGGTTTTCGAAATCCAACTTCACGACATATTCCTTTCTACTCCTCACCACTTTATTAACTATTACATTAGGTTTCAACTATCATTTGGACCTAATTTCGGTAGCATAACCCCTAGGCCAACCCATTTCCAAAAATTAAAACCAATGATAATCTGGTGAAATTTCACAGATTAAATTGTCTATAGCAACCAAAATAGTCAATATACAAAGGTCTAGAAGTTACCTCAATCTCCCTCTGGCTTTTCCTTTTGATGAACAAAACCCTAGCCTTCTCCACACTAAAATTCAAGCTTCCAATACCTTAAATAACATAGAAGAGGAGCTTAAGAGAATAGTTATACCTGTTAGGTACAAATTCACTGAAGAAATCGACCTATCTAGTGAATTTCTTCCTCTTCTCTCTCTAAAACTCTCTCTCTCTCTCTCTCTCTTTCTCCATGGTACTGCACTAAAAATGACGGAAACTAGAGGAAGAAGATGCAGATTTGCTTTTTAATATCATGCCAATATCATCTAATAATGTGCATATGTCATAATTTTCTAATTTGACATTTTTGGATTTCTTGGCAGATTTTCTGCCTAATCTTTGAAAACTCATAACTAATTGTTTAGACATCATATCAGAGTGATTCTAAAGGCTATAGAACTTTTACTGAGTCTAGTTTCAAGGAAAAATATAGAATTTTGACAATTGAAAGCACAAAATTTTCAGAATTAATTTCTTTGAATGCTGTTCCAGAAAATTCACAGTTTTTCTGGGCTAACTTCAAAAATTCATAACTTTTTGTATATAGCCTTAAATGATTCATATCGCCTATCAAATTAAAGCTTAGGATGTTTACTTTCACCTTGTAAAATTTCATAATTTATGGATATCATTTGTTCATTCAAAATCACATGACAATCACACTGTCTCACAGGAAATTTCACCCGAAGCATTGTTCACCTTTCTATTTTCATATTTAATTCCTATGGTTATGAATATTGACCATTTTATTTCATTTAATGCCCCAAAGATATAAGAAACATTAGAGAATATATTTGGGACACCTGCTAAACCAAAACTTAGTAGTTCGTTTAATTTAAGCTTATTTCCAAGCTTTAAATCTCAAAATTCGGGATATTACATTTACCAGCTTAACCTTAATCCTAAGTTTTACATCTCATCTTCATTCGCACACTCACCCTTGCATTTATCAATCATTCACTATTATCTCTCTTATCTTCAATCGCTCGAGATGGCAACTCAAACTCACTCCCTCCCTTATGATTTGCTTTATCCTCTAAAGTATAATAATTACTTTAAGCTTATTCTAGAGCCAAATAAAATATCAAAATCTTAGTAGGATGAATTTATCCTAGTTTATGTGGGAAAAATAAAAGAGGTAAAATCTCACTTTACATGCAGCTTGTTATGCTTAGTCAACTTTTGAAAATATATCTAATTAGCTATGTTTTAAAAGCCGGGCCGGAAAGATGAGTGGATCACGGTTTAAACGGTTAGTTCGGCTAGACCGTTCGGTGGGACTAGAACATACTATTCAAATAAAATTAGTATTTTGTATTCATATAATACTATAAATATAACAAATACATATAGAAAAATAAAAAAGGAGCATTAAAAAATGTAGTATAATCATTACGAACTTATATATATTGATTATGTAAATATATTAAGAAAAAAATTGTATTATCATATTGCATCCAAAACAAAGAATTATACTTTTAATCAATTATTCATATAAAATATAATATAACCATTGTAGAAATACTAAAGATAGAAATTCAAAATAAAAAGCATTAAAACTAAAAACATAATTTAAGGAAGTTATAATTTTTGAATCAATATTTTATATTTAACATAAACTAAAATAGAAAAAAATCAATATATATATATATATATATATAATTAAATTAACAACTGCCTGGGCAAAAAAATTAATATTAATTTTTGATAAATAGAATTAGTGGATAAGGGAATCATGGGATATGTACCATTTGATGGCATAAAAGCTTCTGCCTTGGAAACACAAACAAGGGGAAAAGTGTGATTGAATATTCATCACAATGTTTTAATTGAAAAAATAAAAATGAAGAAATTGAAAGCATTTATTAGATTCTTTTCTGAAAAATAAAAAGCAATGCCATATCTAAACTTAAACTTTGACTCTCCTCTTTCATTATGTTAACTTCTCTTCTCTTTGATCTCTCTACCTTCGTTCATTCCGTTTGGTCATCTCTTTTACAGAGCATTTTCCCTGCCAGTGCTTCCTCTATTCATCTCTTGAAAATAAAAAAAGCAACAGCATATTTAATGTTAATTTTTTGCTCTTTTATTTTTCTCATGGTTCTCATTTTTAACGTGTTGTTCCCTCCTTCCTTCATTTTTTTTACATTCACTTTCTTCTTCTTTTCCTGCGATTTTCTTCTTCTTTTTTGGCCGTTCAGTTTTTGTCCAGCCACTCTGATTCCCGGCTTAAATCTAGCTTTCAGATCAAAGGCTGGTTCTGAACGGTTTAAAGTGACTTATCTCCTAGAACGGCCCAAATATCTGAACCAAGCCGGCAAGGTATCTGATGGAGGTCGGACCGTTCGGTCCAGACTGGATATGAAAACATTGCTCATTGGTCAACAAACGATTGTTTTTCTTATTCCTACTTCCTCAGATAACTATTGTCACTAGGCAATGTTTTTCCTTATTAAGCCCCAATATTATGACAGGAATGGATACTACGATTATAAGACATAATGTAGGATTGTGAATAGGCTTGAAGGATTATATATGAATTTGAAAGCATATGCTTTAAAACCTTTTTAAAGGTCTACAAACCTTGATCTAATAATAAAAAAAGGCCTACATATTAAAAGGCATATGCTTGGGCATAAAAAAGCCTATATATAGATCCAAGCCCATGCCTAGGCACAAGCTCTAGATCTCTATTGCAGACCCAGAACTATTCAGATAAAGCTTAGCCTATTTTCACCCCTATACATAATCGCCCTTAAAATTGTAAGGCTAAAGTATACGTTTGGTCTTTTATGTTTATTTTAGGTATCATTTTAATCCCTTAAGTTTGTAAAGTACACATTTGATCCCTTAATGTTAACACCGTTAGTTTGGCTTAATGGAAAATACCGACTCAGCAATTTTAAGCTAAGATTGTGCAATTATCACATACCCAATGGAAAAAACGATTCAACCAAAAAAAATTATCACCAACAGCAATAATTACATCATTTCCTACACATACCCAACAAACAATTTGAAAGATTTGGCACAATGGAAAAAAATTCTGACCTTAATCTCAAGCCCTAGCTTTATCGAATATGACCCTATCTTCCTTAACTATTATCCCATAGATGTGCATTATCTCTTCCCATCCATCGATGTCTTCATCCATAGAAGAAAAGGGAATTATCATAATTAGAAATTT
This sequence comes from Inga laurina, assembly GCA_963855925.1. Lineage (NCBI taxonomy): Eukaryota > Viridiplantae > Streptophyta > Magnoliopsida > Fabales > Fabaceae > Inga > Inga laurina. The sequence continues at coordinate 52,296,139 of OY979708.1, forward strand.
ATCAAAATCAGGAATTATTAGCAAGTTTCTTCACATCTGATTAGCAATCTTGGCGATGGGTGATTCTTCCACCTCGAAGATAGAGTTCATAGAGAAAGCTTGTAAACTATCGACTAGTTTCAGATCTTGTGTGTCGCTAAAGTGGAAGGAAGCTACATCTGTTTGCAGGTAAATGAGGAATGGAAGTAGAGGTGAAGTCGCTGGGTTCGGATAAGCATACACGTTGTTAAAGAAAATACACTTTTTCAATTGCTTTTTCTCTCTACCAAATTTGTTTTTATTTTAAATATAAACATACTAAATTAAAGAATTAACATGTAAGCATGCTTTATCAGTGTTTAATTGCACAATCTTCGCTAAAAATTGCTGAGTCAATATTTTCCGTTAAGTTAAACTAACAGTGTTAGCATTAAGGGACCAAACGTGTACTTTACAAACTTAAGGGACCAAAATGATACCTGAAGAAAATATAAAGGACCAAATGTATACTTTAGCCAAATTGTAATAATTCTCAAATAAATAATAATTATCATCAAAATTCAGATTGCAAGTTTTAATTTTAGAGAAAAAATTTTAAGGAAAAGATTGCCTATCCAAATCATGATGACAAATATTGTAGATTATCAAATTCTGACCAGAAGCCATGAAACAATAAATCTGAACGCGCAATCTGCATTTTCAAACCTGATTATTACTTTTTCTGTAATTTCTTAAATTTATGGTGTTTCAATATCCATAATAAATTTATTATTTTTATATTCAAAAAATTATCACTTTAACAAATAAGGATGAATATATAAATTGTGATTAATAATGAATCATCAACTATCAACTATCATCATCAACTATCAACTATAAAACTTGTAATACCCGTTTGGTTAAAGACGAGTCGGTTTCATACAAAAAAAGGTCAGTTTAGATCCACAAGTAATAAATCATCAATTATCATCAATCAATCTTTTTGAAAGCTTGTAAGATCCAATTTAGTGAATAACGGTAAAGTTTACAAGCACAATTAACAAATGTACGATATTAATGATATTTTGAAATATTTTCTTATTTCCTAAATTTATGTTGGTTCACATTTGATTGAGTAAATAACTATATTTGGAAATAATTTGATGATTTCTTAATTTCTTTTATTTCCAAATTTCTTAATTTACATTGATTCATATTCTCAGCATATACTACTATCATAATTAACACCTCTAAGAATAATAATCCATGTTGCACCCAATGTTTTCATATCCAGACTGGACCAAACGGTCTGACTGCCATCCGGACACCTTGCCGGCTTGGTTCAGAGATTTGGGTCGTCCTAGGAGATAAGCCGCTTTAAACCGTTCAGAATTAGCCTTTAAGCCAGAAGCCGGATTTAAGCCAGGAACCGAAGTGGCTGGACGAAATCCAGACGGCCGGAAAAGAAGAAGAAAGTGAATGAAAAAAAAAACAAGAAGGAAGGAGGGAACAAAACGTTAAAAATGAGAACCATGAGAAAAATAAAAGAGCAAAAACTTATCATTAAATATGATATTGCTTTTTTTATTGTCGAGAGATGAATGGAGGAAGCACCGGCAGGGGAAAATGCTTTGTAAAGGAGACGACCAAATGGAATGAAAGAAGGTAGAGAGATGAAAGAGAAGAGAAGTTAATATAATGAAAGATGAGAGTGAAAGTTTAAGTTTGGATATGACATTGCATTTCGTTTTTCAAAAAAGAATTTGACAAGTGCTTTCAATTTATTCAGTTTTATTTTTTTAATTAAAAAATTGTGATGTGTAACATCCCAAATTTTATTCACCAAGAATATATTGTAATTATTATATATATTCAATGAAATGGTGAATATTTAAGGCCAAAGGAATTAAATATTGAAAAATTGAAAGTTGAATAGTGTTTTCAGTGAAATTGCCTGTGAGGTAGTGAGTTTGTCATGTGGTTTTAGAAGACCAAATGATGAGAAAAAATTATGAACTTTTACAGAATGGAAGTAGACATCCTAAGCTTTAATTTGATAGGTCATATGACTCAATTGAAGCTATTTCCAAAAAGATATGAATTTTTGAAGTTAATCTAGAAAATCTGGAAAGTTTCTGGAGCAGCGATCAAAGATTAAAAATATGGGAATAATATGATCCTATCCAGTAAAATTCCATATTTTTTCTTGAAACTAGACTCAATGAGGGTTCCGTAGGCTTTGGAATCACTTCGAAACGATGTCTACGGCAGAGACAGGACCATCTGGAGAACAGCATAGATGAGTTCATGTGGGGCAACTATGAAGAGATACATGAGGAACCTCCACTAGCAAATTTATCACCGGAGCCTGAGGTGGATATTCAAGCATGGCTTAGCAGATTCAGTAAACAGCAACAGCCTATGTTTAAGGGAAAGTTTGATCCTCAACAAGCTGAAGACTGGCTAGCTCGTCTGGACAAAATCTTCGATATGCTGCAATGTCCAGATGAAGTGAAGGCCCAACTCGCCATATACAAACTGGAAGGGGATGCCGATCGCTGGTGGAAAGGCATGGACCTTATCTTGCAGGGGAAGAATGTTCCTATCACATGAGAACTATTCCAAGAGGAATTTAACAAAAAGTACTTTCCTTCAACTATCAAGAGAGAGAAAGAGAAAGAGTTCCTCAGCATCAAGCAGCACGACCGGGAGAGTTTTGATGACTATCTGGCCCTGTACATCCGACTATCTTGCTACTCGTCATATGCCAAGTTGAATGACAATGATGAGTGGAATTAAGGCATGATGATAGAGGGGCTGAGACTTGAGTTCAAGGAAAAGCTGATCTCCCAACACTTCACAGAATTTAGCAAAGCAGTAGAGGAGTGCCGATACATCGAAATACTTCTGACAAGCTGGTCAACACAAACTGGGAATCATAGTGGTTCCGGGAGTGGTAGCTCAACATAAAAGAGGAAAGAGCAAGGTGGACCTTCCGGGGGAGCTATGAAAAGGCCGAATCAGACTAGAGGCCATGAAGGCCAAGGATCCTCAGGAAGTCGCACGTGTTGGGTTTGCCAAAAGCCACACCATCCTGGTAGAACATGTAACGGTGCTCCATTACAGAAGGACTCAAACCACCTAAATAATTGCTATATCTGCGGTAGGTGGGGGCATTATGCTAATAATTGCCCACAGAAGCAGCAACGTCCTACTAAGCCCGAGCTAAGAGTACAGGGCAAAGTTTATATGATGACCCACGAAGAGGCCAAGAAATCTCCTGAACCAACTCAAGGTACAATTTATTAAAAAGGCAGTTTAATATAATTGATGCATGATTTAGGTGCTAGTCAATCATTTATTTATGGCATGTAATTGTGTGTGACGGCTAGGCCTGAGAGTACGTAAAATTTCCGATGTTTAGGCTATGACTATACCTACGAGTGTTAAAAATTGTCACAGCCAATGTTTGTTTAAGCTGTGTGACAAATGCCGAGGGGCATGAGTTAACTACGAAATTGATTTGAAAACTATACAGAACTCACTAGAAACTAAGTAGATGTTGGATTGGGCTTACTAACAGGGTAGACTTACCAAAATTGATGCATAGTGCCTACAAGTACATCGAACATAGTACCTACGAGTACACTAAATTGAATGAGTACCTACGGGTACATCAAACTACATATTATCGATAATAAGTGGTATGTAATGATCAAAGATCATAGTCATACATTATGAGAGATGCAACAAAACACAGACCAGGGGAAGATTAGGAATTCGATATTATTTAGGAAAAGACCAATGTAATAACTTTATCCTTCATAACACTATGTGAATGTTTATATGCTTCATATATACCATCTTTTGCAATATGTATGATACACAGTGCCTCCGAGTACACTGATGAATAATGCCTACAGGCAGTGCCTTCGGGTACACTGATATGCCCAGTCGAGAACTGAGGTATGGAATATGTAGGGGTTGCAACAATGGTTGGCTCTGAACACATATCCCACTGAACTGAGTTATGTGTTAGTATAACATTGCATTATATGATGCAAGGTATATACATTATCGCATTTTCTATGAACAATTGTGTGTTACTACAAAGGTCAAGTGGGATCCAACTAAGGTAGTGGGATTTGGCTTCCAGAGTTTAAGTTTCTGGGCCATATAGTCTCTGGAATTCATTAATTGTAGGGTAGAAGCAGTATTGAACTGAAAAACGTTAGAGACTGTTTCTGAAATGCGCAGTTTTCTGGGTCTTACTGAATATTACAAAAGATGCATACTGAATTTCTCCAAAATAATTTTGCCTTTGACTAGGTTAACTTGAAAAACTCAACATTATATGTGGGACCGTAACTGAGAAAAAGGGCTTCACTGAGCTAAGACGAAAATTAATGTTGGTATTGATATTGAGAATCCATGATCCACTGTGTACCTTTTTTGTCCTTATTGATGCCAGTAGGCACGATTGGGAAGTGTTTTAATGCGGCATAGTCATGTATTGGCTTATGCATCTAGCTAATGGAAGCCTAATGAAAAAAAAAATTCCCACACATGATCTTGAGTTAGCAGCAATTGTGTTGCACTAAAAATATGGAGACGTACCTTTATGGTTCGACTGTAATGTTGTACTATGATCATTAAGATTTGAAGTATGGTGATAATCAAAACAAACTGAATATGAGAAAGCGTTACCCGGAGTTTATGGCTATGTAAGCGTAGCAAATTTTGGGGACGAAATTTAATTAAGTGGGGGAGAACTGTAACATCCCAAATTTTATTTACCAAGAATATATTGTAATTATTATATATATTCAATGAAATGGTGAATATTTAAGGCCAAAGGAATTAAATATTGAAAAATTGAAAGTTGAATAGTGTTTTCAGTGAAATCGCCTGTGAGGTAGTGAGTTTGTCATATGGTTTTGGAAGACCAAATGATGAACAACAATTATGAAATTTTACAGAATGGAAGTAGACATCATAAGCTTTAATTTGATAGGTCATATGACTCAATTGAAGCTATGTCCAAAAAGATATGAATTTTTGAATTTAATCCAGAAAATCTGGAAAGTTTCTGGAGCAGCGATCAAAGATTGAAAATCTGGGAATAATATGATCCTATCCAGTAAAATTCCATATTTTTTCTTGAAACTAGACTCAATGAGGGTTCCATAGGCTTTAGAATCGCTTCGAAATGATGTCTACAAAATTAGTTATGATTTTTCAAAGTTAAGGCAGAAAATCTGCCAGAATTGGCATTATTCTGAAAATTTAAGAAATAAAGTAATCTTCCTTTTTCTCTTAATTATATTAGAAATTAAGGGATGAAGGAGGAGAAGACAAGTGTCAAAATCCAATGAGACCAAGTGTCAACACCACATGAAAGATGATGGAGATAATTATTGTGTCATAAGTCCTTACTTATATCATAAGGTTAGGTAGCCAACTTTTGTACCAATTGACTTGAGTAAATGGAAGGAACATTTGATTTATTTGGAGCATAAGAGGGAGCACGTTTTTGGCCAACCAAGGAAGAAGGAAATGATAATCAAGGTTGAGTGTACACAAAAATGGAATGATGGTGTACATGAAAGGTAGAGAAATCTTAACCTTTGGTTAGATCAAGGGCTAGGATGAAACATGAAGAGAAAATGTGAGATAATTTATGAGGCCACTTCCTTCATTTTTCTTTTCTATTTTCGTTCAAGGCTAAAGAAAGAAGAAAGAGAGTGAGTTTGTGAAGCTTCATGCTCTAGAGAGAAGGAAGAAGAGAAATACTAAGGTAAGTTATGATTTCTTAATGTTTATTCTTCTAATCTTCCATAAATCTCTTCTCTAATCTTTTCCTTTCCATAAACTCCATGGATTAGCAAGCTAATCTTCAAGGTTGAGTGTAACCCCCTGACTTTAACCACATAATTATAATTCGATAACACATAATTAAATCGGATTAGAGACCATCAGATGATTTAAACTCATTTTTAATTGCTGTCTCACAGCGTGATTTTCGCAAAATCTTTAAAATCTTTTTCCCGTCCTGGTCTCAATTTCTGATGTTCGAATAGAATTACCTGTGCAGTTAATATACATTCAATCATATCAGAGTGCAAAATCAAATCCCCGGCAACTCCCGGGTTCTATACATATATAAACTGAGGGTTTATAAGTATCCACTAGGGAATTACACAACCAAAATCGAATATAATATTCCTAATTCAAAATATACAGTAATCCCGAGTTCAAAATGGATAACCAACGTTTCCAATTCAACTATACACCCCTAAGGGTCCTAATTGCTCCGGGTTGGCCGCTTCTCTTTCGAGCCACACGCCCTGTCTGAAATGTTAGTCATAGGAAAGAATGAGATTCGAGAGAATCTCAGTAGTAACAAACCACTCACACAATGCATAAATACAAAGCATGTATATAAATCTCAACCACCAGCAGCAGCATCACATAGATACATGATTTGTACCACAAACGACAGCACTCACGGCTATATACACAATACGACAGCTCTCACTGTAATCATAATTACGACAGCTTACACTGTAAACGACAGCTTGCGCTGTAAACGACAGTTATTACCAGCTGTAACCGCAGCAACATCAAAGATTCATCACAGAACAGTGAAAACACACACATACAAAGCATTACACATAGTATAAAGGGAAGAGTCACTACCTGATCCTTTCCTGACGCTCTTCGGCACTGTGGGCTCACGAGGATAGCAAATGTCAAATCATGTAACCAAGTTAGGGACAACCCGTCAATTTCTTTTCCAAGTTCTTATCTCTATAATACTTTAAGTTGGTTATCATTTGAACTTTTTAGGTGACTATTATGGGTCTAAATATATGCCTAAAGGGTTAGGAGAAATTACCCCGAAGACTCTCCTTCTTGGAAGAATTTCTGAATTTTGGGCTGGCTCACTCGAGTGAAAGAAGTCTCACTCGAGTGACACCCCCCATCAGCACTCGAGCACAAGCGAGTGAACTTCAGAAAGTGTTTGCCCGAGAGCAACTCTGTTATATCATACACCCTTACTCGAGCACAAGAGGCTCCACTCGAGCAGCGACCTCAGGTGCACCCGAGCACCAAGGAAGTGAGACCCCGCGAGTGACTACCCAAGAGTGACCCATCCTTCCAACCACAAGTGCACTCAAGCACAACCCTAATGCTCGAGTGATCTCTCAACGCTCGCGAGTGCCTACTCTCACTTTTAACAATCCACCCACGAGTGATAACCTAAGACGCTCACCCATAGCTTCAGATGCACTCACACTCGAGCATGCCCTTGCTCACTCGAGCATGTTCATACCTCACTCGAGCATGTTCATATTTCACTCGCAAGTCAGGAAGCATGCTCGCGATTTCTGCCTGTAGACCTTCCCAACTACCCAGAATTTCACATCGTGCTCGAGTGAGTTCCTCCCTCACTCGAGTGATGTGTATCAGATGCCAAAATGCAGAACTGATATGGTTTTTCCCAGAATTAACCAATTGAACTCCAATGGTCCCTAAACTTATACCATTACTCATTCTCATCCAAAACTTCACAATATACCTATTGGTAACCCAAAGTAACCAACTTTCACTCAAACAACACAATCTCAACTCTATTTCTCAAAATCACTCAAAACCACAATTTGTCAACTTCCTCTTCTCAATTCCAAACAAAACCATTGACACCTATACATTATTTGGCATCTATTTCACCATCAAACTCTACCCAATTCATATCTTCTTACATCACAAGAAATCAGGGCATAAATCCAGAATTTACAAAACTAAACCAAAAGTTATAATATTTGCATCAAACTTCATCAAAAACTCACCTCTTAAACTTGCTAGAATCAGAACTTTGATTCCTCAACTTTCAAATTCCCTCAATTTGCCACACTCCACAAATCAAAAGTCTGAAAACATAGAAATAAAGCTCTTTACCTCTTGTACAACATTAATGAAAGACACTTGAGCATATGAGGGCATTAACTTACCAAAACTCAAGCTTTTCTCTTTCTCTTTCCTTAGCTTGTTCAGCGAAAATGGAAGAGGATGAGAGAGAAAAATGAGATATTGATGATGATTTCATTCCCTCACACATACACACATAAATCGACTAGGGAGAGAGAGGGAAGAGAAAATAGTTTGAAAGTTTGACTTTAATCCAAGGGTCCTTATTTTGCCATTTGGCACCATCTTATTATCCCTACTATGATTTCACATAGATTTGCATGCACAAGATTCCACCTCTTGGTCTTTCAATCCTAGCCATTAATCTTGATTACTAAGGAGTGTTCTCATTGGTAACTAATCAGTTGGTCGGTAAATTTACCATTTTACCCTTGATTATCACCATGCACAATATATACTTCAAAAGTACTCAATTACTATTAATTACATCACTTTGAAGTTATTAATCCTTGATTACAATCCAGGATATTACATTGAGGAGAGAGAGAGGACATCCTAGAGAGAGAAACACCAAGGATCAAGAGTTAATCTCCAAAATCTCAACTTCTTTGTGTATTGAAGTTGTTGTTGGTGATTGTTGTTTGGTTTATGTGATTTTTGGGTTGAGTTGTAAAATTTGAAAAGCCATAACCCTAAGGGTTTATGCTGCCCAAAATCCTTTAAATCATGATTATGAAGTGTTTAACTGAGTTAACTAAGGATTAGAAGTGGAAAAGTACAAGTTTTGGAAGCTAAAACACAAAGCTCCATTTTTCTATTTTCTCTTCAATATTTCGGCCAGACTAGAATTGGTACAAGAAGTTGGATTTTCATGAAATAAATGGTTCCATTGGACTCAGTGGGCAAAAATAGGTGGGGTTACAATTGGGCACTTTTTCGGTAGAGGCCGAAAAAGCATAATTATGAAAATGCCACTGAAATCACTAAATAGGGGCTGTCAAGGGTATTTTCGTAATTTGACAGTGAATTTGGTGATTTCGAGCCTGGAAATGGATTCCTTGGGCGAAAATAAGTCATAATAGCCTTAGTCAAAAATTTGGGAAAACGTGCCATCGGGCCGGGTACAGGTAGGGCCGGGCTGGGTTCCCAGGGGCATTTTTGTAAATTTTCACCATAGACTAATATAACCACAATAAACATTATGAAAGAGTCTAAAATGATACTTGGATAGGTTATGACCTATTTTTGGTACATTTAATATTTTAGGACCGATTTGGAGGCCGCATACGACATGTTCTTCGAGGCACATTTAAAAAGGAGATATTAAAGCTTTGAGGTAGGGACATTATCCTTCATATACTATGCCATAAGTTATGTGATTGTGTGAAAGCCAATGTTTGTAAATGCGCTTTATTAATCAACACGATTTGCCCAAAGAGGGGCCAGAAGTGTTAGAGGCACTTACACTGGAGTTAGTGAAAACCCAACCAGTGCAGAATATTGGGGCTGGGCCCTACTCATGTATACATGCAGATGATGTGTCTATAATGTTCATTAAGTGGTGCATACATGGCATATATCATATTTACTTTTCGCATTTTCTATGAACGATAACATGTTTCTATTGGGGTTCTTCGGAATCTCACCATATTTTTAAATAAACACCTCAGCGGGTACCAATGGGGCAAAGGGAAAAGACATAGACACCGGAAAGTGAACGGCACGTGTTTCAAGGCAAGGACAAAACGTGGTCATAATTAGTCTATTTTGTGATATTTTGGTGAAATTTTTAAATGTTAAAACTTCCGCTGTATTTTCTGTTTTTGTTGATGAACGATATCATAATTGTAAACGAACATTATTATAAGTATAATTGTACTTTTCTGTATGCCCATTGAATTCCGTCTTTATTACTCTTCGATTATCGAAATGGAAACGGGTGTTGACATGATGAATAGTAATCACCCGTTTCCCCTTGTTTGTATTTCCAAGGCAGAAGCTTTTATGCCATCAAACGGTACATCTCCTATGATTCTCTCATCCATTAATCCTATTTATCAATAATTAATATTAATTTTTTTGCCCGAACAATTATTAATATTAATTATATATATATTGATTTTTTTTTCTGTTTTAGTTTATGTTAAATATAAAATATTGATTCAAAAATTATAAATTCCTTAAATTATGTTTTTACTTTTAATGATTTTTTATTTTGAATTTCTATCTTTAGTATTTCTACAATGGTTGTATTATATTTTATATGAATAATTGATTAAAAGTATAATTCTTAGTTTTGGATGCAATATGAGAATACAATTTTTTTTAATATATTTACATAATCAATGTATATAAGTTCATAATGATTATACTACATTTTTTAATGCTCCTTTTTTATTTTTCTATATGTATTTATTATATTTATATTATTATATGCATACAAAATACTAATTTTATTTGAATAGTATGTTCCGTCCAACCAAATGGTCTACCTGAACTGACCGTTTGAACCGTGACCCACTCATCTTTCCAACTTGACTTTCGGTCCAACTTTTAAAACATTGGTTGCACCAGATATATAGCTTGTTTTAAATCTATATAATGTATTAAATATTCAATTTATAAATATTTTTTTATATTTAATAATTTTGGCAATTGAGTTAACTAATTAACCTCTATTTGGAATGGTTTTGGAAATTAAGCACCCTCTAATATAAAATGATAAAATCCGGTCTTGTGAGCTATATAATTAATTTGCATATATTATAAAAATTAGTTAAGATAGTTATTAGTAAAAAATATATGTTGATTTTCCAAAAATAATCTCTTTAATCTTTTGTATTAGATTTTTTACTTGATGGAAACCTTTTTAATATAAGTAATAGGAATAGTTTGGAAACAAACAAATTTATAAACTTGGAAGACAGCAATTTGAGGTCTTGTATTTATGATTAAAGTGAACTCCTTAATTAACTTTTTTTTTTTTTGAGATATTCTCCTTAATTAAGTTTTATATTTAGGATATTTATGTAAGGCATGAGTTATCTCAGCCAATATGAACACGTAAACCTGTTCATATCAACGCTTATATTTGTGTATCATGTATCAATTAGTTCTAACAATCTGTCGGTAAAATTAAATCAAAATGCCATGATTACTAAATTGGAAGATAGACCTCAACGTAACCCAATCGACACTCTCGTATGAGTGACGTTTGTCTTACCTCAAGCATCCTCCACACTGTTCCTCCACGTCATCACCCGCAAAAAGCTCTTGATCATGGAGAACCTTCTAAAATCTTGGGAATATGTTCATTAATTTAATTCATCATTTTAAGAATAAGATATTTTGTTTTAAACACTAACTTTTAAAATATAAAAATAGTGTATTATTAATATCGATAGGCAATACAAAATATTTTTTAGTTATATTGAAAAACATTTGAATTTCAATATATATATATATAAACTATAATATTAAAAATTCAAATTATAGCTTTGAAGAATAGAAATAATAAACTTAAGACATGTTAAAGATAACTAATATATATAATTTATTGAATAGCATTCAAATTTAAAAAATTCAAAATATGAATAGTATAAATTATAAACATTTAAACTAAATTTCTTAAAAATAATTATGAAATTGAAAATTTATAACAAGCTACGGTGTTATGGAATCCCCCGATGGCTATCAATGATACCATTAATTGTTTATATTAAAAGAAGGACTTGTCTGAATTTTATAAATAAATAAATAAATCTTCTGATCGATAGGGACTTTGCACTTTTGCGATGATAGTGTTTAATCAGACTTAATAAGGATTGAACACATTTTTTTAAAAAACAATGCGGGGTTCAAAATCTCTGTTTGCTCGTGAATTCAGACTCTATATATAGAGACACAAACACCACTTATTCATCACACACATGAAGAGAAAATCCCAAACACAGACAAATTAACCAACAATGTTTTCTTCAACCTCATCAAGCTTCTCTCTTCTCCTCCTCCTCCTCTTTCTCTCATCACTTTCTCACTCTTCTTCTTCTTCAGACCCTTCCCTTCAAGAAAGCTTTGCTCAGTGTCTCTCTCTAAACTCAGACAAATCCTTCCCTTTCTTCGCCTCCATCTTTGCCCAATACAACACTTCCTTCACCACCGTCCTCAACTCCTCCGCCCAAAACCTCCGTTACTTACTCCCTTCCGCTCCAAAACCCGAATTCATCTTCACGCCGGCCTCGGAATCCCACGTCCAAGCCGCCGTAATCTGCTCCAAGAAGCTCAACATTCACATCAGAGTCCGAAGCGGAGGCCATGACTACGAAGGCATGTCTTACGTCTCAGAGATCGAGACGCCTTTCATGGTGATTGATCTCGCCAAGCTCCGAGGCATCAACGTCAATATCCAAGACAACACGGCGTGGATTCAGGCCGGTGCGACCACAGGCGAGGTCTATTACCGGATTTCTGAGAAGAGCTCGGTCCACGGCTTCCCGGCAGGGCTGTGTTCAAGCTTAGGTGTCGGGGGGCATATTACCGGAGGAGCGTACGGTTCGATGATGAGAAAGTACGGTTTGGGAGTAGATAATGTTGAAGATGCGAAGATTGTGGATGCGAATGGAAGGATTCTGGACAGAGAAGCCATGGGAGAGGATCTGTTTTGGGCTATAAGAGGAGGAGGAGGAGGAAGCTTTGGGATACTTCTATGGTGGAAGATCAAGCTTGTTCCTGTTCCTCAAACTGTGACGGTTTTTACTGTTACCAAAACTTTGGAACAAGGAGCTACTTCAGTTCTTCATAGATGGCAACAGGTGATTATGAAGAGACTTTTATTACTCTACCCTGCTTTACTAATTCTGTTTTCTTATTTCTCTGTTTTTTTATTAATGATACACTTGAGATGTGGCAGTTTAGACCTGTTTTTCTTGCATTAGAGACTCTTTTTTTTTTTGGCCAACGAGTCATTTGTTTTCTATATAGCCCCTGTTTTATAATCTCCATACACTTTTTCTTAATGAAAATAATTAAATTTAAAGTGTTTGTCAAGATGATTAAAATATTATAACTATAACATATACATTATAAAAGTTAGGGAAAATTCTAGAAAAAAAATTTCAAATTAATCATTTTTTATTCTAATGAATTGTGAATTGCTAATTAAGTATAGTGAATTCCTAAACTATTAGGAAACAAAACTGGTTTGGGATAGATTTTGATATTTTGAATGTATTGTTTTAGCATTTTTCCTAAAACTTTATATTGTCAAAGAACATGTTATGTTGAAGTTATATACAATATTTTTCACCTTACATTTCGCGTAGATGCATAAAACCCATTCTATCTAGTTAGTTTTATAATAGCTACAAAATATGCTTTGATCTCCTTTCTCTTAAAAATATAGGAATTAGTTATGGGAATTTATTTTGATTATAGATATAAAAAATCTAATTCATTTTATTTCTTAAATTTATAATTTTTCTTTTACGGTATCTTTATCGATTTCATATATTAATGAGGTTTCCTTAAAAGAATATAGTTCCTATTTAAATTATTAAAAATAGTATTTTAAGATATCTAACATAATTTTTTTTTTACAAAAGGAAACTAGTTTCTTTCGTTCTTTATTTATTTGTTAAGTTGGTAAGAAGGTTAAACTAACTGTATGAGGTTCAAACCCACCACCACCCCGATGTAAGTGTAAGGGGATCATTATGCTACTAGAGCAATGCACAATGTGCGTTAACTATTTTCATTAATCTATTTAAATTAGTAATGAACTTATTAAGAGTTTAGGAGTAGCCAGAGCAGGTATTATTTTATATATAGTGCATTGAAGCTTTGAAATGTCAATGTGACAGGTGGCGCCATTCATTGACGAGGATTTGTTCATAAGAGTAATGATTGAACCAAGTGGCAACGAGACCACTGGTAGAACAATATCAACTTCATATAACGCACTTTTCCTGGGAGATTCCAAAACACTCCTTCAAGTGATGAGCAAAAGCTTCCCTGAACTTGGCTTAACAATCAAAGACTGTCTCGAAACAAGTTGGATCAAATCCGCGCTTTACATTGCGGGCTTTCCAAACGACACACCCCCAGAAGTTCTTCTTCAGGGCAAACCAACGTTCAAGAACTACTTCAAAGCCAAATCTGATTTTGTTCGAGACCCAATTCCAGAATCTGGACTTGAAGGTTTGTGGAAGAAGCTTCTAGAAGAAGAAACCCCGTTGATGATCTGGAACCCTTATGGAGGAATGATGAGCAAGTTTGCAGAATCTGATAGCCCTTTCCCTCACAGAAATGGGACACTGTACAAAATCCAGTATGTTACATATTGGGAAAACAAAGACGAAGATGCTACAAAACACATAGATTGGATGAGAGGGCTGTATGATTATATGGCGGCTTATGCGTCGAAATCGCCTAGAGAAGCATATGTGAATTACAGAGATCTTGATCTAGGAATGAACAAGAAGAATGGGACGAGCTATGAAGAAGCGAGTTCATGGGGAAAGATGTACTTTAAGGGTAATTTTGAGAGACTGGTGAAGATAAAGAGTCAAGTTGATCCAGAAAATGTGTTTAGACACGAACAGAGTATTCCGCCACTGGCAGTTCTTCCTTCACAAAATAACAGAAAGCTCAGAGTCAAGAAATACAAGAAGTTGGATTAATGAGATTGAGAGAGTGTGGTGTTATTAATTATGTTAAATAGGTTATTGCATTGAGATATGGTAAAGTTGAGTTTAAGTGTTTTTGTATTAATCATAATCATAATAATAATATTAAAAGAAAACAATATATGAACTCTCGTACAATTTTCTTTAGGCGTACATATTACAAAAGTTTAAATTCTTGACCTCTATTTAATTGATCAATGGTGTAATGGTGTAATCGTTTTTCAGATTTAGAGTATAAAAAATTTTTCGTTTCTTATAATAAATGTGCTTTCCGGGATTCAAACTTGTATTCTCTTTCTTATGAAAATAAGTTCCTCAATTAATAGCTGGTTGGTTAAATTCTTAACCCCTGCTCACAATATTTTGTCTCAATTTTTGTTATCTAAGCTATAGTATTAGGCGACATTTTTTTATCTTACCACTTTTATAAAAATACAGAAGGACTAGCTAGGCATGAATCTTCGTGTGTTAGAAAAAGTATAAGGTCTTCTATTATTTATGGGTGAGGGTATTACTTTATATGGAATTTAAATATATTGATGAAATGAAAACTAAAAAGAAAAATAAAAAATGTAAAAATAGTTTTGGATCCTAATTTTTGAAGTGTGAATAAAAAAGAGAGAGATAGTATGGAATATAGAAAAAGGAAGCAGAAAATAAAAATTACTAAAATTTAATTCAATGATCAAATTTAAAACCTTATAATTTGTTTCTTTTTAATCCTACTATTTGAAAGTTTTTGTTAATGAAATTCAAACATATAGGAATTTCATGTAACCCATTTTTTGGTGCATCTAGTACCAAGGTGCAAAAAATACTATAAGGTGTTGGACACATATAAAGGAGAATTCAAGTGTTAGATACACCACAAAAAATTTTAAAGTGTTGAATGCACCTAAAAACACTCTAGAGTATTGGATTTAACTTAACTCTAAATTTTGTTATATTATATATTGATATTAATAATGCATTACAAACCTTAAGTACTCAACAAGATGTTAGAGGAAGTCAACAGAAAACAACTTCTTCTTTTTTTTTTTCTTTGCCAACGAACAAAAAAGCAACTTCTAACACAATAGTATTTTTGGAAAATTAAAAGGAATATATGCTCTAGAATGTGTGCAATAAAATTAATATTTAGAAATTAGAATATAAAGGTCCATTACTCCAATAAAAAAGGTCTTGAGTCTTGACAGAAAAAGGATTTTTTTTTTTGGTGAACAGAAGAGAGTTATTTACATGGCTAGACATCGTGCATACTAACTTTTGTTGTCGTGTTTGCACTTGTCCAAGGCCTAAAGGGCAAGATTCAACTACCATCGCAGGACAAACACATAAGTCATCAAGTGGGGTCGCATGTCGGATATGAATCCCATCCTTTTGTATATTAACATCTTATGTCTTTAATTTAAGACTCAATTAATTTCTTTTAAAAAGATTAAAGAAACTGAATAAGTTATTTAATCATATTATATATGTTATTTATTATAAAAGTATATATTAGTTTATAAGTAAGATAAATTAGTTTAAAGAAAAATGATAAATTTAAATGCTTTAAAATAATTTATTTAGCTTCCTTAATTACTTCAAAAAAGTCAAATAAGTCTTATATTAATGACAGAAAGTAATAATTACTTCCTTTTTTCATAAATATACAAAATAATTGAAGGATTTATTTTGATACTAAATATTAGACTTCAAACTAATTTGTAACTCAAATTTATAATTTTTTAGATTATTCCTATTAATGCATTTACATATTAAATAAATGGTTTCATCAATATAATAGTTTCAATGCAAATTATTGAAAGGGGTATCTTAGTAATATCAAAACATATTTTTTTTATTGTCACCCAAATTTATGTTTCAGATTATTCTTATTAATTGCATATATTAAATAAGGGGTTTGATCAATGTAATAGTTTCAATACAAATTATTGAAAGATGTATCTTAGAAATACCAACACATTTTTTTTTTTTTACAAATAACTAATTATCTAATTTTCTTAATATTCATAAATTATTTATCTAGCTCTAATATTTCTTTTATGAATTCCTAGTATTAACTTTCAATTTCAAAGGATCACTAGTGAAAAAATCAGTTTTAAGACTGATTAAAAATGAAATTTTAGACCGGTTCTGGATCTGATCTTGATACAGCCGATCTAAAAGTTTGTTACTTTTTAGACCGGTTAACTAACCTGTCTTAAAAATCACTTTTTTAGACCGGCTTCTCAAAGACCAGGTCTAAAAGTCCATATTTTTTAGGTCGGTTGTTTAAAAACCGATTTTAAAAACCTTTTTTAAAACCGGTCTAATAACTGGTTTTAAGACCGGTTATTCTAATAACGGGTCTAAAAAGTGACATTTTTAAAAAAAAAATACATAGGGTTTTTTTTTTAGATTGGAAGGATTTTAAAATCATCCCAATCCAAAACAAAAAAGTGTCATATTTTTTTACTAACATATAATTTTAAGTAAGTTATGACTATTGTAACTAAATGATGAAAAACAACTTATAAGATAAAAAAATTGACAATAATTGTAACTAAATGCACACTCTTATTTCTCCCCAAGATTTCACCAACATCTTATAAAGCTTATAAGATTTGCAGCATGGCATAAAGACAATATCATATAGCTTTAAATCATGTTACAGTCTCTAGAAGCAATTCAAGAGTGTCTTTAATTATGATTATAAGCAATATCTTGGTAGTCATTTAACCACTTTTGATGCCAAGTAGCAAAGCATGCCAATAGTAAGACTATTGAATGTAAATAATTTCAATAAAATACAAAAGCATAACAATGCTTACCAAGGAAAAAATTTGATCATATGCAACATAAGAAACTAAGAAGTCAAAAAATTTCTTATCATATCTATGCTTACTCATTAAGGCATGCATTTAAACATCATATACATACAAAGAGATAAGAGATATGAAATTTGAAAGAAAACATTTAATCTGACATCATCAGGTAATTTCCCAGCATTAGGAAACACAACATTATTTAGAGTCTGTAGTACACTTACTGGCGAGACCCAACGAGAGGCCAGCAAGAACAACATAGGTACCAAATGCCATGAGAGGAATATTATCCAGAGGTAAATCCACCCCAAACAATTTGATAGTGCTCATACTGTATCTATTTTTGCTAGGAGCAGTCTTACTTGTGGGAGGCACCTCAAGTTCTAGTTCTATGTCAGTTATTAGCATATCTCCTTCACTTGCATCTAGTTCAATTCAATCAAGCATTATTCCATCAACGCTAAAAGGAATTTTTTTGAAACAAAATGCAGTATGATAGTTTGAGGGTGAATGGAAGAAAATAGCATCTGGAAAGGGTAACAAAATTTGGTCACTGCAAACTAGGAAAAATTGACCTTCATGCACTGTTTAGTAAACACTAAAAGAACAAAAAGTGACCTCTTACCATATAATACTACCCCTCTATGTTTTTAAAAATCATAAAGACCCATAACGTATTACATCGCGAATTCAGGCATCATTCAAACACTTCAAAGTTCAAATGCAAAACTTGCAATAATATTAAATTAATCATTTGCAAACACAAAACCGTCAGATAAAAATACCAAAAGAAATTATCAGGTACCCTAAATTCTGGGAAGGAAAAGGAAAAGAAAAAGAAAGCTTACAAGTCCTCGAAGCCAAAAAAGGCTCGCCATCATCGTTAAACCAAAGAGAGGATCCTGACCTTGAAATGGATGCTCCTTCAGCAAAGAAGTAAGGCAGCCAAGGTAGGTTGCGATGAAGGATGGATGTCACAGGGAAAGAGAAAAGTCACGACAAAGGAGATCAGAGCAAGCGAGGTTGTGGCGGCAACAAACTCATTCAGTGTAAGGGTGAGAGCATCGCAGCAACAAACATGAGAATGAGATCGATCAAAGATAATCGAGCTCACAGAGTAATCGCAACAAGATGAGAGGTTTCAGATTCAGAGAGCAAAAATTAGGCTAGACAAAGAGGAGATTTAAAAATTTAGGGTCGATTTTTTAGACTGGTTATAAATAAAACCAGTCTTAAAAGGGTGAAAAAAATATTTTTTAAATTTTTCATATTTAAGAACAGTTTTTATTAAAACCGGTCTTAAATGTTTGATAGTTAAGACCAATTATTATGAATAACCGGTCTTAAAAGTTTAAAATTTTTAACTTTTCAAAATATTTTGATATATTTAGACCGGTTTTATTTATAACCGGTCTAAATAATTTTTTTAAGACCGGTTTTTAAAAACGGGTCTTAGAAGTTCTATATAATTATAAAACTGCTACCAGTCAAATTTTTTAGACCTTATCCGCTATAACCAGTCTAAATATGACAGTCTAAAAAAGGAATTTTGTACTAGTGGATATGTCTATATGGAGTATAGCATGCATACTTTTTCTTATTTTTTTTGGGTTTCATCATTGTTATGGGACCATGCAAAAATTATATAAATTAAAAGAGCAAAGGGGCAAAATTACCCATAATCTTTTTCAAGAAGAGCTGCTGGTATCAAAAACAAATTTTTGGTGCAAAAATACATATAAACATTTTAAAAGGGAGCAAAAATGCCATGCATGTTAACTGCGCACAACGTCTGTTACTTTTTCTTTTGTGGGGCCCACTAGCATCTATGTGTCAAGTGCTCCCCTCATCTCAGTTAACTCTTTCTTCCTCCCACCCTTCCCCCCTCCTCCCCCTCCTTGCATCTCTCTCATATCGTTGACAAAAGCATATGGACTTTGAGAAACTCTAGCTCTAATGGAAACAAGCGGGTGAAGATAATTATTAAGAAAATCATTTGATTTCACTGTGACTAACCTTTACATCTTTGCGATTAGTAGGTAACAATAGGATAAGGTATTTTTGGAGTTGGAAGCATCTAGAAAGTGAGAAAAACTTGAACATCTTTGAAGGATCCTATGAACCCTTCGAAGTTATACGTTAATGGATTTTAGTTTTGGGGACCAGGTAGCATTTTAAATTGCTTCAAACATTCCATGAAATGCTCTATTATAGTGATGATATCATGCTATGTATTTCTTTAAGAAAACTTGGGACTAAGGTTCATGGTTTATAGCTGGGGTTTAACATACTTAGTTGATTATCATATTAAGAGGATGTGATATATGAAACATTATATTTTATTGCGTAGGAAGATTGTCTATGTATTTTATTTCTAGATAATTATCTAGTTTTGGGTTAATAGAATGTTGAGAGGGAAAAACTAAAGTAGAACCATGACTAAAAGTAGGGTTGTGGGACTACTTTGTTACGATGAAGGCAGTGTAGCAGACAATGGATGCAATATCCTAGAGCCTCACCCTCTATTATCCATTTTGGGGCCTATCGCCCCTCATGGATTTAAAATGCATCAAGATAGGGAGGTATCCAGATCTATATAAGTTATCTTTCATTTCCTTCCACAGCTGATGTGGGACATAACACTCTACCCACATTTTGGCTCAACGTCCTCGCTGACACATAAACCCACATGGACCCAAGCCTGACTCTGATACCAATTATAACATCCCAGAGCCTCGCCCTCAATATTGTCCACTTTGAGGCCTATTATCCCTATCTCATATTCCCTACTCTTAGAGTGAATTTTAAGAAAACCTTTCATTTATCGTCATGCATTGGGCATAATTACCATGCCCTTATAATAAATATCAAAATCTATGGGAGGCTCGAGCCCTTGGCCTACAAGTCTCACATACCCAGATATAACAATTGGAAGTCCAAAATCCATCACATAATAATTCATAAGCTATAATAATGCATTTCTATGAAAACCCTATGCCTCAAGCCATCTACCCCCAAAATCTAGATAATAGACTACTCAAAGTTCAACATAATCATGAATTTAAAATGCAAATCCTAACTGTGGCAATAAATGGAATTAAACAAGTACATCGTGGCTACTAACAGCTATAGCCTCAAGCTTTAGGTGCCTTTCCAGTCATGTCACCCCTCAAGGTCTCACTTGAAAAGTATGAGAAGTAATGGGATAAGACCACTGTCTCAATAACATAGTCACTATCCACCTTAGCTATCAACACCACCCTATGGGGTGTCAAGTGGGACTAATATACAGACATGTTAAACATATATAATAAGTAGGAGGGCAAGCAAAAATAATAAGCATGCAGGAGCATAATAGTATCGATTCATATGCCTTAGAGAACATTTATTCATAACACAATATGCTATATCAGAAAATGTCATATTGCAATGATTACTCTTTATCTTTGATTAACCCCTAACCATCCTTATATCCTCCTTATTTCCTCCAACTGAACCCATGGGCTAAGTACATTCCATGTTACTGGTTACTCTCATGAGCTCTCCATAAATGTGATGTAGACCAGCCAATGTACTACAGAGTACACAAGTAACCATGGGTTCCTCTAGTAGGGTTACTACCTTCTGGAAGATTGCCCAAAAGCCTATGAAGTGTTGTATCAGAGAATACTTCCCTATAAAATAGATGTCAGTTAGTGGTGCACAATAATCAAACTAGTGTCCTGCCACGTGTTGTTCAAATTTTTTTTTTTTACAAATCACAACCTAATCCCTAACTCCGCCATTTATATCACATTATTCTCAAGTGGTTTCTATATGTTCTCATGCTCATTCATGTCAATCAATGTCATAAACTCAACTCTCATCAAATACATGTACTAAATATACTTTCACAATATATCAAAAGATCACATGCTTGCACATTAAACACATACGAATAAATCATATAGAGTAGCTTAGTCATCATAACATGGAAATCACTTTTTTCCCTTATTGGGCCATTCTCCTCGGCGAGTGTGTCCCTCGTTAAGGCAAGCCTACATCAAACTTGCTTTGATAGGAGTTTTGTTTGCAGAAACAAGGCATGAGTCACAATCATACGAAATTTAGCTTAGTTCACACATATAGGCCTATGGTTATCTCTAATTATCACATATATCAATCTATCCAGTCCTAGGGTTCATACAAAGGTCCCATAAGGCAATTTTAGTTTTAAAATTGTAGAGTTCATACTAACTCTACTTAATCTAGGCTTATGGAGTTTTTAGAAAAACCTACGAGCAGTACCGATAATTAAGATATATAGGACCATGTTACCTGGTATTCTCTAAGTTGAAATCGAGGAAAGTCTTTATAACAAAGCTCGAACTCAACTACAGAGTAACAGGAAACTTAATTAAAACAAAATTATTTAGCACCCCTAGATGTTCATAATTTTACCTCCATTCAGTTATTCAGAATTTCCTACGAGTAGGAAACATTATATAAGAACTATATTAGATTTGAGAATTAGTATTATTGAAGTGGTAGAATAGCCTTATCTAATGTTTCTATGATCTCAATTTGGGATTCTAACCTTTAGGGTGTTTTTGGTTCAATGAAGGTTAGGTTAGGTGAAGTTTATTAAAGTTAGGTTAGGGGAGGTTATGAGCTTTGTTTGGTTCAAGGAGAGGGGATGAGAGGATGAGGGAGTTAATTATGAGCGGATAAATATACCCTTGTCTCTTTATTTATGTATTTTCCTTCTTCTTTTACAATTTTTTTATTATAATTATAATTTCTTAAATTATTAATAAAATTCTAACTCAGCCATCATGAAAAAAAGAAGTGAAACAAATTTAATACACCTACTTGAATTGAGAATCATAGTCATAATCAAATTTATTGCTTCCATTTTTTGTAGAAGAAAACTTATTGCTCTAATTTTTCGCATTATGAGATATTAGGTGACAGAAAATTATTGCCTTTGCATTGGACTGAATTCTTTCTTACATCATTATAAAAAATCTAAAGTCTAATAGATAATTACATATTTGCATTGGACTGAATTCTTTCTTAACATTGGCCACATCATTACATAAAATTTAAAGTTTACATATTGATAGTAAATTACACATGTCCTATATTGTTAATTCTTTCAAAATAAATTATAAAAAATTGTCAATATTAATGAGTAAATTGTATGCAAATAAATTTGTTTGAAAAATACTCCTCAACACTCAGCGATCGAAATGCAAGGAATTCCTATGTTGTGCTATTCGTTCATGGGGCTCAGTGACTTTGAAGAGGAAGTTAGCATATGTAAAATATTTTCCTTATACACAGTAATTAACTATGGATTTGATAAAACCATTTTTTTAAATACATTATTATAATCATTTGAAAATTCTATCATGGTAATAAAAAGATTACAACTCATCTTTCAAAATATTACTATGGTATAAAAGAGTCCAACTAACAATTTGAAAAGCCTTTAACTTAATAATATCTCATCATATATTAAAATATCCATATTAGACCAAATTATGGTTCCACCAATTCAAAACGCATCCTAAGGCCTATAGGCCATCCAACATCATCAAGAGTAATAAAAACATATAGTTATAATATTAAATCTTCAAAATAAAATAGAGTATGCAAAATGGGCCATAACATGACAATATACAATAATCCAACATATACTATAATGATAGAAGCACTACTTTTAGCATAAGTAGTTTAAACTTTTGGAGTCTTTCCTGATGGAGCCACACAACAATTATTACCTAGAAAAATATTAAATCAACAGGGTGAGACAAAAGCCTTAGCAACCAATAATCCATCTCATCGAGTATACGAGTAAGTGCCCATGAGGTGCCAATGAGACAGTTATAAAATCATAGCATTATTAAAAATGTCACATATCCACATATATATACATTAATCCATAATATCATAATCATATTTATCACATAAGTATACACAAGAATTTAGTCTTTGTCCTCCCTTATTTTTTCTTCTGCATTATTTCTTCTAACTGAACCCATGGGGCTAGCATTCATCCATATGACGGGTAGTTTAACTCAATAAGCTCACCAATCAAGTGATATGGACCGGCCAAAATCCACGAAGTACAAGACCAGACCATGGGTTACCCCTCTAATACATTAGTGGGGTGTCAATGTCCTAATAGATACAAATGGGCCAAAGGACTAACCAGTATACACACGGAAGTCCATCACCTTATTACCTCTTTTTGTACAAAAATTCACCCCTTTATTTCCTCTTTAAGTAACAACCCATCAAATCAACATTAACCATCCACTCTCATATCAATATGTGTGATTATAACATATCATTATCAATTCACAATTATCAAAAGGATCTTTTCAATATCATAGATACATACCAATTCATATAATATAATATCACTAGTCATTTTCTCAATGAAAATAAGTCCCACAAGACTATTTCATTAACAACATATTTTCAAAGTCCACATCACATCTCAATAGCTAAATTTATAATTCTATATAGTTAAAAATTACTCACAAACGTTATATAAGTATTCACAATAAGAGGAAAGTGGTTACCTCTCGCCAAAGCAAATTCTAATCACAAGGCTCCTAATCCAAGTGCTCAAATACATGCCAAAAATCAATCTATAACAATCAATTTATTATACTTTAATAACTCTTTGAGTTATTAGAATAATTAACTTACTTAACTTTATCCTATAATTATAAAGTTTTGAATTTATTGTTTCCAAAAATTCCAGTTTCACATTAAAACCCAAATTATTAATTCAAATATTTTTCTTAACTTAAATAACTTATTTAAGTCATTGATTATTATTAATTTCATCCTCTTACATAAAATCCCAAATTTAAGTCTAGGACAAAAAATAAATAAATTATAAATCTTCATCTGAAAAAAAAAAAACTAAACTGATTAAAACCTCAAGAATACCTCCACTAATCAAAATAAATCATTTAACCCAAATTTAATTTTTTAAAGAGTCCAATATATAATTATTTATAAATGGATTATATAGAAAATTCATTATCAAATATTATACCAACTGAATAATAAAAGTAAACTGATTAAAATTCATTATTAATCATCCTCTACATTCTTATAGTCATATACTGATAAAACTTAAAACTTATCCAAAATTCTAATCCTAAATTATTCTCTAATCAACACAAAATTACTATAATAAGAAAAAGGAAATTATTTAGAAAATTCTCATGAAGAAAGTTTTGTAATTAGAAATGAATGAGTAACTTATTGATCTCTGAATAACTGAAAATACTCATAACAGCACATCGGCCTCTACCCTCAGCACAACACTTCACGCATTTCTCTGCATGTATGGAGATAAATACCCCCTCCTCCTAATTAATTTAATTTAATAATATTGTTTTTTTATGTATAAAAAGCTATCACAAAAAGCGGAATTGGCCCCTTATCTTGCCATTATCCAGCCAGAACGTGGGTTAAAAATATCACAAAGGGAATAGTTCCCTTATCTTGCCAGATTGTGGATTAAAGCTCACAAAGGGAATAATTCCCTTTTATTGCTAGATCGTGCCGCCCACAACTTGATATATAATATACTTATATATATTTTAAAAATACTTTGCTTTCACTTTTTTTTTTTGAATGATTAATTATATTTTGATTAAATTTTCCTTACTCAAATATTTACATGGTAAATTCTAATCACTTTAAAAATAATCTTGTTACAATTAGAACAATTATTTAATATACTATAAACCTCATTTAGATAATAAATCTCATCCTATTGTTACTTAAATCTTAAAATTAAAATTTGGGATGTTACAACATCTCTTCTCAACAAAAGGAAGCCTCCCATGGCATGCACACTAGGTGGCAAAGTGGAGAATAGTAAAAGAGAAATCACACGCCTTGTGCTCAGCGAAAGACAAGACTAAACAAATTGTGAAGTGTCAAATTTGTATTTCTTACTGTGATTTTGGGAAAGAGTTGATAAGAAGTGGAAAGAACAGAGAGAATTATTTGAAATAACAATGGGAACAGAAGAGAATGATTATAAGGCCAAAAAGAGGAGACAAAGTGAGTACCTCTATGAGAAAAAAAAAGGTTTTTATATTATAGGTATAGATGTGGAATAACAAAAAATTACCATAGGCAATTTGGTCAAAATGAATCATAAAGCTTCTCTCACATAAAAAATACCCCAAATTTGGAGGTTTGAGAAATAAGGGGAGAGAGCACTACAAGACAGACAATTTTTCCTACCCCTCATTGCCCTCCCTCTAACCAAACAAGGTTTTTTTTAACTTCAATCCTCACCTTACCTCACCTAACTTAGAAAAGCCCCCAACCAAACACACCCTTAGAACCCCGTTTTCTAGGAATGTTCCCAATTTATGACAGAATTTCTATTTTTTGAATAGTAGATTTGTAACCCCCTCACCGTAATTACATCCGAATTTCGAAATTTAAGTGAACTAGAGACCAATAAGATAAAATCATAATTTATAATCCCGCATCCAAGAGATGGGGCATTTCGAAATCGATTTCAAAACGTAGTTAACTCTTGGTCTCACATTCACGTGCGGATATAACTACCAGAGAAATCAGAGTACATAATAAATATCAAAGTGCGGAAACCAAAATCCCGGCAACCCCGGGTTAATACATATAACTTGGGTTTAATATTTCCCAACAATGGGGATTACACAACCAAAATAATCATTTACATTCTTATGTACAATTGTCAATCCCACATCCAAAACTATGATAACCAACTACCACTTAGATTTCGGAGTAAGCCTAACTACTCCTGGTTGTCCGCTTCCCTTTCGAGCCACTCGCCCTGTCTGAAAAGGTTAGTCATATGGAAGGGGTGAGATTCTAAAGAATCCCAGTAGTAACAACAATTTCATACCACATGCAATCACAGAATATGCACACCAATAATCTCATACAGCAACACAAGTCACTCCACCCTCATCCCCTTTTACCGCCGGGAAGGCATACGACCTTAACCCGAACCGTTGTTAGCGACTCAGGGACTATTGGCGTGGCAGTGCATACAATTAGCCACACGGCTCAAATATAGCCTTTCGGCTTTCACAAATGGCCCGTCGGCCTTCACAAATAGCCTTTCGGCTCACAATTAGCCTTTCGGCCCACATATACACATATATCACACCCTAACCTCATCCCCTTTTACCGCCGGGAAGGCATACGACCTTCACCCGAACCGTTGTTAGCGACTCAGGGACTATTGGTATAGCGGTGCTTCCACAGTTTTCACAACACTTGCAGCATACGATTTTCATTTCAAAACAATGACATAATATACATACAATGTATCACACAAGGTATAAAGAAAGAGTCACTACCTGTATCCTTCCTGACTGGCTCCGGCACCGCGGCCTCACGAGGACGACATATGTCAAATCCTATATCAATTAGGGACAACCAATCAATCTCTTTTCCATATGTATATTTCCATAATACTCTAAGTTGGTTATCATTTAGGACTCTTTAGGTGACTAAAATAGGCCTAAACATATGCCTAAAGGGTTGGAAGACACTACCCAAAAGACCCCTTACGCGAAGGCAAAACACAGATTTTTGGTCATCTCACTCGAGCACAGATGCTCTCACTCGAGCACAAGTACGGACATCACTCGAGCACAAAAGAAAGTGAGACTGCGAGTGAGCACCCGAGAGCACACAAAGCTCTCCAAGCACTGGATCACTCGAGCACAACCATGTGTGCTCGAGCACACACCCCATACCCGCGAGTGAGAAAGCACACTCATGCAACTTTCCCGCGAGCATCAACCCGAGAGCACCAACTCACACCAGAAGCACAAGCTCACTCGAGCACGACCCTCAGTGCTCGAGTGAAACGGCTATGCTCGCGAGTGTCAGAGCACACTCTTGGCATCAACCAGCGAGTGAGGACCCGAAAGCAACCTCAACTCCGGACTCGCACCTTCACTCGAGCAGAACCATGCTCACTCGAGCATGTTCTTCGCTCACTCGAGCACAAGGCGATGCTCTCGAGCACAACCCATAAAACCCAGATAACTCGAAGCACAACAGGGAAAAACTTGCATATCACTCGAGCACGTTCTTCCTCTGCTCGAGTGATGTGCATCAGAGACCCAAAACGCAGCCAAAAACCAGAAACTCCAGATGGTCAAATTCACTCCCAAAGGTTCCCCAAACTCTACCAAAAGCTCACACATACTTGGCACTAACTAGGGAACATATTGGCCACTTCATAAACACTCTAAAAACCAATTTGACCACAATCATTCATTAGGATCTCAATGACACACCATATCCAAATTCCCTTAACACATTTTTATCATTCCAAATTACATCAAATGCTCATATACCTCCAAACTGAATCATTTTCAATCATCAATCATAACAAACTTCACATTTCCAAAAATAGGCATATTTAGGGCAAAATTTCCAGATTTGACCAACTTAGCCAAAAATCACAAGCAATACACCTAAATGCTCTAAATGCCTACCTCTTCTCTTTGCCCAATTCAGAACCTTGATTCCTCAACTTTCAATTTCGGCCAATGTCCCAATCAACACCATTCAAGGCTCTACAATCATCACAATGTAGCTCTCAATGAGACACATATCTTTAGAGAAGAGGATTGGAGTAAAGGAGAATCACAACTTACCAAGATTCAAGCTTTTCTTCTTCCTCTTCTTGCTTGTCCAGCGAAACAATGGAGGAATAGGAGAGAGAGAAGATGAGTGAGATGGTGAAATGATGATGATGAAGATGTTTCCTTTCCCCTCCCATACACACAACCGAAAGAGAGAGAGAGAAAAGAGAAAAAGTGCTACTTTGTCTTCTAGTGACCTCATCCAATGGTCCACCTTAAGCCACATGTCATCATCCACTCACTCCCTTATGAGCTCACCAAATCACAACACATAGGATTCCGACCCACGGTCAAAGAATCACAACCATTGATCTTAAATACCACATGTATTTATTCCCAAAATTTACATTACATTAATCATAATAGTGCTGAATTACACTAATTACAATGATTATCAGAGTTATCAGTCCTAATCACAAATCGGGATATTACAATTCTCCCCCCGTCAAATAAATTTCGTCCTCGAAGTTTGTTACACCACTTGAGCCATAAACTCCGGATATCGCCTTCGCATATCTTCTTCTGTTTCCCAAGTTGCTTCCCGCTGTGTCATACCCTTCCAGATCACCTTCACATAAGGGATACTCCGGTGTCTGAGCCGGCGTTCCTCTCGCTCAATTATCCGCTCTGGCTCCACCGCATACGTGAAGTTATCTCGCAACTCCATATTCTCATACTCAACAACATGAGATGGATCCGGTTGGTACTTCTTCAATTGGGAAACATGAAATACATCATGAAGTCTGCTCAAGTTCGGAGGTAAGGCTACTCGGTATGCAACAGGCCCAATCCTATCAAGGATCTCAAAAAGACCTATATACCTTGGGCTTAACTTCTTTCGCTTTATAGCTCGCCCAATGCCGGTGACAGGAGATACTCTCAGAAACACATGGTCACCAACCTCAAATTCTAGAGGCCTTCTCCTCTTGTCCGCATAACTCTTCTGCCGACTCTGAGCTGCAAGGAGCCTCTTACGAATGATTCAAATCTGGGCTGAGGTTTGATCCACAAGATCTGGCCCGTAGAGCTTCCTCTCGGACAACTCATTCCAACACAATGGCGATTGGCATTGTCTTCCATACAATGCCTCATACGGCGCCATCTGAATGCTCGCATGATAACTATTGTTGTAGGCGAACTCCGCAAGTGGAAGAAAATGATCCCAACTCCCTTTGAAGTCAAGAACACATGCCCGCAACATATCCTCTAAGGTCTGAATAGTCCTCTCTGACTGTCCGTCTGTCTGAGGATGATAGGCTGTACTGAATCTCAACTGAGTACCCAGTGCCTTATGCAATGCCTTCCAAAATCTCGAAGTGAAACGAGGATCTCGATCGGAGATGATATTTTTCGGTACACCATGGAGCTTCACAATTTCACGAACATAAATCTCTGCTAGCTTGTCCGGAGAGTAACTAGCATTGATCGGTAGGAAGTGTGCTGACTTCGTTAACCGGTCCACGATGACCCAGATCGCGTCATAATTCCTGATCTTGGGCAATCCCACAACAAGATCCATGGTTACACTTTCCCATTTCCATTCCGGAATTTCAGGACTCTGCAACAAACCAGGTGGTCTTTGGTGTTCAATCTTCACCTTCTGACATGTGAGACACCTCGCCACATATTTCGTCACATCACTCTTCATTCCCGGCCACCAATACACAGATTTCAAACCATGATACATTTTGGTCATACCCGGATGAAGAGTAGACCGGCTCTTATGTGCCTCATCTAAGATCTTCTGTCTGAACTCCGCTTTAAGTGGAACGCACACTCTTTTCTGATAGCACGAGGCGACACATCATAGCCCTGAGCTTCTCCACGCTCTATTCTAGGCAGGTTACGCTGTATCCAGTCATCTTGCCTCTGAGCTTCTTCAATCTCAGCTCTTAAGTTACTTTCCCCTTGGGAAATATTATAGTTGGCACAGATGATCTGGTTTGCCAGATTCGTATCACGAAAATCAGCAATCAATTTCTCCTCATGTATCATCATAGCTGCCACAACCACAGTCTTTCGACTAAGAGCATCAGCGACTACATTTGCCTTACCCGGATGATATTTTATTTCCAGGTTGTAGTCCTTAAGCAACTCCATCCAACGCCGTTGTCTCATATTCAACTCTTTCTGATCGTACAGATATTTGAGACTCTTGTGGTCGCAGTACAATTCCACAGTCACACCATACAAATAATGCCTCCAAATCTTCAAGGCAAACACAATAGCCGCAAGCTCCAGATCATGAGTGGGATAGTTCAATTCATGAGGTCTGAGCTGTCGAGAGGCATAGGCCACCACACGTCCCTGCTGCATAAGGACACACCCTAATCCCTGCCCACTGGCATCAGAAACACAACGTATGTCAGACTGGGATCGGGCAAAATCAACACAGGTGCCGTAGTCAACCTCTCCTTCAGCTCCACAAAGCAATTTTCACATTTTTCATCCCACACAAACGGTTGATCCTTTCTCGTGAGCTTGGTCATCGGCAACGCAATACGGGAGAAATTCTCAATGAATCTCCGATAATAACCAGCAAGACCCAGAAAACTGCGTACTTCCGCCACAGATTCCGGCCTCTTCTAGTTCAGTACTGCTTCCACTTTACTAGGATCCACAGAGACCCCTCCTTGCGAAATAACATGACCTAGGAATCTCACTTCCGATAGCCAAAATTCGCACTTACTCAATTTAGCATAGAGTTGCTTTTCACACAATATATTCAACACGGTTCTCAAATGATGCTCATGCTCTTCTCTACTCTTAGAGTATATCAAAATATCGTCAATAAATACCACAACAAACTGATCTAGGTATTGCCGAAAAATACGGTTCATGTAATCCATGAATACCGCAGGCGCATTGGTCAACCCAAATGGCATCACCAAAAATTCATAATGACCATACCTAGTCCTGAAAGCAGTTTTCGGAACATCTTCCGCTTTCACACGCAGCTGATGATACCCCGACCTTAGATCAATCTTGGAGAATACACACGAGCCAGATAATTGATCTAACAAGTCATCAATTCTAGGGAGAGGATACTTATTCTTGACGGTAACCTTATTCAACTCTCTATAATCAATACACAAACGAAGACTCCGGTCTTTCTTTTTCACAAACAACACTGGAGCACCCCAAGGTGACACACTGGGTCTAATAAACCCTTTCTCAAGCAAATCCTCAATCTGCTTTTTCAACTCCGCCATTTCATTTGGAGCCATACGATATGGGGCTTTGGATATCGAACCCGCTCCAGGCACAATGTCAATCAGAAACTGAACTTTCCTTTCCGGAGGTAATCCACTTAGATCATCTGGAAAAACCTCAGGGAACTCATTCACTATGGGTATATTACTCAAAGTTTCACTGGTTTCTCCTTGCACAGAGAAGAAAACCATATACCCCTGACAACCCTTCTGCAAATATTTCTCAGCCTTAGCCGTCGAAAGGAAATTCAAACCGACATTTTCGCCCTCAAAGTTCTAAGAAACAGGATACACTATCCTTTTGTTCCCACAATCTAACAACACATTGTTAGCTCTCAACCAATCAAATTCCAAAATGATTTCCAATTGGCAGAGCGGTAAACAAATCAGATCTATCACCGACTCACGACCCTCTACGGTTATAACACAATTCAAACAGGCATAAGTAGTTACAGCCTTTACACCCATCAGTGTTGACACAATAAGCTCGAATGGTAACTCATACACATTCATACCCAGACGCTTTACACAATCATACGCAATAAATGAGTGACTTGCACCCGAGTCAAACAATGCTTGCAATACAAATCCATTAAGAAGAACTGTACCTTGTATCAGCTCTGGGGATTTCCGGGCTTCCTCATGAGTCATAGCAAATACTCTGCCCTGAGTCCTCGGCCTCTGCTCTACTTGCGGTCGTTGGCAATCTCTAGAAAGATGTCCGGGTTGCTTACAGTTAAAGCAAATCATCTCACCCTGACAGTTCTTGCCATAATGTGACTGATTACAGCGAGGACATTTCCGCTCAGTCCCCGATTTCTGGGGTTCGCGATCTCTGGGCTGGTAGGGCTTCTTACCACTGCCCCTATACGAAGATGACGATCCCGAGCCCTTCCGCTTCTGAGGAGCACCGCTCTTACTGGGCTCACTATATCCACCAGTAGTCTTAGCCGGATACAACTCTTTCAGATTACTCTCTGTGATCCGACACTCTTCAACGGCCTTGTTGAACTTGGAGAACTGATGGGTGGCTATTCTCTTCCTCATATCACGCTTCAAGCCCCGAATAAGCAAATATGAGCTCAATTCCTCATCATTCCTCTTCTGCAGATAAGAGGAGTATCGGGACAACCGGGTGAATCGGGACAAATATTCATCAAATGACTCCCTGTCCCCTTGCTTGATGTTCAAGAACTCGGTCTCCTTCTCAAGCCTCACCGACTTGGGAAAGTATTTCTCATCGAAGTGCTGCTGGAACACCTCCCAGGTCAATGGTATATTCTTGCTCTTCAATGATAGAGTGATATTCCGCCACCAGCGGTCCGCATCTCCCTCAAGCTTGTATACCGCCAGCTTGGCTTTCACTTCCGAGGGACATTCTAGAACCTCGAATATCTTCTCAAGACGGTTCAACCAGTCTTTCGCCGCCTGAGGATCAAATTTCCCTCTGAATGCTGGAGGCAGGTGTTTACAAAACCTAGAGACCCAAAACTGAAGGTCTCTTTCCTCATTGACCGATTTCCCATGCGGCCTTTGATTTTCTTCAGTACGAGGAGGCGATTCAAGTGGTCATGCCGACCCTTCAGCAGCATCTTCTAGTCTAGTCTCCTCTCGGGTTTCCCCTCGAGTTCCTTCTTGAGTAGACTGGCCTCTACCCTCATTGTTCTTCGCTTTCTCAGCTCGAAGCTCTTCTCTAAGCTCCGCAATCATATCCCTTTGATCCCTTATCAAGCCCATCAATTCTTGTATAGGATCCGGTGGATTGTCATTGACCAACTCCACATCGGAATCTACTTGTTGTCCTCTAGGGCGACCTTTCGTTGTTCTTCTCATTCTACAAAGAACTTACCCATTAATCCAACAATTATGGTATACATATATCCACAAATTTCAGATATCCACAATCATAACCTAAAGATGTGTATACGAACAAACATTCAGAATTAATCCTCTATCATTAAGTTCAACTACGGGAGTTATCCTAGCAAACTCTACCCTTGCCAGGAACTGCAGCTCTGATACCAAAAATGTAACCCCCTCACCGTAATTACATCCGAATTTCGAAATTTAAGTGAACTAGAGACCAATAAGATAAAATCATAATTTATAATCCCGCATCCAAGAGATGGGGCATTTCGAAATCGATTTCAAAACGTAGTTAACTCTTGGTCTCACATTCACGTGCGGATATAACTACCAGAGAAATCAGAGTACATAATAAATATCAAAGTGCGGAAACCAAAATCCCGGCAACCCCGGGTTAATACATATAACTTGGGTTTAATATTTCCCAACAATGGGGATTACACAACCAAAATAATCATTTACATTCTTATGTACAATTGTCAATCCCACATCCAAAACTATGATAACCAACTACCACTTAGATTTCGGAGTAAGCCTAACTACTCCTGGTTGTCCGCTTCCCTTTCGAGCCACTCGCCCTGTCTGAAAAGGTTAGTCATATGGAAGGGGTGAGATTCTAAAGAATCCCAGTAGTAACAACAATTTCATACCACATGCAATCACAGAATATGCACACCAATAATCTCATACAGCAACACAAGTCACTCCACCCTCATCCCCTTTTACCGCCGGGAAGGCATACGACCTTAACCCGAACCGTTGTTAGCGACTCAGGGACTATTGGCGTGGCAGTGCATACAATTAGCCACACGGCTCAAATATAGCCTTTCGGCTTTCACAAATGGCCCGTCGGCCTTCACAAATAGCCTTTCGGCTCACAATTAGCCTTTCGGCCCACATATACACATATATCACACCCTAACCTCATCCCTTTTTACCGCCGGGAAGGCATACGACCTTCACCCGAACCGTTGTTAGCGACTCAGGGACTATTGGTATAGCGGTGCTTCCACAGTTTTCACAACACTTGCAGCATACGATTTTCATTTCAAAACAATGACATAATATACATACAATGTATCACACAAGGTATAAAGAAAGAGTCACTACCTGTATCCTTCCTGACTGGCTCCGGCACCGCGGTCTCACGAGGACAACATATGTCAAATCCTATATCAATTAGGGACAACCAATCAATCTCTTTTCCATATGTATATTTCCATAATACTCTAAGTTGGTTATCATTTAGGACTCTTTAGGTGACTAAAATAGGCCTAAACATATGCCTAAAGGGTTGGAAGACACTACCCAAAAGACCCCTTACGCGAAGGCAAAACACAGATTTTTGGTCATCTCACTCGAGCACAGATGCTCTCACTCAAGCACAAGTACGGACATCACTCGAGCACAAAAGAAAGTGAGACTGCGAGTGAGCACCCGAGAGCACACAAAGCTCTCCAAGCACTGGATCACTCGAGCACAACCATGTGTGCTCGAGCACACACCCCATACCCGCGAGTGAGAAAGCACACTCGTGCAACTTTCCCGCGAGCATCAACCCGAGAGCACCAACTCACACCAAAAGCACAAGCTCACTCGAGCACGACCCTCAGTGCTCGAGTGAAACGGCTATGCTCGCGAGTGTCAGAGCATACTCTTGGCATCAACCAGCGAGTGAGGACCCGAAAGCAACCTCAACTCCGGACTCGCACCTTCACTCGAGCAGAACCATGCTCACTCGAGCATGTTCTTTGCTCACTCGAGCACAAGGCGATGCTCTCGAGCACAACCCATAAAACCTAGATAACTCGAAGCACAACAGGGAAAAACTTGCATATCACTCAAGCACGTTCTTCCTCTGCTCGAGTGATGTGCATCAGAGACCCAAAACGCAGCCAAAAACCAGAAACTCCAGATGGTCAAATTCACTCCCAAAGGTTCCCCAAACTCTACCAAAAGCTCACACATACTTGGCACTAACTAGGGAACATATTGGCCACTTTATAAACACTCTAAAAACCAATTTGACCACAATCATTCATTAGGATCTCAATGACACACCATATCCAAATTCCCTTAACACATTTTTATCATTCCAAATTACATCAAATGCTCATATATCTCCAAACTAAATCATTTTCAATCATCAATCATAACAAACTTCACATTTCCAAAAATAGGCATATTTAGGGCAAAATTTCCAGATTTGACCAACTTAGCCAAAAATCACAAGCAATACACCAAAATGCTCTAAATGCCTACCTCTTCTCTTTGCCTAATTCAGAACCTTGATTCCTCAACTTTCAATTTCAGCCAATGTCCCAATCAACACCATTCAAGGCTCTACAATCATCACAATGTAGCTCTCAATGAGACACATATCTTTAGAGAAGAGGATTGGAGTAAAGGAGAATCACAACTTACCAAGATTCAAGCTTTTCTTCTTCCTCTTCTTGCTTGTCCAGCGAAACAATGGAGGAATAGGAGAGAGAGAAGATGAGTGAGATGGTGAAATGATGATGATGAAGATGTTTCCTTTCCCCTCCCATACACACAGCCGAAAGAGAGAGAGAGAGAAAAGAGAAAAAGTGCTACTTTGTCTTCTAGTGACCTCATCCAATGGTCCACCTTATGCCACATGTCATCATCCACTCACTCCCTTATGAGCTCACCAAATCATAACACATAGGATTCCGACCCACGGTCAAAGAATCACAACCATTGATCTTAAATACCACATGTATTTATTCCCAAAATTTACATTACATTAATCATAATAGTGCTTAATTACACTAATTACAATGATTATCAGAGTTATCAGTCCTAATCACAAATCGGGATATTACAAGATTTAGTGCGTGATAAATTATTCTTACCTACTCTTGCATTTAGGGTTCGTTTACCATGTCCCAGAACCTTGATCGTGTTTCTTGCTTTGCAACTCATAAACTACAATGCAAATAGATAACCCAACTGTTGAATATCACGAGTTGGATGTCTTGGATGGGCTGAAAAAATTTCAGCTCGATCCAACAATCAATTAAGGAGTAAATAACATTTTGCCAAGACTGCCTTATGTATATGCTAGAATGCAATTGTTGCACCTCAAATCCAACTCACCACTCCTATATATAGGCTCCGAGGTCTCACTATTCTACTCATTTAGTTGATGTGGGACTTTCTATTCCTCTTTTATTTTATTATTTATTTACCACTAAATATTTCATTCATAATTTTACTTAAGTCTTAGGAATAAAAATTTAGGATACAATTCTTCCAACCTTTTAGGAATTTTGGTTGGCCCCAAAATTCATATGCTAATAGGCTTTTCAGGATCTCTGCACTTCTTATCCCTGTTTCCCATACATCTTCTCCAGGTTCAACCTTCACATTATCACAAATGTTGCTTTTATTTTACTTTGTCTATTTACAAAGTCCTACTACCATTGCGTGACTCTAAACGAACATGTTTTCGCAAATCTAGTCACAATATACTTTGATCTAAACCACTATTATAGTTGTAGTTTTAATCTTCTATCAAATGCCTTGATAAGTTAATTTCTCCTTTTTGTTTCCTCTACCAAGTCTGAATCGATGATCCTTTTGCTAAGGTTGGTTCAATACATGGGTGATTCATGATTTTAGCTACACAGTACTTCACATGGAGCCATATAAACACTCTAATCCTAGTTGTTGCTTTAAGGATCTCCCATTAAAAGCGATTAGTCACCCCAACTTTTCTTTAGCTATATTATACATGCCCTTTGCATAAATTCTTGTGTTTGGATAGTTTTCCTTTATCCATTTGTTTGAGCTAGTAATAGACAATTCCTACCTTAGCTTTGTGCCTGTAACCTTAGGAAAAGGCTTCCAAAATTTCTAAAGTATCCTCAGATCACAATTGGCCACGGTGTCTTCTCTTACTCCACGTGACTTACAATTTCCTACAACTCTTACTAGGCCAATGTCTTTCAAGGGGAGATTGTTCAATTAGGAAACAACGGCATAATGTTATTAGCTAATCCATAATAATTGAGTAGCAACTATTCCATTGATGTATGTGGTCAATTTCCATGATATGATCTATATCCATGGAGATGGTTTCTTATTCCAATATAGGATTGTCTATGCTTTATACATGTCAACCAGTTTGTTCCAGAGTCTATTACGCCTCTCTCCATCTATGATAACCAACATTCTGCTTTGGGCTATGATACATCTTGATTTCTCCTAAGTGAATTGTGTACCTATTTGTATGAGCTTGTTCGAGGAGATATCCCTTTGAATTTTTGTTGTCCAATCCAGTCTTTATATCTTAAGGTGTGTCACTATCTACCTTGTATGTCTTCACCTCTTTATAGCCCTTATTCTTACCCATAAAAGCACATCCACATCTAGCCATGTCTTTCAAAGTTGAGTGTAAAACTCTCTTCATTTTCACATGCTACAATTTTCCTTTGCAGTCTAGCACCTTGTTACATTTGTGCCCTTTAATCAGCTTAATCAATAGTCCTTATAGAGGCTTAATTAGAATGTAGTAACTTTCTTCCTCCTCAAATCATTATTAAATATATATGTTTTCTCATGTAACAAAGTAATTCCAAAGGATAATACTCTAAGGATCCTGTTCATTCACGTTGTTTACTATTTAACTCTTCTTGGTCTACTATGCATTTCCATCTCTTACAACCACCGAATACCTCAACCTTAAGTCATAGAAGTAGCATATTTAACCCTTTAGATCAAGAATGATCATAACTAGTTCTAGGTCATGAGTGGGGTGATTCTCTTTGGATGGCCTCATTTGTCTTAAGGTATAAGCCACACTATGTCCCCTTACATGAGAATACGACCCAAACTTTTCAAAGGTGCTTCACTATATAACTGCGAACAGTTGGATAGTCAGAACAAGCACAATGGTCAACCCCACCTCTAATTTTTGAGACAATACTTCATACTTGTTCTTATGGGGGGTTGATTTTTCTTGGTTAATGTAGTCAATAGTATTATGACCTCATAGGCTCCTTAATAGTGGTGGTAACCTGCTTATTCATTTTTTAAGTTCTTTGGAGATTTCACTTTCGATTCGTACACATTACAGCTTGTTGGTTTTTCACCCTTTATTGTCTACATTCTTTGATATGTCTAACCATCATTCCTACAAGAGCACACGTGAAGTGCTAGAGCTTTTTTCATGCTTAAAGCATCACCCACAACCTTTGCGTTCCTTAAGTTGTTCTTCGTCTCCAAATTGTACTCCCTTAGGAATTCTATTCCTCTACCTGATCCGTTACTCAACTTCTGTTGATCCACTAGGTATTTCAATACCTTCTCAAATTCTTGGGTTATTGCTTTAGGCCCGTCTATTCACCATGAAAGGTTGTTCCCTCATAACCACTTGGTTAATAGTATTGCAGTTCCTACTTTAGTATGAGTCTTCTCTTTTATGGTTGAGAATCTCTTTCTTTTGTTGACACCACATATAAGCTTACTTCTTTAAGCTAGAATTTAGACTCATATAACTTAGCATAGGGCTAGTGCTCTCTCAGTATTTGGAGCACTACTTAGGCATGTTCCTTAAACTCTCACATTTGATGTAAATGGGAATCTCCTTAATGTAAACTGTCATGACTCATTATTCACATAGGATCTAAAGGCCTTGTTTATCTTTGTGCAACATGATCTTAGGAATGCTTACTCTAAGTTAATGGTAATGAAATCTCAAATCGGGTTTAGTGAAGATTGAGTAGTACTTATGCTTACATGTAATTTAGTATTATGTATAGTAATATTATGCATGCCATACATCTTCACTTTTACATTACATTAAATAATTTATTTATTTATCCTGTCATACTTTTAACTTTATTCATACTAGTATTGTCTATCACTTTTGACTCACTCAAGTTTCACACATTACCAATGTACCTTTTATTTTGTCTCTCTTTTCTCATTCCAAACATACTCAAGAAATTTATATTTTCATGGTTCTATAATTAATTCCTCTCATTTGTCAACTGTTTAACCCACTATCCTAGCCCTCTTCTAAAATTTTACTTTTTTTAAATTGTGGTTCTAAGTTAATGCCAAATAAAAAGAATTTTGGTTATAGTTTTCCTTATAATGTTTTAAGGCAAGGAGATAATTGTGATGTTTTGACTCAGGACATATTTTATTTGGCCATTTTTGGATGTTAAATACCACTGGATGTGCTACTTTTTGTTGGCGTTGGAAGCACATTACATTGTTGCAGGGCAACGCTTCACAGTTTAATGAATCTTCTACCTATTTCATGGGATGTTTAAGAGATTATCTATGGTTAAATTTATCACAATGTATCAACGGATATGACCCCTTTTGGTATGAATAGTTTATCAGTTTGGGCATGGATATTCTTATTTGGACATCTTGTTTGGGTTGCTGGATTTATGTTCAGGTCCCCTACCTTAATCTTTTATTGAACTTCTCATAATACTTTATATCATATTTTGAACCCCAAATGACATTCAATTCACTTAATATTTTTATAACATGTTAAATATGGATTGTTAAGATCTTAATCCAATGGTGGAAAAGGAAAAAAAGAGGGAAAAGGATGAGAAGGGGTATAAGAGAGAAGCTAAATCCTTTGACGGGGTGTTTCTTACAAGTACCTATTAACTCATTTAATTTTCAAACGATATGTATAAGTAATCTTAATAAGTTCAACTATAAAATAATAAAGATATTGAAAAATTTTCTGCTATAATAATTATTCCTTTTTTTTTTAAATTATTATTTAAGGTGATATATAAAGATTAAAGATATTTTCTTGGACAAAAGATTAAAGATATTAAATAGCCTAAATTGCACTAAATATTTTGATATTGATTTGCTAACAATCTCTCTTCCATGTTCTGGCTTTATTATAGAATCAAGAGTTAATAGAAAAGTGAAAATTTATTTGAAAAATAATTAATATTCCTTTGAAATATTAATTAAAGTGACAACTATTTCAAAAATTCCAATATAACATTTTTTAAAAAATAATTGGATGAGTATCCTATCAATTCATATCTCAAGTCAAGCAAGAATTGCAATTGCTATAAATAAATAAACAAGATCTTCAAATTAAACCATAGATGCAGAGATTTGTGTTTCTTCGTAAATTTATCATATTCATAAAAAAAATAATTTTTGTATTAAAAATACTCCAATATATATTTTATATATGTGCAAGATATCAATCAGCACCAAATAAATCACATGCTGAAACTGTCAAACGTATCTTTAGATATCTTGCCAATATAGCAAAATTAGGCCTTTGGTATCTTAAAGGAAGAAATGAATACCTAGTTGCATACTCAGACTCTGATCATAGAAGGTACAAAACTAATCGAAAGAGTACTAGTGAACAATGTCAGTTTCTTAGAGGTTCACTTGTGTCATGGTTCAGTAAGAAACAAAACATAGTATCTCTTTCATCAATAGAAGCTGAGTATATTGCAGCATCAAGTTGTTGTGCCTAAGTATTGTGAATGAAGCAACAACTACAAGATCTTGGTATATATTTAAAAGAGATACCTATCTACTGTGATAACATTAGCACAATAAGCATGGCAAAGAATTTGGTTCAACATTCAAGAACCAAGCATATTGATGTTAGGCATCACTTTATCATAGATCATGTTCAAAAGAAAGACGTTAAAGTGATATTCATTTTAACTCATCTTCAACTAGCCAATATCTTTATGAAACCTCTACAAAAGATCAATTCCTATACATTAGAAGAGAATTGGGAATGGTAAATCCCAATGAATTGTTAGTTGTTTTCATGTTAGAAAGTGTAATCATGTTTTAATGATTACTGAGTTCAGTTTTGGAGTATCTAGCAATTTGTTTTGTAGGGTCTTGATACTCTATTTTGGGGCATGAAAAGCAGAGCTTAACAGAGTACTATATCACTCAAGGGACAACTTCAAGTAGCCTATATTACTCGAGTGTTGACTAGAAGTGATTATAAGTATTACTAGAGCAACTACTCGAGTGATGACTTGGAAAAGTTAGTAGTGAGACATTAATTCAAAGGGAAACGACATAACGGTTGAAAATGAATAGCCAAAAGGAGAATAGACTAATAACTAGAGTGATGTCTTAGAATCACTCGAGTGATCATGATTGCATGTCACAAATCAACTTTGTTTCAACTCAAATCTACTTTGAAGTGCCATCAAATCTCTTAGGGAATATACATGGATAATTACAATATTATTCATGCCAGTCACGCATTTAAATTTGATTATTTTTGAATTTTTTTTATGGTCACTCAAGTGACCACTCAAGTGATGTCGGGCTCTAGGGTTATATCTTACGCAATTTAGTCATTTTTCTCAAAATCACTTTGAGTGATTCTCCTAGTGCCCTCTCAAAATTTTTTCACAAACTCTTCCTCACCTAATTTTTGTCAAAACCCATTGTGTTTCATTGTCAAAAACCTTTCATTTCTCTCAAATCACTCAGCCCTAAGTCACGTTTGTCGGCACCCATTTTTCATAAAATCACACCCTCTCTCAATCACAATGGTTAGAACCAAAGCTCTTCTTTCTAACACTTCTTCTAGTTCTTCTGATCACTAGTAACCTTGTGAGTCCCCTTCATCTCCTGTAACCATGAAATAGAAATTATCCCCTAAATCAAAAGCCAACCGAAGCCACAAGCTAAACGCTAAGTCAATGGTGTTGTGATCAAGGAACTTAGGGTCATAAGGGCTAAATCAAAGAAGACGTCTTGGAAGAGGAAAGGGAACCAAGGCACCAACTCCACCTTCTTCTGACTCATCCGACACACTCTTGGTTTGGAAAACCATCTAAAGGGTCCAATTCTGTGAAAGTCATGGCAAACATGCTAGAAGAAGCTCTACAATCTAAAGGAGGAAAGGAGGGTCAATCCTCAAAGATTCCAGAAGAAGAAAAAGAAAAAGACATCACATTTCCTCCAAAACGGTTCATGTAAAGAAGATTGAGCAATCACAAAAATTCATAGATCACTTTTCAAGGAGAAAAGTGTGCAAGATGCACTACATTGACCTCAACCTTCTTCAAGAGGTATTGAAATTTGACCTTAGTCTTTATCTTGAATCTTATATGCCCTGGCTATCAGTTAAACCTCCTTTTTACACAAACATAGTTAGACATTTTTACTGTAATCTAGAGCCAATAAATGATGCCCTTAAAGACTCTTTAGAAAATGAATTAGTATATAAGGTTAGGGGGCAGGAATTCTTGATCTCACCTTACAAAATAAACACTTGGTTAGGGATAGAGAACCCTCCTAATGACAATTATCCTAACCTTGATTCAAATCAACTTTTTACCATTCTAAGACTCGGGGAGAGAGTAGGACCACTTGATTTCAATCCTAATGATAAGTATGATTTATATAGAGTTCTATGGTATATCTACTCTAGAGCCATAGTAAATAAATCCAACAATTTCACACATTTCATTTAAGAGGGACTTCAGAAAGTTGGCTTTCATTATCCTCAAAGAGCAAAAGGACTTGGGTTGAGCTCATATTTTCTTAAATAAAGAGATATCTGTTTGATAGAAAAATGACCACTCCAATGCCTTTCCCCTAACTTATATCTTCATTCTTGAAAATGAATAAGATTTGGTACTTGGAGAAGAATAAGCTTATTGAGAGGCTAACCCCAGTAGGAAGAAATCAAATTGGGAAATTAAACATTGACATTCCCCTGAAGAAACCACTTGAATCCAGTCCCAAGAAGAAGAAGAAGACTGAGACTGAGACTAGTCGGATGGATGATATATAGTCATCTGCTCCTGTCTCTACTACTCCTCCATCATTCTTTGGATCCGTATTGCAAACATTTATGGAAAATGTTCTTAAGGGCTTTCATGTGGATATTGCTAATACCAATGCGGAGCTTATCACTCATATAAACCATAAGATAGGAGAACTTGTGGAGAGTATGAGCAAACACAATGAGGCAATGTTGTTAGAACAACGAGCTTAAGGCTAGCTATTTAGGAGCTTGGCAACCTTATATGATCATTACATGCCAAGATTGATGCCATGACACCTAGCTCATCCACGCACCCCCCGTCCATC
Organism: Inga laurina; assembly: GCA_963855925.1. Lineage (NCBI taxonomy): Eukaryota > Viridiplantae > Streptophyta > Magnoliopsida > Fabales > Fabaceae > Inga > Inga laurina. Next base: position 52,339,389 of record OY979708.1, read on the forward strand.
TATACCTACCACTACATAAGCTTTTGTCCTGGACCCTCTTTTATTCCTCTTCTTATCATACCTATCACCATCCCTAGAAAATTCCTTTTCATTAGGCCTGACCCATCCTCATCTGAACTAATTCACATCACTATTGTTGACCCAGCCTAGCCAGTCCAGCCCTAGCCAATGCCAACACCTATTACTTCACCTGCATGCACTGAGGAGGTGGTTGTTTCTTCCATTGATCATTAGTCACTTACTGGTATAGAGGAGGTGGAGGTTACTTCTCAGATCCCAGAACTTCAAATACCTCCAGTGAATCTTCCTGAGCCTGAACCATTATCTTCAGTACTTTCAGTTAGGATTATTCATATGGCTCTGGACCTACATCTCTTCATGTCAATCCCATCTCTATTGTCCAGCCATCCAGCTCTAGCTCTTTGACTAATTCCCACCTTTGTGGTGAAGACAAAAAGGGGGAGAAGAACTAGAAGTGATTTTTTTTAGAATTGACATTGATGTTATACAGATATAGTATAGGCTTAAGGGTGTATTGGGATTTATGGAGCTTTTGATAGTACATCAACTTATTTCTATGTAATGATTTTCATGAATGAATTATGAACTGATGAATTTCTATTTGTATGAAAGATGATTACAGGTTTTAATTCACCCTCATACAAAATCATTGAACTTGAATTCAAAAGGATTTCAAATATTAAGGGTTTCATAATAATTGAATTTGAAATCATAGGAATCTCAAAGTTGTTAAGTTTTTTGATTTCAAAATGAGTTCAAACAAAAGATTCAAAAACATTGATTTGAACTTAAAAGCATTTTCAAATAAAAGTTATTTGAATTTAAAGAAGTTTTTGAATTATTCAAGTTTGAAAAAATGATATTTGAAAAGAAGTCTTGAATTTTAAAAGCATATGATTTTAAGGAAAATTACAAAATATTTTTAAATACCTTGTTCAAAAATCACCAAGTTTTGTCATCATCAAAAAGGGGGAGAATGTTAGATCTACATATTTTGATGATAACAAAGATTGAATTGGTCTTACAAAAGGTTTTGATAATAAACAAAACAGATTTGAACAAAGTAACTAAGTACTCTGTGGTAGGGAAAGCCATCACTTGAGTAGCCACTCAAGTAATGAAGAAGAATAATAAGTTGATGAATAGGAGAAAACATTGCTAGCAGATTTCTAAAAGGATTATTAGAGTGACCACTCGAGTGATGATTCATCATCTGATGTGTGCAAAAATCTCTAGAGAAGTTTCTACCAAGTTTTTTATGATATCACTCGAGTGATGACAAATGATCACTCGACGGAACACTCGAGTGACCAAGTAAGATTTAAGGAGTAAAGTCTCTACCAATATTTTGAAGGGATCACTCGAATGACCACTTGAGTGATGCCTCTGAATCACTCAAGTGACCACTCGAGTGATCAGGTCAAGAGTCATTGACTTAACTCTGCTAATTTTTTCAGTGGATCACTCGAGTGATGAAGTTTATTCACTTGAGTAACTACTCAAATGATGAAGTTCATAAAGCATGATTTTAATCTATTGTTCATTGATTTGTTATCTATATGATTAATCTTTCATTGTGTTAGTATTCTAAGCAAGTTTGTAAAGAAACAATAAAGAGATCATGCATTTAGAGGAAAGTCAAACAAAACATCCGAACGTTCACCTATCGCACAACGGATAGTTTTCAAATATGAAGAACGTCAATCATAGCTGTGTGACTCTAACAGACATGTTGAAATGGTTCTAATGGCTTTCATAAAGCATCTATAAATATAGGAACATTTAATGGAGAATAAACATGACTGAGAACACACGAACACATATCGATCAATATATTCTTAGTTCTCTATTTCTTACATTCATTCTTTATACTTCAATGATTATATATTTACTCTGTGAGAGAGATTTTTATCACAAACTCAATATTTGTTATTGAGACAACTTAAGGTTGTGGAACCTTGAGTTGAGGATTTGATTACAACATGTAAGAGGGAGCGAGTGTCCAGTGAAGGAACTTATAGTGTACTAAGGTGCCAAGAACTCACTGAATCTTGGAACACATAGTGAAACTCTCAAAGGATCTCTAAGGACTGGACGTAGGTCAAAGTGATTATGGCCAAACCAGTATAACTCCCCGTGTACACTTCGATGATATTTCTTCTAGATCTTAACTGCTTTAGATTTCCTATTAACTTTTATATATGAATCAAATTTTCTGTAATAACCCAATTCACCCTCCCTCTTGGGTGAAATACTTGGACTAACAAGAAAAACCCTTGGATGGATGAGGTTTATCTGTTCAAAGTTGATATTCCTAGTTTCGCAGCTATCCAGATTTTTTACAGCTCTGTAATAGCTATTGAACTAGATTTGTAATTCTAATGGAAATGTGATGCTGCGTTATTTCATTTCCATTAGAGCAAAATAGGTTTGTTAATGTAATTCAAAACAAGTTATGTGGACAATAATTGATGTTATATAATATGTAGATGAACCACATTGTCTTGCGTGTAGCTTTTTCACCAAACTCAACCAACAGAACAGTGAAAGTTTCTTGTTTCTAATGCATTAAATATTGGCAACCAGATGGATGATGATGTATCTATCTGTGAGTGCAAGGATGGATTAGACAGCTAGGATATGGGAGCACATACTCTCAGAAGTTCTCCTCATCTCTTAAAATCTGTATATCCAAGCTGTCCAATCCATCTGTGCACTCACAGAGAGACACATCATCATCCATCTAATTGCAAATATATAATGCATTTGAAACAAGAAACTTTCACAATTCTACTGGCTGAGTTTGGTGGGAAAGCCTCACGAAAGACAATGTGGTTATCCATCTAAGGGTTCTTCTCCTATCTCTGTCCAAGACTGAGAGATGATGATTGTGTTCGACAATGTCCAACGGAGGATGATGACAAGCACTCTGCAATTCCGTTGAGCAATTGGAAGGGAACCAAATTGAGTTAGGGATTTAACAAACATTTAATGTATGGCTAAGATTAAATCACAATGGATGGTAGAGATGTAATTGAAAAGGTATATGATGTTTTTCTTTTTAAGCTCTCAGATCATCTGGATATATACAATACTGAGGGATACTCATAAAATTTGCTTTTGAGAGGATCCATACCCTTTATTATAGATGATGCTAGATTAATAAGTTAGATAATAGTCCGCTGATAATGAAGAATTTGAGGAGATTAAAGAACTTAATAACAACAACACTTGGTTGGAGATCACATACACCCAAACAGATGTGTGTGTGTGTGTGTGTATGTGTGTGTGTGGAATAGATAAAGATCCACTAATAATGAAATATGGCAAGCTATCAAAACTAGTGGTTCTTGTTTGAGGAAACTCTATCTTATTCTCCTACACCAATTCCCTTTATTCTTGTAGTGCTTCCGACTTAATTTGTTGTAATGTGCCAACCTTAATACAAATAATATTAGGGATTTGTTTGCTCCCATCCTCTTATTTGGTTTGATAAAATTTTAAGGAGCCCTATGAAATTGGGGGATTTAGATGGAGGGGTATATTTTCTCCGTTATGACCAAAATGACCTCAAGCTTACATTAAAAAAAAAAGAATCCAATACATATGCGTCCTCGTGTTGTTGTTTAATGTTTGTCTCTCTCCTTGTCTACTCTATCAACTTGGCTTAGCTCTTTTCACCATCTCCCTCTCGGTCATTGTCATTATGTTCTTCATCGAAGTCTTCAAAGACTATTAGTTCTATTGGTTTTAATGGAATGAGAAGGTAGTTCTTAAGCTGTAACTTTTCTTTGATTTGTGATAAAACTCAAACTATGAAGAAGATGATGATACTACTATTGCATACTATTTGTTAAGAGTTAGAAGTCAACAACATATCCCTTATCGTTAGGCATATCTTCCACCATCACCCAAAGTCAGAATGTTAGGAAGTGTTAGGAAACGCATGTCAAGTTCTCATTGAATTTTCAAATGTAATTACTTGTATATTAACCCATATGTAACATTATATGAATATGAATTTGATTTACTTCGTTACATGGTATCAGAGCAAATACCTCTGCTTCAGTCCGATTCTGATTTCTTTTTCTTTCAGTTAAAATCTGTGTTTCTTCAGTTCTAATTTTTCTTAAGCACATTTGCCTCTACGTTGAAACACAACTCAGATCTCTCATCTCCGGCCACTCCCAGTTGACACGCACCATCCCATTGTTATACAAAGCTCAAAATTGGTCTGTCATTAAAATTCGGTCCCCTTCTGACATCGGTGATGTTACATGTGCCACCGCTAGCTCCACCATCTAGATCTACACGCAGCAAGTGACGGTAGCTCCGGTCTCCATTTGCAATAGCGATTTATGTACCCTAATCGACTCTTCATGCTCTATCTACCTCTGAAATTATGTGGTCATCCGATCAAGTTTGAATTTTAAGCCTTGTTCTTTGCCTCTGCTTCAACGCTCTCCAAGTTGCAATTTGCCTCTGCTTCTACTGTTCCTTTTTAAGTTAGTATTCCTATCTCTGTGGGTCCCTTGTTTCTTTTGTGACACCACATATTTTTTTTGCCTATTGGTTTGTGGCATTCTTGATTGTTCGATAATATGTGATAATTCTTTCTTTGTGAGAATTTGTCCTTTGTTGATTTGTTCATGATATTTTGCCAATCCTAATTGATTCAACAGTCTGTACTACTTTGCTATTTTGTGAGCATTGTCTGTGTGACTATCTTTTACTGCTCCATTTGTATATTGATTGCTTGTTCTTTAAGCATTATCAATGGCAGACTCAAAGAATTCTGATATGTTACCTATGTCTGCTAAGATTATTGCTTCACAGTTGAAATGGACTAACTATAGTGATTGGAACAAAACTGTTAGAGTGTATATTTTGGGCATAGAGATAGAAACTCATTTAGTCGAGGATCCTCCTTTTGATGACGAAACAAAACTTTTGACTTGGTAAAGAGAAAATGCTCAACTTCTATTTCAAATTCGAAATTCTATTGAACCACAGATTCTATCTTCAGTTAGTCATTGTAACACTGTCAAAGAAATTATGAGTTATCTTGAATTTATGTTTTCTAGAAAAGGAAATATTACTCGGGTTTAAGAAATCTGTAAAGGTTTTTATCATTCTCAACAACAAGGTCATCCATTGAAAGATTTCTTTTTGGACTTCAAGAGGATGTATGAGGAAATGAAAGTACTTATGTCTCCACAAGCAGATCTCTTAACTCGAATCAAGAACTTGAAACTTCAGGCTATCATAAGTTTTCTTGAAGCTTTCAACTCGTCTTATCAGACTATTTGTTCTCAGATTCTGTCTAGTCAAGAACTTCTTCTCCTGAAGATGTTTTCTCCCCGGTTCTTCATGCTGATAGCTTGATTCACTGTTCTGTTGATCCAGCTACAAGTGCTCTAGCTAGGCTCGGTCCCTTTGAGAATAGGAATTATAGGTACAAACAAAATAACAATTCTAGTAGTATTATCTGCAATTATTGCAAGAAACTTGGACACATTAAGAAAAATTGTTAAAAATTGTAAAATAAACAGCAGCATGATCAACAGTGGGGTCTTTCTCATATTGCCCAGACACCTGGTCCCCCTAATTCTGGATCTGGATCGTCTTCTGCAGGAGCTCTAGCCACAGGTACTCTGTCCTCTGGTCTAACTACTACTTCAACTAAGTGGATCATTAATTCTGGTGCTACCGACCACATGACAGGTAATCATTACTTATTCTCTTCATATGCCCCCTATGCCAACCTGTCATCCATATTTGTCGCCAACGGTTCTCCCGTTCGTGTTATTGGCCATGGCACTGTTCAACCAATTGCATCCCTCTCATTATCCTCTGTTCTTAACGTTCTAGATCTCACCTTTAACCATCTGTCTCCAAGTAAACTCACACGTAAGTTAAATTATTTTATCTTACTCTTCCCTGACTATTGTCTAATTCAGGATCTATCGATGAAGCAGATTATTGGTAGAGGATATGAATCTGCTGGACATTACATCCTTGATGATCAGGTGCCATGTTCTGTTGCTTGTTCTGGTGGGTCATCTCTCTTTGAAGTTCATTGTCGTCTAGGTCATACGTCGCTTTCATCTCTCCAAAAATTGTATCCTCAATTTTCTTTTGTGTCTACTTTAGATTGTGAGTCATGTCAATTTGCCAAACATCACCATATTCATTTGGCACCTCGCATCAATAAACGGGCTGCGTCCCCCTTTGAGTTAGTACATTATGATGTTTGGGGTCCTTGTTCAGTCACGTCTCAGACTCGTTATCATTATTTTGTCACGTTTGTTGATGATTTTTCCCGAACAACCTGGCTTTATTTATTGAAACAACGTTCTAAATTGTTTACTCATTTTCATAATTTTTGTGCTGAAATTCAAACACAGTTTAACACTCCTGTGAAAATCTTACGAAGTGATAATGCAAAAGAATATTTTTCCACCCCATTCACCGATTACATGAAAATTCATGGTATTCTTCACCAATCCTCTTATGCTAATACCCCTACTCAAAATGGTGTTGCTGAAAGAAAGAACCAACATCTTTTAGAAACTGCCCGAGCTCTCATGTTTTATTCCTCAGTCCCTCAAAGTTTTTAGGCTGATGCTATCTCTACTACTTGTTTCCTCATCAATCACCTTCGGCTGTTCTTGGTGGGGATATTCCGTATTCTGTTTTGATTCCCACCATTAAGCTATTTCCTGTTGAACCTAAAATCTTTGGTTATGTCTGTTTTGTTTGGGATATCCATCCTAGTGTGAGCAAACTTGATCCTAACACTACTATAGAACATAGATACAACTACCCTAAAGGATGTCCCTTTTTAAGAAAGGGACGTCCAAAATATGGTCAGGTTCAAATTTTATAAGATTGGCGCGTTTGAAGACCTTTAAACGTCATAAAAAAAAAGAAAAAGAAAGCCTTTAGACGTCCCCAGCTCAGATGGGGACGTCTAAAGATACCTTTAAACGTCCCCAGCTGAGCTGGGGACATCTAAATTCTACCTTTAGACGTCCCCAGCTAAGCTGGGGACATCTAAAGTCCCTCACATGCACCAGAATTGACATGAACGGTGCATGTGAGGATGTCAGACCCCTTCCTACTCCCCTGCTGCATCTATCTCTCCTCCTCCCACTTTACTCAATCACTCTCGTGTTGCATCTCCGTCCCCATCTGCACTTCATTTTTTCCTTCTTTCTCCGTCCCTATTCACTCCCTTGCTGCATCTCCTCCCAAATTCATCACTCCGTCTCCATTGATCGGTCTTCTCTCCCTTTCTTGGTTTTTTAATTTCTTTCTCCAAAGCTTCACCACTTCCATCACCAGGCCACCTTCTTTGCTCTGGGTTTGCAGAGTGTTTTCCCTATTGGATCTCCTCTCCACCACCGTCGGCCTCCTCCAAAGCTTCACCACTTTTCAGGTTAGCATTTTTTGTTTGATTATTCTTTGCTTTCGCTGATATTCTCTGTTTATTATTCTGTTTATTATTTTATTATTCTTTTTATTATTAGTTTTTTTTATTATTAGTTAGAGTTCTTTTTTTTATATTTTTAGTATAGTATATTTTTAGTATTAGTTAGAGGTTTATTTTATTACTCTGTTTATGCGTTTTGATTAGGTTGATGATGGTAACTATTAGGTTTATTATGTGGAGGTTTATTATGTGGAGGTTTATTAGGATAGTATTGGATTTGTTTATTAATTTTATAATTTTAGTTATATATATCATTTTCTGCATTCTCTTATATTTGACAAAATTGGTTCATTTTCGCACTTGTTTTGGTTATACAATTGTGGACTGTCTATAACAGTGAGCTAATCCTTTAAAAATAATACAGAGATAGATTGCATTTTAGTACATTTACATATGGTTCCTAAGTGATTATCTCACAAACTGTGTGAATCAAAGTGATGGATAGGAAAAGAAAAGAATTTGGCACATGATAATGCTTTTAATTAGTAGGGAAAGGAAAAGAAATGAGAAAAGAATAAAGAATAAAAAGAAACTAAAAAAATAAAAATATAAATAATCTTGTAGACACACACATTAATTTTTTTTGCCATAAGACACACACATTAATATATATATTTAGTGCTAGAATTAGGCAATCTTGTTGTAACTTAGTGTACGTAGAAATTAATATAAGAAATTCTCGTACTTGCATTTTTTTTACAATTTTTCATTAAATAGATTTTAAATAGATTCTCACTTTTAAGGGGAAATGCTGTCAAAATTTTGAAAAACAAAATAGTAAATGGCATTCCTAGTGTTGACAATTATTCTTAACTTGAGTGTAAATGGGAATGACGTAAGTGGTAATAAAATGGATCATAGTTGGATGAATGCTTTGAGAACAAGTGAAGAATATGAGAATGGGGTTGAAGAGTTTATTGAATATGCTAGAAGGAATGCTCCATCCAGAAATGGCATGTATTTTTGTCCTTGTGTCAATTGTTTAAATGAGAAAAGATGGGATGTTGAAGTTAGAAGGGATCACCTACTTTGTGATGGAATAAATCTTTGATAGACAAGGTGGATATGGCATGGTGAGGAAGTAACTAATTGTCTGTTGCACAAGAAGGAAGCTGTGGATGTCATAGATGAAGATACAATGGAGAGAATGATTCATGATGTTGAGGTAGAATCCTTTGCGCAGTCGCATGAATATGACAGCCTGCGGAGTGATGCAGAGACACTATTGTACCCAGGGAGTAAATACACACAGCTGACAAGAACATTGCATTTGGTGAACTTAAAAGCAACTTGTGGGTGGACCGATAGTAGTTTCACATTACTGCTTGAATTGTTGTGTGATATGTTTCCAGACGATAATGTGCTTCTAAATCGTATGTATGAGGCAAAAAAAATCCCATCTACGATGGGTATGGAGTATAAAAAACTTCACGCTTGCTCTAATGACTGTGTACTGTACAGAAATAAGTATGAAGGTCTGAGTGAGTGCCCTAAGTGTCAAACTGCATGATACAAAGTGAGGAAAAATGGTGGTTGTAGTGATGCGACAACTAAAAGGCAACCTGTAAAGGTTCTGTTGTATCTTCCAATAATACCGCGCTTTAAGCGTTTGTTTGGGACTACAAAAAAAGTGAAGAAGTTGAGATGGCATTCGGATGATAGAATATCCGACGGAAAATATCTTCGGCACCCGGCTGACTCTCCACAGTAGAAGAAAATAGATGAAATATTCCCTGAATTTGGCAGCGAGCTGAGAAACCTTCAGCTTGGGCTTTGTATAGATGGCATCAATCCGTATGGAACTCTTAATAGCACACACAGTGCGTGGCTAGTACTCCTTGTAATATACAACTTGCCTCCCTGTCTTTGTATGAAATGCAAGTATGTGATGCTTTCTATAATGATTTCTGGACCAAAACAGCAAGGAAACGATATCGATGTCTACTTGGCGCCTTTGATTGAGGACTTGAAGAAGTTGTGGGTGGAAGCCGTAGATATGTTTGATGCATATAAGAATGAGTCCTTCAAGCTACGTGCAATGATTTTCACCACAATAAATGACTTCCCTGCGTACGGAAACCTCTCAGGGTACAGTGTGAAGGGGCATAAAGCATATCCGATCTGTGAAGCAGACACTCACTTCCACCAACTTAAACATGGAAGAAAAATGGTCGACTTTGGTCACAGGAGGTTCCTTCCTAGGTTCCACCCGTGTCATAGGTTAAGAAAGCGTTTTAACGGCTTGCCGGAGCATGGAATGGCTCCAAAGGCATTAATCGGAGAGGAAGTTTACAATCGGGTTAAACGTATCAATGTCTTACTCGGTAAGAATTAGAAGACTTTAGGTGAGAAGAACATATGGAAGAAGAGATCAATTTTCTTTGATCTTCCATATTGGCGTAGTCTTGACGTGAGACACGGTATTGATGTAATGCAGTGGAGAAAAATGTTTGTGATAGCCTTGTCAGTACGCTTTTGCACATTCCAGGGAAGACCAAGGATGGGATTAGTACGAGACTAGACCTTGTTGACATGGGAATAAGAGAACGGTTACATCCACAGCTAAGAGATGATGGTAGGAGGGCATACATGGAGCCAGCAGCGCATACACTATCAAAAGCAGAGAAACGAAGTTTGTGTGGGTGTTTGCATGAAATTAAGGTACCACAAGGATATTCTTCGAATGTGAGAAGGTGTGTGTCAATAGATGATTTGAAGTTAGTGGGAATGAAGTGTCATGATTATCATGTGTTGTTGCAACAACTGTTACCAGTAGCTATTAGAGGCATTATGAAAGATGAAGTTTGAAGCACTGTGACAAGATTGTGTGTTTTCTTTAATGCTATCTGTAACAAAGTCATTGACACTGAAAAGCTGGATGAACTGGAAGCTGAGGGTTATATCATATTGTCCCAATTAGAGATGCACTTTCCTCCTTCATTTTTTGATATAATGGTGCATTTGATAGTTCATTTGGTAAGGGAGGTAAGGCTCTGCGGTCCAGTTTACCTAAGGCGGATGTACCCTTTCGAGCGATACATGAAGATCTTAAAAGGGTACTCTAAAAATCCCTATCGACCAGAAGCCTCAATAGTTGAAAGGTATGTTGTTGAAGAGGCTATGGACTTCTGTAGCGATTATCTATCAAGGAAGAAGGATCAATCTCGGCATGAAGAGGGGAGGAGCAAGGGAACACGAGGACTGAAAGTGAAGACTATGCCTCGTGAAGAGGTGTTGCAAGCATACCTTTATATCCTGAATAACATGGCAGAAGTTCAACCGTACGTAGACGAACACAGAAAGAGATATAAGAACATGAATCCGAGGAAGAATGACATGCAGATTACTATTGAGCAAAATAAGACATTCATTCAGTGGTTTGAGGAAAAGGTTTCCCATGAGACCGGTGTGTCTGAGACAATAGAGTGGCTAGCCTAGGGGTCTTCGTTTCAGATCATTACTTGGAGCGGTTATGATATAAACGGGTATTCTTTCTACATAAAAGACCAAGATGACCGAAGTACCATGCAAAATAGTGGGGTGATGGTAGAAGCTGAAGCCATGTACTTTTCCAGTCGAAAGACAAAAACCCCATATTAGCATCCATGGCCTATTATGGAGTGATAGAAGAAATATGGGAAATCACTTACAACAAGTTCAAAGTTGCTTTATTCAAATGTAAGTGGGTTAGCAATAATGCTATGGTAATATATCAACAATTTGGATTTGTCTCAGTTGATCTTGAAAGAGTAGGTTATAGGGATGAGCCCTTCATTCTAGCAAGCCAGGCGAAACAGGTGTTTTATGTCATAGATCCTGCAAATAAAAAAATTTCCATTGTACTTCAAAGTAAAAAACAGAAGCATGGTATCCGACCTTCAACCTTGACGACACACCACCTTTCACAATTAATCCACCTACAACAAGTGAAGTAGAATTGGTAGATGATGAAGAATATGCTGTGAGAAATGATCATGGTGAAGGAATATGGGAAACAATCTAGTGTAAGAGCTTAACTTAAAAAATAGTAATGTGTGCTGTTTGTTTTATAACTAGTTAGTTTATTCATTTACTTACAATTTATTCACCTATCTGACAATGATTTTTGTGCTTACAGGAATATGGACAATTCTGGTGACTCACAAAGTGATAGGGACAATGAAATTGATATGCCTGAACATGATGTGAGACATAAATCCGTTGCGAGAAGAAGGGTTAGAGGTAGTACAAAAATGCCTGCATTGGTAGCACGTCATCACTATCAACAGGAGAGGTTGCATATTGACTTTGATGAAAATATGAAACCAATTAGTCTGGAGGAAGACCATTTTATTAGCTACGTAGGTTTTTTGGCTCGAAGCAAAGTTCGCATTACCTATGATAATTGGAAGTTGGTTCCACCAAAAACTAAAGACTTGATTTGGCAACAACTTTTGGTATATAAGTTTCAATACATCTGCATTATATCTTTATTCCTATCGCTTCAAATATAATTAACTTATGTTTTTACCTTGCAGTAAACCTATGATATCCCTGACACTGTGGAGATGTACAAGGAGTGGATGATGGAGGTTCATCTACGATGGAAAGATTTCAAGAACAGGCTCACAAGAGATTACATTCGAGGGGTCATGAGGGGTCAGGACCCATATCATGAGTATCCGTTTCTGTCTCCAGAGGACTGGAGGTTGTTTATGGCATCACGAGAAGATCCAAACTTTTTGGTAAGATTTCTGTCATCATAGTGTTTTATTTGAATATAGTTGACATTATTGATTCGGTGTTCGTTGTTTTCCTTTCAAAGGCATTAAGTGCAGCAAATGCAGAGAGGCAAGCAGCTAATAACTATCAATATTGCATGTCTCGTGGTGGTTATCGGAAGCTTGATCGAAAGATGATGGCAGAAGAGTTGGAGAAATTGAAGGAAGCAGCCACATCAGATCCTATCTTTGTGGTCCAGCCCCCGCCACCTCCACCACGTCACAAAAAATGGAAAGCAGGGATGCTTAAGGGTGGGAAGTACGTAAATCCGACTGTTGCTGAGGTTGCCGCAAGAATTGTAAGTAGTTAAAGCATAAGTTCAAACTTATTTTTTCATATTGGGAGTGCTTACGATAACTTTTATGCTGCAGGATGAACTGGAAGATCATAGTAGCCAATGTTCGTTCACTCCAAGTAGACGGATGGACATCTTGTCAACAGCGATTGGGAAGGCCGATCACCCTGGTCATGTTCGAGGGGAGGCAGTGGGAGTTTGTGTCACGAAGTATTTTGGCCGAGCCTCACATCCTTATTCGTCACAAGCTAAGCCCAGTAGGGAGCTTGTGGCCAAGATTCGTCAGGAAGTCTCACAAGAGCTCGAGGCCAACCTTCACGACAAGCTCTGACAAGAGCTGTTGCCAGAGCTACGTCTTGAGCTGATGCCTGAGCTACGAGCTGAAATGATGAAGATGTTTGAATCGCAGATGGCAACTACCGAGCGTAGAACCCATTCATCCCCGGCCTTCTATAGCACCAAAGGAAGTTACAACCCGGCGGAGGAACCACTTGGCGACCCTTCTCCCACTCCAGCGTTGGGAGAACCTACCATCCTCTCTTTGGATGCCCCAGTGCTGCGTGTAGTTGCAGATGCTCTCGTTCACACAGAAGCTACTACCCACCATAATCAGTAAATTCCACAGCATTTGCGTAGGGTGACTATGACGTGTGTTCGAGCGAGGGAAGAAGGTACAGCCATCCCTATTCCTGATGACTAGGTTCCATGATAGCTCAGGCGAGATGATCTTTCATCCTTTGGCCTGTACATCTTATTGGCTTGTTACTACCAACACCTCCAATGGTATGGAACTACCTCACTTTTACTTGAGATGTGTTGACATCCTACTAACAGTATGTGTTTTTATGTTCTAAAAGAATAAGCAGGAAGCAGAGAAATGGCCCTTCTTAGCACGACTGCAGCATATATATAAAGGCATTCACCAGATTGATTTGCATATGCCTACAGGGATTGTGGGCCAGGAAACAGAGTATCACTTCACAATTGATAAACAAGATCTTAAACAGTTCATTAAGTTCGAGGAGCTAGATGTTGGATGGGGCAAATTTGTAATCCTGTAAGTTTTTTATTTCCCATTTTTTCCTTCATTTAGTTAAGTTGATTTTAACTAGCTAATACATTCATCATTTTAATTCTATTATAGCTCCTTCCGTCGTATATGCATTGACTCTCAACAAGTTGATTTATATGGATTCTTGTCTCCTGCACATACGATAAGGATTGGGAATACATTGAAAAGAAGGACGAACTATGTGGGCTTCATATTGGCAGAGGACGAGTATCATTGTTATCTAGCACCGATTGTTCAACGGTACGCATTTTAATTTTGTGTATTTGAGATTTTTAATAAATAATTGCCCTGCCATCTAACTTCATTTTAATCTGTATATGTTGTGAAAGTTATCATTGGAGTTTTTGTGTTGTCTTTCCTCGGTCCCACGTTGTTTATTGGTTTGATTCCTTAAATAAAAGACTAGACAAAGAAACTAAAAGCGTCTTCAACATGTAAGTTATTTTTTTGTATTTCATTGCTACTTGATTCTTGACTTAATGAATTATTCTAATTTATTTTGATTTTCATTTTAATGATAGGGCATGCACGACGTATTGAGCGCTTGGCGGGCCACACGAACGTAGAGGTGGCAAAGATCCGAGATGGTTGTTTCCAAAGGTACGTAGTTTAAAATCAAGTTCTTTTGATTGACGATCGTTTTAGATATGCCTTTATTGATTTTAACCATTTGCTTTTGATTTATAGTGCCCTCGACAATCTGGCGGCTGGGAATATGGATATTATGTCTTACTTTATATGTTTAACATTATTCGGAGTGGCATTACGACAGATTTTGAACAAGTAATCGCTTCTTCATTCTCAGAGGATAATATTCTTGGTGTTGTAATTCAATGGCAATTCATTCACTTCATTCATTATTTCATCTAAGCTTATTTTCTAATTTACAAATTTTTGACAATGAAGATGCCTACTCATATGAAGACCTAAATATGATCAGAGACTTTTTGGCTGGACATCTTCTTCAACGTATACCAGAAGAGTAAAGTCTTTAGTAGTTTGTGTAGGACATACTTTTGTGGTAATACATATAATTAGCGTTATTGTTGTTGGATATGGATTGGATTTAGTCTTGGTTATTGTACAAACTGGGGACTTGGATATAGATTGTTGTGTAGTTTGTGTGGCATGTAGTAGACTTGGATATAGATTGTTGTGTAGTTTGTGTGCTTTGAAAGTTTGTGTGGCTTGAAAGTTTGTGTGGCATGTAGTAGACTTGGGTTGATCACTGTGTTTGTTGTTGTTTCCATTCTGCTAAACTGCTATTGTTTTATTCTGTTGTTGGAATCCTATTTCTGCAGTTTACATTTTCCAGACAGTGCAATATATAAAAAGTCCATTTTTAAAAAAAAAACTTTCAACATCCTTAATAAAAAAAGGGACGTGGTAGAGTGTGAGGCAACACTTTAGACGTCCCCAGATAAAACTGGGGACGTCTAAAGTGGGAGCTTAGACATCCCCAGTTCCAACTGGGGACATCTAATGTCCACCTTAGACGTCCCCAGTTGGAACTGGGGACGTCTAAAGTCCACCTTAGACGTCTCCAACTCTTTTGGGGACGTCTAAGGACCCACTTTAGACGTCCCCAGTTGAAACTGGGGACGTCTAAAGTCTGCCTTCCACGTCCCCTGTTTTACGGACGTTATTGACGTTTTTTTCTACGACCCTCACATAGACGTCCCTCTATTTTTAGACCTTAAAAGGCCAAAAAAAGGGACATTAAAACCCTTTTTTCTAGTAGTGTAAGTCCCTAAGATATGTTTTTCTTGGCTATTCTAAAGTTTAGAAAGTTTATCGGTGTTACTCTTCTGATCTTCGTCGTTACCTTGTATCCACCGATATCATGTTTCATGAGTTATCTTCTTTCTTCAAGACTTTGCCCATCTCTGAGTCTCCCTCTGTCATGGATAATTTTGATGATATTCTGGTTTACCCTATCTCTCTCTCACCAGTACAAGCTGTAATATCCCGATTTGTGATTAGGGCTAATGACTCTGATAATCATTGTAATTAGTGTAATTAAACACTTTTGGGAAATGTATGTAATATGAATTTGGTATACCTACATGTGGTATTTAAGATCAAGGGTTGTGATTCTTTGACTATGGGTCAGAATCCTATGTGTTGTGATTTTGGTGAGCTCTTTGAGGGAGTGAGTGGATGAAGACATGTGGCATTGTGTGAGCCATAGGATGTGGCACTAAAGGACAAAATAGCACTTTTTCCCTCATTCTCTCTCTCCTATTCGGTTGAGTGTGTGTGTGTGGGAGAAAGAGTTGACTTCTTCATCATCATCATCATCATCTCCTCCATATCTCATCTTCTCTCTCTTCTTCCTCCATTTCTGGCGCACAAGCAAGGGAAAGGAAGAAGTAAAGCTTGATCTTTGGTAAGAAATGAACCTCCTTTACTCAAAACCTCTTCTCTAATATTGTTCATCTCAATGAGAGCTTTATGGTGGTGGTTGTAGAATCTTGAGAAGTGGTGATTTGTGTGTGAGTCGAAATTGGAAGTTTGATAACCAAGATTCTGGGTGGAGCAAAGAGAAGAGGTAGGCATTTAGAGCATTTTGGTATATTGTTTGTGATGTTTGGCTAAGTTTGGTAAAATCTGGAAAATTTGCCCTAACTATGCCAAATGTTGAAAATGTGGATTTTATGGTGTTTGATGTTAGAAATGAGTTATTGTGGAGTTATTTGAGTATTGAATATGATTCAGAATATTGGAATTAAGTGGAATGAAATTTGGATATTGTGTATCATAGAGACCTTAGTGTTTGATTGTGGTCAAAGTGGTTTTGGGGTGTTTTTGGAGTTGCCATTGGGTTCCCTAGTTAGTGCTTGAAATGTATGAGCTTTGAGAGGAGTTTGGGAACCATTGGGCATGATTTTGACCATCTGGCGTTTTCTGGTTTTTGCTGCATTTTTGGGTCTCTGATGTACAACACTCGAGCACGGGATGATCATGCTTGAGTGATGCGAGAGTTTTCCTTTTGTGCTTTGAGATCGTCTGGATTTTTATGAATAATGCTCGAGTGCATTGCCTTGTGCTCGAGTAAGGGAAGAACATGCTCGAGTGAACTTGGGTCTGCTCGAGTGATGGTGCGAGTCCAGAGTGAAGGGTTTCTTTTGGGTCTTCACTCGCTGGTGGATGCCAAGAGTGTGCTCTGACACTCGCGAGCATAGCTGTCTCACCCGAGCACTGGGGGTCATGCTCGAGTGGGCTTGTGCCTCTGGTGTGGGTGGTGCTCTCGGGTTGTCACTCGCGGGTAAGGTGCACGAGTGTGCCTTCTCACTCGTGGGTATGGGGTGTGTGCTCGAGTGCATATGGTTGTGCTCGAGTGATCCTGATCCTGGAGAGCTTTGCGTGCTCTCGGGTGCTCACTCGCTGTCTCTCACTCTCTTGTGCTCGAGTGATGTCCGTACTTGTGCTCGAGTGAAACTGCCAGAAATCTGTGGGTTGCCTTTGAAAAAGGGGTCTTTTGGGTAGTGTCTTCCAACCCTTTAGGCATATGTTTAGGCCTCTAATAGTCACCTAAAGAGTCCTAAATGATAACCAACTTAGAGTATTATTAAAATATACATATGGAAAAGAGATTGATTGGTTGTCCCTAATTGATATAGGATTTGACATTTGTCGTCCTCGTGAGGCCAAGGTGCTGGAGCCAGTCAGGAAAGATACAGGTAGTGACTCTTTCTTTATATCTTATGTGATACATTGTATGTGTTCAATGTCATTGAGATGAAATGGGTTTTCGTATGCTGCATGTTTGTGGAAATTGTGGAGGCACCGCTATACCAATAGTCCCTGAGTCGCTAACAACAGTTCGGGCAAGGGCTGTGTGCCTTCCCGGCGTTAAAAGGGGATGAGGTTAGGGTGTGTATATGTGATTATGTGGGCCGAAAGGCTAATTGTGGGCCGAAAGGCTATTTGTGAAGGCCGACGGGCCATTTGTGAAAGCCGAAAGGCTATATATGGGCCGCAAGGCTATTCGTATGCACTGCCATGCCAATAGTCCCTGAGTCGCTAACAATGGTTCGGGTTAGGATGGTGTGCCTTCCCGGCGGTAAAAGGGGATGAGGGTGGAGTGTGATTTGTGTTGCTGATATGAGATGATTTGTTTACATATTATGTGATTGCATGTGGTATGAAAAAGTTGTTACTACTGGGATTCTTTAGAATTTCACCCCTTCCATATGACTAACCTTTTCAGACAGGGCGAATGGCTCGAAAGGGAAGCGGACAACCAGGAGTAATTAGGATTACTCTGAGACTCAGGGTAGTTGGTTATCGTCATTTTGGCTATGGGATTACCAAGTGTACATGAGAATGTAAATGAATATTTTGGATATGTAATCCCCATTTTGGGAATTTGTAAACCCATTATATTTATGAAGTAACCCGGGGTTTTGCCGGGATTTTAGTTTCCGCACTCTGATATTGCTTATGTGATTTGATTTCTCAAGTAGTTATATCTGCATGTGAATGTGAGACCAGAATTAAGTATGTTTTAGAACTGATTTTTGAAATACCCCATCTCTTGGATGTGGGATTATAAATTGTTATTTTGTTTAATTGGTCTCTATTTCACTTAAATTTCGTAATCCGGATGTAATTACGGTGAGGGGGTTACACAAGCTGCTATTTCGGGAACCTGATATCATCAATGATGTTGATATTGATAATGATTCATCTTCACCAACTCCTGCTTTGCCTATTGAATCTGTTGATGCCTCCGTAGTTCCTGCCTCTATTTCTGCCGATCCTCCTCTTGCTGTTACTGAACCACTTGTTCCTATTTCTCTTGGTGATACTTCTGATGACCTACCCATTACACTTCCTAAAGGTACCCGTTCTCATTGTCCTCCCAAACGATATGCTGACTATATCTATCCTATCTCATCTTTTGTCTCTTATCGATCTTTGTGTCCTGTTTCATCTTCCCTTGTGACCACCTTTGATTCCATTACCACACCTACTTCCCTTCACCAAGCCCTAGCTCACCCTGGTTGGCATGCCGTAATGGAAGAAGAACTTTTGGCATTAGAAATAGCTGGTACCTGGACTCTTGTTGATCTCCCTCCTGGCAAGAAAGCCATTGGATGTAAATGGGTATTTGTTGTTAAGACTGAGGCTGATGGTTCCTTAGAACAACCAAAAGCTCAACTTTTTGCCAAAGGATATGCTCTAACTTATAGACTTGATTATTCTGTGCCTTTCTCTCTTGTGGCCAAACTTACTAAGAACCAGTCTTAGAGATGAAATCTTTTAGACCGGTTGTTTTTTAAACCAGTCTAAAAGATATTATCTAGACCTTATTTCCCTTCACTTGGTCTAAAAGTGATATGTTTCTATATTAAAAATAATAAAAAAATAAAATATTTGATTTTTTAGAGTGGATCTTGAGGATACCTGGTCTGAAAGCTAATTCCTAAATTTGTATGGTCTACACTTATGTTTACTGGCTCGATTGCACTATCTCTTCTATCGTTGCCACCGTGACCTCACACTATGTATCATCTCTGTTGCCGTCGGAGGAATCTGCCTGATGCTCTTAAGAAGATCCGGAGGAATAAATCTAAAAACCGTCCGGTGATATTGGCAGCATATAAACAAAATCTAGATCAAGGTCTCAAAACTCGTATTCGGATGTTGGATCTCCGTCATGGTCTGATTAGGGTGTTTTCATCGCTGTCGTGAGGTATCTTCTTCTTCCTCTTATTCCCATCACTGTAATATGAAGTTTTGTGTATTTGTAATCTGAGGTTTTATTTCTTTGACGATTTCTTTCTTTTGGTTAGGATTACAGCACATGAAGTCTAAGACTCCAAATCAGACCGAAGTGTAGAAACTAAATAACCAGGAGGTGTGCAAATCGACTCATTCAATTGTTACTTCATTCTCTAGGCAAATACCCACGGATTTCCTCCAATAAACCACGCTTTCTTTCTTTGATATTGGATTTTTTAATTTTCTCTTAGGCTAACAAGAGATCAAATTGTAGTTTGTGTCTGGTATGTATCCTCTTTATGGTTATTGATTTAGATTACATTTTTGTTACAGGCTAAAAAGCATTCATAGTAAATCTCATATGTTGGGGCTGCAAAAGGTTTCTTAATGTAATTTTATTTTACCTGCAACATCACATATTAGTTCCCATACAAGTTTAACTATTTGAATGCTTGGTTAGGTGACAAGACAATAAATGGTCAATTTGTTTATCTTTCGTCTTTATCTTGTTCCAGGCTAAAAAATGTTCCCTTCCCTCTTTATCTTCCTTTGCCCTATGTATACTATCAATTTTACTAAACATTGTAATCTGAATGTATTTTCATGATCTATGGAATTCAACTTGGAGGGCTTGGCTTCATCTTCTATGAGTCATGTTGGCATAAGTCAAGGGCCACCGATAGGAACCAAACCAACTACATCCTTTGAATGTTTGACTACCATTGCAAGATTTGTAGGAAGGTAAGGTTCTCCAGGAGCTTTGTTACTGAACTGTCTATCGCATTGTCAATTCATTCAGTGCTTTGGTTTTAGTATGCATCTTTTTCTGGTTAAGTTACATAACTGGTGTTTCTTAAACTTGTGATTCTACTATAGGCTTTATTTTTTTCTTTGTCCTTTCCCTCTTGTCTTTTGGATAAATTAATTGCAGTAGATCTGCAGAAACTCCTCAGGGCCGTTGTGTATTTAAATAATATTCTCTTCCTTCATTTCAATGGATGACATATTTTTATATGTATATGAATTTTAAAAATCCAACCATGAGGTTTAGAATTGCCCTCAAATTTGTTTACGTGAGTGTTTGGCAATTTGCCAAACCTAGGTTTGTACAACCCGAGACAAAACTCCTCTCACACACTTACCTCATAAATCGTAAAAGCTATTCTCAAAATCTAATCCAAATACACACGTATACATATTCTAGAACAAACCTAGGCTTAAAAAGTCAAATGTAAGATGCTATATGGTGTGTTTGTTTCAGTCTTTTAGGTGCTCTCTCTCTTTCTCTCTACCTTTTTTATAGGAAGACTATTGAATCTACAAAAGCTGTAATCCCCTACCTTGATAACCGTAATTAATATTCAAAAATGCGTAATTTAAAGGAATTAGAGACTGACAATTACGTTTTTCTTAAATCTCTTTTCTAAAATTCATTCAACATGGTCTCACATTCATCTTTCGAATCTAATTACTCTACACAATTCAATCACATTCATACATATTAGGGTGCATAGCCAAATTCCCGATAACTCCCGGGTTTCATACATGTATAAACTAAGGGTTGTAAGTTCCAACTAGGGAATTACATGACCAACATCAACGTAATATCTACATTTCAAAAATAAACAGTAATCCCAAGTCCAAAATAGATAACCAACAACCTAACAACACATCTCTACAAGATCCTAGCCACTCCTGGTGGTTCGTTTCTCCTTGGAGCCACTTGCCCTATCTGAAATGTTAGTCAATGGAAAGAATGAGATTCAAAAGAATCTCTGTAGTAACAAATCACTCATACAGTGTATAAATGTATATCATATATGATCATGTTAAGCAGCATCACAATGATATATGGCTCATGCCACATATGACAACACTCATGGCTGTAAACACTATGCATCAGCTTTCACTGCGATCTCAATGCAACAGCTTACGCTGTAATCTCTATGCATCAGCTTTCACTGCGATCTCAAAGCATCACAATGTATCACAATGCATGACAAACATACATACAATACTTTACACATAGCATAAGAGAAGAGTCACTACCAGGTTCTTTCCGAACGTGCTCTGGCACGGGTCGTTCACGATCAGGGCAAATGTTGAACCCTACAATTCCAAATACACCATTTAGACACTTTCATAGTGTTTCTGGGGGTATATGACTTTATTATGGAAATTTACAAAAATGCACCGAGGACCCGACCTGGGCTGCCGTACCCGGTCCGGTTGCACTTTTCCCGAAATTCTAACCTGGGCTATCCTAACAAATTTCCTCCCAAAGAATCCATTTTTGGATTCAGAATTATCAAATTCAATGTCACATTACAAATTTACCCTTGGCAGCCCCACTTTAAGGGTTTTAGGGGCGTTTTCGTAATTATGCTTTTTCGGCCTTTTCCGAAAAAGTGGCCAACTGTAACCCCACCTAATTTTCGCTCCTGAACGTAATGGAACCATCAAATCATTGAAAATCCAACTCTAAGACCCACTTCTAGAGCTGGACGAAATTTATGAGTTCTCCAGGGAAAATCGGGGTTTTACGATTTCGGCTCCTTAAACGCGTTCCTTTCTACTCCTAACCACTTTATTAACTATTACATTATATTATAACTACCATTTGAACCAAAATTGGGCAGCATAGCCCTTAGGAAACTCAATTTCCAAAATTTAAAACCAATGGCAATCCGGCGAAATTTCATCGATTAAATTGCCCACAGTAGCCAGAATAGTTAATATACGAAGGTTTGGAAGTTACCTTAAGCTCCCACTAGTTTTTCCTCAAGGTGTCTGAACCCTAACCCTTGAAACACCAAATTTTGAGCTTCACAACCTTAAAGAATAAAGAGGAGTAGCTTAGAGTTTATACGTGTTAGGAGCTAAATCGTCGGAGAAACCGGCTTACCTTATGAGATTTCTTCCCTTTCTCTCTCTAAACTCTCTCACCTTCTCTCTCTTGTTTCAAATCTGGAACAGCACGAAAATGGCTGGAGAAAGAAGGCTGATGGTATTTAATATCATATATTATATGATATTTAATTATGGATTAATTTCCAACAATTTCGGATTTTTCAAAAATTCTGGTAGATTTCTGTCCAAACTTTGAAAAATCATAACTAATTCTAGAAAAATTGAATTGGAGTGATTCCAAAGCCTATGGAACCCTTATTGAGTGTATTTTTAAGGAAAAATATATAATTGTTCTGGATGGAATCAAAAAATTCCCAGAATTTCAATATTTGCATACTGTTCTAGAAAATAATTAATTTCGCCGGGCAAACTTCAAAAATCCATAACTCTTAGCTCACAAATCAAAATGATACAAATTATATGTCCATTTTGAAGCTTGACATGTGAACTTTAAGACTGGAAAAAGTTTAGAATTTTTAGACACCATTTGCCTATTTAAAACATCCATACAAATCGGCTGCCCTGTACAGAGTTTCAATGGACAGAGTTTTCAACTTTTGCACAATTGTTCCCAATGGTTCCAATTTCACAATAAGCACTCTCCCCACACAAATTTTCACAAGGAAGCCATTGGAATCATTAAAATATCCAAATTCCCATCACACATTCTCCAAAAGTGTTTATTCAACAATAATTACATCCACTTTTGAAGTCATTAGCCTTAATCACTTTTTGGGATATTACAAAAGCCAAGACGATGCATCATTCATCTGCCATGAGAAAATGATGGTCCTAGTGTAAACATTGGCTGGAAACATATTCAGTTTTAAGTTTTGGTAGAATTTTAACAGAGTACTCTTCGATATCAGTTTTAAGTTTTGGTTGGAAATGTGTTCTTTCACAAATTCTGTCAATTCTCAGAAATGTGTAGTTGTTAAGATACAGATGCTATTTATTTTATTTTCATTTACATATATTTTGACTCATGTCAGTTCATGTATGTAGTTAATGAACCTTTGTATGATGAATAGTTGTTTTATTAAATTTGTTCACACTTTAATTGCAAGATTGAGATATTTTTTATTAATTATTGTCAAGTTTTTATCTTATGAGTTATTTTTCATCATTTAGTTATGGTTGTCATAGCTTACTTAAGATTATATGATAATAAAAAATAAGGCACTTTTTTTTTTGGATTGGGGTGATTTTAAAATCATTCCAATACAAAAAAAAAAGCCCTATTTATTTATTTATTTTAAAAAATGTCACTTTTTATACCGTTGTGGGGGATATCAAATCTAAAAAAGACTTTTTAGGCCAGTTTTTAAAATAACTGGTCTTATATTTTTAAGACCGGTTATGAAAACATGAGGTCTAAAAAAATTGTTAGACAGGTTTTTAGAACAACCGGTCTAAAAAGTATGAAATTTTTAGACCTGATCTTCGAGCAACCAGTGTAAAAAGTTATTTTTAAGACTGGTTAAGAAGTAATAGACTTTTTAAACCGGATGTATCAAGATCTCATCCAGAACCGATCTAAAAATTCATTTTTAACTAGTCTAAAAAGCCATTTTTTTACCAGTTCCGAAATGGTGAAAGGAAGAAGCCCAGAGGTATAGGGAAGAAGAGAGAGTCGAGAGGTGAGAGTAGGAGAGAAGAGTCGGACAGTGATGGGAGAGTGGGAGTGGGAGGAAAAAAAGAAGACATTGAATGAAAAATAATCCACGATCAGTGTGCTCTAATAGTATTTTTTCAAATTTTAAAAGATTGTCGATAGTATATTATTTTATTTAGAGAATAAAATCATAACTAACAAATACAAAACATTGCTTTCATAAAATGCGACGCTATAAGTCACAAACAACGTCGCTTTTTTATAAGTGATGTTGTTTCTCTCCCTCTTTTCACTACTTTTTAACTAGCGCTTAGCCTTTTTTTGAACGTCATTCACACAAATAACCGACATTACAAAGTGACACGAAAGGCCTTTTTTATAGTAGTGTACACCAAAACATTATATATTATTATCTTTGATCCTAAATGTAGGATCTAATTTATAAAAATATTATTATATAAATATAATATAATAACAAAACTATATAATTATTATGTAATAACTAAACACGTTTGTTATTTCCTATTGATTACTAAGAGTTTGAAGAATAAACATATACATATGTGTGTACATATATTTGATTGAAAATTGAAAATGAACTTACTTTAACTTTTCTTCTTGTTTTTTCTTGAACTTGATATGAGCAGGGAATGTAGGAAACTAATTGAGAGATGACATTTTCGTAGTAAACGTCGTTGTGAAAATTCAAAGTCGTTGATTTGTGTGTGTGTGTGTGTGTGTGTGTGTGTGTGTGTGTGTGTTTTGCCATGGCATTCATTTGTTTGTGTGTACGTGTGTATGTATATATATATATATGAAGACACTGACCTGAGAAAACATGGGAACGTGCTTTTGGGGTCAGACTTCAGAAAGAATCTCCTTAATTAGCTTGGAAGTTGGAACACTTACGTCAGGCCATATTGAAACATGAAAACTATCTACCCCAATAAAACATACCCAAGTCAACACGCACACCCACCTCCGATAGATATGCATTTTAATTGCTTGTTATATACGTATATATGGTGCTGTCAAAGCTATTACATAGAGAAACAAAAATTACAAATCGAAATATGACATTTGAATTAAAGTATTCTTCACTTTCTATTTATAAGTTACTTCTGACATATTTTATATAAATCAAGAAAAAACTTTACCTTATTAATTATGCCTTAAAATTTAACAACTTTGAGACTTTACCTTTATTTAATATGCACAATATCTCATGAGCACAAAGCCTTTATAATAATAAATGTAGGGATAAATTTTGCAAACTTATAAAAATTTAATAAAGCGACTTATAAATATGAGTAAAAAGCCCTTCTTTCTATGCTTAATATATAAGACTAGAGGAGTAGTTACTAAAGAAACTTGTGCATTGATTATTGTAGGGTTTAGGGTTATTTTGCTCTGGAAGTTGTCATGGAGGAGCAATTTTGCCTTAGAAGTGTCAAATTTGGAGCAATATTTTCATGGCCATTATCCCAGTGAAGTTTAACTATTAGTTGACCAAATATGCTGAGCTATCATCCAAGTGTTATCCATAACATTTTTATTTTGGGTTTAGCTGCAAATTTGCCCCGGAAGTTTTCACTTAGGACAATATTGCCAAGAAAGTTTCTAAGTCGTAGCAATTTCACTTGACTATTATTCATGTTAAGTTTACCTATTAGTTGACTAAATATGCTTATGTGACAAGTCCATATGTTATCTACTTCATATTTTTCAAAGTTAGATTTAAACATAAATAATTTTTAAAAAATGCATCACATCTAAAGGAATATAGACGATAAGAGAGGTAAAAACATCTTGTGCAGTGAAGATAAAATTAAAAAGGTACTTACTTATATCATCATCATAAAAAAACATAAAATTTCCGATGGAATTTTTTTCGTGGCAAATTTTGTCAGAAATTCCTTCAGAAATTTTTCCGACAGAATTATTTTGCCACGGAATTAACCATGGAAAATATTCCATGGAAAATTATGTCTTTTGCCACGGAATTTCCGACGAACTAATTCTGTTAGAACTTTTTGTCGCAATTTCTGTTGGAAAAAAATTCTGTAGGAAATTCCCTGGCTAAATTTTAAAATTATTTTTTAATTAATTATTATTTTTAATTAATTATTATTATTTAATTAAATTTAATTTTAAAAAAATTATTTTTATAAATTTACTAGTTATTAATTAATATTTTTAATTTATTTTTTAATTATTATTTTCTAATTTATAAAATATTTTTAATTTCCAATAATAGGTTTTGGTCCTTGTAGGGGCAAAATGGTCATATAAAACTTTATTTATAAAAATAAAATTTATGAATTATTAATTAATATTAGTAAAAAAATATTATTTAAGAATTATTTATTAGTTATTAATTAATGTTAATAAAAAAATTAATTTTAGAAATTAGACAAAAATATAGTCATATGAAATTTATTTAAGATGTAAAATTTTTAAATTTGAAGTTAATTTATATTAAAAATTATAAGAATATATAAAATTATTTTATATGATTATTACATTTATATATAAGAAAAAAATATATATTTATAAATAATTGATTATGTATAATAAGATTATATATATAATTGTGTAATAATAGAATGCCAAAGTAGTCGAGCTCATCCGATAAGGCATCATGCACATATGGACGATGTCGTGGGTTCGAACCAATGGAGGTCAACTTGAGCTGCATTTCCAAGAAAAAGGGAGGCTGTGACACGTGGCAGATCTGGGTGTCGGCAACAAGGAATAGGCCATTAGAGCTACCATGGCAATAAGGTGGCGGCCTCCGAAGTTGCCACTTGGCTTTTAAAATTGAAAAAACATAAAAAATAAGTTTGCGACAGAATTTCTGTTGGAATTAATTCTGTCAGAAATTGCGATGGAATTCAATTCCGTTGGAAAATTGCCTCACAATTTTTGACTGAATTAATTCCGTTAGAAATTTGCAACGGAATCTGAATTTTGTCAGAAATTGGTTTGTCATGCTATTATTAGTGACAAAATCCATTCTGTCCAAAATTTTGTCGGAAACTCTCAATTCCATGGCAAATTCCATTAGAAATTCATTGTTTTTTTGTAGTGATAGTTGGGGTACTACCGAAGAGAGTTTACGATGGCCTTGTTCTCGATGATCTTCCTTAGCGTGTTATGGGTTTAGTGATTGAATCTTTTTCTTTATTACTTTATGGTGAATGTGAGCTCCTCCTCCGTATGTAACTTCTTCTTCTTCAATGTTGTTCATGTTACTAACTCAACATATTTGATCAACTAATAGTTAAAACTTAACCTAGTGACTATCAAGGCAACATTGCTACTATGTGGAAACTTTTGGTGCAGCATTGCTTCTAAGTGAAAACTTATGGGGCAAATTTTTACCTTAACAAAAGTGACGTGAACGACATGTAAATGATACATGGATTGCCAGTTCATCATATCTAATCAACTAATGGTCAAACCTAATTGGGATAATGGCCAGGCAAAATTGCCCCTCCATGACAACTTCTAGAACAAATAGTGGTGGAAATATGCTAGGTTAGGCTAGGCCATATCTAAATAGGCCTAGGCTTGCAATAAAGATTTAAAACTTGAGCCTGAGCCTTCAAAAGACTTGGTAAGGTCTGAAGCTTGTTTAAAAGTCTACTTACAATGTATGCCTTTAAATAGTCTTTAAAGCCTATGCCTCTAAATTTATATATAACCCATCAAACCTATTTACAATCTTACATTATGTCTTAAAAACTTAATATCCATTTTCATCATAATATAAGGGCTTAGTATGGAAAAAGAAAAGAATGTCTAGTGACAATAGTTGTTCGAGCAAGTAGGAATAAGAAAAAGTAATTGTATATTTACTAAAAAGATATTTTTTGAAATCTACCAAGCATAACAAACAGTAATTAATTAAAATTGGATTTTACTTTTTACTTTTCCCACGTAATTGTGGACAAAATAGCCCTTTAACCCATTATTGTATTCATAAATTTTAACTTCATATCAAAATATGGTACTATACTTAAATCAATGTAATTAACTGATTAAGTATGACATTGAAGTGCCTACTTTCATTAATGCTCAACCTAGTGTCATCAATCCATGGCTTTTTCACCATTTAGAAAGTGTATTTTTACGTGAGTTCTAAAATTGGTTTAGAAAATTGTATTTTGGAAGAATGACATTGAAGAGACATGGAAGGGAACTAATTCCACCAAAAACAAAAGTCGGATGAAATGAGGAAATTTCATTAGCAACTAGCTGATAAGAATTTACTACTTTGCTATATTGAATTAACAAGTACCATTCAAAATTTAACAAGTTACTCTTAACAATATATTATTTTAAGACAAAGCATACAACAATGCTTTGAGTTTTTAAAATGATTCTTGTTAATTATCTATAACAATGTATGAACCCTTGTATAGGTTGGTTGTTGATGATTGTGTTCTATCATGAAGTAGTTAATTTCATTAGGGCACTTAATTAATTCCCTAGCTAATATAATATTAACTTCACATCATTATGTTCAGAAGTTGTTAATTTTTATAGAATGCTAGTTAAATAGTTACAACAAAATTGTAAATTTTAATAAGTTAGTTCTAATAATTACTGATGTTAATTTCATAAGGACCCTAGTCAATTCCCTATAACAATTTTGTGATTTATTATACTAGTTAATAATTGTGTTGTAATAGTTTGGAAACTATGAATAATTTATTTTGCAAGCAATAAGTTGTATGGTTATAAATCACTATTATAGATTTGCTCATTTATAACGCTTAATACATAATGGATATAAATAATAAATGTCATGTATGTCGAGTTGGAGGTCACGCAAGGATATATAATGCTTAAAAGTAATGGTTAATTATGCACACTGTCAGCTATTGCAAGGCGGAATCCACAAAAACGTAAAAATATTGGTTGTTGGTAATGATCGTCATTTATTTAGTGACAAAGTGATAGTTCTTTTGGAACCATCATATAACATTTACAAACGATTCATCTTCCAACCCTACATCAGTGAAAACACAAACGTAACGGTTATATCTATTGACCATAAAGTGTGATTGATAAAGACGACAATTCATAATAAAAAACCATCATGTAAAGAATAAATCTAAAATGCACATTTTCAAAACCTCGTTTGGTTCGACACCAAGTACCAATTCTCCTAAGTTAAATATACTTTAGAGCGAAATATTCAACTCTATTTATAGTACCTATTCCTTCTTTTCTTATTGCTCTTCTAAAAAGCACTTTTTCATAATCTTGTCCTTCTCTCTCTCATCATGGTTAGATGCCAGAGAGCTCTTTCCATTCGCCTGTATCCTCCTACACATGCTTACCTTCCTGCTTCATAAGGCCCTCCTCTTCCACCACTGCCTCCACCACCACCACCACTTCCACAAGCTTCTCCCCCTCCTCGTCTACCGCCACCTCTTCTACCTGCTCCTCAAATGGAGGCTCTATTGCAGATGTTGGCTAGCCTTGACCACTTCACAAGGCATCTTGCTAGACATGCCAACAGTCTGAACAAGAAGTTGGACCTCATCCTTCATTATAATCAGGTTGTATATGATCACTTCTAGTCATACCCTTAATCTCCTTCCTCTTACATCGATGATGTGCTGACCGAGGGGGAGGGGCAGGAGGTGGAGGACAACAGCAGTGGTGATGACTCAAAACCACTACTGCTTTTTTTAATTTTTAAATATGAAAAATAATTAATCGTTAGAGAAATGTAGCCTAAAATTATTTAAGTTAAAACAATTATCTTTTCACGGTTATTAGTAAACAACCATTACTAATTTAAGGGATGTTCACATTTATTAGTAAACAACCAATACTTTCGTTTACCATGGCAATTTATACTGGCATGTTTGGCTCTATAACATAATCTTTCCATTCCAAAGGACAAGATCTGTTGGATAACCTGCCACACCCTTATTTTAATTTCACCTTTACCAGAGTATTCAAAGAAAATGATATGCGGTTCGGTCGACAACAGAGGAATAGCATAAATATACTGATAATCTGTGCATGATTACAAAAAATCCTTATAAGGGTTCGTACATTATACTTATGATTAAAGTAGCCATACAAGTCTACTAGGGTGTCTAAACCTTTCCAAGTAAAATTGAAACTTTTTCCCGTTTCGCTCCACCACTGGAACCTTCTCTCGTGCAGTTCTCTTCTTTGATTTCTGCGTACCTTCTGTATTCGCATGTCTAAATTGTTGGTAGGGGAGGGTGAGATTCGAGAGAATCTCAGTAGGAAATAGATACCATAATGCATGCATGATAGATGTTATGTGTATGATATATTAGCTTTATTTAGATGCATGTCATATAATGACATTTCTACATGCTCAATGTTTCATGTAACAAAACTATGGCCAACGCGAAAACAGAAATAGAGCTACATTTATTCAAATATGCTCCACATAATCAAGTAAAGCAATCACATACATCACTACACAAGAAAAGATATCAAATACATGTAAATAAGGTAAGCCCCCTACCTTAAGCCTTTTCAACCTCGAATTATGTGTCTCGTAAAATATGTCTCAGCTCGGCTCTTCACTCGGTCCTACAATTCCAAATGTACTATTTAGATACTTCCATAGTGTTTCTGGGGGTTGTATGAGTTTATATTGAAAAATTACAAAATTGCCCCTAGGGACCCGGCCCGGCCTGCCGTACCTGGTATGACTGTAACTTTTATGAAATTTTGATTAGGGCTATTTTGATATATTTTTGCCCAAGGAATCCAATTCCAGACTTGAAATTACCAAATCCACTGCCAAAAGACGAAATTGCTCTTGGCAGCCCCGCTTTAAGGGTTTCAGGGGCGTTTTTATAATTATTCTTTTTCGGGCTTTTCCGAAAAAGTGACCAACTATAACCTCACCTAATTTTCCTTCCTGAACTCAATGGAACCATCAAATCATAGATAATCCAACTCTAACGCCTCCAAACTATCCTTGGCTAAAATTCTTAGTTCCCTGGGAAAAATTAGGGTTTTTCTATTTCGACTCTGTAAACACGTTCCTTTATACTCATAACCACTTTATTGACTATTCTATTACGTTACAACTACTATTTAGTACCAATTTAGGCAGCATAACCTCTAGGCCAACCCATTTTCCAAATTTACAAATAAAGACAATCCGGTGAAATGTCACTGATTAAATTGTCCACAATAGCTGGAATAGTCAATATACGAGAATTTGGAAGTTACCTCAAGCTCCCCTTGACTTTTCCTCATGGTGGATGAAAACCCTAGCTATCCTAACACGAAATTAAGCTTCACAACCTTAAATCACATGAATAGGAAGTTTAGGAACGGAGTTATACGCATTAGGAACTGATTTACTAAAGAAATCACTTACCTTTGTAAGTTTTTCCTCCCCTTCTCTCTCTCTAAAAATTCTGCACCTCCTCTCTCTTAGGGCTGAAGCAGTTAGTTTTGAGCTAGAGGAAGGGGATGAAATGTTTTAATAACATTTCCTAATTTAATTAATTCATTTTCCCAATTTTGGATCTTTACACAATTTTGGCAGATTTCTGTCCAAGCTTTAAAAAATTATAACTAATTCTAGAAAAATCAAACTTGAATGATTCTAAAGGCTATGGAACCCTTATTGAGTTTAGTTTCAAGGAACAATATAGCCTTTCATCATTTAGAAGCACAAAAATCCCAGAATTTTAATCTTTGCCTGCGGTTCCATAAACTTTCCAGTTTTTCAGGGCTAAATTCAAAAATTCATAACTTTTTGCATATAGCTTTAAATGATTCATATAACCCATCAAATTAAAGTTTAGAATGCCTACTTTTACCCTGTAAAATTTTATAATTTTTACACATCATTTGGTCATATAAAATCAGATGACAAACTCATTGCCTCATAGAAAATTTCACTAGAAGCATAATCATATTCTATAAAATTCACCATTTTACTTTCCTTAATACCCCAAAGATATAAGAAATATTAGAGAATAGATTTGGGATATCTACTAAACCAGGGCTTAGTAGTTCATTTACTTCAGGCTTATTTTTAATTTTAAGCCTCCAGTCCCAAAATTCAAGATATTACATAACCCACAAAACACATTTAGCCATCCACTTCTTTTCTAATAGGGAGAGCAAGGACTCATGGACAAGAGCAGCAAGGGGGGACTGACCTCTCTCATTCGCACTCTCATTTATTCGCACTCTTGTTTTCTTGTTTTAAATTTTTTTATTATACTACAGAAATAATAACTTTAAAAATTATTTAAAAAAATTCAAATAACTTATGGTTATTATGTAAAACCTGTCACTTTTCATAATACCATGTCAAATACCTAACGATTTTTAAGAAATCACCGTTACTATTTAGAAAACCTAACGACTGTGATGTAGAACCATGAACTTTCATTCAAAGGTTTATTACAGTTGAAAATTAAGAACCGTAAGCAAATGCCACCTTTTATAATGGTTCTAAACTTAGAACCATCAAGTCTTTTAAATCATGTACCCACTATCTCGTGCCTCTTCTTCACTTTCCCAAATTATTACACTTAACACGCTTGTCTTTGGTCTAATGTTACCCACCATCCTAGAAACCTCATAACTCTAGTTGACTTTTTTGGCTATCAACAGTTGCTTTTAGGTGAACCACAGCCTCCACAGTTTTTTTTAAACTCCAGTCCATTAGCTGCGTGAGTTGATTCAATTGCCTTAACTCGCTTTTTCATTTTGGAACCCTAGCTAGATCGCATTCCTTCTCATGCTCTATTCTTCTTATTTTAAGGTATGATTTCTGTTCTGCATTCATATTCTCTATTTTACATTTCACATTCTCCTTATTTTTCACTTCATCTTGCCTAGGTAGGTTTTTACCTTAATCATGCATTGTGTTTTGCCCATTGCTCTATTCCTGTGGCTGATTGAATGAGTTTTACTTTTCAGTTAAAATGGCCAGTTCTACTTCCTATGGTAATTATAATAGCCATATTCTAATAGTGCCTCTAGTTCTAATGATGTTCCTAGTGTAACATCATGAATTTTGGGATTAGTAAC
This sequence comes from Inga laurina, assembly GCA_963855925.1. Lineage (NCBI taxonomy): Eukaryota > Viridiplantae > Streptophyta > Magnoliopsida > Fabales > Fabaceae > Inga > Inga laurina. Next base: position 52,372,357 of record OY979708.1, read on the forward strand.
TTGAGAATAAGTCTGAATCAGGCAGACTACCATATCCAAGTTTAGCAAGAGTCCCAAGAATATTCTGGCAGTATAATGATTTCCAGGGACTATATTTGGGTAGACAATGATTTTCTTTGTAATATGAGGGCTCTGAGGTTTTAGTTAGTCGAAGAAATAGACCGACACATGTACTTGAGCACATGTACCCTTAGAAGGGCACTTGGTGACATCTTATGGGATACAGGGGTTCTAGACATGATTTGGAAACCTCGATATACGTGATACAAGCCCGAGTAAAAACATCAGTATAACCTTGAGTGAGCACCGTTAAAGTAACTTTATTAAAGTAGCTTTAATAAAGTAAACAATCATGATACTTGTCATATTATGGCACTATTAGATCAAAAGATCAAGACACTTGGCAAAAATCTAACACCTCCCTTCCCTTTTAATAATTTCTACCAGCATGGAGAAAGGAAAGAGAAAATAAAGAAAATCAAAGAGAAAATAGAAGTGAGCAGAAGGTGGATGAATAGTTTTGTGCACTTGAGCTTTGAAGCCAATTTCATCTCTGATTCAGTGTTTCTAGCTCCTAAAGTCTTCTCTAATATTGTTCCTCTCAGAGAGAACAACATTTCTACGGTTTTGAATTCTTGATCAGAGGTGGTTGGTGCCATCTAGTTGGTCGGAGTACTGCCAAAATCAAGAACCGATTATAGCATTAGGTTGAGGTATGTATAAGCTTCGATTTGAACTAAATATCTTGAGGTTTTGATAAGACATCATGCCGCACTGATTTTTTGTCAAACCCAGAACCTAGGGAAATAATATGATTTTGGTGTTTTTGAGGTTAGAAATGGATTCTGCACATGAAATTATGTGGGAATATATTGTGAACATGATTTTAGAAGGGTTGGATTGAAAACCCTAAGATTGAAGTTAAAGTAGTAGTACTGCTAGATTTCGTTTTCTGGAGGCAGCTGATTTTGATGAGTTTTTGAATGATAAAATCTTGTCCAATGGCCATGAAACTTTATATAATGAAATTGAATAAGCTAAGTTTTAATTTGATAGTAATATGTGTAATTTGGGTCAGTATATGAAGAGATATGAATTTTTGAAGATAGGCATTGAATTTGGAATTATTTCTATGTTAGTCATGATTAACTGGGAATTCTAGAAATGTGTGCATAGAATTGGTAGTAGGAAGTATTTTTTTTACTTAAAATAGACTTAAAGAAGGTCACATAAGACTTTAAACTACCCAATTGGAGGTTTCTAGACAAAGTTATGATTTTTCAAAGTGGGGTGATAAATCTGGCAGTTTAGGTGGACCTACGAGTTTATGTCATTTAAGATAATTTGAGATAAGTATGGGTCCAAAGATAAAGGACATATCCTAAAGGCTAATGTAGCCACATAAGATATTCATTTTTTATGGCTCTAATGATGTGACTATATAGCAAGGGCTATGAGATGACAAAAAAGAGGAGTGGAGGAATTTTCAAGCAACTTCAATGGTTAGAAAAAAATGTACAAGAGGAGGACTCAGAGTCAAGAGGTAGTATAACTTACCTAATCTGCATGTACTTGATATGTATGCTTGTGCATTGATCTATGCTATTGCTTTGCCTAATTGTGTTGAGCATGATTGAATGGTTGACGCTCTGTCTACATTTTTGCTATGGCATGAGTTTGTTGTAACATTGAGCATGCAAATATGTCAATATGTTGGCATGTAATTATGTAAGGCAAGCATGTCATGCATTAAGTATATATCTTGCATGCATAGTGGTTTGTTTGCTACTAAGATTCCTTCGAATCTCACCCTCCCTCAACCTACCTTATAGACAGCTAAGCACAGAAGGGGAGTGCAAGACGTCGTGCCAGAAGAAGTTGCAATGAAGAAGAGAAGAATTATTTATGCACTGTATAATTGTGTAATTGACGTTTGAGTGATTAATTGTATATCACTGCGTGATAGATGAATTGAATTTTCTAAGCGAAGTAATTTAATTAGAAATGGGTAATCGCATAGTACGACCCATTAGTTTAGTAAGCAGAATGAGTAATATGAAAAGAAATACTCTGATAATAATAAAAGGAATTAATAAATAATGAGTTAAGAAGAAGTTACAAACCACCTTATGATAGTTTTGAAAAGTTTTAAATTATTCAGGAAAACCCACTCAACTACAGGTTCGAGTCTTGTCTTAAGGTTGGGAATTGAAACGGCTTTACCAAGGAATACTGCTTAATGGTTTAAATTCACTAGGTAAAACACATTGGATTGAAGGTTGTACACATAGTACTGGTGTTCCTACTAGTACCGATGTTATCCCTAGACAACTTAGAAATAAGACCCCAAAATAAGCGTTAGATTGAGTGAGGGATATTGGAAAGAGGGTCGACTACGCTTTGACTTTTGTGAATGAAGCAAAGGCTTTAGGGAGAAGATAGATTTAAAGTGACATGGAATAATGACTGTCAACCTCTTCATCCATCACACTTCATCAGATACATCAGCTTAACGGCAAGGACCGATGTTCTTATTACATGGGTAGCTGGTGTTGGTTACAGGGAGATTATGCAAGAGTTATTTGGGACAATATTGGGTTAAGGTATATATGCCTGCTAATTACTTGCCATGTACTTGAATTGTGTGCTTTGTAGTTTGCATATCATATAGATGGAAATTACATCAGGGAATTTGTCATCAAGAAGGCTGGTTAATCACTACACATATTCCGTCATGTATTGATAAAGGCATAGTCGTAGAATCCTGAACAAGCTGATGAGACATAAGTTCTTGTAGATCTTCTGTCCATCATTAAACAAGATGATTGGAGAAATTTTGTCATCATGCGTCATGACTTGGCATTCCATGTAATTGTTATTTGTAATTCATAAGGCCTGCATATATCTCACTATTGCAAAAATTACGATGTATGATCGTTATTAACTGCGATACATCATGGTTCGGAATGTCATATATATGGGCTCTATAAAGGTTTGATGCAGAAACATTACATTTTTGAACATTATTCATTTCAGACCTATTATAATGGTTATAATATAACACCTGTTATGTATTGAGGTTTGGTGAGGCTATGGTTTAGCCATTGCTGTAATAATAATTAACGAGAACATGTAAACAATTGTCATAATATATGGTAATACTTGCAAGATACATAATGGTCTTATTTCACAACCATTGTTATTTATGTATTAAGTACATAAATAACAATTTTTAAATAAGAATCTGAACATTTATAATACATGATAATTTTTATATAATAACTGTGATGTATGGATATAACACTCTTTAAGTGAGAGTTTTTGAGCTAGTAGATCTCCTATATATATATATATATATAATAGAACAATAGTACCTTCCACATCAGGTGGCTATGAAATTTGGCATGGATCAAGACATTCTAAGCTTTATGGGGAGAATCAATGGCAATTGTTGATGTATATAAATGATAATGTAATTGATGATCTATATATAATCATGTCTCTTCACAAGAATTAACTCCAGGAAAGCAAAAGACTCTAGGGAAAAACATATACCACTATATAAAAGGGCAAAGGGGTATTGTTTGTCATTTAGCTTACTGCAAGTGCAAGGGTTGCAAGTAATAGTATAGTGTTGAAAAGAGCGTCGTTCTATGAGGACTATGACAAAAGTAAGCTAACTAATGTAACCATGTTCTTAATTAGGTTGAATGGAATCATTTGAAATTGAGTAAGTCAAACAAGAATTTTTGATGAAAATAACAAATTAAAACTATGGAAATTGGGAAATTGGGTATAACTTTAAGAGGTTATAGGCTTTGGATTACTTCTTCTTCTTCATTGTATTTCATGGAACTATGCCAATATCCACTTATGTTGGTTAAATGAGTCTATATGCTAGTCAAAGGTTCTAAAATCATCAACGAAGCTCTCTCAAGTTAAGCTTGCTTTATAATCTTCATTATAAATATTAAATCTCTTGTTTATAATTAATGAAAACCAACTTTCCGCAAAAGCAATCTGTTACGTGTGTAGATGATCTATTAAATAGTGCAAGTGTACACTATCATAATCAAGTGATACAAAAGTGAGTAGAGTATCATTCCCATGAGGATTGATCATTAAATACCAAAATGGGTAATTTTAATTCTATTTAGTCCATCAATTAGTTGGTGATGAAAAGTACAAAATAGAAAATGATTAAATATGGATGCAAATAATATGAAAACAACTACAAGAAAAAGCTCTAAGGGCAGATTTCACTTAACAAATTTTGGATTGAATCACTTATCTATTTTAGCCCAATTTATTCCACATGATTGATAGTTGAGTTTCCCTCATTTAATTACTAGCCTCTTCCAAGGTAAAACAATTCTATAATTAATTGCTAATCCAATATATTCCTATATGAATTTAAGCAATTAATGATGCATTAAGATTTATGGAACTCATTAAGACTACACAACTCATAGGAATATATTCCTATTTCATATGCAAATTACAGTTTTAATTATAGGGTCCACACACATGTATCTCCTTCCGGTCTCAACATACATATTGAAATCATTCAAAAGATGACCAACCAAATGAAAGCATTAAGAAAAATAATTAGAACTCAATCATGAAGGAGAAATTAAAACTAGATTTAATAAGTTAAGATTCAATCCGTCATTAGTAAGTTATGTCATCACCCTAGGAAAATAGAATTTAGCTCATTATGAAATTAAAAACAAAATAAAAATAAATTAACATTACATAAAACTAGAAAGAAAACCTCATAAATACTCATAAAACTTGAATATTAAATTCCTAAACATAAATATACAACCAAAAGATGCATGAAAAATGGAGAAATATAGTCGTCCATTTAGGAGGTTTAACCTTCCATGTAGGTGGCAACCTATACCATCCATAAAGGAAGACTACCTATACCATCCATAAAGGATGTCTATCTATACCATCCATATAGGAGGTCTACAAAAAAGTAATACAATGTATAAAATTTAATATAAGATATAATACAATGTCCCCCTCCTGTCAGAAAAGGAAGCCACACACACACACACACATTGTCAGAGAAACATCTAATTTTCCTTCCACGTTTCTTTCCTCTCTTCACTCTACAAGGATTGTTATTTATAGGCAGAGGTGTGCGTCTTGCCTCTTCATGGAATGAACAATAAACAGTGTCGTATGCGTTTTTTTTTCCCATGATGAATAGTAACCTTATCTGCCACGAGCTACAGTACTGCCGGTGCTATAGTGATTCCATTGCTACAGTGCTTCCATCTTGAATAGTACCCATCAGCTACAGTACTCCATCCTCTACAGTATTTTTCTTTTTCTTTTTTACTAAAATATTATTTATTTATTAATTACAACAAAATTTATTATATTAAACTCAAATATTGTCCACAAAATCATCATATAAGGGAAATTAAATATGCAAATATTTTACTTATCACAATCCTTCAATAGACTATGCCACTATTCTAACAACAAACCATTCATTTAATCCTTAAAGTTCAAGTCTAACATGATTTTTCTTAAGTTCTACAATCAAAATAGCTCTATCAAGCATCTTCTAATTGAACTACTTTAATCATGTGGTGATCAAGCATAAGATAGCATTAATCACAAAGAAAAAAATCAACATATATACTCATTAACCAACAAAAGCAAGATAATTAGTAGTTTAAATCCATACAAAGGGTAAAAGTAGTCCTAAATGAGAGGTTTTGTAATATCCCAAATTTTGGGCCTAGAGACTTGAGGATAAGCCTATATCAAGCAAACTACTAAGCCCAATTTGGGAAGAGTCCTAATAATGATGGGAGAGAAAAAGACTCTTGAGGATTGTGTGATTTAGTTTCTAGGAGGAGAGTAGTTCTTCCGATGATATGAGGGCTCAAAGGTTGTAGTTAGTTGGAAGAAATATATTGGTATATTTATATGAAGGGACACTTGGCACCATCTCATAAGACACAAGGGTTCAAGGTGCCATTTTGTAGACTTTGATATATATGGTACAGTACTGAGTAAATCCTGAGTAAGACCTGAAAAGATCCTAAGTAAACACCGATAAAGTAGCTTTATTAAAGTAACTTTATCAAAGTAACTTTAATAAAGTAAGTAATGATGAGTAATGATGGGATGCCTTTAGGTTGGATTTAATAAGAGGATGACATATGTCCCTTTAGCATTGTGATTACTTTATGAATTTTGTGTTGGCTTTCTCATAGGGTGCCACCTAGCATATCAGTCAAGGAAATCCACCGGTGTCTAGTCTAGTCATGTACTTGACCTTTCTGAGTACTAAATGTGGAGTTAGGGGAATTCATTAAGCCTCCTATTCCCTAACCATTTGGACAACCAAGAAGAGAGAGAAGAAGGAAGAAAGACTTTAAAGGGACATATGTCACTCTAAGATTTAATCCTTGGACACATGGCATTTTGAGATTTAGATGTAATATCCCGAATTTTAGGATCGGAGGATAGAGAATAAGCCTAAAGAAAGTGAACTGCTAAGCCTCAGTTTAGCAGGTGTCCCAAATTTATTCCCTAACATTTCTTATACCTTTGGGGTATTAAAGGGAATAAAATAGTGAATTAAAGAGTATGGGAAATTTGTATACAGAAAGGGAATTTATTGGAGTTGCAAAAGCATGTTGTTTTATTGCTTTAAGTGAGGCAATGAGATTGTCATGTGAATTTGGATAACCAAATGATGTTCCAAAATTATTCAATTTGACAGGGTAAAAGTAGATATTCTAAGCTTTAATTTGATACAAACATACGACTTAATTAGAGCTATATACAAAAGAGTAAGAATTTTTGAATTTAACTCAAAAGAACTGGAAAGTTTATAGAACAGCCAAAGAATTTAATTCTAGAAAATTTTCAGCTGCCAATTATCTACAGAATATATTTTTCCTTGAAGTTATACTTAATAAGGGTTCTATAGCCTTTGGAATTACTCCAATTTTATATCTACAAATTTAGTTATAATTTTTCAAAGTTTGGGCAAAAAATCTGCTATAATTTTGTAAAAATTCGAAATTGGGAAAATTAATTAATTGAAAAGGGATATAATATAAAATTATCATCCCCTTCCATCAACCCTAAAACTGACGCCATAGCTGCCATAGAGAGAGAGAGAGAATGAGAAGAAAAAGCTTGCAAAGGTAAGTGATTTCTTCAGAAAATTGGTTCCTAACATGTATAATCCTTCTCCTAAGCCTCTCTTCTATGTCAATTAAGGTTTTTGAAGAATAAATATTGATGTTACAAGGGCTAGGGTTTCAACCACATCAAGGAGAGCTAAAAGGAGCTTAAGGTAACCTCCGAACCTTTAAATATTAATTGTTCTGACTGCTGGGAGTAGTTTAATGGTGGAATTTTGTCGGATTGGCCTTGATTATAAATTTAGGAAATGAGGTAGCTTAGGTGTTATGCTACAAAATTTGGGTCTAAATGGTGGTTAAAACATAATTAGATAGTTACTAAAGTGATTAGGAGTAGAAAAGAACACATGCGATGTCAGAATTGAAAAACCCCAAATTTTCCCAGAGAATCTGGGGTTCCTGCCAAGTTTAATTCAGGGGATTAGGACTGGATTTTTGATGTTCTGATGATTCCGTTGAGTTCAGGAGGCAAAATTAGGTGGATTTATAGTTGGTCACTTTTTAGGAAAAACCTGAAAAAGCATAATTATGAAAACACCTTGAAACCCAAAAAGCAGAGCTGCCAAGGGCATATCAGTCTTTGGGCAGTGAATTTGGTAATTATGAGTCCAAAAATTGATTTTTTAGGCGGAAATATGTCAGAACAGCTCCAATCAAAATTTCAAGAAAAGTACAGTCGGATAGGGTACAACGGGGCCGAGCCGGGTCAGGTCCCTAGGGCCATTTTGGTAAATTTTCACAAAAGGCTCGTATAACAACTGGAAATACTATGGAAGTGTCTAAAATTGTACATGAATGGGTTTTAACCTGATTCTTGTATATTTGACATTTTAGGACCAAGTTGGGAAGCTAAGGTTAGCATGTTGTATGAGGCAAATGTTTTTTGGTGAAAGAGACTTGAGGTAGTGACATTGTCTTTCATACATCATGCCATAGTTCATATGATTGTGTGGATGCCATTGTTTATGATTTTATTAATCAACATGGTTTGCCTATAAGAGGCAGTTAGTGACGAAAGTGAACTTACACCTAGGGGTTGAGTAAGAATCCAATCGGCGTACGATTAGTGGGGCAGAAGCCCTACTCATGTATACATAATGATGATGTTTTATATTATTTATTAATTGGTGCATACATGATGCATATCATATCCACTTCTCGCATTTTATATAAACGATAGTATGTTGCTACTGGAATTCCTTGGAGTCTTACCCCTTTTTCTAAAGAAAAATATCTTAACGATTGCTAGCAGCTCAAAAGGAAAGGACGTAGATACAGGTAACTAATGGGCACGTTTCCTGAGACAAAAATCATTGTTATATATGTAGCCTTTATTCCTGGATATTTTGAAAAACTTGTAAATATTATCAAACCTTGCGCGGAAAACCTGTGTTGTAATCTGTTAGATCCCATGTTTTGATGATAACAAAAGAATGGTTTGAAAAGGAAATGTTTAATAATCAAACTTGAACTAGAAATGACAGGAATAAGCTTTACTTGAGGTAAGCATGGAAGTAATGAAGAGAGGCCAAGAGATAAAGCTGAGAATCTTGATCAGAAGCAAGTTTCTTAAGGCATTACTCGAGGCGGTACTCGAGTAATGAGACAAAACTTGAAGTAATTAAAGACAACTTCCAGTAACCAGGCAACGTTACTCGAGGAGCTACTCGAGTAACAGTGTAAAAGTTTTCAGGATGCCATTGATACTCGAGGAGCTACTCGAGTAACCCTGTTTCTAAAAATGTGCAGCTCTCGGCATTTAGTACTACTGCAACATTACTCGAGGAGCTACTCGAGTAATCATGTGAAAAACTTCCAGTTGCCTTCAGGTTGCCAACGATACTCGAGGCGCTACTCGAGTAACTCTGTTTCTGAAAAGATGGAGCTCTCGGCACTTTGTACCACTGCAACATTACTCGAGTAGCTACTCGAGTAACGCATAAAGGTAAGTGAAAAACTTCAAGGTGGTACCCGATTAACTTGATATCTCTTTATTTGATGTTCCTCGAGTTCTTACTCCAGTATGCATATATATTTAAGTGAATTCCTCGAGTAAGTACCCGAGTATGCAAAATGTTTTCAAGATAAACTTCAAGTTAGTACCCGGGTAAGTCATTGACAAAAAGCACAGTTACTCGAGGTTTTACCCGAGTAACCTATGGTACAATGAGTGCATTACTCGAGTACGTACTCGAGTAATGAGGTAAGTGCTCTCGGCATTGAAATCCTGCAACATTACCCGAGTAGAGCATCGAGTAACCAAAAGTTTATTTCAAGTTTTACTCGAGTTGGTACCCGAGTAACTCATAAAGTTGTGAGTGCATTACTCGAGTAGGTACCCGAGTAAACATGTATTTCCAAAGGTTTGAAAATTGGTTATTCCAGGCACTACCCGAGTAATCTTATGTTTCTTCATTAAACTGAAATTGATCAAAGATTTTCCGAGGTTACTCGAGTAGGTACTCGAGTAACATTCAAGCAATACTCGAGGAGGTACTCGAGTAAGCTTACCCAGAAATTCTGAAATCATTCAAACGTTCATAGATTTGTTTCCTATATGATTAACCTTTCATTCTATTAGTATTCTTAGTCTATTTACAGATAAACAATGAAGAAAACACTTCAAGAGATTGAAGTCAAAAGAAACGTTCAAATGCCAACCACCGCCAACGGTTATTTTTCAAAAACTTGAAAAGTCAATAGTGGCTGCGCACTCTCCAACGGACGAAAGAAAATGTTCCAACGGTCATCACCAACATATCTATATATATGGGAACATCCAAACAGAGGAATAACAACAAGCACACACACAAACGTATTATCAAGTTTATTGCTCTGTTTTCACATTGAAATTGTATTTCTATGCTTCAGTGATTCTTATTCACTCTGTAAGAGAGATATTTCATTCAAACTCAATATTTGTTATTGAGATAACTTAAGGTTGTGGAACCTTGAGTTGGGATTGAATTGCAACTTGTAAGGGGGAGCGAGTGTCCAGGTATAGGAACTTGCTTGTACTGAGGTGCCAAGAACCCACTGAATCTTGGAAGTTATAGTGAAACTCTCAGAGAAGATCTGAGGACTGGACGTAGGTCAAAGTGGTTGTGACCGAACCAGTATAACTCCCGGTGCACACTTCGGTGATATTTCTCCTTACTCATTACTGTTTCTAATACATCTGCTAAAGTTTTATATTTCCGATGAAATTTTAGTATCACCCAATTCACCCCCCCCTCTTGGGTGAAACGCTTGTTCTAACATAATCAAGTACCATGTATCAAAATATCAGCATATCTATACTATTTATGTGCTGCTCACCGAACTGCTGGAAACACTCTGGAAATATGAAAAATAAGACAAGGGTATGACATTTTTGTTATCAGAGCTTCAAATGGTTTTGGAAGAGCCCAAGAAGTTCTACCAAAATGGTGGTGCGGGTAATGAGTAGAAATATGCCCAAAGCAGGGGTACTAAAAGAGTGAATCCTCCCAGTCTGATGATCCGCCCTGGAGAAATAGGATTACTCGAAGGGCGATAAGTGGTACAATATCGGTTTGGGGATGATATCTGAGAAGTAATGGTAGCAGTACACTCATAGGAGATACTAGTACCCAGTTAACGGTATTGGTGGTACCAGTGCACATGGAGATGATACCAGTATTCATAACCGTGGTATTAGGATGGTATCAATGGTAGCAGGTACATCAATGGTATCAGGCTGGTACCAATAGTATTAAGAAGTAATGGTATCAGTGCACACAGAGGTAGTATTAGTACTTAGTTTGTAGTATCAGTAGTACCAATGCACATACCAACGATACTAGCACTCATGATAGTAGTATCAGGATGGTACCAACGGTATCAGAGTGGGGTTTGTGGTATCAGAGGATAATGGAATCAGTACACGCAGAGAAGGTACTAGTACCCAAATGATGGTGCCTATAGCATTGGTGCACTAGATAGAGGTATCAATACACGCAATAATGGTATCAGAACACCAATGCTATCAGTTTTAATAATGGTACCAGAATTGATATTATGTATTTACCAACACTAATATCCAATCCCTACATAGTATTTTGATACCTAGAGGTAGTGGGCACGATATTTGAGGCAAGGGTAGCCTCAGGGTGCCAATGGTCAGGAGTAGATAAAGCCAGTAACAATATTTCTGCATAGATGCATGGAAGTTAAGCGTGCTTAGCTAGGGAAATCCTAGGATGGATGACCCCTTGGGAAGTTAAATTGGCAAGCTTATGGAGACTTGAGGAATAGTGATTGTCTTAAGGTTTTTTCATGACTAACGATTATTTAAGTTAGATAATTTAAAGGGTGCATAGATGGATAAAGATATTGATAATGTAAGTACTGATTTTCCAATCTAATAGTAGACATGCCAATATTTAATTTGATATATTATGGCTGTTATTTCAATATATGTGCTGGAAGTTGTGTATTTCCAAAGTTTGAGGTTGAAACTGGAAACTAATATGGAGCAATAGGGAATTTCGTGTAATTATATATTTTGTGATTGTAAATGATAGTGGTTCATATTTTTCTTGTATAGAGGACTTAAATATCTTTCCAAAGAACTTGGCATCACCTCGTTTTGATTTTTGTAGAATTAGTTATGATTTTCGAAAATTCAGCCAAGAAATAGGATTTTCTTGGCCGCGACCCAAATGTTTTTGACTTGTTTTTGGCTGTGATCAACCCCCAATTTCAGTATTTTACCTTTTTGAAAGGTAGTGTTTGGTCTAGCTCTTCCCAACCCTTGAGGCTTTTGTTTGAGCTTCCAGAAGCTACCTAAAGGACCCAAATGATAACCAACCCTAAGTGTTTTGGAGTTGAGAGTTAGAATAGTGAATAACTCATCATCCTTGATTATGATTTATAGGACTTGAGATATGCCCTGAGCATGTGAAAACGGTGACCAAGCACGAATGGAAAAAACAAGGTAGTGACTCTTTCTCTTATATCATGTATAATACTTGTATGTTTGTGTTTATCATTGAATTGTGAAGAATGTGGAAGCTGAATTGTGGAGAAAGTGGAAGCTGAATACAGCGAAAGCTATTGTGATAATCGTCACGCATCATTATGATTATAGTAAAGGCTGTCATTTTGTGACACAAGTCATGCATCATTGTGATTACAACAAAGGCTATCGTTTTGTGACGCAAGTCATGATCATTGTGATTACAACAAAGGCTGTCATTTTGTGACGCAAGTCACGCATCATTGTGATTACAGTGATGGCTCTCGTTTTGTGATGCAAGTCACGGATCATTGTGGATATAGCGAAAGCTGTCATTTGTGATAAAAGTCGCACATCAATGTGGTAGCTGAATACAACATAAGTTGTTGTGACAATCATCACGTATCAATGTGGAAGTTGCTAAGGCTGCCGTTGTAAATTGACATTGAGAATATTATTGTGTTAGCGTTTTGTAATAATTGCTTACATGCTTTGTTTATTATATATCATATGATTAGAAGTGTTGATACTAAGATTCTTATGAATCTCACTCTTTCCACTACTAACCTACAGCTAGGGCAAGCTGATCAAAGGAGAAGCAGGTATATAAGAGCAGCTAGAGTTCGTGGCTAGGAGATTTTTTGTGTTGGTTATCAAATGTTAGGATGATTGTATGTGTAAATGTAGACCAATGTAGTAGATTCATGTAATTGTCTATAATCCCCGTTTGAAAATGGGCAAATATGCCCTATAGGCTCTTATTGTTAAAGGTTGATTCCCAAGTGTCGTCAAGAATTTCATTGAGTACTTTGATATGAATGAATGGAATGGTATTGAGCAGGCCGAATAGTTTTGAAATGTGGGCATGAGACCTGATTAAAACTGATTGTGAATGAGTTTTAAATTGTTCTTTGGTCTCTTGCTTGCTTTATGACATTTTCGAACCATATTATCGGCTGTGAAGGTAGGGGGTTACACTTGTCCTCAAGCAAAGATAAAAAATTCTTTCCATGAGTTAATCAAATGCCTATAAAATTTGCAAGAATGCTTAAGTCCTCACTTATTGCTCTAAGGATTATACAAAATAGGAAATCAAGAGAATATGCCAAATTGAATGCTTTAAAGTTTTAAAGCAATTTTTTCAAGAATTTGCTGAGAGTAAGTGTGTGAGAGGAGCCACAAAATAACTTTCTAGCTTTTTATCTTTATCACATGTAATACTTCAATCCATGTACAAACCTTCAACCATATAACCTCATTATCCTCTTTTTCCTCCCTCTCTATTTAAAAACTCACCCTACATAGTCTCATAATCAGAAGGACTTTTTGAGCTTGTAACATAGCCATAGGTTCAAGGCAATTATAAAAGAAAGTGAAAAGAATATGTATTAAAAAGGTTTTAGATCAATGAAATAAGAAATTTCTCTATTCTTTTTCTCTTCTTCTTCTTCCTCTTTGTTTGTTTTTTCTTTTTTTAAACTTCCCCAAACTTGAGCTAACTTCATTCTCTTCCTCCAAGCCTTGTTGATTTCTAACTGATATTCACATTTTCTTATATAGGCATGTGTACCTTTTTTTAAGAACATGAAAATTGGCTTGGGTTTTATACACATTGAGTCCTAAACAAACTTCACCCTCCATACTTACAAGATTACCATTAAACCACACACACTCTCTCTTTTTTTAATTCCATTTACATTTATCTCAAAGAAAGGTATGTCATGGTTTTTCAGGTGAAGGGTTTGGAGAGAGAGTTGGTTTTTTTAAATGAAAATTTTTCTTAGTTTTTATTAAAGGCTCAAAGATGGATTCAAAGTGGAAGTAATGTAATTTAGGTTAGCTTGAAAGGCTCAAATGCTTTTTAAATAACTGCTTTAATCATTTTTCAAAACCATATAAGGTGAACCACAAGCTTTGAAGAACTCTAAAGAAGATTTTAAAGCTATCTAATTGAAAATAAGGGCATAAACTAATTAAATTTACTACATATGTCCTCAATAAACACCTTCAAAATATCTTTGACTATAATAGTGCATTATAATGCTTAATAGAATTCTTAAAAAGCTTACCCTAATACCACAATTCACTCAACAAAACATATTAGTCATAACTTCCTATATCAAGCATAATTCTAAGAAAATGTCCAATCATTGGACCTTTCAGGCAATTTTAACAATCAATTCATTAACCCATTCTCAAAACATCATTCAAGCAAAATATTAAGTAGGTGAAATCTCACACATTTCAACCCTTTTCACATGTACAACTCATTTCAAAATTATGTATAATCACTATGCACTTATATTCATCAAAATTTCAACTACTCCCCTAAACTAATAGTATCGTCACTGTCAACTTAAGTGACGAAAATAGGCTATTTCAATTCACACCCCCACAAGAAGCCAAGAACAAAATCCAAGAAACAGAAACCATATGGAATTATACACAAGGATCATCAAGAGTTTTGAGCCATCAATAGCTCATGATAAGTCAAAAGAAAGAGCTATCAGTAGCTCCATCAACACATGTTTAGGTTGTCATAATATGGTAGAGGGGATAAGAACCTACGAATAATGGGACTACAAAAAAGGAAAAGGAAGAAAATGACAAAGTTAAGAGGAGTGATTAGGGGTAAGATTGGATGGAAGTTACAAGAAAAACCAAATCTCTTTGAAACTTCAACTTAAGGCTCCAAATCTTCAAGACTCTCCTTCTCCAACCTTTCCTTAGCTAGAATTTGACCTCTTGAACTTAGAATACTCCTTTCTACACTCCATATAAGCTTTTCTAAGTTTTTTGCATCGACTATTCAAAATGCGTAGCTTCATTTTTAGGTAGTTTGCCATCATTTTGTCATGGTGAACTGGTAGCGAAATTGCACTGATTTGCCCAAAACAGTCACTAATTTTTGCTAGGGTTTTGTTGCAGTAAAGGGGTACATAAATGGCACTAAAATTGGGTAGAGCAGTCACTATTTTTCATCATGGTTTTGCTATGGCGAACTTGTGGCAAGTGCATGTATAATCTCTTTTCTTTTTCATATGATTCTTGCATTCTTTTCTTTCTTTCCTAAGCTTTCCATGATCTTCAAAAGCTTCAACATCTGGTCATCATCCTCCTATATGAAGAAGTATTTTATGAGCTACTCAAAACTCTTTAAATAGTCAAAACTATTCACATTTAGCTAAAAAGTTTTCTAAAGTTATAACATTGTTTCACCAAATCACATTTTCCTTTATGTATGTCTATTTATGCACAAATTGATTCCAAAAACCAATAAAAGTATGGAAAAATATGTTGAAATGTATGAATTTCTAGAGATTGTTTGGTATACAAACCCTTAAACTCAAGGGTTTGCCTAACCCATATGCTCAAGGGTGTGTATAACTCCTATGCCCTTTTTGAGAGGGATATTTGTTTTTCTTCATCTTCCTTTGCATTCCAAGCTTAATTGCTGAAGAGACACAAAGTATAGGTAAACAATTACATTATTATATATATAGATCAGGAGTGTGATTGATTCTAGCCACAAAGCCTAAAAAATCTTGATCCATCCAAATTGCATGACTACTCGATGTGGAAAGTACTAATCTATTATATATATAGACGAGACTAAGTAGCTTAGAAACTCCCATATTGAAGAGTTTAGGATTGATAATAATATTGAATTTCATAGCTTTTAACTTAGTGCCACCTACTCAATAGAAAAACAGGAGTGGAACCTTCTGTTAGAGCAATATGGGATTTCCAAAAAATATATAACTTCACAAAAGCAATTCAATTTGTCACTTAAACTAATTTATTCATAGAGCTTGTTCATGTATGACTCTCGATACATCTAAACTAGTTCATTCACACAACTTGTTCATGTATGACTCTCATTGGTAAAACTCAACTAGTTTATTCATCACATCCCTATTGCACTTTTATAAGCAACTTCTAAAGATATGGATACTTCCAATAAAAGAGATGTATTTGCTTAGGGATCATATCTTCAGAAGTTACATTAAAAAATATCAATAAAGTAGGACCCTTTATTCAAAGCAACGAGTTGATAACTTTTTGTAATAGGAAATGAACATTCGATTAGAACAAAAATAGGTTTTCCCAAAAAAAAAACAACTTCACAAATGCAAGTTATGTCACCTTGAATGCTTTATCGTATCATGACTTCATAAAGGCACCTCAATTGAATAAGGAGAATAGAGCACCAAAGGAATGAGACCTGGCTAAGGCTTATAAATGATGAAAACGTGAGTTAGGGGAAGCAAAAGCAACTAGCTCAATAGTCATTGAGACAAGTGTGAAGGTATTCACTAGTGCAATTGTCACTAAGTAAGATGAAGGCTTTCATGGTGAAGCTTAACTGAAAATGACTCTCGCTGGAAAAGACAACAGGAGTAGTAGGGTTTTGATGTTCGTAGGTTTCATTCGAATAGACTAAGTGTCAAGGGTATTCCTTTTTAGACGCTTAAATAGAAGAGGAAGGGTAGGGTTTTTTGGGTTGTCATGCCTAAGACTTTACATAACAATTGTATTGATAAAACTGTTACTTATTTGATTATACTTATTATAGTTTTTCATTAATAACTATGATTTATGTCATTATTTTAATATATACATATATCATGGTTATTATTAGTTAATAACTGTGAGGAATATTATTATTATTTTAAAAATATTTTCGGCAACTAGTGCCTATATTTTTATATTTTATAAAAATAAAACCAAAAAATATCACACTTGATCTAGTGATTAGTTGCCTTATAGATGACATGAGGTCTGTTGTGAATTTAGGAACTTTTGTTTCCTTTAATTTGAATGAATCAAATGTTACATAAATTCATAGTAAACCTCACATTATCAAGCTACTCGTCACTAGAGGAGTGACCTGAATAATCCGAGAGTATGTTAGGATTAGGATTATGGTGGCCAATCTCATACTCGTTAAGAATAAGATTAGCCTTCCTATTCATACTCAACAAATATCTAGCCATCCTCCTCATAGCATGGTCAATGTGTTCTGCATGCTGCATCATTACCTCCACTTGAGGTAGAGATGGGGGTAGAGGTTGTAAAGGAGGAAAAGGAGGAGATGGAGGTGGTGGAGGTTGTGGAAGAGGAGAAGGAGGATGGCGCTATGAATTTTCTATCAAGTATTTTCCATGGCATTTACCTAGGTGATTGAAAGAATAGAAGAGGATAAAGAAGATATAGTATGATAAACATAAGGAAATGGGGAGTTTATATAGATTGGAATTGACAGGTTCGAACTATCATTGCACATATTGGAAGTTGAAGAGGGGCAGTCGCACGTAGTGATAGGTAATGAAAGGGTACTTGGTTCTCATGCTGATCATCAAAGAACAAAGAAGCATAGAGTATTCTCATCATGATTGTAGGGAAGGGGAAATGTTGGAAAAGTTTAATTGACACTTATTTAAGAGAAACCATTATGTGGTTTTGCTGATATGAAGTAGGAAGACAAATCATTTGTTTGTCCTTCTAACATATCATAATGGTTTTACCGTAAGAACCATCTATCTTGTGAGACAATATATGACAGTTACAAAGTACAACTGTTATGTATTATTAAGTGACTATTTTTATTTAATAACTACAATGTATATACCCTTTTTTTACATATTTTAGTGGTTGATTATGCAACCACCATTTTACAACAAAAAAAAGACAATGTAAATAAACAAACTAAAAATAAAAAGTTACAGAGATGTTTTAAGAATTCGATATATCATCAGATTTGTCCTTCTCCAATAACTTGTCCACCTTCTCATTCAAAGAGCAAATGAGAGAGGTAAGTTCCTTCAAGTATTGGTCCATGCATCCTTGCTCTCGCATGTAAACCTAGACCATATGATGGAGCTCATAGTTTGTATGGATGAGACCTTAAATGCTTGTTGGTAGAGGGAGTTCATCTTTCAGTTTTTGGCTAGACGATGAATCATATGTTCTCTTGCATTTGTTCATGATGTTTTGTTGAAACAGAAGTTGGCTTTGAGTAGTTAAAATGGAAGTAGAAAAGTGGAGTTCAATTTTTGAAGGTTTATATAGAGAGGGTTTTGTGGATAATTGATCTTTCACATCTTTTAGTATTAAAGATCATTATATCACTATATAATACATTTGTCTTCACTTTTACAGAGAGAGTGGACAATTGTTCATAAGCTGAAGCATCACCAGGTTCAACACTTAGCCGACTACCTCGGGCTGTGTGTGTAGGCATGGTTTGTATCAGTTTTCTTGCAGCAAAAGTCATGCCATCCAACATTGTCAACATCGCAAGTGGATGTTGCTGCCAAAGTTTAATTTGAATTCATAACATCATATCCCCTCTTGTATATAACCATTCTACAAGTCACCACCAAGCCTCACAATATAGTTCCACCGTTACAGACTGAGTTTCATAAAGTGGTGATGATCTTCATCGAGAGAGCCAAGCTGTCACCAATGAATGGACAAGCAAACTGGAGGGATTTTAGTTCACACTTCACACGACCCAACCAGGATGCAGACAAAATTAGAAGTTTGTGTGTGTACTTTCTCTTCAATATGGAACCATTTTTCTTGTCTCATTGTGTAAGTTGTTTCTTTGTTCTCTCTAAGGCTGAACAAAATATTGTAGGTGGTCCATAAAGGTTATTACCGAAGATGTTTTCCGCACATGTGTTTCGATTGCTGAGATTATAAAGTAATATTTCCCCTTCTTATGTTTCTTTTTCGTCCATCAACCTTTTCATGTCAGACTTCATTTTTTAAGTGCGTAGATGATAAAACATGGGTGGCCTGTGAGACTCGATAGCTGCTTACTGTAAATTCAGGGAGTGTTGTTAATATTTGTATCATTTATTTCCTTGATACAATGGAGTGATTGTTACACATGTATGGTTGGTCAAAATTTGAAGGGAATGATGTTGCACAATCTCTGATTTTTTCATCCACTGTATATTATTTTGTTTATATCCCTTCGTATCACAGCATCATTCATTATTTTGCATTGCTATTTCTATTAGAGTATGATCACACTGACAAAATGATGTCTTTTTTGACAAAGAAACTCAAACAATTAAATAAGTAGCAAAATATAGAAATTGATTTTTTTTACTTTAATGATCTTTGATAGTATGTAGCTCACTTTATATTGTGTTATATCACTTCTTACTATTTGCCACCACAGGTGTACACCAACACCACCATGTAACTGCACAGGTCGCGTACATATATT
Organism: Inga laurina; assembly: GCA_963855925.1. NCBI lineage: Eukaryota > Viridiplantae > Streptophyta > Magnoliopsida > Fabales > Fabaceae > Inga > Inga laurina. The sequence continues at coordinate 52,391,762 of OY979708.1, forward strand.
TATGTTTGAGCATAGAAATCCCGAAATGCTAGAAATGGAGTATGTATTATCAATCAATCAAGTCCTGCCTTTCACCATACTTTGAAAAACTGATTTTTGTAGTTTTAATCATGCATTTTTTTCAATACCAACAGCTAGCAGTTTTGTTGTCTCAGTGTGTTGTAAATAGTAACACATCATTCATTTTATATTGCCAATATGACAATACATGGGAAACTTTGCCTCTTTTTGTTGGAAAATCATAGGACAGCAATGTTGTGACTTTTTAAATATGAATGTTCATAATTTTCCTTCCAACCTACATAAGTTATCACATTTAGAAATAAGTTTGGACATTACTTTAGTCACTGTTCTTGTCATTAAATTAGCCATCAACTTATAGTCGTATACATCATTCCTTACCAACTATTGTCAGGTTTGTTCAACTAACGTCAAGATGTTGCAAGTACCACATTTCTTCAATGTGTCCATTTTAATATTGACTGAATTAAAAAACCACACATCGTGTAAAGTCATGTATCTAACCAACAAGGTAAATGGCCAACCCAATAAGCAAATGCACCCTGGCTTGGTCAATTGAACATCATTAATTAGGTTAGGTAATTAAGGGGAAGTTTGATACAAGAATCCATAGTCTTGGTTAAATATAACATTTAACAACAACATTTTCGCTAAACATAATACAGGGCCTGTTACGATTTACAAACTTGCCCAAATCAAAGCGACTGTTACACAAACAAACCCAGACAATGCATGTTTAGGAGATATAATACAGACCATACACATGGCAGCGGTGAAGAACTACCAAAATCGTAACCTACTACCATTTCTTCATTTAATTTCTTAGCATAGCCTTGGTTAATGGACCTTTCCGGATTCATGGGTCAGTCAACTACAAATCCTAAATCTTGCCCTAATTCCAATGCCCCTAGTAGCCATTCTAAGTTTGAGTTTTCAGCATTACCTCCGGAAATATCATCTATTTGGTTACCATTATGTTGTGCCATCGTTGCCGCCAATGGCCTTGGTCAGTAAACACGTATGTTCACTGGTTTAATTCTCATGTAAGCACGTCGGCTAAGGTCATGGATTACAATCGGCTAAAGAACTTCCACTGGGTAGGACACAACTATACGAGACTGTGATGCCTCAATCATTGAACGGTACAGTTCATCGGATCGTGGGTCATGCATTACTTCCCACAAATTATTGCGAAAACCTTTATCCTTCAGAATCTAGTAGAAGCACCTAAATAAGTAGTATCGGCTCTCACTCCATTTTGGGGACACCATGCTAATTGGCCGGCCTTCCAATGCTTGGATTGTCGGTATCATCGTGTATGTCGTAATCGGGACCAAGTCAACCACATTATGTTGGGTGTGGACCACAATGTGATATACTCCAGCTTGTAACCTCATTGCACGTTCAAAGTACAAGAGGCCACATTTTATACTTACGATGTGGAATCCCAGCTCTCTCAATTCTCAGAGAAAATGTCTAAATTCTATGTCTGAATAAGAGTATGGGATACCCATAAGGGAGATGAGATCCAGGTCGTCCTTAGTGATCACTAAACATGAGTTCATGGTAAGGTTTGTTTTCCAATTCTCTTGCACCCTTCGGTATTTATGGTCTTCACATTATCTGTGTCGATTGTTAAAAGCACACAATAGAAATAGTCATATGATTTCATTTAATGCCTACCCAGACCTATGCTTCAATTTTGCTGCCGTTTCTGATATATACCTCTTTTACAATAGTTGGTTTGCATGACAAAATGAACACATAATGTTCTCTTCCCCTATAAATGTTTATGATTTAGCTCTGTTCCACCTACTGTGTTCCCTGTACTTCCAACCTACTCTTCCAAATAGTGATATTATGGACTGCAATCATTCATGTTGTTTGACCCGGAACCAACTATGGGATTTCATTTAATGTGCACAGTAATCTATCATACATATGGCCAATTTGGTTTGTTTGGCCTATGGTGCCCTAGATATAAGCTGTTACTTTTCGAAAATATATGGCCTATCCCTATATCTAACTTGTGAGTTGTTCCTTTAAACCACTCAAGTTCTGATATTACCACTTACTATCATTTTTCATACTTTTACTAATGCCATCTATTTAACCTCCTTGAAAACACGATCACTTTCAATCTAAACCTCATCCACCAAGTAACTTATTAGAATCTCATTATACTCTTCCTGGTTATTGTTTAGTTCTGCATCTGACTGCTATTCTGGTATGTACTTTTGAAAGTTCACCACCTCACTTAGATTATTGCTTGTAGCTATTCTGGTATTTACTTTTGAAAGTTCACCACCTCACTTAGATTATTACTTGTAAGCCCCTCACTTAATGTATGTAACTTTTTTTGTATCAACCTGGACTTCCTGTATGTAACTTAAACCATACGTCCTTCCTTCTGTTTCACTTGATGTTCACGTGCTTCACCCTGCTTGCGCTCCTTTACATTATTTTCCATACTTTAATAATACATCATTCACATCACACCCCTAAAATGTAGACAATATCACAACAATGTTGACTTATGCAATATATATATATATATATATATTATTCCCCAATCTTAAAACCAAATTCCCCTTTATCACTAACACAACCTACATGTTCTCAACACTCAGTATAGCCTATCTTTTAATATCTCACAACCAAGATTGCTTCCTCTTTCAATTGCTTGATTCAGGTATGTGGCTATGTGTCTTAGATGCATTTAACATTAGGTCTGGGATGTATACACTCAAGTTTGTAGCTCTTCATAGATAATCTCTTTAATTATTGTACTTACTTTGTCATGCCCTATCAATTTACAAATGCTTCCTTACTTCTTTGTTCTATGCCATCCTCATCCCTTACTGTGTACTTATATATTTATGTCGATCAATCAACTTTACCTTTTTTTTTCCTATCATGTTGTCACTTTTACCTACTATATGTACCAAGATAATATTGATTAACTCAATTTGATAGTGTGGCTTCTGCAATAAACTAGAAATGGGTGGTCACCAAAAAATTGTGGGATCCCTTTTTACTTCACTTCTGTCCAACCAATCCCAAATAGGAGTACACATATACATCTGCCATGTGCATTTCATGTCACTCATTTCAGCCACACTGGTTGATTACCAATGCTACACCTTCACAGTAACACACCCCATTTTTTGCCATACTTAGCTCATCTTCAGTGGTTGACCATACCTCCTATATTTTCTCTCTTCAGTTAACAGTGTTGCAACCTTTCAAATGCTCATAACTAACTTTGCTCTGTCTTTTAATTTCACAACACCCACTCTGATCCCTCCTTGGAATTTCTTATCTAAGGTATGTAGCTTTGGGGCCCACATGCATTTACCAAAACGTTAGTAATGTTAAATGTATGTATGGACTTGTATTCAGTTATAACATGTAATCTATGTCATTATTTCACTTCTTTTAATTTTAAGGACCTTTACAATTCACCTTTACTTTCTTTACTATGGCATTATGAACTACGTATATGCTTTGAAGGCCCTGGAATAAATTTAAATCTTTTTCTTCCTCCTACAACTGGGACACACCGGTATAATAACAGCTAGGTTGTGTGCACTTTTGCTTACGTTAATAAGCCTCAATTTACTCTCTATAATTGGTAGGCCTATATGCCAAACCCTAACAAAAAACATGCCACTATCAACCTTCTTTTAAATGATATCTTGATCACTCTTTCTGCTTTCATGTCATAACTTCCTCCAATACAGAGTTGATTGTGCTTATGAGAATGAGGTAGGATACCTAACTGAGACTTCAAGATCATACGGATCATGTCAGGGCAAGTGTTGATAAGTCAATCATTTCAAACTTTCCAAAAAATAGGCCTTCATTATACACTATAATCTGATTTAACTATCACGAGTTTGTAGTTCTGCTATAGTTGGATTTCCTTCTCAATTATGAAATTTAATTTCCTAAGTTTTTTCCCTGTTATGAATGGTGTTGTATTGTATCTTTTATCAAAGTTAATGTATTTTAGTCCATGTTACTTTTAGAATCTATGTTTACAGTAACTCTATTTCTACTCAATTTTTTTCGTTCCATCTCCTTTCAAATACTATTGGTATAAAATTGAAGCTTTGTCCCTACTCTCAAAATTCAAATCAGGCATGCTTGATTGTATCCCTTCGATTCACCAAGTTACAACTCTAAATAAATACCTGGGTTTTGTGTGTAGCTAGTCCAAAACAACTTATGTGTAGTACTGCCTTCAAAGCTTAAACAACAATGGCCTAAACACTATTTACTATATATAAACGTTCTCTTTCCATCATTACTTAGTGACCAAAACCATCAAAATTTAAGGCATACTAAAGGGAATTGTACATTACTATAAATGCATTTTAACTTCATTCTTTTAAACCTACAAAATAAAAGCTATAATTGTCCACTTAAATGTACCTATATATATGTTATACATATTTAACTACAACCCTGCACTATAATTTGGAAAACAATAAACATCATTTGATGTAACACATCTTTCTTCAATTTTGCCATGTTTGATATAGCTTTGCCATTGTAAACATGTGAAATCCTACATTCACATTTTACAACAAAAAATAAAACCAGCAGGAACAGACAATTATATGTCCCACTTCTCATTTACGTTGGTTTTGTAGAAAATGTTACAAAATCCAGCATGCACAAATTAATATAACATTTTATTACAAAATCCAGCATGTTACAAAATCCAGCATGCACAAAGTATTCCAGCAAATAACATTAATGTTTGTTTTCCCGCGTACCTCATATTTTACAAGACATGGACCTTATGCGTAACCCAAGTTGAGATTTCATCCAATAACTCTTATATGCTGATAATTCCATTGACTAAGTGGATGAAAATATCTGTTCAAAATTCATGCTTCTCGCCAAAGAATTTTTTCTCCTATTTAATCCTACCTTACTTCCTCAACCTCATTAGCAATGCTTATTACCCCTCCTCATCTAAGCTTCTAAATTCTCCTACCACAGATTTCCTTATACGGCCTCATACATTTCTCATTCCCATTGTCTTCTGGCATCATTGGTGAGTGAATACAATATGGCTCTTAAACATGATTCTAGCAGCATTACAAATTTCATACTTTTTTAAAATATCTTTCCCATGCTATACTCTGCTTATTACAATTCATGTCTCCTTATCAGTTTTCAAACTTCTGCACTCCTCTTCTAATACTTCAAACCTATGCTTCACACGCTATACCTTTGGCAACAATTTTGTTTTCTGTTGCAGACAAGCTCCTTGCTCACTTCATACGCTTTATTAGTCATGCTTCGTGGTAGATAAATATGGGTAGACCAGTACAAGATGCTTCATAGCTTCACTCTCATCCGCATTTAAAGTCACATTTGAAGGGAAATGCATTCTTATGGGTGGTGATTTTAGGCAAATACTACCAGTCATTCCAAAAGGTTTGTGGGCAGCAATAGTTAATGCTTGCATAAGTTCTTCCCATTATGGCAACATTGCTTTATTCTCCCCTTGACTAAAAACATGCACTTGAATCAATCTTATGATACAAATGCAAACAGAAGAATTGAATGGTTCTCATGATGGTTACTTGACATTGGTGATGGTAACTTAGAAAATCATGTTGATGGTGTTGCAGATATAGAAATCCCTCATGAAGTCTTGATTCTAGGTTGCAAAGATCCAATGAATGCAATTGTACAGGCAACATATGAATTGTTTCTGGACAATCTAACTTCCAATAACTACTTCAATGATAGAGCTAACCTTGCATTAATGATTGAAATGGTTGCCAAGATAAATGATCACATGTGTTCATTGCTCCCAGGCCAAGAATATGAGTTCTTAAGTTGCGACTCAGTCTGCAAGTCAACTGAAGATTCTGACTCCTTTGACAACTTATACACACTAGAATTCCTCAACACCATCACTTCTTCAGGTTTGCCACCTCATAAACTTGTCTTGAAAGTTGGAGCACCAATAATGCTACTGAGAAATATTGATCAAGCATCTGGATTGTACAATGGAATACATCTTCATGTTACGAAGTTGGGCCATAAGGTCATTGAAGCAGTTACTCTTAATGGTTCTAAACCATATGTTAAGGTCCTAATACATAGAATGAATCTTAATCTTTCAGAGTCTAGATGGCCATTTTGCATGAAAAGGCGACAGTTCCCAATTACACTTTTATTTGATATAACAATCAATAAACGTCAAGGACAATCATTGCGTCATGTTGGATTGTATTTTCCAAAACTCATTTTCACTCGGGGACAATTTTATGTTGCACTTTCTAGAGTGAGAAGCATAAATGGCCTGAAGATTGTTATAGGGTTTGATGATTCAGGGACAAATAATACTACTAAGAATGTTGTATATTAAGAAGTGTTTAGAAACATAAATACATAGGTATCCAACAGAACTATGAATGAATGAGCAACCAAAGTTATTTCATAGCAATTGAAGTAAGCATTTCAACTTTCGATTCTTCTTTGTTGTTATGGATGTTGCACTTAGCTGGAAATAATGATCGTGGAAATGCATTGAGTTAGTACATTTCAGAAATCCACACCCTAATCAAATCTCTCTGTGCAATGCACAGGAAGAACTAGCTCATTTTATAAATAATGATAGTTAATTCTTAATAACCATTATGTATTTGACAATTTTTTTTAAATTTATTATTAACTTAGAACTGTTATTTATTTGCATGGTCTTCTATTAAGTCGCGGGTTTTACTTAATAATTGTTATGTATTTCAATTGAGGATTCCAACTACAATGCCCCCTTTGCCCAAGCTCTTTTCTCTTACTCCATCTCATCATTCGGTGTAATAGATGAATTGGTTGAGGGGGCAAAGGTACTAGCTTTGGTAAAGGGGTTGACGTGGTTAGGATCCTCAATACTTGAGCATTTGTTGCCATTGACAAGCCTTGAGGAGGAGGAGGTGTGGAGGAGGGGGCGGCGGGGTGGCGGGGCATCGAAGGAGTTCTCAGGGATCTTAACATGATGAAGGAGAGAAGGAGGAGGCTGATAAAGAAAAGTAGTAAGAATCACAAAGGTCAAAGAATAGTTGAGTTTAAATAGAGATCTAACGGATTACAAAGGGTTATGAGTTATGAATTATAATGGTCTAACGAGATTATGAAGTGTTATGAGTTATCAAATTGAAGGTCCAATTGTTATGAAAGTCCAAATGTTATGAACGTTATGAAGTAAATAGTTAGATGATGGTTATTTCTAAGATAGTTATGTTTTGATTTCGTTGATATAAGTATTGGAAGATGAATCGTTTATAAGTATTACATGATAATTGTGTCTTAAGAACCATCATTTTTATTTTATTACTAAATAAATTATGGTTATTAGCTATTGTCGTTATTTTTGCATTTTCGCGAATTTCACCTCGTAATATATAATGGTACGCATAATTAATGGTTACGTTTAAGTGTTACATATCCTTGAGCGACCTCCACCTTAACATACCTTGTGTTTGTTAGCTATAACCATTATGTATTAAGTGTTATAAATGCTCAATTCTATTGTAGTATCTATTTAATATTAACTCAAGTATTGTGTGTTTTCATAGGAATTAAGTCAGCTGAAGAACAACAAGTATCCCAATAAGGGTGGGTAAATAGGGTATATGTGAATTGCTGAAAAGTTGGCCATTGAGAGTGGTGAAAATAGTAAACCTCCTCTGATATGAACTTTGATTGGTGGCAAGGCAAAAAAAAAGATGGCTCTAATGATGATCCTCAGGTGAACGAGGTCATCAATAAAATTGTAAGTATTAATATTAGTCCCCAATTCATAAAAATAATGTCTTCAATTAACTATCAGTATTAACATTATTGTTAAATGCAGTGCAAGCCATGTCCCAGGAAGTTATAACGCAAGGTAACTGCCTTTATATGGATGAGGGTGTGTTAGAAAGATATTGGGTCTTGACCGTCCTAGTCTTCTTAGGAGTGTTACCTTTAGATTGACCGAGACAAAATATTATGGCCAACAGCAACATCGAAGAAATAACAAGGACAGAAAGTATAAAAAGCTCCAGAAACAGTGTGATGAAATGCAGGAAAAAATATGGTATCTCATACAAGAGTTGATAAAAGAGCATTCTACAAAGTAGCAAGAGGGAAATAGCAACCCAAGTACTAGAGGAAACTACACATTTCCCCCTATGATCTATAGAGGATTTGGAGGATGTTGAGTGTTTTTCCAATAGCCTTGGATACCATACAGTTTCAATAGGCCAGATGTTCAACGGCCCAGAGGATAACACGCTTCATAATGACCCTATACCACCAGAGCATGTGAGGCTACAAATCAACACCAACATCGAGCCCAGCTATTCAGTCCTTGTGCCCACCAAAGACACAAATATAGTGGGAGGGCCTACAGACAGCTTGATTGAATGGCCTCACCATCTACTTAAAGTATGGAAGCGCCCCATTCAAAAGAAGTCAACCACTCAATAAAAGCTGCCCACCAAGTTCAAGCCCCTAATCAGTCCAAGCTCCCTAATCAGTCCAAGCCCCTTGATAAGTCCAGGCTCCCCACTTTATGGCCCTCAATCAATCAAGCCCCCCCACTCAGTCCAGGAAGAGGAAGCATGCCATGCCCAATGAACAATTCGGGAGGAAGTCTTCCTCACAAAATAAACTCATTGGTTTATCTTCCTAGAAGTCCCTCTAGGAGTTCGTTGACTAATGCTTTACTTCACACTATTTTCTAATTATCACATTTGAGAGAGAGGTCTTCAACCAAACAAATAAGAGGAAGCTATAAATGAAGAGCTTATTTCTAAGATCCTGAACAAGGATATGTCAAGTTCAAACTCTATTAACTTCTTTTTGAGGTATTTCTTCAACTACGATTGAATAGTTGTCTAATTAAAACATTGATTACTATTTGATATGTTGGTTTTGATATTTTAGGCATTTATACCATAATTATCTCATCCCCTATGGCTTCTAAGACAAGATCAAGTTCATCCACCCTGACCAAATCAATAACCAAGGTGACGACGGCATGAAGGAAGATGTCAAGCAACAACAAGCAAGGTTTCTGAGGGATGAATTTCATCAGGAGGGTACCTGACAGAAGTTACACTTCTTTATGCCTTATGTTCAAGGGTAGGAACATCATTAACTCTACTTGAATTATTTTTTATTTATTTTGTAATTGTCTTGATGGTGTGATCTATCCTGTACTTAAGAATCAGTTGATACTCATAGTCGTAAATCCATTTTGTAAAAGGATTTGGTGCTATGACTCTATGAGCGAGGTTTTAGACACAACACCATATATGCAAAAGACATTTAACCAACAAGTTATTCATTCATCATCTCTTTTAATTCAATTCATCTTAAATTTTCTTTATATATAATTTTATATTATATCTTCTCAAATAGTCTACAATTACCACACTCAAAATAGTTTCGAGCACAAAATAGGGTCATTGATGGCAGCTATAAATGTATATATATTAATAAATGGGTGTGTCTAAAAGTATAGTATATATTAATAAATTGATGAAACACACAATATAATTTATATATATATGTATATATGAATACATGGTTGACTATCAAAATTTTCTTCTCATTTCTTCATAGTGGCTAAAACCACTTAACATTAGCAACAATTGTTGGTACTACGTGATGCAGTACATAAAAGACATAATCACTCACGGTCCTAAAAATATCGATACAACTAAGGTATACTATATGTTCAATTCATTCATATATACATTCAGTCAGCACTTTATTACAATATCTAATTTCCATTTTGTTTCCTTTTGCGCACAGTATTTTAATGCCTCCTGTATGTCACACCTCTTATTTAGTTTGACATTGTGCAGCATAACAATGCACAGTTCAGCGAGCACACAAGAATAACATAAATATACTGATATATTGATACAAAGTGCTTGATTATATTACATGTAACCCCCCACAGGGTGTGTTCGTAATAATTACAGACCTTAAAATAATAAAAAGGCATTCAAATAACCAATTGTCCTACCTGTACTAGTCCAAAACCTCTACATGCCGATAATTACACTATTACCCCTTGAGTCATTGCTTGCTGCTGCAAAATGTGTACATTTATGGAAAGAATGAGATTCGAAAGAATCTCAGTAGTAACATGCTATCAATCATATAAAATGTGATAAATAAATATGCAATGCACTATATAGTGTAATATAACAATAACACTATATACTGATATGTGTACACAATTCACGGCCAAATCCCTACTTGTCCCTGTACCTCAGATGGATCCCAAACCACAACTAGGTAATGTGCCCCCTGGCACTGTGTATTATATCTGGGGTCCACACTAGGCTGAATGGTACTTGTGCTTTTCCCATCGGACGGTACTTGTGCTTTTCCCGCACCACAGCTAGATAGTGTGTTCATTATTCATATCACATAATATAGCAACATATAACATATATATCAGCACATAGTATATGAATGATACAGTTACTACCTGGAATTGTCATTTCCTTGCCTTTCTGTTTGTCCAATATCCTATGACTGGCTCGGGTTACTGATATAGCCTAAATTTCCAAATTTATGATAAATGAGTTATTACTTATTCATAACTTATTCTAAACTCATTTTGTCAATCAAGCCCCTTTATTACCAAAGTACCCTTAGGAACCCGATCAAGCCCCTTTATACCCGGTCTAACTGTACTTTACCAAAAATTATGACCTCGGCTATTTCTGCACAATTTCGCATGTAGAATCCGTTTTTTACCTCAGATTTGTCAAATTCATGCCCAAATTATGAAAATACCCCTGGCAGCCACTATGTTATTATTTTATGGGTAAAATTGTCATTTAACACCCTAAAGCATTTTCACACTTCATAATTTACATGTTCTCTACACAATTTTTCATTCTAAACACAATGGAATCATTAAATCCATGAAATTCCAGCTTTAACATTGTGAACAGTGGCTAGCCAAAAGTTTAAAGAAATTAGGGGAAATGAAGTTTCTTGATTTCAATCCATAAAACACCTTCTTTTCCCTTGTAACCCCATAATTAACCACTTAACCACTTATTAGACATGATTAATGGAAAATTGGGTGGTACCTCCCCTTAGGGTTGGTTTGAGCTTCATAAATTACAAATTCAAGCCAAACAGCGCAATAACTACTCACAACATCATCAAACAAGCTTGAATCAACAAGAAAATCAAGGTTATTGAGATTAACTCTTGTTTCTCTCTCTAGCCCTCAAAACCATGGGCTCCCTCTTGTTCTTTCCCTTGATTTTGTCTTGTTTCAAGTGTATTTCAAGATGGTGTAGAGATTAAAGAGAGTTGTACAAGATTTAGAAGGCATAACACATGAAATTTCAACTCAACTTAATTATCTTGATTGCTTCTTGAATAATTGAGCTCTCTCTTTGTTCTTGTTTTCTCTAAACACACACACTCTCTCTTGCTTCTTGTGTTTGGATGAAAGTGGCTCTTGGAAAAGAGATAAGAGCTCTTAAAAAAATATCATCAACTACCTCCTTAAGATATTAGTGTTTTAATGCTAATTTTGCACGTGTTAATCTTTGACTTTTCTTCATCCTTTTACTTGGATAAAAATGCTCTAACTTTTGGCAAAATTTGAACCAAGCATTTAATTCCCCTTTTTCTTTTCTTGTTGGACATCATACATCAAGAAAAGGAGATAAATATATGACTTCTTACTTTATTGGTAAATGACCAATTTGCCCTTACATTTTTTTGTAATTAAATTGAGCCTTCTTCCTTTCTTTTTTTTTTTGTGTGTGGCCGAGATTTCACATATTATTGGGCCAAAAATATTGTGCTCTTCCTTTATCCAACTTGGGTTACAAGAATAGGCTTTTATGAAGACACAAATTGAATTTTATGTCTTATTGTGGCCCAAAATTTGTGTGACCACTAATTGCATTATTTTGCCAAATCAAGTATGTCAATATTCACCATTTTATTCCCTTTATTACCACAAAGGTGTACAAGAATTTTGGTGACTGAAATTTGAGATGTTACACTATACGATGTTTAGCAACTCACAAATGGAAGAAATGGCTGAGGAGTTGGTGACATATGTGAAACATTAATGGAGAGAGCAAATACATATAATGACTATAGATTTCTAAATACTGATGATTTGTTTGTTTTAAATTTTGGGTTTTAATAGTGTATATATGTACAAGAATGACTATAAATATATTCTGTTTTGTTGCATTGTTCTGTAGATAAATGGATGTAAATATATATTGTGATTCATTCTTTATAAATGTATATGTAGGGGGATATCGAAAGCAAAACCCCCCCCAATTTTTGCTTTAAAAAAATTTAGCTTCGATAAATCACGGTTGTTATCTAACAATCATTATTTATGTCAACTATATATAATGTTTGTTTAAGTGGGACTGTTATGTATTATGCAAGCAATGCCATGTGTCACACCCTTACCTTGTTTTAAATTTTTTTTTTCAGAGTATTCATGAAAACGATATGCAGTTCGGTAGGCAACACAGGAATAACATAAATATACTGATAATAAGTGTATGATTACATAAATTCCTTATAGGGGTTTGTACATGATCATTACCATTAATGTAGCTACACAGGGCTACTTGGGTATCTAAACCTGTCCCAATGAAACAAAGACATCTTCTCGTCTTCGTTCCACCACTGCAATCCCCTCATATGGTTCTCTGAATTGTTCTCAGCATATCTTCTGCTTCTATCTAAATTATTGGTAGGAAAGGGTGAGATTCGAGAGAATCTTAGTAGGAAAACAATAACAATATGCATGTACGAAAAATATTTAATGCATGATATGCTTGCATCACATAACTCATGCTCACACAATGACAAATCTGTAAGCTCAATGCTTCTAACAATATACTTATGGACATAGCATAAATTGAAACATAGCTTTAAATCATTCATACATGTTTCACATAATCAAGCAAACCAAATAACATGCATCAACACATTAACACAAATATCATATACATGCAGGAGAGGTAAGTTCCCTACCTTAACCCTTTTTCGCCTCGAGACGTGTTCCTCGTAAAGCGTGCCAACAACTCAGGATCCATATTGTAATATCCCAAAAAGTGATTAAGGGCTAATGACCTTAAAAGTGGATATAATTATTGTTGAATAAATACTTTTGGAGAATGTGTGATGGGAATTTGGATATTTTAATGATTCCAATGGCTTCCTTGTGAAAATTCATGTGGGGAGAGTGTTTATTGTGAAATTGGAACCCTTGGGAACAATCGTGCTAAAGTTGAAAACTCTGTCCATTGAAACTCTGTACAGGGCAGCCAATTTGTATGGACGTTTTAAATAGACAAATGGTGTCTAAAAATTCTTAAATTTTCCAGTATTAAAGTTCACATGTCAAGCTTCAAAATGAACATATAATTTGTATCATTTTGATTTGTGACCTAAGAGTTTTGGATTTTTGAAGTTTGCCCAGCGAAATTAATTATTTTCTGGAACAGTATGCAAAGATTGAAATTCTGGGAATTTTGTGGTGATTTTCAGTAATGGCCAATATTTTTCCTATGAAGAGGACTTAAATATATTTCATTTGGCTTTGGAATCACCTCATTTCGATTTTTCTAGAATTAGTTATGATTTTTCAAAGTTTGGGCAGAAAATCTGCCAGAAAATCCGAAAATGGGAATTATGACATCATCTCATTAAAAGATGATGTCAGCATGGATTATTAATCAAATTGCTCATCTTCTTCAGCCATTTCACGCCATTTCCAGCTGAAGATAGTGAGAGAAAGTTGAGAGCTCTTAGAGAGAGAAAGAGGAGAAATCTCGCAAGGTAAGCCGATTTCTCCGACGATCTAGCTCCTAACGCGTATAACCTTGTTCCTAAGCTTCTCTTCTATGTTATTTAAGGTGTTTGAGAAGACAATTTGGTGTTCAAGGGGATAGGGTTTTCAGCCACTCTTGAGAAAAGCTAGAAGGAGCTTGAGGTAACTTCCAAACTTTCGTATATTGCTTATTCTGGCTGCTGTGGGCAATTTAATCGGTGAAATTTCGCCGGATTGCCATTGGTTTTAAATTTTGGAAATGATGTGGCCTAGGGGTTATGCTGCCCAAATTGGGTCTTAATGATAGTTGTAACCTAATGTAATGGTTAATAAAGTGGTTAGGAGTAGAAAGGAACGCGTTTACGGAGCCGAAATCGTAAAACCCCAATTTTTCCCGGAGAACATGTATATTTCGGCCAAGGCTGTAAATGGGTCTTAGAGTTGGATTTTCAATGATTTGATGATTCCATTGGATTCAGTGGGCGAAAATAGGTGGGGTTACAGTTGGGCACTTTTTCAAAAAAGGCCGAGAAAGCATAATTACGGAAACACCCCTAAAACCCTAAAAGTAGGGCTGCCAAGGGCAATTTCATAATTTGACATTGAATTTGATAATTCTGAGTACGGAAATGGATTCCTTGGGCGGAAATATGTTAGGATAACCCAGATTAGAATTTCGAGAAAAGTGCAGCCGGTCCGGGTATGGCGGGCCTAGGCCGGGTCCCCGGGGGTATTTTTGTAAATTTTCATTATAGACTCATATAACCCTAAGTAACACTATGGAAGTGTCTAAATAGTGCATTTGGAATTGTAGGATTCGATATTTGCCGCCCTCGTGAGCCAACTGCGCTGAAGGACGTCAGGAAAGGATCAGGTAGTGACTCTCTCTCTTATACTATGTGTAATGCTCTGTATGTGTGTGTTATCACTGTTCTGTGATGAATCTTTGATGCTGCTGCGGTTACAGCTGGTAATAGCTGTCGTTTACAGTGCAAGCTGTCGTTTACAGCGCAAGCTGTCGTTTACAGCGCAAGCTGTCGTTATTGTGATTACAGCGTAAGCTGTCGTGATGGTGATTACAGCATAAGCTGTCGTATTGTGTATACAGCCGTGAGTGCTGTCGTTTGTGGTGAAAACCATGTATCTTTGAGATTGATGTTGCTGTTGTTGCTGGTTGTGATTTATATACATGCTTGGTATTTATACATTGTATGAGTGGTTTGTTACTACTGAGATTCTCTCGAATCTCATTCCTTCCTATGACTAACCTTTCAGACAGGGCATGTGGCTCAAAGGAGAAGAGGCCGACCCGAAGCACTTAGGACCCTTAGGGGTATAGTTGATTTTGGAATGTTGGTGATATCTTTTGAATTCGGGATTACTGTATAATCTGAAATATGAATAGTATATTCAATTTTGGATGTAATCCCCTAGTGGATACTTAAACCTCAGGTTATATATGTATAGAATCCGAGAGTTGCCGGGGAATTGGTTTTACACTCTGTCATACGTGAATGTAGATAAAATGCACAGGTGATTATATTCGAATTTTGAAATGGAGACCAGGAACAGGAAAGAGATTTTGAATGATTTTGTGAAAACCCTACCACAAAGTAGGAGATTGAAACGAGTTTAAGGTATCCGAAGGTCTCTAATCTACTTTAATTATTTAATATCGAATTATAATTACATGATTAAAGGCAGGGTGTTACACATATTCAATCCTACAATGCCAAAGGTACCGTTTAGACACTTCAATAGTGTTTCTAGGGTTATATGAGCCTATTATGAAAATTTACTAAAATGTCCCCAGGGACCCGACCCAGCCCCGCCGTACTCAACCCGATTGTACTTTTCTTGAAAATTTTGACATGGGCTATTCTGACATATTTTTGCCCAAGGAATCCATTTCCTGATTTGGAATTATCAACTTCAATGTCAAATTACAAAATTATGCTTGGTAGCCCCACTTTAAGGGTTTTAGTGGCGGTTTCGTAATTATGCTTTTTCGGCCTTTTCCAAAAAAGTGACCATCTGTAACCCCACCTAACTTTCGTTTATGAACTCAATGGAACCATCAAATCATTAAAAATCCAACTCTAAGACCCTTAACTAGAGTTGGCTGAAACTTATGGATTTTCCAGGGAAAATCAGGGTTTTTGAGTTTTGACTTCGCAGATGTGTTCCTTTCTACTCACAATCACTTTATTAACTATTTAATTAGGTTAAAACTACCTTTTAGACCCAATTTCGATAGCATAACCCCTAGGCAACTTAATTTCCAAACTTTAAAACCAATGGCAATCTGGTGAAATTTCACCTATTAAATTGCCCACGGCAGCCAGAATAAGTAATATACGAAAGTTTGGAAGTTACCTCAAGTTCCTTCTGGCTTTTCCCAAATATGGCTGAAAACCCTAACTCCTCCACACCAAAATATGAGCTTTACAACCTTAAAGAACATGAAAGAGATGCTTAGGAGTAGAGTTATACGCGTTAGGAGCTAGATCATCGGAGAAATCGGCTTACCTTGTAAGTTCTCTTCTCCTTCTCTCTCTAAACTCTTGTTAGATTCCAAGTTTTGATGGTAACAAAAGGTTATTGTGTGCAAATTATGTTTTTACAAGTCTATGCAATAGATACAAAGTTACCAAATGTATTTCACAAAGTTTAGAAGTGCTTGCTATCAGTTTTACTAATGCACTCAACTGATGGAGCTAGCACTCGAGCATTAAGCTAGTTTGCACTCTAGCACATGCAAGTGTTGGACAGAAAGTGTTTGACAAAGAGCAAAGTCAGAAACAAGATATCAACACTTCACTTGAGCATGGTCTCTGTACTCGAGTGATGGCCTTATGTGCACCTGAGTCCTGGCGAGTGTGGCACAGAGAGTGTTTACCTGAGAGCAAGGTAAACTCAAAATGTAAGCCGCGCTCGAGTGCAAGCGAGTCAGGGATTGCGAGTGTTTGCCCGAGAGTCTTACAGAGCAGAGAAGAATAAGAATGCTTGAGTGAGAGTACATGCACTCGAGTGATACCTCAGCACCGCGAGTGAGAAATATAACTCTCTCAATTTTGACGTAAGTGCTGAAGATAATGAGTATATTATAGAAGAATATTCTGCTCACTCGAGTGAGAGTAAGTATGCTCGAGTGAGGACCCACATCACTTGCAAGTAGAAAATCACACTCTTGATAAAGTGGGATGCGAGCCAGAGATGTGGCTCATAGTGTAAAATGAAGAAGCACTAGAGTGTGGAGACCTGTGCTCGAGTGGGGTCCCACATCACTTGCAAGTGCGAAAACACACTCTCTCAAAATCACATGGAAGTGCAAGTATAAAACTGAAGCAAGAAGAGAAAAATATGTATTGCACTTGAGTGAGCCTTCTTATCACTCGAGTGATGCTCTGCTAGAAGCTAAAATGCACCAGTCTTATAACGATCATTCCGAATATGGTTTAATATTATTTAATCATCCTATTTCCACTTGTTATTATTATTTAACATCATTTAACATATATTACAAGTGTGACACAGGTGGTTGATTGTTTGAATTAGAAAAGCACAGAGAAAGTCAAACAACGGCAGACAAAATCATTACGACCATCCAAGCATGTACCTACCACGTTCAAAGATTTCAAACGTACGCATGCCGTTCCAAAGTAAAATGCTCCGCTCCACAATGATTATTATTCAAACGGGAAAAATCAACTGGCTATAAATATAGAGCTCTAGACTGCCTAGCAAGAAGTTTCAATGGACAAAATTTCCCAATTTTCCATTTAATGTTCCAAACCAATTCCAATTACCAAATAACACAATATGACATCAATTGCACCACATTACACCATCCAATTCTACCATTTTGAAATTATACAAAATCATGGCAAAATTCACAATTCTCATAATTTTCTCCAGAAGTGTTCATTTATCACTAATCTTTGGAGTCATTTTCCCTTAACCGAAATTTGGAATTCGGCTAAACCAGGGCTTAGAAGTCCACTCATTTCAGGCTTATTCTTTAGCCTCAAATCTCAAATTTTGGGGTATTACATTATGCATTATGATAGTTGTTCACTTGTGCCCGTTAATTATTATCATAGCAATGGGTATATCATAGCCTCACCAAGCTTTCGTACATAATGGGTGTTAGATTATAATTGTTATAATAGGTCCGAAATAATTAACGGTTCGAAACTATAATGTATTTGCACCGTGCTTTTATAGTATCCGTGTATATAATGGTTCAGAACCGTTATATATGGCAGATAATAACAGTTATATATCACGATTTCAGTGGTAATTAATCTTTCCAACAAACCTCAATTCAAGCGTTGATCACTTGGGCTTGTCCCAATCATCTTTCTCGTACTTATGATTCACATGCCATTGATAATGACACAAGTCATATATTCCTTGAAAGCAAAATATATATAATAGTTACATGACTTCCACACACATAGAACACATAAAAATGGGACGTACACACATCTTCACAAATACATCTTCCCTTCAAACACAATTTATCATTGCTTTTTTAAGAGCACAACAATAAGGCCAAAATTCCAGAGTCACAAAATCTGAAACCTTTCATTATTCGTCTATATCACCGATTTAACTTAACTAGCTAGCAAACAACCCACAATCTCTCATTCCAAGTTATTGCATTTCTTGTACTTCTTGTGGTTCTTAGTTCTTTTGGAAACTGCAAGTGGTGGAATACTCTGTTCATGCCTGAACACATTTTCTGAATCAACCTTACTCTTTATCTTCACTAATCTCTCAAAATTACCCTTAAAGTACATTTTCCCCCATGCACTCGCTTCTTCGTAGCTTGTCCCATTCTTCTTGTTCATACCTAGATCAAGGTCTCTGTAATTCACATATGCTTCTCTGGGTGATTTCGATGCATAAGTCGCCATATAATCATAAAGCCCTCTCATCCAATTTATATGTTTTGTAGCATCTTCATATTTTTTTTCCCACAGTGTAACATACTGTATTTTGTACAGTGTTCCATTTCTGTGAGGGAAAGGACTATCAGATTCTACAAACTTGCTCATCATTCCTCCATAAGGGTTCCAGATCATCAAGGGGCTTTCTTCTTCTAGAAGCTTTTTCAACAAGCCTTCAAGCCCAGATTCTGGAATTGGGTCTCGAACGAAATCAGATTTGGCTTTGAAGTAGTTCTTGAACGTTGGTTTGCCCTGAAGAAGAACTTCTGGGGGAGTATCGTTTGGAAAGCCCGCGATGTAAAGCACAGATTTGATCCAACTTGTTTCGAGGCACTCTTTGATTGTTAAGCCAAGTTCAGGGAAGCTTTTGCTCATCACTTGAAGGAGTCTTTTGGAATCTCCGAGGAAAAGTGCGTTATATGAAGTTGATATTGTTCTACCAGTGGTTTTGTTACCACTTGGTTGAATCAGTACTCTTATGAACAAATCCTCGTCAATGAAAGGTGCCACCTGTCATAGATTATAGATCAAAGCTTCAATCACCGGCGTAATATTATATTTGTTCTTGCACACACTTCAAGTCTTTTTCTTTAATAAAAGTAAAATGTGCAAGGAAATTATTGAGTCATAAAGTTACCGTAGAAATTTCGAGGGAAACATGATGTGACTAAAAGAGCTCCAATCTTATAACAATAGGACATATTTAATCAATTCATATATGTTAAGAAATTTCAAATTTGGTTAAGTTTGTTAATTATAGAAATTTTTTTGCTAAAAAATGTAGGATTTTAACTAAAATATCCCCTCACTAATCATTTAAATTTGATGGTGAAGTTTTCCATATATGAAGAGAGAGATTAATATATGATATAGGACATAGTAGTGATGACATACTGAGAAAACTTATGCAAAATGTAACATGGGGGAAAATATTTAATGGATGAGACAAAGATAGATTAAAGTCACATATTTAAAATTCAAACACATCCAACTCTTTCACTACTAGTCATTCTTTAAATTTCATCTCAATAATTGCACGAACTATACGCGTAGGGATTATTCTAATTATAACCTACGAGTTAGTTAAAACCTCTCTAAACTTATAGGCTCTACTTCGCAAATGGAACCCACCACTGTATTTCTCTCCCCATTTTTATAGAATGCACAATTCAAATCTAACATCTTACTACTTAAAAATTATAAATTAGGTGACTCAAAATAATTCAGAGACTAATAAAAGCACACATCACCTGTTGCCATCTATGAAGAAGTGAGGTAGCTCCTTGTGCCAAAGTTTTGGTAACAGTAAAAACGGTCACAGTTTGAGGAACAGGAACAAGCTTGATCTTCCACCATAAGAGTATCCCAAAGCTTCCTCCTCCTCCTCCTCTTATAGCCCAAAACAAATCCTCTCCCATTGCTTTTCTGTCCAGAATCCTCCCATTCGCATCCACAATCTTCGCATCTTCAACATTATCTGCTCCCAAACCATACTTCCTCATCATCGAGCCGTACGCTCCTCCGGTAATATGCCCGCCAACACCTAAGCTCGAACACAACCCCGCCGGGAAGCCGTGGACGGAGCTCTTCTCAGAAATCCTGAAATACAGCTCGCCAATCGTCGCGCCAGCCTGAACCCATGCTGTGTTGTCTTGGATATCGACGTTGATGCCTCGGAGCTTGGCGAGATCAATGACTATGAAAGGCTTCACGATCTCTGAAACGTAAGACATGCCTTCATAGTCATGGCCTCCACTTCGGACTCTGATGTGAATGTTGAGCTTCTTGGAGCAGATTACAGCGGCTTGGACGTGGGATTCGGAGGCCGGCCTGAAGATGAATTTGGGTTTTGGGGCAGAAGGGATTAAGTAACGGAGGTTTTGGGCAGAGGAATTGAGGACTGTTGTGAAGGAAGAGTTGCATTGAGCGTAGATGGAGGTGAAGAAAGGGAAGGATTTGTCTGAATTTAGGGAGAGACACTGAGCAAAGCTTTCTTGAAGGGAAGGTCTTGAACATGAAGAGTGAGAAAGTGATAAGAGAAAGAGAAGAAGAGCAGAGAAGCTTAATGAGGTTGAAGACAACATTGTTGGTTTTGTCTGTGTTTGGGTTTTCTGCTTCAAGTGATGAGCAAGGTGGTTGTGTCTCTATATATAGAACTTAAATCCATTGTAACACTTTTTTTTTGTAATTTTATAAAAATTAGAGAAGTTTTGTTTTTTATTGTTGCTTAGAGCCTATAAAAATAAAACATTGCATTTTTGTATGGATTGTGTACATAAAAATTAAAAATAGGAATATAAGATAAGAGATCTGTTTGTTGTTGACGTGAAGGAATGGTTGTTGAAGACACACGTCATACATACATACGAGAGTGTTGATTGGGTTATGCTGTTGATCTGTGGTCAATCTCCAAATATGGGCTAATTAGCCTTAAGTACTGATGATGTATGACTCTACTCAAGATTGTACCACAAAACAAGTTATTGTGATCAACTTTGACGGGTTCATATATTTGCTTGAGGAAAATACCATGAAAGATTTGCGGAGGATGAAAGTTTAGGCCAATAACCTATAAGACTATGAGTTCAAAACTCATTGCCAATACGAGGATCATCTATTAGTAGGTGATTTATAAGCACCACTCTAAGCGCTCTTTAAGCTTGAAATTATGCTTTGAGAGACTGAAACTGGTGAGCCCCGGATGAAACCCAACTCACCTTAATTGTTTAGCTATATTAAAAAGACAGAATGAAAGCTTAGGGCTAAAACATGAATTTAGTTCTTATTCTTGAATAATAATTTATGAAATTGCATTAAAGAACCAAAATTGATAGTAATAGTTTTTTTTTAAATTAATAAAAGGGCGGATACTAACAACTTGAGACTATAAATAATTAATTAAGAAAACATCAGAAAAAATAAAGTTATAGTTTTTACAAATATAATTAGTTTAATAAAATTTATCTAATTTTATAACTGATTTCCCATATGTTAGGTAATAATGCCTTATATTTGAAGAAAAAAAATTAACATAGCCGATAGAATATTTACTGTTATATCTTTAACTTTTCATCGAACATTTGGCTATATAATAAATGATGTCAAAATTTCTCACCTCTAAGATTCACGCGTCCCTAAAAATTAAAAGTTTTGCCCGTGATGAGTCCTGTGCAAAGCAAAATTCCAAGTATTTTTAAAGAGCCCCACAAGTAATTTTAAATAATATTTAGGAAGACCCAAAAGATAAAGACATGCTTATTTATGCATAAATAATAAGAGCCAGCAAGTGATAAAGAAGATGATGTTTAATTTGTTTTTTAGATTGTTTGTCTTTATCTGTAATATAATATACGTCGTGGTTAATCTTAGAGGCAATGACTCATCATATTTGGTGCAATTGAATATATGTTACTTTTCTTGGTAATCATGATATTTAATGGTAATGGCCCATGCTTTGAATTCATATCTTTTTTTTTTTTTTCTTTTGGTCGAAAGCTTTGATTTCATATCTTACTAATTCAAAATTTCCCTCATCAGTATTGAATAGCTTTGCTTCAATGCATTGCATCAAGATTCCTTGTAATCTTGATGCAACGCCGTCTTGCAAACATTTGGTTGCACATTTAAGTAATTTTATGCATTAGGATTCCTTCATATAAGATAGTAGTAACTGCACTTTTAAATCACTAATAAACTGATTTAGCGACCGAATTCTGTCATTGATCAATTAGTGACAATCTTTTACAATGGAATCATCAACTTCCATTTGCTAATTCATATTTTTTTGGTGCTTCCTCCGCCTACGATCTCCATTGTTCCTGTTCATTCTTGTTTGCAATCTCCACTGTCAAACTGCCAAACTTGTTCTTGTTCGCTCTTGTTGAACTTCCATTGTCAAATTGGTTCTTGTTCCTCTTGATTGCTATGAGGTTTCAGGCATACTTGGAGTGCAACTGAATTCAAAAAATGCATTAAGCACTACTATAGAAATAGTGATATATGACAGCTATTATCTCAACAAATCATAATTCCGAATCGTTATTTATTGTGGACATATTATAGCAGTTCTAATTTAACTCCCATTATAGATTTAGTCTTGATGAAGCCATGATATGCACATTGCTATGATAATAATTACGGGTACACGTGAACAACCATCATAATATTGGATAATGCTTGCATGATACTAATGGTTTCATCTTGACAACCATTATTTGTTCAATAATATATATAATGGTTCTTATATAAGAACCATTACTTTTAATAAAAAGTAAATAATGGTGTTATGCAGACAACCGTTATGTATTTAGTACATTAATTAAGGTTTCTAAATTTGAACAGTAAACTTTTATAATAAATGACAGTTATTATATAATAACCTTGATGTATGGATGTGAAACTCTTCAAGTGAGAGTTTCTGAGGTAGTTGACTCGTCTGTATATAATAAAACAGTACCTCCGACAACGAGTTGTCATACAATTTAGGATAGATCAAGACATTTCAAGCTCTGTAGAAAAAATCAATGGCAATTGTTGATCTATACCTGTGATAATGTAACTGTTGGCCTATAAATTGTGTCTCTAGACAAGAATTAACCCTAGAAAGCTAAGGCTGAATGGGAAAAATGTATGAATATCCATATTGGAAATGACGCACAGGGTTTGCAAACCTTTGAGCACTTGTGGCCTTTGCTATACGGATATTAGTGTTGTTTAACCTAGCTGTTGCTTTCCTAGCTTAATTGCTGAAGAGGCACAAGGTATAGATGATGAACACTTACATTATGATTTATATAGGTTATGAGTTCAATTAAATCTAGCCACAGAGCCTAGAAATCCTGGATCCATCATGAATTGTATGGCTACTCAATGTGGGCAGTACTATTCTATCAGATAGAGACATGACCAGGTAGCTTAAAACTCTCACATTAAAGAGTCTATAACTGATCACAATGTTGAATTTTAGAACTTTTAACTTGGTGTCACTTGCTCAATACAAAAACAGGAGAGGAACTTTTGATCAAAGACATAATGAGTTTTCCAAAAAACCATAACTTCACAAAAGCAATAAAATATGTCACCTGAAATGCTTTATCACATCGTGACTTCATAAATGCTACGTGTATTCACTTGTTCATGTATATATGACTCTTGGTAGAACATAACTAAACTAGTTTATTTATCACTTCCCTATTAATCTTTTCGAAGTAACTTTTAGAGATATGGATACTTCCAAAAAAAAGGAGAGGTATTTGCTTAGGGATCCATATCTCCTGAAGTTACTTCAAAAAAGATCAACAGTGTACGAACCTTCAGTTAAAGCAATGGGTTGACAACTTCCTATAATAAGAGAGGAACTTTTGACTATAATGGGTTTTCTAAAAAACCATAACTTCACAAAAGGAATTTATTGACGCCTTGGATGCTTTATCACATTGTGATTTTACAAAGGCAGCCCAATCGGCTGTGAAAAGAGACGAGCCGTTAGAAGTGAATGCAGGAAATATAATGCAAAATGAATGAGAGAAATCATAACTATACCTAGCTAGGGCTCATGAATGAAAACAACTCTCTTGATAGTCACTGAGAAAAGGGTCAATTGTATTCACTAGCGTGGTTGTAGTTGAGAAGTCGAACAAAGGCTTTGTATGGTGGAATTTGATTGAAAGCAACTCCAGACGGTAGGAAAAGACACCATGAGTCATATATAGGGTTATTGTTGGTGGGTTTTGTTCAAACAGACTAATTGTCAAGTGTTTTTTTGGGTTTGCTTAATAACAATTATGTATTACACTTTTTTTAAAAAAAATTCGGTTGTTGATTATGCAACCACCATTTTACAAAAAGAGTGACAAAGTATATAAAAAACTAAAAATTACAAGTTATGGATTTTTTTTACTAATCTAATGCATCATCAGATTCTTCCTTCTCCAATAAATTATCCATCTTCTTATTTAAAGAGTGAACAAGAGTAGTGAGTTCCTTCAAGCACTGGCCCATGTGTCCTTGCTCTCACAAGTAAACCTAGACCATATGATGGAGCTTGTAGGTCAAGTGGATTGGCCCTTTATGGCTTATTGGTGGAGGGAGTTCATCTTTTAGTTTGTCTCGAGTTGATGAAGCATAATTTCTCTTGCATTTCTCTATAATTTGGGTGCGGAAGAACAAAAGCTTGTAGTTGGCTATGAGAAGTTGAAATGGAAATGGGGAAGTGGAGTTCAGTTCTTGGATGTTTATATAGAGAGAGTTTCATAAATTATTGAGCCGTCACACCCTGTAGATTTACGGATCATTATATTTTATAAATGGTGATAGTTGATAGGTTTTTCTTTAGGTTTTGTAATAACCATTGGGAATGTTAAGTGGTATTCTAATAGGTGATAGGTTTTTCTTAATAATAGTTATGTATTTATCAACCACCATATTACATGAAAAAATTGAAAGAGGAGAATTTAATTAGAGATTTATGAAAATACACTTTAAATAAGAGTAGTTGGGAAAGACAGATCATTTGTAACTGTTATTGAATGTTGTTCTTTTTCTCACGCCATGAGTTACATGACGGTTGTTTTAATAGAACTGTTATTTATTTTTGAATTCATGACTGTAGTAGAAGAACAATATAAGAACTATTATTTATTTTATTTATGACATCTTTACTATAAGAATTGTTGGATATGTTCTTGTTTTTTGTTAATTAAATATTTTAAAAAAATGAAAAAATAAGAAAAAAAGCAAGAATAGTGGCAAGTAGCCTGGTCTAATGAATTGATGAGATCACCAGGCTACCTATCACCTGAAGAGTAGCTAGGATTATTGTTAGGATCATGGTCAATCCTATACTCATCAAGTATGAGGTTGGCCTTTCTGTTTATACTGGATATATATCCAAAAAGCCTACTCATGGCATGGTCAGTTTATTGTGTATGCATCAACATTGCCTCCAGTTGAGGAAGCATAGGATGTGGAGGCAGAAGTGGATGTTAGGGAGGAGAAGCAAGAGGTGGAGGTTAAGGAGGAGGGGAAGGAAGAAGTGGATTCATTCACGTGGAGTTGTAACCCCTACCTTAAAAGCCGTTAATATGGTTTGAAAACGTGTCATGAAATATTGGCAAAAAAAAAAAGAAATAAAGAAAACGTGTCATGAAATAACTGAGAAACCAAAACTGTAAATACAAATTAATTAAAAGTCTTGATTTCAAGATAGGATTTGATCCTGAGATAAAGTGGGGTTTTTCAAAACATTTCACAATATGTTTTAATTAGGTCTCATTCCCACATTTTAAATCTATTTGGCCTATTCGGTTTTGATGCATTTGATAATATCAGAGTGCTTAACAAAATTCCTGATGAACACTTGGGTTTCATTGATTCACTAAAAGGGTTTATATGGCATGTTTTCCCATTTCAATTCTTATATCGGGGATTACAGTCAACTACAAAAATCTACAACATTGATCTTATATCTATAATAAATACATTTATCCAAGAGTTTGATAATCCACACAAAACTAATCTCCAACCATAACTCTAGTCGTCCTTGTATACTTGCTTCTTCTTTGATTCTCTTGCCCCAACTATAGGTTAGTAGTGGAAAGAGTGAGATTCATAAGAATCTCAGTAGCAACATTTTCACTAATATGATATATAATAAACAAAGCTTGTAAGTAATTATCACACAGTAGCAGCACAATGGCATCCACAGCAGCAATCACATGATGGTGACTTTCGTCACATAACGACATCTTTTACTATATTCACAATAACGAAAGCTTTCGCTGTATTCATAATAGGTCATCTTTCACTGTATTCACATATACCTCAGCTTTTGCTGTTTTCACATATACCTCAGCTTTCACTATATTCACGGTACCTTCATATTCATCACATTTCAATGATAAGCACAAACACACAAGCATTATACATGTTATAAGATAAAGAGTCACAACCTTGTTCTTTCCGTTCATGCTCGGGCACCATTTTCACACGCTCAAGGCGAATATCAAGTCCTATAAACCACAAGCAAGGAAGATGAGTTATTTCCTATTACAACTTCTTAAATGACTCTAAGATACTTAGGGTTGGTTATCATTTGGGTCCTTTAGGTGGCTGTGAGAAGCTCAAACAAAAGCCTAACAAGGTTGGGTAGAACTAAACCAAAAACCACCATTTAAAAGTTCAAAACACTAAAATTGGGGGTTGGCCATGGCCAAACATCCCCTGACTGCGGACAAACATCCCTTGACCACGGCCAAGAAATGGTCATAAAAATTTTGGTTGTGGCCAAGAACCTTTTGCCATGGCCAAAAGCATGTCAGAAACATTTGGGCTGTGGCCAAGACCCTTCTGGCCCCAATAAAAATCCTGTTTCTTGATTGAACTTCCAAAAATCATAACTAATTTTAAAAAATTTGAAATGAGGTTATTATAAGTTATATGGAAAGCTCTTTAAGTCCTCTATACAAGAAAAATATGAACCACTACCATATACAACCACAAAAATACAGAGTTCAACAAATTTCCATATTGCTCCAGAATAACTTTAAGTTTCAACCTCGAACTTTGGAAATACATAACTTCCAGCACACACATCAAAATGACAACCATTAATTATCAATTTAAAGCTTGGCATGTCTACTATTAGACTTGAAAGGTTCAAAATTTTTAGACACCATTTACAAATTCAAAACTATCATGCAATCGGACTACCCTGCATAGAGTTTTGATTGACGAAACTTCCAATCTTTCAACTTTTGTTTCCAATAGTTAGAATTCACAACCCAGGCTACTCCACACACAATTTTTCATATAGAATACAATGGAAATATCAAAACAACCAAATTCATATTCCTTTCACAAGCTCCATTTTAGGGTAGAAATTCAACACAACATCCAAAATGTCCAAACTTTCCATTCAATGATCAAATCAATTTCAAACATCCAATGGACATCACATGACACCATGACTATCAACAAAACACCATGAACTCACTAAAACCCTATATACATGAAAATAGGGCAAAAATCCACAAGTTCAAATATTCAACCAATGACCACAATATATATGTCAAAAGGTTGCTTTTGCTCACCTCTATCTCTTCCACTAACTTGTTCTTTGGTTCTCCAACCACTAGCTTTTCTTGGATTAAAAATATCCCTCCTCTTGAAAATCTAAAACCATACAAATGAAGCTTACATCAAGAGGAACAATGTTTATGAAGAACATTTGAGCCAAGATGAGGTTAATAAGGTGAAAATCAAGATCAAAGAGCTGATCTTCACCTTGCTTCTTCTTTTCTCTTTTTGTGCAGCACCAAACTGACTTGGAGAATAAGAGAGAGAGAGTGAAAATGTGTGAAATGATTTAATCTTCAGCCCTCCCTAGCCATATACAAGAAATTGGGAAGATAGAAGGAGAGTATTAATTTAATTCTTTGACTCTTCCAACTTTTATTGCCTTGTCCATGTAATGCCAATTTTTAAGATTTTTTGGCTTCCCATAAAGCAAGTAACTACTTAGTTACTCTAACCAATTCCATTAGCTATTTATTCATAACTCTTGTTCATTTAGTTGATGGTGAATTTCCTCTTCGCTTGCTGACTAATTGGCAGAGAAATTTCTTTCTTCTCGTTTTGCCCCTGACTAAGGCAATTTCAACTGGATTACCACTTAACCCATTATTTGACCATCCATGTGCCCTTCCCTTCACTTTTAATTCAACTTAAGCTTTATTACCATAATTGAGCTTAAATACAGTTTGGACACTTTCTGCTACTAATTCAGGTCATAAGTCGCACTTAATTCCTCGAAAGAGTTCATCCACATATGTTACATATTTTAGGGCATTACAGGCGTTTCATCTTGGTGATTGAGAGAAAAAAGAGAGGATGATGAAGAAAACATAGGAAAAAAAGTAAAAATGGGAAGTTTAAATAGACATCTGGAAGGGATGTGAAAAAACCATTATTGTACATGTTAGAATTTGAACAGGATGTAATGAAATAGTACCTTCTATTGACGATCTTCAGATAACGTGGAGTCACCTATAGTCAATACGTGGAAGATTAAATGTTTTGAAATCTTTAATTAATGCTTACTAAATTAGAACCATTAAGTATGTTTGGAAGAATACTTTACAATTCTTAATTAATAGCCATGAATTATTAAGTTATTTTTTTGTTAATTTTATTATTAATTTAATGTTTATTAAGTTTGAACTATTAACTATATTGGCAAGAATACTTTATGGTTATTAATTAATAATTGTGAATTATTAAGTTGTTTTTTTAACTTCTTTTTCAACATTTTAAAAGAACAATTATGATGTTCAGTTATCACTACCATTACCATCCTCATCCTCTTCTTCCTCATCCTCATCATAATTTTCGTCATCGGAAGAGAGAGATGAAGGGTCAACTGTAAATCATAGTCAACATTAGTGATGAAGTATGCAATTCAAATTCCTATTCAGCTTATTGGCGTATGCCATGAGACACCTTGTATGGTACTCAAGGTGCCAACATCTGCATCAGACCTACATTTCAGGAGGAGGTGGGGAAGGGGGTGGAGGAAAGGGTGGTAGTGGCGGAGGAGCTCCTTGATAACTTAATATGATAAAGGAGAGAAAGAGGAGGCCAATAAAGAAAAGTAGTAAAAATCACAAGGAATATGTGAGTTTAAATAGACACTACTATAGAAATCGTGATATATGATGGTTATTATCTGCCATATATAATAGTTTACGAATTGTCACATATGCAAGCACTATAAAAGCTTGGTGCAGATACATTATTGTTCCAAACCATGATTTATTCTGTATCTATTATAACAGTTCTAATATAACACCTATTATATATTGAGATGTGGTAAGGTCATTCTATGTGTAATGCTATCATGATAATAAAACAGGCTCATGTAAACAATTGTTATATATGCCATATGTTTGCAAATAACCGTTATATAGTCCTAACAATGTTTGAGAGATAGAATGCTTTTCAAGGACTATATGATTTAGCCTTCTTGGTAGAGAATGATTCTCTAGATTATATAAGGGTTTGTGTGTAATTAGTCGGATAAAATGTGTCAGTGTAGATGTGCACAGAATATAGATATGACACCATTTGGTTGGGACACATGAGTGCATGTATGACGCCATGTGGGTTCCACATATATAAAGTAGGTTTTGAGTTGGCGCAGTCTGAGGCCTATAGTGATAAAATAGCCTTATGCCTAACTTTTAGGGTAGAACCGTGAGATATTGCCACCTAAGCTCTTCCAAAAGTAGCTTTTTGGTTGGCTACATGTTTGGATGATAGCTAGCTTTTTCGTTTGTGTTGGCCTAATAACAAGGCGACACCTAGCTTTCTCATGAAACTTATAACCAATTAGTCGGATAAAATATACTGGTATATTTGTGCATATGGCATTTTTGGGGCAAACACATATACCTTGCATTTTAGGAGAAGACACCGGTATATGGCACTATCTCATGCTACCTATACACATATATGGTGCCATTTGAGACACGAGGACATGTGGCATGTTCTTGAAGGAGACACCTTTAAAGTAGCTTTATTAAAGTAACTTTATTAAATTAGGATACTGCCACCTCGCTCCTTTTTAAAGCAACTTTTGGGTTAGTACAACAAGAAGTCACCACCTAGCTCCTATTTAGGACAACTCACCGTTCCCCAGCCCTGCCACATGTCTGCCCTTCCTGGAATTGCATATGAAAGTCAGAAGTATTCATCGGACCTCCTTTTCTCTAACCTATTAGGAATCTAAGTATAAGAGGGAGGGAGGAGGACGGATTTCAAAAAAAGTGCCTGGCACCCTAGGCAAAGAGGAGTGTATGGCACCCTCGACTTCTAAGAATTTCCCAACACCTCCTTACATCATTAATTTCAGCCAAAGTGGGAAAACAGACAAAAATGGAGAGAGTTTTTGAAGTACCAAAGTGTTCTTGATTGATTTCAACTCCAAACTCGCATTTTTGGCATGAAACATTTTCCTCTCATTGAGGGCAACATTTCTATGGTTTTGGATTCTTGAAAGGAGGAGTTTGGTGTTGTCTACTGTGTAGAGTGCTGGCAAAATCAAGAACGGGTTGTAATTCCAGCTAGAAGTAAGCCTAAGCTCTAATTTAAGCATAATGTTTTGGAGTATCAGCTAAGATTTCATGTTGTGATTCTGCCCTATTTTTTGTTAAGAGTTAATCTTGAGGTTTTAATAATTATATGAGCATGATTATGATGTTAGACATTGCTTATATGTGATAGAAACGTGTTACGATAAGTCTTGTGGTTAAAATTGTAAAGTCATGTTATGGTGGCCTTAAGTTAACTTTCAGCTAGATTTGATTAATAGGGGAAGGAATGTAATTTTGAATATTTTGAGGTTTCCAATGGATTCTACACACAAAATTATGTGGGAATAGATTATGGAAATTATTTTATAAGGGTTGGATTGAAAACCTTAAAATTAGAATTTAAGGTTGTTGGTGATAGTGCTGCTAGATTCGTTTTTATGACATTCAGGTTGATAGTGGACTGATTTGGATGGCAAGGTTGTTTCCAATAGTTATGATATTTTATAGGGTGTTAGTCAACATCCAAGTTTTAAAATGAGGTATAGAATGCATTATTTGGGTTAGTAGATTGTAAGTTATGATTTGTTAAACTTTAGGCATTGAATTTGGAAAGTGTCCTAATAGAGTTGGGTTGGTCAAGGATTTCAGCATTTATGTACCTATTATTGATAGTGGGTGATATTTTTCCTTTAACGAGGACTTAGATAGCTTCACATAGGACTTTGAAGCACCTTATATGGAGTTTTCTAGATTAAGTTATGAATTTTCAAAGTTGATTGAAATTTGGTAGAGTAGGGTTGACCTACGAATTTGTAGTATTTGGAGTGAATTGTAATATGTGAGATTGGGAAGAAAAGAAGCATGTGGTATAGACTAATAAGACCACATTAAAGACCCAAATTATAAGAAGATATAATACATAACAAGTCATGAGTGATGACTTGCTGTCATGGCTCTAATGATGTGGTTATGTATCTAGTGTAACCCTCTCACCGTAATTACATCCAGTTTATGAAATTCAAGTGAAATAGAGACCAATAAAATAAAATCAACATTTATAATCCCTCACCTTCAAGATGGGGTGTTCAGAAAATAGTTCAAAAACATAATTAATCCTCTTCTAAGAAGCACTGCCCTTACTGCACTCACTATGGCCAACAACAGCCTTAGCCGGATACAATTCTCTTAAGTTGCTTTTTGTGATCCAACATTCCTCAACCGCCTTGTTGGACTCAATAAACTGGTGGGTGGCTAATCTTTTCCTCATATCACGCCTCAAACCCCATACTAGCATATCCAAGCTCAACTCCTCATCATCCATCTTCCATAGATAAGAAGAATACTGAGACAACAGGATGAAACAGGGCAGATACTCATCAAACGACTCCGTGTCCCCTTGCTTGATATTTAGAAATTCAGTCTCCTTCTCAAGCCTCACGACTTGGGAAAATATTTTTCATTAAAGTGTTGTTGGAACACCTCCCAAGTAAGTGGTATGGTTTTGCTCCGCAATGACAAGGCAATATTCCTCCACCAGTGATCTGCATCTCCCTCCAATTTATACACTGCTAGTCAAGCTTTCACATTTAAAGGACACTCAAGGACCTCAAAAATCTTCTCAAGATAGTTTAGCCAATCTTTAGCCACCTGAGGATCAAATCTACCTTTAAATACTGGAGGCAGGTGTTTATAGAATTTGGAGACCCAAAACTGAAGATCTTTTTCCTCTCTAGCTGGGACTCCATATGATTCAAGGTTTGGTCTAGCACGACCAGGTGGCTCAAGTAGTCGCGCTGACCCTTCTGCAATTTCTTCTTTATGGGTCCCCTCCTAGGTCTCCTCTTGAGTGGACTGTCCCTGGCCCTCATTGTTCTTTGCTCTGTCAACTCTGAGCTCTTCTCTTAGCTCAGCAATTATGTCTCGTTGATCTTGAATCAACCCCATCATTTCTTGCAGCGGGTCCGGTGGATTATTATTGACCATTTCCACCTCAGGATTTACTTGTTGTACTCTGGGGTGACCTTTGGTGGCTCTTTCCATTCTACAAATAATTTACCCCATTAATCCAACAATTATGGTATACACATAATTCCACAAAGCACATATATCCCCATAACCAAAATAGATATGTGTATACAAAAATCATTCACAAATGATCTTCTATCACTAAGGCCACACTATGGGAGTTATCCTAACAAACTCTACCCTTGCCTGGAACTACAGCTCTGATACCAAAAATGTAACCCCCTCACCATAATTGCATCCAATTTATAAAATTCAAATGAAATAGAGACCAATAAGACGAAATCAACATTTATAATCCCTCACCTTCAAGATTGGGTGTTTAGAAAATAGTTCAAAAGCATAATTAATCTGGTCCCACATTCACTTTCGGATACAATTACCTGTGCAGTTAAATTATATTTATAAATATCAGAGTGCGTAACTAAAATCCTGGCAACCTCGAGTTACATGTATATATATAATAGGTTTAAGGCTTCCCAAAATGGGCATTACATATCCAAAAATTATATTTACATCCCATATACATACAGTAATCCCAAACCATAACAGATAACCAACAAATAAAAATAAAAATGTCCATAAGAGATCCTAACCTCTCTGGGTTGTCCACTTCCCTTTTGAGCCACTTGCCCTGTCTAAAATGTTAGTCATTGGAAAGAATGAGATTCTAAAGAATCCCAGTAGTAACAAATCACTCATACAGTATATAAACACATAGCATGTAAGTTTATCATATTCAGCAGCAACTCAATGATCCACGGCTCGTGCCACGAACGACAGCACTCACAGTTGTATCACAATGCAACAGCTTTCGCTGTAATCTCAATGCCCGCTTTTACGGTAAACACTATGCCAGCTTTCGCTGTAATCTCTATGCCCGCTTTTACGGTAAACACTATATAGCGGCATCAAAAGGCATAAATCATCAATAAGCTTCACAAGCCATCACAAAACAGTAGGAACAACACAATACATGACAACATACACACAATGATTCCTACACAGTATAAGAGAAGAGTCACTACCTTGTTCTTTCCTGACGTTCCTTGGCATAGTGGGCTCACAAGTTTGGCAAATGTCAAATCCTATAAACCAAATTAGGGACAACCGATCAATCTCTTTTCCAAATGCTTATTTCTATAATGCTCTAAGTTGGTTATCATTCAAACTCTTTAGGATGACCATTAGAGGCCTAAACACATGCTAAAAGGATTGGAAGAAACTACTCTAAAGACCCCTTTTTGGAAACACAACATTGATTTTAGGCTAACTCACTTGAGTGAAGATGACCTTACTCAAGTGAAGAGAGACTTGTACTCGAGTGAGAATGGCTCTCACTCGCAAGTGTTTGACAATGAGCAACAACAATGGCCAGAAAATGCTCACAGTACTCGAGCGTGAGGGATCGCACTGGAGTGATAGCTCCAAATTCACTAGAGTCCCTGAAAGTGCAATACAGAAAGTGCTTACCTGAGAGCACAAACAACTTCAGAGGAAAAGGCTCACTTGAGCACAACCCTCGGCACTCGGGTGAGAAGACTACACTTGCGAGTGTCTAAGCACACTCTTGAAAATCAGCCTACGAGTGCATACCCGAGATGCAGCCCTAAACATAAACCCATGCTCTCACTCGAGTAAACCCATGCTCACTCGAGTAATCACCAACATCACTCGTAGTTTAAGAAGTGCACTCTCACTTTTGGCATGGAAGTGCAACAAGAACTGAAAGAACTTGGGCGAAAATATGCACAATACTCAAGTGAGACTCATCCTCACTCGAGTGAGGCTTATCATATTGCTAGATCGCAGCAATTGACAAAAAATCCCAGATTAGCCAAAACTGATCCTAATGGTTCCCAAACTCAACACAAAGCTTATTCCCACTTAGAATTTCCTAAGGAACCCATTGGTAATGTCCAAAACACTCAAAACCCATCCTAACAACAATTCATACTCTTGGGTCTCTATAACACACCCAATACCCAAATTCATTCAACTCACTTCCAAAATTCAAAACCATATCCAACACTCAACAACTTCATAATGAACCAATTCCAACATCATTCACCATGTAATTCATGCATTCAAAAATTGGCATAAAACCATGGCAAATTCCAGAATTTATCAACCTTAACCAAAAATCACAATAAATATACCAAAAAGCATAAATCCTTACCTCTTTAACTTGCCAAAGTCAAAACCTTGATTCTCAAACTTGCAAATTGCTCCAACACCCAAACTACCACCTTTCAAAATTGTGAGACCACCAAAATGAAGCTTTTTACACTATGAACAAGTTTAATGAAGAGTGTTTGAGCATAGGAGGAGCGTTACTCACCAAAGATCAAGCTTTTCTTTTATTTTTTCTTCTCAAAGTCGCCGAAAATGGAGGGATAGAGAGAGACGATGAGAGGTGGAGATGATGATAATGATTGCATATTTTTCCCTTTGCCCATATTCCCCACTGAATAGGAGAGAGAAGAGAGAGAAAAGGTGGGTGTTTGACTTTTGGCATCATCCTATGGTCCACAAATTGCCACTTGGCAACATCTTGCTCACTTCCTCCATGAGCTCACATAATTTCAAAGCATACAATTCTGACTCATTGATAATGAATCTCAACTATTGATCTCTAATCACCAATGAGTTTTCTCTTTGGTGACTGACCAATTGGTCGGTAAATTTCCAATTTTGCCATTTTGCCCCTAGTTTTTCACAATGATCATTAAATCATCACCATGAACATTTATATTAAATTTGCATCACATTTTCCAAAAGTGTTTAATTATACTAATTACAATCAATTTTGAAGTCATTAGCCCTTAATCTCAAATTGGGTCATTACATCTAGGGCTTTGAGATGTCAAGGAAGAGGTAATGGATGGTTTGTCAAGCCACTTTAATAGTTGGAAGAAAGTGATTAAGAGGAGGATATAAAGATACAAGGTAGTGAACTTACCTAACTTGCATGTAATTGATATGTACACTTGTGTATTGATGTGCATGATTGCTTTGCTTGATTATGTGTAGCATATATGAATGATTGAAGCTCTATTTCTATTGATGCTATGGCCATAAGATGTTATATGAAACATTGAGCATGCAAATATGTCATTATGTGAGCATGAATTTATGTAAGGCAAGTATGTCATGCACTAAGCATTTATCTTGCATGCATAATTGGTATTGTTTGCTATTGTGACTCTCCCGAATCTCATCCTCCTTCACCCAACTATACAGGTATGTTGAGCACAAAAGAGGAATGCTTGGAGATGTGCAAAAGGAAAGTATGATGGAGAATTGTGACTAATACCTAATAATTTGTTATGTGTAATTGATCGTGTGATGTGATTAAATGTAATAACATGCCATGGTTGGTGCATGTATGAATATGTACATAAACACAATAGTAATCACAATATTTGAGGGCATTAGAACACCTAAGAATTTGGCATTATGGGTGCACATGGTAGAGCATCAGTACCTAAATAGTGGTATCAGTGGTATTAGAAAGTGGTGGTATCAAAATGTACAACTATGGTATCAATATCATTATAGGTACACTAGCTAATAAAGAACATTCAGGTTCACAATTAGAGAAACAACTCTAATAATTATAAATGAATTTGAGAATTGGAAGTAAAGTGTTTTCCAAATGAATAGTTCCCAAAAAATAGTTGTGCAAGTTTTGGTTGGGAACTTTATTTATTGAATCGCCTAAGCTATAACATTAATGTTAGTGCTTTCGAATGCTTACTAAAGGGGCATAAATAATGAGTGCTACACTTGCCAACGTCTTCAGAGTTGTGCAGCACATATATGTGTGCTTGCTCCAACTATTGGTCTAAGATGGTTACAAATTTGTTGTCCATAATCCCTTCCCCACTAGTCCTTTTACCCTTATGTTGAGACATGGGAAGCCTAATATTGCTTGCATGCTTTAAGTATGTAGCAGAAAATTTAGCAGCCTCTTCACAAATATATTGTTCAATCATGTAATCCTCCGAACGAATTTGATTTTTCTCAAACTCTTTCATTATCATTATGAAATGTTCAACTGGGTATATCCACATTAAATAGTCTTGGCCATAAAGTTGTACCTCTTTAACTAGGTGAGTTGTCAGGTGGACCAAGATGTGAAAAAATACTGGAGGAAAATACATATCATTATCATACATTGAACACAATTCGGTTTCATAACATTGACAATTTTTAAGGGTCTATCACTTTACTACAAAGTGATTTAAAAAAGAAACATAGCTTGGTGATTGCAAGTCACACCTCAAAAGGCAAGATACCCTATATAGCCACCAAAATCAAGTTCTCCATCAAGACGTGGCGGTTATGATATTTTAATCCCATCAATTTCAAGTCCTTCACTAGCATGAGTCTCTTGATGTTTGAAGAGTAACCCTCTGGCATATTGACTGAAGAAAGAAATGTATGGGCTCCCTTCTCTTCTGATGCTAATTCTTCTTTTATTCCCATCTTAACTATGTCTAGCCTAGCAATCATGCCATCTTTGGTCTTCATTAGCATATGGAGTAATGTACCAACAATACTTTCACACATATTTTTCTTAATGTGCATAACATCAATAAAATATCTCACATCCAGGGTCCTTCAATAAGGTAAGTCAAAGAAAATAGACCTCTTCTTCTACCCACTTGTCCTAATATCCCTGCAAAAGGTTTGCCAAATAGACATTTTATATCTTTCATCTTTTGATTTACCTATTCACCATTTAAAGTTTGAGGTGCCCTATCCTCTTTTGATTTTCTATTGAAATATATTTTTAAATGCTGGTAAGGATGCTGCCGAAGCAACCCTTTTCTATGTCTCATGTAGGAATTATTCATGCTATGCTTTAATCTAATTGAATACGTACCCTCTTCACAAATTGGACACCCAATTTGGCCTTTAATGTTATATCCAAACAAATTACCATATAGAGGAAAGTCATTGATAGTGTCATAGAGCATGGCTCTCAAGTTGAAGATTTCTTCCTTGTAAGCATCATACACCGATTCATAATTTTCCATATGCTCAACCACCCATTATTTGTCTCCCCATGCCTTGTCTAACATGAATAAGTAGGATTGATTCCATGAATCACTAAGTGCAACATACATGTTTGTTGATCACACCACTGTATATTGCCACATTTTACACAAGGGCAAATAATCAAATTATTGTTTGGAGGATAATGTGTAAATGCAAAGTCAAGGAAATATGTTGCCCTATCCCAGTAGTCTCTCATTAGACGATTGGCATACATCCACTGTTTATTCAAAGACCTTATCTAACATAAATAATTTAGAAACAAAAACCCCAATCAAAACCCAATAATCATCTGTGCCTAGAATAAATTCACAAAAATAAATGAAATGAAATAAAGCCAATGAACCTTATGTCAATCGGATCAGAAGTTTAAGAAAGAAAACTTCGAGGTTGAACGTATGCATTTCACAAAGCTGAAAGAGCTAGAGCTTTTAAATGAGTACAAAAGTTTTCAAATGTCAAACTGATTGGATATTTTACAAACAAACCCCTGTTATAGATTTGAAGGTCTTACATAATGGTTAGTTGGTAAGGACCGTTAAATGTTTTATTTTTACAATAGTTATGTTCAAATAACCATGAGGTATGTTATTAAGTGTTTAAGGTCTTAAATAATGATTAGTTACTAAGAACTACTAATTATTGTTTCACCTTTATAACAGTTATTTTTAATTTATCGTGAGGTATGTTATTTATTTGATTTATCACGATTCTTTAATAACAACTGTATGATATGTTAATATTTTTTTAAATATATGTTGGAACCATTACATGAATATATTTTTATAAAAAAAAATAAAAAATAAAAATAAATAAAACCTACTCATTATCTTTAGATGATCTGAATCATTTGAGAAGATGAGAATGAGACTGTGGTGGATTCTGGCACCAGTTGTGGCCTGGAGGTGGAGGTAGAGGTTAGGCAAGAGGGAGAAGCGAAGCAGGTGGGGGTGCAGGTTCGGGAGGAGGAGGAAGAGAAGGGCATGGATGATGGGTGGGAGGAGGAAGAGAAGCAGTCGAAGGTGCATGTTGAGAAGTAGCACGAGGAGGGGAAGGAGGTGGAGGTTGTGGAGAACAATTCTCTAGCATTTCTTCAATGCTTTGCTTGACCATGATGATGAGGAGAATAGAGGAAGAGGGTAAGAAAATGTATGAAAATGGGGAGTTTAATTAGATTTGAGTGAAGCATGTGATGGAAGTTGAAGAGGATTAGTCTGTGCAATTGTATATATTCTTTTTCCCGCACCATGAGTTTCATGACGGTGGTTTTATAAACACTATTATTTATCTATGAATTAATGATGGCTGTTTCAAAAGAATAGCTAACGAACTGTGTTTTATTATATTTCATAACGGTTGTTCTCTAATAACCAAGGTTT
The DNA here is from genome assembly GCA_963855925.1 of Inga laurina. NCBI lineage: Eukaryota > Viridiplantae > Streptophyta > Magnoliopsida > Fabales > Fabaceae > Inga > Inga laurina. The sequence goes on from OY979708.1 coordinate 52,431,159, forward strand.
GCAAACCCGGACCGGACCGGCTGGTCTGGACCGGAAACCGGCGGTCTGGCCGGAAAACCGGTCCGGTTTGCTGATTAACCCGGGTTAGCGGTTTAACCCGGGTCAACCCGGGTGACTCGGCCTGACTCGGCCGAGTTGGCGAGTCAGCCGAGTCACCCCTTATTTTTTTTAAATCCTTTTCTTTCAAAACGACGTCGTTTTGTATGTCTCTGTTTTTTTTTTAATTCAAACTTCAGTTTCAGTTGACCGAACCGAATGGTGTGGCTCCAAATCTGAACTTCTGAATATGATGATATCAACATATCACTCATTGATCAAAGAATTAAATCAAATTAATTACTTCACTTTAGTGTTTTCGTCTTTTTGAGTTTCGACTGTTCCCTTCCCTTGTTCAGTTTCACGCTCAAAGTCGAAACTTGAAAGTCCGACGCCGTCGTCCGCTCCTCCTCCACTTGTCCTCTTCTCCTCTCCGTCTCAAACCTTCTCCTTTCAACAGTCTGACTTCATCCAAGGTGTTGTTTCGCCTGTAAAGCCGTCGTCCTAGTTTCGCTACCATTGGAATATCATTCTCATTTCGTCGCTGTCGAGCTTGAACGTCGCCGTCCTACTTCCGGAATGAGTAGCCGGTTACAGAGGTTGACTTCCCATTAATTTTTCTGTGAAAGAGGTCGGTTAGTTTGTGCATATTATTATCGTTTTTGTTTCATTTTGCCGTTGCCTTTTCTTTGTGTTTTCTGACTTTGTCGTCACTCCACTTGAAAGCTCTGTTTCTATTTTTTAATCTTTACCTTGTTGCCTTGAAAGGTGGAAGCTTTGGCCTTTGGGTTCTTTGGTTTGGTCCTTACTCCTGAGGCATTTTTCAATCTTTTGGATTGTGGAGCTCTGTTTAACTCTAATGCAACGTGTGTAGAGCGTCGGCGAACTCATTCGGCAGTTCTGTGTAGCTACTGGTTAGTCTGTATACTAAAAGGTTGTTCATTGTTGTAAAAGGCTTGTTGAACTTTCTTATTTTCCTCAAACTCATGTTATGCGTTCGGTGCTCTGGTTGAACTTTCTTCTTTGCTTCAAACTCATGTATTGCTGCTGGTGCTCTGTTTTAACTTTTACAATGTTGTTTATATTTAATATCAAATAGAGTATCCAAGGTAAATATCTGATTGCTTGTTGTGTCTTTGTGATTGTTGCTGTTGCTCTGTTCCTGATTATCAGATTATGAATATCTGATTATAAATATATGGATATTTTAGTTGATGATGATATTTACTGGGGCGTGTGATACTTGCTCTATGATATTTGTTGATGATATCAAACATTTTGTTCTTGATTATGAATATTTGTCCTTGAAATTAATTATTATTCGAAGATGAATGTACAAGATTTATTTATTTATATGAAATGTTTATTGACAGAACTTGTTCATTGAAAGGGTGATCTTGGTTTGCTTTCAGTTTTTTAATGCCAATGGAGGGAAATATAAATGTTAACAATGAAGGTGCTCAGAATAGTGAGAATACTGCCACCCCTAATCCTGAGTCCACCAATCCTCCCAATAATAGCTCAAAGCCACCACAATCAACTATGAAAAAAACAGACCCTGCTTGGGAATATGTCTCTGTTAAGAAAGAGGGGAAAGTAAATGTGTTTACATGCCTTTTATGTGGTTCAAGTTATAGGGGAGGTGGGATAAATAGGTTGAAACAGCATTTAGCTGGTGTGAGTAGTCAAGTGAGTTCTTGTAAAAAAGTTACCCATGATGTACGTGCTAGAATGAAAGCATCTTTGGTAGAAGGTTCAAAGAAAAATCCTATTCATAATGATAATGAAAATGAACATGAAGTCGATGCAACTAGAGAAAGTGAAGAGCCACTTGTTTCAAAGAGAAAAGTTGGGGGCTTGAAAATTATTTTGCATCTAGGACAACTCCTGGTGCTCAACCAAGTATTAAAAGTGCATGGGCAAGTCAAGAAGCCCAATATAATGCAAAAATGGTTTTTGGTCAATGGGCTTATGTGAATTGTGTTCCATTTAATGCTTTGACTTGTCCCTTATTTCAAAAAGCTATTGATGCTGCTACTGCAATTGGGCCTGGGTTTAAGGTCCCTTCTTATCATGAGTACAGAGTTAGCTTATTGAGAGATTGTAAAAAAGAATGTCAACTTGTAATTGATAGCCATCGAGCTAAATGGAAAGAAAATGGTTGCACACTCATGGCTGATGGTTGGACAGATGTTAGACAGCGAACTTTGATTAATTTCTTAGTTTATTCAGTACATGGCATGGTTTTTGTGAAATCTATTGATGCTTCAGATTTAGTTAAAGATGCCAATACATTATTCTCATTGTTCATAGAAGTGATTGAGTGGGTTGGTCCTGAAAATATAGTTCATGTTGTGACTGATAATGCTGCTAATTATGTAGCGTGTGGTAAATTGATAAAAGAGAAATATAAAACCATTTATTGGTCACCATGTGCAGCTCACTGTTTGAATTTGGTTTTAAAAGACATTGCATCTATGCGTCATGTGTCGGACCTTGCAAAGAAGGCCTCCAAAATCACTGTATTCGCAAATAACCATTTGGTCTTCTTGTCATGGTTAAGAAAAAAAACCTAATTGGAAGGAAATTGTGCGTCCTGGTGCAACAAGATTTGCCACCACATTCATCACCCTTCATAGTATATATTCGCACAAACATGACTTACAGGCTTTGGTTATTGATGACCATTTTTTACAACACAAGCTAGCAACCACTGAAGCCGGGAAAACTTTCAGTGCAATTATTCTAGATAATCGGTTTTGGAACGATTGCTTTCAAGTTGTAATACTTGTGTCTCTATTAATAAGACTATTGAGGATTGTTGATTCAGATGAGAAACCTTCAATGCCTTATGTCTATGAAGGCATGCAGAGGGCTAAAAATGTGATCAAGGACTTGTTTCAGAGGAAAAAGGAATAATACACGCCTTACACAAATATTATTCAAAGTCGTTGGGATAAGCACTTGAAAAATGAACTTCATGCAGCTGCATATTTGCTGAATCCTGCATTCTTGTATAGTACTGACTTTGTTAGAAAGCATCGATGTCTGGAAGTTGTGATTGATTTGTTTGAGGCAAATTCACCTGACAATGCTGATTATTATGTTACAATGATGAAGCAAATCGGTGTATACCGTGAGCGTAAAGAATCATTTGCTAAGGTTTCTTGTGAAAAAACAGCCCAGAAACTAGTTCCTCGTAAGTATATTGAATTTCATATTCAAAAGCACCTATTGAGATATTAATAAGTACTAAATGTCTTTTATTTTATTATGCAGATGATTGGTGGTTGTACTACGGGGGTGCAGTACCAGAATTGCAAAAAATGGCTATATGTGTTCTCAGCCAAACTTCTTCTTCTTCTGGTTGTGAAAGAAATTGGAGCTTGTTTGAACGTATTCACACTAAAAGAAGAAATAGATTAGAGCATCAAAGGCTGGACGACTTGGTTTTCACTAACTACAATCTAAGGTTAAAGTTTAGGTAATCTTCTTCTTCATGACTTGAATTTTGATTGCTTGTTTTATGATTTATAATTTCATTACATATATTACTACACATTTCATTAATCTTGGTCTTCTATTATGTTGGTGTTATAGGAATCAATTGAAGAAGAAAAAAGATAATTATGATCCCATTGATAATGAATCGGTTGATAAAGTAGACTTTTGGGTTGTTGAAGAAGATCTAACTCCTGAATTTGATGATGTAGAAGCGACAAATCATCAACTTGAACAAATGGCGAGGGATTTTGGAGGTTTCTAACCATCCCTTCTATTATTTACATTCTAAAATGATATTCTTATTTCGTACACAAAAATATATATAACTATGCTTTTTACATAAGTAACATCTCTATTCATTTCATAAATAGGTGATGATGATGTTAGTACTGGGGCTCCATCTTTAAGTGATGATCATATTGCTTCTACTGCCTTTACTGTACCTTCTACAACTCCACCTCCTGATGTCTCAATACCTAGAGAGTTGAATGATGTTAATGATGATTTCAATGATGCTGATTATTAGTTTGGTGATTAAAGGTGGAAATATTTTGTAATCATGTAGGTGGGAATATTTTGTCATCATATACTTGTTTTTAATATTTTGCTACAATGAATATTTGTGATTAATGATTACACATTTAAGTGTCATTGGGTGGTAATTGATACAATGCTGTCGATTTGTAAAGAAAATTGTAAAGAATTTGTGACAAGCATTAGAGTATATGATTATTTTGCTAGCAATTTAAGGAGTGGAAATGATATATAGTTTTTGAAATTTTGGACGGTGTAATAAGAAATTACATTATTTTTCAATTTTTTATACTTCACCGGTTCAGTCCTCGGGTTGACTCCAGTCTGACCCACTGACCCTTGACCCAGTACCTCGACCGGTTCAGTGGCCGGTCCGGGTTTCAGAACCTTGCTAATAACCATGAGAAATGTTCTTTTTTTTAACTATATTTAAAATGATAAAATTTAAAAAAACATAACAGTAGTGAGTAGACTGATGAACTGATGAGATCATCAAGCACTTGTTACTAGAGGAGTGGCTAGTATCATGGCCAATCCCTTACTCATCAACTATAAGATTGGCCTTCCTATTCATACTCAAGAGGTATAATGAAAGCATCCCTACTATATGGTCAGTGTGTTCTATATGCTGTAATATTGCCTTTAATTGTGGAAGCATACTGTATAGGTGGAGGAGGAGGCGGAGGTGACAGTGGTTAATGTTGGGGAGGAGAAATAGGACTTGGAAGATAAGGAGGAGGAGAAGGAAGAGGTGGAGGATGTTGCCGAGAGCTTTCTAGAAATTCTTTTGCATGACGTTTCATCTTTGCGATTGAGAGAACAAAGAATAGGATGATGAAAAATACATAGGAAAAACATATGAAAATGGGGAGTTTAACTAGACATCGGGAACTCTTGAAGGAATGGAAAAAACCGATCATTGCACATGTTAGAAGTTGAATAGGATGTAATGAAAAGGTATTTGGTTCTCCTGACAATCCTTGAATACCAGGGGCCACCAAAGTCATCATGGTGAGGATGAAAGGTTTCAAAAGCTTTAATTAACGTTTATTAAGTTAGAATCATTAAGTATGTTGGTGTCTTGTAACCACGGTACAAGAATACTTTATGGTTATTAATAACCGTGAAGTATGAAGTTGTTTTTTTATAACTATTTTTTAATATTTTAAAAATACAATCGTGGTGTTCAATCATCACCACCATTGCCTTCCTCCTCCTCATTCTTATCATCAAAGGAAGGAGATGAAGTGTTTGACTGCAAGTCATATTCAACATCATTGTGATGAAGTATGATGTTCAACTTCATCTTTAGCATGTTGGTTTAAGTGTAACCCCCTCCGTAATTATATCTGAAATCCGCAATTAAAATGAAATAGAGAGCAATAATAATCAAATAACATTTACCAACCCATCACATGATGGGGTTTTCAAAAATACCTTTCAAAATCGTTTATAAACTTGATCTCATATTCACATTTCGAATACAATTACTACGCGAAGATAAATCACATTCATATAAATATCAGAGTGCACAACATAATCATCCCGGCAATCTCGGGGCTTCACATTCGATCCTACAATGTCAAATGTACTATTTAGACACTTCTATAGTGTTTCTGGGGGTTATATGAAGCTATATGGAAAAATTACTAAAATACCCCCGGGGACCCGGCCCCGCCCCGCCGTACTCAGTCCGGCTGTACTTTTTTTAAAATTTTGACATGGGCTATTCTGACATATTTTCGTCCAAGGAATCCATTTCCGGACTCGGAATTATCAAATTCAATGTCAATTTACAAATTTACCCTTGGCAGCCCCACTTTAAGGGTTTCAGGGGCGTTTTCGTAATTTTGCTTTTTCGGCATTTTCCGAAAAAGTGACCAAATGTAACCCCACCTAATTTTCGCTCCTCAAGTCAATGGAATCATCAAATCATTGAAAATCCATCTCTAACCCCTCCAAACTAGCCTTTGCCGAAATTCTCAATTCCCCGGGAAAAATTGGGATTTTTCGGTTTCGGCTCCGTAAATGCGTTCCTTTCTACTCCTAACCACTTTATTGACTATTCCATTAGGTTACAACTACCATTTAGTACAAATTTTGGCAGCATAACACTACTAACACAACATTTCCAAATTCTACAAATAAAGACAATCGCGAAATTTCACTGATTAAATTGTTCACAGTAGCCAGAATAGTCAATATACGAAAGTTTGGAAGTTACCTCAAGCTCCCACTAGCTTTTCTCAAGAGTGGCTGAAACCCTAGCCCTTCTAAACCATCAAAATTGAGCTTCCAACACCTTAAAGAACATAAAAGAGAAGCTTAGGAGCAAGGTTATACGCGTTAGGAGCTAGATCGTCGGAGAAATCGGCTTACCTTGTGAGATTTCTCCTCTTTCTCTCTCTAAGAGCTCTCAAACGTCTCTCTCTCTTTTCAGCAGAAAAACACGACAGAAAATGAGAGCTGAAGAAGATGAGAACATATTTAATTCCATGCTGATGTCATAATTCCCATTTTCAGATTTTCTGCCCAAACTTTGAAAAATCATAACTAATTCTAGAAAAATCAAAATGAGTTGATTCCAAAGCCAAATGAAATATATTTAAGTCCTCTGCATAGGAAAAATATTGACCATTACTAAAAATCACCACAAAATTTCAGAATTACATAAAACTCATCACTGCCCCAAAACAGAGTTCAGTTTCCATCCCAAACTTTGGACAGTCATATCTCCTAGTTCACAAAACGAAATGGCACAAATTATATGTCCATTTTGAAGCTTGAGATGCGACTATAAGACTGGAAAGTTTCAGAATTGTTAGACACCATTTGGTCATTCAAAACGTTCACACAAACTGACTGCCCAGAATAGAGTTTCACTGGACAGAATTTCAGATTTGGCATCTTTGCTTCAATTGGTTCCATTTTCATACCAAACATCATTCCCACATAAATTTTCACAAGGAATCCATTGGAAACACCAAATAAATCAAATTCACATCACATTGACATGTTTTCACAACTATCTCAACATGTCAACACAATTCACATTCAATTCTTCCCTCTATTCTAAGTCAATTAGGATGTTAATCCACAATTAAACTCAAATACAGGGTTTTGGCGCTGCTCACAACACACACGAATCAAATTCGAGTACCAAATCACATCATATTCTCCAAAAGGGTTATTTACACTAACCACATCCACTTTTGAAGTCATTAACCCTTAATCACAATTTGGGATCTTGCTAAAATGGGGCTTAGCAGTCTACTTCTCTCAGGCTTATTCTCTAACCTCGAGTCTCAAAATTCGGGGTATTACATTAAGCATGAGACACCTTGTGTGGTGGTCAAGGCATGCCAATAGTTGCATCAAATCCTTCACTTTAAGAGGAGGCAGAGGAAGAGGGGGAGGAGGAGGTGGTGGTGAAGGAAGGGGTGGTGGTGGTGGTAGAGGAGCTTTCTCGAATATTAACATGATGGAGAGAATAAGGAGGTTTATAAAGGAAAGTAGTAAGAATCATAAGGAATAGGTGAGTTTAAATAGAGGTCTAATGGATGTTAGGAAGTGTTATGACTTATAAAGGTTCGACGATGTTACGAATGGTCATAATGTATGAACTAGTAATTGGGGAAGATAGATCATTTGAAAGTGTTATATCACGGTTGTTTCTGAAGACTGCTATGTTTTGTCTTGGCTAACATAAGAGGTTGAAAGTTGACTCGTTTGTAAGTGTTTCATGGCGGTTGTTTCAAAAGAACTGTCACTTTTGTTACTACTTAAATGATGGTTATTAACTACAACCATTTTTTTGTGTTTCCACGAATTCTGCCTTGCAATACATGATGGTGTGTATAATTAGCCATTACTTATAAGCATTATATATCCTTGCGTGACTTCAACCTCAACATATATGACGTTTATAAGTTGTAACTGTTATGTATTAAGCATTATAAATGCGTGAATCTATAGTAGTTAGAGGTCTAACGGATTACAAAGGGTTTTGAGTTATGACTTATGACTTATGAAGGTCTAACAGATTATGAAGGGTTATGAGTTATGCCTTATAATGGTCGTACAATGTTACGAAAGGTTATGACAATGTTAGATGACTGTTGGTTTTGAAGACTGTTATGTTTTGTCTTTGCTGACATATGAGGTTGGAAGGTACAAATCATTTGTAAGTGTTATATGATGGTTGTTTCATAAGAACCATCATATTTGTCACTAAATAAATGATAGTTATTAACTACAACCATTACTTTTGTGTTTTCATGGATTCTTCCTCTCAATACAGGACGGTGTGCATATTTAACCGTTATGTTTTAGCATTATTTGTTCTTATATGACCACTGCCTTGATACACATGACGTTTATTCATTGTAATCATTATTTATTAAGCCTTATATATACTCGAATTTGTTGTAGTGAAGAACTTTGTCGGTGGTTAACCAATGTAGTAAATAGTGAAACCAAAGTAGTAATAGCAAAACAAAAGTAGTTCTTAGAAAATAGTCCACAATGCGAGCCCTGTTGTAACACCCTAGTTACATTATCATTCTGATGAGTCTTTCGTAGTGAATCTGAACCATTAAGTGGTATTTCTTAGCAAACAATTTCAAATCCCAACTCCAAAAATAGGATTCGAACTTGTATTTAAAGAGGGTTTTCTGAACAACTTAAACTTTTTGAAGATTATTCAATGTGGTTCCCTACTTATTGTGACTCATCTTTCCTTAATTCTCTTTATTATCTTATTTAGAGTGATTCTTTACTCATTTTTATGTGCGGAAGGTTTCTTAACTAATAGATTTGTACTATGCGATTACCCACGTCTAATTCAATTATTATGCTTGGATAATTAATTCATTTGTCATGCGAGTTATACAGTTATCCATTACAAATATATTAATTTACATAACAGACTTGTACGTGAATAATTCTTCTCTTCTTCATTGCAACTTCTTTCTTGGAGCAATGTCCTGCACTACTCTTCTGTGCTCAACTGCCTATATGGTTGGTGGGCGAGGGTGAGATTCAGGAGAATCTCAGTAGCAAACATTACATACAATACATGTAAGATGAATGTAAGTGCATGATATGCTTTCCTTACATAGGCCCATGTTCACATAACGATATTCTACATGCTCAAATGTTTTGTGCAACATACTAATGACCACAGCAAAAATAGAAATAGAGCTTTATTCATTCATATATGCTTAACATAATCAAGTATAGCAACATAGCAAATCAATACACAACATAAACATCACATACATGCAAGTAAGTTCACTACCTTTTGTCTTCAAGTCCCCATTTTGAACCTTTTCTTCCAACCACTGAAGTTGCTTCAATTGTCTCTTCTTTGTCATCTCATGGCCCTAGATAAATGGCTATATTATTAGAGCCATGACAAATAAATGTCCAATGGCTACTTTAGCCCCTAGGACTTATCTTTATTCTTTGGGCCCATACTTGTTCCAAATTTTAATAACCCAATACACATTAGTTGGTTAACCATTAGACTTAACACATTATGCCCAAAGGATATTTAATGGGCCCACACTAACTTTATGGGATTTACTTAACCATTGGAAGCTAACTTTATTACTAAATGTCACTACTTTTTCATTTTCGTATAGTTACCCAAAAGCTGATAGAATTTTCAGTTCACTTTGAAAATTCATATCCTTTTCTAGGAAATTCTGATTGGAGTGGTTCAAAATTCTATATATAACTTATTAAGTTTATTTTAAGGAAAAAATACTTCCAGTAGCCACCTAACCACGCACACTTCCATGTTTCCCTTTTTACCCATCCTACCAGAAAATCTGACTAGTTTTCATGGTCTAACTTCAACCACTTATAAATCCTAGTGTACTTATCCAAATCCTTCATAATACCTATCAAATTAAAGGTTTTTATGTGTACTTCAAATATGGAGAATTTCATCATCAACAGATGAAGTTTGAACAGTGAAATTTTTTCCACAATAAATCTGCCAATAAAAAACACAACACTGACAGCTTTTATCACACTAGTAAACTTAATTTCCAATCTTTGAGCTTTTAAATCAGTCTGTCAAAAATTATAATTAAAGCCTATTCCTATATAATTTTTCGATTAGAATCTAATGAAAACCTCAAAAATACCAAAATCAAACTGCTTCACCCAATTTTGCTTCTGAACAAAACATGTGCCAAGAACAACAAAATTCAAGTTTTCATTTTAGCGACTAGAGCATTCTTATATTGCCATTAAGCATGTGATTTAACCATATTAGAGCTTAAACCGACATTAAGCTTCAAAAATAACTCTTGGCCAATAATTTTTAGAGGGGTCCAAAAGCCAAGAAACCTCAACGAAAACACAAGGTAATCGGTTCAAAAGGAAGCCAAGGTTTACCTTTTCGTGTTTCTACAATCGGTTTGGTATTCCAATGGCACTTCGGCTAAATAATTGATACAAAACACCTCAGATGAGAAATCTAAGACCATAGAATTGAAGCTCACAGTAGTAAAAGAAGTTTGTTTAAGGGCTTATCGATTGGAACAATGATTGAGGGTCAAAATCGGCTCCAAAACTCCAGATATTTTACTATTCACCTTCCTTCTCTGCTCTTCCATTTTCCTTCCATTTTTCTGATTTTCCTCTTCTCTCTCTATAGCTAGACGAAATTCTAATAAAAAGGGGAAGGAAAGTGTTGAATTTGTGAAGTGTCTCCTTCTTTAATCTCAAGATGCCAAGTATCTAGTAATTGAATCAAAAGATGCCAAGTGTCTTCTTTGATATTGATTTCTCTCTCTCTGGACGTCCTTTCATGTCAGGGGAAGGAGAGGCCTAATGAATTCTCTTGACTCATGTGTTCGGAATTCAAAAAAGTCAAGTACCTGACTTGACCGGGGACCGATGGATTCCCTAGACTCAGGCTCTAGGTGGCACGCTCCGAGGACACCAACACAAAAGGCGTAAAGGTGGTATAATGATTAGGGACACTTGTCACTTTCTTATTTGGCCAACACAAAAGTTGCTTTCTCCTTTGTCATGATTAAGGGACACATGCCATGCTCTTATTTAGCTAATAAAAAAAGTTGTGCCATCATGAGTTATCATTGCTTATTTTATTAAAGTTACTTTAATAAAATTAATTTATCGGTGCATACTCGGATTGCTTCAAGTATACCGAGGCCCGCCAAATGATGCTACATCAGAGTATATGTGTTTAGGCCCCATATGGCGTCACATATTGATGCCTTTTCTAAAAACGTAGGGTACACATGTCTGCCTTGAAATTAACATATGCACACCTATATCGGCATATTTTACTTGACCAATCAGTCCCATGCCTCATGTCATAGTTGGGTGGCATCTTTCTACCAACCAAATGGCATCGTATATGAGTCTTGTGCACATCTGCACCGACACTTTGATTTTACTGCCTATGCATACTGTGCCCTCTACCCGGTCGGGTTGGATCACATAGTCCACTAGAGTCTTTATATCTCTCAACATTCTTGTGACTCTTCTCAAACTGGGCTTAGTCATCTGCTTGATACAGGCTTATCCTCAAGTCTTTAGGTCCAAAATTCAGGATATTACACCTTTTTACTACTTTGATTTCGCTATTTTATACTTTAGTTTCAAAAATTTAAGAAATTGGATTAGTTTGCTAGAACTCTGGTTGTCAGCAAAATCAATAGACCTCTATTGACCAGTCTCCATCAGGGGTCTCGGTTCCAGAGCTCTAGCCTGCCAGTCACCAACCGAAGTGCTAAAGTGGCATTATACAAAAATAAAAGTGAGGGGTAATACTGTTTTGTCCATGACATTTTAGAATTTTAAAAGCTGATTTGGGATATTGTTGAAAGTTTCCCTAATCCAAAAAGTACAAGATTCTTTTAGTGACTAATGGCAGGACGCCAACTATAAAAAAACACATAATTCTGACTTGGACCGAGCAACAAACTTTCACCCCACAAAAAAGGGCATTGAATGTGTCCAGGTAGGGTTGAAAACTCCCATACCTTTAAGACTAGTCGGTCAAAATATGGAAATCAGCGTGACGTCACTAAGTAAAACACGTTGGCACAGTAAACAAAAGGAAATGGCTCCATCAAAAGATTATCATTCTATAATAAAACCCATTAATTTCAAATTTAATCCAATTATTTGGTAATCGATCTGTAATTTTGAGCATCACTGAATTGAAATAGGTATACATCTCTCAATGTAATTTTTCGTTTATAAGGTCCAAATTTACAATCTAACTTAAGAGAACTAACTTTTTAATCTGTCATCCAACATTAGCTCTAGGACTTGTATTTTTGGGGTTTTTCTTTTTAGAAAAAGTTCTATAAGCTTTTTTTTTTTCCCCCATCGGAAAAAGTTCTATACGCAAAACATTGATGTGGAATATATACTTATAATCCGACAAGGAAATCCAATCATTCTAATTTATTATTTGCTGTATGACATCAAAAATTTTAAATTACTCTCTTTTCTTATATTAAAATTAGATAAAATAAAATTAAAAAGAAAGAGTCCGACTGAAAGTAGACTATATATTACTTATTTTCTTTTCTTAAATTTAATAGAAAGAGATGTAATCTAATTTTACCAAGAAAATCGAAAGGAAGTCAAAAAGAATAAACTATTTTTCTTTGATTTAGTGAGTATAAGCTTCTATTAGTAATTAGAAAGATGCAATGTAATACCCCGAATTTTGAGACTCGAGGTCAGAGAATAAGCCTGAGATTTGTGGATTGCTAAGCCCCGGTTTAGCAAGATCCTAAATTGTGATTAAGGGTTGATAACTCCAAAAGCAGACGTGATTAGTGATAAATGGACTCTTTTGGAGATTATGATGTGAACTGTGATGCATATACGTTGTGAGCAGCTGCAAAACCCAATATTTAAGTTCAATTATGGATTAATATCTAAATTGACTTAAAATAGAGGGAGGACACATATTGTGGCTAAATGGAAAAGTATGATGTGTTTAGTGGTGATTCAGGAGGAATTGCCATAATCAGGGGTAAAAAGGTAAAGTTACCGACCAATTGGTCATTTACCGAAGAGGAAACTCATTGGTAACTTGAAGATCAATTGTTAGGGTTGATTTGTTGTGAGATTGAGTGGGTGGAATCCCATGTGTGTGAGTTCCTTGGAATTGGTTTGGAACTTTGGAAAGTAAAGAATTGCAATGTGAGTTTGAATTGTGACTTGTGTTGACATGTTGTGATTATTGGTGAAACATGTCAATGGAATGTGAATTTGATTGGTTTGGTGTTTCCAATGGATTCCTTGTGAAAATTTATGTAGGAATGATGTTTGGTATGAAAATGGAACCAACTGAAGCAAAGATGCAAAATCTGAAATTCTGTCCGGTGAAACTCTATTTTGGGCAGTCAGTTTGTGTGAACATTTTGAATGACCAAATGGTGTCTAAAAATTCTGAAACTTTCCAGTCCTATAGTTCACATCTCAAGCTTTAAAATAGACATATAATTTGTGCCATTTCGTTTTGTGAACTAGGAGATATGACTGTCCAAAGTTTGGGATGGAAACTGAACTCTGTTTTGGAGTGGTGATGAGTTTTATGTAATTCTGGAATTGTGTGGTGATTTTTAGTAATGACCAATATTTTTCCTATGAAGAGGACTTAAATATCTTTCATTTGGCTTTGGAATCACCTCATTTTAAGTTTTCTAGAATTAGTTATTATTTTTCAAAGTTTGGGCAGAAAATCTGAAAATGTCAATTTTGGAATTATGACATCATCATAAGGGAATAATGACATAAGCATAATATAACATATCATCTTCTTCCTCCAAGCTTCAAAACCGTCAGTTTATTCAGCTGAACAAGAGGAAAAACATTTGAGATTTCTAGAGAGAGAAAGGAGAAGAGAACTCGCAAGGTAAGCCGATTTCTTCGATGATTTAGCTCCTAACGTGTATAACTCCGATCCTAAGCTACTTCTTTATGTTCTTTAAGGTTTGGAAGCTCCTCCTTTGGTGTTAAAAAAAAGCTAGGGTTTCAGCCAAGATAAGGAAAAGCTAGTGGGAGCTTGAGGTATCTTCCAAACTCTTGTGTATTGACTATTCTGGCTGCTGTGGACAATTTAATCAATGAAATTTTGCCGGATTGTCATTGGTTTCAAAAATGGAAAATGGGTGTGTGGGGCTGTTATGCTGCCCAAATTGGTACTAAATGGTAGTTGTAACCTAATGGAATAGTCAATAAAGTGGTTAGGAGTAGAAAGGAAAGCGTTTACAGAGCCGAAACCGGAAAACCCCAATTTTTCCCGGAGAATTGAGAATTTCGTCCAAGCCTAGTTTGGAGGGTTTAAAGATAGATTTTCAATGATTTGATGATTCTATTGAGTTCAGGAGCGAAAATTAGGTGGGGTTACAGTTGGTCACTTTTTCGGAAAAGGCCGAAAAAATATAATTATGAAAACGCCCCTGAAATCCTTAAAGTGGGGCTGCTAAGGGTAAATTTGTAAATTGACATTGAATTTGATAATTCCAAGTCAGGAAATGGATTCCTTGGCGAAAATATGTAAGAATTGCCCATGTCAAAGTTTCAGAAAAGTACAGCCGGACCGGGTACGGCGGGGCCGGGCCGGGTCCCTGGGGGTATTTTAGTAAATTTTCAATATAGCCTCATATAACCCCCCAGAAACACTATGGAAGTGTCTAAATGGTACATTTGACATTGTAGGATCGAATGTGAAGCCCCGAGTTGCTGGCACGCAAATCGAGGAGAAAAGACTGGAGGTAGGGGACTTACCTTACTTGCATGTATTTGATTTCTTTGCTTATGTAGTGATGTATGTGATTGCTTTACTTGATTGTGTAGAGCATATTTGAATAAATGAAGCTCTGTTTCTGTTTTACTGTAGCCATAGTTTTGTTATATGAAATATTGAGTATGCAGAAATATCATTATGGGGCATGCATCTAGATAAAGCTAACATGCCATACACATAGCATCTATCATGCATGCATTATGGTATCTGTTTCCTACTGAGATTCTCTCAAATCTCACTCTCCCCTACCAACAATTTAGACAAGGCAAGTAGCTCATGGAGGGAGCGGCTAGGACTCCTTCGAGATGAGATTCTGTAATCCCCATTTGAAGAATTGTAATGGGCAATTGTACCCTGTGTATCTTTAGCAAAGGTATGTACCCGGGATTGCCGGGATGATTAAGTTGTGCACTCTGATATTTATATGAATGTGATTTATCTTCGTGTAGTAATTATATTCGAAATGTGAATATGAGACCATGTTTATAAATGATTTCAAAAAGTATTCGTGAAAACCCCATCATGTGATGGGTTAGTAAATATTATTTGATTATTATTGGTCTCTATTTTATTTTAATCACGTATTTCGGATATAATTACGGAGGGGTTACATGCAACACTTTGTCAAATCTCTAATTATTAATCATGGCAAAGAATTCCCTCCGTAATTCATCTAGAAATATAATTATCTATTTGTCTACAAAAATTAATCTCTCATGAGAGAATTCCTTTATATACTACTATTTTCCAGTATTCAGCACTATTAACTGGTATATATTCTCTAGCAACCTTTGTGAAGACTCCAAGAAATATAGGATAGTTTGGAGCGGAAACTTCCAAATACAAAAGGAAAAAAAAGATAGTATCCAATATTTGGAAGTTGAATGACGCGTAGGATGCCTCTTTTCTGGTAAAACTAGCTTCCTGTCACATAAATTGATAGAATTGTTCTCTAAGTTAATATCATTATTAGTATTATAAAATGTAAATCTACTTCTGAGAGGAAACTGATAACGAGAAGTTAATTCTTAATTCATACAAGTTTTTTTTCTTATAAAAAGTTAGATACATTATTTTCTGTCAAAATTAGTAAAATTGAGTTTCCAAGACAATCCAAGGTAGACTATTGAAAAAAAAAAAAATAGAAGCTATATATGTTCACATCTCTTTCACTATCTATCTGATAGTAACTTTGTTGACAACCTATACATACATGTCGCATATCTGCTTTCCCGCTTTGCATCTTGTCTGAAGAATAAAGTCATATCTCCGTCTAATTTTTATTCTGATTTCTGATAGGAAATTTAGTTTATAATTTCCATGCCAAAGCACTACGTCAATCTTATGTAATGCTCTTCTAATTATTCATATATTCCTTTTCTTATTAAAAGAAATTTGCTTGGGCCTGTGGTGACTATTAGAATTAAATATATATGGTCCATATAATTTCACTCTATTCTTAATTAGATCTTGACAGTTTTTTCTTTCTAATTTGTTCCCTACACTTTTCTTAATCATTGATATTGGACTGTATACTCATAATTTGTTAACTTGGAAGAAAAAATGATATTACTATCTGATGATGTGACTCTTACATAGAATATGTATAAATTAATTTTATTTTGCCACATAAATTTAAATAAAACCAAAATCAACCAAATTACATTGTTGTTATTTTAAAAATATTTTTTTTAAAAATTTTGTGGGATCTTATATATGTCACTTAATCAGCATCCACGTCAGTCCCTAATTACTAGATTATGAGTATGGAGAATAATGCTTGAGAAAACTGTAATAACCAATAAAAAACTACAGGCACACGATTACAAATCAGGTATAAAGAATGACAAATTAAATTTTCCTTTGAAAATTTTAGCTTTAATTGTATGGGTTTTTTTATATAGTTCATTCATGGAGTCTAAAGTATCAACAATGACTTTTATAATTTGTGAATGATATGAATTATAGCTTTTATGTTTTATTTTGTGTTATTCTCATTGTTAATCCTTATAGTTTAATCAAATTTTGGTTTTAGTCCATATAGTTTCACAAATGTTTAGTTTGAGTTTAGCAACCGGTTCCTATATTTTTAATGAGTTTTATTTTTAGTCCTTATACTTAAACTTAGACCAAATTCTTTTAAAAATATGGAGACCGGAACTATAGGAATTAAAACCAAAAATCGATTAAAATATAAAGACCAACAATGATATTAATCTTTTTATTTTTTTATGTTTGGAGATTTTAAACTTTTACTGCATACACTTAGTTACCCCACCCTAACATCAATACAGAAATACAAGTGTTGTAAGGCAATTAGTTTCTTGCATTCAACAATGAAATTTAATTCAATCATATATCATACATATTTTTTCTTAAAAAATATATCATCATCACCATGCACAGAGGTTCATTGAAACCATACTGAAATTGACGTGACAGAAACATCAGTGGCGGTTTAGAACGTTACTTCCAAATTGGCATCAAACTAAAAGCAACTTCTACGTCCAGAAATCGCTACACCTCAGTGTTGCTGCAACTGTTTCCATGTTTGGCCAAATAATTGACGCCAAATTATTTCTATTTAATTTATACGTCTAATTTTGTATTAAAAATAAAATATTTATTACAAACTATTTTTATTGGACAACTTAGATCCATTTACTTGTATCCATTAGGTCCAATTCACAAATCAAATACACCAAGAGTTATATTGGTTCGGCTACAACCATTTTGACCTAGGTCCAGTTCTCAGAGTTCCTCTGAGAGTTTCACTATATCTTTCAAGATTCAGTGGGTTCTTGACACCTCATTATACAACAAGTTCCTTCACTGTATTGGACACTTGCTCCCCCTAACATGATGTAAACTAATCCCCAACTTAAGGTTCCATAACCTTAAGTAATCTCGACAATGAATATTGAGTTTGTAATTAAAATCTATCTCACATAGTGTATATAGAATCACTGAAGTACAAAATGAATAAATGAATGGAAAACAGAGCAAGTGTGAATTGATCGTTGATGGCTCAATATGTTGTTCTGTTTTTCTCCATTCAATGCTTTTGTATATATATTTGAGTTTGATAGCCATTGTCAGCATTTCAACATGTCCATTAGAGTCACGTAGCTTCTTTTGACTATCTTTATATTTGAAAAACATCCGTTGCGGTAGGTGATTATTATGAACATTACGTTTTTTGTAAAGCAGCTTCTGTCTCTTTAGCATGATCTCTTCATTGTTTTCTGTAAAAATACTTCAAACACTAATACAATGAAGTGTTAGTCATAATAATATTAAATCAAAGATCAACAAATGAATAGCATGTATTTTGGGATTCATCACTCGACTGATTCAGGATCATCACTTGAGTGATCCCTTCCAAAACTTAATTGGCAGAGAGCTAAAGTAGCTTTCTATACTTCATCACTCGAGTGATTCAGGGACATCACTCAAGTGATCCCTTGTAATTTCAAGTAGAGAGTCATATGCTATTTTTCTTACCTCATCACTCAAGGGGTCACTCGAGTGATCCTTGGTGGTCACTCGAGTGATCCTTGGTAATCACTCGAGTGATACCTCTCAAAATCTGGCAGAGAGTTTTCTAAGCATTTTTCAACTCCATTACTCAAGTAGTCACTCGAGTGATGAAGGGTCATCTTCTCAAGTCATTACTCGAGTGATCCCTTCTAAAATTAGCTGAAGATATCTTCTCTTACATTGTGACTTCTTCTCTTTCTTCATCACTTGAGTAGTCACTTGAGTGATGGTTCTGCATGCTTCAGAACATTGTTTCTTTGTTAAAAAACCTTTGTTCAATTAAATTGTTTGTAACACCATTTGTCATCATCAAAACATAGGATCTAACATCCTCCTCCTTTTTGATGATGACAAAACTTGGTGATTTTTTAACAAACCATTTTGAACATATTTTCAAGTTTCAATCAAAATCATATGCTTAAGTTTTCTAATATTAAATTAACAACCTTGCATACATAAGACGAAACAAAATTCATTAGTCCAAAGAACATAATAATAATCCAATAATAACATTGAACTTCAGAATTTAATGTAGGTACATGTGTTAGTCATAAAGCTCCCTAAAAACCCTATACACCCTTATATCCCTATGCTATATAAATGTAGGTACATGTGTTAGTTAGTTCACCAAAATCACTCCTGGTTCTTCTCCCCCTTTTTGACATCATCGGAAAGGGTGATCTAGGCAAAGATACTAGAACTGGGGGTCTCTAATGATGATAAGTATTAGATATGATTAGTTTTGATGATGTCAAATATAGATGTCAAGCATTAAGAGCAAAAAGTTTGCATAATTTACTTATCTTCTACATTGCCTTACTACTATATTTAATGTTGCATATCTTATAGATTAGTCAAGCAAAGAAAGAAGAAGATTAAAGATAGGGGGAGAGAAAGATTAGTCAAGCAAAGAATGAAGAAGATTGAAAATATTCAAGAAGATATCTAGTTGGGTTATGAAGAATGATTGTCAATTCAAGAAGATATCTATTTGAGTTATGAAAAATGATCATCAAGTGGAAAAACAAGATGAAAGAGATTGAAGAAAAAAGATAAAAGAAGAATAGCTTCAAAATCAAATGGGAATATCAAGATCAAATCTATTAGAAGTGATATAAGAGGTTTCTATGGTCAAACTGAAGTTGGAATTGGTCAATATGATGCTAAAATGACTTATAAGGAAGTTATGCTACCTCCAAAGATGATTACTCGAGTAATCCCTCAAGTAATTTTCCACTGCCTCATTTTGGACGTGTTTACTTGAGGGATCCCTCGAGTAATAACCAAGAATTACTCTAGTGACCCTTAGAGTAATGAGAAGTCTGATGTGCTCTATATTCATGCAGCAGGATAGAGGTTTGGTATTTTTGGCATATCTCTCTAGCCACACATCGGATTAATTTGAAACTAGTGGTATATGAAACTAGACTCCTAATGCATCATTTTGACCAAATATTGCATTCAAAGGAGTTCAGATATGAGAAATATCAACTTCAAAAGTGGACACTAATATCACCATTATAGTACAAGGCAGATTTGGTATTTTGGACATAACTCTCAAACTACATGTCAAATAGAGGTGAAACTGGTTCCATATGAAAATACACTTAAAGATCTTTCCATGGATAGGTAATTTGTCATATTTGAAATTATTTGCTAAGAGTTATTCCCTTTGGAAGTTGATAATGGAAACTTTGAAGACTATCGGGAACAGTAGATACTCTTTGGATCATAACTTCCTAAATACTATAAGTTTGGAGCTAATCCTTGTTGCATTAGAATGTATACGGCAAGAGCTTTCCAGTGATGTATTATTGACCTTGTTTAGAATTTAAATGAAAAGATTACTTGAGGGATCACTCGAGTAATTAGAAAAGAAAATCAAGCATTACTTGAGGGATTACTCGAGTAATTAGAGAAGATATGATGCACTAATTCTTAGCCAAGAAATGAGTGACGTAACTTGAGGGATCACTCAAGTAATTTGAAATGAAAAGATTGCATTACTCAAGGGGTTACTCGAGTAATCAGGTAAGCAAAGAAGCAGTTACTCTTAGCCAAGATTTTGATGACATTACTTGAGGGATCACTCCAATAATAAAAAAAGAATTGGAAACATTACTCGAGGAAGCACTCAAGTAATCTAAATTGAAAGAGAAAGAATTACTTAAGGAACCACTCGAGTAATGCGATAGACAACGTATTCGAAGCTTCTGAAAACCAATAAAATGATTATGTAATTCATTCATCTTGCTTCTAATCATTCTAATACTTAATTGTAGTAGAGTTTAATATATTTCTCCAATAATGCAATGAAGAGATGATATGAAGAGATAAAAATTGATTTTACGGAAGCGGAGTGTCCAACTTTCTAATGGCTAGTTTTTCAATTATGAAGAATGATCAAACGAAGCAATGGGATTCTAACAACAAGTTTAAATGCTCAAAGGTCATCCTTCCTCATCAACCATAAATAAAAGATAATACAAATCAGAAGAGAGACCTAGTGCATACATCGTCTAAATGCCAACATCCTAACATCAATGCTCTTCGCATATACTCTATATTTCTTAGTATTTACCTAATCTATTTTAGAGAGAGATTATTTGTATTATACTTCAGTGTTCATCTTATTCATTTCTGAGAGAAGATTGATTGTAATTGTAATATCCTGACTTGTGATTTAGGGCTAATTATGATTTTAGTGATGTACTTATTGTTAATCTGGTTGCAAACATGTTGTAAGCAATGTTAAAGTTTATATTGGAGTATAGTGATGATTTGGCAAAGGCTGTGATAATCAGGGGCGAAATTGGAAATTTACTTACCCACAGGTCGGTTACCGAAGAGGAAACTCTTTGGTAACTTAAAGATCAACGGTTGAGATTAAAAGTCAAATGAATCAATGGCTAGGATTTAACCTTGGGGTGGAATCCAATGTAAATGAATACATATGAATTCATAAAAGGAAGGATGAGATTATGCCATATGGTCAAGTGAGAGCCATTGGATGTGGAGTCAAAAAGTCAAATGATTTTCCCTCTCTCTTCCCTTGTAAAGTCGGTTGTGTGTGTATGTGTGAGAGGCAAAATATTATCATCATCTACTGACTCTCTCATCTCTCTTCTCACCTCCATTTTCACTAAAAACAACCAAGAAAGAGAAAGTGAAAAGCTTGGTTTTAGGTAAGTTAATGCCTTCAAATGCTTATATTATGTTTATTAAAGTTGTTCATGGTGTTGAGGGCTTCTTGGCTATGTTTTCAGAATTTTCTTTGGTGGTGATTTGGTGTTTGTTCAAATTTGAAAGTTGGTGCAATCAAGGTTTTGATTTCAGCAAGCTTGAGAGGTAACTATTTAGTGCATTTTGGTATGATTGTCTTGGCCATTGGTTTGGTTTTGTAAATTCTGGATTTTTGCCCTGATTTCTTGTGGTTTTATAAGATATGAATTAAGTGATGTACTGCGGTAGAATAGATGCTAAATAGTGTATGGGAGTCAATGGTTTTGGTTTGGATTTGAAAAGAGGAAGTTTGGCAAATTGTGGTTTTGGGTGATCTAGTGACCTAGAGAGGGGAATGTGTTGTTTGATTGGAAGTTTGGTTGTTTTGGGTTACCAATGGGTTCTTTGTGTTAAAATATGTGAGAATGAGTTGTGGTATAAGTCTTAGGACTATTGGTAGCAAATTGGTCAATTCTGGAAAACTATATCAGTTGCTGCGATTTGGCATCTAATAGGCATCACTCAAGTGAGGGAGGTCACACTCGAGCACGATATGAAATTCTGGGTAGTTTAGTTAAGTCTTCAGGCAGAAACTGCGAGCACACTTCCTGACTTGTGAGTGAGATATGATCCCATTCGAGTGAGCATGGGCATGCTCGAGTGAGGGAATCAGCTTAAGACTTGGGAGTTTATGGTTGCTCTCGAGTAGTCACTCGCTGGGTCTCACTTCCTGGTGCTCGAATGCACTAGGTCATTGCTTGAGTACAACCTCTTGTGCTCGAGTGAGTGTGAGAAATATTTCGAGGTTTGCTCTCGGGAAAACACTTTCTGTGTCTCACTCACTGGTGCTTGAGTGTTATTGGGGGTGTCACTCGAGTGAGACTTCCATCACTCGAGTGAGCCAGCCCAAAATCAAAAATTCTCCCTAGAAGGAGGATCTTCAGGGTAGTTTCTCCCAACCCTTTAGGCATATGTTTAGACCTATAATAGTCACCTAAAGAGTTTAAATGATAACCAACTTAAAGTATTATAGAATTAAGAACTTGGAAAAGAGATTGACGGGTTGTTCCTAACTTGGTTTACAGGATTTGATATTTGCCGTCCTTGAGAGCCTGTAGTGCCAAGAAAAGTCAGGAAAGGATCAGGTAGTGACTCTTTCTCTTATACTATGTGTAATGCACTGTATGTGTGTTGTATCACTGTTTTGTGATGATCTTTGATGCTGCTGCGGTTACAGCTAGTGATAGCTGTCGTTTACAGTGTAAGCTATCATTCTTATGATTACAACGCAAGCTGTCGTTATTGTGATTATAGCGAGAGCTTTCGTATTGTGTATACAGCCGTGAGTGCTGTCGTTTGTGGTGAAAGCCATGTATCTTTGAGTTGCTGCTGCTGTTACTGTTGTGATTTATGTACATGCTTTGTGTTTATGCATTGTGTGAGTGATTTGTTACTACTGGGATTCTCTTGAATCTCATTCTTTGCAATGACTAACATTTCAGACAGGGCATGTGGCTCGAAAGAGAAGCGGCCAACCCGGAGCAATTAAGACCCTTAGGGGTATATATTTGATTTGGAGATGTTGGTTATCCATTTTGAACTTGAGATTACTGTATATTTTGAGATGCGAATTCTAGATTCGATTTTTGGTTGTGTAATTCCCTGGTGGAAACTTATAAACCCTCAGATTATATATGTATAGAACCCGGGAGTTGTCAGGGATTTGGGTTATACACTCTGATATGAATGATTGTATATTAACTACACAGGTAATTATATTCGAACATCAAAATTGAGAATAGGATGGGAAAAAGATTTTTAAAGATTTTTGTGAAAATCCCACTGTAAGGCAGAAAATTTAAAATGAGTTTAAATCATCCGATGGTTTCTAATCCGATTTAATTATACATTATCGAATTATAATTAGGTGTTTAAAAACAGGGGGTTACAGTAATCTTTCATCATCAATGTTATTTCCTTACGGTGTGTAAAGGGGAGTAACTCATTGAGAGAATTGTAAAGGCTTCACAAGTGTTTGGATTAAACTTGAGGAAGATAGTGGATTGAAAATCTTAGGAGGAGCCTGTTGACTAGACGTAAGTCATCGTGGATTGGTCTAAACCAGGATAAATCATATTTTGCATTTTCTTTTCCCTAAGCTCTTATATTTCTAGCATATATGTTTTAAATATCTAACTGTTGAGTTATTATTCATTACTTTCATATTTATAGCTTTTATTAAGATGCAAAAAGAAGTTCAAAGTTCTTAATTTCTTATTATACACCCAATTCACCCCCTCTTGGGTGTTAGCCAGTTTTGACAATAGGTATGGCTCATATAGGTGAGGATGCATAATCATGAGTGTCATCTCCTCTTAGAGTAAAAGTAGGTGACTCAGATGGAATGAGCTCTATAGAGTAAGAGGATGGATCTGGAAAGGATCCTATGGGTGAGGGACATAGAGAGGACTATGTTGTGGTCATGGTATTGAAGGCAGCTATGAAGTGTCCACCAACTCCTCAGTATCATCCAAGTTCTGGGAATGATGAGGTAAAGTCTGAGGTAATGGCTTGGTGCCAGTGGGTAAGGCTACATGTATGGTGAATAAGCTAGACTGAATAGTGGCTTGCTGGTCAAGGGTAATATGGACCTGAGTAGATGTCAATGGATTAGACATTGTAAAAAGAATAGTGCTTGGTGTGGTATGAGGGATGGTATAAGGTGGATCAGATGCAAGGGCAGAGGTAGAAACTGAAGCTGAGGTTGGTATATATGGATCAGGAGTTGAGGTACTTGGTGTAAGGTCATCAACCTTCTCATGGAAAGACTGGAGAAGGCTAGCAATCTTATTAAGTGCTTTGGTCTGAGCCTCTTGCTGTGCTAACATTGGCTGGTTGTGCTCGTTAAGGGCACGCGTTTGATCTAATACTACCTAATTGTATTTGTTCACATGCTTGACCATCTCTCCTATCTTGAATTTCATATAGGTTTTGAGTTTAACATTGGTATTGGCAATGTCCACATGGAATCCCTAAAGCACTTCCTTAAGGTAATTCTGGATGGTAAATCTGAAGAAAGATGGTGATGATGTAGTAGTAGAAGCAAAGGACTGAGTATCTTCTATTTTGTTAGTCTCAAAATCAAAAACCTTCTTCTTCTTAGGAGTTGATTCCATTGCCTTCTTTAGAGGCAGTTCGATTCCCAACTTCCTAATTTGATTCCTACCAACTGGCAAAAGCCTCTCAACTGGTTCAGTAGTCTTTAGGTAGTATTGGTATGGCCTTAATTCTAGAAAATCCATACCTCTTGATCTCAGAAAAGATAAGCTCACCCAAATTCCTCTGTTCTTTCATAATTATAAAGGCCATATTTCTAAAGTCTCTCTCAAAAAAATGAGTGAAGTTATTAGATTTGTTAACAAGGGCTTGAGAGTAAATGTACCTTAAGACTCTATGCATATCTCACAAGAAAATTAGGGGTCCCACTCTCTCGCCAGGTAGAGCCGGGAAAACGGACTGAATAAGTCTAGCCGGCCCATTTAGGCCCTGAATTTACAAGGGTCGGGCCTCAGCTTTTTGCCTCAAAAGTAAAAGTGGGCCTAATAGGGCCAGTCCTAATATGGCTGAGGGCCTAAAAGGGCTGGCCCTTTAGGCCCTGTGTATTTTTTTTTTATTTTCTTAAATTATTTATATGATAATGTTATTATTGATTTTTTATATTTTGTTAATGATATTGCAAATATTTAGTTGATATTATCTTTTTTAGAATTAAGTTTCATAAGAATATCTTGTATTAATAATACTAAAATTTTAAAATTTATAAAAAATATTTCTTATTTCATTTGTATTCTTACCAATTTTGTATTTTATGACTTATTTTCTCATGATTGTTTTTTTACATCTTGTATTGTTTATTTTATTGACTACTTACACTTTACAATACATATTTATAAGAAGTATTTTTAATTTTGTTAAGTCTTCTCATTAATTATTTATAATTGTGGTATGTAGACAATAATTTACCTTTGATTATGACTTAATGACCGTGTTTGTTTGTTATATGTGACATACCATTTACACTCTAATTTTGACAATATTTATGTGTTAAATAATGAATTCCATTGTTGTAATTTAAAAAAATCTGAAAAAAATTAAAATTTGTTTAATATTGAGAAAAAGGCTTCAGGCCCTGTGGCCCGGCCCTGGTCCTTATGCTTTTGGGCTGGACTTTGAAAAATAGTAATTTTTCTTTCCCCAAGCCTAAAAGGGCCGGCCCTGATTCTCAGCTCTATAGCTAGGCCTCATGTTACGTGTGTAAATGGTCTATTAAAGAGTGCAAGTGTACACTGTCATAATTAAGTAACACAGAAGTGAGTAGTGTTGTTCCCACAAGGATTGATCACTAAGTACCAAAATGGATAATTTTAATTCTATTTAGTCGATCGATTTGGTAATTGAATGTACATAATAAAAGAACAATTATTAAATATGATCAGTGTAGATAATATGAAAGCAACTATGAGAAAAAGCCATAGGGATCATATTTCGCTTAACAAATTTCGGATTGAATCACTTATCTATTCTAGCCCAATTTACTCCTTATGATTGATAATCGAGTTTCCCTCATTTAATTACTAGCGTCTTCTAATGTCAAGCAATTCTATAATTAATTGCTAATCCAATATATTCCTATATGAATTTAAGCAATTAATTATGTTTTAAGATTTATGGAATTCAGTAAGACTAAACAACTCATATGAATATATTCCTATTTCATATGCAAGTCATGGTTTTAATTATAGGATCTATACATATGCATCTCCTTCCGGTCTCAACATACATATTGGAATCATTCAAAAGGTGACCAATCAATTGAAAGCATTAAGAACAATAATTAAAACTCAATCATGAAGGAGAAATGCAAACTAGATTTAATAAGTTAAGAGATTCAATCCGTCATTAGTAAGCTACGTAATCACACTACGAAAATAAAAATTTAGCTCATGATGAAATTAAAAAAAAATAAAAATAAATTAACATTACATAAAACTAGAATGAAAACCTCATAAATATTGCATAAAACTTAAATATTAAATTCTAAAATATAAATATACAACCAAAAGATATATGAAAAATGAAGAAACCTAGCCATCCATTTAAGAGGTAAAACCTTCCATGTAGGAGGTGACCTATACCATACATATAGGAGAATTATCTAAGCCTTCCATGTAGGAGGCAAGCAAGAAGTAATACAATGCATAAAATTAACTTTAAAAAAACACAATTTTTACAGAACTGTCAAAGAAGGACCTTTAATTGTCAGACAATAAAGCCTCTACATCTCTTCCCTCTCTTCCATTTATGAATGGCCTTGATCTCTATTTATAGGGAAAAAATGCGTTGCTGTAGTGCCAAAAGCGCGTTGCTACAGTGATTTCAAATAGTAAACTGCGTTTAGAAAAGTGAAAAGCGCATTTGATACAGTACTTCTGTCCGCTACAGTAGTCACTTTAGGCTGCTACAGTAAATGTCTTCTGCAGTAACTTTAGTATTTTTTTATTTTTTTATTTTATTTTTTAAAAAAATACTATTTATCCCATAAACATTATTTATTTATCAATTACACCTAAATTTATTATATTAAACTCAAATAGTATGCAAAAAATCATCGTATAAGTGAAATTAAATATGTAAATATTTTAGTTATCAAATTTCCCCACACTTAGCTCTTGGACTTCATCGGATAAGAAGTAACTAATAAGTGCTTCTAATAAAACTAGAAGTGTCATGTCATAAGCAAGAACACAATTGAAAAATAAAGAGATCATAGTATTCATAAATAAATAAAAATATAAAATGGTAACTTTAATTGAAAATGAATACACTGAGTTTGAAAGTGTAAGACACTCTCTCGATCTCTCAAGTATTTAAGGGTAAGCGTTTCATTCAAATTCAACCAAAAAAATTACACTACTATAGGCTTACTAAAAATCTCAATCTCCATTGCCTAGTTCACATGCATAATTCTAATAAAAAGGTCTTATTAAGGGCTGCAATAGGGTTAAGGTAAAAGGAATATAAAGCATTGTATGAAGGGCTACATTTAAGAAATTTAATAGAGCAATTGAAAAATGGGCCAACTTATGAATAAATCTATCTTATCACAACAACCCATAATTTAAATACTTAATATAATTTTTTCCTTTTTCTCACCTTTTTTTCTCTTTTCTTTTTCTTTTTCATAAATTTGCAACACTAAAGTTGATGATCTATACAACCCCACACTTGTCAAAATTATGTACAAGCACTTGATATATCATTAAAACATATGTTAATGGGTTGAGAACAAAGAAGCAATTAATTAGTCTCAAAGGGGTTTAGCAACGATATAATTACAAAGTTGACTATTTTAGCTTTGGCTAAAGAAAATGAATGCCTTTATCATTTTTGAATGTGTATGTGAGATGTAATTTCAACAAGATTTAAAGCAAGTTCTAGAGTGATAACTTAATAAGTGAATATCACACACAAGAGAAATAATCATTATAGGCTCAAAAACTCATGTTTAGGGGCTTTCAAAGTCAACTCATTCAATCTCAAAATTCATTACCAATTGCAACAATCAGTTGTTCATTTATGCTATAAAATCTCTAAATTCAATTGATCCATTCTTAAAACTTATATACTTCTTCAGATCATTATAAAGCACTTTGAACAAGATGATTTTTTTCTTTACTTTTACTCTCCCTCCCTCTCTCTCTCTTAGAAAAGAACAAAAACATGTAACTAATAAAATACAACTAATAACATGCATCTCAGGAGTTAAGAATAACTCCTTATTCTGCCATTTTTTCACACCCCATGCATCTAATGATTTTTACTAACTAACTACTTTTTTTGTTTTACAATTCCTCCCCCAACCTAAATCAGACATCGTCCTCAATGTCTTTTAGAGCTTAGAGAAAGTTCCTTTTTTTTAACACAATAAACATAAACACACAATAAACCACGATGCTAAGTGATAAGTAAAATATTTGCATATTTATTTTCCCTTATATAATGATTTTATGGACGATATTTGAGTTTAATATAATAAATTTGGGTGTGATTGATAAATAAATAATGTTTTTGGAATAAATAGTATTTTAAAATAAATAAATAAATAAATAAATGAAAGTACTGTAGCAATAGGATCACTGTAGCAGATGGTTACATTGTAGCAGATAGAAGTTACACTATAGTGGATCGAAGTCATTATAGCAACAGAAGTACTATAGAGCCACTGGACACTGTAGCTGTTGCCGACAGTCACTGTTGCAGCCGTCAGATCACTGTAGCATCCACTGTACATTGTAGCAGTACTGTAGCACACATTTTTTTGCCCTATAAATAGAGATCAAGGCCAAGCTCAAAGGGGAAGGGAGGAAGAGAAGCAGAGGTTTCTTTCTCCGACAGGGAGATGTCCTTCTCTGACCGGGAAAGATCTTTCTCTAACATTTCTGAGTTCATTGTGTTAAATTTTAGAGTTAATTTCATGCATTATATTACATTTTGCATGCCTCCATCTTGAAAGGTTTAGGATTATATTATATTTTGCATGCCGCCTACATGGATGGTTTTACCTCCTAAATGGATGGCTAGAATTCTTCATTTTTCATGCATTTTTTGATTGTATATTTATGTTGGAGAATTTAACATTCAAGTTTATGCAGTATTTTTGAGGATTTCATTATAGTTTTATGCAATGTTAATTTATTTTTGTTTTGTTTTAATTTCATCATGTGCTAAACTTTCATTTTCCTAGGGTGATGACGTAGCTTACTAATGACGAATTGAATCTTAACTTATTAAATCTAGTTTGAATTTCTCCTTCATGATTGAGTTTTAATTATTATTCTTAATGCTTTTGATTGACTAGCCTCTTTTGAATGATTTCAATATGCATGTTGAGACCGGAAGGAGATGTATGTGTGTAGATCATAAAATTAAAACCATGACTTGCATATGAAATAGGAATATATTCATGTGAGTTGTGTAGTCTTACTGAGTTCCATAAATCTTAATACATAATTAATTGCTTAAATTCATATAGGAATATTTGGATTAGCAATTAATTATAGAATTGCTTGACTTTGAAGAGGCTAGTAATTAAATTAGGGAAAGTCGACTATCAATCATGTGGAATAAATTGGGCTAGAATAGATAAGTGATTCAATTCGGAATTGGTTAAGTGAAATCTAATCCCTAAAAATTTTTCTCATAATTGTTTTATATCATTTGCATTCATATTTAATCATATTTTATTTTGTACTCTCAATTACCAACAAATCGATCGACTGAATAGAGTTAAAATTACTCATTTTGGTACTTAGTGATCAATCCTTGTGGGAACGATACTTTACTCACTTCTATATTACTTGATTACGATCGTGTACACTTATACTATTTAATTGATCATCTGCACACGTATCACTAAGAGTAAAACCAAATGATTAAGGAGAGTTACAACTAAAGAGTGGTATTTGGATTTTGCTTCTGATTGCTATCTAAAGATTGCCTACCTACTTACTTGACTAATAGATTTGGGTGAGGTTCATAGGTTTGCTCGTTGATCAACAATTGATGCAAAAATTATGGATTAATGAGTCACTTGGGGTATAAATCTTGTTTCCACAGCATGATCAAAAAAAGACAATAGATCATCATAAAAATCATTAACATTTAACAATTAAGATAGCTTTTTGTCAAAGTTTAACTTAGCCTAATATGCAACGCTAGAAATGCCATCCAATGTCTCCAAACCACGGGGTAGAGCAATAAAAGCTTGAGTAGAGTATAACATTCATCCCATTCATCCCATTCATTTAGGAAAGCTTGAAACCTGTAACTGTTGCCCTAAGGAAAAGGTGTGATCTTCTAGCTCCTTCACCCTTACACTTTTACCCTTGCTTCCATTCATGGATGCAGAAATGAGCACACTTCCCCTTAGGCCCTGGATGCCTCCCCCATATACAAAATTGATCCTTCTGGCAGCTAATGCAATTCCAAGTTCTTTTGCTACAGTTACAAACTCTCCATTCTTGTTCGAATCAATTTCAGCAAAATACAGATAGATTTAAATCTACATTTTTGTGTGATACCCTTTTTCTCTTTTTTTTCCCTCTCGGATCATCTATGTTAACATTTAGAAGAATGCATATTTACAAGTGAAGAGTACATATTTATAAGTGGAAGAGGACATAGATATAACACTAAAACAGTGACAACAAAATCATACAAATCACGCATTTTTCAAAGAACTTTGAAAAAATTTCCGACACAAATGACTGGTAGGCTATTCCGTGAAGAAATTTAAAAAAAAAAAAGAGGAAAGAATTTCAAAAGTTACTGAAAAGATAAGACAAATTAGACAAAAGTTGTTGAAAAGATAAGACAGATTATACAAAAGCATGATTATGTATAGTAATTGTGATTCTGGCTCACGTCTTCCTTTGGTTTTATATCCAGTAACGACTTAAACGCTTTCCATGAATTGAGGATTTGCTTCCCATTTAGTTTTCTTATAAACTGGAAAATAGGGTCTTTTAACGTTAGATTATCAAGATAGTAGCACCATTTTTCGTTGTCGAATACGTCTACTAAATCAACAAGAATACAATGAACATCACCACTCAAATGCATCTCAAGAGTTTGAATGATATCATCTAGTGATTCCTTACTCAGCCCATCCTTTATAAATTTAATTTTATCTTCTCGATTAATAGAAACTATACCTTTGCTCTTACAACACTGATCAGATGTCCACTTGCACATTTATAGCAAACATTCATTCTTCTAGCTCTTCTTTTTTTAGAGTAAGAACTTCTTTCCATTCTTGGAAAAGGCTTAACAAATAATTTATGAATCTCACCTGCTAAACATACCTTAGCTTCAATGATCCAGCATACATCCACAGGAAGACCGAAACGGTTGAATATCATCATCCTTTCAAGTCTACTATTGTAGATCTTCTCGAGCACATCTTTAGGAAGAGTAGGGAACTTGTGCTTAAGCTTTACAAGAGATTCCTCCATGATAACTTAAAATAAAACTAATGAAAACTAAAATTCTCAATGCAGTGTAGTGTTTTTTGGTGAGTAGGAAATAAATATGAGAGAGTAGGAAAGAAAAATGAGAGAGTAGGAAAGAAAAATGAGAGAGTAGAAAGGAAGTTTTAGGTTGCCTCCAAAATAGCCGCCCTGCTTTAACGTCTTTAGCTAGACAAAGATTAAACAATTTTTTTTACTAGAAGGAAGGCTAGTTGTCAAAGTATTGAGTACACCGTCATTATACTCCTTTAAATGTTCTTGATTGTAACCACCAAAGTAGAATACATCATCAGGGGCTACCAGAAGTCTTGCAAAATCACAACAAAACATCAAACCAAACCTTTGGTTGCCACCCATGCAGCGTTAAATTTATAGTCTTCAGCTAGACTTCCCAAACAAAAACTACTAATCAAAAGCATCAAACATAAGGATTACCTTGTCTTCATTTCTTTTCAAGCAACAATGGTTCATACACAAAAATTGATCATTCAAGGTAATTAATTGTACTTTTTCAATCATAGACAATTTTAGAGTACAATTAGTTATTGAATTCAAATAAATCACAACATGCACATATTTGCAAATAGATTTAGAAGCTTCCAAAATTTTAGAGCATCTTACAAAATCCAGTTGACTCTCATAAGTAAGAGTCAATACTTCAATAGGAGAGACATGAACAACAACTTTTGGAACATCCACATTAATTTCAACATTCAAATGATAGGAACACTAATGGAAAAATCACTTTTAATACAGGATAAAAAAGACATTTTAGACCGGTTCTGAATCCGGTCTTAATACATTCGGTCTTAAAAGTATGCTACTTTTTAGATCGATTATGGAACCGGTCTTAAAAACTTGTTTTAATACTGCCTATTATAAAACTGATCTAAAAATAAATATTTTTAAATCGATTATCAAAGGAACCGGTCTAAAAGGTTGAAATTTTATACCGGTTTTCTGAAAAAGTAGTCTAAAAATTTGAAATTTTAAGACCGGTTTCCCATAAAACCGATCTTAAAGTAATACTTTTAAGACCGTTTCTCTCCAAAAAGTATTGGTTTTTGAGAGAACCGGTCTTAAAAGTAATTTTTTTAAATTTTCGTTTAAAACATTTACCTAGCAAGCTATTTCCCCTGTTAAAACATTTCACCTAGCAAGCAGCAGCCAGTTCAATGACATTCAAATAAATGTTTCTCTTACAGATGAAAACTAACATCTTAATGACATGTGAAAGACTCAAAACTCATTGGAACATATTAAAACTCAACTCCCTTGTGCTTAAACAGTGTTGGCTGAAAAAGAAGCAAGGAAAACAACCATGAATAATAAACTCATAATCATAATGCAAGGAAATCATACAACTATGACAATGCTGTTTTGACCAAGTTCCTTATCTTTTCACTTACATACATACATCAAAGATTAAATTACATTAAGGGCAATGTTGTTATTCATTATGGCCAAAATACTTTATACTCACTCTTCTCAGGCTGATAATCACTAGCTTGCCTGGCTTCGGAGAATCTACACTAAGACATACACCTCATATCCTTCATGTCCTGTGACGACAACAAAAAAAGTAGTTTTATATATACACCAATAACAATATACATAATTCAAATATAGTTCATGATAATTATTTTAGCTAACTAACCTTCAATGTAGTTTTATAAAGGGATATCCTCCCATATCCCTTCATGATTATTGTTTCTTGTGCTGTGTTCATTGTCTGCTTCATCTTCTTTGTTCAATTCTGGTAAACCCCTAGAAAAAGATTGAGTCTCAAGTAGATCATTCATTGAATGACTTTCCTGATTAATATCAACGACCCTTTTTCCTTGGAGAGCTATATACCACATTTTATTTGCCTGATCAGAAACATAGAACACTTGTTTCGCTTGATATGCTATAATAAAAGGTTCACATCCAAAAATTCTACTCTTTTAATCAACCAATGTAAATCCCAACTGATCAATCATCACACCATTGTTGACATGAACCTACTTGTATTTGAAAATAGGAAGTTTAACTTTAACATAATCAACTACCCAAATCTCTTCAATAACCCCATAATAAGGTATTGCTGCCAATCTAGGATTCTTATCTTTTGAACTAAAGAAGTGCATAGATTCAACCACTAACATAGCCCCACTGTTCTAGACGGTGCCCTTATCATTAAGGGACTTCATGTAAAACGTATAATCATTGATCACAAATGAAGTCCAACTTATGACATCAGCCTCAGGACCATGTACTAACCATTTAATTGTATCAAAAACACATTCTTCACCATCAACCTTTTGTTTGAACCAATGAGAAAAAGTTTTGTTATGCTCCCTAATTAGCCTTTGTTCAGTCATTCGACTATTTCCTTTCCGTACAATTTCTTTATGAGCTTTAATGTAATATTGAACTTTATCAACATTATTCAAGATGTACAAGTGGACTTGTTGCAATTCATCAGGATTTATACTCTTTACTGAAGCCCCATGTCTATTGCCTTCTTCATCATGATGTTCAAGAAGTCCAATGTGTCCTACATTTGACAAGTAATCTTGACAAAGCACCATGGCTTCTTCAAAAACATATTTCTAACCAATAGATGCTTCAGGCCAGTTAGGGTTCTTCACTTACCCTTTTAGGATTTTCATAGTTTTATCAATTGGGTACATCTATCATAAATATATAGGGCCATACAACTTGATCTCCCTGACTAGAAGAACAATTAGATGTACCATGATGTCAAAAAAAGAAGGAAGAAAAAACTTCTCAAGCTGGTATAAGATCAGATATCCTTCATTTTCCAGTTTATCCAATTTTTCTGTCTCAATGACTTTACTACAAATAGCATTGAAGAAGAAACAAAGTCTCATCAAATATGTTAAAGATCATATTCGGCAATGCCTCGAATAGCTATTGGGAGCAGTTGTTGCATTAAGACATGACAATCATGAGACTTTAGCCCTACTAACTTCAAGTCTTTCATCGACACAAGCTTCCTAACATTTGAAGAATACCCTGAAGGAACTTTGATGCCATGTAAACACTCATAAAAGCTTCTTTTCTCATCCTTAGACAAAGTATGAGCAGTTGGAGGATAAAAAGTTCTCTTACTATCTGGCTTTGGATGCAAGTCTTCTCGTATCCCCATTTCTTGCAAATATAATCTTGCCTTCACGCCATCCTTAGAACTACCTTGTATGTTAAGCAGTGTCCCAACAATACTATCACAAACATTTTTCTTCACATGTATGAAATCAATACAGTGTCTCACATTAAGCTTCGGCCCGTATGGAAGATTGAAGAGGACAGACCTCTTTTTCCATTTACTTTTCTCATTACTATTCTTTATAGCCTTACCAAATATAACATTCATATTTTTCACCTTTTCATAAACTTGCTCCTCAGTCAATGCCTTCAGAGCATCTTCAAACTCTTGTCCACCAAAAAAGGCTTTCTTTAATCTGTGATACGAGTGGCCTTGTCTAAGAAATCTCCTATGGCTAAGATAAACTATCTTTCTTCTATGTTGAAGTTGATGGTAGCATGTTCGTTCTTCACAAATTGGACATGCTTTATGGCCTTTAACACTATATCCTGACAAGTTTCCATATGCAGGGAAGTTATTTATAGTATAAAAGATCATGGCTCGCATTTTAAAAAAAAAACCTCCTTCTTGTTCGCGTCAAAAACATCAACACCTTCATTCCACAACTCTTTCAAGTCTTCAATCAAGGGTTCCAGGTAAACATCTATGTCATTTTCGGGTTGTTTTGGTCCCAAAATCAACATAGATAACATGATGTACTTTCATTTCATGCATAACAAAGGAGATAAGTTGTAAATTACCAACAAAACAGGCCATGAACTATGTATACTACTCAGGCTACAAAAAGGATTCATGCCATCCGTGCTAAGCCCAAGCCTAAGTTCCTAGGCTCTTCAACCAAGGTAGAAAATAATTGATTGATTTTCTTCCTTTGAGAAGAATCAACCGGATGTCAAAGCTTTCCATCGAATATCCTCTCATCCACAGGCCATCTTAAATTTCTTGCATCATTTTCATTAGCAAACAAGTGCTTGAACCTTGGTGTGATTGGAAGGTAACACAATACTTTTACAGGAGCATCATTTGATTTGTACCTCGGGGTTTCACATATCAGATACTATTGTTCCACTTCATGCACTTTTCTGTACAATATACAATCATTAGGGCATGCATGGATATTTTTATACTTCATCGCTAGTGAAGACAATATTTGCTTAGCATCATAGTTTCGAGAAGGCAACACATTATCATCTCGAAGCATGTCCTTAAAAGCCTCAAGCATTTCTGAAAAGCTCTTTTCGCTCCA
This sequence comes from Inga laurina, assembly GCA_963855925.1. Classification (NCBI taxonomy): domain Eukaryota; kingdom Viridiplantae; phylum Streptophyta; class Magnoliopsida; order Fabales; family Fabaceae; genus Inga; species Inga laurina. The sequence goes on from OY979708.1 coordinate 52,467,257, forward strand.
TCCATGCCGTGCTTTCAAGCTTACCAATTTCAATACTGCTTTCAACAATTGGTATTTTTTACACCCTGGGTACATCAACATCTCAGCATCACTGCACATATTACTATATGCATGTGATTGCTCAAAAGTCTCTTTTCCTACATCATAAATAATATTCTCTATCTGATCATCTATATCCATGACATTATCATCAAAGTTTAATCCCCTGTTGAGATGAACTTGACATTTCTAATTCTTCACCATGCCATATCTACACTATATAATTCTTAAAAAATCTTTCACAAATTAAATATGTATATATATCTCAGTACTTAGTCGCTTCTCATTCAAACATACTACACAAGGGCAATAAAACTTCCCACTACCATCATCGGCATTTCTTCTAATGAAGTTTAAAAATCCCATAACCCCATTATCATATTCAACACTTATTCATTTAGCGTTTATTCAACTATGATCCATATGTTAGATCCCATATGTTTTGATGATAACAAAGAATAGATCAATAATATAAAAGGATTTGATAATTAACAAATGAATTTGAACAAAGTGGCAAAGTATTCCTTGAAGTAAGCACTGGAGTGATGACCAAATTCTGTGATGGCTTACATGAGGGACTACTCGAGTAAGGGAGGCTGTTACTCGAGTAAGCACTTGAGTAATCAAGGAGAATTTCATCTAGTGAGGCACTACCAAAATTTGGACGAAGCTACTCGAGGGACTACTCGAGTAATCTGCAAATTTATATAGACCATCACTCAAGTAGCCACTCGAGTAACCTCATTTGTAAAAGCATCACTCGAGTAACCACTCAAGTAACTAGGTCAAAAATCTTCCAGTAGCTATCGGCCAAGAAATGCAACACTTTACTCAAGTAACCAGGTGAGAAAAAGGCATTACTCGAAAGACCACTTGAGTAATCTACGGAGTTATTTGAAGCATTACTCGAGGGTTCACTTGAGTAATCAGAAAGCAACCTCTCGGCCAGAAATTTAATGCAATTACTCGAGGGAGTAATTGAGTAATCTGCCGAGTTATTTGAAAGCACTCGAGTAAGCACTCGAGCAATGAATGTAGAAAACACATGGCCACTCGAGTAACCATTCAAGTAACCAGATTACCAGAGTCAGCACTGAGTAACTTGTGAAGTAAAAGACATGGCCACTCGAGTAGCTACTCGAGTAATAAGGTATTTCGAAGGTTTGTGATATATCTCACTCCATGTCTTACCCGAGTAATATCTTATGAAAAATGCTGAATTAGGCACTGCCATATTTTTTTATAGGTTTACTCGAGGGACTACTCGAGTAACAGACTTGATCACTCGAATAAGGCAATCCAAAATTATGTTTTTCATTCAATGATTATTGATTTGTTATATATATGATTAATTCTTCATTGCATTAGTATCCTAAGTACATTTGTTGAAAACCAATGAAGAGATCATGCAAGAAGTGAAAAGTTAAATAAAAGTCCGAACGTTCACCTACCGGTACCTACCACAAACAGATAGTTTTCAAATTCAAAGAATAGCCAACCGTTGCTGCACGACTTTAACAGACATGTTTAAATTGCTTCCAACGGACACTACAAATCATCTATATATATGAAGCATTCAAAAAAAATAAAATAAGACACAAGAACTACGAACACACATCTATCAATACACTCTTAGTCCTTTATTTTCTTATACTCATTCATTGTACTTCAGTGATTATATTTTGCTTTGTGAGAGAGTTTTTCATTACAAAATCAATATTTGTTATTGAGACAACTTAAGGTAATAGAACTTGGAGTTGGGGATTTGATTACAACGTGGAACGGGGAGTGAGTGTCTAGGTAAAGGAACTTACTATATATTGAGGTGCCAAGAACCCACTGAATCTTGGAGAATATAGTGAAACTCTCAGAGACACTCTGAGGACTGGACGTAGGTCAAAGTGGTTGTGGCCGAACCAGTATAACTCCTGGTGTACACTTCAGTGATATTTCTCTTTGCTCTCAACTTTTTAAATATTCAATTAATTTACTTACATGCAACAAAATTTCTGGTATCACCCAATTTACCCCCTTTTGAGTGAAACGCTTGTACTAACATTTGGTATTAGAGCGTAGGTCTTCTTGTTAAGGTTCAATAGCCTAAGAAGGATTTAATGGCAAGCATGGGTGAAGGCATTCTTTCTGACGGAGCTTCTATCACAAGACCTCCGGGTTTCAATGGAAAACACTTTTCATTCTGGAAAGCAAAGTTCAAAGTCTTCATAATGGCTATTGAATGTGGGCTATGTGATGTGATCGAGAGTGGAAACCACAAACCTAAAAAGATTGTAGATTCACAGAAAGTTCCCAAGACACCAGCAAAATATGATAAGAATGACAAGAAACTCATTACACTCAACAACAAAGCAATTGTAATGATTCAAAGTGCCTTGAGTCAAAATGAGTAGTTTAGAATCTGCACACTCCCAACAGCTAAAGAAATATGGGAAGCCTTGGAAATAGCTCAAGAAGGAACTTCAGGAATAAAAGAAAACCGGATCAATACTCTGGTTACTGAGTTTGATTTACTTTGAACGAAATCAAGTGAGTCGATAGCTGAATTTGAACTTAGATATATTCACCATGTTAATCAACTTGCAGCACTTGGAAAATCTATGATCAACATACCCAAGTACGAAAGATTTTAAATATTCTTTCTAAAGACTGGGAGGCAAAAGTCACAACAATTGAGGAAGCAAAAGGTGAATCAATGTGATCGGTTGCTTCTCTATTCAGAAGTCTTTCTGAATATGAAAGTAAGTTAATGTTCAAACAAGAACTAGATGATATTGGTGATAAGAAGAAAAGAGGTCTAGCACTGAAAGCAGAAGAAGAAGAAGAAGAAGAAGAACAACAACAACAACAAGATGAAGATGAAGAGCTTGATGATGATGAAATGGGCCTAACCATAAAATGATTCAGAAAGTTTTATAAGAAAGGCCAAGGATTAAAATACTTTTAGAAAGGAGGAAAAGGCAATAAAGAACACATAATTTGCTATGAATGTGGAAATCCTGGACATTTCAAATCAGAATGTCTAGAACTGATTCAGAAGAATAAAGAGAAGAGGAAAGGAAAATTCTACAACAAGAAGAAAGCCTTGTATCTGCCATATGGGGAGATAGTTCTTCTGACGAGGAAAGCGATGAAGAAGAAGTAGCCAATATCTGTGTAGCTTATCAAGAGGAAACAGAAGAAGAGGTAACTGATTCTGATCCTACCTATGATGAATTACTTTCCGAATATAATGCTTTACATTTTGAATTCATCAAAGTAGTTAAAGAACTAGTTATATTCAAAAAGAAAAACAAAGCTTTCGAAGTAGAACTTAAAGAGAATTTTGAAAAGGATTGTGAAAACTGTACTTCTTTGAAAAAGAAAAACAGTGATCTTACTAAATCTCTTGAAAAATTCACTAAAGGAAGTGAAATGCTAAATGCAATTTTAAAAGCTCAATGATTTGTGAATGATCGATTTGGAATTGGATATGATCCAAAATCAGACAGCAGGAAAGGAAGAAAGAAAGCTGGAGGTAAATCATACATGAATTATTTTCAGCATTTTGTGCATACATCAAATCCTTTTGCATATTGTAATTATTGTAATAGAAAAGGTCATTATACTTAATCATGCATTCATAGGAAGAAAGAAAATATAGGAACCTACAAATGTTTACCTAAAGGTTCATATGTGCCGAAAAAATTTTGTACTAACCCAAAAGGACCCAAAAAGACGTGGGTGCCTAAGACTTAATCGTATTTGATTGCACATAGGTCTTAAAGCATCCAAAAACAAGAAGTGGTATATAGACAGTGGATGCTCTAGACATATAACCAGTGATTTCGAAAGATTTACCACATTGCAACCTAAGGAAGGTGGAAAGGTAAAATTTGGAGGAAATTAATCCGGAAAAATAGCAGGAATTGGTGAAATAAAAAATGACAACGGAATACAAGTCAAAGATGTATATTACGTTGAAGGCTTATGTCATAATTTGCTGGGCGTAAGTCAAGGTTCAGATAAAGACAATTGGATAATATTTGATTCAGAGGAATGTCTGATTGTCAACAAGAAAGACTTACAACTTGATAAGAAAAATATCAAGGCAAAGCTTAGAGCAAAAAGGGAAGGTAACTGCTATATACTTGATATCAATAGAAATAACTCCGAAAATTGTTTTCTAAGTAATGCCGATTAAAGTTTGTTATGGCATAAAAGACTAGCTCATGTCAACATGCACCAACTAGGCAAACTACTCAAAAAGGATTTAGTTCTTGGATTACCCAAAGTAAGTTTTAAAAATGATTTGATTTGTGATGCATGTCAAAAGGGTAAACAAACTAAATCATCTTTCAAATCAAAAAATGACATTACAACAAATCAACCACTTCAATTGATACATATGGATTTAGTAGGTCCAGCAAGAGTTAAAAGCCTTGGGGGCAACTTATATTCATTGGTCATTGTTGATGATTTCTCTAGATTTACATGGACTATTTTTCTATCATCAAAGGATGAATTCTTTACAGAATTCATTATTTTTGCCAAGAAAGTGCAAAATGAGAAAGGTATGTCCATTGTAGGTATCAGGACAGATCATGGTGGAGAATTTGAAAATCAAGCCTTTGAAGAATATTATGATACTAATGGCATTGATCACAATTTCTTTGCTCCAAGGACACCACAACAAAACGGAGTCATGGAACGTAAGAATAGAGTGCTCACTGAAATGGCTAGAGCAATACTGAATGAAAAGAATGTGTCTCAAGTTTTCTGGGCTGATGCAATGAGTACAACATGCTATATTTCAAATAGAGCCTACATTAGAACAAAACTTGGAAAGACACCATATGAGCTATACAAAGGAAGGAAGCTGAATCTTGCTCATTTAAACGTCTTTGGTTGTAAGTGTTTCATTCATAACAATGGTAAAGATAACTTAGGAAAATTTGATTCTAGAATAAATGAAGGAATTTTCCTAGGTTATTCTAACCGAAGTAAAGCATATAGAATTTTCAATAAACGAACATGTGTTGTTGAAGAATCAATTCACGTTGTATTTGATGAATTTGAATCCTCTGACAAAACCATTGATGATGAGCAGGAAGTTGTTTTAAATCAAGAAAATGGTCAATCTATTTCTAAATCTCTTATTCCATAAGTTGATCAAACCAAGGAAGAAGATCAGTTACTAGGACAACCTAAATCCTGGAAATACAATAGGAGTCATCCCCTAGATCAAGTCATAGGAGATGTGAATGAAGGAGTCAAAACTAGAAGTAGAATTTTCAATGAAGTTAGTTTTTCTGCATTCATTTCTAAGATTGAACCTTCTAACATTGACGAAGCCCTATCAGACAATGATTGGGTTATAGCAAAGCAAGAAGAACTAAACCAATTTGAAAGAAATCAAGTTTGGGATTTAGTACTCCGACCTAAGGATCATCCAATCATTGGCACTAAATGGGTATTCAAGAACAAACTTTATGAATCCACAATAATTGTCAGAAATAAGGCAAGATTGGTGGCCAAAGGCTATAATCAAGAAGAAGGAATTGATTATGAGGAAATGTATGCTCCAATGGCTAAATTGGAAGCATACAAGTACTCTTAGCCTTTGCATGCATCAAAGGATTCAAACTCTACCAAATGGAGGTAAAGAGTGCATTTCTAAATGGCTACATCATAGAAGAAGTATGTGTAGAGAGACCTCCTGGTTTTGAAGATGTAACCCAACCTGATCATGTTTTTAAACTCAAAAAGGCTTTATATGGTTTAAAACAAGAAACTAGAGCATGGTACGAAAGGCTCAGCAAATTTCTTATTAATTAAGGTTTTGTATGAGGAAAAGTTGATACAATACTTTTTACAAAATGAAAATATGATGATATATTAATTGTGCAAATATATGTTGATGATATAGTTTTTGGTGCTACTAATGAAACTATGTGCAAAAAATTTTCTGAGATAATGTAGGGAGAGTTTGAGATGTCAATGATGGGAGAATTGAATTTCTTTCTTGGTTTGAAAATCAAACAAAGAAATAATGGAATTTTCATATCTCAAACGAAATATTTGAAAGAGCTATTGAAAAAGTATAGATTGGATGAAGCAAATGGAACGGACACACCCATGAGCTCAACCACATTGGTTGATGCTGATGTCAAAGGGAAAGACTACAACATCACAAAATATAGAGGAACGATTGGATCATTACTCTATCTCACTACAAGCAGGCCTGACATTCAATTCAGTGTGGGTATGTGTGCAAGATATCAATTAGCACCAAAAGAGTCACATGTTGAAACCATCAAAGGAATCTTCCGATATCTCGGTTACATGCCAGAATTGGGTCTCTGGTATCCCAAAGGAAGAAGTGAATATCTAGTTGCATACTCAGACTCTAATCATGGAGGATATAAGACGGACAGAAGGAGTACAAGTGGACAAGGCCAGTTTCTTGGAGGATCACTTGTATCATGGTTTAACAAGAAAGAAACTACAGTGTCTCTTTCATCAACAAAAGCTGAATATGTTGTAGTATCAAGTTGTTGTGCACAAGTAATATGGCTAAAGCAATAACTCCAGGATCTTGGTATTTATTTTAAAGAAACACCAATATACTATGACAACACTAACATGATAAGTTTGGCAAAGAATCCTGTTCAACATTCCAAAACCAAGCATATTGATGTTAGACATCACTTCATCAGAGATCATGTCCAAAAGAAAGATGTTAAAGTAATATTCATTCCAACTCATCTTCAACTAGCTGATATCTTCACAAAACCTCTTACAAAAGATCAAATTTTATATATTAGATGAGAATTGGGAATGGTAAATCCCAATGAATTGTAAATTATTTAGTGTTTGTAAAATGTTTGATGATATGATTTATTGATGTTTTGATGATCACTAACTTAAGCATTGGAGTTTCTAGAAATTTGTTTTGCAGGATCATAATAATCTGTTTTGGAGTATGAATAGCAGAGGTTAACAGAGGACAACATTATTGGAGTGACAACTTCAAGTAATGAACATTATTGGAGTGAAAACTTCAAGTAATGAACATTATTGGAGTGACAACTTCAAATAATAATCATTACTGGAGTGACAACTTGAAGTAATAGATGCATTACTCGAGTAGCCACTTGAGTAATGAACTTGGAAATGTGCCAGTGAAGCTATAATTTCAAATGAAATGGCACAACGGTTGGAAATGAACAGTCAGAAGGTGAAGAGACAGCTTACCCAAGGAAGCCTCAAGTAAACTTCAATATTACTCGAGTAAGGCCTCGAGTGAACTTGGGTCCAAATTTGAAATCAGCTAAGTTTCAGTTCAAATCTGTTTTAAAGTGTCATCAAATGATCGAGGGAATATACATGGATAATTACAATATTATTCATGCTAGGTACGCTCTCAAATTTGTTGTATTTTAAATTTTTTTGTATGATCACTCGCGTAGCTACCCGAGTGATATTGATGATCACTCGAGTAAGCCCTCGAGTGATGTCGGGTTCTAGGTTTTTTCAACTCGATACTCGGCCATTTCTCACAAAATCTCCTCGAGTGATTCTCCTAGTGCTCTCACAAAAACTTTTCAAATTTTTTTTCTCTTACTTTGCACCTTCAAAAACCTCTCAGATTGCACTATATCATCTGCCCTATTTTCGCGACGCTCGTCTTTATTTTTCAGAAATCTTTGATTTTCTCAAATCACAATGGTGAGGACTAAATCTCCCAATCTTAGCACTCCTTTTAAGTCTTCTGAACCATATCAACCTTCTGATTCACATTCCTCTCCTCCTACCAAGAAGAGGAAAATTTCTCCTAAACCAAAATCCAAAGCCAAACTACAAACCAAGTCAAAGGTGAAAGGGGTTGTGATTAAGGAGCCCATTGCCATAAGAGCTCAATCCAAGAAGAGTTCACCTCTTGGAAAAAGAAAACCAATAAAAGTGCCATCTCCTCCTTCCACTGATTCATCCGACACACCTACCTTTTCTCCTAAGCCTCTGAAAAAGCCCAAGGTTCAGGAGAAGCTTACCAAAGTCATGGTAGGCATGCTTGAGGAAGCTTTCTAATCTAAGGAAGCAAAGAAAGGTCAATCCTTAAGATAAACAGAGGAGAGGGATGAAGAAATTACATTTCCTTTAAAGGGATTCAACATGAGCAAGCTTGAGGAATCTCAGAAGTACCTGAGTCATTTTGCAAGATGAAATGTGTGCAAGATGCACTACATTGACTACAAGGTGCTTCAAGAGGTATTGAAATTTGATCTGAGTCCCTACCTTGATTCCTATATGCCCTGGCTATCTGTCAAACTTCCATTTTGCACCAAAGTAGTGAGACATTTTTATTGTAAACTCAAACCTATTAATGATCCTATTAGGAAGTCTGTGGAAGAAGAAATGACTTCTAAGGTGAGAGGACAAAGAATTCTAATCTCACCTTCTAGAATCAATACCTGGTTAGGAATAGAAAATCTTCTAGATGATGATTACCCTAACCTTGATTCAAACCAGATATTCTCTATCCTCAAACCTGGTGAGATAGTAGGACCCCTCAACTTCAATCTGAGTGATATGAGTGATTTTCATAAAGTCCTATGCTATATCTACTCTAGAGCCATGGTGAACAAATCAAATAACTTCACTCATTTCATTAAGAGATACTTCAAGAAATTCATCTCATTGATCCTCAAAGAGCAAAAGGACTTGGGAGAGTATATCTTCAATGAGATCAAGAGGTATAGATATGAAGGAAAGCCTACTACTCTAATGCCTTATCCTCAACTTATTTCCTTATTTCTCAAGAAGAACAAGATTTGGTATTTGGAGAGTATAGAGTCGGTTGAGAGGTTAGCACCAGTGGGAAGGAATTAAATTGGAAAATTGAATATTGAGATTCCTCTGAAGACACCTCTAGAAGCAAGTCCCTAGAAAAAGAAGAAGACTGAGACAACAAGCCGAATGGTTGACACAGTCTTCTACTCCAGCCAACACATCTTCTCCATCCTTCTTTGGTGCTACAATGCAAATGGTCATGGAGAATATTCTGAAGAGTTTTCATGTGGACATTGCGAATACCAATGCAGAGTTGGTGACATATATGAATGAGAAGATGGGACAACTTGTGGAGAGGATGGATAAGAGGCACAAAGAGTTGCTAGCTGAACAACATGCCCAGGGAGAGCTCCTGAGATCCATTGTTATCAGACTTGATGCTATGGCATTTGGACCTTCTACTCCTGGTCCTTCTAGTATTCCTGAGCCCATACTTGTCCTTGAACCTGGACCCTCTATACCCACTGAGCATAGACCCTCTGAGAGTGGACCTAGCAATGTGTTGTTCTCTATGCCTGACCCTGACACATCCGAGCCTATCCACATTACCACTGATGATCCGCCTCAGCCTGTTCAACCAGAGCCCATACCTACTCCCATTGCATCACCTACACCACTGAGGAGGTGCTCGAGTCTTTGCTAGTTGCTATAGAGGAAGTAGAAATTACTTCTCAGGTTCCTTACCCTTCATCTCAGGTGAATCTTCCAGAGGATCTTCAGACACCGCTAGTGAACCTTCCTGACCCTAAATTATCTTCTTCAAATTCTTCAAGTTCAAATGGTTCATATGAGTCATTGGCATTTCCTGTCACTCCTATCTCAGCAACCAGGCCACCTACTCCTCCTCATGATTGATTCCACCTTTGTGATGAAGACAAAATGAGGGGAGAAGAGCCTGAGTGATTTTGTGATGAATGGCTGAGTTGATTGGGATTTGAGTGTATGGGGCTTAGGGTTCTTTTAATGCTTTTAAGTTTTATTCTAAGTTTGATTATGTATTGAATTCTTCATTTTGCAATTTGTTCCTTTATGACATTTCATTTAAATTACATTGCATTTTAGGACTAATGTGTTTTTGATTCTGTATGCAAGGTAAACAAGTAAATATAAGAACAAAAACTTTGAAAAGATCTTTAATAATCTATTTTAAAAGAGTTTTCAAGGTTAAATTGAACAAAAGATTTCATATGAAAAAGTATTTGAGAAGTACATGTTTGAAAACTCAATTTCAAAAACTTTGTTCAAAATCACATAGTTTTGTCATCATAAAAAAGGGGAAGAATGTTAGATCCCATATGTTTTGATGATAACAAAGAATAGATCAATAATATAAAAGGATTTGATAACAAACAAATGAATTTGAACAAAGTGGCAAAGCATTACTTGAAGTAAGCACTGGAGTGATGAGCATATTCTGTGATGGCTTACTCAAGGGACTACTTGAGTAAGGGAGGCTATTACTTGAGTAAGCACTCAAGTAATCAAGGAGAATTTCATCCAGTGAGGCAGTGCCAAAATTTGGACAAAGTTACTTGAGGGACTACTCGAGTAATGTGCAAAGTTATATAGACCATCACTCGAGTAGCCACTCGAGTAACCTCATTTGCAAAGGCATCACTCGAGTAACTACTCGAGTAATCAGGTCAAAAATCTTCTAGTAGTCTCGGCCAAGAAATGCAACATTTTACTCAAGTAACCAGGTGAGAAAAAGGCATTACTCGAAAGACCATTTGAGTAATCTGCAGAGTTATTTGAAGCATTACTCGAGGGTTCACTTGAGTAATTAGAAAGGAACCTCTCGGCCAGAAATTTGATGCAATTACTTGAGGGAATAATCTAGTAATCTGCTGAATTATTTGAAAGCCACTCAAGTAATGAATGTAGAAAACACATGGCCACTCGAGTAACCAGATTACTAGAGTCAGCACCTGAGAACTTGTGAAGGAAAAGACGTGGCCACTCGAGTAGCCACTCGTGTAATCAGGTATTTTGAAGGTTTGTGATATATCTCACTCCATGTCTTACCCGAGTAATATCTTATGATAAATGCTGAGTTAGGAACTGCTATAATTTTGATAGGTTGACTCGAGGGACTACTCGAGTAACAGGCTTGATCACTTGAGAAGGCACTGGAGTAAGACGGTCTAGAAATTATGTTTTTCATCGAATGATTATTGATTTGTTATCTATATGATTAATTTTCATTGCATTAGTATCCTAAGTACATTTGTAGAGAAACAATGAAGAGATCATGCAAGAAGTGAAAAGTCAAATAAAAGTCCGAACGTTCACCTACCGCAAACGGATAGTTTTCAAATTTGAAGAATAGTCAACTGTTGCTGTGCGACTCTAACGGACATGTTTGAATTGCTTCCAACGGACCCTACAAATCATCTATATATATGAAGCATTCAAAAAGAAGAAAATAAGACACAAGAACTGAGAAGACACATTGATCAATACACTCTTAGTGCTTTGTTTTCTTATACTCATTCATTGTACTTCAGTGATTATATATTTGCTCTATAAGAGAGTTTTTCATTACAAACTCAATATTTGTTATTGAGACAACTTAACGTAGTGGAACATTGAGTTGGGGATTTGATTACAACGTGTAAGAGGGAGCAAGTGTCCAGGTAAAGGAACTTGCTATGTACTAAGGTGCCAAGAACCCACTGAATCTTGGAGAATATAGTGAAACTCTCAGAGATGCCCTGGGGACTGGACGTAGGTCAAAGTGGTTATAGCCGAACCAGTATAACTCGTGGTGTACACTTCGGTGATATTTCTCTTTGCTCTCGACTGTTTTAAATATTCAGTTAATTTACTTATATGCAACGAAATTTCTGGTATCACCCAATTCACCCCCCTCTTGGGTGAAACGCTTGCACTAACACCATATATATATCAACACTTATAACACCCTATATCCAACAACAAAAGGATAGACAAAAACACAACAATAGAGTTTTAGAGATTTCAACAAAATTAGCATGCACCATTTAAAACTAGTATTGTTTTAACAAACCAATAACACTGACAATAATCAAACAATCACACTAAATTAAAACAGAACATAGAGTGGTATTACTCCAAGCCAAATACCACAGGGATGTAATTAAAAGTCAGAGCATATATCTAACAAGAATGTGCAGATTTAAGTTTTTCCAGATTGTGTTAAGTGCAAAACAACAACAAGAACCATTTTTTCATAGAACATTATTAATTATTGAACAACGTACAACTAAATAACATATCAAACACTAACCTAATTGAAGACCAATGAGTGAGCTTCAACCCAAAGTTATGGTGGCGTCGACTGAGATTAAAATGAAGTCCTCAAATTCACTGCACTGACAAAAGGAAGTCAAGGCAGAGGAGAATGGTCACTGTGGAGGATAGAGGTGGTGGTGGAGAAGACTTACAATAATCAAAGAATAGTGATGACGAACACAGCAACGGCAATGGTAATAATGAAGGAGAGTTGAGCAAATGAGGGATGGGATGCCATGGACGAGTTCAGAACAAGCATGAACAAAGCTCACTGAGAAATGGCGAAAAGAGAAGAAAGGGTTCACAAAGCATGCGATCTAGGCGCGGGAGTAAAAATACGGGCGAACAATCTTACCTTTTAGATCGGTTTTCAATAAAAACCGGTCTTAAAAGAGGGAAATTTCAAATTTATGACCATTTTTTATAAAAACCGGTCCTAAATTTAACACATTTAAGACCGATTGATATAAAAACCGGTCTTAAATGTTTTACATTTAAGACCGGTTTTTGTACAAACCGGTCTTAAAATGTTAAAATTTTAAGAATTTAAAATGTTTTAACATTCACTACTACAAAATATTGTTTTTACGACCCTAAAGGACGTTCCTTTTTAAAAAAGGGACGTAAAAAATAAAGACGGTGACATTTTTGTAATTCTGAGTGAGATTTGAATAGTTTTAGACGTCCCCAATTCAAAAAGGGACGTCTAAAGTCACTTTAGACGTCCCCAATTTAATTGGGGATGTCTAAAGTTAAATTTTTTTTTCTTTTTTAAATCAGGAACACCTTTTGATCACTTTAGACGTCCCCAATTTAATTAGGGACGTCTAAAGTTATTATTATTTTGTTAAAAAAAATCAGGAACACCTTTTGGTCACTTTAGACGTCCCCAATTTAATTGGGGACGTCTAAAGTAAAATGTTTTTTTAATCAGGGACGCCTTTTGGCGTCCCTGATATATATGAGGGACGCCTTTAAATATCAGGGACGCCACTTTTGGCGTCCCTCATCTTATCAGGGACGCCTAAAGTGGCGTCCTTGATATAATATCAGGGACGGCACTTTAGGCGTCCCTCATAGGCGTCCCTGATCATTAATTAAAAAAAAAACTTTAGACGTCCCCAATTAAATTGGGGATGTCTAAAGTGTGACTTTAGACGTCCCTTTTTAAATTGGGGACGTCTAAAGTTAAAAAAAAATTAATTAAATAACTTTAGGCGTCCCTAAATTAAATTGGGGACACCAAAAACAATTCAAATCTATACTGACAGTCTTTATTTGTCAGTTTTATAGATCCACACTCTTCTTTCTCATCAACGCAACTCCTACCACCATACATTTAACTTTTACTTCTTCTTCTTTATATGTTGTTTTTAAACTTGTTTCTTCTTTTCTCTCTCTCTTTTTTCACCAGATCTGTAATGCTTACCACCATGCATTTAACTCTTGCTTCTTCTTCTTTATATACTATTTTTAAACTTGCTTCTTCTTTGCTCTCTCTCTTTTTTCACTAGATCTGTTATGATTCTTACTATTTTATCTTCTTTCTCTTTTTTCTTTGGATTTCCCTTCTATTTTATCTTCTAACTCGTGTTGTTATGGTTTGTAGATCGAGACTCCAAAACATGCTTCACGGCCACGTTCCCACTGAGAAAATGAGGTACATATCTCCCTGTTGCTCTTCTCTATTCATTGTTATCATCTTCTGTTTATGAGATTTCAACTCTAGAGTTATTATTGTGTAGATTTTGGATTTCAGATACTAGATCTGTAATTTTATTGACGATGATATATGATTTCTGGTTTTAAATAGTGTTTAGTCCAGATCTGTAATATTATTGTGTAGATTTTGGATTTCAGATACTAGATCTATAATTTTATTAACGATGATATATGATTTCTGATTTTAAATATTGTTTAGCCCAGTTCTGTAATATAAACGATTTTTTTTTAAAAAAAAATACCTTAGACGTCCCCACTTTGAAGTGGGGACTTCTAAAGTGCCACTGTGGGACTTTAGAAGTCCCCACTTTAAAGTGGGGACGTCTAAAGTCCCACTTTAGAGACTTTAGACATCCCTAATTTAAACTGGGGACGTCTAAAGTCCAGATTTTAGACATCCTTTTATCTATGGACGTTATTACCATTTTTTACTATGTCACTCACATAGACGTCCCCTTGTTTTCAGACGTTAAAAGGCCTAAAAAAGGGACGTTAAAAATGTTTTTTGCAGTAGTGATTTAAGACCAGTTTATTAAAAGTCGGTCTTTAATCTTTTACATTTAAGGCCAGTTTTTATATAAACCGGTCTTAAATGTTAAAATATTTTAAATTCTTAAAAGTTTTAACATTTTAAGACCAGTTCTATATGTAACTGGTCTAAATAAATTTTTTAAGACCAATTTTTTTTTAGAACCGGTCTTAAAAGTTCAATATAATTATAGAACTGCCACCACACAAATTTTTAAGACTTATCCACACAAAAAACAGTCAAAATGTGGCGGTCTAAAAAGGGATTTTTCCACTAGTGGAATTAGGTTCTACAATCAGAACCTCTTCTAGACTACACCCACTATTCTCTCCAAAAGTGACTTCAAGTTCTTTATCACATTCCACAAGAGCCAAAGTTTCATTCAATTCCACATCCTCAACTTCCTCACAAAATTCTTCATCAACATAAGAAGTGGTCATCATGCTTAAAGAATTATCTTACCTCATAGTCTTAAGTGACGAAACAATTTAACTCACATATACTCTAATATTTTGGACACTTGACTCAACACTAGTGGCAAGTTCCTTTTGCTCTCTATTAAATTTCTCTGTTGATTCTATAAACTCCTCACATAATCTTTCTAAATCAGACTTTTCCTTATACTCAAGAGTTTGTTCTTCAATATATGGATAAGAGTAGAAAGGAAGATTAGGACAATATCTGACATATGGATCCAAAGACTTTTGTTGCTCTAAAATTCCACCAGGATAAAATCCATGATCAAGAAAAGTTTGGTTCATATTGAAATCATCTCTCACATAATGACTAGCAGTGTTATATGGATAATGCTTATAGAAATGACACTCTCCATAATAAACTCCAGAAAAAATAATTAAAAGGCGAAGAATTTTCAATCCAACCATCATTTATATTTTCTTGTCTCACTCCATCCACATGCATTTCAGAAAAAGAACCAAGATATGACAATTTATCACTGATTAAACCAAATGAATGCTATGAATAATTCATTTTTAAATTTTTACATGTAGACTAATTTAGTATTAAAATTACTTGGTATTGATATTAATGACAACAATCCCTGGCAACAGGTGCCAAAAACTTATTACGCATGTAAATGGTCTATTAAAGAGTGCAAGTGTTGTAACTCCCTACCTTATAATTTGTAATTATAATTTGAAAATGCATAATTAAGTTAAATTACAGGCCGATGATTAACACAAAATTTGTTTAAATTCTTGCTTCAAGACAAGGACCTACCCTAAAATGTAGTGGGTTTTCAAAATTTCTTTTAAAACATGTTCTATCCGGTCTCATACTCACATTTTGAATATAATTAACCTGTGCGGTTAAGTTGCATTCATACATATCAGAGTGAAAACCAAAGTTCCCGGCAACCCCTTGGTTTCCATATATTAAATAAAGGGTTTACGGGGCATTTACGCGCCTTACCATTTCCCATTCAGGGGATTACATATCCATATCCAAAATAACATTTACAAATGTATAGTAATCCTAATCCAGATATGACAACCAACTAATAACTAGAATAAGGAACTATCCGCCCTTGGTTGCCTATTTCCCCTTCGATCCGCTTGCCCTATTTATAGGTTAGTCAATGGAAATAATGAGATACAAAAGAATCCCAGTAGTAACAAATCACTCATACAATATATAATTACATAGCATACAAGCAAATAATCAATTAGCACAATAGTAACATCACAGTATACACATAACCTTAACGACATACACATAATCTTTGCAGTAAACACATGGCCTTACAGCTTACACATAGCCTTCTGGCTGTCATATAGCCTTTACGGCTTTCATATACACAATGAATTCATTGTCACACCCCACCCTCATCTTCTTTCACTACTGGGGATGCGCACAATCCTTGCCCGAACCATTGTTAGCTACTGAAGGACTCTTTGCGTGTCAATGAAACTTAAAGGCATATACACATGATGCGTGACCGATGTCACAATATACACATAATTTCATAGCATACAAATAATAACGAGCTTTGCAGCATAGGCAGTACAAAATCTAATGACATCACATATATATAATGCATTACATGCAGTATAAGAGAAAGAGTCACTACCTTGTTCTTTCCGGTTGAGTTATGGCACCGGTTGATCTCGTATATGGCAAATATTGAATCCTAAAATAAAAACCAAGGACGTAGCATTATTCCCTTTTCCAAATTCTTAATTTCAAATGCTCAAGGTTGGTTATCATTTGAGGTCTTTAGGTAGCTATCAAAGTCTCTAACAATAACCTAAAAGGATTGGGAAATACTAGGTTAGAACCACTTTTCAAAATCACAAAGTGCTAAAAATAAGGGTTGGCTATAGCCAAGAAATCTCTACTTGTGGCCAAAAATTGCACAAAGAGCTTTTGGCTGTAGCCAAGATTTTCTGGCTGCGGCCAAAGACTGAGTAGAAAGTTTTGGGCTGCAGCCATTAAATTTCAAAAAATCATAACTAATTCTAGAAAAATTGAAATGAGGTGATTCTAAAGCCAATGGAAAGCTATTTAAGTTCTTTTTACAGGACAAATATGAATCAATACTGTTCATAACCACAAAAATACAGAATTACACGAAATCTCATATTGCTCCAAAATAGCTTCCAGTTTCAACCCCAAATTTTGGAAAATCATAACTCTTAGCTCACAAATCAAAATGACATGAATTATGTGTCCATTTTGAAGCTTGACATGTGAAATTTAAGACTATAAATTTTTCTAATTTTTAGACACTATTTGCGCATTCAAAACGCCCATGCAACCCAACTGCCTGGCACATAATTTCAATGAACAGAATTTCAAATTTTCAACCAATATGTCCAATGGCTCCAGAATCAATAACCAAACCTATTCCCACACAAATTTTCCCAAGGAACCTATTGAAAAAACCAAAACAAGCAAATTCACATTACATTGACATGTTCCACATTGGCCACAAACTATCAACACAATATCACCACACAAGTCTCAACATTGAAATCCTATCTATTCCAAGTTCCAAACCAATTCCATTGTCGCAATGACACAATATGACACCAAATCCACCATAATACACTAGGAAATTCATTCATTCCAAAATCACACTAAAATCAAGACAAAATTCACAAATTTCAAAACTCATCAATGATCACAATACATAAGTCAAAATGCAACTATTACTCCTCCACTTTCAAATTTCTTCAAGCACTCAAATACATTCTTTCAAAAATCTAAAACCATAGAGATGAAGCTCTTATCACCATGAACAAAGTTAAAGAAGAGCATTTGAGCTAAAGAGGTCATCAAACAAGCCAAAATCTTACATTTTCCTTTCTCTTTCCTCCTTGGTTTTGAGTGAAAATGGAGAATGGGAGAGAGAGAGAAGATGACTAAGATAAGTAGATTTTGGGGCTTCAAATGGCCCTCTTGGCTGACTTAGAGAGGTAAGGAGAGAGGGAAGAGTTTTGACAATTTGATCACAATCAATAGCTCACATGTTGACAAGTGTCATGATCTTGAGCTTCCTCTCAACACTTTCTATGCACATGCAAACATGGGAGGATTCCCTCTATAACACTTAGACAATTGTCACACTTCTTAACCTCTTATGTTGCTAATGAGTCTCCTCTTCAGTAATTGACTAATTAGTTGGTAACTTTTCTTTTTCCCATTTTGCCCTTGATTATGGCAATTCCTACTAAATCACTACCAAACATATTTTATTATTCCATTTCACCATAAGATGTTCCCTCCCTCTATTTTAACTCAATTTAGATATTAATCCACAATTGAACTTAAATACAAGGTTTAGTCACTAATTATTACGCATTCAGATCACAATACAAATCACATTCTTCAAAAATGTTTGTTTATTAATAATTACATTTACTTTTGAAGTTCTTAACCCTTAATCACTTTTTGGGCTAGTACAAGTGTACACTGTTTTAATTAAGTAATACAAAAGTGAGTAGAGTATCTTTCCCACAAGGATTGATAACAAAGTACCAAAATAGGTAATTGTAATTCCATTTAGTTGATCAATTTGATAATTGAGTACATAATAAAAGAAAAATAATTAAATATGAGTGTAGATAATATGAAAGCAACTATGATAAAAGGCCTTAAGGATCAGATTTCACTGAAAAAATTTTAGATTGAATCACTTATCTATTCTAGCCCAATTTACTCTACATGATTGATAGTCGAGTTTCTCTCTTTTAATTACTAGCCTCTTCCAAGGTCAAGCAATTCTATAATTTATTTCTAACATAATATATTCCTATATGAATTTAAGCAATTAATTATACATTAAGATTATTGGAACTCACTAAGACTACACAACTCATATGAATATATTCCTATTTCATATGCAAGTTATGGTTTTAATTATAAGATCTATAAAGATGCATCACCTTTCGATCTCAACATACATATTGGAATCATTCAAAAGGTGACCAATCAATTGAAAGCATTAAGAAAAATAATTAAAACTCAGTCATGAAGGAGAAATTCAAACTCAATTTAATAAGTTAAGATTCAATCCGTTATTAGTAAGTTACGTCATAACCCTAGGAAAACAGAAATTTAGCTCATGACAAAATTAAAAACAAAATAAAAATAAATTAACATTACATAAAACTAGAATGAAACCCTCATAAATATTCCATAAAAATTGAATATTAAATGCTAAAACATAAATATACAACCAAAAGATGCATGAAAAGTGAAGAAATTTAGCCGTCCATTTAAGAGGTAAAACTTTTCATGTAGGAGGCAACCTATAGCATCCATATAGGATGACTACCTAAGCCTTCCATGTATGAGGCAAGCAAGAAGTAATACAATGTATGAAATTAACTGTAAAAAATAACACAATTTTTACAGAACTGTTAGAGAAGGACCTCTAATTGTCAGGAATGAAGCCTCTACACCTCTTACCTCTCTTCCCTTTCTTCCTTCTCTTCCATTTATGCTTGGCCTTGATCTCTTTTTATAAGGAAAAAATGCGTTGCTATAGTGCCAAAAGCATGTTGCTACAGTGAAAAGCATGTTGCTATAGTAATTTCAAATAGTAAACTGCGTCTAGAATAGTGAAAATCACGTTTGATACAGTGCTTACATCCGCTATAGTAGTAACTTCCACCGGCTATAGTAACTGTCTGCTACAATACTTTTGTTGCTATAGTAACTTCAGTATTTTTTTATTCTATTTTTTAAAAATACTATTTATCCAAAAAACATTATTTATTTATCAATTACACACAAATTTATTATATTAAACTCAAGTATTGTCCACAAAATCATCATATAAGGGAAATTAAATATGCAAATATTTTAGTTATCACCTCAATATACTAAATATTTGATTGGAGTCTAGATTGGCTTGAATATCATCAGGGGGATCCTCTATACCTAACGAGATATTTATCTTGGAAGGAGGGATCAATAATTCTTGCCCTCTTACTTTGGACACCATTTTTTCTTGAACAGATTTACTTAACACATCATTTACTGGTTCCAAATTGTAATAAAAGTGTCTAACTAGTTTTGTGCAATAAGGAAGTTTCATAGATAACCAGGGCATATAAATTTCCAGATAAGATCTCAAGTCAAATTTTAAGGCTTCATATAAAAATTGGAGATCAATATAAAACATCTTACATACTTTTCTCCAGGAGAAGTTCTCTTTATA
Organism: Inga laurina; assembly: GCA_963855925.1. Classification (NCBI taxonomy): domain Eukaryota; kingdom Viridiplantae; phylum Streptophyta; class Magnoliopsida; order Fabales; family Fabaceae; genus Inga; species Inga laurina. Next base: position 52,487,353 of record OY979708.1, read on the forward strand.
CTTTATGGATTCTTTGAGTTTATTGATGTTGCATCCCTTCAGAGGAATGTTGATTTCTTCTTCCTTTTCTCCTCCTCCTTCCTTCAGTGGTGATTTTGGACCCTTGGAAGATGTTCCTTGCTTCCTTCCCTTGGATTGGTAGGCTTTATCTAGCATACTTGCTATTGCTTTGGCAAGTTTAGCATCATACTTGGGCCCCTTTGAAACTTTCTTAGTCCATGAGGCAGTGTCCGTTTAATCAGAAGAAGGTGAAGATAAAAGTATGGCATCTTTGGCTTTGGGTGTTTCTTGCACCTTTTGCTTGGATTGAGTTTTTGGCTTGGTTTTGGACATTGGTGAAATCTTTTGTTTCTTGGATGGAGGAGATAGGGGAGACTCAGATGATTCTAGTGACTCAAAAGACTCTATTGATACATTTTGAGGCACCTTGGCCCTAGCCATTGTGATTGAAGCACAAAAACTGGTTTTTTTTGCTTTGTTGAGTGCGTACAGTTGAGAGTTAAGGAAGAGAATTTGAGAATTCTAGGAGGTTTTAAGGAGTAAAAATTGATGATTTTTTATGGTAATGGAGTGAGTAAGTATTTGTGAAAATTTTGGATAGAGGTCAGGGAGAATTACTAGGAGTATTATGATGAAAATGACAGAGTGCCGACAAATATAGCCATTGTGCCCAACATCACACGAGTGATCTGTTAGAGCAAGCGTTTCACCCAAGAGGGGGGGTGAATTGAGTGATACTAAAATTTCGTTGCAAATAAAAAACTTGATGGTGAATATAAAGCAATAAAGAGTAAGGAGAAATATCGGCCACAACCACTTTGACCTACGTCCAGTCCTCAGAGCTTCTCTGAGAGTTTCACTATAACTTCCAAGATTCAGTGGGTTCTTGGCACCTCAGTACAAGCAAGTTCCTTCGCCTGGACACTCGCTCCCCCTTACAAGTTGTAATCCAATCCCAACTCAAGGTTCCACAACCTTAATTTACATCAATAACAAATATTGAGTTTGAATGAAATATCTCTCTCACAGAGTGAATAAGAATAACTGAAGCATAGACTTACAAGTAAAATGTAAAACAGAGTAATGAACTTGGTAATATGTTCATGTGTGTGTTCTTGTTGTTCTTCTCTATTTGGATGTTCCCATATATATAGATACGTTGGTAATGATTGTTGGAACATATTTCTTCATGCCCGTTGGAGTGTGTGCAGCCACTGTTGACTTTTCCAGTAATTTGAAAGACATACGTTTGTGGTAGGTGGTGGTAGGTGGCATTTGAATGTTGCTTTTGACTTTCCTTATTTGGTAAGATCTCTTCATTGTTAATCTGTGGATATGCTAAGAATACTAATACAATGAAAGGTTAATCATATAGGAAACAAATTAATTAACGTTGAAATGATTTATAAATTTCTGGACTTGCATACTCAAGTAGTTACTTGAGTATTCATTTAAGTTTACTCGAGTACATACTCGAGTATCATTGGGAAAAATTTCATAAACTGCAAGTCAATAAGCAACCATAACATTACTCGGGTAGTGCATAAAGTAAACAAAATTTCAACCTTTGGAAATACCTGTTTACTCGGGTACTTACTCAGGTAAGGTACACATTTCTTTATTAGTTACTCGAGTAAACCTTCAAATAAACTTTAGGTTACTCGATGCTTCACTCCAGTAATGTTGGCAGGATTTTAAGGCCGAGTGCACTTCAAGTTTGATTACCTTGTTATTCGAGTACATACTCGAGTAAATATAATTTTTCTGCATAGCTTACTCGGGTAATGACTTGAAGTTTTCTTCTAAATAACTTTGCATACTCGATTACCTACTTGAGTAATCCACTTTAAATAAGTCATTGAATACCTACATACTTGAGTAGTGCCTCGAGTGAAATGTGATAAAACCAGATCAAGTTATTCGAGTACTACCTTCAGATTGTTTTTGCTTACCACAGTGAGTTACTCGAGTAGCTCCTCGAGTAATGTTGGTAGGGTTCAAAATGCCAAGAGCAACATATTTCTTGAAACAGAGTAACTCGAGTACAAACTCAAGTATCATTAGCAGGCCGAGAGCAACTGGAAGTCTTTTACATGGTTACTCAAGTAGCTCCTCGAGTAACGTTGGCAGGCCGAGAGCAACTCCAAGTGAATTACCTGGTTACTCGAGTAGCTACTCGAGTAACGTTGGCAGGCCGAGAGCAACTTGAAAACTTTTACCTTATTACTCGAGTACTTACTCGAGTATCGTTGGTAGGTTACTTGAAGGTCGACTCTGGTTACTTCAAGTTTTAGTCCATTACTCGAGTAGGTAGTCGAGTAACCCTTTAGAAAATTTGCCACTGATCAAGTTCCTTAACTTTTTCTCTTGGCCTTTCTTCATTACTCCAATGCTTACTTCAAGTGATGATTTTTCCCTGTTATTACTTTGTTCAAACTTATTTGTTTATCACTCTTTTTCATACCATTCTTTGTTATCATCAAAACATGAGATCTAACATGGTCATGTATGACTTATGCAACACATCAAAATTTTAATACGTACCTGGCATGAGTAATATACTAATTACCCATATATATTCCCTTTATCATTTGAAGCACTGGTAGTAGATTTGAGTTGAAACTTTGTAATTTGCATTGATGATCACTCAAGTGCTCACTTGAATGATTATGAGACTTCATTCGAGTGATCCATCTCTTCAACTTCTGACTATTCACTTTCAACCATTATGCCATTACAACTTGAATAAATTTGAATTAATGTCCACTGCCATAATTTCCATGTTATCACTCAAGTGGTCCCTCGAGTGATGCTAACTATCACTTTTTGTTGTCACTCGAGTGATCTCTTAATCACTGGAAGTTGTCCCTCGAGTGATTAGCATATCTGTTTTCCTTTGCTTTATTTACCACATAATAGAGTATCAAGGTCTTGTATAAAAAAATATTAGATACTTCGATGCTTTAGTCAGTAATCATCAAAACATAATCAAATTGAATTTTCTAACATATAGCAACTTACAATTTGTTGGATAGAGTAATGATCCAATCATTTATTTATATTGTGATATTATAATATTTTCCCTTAACATCAGCATCAAGCAATGTAGTTGAGCTCATAGGTATGTCTGCTTTATTTGCTTAATCCATCCCATATTTCTTCAAACGTTCCTTTAGATATTTTGTTTGAGATATGAAAATTCCATTCTTTCTTTGGTTAATTTGCAAAAGAAAAGAAAAGTTTAATTCTCCCATCATTGACCTCTCAAACTCCCTCTGCATGATCTCAGAAAATTCTTTACACAAAATTTCATTAGTAGCATTGAAATGATATCATCAACGCATATTTGAACTATCAAAATATTATTTTGTTTTCTTTTTATTAATAGTGTTGTATCAGCTTTTCCTCATAACAAACCTTGATCGATGAGAAATTTATTAAGCTTTCATACCATGCTTTAGGGGATTATTTTAAACCATATAATGTTTTTCTTAATTTGAAAACATAACTAGGCTTAGTTACATCCTTAAAACATGGAGGTTGTTTTACATATACTTCTTCCATGATATAGCTATTTAAAAATGCACTCTTTACATCCATTTGATAAAGTTTAAACCCCTTGATAGAAGCAAAGGCTAAGAGTACTCATATAGCTTCCAATCTAGCCATTGGAGCATACGTTTCCTCATAATCAATACCTTCTTGATTATAGCTTTTGGCCATTAATCTTGTCTTATTTCTGACAATGATTACAGATTCATCAAGTTTGTTCTTCAATACCCAGTTAGTGCCAATAACCGAAAGATCTTTCGGCCGAGGTACCAAATCCCAAACTTGATTTTTTTTGAAATTTATTGAGTTCTTTCATTGCTATAACTTAATAATTGTCTATAAGGCTTCATCAATGTTAGAAAGTTCAATCTTAGAAATGAATACAGAGAAACTAACTTCATTTAAGATTTTCTTTCTAGTTCTAACTCTATTATTTACATCACCTATAACTTAACTCCATTAGTTCTAACTCAATTCATTTAAGATTTTCTTTAAATCATTGTTTGATGACTCTTATTATACTTTTAGGCTTTAGGTTGCCCTAGTCTATGTGCTTGTTCTTCTTTTTTGGTTGGGTCAACCTCTAGATTTAAAGGTTTAGGATTAGGTTTCCCATTTTCTTGATTTAATGTTATTTCATGCTTGTTGTCAATGATCTTGTTAGAGGATTCAAATTCATCAAATACAATATGAATTGATTCTTTAACTACACATGTGCATTTATTGAAAACTCTACAAGCTTTGCTTCAATTAGAATAGCCTAAGAATATTCCTTTATCAGTTTTAGAATCAAACTTTCCTAGGTTATCTTTACTATTATTATGAATGAAACACTTACTATCGAAGATATGTAGATGAGCAAGGGTTTGGCTTCCTTCCTTTGTATAGTTCATATGGTGTCTTTCCAAGTTTCATTTTGATGTAAGCTCTATTTGAAATGTAGCATGATATACTCATAACATCGGCCCATAAAACTTGAGACATGTTCTTTTCATTTAGTATGGCTTTGCCCATTTGAGTGAGTATTCTGTTCTTTCTTTCTATGACTCCATTTTGTTGAGGTATCCTTGGAGCAGAGAAGTTGTGATCAATGCCATTAGTGTCACAGTATTCTCTAAAAGCCTGATTCTCAAATTCTCCACCGTGATTTGTCTTGATACTTGTAATGGACATACCTTTCTCATTTTGCACTTTCTTGGCAAAAACAATAAATTCACTGAAGGTTTCATCCTTCGATGATAAGAAAAATAGTCCATGTAAATCTAGAAAAATCATCAACCATAACCAATGAATATAAGTTGCCACTAAGACTTTTAAATCTTGTTGGTCTAACTAAATCCATATGCAGCACTGGTAGTGTTCTGTTAGTTGTGATTTCATTTTTTAATTTGAAAGACGATTTTGTTTGTTTACCCTTATGACATGCATCACAAATCAAATCGCTTTTGAAATTCACTTTAGGTAAACCAATTACTAAATCCTTTTTGAGTAATTTGCCTGATTGGTGCATATTGACATGAGCTAGTCTTTTATCCCATAACCAACTTTCATCGGTGTTACTTAGAAAGGAACTTTTAGAAACATTTTTATTCATATTTGGGATATAGCAGTTACCTTCCCTTTTTGCTCTGAGCTTTGCTTTAAGATGTTTCTTCTCTATTTGTAAATTCTTCTTGCTTACTATTAAACATTGTTCAGAGTTAAATATCACCTAATTGTCTTTATGTGTACTTTGACTCACTCTAAGTAAATTATGGCAAAGGCCTTTAACGTAATAAACATCTTTGACTTGAATGCCTTTGCCATTTCAAGTCTCACCAATTCTTGTTATCTTTCCTTACCAATTCCCTCCAAATTTTACTTTTCCACCTTCTTTAGGTTCTAATGAGGTAAATTTTTGAAATCATTGGTCATATGTCTGGAGCATCCACTATTTATATGCTATTTGTTGGTTCTGGATGCTTTGAAACATATCTGCAATCAAATACAATTAAGTCTTGGGTACTCATATCTTTCTGGTTCCTTTTGGGTTAGTACAAATTACTTCATGAATATATGAACCTTTATATACCCATTTATAAGTTCCTACTTTTCCTTTCTTATTTTGAATGAATGACAAAATATAGTGACCTTTCCTATTGCAGTAATTGAAATGTGCATAATGATTTGATATATGTACAGAATGCTGAAAATAATTTAAATATGTTTTCCCACCTTTTCTCTTTCTTCCTTTCCTTTTGTTTGATTTAGGAACATATCTAATACCAGATCAATCATTTACAAAATGTTGAGCTTTTAAAATGATGTTTTACTTCTTACTTCCTTTAGTGAATTTTTCAAGAGTCTTAGTGAGATCGTTATTTTTCTTTCTCAAAGAATGACAATTTTCACAATCTTTTTTTGAAACTTCCTTAAGTTTTTCTTCTAGAATTTTGTTTTTCTTTTTTTGCAAACAATCAGTTCTTTAACTACTTTGATGAATTTAGAATGTAAATCATTGTATTCAGAAAGTAATTCATCATAGGTAGGATCAGAATCAGTTACCTCATCTTCTTCCATCTCTTCTTGATCGACCAAACAGATATTGGCAACTTCTTCTTTATTGCTATCTTTATCAGAGGAACTTTCTCCCTTATGCTTTCTTTTTGTTGAAGAATTAGCTTCTCTTTGTTTTTCTGAACTAGCTCTGGACACTTTGAATTCACATGTCTTGGCTTTCTACATTCATAGCAGATGATGTGTTCCTTGTTATATTTTTTTTCTACTGGTTCCTCCGTTTTGAAGATTTCTAAATCCCTTGCCTTTCTTATACAACTTCCTGAATCATTTATTATCAGGCTCATTTTTGAATCATTTAAGTATTCATCATCTTCTTGGTTTTCCTCCTTTACGTTTAGTGCGAGGCTTTTCTTCTTCTTATTGCCGATCTCTTCAAGTTCTTGTTTAAACTTCAATTACTTTCATAGTCAGATAGACTTCTGAATATAGAAGCAATTGATCGCATTAATTCTCTTTTTGCCTCTTCTATGGCTGTAACTTTAGCATCCCACTCTTTAGAGTGTATGTTTAGTATTTTCCTTACTTGGGTATTTTGATCATAAAATTGCCCAAGTGCTGTGAGTTGATTAATAAGATGAGTATATCTGAGTTCAAATTTATCTATTAACTCATCTAATTTCATTCAAAGCAGATCAAATTTAGTAACCAAAGTATTGATATGATTTTATTTTATTTCTAAAGTTCCTTCATGAGCTATCTCCAAGGCTTACCACATTTCTTTTGATGTTGGATATGTGCAAATCCCAAAATATTTTTTATGACTTAAGGAAGTTTGGACCATCAGGTTTGCCTTACTATTTAAAGTGATGACCTTCTTGTCATTCTCATCGTACTCTACTGGTGTCTTGGGAAATTTTTGTGATTCTACAATATATATAGGTACATGGTTCCCATCTTCAATCACCTCCCATAGCCCATATTTATTAGCCATTATGAATACTCTAAACTTAGCTTTCCAAAAAAATGAAGTGTTCACTATTGAAACCTGGTGAACTAGTGATAGAAGCTTTGTTGGGAAGTATTCCTTTACCCATGCTTGTCATTGGATCCTTTTTAGGTTGTTATACCTAAACAAGAAGACCAATGCTCTGATACCAAATGTTAGTGCAAGGATTTCACCCAAGAGGAGAGTGACTGAGGTGATCAGACAATAATCAAATTGTAAATATAAATTGATAGAATTTAAAGTGTAGTTAAGAGCTCAGAGAAATATCACTGAAGTGTACTCCGAGAGTTATACTGGTTCGGTCATAACCACTTTGATCTATGTCTAGTCCTCAAAGTTCCTCTAAGAGTTTTGCTATATCTTCCAAGATTCAATGGGTTCTCTGTACCTCAGTACATAGCAAGTTCCTTTACTGGACACTCAACCTCCCTTACACGATGTAAACTAATCCCCAAATTAAGGTTTCACAACATTAAGTAATCTCAATAATGAATATTGAGTTTATAATTAAAATCTCTCTTACAGAGTGTATATAGAATCACTGAAGTACAAAATGAATAAATGAATAGAAAATAGAGCAAGTGTGAATTGATCATTTATGGCTCAATATGTTATTGTTTTTTCTCTATTGATTGCTTCTGTATATATAATGGAGTTTGATAGCCGTTGTCATCATTTCAACATGTCCATTAGAGTCACATAGCTTCTTTTGACCATTCCTCATATTTGAAAAATAGTCATTAGAGTAGGTGAGCGTTACGAAGGTTACGTTCTTTAAAAAGTGGCTTCTCTCTCATTATTATGATCTCTTCATATTCTTTTTCTTCAAAAAGTGGCTTCTTTCTCATTATTATACTTCATACAATAAAGTGTTAGTCGTAATAATATTAAATTAGAGATTAACAAATGAGTATCATGTATTTTGGGATTCATCACTTCAATAGTCACTCGAGTGATTCAGGTTCATCACTTAAGTGATCACTTGCGTGATCCCTTCCAAAACTTAGCAGAGAGTTGAAGCAGCTTTCTAGACTTTATTACTCGAGTGGTCACTCGAGTGATTCAGGGACATCACTCTAGTGATCACTTGAGTAATTTAGGGACATCACTCGAGTGAACCATTGAGTGATCCCTTTTAATTTCAAGCAGATAGTCATACGTTATTTTTCTTATCTCATTACTCAAGGAATCACTCGAGTGATTACTTCTCAACATCTAGCAGAGATGTTTCTAGGCATTTTTGAACTCCATTACTCTAGTGGTCACTTGACTGATAAAGGGTCATCAATTGAGTGATCGCTTTTAAAATTAGCCAGAGACATCTTCTCTTTCATTGTGACTTCTCTTTCTTCGTCACTCAGTGATGGTTCTACATGCTTCAGAATACTGTTTCTTTGTTCAAAAACCTTTGTTTTATTAAAACTTTATTAACACTATTTGTTATCATCAAAACGTATGATCTAACACCCCAGACCATGGGTCTTTTCCCCTAGTCAAACTAGTAGTGTCGTAGGCCCTAGTTGAACCAGTGGGGTAGTCCCTTATTGGACTAGTGGGATAATAGAAAGCCAACTGTAATATCCCAAGATTCATACACCAAGAATCCCATGTATAATTATTATAATAAATTGAATAAAATGGTGGATTTTGGTGCATTTGGAATGACAAAAATACCATTAGTAATGGCCACAAGAAAATTGGGCTAATATAAGGTGTAAAGTATAATTTTTGCCTTCCAAAAAGCCTATTCTTGAGGCCCAAAATAATGAATGGAAGAACACAAATATTGGGCCTAATTAATTGAGAATCTTGGCCAAGATAACGGAAATGAGAGAAGGCCCAAATTAAAATACAAAATTGTAAGGGTAAAATAGTTATTTGCCTAAATAAAAGATAAAAGCCAATATTTTCCCTTCCCATAAGGTCTTGTAAAAGTTAAAAATGATGAAAAGTAAAAAATGCTTAAATATGGTGAAATTGGTGCCAAGTGAAAATGAAGAAAAGTTGAAAAGGGTACAAACATGTAGTAAATTATAATTAAAATAATACTAACTAAGGAGGTGGATAAAGATATTTTGTTAAGAGGCCATTATCCCTTCCTAAGGCCTCATTTTTGGCCAAGTTAGAGAATGAGAGAGAGAGAGAGAGAGCTACTTGAAGAAGCAAGAACAAGAGAGAAGGAGCTAGGGTTCAAGAAGACAAATCAAGGTAAGATTGATAGTAAAATTTATGTGTTCTTGTCTCTAAATACTTGGAAACTATTTCTCATCTCCATATCCATCTTGAAAACATTTAAAGCAAGAAGAGGATCAAAGGGAAAGAAGAGGAAGAGGGATGGTTTCTGGATAAAGAGAGAAGAGAACAAAATGTAATCACCAAGACATTGTTTTTCTTGTTGATTTATGCTTATTGGTGGTGGTTGTAATCCCCTCCGTAATTATATCCAAAATACATGATTAAAATGAATTAGAGACAAATGATTAGCAAAACTCATTTACATTCCCATCCTTCCCTTACACAGGATCCGATGGATTGTCATTCATTACCTCCACCTCTGGGTCTATACATCAAATTCTCAAGCGAACCACACTGATTCACCATATCTACATCACAGATAATGTATACACATCCCTTAAACTCATATATCTACAATAGCATGGACATTAATGTGTATACCACAACCAATCACAAATCATTACCTATTTCTAGGCAATCACAACTTATCACCTATTCCTTAGTTTGGCCTAAGGGAGATATCTTAGCAAAATCCATCTTTGCCAGGAACTACAGCTCTAATATCACAAAATCAGGGAAAATTCCAAAATTCTCAAAACTCATCTAAATATCACAAAACTTAGTTCAAAAGGCATCAAATACTCACCTCTTCCTCTTTCCCAAACCAATTCTTTAATTCTTCATCTTTCCACTTTTCCTCAAGCAATCAAACACCTCCTTTCAAGAATCTAAAACGCTAGAGATAAAGCTCTCATTACTAGGAACACCATTAGAGAAGATGATTAGAACATTTAAGGTCATATAGGACACTTACCATAAGCTCCTTTCTTTTTCTTTCCTCCTCTAAGGTTGGCGACTATGGAGGTTTGAAGAGAGATAAAGAAGATGAAGAGGGTCAGATTTTTGGCCCTTAATTGACCATTTGACCATATAAATAAGGGAGAGAGGAGAGAGGAAGATTGTTGAAAATTTGACCTAAGATCAAGGGTCCATATTATTTCAAGTGTCAGGATCTTGCAACATCCTCCATGAGCTCACATAGGCACAATTGCACATGATTCCACCTCTTATGATCCTTAACATTCAATCTTAACCATTGATCTTTAAGTTACCAATGAGTTTTCTTTTCAGTAACTGACCAATTGGTCGGTAACTTAACCGTTTTACCCCTGATTATGGCAATTCCTCTTGAATTACCACCAAAACATATCACATATTTCCATTTCATCACATTATGCACTCTCCCTCTATTTTAAGTCAATTTAGATGTTAATCCACAATTGAACTTAACTACAGGGTTTCGGTGCTGCTCGCAACACATACGAATCATAATCTCCAAAATGGTCCATTTATCACTAATCACATCCACTTTTGGAGTCATTTACCCTTAAATTGAGCTTAGCAGTCCACTTATCTCATGCTTATTCTTTAGCCTCAACTCTCAAAATTTGGGGTATTACAGTGGTTATTATTGTTATGGTTTTTTGGTGGCTTGATTTGATTGATTTTTTAATTTGGGATGTTTAAACCCTAAGGGATTATAGTGCCCAAATTGCCACTAATCATGATAATAGCTATTTAAGTGGTTAATCATTTGATTACAACTGAAAAGGAAGAGGTTAATTAAGTATAATCATGAAAACCCACTTTTCCAATTAATTCTAGAATTTTTAGCCCAGCATAGAACAGAGGGTTAAAGCTAGAATTTGGTCAATTTGATCAGTCCATTGTGTTCTACATGAAAAACTGTGTAAGAATAACCCCTGGTTATGAATTCTAGAACATTGAAACAAAATTCTTAAAAACTGGATTTTGCTGCCAGTTTAGGGTTCTGCGTGGTAGTCTTACTGTAATATTTTTTTTATAATCAAATGGTGTCCAACAAATGTGAAATTTTCTAGAATGAAATTAAACTTCACAAGCTTTAATTTGATAGTCATATAGGTTATTTAGAGCTATACACCAGGAGTTATGTATTTTTGAAGTTAGCCAAATAAAATTAGTAAGCTTTTGTGGTTGTGTCTAATAGATGGTAATTATTAAATTATGTGTGTCCAGTTAGTTAAAGGCAATATTTTTCCTTAAATATAGACTTAATAAGGGTCACATAGCCTTTAGACACATAGAAATTGGACATTTATAAATAAAGTTATGAATTTCCAAAGTTTGATGAAAATTCTGGTAGTTTTAGTCACTGTGCGAAATTAAAAAGGTAATTATAAAATGTAATTACCTTGAACTCAAAGGGTAAATATAGCCAACAAAATAAGCTTGCAATAGTACATGAATCAGTAATAACTCAATTCTTATAAACTCGGAATTTTAGGACTGGACAGTTTGCCGGAGCCATATCAGGGTTAAGGAACAGTTAGTGAGCAAAAAGGGTTTTAAGGTAGTAACTCTATCTTTCATAAACTATGTGATTATTTGTATACTTTGTGTATTCCATATTCTGTGGGTGAAGGGGCACAGTGACATGAATAGTACTTAGGGCACACTCATATGAATAGTGCCTGGGGCATAATACCTAGTTATGGTATGGGACCCAACTAAGGTACACGGACAAGTACATGTTCGGCCCTAAATTGAGTGCATGCATGGGATACAATTGAATTTTCATTTATATTATGTGGTACATATCATATTTATTTATCACATTTTATATGATTGATTGCATGTTGCTACTGAGATTCGTTTGAATCTCACCCTTTTCCCAAAATTTAAAATATTCTAGCAAAAGGTAGCGGCTCTAGGGTCAAAAACGTAAATACCAGCAATTGAGGGTTTCGGTCCAAATCAGAGTTGCAGTTGATTATCATTAGCTTTATGTTGTATATTTTGGGATCTGTACATATTTTTCAAACCCTATGGGGATTTTATTATAATATAAACAAACACTTTGTATCAGTATGCTTATGCTATTTCTATATGTCCATTGAACTATGTGTTTATTACTCTGCAAATATCAAAATGTTAAGGGGTTTGACATTTATGGTGTCAGAGCTAAAAGTTGTTTTGGCATTAACAGAATAGTATACTAATATGGTCTTATTTACATAGTGATAGGAATTAGAATGAGAAAAGACGCCAGCGGGATAGATCACCACCATCATTGAATCAACTTTCAAAAGAAACAACAGATTCCTAAGGGACAGTATCACGTATAGTACCACACAACTGGTGGTACTAGGATGTAAAGGATGTAACTCCCTTCCTTGATGTTGTTAAAATGGTTTAAAAACATGCCATCAAGTTATGTTGGAAACCAATAGTTAATTTAAAACTTAATCAAGGTCTAAGTGGGTTTTCTAAAACTTTTCAAAACCTATTTCATACAGTCTCACATGCACTTTTTGAATCTATTTGATCTATTCCACTAGGTTCCATTCACAAATATCAGAGTATATAACAAAATTCCTGATGGCTCTCAGATTCCATTCACTAAAAAGACTGCATGGCATATTTGCCCATTTTAATTCCTATATTGGGGATTACAAGACAATACATAATTGTATGGTGGGTACAACCACCTTCACTATATTGGATTTAACTTACATCATTCACAGTATATACATTTATCCCAAAATTATGATAATCAACTAACAAAACTTCAATCTTCTAGCTAGAATCACTAGTTACCCTTATTCCCCTTCTTCTCCTTGGATTCGCTTACCCTAGCTATAGGTTAGTCATTGGAAAGAGTGAGATTCATATGAATCTTAGTAGCAACATTTCACGTGTCTGATACATAATTAAACAAAGCATGTAAGCAATTATCATAGAGCAGAAACAACAACAACAATCATAGTAATGCATGACTATAATAAAAAATGATAGCTCTTACTACTATATCCACATGATGTGTGACTTACGTCACAAATGATAGCTCTTATGGCCGTATGCACAATAACGACAGCTCTCACAGCCGTGGTGCAATAATGACCGCAATCATCGCTGTATACACAATAACGACAGCTCTCATGGTTATAGTGCAATAACGATAGCTTTTACTGTATTCACAATAATGACAGCTTGCACTGTATTCACATAATGACAGCTTTCACTATATTCACAATGGTGTTTTTATGACAGCTTGCACTGTATTCACAATAATGATAGCTTTCACTGTATTCACAATGGTATTTTTATGATAGCTTTCAATGTATTCACAACCGTATAACTAGTAGCATTCTCGTTCATCATAATTTATTGATAAGCATATACATACTAAGCATTACATATGATATAGGATAAAGAGTCACTACCTTGTTCACACGCCTAGGGCGGATGTCAAGTCCTATAAATCATAATCAAAGATGACGAGTTATTCCCTATTCTAATTCTTAAATAACTACAAAACACTTTGGATTGGTTATCATTTGGGTCCCTTGATGGCTATGATAAGCTCAAACAAAAGCCCAAAATGGTTTAGAAGAGCTAGATCAGAAACTACCTTTCAAAAGTCCAAAATGTTGAAATTGGGGGGTTAGCTTCAAACTCATCAGGCCACAGCCAAGGAATGGTCGAAAACATTTTGGCTATAGACAAGAACCTTTAGCCGCGACCAAGAAAAATCATGTTTCTTGGAGAAATTCCAAAAATCATAACTAATTTTAAAAAAATCAAAAAGAGGTTATTCTAAGTTCTATGGAAAGCTATTTAAGGCCTCCACACAAGAAAGATTGATCATTTGGGTATGTTAACGAAGGGATAAAATTGCCCCATTTTTAAACCTCTAGGGGAGAAAATGCCCCCTTAAAAACTTCTAGACAACCACGCCTCTGGGCAAAAATGTCTGAGGCATTTTTGCCCCTTAACCCATATATATGACATACTGTGTACCCAAAATTTTGTGAAATGAAAAATATGCCCCTGTGATTTTGTGTAGTTTACCCCTTCCTCATTTTATTAAAGTGAAGTGTAAAGATGGTGAGAACAAGAGGTAGAACAAGAGTTAGAGGTGATAACCCATATCTTGGAGCTAAACTTGATCTAATGCAACAAATTCACTAAGTAGTTACTTAAATTTCTAGGAACCATGAGATTGTGACATTTACCACCACTTGAGCAAAGGTGTTGGGAAAAGATAAGGTCAAACATTTCTTACTCCCTCTCCTTTTTCAATCTTATGCAAGTGTTTAGGAGGGGCTGAAGATAATTTATTTCATTAGATTTCACTTTCTCTCCAAGCTCTCAAGACGTCCAAGCACAAGGAAGAAGAAAGAGAAAGAAGCTAGGGTCATGGTGAGTTCTTTCTCTTAGATTATGACCTTGTAAACCATTTCTAATGCTCAAAACTTCTTCGTAAATGTTGTTCCTTTTGATGAGAGCTTTATTTCTATGGTCTTAGTTTTTCAAGAGCAGGTATTTTGTGTGTTACAAGAAGATCTAAAGGCTAAAAATCAAAGAACAACCTAGAGGAAGTGCTAGAGGTTGGTAAGAGCAACCTTTTGGTATATAAATTGTGATAACTAGTTGAGAACTTTGGTTTGTGTAATTTTTGCCATATTTTCAAATTAAATTACAGTTTTCAAGTTTCATGGTGTTTTGCTTGTACAAACGGCATCTTGTGGTGTGTGTTGGGCATATGAAACTAGTTTGAAACTTGAATGGGAAGTTTAGTAATTATTAGATTTTGTGTCTAAATTCTGCCAAAAAAAAGGACACATAAAGGAGTGGGAATTTGGTTGTTTTTAGCTTTCCATTATGTTCTACATGAAAAACATTGGTTGTAAATTATGGAACATTGGAAATATATATTGCAAAACTGAAATTACTGCCAATGTAGGTTCTGTGTAGCGCAATCAGTTTGCATGATGTTTTTAAAAAGTAAATGATATAGTTAATAACTCATCGTCCTTAATTCAAATTTATAGGATTTGATATCTGCCCTGAGCACAAAAAATCAGTGCCGTAACCAGATCGGAAAGACCAATGTAGTAACTCCTTCTCTCATATCATGTATAATGCTTTATATGTACGTGCATATCATCAATTGTTAAGAATGTTATGAATGTTATGAATGTCAAGAATGTACAACTACCATGAATGTTGTTATGTGATGATTGCTTACATGCCCAGTGAAATTGTATGTCACATAAGTGAATTGTTACTACTGAGATTCATATGAATCTCACTCTTTCTAATGACTAATCTATAGCAAGGGCAAGTAGTTCAAGGGGAAAGCAGGTAAATAAGGAAACCTAGTACACGCTGATAGAAGACTAGGACTTTTGTTGGTTATAGAACTTTCAGAGAAATTCTATATGATGTATATATAAATACACTATAAGACTAGTACTCCTTGTGAAGGTAGAAATACCTATCATATACTCGAATGTTAGCATATAACCTCGATAACAGAACTAAGAATGGGCGAATAGGTGTTATAGAACCTTTAGTTGATGAGCTTAGCCCGAATGTCCGTCGAGAATTTTGATAAGCCCTATGGTATTAACAAATGAAACATAACCGAATATGCCAAATAGATTTTAAAAGTGAAAATGAGACCACATCAAACATGTTTTGGAAAATTGTTTTTGAAACTTAAGTATAGGACCGAACCCTGTATTGAAGTCAGAACCTCGAATGGATTGTAAATTATTTCTGGTCTCTAGTTAGACTTTATGACATGTCTAAAAACTGTTTTCAAGGCTTTTAAGTAAGGGGGTTACAATATCCCAATCCAATTATCACAATATTTAACCAAAAATAGCTTAATAGGAATTTCTCAAAATTTCCACATTCAAATCATGCTATGCAAATGATTTTCATATACATGCCATAGTATCTCGATTCTCAACACACACACACATATATATATATAACAGAATTTAAATCATAAGGTTCCATAAGGCAACTTCTATCAAAATACTTATCAATGCCATGATAACTTTTTGAATCTAAGTAAACAATTCATAGTACATCAATAAACCATTTTCTTTCTCATAGTCATTTCACAAAATGCTCACAAACAACATACCAACACACATAATAAGTGAAAAGTGGTTACCTTTCACCAAAACTAAGTTTACCACAAAAATCCAAGCTCCAAACACAATCAATCACAATTCACAAATCAATTTATAACAATCAATGAGAACTACTCAATTATTTTTAGTATTCAAACTAATTGAGTGGTTATCAAAAACAATTTAAACACCCAAGGTCCCTTTAAAAGTCTCAACTCTCATATTTGACCATTCCCAATAAAGATGACAACAAAATTAGTGTCACAATAGCCCCAACAACTCAACCAACCCAGTTACCAAGCCACATTTACCATAATCTCATTATCAATATGAAGTCCAAAAAAAAAATCAAACTCTATCTCAAATCTTCAGATAACCTTTAAATTGTTCACTTTACTACCATAACTCAATTTCTCCATTTCAATCATATTGTTTTTGTCCAATAATAACTCTATTTCACTCATTTAAATCATTGATAATAATTATCTCCTCTATTCATTTTAAAATTCCCAAAATTTGCTTGCTTTATCTTTGAGTAAGAATATCCATAAATAACTATTCCTCAAAATCATCATTCCAATCTCATTTCTTCCTTTCGGTAGTTCTTTCTTACCTATTAGAATCATCGAAGTACAATTATCTCATCAATTTCTTCAAAAACACCCAATTTCTAATGCTTAAAGTTTCACCCAAAAGTTTTAATTTTAGCATTTCATTATGAATCTCTAATCTAAGTCATTCAATCATTAATATAAACTTTAATAAGTTAAAAATAAATCATGAAATTTGAATTGATGACCCCTTAATCATATATCACAATTTTCCTAACAAAACCCTAAGTCCTTCGAATCAACCAGCTCAAATCTAAGTCCTTCAAATCAACCACTGAAGCAACAATTCAAACCATACATACTCTTATTCAAACCTCAATAGCTCCATAATTTCAGAATAATAGGTTGGAAACCTCAAAGATTCAAAAATCTCTCAAGTCCTAATCTTTCCTCTATTAAAATTGAAAAAATAATAAAGAGGAAAGAATGAAATAATATGATATAGTTACTTACCAAGTATCCCAGAAGAAAACCCAAGCAAAAATTTCTCTCTTTTTCTCACTCTCACACGCTCTCTCTGTGATCGTCACTGTGTAGGTAAAGGGTGGAGGAACAAGATGTAATAAAAAAAAGAAATAAGGACCAGAGTAAATGCACCTGCATGGCTGTATGAATGAATTGAGGGGGAGGGGTTTAATGGGTTTTAAATCAGGGGCAAATTGCTCATAAAGACCTCATTGGAAACTTATTTGTCAAATGGGACTTAGGGAAGATTTTTTACAAATAAGGAAAGATTGTTCGCACATACATAGGGAAGATATATTGAATACTGTTAGATCCCATGTGTTTTGATGATAACAAATATTGGATCAATAATATAAAAGGATTTGATAACAAAGAAAAGAATTTGAACAAAGTAACTAGATAGCAGACAAAAGCTTTACTTGAAGTAAGCACTGGAGTAATGAAGAAGATCTGAGAGATATAGCAAAGGAAGAACATCACTGGCAGATTATTTAAAGGTTTACTCGAGTATGCACTCGAGTATAGAACACTGTTACTCGAGTGAGCACTCAAGTAATGTTGGAGAAAATGTTTCAGAAAGGCACTGCCAAAATTTGGAAGAAGTTACTCGAGTAGCCACTCAAGTAATCTGTGAAGTTATATAAACCATTACTCGAGTAGGCACTCGAGTAACAACATGAGTATAATATATTACTTGAGTAGCCACTCGAGTAACTAGGTGAGAGAAAGGCATTACTCGAGGGAGCACTCGAATAATTTATAGAGTTATTTGAAGCATGACTCGAGGGGTCACTCGAGTAATTAGGTAAGCAAAGAATAGGTACTCTCGGCCAAGAATTTGATGCTATTACTCGAGGAAGTAATCAAGTAATCTGTAAACTTATTTGAAATTTACTCGAGGGCTCACTCAAGTAACCACTCAGGTAATCAGGTAGTTCCAAGGTTTGTGATATATCTTACTCCATGTCTTACTCGAGTAATAGTTTATGAAAAATGTTGAATTACTCTCTGCCATGTTTTTGATAGGTTTACTCGAGGGACAACTCGAGCAATGAGCATGATCACTCGAGTAGCCACTCGAGTAAGGCAGTCTAGAAATCATGTTTTTAATCAAATATTTATTGATTTGTTATCTATATGATTAACTTTTATTGCACTAGTATTCTAAGTATGTTTGTAGAGAAACAATGAAGAAATCTTGACATAAAAGAAAAGTCAACTAAAATGTCCGAAAACTCAGCTACCGCTACCTACGGTAAATGATAATTTTTAAAATTAGAAGAACAGTCAACCATTGCTATACGACTTGAATAGACATGTTTGAATTGCTTCTAACGAACACTACAAATCATCTATATATATGGAGCATTCAAAGAGCAGAGTACAATAACTGAGAACAAGCAATTACACATTGATTAATATACTCTTTGTGTTCTATTTTCTTACACTCATTCATTGTACTTCAGTGATTATATATTTACTCTATAAGAGAGTCTTTCATTACAGCCTCAATATTCATTATTGAGACAACTTAAGGTTGTGGAACCTTGAGTTGGGGATTTGATTACAACGTGTAAGGAGGAGCGAGTTCCAGGTGAAGGAACTTACTGTGTACTGAGGTGCCAAGAACCTGCTGAATCTTGGAAGATATAGTGAAACTCTCAAAGAAGCTCTTAGGACTGGACGTAGGTCAAAGTGGTTGTGACCGAACCAGTATAACTCTCAATGTACACTTCGGTGATATTTCTCCTTACTGTCAACTACTTTATATTTCCAATCAATTTTCTTATATGCAACAAAATTTCTGGTATCACCTAAGTCACCCCCTCTTGGGTGAAACGCTTGTACTAACATTTGGTATCAAAGCGTAGGTCTTCTTGTTAAGGTATAACAGCTTTAGAAGAATCCAATGGCAAGTATGGGTGAAGGCATTCTTCTCGACGGAGCTTATATCACAAGACCTCAGAGTATTAATGGAGAACACTTCTCGTTCTGGAAAGCAAAGTTCAAAGTTTTCGTAATGGCTACAGAATATGGGCTATGGGATGTTATTGAAAGTAGAAACTATCAACCTGCAAAAATTGTAGATTCCCAGAAAATTTCTAAGACGCCAGCGGAATATGATGAGAATGACAAGAAACTCATAACTCTCAACAGTAAGGCAATCCTGATAATCCAAAGTGATATGTGTCAAAACGAGTACTTTAGAATCTGCGCACTTCCAATGGCTAAAGAAATATGGCAAGCTTTGGGATTAGCTCATGAAGAAACTTTAGGAATTAAACAAAATCGGATAACCACTCTGGTTATTGAATTCGATTTACTTTGAATGAAATCAGGTGAGTCAATAGCTGAATTTGAACTTAGGTATACTCATCTTGTTAATCAACTTGCAGCACTTGGAAAAGTCTTTGATCAACATACCCAAGTGAAAAAGATTCTTAATATACTCTCTAAAGAGTGGGAGGCCAAAGTCACTGTAATAGAAGAAGCAAAAGGCGAATCAATGTGATCGGTTGCTTCTCTATTCAAAAGTCTTTCTGAATATGAAAGTAGATTAAAGTTTAAATGAGAACTTGATGATATTGGTGACAAGAAGAAGAGAGGTTTAGCACTAAAAGCAAAAGAAGAAGATCAAGATGAAGAAGAAGATCTTGACGATGATGAAATGGGCCTAATAATAAAACGATTCAGAAAGTTTTACAAGAAAGGTCAAGGATTCAAGAATTTTTAGAAAGGAGCAACAAGCAGTAAAGAACACATCATCTGCTATAAATGTGGAAAGTCAGGACATATCAAATCAGAATGTCAAGAACTAGCTCAAAAGAATAAAGAAAAGAGAAAAGGCAAGTTCTACAATAAGAAGAAAGCCTTTGTATTTGCCATATGGGGAGATAGTTCTTCTGACGAAGATAGCAATGAAGATGAAGTGGCCAATATCTGTCTAGTTGCTCAAGAAGAAACAAAAGAAGAGGTAACTGATTTTGATCCTGCCTATGATGAATTACTTTCCAAATATAATGCTTTATATTCTGAATTCGTCAAAGAGTTAAAGAACTAGTTGTCTTTAAAAAGAAAAACAAAGTTCTTGAAATAACACTCAGAGGATTTAAAGAAAGATTGTAAAAACTATTCTTCTTTGAAAAAGAAAAACGTTGATCTCACAAAAATTCTTGAAAAATTCACTAAAGGAAGTGAGATACTAAATGTGATTTTAAAAGCTCAACGTTTTGTAAATGATTGATGTGGTTTTGCATATGATCCAAATTTAGATAGAAGGACCAAAAAAGAAGTGGGTACCTAAGACTTAATCTTATTTGATTGCAGATATGTCTTAAAGCATAAAAAAATGGTACATAGAAAATAGATGCTTTAAACATATGACTGGTGATTTTGAAAGTTTTACCATATTGCAACCTAAGGAAGGTGGACAGGTAAAATTTGGAGGAAATTAATCTACAAAGATAGCATGAATTGGTGAAAACAAACACAATAAAGGAATACATGTCAGAATTTGCAATCTAACAACGTGTATATTATGTTGAAGGCTTGTGTCATAATTTGCTGAGTGTGAGTCAAAGTACAGATAAAGACAACTGGGTAATATTTGATTCAAAGGAATGTCTAATTGTCAACAAAAAAGATTTACAACTTGATAAGAAAAATATCAAGGCAAAGCTCAGAGCAAAAAGGGAAGGTAACTTCTATACTCTTGATATTAATAGAAATGATTTTGAAATTGTTTTCTGAGTAATGACAATAAAAGTTGGTTTGGCATAAGAGACTAGCTCATGTCAATATGCACCAACTAGGCAAATTACTCAAAAAGGATTTAGTTCTTGGATTACCCAAAGTAAGATTTAAAAATGATTTAATTTGTGATGCATGTCAAAAGGGTAAACAAACTAAATCATCTTTCAAATTGAAAGAGTTTGTCAAGCAAGAGTTCAACAAACTAAATCATCTTACAATAAACCGACCACTTCAATTGATACATATGGATTTAGTTGGTTCAGCAAGAGTTAAAAGCCTTGGTGGAAACTTATATTCATTGGTCATTGTTGATGGTTTCTCTTTACATGGACTATTTTTCTGTCATCAAAGGATGAAACTTTTACAGAATTCATTATTTTTGCCAAGAAAGTGCAAAATGAGAAAGGTATGTCCATTGCAGGTATCAGGACAAATCACGGAGGAGAGTTTGAAAATCAAGCCTTTGAAGAATATTGTGATACTAATGGCATTGATCACAATTTCTTTGCTCCAATGAAACCTCAATAAAATAGAGTTATAGAACGTAAGAATAGAATCCTCACTGAAATGGCTAGAGCAATGCTGGATGAAAAGAATGTGTCTCAAGTTTTCTAGGTTGATGTAATGAGCACAACATGCTATATTTCAAATAGAGCCTACATTAGAACAAAAGTTGGAAAGATACCATATGAGCTATACAAAGGAAGGAAGCCAAACCTTGCTCATGTACAAATCTTCGGTTGTAAGTGTTTCATTCATAATAATGGTAAAGATAACTTAGGAAAATTTGATTCTAAAACAGATGAAGGAATTTTCCTAGGCTATTTTAACTGAAGTGAAGCATACAAAATTTTCAATAAAAGAGCATGTGTTGTTGAAGAATTAATTCATGTTGTATTTGATGAATTTGAACCAAGGAAGAAGATCAGTCATTAGGACAACCTAGAGCCTGGAAATTCAATAAAAGTAATCCCCTAGATCAAGTCATAGGAGATGTGAATGAAAGAGTCAAAACTAGAAATAGAATTTTCAATAAAGTTAGTTTTTTTGCTTTTATTTATGAGATTGAACCTTCTAACATTGAAAAAGCCCTATCAGACAATGACTAGGTTATAGCAATGAAAGAAGAACTAAACCAATTTGAAAGAAATCAAGTTTGGGAGTTGGTTCCCTGACCTAAGGATCATCTGATCATTAGCACTAATGGGTATTCAAGAATAAACTTGATGAATCCACAATCATTGTTAGAAATAAGGCAAGATTGGCAGCCAAAGGCTATAATCAAGAAGAAGGAATTGATTATGAGGAAATGAATGCTCCAGTGGCTAGATTGGAAGCTATACGAGTACTCTTAGCCTTTGCATGCATCAAAGGATTCAAACTCTATCAAATGGATATAAAGAGTGCGTTTCTAAATGGCTACATCATGGAAGTATATGCAGATCAACCTCCAGGTTTTGAAGATGTAACCAAACTTGACTATGTTTTCAAACTCAAAAAGGCTTTATACGGTTTAAAACAAGCTCCTAGAGCATGGTACAAAAGGCTCAGTAAATTTCTTATTGATTAAGGTTTTGTACGAGGAAAAGTTGATACAACACTTTTTACAAAATGAAAATGTGATGATATCTTAATTGTGCAAATATATGTTGATGATATAATTTTTTCGGTGCTACTAACCAAACCATGTGCAAAGAATTTTCTGAGATAATGCAGGGGAGTTTGAGATGTCAATGATAAGAGAATTGAATTTCTTTTTCGGTTTGCAAATCAAACAAAGAAAGAATGTATCTCAAACAAAGTATTTGAAAGAGCTATTAAAGAAGTATGAATTGGATGGAGCAAATAGAATGGATATTCCTGTGAGCTCAACTATGTTGCTTGATGATGATGTCAAGGGAAAAGATTACAACATCATAAAATATAGAGGAATGATTGGATCATTACTCTATCTCACTGTAAGTAGGCCTGACATTCAATTCAGTGTGGGTATGTGTGCAAGATATCAATCAACACCAAAAGAGTCACATGATGAAACCGTCAAACGTATCTTCTGATATCTTGATGACATGGTAGAATTAGGTCTCTGGTATCCCAAAGAAAGAAGTGAATATCTAGTTGCATACTCAGACTCTGATCATGGAGGATACAAGACAGACAAAAAGAGTACCAATGCAAAAAGCCAATTTCTTGGAGGCTCTCTTGTATCATGGTTTAGCAAGGAACAAAATACAGTGTCTCTTTTATCAATGGAAGCTGAGTATGTTACAGCTTCAAGTTGTTGTGCACAAGTATTATGGCTTAAGCAATAACTCCAAGATCTTGGTATTTATCTAAAAGAGATACCAATATACTATGACAACACTAGCATGATAAGCTTGGCAAAGAATCCAGTTCAACATTCCAGAACTAAGCATATTGATGTTAGACATCACTTCATCAGAGATCATGTCCAAAAGAATAATGTCAAAGTAATATTCATTCCAACTCATCTTCAATTAGCTAATATCTTCACAAAACCTCTTGCAAAATATCAATTTTTATATATTAGAAGAGAATTGGGAATGGTAAATCCCAATGAATTGTAAGTTATTTATTGTTTACAAAATGTTAGATAATGTTATTTATTGATGTTTTGATGATTACTAACTTAAGCATCGGAGTTTCTAGCAATTTGTTTTACAGGATCATGATATTCTGTTTTGGAGTATTAAAAAAAGAGGTTAATAGAGGACAACATTAATGGAGGGACAACTTCAAGTAACCACCATTACTGGAGTGACACCTTGAAGTAATTGAAATGATTACTCGAGTAGCCACTCAAGTAATGATCTGAAAATTATGACAGTGGAGCATTAATTCAAAATGAATTCAAAAGAAATGACACAATAGTTGGAAATGAACAATCAGGAGGTGAGGAAACAGATTACCCGAGGGAGGCCTTGAGTAAACTTTAAAGGTTACTCGAATAAGGCCTCAAGTGAAGCTGGATACAGATCACAAATTTGAAGAGTTTCAGCTCAAATTTTTCCTAAAGAGCCATTAAATGATCAAGGGAATATGCATGGGAAATTACAATATTATTCATGCCAGGTACACACTTGAATTCACTGCATTTTGAAAATTTTTGGTATGATCACTCGAGTGGTTACTAGAGTGAAGCTGATGATCACTCGAGTAAGACCTCGAGTGATGTCGGGCCCTAGGTTTATTTTAGTCGTTACTCGGTCATTTCTCACAAAATCCCCTCGAGTGATCTCCCAGTGATCTCATAAAAACTTTTGACAATCATTTTCTCTTCTCATAACTGTCAAGACCCATTGATTTTTGCTTACAAAAACCTCTCAGATTGCACTGAATCTTTTGCCCTAATCTCGTGACTTTTGACCTCTGTTTTCTAGAAATCTTTGTATCTCACAAATCAAAATTGTAAGGACTAAAATTCCCAATCTTAGCTCTCCTTCTGAGTCCTCTGAATCATATCAACCCTCTGATTCACTTTCCTCTCCTCCCACCAAGAAAAGAAAAATCTCTCCCAAACTGAAAGCAAAGTCTAAGCCACAACCTAAGCCTAAGGTGAAAGGGGTTGTCATTAAGGAACCAGTGGCCACAAGAGCTTAAACCAAGAAGAGTTCACCTCCTAGAAGAGGCGAAGGAACAAAAGAACGTTCTCCTCCTACTTCTGATTCATCTGACACTCCCAGATTTTCTCCAAAACCTCTGAAAAAGCCCAAGATTAATGAGAAGATTACCAAAGTCATGGTAGGCATGCTTGAAGAAGCTTTTCAATCTAAGGGAGTAAAGAAAGGGCAATCTTCAAAGCAACTAGAAGAAAGGGATTAAGAAATCACATTCCTTCTTCAGGGATTCAATGTGAGCGAACTAGAGGAATCTCAGAAGTATTGGGACCTTGAGAGGGTAGATATCCTTACGTGAGAAGCAGTTGAGAGAATTCCTAGTTAAACCTTCCACTCATAAGACTTATAAGATACAAGCAGTAGAGAACGTTGCTACTCATAAGACTTACAATAGTGTAAGTGGGAGAGAACGTTGCTACTCATAAGACTTGTATACGTAAGCAAGTAGGAAAGGTCATAGGTTGTTTTTCTGCCCGTAAGACTTGTTGTAAGGGGGAGAGAAATTTCTTAGTGTGAGAATATTTTTGCTCGTAGTTTGTTCGAGGACAATTGTTGTTTTGTGGCATTCTGAGAGCCCATTGAATCTTGGAAGAATAGTAAAAATCTCAGTAGGTCTTGATCTCTGAGGACTGGACGTAGGCCTGGTTTTTACGCCGAACCAGTATAATTCTCTGTGTTCTAATCATCTCAACTCTACTCTGTCTACAACTATTTACATATCACCATATCAAGTGAAAAATTTATCACATCACCCAATTCACCCCCTCTTGGGTAAAGCTTGCCTCTTTCAGTAAATTTTAATCCATTGGTCCAAATGGCTTATAATACTTATCAAATTCAAGCCGTGAATGTCTACTTTAATCTTGTAAAATTTCATAGTATTTGGACCAAGTTTGACCAATCAAAAACACATTGCAAGTTCACTGCCTCCAGAAAATGAATTTAGACAGCTTTAAACATCAACTTCCAAAATCATCATTTAACCATAAACACATGATTAGCCTTAAAAACACCCCTTAGCTGAAATATGAACAGTAACTACCCTAAAAAATACTCATCCAAACAACAACCCAATTGGTTTAAAAAGATGCCTACTCTTACCTCTACGCATTTCTATAATCAGTTCAAAATTTTGACAGTACTCCGACAAGCGAGAAGGCACCAAACACTTCTAAATGAAATTCAAAATCATAGAAATGAAGCTTGGGATGAGTAGAGGAAGGTTTGTGAAGGGTATTTTGAGAGAAAACACTTATTCGGGGGTGAAATCGGCTCCAGAGCTTAAGAATGGTTACTAGTCATCCACCTTCTCTCCTCTTTCATTTTTTCTTGAATTTCTCTATTTTCCCCTTTTTTTAAGGGCTGCATGAAATTAATAGAGTGGAGAGAGAGTGTTGATGTCATTTAAAGACATGTGTCGTATTCTAAAAGATCCCATGGTGTTCAGTGCACCTCAAAAATCCGACCGGCTAACCTAACGAGCAAATCACCCGACCTACCTAAGGAAAGTCAAGGAATAGGACATATGTCCAAATATAATCATTCTCTTTTCTCTCTCTCTCATCTTAGCCGTCCAAACTAATCATGGAAAGAGAAGTCTGGTGATTTCATCCAACTTCTGTGTTGGTGTTTGGGTAAGTTAGGTATATGACCAAACCAGAGATCGGTTAATTCCCTTGACTTTAGAGCCACATGTCACAATCTTAGAATGCCAACCAAATAGGCAAGAAGGACACCTCATAATGAAGGGACAAGTGTTACCTTCCAATTGTACCAACCAAAAAGTGTGAATAGTATTTTTCATGATGATGTGTACTTTGATGACAAGTGTCATCTTCTTATTCATCCAACACAAAATTTAAGTCATCATTACTCATCATAAATTACTTTATTAAATTTGCTTTAATAAAGTTACTTTATCGGTGCTCACTCTAGAATGCGACACGTATATCGTGGCCCACTAAATGATGCTAGGTCAGAGTATGTGTGTGGGTCCCACATGGCGCAACATACTGGTGTCTACTTTTAAAATGCAGGGTACACATGTCTGCCCTTACAATGCCATGTGCTCACCTACACCGGCCTATTTCACCTAACAAATTTATCCCTTATCTCATGACATAGCTAGGTGGCATCTTCTACCAACCCAATGGCACCATATATCTATCATGTGAACATCTTCATAGACACTTTAATCTTATTACCCAAGCATACTGGGCCCTCTACCCTATAAGGCCGGGTCACATAGTCCTTAAAAATCTTTCTATCTCTCAAAATTCTTAGGATTCTTCCCGATTTGAGCATAGTAGTCTACCTGATATAGGCTTATCCTCAAAGTTCTAGGCCTAAAATTTGGGATATTACATCATGTTTTCCTTCTTTAATTTGTTAAGGTGAGTTTCCTTAGGATGAAGATTTTGCCTGGCAATCCCAAATTTCTTATTGTAACACCCCAAATTTTATTCCCTAATATGCCTTGTAAGTATTGGTGGCATTTAATAAAATTGATAAGTGAATTTTGGAGGATGTGTTTATGTTGCTGGCAGGGTAATGAAACCCGGACCAGACCAGCCCGGAAATCGGCGAACCGGCCGGTAAACCGGTCCGGGTTACCTATTTTAAAAAAAAATTTTAAAATTTTTCCTTTAGAATATCATACTATAAGTCTAAAGTTTTCAATTTTTCACCGGTTTGGTCCCGGTTTAGCTCCGGTTTGGCCCCGGTCTGACCCACTGACCCTTAACCCAGTACCCCGACCGGTTCAATACCCGGTCCGGGTTTTAATACCTTGGTTGCTGGTGAAAATTTCCTATGAGGCAGTGAAATTGTCATGTGGTTTTGGATCACCAAATGATGACCAAAAATTGGGAAATTTCATAGATAAAAGTAGACATTCGAATCTTCAATTTGATATGTGATATGAATTATTTGAAGCTGTACACAAGGAGTTGTGAATTTTTGAATTTAGCCAAGGAAAATTGACTATTTTCTGGAACAGTGTCTAAAGAATTTAATTCTAGGAGTTGTGAGCTTCTAATTGGCTAAATGCTATATTTTTTTCTTGAAACTAGACTCAATAAAGGTTCTATAGCCTTTGAAATCACTCTAATTGAGTTCTACAAATGAAGTTATGATTTTTCAAAGTTTGGACAGAAACTCTGCCTAAAATTGCCACTAATCCGAAAATGAATAAAAATGTGATGACAACATTATAATTCTGGGATAAACCTATTAGCCAATTTTTCTTCTCTAATGGACACTTGATGTCATGTTGGGCCAATGAAAGAAGAGGGAAGATGAGATCAATGTTAATTGACCTTTATGACACAATTGGGTCAAGATAAGGTCAAAATACTGTATGCCTTAAAAGTCAAATTTTGGAATTTTGGTAATTTGATTAATTAGAGATAATTTGAGGTATTTTAAAAGCTACTCCCTTCATCATAATTTGATTAATTAGTGATGATATGAGATATTTTAAAATCTACTCCCTTTATCTTCTCTCCTTAAAACTGTCAGCCACTATAGAGAAAGAGAGAAGGGGAAAGAGAGCTTCAAGAAATTCTAGAGAGAAGGAAGAGAGAAATCTCATGCTAAGTGTTGATTTCTCTTGTGATTTAGCTTCTAGTTTGTATAATTCCTTCCCTAAGCTTCATTTCTTCATGGATTGACATGTTTAGCGAGCAAAATACCAAGGAAAAGAGAGGGAGGGTTTTGATTCGAGAGAGAAGAAGAGAAATCAAGAGGTAACTTCATAAACCTCAAATATTTGATGTAGTTGTTGTTGTTGTTGTGAATTGGTTGCACTATGGTCCTGATACATGATAAAAGTTTGAACCTTGTGGATAGTGTTAAACCTTCAGTAATGTTTTGAGGATATTATTCAAAAATCATGAAGGTTAGAATAGGCGCTATTGATCCTGATTCTTAACGAACCTATTGGGTATAATTAAGGAAAATGATTTCCCATGTATGTGATGTTAAGGTTCTAGATTTCATGATAAACTTAAAAGTTGGGTTAGGGACCATGGCTATAAAATCTTACATGCCAGATATGTTGTAATGGACCTGCATGTCCAGAGGCCCTAAGACCTAGTGGACCAGTATGTCCTTAGGCTGGCAAACTTATTCAATATTAATTTGGCTTAGTCATGATCCTTGGAATCGAGGAACAAGATTCTTACGGACATGAATCTTTGCAAAAAGGGATTTAAAAGGTTACTAGCTGTTAAGCCTAGCATAGAGAAAGATTATGATCATAAAATATTTCCGTAGAGGATTGATTGAGGTAATAGCTCTCAGATAAAATGAGAGAAAGAATTGAATTACCTGCTATTCTACTAACTTGAGGCTATACTAGTAGTTGATTGGTGGATGGTAAATGAGGTGATGAAAAGTACATGTAGAAGGGTTACTAAGTAAACCATAACCTAGGAATCAACTGCTAAGCTTTGGTTCCACAAGAATTTGAAAAGGTCTAGAATGATTTAAGTTGAAATAGGCCAAGAACTCGCATAGAGGAACACAGAGTTTAAGTGCAGTTAGGTGTTATAGGATGTTCCTGTGGGACTGCTACTAAATCATCCTGACATTATTAAAGCTTATATGAGGAGATGAACATCAGAATGTGCATCAGAAGTCTACAACTCTATATTGATTAACCTGAAAAACTCAACATTATCTATGGGACCATAATTGTAATAGAAGCTTCACTGCAACTAAAACTGAAACTGAGACTGAAATTAACGTTAGCACTAATACTAATAATCCCATATCTACTGTGGACCTTCGTTGTCCTCATTGATGCCAATATGCATGGACTGGGAAGTGTTTTA
Organism: Inga laurina; assembly: GCA_963855925.1. NCBI lineage: Eukaryota > Viridiplantae > Streptophyta > Magnoliopsida > Fabales > Fabaceae > Inga > Inga laurina. The sequence continues at coordinate 52,516,918 of OY979708.1, forward strand.
AAGCAGCATGGCCATGTATTGGCTTATGCAACTAGAGAATGAAAGCCTCATCGAAATTTAATTATTATCCCATACATAATCTTGAGTTAGCAGCAATTGTATTTTACTGAAAATCTGGAGACATACCTCTTTGGTACAATTGTAGTGTTGTACTGCAACCACCAGGATTTGACATATAAAAAAGAACTGAATATGAGGAGTCATAAACAGATGGAGCTACTTAAATTTTACAATCTAGAGATAAAATATCACCTAGGAAAGGCTAATGTTGTTACTAACACATAGAGCCGTACAATAATATGGGTGGTAGCCATGATGATTCATAGGTAGAAACTAATCAAGGATTTTAGGGATCTGAGACTATCTAAACAGATTTTGATAAGAGGCAATAATGCCAGTGAAACATATGAGGAAGCATTACCCGGAGTTTTTTGTTATGTATATGTAGCAAATTTCGGGGATAAAATTTATTTAAGTGGGGGAGAACTATAACACCCCAAATTTATTCCCTAATATGCCTTGTAAGCATTGGTGGCATTTAATAAAATGGAAGGATGAATTTTGAAGGATGTGATTATGTTGCTAGTGAAAATTCCCCATAAGGTAGTAAGATTGTCATATAGATTTGGATGACCAAATGATGACCAAAAATTGTGAAATTTTATAGGATGATAGTAGACATCCTAAGCTTTAACTTGTTATATCATATGAATTTTTTGAAGTTGTACATAAGGAGTTATGAATTTTTTAGTTTAGCCCAGGAAAATTGACTATTTTCTAGAACAACGTCCAAAAAATTTAATTCTGGGAATTGTGAGCTTCCAATTTTCTAAAGGCTATATTTTTCCTTGAAATTAGACTCAATAAGGGTTCTATAGCTTTTATAATCACTCCAATTAAGGTTCTACAAATAAGGTCATGATTTTTCAAAGATTGGACAGAAAATTTGCCAGAAATTGCTACTAATCAGAAAATGAATAAAAATGTGATGGCAAGATTGTAATTATGGGATAAACCCATCAACCAATTTTGCTACTCTAATGGACCCTTGACATCATGTTGGGCATACAAAAGAAGAGGAAAGATGAGTTCAATGTTAATTGAGCTTTATGACATAATTGGATCAAGATATGGTCAAAACACTTTATGCCTTAAAAGTCAACTTTTGAAATTTTCTAAAATTTGATTAATTATAGATAATAGGAGATATTTTAAAAGCTACTCCCTTCATCTTCTCTCCTCAAAACCATCAGCCCCCATAGAGAAAGAGAGAGAGAGAGCTTCAAGAAATTCTAGAGAGAAGGAAGAGAGAAATCTCAAGTTGTGATATCTCTTGTGATTTAGCTTCTAGTTTGTGTAATTTCTTCCCTAAGCCCTTCTTGTTCATGGATTGACGTGTTTAACGAGCAAAATACCAAGGAAAAGAGAGGGATGGTTTTGATTAGAGAGAGAGAAGAAGAGAAATCAAGAGGTAACTTAATAAACCTCAAATCTTTGATGTAGTTGTTGTCGTTATTGTGAATATTAATTGGAGTGGTGGTTTATTTCTTGGATTTGCAGATTTGGGAAGTGATAACACTAAGGTTTATACTGCCCAAATTTCCTCAAATCTGGGGTAGTAAGTGTTTAAATGTTAATCAAGTAGTTATGAGTGAAAAGGAGCAATATTTCAGTGTTAGAATTCAAAAACCCAATTTTCCCTTTTATTCCTTAAAGTTTCAACCAAGAAAAGAACATGGCATAGAAGCTGGATTTTTATAAATCTAATGATTCCATTGGGTTCAGGAGAGGAAATTAGGTGGGGTTGATATTGAACAGTTTTTCAAAAAAAGCCCTAGAAAGTGAAATTGTGAAAATACTCCTAAATCCTTAAGTTAGGGGCTGCCAAGGGTAGTTCTATAATTTGAGCATGAATTTTATAATTCCAAGGTCAAAAATAGATTCAACACACAAAATTGTGTAGGAATAGCCCAGATCAAAATTTTTGGAAAAGTACGGTTAGACCGGATAAATCAGGGCTCGACCAATCCCAAGAGTATTTTGGTAATTTTTCAATATAGACTCATATAACCACCAAAAATACTATGAAAGTGTTTAAAATAGTACATGAATGGGTTTTAACCTTATTCTTGTACATTTGGAATTCTAGGACTAAAGTAAGTGCCAAGCTATGACACGAAGTTTGAGGACCGTATTTACTAATTGAAAAGCGGTTAAGGTAGTAACTTTATTCTTCATACACTATGTGAATGTTTATATGTTTCGTATATGCCATCTTTTGTAAAATGTATGATATATAGTGACTACAGGTCTATTGACGAAAGTGCCTATAGGTACACTGATATGCCCAGCTGTTGTATGGCATATATAGGAGTTGCAACAGTGGTTGACTCTGGACACATTTCTATAAATGATTGTATGTTACTACTTGTATTCCTTTGAATCCTAAAGGTGATAGCGGAATTACAAAAAGCAGGCTGGAGAACTACTAGAAAAATGGGACCTTATAAGATCTGGATTCCCGTTACAATGATACTTTCATTCAGAGACAACCAACCAAAAAGAGCTATCTACGGAGGATTCTGATAAGAGAAGGCTACCTGCGGAAAGTTCTGATAGGAGAGCTCTACTTATAGAGAGATCTGATCAAAGAGGGCTACCTACAAAGAGTTTTGACTGGAGGGGCTGACCAATTAGGTGACTGAGTGAAGCATTGAGTACAATATTATAGTGTGGAGCCGCCGTGATGATGAACCTCAGAGTGTAGCCACTTTGACGATGAACCTTAAAGTACAGCTGCCGTGAGTTGAATTGTATAGTAGAGCTTTGGGAACATAACTCTTAACGATGGTACATTGTAATGAATCCCATATCGAATGGGATTCCTTGAGATAAGAGTTTATATGGCCCAGAATAATTTGAGTTGAAATGGGCCAAGGTCTGGTATAGAGAAACACATATTTCGAGTGCAGTTAGTTATTATAGGATGTTCTAATGGGACTCCTATTAAATCATCCTATCATTATTAAGGCTTGTATGAGGAAATAAACAGTAGAGTAGGTAGTGGATGCATAGCAACTTTATGAGTAATCTTTAGGCACCAATGATTGACTATAAGTTGGTAGACTCAGTATGTATTTAGCAAAATTGATGAACTGTATGTACTTAGGCTATAAGACTTGATGGACTAGTAAGTCCTTAGGCTGACAGAATGTGATGTGTTTGAGAATTGTTACGAGCAGAGGCTCGAGGCCGTAACACCCGATGTGCAAGTTTGCATCAGGCGGTGTCCTTGAGCTGTAAGACCTATGTACTTGGCACTATGGTTGATTCCTAGTGTGATGACATTGGACCAGTGTGTCCAGGGTATGTCTTAACACTACTGGAAAAAATCCTTTTTAAACCGCCACATTTAGACCGGTTTTGGCAGATAAGGTCTTAAAAATTTGCGTGGTGGCAGTTTTGTAATTATATTGAACTTCTTAAACCGATTTTAAAAAAACCGGTCTTAAAAAATTTATTTAGACCGGTTACAAAAAAAACCGCTCTTAAAGTCTTAAAATTTTATGCATTTAAAATTTTTTAACACTTAAGACCCGTTTAAATATAAACCGGTCTTAAATGTTAAATATTTAAGACCGGTTTTGTATTAAAACCGGTCTAAACTTTTTAACATTTAAGACCGGTTTATATTTAAACCAGTCTTAAATGTTAAAAAATTTAAATTCAAAATTGGATCAATTTTTAAGACCGGTTGTGTGAACAACCGGTCTTAAATGTGTTACATTTAAGACCGGTTTTTGTACAAACCGGTCTTAAATGTGAATTTTCCCACTTTTAAGACCGGTTTTTAATAAAAATCGGTCTTAAAGGTAAGATTTTTCACACTTATTTTTCCTCCCGCGCCCAGATCGTGCGCTCTGTGAACCCTTTCTTCTCTCTTTGCCATTTCTTTGTGACTTCTGTCTGTGCTTGTTCTGAACTCGTCTATGGCGTCCCGTCCCTCATTTGCTCAAGTCTCCTCCATCATTACCGCTTCCATTACTGTGTTCGTCGTCGTTGTTCTTTGATTATTGTCAGTCTTTTCCTCCGCGACCTCTAATCTCCACAGTACAGTAACCATTCTCCTCTGATTTGACTTCCCTTAGTCAGTGCCGTGAATTTGAGGACTTCATTTTAACCTCAGTCGACGCCACCGTGACTTTGGGTTGAAGCTCACTCCTTGGTCTTCATTTAGGTTAGTGTTCGATCGATCTGTTATTTAGTTGTACATTGTTTTATAATTAATAATGTTCAATGAAAAGTTCTTGTTGTTGCTTTAATTTGAGCACTTAAACGTAATTTGGAAAAAATTAAAATTCTTGTTGTTGCTTTAATTTGAGCACTTCTCATTGTTTTATAAATCATATGCTCTGACTTTTTGAATTAATACCACTTTATGTTCTGTTTTAGTTGTTTGATTATTATCAGTGTTATTGGTTTGGAAAAACAATACTAGTTTCAAATGGTGCCTGTTAATTTCGTTGAAATATCTAAAACTCTATTGTTGTTGTTTTTTTGTCTATCCTTTTGTTGTTGGATATAGGGTGCTAGAAGTGTTGAGATATATATGGATCATAGTTGGATAGACGCTAAACAGACGAGTGTTGAATATGATAATGGGGTGAGGGGTTTTTTAGACTTTGCTAGTAGACATGCCGATGATGGTAGTAGAAAGTTTTAATTCCCTTGTATAGTATGTTTGAATGAGAAGCGACTAAGTACTGCAGATATATATACACATTTAATTTGTGAAGGATTCTGTAAGAGTTATACAGTGTGGGTATGGCATGGTGAAGACTTAGAAATGCCAAGTTCATCTCAACAGGGGGGAGTGAACTTTGATGATAATGACACGGATACCGATGATCGAATAGAGGATATTATTCGTGATGTAGGAGAAGAGAGTTTTGAGCAATTACATGCATATGGTAATATGTGTAGTGATGTTGAGACACCGTTGTACCCGGGGTGTAAAAAGTACCAATTGTTGAAAGCAGTATTGAAATTGGTAAGCTTGAAAGCACGCCATAGATGGAGCGACGAGAGTTTTTCAGAAACGGTTGAGGCTTTTAAGGAATGCTTCCAGATGATAATGTGTTGCCTTCTCGATACTATGATGCTAAGAAAATATTGTGTCCACTAGGGATGAAATATAAAAAGATCCATACATGCCCTAATGATTGTATATTGTATAGAAAAGAGCATGAAGAGGAACAACAGTGTCCCATATGTGAAACCCCGAGGTACAAATCAAATAACGCTCCTAGAAAAGTATTGTGGTACCTTCCAATCATACCAAGGTTCAAGCGCTTGTTTGCTAATGAAAACGATGCAAGAAATTTGAGATGGCATGTGGATGAGAGGATATCTGATGGAAAGCTTCGACATCCGGCTGATTCTTCTCAATGGAATAAAATTGATCAATTATTTCCTGCCTTTGGTGAAGAGCCTAGGAACCTTAGGCGTGGGCTTAGCATGGATGGCATTAATCCTTTTGGTAGCCTGAGCAGTATACATAGTTCATGGCCTGTTCTGTTGGTAATTTACAACTTATCTCCTCTGTTATGCATGAAACAAAAGTACATCATGTTATCTATGTTGATTTTGGGACCAAAACAACCTAAAAATGATATAGATGTTACCTGGAGCCCTTGATCGAAGACTTGAAAGAGTTGTGGGATGAAGGTGTTGATGTTTTTGACGTGAACAAGAAGGAGGTTTTTAAAATGCGAGCCATGATCTTTTGTACTATAAATGACTTCCCTGCATATGGAAACTTATCAGGCTATAGTGTTAAAGGCCATAAAGCATGTCCAATTTGTGAAGAAGGAACATACTACCATCAACTTCAACATGGAAGAAAGACAATTTATCTTGGTCATAGGAGATTTCTTAGACGCGGGTATCACAGATTAAAGAAAGCTTTTTTTGGTGGACAAGAGTTTGAAGATGCTCCGAAGGCAGTGACTGGGGAGCAAGTTTATGAAAAGGTGAAAATATTAATGTTATCTTTGGTAAGACTACAAAGAAAAGTACTGAGAAAAGTAAATGGAAAAAGAGGTCTGTCTTCTTCAATCTTCCATATTGGCCGAAGCTTGATGTAAGACACTGTATTGATTTCATGCATGTGGAGAAAAACATTTGTGATAGTATTGTTGGGACACTGCTTAACATATAAGGTAGTTCTAAGGATGGTGTGAAGGCAAGATTAGATTTGCAAGAAATGGGGATACGAGAAGACTTGCATCCAAAGCCATATATTAAGAGAACTTTTTGTCGTCCAGCTACTCATACTTTGTCTAAGGATGAGAAAAGAAGCTTTTGTCAGTGTTTACATGGCATCAAAGTTCCTTCAGGGTATTCTTCAAATGTTAGGAAGCTTGTGTCGATGAAAGACTTGAAGTTAGTGGGGCTAAAGTCTCATGATTGTCATGTCTTAATGCAACAACTGCTCCCAGTAGCTATTCGAGGCATTGCCGTATATGATCTTCAACATATTTTGACTAGACTTTGTTTCTTCTTCAATGCTATTTATAGTAAAGTCATTGAGACAGAAAAATTGGATGAACTGGAAAATGAAGGATATCTGATCTTGTGCCAGCTTGAGAAGCTTTTTCTTCCTTCTTTCTTTGACATCATGGTACATCTAATTGTTCATCTAGTCAGGGAGATCAAGTTGTGTAGCCCTATCCATTTACGATAGATGTACCCAATTGAAAGAACTATGAAAATCCTAAAAGGGTATGTGAAGAACCCTAACCAGCCTGAAGCATCTATTGTTCAGAAATATGTTTCTGAAGAAGGCATGGAGTTTTGTCAAGATTACTTGTCAAATGTAGGACACATTGGACTTCCTGAACGTCATGACGAAGAAGGCGGTAGACGCAGGGCTTCAGTAAAGAGCATGGATCCTGATGAATTGCAACAAGTCCACTTGTACATCTTGAATAATGTTGATGAAGTTCAAGATTACATTAATGCTCATAAAGAAATTGTACAGAAGGGAAATAGTCGAATGAATGAACAAAGGTTAATTAGGGAGCATAACAAAACTTTTACACATTGGTTCAAACAAAAGGTTGACGGTGAAGAATGTGTTTCTGACACAATTAATTGGTTAGCACGTGGTCTTGAGGCTGATGTCATAAGTTGGGCTTCATTTGTGATCAATGGTTATACATTTTACACAAAGTCTCTTGATGATAGGAGCACCGTCCAGAACAGTGGGGTTATGTTAGTGGCTGAATCTATGCACTTCTCTAGTTCAAAAGATAAGAATCCTAGATTGGCAGCAATACCTTATTATGGGGTGATTGAAGAGATTTGGGTGGTTGATTATGTTAAAGTTAAACTTCCCATTTAAAAATGCAACTGGGTTGATGTCAACAATGGTGTGATGATTGATCAGTTGGGATTTACATTAGTTGATTTGAATAGTAGAAGTTTTAGAGATGAACCTTTTATTATGGCATATCAAGTGAAACAAATGTTCTATGTTACTGATCAGGCAAACAAAATGTGGTCTGTAGCTCTCCAAGGAAAAAGGGTTGTTGATATTAATCAGGAAAGTCATTTAATGAATGATCTGCTTGAGACTCCTTTTTCTAGAGGTTTACCAGAATTGAATGAAGAAGATGAAGCAGACAATGAACACGGCACAAGAAATGATCATCATGAAGGGATATGGGAGGATATCCTTTATAAAACTATATTGAAGGTCAGTTAGCTAAAATAATTATCTTGAACTATATTTGAATTATGTATATTGTTATTGGTGTATATATATAACTACTTTTTTTGTTGTCGTCACAGGAAAATGAAGGATATGAGGTGTACGTCTTAGTGTAGATTCTCTGTAGCCAGGCCCGCTAGTGATCTTCAGCCTGAGACGAGTGTGATCATCATTAATGTAATTTAATCTTTGTTGTATGTATATGTAAGTGAAAAGATAAGGAACTTGGTCAAAACAGCATTGTCATGGTTGTTTGATTTCCTTGCATTATGATTCTGTATATGGTTGTGAGTTTATTATACATGGTTGTTTTCCTTTGCTTTTGTTTCGGCCAACACTGTTTAAGCACAAGGGAGTTGAGTTTTAATATGTTCCAATGAGTTTTAAGATTTATTTATTTCAATGTCGTTGAACTAGCTGCTGCTTGCTGAGTGAAATGTTTTAACAGGGGAAATGACTTGCTGGGTATACTTTTAAACGAAAATTTTCTTAAAAACAATTTCAACTTTTAAGACCGGTTCTATCCAAAACCGGTCTGAAAAGTATATTTAAGACCGGTTTTGGAGAAAATCGGTCTGAAAAGTTGACTTTTGAGACCGGGTTATAAAGAACCGGTCTTAAATGTGATACTTTTTAGACCGATTCTTTATAAAACCGGTCTAAAAAGTCAAATTTTCAAACCGGTTCTTCATAAGAACCGGTCTAAAATTTTATTAATTTAGACCGGTTCCTATTATAACCGGTCTAAAAATATTTATTTTTATACCAGTTTTATAATAACCGGTCTTAAAATTTTTTTTAAGACCGGTTCCATAACCGGTCTAAAAAGTAGAAGACTTTTTAGACCGGCTGTATCAAGATCGGATCGAGAACCGGTCTAAAATGTCTTTTTTAACCGGTCTTAAATGTGATTTTTTCAGTAGTGTAAAGGTTGTAAAACATTCAGACTGTACCAGGTTGTAGCTAAGGCAATGAAACCAGTGTAACCAAATGCTTTGGTGTGGCCTAGCAAGTGAGGTCCAGTGCTTGTTATGATCATTGCCTGGGCAGTGAGGTCTAGTGTATGTTATGATTGATGGGCAAGTTAAGCCCAGTGGTTGATGTGATGATGTGAATCGAGCGGAGTCCTGAAAAGGCTATAAGGCCTAAGGAACCAAGCTCTGTGGGAATGGACAAGTAGGTCGTGTGTTTGATTGCACACTACATACTGCGTATGGAGTGAATGATAAATATTGAATACAATTTGAGATATGTTATGAGAATATGGTGATTATGTTGCATGTTCAATGAGCTTGCAGATGAAAGGGATAGAATGAATATGATAATTATGTTGTACGGCTTTTGAGCTTGCACATGGTAAAGGAATGGGTTGAGTGACAAGGATTAATCCCCAAGTTGTAGAAGTTCAAATTTTGAGGACGAAATTTATTGAACAGGGGTAGAAATGTAACGTCCCGAATTTTAGTCATCAAAATTTCTTATGTTTAAGGGAACAAAATGGTGAGTATTTGTATACTTTCAATAGCCTTTGGCTTTAAATTCTAGATCATAGGAATTAAACACGAAAAATTGGAATGTGAATAGTGCTACCAGTGTAATTTCCAGCAAAATTGCCATGTCAATTTGAATAACCAAATGATGTTCAAAAATTATAAAATTTTACAAGATGAAAGTAGACATCCTAAGCGTTAAATTGATAAGTCATATGAATCATTTGAAGCTATATACAAAAAGTTATGAATATTTGAATTTAGCCCAGAAAAACTATTGATTTTCTGGTGCAACATTCAAATACTTAAATTCTGGGAATTTTGTGCTTCCGATAGGTAAAGAGGTATATTTTTTCTTGACACTACTCTCAATAAAGGTTTTATACCCTTTAGAATTACCCTGATATGATGTCTACAAATTTAGTTATGATTTTTCAAAGTTTGGGCAGCAAATTTGCTAGAAATCTGAAAATGAAGAAAAATTAATGGCAAACTTATAATTTTGCCAAACAAGTGCCAAATTAATAAGCTTTCAATTATTTAAAGTTAATTTCAATTAAATAAGAAAATTCAAGGGAAAAAATATATTTGGAGTATTTTGGTCAGATAAATATGAATTTGTATAAAATTTGAGCAAAAATACAAATTTGACCAAAATTGTTACTTAAAGTGTACACGTAACTTGAACAAGTTTTGAAACCAATTAAGATCAAAGGGAAGGACCCCTAGGCATCTCTTACATGTAACATGAAGAAGGAAATGTTAGTTACATGCTAATTGAGCTTATGATGCAACTAGATGAAGATAGAAATTAATTACATGAAAATTTAAAGTTGCAATTTTTGGAAATTAGCAAATATGACATAAGCATAATTCAAAATGGCATAAGCCAAGTATTATAAAAGCAATTGTGAACCTTCTTCAGCCTTTCCGCGACAGTGTGCTACAGCAAAAATATAGAGAGAATTTTGTGTTAAGTTAAAGAGAAAAGGAAAAGAAAAACTCACAAGGTAGGTCGATTTCTTCAGTGAACTCATACCTAACATGTATAATCCTTCTCCTAAGCTTCTCTTCTATGTTATTTAAGGCATTTGAAGCATAAATTCAGTGGTTTGGAGGTTAGCATTTCAGCCACCTAAAGGAAAAGCATGAAAGAGCTTAAGCTAACTTCTGAAACTTCAAATATTGATTGTTCTAGCTACTGTAATTTAATCGGTGAAATTCTGCTAATTTTGCTCTGTTTGTAAATTTAAGAAAAGGTGTGTCCTAAATGTTATGCAGTCCAAATTGAGTCTAAATGGTGGTTTTAATGTAATTAAATAGTTAACAAAGTGGTTAGGAGTAGAAAGGAACAAGTCTGAGGAGTCAGATTTCAAAAACCCCAAATTTCCCCAAAGAATCCTGGGTTTTGGCCAAGTCCAATTCAGGGGGTTAGGACTTGATTTTTTATTTTCTGATGATTCTATTAAGTTCAAGAGGGAAAATTAAGTGGGGTTACAGTTGATCACATTATCAAAAAAGCCTGAAAAAGCATAATTATGAAAAGCCCTGAGCATTTTGGTCTTTTGTAGTGAATTTGGGAATTTTGAGTCTAAAACTGCATTGCTTGGGCGAAAATAAGTCAGAATAGCCTAGGTCAGAATTTTGAGAAAAGTATGGTCAGACCGGGTACAGTGGGGCTGGGCCAGGTCCCGTAGGCATTTTGGTAAATTTTCATAATAAACTCATATAATGGTAGTATAAATTTTTGCCAGGATTAATATCTAAAAGATGAGTTGTAATATTTTCTTTATAGGGACTTAAATCCTTTATTACTATGGTAGAGTGTTCAAATGATTAGTTAAGTTTTTTTCTACCATGGTAATCTTATGAAAGATGAATTGTAATCTTTTTGTTATCATGATAGAGTTTTCAAATAGTTAGTTGAACTCTTTTCTACCATGGTAATCTTTTTAAAAAAATGAGTAAATTTTAAAGATAAGTTAATATTATAAAATTAAGGAGAGGATTTTACAACTTGGTATCAGAGCTTTAGTGGCAATATATTCTTTGACACATAACCTCTCTGTGTTTTTGTATTGCTATGGGTTGCATCCTAATTATTATAGGGTTTCATCCTTAGGTGGGGAGAAAATGGTTAATATAAGAAAGACTATCTTCAATGTTAACCTACTTCCAAAAAATGCTGAACCACAATTCTCTCATAAAAATGAGACTCTTCTGGATAAATTACTGATAGTTATGGATGCACGATTTCAACAGTTTGAGGGAGATCTTTGAAAGAAGTTAAGAGAAACAGGGACCATTCCAAAGCCAAATGATCATGAGGCTCCTGAGCCCAGTATAAAGGCATCACGGAAAAACGAGCCAATCGACTCAACTAATTATGAAGGCCTTGGGAAGAATATTGGGGGTGAGGGATCATCACAACCCAATCCTGAAGAATTAGGTATTAATAAGGTATGGAAAGATGTTCATCATCATGATCCTGAAAAGTTTCATGAAGATTTAGATCCACTGAAGGTTGAAGCCTAGATCGAGTATTTGGAGACTATCTTTAAAGCTGTTGTTTATAATGAATATCAAAAGGCCAGAGTAGCCATTATTCTGTTAAAGGATCATGCTCAGAGATAGTGGCAAAGCACGGGTGGTTTAGATAACTCAAGGACAACTTGGATGAAGTTCAAAACTAAGTTCTTCGATCATTACTTCCCTCCAATATTAAGACATTAGAAGGAGACAACATTCTATGCCCTTCGACAGGATGACATGCATGAGGGTGAGTTTATTGTGACTTTCATCGTCTTATCCATATATGTGACCTACTTACAACAAAAAGATGACCTGGACTAGAAATCACGTCAACTGATTACCAGGGCTAGGCTAGAGTTAAAACCTTTTGTGCCAATGCATGATATAAAGAGTTTTAAGGAAACTTACAACAACTTGAGGATAGATGCACGCATTAAGCATTAAATCAAGGCTGCCAGACTCCAAGATAATCAGGGCAAGTTCTCCACTTTTAGACTGGTGGGTGGAGAAAACAAGCCATTTGGATTTCGTCCTAGGAGTACAAGGAACTTTAGTAGAAGGAGTCAAGGGAAAGGGGTAGATCTCGATCGAGTAATTTCCAGAGTAACTTCCTGAGGAAACAGGGTCAGAAGAGTTGTGATGGAGTATGCCAACAACCTCATCATAAAACGGTAATGTCAGCCCCCAAGCGTTAACAGTCCTTGCCCAAAATATGGGAAGACTCATACTGGCCAATGTTGGCAGTTTTTCAGTGTCATAAGTTTGGCCACACCATGCAATATTGTATAGAGGGGCAGCAGCAACAGCAAACCAACCAAAGTAGTTATCCTACTATTCCTGGCAAAGTATATGCCATGACTCAGGAAGAGGCAGGAGCATCCCCTAATGTTATTAGAGGTTCTATTTCTCTTCATGGTCACAACATCATTGCAATGTTTGACTCGGGTGCTACACATTCTTTCATATCTTTTGATCATGCTAAGAAGTATGATTTCCCTAAATCTGTTTTACCATATGACTTGAAAATTTCTACCCCTTCTGGGGCTGTTGTGATGACCGGACATGCTTGTGTGGATATTACCCTTCGGTTTGAAAACTGAGATTCTATAGTGGATTTAGTGTGTCTGCCACTAAAAGCCATAGATTCTATTATTGGTATGGATTGGCTAGTGGACAATGATGTCGTACTTCATTGTAAGAAAAAGGTGTGTTAGAGCAAGCGTTTCACCCAAGAGGGGGGTGAATTGGGTGATCTTAAAAATTTCGTTCCAAATATAAAATTTGACGTTGAAATTAAAACATGAAAGAGTAAGGAGAAATATCACCGAAGTGTACACCGGGAGTTATACTGGTTCGGCCATAACCACTTTGACCTACGTCCAGTCCTCAAAGCTTCTCTGAGAGTTTCACTATATCTTCCAAGATTCAGTGGGTTCTTGGCACCTCAGTACAAGCAAGTTCCTACACCTGGACACTCGCTCCCCCTTACAAGTTGTAATTCAATCCCAACTCAAGGTTCCACAACCTTAAGTTACCTCAATAACAAATATTGAGTTTGAATGAAATGTCTCTCTTCACAGAGTAAATAAGAATCACTGAAGCATAGAAACACAAGTATAATGAAAACAGAGTAATGAACTTGATGATACGTTCGTAAGTGTGTTCTCGTGTTCTTCTCTGTTCATATGTTCACATATATATAGATACATTGGTAATGATTGCTGGAACGTATTTCTTCATGTCCGTTGGAGCGTGCGCAGCCATTATTGACTTTTCCAATTTTTGAAAAACATACGTTGTGGTAGGTGACGGTCGGTGATATTTGAACGTTTCATTTGACTTCCATTACTTGATATGATTTCTTCATTGTTCATCTATAAATAGGCTAAGACTACTAACACAATGAAAGATTAATCATATAGAAAACAAAATAATCAACGTTTGAAAGGTTTCTGGATTTCTGGGTTTACTTACTCGAGTAGCTACTCGAGTATCACATGAAGTTTACTCAAGTACTTACTCGAGTATCATGGGGAAATCTTTGTTAAACTGGAAGTCAATGAATAAATACAAGATTACTCGGGTAGTGCATGGAGTAAACTAAATTTCAAACCTTTGGAAATAGTTATTTACTCGGGTACCTACTCGAGTAATGCACTCACAACTTTATGAGTTACTCGGGTACCAACTCTAGTAAACCTTTATAAAAACTTTTGGTTACTCGATGCTTTACTCCAGTAATGTTGCAGGATCTCAAGGCCGAGAGCACTTACCTGGTTACTCGGATACAGACTCAAGTAATGCATTCATTTTTGCATAGGTTACTCGGGTACCACCTCGAGTAACTGTACTTTTTGTGCTTGACTTACCCGGGTAATGACTTGAGGTTTTCCTTGAAATTTTCTCTTCATACTCGAGTACCTACTCGAGGAATCCACTTAAAATAGATTATTGAATACTTGCATATCAGAGTAAGGATTCGAGGAAATGAGTTAAAAATATGTCAAGTTACTCGGATACCACCTTCAAGTTTTTCACTTACTGTAATGCGTTACTCGAGTACCTACTCGAGTGAATGTTGCAGTGGTACAAAATGCCGAGAGCATCATTTTTCAGAAACAGAGTTACTCGAGGAACTCCTCGAGTATCTTTGGCAACCTGATGACAACTGGAAGTTTTTCACATGTTTACTCGAGTAGCGCCTCGAGTAACATTGGCAGGCCGAGAGCAACTTAAAAATACTTACACTATTACTCGAGTAGCGCCTCGAGTAACGTTGGCAGGTTACTGGAAGTTGTCTCTGATTACTTCAAGTTTTGTCTCATTACTCGAGTAATGCCTTAGAAAACCTTCTTCTGATCAAGTTCCTCAGCATTTTCTCTTGGCCTTTCTTCATTACTTCAATGCTTACTTCAAGTGATACTTGTTCCTATCATTACTTTGTTCAAACTTGTTTATTAATCATTTCCTTTTCAATCCATTCTTTTGTTATCATCAAAACATGAGATCTAACATTCTCCCCCTTTTTGATGATGACAAAACTTGGTGATTTTGAACATGGTTTTGCAAATTGAATTCTCAATTAAATATGTCTTATTAAGTTTGAATTTCATAGCATACACACCTTGCATACACAATAACTTCATTAGTCCAAACACATGTATTATAATTTAAAGCTTGAATGAACTTAAAATGAAATTATAACTTAAACACACTTGTATTTAAACTTAAAATTTTCAAATTACAAGATAAAGTTCAAAGAAATTCAAAATGCTCCCTAAAAAGCCCATATACAACCAAATGATCAAAAGAAACTAGGACACATCCACAAAATCACTCTCAAGCTCTTCTTCTCCCCCTTTTTGGCTTCATCAATCAAGTGGAGGGCTCGGAGGCTTGACCATGGAAATAGGCTTCACAGGAAGTACTAAACCATCATCTGAACTAAAAGAACTGGAAGAGATAGGTTCAGGCAGATTAAGTGGAGGGATATGGATGTCATCTCTGGGAGGAATAGAAGGAGGTTGGTAGACAATCATAGAAGTGGTTGCTACCTCTGGAGTGGTCTGAATCTCAGGGGGGGTCTCAGCCTCAGGAGTAGGATGTTCAGAGGAGGATGAGGAAGGAGAGATTTCCTCTGTGGGGGCAGGTGATGAAGTCGGTTTAGGAGCGGTGTCTGGCTGAGGTTTGGGAGGTGAATCATCAATAATGATGTGAGTGGTCTCATGGGTTTCAGGATCATCCACTGTGAATAGAATATCTTTTCCTTGGGGCTCAAGTGGATCAGAAACCAGAGGGGTAGATGGTTCATCCTCAGGGATAGGAGTGTCTGAAGGCGGATTTACTGGAGGTGGTGGTGGTGCAGATAAGATGGACCAGCAGAAGGTCCGGGACCTAAGGAATCCAGCCGTGCCAATATCATTCTCAGAGTCTCACCCTGGACACGTTGCTCAGCTAGCAACTCTTCATGCCTTTTGTCCATTTTCTCAACCAATTCCTCATGCCTCTTGTCTATTTTCTCAACCAACTCCCCCATCTTGAAGTTAGTGTTGGTAATCAACTCGGCGTTTGTGTTGGCGATATCCACATGGAATCCTCTGAGTATGTTTTCCATGAAGTGCTGGAGAGTTGCATTGAGGAAGGATGGCGATGATGTGGTAGCAGCTGGAGCCGATGACTGAGTGTCATCCAACTTGCTAGTCTCTGCCTTAGTGGCCTTTCTCTTCTTCTTGGAACCAGACTCCAAAGGGCCTTTGAGAGGGATGTCAATATTCAATTTCTCTATCTGGTTTCTCCCAATCGGAGTCAACCTCTCAATTGGCTCCTTGCTGTCCAAATACCATATTTTGTTCTCTTTCAGGATTAGAGACACAATTTGAGGATATGGCATTGGTGTTGTAGCCTTCCCATCCACCTTATATCTTTTCATCTCCGAAAAGATATATTCTCCCAAATCCTTTTGTTCCTTAAGAAGCAGTGAAGCGAACCACCTAAAGTCCCTATCGGAGAAGTGGGTATAGTTGTTGGCTTTGTTCACTAGGGACCTAGAGTATATGTACCAAAGGACCCTATGATGATCACACATATCACTGGGCTTGAAATTTAGGGGGCCAACTAGCTCACCAGGTTTGAGAATAGTGAAAATTTGGTTTGGCTCAAGCTCAGAATATATATCATCTGGGGGATTCTCAATTCCTAACCACAAGTTAATTCTAGATGGTGAAATTAGAATCTTTTGGCCTCTCACAGTTGTGGTCATTTCTTCCTCAAGTGAGGTTCGGTTAGGCTCATCTATAATCTCTAAGTTACAATAAAAATGGGTAATCACTTTAGTACAGAATGGTAACCTAATAGATAGCCAAGGCATAAAGGGATCTAAATAAGGACTTAGGTCATGCTTCACTACCTCTTGAAGTAACCTCAGATCAACATAGTGTGTCTCACACACTTTCCTTCTGGAGAATTGGGTCCGATACTTGGGAGACTCCACCAATTTGTTGACATTGAACCCCTTTGGTGGATTGATGATCTCTGCTTCTTTGGTCTTCTTAGAGGATTGTCCCTTCTCCATTTGACCAATGATTCCAGCCATAGCCTTAGCCACATTCTTGTCATACTTTGGCTTTTTGAGTGGCTTAGGAGTGAAAGAAGGAGTAGAGGAATCCGAGGGAGGAGGTGAGGGAGATTTGGCACTCTTCCCTTTTCCAGATGAAATGCTCTTTTTAGATTGAGCCCTTGTAGCAATGGGCTCTTTAATCACAACACCTTTGGCTTTCGGTTGTGATTGAGGTTGAAGAGGGATTTTAGCTTTTGGTCTCGGGGTTAACTTTCTTCTCTTTTTGGGAGGAGAAGAAAGAGGATCAGAATGTTGTTGGGACTCAGAGGAATCTAATGGAGTAAGGTTTTTGGTTCTCATTTTTCAGAAAGATTGAAAACAAATGAAAAACTTAGAAAAGAATGAGAAACTGTTGCAGGTTAGGGCACAGAGAATCTGAAAGAAATAGAGAGTTTCTGGAACTGAAATCTCTTGGGTTTTGATCGAAATGGATCAAGGAATCACTTGAGAAATATTTTTGTGAGAGAAAATAGTGATTTACTTGAGGAGATTCTGTGGAAATGACCGAGTTTGCGACAGATAAAGACCTAAAACCCGACATTACTCGAGGCCTTACTCGAGTAAACTTCATCTTTACTCGAGGCCTTCCTCGGGTGTTTATGCATAAAAATTCTAAAATAATTCATTTAAATTGCGTACCTAGCATGAATAATATTGTAATTATCCATGGATGTTCCCTTGATCATTTTAAACCAGTTTGCAACAAGTTTGAGTCAATTTTTGATCAATTTGATATTCTGGACTTTCGGTTACTCGAGGTCTAACTCGAGTAAGTTTCAAGTTTACTCGAGGCCTTCCTCAGGTAACTTGAATTTTCAACTTGTGACTCTTCAATTCTTTGTAACTGAGCCGTTATATTTGAAAATCAAGTAACTTGATCCGTTACTTCCAGTTTTGAAGTCCATTACTCGAGTACATACTCGAGTAAAGTGCTTCTTTACTTCAAGTTGTTCCTCGGGTAATGCTTCTCTGTTAGTGATAACTTCAAGTTGGTACTCCAGTAAATGTGTCCTCTGGTTACCTCTGTTTTTCTTTTTCAAAACAGAGTTTTAACACTCCTGCAAAACAAATTTCTATATACTCCGATGCTTAAGTTAGTAATCATCAAAACATTATTAAGTGACTTCATCTAATATTATGAGATACTGAAATAACTTACAACTCATTGGGATTTACCATTCCCAATTCTCTTCTAATGTATAGAAATTGATCTTTTGCAAGAGGTTTCGTGAAAATATCAGCTAGTTGAAGATGAGTAGGAATGAATATCACTTTCACATCTTTCTTTTGAACATGATCTCTGATGAAGTGATGTCTGACATCGATATGCTTGGTTCTAGAGTGTTGAACTGGATTCTTTGCCAAGCTTATCGTACTTGTATTATCACAATAGATTGGTATTTCTTTGAGATAAATACCAAGATCTTGTAGTTGTTGTTTTAACCATATCACTTGTGCACAACAACTTGAGACTGCAACATATTCGGCTTCCGTCGACGAAAGAGACACAATATTTTGTTTCTTGCTAAACCATGATACAAGAGATCCTCCAAGAAATTGTCCTTATCCACTGGTGCTCTTTCTGTCTGTTTTGTATCCTCCATGATCTGAATCTGAATATGCCACAAGATATTCACTTCTTCCTTTGGGATACCACAGACCCAATTCGGGTGTGTCAGCAAGATATCTAAAGATTCGTTTGACCGTTTCCGCATGTGATTCCTTTGGTGCTGATTGATATCTTGCACATATGCCAACACTAAATTGGATGTCCGGTCTACTTGCCGTGAGGTAGAGTAATGATCCAATCATTCCTCTATACTTTGTTATGTTGTAGTCTTTTCCTTTGACATCAGCATCAAGCAACGTAGTTGAACTCATAGGCGTGTCCGTGCCATTTGCTTCATTAATTCCATACTTCTTCAATAGCTCTTTTAGATACTTTGTTTGAGATATGAAGATTTCATTCTTTCTTTGTTTGATTTGCAAACCAAGAAAGAAATTCAATTCTCCCATCATTGACATCTCAAATTCTCCCTGCATTATCTCAGAAAATTCCTTACACAGAGATTCATTAGTAGCACCAAAAACAATATCATCAACATATATTTGAACAATTAAAATGTCATTGTGTTTTCATTTTATAAAGAGTGTTGTATCAACTTTTCCTCGTACAAAACCTTGATCGATAAGAAACTTACTGAGCCTTTCATACCAGGCTCTAGGAGCTTGTTTTAAACCATATAAGGCCTTTTTAAGTTTGAAAACATGGTCAGGTTTGGTAACATCCTCAAAACCTGGAGGTTGTTCTACATATACTTCTTCCATGATGTAACCATTTAGAAAAGCACTCTTTACATCCATTTGATAGAGTTTGAATCCTTTGATGCATGCAAAGGCTAAGAGTACACGTATAGCTTCCAATCTAGCCACTGGAGCATACGTTTCCTCATAATCAATTCCTTCTTCCTGATTATATCCTTTGGCCACCAATCTTGCCTTGTTTCTTACAATAATTGCGGATTCATCGAGTTTGTTCTTGAATACCCATTTAGTACCAATCATCGGATGATCTTTGGGTCGGGGCACCAAATCCAAAACTTGATTTCTCTCAAATTGATTTAGCTCTTCTTGCATTGCTATAACCCAATCATTGTCTGATAGGGCTTCATCAATGTTAGAAGGTTCAATTTCAGAAATGAATGCAGAAAAACTTACTTCATTGAAAATCCTATTTCTAGTTTTGATCCCTTCATTCACATCTCCTATGACTTGATCTAAGGGATGACTTTTGTTGTATTTCCAAGCTTTAGGTTGTCCTAGGGATCGTTCTTCTTCCTTGGTTTCATCAACCTCTGGAATAAGAGATTTAGAAATAGATTGACCATTTTCTTGATTTAAACCAACTTCCTGTTCTTCATCAATGGTTTTGTCAGAGGATTCAAATTCATCAAATACAATATGAATTGATTCTTCAATAATACATGTTCTTTTATTGTAAACTCTATATGCTTTACTTCGGTTAGAATATCCTAGGAAAATTCCTTCATCTGTTTTAGAATCAAATTTTCCTAAATTATCTTTACCATTATTATGAATGAAACACTTACAACCAAAGATGTGTAGATGAGCAATGTTTGGTTTCCTTCCTTTGTACAGCTCGTATGGTGTCTTTCCAAGTTTTGTTCTGATGTAAGCTCTATTTGAGATATAACATGCTGTACTCATAGCATCAGCCCAAAATACTTGAGAGACGTTCTTTTCATTCAACATTGCTCTAGCCATTTCTGTGAGTACTCTATTCTTGCGTTCTACAACTCCATTTTGTTGAGGCGTTCTTGGAGCAGAAAAATTGTGATCAATACCATTAGTATCACAATATTCTTCAAAGGCTTGATTTTCAAATTCTCCACCATGATCGGTCCTAATTCCTGCAATGGACATACCTTTCTCATTTTGCACCTTCTTGGCAAAAACAATAAATTCTTCAAAGGTCTCATCCTTTGATGATAGAAAAATAACCCATGTAAATCTAGAGAAATCATCAACAATGACCAATGAATATAGATTGCCACCAAGACTCTTTACTCTTGCTGGACCAACTAAATCCATATGAAGTAATTGTAATGGTCTATTTGTTGAAATCTCATTTTTCAATTTGAAAGATGATTTAGTTTGTTTACCCTTTTGACATGCATCACAAATCAAGTCATTTTTGAAATTAACGGTGGGTAATCCAAGCACTAAATCCTTTTTGAGTAATTTGCCTAGTTGATGCATATTGACATGAGCCAATCTCTTATGCCATAGCCAACTTTCATCGGTATTACTCAGAAAACAGTTTTCAGATTTATTTCTGTTAATATCTAGAGTATAACAGTTACCTTCCCTTTTTGCTCTGAGCTTAGTCTTGATATTCTTCTTATCAAGCTGTAAGTCATTCTTGTTGATGATTAAACATTCTTCTGAGTCAAATATTACCCAGTTGTTTTTATCTGCACTTTGACTTACGCTCAGTAAATTGTGACACAAGCCTTCAACATAATATACATCTTTGACTTGTATTCCTTTGTCATTTTTTATTTCACCAATTCCTGTTATCCTTCCGGATTGATTTCCTCCAAATTTTACCTCTCCACCTTCTTTAGGTTGCAATTTGGTAAAACTATCGAAATCACCGGTCATATGTCTAGAGCATCCACTATCAATGTACCACTTGCTATTTTTGGATGCTTTAAGACATTCATGCAATCAAATGACTAAGTCTTAGGTACCCACATCTTTCTGGGTCCTTTTGGGTTAGTACAAATAATTTTCTGAATATATGAACCTTTAGGTACCCATTTGTAGGTTCCTATCGTTCCTTTCTTCTTATGAATGCATGAAGAAGTATAATGACCTTTTCTATTACAGTAATTACAAAATGCAAAAGGATTTGTTGTATGTACAGAATGCTGGAAATAATTCAAATATGACTTACCTCCTACTTTCTTTCTACCTTTCCTTTTATCGGACTTTGGATCATATCCAATTCCAGATCGGTCATTTACAAATCGTTGAGCTTTTAGAATAACATTTAGCATCTCACTTCCTTGTGTAAATTTTTCAAGAGTTTTTGTGAGATCAATGTTTTTCTTTTTCAAAGATGAACAATCTTCACAATTCTTTTCTTTAAGTTCAGTTTCAAGAGCTTTGTTTTTCTTTTTGAAAACAATCAATTCTTTAACTACTTTGATGAATTCAGAATGTAAAGCATTATATTCGGAAAGTAATTCATCATAGGTAGGTTCAGAATCATTTACCTCTTTTTCTGTTTCTTCTTGAGCTACGAGACATATGTTAGCTACTTCTTCCTCATCACTTTCTTCGTCAGAGGAGCTATCACCCCATATAGCAGATACAAAGGCTTTCTTTTTGTTGAAGAATTTTGCTTTTCTCTTTTCTTTGCTCTTTTGATTCAGTTCTGGACATTCTGATTTGATATGTCCTGGTTTTCCACATTCGTAGCAAATGATATGATCTTTGCTGCTAGTTCCACCTTTTTGAAAGTATTTGAATCCTTGTCCTTTCTTGTAGAACTTTCTGAATCGTTTTATGATTAGGCCCATTTCATCATCGTCAAACTCCTCGTCCTCATCTTGATTCTCTTCTTTTACCTTTAGTGCAAGACCTTTCTTTTTCTTGTCACCAATGTCATCTAGTTATCGTTTGAACTTTAGTTTGCTCTCATATTCAGAAAGACTTCCAAATAGAGAAGCAACTGATCTCATTGATTCTCCTTTTGCTTCTTCTATCGCAGTGACTTTGGCCTCCCACTCTTTAGAAAGAATATTCAAAATCTTTCGTTCTTGGGTATGTTGATCATAAGATTTCCCAAGTGCTGCAAGTTGATTAACAAGATGAGTATATCTAAGTTCAAATTCAGAAATTGATTCACCTGATTTCATTCGAAGTAGATCAAATTCAGTGACTAAGGTGTTGATCCGATTCTCCTTTATTCCCGAAGTTCCTTCATGAGCTATTTCCAGAGCTTCCCACATTTCCTTTGCTGTTGGAAGTGTGCAAATTCTGAAATACTCACTTTGACTCAAGGCACTTTGTAACATCAGAATTGCCTTGCTGTTGAGAGTAATAAGCTTCTTGTCATTCTCATCATATTCCACTGGCGTCTTGGGAATTTTCTGAGAATCTACAGTTTTTGTAGGTTGATAATTTCCACTCTCAATCACATCCCATAGTCCATATTCGGTAGCCATCACGAACACTCTGAATTTTGCTTTCCAAAAGGAAAAGTGTTCTCCACTGAATCCAGGAGGTCTAGTGATGGATGCTCCGTCGGGAAGAATTCCTTCGCCCATGCTTGCCATTGGATCCTTCTTAGGTTGTTATACCTTAACAAGAAGACCTACGCTCTGATACCAAATGTTAGAGCAAGTGTTTCACCCAAGAGGTGGGGTGAATTGGGTGATCTTAAAAATTTCGTTGCAAATATAAAATTTGACATTGAAATTAAAACATGAAAGAGTAAGGAGAAATATCACCGAAGTGTACACCGGGAGTTATACTGGTTCGGCCACAACCACTTTGACCTACGTCCAGTCCTCAGAGCTTCTCTGAGAGTTTCACTATATCTTCCAAGATTCAGTGGGTTCTTGGCACCTCAATACAAGCAAGTTCCTACACCTGGACACTCGCTCCCCCTTACAAGTTGTAATTCAATCCCAACTCAAGGTTCCACAACCTTAAGTTACCTCAATAACAAGTATCGAGTTTGAATGAAATATCTCTCTTCACAGAGTAAATAAGAATCACTGAAGCATAGAAACACAAGTATAATGAAAACAGAGTAATGAACTTGATGATACGTTCGTAAGTGTGTTCTCGTGTTCTTCTCTGTTCAGATGTTCACATATATATAGATACATTGGTAATGATTGCTGGAACGTATTTCTTCATGTCCGTTGGAGCGTGCGCAGCCATTATTGACTTTTCCAGTTTTTGAAAAACATACGTTGTGGTAGGTGACGATCGGTGACATTTGAACGTTTCATTTGACTTCCATTACTTGATATGATTTCTTCATTGTTCATCTGTAAATAGGCTAAGAATACTAACACAATGAAAGATTAATCATATAGAAAACAAAATAATCAACGTTTGAAAGGTTTCTGGATTTCTGGGTTTACTTACTCGAGTAGCTACTCGAGTATCACATGAAGTTTACTCGAGTACTTACTCGAGTATCATCGGGAAATCTTTGTTAAACTGGAAGTCAATGAATAAATACAAGATTACTCGGGTAGTGCATGTAGTAAACTAAATTTCAAACCTTTGGAAATAGTTATTTACTCGGGTACCTACTCGAGTAATGCACTCACAACTTTATGAGTTACTCGGGTACCAACTCGAGTAAACCTTTATAAAAACTTTTGGTTACTCGATGCTTTACTCCAGTAATGTTGCAGGATCTCAAGGCCGAGAGCACTTACCTGGTTACTCGGATACAGACTCGAGTAATGCATTCATTTTTGCATAGGTTACTCGGGTACCACCTCGGGTAACTGTACTTTTTGTGCTTGACTTACCCGGGTAATGACTTGAGGTTTTCCTTGAAATTTTCTCTTCATACTCGGGTACCTACTCGAGGAATCCACTTAAAATAGATTATTGAATACTTGCATATCAGAGTAAGGATTCGAGGAAATGAGTTAAAAATATGTCAAGTTAATCGGATACCACCTTCAAGTTTTTCACTTACTGTAATGCGTTACTCGAGTACCTACTCGAGTAAATGTTGCAGTGGTACAAAATACCGAGAGCATCATTTTTTAGAAACAAAGTTACTCGAGGAACTCCTCGAGTATCTTTAGCAACCTGATGACAACTGGAAGTTTTTCACATGTTTACTCGAGTAGTGCCTCGAGTAACATTGGCAGGCCGAGAGCAACTTAAAAATACTTACACTATTACTCGAGTAGCGCCTCGAGTAACGTTGGCAGGTTACTGGAAGTTGTCTCTGATTACTTCAAGTTTGGTCTCATTACTTGAGTAGCGCCTCGAGTAATGCCTTAGAAAACCTTCTTCTGATCAAGTTCCTCAACATTTTCTCTTGGCCTTTCTTCATTACTTCAATGCTTACTTCAAGTGATACTTGTTCTTGTCATTACTTTGTTCAAACTTGTTTATTAATCATTTCTTTTTCAAACCATTCTTTTGTTATCATCAAAACATGAGATCTAACAAGGTGGCCACTTACACCATAAATACCATATTCGTAGAAACCCCTATAGTCCTGATGTTGTTGTCAATAGCTCGAGTGGATAGTGTATTAGAAAGGGTTGTCAAGCCTATATAGTTTTCTTCTCTATCAGTGTGGATAGAGAAGTTGGGATCGATCATATCAATGTAGTAAAAGAATATCTTGAGGTGTTTCCATAAGAGATAGCAGGTCTGCCTCCGGAGCGGGAGGTCAAGTTCTCCATTGATTTGGTGCCAAGTACAACCCCAATTTCTAAGGCCCCTTATCGGATGTCACTGTAATACCCCGAATTTTGAGACTTGAGGCTAGAGAATAAGCCAGAGATTAGTGGATTGCTAGGACCCGGTTTAGCAAGATCCCAAATTGTGATTAAGAGATAATGACTACAAAAGTGGATGTCATTAGTGATAAATGGACCCTTTTGGAGATTATGGTGTGATTTGGCACCCGATGTGATTCGCATGTGTTCTGAGCAGCGCCGAAACCCTGTATTTGAGTTTAATTATGGATTAACATCTAAATTGACCTAAAATAGAGGGGAGGGCGCATTGTGAAAGAAAATGAATGAGAAAATGTATTTGGTGGTGATTCAAGAGGAATTGCCATAACCAGGGGCAAAACGGTAAAGTTACCAACCGATTGATCAGTTACCGAAGAGAAAACTCATTGGTAACTTCAAGATCAATGGTTGAGTTTGAATTTTTTAATAGATCAAAGGGTGGAATCATGTGTGCATGTGCCTATGTGAGCTCATGGAGGATGTTGCAAGATGTTGACATGTGGCACTTTTTGGACCCTTGGATCAAGTCAAATGTTCAAAGTTTGCTTTTTCCTCTTCCCTCTCTCTATTAGGTCGGTTGTTATGCATGTGAGGGGCCAAAAATCTGATTCTATTCTTCATCTTCATCTCTCTCTCTTCTCATACTCCATTTTCGCCAAGCAAGGAAGGAAAGAGAAAGGAGAAAGCTCATGGTAAGTGCTCTATGTGGTCCTCTATTGCTAAAACACCTTTCTATAATATTATTCATAGTGATGAGAGCTTCATCTCTATGGTTTTAGATTCTTGATTGAAGGTGTTTGATGGCTTGAGGAAATTTGGAAAGAAGAGGAATCAAAGAATTGGTTTGGGAAAGAGGAAGAGGTGAGTATTTGAAGCATTTTGACCTAAGTTTTGTGATTATTGGTTAAGCCTTGTAAATTTCGAATTTTGCCCTGATTTTCATGTGATTTTTGATTGGAGAATTGGATTGTGTTTTATGTTGGAAATGGTGCCATGTTGTGGTATTTGATCATTGAAATTGGTTTTGAATTTGAAATGGAAAGAGATTGTAATGTAGAGTTGGTATTGTGAATTGTGTGACATGTTGCAATTCATTGTGAAACATGTCAATATAATGTGAATTTTGTTGATTTGGTATTTCCAATGGATTCCTTGTGAAATTTTGTGTGAGAATGATGTTTGATATGAAAATTGGACCATTGGAAGCCAATTGTGCAAATCTGGAATTCTGTCTTTTGGAAGTTCTGTCTGGGCAGTCTGTTTGTGTTGCCGTTTTGAATGGGCAAATGATGTTAGAAAATTCTTAACTTTTCCAGTCTTAAAGTTCACCTCCCAAGGTTCAAAATGGACATATAATGTGTTCCATTTCGTTTTGAGAACTGGGAGTTATAGCTGTCTAAAATTTGTGGTCGAAAATGGATTCTGTTTTGGGACAGTCTTGAGTTTTGGGGAATTCTGTGTTTGTGTGGTGATTTCTAGTAAAGGCCAATATTTTTTCTGTGTAGAGGACTTGAATATCTTTCATTTGGCTTTGGGATCACCTCATTTCGATTTTTGTGGAATTAGTTATGATTTTTGGACGTTCAGCCAAGAAACTGGATTTTCTGGGCAGCAGCCTGTGGATTTTGGGCCGCAGCCCAAATGTTTCTGAGCGTTTCTGGGCAATTTTGGGCCGCAGTCCGTGGATTCTTGGGCCGCGGCCCACCCCCAAAAATCAGCATTTTGGACTTTTAAAATATGATCTTTGGTCAAGTGTTTCCCAAGCCTTTAGGGATATGTTTAGGCTTTGATTAGCCACCTAAAGGTGTTAAATGATAACCAACATTAAGTGTTTGTATGTTGAGGAATTGAGAAAGAGAATAACCCTATGTCCTTGTATTGGTTATAGGGTTGATATTCGCCCTGATCGTGGTTCGGTATTCATTCTGATCGCGAGTAAGCGAAGCTGGAGCTTACGTGGAAAGAGTGTAGGGAACATATCTCTTCTGCTTGTATTTGATATATGTGTTAATGTGTTGGTGCATGTCTTAGCTTTGCATAATGGTGTGTAATTTGAAGCTAATGTTTCAATTTATGCTATGGCATAGGTATATTGTTCGAAGCATTGAGCTTGCAAATTGTCATTGTGTTATCATGAGTTGTGTGATGCAAGCATTTCATGCATTAAACATTTATCGTACATGCATATTGATATTGTTATCCTACTAAGATCCTCTCGAATCTCACCCTCCCCTACTAACCTTTCAGACAGGGTAGTAGATCAAGGATATAGCGAGTAGCTAAGGGCGTTGAAGACTTCTTCAGGATTGAAGATGGTAGTTGGTTATCTTAGTTGGGATTTATATTTGGATAATTGTATTTGGTTATTTGGATGAATACATGTCGATGTAGATTTGATTATTTGTTTTGAGATTTGTTGTGTAATCCCCATATGAGGGCTTGTATGGGCGAATGTGCCCTATAAAGCTTGAGTTAATAAATGGAATCCGAAATTGCCAGAATTATTTCATTGCGTACTCTGATATATTAAATGTGATTTATCTTTGTGTAGTAATTGTATTCGGAATGTGAATGTGAGACTAGGTTATAAATGATTTCGAAAGGTATTTGTGAAAACCCCGTCTGGTAGATGGGTTTATAAATGTTATTTAATTGTTATTGGTCTCTATTTCATTTTAATTGCATATTCGGAATATTAATTACGGAAGGGGGTTACAGTCACTATCAAAGTTGGCAGAATTGAAGAAACAACTAGAAAAGAGTTGCTTGAGAAAGGCTTCATTCGACCAAGTGCCTCTCCCTAGGGTTTACTAGTATTGTTTGTCAAAAAGAAGGATGGAAGTATGAGGATGTGCATTGACTATAGACAGCTGAATAGGGTCACAATTAAGAATAAATATCTACTACCTAGGACTAATGATTTACTAGATCAACTTAAGGGAGCCGCAATGTTCTCTAAGATTGACTTGAGATTGGGTCACCAGCAGCTTAGAGTTAGGGCTGAGGACATCTCGAAGACTGCTTTCCGGACTCGCTATGGGTATTATGAGTTTTTGGTTATGCCTTTCGGGTTAACCAATGCTCCAGCCGTCTTTATGCATTATATGAACCAGATTTTTATGCCATACTTAGATCGATTCATTATTGTCTTTATTGATTATATTCTCATTTATTCTAAGAATGAGGAGGAGCACCGAGAGCATTTACACATTGCATTGTGTATATTGAGGGATCACCAGTTGTACGCTAAGTTGAGTAAGTGTGAGTTTTGGCTCAAGGAAGTTATTTTCCTTGGCCATATGGTGTCAACTGAAGGGGTAGCTGTTGATCCTAATAAAGTGGATACTGTGTTGAAATGGGAAGCCCTAAAGTCGGTGAATAAAGTAAGAAACTTTTTAGGATTGGCTGGCTACTACAGGAGATTCATTAAAGGATTCTCTCAAATTGCCATGCCTCTTACCAAGTTGACCAAGAAAGATCAACTGTATATATGGATTGATAATTGTGAAGTTGCTTTTCAAGAGTTGAAGGTGAAGTTGACTACAGCCCCTATGCTTACCCTTCTTGATCCATGTTGTCCATATATGGTGTATATGGATGCTTCCTTCAAGGGTTTGGGTTGCGTGTTGATGCAAGAAGGCAAAGTCGTTGCATATGCTTCTAGTCAATTGAGACCTCATAAAGAGAATTATCTTACTCATGACTTGGAATTGGCAGCTGTTGTGTTTACTCTGAAGATTTGGAGGCATTATATGTATGGGTCTCAATTCGAAGTATTCAGTGACCATAAGAGTCTGAAGTATCTTGTTGATCTGAAGAAGTTGAATAACAGACAAGTCGGTGGATAGAATTCTTGAAGTATCATCCTGGCAAGGCTAACGTGGTTGCAGATGCTTTAAGTCAAAAGTCAATACACTTGTTTCACATGAGCTTAGAAGAACAAAGTTGGCTAAATGGATTAAGAGATATCCATGTAGTCCCATATCAAAGAAAGGCTACTTTAAATGCAGTCCTTGGTGAATATGAGTTTTATCAGGACCTGAGAAATGCCTAGATTTAAGATGATCAGCTAAAAAGAATTCGAGAGGAACTAGAACATGATAATGTTTCATATTATGAAATTGGGATTATGGATATCTTGAGATACAAGAAGAAAATTTGTGTTCCCAACAACGATGAAATCAGGAAAACCATTTTGGAAGAAGCTCATTGGAGCAGATACGCTATGCATCCGGGAATCACCAAGATGTATAACGATTTGAAGCAACAGTATTGGTGGCCAAAGATGAAGAGAGATGTGATCAACTTTGTCTTGAAGTATTTGACATGTTAGAAAGTCAAGATCAAGCACCAGAAACCCCCAGGACTACTCTAGAATCTGGATATCCCTAAAAGGGAATGAGACAACATTTCTATAGACTTTATTACAAGTTTACCACAAATCCTGGACACTAGCAATGTTATTTGGGTGATCATTGACCGATTAACCAAGTTAGCACACTTTCTACCAACTATAATGGACTACTCTTTAGAGAAATTGGCTGAGCTATACATTAAAGAGATTGTTCGTATGCATGGAGTGCAAGAAAATATCATATCGGATCGTGATCCAAGGTTCACTTCAAACTTTTGGAAATCCCTGCAGGAGCTATGGGTACAAAGTTAAAGTACAATACCGCTTATCATCCTCAGACCAATGGTCAAACCGAGAGGACTATTCAGACACTCGAAGACATGTTTAGAGCATGCGCCATTGAGCTCCCAGGTAGTTGGGACAAGCACTTGCCATTGGTAGAATTTGCATACAATAATAGCTACTACTCCAGTATTCAAATGGCACCTTTTGAGGCTTTATATGGTTAAAGGTGTAGATCTCCGTTGTGTTGGACCGAATTGAGTGAAAGAACCATTATTGGACTAGATTTGGTGGACCAAACATCATGAAAGATTGAAATGATACGGCAGAAATTATTGACAGCTCAGAATCGACAGAAGAGTTATGTGGATCGTCGAAGGAGACTATTGGAATTTAATAAAGGAGATCATGTTTTCCTAAAGGTTTCACCTATAATGGGCATTAGAAGGTCTATTAAAGCAAAGAAGTTGACTCCCCGATTCTTTGGACCATATGAGATTTTGGAGCAAATTGGGTCAATAGCTTTTCAAATTGCTTTACCTCCGCACTTGTCTAATGTACACAACGTATTCATTGTATCACAATTGAAGAAGTATCATCTAGATCCATCTCATGTCATTAAGCCTGAGGAAGTTGAGTTGAGAGAAAACTTAATTTATATAGCAGAACAAGAGAGGATTTTAGATGTCTAAAACAAATAACCGCGGAAAAAGACCATTTGGCTAGTGAAAGTCTTTTGGAAGGTTATGACACTTGGAGATGTGACTTAGGACACTGAAGAAAGAATACGTCCTGACTTTCCTAACTTGTTTGCTTAAAGTTGTGGTTATGCTTGTTTGTTTTGAATTATTGTATTCCAATTGAATTTTTGTACATTACTTAAATCAAATTTCTGGGACAAAATTCTATTTAGATGGGGAGAATTGTAACATCTTGATTTTTATTTTTAGAATATAATTATAATTTAGAGATAATTATGAAATTAATAGTAATTTTTGGGCAAAAAGAAAAGAGGGATTTAGTTAAAGTATGTTTTAAAAAAATTTTAAATATACATATGTATAATAAAAATAAAAATTATAAATAAATAAATATATATTAAAAATAATAATAAATAAATATTATAGAAAAATAAAATAATATATATATAATTTTTTTTAAAAATGTGTGTGTGTATGTGTGTGGATGCCGTTGGCACCCACAGTTAAGAAAACTGGGGGAGGCACAAAAAATGCCTCCCACCATCTAATATTGAGATTGTGGGTAGGCGGCCACAATCTTAAAGGAAAACAGGGGGAGGCACTCAGTGCTCCCCACCGTTTTCAAGAGGACGAGGGTATTAGAAATACCACTCTCCCCCCTCCTCACTTCACACAACACAAGTGTGAAGAAAGGTGTAGAGTGAGGCACTAATAGGAGTATTTTCATATCTTCGGGGATCAATAAGGTACTCAATATTACTTCTCATCTAAAAAAACTTTCTTCATGAAAATGTTCTAAATAATTTTCTCTTTCTTATGATAATAATTTTGTGATTATTAGAGAAAATATTAAGATTATGATTTTGGATAAATTTGAGTTTTGTTAATATAAGTGAAACCCCCTCACGGTAATTATATCCGGATTATGAAATTTAAGTGAAATAGAGACCAATAAGACAAAAAAACCTTTATAATCACTCATCTCCAAGAGATGGGGTGTCCAAACAAAATGTTTAAAAACAGAATTCATTTGGTCTCACATTCACTTTCGAATACAATTACCTATGCAGTTATCTCACATAATAAATATCAGAGTGCGTAACCAAAATCCCGGCAACCCTGGGTTACTTTTATATATACAATGGGTTTAAAGGTTCCCAAAATAGGGATTACATATCCAAAAATTTATATATACAATCCATATATACAGTAATCCCAAAGTCCAGCTAGATAACAACAATCCTAAAATCTAAAATGTCCCTACTAGCCCTAACCACTCCTGGTTGGCCGCTTCCCTATCGAGCCACTTGCCCTGTCTGAAATGTTAGTCATTTGGAAAGAGTGAGATTCTAAACAATCCCAGTAGTAACAAATCACTCATACAATATATAAACACAAGGCATGTATGTTCATCATGTTTAGCAACAACACTATGATTCATGGCTCGTGCCACAACCAACAGCACTCACGGTTGTTATCACAATGCATTATACCCACTTTTGCAGTAATCACTATTCCAGCTTTCGCTGTAATCACTATGCCCGCTTCTGAGGTAATCACTATGCAGCAGCTCCATAAGGCACAAAGCTCCATAAGGCGTCTCAATGCATCACAAGGCAGCAACAGCAACAACACAATGCATGATAGGCATACATACAGTACATTTACACAAAGTATAAGAGAGAAGTCACTACTTATATCTTTCCTGACGTTCTTCGGCACAATGGGCTCACGAGTCTGATAGATATCAAATCCTATAACCAAATTAGGGACAACCAATCAATCTCTTTTCCAAATGCATATTTCCATAATACTCTAAGTTGGTTATCATTTAGAACTCTTTAGGCGACTATTAGAGGCCTAAACATATGCCTAAAGGGTTAGGAGAAACTACCCTAAAGACCCCTTTTTCGAAAGGCAAAACATTGATTTTTGGCTGGCTCACTCGAGTGATGAAAGACTCGTACTCGAGTGAGACTAGCTCTCACTCATGAGTGTTTGACAGTGAGCAACCATCACAGCTAGAAAGTGCTCACCACACTCGATCATAAGGTTTTGCACTCGGGTGATGACTCCTAAATCACTCAAGTTCCCGAAAGTGCAACATAAGAAGTGACAACCTGAGAGCACATGCAACATCAAAGGGACAAGCTCACTTGAGTACCACTCTTAGCACTCAGGTGAGGAGCCCGCACTTACGATTGTCAGAACACACTCTTGAACATCAACCAGCGAGTGACAACCCCAGAGCAACCCTAACCAAGAACTCACCCCATTACTCGAGTGATCCCATGCTGACTCGAATGATTACCAACATCACTCGCGGTGAAGGAAGTGCACTTAGCTTTACTCATAGAACCCAGGCGAAACACAAAGCAACAAAAGAAAATACACGCAACACTCAAGTGTGATCTTCCCTCACTCAAGTGATGCTATCAGATTGCCTAGATCGTTGCAAATGACATAAATTCCTAGATTGGTCAAAATTAATCCCAACGGTTCCCAAACTTCACACAAAGCTCATAACCACTTAAAATTGTCTAAGAAACACATTGGTAACCTCCAAAACATCCAAAAATCATTTTAACCATAATATGTGCCCTTGGGTCTCTATAAGACACAATACCCAATTCCAATCAATACACTTCCAAACTTTAAAACTATAACCAACATTTAAATAACTTCACATTGAACTAATTCCAACATCAATCACTATGAAATCCATACACTAAAAAATGAACATAAACCAGGGAAAATTCAAGAATTTCTCAAACTTATCCAAAAATCACAACATATATATCAAAAAGCATCAAATGCTTACCTCTTCACTTTGCCAAAGTCAGAATCTTGATTCTCAAACTTCCAAATTACTCCAACACTTAAACCACTACGTTTCAAAATTCTAAAATCACCTAGATGAAGCTCTCAATGAGGTGCACAACATTAGAGAAGAGGTTTAGGGCATTAGAGATCAACAAAAGCATCAAAATCTCACCTTTCTTCTTCCTTTCCTTCTTGGTTGCCGGAAAAATGGAGGAGGAGAAAGATGATAAGATATGATGAAGATGATGAAGATGTTTTCCCTTGCCCACACACAAACTGTATAGGAGAGAGAAGAGAGAGAGAAAGTGAGTTTTTGTCATTTATGCCACATCCAATGGTCCACAACATGACACTTGTCATGATCTAGCTCTCTCCCTCCATAAGCTCACACCAATGCAAAGCATAGGATTCCGACCCATAGCCAATAGATCTCACTCCTTGATCTCTAATCACCAATGAGTTTCCTCTTTGGTAACTGACCAATTAGTCGATAAATCTCCAATTTTACCATTTTGCCCCTGGTTTCACTATGTTCATTAAATCATCACTATGAACATATATATTAATTTGCATCACATTTCTCCAAAAGTATTTAATTACACTAATTACAATCAACATCAAAGTCATTAGCCTTTAATCCCAAATTGGGTCAATACAATAAGGCTATAGGAATGTAAAGGATAATTAATAGTTAATTTTAATCAAGTTACTTTTGTTACTTAGTTAGCATATAATTTTATAATGAAATATTTATATAATTAATCTATGAATAATTCTATATTAGGCTTGTTAACCGATTAAATTTAGGTTAAATAATTTATTTGGATTATTAGAGGTATTCTTGAGGTTTTAATTGGTTTAGATTTTTTTATGATGATGATTTATAATTTAGCCATTTTATAAATTGATTATTGTAGATTGATTTTTTGCGTGTATTTGAGCTCTTGGATTAGGAGCTTGTGATTATAATTTTGCTTTGGTGAAAGGTAACCACTTTCCACTTATTATGTGTGTTGGTATGTTGTTTGTGAGTATTGTTGATTTTGAGATTTGAACATGCTATGTTGATATTTGTTAAATATTTCAATGAGTAAAGGTTTATTGTGATTGAGAAAGTTATTTTTATATTATGAAGTATTTTTATGTAAATTTGCTTTGTGGAATTTTATGATGGAAAATATGTATATTTATGTATGAATATGGAAATATTGGGGAAAATCCCGTTGAAATAATTATTGATAAATTATTGTGATAATCGGTTTGGGATGAGATGAAGTATATTTTTTTACCATATGGTATAGCCTCCATTGGTGTACGATGGTTGTCTTTCTATTGTCCTACCAGTTTTAATAAGGGACTGCCCCACTAGTTCAATAAGGGGTTGCGACACCCCACCAGTTCAATGAGGGGAAAGACCTATGGTCTGGGGCACATGCTCTAAGGGTTTGGCCGATCCTCATCACATAACCGGTGAGATTTTTAAGTGGCCAGTCACATGGTTAGTAACTTAGTCCATGGGTCTAATCGGCGGAAATAAGGCGGTTCGGTTGGATTGATGGGAGGCAATGGGAATTATAATAACAAATTTATGTATAAAACCGTGATATTGAATTTTTATCAATTATAATTTGATATATAAATTGTTCCACTTAGAACCTCATGAACACATGTTAGCATGTGTAATGAGTCGGATAGTTGGTTACTGAGGCTTTTGTCTCACCCCGTTAATTTAACATTTTTCAAGTGATATTTCTCTTGCTAGGATGTCGGGAGGAGCTCTTAAGGCATATATATTTCCATATATATCTGTATAGTCTCTTGTAGTTTATTGTGTTGAATGAATGTATATTGCCACTTATTAGGGACCATATTTTGTAAACTCTAAATACATCTACATACTTTGTTTATCATATAAAGTTAGGTGACTTTGATTTTGAAATGGAAATTTTTGGTATGATAACGATAGTATTAATTTTTGCCAGGATTAATTTTTAAAAGATGAGTTGTAATATTTTCTTTGTAGGGACTTAAATCCTTTATTACCATAGTAGAGTGTTCATTAGTGAAGTTTTTTTTCTACCATGGTAATCGTATGAAAGATGAGTTGTAATCTTTTTATTATCATGATAGAGTTTTCAAATAGTTAGTTGAACTCTTTTCTACCATGGTAATCTTTTAAAAAATGAGTAATTTTTAAAGATAATTTAATATTAATAAATTAAGGAGAGGATTTTACAAGAAGTGCACTCTACCTAGTTATAGAGTAACAATCCAACCATGGTACTCAAATAGTGGTGGTGATGCCCTATCCCATATATACTATACATGCATTTATATTGTTCATTAATTGATGCATACATGATGCATATAATATCTACTTTTCGCATTTTATATGTATGATAGTATGTTGCTACTAGGATTCTTTGGAGTCTCATTCTTTTTCATAAACAAAAATGTGCCAGCGAGGACTAGCAAATCCAAAGGCATGGTTGTAGACACAGGGAATGGACGGACATGGATCTAGAGGTGAGGATAGGTGGTTATATGTAGTTTATTTTAATATCTTGTAGAATTACTTGTATATATGATTAAACCCTGACGGGACCACCTGTAGTGTAATCAAGTACCTTGTGTCAATATATCAGTATGTTTAAGCTATTCCTATGTTGCTCACTAAACTACGCGCAAGCGCTCCAAAAATGTGGAAAATGAGATAAGGGTAGTGACACATATTCAGTTACTATGCTTATTACTAATGGGATCATACCATGTGATTACCCATTACTAATTCAATTAACACGCTCGAATAATTAATCCCTTCGTTATACGAGTTATACAGCTAACCATTTAAAATGTTAATACAATGCGTAATAATTCTTAACCTCTTCATCTGTAACTTCTTCTCTTAGCACATCATTTTGCACTCCTCTTTAGAGTTTAACTGCCTATATGGTTGGTTGAGGGAAGGTGAGATTCAGGGGAATCTTAGTAGTAAACAATACCAACAATGCATGTAAGATAAATGTTAGTGCATGATATACTTGCCTTATGTAGGCTCATGTTAACATAATGACATAGCTGCATGCTCAATGCTTCACATTTCTTACATATGGCCATAACATCAATAGGAAATAGAGCTTCAATCATTCAACTATGTTACACATAGACAAGTAAAGCAATCATGCACATCAAACACACAAGCATACATATTAATACATGCAAGTAAGGTAAGTTCACTACCTTTGGACTTTGTGTCCCCCTCTTGTACCTTTTCTTCCAACCACTGAAATTGCTTGAAGAACCTTCCTTGTCATCTCATAACCCTAGGTATATGATTACACTATTAGAGTTATGACAAATGAATATCCCATTTGGCTATATTAGCCTTTAGGACATGTCCCTTATCTTTAGGCCCATACTTATCCCAAATTACTTTAAATGCCACAATTTTGTTGGTCCACCTAATTGCCATATTTTTCACCCAAATTTGAAAATTATTAATTAAATCTCTAGAACTCCAAATAAGGTAGTTTAAAGTCCTAGGTGACTCTTATTAAGTCTATTTTAAAGTACAAATATCTCTTGCTTATGAGCACACAATTCCAAAATTCATGACAATTATGGTTGCCTCAGAATTTTATCTAGTTTTAATTCCTTAACTTCCAAAATTCATAACTAAATCTAAAAAAATTCAAATGACATGGTTCCAGCTGCTATGCAAAACTGTTTAAGTCCTTTTTAAAGTAAAAATATATGCCATTGTCAATTACAGAGCTAAATTTCTAGAAACCTTGAATAAACCTCAATGCCACAGAGAACGTTCCAGATTAAATGCCTAACTTCAAAAATCCATATCTCACAATCTACTGACCTAAATGGTATATATTGTATATCAAATTAAAGCTTATGATGTATAATTTAGATTTGACAATTTTTATAGCCAATGGACATCATTTGCTCAGTAAAAAACGCATCGCAAACAGACTGTCTCACATAACTCAAATCTGGTAACACTTAAACTAGTCTTATTTTATCATTAAACACCATATATTTATGATTAAACACATATGGCCTCAAAAACTTCCTATGGTTAAAACATTAGGGTAGTCGAAGAATCAACAAAACTCAACAAATCCACAAGACAGTTGGCTTAAAAGGATGCCGAGGCTTAACTCTTCATGTTTCTACAACTGGTTCAATATTCCAGAGGCACTCTGGCTAACTAAATAGCATAAAACACCTCCAATCAAAAACCTAAGACCATAGAAAGAAAGCTCTCAGTGAGTAGAACAACTTTCCTTAAGGACTTTCCGGATGATAACAATGATTTGGGGTCAGAATCAGCTCTAGGGCTCAAGAACATAACACTATTCATCCACTTTCTCTCTTCCATTTTCTCTTGATTTTCCTTATTTTTCCCTTCATTTTTGGCCCTTAGCCAAAATTTAATAAGAGAAGAGAGAGAGAGTTGAGTTGTCTTAAAGTGACATGTGTTACTTGATTTAATCCTACGGTGCCATATGTCCTGATCTTGCTTTAGATTATGACAAGTGTCATAAAAGCATCTTTTTTTTTGTCTTTTTATCTCCTTGTGAGTCCTTACATGTCAGTAGAAGAAGAGGCTTGATAATTTCTCTAGACTCCCGAGTTTAGTGTTCAGTGTTCAGGAAGTCAAATATGTGATCGTACCAGTGGATTCCCCTGACTTCAGCACCACATGTCACCATCTTGGAATGCCAATAAAAAGGCAAGAAGGACACATCATGTTGAAGGGACAAGTGTCACCTCCAATTGTGCCAACTAAAAAGTATGAATAGTATTTGTCATGATGATTTGTACTTTGATGATAAGTGTCATCTTATTCATCCACCACAAAAGTAGAGTAATCATTACACATCATGACTTACTTTATTAAAGTTAGTTTAATAAAGTTACTTTATCAGTGTCTACTCAAGTTTCACTCGAGACTTACTTGGGACTACATCACGCGTACTTGAGCCCATAAGGTGATGCCAGGTCAGAGTATGTATGTAGGCTTCACATAGCTCCACATACCGATATCTTTTTTAAAAACTTAGCGTACATAAGTTTGCCCTTAAAATGCCATGTGCACACCTATACCGATATATTTCGCTCGACCAATCAGTCCCATACTTCATGGCATAATTGGGTGGCATCTTTCAACTAACCCAATGGCACCGTATATGTGTCCTATGCACATTTTTGCCAACAATTTGATCCTCCTGCCTACACATACTAGGCCCTCTTCCAGGTAGGGCCGAATCATATAGTCCCCGAGAGTCTTTCTGTCTCCCATCATTCTTAGGACTCTTCTCAAATTGGGCTTAGTATTTAGCATATTTTTTCTTCTATTCTTAGATTGGGCTTATTCTTAAAGTCCTAAGCCCAAAATTTGGGATATTACACATCCTATCTTATATTCTCCATTCTAATGCCAAAATTTGAATTTTTAAAACCTTTTCCTTTATATCAAAGTAATGTTACTCTTATTTAAATATGACCTATTAAAATCAACTTAATGTTTTTCACTAAATCACATGCATGGGACATAATTATCTTGCACATGTTACAAGCATCACAACAGAAAGGAGCTCTGCCCTGGGCCCCTAGCCTATAAATCATACACAAGCAGATATAATACTTCCATATTCAAATTCTATAACTCAGTAAAGAAAATGG
This sequence comes from Inga laurina, assembly GCA_963855925.1. NCBI lineage: Eukaryota > Viridiplantae > Streptophyta > Magnoliopsida > Fabales > Fabaceae > Inga > Inga laurina. The sequence goes on from OY979708.1 coordinate 52,555,729, forward strand.
GAATTTATAATAAAGCAACTCCATAAATATCCTAGGCCTCAGACCATCCATTACTGAAGTCCAAAAAAGGAAATAAATAAGAATTAAACAAAATCCCAAATTTTGAATGTAACTCTAAATATGAAAATAAAAGTAAAAGTAGACAAATGCAAAGCAGCTTTTTATAGCTACTACCTCAGGCCTCTGATGCCTTCCCAGTTGTGCAACACTCAAGCCCTTACCTAAAAATGTGAGAAGTAATGGGGTAATACCACTATCTCGATAACATAATCAATACCCACCTTACCTACCAGCACCACCCGTGGGGTGCCAGGTAAGACTAACAGAGACACACATGAAGAATAGTCAAATAACTAAAAAACAAGAAGTATCAATTTTTAATCCTTGGAGACTCAGTCAACATATATCACATCATGGCATACATCACAACACATCATAAAGCAATAATTTATTCTTTATCTTTCATTAACCCCTAACCATCTTTATATCCTCCTTATTTCCTCCAATTGAACCCCTGGGCTAAGTCCTAGTTTATGTTACTAGTAACTCTCACAAGCTCTCCACACAAGTGTGATGTAGACTGACCAGAGTACTACAAAGCATACAAGGGACCATAGGTTCCTCCAATAGGGTTACTGCCCACGAGAAAACTTCCTGAGTCCTAGGAATACTGTCCAGAAGCCACTTGAGTGGGGTGCCCCTTGTATTTATAATATTATTATTTTTATTCATTATATATATATTTGTTTTGTTTTTTCTTGGATGTTGCACGTGGTGCTCGAGTCATTATTCTAGTCTTTTAAATCAATTAACCAGTGATGAAAGGGTAGTAGAATGGACTGAAGTTCACCACGAGGTTAAGATTAATGGAGGTAGAGAGGGCTAGATGAAGGTTCGATGGTTTCATAGTCTCACAGCGCTAGTCTGTAACCTCATGCCTATTAATATTCTATAAAATTCAAAGAAGAAGGTGGTGAACAGAGGAAAGACAATAGTAGTTGAGTAAGGTTCTAAACAGTGGTGGTAGCTCTCCATCTCTTTCCTTTTCATCTCAAGCTCTCTCTCTCTCTCTGACAAAGCTCTTTGGTTTGTTCCCAAATCTAAACTCACAACGTTGTTATTGTGTCTACGTCTCAGAGTCAAAAGAAGGTGATAACCTAATCTGAGTGACCAATCTAAAACGCTTTTAAAAGTTTGTGTAGAAACTAAATTGAAAATTTTGGAAATATGTCTAAGGCTTAACTATAATTTCTAAAAACTCTGGGTCATTTTATGAAATTTTCTTTGCCCCTCTTCCTCATTGATTTGCAGATTTTCAAAAATTAAGGGACCTTTAATATAATTTTCCCTAGTCCACAAAAATATTCATTCTAACCCCAATTGACATTTTCCAAAATCTCCAATTTTCTTCTTTAACACATACAATGCAAGATTGAACAAAAGGCAACATCAAAATTCCAAGAAATCATTTGTATAAATAATCACCAAATTATGACCACTTTGTCCCTAGTTATATTTAATTCAATATAAAAGTCCCTAACTAAAATTAGTGCTTAATCATGCAATAATAGCTTAAGACGTGCATCAAAAACCATAATTTAATCATGAAAAGGCCAATAAAAATATGGTTCAATTAAGGCTGATAAAAAAGGTAGTAAGAATCACAAGGAATATGTGAGTTTAAATAGAGGTCTAATATATATTACAAAGGGTTATGACTTTTGAAGGTCCGACGATGTTATGAACGGTTATAACCAATGAACTGGTACTTAGGGAAGCCATATGGTTTGAAAGTGTTACATGATAGTTGTTTCTGAAGACTAATATGATTTGTCTTCAGTGATATAAGACATTGGAAGTTGAATCATTTATAAGTGTTACATGGTAGTTGTTTCAAAAGAATTGTCTTTTTTATCACACTACTACAGAAGGGACTTTTAACGTCCTTTTTTTTACCCTTTAGATGATCATTTTTGGGGGGACATCTATATGAGTGTCATTGAAAAGTCAAGAAAAGACAAATATTTTTAAATATTTATAGGATCAGAGTTGCAACGACTGTTTTAGAAATAACAGTCATTGTATCTTTGAGATGCAACGGCTGTTATTTCTAAAACAGTCATTGTATCTTAGCTGTTTTTTTTTTTATTTTTACGTTTTACTCATTATTACAACCATCAATGCCATTTTGAATCTTCAAAGTGGGCAAGTAATTGGTAGGTTACACAGGAATGAATAACCCTTCCTTTTCATCATCTCATTTCATCATCTACAAAGTTACATTGTCCCTAAAATCTATCTCCTTTCATCATCTACAACCTTAAGACTAATAGTGGTTGATGATCAAAGGCTCCTAAAGCCTCAATACTAGATGAACCTATACTAACGAGTTCTCTAACCTATACATTGCTATCTTTAAAAGAAAAAACTAGATCCACGAACCATTCTCTTATAATTAACTCTTTAGCTTCCCCGATTACTTCATGGAAGGGAAAAGCACACGTTAAATTTTCTATCATGACATATATAGTGCATATATCATTATAACATCATTTCAATGTAAAATCATGACAATCATATGGTGAAAGAGATGATGACATGCTTCTATGAAATCCCTATGCTTCATCATCATTTCCCAAAGTGTTCTCTATAAAGCAAAATGCCTTAACAAATTCAAAGTACTCATATATAAAAAACTAGGAAAAGTATTTGAATATTCAAACTTATATAGAACTATACAAAACCACTGTAATATGTAAAAACACCTCTACACATCATCACCCCTCTATGTGTTGTAGAAGATGTCCTAACAAAAGGTCCCGAATCAAATTAATGTCATCGATTGTGTAGGGGTCCTGATTACCAAAAATATGTGCACAAAATGGAGAATATGTTAACATAAATCATTTATTTGAATGAAATAACTAACAATTCAATGACATGAAAAGAAATGAAATTCAGTAGAGAATCAAGAAATGATCACCTATTCAAAATTTGTAGTAAGGCCACTGAAAATGATGTTATACATATATAGTATAACATAGAAGCTGCACTTAGTTTTCCTTGCTTGTTGGGACACTATACATCAAAAGCAAATGGTAAAAAGAATAAAGGCCTATGTAAAGCAATAGTCAATCAAAGAACTTGAATGTAAAGAACTTATGTTTGGCTGGAACCACTTTGTCGGACCACCTTTACCTTCACGTTTCCTACCCATTATATAATATGTCTTCAGTCTACTGTAATAATTAAAATGATAAACAGAAGACATTAAAACAATTGAGTAAAATAAAAAATCAATGGCTGATAAATAAATTTACTTAAGTGTTAAAAATATTTTTGATATCTGTGTCTGACTTGCAACCCAATGAGCAAACTAAAAGATGACATTGATCGAGGGACAAGGAACATAAAGACTCTAATGATAACTATAATCACATGTATATATAGATTAAAATGAGGTTAGATAACATGATATTGTTTAGCAAAGTGAACGTGTATAAATATATCAAATAAAGTTACTTGCCCTTCAACAATTGGTGCTAGATAACAAGGCAGCTGAGTCTCACCTATTGTATAGCCTACATAGCTCATCCGATCTTCCAACCTCTGGTTATTACGCCATGACATATTGCCAGGACATAAGAAGCCATATGTAGTGCTAAGCCCTTTTTCGGCGCACAGCTTGTGGAAGTAGCTACCACATAAATGAAATGAGAAATGACTCAGTAAATATAGAAACCTAAAACTCCTAAATATCAGTGCATTAATTACAATTAAAAATTACAACTAAACTCACATGATTGCAAATGTGATCCATCTTATGTCTATCTCCTCCAAAGATAGGAACTCTCTAATATCTTTGTTATCAAGTTCATAATTACACAAGATTCTGTGACCCGCAATCTCACAAGGCATCTGCAAGTCAACCTTGTTTATGTCTTGATGAATATTTTACAGTTGTGCTAACAAGGGAAATTTTGCACATCATCTTGCTCCTAGTAAGACACAAAATAAAGATTATAAGTAGAATGTCAAGGATCAAGTAACAGTAAGGTGTTTCCTACTATTGGAGGGACTTGCACAATCTGAACAAGATGTCTAAGCCACAAGATGAAAGATCCTATTGCCTGACCTAGTTTGGCAACCTCACCATCGGGGAACGGGACACCTACACCTTCCTCCCCCAGTCGAACACTTGTGACATTGACCTTACGTTGATCATCTTAGATTTGGTTATTATGGTGGGTGGTGGAATGCGTGTATACAACAACATCGCAACAACACGCAGGTACGAGACTTCCAAATACAAAGTGCAAGGTTCTCTAGGCTCTAGTGAAGGACCAAGCTCAACATGTCCAACCTTTGGTAGATTGAAACTGCCTTTGGTATTGGGAAAGGCCGGGGATTCCTGAGTAAGAGAAATGAAAGAACTAATTAAAATAATGTAAGGAAAAGCTCAATGTTATATTAAATGAAATTATTTACAAACCTTAGATCTAGGGTCCATGTTACACATCTCGCCTTGCATGTGAGACAACACCATCGTACTCATCTCACCACGTAGCACACTCAACAACTCTTCTTTAAGCTCGCCTCAAAGTGATTGACACATTTGCACCGCTAGCTCTACTCGGATTTCCTCTCGAACCTTGGCCACAAACTCCTGACTCATTTCACCTTGTCCATAAGCTTGTGAACCTCATCCAAAGTATTTAGAGAGACCAACTCCCCTTTAACTTGACCAGGGTGATCTAGATTCCCAAGCGCCATTACTAAGATATCCATCCTTCCCATTTGAGTGAAGGAACCTTAGCTGCTTTGCTCTTCAAGTTCATCCTACAGCATACAATAGATAAATAGAAATTAATTACATACAATCTTGTTAGGAAAATGAAACACACTTAAATATACTTGTTATTAAATAATCACAATCCTTTTAGTGACATCAGCAACTAATGGATTTATATATTTTTCTCCCTTTATCCTCCCTGCTTTCCATTTTTTGTGACACGGGGGAGGAGGTGGCGCCTGTATGACAATACTAGGATTGCTCAGGCTGCTTCCTCCAATTTTTGCAATTCATCCTGCATCATCTTCTTTTCGAGCTTCTGATAACTTCCACGCGACATGTAATGAGGATAATTTTTTTTCACTCACCTCTCTTTATTTGCTTGACTCAATTTCTATGTAAACAAAGAATAATGATAACTGAGTTAGTGATGTGAAGTAAGTTCAACTAAAATGTTTAACACTAACATGAACAAAATGTACCAGGAAATTGGGATCCTGCCACGATGCCACAAACAACCTCCAGTCATTTGGAGAAAGAAACAAATACTCTTTGCAAGGATCCTCATGACTCCTTAGCCCTCAAACGTACTTGGTTGTGAGCGTGGACGTGAAATATTTCCATCGATCATGAACTTCCCCCATCCAATTCTTGTACATCTGCCTCGTATTGGGAACATCATAGGTTTGCTACAAAACAAAATATATATTAGTTATATATGAAAAAATAGAGATAGAGATATAGATAATAATACTATAAATACATACCAAAAGTTGTTCCCTAATCATACCCTTCGCCTCCTTTAAAAATTCCCTCCAGGTAGGAATTAGAACACTAACTTTGCTCCGACCCAAAAAGCCAACGTAGCTAATGAACTTATCTCCCTCTTCGCCGATAGGTTTTAAATCAGCATCAAATTCCACGTGAACCCTCGCCTATTCTTCCTCTTGACGTTTGACCAACGACCACAACTTCATGCTTCCTCTAACCTTTTTCTTAACAAGTGAGCCAACAAAGTCACCTGAATTTGAATGTGCCATGATAATTCTAAGAAAACAATGTGACATATGTAAGTAAATTGAAATTACATGTACACTTTACAAAAATTCAAAATCTTACTAAGAAATAAATGTGATATATGATAAGTAAATTGAAATTACATGCATACTTTAAACAATTCAAAATTTTACTTTAAGTGGTTTCCCAAATTCCTTCATAATGATCAAATCTAGCTGCATATTTATTCATCATCTACCAATTCCACTTCAGATGGAATAGGTGGATTTGTAGTGAAAGGTAGTGTATCGTCAAGATTCAAACTCGGATCACCATCCTTCTATTTTTTACTTTGGAGTACAATAGACAATTTTTCATTTGCTGGATCAATGACATAAAACACTTGCTTTGCCTGACTTGCTAGAATGAATGGCTCATCTTTATAACTGACTCTTTCAAGATCAACTGAGGTAAATCCAAATTGATCTATTTCAACAGCATTATAGTTAACCCACTTGCATTTGAATAAAGGAACTCTCAACTTAGTGTAGCTTATCTCCCATATGTCTTCAATAACTCCATAATAGACCAAGGATGCCAAAATAGGGTTTTTGTCTTTCGAACTAGAAAAGTGCTTTAATTCGGCTACCACCATCACCCCACTATTTTGCATAGTACTTCTGTTATCCTGAACTTTTGTATAGAATGAATATTCGTTTATATCGAAGCCACTCCAAGTTATGACCTCAAAACAAGGCCCCCAAGCTAACCATTTGATTGTCTCAGACACATTACTCTTATGCGCTACTTATCCTTGAACCACTATGAAAGTTTTGTTTTGCTCATTAGCTATCTGCATGTTATTTTTTCTTGGATATATATCCTTTAAACTCTTTCTGTGTTCAGCTAAGTATGGCTGAACTTCTTCCGTATTATTCAAGATACACAAGTGTGCTTGGAAAACCTCTTCACGATGTATACTCTTCACTTTAAGCCCTCGTGTTCCCTTACTTGTACCCTTTTTATGACGAGATTGGGCCTTTTACCTTGATAGATATTCTTTACAAAAGTTTATAGCCTCTTCAATGGCATATCTTTCCACAATTGAGGCTTCAGGTCGATAAAGATTTTTAGAATACCCTTTTAAGTTCTTCATGTATCGCTCGAAAGGGTACATCCACCTTAGATTAACTGGGCCGCATAGTCTTACCTCCCTTATCAGATGAACTATTAAATGCACCATTATATCAAAGAATACAGGAGCAAAATGCATCTCTAGTTGGGATAGAATAATATAACCCCCATTTTCCAATTCGTCTAACCTTGCAATGTCAACAACTTTGCTACAAATAGCATTAAAGAAACTGCACAACCTTGTTATTGTGCTTCGTACATCATCTTTCATAATGCCTCTAATAGCTATTGGTAATAGTTGTTGCATTAAGACATGACAATCATGCGACTTCATTCCAACTACCTTCAAATCTTCTATTGACACAAGCCAGCTCACATTAGAAGAATACCTTATGGCACCTTAATGCCGTGCAAACACCTACACAAACTTCTTCTCACGACTTTTGACAATATATGCGCTGCTGGCTCCATATTCGCTCTCTTACCATCATCTCTTAGTTGTAGATGCAGTCGTTTTCTTATTCCCATTTCAACTAAGTTCAGTCTTGCACTAATTCCATCTTTAGTTTTCCCTGCTATGTGTAAAAGCATACCAACAAGGCTATCACATACATTTTTTCCAAATGCATCACATCAATACTATGTCTCACATCAAGACTACTCAAATATGGAAAATTAAAGAAAATTGACCTCTTCTTCCATATATTCTTTTCTTCCATATATTCTTCTCACCCGTAGTCTTTTGAATTTTACCAAAAGTGACATTGTTTCTTTCTACCCAACTATAAACCTTGTCTCCAGTTAATGGCTTCGGAGCCATTTCATTCTCCGACAAACCGTTAAAAGCCTTCTTTAGCCTATGGTAAGGGTGGAACCGAGGAAGAAATCATCTATGACCAAGGTAGACCATTTTTCTATCATGCTTGAGTTGATAGAACTGTGTGCTTGCTTCACATATCAGACATGCTTTATGACCCCTGACACTATAACCTAACAAGTTCCCGTATGCAAGGAAGTCGTTAATTGTAGTGAAAATCATTGCACATAGCTTAAACGACTATTGCTTATATGCATCAAACACATCTATACTATCCTCCCACAACTTCTTTAAGTCCTCTATCAAAGGTGCCAACTAGACATCGATATCATTCCTTGGCTGTTTTGGTCCCAAAATCATCATAGAAAACATCATATACTTGCGTTTCATACACAACCAGGGAGGTAAGTTGTAAATCACTAGCAGAATTGGCCATGCACTATGTGTACTGCTAAAAGCACCATAGGGATAGATTCTGTCTGTGCAAAGCCCAAGCCAAAGGTTTCTAGACTTTCTGCCAAATCCGGGATACATTTCATCTACTTTCTCCATTGTAGAGAGTCAGCCGGGTGCCGAAGGAATTTTCCATCACAAACTCTATCATCATAATGCCATCTCAACTTCTTTGCTTCTTTCGCATTAGCAAACAATCATTTGAACGACGGTATGATTGGAAGATACCACAAAACCTTTACAGGTTGCTTTTTAATTATCTCATTACCACACCTATTACCTTTCTTCACTTTGTATCTGGAAGTTTTACATTTCGAACACTCACTTAAGCCTTCATACTCATTTCTGTACAATACACAGTCATTAGGGCAGGCATGTATCTTTTTATACTCCATACCCATCTTAGATAATATTTTCTTGGCCTCAAACATACGATTTTAAAGTACATTATCCTTTGGAAACATATCACAAACAATTCAAGCAATAATGTGAAACTACTATCAGCTCACACATAAGTTTCCTTTAAGTTGACCAAGTACGAAATACCTGACAAGCATGTATAGTTAGTACACCCAGGGTACAAAGGTGTCTCTACATCACTCTGCATACTATCATATACAGGCGATTGTGCAAAACATTGTACCTCAACATCATGAATCATTTTCTCCATTCTATCGTCATCTCTTACCTCCAAAACTTCCTTCTCATGGGACGCACAAGCGGTTACTTCCTTACAATGCCATATCCACCTTTTGTTCTGAAGATTTATTCCATCACAAAATAAGTTATCTCTTATATCATCAATATCTCATAGACTCTCATTTAAACACTTCACACATAGGCAAAAATACTTCCCATTTTTACTAGGCACATTTATTCTAGCAAATTTAATAAACTCTTCCACCCCATTCTCATATTCTTCACTACTTCTTCCACTTCACCACCAAATTTCAAATTATGAACTTCTTCCCCATAATATTTCTTTAATGGAAAAGGAGTGGCAGGCGTGAAATGACAGAGAAGCAAGTGGTGAGAGAGGGGCAGAGAGGCAGGATGCCATAAAACAGCTTTACTCTTTACGCTGCTCTGACATGCTCTGCACCATCTTTGACTTTAAAACAAGATACAACGACTGGTTTTAGAAAGGGTAAGATAATGACATATGACAGTTTGTTATTTACATTTAATAAAAATAACAAAATCATGACCCCTTATGAAATCAACAGCTATGATTCAATATTCGTCGAATAAAGACACCATCTTTAGCTTCTACTATGAATCTGGATATTATTCTAGGGAATGATTTTGTTAATGTTGAATCACTTTTCTATTTAAGCTCACTATCTATATAATTACTAAACAAAACTATAAGATAAGCATAAAGTCATTATCTTTATTCTAGTATGCATAATCTTTTCTTATATCATATTCTATATTTCTTCATTATCATTATTATGTCTTCCCTTGCCATTCCACATATCTTTAATTATATTTATAGAATAATAGTCTTTCTCAAACTGTTACAAGTGTGGCCAAGAAATGAAGCATTAAAACAAGACAGTGAAAATTAATGAAACCCATATAATAATGTCAAATGACTTTATTTTTCATTATATAAGTACATGAGTTACACGTAGTTTGTAATTATATACTTGATACAAACACATGAAGAAAGATAAAGAAAATACCAAAACCTCAAATTTTAATCGTAAGAACATACTAGAAACAAAAACCCTCACAAGAGTTAACTTTGGAGCCTAATGAATGAGTAATGGCCCTAGTTTATCCCCAAAAAAATAGATACCTAACTGTTTTAATTTCAGATATCCATATGACTGAGAAAGGAGGTTTCAAAGGAAGAAAGCTACAAAATGTTTATCATCATAGTAACAAGTAATTTCTTTTTCTTTTTTGCCAAAATAACAAGTACTTGCACACTATTTTAACAAAACTCTTTCATCAAGAATTTGTTTTCATCTTCGGCCACTAATTTATATTGCATAATAATTTAGATATGAATTTATTGGTTCTTGTATGTAGATATGTGGGCATATGATTTCTTAGATTATTGCAGATACTTTTCATTAAAAGTAATTTAGTCAACATGATCACAACGTGCACAATATCATGGTGTTCATGATGAACTATAAGTTGCATACAAGTTGTCTATGGATTTATACGCAATTCCTAAATAAATATTTGTATGTACTGAATATATTTCCCTTTTCAAGGTATATATTTGCTTTTAGAAACATAGAGTAGCTCTCAACATTTGATGTCAATCCCATTAACGAAAACATTTCTAATTAATTTGATTATCTCACAAGTGAAATTCCAAATGAGCAATTCCAATCTCGCAACTTACCAGTTAAGAGTGACAAAAAGCAACAAACACGGATACAAAAAAATCAAACAATCAACATATATAGCTTGTTGGAGAAGAGGGAAAACAGGGATTGCAAGCTAAAAGGATGAAACAAAGCCACAAAACACATACTTAAACTTGAATAATGCAGCTTCAAGCAAGAAAAAAATTAGGATTGCAAGCTCAGAGGATGAAATGAAGAACCCAATCAAATGAAATTTAAGTTCTACCTTACCTAGCTTGTCGCAAGATGGAGAAGAGGGAAAACAGGGAGGATGGACCCAATAGCTACAGAACCCACCGTGAATTGAGAAGAGGAGGGAGAACTAAGAAACTGGAGACAGAACCACTTCTGGTTTCAACAGAGAAGAGGAGGGAGAACCACTAAAGGAGAAATGAAAATGGCACCAAAGAAGAAACAATGAGGCTTTGGTAAACAAAAAAAACTACATGCAGAACCCACAGTGAATTGAGAAGAGGAAGGAGAACAATGAACACGGAGGCTGCAGAACCACTTCTGGTTTAAACGAGAAGAGGGAGAACTACCAATGGAGAAATACAAATGGCACCAATGGAGAAAAAATGAACCTTTTTTAAACAAAACAGCTTTACTCTTTACGCTGCTCTGACATGCTCTGCCATCCTTGACTCCTGCGAAGAAGATACAATGATTGGTTTTCTAAAACCAGTCGTTGTATCTCTAATTTTTTTAAGATACAATGACTGGTTTGTAAACCAGTCATTGTGTCTTAGATTTTTTTTAATGTGGATCTAGGCAATAGATACAACGATTGGTTTTAAAACCAGTCATTGTATATAAGCTTTCAATGACTGGTATAGAAACTAGTCGTTGTATCACGCGCATTTTTTTAAAAAAACAGCTTTCAATGACTAGTATAGAAACCAATTGTTGTATCAAGGGATTTTTTTTTTAAAAATATTGCTTCCATCTTCAACGACTGTTTGTTATAACAGTCATTGAAACACATTTCAATGACTAATTTTGTGAAACAGTTGTTGAAACGCAACCACTTCATCTTTTACTACTGTTTTTTAATAACGGTAGTTAATTTGTGTCGTTAAATCAACTGTTTGTAGTAGTGTCACTAAATAAATGATAGTTATTAACTACAATGATTATTTTTGTGCTTTCTTGAATTCAAACTTGCAATACATGATGGTGTGCATAATTAACCATTATATTTAAGTATTATATATCCTTGCGCGAGCTCCACCTCGACATACATGACATTTATTAGCTATAACTATTGTGTATTAAGCGTTATAAAAGTCTAAATATGTAGTAGTGCAAATAAGGTTGTACAATAACTGTTTTGGTTAAATGTGCAATTAATGTACACAATAGTCTAATGTTTTTATGATGAGCATGTAGAATTGAGGAGTAGCCATAGCATCCTTACGTATGTACATGTACTATATTTTGTTTTAACAAACAAAATACATATCATAAAGGTTTAAAGACATCAATTGTACTTAAATATGTGGTTATAATTAATCTTTGCCCATAGGTAGATAATTATAATTGCATATTTAATTATGGTGAAATAGAATGGTGTTGTATTTTCTAAGTAGCCCATAGGTATTAGAAAATATAACTTCATTCTAGATTCAGCAATTCAAGAAAAATTCTTGCTATACTAATGTCTTTGCCCACAAGTAGACCTTAGTGATAAGAATTTAAAATTATATGATTTACATTGGTAAACATACACTTAGATGATTTACGTTGGTAAACATACAATTACGCTTATTTGTGATGATTTTTTTTATTTTCCTCTTTTAGTGAATTGTAAGCATGATTAACATTTATTTTGATTTTGTAGCATGATTGTTATGTATTCAATTATTTAGCTCAACAAAATTTATTAAGGACAATTATTGAGCCTAGAAGGAGAAAAATTTAACTTCTTCATCAAACTTAGCATCAAGAAAGTTCTAATACTCAATGATACTAACATGAGAAGTGAGATAACATTATGAGATGTAATTGTCTCATTAAAGTAATCTCAATTAAGAGCTAGTCATCATGGGTATATAAGGATAGAGCAAAGTCAAAGGTTGCTTATAGGCTAAAGGAAGAATTTAGAAATTCTCATGTCACGCCCATATCTTAATTTCACATTTACCAGAGTATTCGCGGAAAATGATATGCGGTTCGGTAGGCAACACAGGATTAGCATGAATATACTGATATTATGTACATAATTACATAATTTCCCCCGAGGGGTTCGTACCTGATAAATTCAAATAATGTAGCCACACAAGGCTATTAGGGTATCTAAACCCATCCCAGTAAAACAGAGACATCTTTTCATCTTCGTTCCACCAATGCAATCCCCTCATAAGGTTCTCTGCATTGTTCTCAGCATATCTTATGTCTTCTCCTGTCTAAATTGTTGGTAGGGGAGGGTGAGATTCGAGAGAATCTCAGTAGGAAACAGATACCATAATGCATGCATGATTGATGCTATGTGTATGACATGTTAGCTTTATCTAGATGTATGCCCCATAATGACATTTCTGCATGCTCAATGTTTCTACAACAAGACTATGGCCACAGCGAAAACAGAAACAGAGCTTCATTTATTCAAATATGCTCTACACGATCAAGTAAAGCAATCACATACATCATTACACAAGCAAATATATCAAATACATGCAAGTAAGGTAAGTCCCCTACCTTCAATCTTTCTCCTCGATTTGCGTGCCAACAGCTCAGTTCCATATTCGATCCTACAATGTCAAATGTACTATTTAGACACTTCCATAGTGTTTCTGGGGGTTATATGAGTCTATCTTGAAAAATTACTAAAATACCCCCGGGGACCCGGCCCCATCATACCCGGTCCGGCTGTACTTTTCTCAAAATTCTAACCTGGGCTATCCTGACATATTTTCACCCAAGGAATCCATTTCCAGACTTGGAATTACCAAGTTCACTGCCAAAAGACGAAATTACCCTTGGCAGCCCTTATTTTAGTGTTTTAGGGGCATTTTTGTAATTATGCTTTCTCGGCCTTTTCCGAAAAAGTGCCCAACTGTGACCCCACCTAATTTTCCCTCCTGAACTCAATGGAATCATCAAATCATTGAAAATCCAACTCTAAGACCCATTTATAGCCCAGACCGAAATATATGGGTTTTCAGGGGAAAATCGGGGTTTTTCGGTTTCGACTCCGTAAACGTGTTCCTTTCTACTCATAACCACTTTATTGACTATTCCATTAGGTTATAACTACTATTTAGTATCAATTTGGGCAGCATAACCCCTAGGGAAACCCATTTTCCATTTTTACAACCGATGGCAATCCGGCGAAATTTCACCGATTAAATTGCCCACAGCAGCTAGAATAGTCAATACACAAGAGTTTGGAAGTTACCTCAAGCTCCCACTAGCTTTTCTCAAAGATGGCTGAAAACCCTAACTTTCAAAACACCAAATTTGAGCTTTCCAAACCTTAAAGAACAAAGAGGAGTAGTTTAGAGTCGGAGTTATACGCGTTAGGAGCGAAATCGTCGGAGAAATCGGCTTACCTTGTGATTTTTCTTCTATTTCTCTCTCTAAACTCTCTCAACTTTCTCACACTATGTTCAGGTCTGTTTCTCGTGGAATAGCAGCTGAATGAGAAAGATGAAGTTTATATTCTAATATCTCATATATTATAATAATTTGTTTAATTTTCCAAAATTCGGATTTTTACAAAGTTTTGGCAGATTTCTGCCCAAACTTTGAAAACTCATAACTAATTCTAGAAAAATCGAAATGAGGTGATTCCAAAGCCTATAGAACCCTTTTTGAGTCTAGTTTCAAGGAAAAATATAGAATTTTGCTTTCTGGAATCACAAAATTCCCAGAATTTCAATCTTTGCATATTGTTCCAGAAATTTCACAGTTTATCTGTGCTGACTTCAAAAATTCATATCTTTTTTTGTATAGCTCTAATTGCATCATATGACCTATCAAATTAAAGCTTAGGATGTATACTTTCATCCTGTAAAATTTCATAATTTTTACTTATCATTTATTCTTCCAAAACCTTATGATAAGCTCACTGCCTCATAGGCGATTTTATCAAAAACATAATTATATGCTCCAAAATTCACCATTTTACTTTCTTAATACCCCAAAGATATTAGAATCATTAGGGAATATATTTGGGACATCTACTAAATCGGGGCTTAGTAGTCCACTCAATTTAGGCTTATTCCAAAGCCTCCAATCCCAAAATTCGGGATATTACATCTCATAACTATCATAACGTTGTGTGTTGACTATAAAGTGACTCTCCATATTATGCCATAAGATGTCTCCATTAATTTTAGTGGAATGGATCTTCAATTTATTTTCACATTAACATGAGTCATTATAACTTCTTCATGGATATCAAGTATTCATTGAAACTATGTACATAAAGGTTTGACTCAAATTCGAAAAAGAACGAAATTTTAAATGAGGGCTATTAGGCTACCAACTCTAAAGCCATAAAGGAATAGGCCTATAAAGGATAAAGTGTCTATAGTTAAAAGGCTAACTTGGAGGCAATAATAGATATATATACTTGCCATTCGTTATGTTCTAATCGATAAAATAGTTCACTTTATAATTAAGTAGTGTCATTTTATGGATTTGGAGTATGTAAGAAAAATTGGGTGGTTCATATGAAAAACGTATTAATCTAGTGAAATTAGTTGGAATAGATGGGTGAAATGATAAGTATATAATTAGTGGACGAACTTAGTATATTTGTTAAGTTTCCTCATACTTAAACTAACCTAATGTAGGTGGTATTGTTGTAAGAAGAAACATAATGTTAATTGACATGTTGGATGATATAGTTTTTCCCTTGAGGGATACACTAAAGACAATTATGCATATTTTTCATAAGATTCCAAGAAAATTTTGTTTAAATTATTTTGAAATCTCAAAGGTTGAAAGCTCGGTTTAAAATATTCTCTTGCATATAATTGTCTTATAAAAGGAAGAGTGTGAAAGAAAATATTCCAAGAGACTGAGATTGCATATTTTGGTTAACATGTAGAGAGCTATTAGGAATTCAAGTAGTTGTCCATTTTATTTTATAGTTGGTGCAATATTTAGAAATGCTAGATTATTTAGGAATCCAAAAATTGATGGGACTAGTCAAACTCATTGAGAGTGATCACATATGGACGATTGCCACCTCTAATTATGGTAGTACGTTGGTTTTGTTAGGATCGGTAGTGGAAGAATTTTAAAATTTTACCAATCCTAATTGAGGATCTATCAACGGCGTTTCAACCAAGTTGGAAGGATTCATACCTTTTATGATTCAGGTTTTCACGATCTCTAGGAGCCAACACATCAGGTTCGCTCCCTCTACCAGTATCCACACGAATGCTCTCCAGCCGAGATTGCGTGCTAGCGCCTCTAATGTCTCCTAAGGTTTCCATTACGGCTCTCAATTCTCTGTGCATATCAATATATATGCTCTATCAAGTTTATAACCTATAAGGGCTATTTTCAAATTTCAAAATTAATCATCATTAATTTCGAAATTAATTAACTATTAATTATCTTGATGAGCTAATTAAATAAATTCAGTTTAAATTAAATATGTCGAACATTTTTAATTTCACCTATTTATATAATCCAAATAAAGAGCCATTAGATTTAATTTATCTTCATAAATTAAATCTGAGATATTATATCTCTATCATGTTAGTTATTAAATTTAATATATCTCAATAAATTAAATTTAAAATAAATATCTCAATAAATTAAATTTAAAACTAACACAATATAATAATATCATATAATATATACATACATATATATATAGGATATATATATTTCAAAAATAAATATCTATATAATATTATTAATGAATTTTATATTATATAAATATAAATATAAAATTCGTCCACCCTAAATTAAACATTATCTCGTGTTGGGCCATTCTTGTGTATGACCCTATAGGCCCATATGAAGTTGGCAGTGGGCTAACAACTATACTAACCCAAAAGTCGCAAGCGGCCTCTAGCAAAACATTACGACTACCCAATTCATATGAGGATCGTTATCATGATGCAACATGTCATACAACCATGTCACGTCCCTTTTGTCACATGATATATCCATCAAGGATAAGGCATGGATAATGTCATCCTCTTGTTCCTGACCATTACTTTCTCGATTCCTAAGTAGCCTGATAATAGAGACGGAAACTCCTTTCCATCATAGTATGGCTATACATTTCTTAGACTCACTCATCGAGGGGCCCAGTAATATCTCTCTACTAATGTGAGGGACAAATTCCATCTTGATCATTCATATTCCTCTGCATGAAAAACCACCAAGCCCGATCGTAGCCTTTATCATCACCAGGTCAAAAGTGACTTTTGACTAGTTCAAAGCTTAGCAACTCTCATGTAGGAATCCATGATGACCTCAGGTCTAAGGGCATTGTGACGTGGTTATACATGAGAAAAGCTTATGACTTGATCCATATAGCTTTCTCATAGTGGGTCGGTCCAACACCTTGTATTCTTACAAGTGCCTAAGACTTTGATTCGTATCTTCATATCTTATCAAAGTCATACTGATCTTGTTTCATCTCTGCTCCCGCATAGATGACCGATCAGGGACATTTTAAGACAAACTTTATGAATTATCCAAGGATACAATTATCACAGTTAACATGCAAATAATATGATAACAGAATGGAAAAATTTCATTAAAATAATAATATTCAAAGTACAATGATTGGCCCTTAGGGCACAATTTCTAACATCCTCCCACTTCCCCTAGGTGCAATCATTAATTTGACTAATTCCCATTGCCCTAACATGACGCTCATGCTTTGCCTATGCAAGCGGCTTAGTAAGAGGATCAGCAACATTATCTTCTCCTACTACTATGCATATCTTTATATCACCTCTATTATTGATTTCTCTAATAAGATGAAATCGCCTAAGTATATGCTTGGTCCTTTTATGCGACCTAGGGTCCTTGGCCTATGCAATAGCACCGCTATTGTCACAGAACAAATCTATTGGATTTGAGATAGTAGGCACCACCCCTAGTTCAGTAATGAACTTTCTGATCCAATCGATTTCTTTAGCTGCATCCGATGCTTCTATATACTTAGATTTTATTGCAGAATCTGCTATAGTGCTCTGCTTGGAGCTCTTCCAGCTTACTGCTCCACCATTCAGGAGGAATACATATCCAGATTGTGATTTAAGGTCATCTTGGTCAATCTGGAAACTTACATCTGTGTAACCGGTTACATAGAGCTCATCATTCAATCCACCATAGACAAAAAATAAGTCCTTAGTCCTTCTTAAATACTTTAGGATATTCTTGACGGCAGTCTAATGACCCTCACTAGGATCTTGTTGTTATCTATGTTAGATCTCATGTTTTGATAATAACAAAAGAATGGTATGAAAAAGAATTTATTAATAAATAAGTTTGAACAAAGTAATAACAGGGATAAACATCACTTGAGGTAAGCATTGGAGTAATGAAAAAAGGCCAAGAGAAAATGCTGAGAAACTTGATCAGAAGCAAGTTTTCTAAGGCATTACTCGAGTACGTACTCGAGTAATGAGGAAGTAACCAGAAGGACCTTCCAGTAACCTGCCAACGTTACTCGAGTAGGTACTCGAGTAATAGTGTAAGTATTTTCAAGTTGCTCTCGGCCTGCCAATGTTACTCGAGTAGCTACTTGAGTAACCATGTAAAAATTTTCCAGTTGCTCTCGGCCTGCTAATGATACTTGAGTAAGTACTCGAGTAACTCTGTTTCTGAAAATGTGTTGCTCTCGGCACTTTGTACCACTGCCAATGTTACTCAAGTAGGTACTCGAGTAACACACTAAGGTAAGTGAAAACTTGAAGGTAGTACCCGAATAACTTGATTTAATTTTATTTCACTTTCCTCGAGTCTTTACTCTAGTATGCAAGTATTTAATGTTCTATTTTAAGTGGATTACTCGAGTATGTACCCGAGTATGCAAAGTTATGTTTGAAGGAAAACCTCAAGTCATTACCCGAGTAAGTTATGTACAAAAAGTAAGTTTACTCGAGTAGGTACTCGAGTAACAAGGTAATCGGACTTGAAGTGCTCTCGGCCTTGAAATCCTGCCAACATTACTGGAGTAGAGCATCGAGTAATCAAAAGTTTATTTGAAGGTTTACTCGAGTTGGTACCCAAGTAACCTATGAAGTTGTGAATACATTACTCGAGTAGGTACCCGAGTAAACATGAATTTTCAAAGGCTTGAAATTTAGTTATTCCATGCACTACCCGAGTAATCTTATATTTGTTTATTGACTTGAAGTTAATCAAAGCTTTCCCGATGATACTCGAGCAAGTACTTGAGTAAACTTCAAGGGATACTCGAGTAGCTACTCGAGTAAGCAAACCCAGAAAACTTGAAATCATTCCAACGGTCATTGTTTTGTTTCCTATTTGATTAACTTTTCATTATATTAGTATTCTTAGCATTTCAACAGATAAACAATGAAGAGATCTTACCAAATAAGGAAAGTCAAAAGCAAGGCTCAAATGTCACCGACCGTCACCTACCGCAAACGTATGTTTTTCAAAAACTGGAAAAGTCAATAGTGGCTGTGCACGCTCCAACGGACATGAAGAAATATGTTCCAGCAATCATTACCAACGTATCTATATATATAGGAACATCTAAATAGAGAGAAGAACAAGAACACACTCACGAACGTATCATCAAGTTCATTACTCTGTTTTACATTATACTTGTAATTCTATGCTTCAGTGATTCTTATTCACTCTGTATGAGAGATATTTCATTCAAACTCAATATTTGTTATTGAGGTAACTTAAGGTTGTGGAACCTTGAGTTGGGATTGGATTACAACTTGTAAGGGGGAGCGAGTGTCCAGGTGTAGGAACTTGCTTGTACTGAGGTGCCAAGAACCCACTGAATCTTGGAAGTTATAGTGAAACTCTTAGAGAAGCTCTGAGGACTGGACGTAGGTCAAAGTGGTTGTGGCCGAACCAGTATAACTCCCGGTGTACACTTCGGTGATATTTCTCTTTACTCTTTCCTGTTTTAATTTCAACGTCAAATTTTATATTTGCAACGAAATTTTTAAGATCACCCAATTCACCCCCCCTCTTGGGTGAAACGCTTGCTCTAACATTCTACTGGTCATACTAGGCAAATGAGACATCCGGTCGAGTACATAACATGGCATACATGATGGATCCAATGGCCGAGGCATATGGAACCTTACTTATTCGATCTTGCTGATCAGGTGTACTAGGACACTGATCCTTGCTAAGATAGATGCCATGAGACATAGGCATGTAACCCCTTTTCGAATCCTGCATACTGAACCAATGCAGTATCTTGTCTATGTATGTGCTCTGACTTAGGCCTATTAGTCTTTTGGATCTATCCCTATAGATCCTAATCCCTTGGATATAGGTGGCTTCACCTAAGTCTTTCATTGAAAAGGACTTTCCTAACCAAGACTTGACACTCTGCAAGGTAGGAATATCATTTCCAATGAGTAGGATGTCATCTACATAAAGCATTAGAAATACAACTATGCTCCCAGTAACCTTCTTGTAAACACAAGGTTCATCGATGTTTTGAATGAATCCAAACTCTTTGACTACTTCATCAAAACAATGATTCCATCTCCGAGATGCTTGCTTCAATCCATAAATGGATCTTTGAAGCTTGCAAATTTTACCAGAGTCCTCTAGATGCACAAAACCTTCAGGTTGTGTCATGTACACATCCTCAAGCAGCTTTCCATTAAGGAAGGTTGTTTTGACATCCATCTGCCATATTTCATAGTCATAATATGTTGCAATGGTAAGAAGGATTCTGATCGATTTGGCCATTGCAACTGGGAAAAAGGTTTCATCATAGTCTACACCATGAGTTTGAGTGAATCCTTTTGCAACTAGTCGTGTCTTGAAGACATTTACATTGCCATCCATGTCAGTTTTCTCCATGAAAACCCATTTGCACCCAATGGCTTTTACACCTTCAGGTGGATCGACTAAGGTCCATACCTGATTGTCATACATGGATTGCATTTTAGACTTTATGGCATTTAACCATTTCTCAGAGTTTGGTCCCACTGTGGCTTCTCGATAGGAGGTAGGCTCATTTTGCTCAATGAGCAACACATCACGGCCTTCAGTTATCAAAAATCCATATCTCTAAGGCTGATGCCGTGTCCTATCATATCTTTGTGGACATTGTGTTACTTGAGGAGGTTCAGCAACTTGTTGTAAGTCTTCTCTAATTTCCATCTATGGTTCTGTACTATCTTGTGGCTCTCGAATTTCTTCGAGATGTACGTTGCTCCCACTGGTTGTTTTAGAGACAAAAACTCTTTCTAAAAACTTACTATTTCAAATAACAAACACTTTGTTATCGGTGTGATTGTAGACATAGTATCCTTTCGTTTCTTTAGGATACCCCACGAAAAGGCACTTTGTGGATCTGGGCGCTAATTTATCATAGGCTTGTTGCTTAACATATACCTCACATCCCCAGATCTTGAGAAAAGATAAACTTCGTTTCTTTCCAGTTTATATCTCATATGGTGTCTTTTCAATTACCTTAGATTGAACATGATTTAGTGTGAACGCAGCTGTCTCTAGGGCATGTCCCCAAAAGGACGATGGAAGATCTGTTTGACTCATCATAGATCGAACCATACTAACAGTGTTTGATTCCTCCGTTCAGAAACGTCATTCCATTGTGGTGTTCATAGAGGAGTCAATTGTGAGATTATCCCACAACTCCTAAGATGGTTAATGAATTCTTGACTCAAATATTCACCACCTCGATCAAATCGAAGTGCTTTAATTTTTTTACTAAGTTGATTTTGTACTTCATTTTGGAATATTTTGAACATTTCAAAAGATTCAGATTTATGTTTCATTAGATAGATATAGCCATATCTACTAAAGTCATCTATAAATGTAATGAAGTAGACATAACCTCCTCTGGCAGCTATATTTAATGGTCTACATACATCTGTATGTATGAGGCCTAATAATTCAGTGGCCCTCTCACTGTGCCCAGTAAAAGGTGCCTTAGTCATCATTCCTAATAAGCAAGATTTGCATGTATCATATGATTCAAAATCAAATGAGTTTAGAAATCCATCTTGATGGAGTTTAGAAATGTGTTTCTCATTTATGTGGCCTAGACGACAATGCCATAGGTAGGTCAGATTCAAATCATTTGATTTTATCCTCTTAGTAGTTACGTAATAGATATTCCCATTATTAGGATGTTCAAAATTTAATATATAATGACCAATATGCAAATCACCATCAGCATAGGAAATGTCATTACGATAAATAGAACATTTACCATTCCTAGTAATGGAAGTATAACCTTCCTTATCCAAATAAGAAAGAGAAACAATGTTACTACTCAAAGCAGAAACATAATAGCAATTGTTCAAAACTAACAAAAGCTCACTGGGCAGAACTAATTCATAAGTGCCTATGACTAAAGCAGCAACCCTTGCTCTGTTTCTAACTCGTAAGTCCACCTCACCCTTCTTCAGCTTTCTACTATCCTTGAGACCCTGCACATTTGTACAAATGTGAGAACCACATGCAGTATCTAATACCCATGTAGAGGAAGTACAAAAATGAATGTCTATAACATAAATACCTGAAGCGATAGCCTCGCTATCCTTCTTGTTCTTTTTCAGATCTTCCAGGTAGAGTTTGCAATTCCTCTTCCAATGACCAGGTTCATTGAAAAAGTAGCAAACTCCTTCCTTTGGAGGCTTTGCCTTCTTGGGTGCAGGCTTGGTTTTGGGCTTGTTTAACTCTTTGGTCTTACCACCTAAGCCATTACCCTTCCATTTGCCCTTCCCTTTCTTTTTCATACCCTTTCCTTTCTGACCCATCAAAACTGTGCTAGGCTTTTTCTTAATGCTTTGCTCAGCAGTTTTGAGCATCCCATGCAGCTTAGAAATTGATTTCTCCATGTTGTTCATGTTGTAGTTCATAACAAACTGGTCATAACTCTCCAGGAGTGAGTTGAGGATCAAATCCATAGCTAACTCCTGGCTCATGGGAAATCCAAGCCTCTTGAGGTGATCAATATAGCCTTTCATCTTTAACACATGAGTACTAACTGATACACCTTCATCTATTTTACAGGAATGTAAGGCCTTTGTGGTCTCATACCTTTCTTGCCTTGCCTGTTGCTGGAACATTTCCTTGAGATGTACAATCATCTTATGAGCCTCCATAAGTTCCAGATCTCTTCGGAGCTCTAGAACCATAGCGGCAAGCATCAGGCAACCTACATCCACAGAGTCATCCTTATGCTTTGTGTAAGCATCTCTCTGAGCTCTTAGAGCATTGGTTGTAGGCTCCTCAGGAATGGGTTGATCTAGGACATAAGCCTTTCTTTCCAACTTGAGAACAATTCTCAAGTTCCTGAACCAATCAAGAAAGTTTGTCCCATTGAGTTTGTCCTTCTCAAGGACCGATCACAACGATAGTGTAGCAGTATTACTAGTCGACATGATTTTTTTATTAAAATATGCAAAGTTAGTTAGCAATCTCCCACTAAGTTAACAACCCTCAAAATAACAATTAGTGGGCTAAGATCCATATTTGGCTTAAACTTAAGTCCGCTTTGGCAAGATGCTTAAATTCAAGTTATTTAGGTAGGTAACCTATTTACCAATTACATCACATGTAATTCTTAGATGTTTATGGGATTCAACCATCATATGATCCCACATGTTTAATCCCATCTAATGCCTTGAGATGCAAAACCATTTTGTTAATCTCAATTAAGTCCAAACAATAATGAATATTATGAGCAGCACCATTACTCATGCTTGTCTCATCAAGATAACTCAAGTGCATCTACTTTGGTGGTTTCCACAATTGAGCGATCTAGGTTTTGACAAGTATTCATTAATTGACGGTATTGTGACTTAAGATTTGATTCAGAGGGCTTAATTAATTAGCTTTGTTTATATGGATGCAATCATGGTCGTATCTCATATAGATAAATACATATAAACGCAAAAGTATTCATGCAATGATCTAATCAAAAGCATAATTTAAATGTGACACAATATGGCTTACCTAACCTAAAATCCTCCCAAGCCAATGAGAGGACTTCTCTAAATAAGAAAAGAAATACATTGAGAGAAACCTCGTTTAAACATTCGAGGGGAGTGAGATGAGAAGACAATGTACATCGAGAGTATTTACAGAAAGGCATGGCACACAGGCCGTGTTTAAATATTACAACCCTTTGTAAAATTCTAAAGCCATGTTGTTCACCATACCCAAACAAGTATAAATAATAAACCACAACAGGAATTCATACAATATGAAAAGCAATAAATGCCGTGATCAGATTATATTGCGCTACTTAGAGGTAGTCACGGCGGTCCCGCTAGCTGGTTAGTGGGCGGGGTCAAGGGGGGCCCTTGAGGGATTTCGGCCCAATTTCAAAAACAATGGCCCAATTTTTCAAAAAATTCATTTAGTCCAATTCTTAAGGGATTTTGGCCCAATTTCAAAAACAACGGCCCAGAACGCTTCTGATCCGGATTGTCTACCCCAAAGTTTCGAATCCCTAAATCTGATTAGAGACCCTAACGTGTCTGTATGCCATGTTCTTCACCTATTCGAAACCTAAATGATGAATTCTACTTCGGATCAAATCCAGAATAGAAATCGCGATGCCAGTGGCGAAATTGAAACTTAAACATATCGCATATAATTGAAACAATTTCACCAAATCACATAAACATACAGCACTATCTGAAAAATGCACATTAACGTTAAACATATTCCTTTTCGATTTAACATATTCGGACGTTTTCTTATGAACACACATATATATCCCATATATATCACATGTATAAGAATATAAACTCAATTTAAAAGCACAATTGATCTGGCACTAATGCCACTGTTAGGATCGGCAGGCACAGCGGAAGAATTTTAAAATTTTACCAATCCTAATCGAGAATATATCAACGGCATTTAAACTAAGTTGGAAGGATTCATACCTTTTATGATTCAAGGTTTTCACGATCTCTAGGAGCCAACACGTCAGGTTCGCTCCCTTTACTGGTATCCACACGAATGCTCTCCAACCGAGACTGCATGCTAGCGCCTCTAATGTCTCATAGGGTTTCCCTTGCGACTCTCAATTCTCATGTGCATATCAATATATCTACTCTATCAAGTTTATAACATATGAGGGCTATTTTCAAATTTCAAAATTAATCATCATTAATTTCAAAATTAATTAACTATTAATTATCTTGATGAGCTAAATAAATAAATTCAGTTTAAATTAAATCTATCCAACAGATTTAATTTAACCTATTTATCTAATCCAAATAAAGAGCCATTAGATTTAATTTATCTTCATAAATTAAATCTGAGATACTATATCTCTATCATGTTAGTTATTAAATTTAATATATCTCAATAAATTAAATTTAAACTAACACAATATAATAATATCATATAATATATACATATATATATATAAGATATATATTTTTTTTGAAAATATATATCTATATAATATTATTAATGAATTTTATATTATATATATATATAATTCATCCACCTTAAATTAAACATTATCTTGTGTTGGGCCATTCTTATGTGTGACCCTGTAGGCCCATATGAAGTTGACAGTGGGCCAATAACAATACTAACCCAAAAGTCGCAAGCGGCCTCTAGCAAGACATTACGACTACCCAATTCATATGAGGATTGTTATCACGATGCGACTTGTCATACAACCATGTCACGGTCCCTTTTTTCACACGATATATCGATCAAGGATAAGGCATGGATAATGTCATCCTCTTGTTCCTGACCATTACTTTCTCGATTCCTAAGTAGCCTGATAATAGAGACGAAAAGTCCTTTCCATCATAATATGGCCATACATTTCTCAGACTCACTCATCGAGGGGCCCAGTAATATCTCTCTACTAATGTGAGGGACAAATTCCATCTTGATCATTCATATTCCTCTGCATGAAAAACCACCAAGCCCGATCGTAGCCTTTATCATCACCCAATCAAAAATGACTTTTGACTAGTTCAAAGCTTAGCAACTCTCATGTAGGAATCCATGATGACCTCAGGTCTAAGGGCATTGTGACGTGGTTATACATGAGAAAAACTTATGACTTGATCCATGTAGCTTTCTCATAGTGGGTCGGTCTTGCACCTTGTACTCTTACAAGTGCCTAAGACTTTGATTTGTATCTTCATATCTTATCAAAGTCATAATGATCTTGTTTCATCTCTGCTCCCGCATAGATGACCGACCAGGGACATTTTAGGACAATCTTTATGAATTATCCAAGGATACAATTATCACGGTTAACATGCAAATAATATGATAATAGAATGGAGAAATTTTATTAACATAAAAATGTTCAAAGTATAATGATTGGCCCTTAGGGCACAATTTCCAACAGGTTTTACCTGGCACTCACCTTATGGAGCATCAATCTATCAAAGGGACTGAGTTAAGACCAATGGTGATTAAAATTTGGCTATTCATGGTGACTACATGATGATTTTAGGAAATTTGGCAAAACATAAATATTGAGAGTGACCATAAATTGCAAATAAAGGCATTAATTAATGATAAATGTAAGGTGAGCAATAACATAAGTGTATTTGTAAAGATGCTAGTATGCAACATTAAGTATTATAAATAAATTTGTTTGTTATAACTTCTCTATAAAGAAGGAACTGATTTAGTGAGGTATTTCCTCCTATATTCATGTATAAATGTTTCCACATTTTCATGATACTTAATGTTTGTCTTGAATTGGGATGTCATTGATATCTTTCCATCTTGGACATAATAAGGAGATATATATATATATGTGAATTAGTAGAGATAGTCATATAAATAATAAAGAGAATTTAGTTAGCAAAACTGAGAGTTTATTTGGCCATGAGCAAGTCTCACAATGATGATAATTAAGGTATCATGATGTGATTACATATAGGACCATATGGAGAACATTATAAGTCTTATTTATATCACTAGATTAGTGGGAGTTTTGTCATCTATATTGTACAAAATAATGATTCATTTATAGCTTTTGCATTTTGAGTTAAGGTGTTACAAATGACTAAAGCACCATTGTTTAAAGTTGTGATATGACTAGGTTAAGTCTGATATTCTTTCAGAATACATAAAGAGATTATCCTTAAAATATTTGAGAATATCATAAGTAACCTACGATTGCATGCATTTGAACATTCATGGATAATGGTAGATATTATGAGTAACAACTAATGTGAGAATGTGATTAAATTGTCTATACACCTCTAATATCATCTTATTCCTTCTAATTTAATTTCCAAGGTACATGCTTGTTTAAACGTGCGTACCAATGGGCAATGTCATTGCAAATGAATTTTAGGAGGATTGTCAAATTTATTTTTGCTTGAATAATAAATGAAAAGCTACAAGTCATGTGATACATTACCAAATAAACATTAAGTTTTATGCTTTATATATAGTAGAATGATTAGCTTGTTTAGTTTTATAAGATGTGTTAAATGTAAAAAAGCTAACATTATGATACATCTTTATATTTGCTGAACAAGTTGCATTATGGAGGGATATAAGACTGCTAAGCAGTCACTGATTGCTTAGTTCCACCATAGATTGCTTGACCTACTCAATTTTTTTGAGAAAAGTTACAAGATTGCCAATGAAAGAATTTCATCATAAAGTATTGGAATTATTAAATTAATTCAAACCAATTAAGAGTGTTATATGACCATAGAGTCAATAGGTCATAAACACATAAAGCATAGATCTTTTAATGAAAAGCATGATTTTAGAGAAATCAAATGATCAAATACCTCATCAAGGATATATCACATTTAGTGATATAAATGAGACATTACTAAGTGATAAAATTCAAGTTAAAGTTTGTTGTCTCAATTATTGGTACCTAAATTATAAGATATTTGCAAACATTTAAATTGGAACCGAATAAACATTCGGGGGAGATTATTCATTAAGTTTTTTACCCATTAAGGGTACTATTTATAATGCATGGAAGGTAATACTCGATAGAAAAAAAACTTACCACCATGATTCCTGTAGTATTGTTTAAATGAACTTTACTCACCAAATAACATTAAGTTGCAAGCTAAGTGGGATAATGTTAAATATTTTATTAAAATAACTATATTATGTCTTTTTTGTTTATTTAGATTATATTTAGATATATTCATTGATTGATCATATAAAGGATATACTAATTTATTATTTTGATCAAATTAAATATTCTAGATATTATGTGATTATTCTAAATATTATCATATTACTTTAAATATTATCAGTTTAACATATTTTGGATAAAACATCTCCTGATTATGTCCCGCACTTGATTTGGATAAAGATTTAGTTTAAGATTACTTGTTTGGCAAGTAAGCTATTACAAGTTTTGATGAGATGTTATCAATAGAGTAAGTTGGATATTAGAGTAGTAACATAGAAAATATATACTTGCTCTTTGAGTGTTTCCTGATGGGTGGTGGCTATTCTCAAACTATCACTATGCCCACCTTCCCGTTAGAAGAGACCTTGATCATTTTCTACTAATTATATTCTTTGTTTTCAGTTTTCCATAATAGATTATGATTATATGAATTACAGTTTCAGATCATTTCAGCATGGCAAGGGGTATTTGTAATTTAAAGTCTTCTGCTGTTACTTTTTATTGCATAATTCATATGATGTATTTAGAAATTATCATTGTATTTATTCCTACACAAATAACTTAAGATTACAAATGAGGTGAAACATGCCAATTTCTACTTAGTCTGTATTGCTCTATATTTCATATAATTATTTACATTGTTTGAATTTTTCTTTCCCATTTCTTATAGTTTAAATATTAGTGGAAACCGGAAAACTTGCGTAAAAAGATCATGAAAAATCTGAAGGGCCCATATACTACCAATCTCCTTTGAGCCCAACATAGACTTAGATGGCCCGTTCCCCCTCGTTCGGCCTTCATTCAAACGGTGAGCTACACAGGCACTGATTCTCCATTTTAAAATGTCATTGTTTTATGTTCACTATTCACTCGTGTGTCACTGTTATTATGCTGATAAAATATAAAATTTGTCATAATCATACAATTAATATATATATATATATATATATTAAAATTCATTATATTTTATAAAAATTTAGGTTGAATTATGTAAAAAAGAGTTTAACTTTTTATTAAGGGAAAATCTCCGCATTTTGAACTTCAAAATCCCCAAAAACTCACAAAGTAAAAGAACCTATAGGGAAA
Source organism: Inga laurina (assembly GCA_963855925.1). NCBI lineage: Eukaryota > Viridiplantae > Streptophyta > Magnoliopsida > Fabales > Fabaceae > Inga > Inga laurina. Next base: position 52,584,669 of record OY979708.1, read on the forward strand.
ATGGTAGAAATCTTTTACCGAAGAAAATGCTAGAAATCAAATATTTCAAAGTGTTAGTACTTTTACAAAATTACGCCTCAAACATAAATATTTTAAAAGGGACAAGCTTCCCCTGACCTCCCAACCCCCACTTGCCTGTTATCGGTGTTGAACCTCCAACGGTTAACAACCACCATGCTAGTCAAGTCGCCACTAGTGCTCTAGCGAGAAATTTTTATAATGCAATTGGCCACACTTCAATAGATATTTACCATTTAATTTACTCCATTTATTACTACTTTTAACAAATTTTACATTTGAGGAATTCACTAATTGAATGAGGGATGTGAGAAATTGACTACACTTATCAATTCTCACAACTAAGAGTTTAATATTTTAAATGCCTTTTACTAAAATTGTAAATACATTTACCAATATTGTCATTCACATTATAAATATAGTAAATGATTTAAAATATTACACCCTTGCTTGTAAAAATTGACAAGTGAAGTGTAGCCAATTTCTTACACCCTCATTTAATTAGTTGAATTTTCTCAATTTTGGAATTTGTTAAAAGTAATAGTAAATGGCATTAATGAAATGGTATATACTTTTACAAATGTTGTAAACCTACAAGTATAGTATTATTTGTTTATGTTTATTAATTATTTTTAAATTGATTTATTCATTTTATAATTCTAAAATTTGAATTATAATAAAATTGTAATTAATTAACTTTTATATCTATAATTATGAATGTTGTCAACTGTGTTATAAGTATAGTAAATATCTATTGAAGTGTGATCAATTACATTATAAAAGTAGTAAATTACATGTGGCCAAAGTTTAAGACCTAACTTAGATTGTTTTTTATTGTATATATCAAAGGTTATTGATGGCTCAATCATCAACCTTTTGAGATCCAAAGGGATGGGGGATAAAATTCCCCTTCAACACACTCGTGGCACCAAAATTTCATGCCGGTGGCTGGCCTGAGTGGGGGGAGCTTATCCTTTATTAAAATATACATTGTAGGGGCAATTTTACAAAAACGCCAATACTTCAAAATTATTGATTCCTACTTTTCTTTACACATTTTTTTGCTTATTACATGTCCTTTTGGGATTTTAAAGTTCAGAATGTGTTTTATGGGGATTTTCCCTTTTACCAAAACCAAATCTTACGACACTTTTTTTTAAAAAAAAATTAATACGGAATTTTTGAAAAATTATTATTGAAGTTACTTGAAATTATAATTTTTAATCTCTCTCTGTTTTTTTTTTTTTTTTTTTTGCTTCACAAATAATTTTTAATCTCTAGCAAAGAATTATAACTCTATATATTATTTAATCTAAAGTCTAGATATTTACAATATGAATCTCCTAAATAAAATTTTCCTTCTAAATATTGCAGAATCCATACTTTCGATGTTGCCTTTTCTTTTCTCGTGTCCATAAGCTTTTACACATTATTTTCACTGCACTTCAGTGATTGGCTTGGCGCAAGGGAGAATGACAGTGAAGTCCCAAGGAAGAGGAGAAATGAAGAAATGGTCCCTATAGATTGTAAAATGAAAAAATGGTCCCATGGAGTTGTCAATACAGGATCTTAGAGTTGTCATTAACAATTCCAGGAGCCTGTATTGACAACTCCATGGGACCATTTTTTCATTTTATAATCTATAGGGACCATTTTTTCATTTATTTTCTTGCATGAGACCTAAGTGTAAATCTCCCTAAAATTATTGGTCGTCAGTGGCATTGTACCACACATATTGCATAATCATTGGCGAAGACTTCGGGGGGGAAAATCCCTGAACGCAATTTTCTCGGCCACACAAAAAAACAAATAATACCAAGTTGGGACACAAATTAAAGCAAGTGGGAGTAGAAATATAGGACAATAAAAAAAATATTCCACAATGTAATAATGTTAACTCTGCCAACAAAATTTGGTCAAAAATTAAGAAATAATGAAAGAAAGAATGGAGAAAAAACCTCCACTAAATCAATCAATTCTCCATCTAAAACATGACGCTTGTATTAGCTCAATTACACGTATATCGCCATCAGATTCAGTGTATATAAGAGGACAGAAAATGCATTTCTCTGCACAGAAGAAGCAGCTGTGAAATCCTAAAACCATGGGGTCTCCAAGTTCGCTATTCTTGGTGATTCTTGTATTTTCCTTCTTTCTAGTTTCATCAGCTACTTCATTTCCAATTCAGAAAAGATTCACTCGTTGTCTTCAAGCAAAATCTCAAAATGCAATCCCATTTGCCACATCATTTTTCACTCCTGACAATTCTTCGTTCACTACAGTTCTCGAATCCACAGCTCAAAATCTAAGGTACTTGCTGCCTTCAATGCCAAAACCTGAATTCATATTCACTCCCTTCGACGATTCTCAAGTTCAAGCTGCTGTCATTTGTGCAAAAAAGATCAAGATCCACATGAGAATACGTAGCGGAGGTCATGATTATGAAGGTCTTTCTTATGTTTCTCTTATAGAGAAGCCATTCATGATCTTAGATCTTGCCAAGCTTCGTACCATCAATGTTGATATAGCGCGAAACACTGCTTGGATTCAAGCAGGTGCTACCATTGGAGAAGTTTATTATAGAATTTCTGAAAAAAGTCAAGTCCATGGCTTCCCTGCTGGCCTTTGCACAAGCTTGGGCATTGGAGGTCACATTACTGGAGGTGCATATGGCTCTATGATGAGAAAATATGGCCTTGGAGCGGACAACGTTATCGATGCGCGAATTGTGGATACCCATGGCAAGATTCTTGATAGAGCAGCCATGGGAGAAGACTTATTTTGGGCTATTAGAGGTGGAGGAGGTGGAAGCTTTGGGATTATTTTATGGTGGCAGATCAAGCTTGTTCCAGTTCCTCCTACAGTGACAGTTTTTACTGTTACTAAAACTTTAGAACAAAATGCAAACAAAATTCTCTATAAATGGCAACAAGTAGCACCAAACATTGATGAGAATCTATTCATGAGAGTCCTAATTCAGGTAACAAACTCTAGTGTTGCAGGTAAAAAAACTGTTTCAACCTCTTATAATGCGCTTTATCTTGGTGGGGCCAACAAGCTTCTCCAAATGATGAAGAAAAATTTTTCGGAATTGGGCCTAACCAAGAAGGATTGTTTGGAAACAAGTTGGATCAAATCTGTGCTTTATATTGCTAGCTATCCAAACAACACACCCCCAGAAATTCTTCTCCAAGGGAAATCCAGTTTCAAGGCATACTTTAAGGCCAAGTCAGATTTTATGAGGCAAGTGATTCCTGAAACTGCATTGAATTCTCTGTGGAAAGTGTTTATGCAGGAAGATGGGCCATTGATGATTTGGAATCCTTATGGAGGAATGATGAGCAAAATCCCTGAAACTGCAACTCCATTTCCTCATAGAAATGGAACACTTTACAAGATACAATATTTAACAGCATGGCAAGATGGAGAGAAGAATATGGAAAAGCACATGAATTGGATTAGAAGATTCTATTACACCACGAAGCCTTATGTTTCCAGCTTTCCAAGAGAAGCTTATGTGAATTACCGAGATCTTGATTTGGGGATGAATCAGTTTAATGAAACAAGCTTCCTAAGGTCAAGTCTTTGGGGATACAAATATTTCAAGGATAATTTTATAAGGCTGGTGAAGGTTAAGTCTAAGGTTGATCCAAGTAATTTCTTTAGGCATGAACAGAGTATCCCACCAATTATAAAGAAGATAGGCTCAAATTACTGAATATTTTCGTAATAACTCATCGTTTTGTGTTTGTTGTTTCAATGTGACAACAATGGTTAAGCCTTGTTCAATTGATTCCTATGGTTATGAAAGTATAAACGGATCTTTATATATTGTGTGCTACTCACTCTTTTACTTATAGTAAAATTAATCAAATTTTTACAAATGTGCTATAATATTCATTGCTTGTAAATTATATGGCTTAGCTTGCTGTGCATATGATATTTTACATTTTTTTAACCTTTTTATTGGTTTTCCATATTGATAATTCTATAAAGTTGCGTCTATTTTAATTAATAATTGAAATTTTATATGCTAAACTGCATATGATATTTTATATTTCTTAAATTTGTTATTGGTTTTAATTTCCATTGATAATTCTGCAAAACTGTCTACCTCAATAATTGAAACTTTATATGCTAAAGTCAAGTCTTCCCAACATTCCCAACATATGCTGACTCACAATGATGGATGCAGATGGGCAGCGGTGTCGACATTGGAAGTTCTGTAGTTAAAATAATAAAATATCCGTACTTTTATGCTTTTAAGAATTAAAATAGTAAATATCATAGCAATATCCTAGAAAATAATATTTGAAGGTTTCAAAACTTATCAATGACAAGTAAAAGTGATACCATTTACAAGTTATAAGATTTTCATATATTATTGTTATTATTATTTTGCTGGGGCTTGATGCGATTTTCACATAAAATAATAACAAATCTTAATATGAAAAGAAGAGACTTTGTTATTTTCTTAAAGATTACATATTTAGTTGTTAAATTGCCACAAGATGTGTGCGCAACAGTATATTATTGGACTTTTTTTTTTTAAAAAAATGAACAATTAGAAAAGAAAAATCGGCCTGTATGTTACGTTTTGGCGCTGTTCTATAACTACTGTCCAGTGAGGCTGCGAATATTTTTCTTATGATACTGGATTCTGCCAAGAACTTTACCTCATATTCATTGAGTCAGATATTTAAATACAAACTACATAAGCTTCCATCGTTATTTTCTCTCCATGGATCTTCCACGCTATTATTCTAGTTTTTCTTTTTAAAAAAATATTTTAATATTTGGCCATGGACTTGTATCCTAGTTGCTTAAGGCCTTGTTTGGTGTGAAGCACAGAACGGTAAGGATTGGAATTAGGTTAGAGATTGGACCAAATTGTATTATTGGGTATAAGGAATTGAAGATAACCTGGGATCGAGAGTACCACGAAAGTGGGATTGTTGCGAAGTCACTTACCCTGATATTGCATTTTTAATTCTAGGATTGCAAATTTTAGAGACAAAAATATCCCTATTTATAATATTTTTTGGACAAATATACCTTCTATCAATTTTAACCTAAATCAGTATCACTTTGATAGCTGCACCCAATGTTTTAAAAACCGGACAGAGTAGCTAGTTGGAAACACCATTGGGTCATAGTTCAAACGGTTGGATCAGTCAGGCCGTTTGATTGGACCGTTAATATAATAATTAAATTACATTAATATTATATGTAAAAATACTAATATTATCATTAAGATATTTGTCATTACATTTAATAATTTATTTTTTAAAAAGGACAAATTTTTATTAAAGGATATCATTATTTTTATTAAAAGATAAATAATTATTTTTTCACCGAATAAAAGTTAAATAATAAAACATATGAACATAACCACTTGTTAACGTGAAGATTATAAAGGACGAGTGTGGGGATTGGTGGAAATGTGTGTAGCAGCTTGGCAGGTGAGAGAATTGAGGGTGGATTGGACTAAAAACATGTAGCAGTAGATAAACACGAAATTGAAAAGACTGAGTGACAAGCTGAACGGTGAAATTCAAAGACTTCATTTTAGATTGAAAGGAAAGGGATACTGAGAATATTAGAAGAGCAGCTAGTTGTTAAGCGCTCTTCTTCTCGAATATTCTTTGATCGTTTAGAGTGTCAGTTTTACAATGGCTGGTTTCTACTTCTCAGAGTGACAACAATTGAAGAGATGAGGTTGATTTAAGATTTTTCTGTTCGTTTATTCCACAAGGAACAAAAAACCGAATAAATTGGTCACGGCATAAGTTCAAGGGTTAATTGGTCAACCGAGGTCTAACAGGTGGTCGGGCTGGCCATATTAACATATTATAATTTATTAGTGGCAATATGTATATTAATATATTTTTAAACTTCTATAGATAAAAATGAAGATCATTAAAAAATAATGCTTAAAATATATTAATATTAGTTATAATGTCTATACTTATGCAATAATATATCCTTTTCTATAATTATTATATCTTTTTAAATAATTCTTTTCATTATCTTCTTTTTTTTTTTAGATTTTTTCTTTCTTTACCTACTTTTCTCTTCATATTGGTCTTCAACTTTTCATTTTTCCCTCAAAAATAGCACAAAATAATAATTTAAAAAATAAAAAAATGAAATCGATCCAACCAGTTGAACCACCAGTTTTAACCAGTCCATTCGGTTTCAAACCAGTTCACGGTTTAATAGGTGAACCAGATCGGACCACTAACCAATTTTCGATTTAACCAGTTGAACCGGCCGGTCCGGTCCGAATTTTTGTTCACTAAATTTCCCATCTCTGCTTCATCTTTTCCTTTTACCTAGCCAACTTTCTTAAACCACCTGCGGGTTCCAGCAGCTTGACAATTTTCGGCTTAACTACGGGCTTCAGGCGGCTTAATCCGGCCAAACCCTTAAAGCAATCTAATAAAGTGAAACAAACTATCATTACCGCCGGTCGATGGCGGAACCAATTCGGCCATCAGGTCCCAAACTCTTGTAACTTTATAGGTCACAGGTCACATGCACCAATACCTCATACTTTATGTTAGACGACAAAAAGGAATAAGTTTGGCCTTGTTTATTGATCACATATGCCTTTCTATGACCCTTTGCATTCGTCACTTGTCTGTGTTTGCTTCAACAATGTCTGTGTTTACTTAATCTATGACCCTTTGCAAAATATTTTTAAGGTGCTTGGTATATTTTATTAGACTTCTTATTATAATTTAGTGAATATATTTTCTATAGGAAATGGCACCATCAAAAACAAACTACTAGAGAGTCAGCGAAAGGCGACAAGCAACTAAAATCATGGAACACTTTTTGGTGTTCACCACTGCGATGAAATTTTCATCATCCAAATACAATTTCAATAATCTAGATTTAAACTTTTCAACTTGCAGCTTTTAAATAAATAATCATTCTTTAAAAAATGACAGTTACCTAGCGAACCACAGTTTCCAGTTGTGTCCCTTCATAGTATCATAAGATCCAGAGTGCCACTTGATCCAATAGCTTGGATTACTCTCACTAAAGAAGCAGACCCACTCTGTCTAGTGAACCATAGATCTCCGTGGCATTTGGCCCTGAGGACGGTATACTTTTAATTTTGAATATCTTACAAAAATATATAAAAATGAACCACAGGTATGTTCTTATTTTTGGATTATTTTTTCTTCGATTTAAAGAAAATAGTTTATCCTCTGAGAATTTAAATTTCATCTTTAATGGGTTAATAATTTGAATTTTATATGCAAAAGTCAATTCTTATATGCTTTAAGTCTTATTATGAGTTGCTTCGATAGTGACACACCATCTACACACTATAGAAAAGTATTTAGCATATTTTATTATATGTGAGTGAATTAGAAAAGAAATAACAGAGAATACTTTGAAAGTGAGGTAGTATGGTAAATCGGTAATTGTAGTCCTTTTGGTTTGAGACTCAAAACTGACTAAGTGGTTGCGAGATCGATTACTATTATGTCTCGAAAGTGAGACACCCAGTGAGTTAATTTCTGAGGCTTTTTTTTTATTTTATTTTAACTGAAATTTTTAGGCCTTTGAATCTTCTTATTTATAGAGAATGAACGGTGTAATAGATTTCACTTACATGTAAAACCACTAGTATCTAACTAATCCAGCTAATTATAGGCTGGCTTCTACATAATTATAAAATAATTAACTTAGAGGGTACTCAATCTATGCAGGCCTTGGATGGGACTGGGCCGCCTTGTTATGTACATTAACATCCCCCTCAAATGAGGGGAACGTTGAAGTCAAACCGAATGTGTATCTAAGAGCTAGAAAATGTAACGTGCTTAATGGATTGGTTATCATGTTTGTCGTTAGTGTTTAAATTAATAACTAGATTATACAGTGTAACGGCATAATTTAGGTTGTATTCTCTTACACTGAATCAATAATATTTAATTCCTAAATTAAATAAGTATGCAAGACTCAAAACAAATAAAAAGTGGGAATTTTGGTATTATTTTTAATAATAAAAACGAAAATAAAAAATAGATAGGAAGAAAAGACTAACAAAAAAAATACTATTATAGTTAATCTCATTGAGAATAGATTGGTGGCTATCATCGTTCAAAAATAGATATGGAGTTGTATATAACTAAACATAAAATATAAACCCTAAATATTCGCTAGATCTAATTCATTGATTCCAAATTATAACTCTACTTAAAATTATAATTATTCTTTAATTAATTACTAAAGCTTTGCTTAGTATGTTATTCAATTCATTTATATAATTTGTCCTCTAAAATAAATTTCTACCCAAAAATCAAGAACATAACTAATTTATGCATTTATATTCATACTCTGAACATAGAACACACTATAATCATGTGAGGAACAAAGATATAAATTAAGAACATCAAATTATAAAATAGAAATCAAATAGCATATGTTTGATTATAGTTTAATTTTAGTCAAGCTTCAAATTCTCAATAAATGAAATTTTAAATCCTAACTACTCTAGGAAATCATTAAAGACATAAGTTAGCAAAAGCAAACATAGCCTATAACTCCCTAATAAAGAACTTGAGGCACAAGACCCATCCTCAAGAGGAGGATTAACCACACTTGGTGATAGAAGAAAAGAGGAGCTGTGTGTGGTCACAAAAGGCATGCATTTGAGCTTGGATTGTGGTCAAAGGACCCACTTTAGGAGTATAACACTGGTGGAAAAATCACTTTTAAAATTGGGTAAAAATGATATTTTAGACCAGTTCCGGATAAGGTCTTGATACAGTCGGTCTAAAAAACCTGCTACTTTCTTAACCGGTCTACAAAATAAGTTTTTAGATCGGTTATTTATACAACCGGTCTAAAAATAACGACATTTTAGATCTGTTATTAAAATAATAGGTCTTAATGTCATTCTTTTAAAATTGGTTATTTAAATAACTAGTCTAAAATTCATACTTTTTATATTGATTTTATTGACAACCGATCTAAAATGTCTTTTTTTAGACCGGTTGTTGGAAAGGGCTGGTCTAAAAATTTTCCACTTTTTTAAAATATTACTCCTATTAAAACATTTTATCCATCAAGCTATTTCCCCTGTTAAAACATTTTACCCAGCAAGCAGTCATTTCAATGAAATCCAAATAAATTCTTCTGTTACAAATTATAACAAACACCTTATACAAAAGCATTTTCATCAAGCATTACTAGATGGTGTAATACTTACATCATTATTTATGCACCCCACATTTCATAGAAGCAACAACAATAAATCATTCTTCGCACACCCCAAATAAATTATTCTCTTACACATTCCCATTTTGTCAAGCATTTTAAAACATAATTTCAAATGGTGTAACTTACATCTGTTAAATCCCATATGTTTTGATTATAACAAAGATTGGACTAATGATAAAAGAGGATATGATAACAAATGAATTTGAACAAAGTAAATAAATGGCAGACAAAGCATTACTTGAAGTAAGCACTGGAGTAATGAAGAAGATCTGATAGGAAGAACATCACTGGCAGTTGTCTATGTTTACTCGAGTGACCACTCGAGTAAGGAACATTGTTACTCGAGTAGGCACTTGAGTAAGGTTGAAAGAAAATGTTTTCGGAGGCACACCAAAAATTTGGAAGAAGTTACTTGAGTAGCCACTCGAGTAGTCTGTAAAGTTATATGAACCATTACTCGAGTAGCCACTCGAGTAACACATGAGAAAAGGCATTACTCGAGTAACCAGGTCCAAAATCTTCCAGTAGCTCTTGGCCAAGAAATGAAACAATTTACTCGAGTAACCACTCGAGTTATTATATATGATTAGTTTTGATGATGTCAAATATAAATGTGAAATATTAAGAGCAAAAGTTTTCATAATATATCAATCTTCTATATTGACTAACTACTATATTTAATGTTGCATAACTTGTAGATTAGCCAAGCAAAGAAGGAAGATTGAAGATTAGCCAAGCAAAGAAAGAAGAAGATTGAAGGTAGTCAAGAAAACAAAAGAAGATATCTTGACTGAGTTATGGAGAATTATTATCAAGAGGAAAATCAAGAAGAAAGATATGGAAGTAAGAAGAACTTGTAAGATCTTATAAGAATATCAAGATTCAAGTTATTAGAAGTAATTTTGGAGATTTCAGAAAATTTGAGGCACTATTTGGCACTATAGAAGTTGGCACTATAGTGGCGGTACTATAGCAATCACTCGAGTGAGGCACTGTAGCATGCGAATCACTTTAGCACTCGAGGTGCAGACTGAAAGTGTAGAATCACTGTAGCAAGTGTGGCACTGTAGCACTCGAGTGAAGGAAGAATACACTCGAGTGTCGGGCTACTCTGTTTAGCTTTGTTTTACGTTCAGCCTAACAGAGTTTTAGTATTTTGCTCATATCTCTCAAACCACACGTTGGATTGAGCCGAAACTGGTGGCATATGAAAGAAGACTCACAACACAAAAAATGTACACCAAGATCATATTTAAAGAAGCTCAGATGAAGGAGATATGATCCGTGGAAGTTGACAGTGAAATCATCGTAAATTTTCAAGACAGGTTCGGTATTTTAAACATAACTCACAAACAACACATCGGATTGAGACAAGACCAGTGCCATATGAAACTATACTCAAATGGCTTTCCAAACCATACTCAAATGGCTTTCCATGGATAGGTAATTTGCCCAATTTGAAGTTATATTCTAGGAGCTATGCCTTATGGAAGTTGACACTTGTGCAGTCTAGTGCGACAAACACTCTTTCAATCATAACTTGTAGAATACAAGGAGTTTGGAGCTGATTCTTTTTACATTGGAATGCATATGGAAAGAGCTTTCTTATGATACATCATTAGAATCAAATAAATAAATTGAATCTAACGTGGCCCCACATCACTCACGAGTGCAAAAACGCACTCATGAAAAATGTCATGCGAGTGTTGTCCAGAAACGGCTGAAGTGTGGAGAAATTTAGCAACACTCGAGCATTGAACAACACACTCGAGTGAGGATCAGAATTGAACTCGAGTCATGAAAGTGTTGATATGAAAGTGTTAACCCGAGAAGAAATATGACTAACGAAACGTGAAGTGCACTCGAGCAGGACTGGTTGCACTCGAGTGATGTCCAGAATTGCACTCGAGTCTTGCGAGTGAAGAGTAGCAAGTGTTTACCTGAGAGGAAGCTAGAACGTGAAATTATACATGCACTCGAGTGAGGCTTCTTTGAACTCGAGTGAAGTCCTGACAGAACCAAAACGCAGAAAGTTCAGACTCTCATAACCATCAATCCAAACGTGGTTAAATGTTACACATTCATTATGTTTTTACTTGTAATTATTCCTAAACGTTAACTAACTTATATTTCAAGTGAGAAACAGGAGATTAAACATTTGGATTGTATCTTCAAGAATGGAGGTCACGTATGGCAAATATCATCACTCAACGAACAATCCGAATATGGTTACATGTTATTGAATCATTGTGTTCTCACTTGTTATTGTTTCTAAATGTTAACTAACATATATTTCAAGTGTGAAACAAGATATTAAACGTTCGGATTGAAGTTTCAAATAAGAAAGTCAATTACGATGAACTTCATCATTACACACCGAATGGCGGCTACCTACCACGACAAGCAACTAACACACCACGAAAGACTGTCGAATATTCAAACATCTTCATACTACTCCATAACGTGACATACAGCTCATAATGAAACAGCCCACTCTTTAACGGGATGCTCTGCTCTGCAACGGACAGTGGCTAGTTGTTCAAATACACACAATGGTCAAACGAAGCAATGGGACTCCAACGGACGAATGCTTACAACGGTCATCATCTTCATCAACTATAAATGAGAGAGCATTCAAAGTCGATAGGTAACTGAGACAGTGCACAACTACGAGAAAAACGATAGAAACATGAATCCTCTGCTTCTACCCAAACACTCTCTATTCTGCAGTTTCTATATTACTTATCATTGAGAGAGTGATTATTTGTATTGTACTTCAGTGAGTATTACATCCACTCTGTGAGGGAGTCTATAAACACTTTCAACTATATTTCTGAGTTGATCTCAAGGTAGAGGGACCTTGAAAGGGTTGATTTCCTTATGGGGGAAGCTGTAGAGAGAATTGCCACTAAGACATTCTGCTCGTAAGACTTACAAGATGCAAGTAGTAGAGAACGTTGCTGCTTATAAGACTTACAGGGGTGTAAACAGGAGAGAACGTTGTTGCTCGTAAGACTTGCATGAGTAAGCAGGAGAGGAAGATCTTTGGGATTGCTCTGCTCGTAAGACTTGCCGTAAGGGGGAGTATTTTAGTGAGAGATTTGTAAAAGGTTTCACAAGTACCCGGCTAAACTTGTGGGATTGTAAACGTTTTTCTTGTGCCTGAATTAAACAAGAAGATAATGGATTTGAAAATCTCAGGAGGAGCCTGGGGACTGACGTAGGCCATCACAGATTGGACCGAACTAGGATAAATCACAGTTTGCATATTCTCTTCCCTAAGCTTTTATATTTCCAGCATATATTATTTAATCTAACTGTTGATTTATAATTTATTACCTTCATACTTATCACTTTTGTTAAGATGCGAAAAGATTTCCAAAGTTCTTAAGTTTTTATCATATACCCAATTCACCCCCCCTCTTGGGTGATAGCCGGTTCCAACACAAGTAACCAGGTGAGAAAAAGGCTTTACTCGAGGGAGCACTCGAGTAATCTACGAAGTTATTTGAAGCATTACTTGAGGGGTCACTCGAGTAATTAGGTAGGCAAACTCTCGGCCAAGATTTGAATGATATTACTCGAGGGAGTAATGAGTAATCTGCAAACTTATTTGAAATTTACTCGAGAGCTCACCCGAGTAACTTGTGAAGAAAAGACATGGCCACTCGAGTAATCACTTGAGTAATCAGCTTATTTGAGGGAACATTCGAGTAACTTGTGAGGGAGACATAGCCACTCAAGTAATATGGTATTTTCAAGTTTTGTGATTTATCTTACTTCATGTCTTACCCGAGTAATATCTTATGAAAAATGTTGAGTTACTCTCTGCGATAATAGGTTTACTCGAGGGAATACTCGAGTAATGATGCTCATTACTCAAGTATTCCCTCGAGTAAGGCAGTCCAGAAATCATTTTTTAATTGAATGTTTGTTGATTTGTTATCTATATGATTAACTCTTTATTGCACTAGTATCCTAAGTACATTTGTAGAGAAGAAGAGATCTTGCTAGAAGTGAAAAGTCAAATAAAATGTCCGAACGCTCACCTACCTCTACCTATCGAAAATGGATAGTTTTCAAATTAGAAGAATGGTCAACCGTTACTGTGTGACTCTAACGGACATATTTGAATTTAAAGAGCAGAGTACAACAACTGAGAACACACGAACATACACTGATCAACACACTCTTAGTACTCTATTTTCTTATAGTCATTCACTGTACTCCAGTGATTATATATTTGCTTTGTGAGAGTGTTTTTCATTACAAACTCAATATTTGTTATTGAGATAACTTAAGGTTGTGGAACCTTGAGTTGGTGATTTGATTACAACGTGTAAGGGGGAGCGAGTGTCTAGGTAAAAAGAACTTGCTATGTACTGAGGTGCCAAGAACCCACTGAATCTTGGATAATATAGTGAAACTCTTTAAGATGCTTTGAGGATTGGATGTAGGTCAAAGTGGTTGTGGCAGAAACCAGTATAACTCTCGGTGTATAGTTCGGTGATATTTCTCTTTGCTCTCACTGCTTTAAATATTCTGTTAATTTTCTTATACACAACAAAATTTTTGGTATCACCTAATTCACCCCCCTCTTAGGTGAAATGCTTGCACTAACAACATCATTCTTCCTACATACACCCCACATTCCACAGAAGCAACAACAATAAATCATTGAAAATCAACACATTATCACACACAATATGAAAATTAAGGTATGCTGCTATACATTTTTATTCCCCTGTTTTAATATTACAGTTTGACAGAAGAAATCAAAACTTTAGCTAATAATATAAGCAAAACATTTTAATTGATGATAGAGGAATCTATCGAGAAAGAATATGTATAACATACAGTAATCCATCATTGATGATCACTAGCTAGCATCGGAGCATCTACATTAGGACACCTTATATCCTTTGTTTTCCTGTGATGACAACAAAAAAAGTAGTTTTACATATAACAAAGCAATATACATAATTTAAATATAATTCATGATAATTACTTTAGTAGGCTAACCTTCAAAGTAGTTTTGTAAAGGGATATCCTCCCATATCCTTTTATGATGATCGTTTCTTGTACTATGTTCATTATCTACTCCATCTTCTTCATTCAATTATGGCAGACCCCTAGAGAAAGGAGTCTCAAGAAGATCATTTATTGAATGACTTTTCTGATTAATGTCAACAATCATTTTTCCTTGGAGAGCTACAAACCACATTTTATTTGCCTGATCACTAATATAGAACACTTGTTTCACCTGATATGTCATAATAAAAGGTTCATCTCCAAAACTTCTACTATTCATATTAACTAATGTAAATCCTAACTGATTGATCATCACACCATTGTTGACATCAATCCACTTGTATTTGAAAATGGGAAGTTTAATTTTAACATAATCAACTACCCAAATCTCTTCAATAACCCCATAATAAGGTATGACTACCAATCTAGGGTTCTTATCTTTCGAACTAGAGAAGTGCACAGATTCAACCATTAACATAACACCACTATTCTGGATGGGGCTCCTATCATCTAGGGACTTCATGTAAAATGTATAACCATTGATCACAAATGAAGTCCAACTAATGACATCAACCTCAGGGCCACGTCCTAACCATTTAATTGTATCAGAAACACATTCTTCTCCATCAATCTTTTGTTTGAACCAATGTGCAAAAGTTTTGTTATGTTCCCTAATTAAACTTTGCTCAGTCATTCAACTATTTTCTTTCTAGACAATTTCTTTATGAGCATTAATGTAATCTTGAACTTCATCAACATTATTCAAGATGTACAAGTGGACTTGTTGCAATTCATCAGGATCCACACTCTTTATTGTAGCCCCGCGTCTCTCCTTTCTTCACCATGACGTTAGGGAAGCCCAATTTGTCTTACATTTGACAAGTAATCTTGACAAACTCTATGGCTTCTTCAGAAATATATTTCTAAATAATAGATGCTTTAGGCCGATGTGCATTCTTCACATACCCTTTTAGGATTTTCATAGTTCTTTCAATTGGGTACATCCATCGTAAATGGAAAGGTCCACACAACTTTATCTCCCTCACTAGATGAATAATTAAATGTAACATGATGTCAAAAAAAGAAGGGAAAAATTTTCTCAAGCTGGCACAAGATCAGATATCCTTCATTTTCCAGTTTATCCAATCTTTTGTCTCAATGACTTTACTACAAATAGCATTGAAGAAGAAATAAAGTCTAGTCAAAATATGTTAAAGATCATATCGACAATGCCTCGAATAGCTATTGTATTAGTTCACTACAAAAAAAAGTTATTTCGTAGCGGTGAATTTGTAGCAGTTATATTTAACCCATGACGGTCGTCTTCGCGATCTACTGGGTTTTAGTTGCAGGTCTAAGGTAAATATATTTTTTTATTTAATAAATTAAATATTTAAATTTGAAATGGTACATTTGAATTTCAATTTATCTAATGTATGTTGTAAATTGTGTAGATGTGCAGCGGAACTTGTCCATGAGGGGGCTGGACATGACCAGCCTGAACTGCTTGAACCAGACACTATGAGTTATAGTGCCATGGAATGAGGCCACAGACCAACCCATCGACAATGGGGGTCACCTGTTCAACTGCTTCCTGAACGAGCTGGGCTAGAATTGGATGAGGTTCCCCTTTCGCTTCAGGATGTGGACGAACATTTCGAAGGGCCTGAAGCACTTGGAGTGGGACGAAGTGGTAAAGGTAATTAATAGTATTTAATTATATTATATTTTTTGTAATTAATTAATATTTATTAATTTTCTTATTTGTAATTAGTTATATTTATTTTTTATTCAATTGTGTTACAGCTTATATTTACAGTCCGGGACAATCGGAAGAGGTACACGCTGATAAAGATGGGTGACGGTTGAAGGAACCATCTCTTCCATAGTATGCATAAGGATGGGACGATTCCTCTACAGCAACTGATCAAGAACATCCCGGACAGCGTCCCACCGAACGACTAGTCGAATATTGTCTAGTTCTGGAGGAGCAATGAGGGGTAGGTAATATATTTATAATTATAATTATAATTTAAATTTGATTAATTTTATGATTTTATTAATTATAAGTGTTGTATATTGTTTTAATACTTTTAATATTGTTTTTTTTCAGGTGCTTTCTTAGAGGAACACGAGGTGTCGTGGGTAGCAAACGATCCACCACACAGCAGGATTGAAGACCTTTGGTGTCATTTACAGTGAGCTGGTAACTTTTCACAATATCAATTACTTTTAGCTGGTTATTTCATATTGTAAACTAGTATTTTTTTTATAATACTAATTTAATTTTGTAATTATTTTAGGAGAGGAAGGCACAACAGGAGAATCGCCAGATGAACTACGGGGAGTTGTTCGTGATCACACATAGACACTGGGACGGGACTTCAAGCTCTCAGCAGGTAGAGGCGGCCATTGTAAGTGAATTCATTATTATATTGTTTACAAAACCAACTTTATTATGAAAAATAATAATATGTAATTGTTTCATAAAATATTAGGAGCGAATACAATAGTCGCAGGCTAAGCTGCGAGAGACTTAGACCCAAGAGTCACAAGGGTTTGTGGATCCCATTATGCCATTAAAAGTGGCTTTGGGTTAAGTTGAGCACCCTGGACGCCTGAGTGGGATGGGGATAGGTGCCAGATCTAGTATGGTTTATGGCAGGAGTGGTGCCTCTGTGGCTGGCAGCTCTAGAGTACAAATGTCCGGGGTTAGACGTCCGAGGGATGAGTCTGTTGAGGAGCTGTGCTCAGATTTGGATAGGACACAGGCTACAGTGGCTCACCAGCAGCAGTAGGAAATGCAGCAGATACAGCAGCTGACTGATTTCTACTATGCTTAGCATGCGCAGTGGCGCGATATCACGAACTACATGCTCAATCGGTCGTGGAGTCACCTATTCCCTGACGAGGAGCATCCACAGGTTCCCTCTGTCCCTCGATTCATCGTCTAGCCTACTCCTCCTATTAACTTTGCCCAGTGCCCCTATACAGTTGCACCTAAGGGAGCCCTTCCTGAGGGAGGAACAAATGATTAGTCTCCTGCTAGTTAGTTTAGGACATTTATATTTTTTTTGAAACATTTGTAAATAAACCTGGATATTTTATTTTTAGAACTTAAATTCTTGTTGCGTTTCTAATAGTTATATTTATATTTTCAGAGCCTTGTTAAGTTCTTGTTGTATTTACAACAGTTATATTTATATTTCTAAAACTAACCACAAAAAAAATTAACATATACTTGTAGCGGTTTTATTGTAAAACCGCTAAAAATATTCAGGAAAATAAATTTTAATATTTTTGTAGCTGTTAAATTTTCCAAACCGCTACAAATATTTTTAATCATTTTGTAGCGCTTATGAGGGTAATCGCTACAAATGTAGAGGACAGTAGGAGGGAAATTCAAAATTCAAATGTTGAATAATTGTATTGGTTACAGTAATAACCAATACAATTATTCAACATTTGAATTTTGAATTTCCCTCCCACAGTCTTCTAATTTTGTAGTGGTTACTCTTATAACCGCTACAAAGTGAAAACTAAATTTTTCCAACAGTCATGAACATTTGTAGCAGTCTTTTTCTTATAACAACGACAAGGTGAAAAGAAATTGAAATTTGAATTTCTTCTATAGCTAGAAATTTGTAGCGGTAAATAAAATAGAACCGCTACAAAAATATATTAGTAGCAGTTACAATAATTAAATCATTACAAGTTGAACATAAATTTTTCTAAATCCTGCCAACGGGCAGAATATTTGTAGCGGTTATATGCATAAAATCACTTCAAATATCGAATACAGTAGCGGTTATGGTAGTGATTTGGTAACCGCTTCAAAATGTTAAACGTTAGAAAATCTAAATATAAGCTTCCAGGCATTCGTAATTCTCTATTCACTCATCTTCTTAACTATACTTTCTTCTCTCTCACTTGTAGCTATAGATAAATCATGGATCAGGTTGCCACACAATTCTCTAGAATATTTGTACGGATTAAACAATTTCTTGGATTTCACATTCACTTATGCTAGCTGTAATGGCAAGATTGTCTATCCGTGTCAGAGATGTAAGTTCAAGAAGTGACATGGACGAAAATTTGTTAAGGAACATTTGCTTGCGAAGCCTTTCCCATAAGACTATATGTTTTGGGCAGTTCATGGTGAGAAGGTCGGTATGAGAAATGATGATGCTTTTCCTCGAAGTTCACAAGTAGGAGTTCAACTAGATGAAGATGATCTAATTAATAATGCTGTGTGTGATGCTTTTGGATTTCAAGGCAACAACTTCAACAAAGAAGTGCACGGTTCAGAGCCAGTGTTCATGAGAAATGAAGCAGCTTAGAATTTTTTCATCTTGATGGATGAAGCAAATCATCCTTTATATCAAGGTAAACGAAAATACTCTAAAGCATCTTTCTTGATCAAGTTGTATCATATCAAGTGCTTGTGTGGAATCACAGATAAGGGAATGTCAATGTTGCTCAAATTATTACAAGGTGCATTCCCCGACGTGGAGATTCCCATAACTTTTACAAGGCCAAGAAGATTATCAACAGGTTGGGATTGAATTCTTGAAACATTGATGTATGCCCCAACAATTGTATGTTGTATTGGGGACACGATTCTAGCAGGGAGACTTGTAAGAGATGTCACACATCAAGGTACAAGACAATTCAAAAAGGGAAAAAAAAGAAGAAGAAACCTACAAAGATTCTCAAGTACTTCCCTTTGAAGTTACGCCTATAAAGATTGTATATGTCATCCAAAATAGTGAAGCACATGAGGTGACATGATGTTGATAAGAATGAAGACAGTAAATTAAGACATCCCTGAGATGTAAATGCTTGGAAAATGTTTGACAACAACTTCCCATCTTTTCAGCTGACCCCAGAAATGTTCGGCTTGCTTTGGCGACTAACGGTTTCAATCCATTTGGGAATCTTAGCACAAGTTATAGTATTTGGCCGGTAGTCTTAGTTCCCTATAACTTACCCCCTGGATGTGTATGAAACAAACCTTCTTCATTATGTCTATAATCATTCTAGGCAAAAGGCACCGGGTAATGACATCGACGTGTATCTTCAACTGCTTATTACAAAATTGCTTGACCTATAGGATGTCGACATCGAGGTATACAATGCTTATGAGAAGACATTGTTTAACTTGTGTGCAACCTTGATGTGGACAATTAGTGACTTTCCTAGCCTTGGCACATTATCTAGTTGGAATGTGCATACTGGGTCGGCATGTCCAACTTACAATTTTGACTCTAACACAGTACACTTTCCCCATAGCTGAAACTGGTCCTTCATGGGGCATCAGAGGTTTCTTGATGGAAGGTATAAGTTTAGATTGCAACGGAATCACTTTAATAGGAAGCCAGAAAAAAGTGGACCACCTCAAACTTTGTCCAGTACAAATATCTTACAGTAGCTTGATAATGTTGAATTCGAGTTCTGAAAAAGTGACGATTGAACACAAGCTCGCCAAAAGATGCGCAGGACTTCAAAGCCTCAACAATGGAAGAAGAGAAGTATTTTCTTCAATCTTCCATATTGGAAATCTAATTTACTTTGCCATAGTCTTGTTGCCATGCACATTGAAAAAAATGTTTGTGAGAATGTGCTATATACATTGCTTAACAAAACAAGCAAGACAAAGGATCATCTTCAAGTGAGGAAAGATTTACATGCCATGGGAGTTTGTGAAGACGCTTGGCCAGATGAGCATGACAAATTTCAACAAGCAAAGTTCACCCTCATAAAACCGAACAATGAAGTCTTCCTCACGACGTTGAAGAAATTAAAAGTTCCTGATGAGTATTTAAGCAACATTTCTCGATGTATTGACTTGTAGGCTCAAAAGGTTGCTGGCCTGAAGAGTTATAACTCACATGTTCTTATACAATAGTTACTCCCTCTAGATATAAAGAATGTACTTCCTCCCTATGTGTCCATCATTTTGGTGGAACTTTGTTCTTTCTTTCGGAAGTTGTGTTCCAAGGTTTTGATCGTTGTGGAGCTCGATTAGCTGCAATATAAAATCATTCTTACGCTTTGTCATTTGGAGATGATCTTTCCTTCATCCTTTTTCACTGTGATGGTTTACCTTACAGTCCACCTCGTTCATGAAACAAAGCTCACTGGTCCAGTTCAATATCAAAGGATGTATCCTATTGAGAGGTACTTATTTTACATATGTTCTTTATTGTTAGTTCATATGTTTGTTAGTCACCTCTTCAGCATTTAGTATCATTTTTCTCTTCTTTACTTAGTAGATTTCTTGGGATATTAAAATCTTACATAAGGAATAAGGCTTGGCTAGAAGGTTCTATAGTTGAAGGCTATATAGGGGATGGGTGCTGTATTTTTGCTGAAGGTAGTTTGATGACCTTGAGACGGCTTTCAACTGCTAATCTCGTGTTGACGATTGTCTTGAACCTACTTCAACATCATGAGAATTTATCCCTCTTATTAGTAAACAAGTTAGAGGAACTGAAAACTTCAAACTGATGGCAACTAAGAAGTTGCAAGCACATAGACATGTCTTGATTGAAATCACTCAAGTTCAACCTTTCATTCAATAAGAATTGTACACTCGCATGTCATTCTATATCTTTTGTAACATTTTTTACTTTCATTTCACTATCACCTTCCCATGATTAATTGCAGGGAATTTAAAAGTCATGTTAAACTATTGAATAATAAGCTAATTAAATTAGCTAAACTACTAAAATAATAAACTATTTAATTTAATATAAAAAACAGAAACAAATGATTTTTTTTTGTTTAAAATTTTACTTACTTTTATAGTGGTTATTCAACCACTACTAATTAATGGCACCATTTTAAAACAAAAATTAAATTTTTGGCTCAAAATTTGAATTCCAATGAAATTAGTAGTGGTTAAAGAACCGTTACTAATTAATGGCTCCATTTTTAAAATCCATCTTAATAGCAGTTCTTGAACCGCTACAAAACGAAGCCAAATTTTCATTTTTCATTTCCCGCCTTCCAAATTTTAGGGTTTGAGATTTGTAGCGGTTATATAACCGTTACAAAGTTCCTAGAAAATGATTATTACTCTTGGCAATGTTGTAGCGGTGGGTTTTAACTGCTATAAATATAGTAGCGTTATTGTGCTTAAGTAGCGGTTTAAAATAACCGCTACAAATCAGCTTGTAATAATGGATTTAGTAGCGGTTTCATGAACCAATACTAATGTTGTTGGTAGCAGTTAAAATCGCTACTAATACACCATTTTAACCATTACTAAATCACAGTTTTTTTGTAGTGGTTGTTGCTTTAGGACATGACGATCATGAGACTTTAGCCCTACTAATTTCAAGTTTTTCATCAACACTTGCTTCTTAAAATTTGAAGAATATCTGAAGGAATTTTGGTGCC
Organism: Inga laurina; assembly: GCA_963855925.1. Lineage (NCBI taxonomy): Eukaryota > Viridiplantae > Streptophyta > Magnoliopsida > Fabales > Fabaceae > Inga > Inga laurina. The sequence goes on from OY979708.1 coordinate 52,606,362, forward strand.
ATGTAAATACTCACAAAAACTTCTTTTCTCATCCTTAGACAAAGTATGAGAAACTGGAGGACAAAAAGTTCTCTTACTATATGGCATTGGATGCAAGTCTTCTCATTTTCCCATTTCTTGCAAATTTAATCTTGTCTTCACGCCATCCTCAGAACTACGTGTCCCAACAATACTATCACTTATGTTTTTCTCCACATGTATGTAATCAATATAGTGTCTCACATCAAGATTAGGCCAATAACATTAATATTTTTCATCAAGATTGGGCCACCTCTTTTTCCATTTAGTTTTTTCATTATTATTCTTTGTAGTTTTACCAAAGATAACATTGATATTTTTCACCATTTCATAAACTTACTCCCCAGTCAATACCTTCGGAGCATCTTTAAACTCTTGTTCACCAAAAAAAGCTTTCTTTAATCTATGATATGGGTGGCTCCGTCTAAGAAATCTGCTATGGCCAAGATAAACCGTCTTTCTTCTATGATGAAGTTGATGGTAGCATGTGTCTTCTTTACAAATCGGACATGCTTTATGGCCTTTAACAGTATATCTTGACAAGTTTCCATATTTAGGGAAGTCATTTATAGTGCAAAAGATCATGTCTCGCTTTTTAAAAACCTCATTCTTGCTCGCTTAAAAAACATCAACACCTTCATCCCATAACTCTTTCAAGTCTTCGATCAAGTATTCGAGGTAAACATCTATATCATTTTTGGGTTGTTTTGGTCCTGAAATCAATATAGACAACATGATGTACTTTCGTTTCACGTATAATAGAGGAGATAAGTTGTAAATTACCAACAGAATAGGCCATGAACTATGTATACTGCTCAGGCTACCAAAAGGATTCATGCCATCCGTGCTAAGCCCAAGCCTAAGGTTCCTAGCTTCTTCACCGAAGGTAGGAAATAATTGATCGATTTTCTTATATTGAGAAGAGTTAGCCAGATGTCGAAGCTTTCCATTGGATATCCTTTCATCCATATGCCATCTTAAATTTTTTGCATTGTTTTCATTAGCAAACAAGCTCTTGAACCTTGGTATGATTGGAAGATACCACAATACTTTTGCAGGGTCATTAATTGATTTGTATCTCGGGTTTCACATATCGGACACTGTTGTTCATCTTCATGCTCTTTTCTATACAATTTACAATCATTGGGGCATGCATGGATCTTTTTATACTTCATCCTTAGTGGATACAGTATTTTCTTAGCATCATAGTATCGATAAGGTAACACATTAGCATCTGAAAGCATGTTCTTAAAAGCCTCAAGCATATCTGAAAAACTCTTATTGCTCCATATATGTTGTGCTTTCAAGCTTACCAATTTTAATTTTGCTTTCAACAATTGGTATTTTTTACACCCTGGGTATAGCAGCTTCTCAGCATCACTACACATATTACCATATGCATGTGATTGATCAAAAGCCTCTTCTCCTACATCAAGAATAATATCTTCTATCCAATCAACTATATCCATGTCATTATCATCAAAGGCCACTCCACCTTGTTCACCATGCCATACCCATACTGTATAACTCTTACAAAATCCTTCACAAATTAAATGTGTATATATATGTTGTACTTAGTCGATTCTCATTCAAACATACTACAAAAATGCAATAAATCCCACTCTTATTATCGATATTTCTTCTAGCAAAGTCAAAAAAACCCTCACCTTATTATCATAATCAACACTCCTCTGTTTAGCTTTTATCCAACTACGATCCATATATCTAAACACCTTGTAGCACCCTATCCAACATCAAAAAGATAGACAAAAACATAACAACCATAGAGTTTTAGAGATTTCAACGAGATTAAGAAGCATGCATACCAGGAGACAATAACTACATTTGTAGCAACATACCAATAAACTATGGCAAGATAAGAACCAAGCAATATTTCATAATAAAGGTATATAGATACAAGTTTTAAAACTTGCATTGCAAAGCTATTCAGTTTATGCATCAGGTTTCAGCTAATTCTAACATGCACCATTTGAAACTAGTATTGTTTCAACAAACCAATAACACTGATAATCAAACAATGACACTAAAATAGAATTCATAATGGTATTACTTCAAGCCAAATATAATATCATAGGGATGTACAATTCAAAGCATTTAACCTAGATGTGCAGATTTTTTTTCCAGAGTATGTTATCACAAAACAGTTAGATTTCCAACAACCTATAACAGAAGCTTGTAGGAATTAATGCTTGAGACAACATCAAGGGCCATTTTCACAGGACATTATTGATTATTGAACAAGAACTCACATTACTACAAAAAGGTTGAAAGGTGGTGCACATTTTGTGGCACTTCTTTAAAGAAATGCCACAGCTGCCCTTTTTTTTCCTTTTCTATTTAATTTTTTTAAATTTTGGGGACCAGCTGGTGGGGCTAACTGTGGCGCCTGCCTTGTTGGGCCAACTGCCCCCAGTTGTGGCGCTTGGTTGTTGGTCTTGCCCAAGGGTGGTGCCTACCTTAGTAGGCACCACATCTGGTCCCCAAAATTAAAAAAATAAAATAGAAAAAGAAAAAAAGGAGAAGTGCCACAATTGGCTGGATGTGAAGTTTCAACTCTCCCGCCAATCAAATTTCCCTCCTTTAACTTTACTTTTTATTTTTTCCCTCCCTTTTCCTTTTGATTCCTTCTTCCTCAGCTCGCGTTGATGCCCCTACCCCCTGTAAAGATATCACTTTCTCTTGCACAACAAACACACACACTCGTCTTCTTCATTAAATTCTCTTGTCCCTTTTTCAATTTTTTTCCATCCCTACTCTTGTCCCAAGTTGTTCCCTTTTCTTCATACTCTCTGTCTCTCTTCCTCTTTTGAACCCCACTCCAGTTGATCCCCACTCCACTGCACAACTCACATTTGCTCATCCTCGTCACTTTAGCTAGCGTCAGAAACGTGGTCCCCCACTCTCTGCGCTGGTCAGTTAATAGATTTGTAAGAAGACTGTTTCATTCTACATTGCTTTGTTTAATTTTTTTTAGTCAAGATAAACCATAATATAATGTTTTCCTTTTTGTTCCTAATTTAATAGGAAAGAGTGAAAACTTATCTTGTTTCGTTTGCCTTTTTTCTTTGTTTAAATGTTTTGGTCGACAAGCTTGCATTTTTTAATAATATTTTAATTTACTTAATTAGTTGTTGATGTAATATGTTCACATATTAAGTTCTTGTATTGTGATATTTTTTATGTTAGCTTTAGAGAGTATTAATGTAAGAACATTATTGTTGGGTAACTTGAATTTTAAATATGAAAATTATATATATATATAATAGGTTGAAATATAAAATAGAAAGATTGACAATTTGTGGAGATGATAAACACGAAAGCCACTCGTTTTATATAAATCTTCATAATCAGGAAGCATAAAAAAGGGCCACAAGAAAAAAAGGACCCTCATGTAGCGCTTGCTGACGTAAGCACCATAGTAGGTCTGGTCTCCTATGGCGCCTGCTGATGCAAGCGCCACAAGAGACCCCCCTCCTATGACATTTCCTCTAACAAGCGCCACAGAAGGGTATTTTTAAAAAAAAATTTAAATTTTGTGGCGCTTCCAAGCGCCATAGCTTTTTTTAGTGACGTTCAGATATGTGGCAAATTGGTCAATTTTGGAAAACCATATCAGTTGCTACGATTTGGCATCTGATAGGCATCAATCGAGTGAGGGAGGGTCTCACTCGAGCACGATATGAATCTCTGGGAATTTTGGTTAAGTCTTTAGGCGGAAACTGTGAGAATACTTCCTGCTTTGTGAGTGAAATATGATCCTGCTCGAGTGCGCATGGGCATGCTCGAGTGAGGTATTACCTGGATGTAGTCTGTGCTCTCGGGCAAACACTCTTGGTGTTGCACTTCCTAGTACTCGAGTTCACTTAGGGTCATTGCTCGGATGCAGCCTCTTGTGCTCGAGTGAGTGTGAGAGATCTTATGAGGATTTGCTCTCAGGGAAACACTTTATGTGTTGCACTCGCTGGGACTCGAGCACAACTGAGGGCATTACTCGAGTGAGGTGGTTGTCACTCGAGTGAGGCAGCCCAAAATTAGTGCTTTGTATTCAAAAAAGGTATCTTTTGGGTAGTTTCTTCTAACCCTTTGGGGATATATGTAGGCCTATTATAGCCACCTAAAGAGTCTAAATGATAACCAACATAAAGTATTACGAAATTTGGAAATTTGGAAATTTGGAAAAAAGATTGACCTATTGTCCCTATGTTGGTTTATAGGATTTGATATCTGCCGTCCTCGTGAGCCCATTAAGCCAGCAAACGTCAGGAAGGAATAAGGTAGTAACTTTTCTTTCATACCATATGTGATGCATTGTATGTGTGTATTATCATTGATTTATGATAAATTCGTATGCTGTGATATTGTGAATATGTGTAAGCACCGTCATTCCGATAGTCCCTGAGTAGCTAACAATAGTTCAGGTAAGGGTTGTGTGCCTTCTCGACAGAGAAAGGGGATGAGGATAAGGTGTGACTTTGTGATTATGTGAAAATCTGAAAGGCTATTTGTGAAGGCCGACGGGCCATTTGTGAAAGCCGGATAGCTATATGAGCTATAAGGCTATATGTATGCACTGCCACGCCAATAGTCCCGAGTAGCTAACAACGGTTCGGGTTAGGTTGGTGCCTTCCCGACGGAGAAAGGGGATGAGGGTGGAGTGTGATTTGTGTTGCTGCTGCTGTATGATGATATGCTTACATGCTGTGTGCTTATGTGTGGTATAAATGTTTTGTTACTACTGGGATTCTGTTGAATCTCACTCTTTCCTTAAACTAATCTTTCAGACAGGACGACTGGCTCCAAGGAGAAGGGCACAACCCGGAGTGGTTAGAACCCTGTAGGGACATTCTCTTTTGGATGGGTTGGTTAATCATGTAGGACAGAGATTTTGTAAATTGTTTTGGGTTGTAAATATTAGTTGAATATAGTTGTGTAATCCCCTCTATGGGAGTTTTAACCCTTTTAGTGAATGAACGGAACACGGGGGTTGCCGGGATTTTTGGATGTACACTCTGATATGTATGAATGTAAAATTAACTGCTCAGGTGATTATATTCGATAATTGAACTTGAGACCGGAATGGGAAAGAAGTTTTGAAAATTTTGTAAAGTTCCTACCACTTAATGGGTATTTTAATGAGTTTCGAACTGTCCGACGGTCTCTAACCCCTTTTTACTATACGTTATCCAATCTTAGTTACATTAATTAAGGCAAGAGATTACATTTTGGTATCAGAGCTGTAGTTCCTCGCAAGGGTAGAGTTTGCTAGGATAGATCCCTTAGTTGGCTTTAGGGATAGAAGATCATCTATAAATAATTGTTGTGTATGCACATATAAGTTCTGTTGATGTGGATATGTATGAAACTTGTGCATATGTGTGCATACTATCTTTGTAATATTAATGGGGTAAGTTGTTTGTAGAATGAAGAAAACTAGAGGACGCCCCAATGTTCCGCGTGTAGACCCAGAGGTGGAGGTCGTCAATGATAGTCCACCAGATCCAATGCAAGAATTAATGGGTTTGATAAAAGATCAGCGGGACATGATCACTGAGCTGAGAGAAGCGCTTAGGGTAGAGAAAGCAAAGAACAAGGAGAACCTGGTTCAGTCTATTCCAATAGAAACTCAAGAAGAAACCCGCTATGAGGACACTTGTAATATCCTGATTTGTGATTAGGGCTAATGATTATGGAAATCATTGTAATTAGTGTAATTAAGCACTATTATGGTTAGTGTAATGTGGATTTTGAAAATAAATACATGTGGTATTTAAGATCAATGGTTGTGGTTCCTTGACCGTGGGTCGGAATCCTATGTATTGTGAATTGGTGAGCTCTTTGAGAGATTGAGTGGATGATGACATGTGGCAAGTGGGGAGCCATTGGATGAGGTCACTAGAAGACAAAAATCACTTTTTCCCTCACTTTCTCTCTCCTATTCGGTTGGAGGCATGGGCAAGGGAGGGTGATGTGCTTCTTCATCATCATCTCCTCCATTTTTCTCTCTCATCTCTCCTTCCTCCATTTCTGGCGCTGGATTGAGCTTGGAAGAGAAGAAGAAAGCTTTGATTTTGGTGAGTTGTGTTTCTCCTTTGCTCAAATTCTCTTTTCTAATATGATGTATCTCATTGAGAGCTACATTGTGGTAATTTCAGAATCTTGAATAGTGTTGGTTGTGATTTGGTCGAATTTGGGAAGTTGGAGAATCAAGATTCTGGATTGAGCAAAGAGAAGAGGTAGGCATTTAGAGCATTTTGATATATTGTTTATGTGATTTTGGCTAAGTTTAGTCAAATCTGGAAATTTGCCCTAAATATGCCTATTTTTGGAAATATGAAGTTCATTGTGATTTATGATTGGAAATGATGTATTTTGGAGATATATGATCAGTTGATATGATCTGGAATGTGGGAATGAATTTGGATGAGATTTGGACATTGTGTATTTTAGAGACCTTAAGGAATGATTGTGGTCAAATGGGTTTTGGAGTGTTTTTAGAGTTGCCATTGTGTTCCCTTGTGAGTGCTTAGAGTGTATGAGCATTGGGAAGAGTTTGGGGAACCTTTGGGAGTGAATTTGACCATCTGGAGTTTCTGGTTTTTTCTGCGTTTTGGGTCTCTGATACACATCACTCGAGCAGAGGAAGAACGTGCTCGAGTGATGTGCAAGATTTTTCCCTTTGTGCTTCGAGTTATCTGGGTTTTTGCGGGTTATGCTCGCGAGCACTGGCTTGTGCTCGAGTGAGCGAAGAACATGCTCGAGTGAGCATGGTTCCTCTCGAGTGAAGGTGTACGCCCAGAGTAGAGGGTTACTCTCGGGTGGTTGCTCGCGGGAATGAGGCGCGGGTATGCTTCCTCACTCGCGGGTATGGGGGTGTGCTCGAGCACAAATGGCTGTGCTCGAGTGAACATGAACCCTGAGAGAGTTGTGTGCTCTCGGGTTCTCACCTCCTGGATTTCTCGCGCGGGTGCTCGAGTGATATCCGTACGTGTGCTCGAGTGAGCCTGGCGTGCTTCGAGTGAGCTGGTGCCTCGGGTGAGAGTGGTGTGCTCTCGGGTTGTCACTCGTGGCGTGTGCTTGCGGGTGCCCGGGCGAGAGTGAGCCATCACTCGAGCACAGATTTTCTGCTCGAGTGATGCGAGCACTTTCAGGGTGAGAGTGGTGCTCTCGGGTTGTCACTCGCGAGTGAAATCACTCATGCTCGAGTGATGTCCGTACAGTGCTCGAGTGAGAGCACTTGTGCTTCGAGTGAGGCAGTCAAAAATCAGAGTTTTGCCTTCGAGTAAGGGGTCTTTTGGGTAGGTTCTTCCAACCCTTTAGGCATATGTTTAGGCCTATTTTAGTCACCTAATGAGTCCTAAATGATAACCAACTTAGAGAATTATTGAAATATACATTGGAAAAGAGATTGATCAATTGTCCCTAATTTGATTAGGATTTGACATCTGTCGTCCGCGTGAGCCCACTGTGCCAAAGATTGTCAGGAAAGATTCAGGTAGCGACTTCTCTCTTATGCTTTATGTAAATGTATTGTATGCTTGTCTGTCATTCATTGTGTGGATGTTGCTGCTGCTGCTTTGTGCTTTGTGTTGCTGATACATAGTGTTCACCGCGAAAGCGGGCGTTGTGCATAGTGATTACAGCGAAAGCTGGCATAGTGTTCACCACGAAAGTGGGCGTAGTGCATTGTGATTACAGCCGTGAGTGCTGTCGTATGTGGCGTGAGCCAGAGATCATTGTGAAGCTGCTGATTATGATGAACATGCATGCTCTATGTTTATATATTGTATGAGTGAGTTGTTGCTCTGGGATTCTCAAGAATCTCATTATTTCCATATGACTAACTTTTTCAGACAGGGCAAGTGGCTCGAAGGGGAAGCGACCAACCCGGAGTGGTTAGGGTCTCTTAGGGACAATCGATTTTTGGGATAGTTGGTTATATCCATTTTGGCTTTGGGATTGCCAAAGCGTAAAGAGATGTAAATGTTTATTTTGGATCGTGTAATCCCCTTTATGGGAAAACTCATAAACCCATATCATATATGTATTAACCCGGGGTTTGCCGGGATTTTGGTTTCCGCACTTTGATATTTATTATGTACTCTGATTTCTCAAGTAGTTATATCCGTACATGAATGTGAGACCATGAATATATAAGCTTTGAAATGATTTTCATACGCCCCATCTTTTTTTGATGAGGGATTATAAATTGTTAAACCATCTTATTGGTCTCTATTTCATTTAAATTTTTGTAATCCGGATGTAATTACGGTGAGGGGGTTACATTTTTGGTATCAGAGCGGTGGTTCCTGGCAAGGGTAGAGTTTGCTAGGATAGCTCCCATAGTGTGGTCTTAGTGATAATAGATCATCTGTGAATACTTGACGTATGCATATATCTGTTTAGTTATATAGATATATGTGCTTTGTGGAAACTTGTGAATGTCATAATTGTTGGATTAACGGGGTGAGTTCTTTGTAGAATGAAAAGAACGACAAAAGGTCGCCCCAGAGGACAACAAATAGATCCCGAGGTGGAGTTAGTTAATGACAATCCACCGGACCCGATGCAAGAGTTGATGGGTCTGATAAGAGATCAACGGGATATGATAGCGGAGCTTAGAGATGAGCTCAGAGCTGAAAAGGCCAAGAATAATGAGGGTAGAGGCCAGTCTACTCAAGAAGGAACTCAAGGGGAAACCCGAGAAGAGACTAGACTGGAAGATACTGCTGAGGGGTCGGCACGATCGCTTGGATCGCCTCCTCGTGCTGAAACGAATCCAAGGCCGCATGGAGTGCCGGTTAGGGAGGAACGGGACCTGGAGTATTGGGTCTCCAAATTCTGCAAGCAACTACCTCCGGCGTTTAAGGGGAAGTTTGATCCCCAGGTGGCTGAAGATTGGCTACATCGTCTCGAGAAGATCTTTGAGGTCTTGGTGTGTCCCTCCGAGGTGAAAGCCAAGCTAGCAGTATACAAGCTGGAAGGCGATGCTGATCGCTGGTGGCGTAACGTTGCCTTGTCATTGCGGTTAAAGAATGAGCCATTGACCTGGGAGGTGTTCCAACAACACTTTAACGAGAAATATTTCCCCAAGTCAGTGAGGCTTGAGAAGGAAACGGAGTTCCTCAATATTAAGCAAGGGGACACAGAGTCTTTCGACGAATACTTGTCCCGATTTACCTGCCTATCCCGATATTCCTCTTATCTTCAGAAAATGGATGATGAGGAGTTGAGCTCAGATATGTTAATTCGGGGTTTGCGGCGTGATATGAGAAAGAGACTCGCCACCCATCAATTTTCTAAGTTCAACAAGGCCGTTGAAGAATGTCGGATTACTGAGAGCAATCTTAGAGAGTTGTATCCGGCAAAGGCTGGTGGTGGTCATAGTGAGCTTAGTAAGGGCGGTGCTTCTCAGAAGCGGAAGGGCTCAGGATCATCCTCTTCATTTAGAGGGGGTAGTAAGAAGCCTTATCAATCTGGGAGTCGTGATCAACAGAGAACTCCTAGTGTATGGACATGTCCTCGTTGCAACCAGCCACATCATGGCAAGACATGTGATGGTCGGGTGATTTGCTTCAAATGTAAGCAAGTGGGGCATACATCTGTTGAGTGTGGACAGCCACGACCAGAGCAGAGACAGAGGACTCAGGGCCGAGTATTTGCTATGACTCACGAAGAGGCCCGGAAATCCCCAGAGCTGATACAAGGTAAAATCCTTATCTATGGCATTGAGTTACAAGCGTTATTTGATTCGGGTGCAAGTCACTCCTTTATTGCTTATGCTTGTGTGAGGCGTCTGGGAATGAATGTGCATAAGTTGCCATTCGATTTGATGGTGTCAACACCAATGGGTGTGAAGGCTGTGGCTACAGAAGCTTGTCTAAACTGTGTTATAACCGTAGAGGGCCATGAGTCTGTAGTAGATTTGATTTGTTTGCCGCTCTGCCAGTTAGAAGTCATTTTGGGTTTTGATTGGTTGAGAGCTAATAATGTGTTGTTAGACTGTGGGAACAAAAGGATAGTGTATCCTGTTTCTCAGAGCATTGAGGGCGAAGATGCCGGTTTGAATTTCCTTTCGACAGCTAAGGCTGAGAAATATTTGCAAAAGGGTTGTCAGGGGTATATGGTTTTCTTTTCTGTACAAGGGGAAACCAGTGAGTCTTTGAGTAGTATACCCATAGTGAATGAATTCCCTGAGGTTTTTCCGGATGACTTAAGTGGATTACCTCCTGAGAGGGAAGTTCAGTTTCCGATTGACATTGTGCCTGGAGCGGGTTCGATATCCAAAGCCCCATACCGTATGGCTCCAAATGAAATGGCGGAATTGAAGAAGCAGATTGAAGATTTGCTTAAGAAAGGGTTTATTAGACCCAGTGTGTCGCCTTGGGGTGCTCCAGTTTTGTTTGTGAAAAAGAAAGACGGGAGTCTTCGTTTGTGCATTGATTATAGAGAGTTGAATAAGGTTACTGTCAAGAATAAGTACCCTCTCCCTAGAATTGATGACCTATTAGATCAACTATCTGGTGCATGTGTGTTTTCGAAGATTGATCTAAGGTCGGGGTATCATCAGCTGCGAGTGAAAGCGGACGATGTTCCGAAGACTGCTTTCAGGACCAGGTATGGTCATTATGAGTTCTTAGTGATGCCATTTGGTTTGACCAATGCGCCTGCGGTTTTCATGGATTACATGAACCGTATCTTTCGTCAATATCTGGATCAATTCGTTGTGGTATTTATCGATGATATTTTGATATACTCTAAGAGTAGAGAAGAGCATGAGCATCATTTGAGAATTGTGTTGAATACATTGCGTGAAAAACAACTCTACGCCAAGTTGAGTAAATGCGAGTTCTGGCTGCCAGAAGTAAGATTCTTAGGCCATGTTATCTCGCAAGAAGGGGTCTCTGTGGATCCTAGTAAAGTGGAAGCAGTACTGGACTGGAAGAGGCCAGAAACTGTTGCTGAGGTACGCAGTTTTCTGGGTCTTGCTGGTTATTATCGGAGATTCATTCAGAATTTCTCCCGCATTGCGTTGCCGATGACCAAGCTCACGAGAAAAGATCAGCCATTTGTATGGGATGAACATTGTGATAATTGCTTTGTGGAGTTGAAACAGAGGTTGACTACGGCACCTGTGTTGATTTTGCCCGATCCCGGTGTGACATACGTTGTGTATTCTGATGCCAGTGGGCAGGGATTAGGGTGTGTCCTTATGCAGCAGGGACGTGTGGTGGCCTACGCCTCTCGACAGCTCAAACCTCATGAATTGAACTATCCCACACATGATCTGGAGCTTGCGGCCATAGTGTTTGCATTGAAGATTTGGCGTCATTACCTGTATGGTGTGACTGTGGAATTGTACTGCGACCACAAGAGTCTCAAATATCTGTACGATCAGAAAGAATTAAATATGAGACAACGGCGTTGGATGGAGTTGCTTAAGGACTACAACCTGGAAATAAAATATCATCCGGGTAAGGCAAATGTAGTCGCTGATGCTCTTAGTCGGAAGACTGTGGTTGTGGCAGCTATGATGATACACGAGGGGAAGTTGATTGCGGATTTTCGTGACATGAATTTGTCGAATCAGATCATCTGTGCCAACTATAATGTTTCCCAAGGGGAAAGCGACTTGAGAGCTGAGATTGAAGAAGCTCAGAGGCAAGATGACTGGATACAGCGTAACTTGCCTAGAATAGAGCGTGGAGAAGCTCGGGGCTATGATGTATCGCCTCGTGGATTGGTTCGCTATCAGAAAAGAGTGTGCATTCCACTTAAGGCGGAGTTGAGACAGAAGATCTTAGATGAGGCACATAAGAGCCGGTATACTCTTCATCCGGGTATGACCAAAATGTATCATGGGTTGAAATCTGTGTATTGGTGGCCGGGAATGAAGAGTGATGTGACGAAATATGTGGCGAGGTGTCTCACATGTCAGAAGGTGAAGATTGAACACCAAAGACCGCCTGGTTTGTTGCAAAGTCCTGAAATTCCGGAATGGAAATGGGAAAGTGTAACCATGGATCTTGTTGTGGGATTGCCCAAGATCAGGAATTTTGATGCGATTTGGGTCATTGTGGACCGGTTAACGAAGTCAGCGCACTTCTTACCGATCAATGCTGGTTACTCTCCGGACAAACTAGCAGAGATTTATGTTCGTGAAATTGTGAAGCTCCATGGTGTACCAAAGAATATCATCTCGGATCGAGATCCCCGTTTCACTTCAAGATTCTGGAAGGCATTACATGAGGCACTGGGTACTCAACTGAGGTTCAGTACAGCCTATCATCCTCAGACCGATGGTCAGTCAGAGAGGACTATTCAGACCTTAGAGGATATGTTGCGGGCATGTGTTCTTGACTTCAAAGGGAGTTGGGATCGTTTTCTTCCACTTGCGGAGTTCGCCTACAACAATAGCTATCATGCGAGCATTCAGATGGCGCCGTATGAAGCATTGTATGGAAGGAAATGCCAATCGTCATTGTGTTGGAATGAGTTGTCCGAAAGGAAGCTCTATGGGCCAGATCTTGTGGATCAGACGTCAGCCCAGATTCGAATTATTCGTAAGAGGCTTCTTGAAGCTCAGAGTCGGCAGAAGAGTTATGCGGACAAGAGGAGAAGACCTCTAGAGTTTGAAGTTGGTGACCATGTATTTATGAGAATATCACCTGTCACCGGTATTGGGCGAGCTATAAAGCGGAAAAAGTTAAGCCCGAGGTATATAGGTCCTTTTGAGATCCTTGATAGGATTGGGCCTGTTGCTTATCGTGTAGCCCTACCTCCGAGCTTGAGCAGATTACATGATGTGTTTCATGTTTCCCAGTTGAAAAAGTATCAACCGGATCCATCTCATGTCGTTGAGTATGAGAATGTGGAGTTGCGAGATAACTTCACGTATGCGGTGGAGCCAGAGCGGATAATTGAACGCGAGGAACGTCGTCTCAGACACCGGAATATCCCTTATGTCAAGGTGATCTGGAAGGGTATGACCCAGCGGGAAGCAACTTGGGAAACAGAAGAGGATATGCGAAGGCGATATCCGGAGTTTATGGCTCAAGTGGTGTAACAAATTTCGAGGACGAAATTTTGTTAACGGGGGGAGAATTGTAATATCCTGATTTGTGATTAGGGCTAATGATTATGGAAATCATTGTAATTAGTGTAATTAAGCACTATTATGGTTAGTGTAATGTGGATTTTGAAAATAAATACATGTGGTATTTAAGATCAATGGTTGTGGTTCCTTGACCGTGGGTCGGAATCCTATGTATTGTGAATTGGTGAGCTCTTTGAGAGATTGAGTGGATGATGACATGTGGCAAGTGGGGAGCCATTGGATGAGGTCACTAGAAGACAAAAATCACTTTTTCCCTCACTTTCTCTCTCCTATTCGGTTGGAGGCATGGGCAAGGGAGGGTGATGTGCTTCTTCATCATCATCTCCTCCATTTTTCTCTCTCATCTCTCCTTCCTCCATTTCTGGCGCTGGATTGAGCTTGGAAGAGAAGAAGAAAGCTTTGATTTTGGTGAGTTGTGTTTCTCCTTTGCTCAAATTCTCTTTTCTAATATGATGTATCTCATTGAGAGCTACATTGTGGTAATTTCAGAATCTTGAATAGTGTTGGTTGTGATTTGGTCGAATTTGGGAAGTTGGAGAATCAAGATTCTGGATTGAGCAAAGAGAAGAGGTAGGCATTTAGAGCATTTTGATATATTGTTTATGTGATTTTGGCTAAGTTTAGTCAAATCTGGAAATTTGCCCTAAATATGCCTATTTTTGGAAATATGAAGTTCATTGTGATTTATGATTGGAAATGATGTATTTTGGAGATATATGATCAGTTGATATGATCTGGAATGTGGGAATGAATTTGGATGAGATTTGGACATTGTGTATTTTAGAGACCTTAAGGAATGATTGTGGTCAAATGGGTTTTGGAGTGTTTTTAGAGTTGCCATTGTGTTCCCTTGTGAGTGCTTAGAGTGTATGAGCATTGGGAAGAGTTTGGGGAACCTTTGGGAGTGAATTTGACCATCTGGAGTTTCTGGTTTTTTCTGCGTTTTGGGTCTCTGATACACATCACTCGAGCAGAGGAAGAACGTGCTCGAGTGATGTGCAAGATTTTTCCCTTTGTGCTTCGAGTTATCTGGGTTTTTGCGGGTTATGCTCGCGAGCACTGGCTTGTGCTCGAGTGAGCGAAGAACATGCTCGAGTGAGCATGGTTCCTCTCGAGTGAAGGTGTACGCCCAGAGTAGAGGGTTACTCTCGGGTGGTTGCTCGCGGGAATGAGGCGCGGGTATGCTTCCTCACTCGCGGGTATGGGGGTGTGCTCGAGCACAAATGGCTGTGCTCGAGTGAACATGAACCCTGAGAGAGTTGTGTGCTCTCGGGTTCTCACCTCCTGGATTTCTCGCGCGGGTGCTCGAGTGATATCCGTACGTGTGCTCGAGTGAGCCTGGCGTGCTTCGAGTGAGCTGGTGCCTCGGGTGAGAGTGGTGTGCTCTCGGGTTGTCACTCGTGGCGTGTGCTTGCGGGTGCCCGGGCGAGAGTGAGCCATCACTCGAGCACAGATTTTCTGCTCGAGTGATGCGAGCACTTTCAGGGTGAGAGTGGTGCTCTCGGGTTGTCACTCGCGAGTGAAATCACTCATGCTCGAGTGATGTCCGTACAGTGCTCGAGTGAGAGCACTTGTGCTTCGAGTGAGGCAGTCAAAAATCAGAGTTTTGCCTTCGAGTAAGGGGTCTTTTGGGTAGGTTCTTCCAACCCTTTAGGCATATGTTTAGGCCTATTTTAGTCACCTAATGAGTCCTAAATGATAACCAACTTAGAGAATTATTGAAATATACATTGGAAAAGAGATTGATCAATTGTCCCTAATTTGATTAGGATTTGACATCTGTCGTCCGCGTGAGCCCACTGTGCCAAAGATTGTCAGGAAAGATTCAGGTAGCGACTTCTCTCTTATGCTTTATGTAAATGTATTGTATGCTTGTCTGTCATTCATTGTGTGGATGTTGCTGCTGCTGCTTTGTGCTTTGTGTTGCTGATACATAGTGTTCACCGCGAAAGCGGGCGTTGTGCATAGTGATTACAGCGAAAGCTGGCATAGTGTTCACCACGAAAGTGGGCGTAGTGCATTGTGATTACAGCCGTGAGTGCTGTCGTATGTGGCGTGAGCCAGAGATCATTGTGAAGCTGCTGATTATGATGAACATGCATGCTCTATGTTTATATATTGTATGAGTGAGTTGTTGCTCTGGGATTCTCAAGAATCTCATTATTTCCATATGACTAACTTTTTCAGACAGGGCGAGTGGCTCGAAGGGGAAGCGACCAACCCGGAGTGGTTAGGGTCTCTTAGGGACAATCGATTTTTGGGATAGTTGGTTATATCCATTTTGGCTTTGGGATTGCCAAAGCGTAAAGAGATGTAAATGTTTATTTTGGATCGTGTAATCCCCTTTATGGGAAAACTCATAAACCCATATCATATATGTATTAACCCGGGGTTTGCCGGGATTTTGGTTTCCGCACTTTGATATTTATTATGTACTCTGATTTCTCAAGTAGTTATATCCGTACATGAATGTGAGACCATGAATATATAAGCTTTGAAATGATTTTCATACGCCCCATCTTTTTTTGATGAGGGATTATAAATTGTTAAACCATCTTATTGGTCTCTATTTCATTTAAATTTTTGTAATCCGGATGTAATTACGGTGAGGGGGTTACAACACTGCGGAAGGGTCAGCACGACCGTTGGAGTCCCCACCTCATATTATCCCAAATCAAGAGTCTCATGGGGTGCCAGCTAAAGAGGATAGGGATCTTCAGTTTTGGGTCACCAGATTCTGTAAACATTTGCCTCCAGTGTTCAAAGGGAGGTTTGATCCTCAAGTGGCGGAAAATTGGTTGAACCGTCTCAAGAAGATATTTGAGGTCCTTGGGTGCGCGGATGAGGTGAAGCCACGCCTGGCAGTCTACAAGCTCAAGGGTGATGCGGATCGTTGGTGGAGAAATATCTCTCTCACTCTACGCAGCAGAAATGTGCCACTAACTTGGGAATTATTTCAACAAGAGTTCAATGAGAAGTACTTTCCTAAATCAGTGCGACTCAAGAAGGAGACAGAATTTCTTAACATTAAACAAGGGGACACGGAGAGCTTTGATGATTATTTGTCCCGTTTCATCTGCTTGACCTGGTATTCCTCCTATCTCCAATACAAGGATGATAAAGAATAGAGTTCAGACATGCTCATTTGTGGTCTGAGATTAGAGTTGAGGAAACAGTTGGTCACTCATCAATTCACCAAATTTAATAAGGCGGTGGCGCAATGTCGAATTACAGAAAACAACTTAAGGGAGCTGTATCCTGTCAGAGCTACTGGCCACCGTAATGAACCCAGTAAGGGTAATGTTTCCTAGAAGCGGAAAGGCCAAGGATCCTCGTCGTTCAGGGGCAGTGATAAGAAGTCCTATCAGCCCAGAGATCGTGAACCTTAGAGATTTGTGACCGAGTAGAAATGTCCTCGCTGCAACAAATCTTATTATGGTAAAAATTGTTAGGGAGAAATGATATGTTTTAACTGTAAGTGACCAGGACATCCTTCTAAAGATTGTCAACGACCGCGAGCCGAGCAGAGGCCAAAGACGCAGGGCCAAGTATTCACTATGACTTACGAGGAGGCTCGCAAATCTCATGAGTTGATACAAGGTAAAATTTCTATTGATGGCTATCTGTTGCGCGTATTGTTTGACTCGGGTGCAAGTCACTCCTTCATTGCTTATGATTGCGTGAAGCGCCTGGGATTGCATGTACATAGGTTACTATTTGATTTGGTAGTGTCAACTCCGATGGGTATTAAGGCCTTGACCACAGAAGCTTGTTTGAATAGTGTCGTAACTGTGGAAGGGCATCAATCTACTGTAGACTTGATCTGTTTGCCGCTTTACCAATTAAAAGTCATTCTAGGTTTTGATTGGTTAACGGCAAATAATGTATTATTAGATTGTGGGAACAAAAGAGTAGTGTATCCTGCTTCTCAGAAGGTGGAAGTTGTGGACGCCAGTATGAATTTTCTTTCTATGGCTAAAGCTGAAAAGTATCTTGAAAAGAGTTGCCAGGGGTATATGGTGTTTTTCTCTGTGCAAGGGGAAACATGTGAGATGTTAAGTAAAATACCTATGGTAAATGAATTCCTTGAGGTATTTCTGGATGATCTTAGTGGAGTGCCTCCTGAAAGGGAAGATCAATTCCCAATCGACATTGTGCCTGGAGCTGGTTCTATATCTAAGGTGTTAGATCCCAAGTTTTGATGATAACAATAATTCAATTATGTGCAAAACATGTTTTTAGAAGGTTAAGAAAAGTTTTGAAGTTACCAAATGCATATTTAATGTTTGCTGATATCTGCTGTGAAATTGCACTTGAGTGCTCGCATGAAATCTGCACTCGAGCACAAATCACTTCTGTACTCGAGCATGTGTGAGAGAAAGCCAGGAAGTGAGTACCCGAGAAGCATTCTCCCTTTGTAATCAATGGATCACTCGAAGCACAAAGTATGCACTCGAGCAGAGAAGTCATTCTCACTCGAGCACGGATGCGAGTGAGGGTATGCGAGTGCTTGGCCGAGAGCAAGTAAAGGCATGCTTCCTTCTTCACTCGAGCAAGGGCATGCGAGTGCTTGGCCGAGAGCAAGTAAAGGCATGCTTCCTTCTCCACTCGAGCAAGGCACTGCGAGTACTTGGCCGAGAGTCTTGAAGTTCAGAAAAGTACAAAGTGTGCTTGAGCACACCCATCCATGCTCGAGTAACACGTCTATGCTTGCGAGTAATATGTCCATCCCTCTCCAGATCAGTTGCGAGTGCTTGTTCAAGAGAGCATATTCCTTGAGAATATGCTTCTCACTCGAGCAGAGGTAAGTGTGCTCGAGTGAGGGCCAAAATCACTCGCGAGTGAAAATTCTATCCCTCTGGAATTCTGATGCGAGTGATGGTTTAGAGAGCATATTCCTTGAGAATATGCTTCTCACTCGAGCAGAGGTAAGTGTGCTCGAGTGAGGGTCCATATCACCCGCGAGTGCAAATTCTCACTCTTGTCAAAATGGAATGCGAGTGATGACCCGAGAAGACACTCCCAGTGTAAAGTGCAAAGATCACTCGAGCAGAGATTTTGTGCTCGAGTGAGGCCTCTATTCACCCGCGAGTGAAGACCTTTTCTCTCTGATTTTCCATGGAAGCACAACCCGATAACAGAGGTATATGAAGGAAAATAGGAGATCACTCGAAGTGAATCTTTCATGCTCGAGTGATGCCCTGTTTGACCACCGAAAATGCTAAATATCACAACGTTCATTCCGAATATAGTTTATTATTGTTTATTCATATCATCATTACTCTTTATCATTGTTTAACATTGTTTTGATTATTTTAAAAGTATAATACAGGAATATAAACGTTGGAATTGGACCACATGAGGAAAAGTCAAACAACGGCAGACAATATGATTATATACACGCTGTCACCGACCACACTCAGATTATTCAACATGCGCATGTCTGCCAATATTTTCAAATGTCCCGCTCCACAACTGAAGAAATTCCAAACGGGCAAAAGATGGAGCAACTATATATATACAGAGACTCACGGAGAAAATACAACAACATAGCGCAAGAATTCACAAGCTCATATCAATTCTCTGTTATTCATCTGTTTTCTCTGTATACACTTTTGATCTTCAGTGTTTATTCATTTACTCTGTAAGAGAGTCTTCATACAAACTCAAAATTCTATGTTTGTGTAATCTCAAGGTATTGGGATCTTGAGAGGGTAGTTATTCCTTACGAGAGAAGCAGTTGAGAGAATTCCTTGTAGTATCTTTCACTCATAAGCCTTATAAGATACAAGCAGGAGAGAACGTTGTTGTTCATAAGACTTACAGTGGTGTAAGCGGAAGAAAACGTTGCTGCTCATAAGTCTTGTATACATAAGCAAGTGAGAAGAGTCATAGGTTGTTTCTCTGCACATAAGACTTGTCGTAAGGGGGAGAGAAGTTTCTTGTTGAGAGAATATTTCTGCTCGTAGTCCATTCAAGGACGATTGTTGTCTTGTGGCGTCCTGAGAGCCCATTGAATCTTGGAGATATTGTGAAAAGCTCAGTAGGTCTTGATCTCTGAGGACTGGACGTAGGCATTGTTGTTAGGCCGAACCAGTATAACTCTCTGTGTTCAAATCTTCTCTACTCTACTCTATTCGCTATATTTACATATCACCATCTCAAACGAAAAATTTATAACATCACCCAATTCACCCCCCTCTTGGGTGAAGCTTGCCTCTTACATTTGGTATCAGAGCCTCGTCTTCTCCGAAGAGCCTAACAGCTTGAGAAGGATCCGATAAATGGCAACAATGGGTGAAAATATCCTTCCCGATGGAGCTTCAATCACTAGACCTCCTGGTTTTGCTGGAGAACATTTTTCGTTCTGGAAAGCTAAATTCAGAGTGTTCGTGATGGCTATTGAGTACGGCTTGTGGAATGTAATACAAGATGGTGACTATGTTCCAATGAAGAAAATCGAAGATAGAGCCATTAAGAAGACTCCGGAGGAGTTTGACGAGAATGATAAAAGGTTAGTAACATTAAATAGTAAAGCTATTTTAATGATACAGAGTGCTCTTAGTCAAAAAGAATATTTTCGTATATGTACTCTACCTACTGCCAAAGATATGTGGGATGCTCTTGAAATTGCTCACGAAGGTACATCTGGAATCAAAGAGAATAGGATCAATACTTTAATTACAGAGTATGATTTATTTCGTATGAAATCTGGAGAGAGTATATCAGAATTTGAACTAAGGTATACTCATCTTGTTAATCAATTATCTGCTCTTGGAAAGTCGTTTGATCAAAATTCCCAGGTAAGAAAGATTCTTAATATTCTTACGAAAGAATGGGAAGCAAAGGTGACAGCCATCGAAGAAGCCAAAGGAGAGTCTATGAGATCCGTAGCTGCTCTCTTTGGAAGCCTTTCTGAATATGAAGGTAAATTGAAATTCAAAAAGGAACTTGAAGAATTCGATGATAAAAAGAAAAAGGGAGTTGCGTTTAAAACTATTCACGAAGAAGAAGGAACTTCCGAGAATGAAGATGTTCCTAGTGATGATGAAATGGGAATGATCGTGAGAAAGTTCAAGAAATTCTACAGAAGAGGACAAAGGAATTTCAAGAATTATCAAGGTGGACCAAGCAAGAAAGAAAACAAAGAACACCAAATAGTATGCTATGAATGTGGAAAACCAGGACACATCAAATCTGAATGCTTCAGAAACAAAGACAAAAAGAAGCAGAAGAAGAAAGCATATATATCATCTATTTGGGGTGATAGTTCGTCAGACGAAGAAAATGACAACAACGAAGTAGCTAATCTATGCTTGGTAGCTAAGGAAGAAGAATCAGACTCTGAGGTAAGTGACTCCGAACCCTCTTATAATGAATTATTATCTGAATATAATGCATTGCATACAGAGTTCATTAAAGTTGCTAAAGAAATGGTTAGTTATAAGAAGAAAGTAAAACAATTAGAAAGTAATGTCATATCATCACATGAAATATGTAAAGAGAAAGATAAGAAAATAGAAGACTTAACAAAGATTGTTGAAAAATTTACTAAATGAAGTGAAACTCTCAAGGTTATCTTAAATTCTCAGAAAGTTTCCTTTGATAAATCTGGAATTGGATATAATGCTATGCATAATAAGAATAAGAAGAGTAGTAGAGACTATCTTAAATATTTTAGGAATTCTGTGCATACATCAAATCCATTTGTGTCATGCAATTTTTGTAATAGGAAAGAACATTATACTTCATCATGTTACTTCAAAAAGGGAAAGGTTGTTGGAACATATAAATGGGTTCCGAAAGGGACACATATTCCAAATACTAACCACAAAGGACCCAAGAAAGCGTGGGTACCTAAAACTTGATCATCTTATTCTAGGTATGTCTCAAGGCATCTCGAGCGAACAAATGGTATATCGATAGTGGATGTTCGAGACACATGACTGGTGACAAAAATAAGTTCACCATGTTTGAACCTAGAGAAGGAGGAAAGGTGACTTTTGGAGGAAATCAATCCGGTCGTATTGCTGGAATTGGTGAAGTGGGAAGAACAGATGGCTTTCAAATCAACGGAGTATATTATGTTGAAGGATTATGCCACAATCTCTTAAGCGTGAGCCAAAGCACTGACAAAGATAACTGGGTGATTTTCGACTCAAAAGAATGCTTGATAGTCAGTAAGAAAGATCTACCTCTAAACAAAGAAACTATCAAGGCAAAAATCCGAGCTCAAAGGGACGGTAATTGTTATACAATTGATTTTAATTCAAATTCTTCTGAAAATTGTTTTCTGAGTCGATCAGAGGAAAGTTGGTTATGGCATAAGCATTTGGCTCATGTCAATATGAATCAACTTGACAAATTGATCAGAAAAGATTTAGTTGTTGGCCTTCCTAAGCTAAAATTCAAAGATAACATGATTTGTGAAGCATGTCAAAAAGGCAAACAAACTAAATCTTCTTTTAAAACAAAATATGAAATTTCTACTTCAAAACCTTTACAATTACTTCATATGGATTTGGTAGGACCTGCAAGAGTAAAAAGTTTTGGAGGAAATTTATATACGTTAGTAATTGTAGATGATTTTACTAGATTTGCTTGGACCATATTCATTGGCTCAAAAGATGAAACTTTTGCTGAATTTATTATGTTTGCCAAAAAGGTTCAAAATGAGAAAGGTGTTTCTATTGTTTCTATTAGAACAGATCATGGAGGAGAATTTGATAATCAATTGTTTGAAGATTACTGCAACAACGAGGGGATAGATCACAACTTCTCAGCTCCAAGAACACCTCAACAAAATGGAGTAGTGGAAAGGAAGAACAGAGTACTTACAGAAATGGCAAGAGCCTTACTTAATGAAAAAGAAATGTCACAAGTGTTCTGGGCAGATGCAATGAGTACTGCATGCTATATTTCCAACAGAGCATATATTCGAAAATCCCTTGGAAAGACACCATATGAACTCTACAAAGGAAGAAAGCCAAATATTGCTCATCTTCATATCTTCGGGTGTAAGTGTTTCATTCACAACAATGGTAAAGAAAATTTAGGTAAATTTGATTCAAAGTCTGATGAAGGTATTTTTCTAGGATATTCTAATAGAAGTAAAGCTTATAGAGTTTTCAATAAAAGAACATGTACTATTGAAGAATCTATTCATGTTGTGTTTGATGAAAATGAATCTCAGACAAAACTTAATGATGAAGAAGAAATGGATTCAATCAAGAAAAACAAATCTATTTCAAAGCAGGATGATTTTGAAACAAATGATTTTCAAAATTTAGAAGATGTTGATGATCATGATCAACCTAAAGCTTGGAGACATATGAAAGATCATCCAATTGATCAAGTTATAGGAGATATTCATGAAGGTGTCAAAACCAGAAATAGAATCCTCAATGAGGTAACATTTTCTGCTTTTATTTCTGAGATTGAACCTTCTAATATAGAAGAAGCTTTATCTGACAATGATTGGGTGATTGCTATGCAAGAAGAACTAAATCAATTTCAAAGAAATCAAGTTTGGGATTTGGTTCCTCGACCTAAAGACCATACGGTTATAGGGACCAAATGGGTTTTCAAAAACAAACTTGATGAATCAGCAATCATTGTAAGAAATAAAGCAAGATTGGTTGCCAAAGGCTATAATCAAGAAGAAGGTATTGATTATGAGGAAACATATGCTCCAGTGGCAAGATTGGAAGCAATACGAGTACTCTTAGCTTTTGCTTGCATCAAAAGTTTTAAACTTTATCAAATGGATGTAAAAAGCGCTTTTCTAAATGGTTATATTATGGAGGAAGTTTACGTCGAACAGCCTCCGGGTTTTGAAGATGAAACAAAACCTGATTATGTCTTCAAACTTAAGAAAGCATTATATGGTTTGAAACAAGCACCCAGAGCTTGGTATGAAAGACTAAGCAAATTTCTTCTTGATCAAGGTTTTGTCAGAGGTAAAGTTGATACAACTCTATTCATCAAACATAACAAAAATGATATTCTAATAGTTCAAATTTATGTTGATGATATTATTTTTGGTGCTACTAACGAATCTATGTGTCAAGATTTCTCTAAGATTATGCAGGGAGAATTTGAAATGTCCATGATGGGAGAATTGAACTTCTTTCTTGGACTTCAGATCAAACAAAAGAAGAATGGCATATTTATATCTCAGACAAAGTATTTGAAAGAGTTGCTGAAGAAATATGGACTAGATAATGCTAATGGAGCTGATACTCCAATGAGTTCTACAACATTGCTGGATGCTGATGCAAAGGGACCAAGCTTCAACATCACAAAGTATAGAGGAATGATTGGTTCATTACTCTATCTTACAGCAAGCAGGCCAGATATTCAGTTCAGTGTAGGAATGTGTGCAAGGTATCAATCCAATCCTAAAGTATCTCATGCAGAGACAGTAAAAAGAATTTTCAAATATCTAGGAGATACTTCAGAGCTTGGACTTTGGTATCCAAAGAGAGGGAACGAGTATCTAATGGCATATTCAGATTCAGATCACGGTGGATATAAAACTGACAGAAAGAGTACCAGTGGACAATGTCAATTTCTCGGAGGTTCTCTAGTGTCATGGTTCAGCAAGAAGCAGAACACAGTTTCATTATCTTCGACTGAAGCTGAATATATAGCTGTAGCAAGCTGCTGTTCTTAAGTGCTATGGTTAAAACAACAACTTCAAGATTTGGGAATTTATTTAAAAGAAATCCCAATCTATTGTGATAATACTAGCACGATAAGCTTGGCAAAGAATCCTGTACAACATTCAAGAACCAAGCATATAGACATTCGACATCATTTCATTCGAGATCATGTTCAAAAGAAAGATGTCAAAGTGGAATTCATACCAACTCATCTTCAACTTGCGGATATTTTCACGAAACCGATTGCAAAAGAGCAATTTCTCTATATTCGAAGAGAATTGGGAATGGTTAATCCCAATGAGTTGTAAGTTTTCTTGTTAAAAAGTTTAATTAAATGTTTGTTTTGATGATAATCATACTAACTTTGGCATCGGAGTGGCCAAAATTTGTTTTTGCAGGAGTCTCACTCGAAGCACAGGAGGTACTGCTCGAGTGAGGAGCTGTGTCACTCGAGCACAAGAAGCTCTGCTCGAGCACAGCACTATTCATGATACTCTGTTCTCTTTTAGTTAGAACAGAGGTTAACAGAGGAGTTAAAAACACCAAGGGAATACATCATAAACCACAGTGAGAATTGAGCTCACTCGCGAGTGAGGAATTCTCACTCGAGCATGGGATGAACATGCTTGAGGTGAGGAATGCCTGCTCGAGTGAGAAAGAAGAATCTCTGTGCAAAAGCTATCCAAATTATGGTTACTCAAATGATCTTGGAGGATTTGAGTACAAAGATGCAAAAATATGTCAAGAAATTCACAATCCAGGTACGTTTTAATTGCTTCTTTATTTTTCCAGAAAATCAATCGAGCACAGATAGAACACTCGCGAGCACAGTATGAACATCACTCGAGCACTAGGGTTCATGCTCGAGCACTGTCACTTATATCAGTTACTGGGGAGCTCAGAACGTCGCACTTCCTTCTCTCACTCGAAGTGCTCTCTCACTCGAAAGACACAACTCTTCACCTTCAACCGTTCTCTCACCATTCAATCATGTCTTTCTGCTTTAAATCACCGTTACAACTCTTCAATCTTCCATAAAAGGTGATTTTTACCTTCTGCATTTCTCATTCAAACCCTAATTTCTCTTTTCTCTTAACATTCGAAATTTGTGCGTTCTTAATTTTCTTTCTTGTTCTCCAATGGCAAGAACCAAAACACCTTCTATTCCTCAAAGATCCCATTCTCCATCTCCTACTCAGTCTGCTGGCAGTAAATCGGGTACCCCAGAACCAACACCTCCATCTCCTAAAATTTCATCTTCACCGTCACCTCCTCCTAAACCCAAGACCAAGAAGAGGACTCCGGCTAAGAAACCTCACCCAAAACCTCGAGTTTCAAAGAAAGACCAACCTCCTCAAAAGAAACCAAAGGGTGTGGCATTCAAGGAACCTATAATCACCCGGTCTCAATCCAAAGAGGTGCAAGGAAAAGGGAAGAAGAAGGATTCAGAGCAACCCCAATCATCCTCTTCCTCTGATGATACATTAGGGAGACAACTCAGAGAAGCAATAGAAAAATCCAAATTGGACAAGATAGTTGGGAAGATTACATCTCAGGCCGGTGTCTCAAGTTCACATCAAGTTAAGCACCCAAGTGCTTCTGCTCCAGGAGCACCTTCTGCCTCCCAAGCACCAGTGGATGACCAACTCACTAGCCCTCCTGAGGGATTCAATGTGACAGAGCTTAAGGCCTTATCACAGAAGGTATATGATGATGAATTCAAACATAGGCATTTCTTTCCAGTAGTATATGTTGATTTGGATTATCTGAAAAAGAATTGTCATTTGGACTTGTATCCTTACCTTCGGTACTATGCTCCCTGGCTAAACATTCATATGCCATATTCCCCCACTGTTGTAAAGACATTTTATTCCAACATGAAAATTCATAATATCATGTCTAGATCCGGTGAGTTGATTGAAGAAGCTGTATCTACAACCATTAGAGGGAAATTCATTATGATCTCTGCCAAAATCATAAATGATTTACTTGGTTATGTGGCACCTCTTACTGATCCACCCTTTTTCTCTGCCAATGAAACCTTTAAAATTTTAAGACCTAAAGACCCAATTGGCCCCCTTATTTTCAAGCCTATTGAGATGCCTGATAATCACAGAATCCTTCATTACATTTATTCTCGGAGCATAGTCAATAAATCCAGGAACTTTACCCACTTTGCTCAAAAAGATTACTATCTCTTGGCTTCTTTGGTTGCTAAACAACAAAGGAATGTAGGGGAGATCATTTTTAATGAAATGAGAAGGTTTAGATTCTCTTCAACAAAATCTGCAACCATTCCTTACCCTCAACTTGTTTCCTTCATCTTGATGAAAAACAAAATTTGGTATTTGGAAGGAAAAGAAAGGGTCCTTATCTCACGGTTTGGTAAGACTCAATTAACTCACATGGGTATCAATCTTCCGGTGAGTCGGACCAAAGCCACATCAAAGAGGGAAGCCACTCCATCCAGAGGAGATGAGGCACAATCATCTGCACACGGGCCTATTCCTCCTCCTTCATTTCTCAATGCCTCTTTGTCTAATCATCTGACTGAGGTAATTAATCAAGCTGTATCAAGTTTGAAGAAGGAGTTGGTAGATGAATATGAGAAGCTTGTGGAGAAGATGGAAACACAAGTCATTAAATTGGTAGACCAAGCCAATCTTAATTTTGAACTAATGTTCAAAACTCAGGATGAGATGTCACAGAGGATCACCAATATGGAGACTTTCCTGCACTCACATTTTCCCTCCTCGTCTTCTGGGGTGCCTCCAGAGACCACTCATACCTCACCACCTCATCCACAGACTCATCCACAGACTCATGTACTTTTCACTGATCTAGAGTCTAATGTCGATGTTACCTTTGATCGGTCGCCTTTACCACAGCCAACATCTCCTTCTGATCCGCCTATTGACCCTCTCACTGCCATGGTACCCTTTGTTCCACCTCCACAGCCCCCCTTCTGATGTTGACAAAACGGGGGAGAAGGGTGTGTGATATTTTCTGAGCTTCTGAAGGGTGTATATGGGTGTTTGGGTAGATTTTCTGTATTGGGTAGGATTTTGAGAAGTATGTCATTTTACTATTTTGAAGTTATATTCTGGTATTATGTGTTGTTCAAGTTTGTTACAATTAATGACATGGTTCAAGTTTTCAAAATTTCAATGTTTCAAGTTATTAAATTCTTGTTAAGTTATATACCTCACACTATACTTATCTTGGCTGTTAAGTGTCCAAAGGAAACATTGCAGGAAAACTTGAATTTGGAACTTCAACTTGATATGCATTTTGGAAACTTTGAAGAAATTTCAAAACTTTTCAATTTCATTCAATTTCTTTTAAACCTTCATCACAAAGAGTTTTGTCATCATCAAAAAGGGGGAGAATGTTAGATCCCAAGTTTTGATGATAACAATAATTCAATTATGTGCAAAACATGTTTTTAGAAGGTTAAGAAAAGTTTTGAAGTTACCAAATGCATATTTAATGTTTGCTGATATCTGCTGTGAAATTGCACTTGAGTGCTCGAGCATGAAATCTGCACTCGAGCACAAATCACTTCTGTACTCGAGCAGGTGTGAGAGAAAGCCAGGAAGTGAGTACCCGAGAAGCATTCTCCCTTTGTAATCAATGGATCACTCGAAGCACAAAGTATGCACTCGAGCAGAGAAGTCATTCTCACTCGAGCACGGATGCGAGTGAGGGTATGCGAGTGCTTGGCCGAGAGCAAGTAAAGGCATGCTTCCTTCTTCACTCGAGCAAGGGCATGCGAGTGCTTGGCCGAGAGCAAGTAAAGGCATGCTTCCTTCTCCACTCGAGCAAGGCACTGCGAGTACTTGGCCGAGAGTCTTGAAGTTCAGAAAAGTACAAAGTGTGCTTGAGCACACCCATCCATGCTCGAGTAACACGTCTATGCTTGCGAGTAATATGTCCATCCCTCTCCAGATCAGTTGCGAGTGCTTGTTCAAGAGAGCATATTCCTTGAGAATATGCTTCTCACTCGAGCAGAGGTAAGTGTGCTCGAGTGAGGGCCAAAATCACTCGCGAGTGAAAATTCTATCCCTCTGGAATTCTGATGCGAGTGATGGTTTAGAGAGCATATTCCTTGAGAATATGCTTCTCACTCGAGCAGAGGTAAGTGTGCTCGAGTGAGGGTCCATATCACCCGCGAGTGCAAATTCTCACTCTTGTCAAAATGGAATGCGAGTGATGACCCGAGAAGACACTCCCAGTGTAAAGTGCAAAGATCACTCGAGCAGAGATTTTGTGCTCGAGTGAGGCCTCTATTCACCCGCGAGTGAAGACCTTTTCTCTCTGATTTTCCATGGAAGCACAACCCGATAACAGAGGTATATGAAGGAAAATAGGAGATCACTCGAAGTGAATCTTTCATGCTCGAGTGATGCCCTGTTTGACCACCGAAAATGCTAAATATCACAACGTTCATTCCGAATATAGTTTATTATTGTTTATTCATATCATCATTACTCTTTATCATTGTTTAACATTGTTTTGATTATTTTAAAAGTATAATACAGGAATATAAACGTTGGAATTGGACCACATGAGGAAAAGTCAAACAACGGCAGACAATATGATTATATACACGCTGTCACCGACCACACTCAGATTATTCAACATGCGCATGTCTGCCAATATTTTCAAATGTCCCGCTCCACAACTGAAGAAATTCCAAACGGGCAAAAGATGGAGCAACTATATATATACAGAGACTCACGGAGAAAATACAACAACATAGCGCAAGAATTCACAAGCTCATATCAATTCTCTGTTATTCATCTGTTTTCTCTGTATACACTTTTGATCTTCAGTGTTTATTCATTTACTCTGTAAGAGAGTCTTCATACAAACTCAAAATTCTATGTTTGTGTAATCTCAAGGTATTGGGATCTTGAGAGGGTAGTTATTCCTTACGAGAGAAGCAGTTGAGAGAATTCCTTGTAGTATCTTTCACTCATAAGCCTTATAAGATACAAGCAGGAGAGAACGTTGTTGTTCATAAGACTTACAGTGGTGTAAGCGGAAGAAAACATTGCTGCTCATAAGTCTTGTATACATAAGCAAGTGAGAAGAGTCATAGGTTGTTTCTCTGCACATAAGACTTGTCGTAAGGGGGAGAGAAGTTTCTTGTTGAGAGAATATTTCTGCTCGTAGTCCATTCAAGGATGATTGTTGTCTTGTGGCGTCCTGAGAGCCCATTGAATCTTGGAGATATTGTGAAAAGCTCAGTAGGTCTTGATCTCTGAGGACTGGACGTAGGCATTGTTGTTAGGCCGAACCAGTATAACTCTCTGTGTTCAAATCTTCTCTACTCTACTCTATTCGCTATATTTACATATCACCATCTCAAACGAAAAATTTATAACATCACCCAATTCACCCCCCTCTTGGGTGAAGCTTGCCTCTTACATAAGGCCCTATATCGTATGGCCCCAAATGAAATGGCGGAGTTAAAGAAACAAATAGAAGATTTGCTAGAGAAAGGGTTTATTAGACCCAGTGTGTCACCTTGGGGAGCTCCAGTGTTATTTGTGAAGAAGAAAGATGGGAGTCTTCGATTGTGTATCGACTATAGAGAGCTGAATAAAGTTACTATCAAGAACAAGTATCCTCTTCCCAGAATCGATGACCAATTAGATCAATTATCTGGTTCATGTGTGTTTTCAAAAATTGATCTAAGGTCAGGGTATCAACAGTTGTGAGTGAAGGCAGAAGATATTCCAAAGACTTCTTTCCGGACCAGGTATGGTCATTATGAGTTCTTGGTGATGCCATTTGGGCTAACCAATGTTCCTGTAGTTTTCATGGACTACATGAATTGTATCTTTCGACAATATCTGGATCGATTCGTTGTGGTGTTTATCGATGATATATTGCTATACTCCAAGAGTATGGAGGAACATGAGCATCATTTGAGAATTTTATTGAACATATTACGTAAAAAACAACTCTATGCCAAATTGAGTAAATGCGAGTTTTGGCTATCAGAAGTAAGATTCCTAGGCTATGTCATCTTGCAAGAAGGGGTCTCTGTAGATCCTAGTAAAGTGGAAGTAGTACTGAATTGGAATAGGCCAGAATCTGTGGTGGAAGTACGCAATTTTCTGGGTCTTGCTGGTTACTACCGAAGGTTCATTCAGAATTTCTCACGTATTGTGTTGCCGATGACCAAGCTCACGAAAAAGGATCAGCCGTTTGTGTGGGATGAGAAATGTGAAAACTGTTTTGTGGAGCTGAAGGAGAGGTTGACTACGGCACCTGTGTTGATTTTACCCGATCCCAGTGTGACTTACGTTGTGTATTCTGATGCCAGTGGGCAGGGATTAGGGTGTGTCTTTATGCAGCAGGGACCTGTGGTGGCCTATGCCTCTCGACAGCTCAGACCTCATGAATTGAACTATCCCACTCATAATCTAGAGCTTGCGGCTATTGTGTTTGCCTTGAAAATTTGGAGGCATTATTTGTATGGTGTGACGGTAGAACTGTACTGCGACCACAAGAGTCTCAAGTATTTGTATGATCAGAAAGAACTGAATATGAGACAGCATCACTGGATGGAATTGCTTAAAGAGTGCAACCTGGAAATTAAATACCATCCGGGTAAGGTGAATGTAGTCACTGATGCTCTTAGTCGAAAGATTGTGTTTGTTGCAACTATGATGATACAAGAGAAGAAATTGATTGAAGATTTTCGTGATTTGAATTTGACAAAACAGATCATCTGTGCCAACTACACTGTTTCTCAAGAGGAAAGTGATCTAAGAGCTGAGATTGAAGAAGCTCAGAGGCAAGATGACTGGATACAACGTAATCTGACTTGAATCGAATGGGGAGAAGTTCCAGGCTATGACCTATCGCCTCGTGGGTTAGTTCGCTATCAGAAAAGAGTCTACGTTCCATTTAAGGTGGAGTTGAGGCAGAAGATTTTGGATGAGGCGCACAAGAGTTGATGTACTCTTCATCCTGGTATGACCAAAATGCACTATAATCTGAAATTTGTGTATTGGTGGCCGGGTTTGAAGAGTGATGTGACCATATATGTAGCAAGGTGTCTCACTTGCCAGAAGGTAAAGATTGAGCACCAGAGACTGCCTGGTCTACTTCAGAGTCCTGAGATTCCGGAGTGGAAATGGGAAAGTGTGACCATGGACCTTGTGGTAGGATTGCTCAGGATCAGGAATTATGATGCGATTTAGGTTATTGTGGATCGGTTAACGAAGTCAGCACACTTCATACCGATCAATGCTGGTTATTCTCCTGATAAACTAGCAGAGATTTACATTAGTGAGATTGTGAAGCTTCATGGCACACTGAAGAATATCATTTCCGACCGAGATCCATAATTCACTTCTAGATTCTGGAGAGCATTACATGAGGCATTGGGTACTTAATTAAGTTTAGCATGGCTTATCATCCTCAAACGGATGGACAGTCAGAGAGGACAATTCAGATGTTGGAAGATATGTTACAAGCTTGTGTCCTCGACTTCAAAGGGAGCTGGGATCGCTTCCTTCCACTTGCTGAGTTTGCCTACAACAATAGCTATCATACGAGTATCCAGATGGCTCCGTATGAAGCGTTTTACGAAAGGAGGTGCCAATCGCCTTTGTATTGGAATGAATTATCAGAAAGAAAGTTGTATGGATCGGATCTTGTTGATCAAACTTTAGCTCAGATTCGGCTTATTCATAAGAGGTTGCTCGCAGCGCAAAGTCGACAGAAAAGTTACACTAACAAGAGAAGAAGACCTTTAGAGTTTGAAGTTGGCGACCATGTGTTTTTGAGGATATCTCCCATTACCGATGTTGGGCGAGCTATCAAGCGAAAGAAGCTGAGCCTGAGGTATATCGGTCCTTTTGAAATCCTTGAAAGGAGTGGGCCTGTTGCGTACCAAGTGGCCCTACCCCCAAGCTTGAGTAGACTGCATGATGTGTTTCACATTTCCCAATTAAAGATATACCAACCGGATCCATCTCACATAGTTCAGTATGAGGAAGTTGAGCTACAAGACAACTTCACATATGCGGTGGAACCAGAGCAGATCATTGACCAGAAGAGCGATGGCTTAGACACCGCAGCATTCCATATATGAAGGTGATCTGGAAGGGAATGACTCAGGGGGAAGCAACTTGGGAAGCGGAAGGAGATATGCGAAGACGATATCCGGAGTTTATGGCTCAAGTAGTATAACAATTTTGAGGATGAAATTAAATTTTTGGGGGGAGAATTGTAATATCCTGACTTGTAATTTAGGGCTAATTATGATCTTAATGATGTAATTATTGTTAATCTTGTTGCAAACATGTTGTAAGCAATGTTAAAGTTTATATGGGAGTATAGTGATGATTTGGCAAAGGTTATGATAATCAGG
This sequence comes from Inga laurina, assembly GCA_963855925.1. NCBI lineage: Eukaryota > Viridiplantae > Streptophyta > Magnoliopsida > Fabales > Fabaceae > Inga > Inga laurina. The sequence continues at coordinate 52,638,574 of OY979708.1, forward strand.
GGCGAAATTGGTAAATTTACCAATCGACTGGTCAGCTACCGAAGAGAAAACTCCTTAGTAATCAAGATCAATGTCTAGGATTGAAAGAGCATATGGTGGAATCCTATGTATACAAGTCTATATGAGATCATGGTAGGAAGAAGGAGATGGAGCCATGTGGTTAAATGAGAGCTATTGGATGTGGAGTCAAAAAGTCAAATGATTTTCCCTCTCTCTTCCCTTGTCAAGTTGGTTGGGTGTGTATGTGTGAGGGAAAAATATCATCATCATCCACTCACTCTCTCATCTCTCTTCTCACCTCCATTTTCGCTGAAGACAACCAAGAAAGGGAAAGTGAAAAGCTTGGTTTTAGGTAAGTGAATGCCTTCAAATGCTTATATTATGTTTAGTAAAGTTGTTCATGGTATTGAAGGCTTCCTTGCCATGCTTTTAGAATTTTGAAAAGTGGCATTTGAAGGATTGTGAAGTTTGAGAAGTTGAGGAATCAAGGGTTTGATCTTGGCAAGTTGAGAAGGTAAGCATTGGTGACCTTTTAGTATAAATGTTATGACTTTTGGTTTGATTTTGGTAAATTCTGGATTTTTCCCTGATTTCTTGTGATTTTAGAAGATATAAATTAAATGATGTAATGTGGTGAAATAGATGTTAAATGGTGTATAGAAGTCAATGGTTTTGGTTTGGATTTGAAAGAGGAAGTTTGTTAAATTATGGTTTTGCTGATCTTGTGGTCTAGATATAAGAATATGTTGCTTGAGTAAGGATTTGGTTGTTTTGGGTTTACCAATGGGTTCTTTGTGTTAAAACAAGTAAGAATGAGTTGTGGTATAAACTTTAGGACCATCGGTAGAAAATTGGTCAATTCTGGAAAACCATATCAGTTGCTGTGATTTGGCATCTGATAGGCATCACTCGAGTGAGGGAGGGTCTCACTCGAGCACGATATGAGTTTCTGGGAATTTTGGTTACGTCTTTAGGTGGAAACTGCGAGCACACTTCTTGCCTTGCGAGTGAAATATGATCCTGCTCGAGTGCATATGGGCATGCTCGAGTGAGGTATTACCTGGATGTACTCTGTGCTCTCGGGCAAACACTCTTAGTATTGTATTTTCTGGTGCTTAAGTGCACTTAGGGTCATTTCTCGGGTGCAGGCTCTTGTGCTCGAGTGAGTGTGAGAGATCTTATGAGGATTTGCTCTCAGGCAAACACTTTCTGTGTTGCATTCGCTGGGACTCGAGCACAACTGAGGGCATCACTAGAGTGAGGTGGTTGTCACTCGAGTGGGGCAGCCCAAATTTGGTGCTTTGTATTCGAAAAAGGTATCTTTTGGGTAGTTTCTTCCAACCCTTTGGGGATATGTTTATGTAATACCCCGAATTTTGAGACTCGAGGTTAGAGAATAAGCCTGAGATTAGTGGATTGCTAAGCCCCGGTTTAGCAAGATCCCAAATTGTGATTAGGGGTTAATGACTACAAAAGTGGACATGGTTAGTGATTAATGAACCCTTTTAGAGAATATAAAGTGGATTGTAGTCGCGTGTGTTATGAGCAACGTCAAAACCTTGTATTTGAGTTCAATTGTGGATTAACATCCAAATTGACTTAGAATAGAGGGAAGAATTGAATGGGGTATTGTAATAGAAATAGTGTCATGTTGTGGTATTTAATCATTGGAATTGATTTAAATTGAATTGGACACATTGGTTGCAAAACTGGAAATGCTGTCCAGTGTGAATTCTGTATGGCCAGTCTTCTCGTGTGGATGTTTTGACTAGGCAAATGATGTCAGAAAATTATGAAACTTTCCATTCTTAAAGATCACATCCCAAGCTTCAAAATGGACATATAATTTGTACCATTTCGTTTTGGGATCTGGGAGATATGACTGTTTGAAGTTTGAGGTCGAAAATGGACTCTATTTTGGGGCAGTGATGAAATTTGTGTAATTCTGGAATTTTGTGGTGATTTCTGGTAATGGATTATATTTTTCCAATGAAGAGGACTTAAATACCTTTCATTTGGCTTTGGAATCACCTCATTTCGAGTTTTCTAGAATTAGTTATGATTTTTCAAAGATTGGGCAGAAAATCTGCCAGAAAATCCGAAAATGCCAATTTTGGGAATTATGACATCACCAAAAGGCAAGATGTAACCCCCTTCCCACCTTAGGCCGAGATTAAGTTCTTAAACTCATAATTAACTTGTAATTAGAGACCATATTTCAATTTGGGACTTATTAAGACAATCTTTTGCCCAAAAATCGGATTTGCAAAAACATTTTTCAAAACTTATTCACAATGGTCTCAAGTTCTCAATACAAAATAATAATGGCCTGAACAGGTGGATTCCATTTACAAATATCAAAGTGCAAATAAATTCCCGACTCACTCGGGTTCCATTCAATACTAAGGGATTTACAAAGGCTCAAAGCCCACGATTCAATACCCTTAACTTGGGGATTACACAAAACTATACTATCAATCCCAATATACACAATTGTTTCCCCAAAATTATCCCAAAATATATACATATATGATAACCAATAAAACCAAATATACTTCTAAACCGGAGCACTATCCGCTCTTCGTCACCCGCTTTCCCTTTGATCCTTCTGCCCTATCTAAAACATGGTTTTTGGGAGAGTGAGATTCTAAGGAATCCCCGTAGTAACAAATCAATCATATAATGTACAATAATAGTGCATGTAAGCAAATCATTAACCACAACAAGCAACTACAACGGCAATTACAACGGCAATGGTTAGTATGACACATGTCATCCCTTACGATTGCTCACGCTGAATTGCTCACGTTGCATTGCATCACAGCAATCCACACAATACATTTCACCATAGCTGGGATTCATATAATGCATTTCATACACAAGCCATACAGGCAAAATACACACAGCCCACGGCTGGATTCACAAACGCCGCCCCACGGGTCGGATTCACAATATCCATGTCGATTACGACGGCAGTTCAACGGCCGACCTAGAGATGACCACCGTCAATCCCTACACGGCTCACGCTGACCTGCTCACGCCGTAATGGACCATGGCACACATTTCACAAATTCAACGATAAGATATGCATGCCAAAACATCATACAAGATATGAGAGAAGAGTCACTACCTTGATCCTTCCGGGCGTGTCCTAGCGCCGGTCTCTCCCGAGGAAGGCAAATATCAAATCCTATATTCATAATTAGGGACGAAGGGTTATATTCTATTCCAAGACTTAATTAACTTGAAACACTTAGTTTTGGTTATCATAATTGACTCTTTAGAGGCCCCAAATGCCTCTAATAAAAGCCCCAAAAGGTTGGGAAACAATAGGGTAAAGATCCCCTTTCGATAACACAAAGTGCCAAAACACAGGGTTGGGCCGCGGCCCATCATTCCTTGGGCTGCGGCCCAAAAATGGTCAGAAGGCCTTGGGCTGCGGCCCACCACTCTTGGGCCGCGGCCCAGAATAGGCCAGAAAGGCTTGGGCCGCGGTCCACCCCTCTTGGGCCGCGGCCCAGAAGTTTCTGATTCTGGGCTGAACTTCGAAAAACCATAACTAATTCTAGAAAAATCGAAACGAAGTGATTCCAAAGCCAAATGAAAGGTATATAAGTCCTCTTTCAAGGAAAAATACAGACCTTCACTGGGAATCACTAAAAAATTACAGAATCACCAAAAACTAACCACTACTCCAAAACAGAGTTCTGTTTCAATCCCAAACTTTGGACAACCATATCTCACAGAATTCTAAACGAAATGACACAAAATATGTGTCCATTTTGAAGCTTGGGATGTGAACTTTAAGACTGAAAAGTTTCATAATTTTCCAATACCATTTGGTCACTCAAAACGCTCGTTCAAAATGACAGCGAAAAACAGAGCTCAAACCAAGCAACTTTCCAACTTTTCCCAAGTGATTTTAATGAATCCAAAATCAACAACCAAGCTTATTTCCACACAAAATCACTCAAGGAATCCAATGGAATGGTCAAAATCCCCAAAATCCTATTCCATTATCATGCTTTGGTTTTGGGTAACATTGAACACTAAACTTCCAAAATATCCAAACTTAACAATTTCAAACCCAATCAATTCTATCTATCCAAAATGCATTCCAACCATACAAATTTCATACCAAACACATACCAAACTCCTAATGGCCTTCATTTTCGAAAATGGCCCCAAAATTCCAGAAAATTCAAAGTATTTCAAATGGTATGAAACTTAGATAGAAAGATAGGTCTCACTCACCTTATCAACTTCTCCAAAGAGAGTTCTTGATTCTCCAACAATAAATTTTCATGTGGCACAAATCACAACCAAATGGCCAAACTACACACACCAAAATGAAGCCCATTACTCAAGGATCAACATTTGTGAAGGGAGTTTGAGCAAAGGAGATCATTTTCCTCACCTTTTTCAAGCTTTCTTCTCTTCCTTCTCCACCAAAAATGGCGCCTAGATTTAGAGAGAGAGAGAGATGAGAGAAATGAGAGAGGGAGCACGAGAGAGAGAAATGGAGGGATGGGGTGAGAGAGAGAAAAGAGAAAAAGTGTTCCCTTGTCCTCATGTGATCTCATCCAATGGCCACCACAAGGCCACATGTCAGCATCTCCTTCACTCCCTCAATAAGCTCACACAAACTAAGCACACTGGATCCCGACCCACGGTCAAGGAATCACCACCCTTGATCTTAAATACCACACATATGCACTAATATTTCCATTTCCACTAATTATGACATTAATTAATATTGTCATAAAATACATAATAATCCCAATTAAATTCATAATTATCCACAATAATCATGATTATCCCTTAATCAAAAATTGGGATATTACACAAGATGACATAAGCATGGAATTAAAACATCTTCTCATCATCTTCAGCTCTCATTTCCGACGTGCTGCACAGTTGAATATGGAGAGAGGAGTTGAGAGAAAAATAGAGAGAAGGAAGGAGAAATCTCGCAAGGTAAACCGATTTCTCCGGCGATTTAGCTCCTAACGCGTATAACTCTACTCTTAAGCTTCTCTTCTATGTTCTTGAAGGTTGTTGAAGCTCAGATCTTGGTTAGGAAAGTTAGGGTTTTTCAGCCATATTGGGGAAAAGCCAGAAGGAGCTTGAGGTAACTTCCAAACTCTTGTATATTGACTATTCTAGCTGCTGTGGGCAATTTAATCGGTGAAATTTCGCCGGATTGCTGTTGGTTTTAATTTATGGAAATGGGTTGTAGGGGCTGTTATGCTGACAAAATTGATACTAAATGGTAGTTGTAACCTAATGGAATAGTCAATAAAGTGGTTAGGAGTGGAAAGAAATATGTTTACGGAGCTGAAACCGAAAAACCCCAATTTTCCCCTTAAAACCCATATATTTCGGCCAGCATTGTAAATGGGTCTTAGAGTTGGATTTTCAATGATTTGATGATTCCATTGGATTCAGTGGGCGAAAATAGGTGGGGTTACAGTTGGGCACTTTTTCGGAAAAGGCCGAAAAAGCATAATTACGAAAACGCCCCTGAAACCCTTAAAGTGGGGCTGCCAAGGGTAAATTTGTAAATTGACATTGAATTTGATAATTCCCAGTCCGGAAATGGATTCCATGGGCAAAAATATGTTAGAATAGCCCATGTCAAAATTTCAGGAAAAGTACAGTCGGATCGGGTACGGCGGGGCCGGGCCAGGTCCCCGGGGGTATTTTAGTAAATTTTCAATATAGCCTCATATAACCCCCAGAAACACTATGGAAGTGTCTAAATACTACGTCTGACATTGTAGGATCGAATGTGAAGCCCCGAGTTGTTGGCACGTAAATCGAGGAGAAAAGATTGGAGGTAGGGAACTTATCTCTCCTGCATGCTCTGATAACTGTATTAATGTGTTGATGCATGTTATTGCTTTGCTTGATTATGTGGAACATGTATGAATGATTTGAAGCTATGTTTCAATATATGTTATGGCCATATGTGTATCGTTCGAAGCATTGAGCTTATAGATTTGTCATTGTATGTGTGCATGAGTTATGTGATGCAAGCATGTCATGCATTAAACACTTATTTTGCCTTCATATTGATAATGTTTCCCTACTGAGATTCTCTCGAATCTCACCCTCCCTTACCAACAATTTAGACAGGGCAAGTGGCTCATGGAGGGAGCGGTAGGAGTCATTCGAGATGAGATTGTGTAATCCTCACTTGAAGAATTGTGATGGGCAATTTTACCCTGTATATCTTTAGCGAAGGTATGTACCTGGGATGGCCAGGATGATTAAGTTGTGCACTCTGATATTTATATGAATGTGATTTATCTTCGCGTAGTAATTATATTCGAAATGTGAATATGAGACCATGTTTATAAATGATTTCAAAAAGTATTCGTGAAAACCCCATCATGTGATGGGTTAGTAAATGTTATTTGATTATTATTGATCTCTATTTCATTTTAATCGCGTATTTTGGACATAATTATGGAGGGGGTTACAGTTTAGGCCTATTATAGCCACCTAAAGAGTCTAAATGATAACCAACATAAAGTATTACGAAATTTGGAAACTTGGAAAAGAGATTGACTATTGTCCCTATGTTGGTTTATAGGATTTGATATCTGCCGTCCTCGTGAGCCCACTGAGCCAACAAAAGTCAGGAAGGAACGAGGTAGTAACTTTTCTTTCGTACCATATGTGATGCATTGTATGTGTGTATTATCATTGATTTGTGATAAATTCGTATGCTGCGACATTGTGAATATGTGTAAGCACCGTCATTCCGACAATCCCTGAGTAGCTAACAACAGTTCGGGTAAGGGTTGTGGGCCTTCCTGGCGGAGAAAGGGGATAAGGATGAGGTGTGACTTTGTGATTATGTGAAAATCCAATGGGCCATTTGTGAAGGCCGATGGGCCATTTGTGAAAGCCGGATAGTTATATGAGCTATAAGGCTATGTGTATGCACTGCCACGCCAATAGTCCCTGAGTAGCTAACAACGGTGCAGGTTAGGTTGGTGCCTTCCCGGCAGAGAAAGGGGATTAGGGTGGAGTGTGATTTGTGCTGCTGCTGCTGTATGATGATATGCTTACATGTTGTGTTCTTATGTGTGGTATAAATGTTTTGTTACTACTGGGATTCTCTTGAATCTCACTCTTTCCTTAAACTAATCTTTCAGATAGGGCGAGTGGCTTCAAGGAGAAGCGCACGACCCGGAGTGGTTAGAACCCTGTAGGGACATTCTCTTTTGGATAGGTTGGTTAATCATGTTGGACAGAGATTTTGTAAATTTTTTTGGGTTGTAAATATTAGTTGAATATAGTTGTGTAATCCCCTCTATGGGAATTTTAACCCTTTTAGTGAATGAACGGAACCCGGGGGTTGCCAGGATTTTTAGATGTACACTCTGATATGTATGAATGTAAAATTAACTGCTCAGGTGATTATATTCGATAATTGAACTTGAGACCGGAATGGGAAAGAAGTTTTGAAAATTTTGTAAAGTTCCTACCACTTAATGGGTATTTTAATGAGTTTCGAACTGTCCGACGGTCTCTAACCCCTTTTTACTATGCATTATCGAATCTTAATTACGTTAATTAACGCAGGGGGTTTATACACGATCAGGACAAATATTGAACCCAATAAACCAAATCAAGGACATAAGTTTATTGTCTATTCCAACTCTTTACTTTCATATCACTTAAGGTTGGTTATCATCCATACCATTTAGGTGGCTATAATAAGCTCAACAAATGCCTAAAGGATTGGGAGGTACTAGGTTGGAAAACACCTTTCAAAATCACAAAATGCTGAAAATAGGGGTTGCCTGCAGCCAAAACGCGAACAGAAGGTTTTTGGCTGCAGCCAAGAATTTTTGGCTGAGGCCAAAACGTGCACAGAAACTTTTGTGCTGCAGCCAAGGCAACTTCAGAAATGCATAACTAATTTTAGAAAAATAGAAATGAGGTGATCCCAAAGCCCATTAAAATCTATTTTAGTCCTCTTTATAGGAAAAATATGAGCCATTACTGGAAATCATCACAAAAATATAGAATTCCACAAAATGCACTACTGCCCCAAAACAGTGTTCAATTTCAATCCCAAACTTTGGACAGTCATATCTCCTAGTTCCCAAAACGAAATGGCACAAATTATATGTCTATTTTGAAGCTTGGAATGTGAAATTTAAGACTAGAAAGGTTCATAATTTTCTGACATCATTTGCCTATTCAAAACGCCAACACAAATCAACTTCCCAGAACAGACTTCCAAAGGACAGATTTTCCAGTTTTGCAACCAATGTGTCCAATCCAATTCAAACCAATTCCAATGATTAAATACCACAACATACACCATTTTCAACATAAAAAAACATCTAATTACACCATTTACATGCCACAAGAAAATACCATAAAATCAGGGAAAAATTCCAAAATTCTCAAAACTCAACCACAAGTCACAAAACTTAGATCAAAAAGCTTCAAATACTCACCTCTTCCTCTTTTGCAAACCAATTCTTTGATTCTTCATCTTTCCAAATTTCCTCAAGCTATCAAAAACCTCCAATCAAGAATCTAAAACCATAGAGATGAAGCTCTCATCAACATGATCAAGATTAATGAAGAGGTTTTAAGCATTAGAGGACACCAAATGCACCAAATCTTACCTTATTCTTTTCTCTTTCTTCCTTGCCATGGACGAACATAAAGAAATAGTAGAGAGAGAGAGAGATGAGATGAAGATGATGAAGAAGGGAACATATTTTTAGGCCCAAAAACTGTCCAAATAAGGGAGGAGAGGAGAGAGGAAAGAGTTGACAAATTGACCAAGATCCAAGGGTGCAAATCTTGCCACTTGTCATGATCTTGATCTATCTTCATGAGCTCACATAAACTCACACACATGGAATTCCACCCTTTAATCTCTTGCACAATAAATCATAACTATTGATCTTGAAGTTACTAATGAGTTTCCTTTTCAGTAACCGATCAATTGGTTAGTAACTTTACCGTTTTGCCCTTGATTATGGTAATTCCCTTGGAATCACCACCAAACACATTTTATAATTCCATCTCATTCCTTTTCTTTCACAATGCACCCTCCCCTCTATTTTAAGTCAATTTAGAGGTTAATCCATAATTGAACTCAAATACAGGATTTTAGCGCTGCTTACAACACTTACGAATCACATTCGAGTGCCAAATCACATCATAGTCTCCAAAAGGGTTTATTATCACTAACCACATCTAGTTTTATAGTCATTAAACCCTTAATCACAATTTGGGATCTTACCAAACCAGGGCTTAGTCCACTTATTTCAAGCTTATTCTCTAGCATTGAGTCTCAAAATTCAGGGTATTACATTTAAGCTTCTAGAAGCTACCTAAAGGTCTCAAATTTTAACCAACCCTAAGTGCCTTGGAGTTAAGAATTGGTATAAGGAATAACTCACCATCTTTGATTATGATTTATAGGATTTGATATCTACCCTGAGATAAGAAACCAATGTCCAATCAGGAATGGTAAGAACAAGGTAGCAACTCTTTCTCTTATATCATGTATAATGCTTTATATGTATGTGCTTATCATTGAATTTTGATGTATGAGAATGTTGTTGTCATGCTACCATGAATACAGCTGTAAAAGCTATTGTTATTGTGAATACAATTGTGCAAGCTATCGTTATTGTGAATACATCTCTAAAAGCTATCGTTATTGTGAATACATCCATGAGAGCTATTGTTAATGTGATAAAAGTCATGAATGTGCATACAGCTATGAAGCTATCGTTAATATGGCGAAAGTCATGTATATGATTGCTATTGTGTATGCTATTGTGATGTTGCTTACATGCTTTGCTATTATATATCATATGAGTGAAATGTTGCCACTAGGATTTATTTGAATCTCACTCTTTCCAATGACTAATCTACAGCCAAGGCTAGTGGATCAAAGGAGAAGCAAGTAACAAAGGACAATTAGTGCTCCCAGCTAGGAGATTTAGCTTTTTGTATTGGTTATCAATTTTGAGAATGATGTATATACTAGTATATGATGTAAACTTGTATATTGTTTTGTAATCCTTGATATGGGCAACTCCTGTAGACCTTTCTAGATATTGAATATGACCCAAGAGTCGTCAAGAAATTTTGTTGATTACTCTGATATTTATGATTAGAACTAAACCGAACAGGCCAAATAGTTTCTAAAAGTGGTAGTGAGACCGAATTAAATAGGTTTTGAAAAGCTTTGAATACCCACTTTATCATAGAACCATTCTTGTCTTGAAGTCAAGACCTTTTATGAACTTTGAATTAATCGTTGGTCTCCAGTTTAACCTAATAACATGTTTTTGAACTATATTAATGGCTATTAAGGTAGGGGTTACATAGACCCTGAATCATGGGAAGGAGTGTGATTTTTCTATTTCCAATGCTTTTAATGAGTTTAGAATGGAAAAATATTTGAGATAGCGATGAGAAATCGATCTTGAAAGCATTAGAATCAAAAACAAAATTTTTGGCCTAAGAACCTTAAATTTTTGTCAGATGCAAAATCATAGAGAAGGAATATGATTTTTCCAAATTTTATTTTCAATAGATTCCTTGGGCAAAATTGTGTGGAATTAAGGTGCGGTTGTGATTTTAGCAGGGTTGGATTGAAAACCCAAAAATTGAAGTTAGAGGGATAGTGCTGCTAGTTTTCGTTTTCTGAGAGACTGGTAGCTTGTGACATGATTTTGGATACACATTAAACTTTAATTTGATATATAATATGTGCCATTTGGGGTAGTAGATTGAAAGATATGAATTTTTAAAATTTAGGCACTGAATCTGGAACAAATCCTGGCACAGTTCGGTTACTTAAGGATGTTTTGAATTTTAGCCCTATAGTTGGTAGTGGCTAGTATTTTTCTCTTAAAGAGGACTTAGAAAGATTCATATAGGACTTTGAACCACCCAATTTGGAGTTCCCTATATTAAGTTATGATTTTTCAAAGTTAGGTGAAAATTCTGGCAGCATAGGCTTGATATGCGAAAATAAAGAATTGGAGTGAATTGTAATAAATGTGAACTCTAAGGGTCAAGTTGAGCACTTGGGGCTAGTGTAGCCACATTAGATGTTCAATTGTCATGGGTTTAATGAGTTAACACATAATGTGGTTTTGTGGCTAGGGCCATGAGGTGACAAAGAAGTGGCAAGGGAAGCAACGTCAATGGTTGGAAGAAAAGGAACAAGAGAAGGACATAAAGACATAAGGTAGTGAACTTACCTTACTTGCATGTATTTGATATATATGCTTCTGTGTTGATGTATGTGATTTCTTTGCTTGTCTATGTGTTTTTAGAATTCAAGTTTTGATGATAACAAAAGGTTATTATGTGTTTTGGTAAGAAACTCATGCTTTGAAAAGATAAACATTGATTCAAATGGTTATCAAATGCATTTAAAAACGTTAAGAGGAAGTTACTATGATTTTAACTGATGCACTCGAGTGATGAAGCAACCACTCGAGTAAGAAGCAATTTTGCACTCAAGTCCAGGAAGTGTTGGTTTGAAAGTGTCTTAAAGAGAGCTACTGACTTCAGATATTTTTCAGCAACACTTATGCACTAGAGCAACACTCGAGTGAAGACATCATTTGCACTCGAGCAAGAAGGCACACTCTTGCAAGTATTTGACAGTGAGCAAGGTCAGAGACAGAGAATGGGCATTGGACTCGAGCAGTATCTCAACACTCGAGTGAGGGCCTTAAGCTCACTCGAGTTCTGTGAGTATGACACAAGAAGTGTCTATCCGAGAGTAAGGAAGAACTTGAAAATGAGAAGTGCAGTCGAGTGAAATCTTTTACACTTGAGTGAGGAACCAAATACTCATGAGTGATAAAGATCACTTCCTCAAATATTGCTACAAGTGCTAATGAAAAGGTTGTCCAGATATGAGGATATGTTGATGCACTCGAGTAAGGGCCCACAACACTTTCAAGTGCAAAATCTCACTCTTGAAAAACATTATGTGAGTGTTGTCCAGAAATGAACCTTATAGTTGAGATACATTGTTGCACTTGAGTGATACATTAGCACTCGAGTGAATATTCCTTACATTCGCAAGTGTAAAATTACACTCTTGATAAAAATGATGCAAGTGTTATCCAGAGGCTCAAATTCATAGTAAAAAATACATAACCACTCGAGTGAGAGGTCAAAACACTCGCAAGTGAGAAAATATACTCTTACAGATTTATAAGGAAGTGCTACACAAAACTAAAGGGAGCAGTTAAGAATTAATTTTGCACTCAAGTGAGACCACTGTGCACTCGAGTGAGACTCTGTCAGTAGCCAAAACGCAACAGACTTGTTGCAATCATTCCAAACATGTTTAAATATTATTTATTCATAATATTTTCACTTGTTATTATTATTAAATATCGTTTAACATATACTTCAAGTGAGAAATAGGAGATTGAAAGTTTGGATCAGAGATGCAAATGGTAACTCAAATATGGCGAACACAAATATTTTGTCCAAAGTCGACCAGCTAAGCATGCATGTTATAGACCTACCATTATATCTTGTCCAAATATTTCAAACACACGCATGCCGCTCCACAATTCTATGCTCCACTCCACAACGGCTGTTACACAATAGACAAAATCAACTAGCTATAAATACAAAGCATCAGAGACTATCAAAATATGAGAACTCAGAACAATAGCATATACAAGCAAATTTACATTAGTATCTTTTATTCATATTTTCTCTATATTCATATTATACTTTAGTGTTTATCATATTCTCTTTGTGAGAAAGTCTGTATTAACTTCAAAACTATATTTGCATTTTGATCTCAAGGTAGAGGGATCTTGAGAGGGTAGATATCCTTACAAGGGAAGCAGCTGAGAGAATTCCTAGTAGGACTTTCTGCTTATAAAACTTACAAGGTGCAAGCAAGAGAAAATGTTGCTGCTAGTAAGACTTATAAGGGTGTAAGCAGGAGAGAAAGTTGCTGCTCATAAGACTTGCATATGTAAGCAAGAGAAAAAGGTTATAGAATTGTTTCTGCATATAAGACTTGTCGTAAGAGGGAGAGAAAATTCTAGGTGTTAGAATATTTCTACTCATAGTCCATACAAGGACAATTGTTGTCTTGTGGCATATGAGAGAACACTGAATCTTGGAAGAATAGTGAAAATCTCAATAGGTCTTTATCTCTGAGGATTGAACGTAGGACTGAGTTTTAGGTTGAACCAGTATAACTCTCTGTGTGCTAATTTTTTCAACTCTATCTATCTATAGTTATTTTCATATCACCATATCAACCGCAAAGTTTTATTACATTACCTAATTCACCCCTTCTTTTGGGTGAAGCTTAACTCTTTCATTTGGTATCAGAGCAAGGTCTTCTCCAAAGAGCCTAATAACTTCAGAAGGATCCAGTAAATGGCAACAATAGGTGAGAACATTCTTCCAGACGAAGCTTCTATTACTAGACCTCCTAGTTTCACTGGAGAACATTTTTCATTCTAGAAAGCCAAGTTTAGAGTAGTCGTAATGGCTAACAAATACGGTCTATGGAATGTGATACAAGACGGTGATTATGTTCTAAAGAAGAAAATCAAAGATAGAGTTGTGAAAAAGAGTCTAGAGGAATTTGATGACGATGACAAGAGGTTAGTAACATTAAATAGTAAAGCTATTCTAATAATACAGAGTTCTCTCAGCCAAAAGGAGTATTTCTGAATTTGTACACTACCGACAACCAAAGACATGTGGGATATTCTTGAAATCATCCACGAAGGTAATATGGAATAAAAAAAAATAGAGTCAATACTCTAATTACAGAGTATGATCTATTTTGGATGAAACCTAGAGAAAGAATCTCTAAATTCGAGCTTAGATATACCCATCTTGTTAATCAGCTATCAGTACTTAGGAAAACCTTTGATCAAAACCCCCAACTCAAGAAGATTCTTAACATTCTTACAAAATAATGGGAAGCAAAAGTGATAGCTATCGAAGAAGTCAAAGGTGAATCAATGGAATCCGTAGCTGCTCTATTTGGCAGTTTTTTTGAATATGAAGGAAAGCTGAAATTCAAGAAGGAACTAGAAAATGTTGATGATAAAAAGAAAAAAGGAGTCGCTCTCTAAGCCATCAAAGAAGCTAAGTCTTCAAAAAATGAAGATGTTCCTGAGTTTGATGATATAGGAATGATCATGAGAAAATTCAAGAAGTTCTTTAGAAGAGGCCAAAGAACTTTAAGAACTACCAAGGTAGATCAAGTAAGAAAGAAAACAAAGAGCAACAAATAGTATGCTATGAATGCAGAAAGCCTGGACAGATCAAGTTTGAATACTTTAAAAATAAAGACAACAAGAAACATAAAAAGAAAGCATACATATAATCTATATGGGGTGATAACTCGTCAGACAAAGAAAGCAACCACGACGAAGTTGTAAATCTATGCTTGGTGGCCAAGGAAGAAGAATTGGAGTTTGAGGTAAGTGACTCTGAACCAACTTATGATGAATTATTATCTGAATATAATGCATTACATAACGAATTCATCAAGATAGCTAAAGAAATGGTTAGTCATAAGAAGAAAGTAAAAGAGTTAGAAGATATGTCATATCATCATGTGCATTGTGTAAAGAAAAAGACAAGAAAATAAGTGATTTAACAAAAATATTGGAAATATTTACTAAAGGAAGTGAATCTCTTAAATTAATCTTGAAATCACAAGAGTCACTCATGATAAATATGGAATCGGATATAATTCGGCTCAGAATAGAAACAGAGGAAAGAAGAAGAAAGGCAGTAAGGCATACCTCAAATATTTTAAGAATCCTGTGCATACATCAAATCCATTTACTTCATGTTGTTACTGTAATAGGAAAGGCCATTATACTTCATCTTGTCATTTTAAAAAGGGAAAGGTCATTGGTAGGTACAAATGGGTTCCGAAAGGGACACATGTACTAAGAGTAATTCATACTAACCACAAAGGACCTACGAAAGTGTGGGTACCTAAAGCTTAATCATATTACTCTAGGTGTGCCTCAAAGCATTACAGGAAAACAAGTGGTATATTGATAGTTGATGCTTGAGACACATGATTGGTGATAGAGATAAGTTCACTATGCTGAAAACCAGAGAAGAAGGAAAGGTAACTTTTGGACGTAACCAATCTTGATGCATTGCTAGAATTGGTGAAGTCAGAAATCTCATAGTGTTCAAATCAATGATGTATATTACGTTGAAGTGTGAGTCAAAGAACTGATAAAGATAATTGGGTAATCTTTGGTTTAGAGGAATGCTTGATAGTAAACAAGAAGGATCTACCGCTTAACAAAGAATCCATCAAAGCAAGGATCCGAGCTCAAAGGGACGGTAACTATTATACTATTGATTTAAATTCAAATTCTTCTGAAAATTGTTTTCTTAGAAAATTATAGGAGAGTTGGTTATGGCAAAAGCATCTGGCTCATGTTAATATGAACCAAATTGACAAACTGATTAGAAAAGATTTAGTTGTTAGTCTTCCTAAAGTTAAATTCAAATACAACATGATTTGTGATGCTTGTCAAAAAGACAAACAAACTGAATCTTCTTTCAAAACAAAGTATGAGATTTCTACTTCAAAACCTTTATAATTACTTCATATAGATTTGGTAGGTCTAGCAAGAGTAAAACGTTTTGGAGGAAATCTATAAACTTTAGTAATTATCGATGATTTTACAAGATTTACATGGACTATATCTATTACTTCAAAAGATGAAACGTTTGTTGAATTTATTATGTTTATTAAGAAGATCGAAAATGAGAAAGGTATTTCTATTGTCTCTATTAGGACAGACCATGGAGGAGAACTTGATAATCAACTCTTTAAAGACTTCTACAACAATAAGGGAATAGATCACAACTTCTCTACACCTAGAACTCCTCAGCAGAATGGAGTAGTAGAAAGAAAGAACAGAGTCCTCACAGAAATGGCAAGGGCAATGCTCAATGAAAAAGAAATGTTACAAGTGTTATGGGTGGATGCAATGAGTACTGCATGCTATATCTCAAATCGAGCATACATTCGCAAGCTACTTAGAAAGACACCATATGAACTCTACAAAAGGAGAAAGCCAAACCTTGCTCATCTACACATTTTCGGATGCAAGTGGTTCATTCACAACAATGATAAAGAAAACTTAGGTAGATTTGATTTAAATTCTGATGAAGGTTTATTTATAGGTTATTCTAATATAAGTAAAGCATATAGAGTTTTCAATAAAAGAACATATACTGTTGAAGAGTCCATTCATGCAGTGTTTGATAAACTGGTTTCTCAGATAAAGTTTTTTGATCAAGAAGAAATGGATTTGATAAAGAAAACTAAAAATCTAGCCATTTCAAATCAAAATGATTTTCATTTCAAAATGAAGAAAATGTCGATGATCATGTTCAAGCAAGAGCATGGAAACAAATAAAAGATCATCCAATTGATCAAGTAATTGGAGATGTTCATAAAGGTATCAAAACCAAAAATAGAATTCATAATAAAGTAACTTTTTCTGCATTTATTTCTGAGGTTGAACCTTCTAGTATTGAAGAATCACTTTTTGACAATGATTAGGTGATTGTTATTCAAGAAGAATTAAATCAATTTCAAAGAAATCAAGTTTGGGATTTGGTACATTGACCTAAAGATCACTTGATTATAGGGACCAAATGGGTTTTCAAAAACAAACTTGATGAATCTACAATCATTGTGAGAAACAAGGCAAGGTTAGTTGCCGAAGGCTATAATCAAGAAGAAGGTATTGATTATGAGGAAATATATGCTCTAGTAGCAAGATTAGAAGCAATACGAGTACTCTTATCCTTTACATGCATTAAAGGTTTTATACTTTATCAAATGGAGGTGTAGACTGCTTTTCTAAATGGTTACATTATGGAGGAATTTTATGTAAAATAGCCTTTAGGTTTTGAAAATGACACAAAACCTAATCATATTTTCAAACTCAAGAAAGCTTTATATGGTTTGAAACAAGCACCCAGAGCTTGGTACAAAAGACTAAGCAAATTTCTTCTTGATCAAAACTTTGTTAGAGGAAAAGTGGATACAACACTTTTCATTAAACATAACAGAAATGATCTATTAATAGTTCAAGTATATGTTGATGATATAATCTTTAGTGTTACTAACAAATCTCTTTGTTAAGAATTTTCCAAGCTTATGCAGGGAGAATTTGAAATGTCCATGATAGGAGAGTTGAACTTCTTTCTTAGGCTTCAAATCAAGCAATGAAGATATGGGATATTCATATCTCAAACCAAATATTTGAAGGAGCTACTTAAGAAGTTTGGAATGGAAAATGCCAATGGTGCTAACACTCTAATGAGCTCTACCATACTGCTAGATGCTGATATAAAAGGCTCTAACTTCAACATTACTAAATATAGAGGAATGATTGGCTCATTACTCTATCTAACAACAAGCAAGCTAGATATACAACCCAGCATTAGGATGTGTGCAAGGTATCAATATGCTCCTAAGATGTCGCATGCAAAAACTGTAAAAAGAATATTCAAGTACCTAGGAGACACTGCAAAACTTGGCCTATGGTATCCAAAAAGAGGAAACAAATATTTAATGGCCTATTTAGATTTAGATAATGGGGGATAAAAACTGACAGAAAAAGTACCAGTGGACAATGTCAATTTCTTGGAGGTTCTCTAGTATAATGGTTAAATAAGAAGAAGAACACAGTGTCATTGTCTTCCACTGAAGTTGACTACATAGCTGTAACAAGTTGTTGTTCTCAAGTACTATGGTTGAAGCAATAACTTCAAGACTTAGGAATATACTTGATCAAGAATCTTGTAACAACACCAGCATAATTAGCTTGGTCAAGAATCTTGTAAAACATTCAAAAACTAAGCACATAGATATTCGACATCACTTTATGCGAGATCATGTTTATAAGAATGATGTTAAAGTATAATTCATTCCAACACATCTCCAACTCATTGATATATTCACAAAGCTGATAGCTAAAGAACATTTTTTATATATACGGAGAGAATTGGGAGTGGTTAATCCCAATGATCTGTATGATTTTTCTTATTAAATCATTATGTTTAGTATGTGTTTTGATGATAACAATACTAACTTAAGCATTAGAGTATATATAAGTTTGTTTTGTAGGATTGTGTGAGCATGCCACTCGAATGCATAACTTCGACCTCAAGTGCAAGGCATGTCAACACTCGAGTGACTGGATCATGACTCGAGTGTGTGTTTGGTTCATATGCTTTACTTCTAGCTTGTAAAAAAGAGGTTAATAGAGGAGGTAGAAGTACTAAGAGTTCACGCAAAGTTCAATGAGTATGATGGATCACACTCGAGTAAGACAATGTCCCACTTGAGTGCAGGAAGAACACACTTGAAAGTGTAGTATGAGCACCTGAGTGACAAAGGTAAAAATGCTTAAATTACACTAGTACAAAAAAGGTGATTTAGACCGGCACATTTAAACCGGTTGTAGTAAATGAGGTCTAAAAGAAATGTGCGGTGGCATTTACGTAATTATAAAGAGTTTGGGAGACCGGTTATTATAATAACCGGTCTTAAAAATACAATTTAGACCGGTTGTACACTAACCGGTCTTAAAAGATTACTTTTTTAGACCGGTTATTATAATAACCGGTCTTAAAAAGTAATATTTTAAGACCGGTTGTTAACAACCGGTCTTAAAAGTGGAGTTTTAAGACCGGTTGTGATACAACCGGTCTTAAAAGTGGATTTTTAAGACCGGTTAAGCTACTTAACCGGTCTTAAAAACCTCCCCCAATTTTGACCCAGCTCCCGCGCGCCTTCTCCATTTCTGAAATTTTTCATCCCAATCATTTCTCTTCTCAGTGCTCAACTCCCCCCTTAGCTGATCTAATTGGAACAATCGAATTCGGCTCGTCGCTGCTAATTGTTGTCGCTATTGGGTCGCCAATTGTTGTCGCTGTTGGGTCACCGATTGTTGTCGCTGTTGGGTCGCCGATTGTTGTCGCTGTTGGGTCGCCGATTGTTGTCGCTGTTGGGTCGCTGTGTTCGTTTGCTCCTGGTTTTCGAGCTCCGTTCGTCATTCACTACTGCTGCGACTGAAGGAGGTTTTCTTCTTCATCGTTTTGTTTAAGGTATGCTTCCTCGTCCTCGATCTACATTTACCATTCAAAAATACTTGCCACTGTACCCCTATTTTATTGACCCCCTATGGTTGATTCCGGACGAACGAGACAACCATATGTGTATGTTGTGTCTTCTGTATATATCACATATAATATTTAACAACTAGGATTATTAATATCTTGATTGATATCTTGAGGGGTCATCATATCGATGTCAATGGTGATTGTGTCTTTGGTTGCAATGTTCCTGAGATTTTAGACTATTTATTCATTACTTGTCCTGTGGCTAAGGCAGTTTGGCTTGGAGGTCTAAATATTAGGCCCCAATTTGCCGCTTTCATTGCTTCCCAAAATTAGTTAAAAGAGGCTTTGATTCAACTACATCAAGATTACAATTATTTGATGCTTGCTGGCATTATATTGTCAAAGATCAGAGAAATAAGCCAGTTCCTTAAGGGGGCTTGGTACGCACTTTATCTCTAATCTAATCAAGGACGGTGACCATGCAATTGCCTTTGTTTCTTTGGCCTTTCCTTATGATAATGAAAGCCCAAGACCTTAGAATTTTGTTTGTGAAGCAAACTATCATATTAACGCTCTTTCATGGGTATGGTGTATTATTTTTCTGGAAAAATTCAAAGAAAAGGGCCAGAACTTTTGTAAGGTATGTATCGGATATTAGGGACAATTGTTGATTGCTATCAAATGGACGAAATCAACAATAGCAAATTAGTTTGGCCTTAGGTGCTTCGAAGATGCCTTATATTGGATCCTCAATTCTCCTTTCTTTTCCAACACTCCAAAGCAGTGACTCCAAGTTGTGTGTCTCAGAAAACTCTTCCTCCCTCCAAATGGAGTTATCATCCCATCATCAAATTGCATCTACATGTATCCATAGCATCTACGTGAATAAAGTCAAGTAGCCGAAGGGGACTTTGTGGTCACCGAATCCATAGCATCTTTTATCTCTTTCTCCACATTCATCAAATCTCTGCTCTTAATTTATCAATTAAAATAAATAAATAAATATATAGGAAAAAGCCAAACTATTCATAAGCCCCACCATGGTCCATACTAATGCATGCCTTTTCTCTCTCTCACCGCCTACCACTCCCTCACTATAAACTCTTACTCTCTCTCCCCCCTCATTGACCCCCACACACATATGCCACCCAAATAGTTATATATCTTCCATCATACACACACACACACACACATATATATCATCGTCAACGATCTTTATATTTTCACTACCTCCTCTCTCAAACTCTCATGGCTGTTGAAGCTCACCATCTCAATCAATTCTCCTCACAGCTCTTACACAATCGGTACGTTCCCCTTCATTAATTCCCTTCTCTTCAGATCAGTTTCCCTATATTGCTCTATGTTTCTTACCGTTACTGGCATCCAATTTGTTTTATCTGTAGAGACATTGTTGGTTCTGTTCAGCCGAGTATGAATCTCTACAACGCCCCGATGAACGCTTATAACTCCTCCCTTCTCCCTCACTCCTTCTCCATTCCACTTTCCCTCATTCCATTTTTTCCTCACACGCTACTCTAAATCACGATATTATTTGTTTACTTCTAGTCACACTATGTACTTGGGTGTAATGATTGCATGCTCTCATCATTCTCCTACATACCTTTTCCAGGGAAAAAGTACAAAACAAAAAAAAGGTGTTGGAATATATGGATCGTAGTTGGATACAAGCTAAACGGACGAGTGTTAAATATGATATTGGGGTCAAGGGTTTTTTAGACTTTGCAAAAAGAAATGCCGATGATGATAGTGGGATATTTTATTGCCCTTGTGTAAAATGTTTGAATGAGAAGCGATTAAGTGCTGCAGATATATATACACATTTAATTTGTGAAGGGTTTTGTAAGACGTATGTAGTATGGGTATGGCATGGTGAACAATTAGAAATGCCAAGTGCATCTCAACAGGGGGAAGTGACTTGTGATGATAATGACACGAATATGGATGATCGGATAGAGGACATTATTCGTGATGTAGGAGAAGAGGCTTTTGAACAATCACATGCATATGGTAATATGTGCAGTGATCCTGAGAAGCCGTTGTACCCGGGGTGTAAAAAATACCAATTGCTGAATGCTGTATTGAAATTGGTAAGCTTGAAAGCACGGCATGGATGGAGCGACAAGAGTTTTTCAGAAACGCTTGAGGCCTTTAAAGATATGCTTCCTGATGATAATGTGTTGCCTTGTCGATACTATGATGCTAAGAAAATACTGTGTCCACTAGGGATGAAGTATAAAAAGATCCATGCTTGCCCTAATGATTGCATATTGTATAGAAAAGATCATGAAGAGAAGGAGCAATGTCCGATATGTGAAACTCCGAGGTATAAATCAAATAAGGGCCCTGCAAAAGTGTTGTGGTATCTTCCAATCATTCCAAGGTTCAAGCGCCTGTTTGATAATGAAATTGATGCCAAAAATTTGAGATGGCATGCAGATGAGCGGATTTCTGATGGAAAGCTGCGACATCCAGCTGATTCTTCTCAATGGAAAAAAATCGATCAATTATTTCCTACCTTCGGTGAAGAACCTAGGAATCTCAGGCTTGGGCTTAGCACAGATGGTATGAATCCTTATGGTAGCCTAAGCAGTATACATAGTTCATGGCCTGTTCTGTTGGTAATTTACAACTTATCTCCTTTGTTATGTATGAAACGAAAGTACATTATGTTGTCTATGTTGATTTCAGGACCACAGCAACCCGGAAATGACATAGATGTTTACCTAGAACCCTTGATCGAAGACTTGAAAGAGTTGTGGGATAAAGGTGTCGATGTTTTTTATGCGAACAAGAAGGAGACTTTTAATATACGAGCAATGATCTTTTGTACTATAAATGACTTCCCTGCATATGGGAACTTGTCAGGATATAGCGTTAAAGGCCACAAAGCTTGTCCGATATGTGAAGAAGGCACATGCTACCATCAACTTCAACATGGAAGAAAGATGGTTTACCTTGGGCATAGGCGATTTCTAAGACGAAGCCACCCTTATCGTAGATTAAAAAAAGCTTTTTTCGGTGGCCAAGAGTTTGAAGATGCTCCAGAGGCATTGACTGGGGAGAAAATTTATGAAAAGGTGAAAAATATCAATACTATGTTTGGTAAGTCATCAAAGAGTAGAAATGAGAAAAATATATGGAAAAAAAGGTCCGTCTTCTTCGATCTTCCATATTGGCGCAATCTTGACGTCAGACACTGTATTGATTTCATGCATGTGGAGAAGAACGTATGTGATAGTATTGTTGGGACACTGCTCAACATACAGGGAAGTTCTAAGGATGGCGTGAAGGCAAGATTAGACTTGCAAGAAATGGGAATACGAGAAGATTTACATCCAAGGCCATATGGTAATAGAACATTTTGTCCTCCAGCTGCTCATACTTTGTCTAAGGTTGAGAAAAGAAGCTTTTATGAGTGTTTACATGGCGCTAAAGTTCCCTCAGGGTATTGTTCAAATTTTAAAAAGCTTGTATCGATGAAAGACTTGAAGTTAATAGGGCTAAAGTCTCATGATTGTCATGTCTTAATGCAACAACTACTCCCAGTAGCTATTCGAGGCATTGCCGAATATGATCTTCAACACATATTGACTAGACTTTGTTTCTTCTTCAATGCCATTTGTTGTAAAGTCATTGACACGGAAAGATTGGAGGAATTGGAAAATGAAGGATACATTATCTTATGCCAACTTGAGAAGCTTTTTCTTCCGTCCTTTTTTGATATCATGGTACACTTGGTTGTTCATCTAGTGAGGAAGATAAAGTTGTGTGGCCCTATCTATTTCCGGTGGATGTACCCGATCGAAAGAACTATGAAAATACTAAAAGGGTATGTGAAGAACCCCAATCGGCCTGAAGCATCTATTGTTCAAAAATATGTTTCTGAAGAAGCTATGGAATTTTGTCAACAGTATTTGTCAAATGTACGACATATTGGCCTTCCTAAGCGTCATGATCAAGAAGGGGGTAGACGCGGGGCAACAGTAAAGAGCATAGATGCTGATGAATTGCAACAAGTTCACCTGTACATCTTGAACAATGTTGATGAAGTTCAATATTACATGAATGCCCATAAAGAAATTGTACGGAAACAAAATAGTCGAATGAGCGAACAAAGGTTAATCAGGGAGCATAACAGAACTTTTGCACATTGGTTCAAACAAAAGGTTGACGGAGAAGAATGTGTTTCTGATACAATAAATTGGTTAGCACATGGTCCTGAAGTTGATGTCATAAGTTGGACTTTATTTGTGATCAATGGTTATACCTTTTACACGAAGTCCGTAGATGATAAGAGCACCGTCCAGAACAGTGGTGTTGTATTAGTGGCTGAATCTATGCACTTCTCTAGTTTGAAAGATAAGAACCCTACGTTGGCTGCCATACCTTATTATGGGGTGATTGAAGAGATTTGGGTGGTTGACTATGTGAAAATTAGATTTCCCATTTTCAAATGCAAGTGGGTTGATGTCAATAATGGTGTGAAGATCGATAGGTTAGGATTTACATTAGTAGATCTGAATAGTAGAAGTTTTGGAGATGAACCTTTCATTATGGCAGATCAGGCGCAACAAGTGTTCTATATCACTGATCAGGCAAATAAAATGTGGTCTGTAGCTCTCCAAGGAAAAAGGGTCGTTGATATTGACGAGAAAAGTCACTCAAATTATGATCTGCTTGAGACTCCTTCTTTTTCCAGGGGTCTACCAGAACTGAACGAAGAAGATGAAGCAGATAATGCGCACGGCACAAGGAATGATCATCACGAGGGAATATGGGAGGATATCTCTTTATGATACTACTTTGACCTTAACTAACTAAAGTAATTATGATTATGATTATTATCTGAAGAATATGTTTAGTTATTTTATCGATATAGTCTTTACATGTCATAGCTTAGGATTTATCTTTCTTTGTTGTCGTTACAGGAAAATGACGGATCCCCAGCGTCCTAGTGCAGAGGATCAGCCACCTCCTCCACCTCTGGGTCAGTCACCTAGTGCTCAGGAGAGTCAGCCAGCTAGTGTTAACCAGGGCGAGCCTAGCAATGCTTCGAGCCAGGGTCGTAGTGAGCGCAGTAGCCAGTCTGTACGGAGGGGTAGACGTGCCACACGGTTGAGAGATGTTTCCCTCAGTCGGAGTGCAGGCCAAAAGATACCGATTGAGTTTGATAGACATTGGAAACCAATCGGGCCTAATGCACAACGATATAGGAGTTTCGTCGGCCTCCTTGCTCGTAACAAGCCGAGCATCTTGATAGAGGAGTGGAGAAATGTCGATCCAAAGGTGAAGCAGCATATTTGGGACACTATTCAGGTATACAATTCTCTTCTGTATGTAATTAATTATTATCAAATGTCACTTCATTTGTCACTTACTCCTTTAATGCATGCATTTCAGCTCACCTACGACGTTCCTCAGAGTGAGATCTTGTACAACAAGACGATGACGTATTGTTATGAGCGTTGGAGCAAGTTTAAGACAAGTCTGACCAACAATTACAATCATATTGAGGTACAAGATGGTCAGCCTCGTCCTAATCCGTGCAACACGTATACATTTCTTGATCAAGCGACTTGGCAAGAATTTGTTAGGCTTCGGACTACTCCTGAATCTTTGGTTAGTTGACTTATTTTTTATTTTATTTACTTAGCAATTATCTTAATTGATTATAATACTTTCCTTTTGTATCATTTCTTATTCGCAGGCCAAAAAGGCAAAAAGCACAAGAGAGTGGTAGAAAGAATGATTGCCCTCATACAATGTCTCGTGGGGGTTATGCAAAGGCTGAAAGAGACTTGTTAGCGGCCAAACGGAAGAGATTGGAAGAAGCATCTCAATCCGATCCTTCTGTTCTTCTTTCTCCGCCATCTCCGATTCGTCGAGAAGAAAAATGGCAATTTGCCCACCAAAAGAGGAGTGGGACTTATACGAGTGAACAGTCTCGTATAGTTGGTGAAAGAATTGTAAGTATATATCGTTATTGTAATTAATTACATAAGAAACGTACATTATTACTTATGTTTGTTATTTTGTATTATGTTACAGGATGAACTTAGAAAATAACAAGCTGAGGGCTCTTTTAAGTCGGAGGGCAGGAATGACATCCTCACAGTTGCTACTGGCAAACACGAGCATCCAGGCCGTGTCAGGGGAGTTGGAGGAGGGGTAGGGATACGGGATTACTTTGGAGCCCCCGTACACCATTCCTCAAACATCGTGACTAGGGAGGAATCGGAGACTATGTTGGCCATTGCAAGAGCAGAAGCAAAGGCCGAGGCTGAAGTATCTTTTGATGCAATATTAGAGACCCGGTTGAGCAAGATGAAAGAGGAAATGATAGTGTTTATGAGCTCAAGACAAGATACCAGTGCGCCCCAGCCACAATCGATTGATCCTAATAAGCAGAGCACTAAAGGTAGTTGTTGCAACATCGGGCAGTCATCAGAGGGTCCTAACCCAGAAATTACTGAGCTTTGTGATCTTTTTGTCGAGGATCCTCTGAGACGGTTAGTTGCACGGGGTAGTGTGCATAACCTGGGATCAACTGTCCACCACCGAAAAATGGAAGGTGATCAAGTCTGGGTGTCAGTTGACGAGGTGATTATTGCGGATGCACCTGTCCGTATCCCTTCTGATGAATTCAAGATCGTTAGCGATGTCTTGGGCACATTCATCTTGTGGCCAACAAACCTTGTTTCTGGTCGAGCCGAGGATAGTCCGATCAAAACCCCACCAAGTCCGATCAAAGCCCCACCAAGTCCAGCTCCCTTCACTCAGCAAGAAGTTTCACAGCCTCCATTGAATATCATGCAGCAAGTGATTCTGATGGCTTTTGATACATCATTCAAAACAAGAGACTGGCCTACGACTTCATTTGTTGGACAGTCAGGAGCGACATGCTATCTTGAGAGGGATGATTTGATGTCCCTGGTAGCTCCTGGACAAAATCTTACGATTGGGATTGTCCAAATGTTCTTAATGTAAGCAGCTTCTGCAATTCAAAGTAAATATTTTAAAAGTTTCACCGTTTACCTTTTATTTATGTGATTGCGTTATTGTAGGTACATGCATCGTAGGTTGGTCTCCTCTGGCAAAAGTGAAAAATTTGGATTCTTATGCCCCCATCAAATCCAAGAGAAAAGGACCACTGCTGCTATTAGACATCGATACTTGTCAGAGAGGCTTAGTGAAATTGGAACTGAGTGTTTCTTGGCTCCAATGTGCATAGGTAAGAAAGAAACTGATATTTTATAATTTATATAATGTTTTATGTTTGCTTAATATTCTTCTGTTTTTTTCAGTGATCATTGGCAGTTGCTTCTTCTATGCAAGAGTAGTTACACTGTCATCCTCTTATGTTCCCTCCACTTCAAACCAGGGAATGATTTGAAAAAGACCATGAATTCGTTAGTTTTCTTACATTATTACCTTTTGTATGCAAAGTTTATGGAATTTGTGTAAAACCAATAACATTTGTCATTGTGATGATCATAGGGCTATGCGGACATTCCTACACAGTGCTTGTGGTAAGCATGTTCGTGACTTAAAGGACCCTACATGGATCACGCCAAAGGTTAGTACATATGGATTTGTTTAAAGAATGTAATAAGACATGCCTTTATATTTGTTTTAATGATATCATATTTTTTCTCAGAGCCGTCGGCAACCAAAGGGGTCCAACTTATGTGGTTTTTATGTTTTGAGACATATTTACAATATTATCACTCTAGGCACGACTGATTTTACTCAAGAGGTAAATTTATATTTCAGAACTTTTGTTTTACTTTATTGTTTTTAAGTTACTAAGTCAAAGTT
This sequence comes from Inga laurina, assembly GCA_963855925.1. Lineage (NCBI taxonomy): Eukaryota > Viridiplantae > Streptophyta > Magnoliopsida > Fabales > Fabaceae > Inga > Inga laurina. The sequence goes on from OY979708.1 coordinate 52,665,601, forward strand.
TCGTCTGGTTTTGGTGTTACAGATGTTTGATCTTCCCGATCCCTTTCCTGAAGAAGATATTGATTTCATTCGCACATGTTGTGCTGAATTCATCTATGAGCTATTACAAAAATAGTGAGTTTTTGAATCCAATGTTACATTGTACATTATTTTATTTCATTCTGCATGTATTTGGCTCTGATTTGTATGTTTTATTTTATTTTTGTGATTGCTTGGTTTCATCCAAGTCTCCTTGCTTTCTCATTTTTTTTAATCTAATGGAGCAATAGAATTAATACACAGCACAAGAGAGCGAACTATGTGAGCTATTGCTTTTGTGTTTCTCATGGATGAACGCATCGTTTAGTTGCTGTTATTACAGCTCCTTTTGTTTCTGTTGGCCACTTTACATGACAAATTAAAGCTTTTTGCGTTTGTCATTTGTTATCTAAATGGAACAATAGGTTTGATGCTGCTGCTGGATCTTAGCATTCATTTTTACTCTGATGCAGATATTAGAGAGGTTAGATATGCACCTAAAGTTGTAATTTTATTTGTCTTATGGTTGAAACTGGATTATAATAAACTTGTAAATCACTTCACCATAGACTATGAGCTCATAATACAGACTATCTTCTAATTTCACTTTGTGATTGGAAACTTTTGATTATTCTTTCATTGAATTGTGGGCAATGGAGAAAAAGTAGTGGTGAAAATGTTTGTTTCTTCTCACGGACTGTTTCATTCCTTATGTATTATCTCTCTCTCTCACCCTCTGTTCCACAAAATCGCATTCTGTGTGCATCATAATGCTTCAATAGTTGTATTGATGATATAAACGATTTCTTTCCTTCACAAAGCACTCATTAATTTCCAAATATTATGTTCTAATTTTGATGAGTAATGAATGAAGTGAGTGAATTGGTGATATATGCAGGGATTATGGATTCTTCATATTCGTCAAAGGGAAAGAAGGGCTTGGCAGATCAAGCAGGTTATGCAATGCATGCAATATGTATGGTTCTGATGACAATAACAATGGAAAGGGCATGTTCATTTCTTTGCATGTTCATTACTTATGTTTTACTGCTGTCATTTGGTCATCCTTAGGTACTGTATAATTGCAAATGAATAATCAATGTATGACTGTACTGGCTTGTATGAACATTACGTAAGAGGCAAGCTTCACCCAAGAGGGGGGGTGAATTGGGTGATGTTATAAATTTTTCGCTTGATGTGGTGATATGAAGAATATAGTAGATAGAGTAGAGTTGAGAAGATTTGAACATAGAGAGTTATACTGGTTCGGCCTAACAACAAGGCCTACGTCCAGTCCTCAGAGATCAAGACCTACTGAGATTTTCACTATACTCCAAGATTCAATAGGCTCTCAGAACGCCACAAAACAACAATTGTCCTTGAACGGACTACGAGCAGAAATATTCTCTCACTAAGAAATTTCTCTCCCCCTTACGACAAGTCTTACGTGCAGAAAAACAACCTATGACCTTTCTCACTTGCTTATGTATACAAGGCTTATGAGCAGCAACGTTCTCTCCTGCTTACACCACTGTAAGACTTACGAGCAGCAACGTTCTCTTCCGCTTGTATCTTATAAGACTTATGAATGGAAGGTTCAACAAGGAATTCTCTCAACTGCTTCTCTCGTAAGGAAAACTACCCTCTCAAGGTCCCAATACCTTGAGATCTCATAAACAGATAATTTTGAATTGTGTGAAGACTCTCTTACAGAGCAAATGAATAAACACTGAAGATCAATGTGTATACAGAGAAAAATGATGAATAGCAGAAACTTGGTATAAGCTTGTGAATTCTTGTGCTACGTTCTCTGTTTGATTATCCTTGAATCTCTGTATATATAGTTGCTTCAGTTTTTGCCCGTTTGGAAATTCTTCATTTGAGGAGCTGAACTTTTGCAAATGTAGAAGAACACGCGCATGTTTGAATATTCTAAATGTGGTAGGTGCGAACGTGTTTGTAATCATGTTGTCTGCCGTTGTTTGACTTTCTCCGTAACAACTATTTTCAAACGTTCATGTTCCTGTATCACACTCATAATTCATTCAAAATAAGGTTAAACAATGATAATAAGCAATGATGATATGAATAGATAACAATAAATTATATTCGTAATGAACGTTGTAATACTTAGCGTTTCGGTGGTCAGACAGGGTATCACTCGAGCATAAAAGTCTTACTTCGAGTGATCTCCTATTTTCCTTCATATGCCTCTGTTATCGGGTGTGCTCGCATAGAAAATCAGAGAGACAAAATCTTCACTCGCGGGTGAAGAGGGGTCTCACTCGAGCACAAAATCTCTGCTTCGAGTGATCTTGCATTTTCCACATGGAATGTCTTCTCGGGTTGTCACTCGCACACCATTTTGACAAGAGTGAGAATTTGTTCTCGCGGGTGAAATGGACCCTCACTCGAGCACAAAACCTCTGCTCGAGTGAGAAGCATATTCTCAAAGAATATGCTCTCAATATCATCACTCGCACCAGAATTTCAGAGGGATAGAATTTTCACTCGCGAGTGATGTGGGCCCTCACTCGAGCACAAAGACTTTTTCTCGAGTGAGAAGAATATTCCTAAGAATTATACCTTTTGAACAAGCACTCGTAACAGAATTGGAGAGGGATGGAATTTTTACTCGCAAGCATAGGTGTCACTTCGAGCATATATGAGTGTGCTCGAGTACACTTGCTTCTACTCTGAACTTCATGACTCTCGGCCAAGTGCTCGCAGCACCCTGCTCGAGTGAACAAAGGAAGCATGCCATTACTTGCTCTCGGCCAAGTGCTCGCAGCACCCTGCTCGAGTGAACAAAGGAAGCATGCCATTACTTGCTCTCGGCCAAGTGCTCGCAGCACCCTGCTCGAGTGAATAAAGGAAGCATGCCATTACTTGCTCTCGGCCAAGTGCTCGCAGACCCTCACTCGCATATGTGCTCGAGTGATCTAGTGTTCATAAAGGGAGAATGCCTCTCGGGTACATACTTTCTAGCTTTCTCTCATACCTGCTCGAGTGCAAAGGAGATCTCTGCTCGAGCACAAACATCCTGCTCGAGCATTCAAGTGCAAATTCACAGCAGATATCAGCAAAACATCAAATATGCATTTGGTAACTTGGAAACTTTTCTTAACCTTCTAAAAACATGTTTTACACATAATTGACTTATTGTTATCATCAAAACTTGGGATCTAACACATTAATCTGTTGCTGCTATAGACTGGTGCTTTTGAATATTGAAATTGCAATCAGTGATTGTTATGTACTGCTGTTTAAAATTAGAGCATTCTGTGCGTGTACATATAATAAAAGGACGTTTTTTTTAAAAAAAAAAAGTTTTAAGACTGGTTGTAGTCACAACCGGTCTTAAAAAGTAATTTAAGACCGATTTTAAGACCGGTTGTTCCCAAAACCGGTCTTAAATGTCTCACCTTTAAGACCGGTTGTGGGAAGAACCGGTCTTAAAGGTGAGAGATTTAAGACCGGTTGTGCCCACAACCGATCTTAAAGGTGAGACATTTAAGACCGGTTTTGGGAACAACCGGTCTTAAATGTGGAGTTTTTAGACCGGTTGTGGCCATAACCGGTCTTAAAAGTGTGACTTTTAAGACCGGTTATAAAAACCGGTCTAAAAAATAACAGACTTTTTAGACCTGCTGTATCAAGACCTAATACAGAACCGGTCTAAAAAGTCATTTTTAACCGGTCTAAAAAGTCATTTTTCTACTAGTGTTAGCTTCAATTCATGGTTTACTCAAGTGATCTTGGAGGACTTGAGTACAAAGATAAGGATCAAAATAAGACATAATCAAACCAGGTATACATCTAGTTATTATTTTGGAATTTTGCTGCAGTACTCAAGTGCAAAAATATCCTACTCGAGTGCATAAGTATAAACACTCGAGTGCATAGGATTTCCACTTGAGTGTCGAGGCTTATATCAGTTATGCAACAGATCAAACGACGTACTCGCTCCTCTTACTTCTGAAGTGTCTCTTCACTCTCCAACACACCACTTCACATTTGCCTGTTACCCTCTAATTAAATGCCTTCAAACTCTTCGATCACCCATTGCAACTCCTTAAGAGTCTCAAAAAGGTCAAATTTGTCCAATAAATCTCTCTTTTTTTTCCTTAACTGAAAACTCAATCAAAATCATTCTTCAAGCTTTCATAGCATTTTTTATTCCTAAATCCTTTCTGAATTATACAAAATGGTTAGAATAAAGATTCCCTAAACTTTGACGCCAACTCCGACTCCTTCACCTTCTTATTCTGCTATAAGTGAATCGGTAACATCATCGGCAACTTTGACGCCAACTCTGACTCCGACAACTACACCTTCTCCTACTCTGTCACCCTCTCTAAAACCCAAGGAAACTAAGAAGAAGGCACCCCTAGCTAAGAAGAAGCATCATAAGCCAAAGGTAGCAAAGGATGTTCAACCTCCTCCAAAGAAAACAATGGGCATAGCTTTCAAGGAATTAATCATGACACGGTCGAAGTCACAAGAAGTGAAAGGAAAAAGGAAGAAGACAGCCACAGAGGAACCTCAAGATCTTCCTCTGACAATTCCTTCAACCAACAACTCTAGGAAGCAATGGAAAAATCAAAACTAGATGGCCTTGGTTGGCAAGATTGCCTCCCAGATTGGTGCCTCGGCCTCTCATCATGTTGCCCAACCCAGTCAAGCTGGTTCATACTCTAGAGCACCTTCCACTTCTAAGGCACCAGAGGAAGAAGAACAAGACGTGGTCCCTCCAGAAGGTTTCAATACCCAGGAATTGAAGCCATTCAATTAGAAGGTATATAACAATGAATTTGCTCATAGTAGCTTCTGTCCTGTGGTCTATGTGGATTTAGATTACTTAAATACAAACTGTGGCCTTAACTTTCGACCTTTTTTAGATTTTTATGAACCTTGGCTAAGTGTTCACCTTTCATTTTCACCAACTATTGTGAGAACCTTTTACTGCTATATGAAAGTACACAATATTGTTTCTAGAACAAGAGAGTTAATAGAGGAAGGAACATTCACAACCATTAGAGGCCAACATATTATGATTTCCCCCTCTATTATCAATACTATTCTAGGCTATATACTACCACCAACCAATCTACCCTTACTCTTAGCCAATGAAGCCTTCCTGAAATTAAGACCTGATAACCCTGTTGGACCCCAGAACTTTAAACTCATTGATATGCCTGACTCAATCCATGCCCTTTACTATATCTACACCTAGAGTATGATCAACAAGTTCAAAAACTATACCCTGAATACATATAAGGTTTTATAGCCTAAGGACACCCCATGCAAAATACACATTAGGACTTATAGCCTCAGGACAAACAATCTAATAATAAAACCATATATTCTTGAAACGAATATAATCAACAGTACAAACAAACATACAGAACAATTACATAATATATGAGATAAAGAGTTACAACTTGTCGACCTTTCCTATGATTTACGTTCACCGATTTGTTTTCTCTTCGAGCTTGGGCAAATATCAAATCCTATAATTTGTAAATTCATGTAGAGATGGGTCATTACTCATTCCAATCTTATTAACACAATTAAAACTATGTTATTCTTGGCCCTCTCATGACTCTTATCCTGTATTTGAAATAGTTGTTTATTTTTTATAATCTTTTATACTTAGGTTATTGTGTATCTAATTAAGACATATTGAATGTATATTTTCCCTTACAATTAACCATTCAAGTCAATTTAGTTGGCCCCTCAAACCTATCACAAAGCTTTCAAACCATCACTAACTTTAATTTCCTAAAAATCTGGTTAATTTTCAGACTTAAATCAATTCTACCTTTACCATTTAGGAAATTTTGAAAAATCATAACTTAAGCTATGGAACTCCAAAAAAGGTGGTTCAAGTTCCTATTTAAATCTATTTCAATCATCTACAAAAGAAAAATAATTTCAAGCATCACATCATAGACCTAATTTCCCAATTCCAACGTGCAAACTTACTGTCCCTTTTGTGAGATAGGATATTCCCAGATTTCCTGCCCAAATTTTGTAAATTCATAACTTACAATATAACACATCCAATTTTTGTGTTATAGTACTTAATTTAAAGCTCTATAAGTCTATTTTAAAAGAAAAATAATCACAATAACAAATTACAAAAGTAACCTCTTGTAATTGGCATATTTACTCACTGTTTAAAATATGGAAAAATAATGTTTCCAGTTTTCTATCCAAACTTGCAAAAACCATAACTTTTGTTCAAGATATCCAATTAACATGTTCTAGAATTCATTTTAAAGTTTAGGATGTGTACTATTTCCTTACTAAATTTCATAGAAAAAGGACACTATTAGCCCATCAAAACCATGCTTGATTTTGACTGCCTCACTAACTCTATAGAATTGACAGCCTGTCATAAAACCTCAAAAACACCACATATATCTTCCTAATGTGAGTCCTCCTTGGTTCAATCTTCCAAAACACATGTTTAACTCTTCAAACCTCAAATAAATCAAACCAAACCTACTTAAAAACTCAAGCTTTAACCTCTGCAAACAAATGCATGTGCACTATGTTTTTGGTAGTGGAAGATCAAAAAGAAAAACCAGACATGCAAGCCCAATTCAAGACTTAATACTTGAAGAATTCAATACCTACAAACCCCAAAATGCATGCTCTATTTTGGAGTTCAGATTATAGAACTAAAAGCACCCAAAAACAAACATCAAAATCAACATGCATAAGCTTTTCTCAAACTTTCTTGATGACAGCAACACTTTACCAAGACTCTCCACTTTCAGCAACCAATTTCACCCAAGAATATCACCAAACCGATAGACACAAAGTTCGAAGAGGTATATTAGACTCAACTAGAGAAGATTCTGGTGTTGCATATGGCTTTCTGGTTGCTCTCTCTCTCTCTCTCTGCTTCTCACTCTTTCCTCCTCAACTCCCAACTTCTCTCTCTCTATCTCTCTCTCTTCTCTTTTCTCTCTTTCCTCTTTCCTTTCGGTGTAACCCCCTCCGTAATTATATTCGAAATACGCGATTAAAATGAAATGGAGACCAATAATAATCAAATAACATTTACTAACCCATCACATGATGGGGTTTTCAAAAATACCTTTCGAAATCATTTATAAACTTGGTCTCATATTCACATTTCAAATACAATTACTACATGAAGATAAATCACATTCATATAAATATCAGAGTGCACAACATAATCATCCCAGCAATCCCGGGTACATACCTTCGCTAAAGATACATAGGGTACAATTGCCCATTACAATTCTTCAAATGGGGATTACACAATCTCATCTCGAAGGAGTCCTAGCCGCTCCCTCCACGAGCCACTTGCCCTATTTAAATTGTTGGTAGGGGAGGGTGAAATTCGAGAGAATCTCAGTAGGGAAACATTATCAATATGCAGGCAAGATAAGTGTTTAATGCATGACATGCTTGCATCACATAACTCATGCACACATACAATGACAAATCTATAAGCTTAATGATTCGAACGATACACATATGGCCATAGCATATATTGAAACATAGCTTTAAATCATTCATACATGTTCCACATAATCAAGCAAAGCAATAACATGCATCAATACATTAATACAGTTATCAGAGCATGCAGGAAAGATAAGTTCCCAACCTCTAGTCTTTTCTTCTCGATTTACGTGCCAACAACTCGAGGCTTAACATTCGATCCTACAATGTCAAATGTACTATTTAGATATTTCCATAGTGTTTCTGGGGGTTATATGAAGCTATATTGAAAAATTACTAAAATACCCCCGGGGACCCGGCCCGGCCCCGCCGTACCCGGTCCGGCTGTACTTTTCTTGAAATTTTGACATGGGCTATTCTGACATATTTTCACCCAAGGAATCCATTTCCGGACTCGGAATTATCAAATTCAATGTCAATTTATAAATTTACCCTTGGCAGCCCCACTTTAAAGGTTTCAGGGGCATTTTCGTAATTATGCTTTTTCGGCCTTTTCCGAAAAAGTGACCAACTGTAACCCCACCTAATTTTCGCTTTTGAACTCAATAGAACCATCAAATCATTGAAAATCCAAATCTAAGACCCATTTATAGCCATAACCAAAATATACAAGTACTCCGGGGAAAATTGGGGTTTTTCAGTTTCGGCTCCGTAAACGTGTTTCTTTCTACTCCTAACCACTTTATTAACCATTGCATTAGGTTAAAACTAACATTAAGATCCAATTTGGGCAGCATAACCCCTAGGCCATGTCATTTCCAAACTTTACAAACAAAGACAATCCGGTGAAATTTCACCGATTAAATCAACCACAGCAGCCAGAACAATCAAAGATTGAAGTTTCGGAAGTTACCTCAAGCTCCCTCTGGCTTTTACTCAATATGGCTTAACCCTAGCCCCTTTTAAACAGCAAAACTAAGCTTCAAGTACCTTAATCCATGTAGAAGAGAAGCTTAGGAGAAGGATTATATGCGTTAGGTACGAATTCACCGAAGAAATCGACCTACCTCGTAAGATTTTATCCTCTTCTCTCTCTAAAACTCCCTCTCTCTCGTTATCCATGGTGCTGCACGGTTCAGAGCTGAAGATGATGAGAAAATGTTTTAATTTCCATGCTGATGTCATCTTTTATTTTGATGATGTCATAATTGTAACACCCTTCCCACCTTAGGCCAAGATTAAGTTCTTAAACTCATAATTAAGTTGTAATTAGAGACCAAAATGAAATTTGGACTTACTAAGATACTCTTGTGCCCGAAAATCGGATTTGCAAAAACATTTTTCAAAACTTATTCACAATGGTCTCAAGTTCTCAATACGAAATAATACTGGCCTGAACAGGTGGATTCCATTTACAAATATCAGAGTGCACATAAATTCCTGACTCACACGGGTTCCATTCATTAGATAAGGGATTTACAAAGGCACAAAGCCACAATTCAATACCCTTAACTTGAGGATTACACAAAATCTATATATACAATTCCAAAATCTACAATGATAACCATTAATTCCAAAGTACACTCCTAAACAGGAGCTCTAACTACTCTTCGTCGCCCTCTTGCCTCTCGATCCTTCGGCCCTGTCTAAAAGGTTTAATTTTGGGAGAGTGAGATTCTAAAGAATCCCCGTAGTAACAAGTCAATCATATAATGTACAACAATAATGCATGTAATCAAATCATCATCCACACAAGCAACTACAACGGCAGTTGCAGCGGCAATGGTTAGTATGACACATGTCATCCCTGACGATTGCTCACGCTGAATTGCTCACGCTGTATTGCATCATAACAGTCAACACAGTATAATTCACCACAGCTGGGATCTATATAAAGCATATCATATTCGCAAGCCACATAGGCAAGATACACACACACACACAGCCCATGGCTGGTTTTCACATATGCCGCCCCCACGGGTCGGATTCATAAAGATCCATGTCGATTACGACGACAGTCCAACGGCCGACTAGAGATGACCACTGTCAATCCCTACACGGCTCACGTTGACTTGCTCGCACCGTAATGGACCATGGCACACATTTCAGAAGTTCAATGATAAGATATGCATACCAAAACATCATACAAGATATGAGAGAAAAGTCACTACCTGAGTTCTTCCGGACGTGTCCTAGCGCCGGTCTCTCCCGAGGAAGGCAAATATCAAATCCTATTTTCATAATTAGGGACGAAGAGTTATTCTCTATTCCAAGACTTAATTCACTTTATAATGCTTAATTGGTTATCATTATTACTCTTTTGGAGTCATTAAATACCCCTAACAACACTCCTAAAGGGTAGGAAGAACTATCCCAAAGATCCCCTTTTGGAAGCACAAAACTGAGATTTTACACTGTTTCACTCGAGCACAGATGACCATGCTCGAGCACAGATGTACGGACACTCGAGTGAAAACGGCTTCACTCGAGTGATGGTGCGGACATCACTCGGGCACAAAAGAGAGTGAGAGGCAGCGAGTGAACACCCGAGAGCATAAGGGAATTTTCAGAAGCAGGCTCACTCGAGCACAAATGCCCTCACTTTAGCACACGTACGGAAATCACTTCAAGCACAAGGAAGTGAGACAGAAAGCACACGCCCGAGAGCACAAGAGAAATGGCAGCAGCCCAAATGGCTCACTGCACCCGAGCACAAAATCCTCACTCGAGCACAAGTACGGAATTCACCTCGAGCACACACGGCTCACTCGAGCACGGTGCCCATACCCGCGAGTGAGAAGGCACACCCGTGCACCTACTCGCTAGTGACAACCCGAGAAGCAAGCCCTTTGGTGTCAAATACACTCATCACTCGAGCACAAGGAGGCTCACTCGAGTGATGTTCATCCCTCACTCGCGAGTGAGGCTATGCTTGCTATGACCCAGAGAGTGCAATAAGAACACAAAAAGCAAGAAACGAGAATTACACTACCGCACTCGAGCAGACCCATCCCTGCTCGGGTGATATTCATCCCTCACTCGAGCAGACCCATCTCTGCTCGGGTGATGTTAATCCTTCACTCGAGCAGACCCCTCCCTGCTCGAGTGAACCCCTCAGATAGCAGAAAACGCAGAACAGAGGCACTCTCCTTAACCTTTGCCCAATTGATTCCTATGGATACAAAACTTAACCCAAAGCCATTCCCACACAAAAACACCCACTAAACTCAATGGAATACTCAGAATCATCAAAATCCTACTCCATTATCATGCTTTGGGTTTTGGGCAACAATTTCATCAAAATTCCCATTTCATCCTAACATCATATTTCAATCTCTAATCAATCTATCTAACATAAACTCATTCCAAAATGTCATTCTCATGCCATAAACATACCAAATGAACAGTGGCACTCATTTTCATGATTAGGCCAAAATTCCCAGAATTTATAAACTATTCCAAATGGCATGAAACTTAGATAGATAGGTTAGTTTCACTCACCTTATCAACTTCTCCAAAGAGAGTTCTTGATCCACCACTTTCCAAATTTTCGTGTAGCACCAATCAACACCAAATGGCTACATTATACACACCAAAATGAAGCTCATTACTCAAGGATCAACATTTATGAATGGTGTTTGAGCAATGGAGATCATTTACTTACCCAAAGATCAAGCTTTTCCCTTCTTCCTTGCCTTCAACAATGGAAAGAGAGAGAAAAGAGAGAGAGCACGAGAGAGAGAAAGAAATGGAGAGGAGGAGCAAAAAGTTGTCCTTTGTCCTCATGTGCTCATATCCAACCACCCCCATATTGCCACTTGTCAACATCTCATACATTCCCACAATGAGCTCACCACATCACAACACATAGGATTCCGACCCACGGTCAAGGAATCACAACCCTTGATCTTAAATACCACTCACATGCACCAATATTTCCAATTTCCACTAATTATGATATTAATTAACATAGTCATAAAACACTTAATAATTCCAATAAATTCATAATTATCATTAATAATCATGATTATCCCTTAATCAAAAATTGGGATATTACAATAATTCCCATTTTCGGATTTTCTGGCAGATTTTCTGGCCAAACTTTGAAAAATCATAACTAATTCTAGAAAAATCGAAATGAGGTTATTCCAAAGCCAAATGAAAGATATTTAAGTCTTCTTCATAGGAAAAATATTTTCCATTACTAAATATCACCACACAATTCCAGAATTACATAAAACTCATCACTGCCCCAAAACAGAGTTCAGTTTCCATCCCAAATTTTGGACAGTAATATCTCCTAGTTCAAAAAACGAAATGGCACAAATTATATGTCCATTTTGAAGCTTGAGATGTGAACTATAAGACTGGAAAGTTTCATAAGTTTTAGACATCATTTGGTCATTCAAAACGTTTACACAAACGGACTGCCCAGAATAGAGTTTCACTGGACAAAATTTCAGATTTTGCATCTTTGCTTCCATTGGTTCCATTTTCATACCAAACATCATTCCCACATAAATTTTCACAAGGAATCCATTGGAAACACCAAATCAATCAAATTCACATCACATTGACATGTTTTCATAACAATCGCAACATGTCAACACAATTCACATTCAATTCTTCCCTTTATTCTAAGTCAATTTGGATGTTAATCCACAATTGAACTCAAATACAGGGTTTCGGCGCTGCTCACAACACACACGAATCACATTCGAGTGCCAAATCACATCATATTCTCCAAAAGGGTTATTTATCACTAACCACATCCACTTTTGGAGTCATTATCTCTTAATCACAATTTAGGATCTTGCTAAACTGGGGCTTAGCAGTCCACATATCTTAGGCTTATTCTCTAGCCTCAAGTATTAGAATTCGGGGTATTACATTCGGGATGCTAAATGAGAGTTAGGGAGTGGCTGAAGTATTTTTATTTGGTGTGTGAGTGTGTCATGTGACGTGTTTGTGTATGTGAATACGAGTGTGTGTGTGTGTGGGTATATGTGTGTGTTTTTATCCTATTGGTCTCACTCATAAGACTTTTATTTTACTAATTTGTCTAATTTAAAATCTCGTAAATCTCATTCCAATATTCTTGATCATTTGTAACACTATTGGGTTCCATAATTTGTCTTAAACTTTGTCCCGATTTCAAATTTTTATGTCTAAGTAATACAATCCCTAATTTTCCCTTTTCTTTGTTGGTGCTAGCTTGCCATATAATTTTCATAGGTTAATCCTTAATATTTTACAAGGATTTTCTTCCTTAATTAACTTCTTTAGGCCATAAAATATTTTCCCTAAAACTTTCAAGCCAAATTATAACATCTAACTATTTTTTCTTAAATTTTCGGGTGGCTTTTAATTCCCATAATTGAACTTTAAAATCATCCAATTTACTTTTTGGGGAATTAAGCCTCTTCTAAATTTTTGAGATGTTACATTTTTTCTCCCAATCAATTTTTAAGGATTTTTATTTAACATAATATAACATAATGTTCTATATAAAAAAAGGCAAGACTTCAACAAATAGTATTATAAAAAAAACCAATTCTTTCTCTTCACAAGTTATCCAGATAAGCTAACGGTGTAAAAAAAAAAAATGTTACTAGAAGCTTAGAGATATAATAGATAGATCGCAGTGCGCCAATTAGAAAAAACATTTAATTCTGATGATTAGTCCGAGCAACAAACTTTGACCCCACAAAAAAGGGCATGGGATGTTTCCAGTATGTTGGGTGGAAAGCTCCCGTTACCTTTAAGACTAGTGAGTCAAAATATGGAAAATCATTGTGACCTCGCTAAGCAAAACACGCTGACAAAAAGAAAAAGTAAAAATAATATAGTAACGTCAAAAGAATTCTTTTTTCTTTTTCAATTAGTACTGAATATTATACAGGGGAAAAGCAAAAAAAATATCACTTTAATTTTAAAATCTTAAATTGGTGATTTTTTATTAAAATGAGTTATCAATTATATTGCTATACAAATGTAATTATTATCTATACTCTTATAGGTAACAAGACTGATTTGAGATTTTAAAGTTCAAGTGTTATTTTTTTGTATTTGTCTTATTATATACTAAATCCCATTAATTACAGTTTTATCCGATTATTTGGTACTAGTAATCGGTAATTTTGAGACAAACTGCCTCTAGCTAGAAGAATATTTTTGCTTTGACCAGTAGTCCACGGAGGACGCGTGCTTTGTCCCTAAAATTTTTTTATTTCTTCGCGTAGTTTGACAAAATTAATACATATGTATTTTTGTTTTTGTTGGTTCTTTTTTTCTGTCCCTTTCAGAGTTTGCTTGGGAGATTCAGAGTTCATTATGTTTTAAATTGCACTGATGTTGCTTGTTTAATTTAGGAATGGGTTTAATTACACAGCGATCACTCTTCGATAGTAATCATGTCCCCTTAGGATATATGCAAGCATACATTTTGCATACAAGTTGGTCCTTTCATATACTTTTCAAATTCGAATTGGAATTATCTTGTTATTTCCATTCTATCTAAATTTCATTAATCTTCCAAGAAAGTTGTGTTTGAAAAAAAACCCTACCTTGGATTCTTAATATAAGATCCGAAGATCTCTTAGTCATTTGATTACCTGATGAAGATATATGATCTATCTATACAATAGTGATTTACCTAATTTTTGTCTTATAATAGTCGACTAAGAACTACTTTAACTAATTTTTTGACTCAAATATTTAAATCTAACCCATAATAATTATATATTGACGTGGAGGCATTGTTTTCTTCTGCTAGTCACCACACTCGATCTTGTGTGAAAACAATATATACTAATCCCATGAAATGATAACATTGTCCATCATTTGACGTTTTCCCCCAGTCATGATTTTTACCAAGAGAAATAACATACCATCAATATTGAGATACATAGTATCCACACAACTTAAAATTTTTTTAAAAAGCTCATTATCAAGATTTTTATATTCAAAAATAACATATTTAACAAATTAAAACCCATTTATTATATATAATAATATATATGAGTATTAATATATAGGGGAGATCACTGTAGAGTTTCAAGGAACATAAATCTAATTACCAAAAATTCTCACAAAATAATCAAATAATTATGAAATTCCTAGGGACCTAATTATGATTATTTTAATTGTTCAATTACCAAATTGCCCTTATCATTTGAAAGAAAATTTGAACAAAAAAGGAGAGGGTTTGTGCTTTGCTCAATCTCTTGGTTCTCGTCGCTCACAGTCGTTGCTTTGTCATTGTCCTAAGGTCATCATCGATGTGCTTGCCGGTCACCATCCGTAGTCTCACCACTATCAGGTAATGGCGCTCTCACCTATTCTATCCCTGTGCTCATTTTGGGTATTTGTTCTCTTTTTCCCTTAAAACCTCAATATTCGCAGCCGATGATTGCTTTTATCTCTTATGGTGTGTTTGGTTCACGGATGTGAGATTAGATGAGGTTCATTAAAATTAGGTTAGGGGAGATTATCAGTTTTGTTTGATTTAAGAAAATGGGAGGAGATATTTGGTTTCTTGTTTGGTTCAGAAAGGTTGATGATATGAGGTATTTATACTTGGACAATTATACCCTTTCATCTTTATTATATATTTTTTGTCTTCTTTTACAATTTATATATTAGTAATGCAATTCTAACCGGAATTTAATAAACCTACCGGAATTGAGAATCATAGTCATGACCATATTTATTGTTTCCATTTTTTGTAGAAGAAAACTTATTGCTCCAATTTTATTGATGTAAATATAATTCAACATCTGCAAATATTTTTGCTTGTGGTCTTGGAACGTAGTGGCATACACAACGTAAAGATTGAACTCACATCAACTTCAATGTTTAAAAATCAATATAGATATTCCATATGTAATAGGGCACATCATTACATAAAATCCATATTTGCACATCCATTAGTAAAAAATTCCCTTTTTAGACCGCTACATTTAGACCACTTATAGCAGATAAAATCTAAAAAATTTGACCAATGGCAATTTTGTAATTATATAGAACTTCTAAGACCGGTTCTCCAAAAAACCAGTCTTAAAAAAATTATTTAGACCGGTTATAAATAAAATCGGTCTAAAAATATCAAAATATTTAGGAAATTAACAAGTTTAAACTATTAAGACCGATTATTCATTATAAACGGTTTTAAATATAAAAAAAATTATGATTGCTTTTTATTAAAACCAGTCTTAAATATGAAAAATTTAAAAATTAATTTTTTTCACCCTTTTAAGATCGGTTTTTATCGAAGCCCGGTCTAAAAGGTGAGCGTTTTGGCCCGTATTTTTACTCCCTCACCCAGATCCTGTGCTCTGTGAACCATTTCTTGTCTTGTCGCCATTTATCTATGAGGTCTGTCCCTGTTTATTCTGAACTCCTCCATCGCGCCCCGTTCTCAATTTGCTCAACTCTCCTCCCTCATTACCGCTGTCGTTGTTGTGTTCCTCATCGCTATTCTTTGATCATCATCACTCTCCTCCGCCGCCACCTCTATTTGCCACAGTGACCATTCTCCTCTGTCATGACTTCCCCTTGTTAGTGCTATGAATTTGAGGACTTCATTTTAACCTCAGTCAAGCCACCTTGACTTTGGGTAAAAGCTTACTCCTTGGTCTTCAATCAGGTTAGTGTTCTTTTATTTAGTTGTTGTTCAATAATTAATAATGTCCTATGAAAAGGGCTCTTGTTGTTTTGAGCACTTAATTCCCACAAGTTGCAGTTATAATTTGTTGGAAATCCAATTGTTTTGTGATAACGTAGTCTAGAAAAAAATCTGAATAGCTAGGTTAGATGCTCTAACTTGTACATCCCTATGATATTTGGTTTCACTACTATAAAAAAGGGGTTTAGTGGCGTAACTCTTGTGGCGCTTTTTCAAAGGTAATTATAAATCAAGGTTATTTTGAAGCTTTGGCGCTTACAATCATAAGCGTCATAGTAGACGTTAATCTTGTATGGCATTTTCTTAAATAAGCGCCAAACAATGTCATCAATATTTAAAAAAAAAAACAATAAGAAGCTTTGGCGCTTCCTTAGGAAGCGCCAAAGCATCCTATATTTTTAATATATATATATATATAATATGAAGTTTAATATATTATTTCTTCTTTTTTTTATAATCTTCCTACAGCCTTACACATATGTTTGACAAAAGAAGTTTAATTTCTTTCTAACTATTGTAATATGCCTATTGTATTTGCATTATGCTTTGTTTTAAAATATTTAAATTAATTTTTTTTATTTGGGTCATAACATTTATTATTGATAAAGGTTTAATAGTTACAATCAATGTAACACTATATGATATGTTTGCCATACCTTTTGCTCTTTTTCTCTATAGATCCAATATTATATGCTTGAATATATTTTTGTCACCAGTATTAACTTGCGCTTATAATGAAGCATAAAACTGAGTGAGCTCCATGAAGTTTATCAATTTTTTTTTAAAAAGGCCACATTCCAAAAGAAAAAACTAAAAAAAAAGGAAGCTTAGGAAGCGCCAAAGCTTCCTATATATTTTAAATTTTTTTTAAAAGGCCACATTCCAAAAGAAAAATATCTAAAAATATATTGTAATAGGAAGCTTTGGTGCTTCCTAAGGAAGCGCCAAAGCTTCCTATATATTTAAAAAAAAAAGATCAGTCAACTTCTTCGATTGTGTGTATGTGTCTAGCTATAAAGTAAATTTAAATTAAGTATTTTTTTAATTTGGGTCATTATACTGTTATACATTTATCATTTGTAAATGTTTAATAGTTACAATCAACGTAACACTACATGATATGTTTGTCATACTTTTTGCTGTTTCTTTCTATAGATCTAATATTATTTGTTTGAATATATTATTGTCACTAATATTAACTTGCACTTATAATGAAGCATAAAACTGAGTGAGCTCCATGAAGTTCATCAAAAAAATTTTAAAAAAAGCCACATTCCAAAAGAAAAAACTTTTAAAAAAATATTATAATAGGACGCTTTGGCCCTTCCTCCTTATTTTATTTTATTGATTAACGATGCAAGCAGGGAAATGGATTTAAAAAATAAAAAATAAAAAATAAAAAACACAATAGAAGCTTTGGCTCTTCCTAAAGAAGCGCCAAAGCTTCCATTTTTTTAAATTTTATTTTGAAAATGGGAAGCAATGGCACTCTTTTATGAAGCGCCAAATCTTCCCCTATTTACAAAATTTAAACACCCCGCCATTGTCATCCTGCCATTATCGCTCTCCTGCTTGTCATTTCCCACAACTTTGATCCATTACTCTCCCACTTCATTGGTCTACCAGCTTTTCTTATTCGTTATCCCTACTCTTTCCTCTCTTTGATGGCAGCAAGTAGAAGTAGGAGATTCCTAGCTTGTAAGCGTTGTTTTTTAAACATTTGACCCATGTTTTCTTTTCTTTTTTCCTTTTTGGTTAAAATCTGTAATGACTCTTATATGTTTGCTCACATTTTTTATTTTTTAGGTGTTGATTTGAAGTTTCAACTTTGTCTACTTAAACTTCCTATAAATTGTTAGTTTTTTTAATTTTTAAGCTTGCAAATATAATAATATTGTAGTGATTTTATTGTAATACAAGTTATTGTAGTTAATGTTTTTCATTTTTTACCATCGTATTGTAATTTGTTTGTTTTATCAAGAAAATAAAATAATTAAAAAAATATATAAAAAAAAGACCTACCCTCATTTGACGCTAATTTGCTTGTTTTATCAAAAATAAAATAAAATTATTAAAAAAAATAAAGGAGGACACCCTCCTTTGGCACTTCTTTAACAAGTGCCAAAGGAGGTTTGCCTCCTTTGGCGCTTGATCATGAAGTGCCAAAAGAGGTCTCCTATGGCGCTTTATGAACAAGTGCCAAAGGAGGTTTGCCTCCTTTGGCATTTGTTAAAGAAGCTCCATAGGAGACCTCTTTTCTCCTTTGACGCTTTTACTACAAGCGTCGTAAGTGTTTATTTATTAATTTAATTCTGAAAACTAATCTATGGCGTTTCTATAAATTCAAGAAATCTCATAGGTATTTTTAATGGCATTGAAAGCTTTGGCATTTTTTAAATGTCATAGTATTCGTTAAAATAAGCGCCCTTAAATCCCTCTTTTGTAGTAGTGCTTGGAGTAATACCATTCTAAGTTCTGTTTTAATTTAATGTGATTATTTGATTGTCAATGTTATTGGTTTGTTGAAACAATACTAATTTCAAATGGTGCATGTTAAAATTAGCTGAAACCTGATGCACAAACAAAATAGCTTTGCAATACAAGTTTTAAAACTTGTACATATCAATATACCTTTATTATATATGAAATGTTGCTTAGTTCTTATCATGCCATAACCTATTGGTATATTGCTACAAGAGTAGTTATTGTCTCCTCGTATTCATGCTTCTTAATTTCATTGAAATATCTAAAACTCTATGGTTGTTGTTTTTTTGTCTATCATTTTGCTATTGGATATAGGGTACTATAAGTGTTGAGATATATGGATCATAGTTGGATAAAAGCTAAATGAATGAGTATTGAATATGATAATGAGGTGAGGGTTTTTTTAGACTTTACTAGAAGAAATGTCAATGATGGTAGTGGGAAGTTTTATTGCCCTTGTGTAGTATATTTAAATGAGAAGCGACTAAATGCTGTAGATATATACACATTTAATTTGTAAAGGATTTTGTAAGCATTATACAGTATGGGTATGGCACGGTGAAGAGTTAGAAATGCCAAGTTCATCTTAACAGGGGGAGTGGCATTTGATGATAATGACACAGATACGGATAATCGGATAAAGGATATTATTTATGATGTAGAAGAAGAGGCATTTGAGCAATCACATGCATATGGTAATATGTGTAGTGATGCTGAGACGCCGCTGTACTCGGGGTGTAAAAAATACCAATTGTTGAAAGTAGTATTGAAATTGGTAAGCTTGAAAGTATAGCATGGATGGAGTGAAAGAGTTTTTCAAAAACGCTTGAGGCTTTTAAGGACATGCTTCCAAATGATAATGTGTTGCCTTCTCAATACTATGATGCTAAGACAATACTGTGTCCACTAGGGATGAAGTATAAAAAGATCCATGGATGTCCTAATGATTGTATATTGTATAGAAAAGAGCATAAAGAGGAACAACAGTGTCCAATATGTGAAACCTTAAGTTACAAATCAAATAACACCCCTGCAAAAGTGTTGTGGTATCTTCCAATCATACCAAGGTTCAAGCACTTGTTTGCTAATGGAATCGATACAAAAAATTTGAGATGGCATGTGGATGAGAGGATATCTGATGGAAAGCTTTGACATCTGGTTGGTTCTTCTCATTGGAAGAAAATCGATCAATTAGCACGGATGGCATGAATCCTTTTGGTAGCCTGAGCAATATACATAGTTCATGGCCTTTTCTGTTGGTAATTTACAGCTTATCTCCTCTATTATGTGTGAAATGAAGTACATCATATTGTCTAAGTTGATTTTGGGACCAAAACAACCCATAAATGATATAGATGTTTACGTTGAACACTTGATCGAAGACTTGAAAGAGTTGTGGGATGAAGGTGTTGTTTTTGAAGCGAACAAGAAGGAGGTTTTTAAAATGCAAGCCATGATCTTTTGTACTATAAATGACTTCCTGAATATGGAAACTTGTCAGGACATAGTGTTAAAGGCCATAAAACATGTCCGATTTGTGAAGAAGGAACATGCTACCATCAACTTCAACATGGAAGAAAGATAGTTTTTCATGGCCATAGGAGATTTTTTAGACGAGACCACCTATATCGTAGATTAAAGAAAGCTTTTTTGGTGGACAAAAGTTTGAAGATTCTTTGAAGGCATTGACTGGGGAGCAAGTTTATGAAAAAGTGAAAAATATCAATGTTATCTTTGGTAAGACTACAAAGAATAGTAATGAAAAAACTAAGTGGAAAAAGAGGTTTGTCTTCTTCAATCTTCCATATTGGCACAATCTTGATATGAGACACTGTATTGATTTCATACATGTGAAGAAAAATGTATGTGATAGTATTGTTGGGACACTGCTTATCATACAAGGTAGTTTTAACGATGGCGTGAAGGCAAGATTAGATTTGCAAGAAATGAGGATACGAGAAGACTTGCATCCAAGGCGATATGGTAAGAGAACTTTTTGTCCTTTAGCTGCTCCTACTTTGTTTAAGGATGAGAAAAGAAGCTTTTGTGAGTGTTTACGTCGCATCAAAGTTCCTTCAGGGTATTCTTTAAATTTTAGGAAGCTTGTGTCAATGAAGACTTGAAGTTAGTAGGGCTAAAGTCTCATGATTGTCATGTCTTAATGCAACAACTATTCCTAGTAGCTATTCGAGATATTATCAAATATGATCTTCAACATATTTTGACTAGACTTTGTTTCTTCTTCAATGCTATTGTAGTAAAGTCATTGAGACAGAAAGATTGGATAAACTAGAAAATGAAGGATATATGATATTGTACCAACTTGAGAAGCTTTTTCTTCCTTCTTTTTTGACATCATGCATATCTAATTGTTCATCTAGTAAGGGAGTTAAAGTTGTGTGGTCCTATCTATTTACGATGGATGTACCCAATTGAAAGAACTATGAAAATCCCAAAAGGGTATCACTACTACAAAAAAGCGAAGTTGTGGCGCTTATATTGCATTAGTTGAGATGGTAGAGAAGTGTCACATAGCTATACGCTACTAAAAAAAGCTGTGGCGATTGGAAGTGCCACAACATTTTATTCTTTTTAAAATATCCTCTTGTGGCTCTTGTTGGAGGAAGGGCCACAGGAGGGGGTCTCCTGTGGCGCTTGCATCAGCAACTACTATAGGAGACCAGAGGAAGCGCCACAGAAGGGTCCTCTTTTTTTTCTTGGGTTCTTCCTGTAGCCCTTTTTTGGGGGTTCTTCCTGTGGCCCTTATTTAAAGAAGTGCCACAGGAACTCTTTCTTTTTTGGCATATTTTTTGTCCGTATCTCCCATAATTACAGTATTGCACACTGTATTGTCTAATTAACATGTATATATATCCACAGTACAACAGAATGAAGAAAAGCAAACAACAATGATAGATAACTTTAAAATGATATAAACAGATGATTAATTAGCTAAAGTAGTACATAAAATAGTTATACAATATATTGTTCGTGAATGAAATACAACAAATTCAACTTGAATACATGAATTGGCAAGAAACAACACAATAAAGACCAGCTAGTGAATAGTATAGCTACCCAGATATTTTCCTGAACACATATTCACACCATTCCTCAATCACTTCATTAAGCTGATGGTCAGTCAGAGTGTCACAACGTTGATTTTCATAATACTACACATATATACAATCAACCACAAATAAAATGAATTAAAATTAGTAAAACGTAATTATCAGGCACTAATTAAATTTAATTAAATAACAATATGAAGTGCAACTAAATGACTTAATTTTTTAGGAATAAATGGTTGATTATGCATAATTACATCCTTCATAAATTTCATAATGTGATACCCACAATCATTGTCATTGGGTTGGAAAGGGCATTGCAAAAATATAATGCAATATTTAACTCTGTTTATGAATAAAAATTGTTTATTAACAAAGTTTGAGTAAATTCATATATCAGTACCAGTATCTTCTTCCAAGGATAGCTAAGGTGAGGGTTAGCAGCTTTAGAATAGCTTAAGGACACAGAGGACTAATACACAATCAATACGCTAACAAAACAAATAGAAACTGATTACTTTTGGTTATTCAATCACATATGCAAATATTTACACATACGCACGTACGCTTACCTATTGAATAATAGTAACATATCAGAATGATTTTGTAGAAGTCAACTTTTTAGAGGATCCACATAGTAAATATGAGGACCTGAAGGTTCCTCTAGATTGATAACTATCAATATCTAATGGCGCCTAAAATAATTTAAAAATTTTTTTGTTTCAACAATCATGGTATGATAAAAGTTAAACAATAAAAACAAATATTGTACCACTAATAACTTACCCCGCATTGTATGGCACTAAAAATAGTGTAGTTGGTGTTGCTTTATTTCTAAAGTAATCCTTTAGATCATTAAACTATGCATTTATATTTACTTTACCCCTATGGTAGCCAATGAGATAAGGGTTGACATATACGAATTGGACCCTGTTTGTATCCATTAAGATCTCATTGTACAAGTGCCTGGTATAAAACAAACAGTGCCATGAAAATTAAAAGAAATGGAACAAGAAATATTAAAAATAGTGATAAACAATAAAGGTCAAGTACCTTATCCAGATGTTGATAGCTGAAGCACTAACCCAATCACAAGTACATATGTCGTGCACGACCTTGGTAGTAACATAATCAACTAGACCGCCAGTATTGTAGATATATATTTCAAGACGTATTGCCAGCCCTCATTCATCGATCAATTGTGGTGTAATCAATATTAATTGGTCACGATTGAGGTCGGTCTTCTTTGCTCTGTTGGCTAGCCGATGCTTTCGACTTGGGTTGTGTCGTCAAATACTTTGAGATCTTACCATAAGGTTAGATTTCTTTATCTCTAGACTGTCTACCCTACGAAAATCAAAAAATTAAATCATAGTTTTAGATGGAAGTATGAATGAAAAGTATAGGGAATTGAGAACAACCTTTTCATATGGCTCGGTAAGACCTATTGGCTAAGCAACATAGCCACTTACAACATATTTCAGCATTATTTGCTCTTACCGAGATGGGATCTGTAAGAGGGCATCTTCATCTGTGCATACGTTAACCCTTACTCGGAGTGTGTTGTCGAGCAACGGTGAATTATGTGGTGTGTCCTTATCAGTGTTGTAGGCAGCACCTACTGCAACCGCGTTCTTATAAGCTTGATTGGCATATAACTTGCATTGAAATTCACCCTATAGAAATTAGAGTCAATATGTTATAGTTTACTAAATTATAATGTAACATAAAATTAAGTTGAGAAGAAATTAATTACCAAAGGAAAAGGGACTTTAGGCATGGAAATGCAATCATCTCTGACACTTGGGCTATCAGAGAAGGGAACATTTTGTGTTGGCCTACACTACACCAACTTTTGTATTTGCGTTGTTAACATCACATTCTGTTCTTGCATCAAATGCATTTGTTCTAAGAATTGTTCTTCTTGTTTTCCCTTGTAGTGCATTTGTTCTTGAAGTTCTTGCATTTGATGCTTGAAACTAGTCATCTCCTCACGTAGCTGGGAAACGTCACTTCTATTAGGGCGCATCTGATGTCCAAAGTATGCTAATTAGGTGACAGCAAAACCAGTGCCCCGAACACGACCATCATATTCGGGTACTCCTAGCGCTCTACTCAACAAATTGTCTTGACCAACATAACTCGCCAACTCAGAATCCTCCTGTCTTTTGTCGCTATTACAAAAAGAGTTACAACAATATTAGTTATTATAAATCAAGTTCATTTAAGTAAAGTCAATTATTCATTGTACGCGTAATCCAATACTTACACAATATTCGGCTACTCTTCTTGCTTCCTCACTACGAATTTCACCTTTCTTATTTGTGACACTGGCTACCCATATATCATGTTGTGGAACTTGTGTAATATTTAAACTTGATTCTTCTATCCGCACATCAAATTTAGTTAAAGTTAAATGATATTCATACAATTTATCTACAAATGAAATAATCATTAGTTCGTATCAGTTTTCTTTCTAACTGTGCGTATGAAGTAGTCCTTGTGTGTGCCAATATGCCATATTGGTTGCGTTAGTGCGATTTTTCTTACTCAACTCCTGTTTGGAGCAAAATGATTTATATCAACACATAAATGTTAATTACAAGTAATAGGGAAAGTCAAACATATTATATTACCAAGAATTTTGGAGTTGTATGTGTTTTGATAAACTCATCCCACATTTCTTGAGTGATGATTCCTTCATACAATGTCGGCGGTGTAGTAATGATACTCTCATTATCATCCAGCAAGAAGTATTTGACAAGATCAGAATGAAAGCAAATTATTTTGAAATTTATAAAAATGTACGTACAAGTAAACAAGTCAAGGAACTCATTATCTTTTCCTTGTTCTAGTTTGATTTAAAATTTTATTCTTCATAATTCATGAGGGATTGAGAATTGTGTTTCTCATTACCCAAGTTCGCTCTTCATGATCATGTCTCACGTATACGGGTCCATCTCCATCTCCATCTTCATCTATACTAATGTCTACTGACCACAAATTCTCAAATGAAAGAACATCATCATTGATGTTCAAATATTCATTAGATTCAAAATGAACTTATTCTTGACGATTCTTATTGGATGAGAGTACAATAGACAAATTCTTTTTAGCAGGATCCGGAATGAAAAACATTTGTTCTGCTTGTGCTGCTAAAATAAAAGGTTCATTTTCATACAAAACCTTAGAAAGGTCCACTTGAACAAAGCCTAAGTCGTCTATCTACAATCTACTATTGTTAACCCACTTACATTTGAAGACAGGGACCCTAAACATAGAGTAATCTAACTCCCATATGCATTCAATGACACCAAAGTATGACATTGATGTATAGATAGGGTGTATGTCTTTAGCACTGGATCTATGCCAAGAATCAGCAACAAATGTTACCCCACTATTCTGCATCGTGCTCTGTGTATCATGGTCTTGTGTATAGAATGTGTAACCGTTAATTGCATAACCATTGTAAGATAATACATTTAAGCTCGGTCCTTTCGATAGCCACTTCAATTTTTCAGAACCTAAATTCATATTCCGCTCTATCTCATCATTAATGTGATTTTTCAACCAGCCTAAAAATTTTTTATTGTGTTCTTTTGTTAACAAATTTTCATTCTTATCACTATGTACCAATCGAAGAGCATCCTTATGTACTTCTACATACGGTTCGACCTCAACAGTGTTATGTAACACATACAAGTTGGCTTGATCCCATTCAATCATTGATATCATTATTACATCCCTCCCAGTTGTTCCTTTCCCTAATATTCGCCCATCATGATAGGACTTGGGGATCCCTTCAAGGTCAACATTTGATAGAAAATCAGCAAAGAAGTCACTTGCTTCTTCAACCATATACCTTTCAATGATACAACCCTCTGAGCGATATCTATTTTTCACATACCCTTTTAATATTTTTATGAATCGCTCATTCAGGTACATCCATCTCAAGTACACTGGACCACACAATTGAATCTCTTTAACCAAGTGTACGGTTAAATGTACCATAATATCAAAAATAGAAGGTGCAAAATACATTAAACCATATTCGGATCGAACGCTGTAAGACTGGTGCGTTTTGGCTTCTGGCAGAGTATCACTCGAGCATAGTGATGTCTCACTCGAGTGCAATACCATATCTTCACCTTTTGCTTCAGTTTTACACTTGCACTTCAACAGATTTTGAGAGAGTACATTTTCATACTTGCGAGTGATGTGGGTCCTCACTCGAGCATTGGTCCCTTTGCTCGAGTGCTACTTCATTTTATACTATGAGCCACGTCTTTGGACAACACTCGCACCTAGTTTTATCAAGAGTGTGATTTTGCACTCACTGGTGTTGTGGGCCCTCACTCAAGCATATATACTGTTACTCGAGTGAGAAGAATATTCTTCCATAATATACTCTTGTCTTTAGCACTTGCATCAAAATTAAGAGAGTTAGATTTCTCACTCGCGATGCTGATGTATCACTCGGGCATGGTTGTGCTTCTCTGTTCTGCATGACTCTCGACCAAACACTCGCAGTCCCTCACTCGCTAGGACTCGAGTACATATATTATCATCACTCGAGAATAGGACCTGTGCTTGAGTGAAGTATTGATATCTTGTTCTAACTTTGTTCTCTGTCAAACACTTTCAGTGCAACAGTTTCATATGCTCGGGTGCAAAATAGCTTCATGCTCGAGTGTTGGTTATAGTGCTCAAGTTCATCGATAAAATTGACAGTGATTGCTTTCTGTCAAATACTTCTTGTCCAACACTTGCATGTGCTCGAGTGTACAAGAGGTTTATGCTCAAGTGTTAGCTCTGTTGCTCGAGTGTATCAGCAAAAACTAACAGCATACTTCTCTAAACTTTTCCATATGCATTTGGTAACTTTGCAATCATTCTTTAGACTTGTAAAAACATACTTTGCACACAAATCAATGAACGTTTGAATGAATTCTGAATTTCTGGACTTGCATACTCGAGTATTTATTAAGTTTACTCTAGTGCTTACTCGAGTATCATCGTGAGAGTATTGATAAACTGCAAGTTAATAAATGAGCATTGCTTTACTTGGGTAGTGAATGGAGTAAACAAAAATTACAAACCTGTGGAAATACTTGTTTACTCGGGTACTTACTCGAGTATGGCACACTTTTCTTCATAGGTTACTCGAGTAGCAACTCGAGTAAACTCTCAAATAAACTTTATGTTACTCGATTCTTCACTCCAGTAATGTTGGCAGGATTTCAAGGCCGAGAGCACTTCAAGTTTGATTACCATGTTATACTCGAGTAAACATAAATTTTCTGCATAGCTTACTCGGGTAGTGACTTGAAGTTCTCTTCCAACTAACTCTGCATACTCGAGTAGTGACTTGAAGTGAAGTGTGAGAAAAGCATTTCATGTTATTTGAGTATTACCTTCAGGTTTTGACTTACCACAGTGAGTTACTCGAGTAGCTCCTCGAGTAACATTGGCAGGGTTAAAAATGCGGAGAGCAAT
The DNA here is from genome assembly GCA_963855925.1 of Inga laurina. Classification (NCBI taxonomy): domain Eukaryota; kingdom Viridiplantae; phylum Streptophyta; class Magnoliopsida; order Fabales; family Fabaceae; genus Inga; species Inga laurina. Next base: position 52,692,796 of record OY979708.1, read on the forward strand.
ACATTTCTTGAAACAGAGTAACTCGAGTACAGACTCGAGTATCATTGGCAAGGTTGAAAATACCGAGAGTAACTGGAAGTCTTTGACATGGTTACTCGAGTGCTTACTCGAGTAACGTTGGCAGGCTGAGAGCAACTGCTAGTGATTTACCTTGTTACCCGAGTAGCTACTTGAGTAACATTGGCAGGCCGAGAGCAACTTTGAGTCATTTACCTTCTTACTCGAGTACATACTCGAGTAACGTTGGCAGCTTACTTGAAGGTTGCTCTGGTTACTTCAAGTTTCTGTCCCATTACTCGAGTACTTACTCGATTAATCCTTTAGAAAACTTGCCAGTGATGAAGTTTCTCAGCTTTTTCTCTTGGCCTTTCTTCATTACTCCAATGCTTACTTCAAGTAATGATTTGCCCTGTTATTACTTTATTCAAACTTATTGGTTTATCAAATCTTTTTCATACCATCCTTTGTTATCATCAAAACATGAGAGATCGTTCTCCCACTTTTTGATGATGACAAAACTTGGTGATTTTGAACAAGATTTTTGAAATTAAGTTCTCAATTAAACACTTCTTGAATTCAATGATAATTTTGGAAACCTTGTTAAGTTTAAATTCAAAGTGTTTTGGAAAAGGTTGAAATCATAACATATTCACCTTGCATACATAACAAAGTTATTAGTCCCACAATGTATTATAATTTAAAAGCTTAAATGAACTTGAAATGAAATTATAACTTAAAGAAACTTGCATTAAGCTTAAACATTACATTACAAGATGAAAAATAAGTTGAAAAGCTCCCTAAATCTCATGTACACCCATATACCCAAAATGACTCAGAAACTTCCACAAAATCACTCTCAAGCTCTTCTCCTCTTTTTGTCTTTATCAATCAAGTGGAGGACTAGTAGGCTTGACCATAGAGATAGGTTTCACAGGAAGAACCAAAGGGCCATCTGAACTCAGAGAATCAAAAGAAGAACTTGAAGATTCTGGTTCAGGAAGATTAAGTGGAGGGATATGAATGTCATCTCTGGGAGGAATAGGAGAAGGCTGGTAGACAATCATAGTGGTAGTCTCAACCTCTTCAGTAGCATCTTGAGTATGGTGATCAGAGGATGAGGGAGAGATTTCCTCTGTATGAGTAGGAGATGGAATAGGTATAGGAGAGGGTTCAGGCTGAGGTTTGGGTGGTGAATCCTCAATAATAATATGTATGGTCTCATTGGTTTCAGGGTTGTCCACTGAACATAGGATATCTCTGGGTCTTGGCTCAAGTGGACTAGAGACTGGAGGGATAAGTGGCTCAACCTCAGTGTGATGAAGGTTAGATGGGATGTTCTCTGGAGGTGGTGGTATATGCTCTGGAGATGGTATATGCTCTGGAGATGAAAAAGTCTCATGTGCAGAAGATAATGGACCAGCAGAAGGTCCAGGACCCAAGGAGTCCAATCTTGCCAGAATCAACTTCAAGGTCTCACCCTGGGCACGTTGCTCAACTAGCAACTCTTCATGCCTCTTATCCATTCTCTCAACCAACTCAGCCATCTTGCCATTCATGTGTGTTATCAGCTCAGCATTTGTGTTGGCAATGTCTACATGGAATCCTCTAAGCATATTCTCCATAAAGTGTTAGAGTGTGGCATTGAGGAAAGAGGGTGAAGAGGTAGTGGCAGCTGGAGCCGAAGACTGAGTGTCTTCTAATTTACTCGTCTCAGCCTTGGTCTTCTTCTTCTTCTTAGATCCAGACTCCAGAGGACTCTTGAGAGGAATGTCAATGTTGATCTTGCCAATTTGATTTCTCTCAACCAAAGTAACTCTCTCAATGTGCTCTTTACTCTCCAAGTATCATATCTTATTTTCCTTCAGAATGAGTGAAACAATCTGAGGATATGGCATAGGTGTAGTAGCTTTCCTATCTACTCTGTATCTCTTCATCTCAGAAAATATGTACTCCCCCAAATCTTTTTGTTCCTTCAGGAGTAAGGAAGCAAACCATCTAAAGTCCCGATCAGAAAAGTGGGTATAGTTATTGGCCTTATTCATAAGGGATCTAGAGTAGATATACCATAGAACCCTGTGATGATCACACATGTCACTAGGTCTGAAGTTCAAAGGGCCTACAAGCTCACCAGGTTTAAGGACAAAGAAAATTTGGTTTAAATCAAGTTTGGAGTAAATGTCATATGGTGGGTTCTCTATTCCTAACCATAGATTGATCCTAGAAGGTGAGATAAGTATCTTTTGGCCTCTAATAAAAGTAGTCATTTCTTCCTCAGCTGAAGTTACATTTGGTTTATCTAGAATCTCAAGATTGCAATAAAAGTGTGTGCCTACTTTGGTGCAAAAAGGAAGCTTAATTGACAGCCAAGGCATAAAAGGTTCCAGAAAGGGACTAAGATCATACTTCAATACCTCCTAAAGTACTTTGAGGTCCACATAGTGAGTCTTGCATAATTTTCTCCTTGAGAACTGAGTGAGATACTTCTGGGACACCTCTAGCTTGTTGATATTAAACCCGTTTAGAGGTTTAGTGATCTCCTCTTCTGGCAATACAGATTTCTTTGAAGACTGCCCCTTCTCAATCTGATCTAGAATACCAGCCATTGCCTTAGCCACGTTCACATCATATTTAGGCTTTTTGGATGGTTTAGGTGTGAAAGAGGGAGTGGAAGAATCTGAAGGTGGAGGAGAAGGAGACTTGGCACTTTTGTCTCTCCCAGTAGAGGTGCTCTTCTTGGATTGAGCCCTTGTAACCACTGGCTCTTTAATCACAACACCTTTTGGTTTCGTTGAGGTTTGGGTTGGATTTTTGCTTTTGACCTAGGTGAGTTTTCTTCTCTTTTTAGGAGGAGAAGAAAGAGGGTCAGAGAGTTGTGGGGATCCAGAAGAATCTGTGGGAGTGAGGTTTTTGGTTTTAACCATTTTGAATCAGTGAAAGTTTTGAAAACTCAGAAAAATAGAGTGAAAAACGCGATATAGGGCACAATGAATCTGAGCAGAATAGGAGGTTTTTGGAGTTAAAAATCAATGGGTTTTGACGGAAATCAAGTAGGGAAGAGATTGTGACCTAGAACCCGACGTTACTCGAGTAAATATCATATTTACTCGAGTGATCATAAAGAAAATTTCCAAAATAATTCATTTGAATTGCGTACCTGGCATGAATAATATTGTAATTATCCATGTATGTTCCCTCGATCATTTCATAGCCATTTTAGAGCAGATTTGAGTCGATTTTCATCAAATTTGTGATCTGGACCTGCAGTTACTCGAGTTCTTACTCGAGTAAGCTTTAAGTTTACTCGAGACTCTCCTCAGGTAACCTATCATTTCTAGTTTGGACTGTTCATTTCTCACCAAATGAACCGTTTGATTTAAAATTTAGGTAACTTGATACGTTACTTCCAGTTTTGGAAGACCATTACTTGAGTACTGACTCGAGTAAAGTGCTCTTTTACTTCAAGTTGTTCCTCAGGTAATGCTTCACTGTCAGTAATTACTTGAAGTTAGTACTCTAGTAAAGTTGTCCTCTGATAGCCTCTATTTTTATTTCTCAAAACAAAGTTTCAATCTTCCTGCAAAACAAGTTTCTACATACTCCGATGCTTAAATTAGTAATCATGAAAACATTATCAAATATCTTAATCTAACATTATGAGAAACTGAAATAACTCACAATTAATTGGGATTTACCAATCCCAACTCTCTTCTAATGTATAGAAATTGATCTTTTGCAAGAGGTTTGGTGAAGATATCACCTAGTTGAAGATGAGTTGGAATGAATATCACTTTCACATCTTTCTTTTGAACATGATCTCTGATAATTAATTGTGAGTTATTTCAGTTGCAAATATAAAGCAATAAAGAGTAAGGAGAAATATCACTGAAGTGTACACCTAGAGTTATACTGGTTCGGCCACAACCACTTTGACCTACATCCAGTCCTCAGAGCTTCTCTGAGAGTTTCACTATAACTTCCAAGATTCAGTGGGTTCTTGGCTGCTCAGTACAAGCAAGTTCCTTTGCCTGGACACTCGCTCCCCCTTACAAGTTGTAATCCAATCCCAACTCAAGGTTCCATAACCTTAAGTTACCTCAATAACAAATATTGAGTTTGAATGAAATATCTCTCTCACAGAGTGAATAAGAATCACTGAAGCATAGAATTACAAGTATAATGTAAAACAGAGTAATGAACTTGATAATATGTTCGTGTGTATTCTCGTTCTGCTATTTGGATGTTCCCGTATATATAGATGTGTTGAAAATGATTGTTGAAACATTTTTCTTCATGCCCATTAGAGTGTGCGCAGCCACTGTTGACTTTTCCAATATTTGAAAAATATATGTTTTTGGTAGGTGGTGGTAGGTAGCATTTGAACGTTGCCTTTGACTTTCCTTATTTGGTAAGATCTCTTTATTGTTTATCTGTGGATATGCTAAGAATACTAATACAATGAAAGGTTAATCACATAGGAAACAAATCAATGAACGTTTGAATGAATTCTAAATTTCTGGACTTGCATACTTGAGTATCAATTAAGTTTACTCTAGTGCTTACTCGAGTATCATCGTGAGAGTATTGATGAACTGCAAGTTAATAAATGAGCATTGCTTTACTCGGGTAGTGAATGGAGTAAACAAAAATTACAAACCTGTGGAAATACCTGTTTACTCGGGTACTTACTTGAGTATGGCACACTTTTCTTCATAGGTTACTCGAGTAGCAACTCGAATAAACTCTCAAATAAACTTAATGTTACTCGATGCTTCACTCCAGTAATGTTGGCAGGATTTCAAGGCCGAGAGCATTTCAAGTTTGATTACCATGTTACTCGAGTACTTACTCGAGTAAACATAAATTTTTTACATAGCTTACTCAGGTAGTGACTTAAAGTTCTCTTCCAACTTACTCTGCATACACGAGTAGTGACTTGAAGTGAAGTGTGAGAAAAGCATTTTATGTTATTCGAGTATTACCTTGAGATTTTGACTTACCACAGTGAGTTACTCGAGTAGCTCCTCGAGTAACATTGGCAGGGTTGAAAATGCGGAGAGCAACACATTTCTTGAAACAGAGTAACTCGAGTACAGACTCGAGTATCATTGGCAGGGTTGAAAATGCCGAGAGTAACTGGAAGTCTTTGACATGGTTACTCGAGTGCTTACTCGGGTAACGTTGGCAGCCCGAGAGCAACTGCCAGTGATTTACCTGGTTACTCGAGTAGCTACTCGAGTAACATTGGCAGGCCGAGAGCAACTTTGAGTCATTTACATTCTTACTCGAGTACATACTCGAGTAACGTTGGCAGGTTACTTGAAGGTTGCTCTGGTTACTTCAAGTTTCTATCCCATTACTCGAGTACTTACTCGATTAATCCTTTAGAAAACTTTCCAGTGATGAAGTTTCTCAGCTTTTTCTCTTGGCCTTTCTTCATTACTCCAATGCTTACTTCAAGTAATGATTTGCCCTATTATTACTTTGTTCAAACTTATTGGTTTATCAAATCTTTTTCATACCAGCCTTTGTTATCATCAAAACATGAGAGATCTAACAAGCCTTGTCCACCAGCTTAAGACTTGTAACTCCATCATGTTTACCAATTTCTCATACTCAGTCATCAATTCTTTTTTCAAATGAGACACAGGTTGATTGATCACTTCTATTAGATGAGTGGAAAGTGATGCATTCAGGAAGGATGGAGGTGGAATTGAACCTTGAGCAGAGGATTGAGCCTTATCACCTCTCGAAGGAGTGACTTCTTTGTGAGATGTAGCCTTTGTTTGACTTACTGGAAGAATGATACTCATATGTGTCAACTGAGTCTTGCCAAACCTTAGAATGGTTACCCTCTCAGTTCCCTCAAAATACCACACTTTGTTTTTCTTCAGAATGAGAGACATAATTTGTGGGTATGGTATGGTGACGGATTTTGATGAAGAAAATCAAAATATTCTCATCTCACTAAAAATAATCTCGCCCACATTTCTTTGTTGACCGGTTAGGAAAGAGGTCAACAGATAGTAATCTCTCTGAGCAAAATGGGTATAATTTTTGGATTTATTAACAATGCTACGAGAGTAAATATAGTAAAGGGCATGATTAGAATCAAGCAAGTCAATAGGCTTAAAGTTGAGAGGGCCTATTGGGTCATTTGGTCTCAAAAGCCAAAAGGCTTTATTGGCTGACAGAGTGGGTGGATCAAAAGGAGGTGGGACATATCCAAGTAAATCATTAATGATACTAGCAGATATCATAATGAATTGATCTCTAACAGTGGTAAATACTACTTCCTCAATCAATTCTCCAGTCCTAGATTTTATGTTGTGGGATTTCATGTTGCAATAAAAAGTTTTCACAACAGAGGGTGAATAAGGAATATGAACATTCAGCCAGGGAGTATAAAATCCAAGAAAAGGCTGAAAATCCAAACCACAGCTCTTCAGAAAATAATCTGAGCGACATATACTATGGGACAAAACTATCTATGTACAAACTCAGAATCATATACCTTCTAATTAAATGCCTTTAGTTCCTTAAAATTGAAGTCTTCAGGAGGATTTGTGACTTGTTCTTCCTCTGGAGCTTGTGAAGTGGAAGGAACCCCTGAAGAAGCCGTATTGGACTAGCCAACTTGATGTGAACTTGAGGCGCCGGTTTGTGAGGCAATTTTTCCAACCAATGCGTCGAGCTTTGATTTCTCCATTACTTCCCAGAGTTGCTGATTGAAGGAGTCATCGAAGGAAGAAGATTGTTGTGGTTGCTTTATCTCCTTCTTCTTTCCTCTTCCTTTAAATTCTTTGGATTGAAACCGAGTCACAATCGGTTCTTTGAAAACCACTCCCTTTAGTTTCTTTTGTGGAGGTTGATCCTTCTTGGCCATTTGAGGCTTAGGATGAGGTTTCTTGGCTGGGGTTCTCTTTTTGGTTTTGGGTTTAAGAAGAGGTGTAGGTATAGAAGATAGTGAAAGAGTAGGAGATGAAGATGAGGCCATCGGATTTTCTGAGACACTAGCGACTGAATGAGTGGGTGAAGGTGAATGGGAAACAATAGGAATCTTAGTTCTAGCCATTACATAACAAAATGAAATTAACAAGAATCACAGATTTTCTGAGGATTGAGTGAGAAAATTTCAGAAATTTAGGTCACAAAATGAGAAACTTTGAGGACAAATCTCACCTTATAAAGAAGACTGAAGAGTTGTAACGGTGATTTGAAGCAAAAGGAGACTTTTAATCGATGGGTAACGGTCGGAGGTGAAGGGAGACAACCTTCGAGTAATGCAACGCTTCGAGTGAGAGGAGGAAGTGTGACGGTCTGAGCTAATTTAGTTATAGCTTGTTATATTTTTCATCTTTGTACTCAAATCCTCCAAAATCATTTGAGTAACCATACTCTGAATGAGTATTTGCATAAATTTCTTCCTTCTGCTCGAGTTTTCTTTCTTTACTTCAGGAAAATTCATTCCATGCTCGAGTGAAGCTTTTTCCTCACTCGAGTGAAACCTATCACTCTTGGTATGCTTGTGTGAGTTTCAAGAGTTCTTACATACTCTTCTAATCCCTATTTTTCATAGCCTGGGGCAGAGTATATGCTATAGTTCTGGACTCGAGCATTGTTGACTAACCTGAGTGAGAATGAGCTTATCACTCGAGTGACACTTCCTGTGCTCGAGTGACAGACCTACAAAAACAATTTCTAAACTCCGATGTCAAAGTCAGTATGGTTATGATCAAAAACTCATTTAAATATAATAATTAAGAAGAAAACTTACAACTCATTGGGATTAACATTTCCCAATTCTCTTTGAATATATAGGAATTGGTCTTTAGCTTTGTGAATATGTCAGCGAGTTGAAGATGTGTTGGTATGAATTCTACTTTGACATCCTTCTTTTGCACGTGATCTCGAATGAAATGATGTCGAATATCTATGTGTTTGGTCCTTGAATGTTGTACAGGATTCTTGGCCAAGCTAATCATGCTAGTATTGTCACAATAAATTGGAATCTCTTTTAAGTATATCCCCAAATCCTGAAGTTGTTGCTTCAACCATAGTACTTGAGAACAACAACTTCTACAGCTATATATTCAGCTTCAGTAGAAGATAATGACATTGTATTCTGCTTCTTGCTGAACCATGTTACCAGAGAACCTCTAATAAATTGACATTGACCACTAGTACTTTTCCTGTAAGTTTTATATCCTCCATGATCTGAATCTAAATATGCCATTAAATATTCATTTCCTCTTTTTGGATACTATAAGCCAAGTTCTGAAGTGTCTCCTAGGTATTTGAAGATTCTTTTCACTGTCTCTGCATGTGATACCTTAAGAGCAGATTGATACTTTGCACATATTCCAACGCTGAACTGAATATCTGGTCTGCTTACTGTAAGATAGAGTAATGAACCAATCATTCCTCTATATTTAGTGATGTTGTAACTAGGACATTTTACATCAGCATCCAACAATGTTGTAGAACTCATTGGAGTATCAGCTCCATTAGCATTGTCTAATCAATACTTCTTCAATAACTCTTTCAAATATTTTGTTTGAGATACAAATATCCCATTCTTCTTTTGCTTAATTTGAAGTCCAAGAAAGAAATTTAATTCTCCCATCATGGACATCTCAAATTCTCCCTATATAATCTTGGAAAATTCTTGACACATAGATTCGTTAGTAGCACCGAAAATAATATCATCAACATAAATTTGAACAATTTGGATGTCATCTTTGTTATGTTTGATGAAAAGAGTTGTATCCACTTTTCCTCTGAAAAAATTTTTATCAAGAAGAAACTTGCTTAGTCTTTCATACCAAGCTCTAGGTGCTTGTTTCAACCCATATAAAGCTTTCTTAAGTTTGAAAACATGATCAGGCTTTGTTTCATCTTCAAAACTAGGAGGTTGTTCTACATATACTTCCTCCATAATATAACCATTTAGAAAAGCACTTTTCACATCCATTTGATAAAGTTTAAAACCTTTAATGCAAGCAAAGGCTAAGAGTACTCGTATTGCTTCCAATCTTGCCACTGGAGCTTATGTTTCCTCATAATCAATACCTTCTTCTTGATTATAGCCTTTAGCCACCAATCTTGCTTTGTTTCTGACAATGATTGCTGATTCATCAAGTTTATTTTTGAAAACCCATTTGGTCCCTATAACCGAGTAATCTTTAGGTCGAGGAACCAAATCCCAAACTTGATTTCTTTGGAATTAATTTAATTCTTCTTGCATAGCAATCACCCAATCATTGTTAGATAAAGCTTCTTCCATATTAGAAGGTTCAATTTCAGAAATAAAAGCAGAGAAAGTTACCTCATTGAGAATTCTATTTTTGGTTTTGACACCTTCATGAATATCTCCAATTACTTGATCAATCAGATGATCTTTAATATGTCTCCATGCTTTTGGTTGAGCATGATCATCGACATCTTCTATATTTTGAAAATAATTTGTTTCAAAATCATTCTGTTTTTAAATAGTTTTATTTTTCTTTATCAACTCCATTTCTTCTTCATCAACATGTTTTGTCTGAGAGTCAAGTTCATCAAACACAACATGAATAGATTCTTCAACTGTACATATTCTTTTATTAAAAACTCTATATGCTTTACTTCTATTAGAATATCCTAGAAATAAACCTTTGTCAGACTTTGAATCAAATTTACCCAAGTTTTCTTTATCATTGTTGTGAATGAAGCACTTGCATCCGAAGATGTGTAGATGAGCAAGATTTGGCTTTCTTCCTTTGTAGAGTTCGTATCGCGTCTTACCAAGTGACATGTGAATATATGCTTGATTTGAAATGTAGCATGCAGTACTCATCGCATCTGCCCAGAACACTTGTGACATTTCTTTTTCATTAAGTAATGCTCTTGCCATTTCTGTGAGGACTCTATTTTTCCTTTCTACTACTCCATTTGCTGGGGTGTTCTAGGTGCAGAGAAGTTGTGATATATTCCTTCGTTGTTGCAGTAGTCTTCAAAGAGTTGATTATCAAATTCTCCTCCATGGTCTGTCCTAATAGAAACAAAAGAAATACCTTTCTCATTTTGGACCTTCTTAGGAAACGTAATAAATTCGACAAATGTTTCATCTTTTGAATCAATAAATATAGTCCATGTAAATCTTGTAAAATCATCGACGATTACTAAAGTACATATATTTCCTCCAAAACGTTTTACTCTTGTTGGACCTACCAAATCCATATGAAGTAATTGTAAAGGTTTGGAAGTAGAAATCTCATACTTTGTTTTGAATGATGATTTAGTTTGTTTACCTTTTTGACAAGCTTCACAAATCATGTTATCTTTGAATTTTAGTTTAGGAAGACCAATAAATAAATCTTTTTTAATCAGTTTGTCAAGTTGATTCATATTAACATGAGCCAGATGCTTATGCCATAACCAACTTTCCTCTGATCTGCTAAGAAAACAATTTTCTTAAGAATTTGAATTTAAATCAATAGTATAATAGTTACCGTCCCTTTGAGCTCTGATCTTTGCCTTGATGAAATCTTTATTAAGCGGCAGATCTTTCTTGTTTACTATCAAGCATTCTTTTGAATCAAAGATCACCCATTTATCTTTATCAGTGGTTTGACTTACACTCAAGAGGTTGTGGCATAATCCTTTAACATAATATATATCGTTGATTTGAACACCATCGGATTTTCCCACTTCACCAATTCCAGCAATACATCCAGACTGATTACCTCCAAACGTTACCTTTCCTCCTTCTCTAGTTTCTAGCATGGTGAACTTATTTTTGTCACCAGTCATGTGTCTCGAGCATCCACTATCAATTTACCACTTGTTTGCTCGTGATGCTTTGAGACATACCTAGAGTAAGGTGATCAAGTTTTAGGTACCCACACTTTCTTGGGTCCTTTGTGGTTAGTATATAATATATGTGTCCCTTTCCGAACCCATTTATACATGCCAATAACTTGTCCTTTTCCAAAATAACATGATGAGGTATAATGTCCTTTCCTATTACAATAGCTACATGATGCGAATGGATTTGATGTATGCACAGAATTCTTGAAATATTTGAGATAAGTTCTACTGCTATTTTTCTTATTTCCTCTATCATGATCGGACTTATATCCAATTCCAAATTTATCAAAGGAAACTTTCTGAGAATTTAGAATAACTTTAAGAGTTTCACTTCCTTTGGTAAATTTTTCCACAATTTTTGTTAAATCTCTTATTTTCTTATCTTTTTCTTCACATACTTCACATGATGATATGACAGTATTTTCTAATTCCTTTACTTTCCTCTTGTAACTAACCATTTCTTTAGCTACCTTGATGAATTCTGTATGCAATGCATTATATTCAGATAATACCTCATCATAAGTAGGTTCAGAATCACTTACCTCAGAATCTGATTATTCTTCTTTGGCTACCAAGCATAGATTTGCCACTTCATCATTGTCGCTTTCTTTATCCGACGAACTATTACCCCAGATAGATGATATGTATGCTTTCTTTTTCTGCTTCTTTTTTTCTTTGTTTCTAAAGCATTCGGATTTGATATGTCCAGGCTGTTAGAACCGGCTATCACCCAAGAGGGGGGGTGAATTGGGTGTATAATAATAAAAACTTAAGAACTTTTGAAATCTTTTCGTATCTTACCGAAAGCGGTAAGTATGAAGGTTTATAAATCAACAATTAGATTAAATAATATATGCTGGAAATATAAGAGTTTAGGGAAGAGAATATGCAAACTGTGATTTATCCTGGTTCGGTCCAATCTGTGATGGCCTACGTCCAGTCCCCAGGCTCCTCCTGAGATTTTCAAATCCACTATCTTCTTGTTTAATCCGGGTACAAGAAAAGCCTTTACAATCCCATAAGTTTAGCTGGGTACTTGTGAAACCTTTTACATATCTCTCACTGAAATACTCCCCCTTACGACAAGTCTTACGAGCAGAGCAATCCCGAAGATCTTCCTCACCTGCTTACTCATGCAAGTCTTACGAGCAGCAACGTTCCCTCCTGCTTACACCCCTGTAAGTCTTATGAGCAGCAACATTCTCTACTGCTTGCACCTTGTAAGTCTTACGAGCAGAATGTCTTATGGCAATTCTCTCTACTGCTTCCCCGTAAGAAAATCAACCCTCTCAAGGTCCCTCTACCTTGAGATCAACTCAGAAATATAGTTGAAGGTGTTTACAGACTCTCTCACAGAGTGGATATAATCTCACTGAAGTACAATACAAATAATCACTCTCTCAATGATAAGTAATACAGAAATTGGAAAACAGAGTGTTTGGGTAGAAGCAGAGAATTCATGTTATTCGCATGTTGGTGTCGTTGATCTGTTTTCTCTGTCACCCATCAATATTGAATGCTTTCTCATTTATAGTTGATGAAGATGATGACCGTTGTGAGCATTCGTCCGTTGGAGTCCCATTGTTTCATTTGAACATTTGAGCATATTTGAAAAACAAGCTACTGTCCGTTGTGGAGCAAAGTGGAGCGTCTCGTTGAACAGCAGGAAGATTCATTTTGAGCTGTACATCACATTGTGGAGCGTTTTGTGTTTCAGAAAATCTCTCATGGTGGGTCAGTTACTTGTCGTGGTTGGTAGCCGCCATCCGGTGTGTAATAATGAAGTTCACCGTAATTGACTTTTATTTGAATCTACAACCCGAACGTTTAATATCCTGTTTCACACTACAAAATACTTAATCATTAATATGATGAAGTATTAGTCATGGGTATGTTGGATCATTGGTCAAAAACTGAATTTCTGTCTTCTGGGACTCATCACGTGAGTGAAGATATTTGCCATACGTGACCTCCATTCTTGAAGATGCAATCCAAATATTTAATCTCCTGTTTTACACTTGAAATATATGTTAGTTAATGTTTACGAACAATAACAAGTGAAAACATAATGATTTAACCACGTTTGGATTGATTGCTATGAGGCTCTGAACTTCTACGGTGCTTCTGTCAGAACCTCACTCGAGTGCAATATGGCTTACTCGAGTGCAGTTCATATTTTCACGTTCTGACTTCCTCTCAGGCAAGCACTCGCTGCACTTCACTCGCATCTGCTCGAGTGAATTCTCGACATCACTCGAGCACAACCAGTCATGCTCGAGTGCGTTTCTTGCTTTCACCTGCATGCTTCTTCTCGGGTTTTCACTCTCATGTCAAAACTTGCATGTGCTCGAGTGAGCAATACTCCAATGCTCGAGCATGAATCCTAGTGCTCGAGTGTTACAGATTTCTTCACGTTTTAGTTGCTTCTGGACATCACTCGCACAACTTTTTCAGAGAGATAGTTTTTACACTCGCGGGTGATGTGGGGCCACTTTAGAAAAATTTTGTTTATTTGATTCAAATGATGTAAAATAAGAAATCTCTTGCCATATGCATTCCAATGCAAAAAGAATCAGCTCCAAACTCCTTGTATTCTGCAAGTTATGATCGAAAGAGTGTCTATTTCGCTAGTCTGCACAAGCGTCAACTTCCAGAAGGCATAGCTCCTAGAATATACGTTCAAATTAGGCAACTTACCTATCCATGGAAATCTCTTTGAGTCTACTTTCATTTGGCACTAGTCTCGTCTCAATCCGATGTGTATTTTGTAAGTTACGCTCAAAATACCGAACCTGTGTCAAAAAGTGACGGTGATTTCAGTTTCATTTTCCACGATTCATATCTCCTTCATTTGATCTTATTTCAATGTGATTCTGGTGCCCATTTTACGTGTTGGAAGTCTTATTTCATATGCCACCGATTTTGGGTCAATCCGATGTGTGGTTTGAGAGATATGACCAAAATACCAGACCTCGCTCAGGCTGAACGTAAAACAGAGTAGAACAGAGTGTTCATCCCGTGCTCGAGTGAATTCCTCCGTGCTCGAGTGAGTTCTTCCTGTGCTCGAGTGAAACACCTCATGCTCGAGCATAACTCCCCTAGAAGTGTCATAACTCACATATAAGTCATCTTAGTTTCGTATTAACCTATTCCAACCATTATTTGATCATAGAAACCTCCAGTATCACTTCTAACAACTTGAATCTTGATATTCATGATAGATCTTCCAAGTTCTTCATTCTTCAATATCTTTCTTCTTGGTTTTCCTCTTGATAATAATTCTTCATAATCCGAGTAGGCATCTCCTTGACTATCTTCAATTTCTCTTCTTCTTCTTCCTCTTGTTCATTTTTATTAATTCAATCTTCTTCATTCTTTGCTTGACTAATTTACAAAATATGTAACATTAAATATAATAGTTAGTCAAAGAAAGACATTATATAAACTTTTTGCTCTTATCATTTCACATCTATATTTGACATCATCAAAACTAATCATATCTAACACAGGCTTCCCACATTCATAGCATACTATATGTTGCTCCTTATTTTCTTTCTTGCTTGGTCCACCTTGATAATTTTTGAAGTTCTTTTAACCTCTTCTATAAAACTTCTTGAATTTTCTCACGATCATTCCCATATCATCATCATTAGGAATATCTTTGTTTTCAGAAGATTCTTCTTCCTTGATAGCTTTAAGTGCAACTCCTCTTTTCTTTTTATCATCAAACTCTTCTAGTTCCTTCTTAAATCTCAACTTCCCTTCATACTCAGAAAGGCTACCAAAGAGAGCAGCTACGGATCTCATTGACTCTCTTTTAGCTTCTTCGATAGCTTTCACCTTCGCTTCCCATTCTTTCACAAGAATATGAAGAATCTTTCTTACCTGGGAATTTTGGTCAAAGGATTTTCCAAGTGCAGATAGTTGATTAACAAGATGAGTGTAGCTGAGTTCAAATTCTGATATTCCTTCTCCAGGTTTCATACGAAATAGATCATACTCTGTAATTAGAGTATTAACTCTATTTTCTTTGATTCTAGATGTACCTTCATAAGCGATTTCAAGAGCATCCCACATATCTTTAGCTGTTGGTAGAGTGCAGATTCGGAAATATTCCTTCTGACTAAGAGCACTTTGTATCATTAAAATAGCTTCACCATTCAATGTTACTAACCTTTTGTCATCTTCGTCAAACTCCTCTGGGCTCTTTTTAATGACTCTATCTTCGATTTTCTTCATTGGAACATAGTCACCATCTTGTATCACATTCCATAAACCGTACTCGTTAGCCATCATGAACACTCTGAACTTAGCTTTCCAGAACGAAAAGTGTTCTCCAGTAAAACCAGGAGGTCTAGTGATTGAAGCTTCGTCTAGAAGAATGTTTTCACCCATTGTTGCCATTTATTGGATCCTTCTCAAGCTGTTAGGCTCTTCGGAGAAGACCTTGCTCTGATACCAAATGAAAGAGGCAAGCTTCACTCAAGAGGGGGGTGAATTGGGTGATGTGATAAATTTTTTAGTTAATGTGGTGATATAGTAATTGTTGTTGCTAGAGTAGATTTGAGAAGATAAACACAAAGAGAATTATACTGGTTCGCCAAAAGCCAGGCCTACGTCCCGTCCTCAGAGATCAAGGCCTATTGAGATTTTCAGTATTCTTCCAAGATTCAGTGGGCTCTCGGAATGCCACAAGATAACAATTGTCCTTGAAAGGACTACGATTAGAAGTACTAGAAATTTCTCTGCCCCTTACGACAAGTCTTATGTGCAGAAAAACAAACCTATGACCTTTCTTTCTTGCTTACATATACAGGTCTTTTGAGTAGCAATGTTCTCTTCTGCTTACACTACTGTAAGTCTTACAAGCAGCAACGTTCTCTTCTGCTTGTATCTTGTAAGTCTTATGAGCAGAAAGTCCTATTAGGAATTCTCTCATTACTTCTTTTGTAAGGAAATCTCCCCTCTCCAGGTCCCAGTACCTTGAGATCAAATGAAAATAGAGTTTGAAGTGTATACAGAATCTCTTATAGAGTAAATATCGTAAACACTGAAGAACGATATGAATACAGAAAAAATGTGAATAACAGAGACTCGTGAATTTACTTGTGTGAATTCTTGTACTTCATTATCTTTGATGATCTCTGGAACTCTGTATTCATAGACATTTGTTTTTACTCATTTAAATAATGATCATTGTGGAGTGGGGCATGTTATGTGGAACGGCATGCGTATGTTTGAAATTTTTGAATGTGGTAGGTACGTGCTCGGATGGTCATAATGATGTTGTCTGCCGTTGTTTGACTTCCTTTGTGTCTTTCTAATTTCAAATGATCAAACTCCTGTATCACACTCATAATACATGTTAAATGATGTTATATAATAATAATAAGTGACAATATAATGAATAATTATCATTAAACCATATTTGGATTGAACGTTGTAAAACTAGTGCATTTTGGCTTCTGGCAGAGTATCACTCGAACATAGTGATGCCTCACTCGAGCGCAATACCATATCTTCACCTTTTGCTTCAGTTTTACACTTCCACTTCCACAAATTTTGAGAGAGTGCATTTCACACTTGCGAGTGATATGGGTCCTCACTCGAGCACTAGTCCCTTTGCTCGAGTGTTACTTCATTTTATACTATGAGCCACATCTCTGGACAATACTCGCACCCAGTTTTATCAAGAGTGTGATTTTGCACTCGCAGGTGATGTGGGCCCTCACTTGAGCATACATACTCTTACTCGAGTGAGAAGATTATTCTTCCATAATATACTCTTGTCTTCAGCACTTGCATCAGGATTGAGAGAGCTAGATTTCTCACTCATGAGTGCTGATGTATCACTCGGGCACATCAACTCTCACTCGGGCATGCTTGTGCTTCTTTGTTCTACATGACTCTCAGCCAAATACTCGCAGTCCCTCACTCGCTAGGACTCGGGTGCAGATATTACCATCACTCGAGTACATAACCTGTACTCAAGTGAAGTGTTGATATCTTGTTCTAACTTTGCTCTCTGTCAAACACTTTCAGTGCAACACTTTCATATGCTCGGGTGCAAAACAGCTTCATGCTCAAGTGTTGGCTATAGTGCTCGAGTGCATCAGTAAAATCAACAGTATTTGCTCTCTGTCAAACACTTCTTGTCCAACACTTGCATATGCTCGAGTGCACAAGAGGTTTATGCTCGAGTGTGAGCTCTGTTGCTCGAGTACATCAGCAAAAACTGACAGCAGACTTCTCTAAACTTTGCCATATGCATTTGGTAACTTTGCAATCATTCTTTATAATTGTAAAAACATACTTTGCACACAATTACCTTTTGTTATCATCAAAACTTGGAATCTAACAATACACACTAATGCCTTCCTCCCAAAGCAGCTTTAAGTCATCAATTAAAGGAGCCAAGTATACATCTATATATTCTCATGTTGCCTTGGCCCAGAAATTAACATGGACATCATCATAAACTTTTATTTCATGATCAAGAATGGAGGAAGGTTATAAATCATCAATATCACTGGTCACATGCTATGTATTCTACTCTGAATACCATGTGGATTAATTCCATTAGTTGACAGTGTAAGGTGAAGGTTCCTTACTTCATCCACAAAGTCAAGGTACTTATGATCAATTTTTTTCCATTGAGAAACATCTACAGGGTACCTAAGCTTCAGGTCTTTAATCCTTTCATCAATCCTTTCATCTGCATGCCATGTCAACTATTTAGCAATCTCTGCATTAATTTACAGCCTCTTGAATCTTAACATAATGGGAAAATACCATACGACCTTCAAAGGACTTTTCCCTTTCTTCTTCCTATATAGAGATGCGTTGCATTTAGGGCACTTATCCAACATTGCATACTGATTTTGAAATAATACGCAATCATTAGGACATGCATGTATCTTCTCATATCCTATACCGGTTGTAGAGCAAAGAATTCGCTTTGCCTAGTATGTCTTGGTAGGAAGTACATTTTCTTCTGGAAGCATATCTTACAATAGTTCAAGCAGTGGGTGAAACCCAAATCACTCAATCCGTAGCAAGCTTTTAAGTTCTATAACTTCAACACTACTAGCAATCTTGTGTATTTAGTACTACCAGCATATAATGGTTTCTCTACATCACCTTTCAACTTCTCAAATTCGTTAGGGCAGTTATGAAGCACCCCTTCAACCACATTTAGCATTTCTTCAAGACCATTATCTTTATCAAACATGCTTTGATCAAATTCATTCGAAGCACCACTCGTGGTATGCATCTGATTACTACATGCATCGTTCGTCTCACCATGCCTTGTCCAACATATATTGGGTCTTCACTTACACCGGTATTTTCAATAGGACCAAAACTATCCATTGATTTACTTAGCCCATACCTATATTCTAACTCCCTATTAAACAACATCGAATTGAACCACCATTTTTCCATAGAGCTTTCTTGCCTCTATTTACATGAAAATACACTAGATGAATAGTTATTCGATAAAAGATATCTTTTGAATATTTCATTTCCTATCACAACAAGCACATAAATCCAATCACTAGGATTATTAACTAATAATAATAACGAGTGAGTGGATATTAAAAAAAACGATTCTTTTTCTTGAGAACCGAGAGTATCGTTTCACTATATATGATATGTCACTATAGGTGCTGGTTTTCTATTTCAATTCTATTATTATAGAATTGAAATAGAATTGAAAAAATCTTAAAATTTAATAAAAAAAAGAAAATACAAATAAACATAAACAATTTATTTAATTTTTTT
Organism: Inga laurina; assembly: GCA_963855925.1. Taxonomy (NCBI): domain Eukaryota; kingdom Viridiplantae; phylum Streptophyta; class Magnoliopsida; order Fabales; family Fabaceae; genus Inga; species Inga laurina. Next base: position 52,711,426 of record OY979708.1, read on the forward strand.
AGTAGTTTACCCCCTGTTGTGTCAAATTCACATCAAAAAAGAAATAGTTGTTCTCTCCTATGAATCTGAATAACTTTTTTCGTAAAATCTCGTCTACTTAAATACTAATAAATTTCTATTCCAACACAAAACAAAAGGACAATATACAGGATGGGTAACAAGAGTTGTGATATTTAGCTCGACCCCAGGATTCAAACCTACAAAATAGAAAAGAATACACCAATCCTAAAGATCCATAGGATTAATTGTGCATCCAACTTAACAATTAAGCAAGGACCTGAAATAGTTGTGCACCTGAAATAGTTGTTTGATCAATACCGTAACGCACTAAATGATCTAGCAAATCAAGTAGACTAATCCGCTTTCCAAAACAACAAGATAAGCAAGGACACAAGATTTTGTCAGGATCTTTTGTGTGCTCGATTGCAAATGTAATAAACTCTTTCACCCCATCTATATATTCCGTCGAACATCGATTAGATGACATCCATTTACGATCCATCTATGCCTTCAATCTATTTTTAAAAAAGTACGTGGTTAGTTGTATGACTATTTTACTAATTACTTTTACCTTTTCTTACCAATTTTAAAATAAAATATAAGCTTTCTAAGTCTTAAATTAAACCCTATGTTTTAATTGACAAATAATACAGCTTATACGGAAAGAAATCATGATACTATGAATCATAGAAAAGCAAAATAAAATTAAAGGAAAGCAAGCTTTGGCAATATGGAACACAAAAATTAATTTGTTGTATGTGTTGTTTCATAATACTATGAATCATAGAAAAGCAAACTAAATATTTTAATATGTTCTGATATGTTTTTTATATATACCAACATGCAAGAATATATATGTTTTGAAATCTCACATATACACATATATTTATTTTCCAATTAAATTATAAAATGATATAATTTTGACATCCTTATATTAATATATTATAATTATATTTTCTTAAGAAAATTACTTGTACTTTGTTTTTTCCAAATGTTAATTCTTTTCACGTAAAAAGTACTTTAATTTTTCTAAATTTAGTAAAAAGTTAGGGGGTTATTTACAACTGTTCCAATTAAAGTCTAGGGGTTTTATATAATTTCACAAAAATAATTAAACTCCAAATACACATTCATTTAAGATATCTAACAATAATAAAATTTATTTAAAATAGAATTAGAGGATTTACAATTAAATTCATTATTATTGAAATGTTAAAACTTGTTTAAAATAATTTTCCTTTCACTTGTATCATTTCGGTCTAAAATGAATTATATATATAACATTTATTTTTTTCACATTTAACATTCAATTTTAATAGTATTTTTTTAAAGTATATAAAAATCAATTAATTTTTATTATTTTACTATAAATTATGTTAATCAACACTTTAGCATGTTGGAGGAGTTTAGTCATTACTACAAGTATAGTTCTTTAATTACTATCTTTAACGTAGAAGAGCTTCTTTTATGACCAGCTTAGAATTAATATATATACGAACAAAATTAAAATTCTGACCTTCTTTTTTCAAATCTCAATAGTGCTATAAATGAGTGAAATTATCATATAGATGTAACTCATTTTCTTGTTTAGTTTAATTTCCTATTTTATCTATTTTTATCTAAATTAGACACAAAAAGTTCACGATCGACCTTGAACCTCTAGGAAGACAATTTTGCAGCTATTTGTGACATGCATTAATTAAAGGATAAGATATGTGTAGTTGAAAGAATGCCTAAGAAAAGACAGAACAAAACAAAACAAAACATGCATAAATAGATGCTCATTTGTACTTCTGAAATACTCTAAAATTAATCAACGAGTGTAACAACAAATTATGGAATAAAAAAACACAAAACCTAAAAAAACGCAAGCTAGCTATATCACAGTACAAGAACTTATTAATTGATATGTGAACACATGCAACATATCAGCAACTAAGTAATTAAAGGCCATGATTAATAAAAAATGCAAGCTAGCTAGTTGCCAAAAAAATTAACACAAAGCATGCTATCATATAAAAAGAACTTGAAAAAACATACAAATTAAAAGAGTGCAGACACTTACAAATCGATTGATTGACCATAACAGAGCAGGGAGTGGGGGACCACGTTGGTGATGCAAGCTTAAGTGAAGAGGATGAGAAAATGTGAGCTGTGGAGTTAAGTGGGGACAACTGGAGTGGGGTTCAAAAGATAAAGAGAGACAGAGTGTAGGAAAAAGAGGGAACAATGTAACTGATGGGTGTTAGAGCAAGCGTTTCACCCAAGAGGGGGGTGAATTGGGTGATACTAAATATTTCGTTGCAAATATAAAACTTGATGGTGAATATAAAGCAGTAAAGAGTAAGGAGAAATATCACCGAAGTGTACACCGGGAGTTATACTGGTTCGGCGACAACCACTTTGACCTACGTCCAGTCCTCAAAGCTTCTCTGAGAGTTTCACTATAAATTCCAAGATTCAGTGGGTTCTTGGCACCTCAGTACAAGCAAGTTCCTTTGCCTGGACACTCGCTCCCCCTTACAAGTTGTAATCCAATCCCAACTCAAGGTTTCAAACCTTAAGTTATCTCAACAACAAATATTGAGTTTGAATGAAATATGTCTCTCACAGAGTGAATAAGAATCACTGAAGTCAGAATTACAAGTATATGTAAAACAAAGTATTGAACTTGATAATGCGTTCGTGTGTGTGTTCTTGTTGTTCTTCTCTGTTTGGATGTTCCTTTATATATAGATGTGTTGGTAATGATTTTTGGAACATTTTTCTTCATGGCCGTTAGAGTATGCGCAGCTACTGTTGACTTTTCCAGTATTTGAAAAATATCCGTTTACGGTAGGTGGCATTTGAACATTGCATTTGACTTTTCTTATTTGGTAAGATCTCTTCATTGTTTATCTGTGGATATGCTAAAAATAATAATACCATGAAGGGTTAATCACATAGGAAACAAATCAATGAACGTTGGAATGATTTCAAAATTTCTTACCTTGCATACTCGAGTAGTTACTCGAGTATTCGTTAAATTTACCCAAGTACTTACTCGAGTATCATCGTGAGAATATTGATAAACAGCAAGTCAATAAATGAACATTACATTACTCGGGTAGTGCATGTAGTAAACAAAATTACAAACCTTAGAAATACATGTTTACTCGGGTAATTACTCGCGTATGGTACACTTTTCTTCATAGGTTATTCGAGTAGAAACTCGAGTAACCTCTCAAATAAACTTTAGGTTACTCGATGCTTCACTTCAGTAATGTTGGCAGGATTTCAGGGCCGAGAGCACTTTAAGTTTGATTACCTTGTTACTCGAGTAAACATAAATTTTTTGCATAGCTTACTCGGATAGATACTTCAAGTAGTGTGAGAATAACTCTGGAGATTACTCGATTACTTACTCGAGTAATCTAGTTCAAATATTTAATAAAGAGTAATTGAATACCTGCATACTTGAGTAGTGTCTCGAGTGAAGTGATAATAGCATTTCATGTTATTCGAGTATTACCTTTAGGTTTTGCTTACCACAGTGAGTTACTCGAGTAGCTCCTCGAGTAACGTTGGCAGGATTGAAATTTCCGAGAGCAACATATTTCTTGAAGTAGGGGACTCGAGTACATACTATAGTATCATTGGCAGGCCCAGAGGAACTCGAAGTCTTTCACCTGGTTACTTCGAGTACTCACTTGAGTAACGTTGGCAGGCCGAGAGCAACTGCAAGTAATTTACCTGATTACTCGAGTAGCCACTCGAGTAACGTGGGCAGGCCGAGAGCAACTGGAAGTCTTATACCTTCTTACTCGAGTATCATTGGCAGGTTACTTGAAGGTTGACTCTGGTTACTTCAAGTTTCTGTCCCATTACTCGAGTACTTACTCGAGTAACCCTTTAGAAATTTTGTCAGTGATGAAGTTTGTCAGCTTTTTCTCTTGGCCTTTCTTCATTACTCCAGTGCTTACTTCAAGTGATATTTGCTCTGTTATTGCTTTGTTCAAACCAAGGTTCTGAAACCCGGACCGGCCACTGAACCGGTCGAGGTACTGGGTCAAGGGTCAGTGGGTCAGACCGGAGTCAACCCGGAGTCAACTCGGGGACTGAACCGGTGAGGTATAAAAAATTGAAAATAATGTAATTTCTTATTACACCGTCCAAAATTTCAAAAACTATATATCATTTCCACTCCTTAAATTGCTAACAAAATAATCATTTACTCTAATGCTTGTCACAAATTCTTTACAATTTTCTTTACAAATCGACAGCATTGTATCAATTACCACCCAATGACACTTAAATGTGTAAGCATTAATCACAAATATTCATCATAGCAAAATATTAAAAACAAGTATATGATGACAAAATATTCCCACCTACATGATTACAAAATATTTCCACCTTTAATCACCAAACTAATAATCAGCATCATTGAAATCATCATTAACATCATTCAACTCTCTAGGTATTGAGACATCAGGAGGTGGAGTTGTAGAAGATACAGTAAAGGCAGTAGAAGCAATATGATCATCACTTAAAGATGGAGCCCTAGTACTAACATCATCATCACCTATTTATGAAATGAATAGAGATGTTACTTATGTAAAAAGCATAGTTATATATATATATATATATATATTTGTGTACAAAATAAGAATATCATTTTAAAATGTAAATAATAGAAGGGATGGTTAGAAACCTCCAAAATCCCTCGCCATTTGTTCAAGTTGATGATTTGTCGCTTCTACATCATCAAATTCAGGAGTTGGATCTTCTTCCACCACCCAAAAGTCTACTTTATCAACCGATTCATAATCAATGGGATCATAATTATCTTTTTTCTTCTTCAATTGATTCCTATAATACCAACATAATAGAAGACCAAGATTAATGAAATGTGTAGTAATATATGTAATGAAATTATAAATCAAAAAACAAGCAATCAAAATTCAAGTCATGAAGAAGAAGATTACCTAAACTTTAACCTTAGATTGTAGTTAGTGAAAACCAAGTCGTCCAGCCTTTGATGCTCTAATCTATTTCTTCTTTTAGTGTGAATACGTTCAAACAAGCTCTAATTTCTTTCACAACCAGAAGAAGAAGAAGTTTGGTTGAGAACACGTATAGCCATTTTTTGCAATTCTGGTACTGCACCCCCGTAGTACAACCACCAATCATCTGCATAATAAAATAAAAGACATTTAGTACTTATTAATATCTCAATAGGTGCTTTTGAATATGAAATTCAATATACTTACGAGGAACTAGTTTCTGGGCTGTTTTTTCACAAGAAACTTTAGCAAATGATTCTTTACGCTTACGGTATACACCGATTTGCTTCATCATTGTAACATAATAATCAGCATTGTCAGGTGAATTTGCCTCAAACAAATCAATCACAGCTTCCAGACATCGATGCTTTCTAACAAAGTCAGGACTATACAAGAATGTGGGATTCAGCAAATATGCAGCTGCATGAAGTTTATTTTTCAAGTGCTTATCCCAACGACTTTGAATAATATTGTGTAAGGCGTGTATTGTTCCTTTTTCCTCTGAAACAAGTCCTTGATCACATTTTTAGCCCTCTGCATGCCTTCAGAGACATGAGGCATTGAAGGTTTCTCATCTGAATCAACAATCCTCAATAGTCTTATTAATGGAGACACAAGTTTTACAACTTGAAAGCAATCATTCCAAAACCGATTATCTAGAATAATTGCACTGAAATTTTTCCCGGCTTCAGTGGTTGCTAGCTAGTGTTGCAAAAAATGGTCATCAATAACCAAAGCCTGTAAGTCATGTTTGTGCAAATATATACTATGAAGGGTGATGAATGTGGTGGCAAATCTTGTTGCACCAGGATGCACAATTTCCTTCCAATTAGGTCTTTTTCTTAACCATGACAAGAAGACCAAATGGTTATATGTGAATACAGTGATTTTGGACGCCTTCTTTGCAAGGTCCGACACATGAGGCATAGATGCAATGTCTTTTAAAACCAAATTCAAACAGTGAGCTGCACATGGTGACCAATAAATGATTTTATATTTCTCTTTTATCAATTTACCACACGCTACATAATTATCAGCATTATCAGTCACAACATGAACTATATTTTCAGGACCAACCCACTCAATCACTTCTCTGAACAATAAGAATAATGTATTGGCATCTTTAACTAAATCTGAAGCATCAATAGATTTCACAAAAACCATGCCATGTACTGAATAAACTAAGAAATTAATCAAAGTTCGCTGTCTAACATCTGTCTAACCATCAGCCATGAGTGTGCAACCATTTTCTTTCCATTTAGCTCGATGGCTATCAATTACAAGTTGACATTCTTTTTTACAATCTCTCAATAAGCTAACTCTTACTCATGATAAGAAAGGACCTTAAACCCAGGCCCAATTGCAGTAGCAGCATCAATAGCTTTTTGAAATAAGGGACAATTCAAAGCATTAAATGGAACACAATTCACATAAGCCCATTGACCAAAAACCATTTTTGCATTATATTGGGCTTCTTGACTTGCCCATGCACTTTTAATACTTGGTTGAGCACCAGGAGTTGTCCTAGATGCAAAATAATTTTCAAGCCCCCCAACTTTTCTCTTTGAAACAAGTGGCTCTTCACTTTCTCTAGTTGCATCGACTTCATGTTCATTTTCATTATCATTATGAAAAGGATTTTCTTTGAACCTTCAACCAAAGATGCTTGCATTCTAGCACGTACATTATAGGTAACTTTTTTACAAGAACTCACTTGACCACTCACACCAGCTAAATGTTGTTTCAACCTATTTATCCCACCTCCCCTATAACTTGAACCACATAAAAGGCATGTAAACACATTTACTTTCCCCTCTTTCTTAACAGAGACATATTCCCAAGCAGGTTCTGTTTTTTTCACAGTTGATTGTGGTGGCTTTGAGCTATTATTGAGAGGATTTGTGGACTCAGGATTAGGGGTGGCAGTATTCTCACTATTCTGAGCACCTTCATTGTTAACATTTATATTTCCCTCCATTGGCATTAACAAACCAAAAGCAAACCAAGATCACCCTTTCAATCAACAAGTTTTGTCAATAAATATTTCACATAAATAAATAAATCTTGTACATTCATCTTCGAATAATAATTAATTTCAAGGACAAATATTCATAATCAAGAACAAAATGTTTGATATCATCAACAAATATCATAGAGCAAGTATCACACGCCCCAGCAAATATCATCATCAACTAAAATATCCATATATTTATAATCAAATATTCATAATCTGATAATCAGGAACAGAGCACCAGCAACAATCACAAAGACGCAGCAAGCAATCAGATATTTACCTTGGATACTCTATTTGATATTAAATATAAACAACATTGTAAAAGTTAAAACAGAGCACCAGCAGCAATACATGAGTTTGAAGCAAAGAAGAAAGTTCAACCAAAGCACCAAACGCATAAAATGAGTTTGAGGAAAATAAGAAAGTTCAACAAGCCTTTTACAACAATGAACAACCTTTTAGTATACAGACTAACCAGTAGCTACACAGAACTGTCGAATGAGTTCGCCGACGCTCTACACACATTGCATTAGAGTTAAACAGAGCTCCACAATCCAAAAGATTGAAAAATGCCTCAGGAGTCAGGACCAAACCAAAGAACCCAAAGGCCAAAGCTTCCACCTTTCAAGGCAACAAGGCAAAGATTAAAAAACAGAAACAGAGCTTTTAAGTGGAGTGACGGTAAAGTCGAAAAAAACAAAGAAACGACGACAGCAAAATGAAACAAAAATGATAATAATATGCACAAACTAACCGACCTCTTTCACAGAAAAATTAATGGGAAGTCAACCTCTGTAACCGGCTACTCATTCCGGAAGTAGGACGGCGACGTTTAAGCTTTGACAGCGGTGAAATGAGAACGGCATTCTAACGGTAGTGAAACCAGGACGACGGCTTTATAGGCGAAACAACACCTTGGATGAAGTCGGACTGTGGAAAGGAGAAGGTTTGAGACGGAGAGGAGAAGAGGACGAGCGGAGGAGGAGCGGATGACGGCGTCGGACTTTCGAGTTTCAACTTTAAGCGCGAAACTGAACAAGGGAAGGGAATAGTCGAAACTCGAAAAGACGAAAACACTGAAGTGAAGTAATTAATTTGATTTGATTCTTTGATCAATAAGTGATATGTTGATATCATCATATTCAGAAGTTCAGATTTGGAGCCCTACGCCACGCCATTCGGTTCGGTCAACTGAAACTGAAGTTTGAATTTAAAAAAAATCAGAGACATACAAAACGACGTCATTTTGAAAGAAAAGGATTTTAAAACAAATAAGGGGTGACTCGGCTGACTCGCCAACTCGGCCGAGTCAGGCCGAGTCACCCGGGTTGACCCGGGTTAAACCGCTAACCCGGGTTAATCAGCAAACCAGACCAGTTTTTCGGACTGGCCGGTCCGGTCCGGGTTTGCAAACCTTGGTTCAAACTTATTTGTTTATCAAATCTTTTTCATACCATTCTTTGTTATCATCAAAACATGTGAGATCTATATTGAAATTAAAACTTAAAGATGCTTGCATTTAACTTAGAGTTGCATTACAAGTATGAAAAACTCCCTAAATCCCATGTACATCCACATTCCCAAAATGAAAGAAAATTCAGAAACTCCACAAAATCACACTCAAGTTCTTCTCCCCATTTTTGTCTTCATAAATCAAGAGGAGGATCAGAAGGCTTGTCTACAGATATGGGCTTGACAGGAAGGACCAAGAAGCCATCTGAATTAGAAGAGTCAGAAGTGGAGCAGGAAGATTCTGGTTCTGGAAGATTTAGTAGAGGGATATAAATGTCATCTCTTAGAGAAACTGAAGGTGACTGATATGCAACAATAGAGTGGGTCTCAACCTCTTCAGTGGCTCCTGGAGTATGATGATCAAAAGATGAGGGAGATATTTCCTCTGTATGAGTAGGGGAAGGAATAGGTGAAGGTGTGGGTTGTGGCTGTGCTCTGGGTGGTCAATCCTCAATGGTGATGTGAATGTTTTATTGGTTTCAGGATCATCCACTGAGCATAGGATGTCTTTAGGAAGAATGATGGGGAATTTAAGTGCAGAGGGTCTTGGTTCAAGTAGACTAGAAACTAGAGGTTTGGGAAAGAATATCTTAGGGATAGTTGGCTCAACCTCAGTATGATGAACCTCAGAGGGAATGTTCTCTGGAGGTGAAGAAGGCTCAGGTACAGATGATGATGGACCAGTAGTAAGTCCTGGACCCATATAGTCCAATCTTGCCAAAATCAACTTCAGGGTCTCACCCTGGGCACGCAGCTCAGCTAACAACTCCTCGTGCCTCTTATCCATTCTCTCAACCAACTCAGCCATTTTGTCATTCATGTGAGTTATCAACTCAGCATTTGTGTTGGCGATGTCTACGTGAAATCCTTAGCATATTCTCCATGAAGTGTTGAAGAGTAGCATTGAGGAAAGAGGGTGAAGAGGTAGTGGCAGCTGGAGCCGAAGACTGAGTATCATCCATTTTACTCGTCTCAGTCTCAATCTTCTTCTTCTTCTTAGAACCAGATTCCAAAAAACCCTTGAGAGGAATTTCAATGTTGAGCTTCCCAATTTGATTTCTTCCGATTGGAGTAACCCTGTCAATGTGCTCTTTACTCTCTAAGTACTATATCTTATTTTTCTTCAGTATAAGCGAAATAATGTGAGGATATGGCATAGGTGTAGTTGCTTTTCCATCAATCATGTACCTCTTCATCTCAAAAAATATATATTCCCCCAAATCCTTTTGTTCCTTCAAGAGTAAGGAAGCAAACCATATATAGTCTCGGTCAGAAAAGTGGGTATAGTTATTGGCCTTGTTCACAAGGGATCTAGAGTAAATATACCATAGAACCCTGTGAAGATCACACATGTCACTAGGATTGAAGTTTAGAGGGCCTACAAGCTCACCAAGTCTAAGAACAGAGAAAATTTGGTTTGGTTCATGTTTGGAGTAGATGTCATCTGGAGGGTTCTCTATTCCTAACCAAACATTGATCCTAGAAGGTGAGATAAGTATTTTCTAGCCTCTAACATTAGTAGTCATCTCTTCCTCTATAGAAGTTCTATTGGGTTCATCAAGGATTTCAAGATTGCAATAAAAGTGAGTAACTACTTTTGTGCAAAAGGGAAGACTAATTGATAGCCAAGGCATAAAATGTTCAAGAAAGGGACTTAGATCATACTTCAATACCTCCTGAAGTACTTTGAGGTCCACACAGTAAGTCTTGTAGACTTTTCTTCTTGAAAATTATGAGGTACTTCTGAGAGTCTTCCAACTTGTTGACATTGAACTCCTTTGGAGGTTTAGTGATCTCCTCTTCAGGAAATTCTGACTTCTTTGAAGATTGCCCCTTCTCAAGTTGGTCAAGAATGCCAGCCATTGCTTTAGCCACATTTATATCATATTTGGGCTTCTTGGAGGGTTTTGGTGTCAAAGAAGGAGTAGAGGAATCAGAAAGTAGAGGAGAAGGAGACTTGGCACTTTTGCCTCTCCCAATAGAGGTGCTCTTCTTTGGTTGAGCCCTTATGACCACTGGCTCTTTGATAACAACTCCTTTCTCCTTTGGTTTCTGTTGAGGTTTCGGTTGGACTTTAGCTTTTGATCTAGGAGTAAGTTTTTGTCTCTTTCCGGGAGGAGAGAAAGAGGGTCAGTGAGTTGTGGAGATCCAGAAGAGTCTGTAGGAGTAAGATTTTTGGTTCTAACCATTTTGAATCAAAGAAAGCTTGAAATTTCAGAAAACAGAGTGAGAAGTTGCGATAAAGGGCAAGAAGAATATGAACAAAATAGGAGGTTTTTGGTGCTAAAAATTGATGGGTTTTGACAGAAATCAAGTAAGCAAGAGATTGTGAAAACTTTTTCAGAGAGGACTGGGAGATTTACTAGAGGAGATTTTGTGGAAATGACCGAGTTTGCGACAGATAAAGACCTAGAACCCAACGTTACTCGAGGCCTTACTCGAGTAAATATCATGTTTACTCGAGTTCCTACTCGAGTGATCATATAGAAAATTTCTAAAATAATTCATTTAAATTGCGTACCTGACATGAATAATATTGTAATTATCCATGTATGTTCCCTCGATCATTTTATAGCCATTTTAGAGCATATTTGAGTCGATTCTCATCAAGTATGTGATCTGGACCTGCAATTACTTGAGTCCTTACTCGAGTAAACTTCAAGTTTACTCAAGGCTTCCCTCGGGTAACCTGTCTTTTCTAGTTTGGACTGTTCATTTCTCACCAAATGAACTGTTTGATTTAAATTCCAGGTAACTTGATACGTTACTTCCTATTTTGGAAGACCATTACTCTAGTACTCACTCGAGTAATGTGCTCTTTTACTTCAAGTTGTCCCTCGGGTAATGCTGCATTATTAGACATTACTTGAAGTTGGCACTCCAGTAATGGTGTCCTCTGATAACCTCTATTTTTATTTCTCAGAACAGAGTTTCAATCTTCCTGCAAAACAAGTTTCTACATACTCCGATGCTTAAATTAGTAATCATCAAAGCATTATCAAATAACTTTATCTAACATTATGAGAAACTAAAATAACTTACAATTCATTGGGATTTACCATTCCCAATTCTCTTCTAATGTATAGAAATTGATCTTTTGCAAGAGGTTTGGTGAAGATATCAGCTAGTTGAAGATGAGTAGGAATGAATATCACTTTCATATCTTTCTTTTGGACATGATCTCTGATGAAGTGATGTCTGACATCGATATGCTTGGTTCTAGAATGTTGAACTGGATTCTTTGCTAAGCTTATCGTACTGGTATTGTCACAATAGATTGGTATGTCTTTGAGATAAATACCAAGATCTTGTAGTTGTTGTTTTAACTATATCACTTGTGCACAACAACTTGAGACTGCAACATATTCGGCTTCCATTGACGAAAGAGACACTGTATTTTGTTTCTTGCTGAACCATGAGACAAGAGATCCTCTAAGAAATTGTCCTTGTCTGCTGGTGCTCTTTCTGTACGTCTTGTATCCTCTATGATCAGAATCTGAATATGCAACAAGATATTCACTTCTTCCTTTAGGATACCACAGACCCAATTTTGGTGTGTCATCAAGGTATCTAAAGATTCGTTTGACAGTTTTGGCATGTGATTCCTTTGGTGCTGATTTATATCTTGCACATATGCCAACACTAAATTGAATGTCCGGTCTGCTTGCCGTGAGATAGAGTAATGATCCGATCATTCCTCTGTATTTTGTGATGTTGTAGTCTTTCCCTATGACATCAACATCAAGCAACGTAGTTGAGCTCATAAGTGTGTCTGTTCTATTTGCTTCATCCATTCCATACTTCTTCAATAGCTCTTTCAAGTACTTTGTTTGAGAGATGAAGATTCCATTCTTTCTTTGTTTGATTTACAAACCGAGAAAGAAATTCAATTCTCCCATCATTGACATCTCAAACTCTCCCTGCATTATCTCAGAAAATTCCTTACACAGAGATTCATTAGTAGCACCAAAAACAATGTCATCAACATATATTTGAAAAATTAAAATATCATCACGTTTTTGTTTTATTAAAAGTGTTGTATCAACTTTTCCTTGTACAAAACCTTGATCAATAAGAAATTTACTAAGCCTTTCGTGCCATGCTCTAAGAGCTTGTTTTAAATCATTTAAAGCCTTTTTGAGTTTGAAAACATGGTCAGGTTTAGTTACATCTTCAAAACCTGGAGGTTGCTCTACATATACTTCTTCCATAATGTATCCATTTATAAATGCACTCTTTACATCCATTTGATAGAGTTTGAATCCTTTGATTCATGCAAAGGCTAAGAGTACGAGTATCGCTTCCAATCTAGCCATTGGAGCATATGTTTCCTCATAATCAATTCCTTCTTCCTGATTGTAGCCTTTGGCCACTAATCTTGCCTTGTTTCTGACAATAATTACGGATTTATCGAGTTTGTTCTTGAATACCCATTTAGTGCCAATGATCGGATGATCCTTGGGTCGGGGTACCAAATCCCAAACTTGATTTCCTTCAAATTGATTTAGTTATTCTTGCATTGCTATAACCCAATCATTGTCTGATAGGGCTTCATCAATGTTAGAAGGTTCAATCTCAGAAATGAATGCAGAAAAACTTAGTTCATTGAAAATTCTATTTCTAGTTTTGATCCCTTCATTCACATCTCCTATGACTTGATCTAAGGGATGACTTTTATTGTATTTCCAGGCTCTAGGTTGTCCTAGTGATTGCTCTTCTTCCTTGGTTTCATAAACTTCTGGAATAAGAGATTTAGAAATAGATTGACCATTTTCTTGATTTAAAACAACTTCCTGTTCTTCATCAATGGTTTTGTCAGAGGATTCAAATTCATCAAATACAATATGAATTGATTCTTCAACAACACATGTTCTTTTATTGAAAACTCTATATGCTTTACTTCGGTTAGAATACCCTAGGAAAATTCCTTCATCAGGTTTAGAATCAAATTTTCCTAAGTTATCTTTACCATTATTATGAATGAAACACTTACAACCGAAGATGTGTAGATAAGCAATGTTTGGCTTCCTTCCTTTGTATAGCTCGTATGGTGTCTTTCCAAGTTTTGTTCTAATATAGGCTCTATTTGAAATATAGCATGCTGTACTCATAGCATCAGCCCAGAACACTTGAGACGCGTTCTTTTCATTTAACATTGCTCTAGCCATTTCAGTGAGCACTCTATTCTTACGTTCCACGACTCCATTTTGTTGAGGTGTCCTTGGAGCAGAGAAATTGTGATCAATGCCATTAGTATCACAATATTCTTCAAAGGCTTGATTTTCAAATTCTTCACCATGATCAGTCCTAATACCTGCAATGGACATACCTTTCTCATTTTGCACTTTCTTGGCAAAAACAATAAATTCTTCAAAGGTTTCATCCTTTGATGATAGAAAAATAACCCATGTAAATCTGGAGAAGTCATCAACAATGACCAATGAATATAAGTTGCCACCAAGACTCTTTACTCTTGCTGGGCCAACTAAATCCATATGCAATAATTGTAGTGGTCTATTTGTTGAAATCTCATTTTTCAATTTGAAAGATATTTAGTTTGTTTACCCTTTTGACATGCGTCACAAATCAAGTCATTTTTGAAATTTACTTTGGGTAATCCAAGAACTAAATCCTTTTTGAGTAGTTTGCCTAATATATTGACATGAGCCAATCTCTTATGCCATAGCCAACTTTCATCGGCATTACTCAGAAAACAATTTTCAGATTCATTTCTACTAATATCTAGAGTATAACAATTACCTTCCCTTTTTGCTCTGAGCTTAGCCTTGATATTATTCTTATCAAGTAGTAAGTCATTTTTGTTGAAATTAGACATTCCTTTGAGTCAAATATTACCCATTTGTTTTTGTCTGCACTTTGACTCATACTCAGCAAGGTATGGCACAATCCTTTAACATAGTATATGTCTTGGACTTGTATGCCTTGGTCATTTTTTATTTCACCAATTCCTGCTATCCTTCTAGTTTGATTTCCTCCAAATTTTACCTTTCAACCTTCTTTAGGTTGCAATTTGGTAAAACTTTTGAAATCACCGGTCATATGTCTAGAGCATCCACTGTCTATGTACCATTTGTTGTTTTTGGATGCTTTGAGACATATCTACAATTAAATATGATTAAGTCTTAGGTACCCACTTCTTTTTAGGTCCTTTTGGGTTAGTACAAGAAATTTTCGAAACATATGATCATTTAGGTACCCATTTGTAGGTTCCTATGTTTCCTTTCTTCTTATGAATGCATGAAGAGGCATAATGACCTTTTCTATGACAATAATTACAAAATGCAAAAGGATTTGTTGTATGCACAGAATGCTGGAAATAATTCAAATATGACTTACCTCCTGCTTTCTTTCTACCTTTCCTTCTATCTGATTTTGGATCATATCCAATACCAGATCGATCATTTACAAATCGCTGATCTTTTAAAATCACACTTAGCATCTCACTTCCTTTAGTAAATTTTTCAAGAGTTTTGTGAGATCAGTGTTTTTCTTTTTCAAAGAAGAACAATTTTCACAATTCTTTTCTGAACTTTCTTTAATTTCAATTTCAAGAGCTTTTTTTTCTTTTTGAAAACAACTAATTCTTTAACTACTTTGATGAATTTAGAATGTAAAGCATTATATTCAGAGAGTAATTCATCATAGGTAGGATCAGAATCATTTACCTCTTCTTCTGTTTCTTCTTGAGCAACAAAACATACATTCGCTACTTCTTCTTCATCTCTTTCTTTGTCAGAGGAGCTATCACCCCATATAGCAGATACGAAGGCCTTCTTTTTGTTGAAGAATTTTCCTTTTCTCTTTTCTTTGTTCTTTTGGTTCAACTCTAGACATTCTGATTTGATATGTCCTGGTTTTCCACATTCGTAGCAGATGATATGATCTTTACTGCTAGTTCCTCCTTTCTGAAAGTGTTTGAATCCTTGACCTTTCTTGTAAAACTTTCTGAATCTTTTTATGATTAGGCCCATTTCATCATCGTCAAACTCCTCATCTTCATCCTGATTATCTTCTTTTGCTTTTAGTGCTAGGCCTATCTTCTTCTTGTCGCCGATGTCATCTAGTTCCCGTTTGAACTTTAGTTTACTTTCATATTCAGAAAGATTTCCAAATAGAGAAGCAACTGATCTCATTGATTCTCCTTTTGCTTCTTCTATCGTAGTGACTTTGGCCTCCCATTCTTTAGAAAGAATATTCAAAATCTTTCGTACTTGGGTATGTTGATCATAGACTTTCCTAAGTACTGAAAGTTGATTAATAAGATGAGTATATCTAAGTTCAAATTCAGATATTGACTCACCTGATTTCATTCAAGGTAGATCGAATTTAGTGACCAAGGTGTTGATCCGATTCTCCTTTATTCCCGAAGTTCCTTCATGAGCTATTTCCAGAGCTTCCCACATTTCCTTTATTGTTGGAAGTGTGCAAATTCTGAAGTATTCACTTTGACTTAAAGCACTTTGTAACATCAGAATTGCCTTGCTATTGAGAGTGATAAGTTTCTTGTCATTCTCATCATATTCCGCTAGCGTCTTGGGAATTTTCTAAGAATCTACAGTCTTTGTAGGTTGATAGTTTCTACTCTCAATCACATCCCATAGCCCATATTCAGTAGCCATCACGAATACTCTGAACTTTGCTTTCCAGAAAGAAAAGTGTTCACCACTGAAACCTGGAGGTCTAGTGATGGATGCTCTATCGAGAAGAATTCCTTCACCCATTCTTGCCATTGAATCCTTCTTAGGTTGTTATACCTTCACAAGAAGACCTACTCTCTGATACCAAATGTTAGAGCAAGCGTTTCACCCAAGAGGGGGGTGAATTGGGTGATACTAAATATTTTGTTGCAAATATAAAACTTGACGGTGAATATAAAGCCGTAAAGAGTAAGGACAAATATCACTGTAGTGTACACCAGGAGTTATACTGGTTCGGCCACAACCACTTTGACCTACGTCCAGTCCTCAGAGCTTCTCTGAGAGTTTCACTATAACTTCCAAGATTCAGTGGGTTCTTGGCACCTCAGTACAAGCAAGTTCCTTCGCCTGGACACTCGCTGCCCCTTATAAGTTGTAATCCAATCCCAACTCAAGGTCCCACAACCTCAAGTTGCCTCAATAACAAATATTGAGTATGAATGAAATATGTCTCTCACAGAGTGAATAAGAATCACTGAAGTACAGAATTACAAGTATATGTAAAACAGAGTATTGAACTTGATAATGCGTTCGTGTGTGTGTTCTTGTTGTTCTTCTCTATTTGGATATTCCCATATATAGATGTATTGGTAATGATTGTTGGAACATTTTTCTTCATGCCCGTTAGAGTGTGCACAACCACTGTTAACTTTTCCAGTATTTGAAAAATATCCGTTTACGGTAAGTGGCGGTAGGTGGCATTTGAACGTTGCATTTGACTTTCCTTATTTGGTAAGATCTCTTCATTGTTTATCTGTGGATATGCTAAGAATACTAATACCATGAAGGGTTAATCACATAAGAAACAAATCAATGAACGTTGGAATGATTTCTGAATTTCTGACCTTGCATACTCGAGTATTCATTAAGTTTACTCGAGTACTTACTCGAGTATCATCGTGAGAATATTGATAAACAGCAAGTCAATAAATGAACATTACATTACTCGGGTAGTACATGTAGTAAACAAAATTACAAACCTTGGAAATACCTGTTTACTCGGGTACTTACTCAGGTATGGTACACTTTTCTTCATAGGTTACTCTAGTAGAAACTCGAGTAAACTCTCAAATAAACTTTAGGTTACTGGATGCTTCACTCCAGTAATGTTGGCAGGATTTCAGGGCTGAGAGCACTTCAAGTTTGATTACCTTGTTACCCGAGTACTTACTCGAGAAAACATAAATTTTCTGCATAGCTTACTCGGGTAGATACTTCAAGTATTGTGAGAATAAATCTGGAGATTACTCGATTACTTACTCAAGTAATCTAGTTCAAATATTTGATAAAGAGTAATTGAATACCTGCATACTTGAGTAGTGCCTTGAGTGAAGTGATAATAGCATTTCATGTTATTCGAGTATTACCTTCAAGTTTTGCTTACCACAGTGAGTTACTCGAGTAGCTCCTCGAGTAACGTTGGCAGGATTGAAAATTCTGAGGGCAACATATTTCTTGAAGCAGGGGACTCGAGTACATACTCGAGTATCATTGGCAGGCCGAGAGGAACTGGAAATCTTTTACCTGGTTACTTCGAGTACTCACTCGAGTAACGTTGGCAGGCCGAGAGCAACTGGAAGTCTTATACCTTCTTACTCGAGTACTTACTCGAGTATCATTGGTAGGTTACTTGAAGGTTGACTCTGGTTACTTCAAGTTTCTGTCCCATTACTCGAGTACTTACTCAAGTAACCCTTTAGAAATTTTGCCAGTGATTAAGTTTCTCAGCGTTTTCTCTTGGCCTTTCTTCATTACTCATGTGCTTACTTCAAGTGATGATTTGCTCTGTTATTGCTTTATTCAAACTTATTTGTTTATCAAATCTTTTTCATGCCATTCTTTGTTATCATCAAAACATGTGAGATCTAACAATGGGGACAGGACTGGGGATGGACGACAAGGAACAAAAAGGGAAAACGGGACCAAGAGAATTAGATGAAGAAGATGTGTGTGTGTGTGTTTTTTTTTTGCAGAAATAGATAAAGGGGGGACCGTGTTAGCACGATGATGGAGAAGGAGGGTGTGGGAAATTGAAAGGTAAAGTAAAGTTAAGAAAGAGAGAGGAGATAATGCAAGGAAAATCTGATTGGCGGGAAGTGGATTTTTTATCCACTTCCTACAATTCTTGGCGCCTGCCTACACATGCCCAAGACTAGCCCCTGCTGGGTCAATGGGGCCAAGTGTGGCGCCTACCTTGTGGCACCTGTTCATTGGTGCCCAAAATTAATAAAAAAAATAAAATAGGAAAACAAGGAAGCTGTGGCACTTCTTTAAAGAAGTGCCACAAAGTGTGCGCCACCTTTCAACCTTTTTGTAGTAGTGTATGTGAAGAATGCAAATCATCCTGAAGCATCTATTGTTTAGAAATATGTTTCTAATGAAGCCATAGAGTTTTGTCAAGATTACTTGTCAAATGTAAGACATATTGGGCTTCCTGAATGTTATGATGAAGAAGGGGGAAGATGCGGGGCTACAGTAAATAGTGTTGATCTTGATGAATTGCAACAAGTCCACTTGTACATCTTGAATAATGTTGATGAAGTTCAAGATTACATCAATACTCATAAAGAAATTGTCCAGAAAGAAAATAGACAAACGACTAAACAAAAGTTAATTAGAGAGCATAACAAAAATTTTGCACATTAGTTTAAACAAAAGTTTGATAGAGAAAAATGTGTTTGTGATACAATTAAATGGTTAGTATGTGGTCCTGAGGTTGATGTCATAACTTGGACTTCATTTTTTATCAATGGTTATACATTTTACACGAAGGCCCTTGATGATAAGAGCATCGTCCAGAACAGCGGGGTTATGTTAGTGGCTGAATCTATGCACTTTTGTTGTTCGAAAGATAAGAACCCTAGATTGGCAGCAATATGGGGTTATTGAAGAGATTTAAGTTGTTGAGTATGTTAAAATTAAATTTTCCAATTTCAAATACAAGTGGGTTAATGTCAACAATGATGTGATGATTGATCAGTTGAGATTTTCATTGGTTGATCTGAATAGTAGAAGTTTTGGAGAGGAACCTTTTAGTATGGCATATCAAGCGAAAGAAGTGTTCTATATTACCGATTAGGCAAATAAAATATGGTATATATAGCTCTCCAAGGAAAAAGGATCATTGACATTAATCAAGAAAGTCGTTCAATGAATGATCTTCTTGAGACCCCTTATTTTTCTAGGGGTCTACCAAAATTGAATGAAGAAGATGAAGTAAACAATGAACACGGCACAAGAAATGATCATCATGAAGGGATATGGGAGGACATCTCATTATAAAACTATTTTGAATGTTAGTTAGCTAAAATAATTATCATGACTTATATTTGAATTATGTATATTGTTATTGGTATATATAAGACTACTTTTTTTGTTGTCGTCACATGAAAATGAAGGATATGAGGTGTCTTAGTGTAGATGCTCCGAAGCCAGCTAGTGATTATCAGTGATGGATTACTGTCTGCTATGTTCTTTCTTGATAGATTCCTCTATCATCAATTAAAGTGTTTTGATTGTATTTTGATCTTAGCTAAAATTTTGATTTCTTTTGTCAAACAGAAATATTAAAACAAGGGATAAAAATGTTTGCAGCATACCTTAATTTTCATATTGTGTGTAGTCATATGTTGATTTTCAATGATTTATTGTTGTTGTTTCTATAGAATATGGGGTGTAGGAAGAATGATAATGTAAGTTACACGATTTAAAGTTATGTTTTAAAATGCTTGACGAAATGAGAGTGTGTAAGAGAGAATAATTTATTTGGGGTGCAGGAAGAATGATTTATTGTTGTTGCTTTTGTGGAATATGGGGTATAGGAAGAATGATGTAAGTATTACACCATCCAATTGAAATGCTTGATGAAAATGCTTTTATATAAGATATTTGTTATAATATGTAAGAGAAGAATTTTTTTGGATGTCGTTGAAATGATTGCTTGCTGAGTGAAATGTTTTAAAAGGGGAAATGTCTTGTTGGGTAAATATTTTAACAAGAACAATTTCTTTCTAAGAAAATACAACTTTTTAGACCGGTTCTTTCCACAATCGGTCTAAAAAGTACATTTTAGACGGGTTGTCTAAAAACCGGTCTAAAAGGTATTACGTTTAGACTGATTTTTTAGACAACCGGTCTAAAAATTCGAACTTTTTAGACCGGTTTTTTTCGATAACCAGTCTAAAAATTATTATTTTTAGACCGGTTTTATAAATAACCATTCTTAAAAAAAAAAACCGATCTTAAAACATTTTGTTAAGACCGGTTCCTTAACCAGTCTAAAAAGTAGCAAACTTTTAAGACCGGTTGTATCAAGACCTCAATCAGAACCGATCTAAAATATCATTTTTAACCGGTTTTAAACGTGTTGTTTCCACTAGTGATTAACTTACATTATACTATCAAAAATCAATACATAATAGGCCTCATCATTCCAAAAGCCTCCAACCAAACAAAGCCTTAGGTTCTTATCTTTCTTTGTCATCCTTTTCTTCCTCAACCAGTTTAGTTTACGTGTGGAAGTATTTTTCTCTGGTATGAATTTGAACAAAAAAAAAAGTGTGTTTGTCCTTTATCTGCATTTGTTGATTAAACAATCCCCTATCTTGAACACAACCAATTAATAAACATTTTTGCTAAGCTTTAGATGATGGGACATAATTGTGTCCAACATCCCCTCACTGTTTTAAATGGACCAAATGGGAATTAACACTAATTTACCAATATCTCTCAATCTATTTAAAGAAAAAATTGTGGTGCAAGATAAATGATGATTTGTAATATATTTGCTCCAAAATTATACAAACATATGGACAAGAATATGATTAATGAAAAATCATAGACAAAAAATAAGAAGTCTGGAAAGTTTTAGGGTATAAATGAATTTACAAAGACCAAGGTACTACATGAAGTTGTGGAAACTTTCGAGAGGTAATGGCTAAATTTATGAAAATCTGAGGGACAAGATAGAATTCTGGAAAAGTAATTTCATAAAAATAAAGGGATAAGACAAAATTCAGAAAATAGGAAGGCGTAAAACCGGCTTTAGAAACATCCGTGGGTTCAAACTAGTATTCACAAAATCATATGGTCAGTTAAAATGTTTAAGAAAAACTTATGGGACACAGATGGAAATAAGGAAACGATCCAAAAATTAGCCCATAAAATGTCATTTAATGTGTGTCAGAAAAGTACAAAGTTTAAGCTATTAATATAGCCAAATATCCATTTTCTCGCACTCAGGTCTTCCCAAGTACAACATTACGGTTTTGACTCTAGTTCACATTAATATGGTGTAGTCTCAACTCTCAAAGATCTAATTGCTTAATCCAATCGGCAAAAAAGATTGAGGAAGAAAAACAAATATTGCCCAAGAAGTTCCGGGCACAAAGTCCAATCAAGGTCTTTTGGGCTGCATGAATTTATTTGGACGGAAAAGATGTGAAAAGAAAAGAAAGGCAATGGTGACGGGCAAGAAATTTATTTGGTTTAACAATATAAAATTTTATTAGATTCCTCTAAATCTCAAGTTTGAATTTTAAAGAAGATATCTATTTTGGACGGGATAGCCACAAACACCAAATTAGATATACTCATGTAATATAAAAAAAAAAGAAAAGAAAAGAAAAAGAAGCCCGCTCTAGTTTTGTGACCCAAAAGCCAATTCCAAACTGTTCAAACTCGTTCAACCAATAAAGCAAGTCGGGAAAATTGCTCTACAGTCCCACGAAAGAAACTTTAACTAACTACTACAAAGACTTGAGAAATGTCAGGATACTTATCAGGGACTTGATGATAATCAAATCTATTTGTGCTATTATTTTTCTCAGATATTTGTGTAATTACTAAATAACTTTGTACTTCATATAAATAGTGTTAGAAGTAGGGTTTTGAAACTTGGACTGGACCGAACTTGTCGGTTCGGTCCAAAAATCAGTTCGGTTCAGGCATCAACCAGATTCACTATTTTTTTTTTCTTAAAATCTTTTTTTTAGTTTTTTTTTAAATTTCATATTAATAATCCCGAAATCTTCATTTTTTCACCGGTTTGGCCCCGAGTAAGCTCTGATCTGACCCATTCACCCTTGACCCAATACCTTGACCGATTCAGGGGCCGGTTTGGGTTTCAAAACCTTGGTCAAAAGAGAGAATGGTGTGAAGACGTTGGGGTGCCTCACCTGCAAAGGGCACATGGCTTGTGACAGAGGCACAAAAACAATGATATTTTGACACACATATATTGATTTACTTACAATTGAAATATTTCAAAATTTAAAAAAGAATACTCAAATAATTAATATAATTATGTGTACAAAGTAAAAGTATTTAATCATTATGTGTACAAAGTAAAAGTATTTAATCATGTTTTTTTAATATTTAAATTTAAAATTTAAAAAGTAAGTTAAAAATTACTCACTCCAATTTTTTTATAAGTTCCCAATTTTTAATTTGGTTTGAATATTTTTAAAAAAATCTCATTTGGGGTTGTCTCAATATAAAATATATTCTTATCAATTTTACTTCTAATTATTATATTCTCTCTCCTCATATTTTTTCAATATATTCTTTTTCATCATTTTTCTCATCATTAACTCTCTCTCTCTCTCTCTTACTTACCCCATTACAAATGAGGGCATCACTAGTGGAAAAAATAAATTTTAAGACCGGTTAAAAAAGACATTTTAAACCGATTTTGGATCCGGTCTTAATACAGCCGATCTTAAAAGTCTGCTTTTTTTAGACTGGTTATGGAACCGGTCTTAAAAAAATATTTTAAGACCGGTTATTATAAAACCGGTCTAAAAATAAATATTTTTAGACTGGTTATCAGAGGAACCGGTCTAAAAGGTTCAAATTTTAGACTGGTTTTCTGAAAAACTGGTTTAAAAAGTTGAAATTTTAAGACGGATTTTCTACAAAATCGGTCTTAAAGTAATACTTTTAAGATCGGTTTTATAGTAAACCGGTCTTAAAGTAATATTTTTAAGACCGGTTCTCTCCATAACCGGTCTTAAATGTACTTTTTAGACCGGTTTTGGAGAGAACCGGTCTTAAAAGTAGTTGTTTTTTTTAAATTTTTATTTAAAACATTTACCCAGCAAGTCATTTCCCCTGTTAAAACATTTCACTCAGCAAGCAGCAGCCAGTTCAACGACATTCAAATAAATTATTCTCTTACAGATTATAACTAACATCTTAATGACATGTGAGAGACTCAAAACTCATTGGAACATATTAAAACTCAACTCCCTTGTGCTTCAACAGTGCTGGCCGAAACAGAAGCAAGGAAAACAACCATGAATAATAAACTCACAATCATAGACAGAATCATAATGCAAGGAAATCATACAACCATGACAATGCTATTTTGACCAAGTTCCTTATCTTTTCACTTATATACATACATCAAAGATTAAATTACATTAATGACAATGCTGTTATTCATTATGGTCAAAATACTTTATACACACTCTTCTCAGGCTGATGATCACTAGCTGGCCTGGCTTCAGACAAACTACATTAAGACGTACACCTCATATCCTTTATTTTCCTATGACGACAAAAAAAGTAGGTTTATATATACACCAATAACAAATACATAATTCAAATATAGTTCATGATAATTATTTTAGCTAACTAACCTTCAATGTAGTTTTATAAAGGGATATCCTCCCATATCCCTTCATGATGATCGTTTCTTGTGCCGTGTTCATTGTTTGCTTCATCTTCTTCGTTCAATTCTGGTAAACCTCTAGAAAAAGATGGAGTCTCAAGAAGATCATTTATTGAATGACTTTCCTGATTAATATCAACAACCCTTTTTCCTTGGAGAGCTACAGACCACATTTTATTTTCCAGATTAGTAACATAGAACACTTGTTTCGCTTGATATACCATAATAAAAGGTTCATCTCCAAAACTTCTACTCTTCAAATAAACCAATATAAATCCCAACTGATCAATCATCACACCATTGTTGACATCAATCCACTTACATTTGAATATGGGAAGTTTAACTTTAATATAATCAACCACCCAAATCTCTTTAATAACCCCATAATAAGGTATTACTACCAATCTAGGATTCTTATCTTTTGAACTAGAGAAGTGCATAGATTCAGCCACTAACATAATCCCACTGTTCTGGACGGTGCTCTATCATCAAGGGACTTCGTGTAAAACGTATAACTATTGATCACAACTGAAGTCCAACTTATGACATCAGCCTCAGGACCATGTGTTAACTATTTAATTATATCAGTAACAAATTCTTTACCATCAACCTTTTTTTTGAACCAATGTGCAAAAGTTTTGTTTTGATCTCTAATTAACATTTGTTCAGTCATTCGACTATTTCCTTTCCGTACAATTTCTTTATGAGCATTAATGTAATCTTGAACTTCATCAACATTATTCAAGATGTACAAGTGGACTTGTTGCAATTCATCAAGATCCACACTCTTTACTGAAACCCAGTGTCTATTGCCTTCTTTGTCATGACGTTCAGGAAGGCCAATGTGTCATACATTTGACAAGTAATTTTGATAAAACTCCATGGCTTCTCCAGAAAAATATTTTTGAACAATAGATGCTTCAGGACGGTTAAGGTTCTTCATATACTCTTTTAGAATTTTCATAGTTCTTTCATTTGGGTACATCTATCGTAAATAGATACGACCACACAACTTGATCTCTCTGACTAGAGGAACAATTAGATGTACCATGATGTCAAAAAAAGAAGGAAGAAAAGCTTCTCAAGCTGGCATAAGATCAAATATCCTTCATTTTCCAATTCAACCAATTTTTCTTTCTCAATGACTTTACTATAAATAGCATTGAAGAAGAAATAAAGTTTCATCAAAATATGTTGAAGATCATATTCGGCAATGCCTCGAATAGCTACTGGGAGCAGTTGTTTCATTAAGACATGACAATCATGAGACTTTAGGCCCACTAACTTCAAGTCTTTCATCGACACAAGCTTCCTAACATTTGAAGAATACCCTGAAGGAACTTTGATGCCATGTAAATACTCACAAAAGCTTCTTTTCTCATCCTTAGACAATGTATGAGCAGCTAGAGAACAAAAAGTTCCCTTACCATATGGCTTTGGATGCAAGTCTTCTCGTATCCCTATTTCTTACAAATCTAATCTTGCTTTCATGCCATCCATATAACTACCTTGTATGTTAAGCAGTGTCCCAACAATACTATCACAAACGTTTTTCTCTACATGCATGAAATCAATACAATGTCTCATATTAAGCTTCGGCCAATATGGAAGATTGAAGAAGACATATCACTTTTTCCATTTACTTTTCTTATTACTATTCTTTGTAGTCTTATCAAAGATAACATTCATATTTTTCACCATTTCATAAACTTACTCCCCAGTCAATGCCTTGGAGCATCTTCAAACTCTTGTCCACAAAAAGAAGCTTTCTTTAATATGCAATATGGGTGGCCTCGTCTAAGAAATCTCCTATGGCCAAGATAAATTGTCTTTCTTCCATGTTGAAGTTGATGGTAGCATGTTCCTTCTTCACAAATCAGACATGCTTTATGGCCTTTAACACTATATCCTGACAAGTTTCCATATGTAGGGAAGTCATTTATAGTACAAAAGATCATGGCTTATATTTTAAAAACCTCCTTCTTGTTCGCATCAACATGATGTACTTTTGTTTCATGCATAACATAGGAGATAAGTTGTAAATTACCAACAAAATAGGCCATGAACTATTTATACTACTCAGGCTACCAAAAGGATTTATGCCATCCATGCTAAGCCTAAGCCTAAGGTTCCTAGGCTTTTCACCAAAGGTAGGAAATAATTGATCCATTTTCTTCCATTGAGAATCAGCCGGATGTCAAAGCTTTCCATTGGATATCCTCTCATCCACATGCCATCTCAAATTTCTTGCATCGTTTTCATTAGCAAATAAGCGCTTGCACCTTGTATGATTGGAAGGTACCAAAATACTTTTGCAGGAGCGTTATTTGATTTGTACCTTGGGGTTTCACATATCAGACACTGTTATTCCTCTTCATGCTCTTTTCTATATAATATACAATCATTAGGGTATGCATGGATCTTTTTATACTTCATCCCTAGTGGACACAATATTTTCTTAGCATCATAGTATCGAGAAGGAAACACATTATCATCTGGAAGTATCTCCTTTAAAGCCTCAAGCGTTTCTGAAAAACTCTTGTCGCTCCATCCATGCCGTTCTTTCAAGCTTACCAATTTCAATACTGCTTTCAACAATTGGTATTTTTTACACCCCAAGTACAACGGCGTCTGAGCATCACTACACATATTACCATATGCATGTGATTGCTCAAAAGTATCTTCTCCTACATCACTAATAATATCCTCTATCCGATCATTCGTGTCTGTGTCATTATCATCAAAGTTTACTCCCCCTTGTTGAGATAAACTTGTCATTTCTAATTCTTCACCATGTTATACCCACATTGTATAACTCTTACAAAATCCTTCACAAATTAAATATGTATATATATCTACAGTACTTAGTCGCTTCTCATTCAAACATACTACACAAGGGCAATAAAACTTCCCACTACCATCATCGGCATTTCTTCTAGCAAAGTATAAGAAACCCCTCACCCCATAATCATATTCAACACTCATTCGTTTAACATTTATCCAACTATGATCCATATATATCTTAACACTTCTACCACCATATATCCAACAACAAAAGGATAGACAAGAAAACAACAACAATAAAGTTTTAGATATTTCAATGAAATTAACATGCACCATTTGAAACTAGTATTATTTTAACAAATCAATAACACTGACAATAATCAAACAATCACACTAAATTAAAACAGAACATAAAGTGGTATTACTCCAAGACAAATATCACAGGGATGTAATTAAAAGTCAGAGCATATATCTATCAAGAATGTGCATATTTAATTTTTTCCAGATTACGTTTAAGTGCTCAAAACAACAACAAGAACCATTTTTTCATAAAACATTATTAATTATTGAACAACGTACAACTAAATAACATATCAAACACTAACCTGATTGAAGACCAAGGAGTGAGCTTCAACCCAAAGTCACAGTGGCGTCGACTGAGGTTAAAATGAAGTCCTCAAATTCACGGCACTTACAAAGGGAAGTCAAGGCAGAGGAGAATGGTCACTACGGAGAATAGAGGTGGCAGTGGAGAAGATTGACGATAATCAAAGAACTGTGATGACGAACACAACAATGGCAGCGGTAAAGTCAGAGGAGAGTTGAGCAAATAAGGGACGGGATGCTATGGATGAGTTCAGAATAAGCACGGACATAGCTCATAGAGAAATGGCCAAAAGAGAAGAAAGGGTTCATAGAGTGGGCGATTTGGGTGTGGGAGTAAAAATTCGGGCGAAAAAATCTTACATTTTAGATCGGTTTTCAATAAAAACCGGTCTTAAAAGAGTGAAATTTCAAATTCAAGGCCGGTTTTTATAAAAAAGGGTCTTAAAATTAACATATTTAAGACCGACTTTTATATAAACCGGTCTTAAATGTTAAAACATTTTAAATTCTTAAAAAGTTTAACATTTTAAGATCGGTACTATTTATAACCGGTCTAAATAAATTTTTTAAGAGCGTTTTTTTAGAACCGGTTTTAGAAGTTCAATATAATTACAGAACTACCACCGCGCAAATTTTTAAGACCTTATCCGCCAAAACCGGTCTAAATATGGCAGTCTAAAAAAGGATTTTTCCACTAGTGCATATTTAAAAAAAGGTAACTTCTTATATATATATATATTGTAAAATCCCTTTCTTAAAATTAAATTATCCAAACAATTAATCAAATCATTGGATGATAAATAATACTATAATGTAAAAGAGAAAACTTATATTTGACAGTCTATCATAGTAGAAAATATTGTAACTTGTCTTTCAAAAGTTAGCAATGGTAGAAAAAGAGTGCAGCTAACCATATGAAAATACTATCATGGTTATAAAGGATTTGCTACAAATATTGTCCATAAAAGAGAAAAATAAGCTAGTCATTTAAAATTTATCATGGATAATTAAACCTTTCTAAGTAATTGTACACTAAGCTATTTCAAATCAGCCCATTTATAACGTCATTCTAATTAATAGTTGGGCCTTAAGCTTCTCAAAGCTCAGAATATAGTATTCAATTATAAGCTTAAGGATAAACTCATTTTTAAATAATATTCTTTCATAAACATTTATAAGATGGCATAAGTCAACTATCCAATAGTTAAACATTCAAAATCTATCATGGATAATAGAACTCGTCTTATCGTTTTTCAAACTAAACCATAATTAATTAACCCACTTAGGCCTTGGACTTCTTGAAGTCCAGAATATAATCATTCGACCACAAGCCCAATATCAAACTCAATTATGAAAATACTTAAACAACAATTTCCTCAAATATCCACATGAGTTATTACCCATGATAGAAAACAGTATAATCCAAAACATAATAGCACATTAGAGTATGCAACATGAGTCCTACAGTGGCAATACACAATAATTCACTAGATAAATAAAAAGGAGGAGGTTTTATAAAGATTATCACAATAATCAAACCTCAGAGCCTTCCCAAATTGATTAGCAAAAGAACTATTACCTAAAAAAGGTTAAATCAATGGGATGAAACAAAAGCTTCAATAACTAGCTATTCAACTCACTATGCTTGCTAATATGTGCTCATTAGGTGTCAAATCAGTTTATATAACAAAATATTATAGATATAATTCACAAAATGCCATTTCGCAAACTCCATACCACAACTTTCATATTACAAATTCTGTATCACAATTTTCATATCACAATTTCTATATCACAATTTCCGTAATACAATTTCCTTATCACAATTTTAATATCACAAATTCTGTATCACAATTCCCAAGTTGCTTCCATCAAATCAACCAAACTGCTTT
Organism: Inga laurina; assembly: GCA_963855925.1. Lineage (NCBI taxonomy): Eukaryota > Viridiplantae > Streptophyta > Magnoliopsida > Fabales > Fabaceae > Inga > Inga laurina. The sequence continues at coordinate 52,740,669 of OY979708.1, forward strand.
ATTTCCACCAACTAGACTCATGGGCTAAGTTACTATCCATGTTACTAGCCACTCAAAAGCTCACTAGTCATATGATGAGGACCAGCCAAAATCTACACAGCACATGCCCAGACCATGGGTCTTTTCCCCTTCTTAAATTAGTGGGGTGTTGTAGCCCTTCTTTGAACCAGTGTAGTAGTCCCTCATTGAACCAGTGGGACAGTTCCTCATGGAACTGGTGGGATAGAAAATAAAGCCAACCATCGTGTACCAATGGAGGCTACATCATGTGGTGGAACAAACTACTCCATCTCTTCCTAATACAATAATCACAATAATTATCAATTAACTCAACAAGAATTTCTTAAAATTTCCATATTCATATCATGCTATTCAATTCATTTTCATAAACATGTAATAATATCTCAATTCTTAGCTGTCTCTCTCTCTCTCTCACATATTTCACAATTCAAATCATAAAGTTCCACATGGCCGTTTCTAACAAAATACTCATCAACATCAAGATAACTTTCTTAATCTCAATAAACATTTCAAAGTACTCATTGAAATATCTAATCAACATCTACATACCATTTTCTTTCTCATAACCATTTCATAAAATACTTAGAAACAATATACCAATACACGTAACAAGAGGAAAGTGATTACATCTCTTCAAAGTAAAGTTTGCCACAAGAATCCATGCTCCAAGCTAAACCAAAATTCACATATCAATCTATAGCAACCAATTGGAACCACAAGTTAGTATTCAAACTAATTGAGTGGTTAACAAAAAGAATTTAGAGACTTAAAGTCTCTCTAGAAATCTCAACTATCATCTTTGACTATTTCCCATCAACCCAATTACCAAACTTTATTTTCACTATCATGTTATCAATACCAACTCAAAATCTAACTCAAATCAAACTCTATTTCAAATCTTTATATAATCATCAAGTTGTTGACTTTAATACAAATCCCCAAACTTCTCAATGTACCACCATTACTTATTTCTCTATCCGAATAATATTTCTATTATCCAGTAATTTCATTTCACTCATTAAAATTATTGATAATAATAATTTTCTCCATTCATCCTTAAATTCTAAAAGTTTGATCACTTGAACTTTTAGGAAAAATATCCATAAATAACTATTTCTCAAAATCATCATTCCAATCTTATTTCTTCTTTTCATTAGTTCATTCTTACATTTTAGAATCGTTAAACTATGACTTTCTTAGGTTTTTCAAACACACCAAATTTCAAACACTTAAAGTTTCACACAACGTTCCCTATATTCACTTTTCTTTATAAACCTCAAAACAAATATATTCAATCATCCATATAAACTCCAATAACTATATTAGTATAGTAAGGAAGGTTTACAGACAACTAAGGCATATAACTCCCTTGATAGTCACTTACATCATACTTAATAGCTTCATAGAGGACTTGAAGATCAACATAGTACATCTTGCACATTTTATTGGTGGGAGAAGTGATCTTTGAACTTCTTTGTGTCCTTAAGCTTATTTGTATTAAAGCCTTTTGGAGAGATCGTGACATCTTGTTCTTCAAATTTCTTTTCTCCAACTCCTTCTTTTGAAGCCTTTGGATGAGATTCTTAAGGCTTAAAGTTTTAGAAGCAGTTCCTTTCTTGTCTCCCTTGGATTGAAAAGCTTCCTCCAATATATTTGCCATTGCCTTAGCAATTTTCTCTTGTATTTTGGTCCCTTGGGTCCTTTCTCTGACCAAGAGGGAATGTCATATGAATCTGTTGAAGGTCCAGTAAGAAGGGCTGATTCCTTTTCTTTTCTAGAAGGAGTGGCTTTCTTTGTTCTTGCCTTTATGGAAGCTTGTTCCTTGATTACAACTCCTTTGGCCTTTGGTTGTGCTTTAAATGAAGCCTTTTCAAGAACATCTGGCTGTAGATGAGATTTTGATTTCAAAGTTGTTGTTTTCTTCTATTTGTTGTGTGGAGGAAATGGTGGAGACTCAGAAGACTCAGAAAATTCATCGTAAGGCATCTTTGTTCTGGTTATTAGGGGTTAAAGTACAAAAAAAACTTGATATCTCTTTGCTGACTTACGAATGATGAGGATTAGGGCAAGGATTTGAGGAATTTTAGGAAGTTTCTATGAGTGAAATGCATTTGGTTTTAATTGGACTTGAATGGGTACAAGTTTGTGAAAAGAGTAAATAGAGTACTAAGAGATTCACTGGATGTGATTTGGTGAAAAATGACCGAGTGCCGACTTTTATAACCTACTATGTCCAACATCACTTGAGTGATCTTGGGGTATCACCTGAGTGATCACTCAAGTGATCAAGCCAAGCAGTTAAAAATCAAAGCAATTTGAAACCATACTTGCCATGAATATTTCATTGATGATTTGTAGGCACTGGATGGCAGAATCAAGTTGAAATTTGGTTGAATTTTCATCTACACTGATGATTACTAGAGTGATTCTAAGACATCACTTTAGTGATCACTTGAGTGATATGTTTCTTAAACTCCTGACTATTCATATTCAACTGTTATGCTATTTAAATTTGAATTAATGTCAACTTCCCTGACTCTTTAGGTCATTACTCGAGTGATGTAACCATTACTGTAGTTATCACTTAAGTAATGTTGTGATTACTAGAGGTGGTCACTCAAGTGATGTTGTAGTGACTAACATCTCTATTTAGCTCTGCTTTCCTTACTACATAACAGAGTATCAAGGTCCTGCAAAAACAAATTTCTAAATAATTTGATGCTTAAGTCAATTATCATCAAAACATAAACCAAATACATTTACTAACATATAACAACTTACATTGGCATTTACCATTCCTAATTCTCTTCTTATAAATAGAAATTGATCTTTGGTGGGGGATTTTGTGAAGATATCTGCTATTTGAAGATGATTTAGTATGAATATGACTTTGACATCCTTCTTTTGAACATGATCCCTAATGAAGTGATGTCTAACATTGATATACTTGGTTCTAGAGTATTGAACTGGAGTCTTTGCCAAGCTTATCATGCTGGTGTTGTCACAATAGATAGGTACCTCTTTCAAGTGTATGCCAATGTATTGTAGTTGTTTCTTTAGCAAAAGTACTTGTGTATAACAACTTGACGTTGCAACATATTTAGCTTCTGTTGATGAAAGTGATACTATGTTCTGTTTCATACTAAACCATGATACAAATGAGCCTCTCAGAAATTGGAATTGCCCCCTAGTGCTCTTTCTGTTAGTCTTGTATCTTCTATGACAAGAGTATGAGTATGCAATCAAATATTCATTTCCTCTCTTAGGATACCAGATACCTAATTATGTTGTGTCAGCAAGATATCTGAAGATTTTTTTGATAGTTTCAGTGTGTGATTCCTTTAGGGCTAATTGATATCTTGAACACATACTAACACTAAATTGGATGTAAGGTCCACTAGTAGTGAGACAAAATAATAACCAATCATTCCTCTATATTTAGTGATGTTATAGTCTAGTCCTTCGACATCAACATCAAGTAATGTAGTTGAGCTCATTGTGAATACCCTATTTTGTCTGGGTCTCACTTAACAATTAAAAATATAATAAAAAAGAAAAAATTAAAGAAATTCCTCTCATTGGTGATTATTGGTGTCTAAATTGACAATCATCATTAAAGGGAAAATTAAAAAATAAATAAATAAACAAAAATTAAAAAATTCTCCCATTAATGATGATTGGTGTCCAAATTGGCAATCATCATTACAAGGAAACAAAATTTAAAAAAAAAAATCCTCTCATTGATGATGATTAGTGTCCAAATTGGCATTGTATTCATTAAAGGAAAATAAAAATATATATAAAAAAGTATCTCTCATTCTTAGGTTTAAATTAGGAAGTTGCTTGTAGGGAAAATATAAGAAAATAAATAAAAAACAAAAATACAAAATAAAAAATCTCTCATTTATGTTGATAAGTTTAAATTAAGAAATTTCTTGTAGGAAAAAAATTAAAAGTGAAAATAAAACAAAAATCTCTCATTGATTGTGATTAGGTCGTGTTAAGAAGTTTTATTGATAGAAAATAAAAAAAAAACGAAAATTAAACAAAAATCTTCATTGATGGTGGTTACGTCAAGTTAGGTAGTTTTAAATATAAAATACAAAAAAATTCAAAAATGAAAATTCAAAAAAGAATGAGCATTTATGAAGAAAACCTTACCTTGAGATTATAAATAGGGGTGCAAGTGTTTAAGCGAGACACACAAAAATTTAGGAGAGAAAAGACTCAAGAATTTGAGAAGAATTTTGGGAGAGCAAGGAGGAAATGTAGAGTCCTAATTTGATTTCTCATTTCATTACTTCTTTTTATTCTTTCACGGCTTTTGAGAACTAGAAATTTGTTGGAATATCCTAATATTCTTCATGACATGTCTAGATGCTTGCTAATTAACATATCCATGAGATTGAGGCACTTACATACAAAGCTCTAGGCATGTTTTTGTTTGGTTTCCTTCTATCTTTATTTAATGCTCACGTGATCCCAACCATTTGATATTGCTATATTCAAACCCATTACCTCACTGACAGTTTTTTTATGGTGATATTTTGATGGTTGAAATGATTGCATGTTCTCTCCTCTAATGCTAACACATCATATTGCAAGAAAGCCTTTTTGTTTTGATAGGTCCTCACACTTTGTGACTCTTATATGCTTGACCGAATTTGATCTCTTGCCCCCAATATATGCTCATCAAAATTGAAGGGATTTATAAGATGGATAAAAGAAAATGCAATGAATTGTGTGTTGATCTACCCATGTGCTTTTCTCATCTTGTTTGTTTGAATTGCTTTCAAATATAAAATGTACACATAAATTTCCTCATCTTTGAATCCCTTTTTATTTAACCTGTGCTATTTCTTCTTCTTTTTTCTTTATCAATTTCTTAGGTTCTCTTTAAAAATAGGAAAAAACATATTTTAACACATTTTTATAAATGAAAATAAAATGAAAAACTCTCCATGAAAAAATAAAGAAATTGCTTTCATAAATAAAAAATATAAACCAAACAAAAATAGTTTTCTGAAATAAATTAAATAAACACTTTTCTACAAATCACCAACCAAGTGACACATTTTTCTATCCCCGAACTACGTGGGCTTTGATCCCTCTAAATGGTACGTAGGCCCTAGGTTTTCTTCCTAGGTCAAGTCCAACTTTGTAAATAAATATATTTTTTCTTGTTTTATTTTTTAAAATAAATGTTCATTCTTTTTTCTTTAGTTTCATTTCATTTATTTTTGTAAATATTCTCTTTTTATTTGGGTAATTAGCATAAGATTAAAGGCCATATTTATTTTTAAATAATTAACTTAGGGTAACCATTCTTATGAATGAATGTTGTTGGGTGCCTAACGCCTTTCCCGTACACAAATGGCTCCAGAACCCTATATGGTTTTTGTAGACCATTTTCATTTAAGAAAAAAAGGTTTCCAAAATTATCTTATTTCAAAAATTTTGGTGGCAGCTCCTTATTTTCCAAATTTTGGGCACTACAGCTTGGCGACTCTACTGGGGATGGGTAGAGAGTCAAGCCTGTTTAAGTTAAGTATTTAAGAATAATATGGCCTTAATTTTTTTAATTACCCTTTTTTATTATTTGTTTTTATTTACAAAATTATTTATTTATTTATTTATTTATTTATTTATTTATTTATTTTCTCTATATATCTTGTGATCTGCTTAGCAGATGAGGGTTAGGTAGAACCTAGGCCCACATGTTAGTATGCTCTCCACACACATTGAACACATACACTATTTTCGTCACACACATTTTGGGCCCTAATGTAACATCCTGGATTTTAATCAAGGAATTATGACTTCAAATGATGTAATTAATGTTAATTAATCATATTTGAAGTATATGTTGTGTAATGTGATAATAAGATCATTATTCATGATTTGATAAGTATTGTGCTAAACAGGGGTAAAACGGTAAATTTACCAACCGTCTGGTTAGTTATTGATGAGAAAACCCCTTTAGTAATCAAGATCAATGGTTGAGATTGAAAGACCAAGGGGTGGAATCTTGTATGGAGGAGTTTATATAAACTCATAAGAGGAAGAATGAGATTTTGCCAAGTGGCAAGAGGGGAGCCATGGGATTGAAGTCCAAAAGTCAAACCATTTTCTCTTCCCTCCCACTCTCAAAGTCGGCCATGTGTGTGTATTGGACCAAGAGAAGTGATCATCACTATTCTCTCTCCATTTTCCTCCATTTCCGGCGGTGTAAGCAAGAAAGAGAAATTAAGGGCTTGAAATTGGTCAAGGTAAATGGTCCTATATGCTTAGCTACCTTTCATTAATATTGATCAAGAGATCAAGAGCATTATTTCTATGATTTCAGAATTTCCATTGGTGGTGTTTGATTGTGGGACAAATCTGAAAGTTGGTGGAATCAAGGTGTTGATTTCAGCAAGTTAAAGAGGTAGGTTTGTGATGCATTTTGATATATATGTCAAGATGTTTACCTAATCAATGAGAATTCTGGAAATTTGACCTAATCATGATGTTAATTAAAGGGTAGGCTTGGATTAGTGGGTCACTGTTCATTTGGTCAGTTTTGACATTTGGGAGTGATTAGAAATCGATTTGAAGTTGAATAAGGGAAGTTGTTAGAAGGAGGTTTTGAGTGATTTGATGATGTAGAGAGAGAATGTGTTGAATAAGTTGAATTTGGGTTGTTTGTGGTTGCCAATGGGTTCCTTGTGTTGAAATAAGTGATAATGAGCTTTGACACAAGTTTAAGAACCCTTGGAGTCCATTTGGTGGATTTTGGAGAAGTTTACCAGTTGCTGCGATCTGGTTTCTGAGGTGATTTCTCGAGTAAGGGAAGAACTCACTCGAGCACAGGATGAATGTGCTCGCGAGTGAGCATGTTGTGCTCGAGTGAGGGTGCCTGAAATCACTGGGGGTGAGCGTCTCGGGTGATCACTCGTGGGTGGTTGCCAAGAGTGCGCTGGCACTCGCGAGTATTGGGAGCAAGCATTGGGAGATCACTCGAGCACTGGAGTTGTGCTCGAGTGAATCTGTTGCCTGGGAGTGGAGTTGCTCTCGGGTGGACACTCGCGGGACCGCACTTCCTTGTGCTCGCGAGCATTGAGGATCAGTGCTCGAGCACAGGTGTTCGTGCTCGAATAAATGTGGAGGAAGATGTTGAGGGATGCTCTCGGGTCGTCACTCGCAAGCCTCACTTCCGTGGTGCTCGGGTGCTGGCGAGGTCTCTGCTCGAGCGCAGCCTCTTGTGCTCGAGTGAGAGTGTGGAATTGTAGTGAAGTTTGCTCTCGGGCAAGCACTCGCTGGAGGTCACTCGCATGTGTGCTCGAGTGAGAGCGGGAGTCATGCTCGAGCACGGCCTTCTGTGCTCGAGTGAAGAGACCAAAAATCAGTGGTTAGCTTTCTAAAGGGGGATCTTTGGGGATAGTTAACCCAACCCTTTAGGCATGTGTTTAGGCATTTAATGGCCATCTAAAGAGTCCAAATGAATACCAACTTAGAGTGTTATTGAATTAAGAACTTGGAAAAGGAAATTAACCAAATGTCCCCATTTGATTATAGGATTTGACATCTGCTATCCTCGTGAGCCTACTGTGCCCAGAGACATCAGGAAGGGATCAGGTAGTGACTTTTCTTTTGTACCAAATATGATGCATTGCATGTGTGTTTTATCGTCGATTGGAAATGGATTTGTATGCTGCGACCTTTGTGGATTTGTGTTAGCACTGTCATTCCAATAGTCCCTGAGTAGCTAACAACGGTTCGGGTTTAGGCAGTGTGCCTTCCCGGCGGAGAAAGGGGATGAGGATGAAGTGTGATATATGTGATATGTGAGCCGAAAGGCTATATGTGAGGCCGACGGGCCATTTGTGAGAGCCGGATAGCTGTATGAGCTATAAGGCTATGTTTATGCACTGCTACGCCAATAGTCCCTGAGTAGCTAACAACGGTTCGGGTTAGGGCTGTATGCCTTCCCGGCGGAGAAAGGGGATGAGGGTGGAGTGTGATATGTGCTGCTGCTGTATGATGATTTGCTTACATGTTGTGTGCTTATATGTGGTATAAATGCTTAGTTACTACTGGGATTCTTTTGAATCTCATTCTTTCCTTTGAACTAACCTTTCAGACAGGGCGACTGGCTCCAAGGAGAAGCGTGTGACCCGGAGCGGTTAGAGCTTCCTAAGGACATTAGTATGGCTTTTGTTGGTTAATCATTTTGGATAGGGATTATTGTATTACATTTTGAGATGTAAATAGTGTGGATATTTTCAGAACCCCTGAGGTTACTGTGAAGACTATATCGTAGCTGTTACTCATTTGGTAGGGTTCATCCCTGTGGGGTTTTTAGAACCTCCTAAAGGTTAATTTCATTAAATAGGGTCTCCATCTTTACAATGAGGGCAGTTAGAAAACCTTTATCTGTGAGTATTAGAACCACCTTTAAACCATTGCACCTATTAGTGAAAATTATTGACGCACCTAATTAATTAGTACCTACCTTTCTTAGAAAAGATACCCCTAACCTAAGGTTATTCCTAAAATAGAATACTAGAAGGGATATATTTATCTAATATTGATAATATTATTTGTCATCCATGCATAATCAAAGAAACCCCTAGGATCTAGCGGCTAATTGTCACTTCACTTGAGTATGTATCTAGCATTGCTCCTTATATCGATATATCACAAGGAAGGTGTAAGCATTAGATAGCCAACCTTAGTCTAAGGGTTTATAATGCTAAAGACTATGAGCTCACTGCATCTATCATGTTAGAAAATATCTCAATGAGAGATAACCCTTTTAGAGCTCGTGAGGCATTATTACATCATTCGTAGGCCTTTTAGCTTCATATGATATAGGCCTTGGACATAATTATCATTTTTAAAACCCTTAGCTGCGTGATGGCCTGGGCCATTCGTAGGTTAATGGGTGCTTGATTCTGCCTACGAGGAAATGGATCTCTTGAGGATGTAGAGTTCTTTTTCTGAATGTCTATTACTCATATAAAAACTAGAAGTACATGTCATCACTCTTTTATGTCTCATGAGGCACCTTTCCATCATTCATTGGCATTTAGCTTTATTTGATATAGGTCTTAGACATAATAAACATCATTAGATAAGGAGGCAAAAAGATGCAAAATGAGCATGTAAATAAAAAAAATGTAAATAATAATACAATCATATCTTTAATTAATAATGCTTGCATAGAATATCTTTCCTACTATAAAAACTATCTTTCCTTAAAAATGACTTCGTTTACCCTTGTCTATGTCATCCTTCCTTCACATAAATGGTTGTTCCTTATTCCTGATGTGAGGCTAAAACTTTTGTCTCTCTTTTTACTTTCTGAGAGTATTATTCTTGATTGAAGGAAACCATTAAAGGTCTAAAAACTTGTTTTGTACAAGTTGCTTGTATCGAAGTGATATCATACTATGGAGAAGCTTAGTTTTGAAAATGACTCAAACCCCACCCTGAGGAGGCTAGTTTTAAAGGGTAAAATGTTTAATTTGGACACAATGTGATGATGATTACACATGCCATATGAGGATTTGAGCCTATTGACATGATTTTATCTTCATGTTTGTACCACTTATCCTTTATCCAATATAAAACTTGGCATGTATCTTGTTTGAGGTCATATTTGATGTTCATTTACTTGATATAGAGAGGAAAGGCATTCATTTTTTATCAAAAAAGCCAAATAGCCACCCTTACATGATAGCCATTTGAGCCTGTATGATAGCATGCAGGAACCACAAATATATTCCTTACCTCTTATTCAAGTTTCCTTTTTCTTTCTAAGGAGACTTATTAGAGAAGCATGTATACACTCTAAAAATTGTTAAGGCTACAAGGTGATGTCAGTGCAGGCGTTTCACCCAAGAGGAGGGGGTGAATTAGGTGATAATAAAAATTTATAATAAAAAAAAATCAAGACTGGAAGTCGATAAGGAGAAAATTAAAAAGTTAGGAAGATTTCACTAAGGTGTACGCCAGGGGTTATACTGGTTCAGTCTAAATCACAATGACCTACGTCTAGTTCACAGACAGAGCCTGTGCTTTCACTATTCCTTCCAAGATTCAGTGGTTTTTTGGTACCTTGTGCACAACGATCTAATCCTCTCTTTGAATACTCGCTCCCCCTTACACAACGTAAGTAGGTACCCACCTTAAAGTCCCACAACTTTAAGGTATCTCTTAAAACAAGTGTACAGAATCAATAAATGTTCTCTCTCACAGAGTTGGTAATATAAACATTGAAGCGTATGATACAAAGAGGTAATAATAGCTCAGAAATGAATATTCGTTAGTTTTGTAGTTCAGCGTCTTAACTCTCGCTTTGAATGCCTTTGCTATTTGTAGTTGGAAAGATCTTAATGATCGTTGGGGACATTCAGTTGTCCCATTACTCACTGAGCATGACTTAGAACATTCTTTATGTTATTTGGATATAGTCGTTGAGGTGAAGAGAATGTGTTGGAAGAAAATCAGATTGCATTTAATGTCTTTGACACAGTATATCTGCTTTTCTTTGAATCCAGAAATCTGAAGTATCAATCTCCTATGACTTGCTTTGAGAATGTTAATCATGAATAAAAATGATAATAAGCAAGATTAGTGAAGATTAATGAAAGTACTCGATGATTCTGAGAAATTTAGATTTAGATATGATGCTCTGTTTTTCATGAAGAACAAGTATTTGAATACTATAATAATTATCAGGATAATTTAAGTCTTTTCAGATAACAAACTATTCGAATACCTTTTTCTCTATTTGTATAATATTTGAAATTTTACACTGAGATTATTCGAATAGTTAAGATACCTATTTGAATAGTGATCTCTTAAACTTAAAAAAATTATCCTGATACATGAGTTACTATTCGAATACTTGCTTCGAGTTTGACTAAAACATTTTCTTTTAGCTTTCTATATTATTCAAATAGTTTTCTTGCTATTCGAATAAATTCTCAACTCAATCTCATAGTCTTGATGTTGGTTTTGAAATGCTATTTCGAATATTAATAACACTATTCGAATAGTGGCTTTACTATTTGAATAGTCTTCTTATTAATCGAATAATATAACTTGAAAATTCTTTTGAGCATACATTTATTATTCTGATAATGGTCATACTATTCGAATAATGCATTTGATGTTCACTTTGAAAAGTATAAATCCTATTCGAATAATATACCGACTATTCGAATACTTTCATTTTGAAAAAAACTTTCAATTGTTATAATAGATTATTCTATTCAAATAGTTTGAGGGTTATCAGAATAAATGCAAGATAGAAATTGAGTGTCAGTATTCGAATAGTAAGTATACTATTCAAATACTTTCTTAGTAAAAATCTTGATAAAAATGCAGAGACAAATTAAACTAGACTTAGGTTTGTTATCATCAAAACTCTGAATCTAACATTCTCCCCCTTTTTGATGATGACAAAACTAAGTGATATAAAACATAATACAGTTAATCTGGCAAGGACAGATATATATATTAAAGCAAGGGTCTCAGGTTCAATAAACTAGACAACATAAGTGAAGATAAACAGACTAAATATTCTAAATATTTAGGAAACTAAATATCTCAAAAGCTCTGATAAAATTTGATAGATGAAACAACAAGGTTGAGAAGGTTATCGTGTTTGACCATGTTGTTGATTCTCCATGTTGTCTGGTGGCTGGTGAGTTATGAAGAGGGTGATGGCTGCTGAGAACTATTCTCCCCCTTTTTGTCATTACCAGAAAGCTTGGGGGGGAGAGGAAGCGAGAAGACAGAAGGAGGAGGAACAACTCTGGTAGGAGCAAGAAGAGGAGTGGAGGTGGAGGGCAAGGTGTGTTCAGACGGAGTATGAAATTGTTATGAGGAAGGAATAATGGTAAGTGAGGATGAAGTAGGAAGTGTATCAGTAGGTATGGCTACAGAAATAGGTGGAGAAGAAATGGGGCAAGGTTGATTGGAGGATTCAGGTTGGGTAGTGTTTTCAGTATTAGACAATTCCTGAGTTTCTCCAGAGGAACTAGAGAGAGGTTATGGAGTGGGCCGAGGAGAGGTACTAGGCTGAAGCATAGGCTCCACAATGATATGAACAGGGGTAGAGGTGGAGGTTTCCTGTATAGTATAGAGAACATAGGAAGGTTTAGCAGGTGGAGGAGAGGTTATTAGAGGTGGTTGAGTTGGAGGGGCAGAAGGTATATCAATATATGGAGGAATTATAAGAGTAGGAACACTGGTGAGAGAAGAGCTAGTAATACAAGTCTCTAAGTAGTTTAATTTATGCCTGATGTCACAAAACTGTTGCAGATAATTGGCCTAAAGATTGTAGAGAGACTTGAAGTTCTCATTGACTGCCCCGATGATGCCTTGAATTTGATTATGAAGATCTTCTCTTAATTGTTGATTGGACCTCATGAGTTGCTCAACTATAGGTTTGAGAGCTTCCAGAATGTGAAGTTGAATGGAGGTACCAAGGAAAGAGGGAGAGGGAGAAGCAGCTTTAGAGGAATGAGCTTCATCTACCTTAGAAGTCTCAGCCTCCACTCTTTGTCTTTTGGATTGGGGTTCCTTAGGGACATCCAATGGCAAGGGAATTTTCATTTTTCTAATTCGAGTCTTGCGAAATCTGACCATTCTCTCTTGTTCTCTATCTAGGTACTAGATGTTATTCATTTTGAGGAATAAGGAGACAAGTTGAGGAAAAGGAGCAGGAGTAGTTTTGTTGGATCCCATTCTGTATCTCTCAATTTCTTGGTATATGAATTCCCCAACATTTAGCTTCACTTTAGACAATAGACAGGACAAAAAGTAGAAGTCTTTGTATGAAAAGAAGTTGAAATTCTAGAATTTGTTGACAATAGCTCTTGTATAGATGTACCACATAATTCTTTGTTCATTATTGAGACATATTGAAGAGAACTTCTTTGCTTGTCTTATTGGCTTAATGATCTGATGAATCTATTCATTAAAGTACTCAGGAATTTCATCAAACTCATCTTCATCATATCCCAGGTAAGTGTTGATGATAGAGGGAGATAATTGCTTTTTCTGACCTCTCACTGTGGATTCCAATCTCTCCTTAACTAATTCCTTTTTACTTCCCTTGATTTTGACAGAGTATAGATTAGAATAAAAGGTCCTTACTATAGAGGGTCTATAGGTTAAATCAATTTGAAACCACCTTTGGTAATGTTCTAGGTACTCATGTAAGTTGAACCCAAGATTGTCTCTTAAGTAAGAAGGGTTCACAAAGATAACAGGGCACATTGGATGTAAAGTGAATAGATCTTTGTACCTCTTTTTCTCATCAAGTTAAATAAGAGGTCCATTATTAAAATCTGCAGGGGTCTAGCTTTTTCTTCCTCTATCAAGCTTTAAGATCCCTCAGGCATACTTATTTGAGATCAAACTTGAGGAGTCTTGCTAGGCCTAGCTTCAACATTCTGTACAAGGCTTTTGACAACATTCCTTACGGTTTGATCCAAGCTATCACTCTCGGTAGAGGAATCATTGTGGGATGCACTTCCAGTGTTTTTGGCTTTTGATTTTGAAGAGGTTACAGTAGCTTTAGATATGGACCTAGTCTCTATTGGCTCTCTAATAACAACCCCTTTAGCTCGAGAAGGCCCTTTAACTGAAGTAATAGCTACCTTGGGTTTGAATTTCTTTGGAGTTTTTTTGTGTTGAAGTCTTCTTGGAGGATGATTTTGGAAGAGCAGTAACTTCCTCTTTCTCAATATTAGCTTTCTTCGTTCTGATTTTGGGATTTCTGATGAATGACAAAGGTTTAGGTTTTCTGATAACTGAGAGATTTTTGGGGATTTATGTGAGGAAATGGTGAGATTTTTAGAGGGTTTTGATTGAAAGGAAGAATTGAAAAGGATCGGAAGGGTTTGTATATGCAGAGAAACTGATTGGTATTCGGATAATGATAAGAGATTGAGCTTAGTTTCCTTATATTTAGGTTAAGAAATATTCAGATAATTACATACGGATTCAAATAGAGACGGTGCTATTCGACTACTCGAGTGTTTAATCAAATATTGAGAGAGTAAGTATGCATACCTATATTTGGATAGTTCTGGTGATATTCGAATATTCCTGTCTCTGATGATTATAACTATTCGAATAGTTGTCCAAGTATTCGAATAGTCTCTGTTGTCCTGTAACTCTGATTAACTGAATAGTACAAGTAGTATTCGGATAACTCTTCTTTAGTCAGGTATTCATGTGCTTTATTCGAATAGTTTAACAGCTATTCCAATAGTCCTCTGTTCCTTGATTATGGTTGTATTCGAATAATTATTTTGGTATACGGATATACTTCATCCCTAAAAAAATGAAAAGTGTAATATATTAGAATAGAGGTTTTCACTATTCGAATATAATCACTTGTTATTCAAAATTAATTTTATTCGAACAGAGCTTTGGTTAATCGAATACTTAGAAAAAAAAATAGAACTATTCGAATAGTGATTAGAGTCTCTGATTATTTTGATAATAATAACTACTATCACTAATCGAATAATTTTTATTTGTATTCGAATACTCTTTTAAATTGAAATCGTAGATTTCATTGGTTACTATTCGAATAATAGATACACTAATAGAATACTTCTATTTGAATCTTGACTTAGTATTCGGATAGTGACTCTGTTATTCGGATAGTTCCCCTTTTATGCTCTGAAGAAGAATAGCATTATTCAAATAACATATTGATTATTTGAATAGTTCTTTTGAAATTCTCACCTTTTGTATTCAGATAGCAGTATGAGTATTCGAATAATAGGCCATATGTTCTAAAACTTGTATCATTATTCGAATATCATTTCTTTTATTCAAATAGTCCTGTTTGACGAAAGTACCTTATTATTTGAATAACTCTTACCATATTCGAATAGATTTTACAAGACTGAATAGTATTCGAATAGTTTTATACTATTAAGATAGTCTCTTCCTAATATCTCTAAGTGATATTCGAATATTAATTTATGTATTCGAATACTATTCTTTTAAAAACTTGATTGAGTATTCAGATACCATAATCATTATTCGAATAGTTCTTCTTTTACTTAGATTTCTCCTTTAGAATTTATCCTGCAAAATACATAACTAGAAACTCCGATGCTTAAGTCAGTAATGTTTATCATCAAAACTTAATTAAATAAGTGAATAAGACATAGATTTACTTACAATTCATTGGGATTTACCATTCCCAATTCCCTTCTTATTTAAAGAAACTGATCTTTTGCCAGAGGTTTGGTGAATATATCAGCTAATTGCAGATGTGTTGGAATAAATACAACTTTGACATCTTTCTTCTGGACATGATCTTTGATAAAATGATGTCTCATATCAATGTGTTTGGTTCTTGAATGCTGTACTGGATTTTTGGCCCAGCTAATGGTGCTCGTATTGTCACAGCATATTGGAATTTCTTTGAGATAGATACCAAGATCTTGCAATTGCTATTTTAACCATAGAATTTGAGCACAGCAACTTGAGGCAGCTATATATTCAGCTTCTGTTGAGGATAATGATACAGTGTTATGTTTCTTGCTAGCCCAAGAAACCACTGCTCCTCCTAGGAATTGACATTGTCCGCTTGTGCTTTTTCTATCTGTCTTATAGCCACCATGATCTGCATCTGAGTATGCTATAAGATATTCACTTCCTCCCTTAGGATACCATATTCCCAAATCTATAGTGTCAGAAAGATATCTAAAAATCCTTTTTACCGTTTTAGCATGAGATTCATTGGGACATGATTGGTATCTAGCACACAAACCCACGCTGAACTGAATGTCAGATTTGCTAGCTGTGAGATAGAGTAATGACCCTATCATTCCTCAGTATTTTGTTATATTGAATTTAGGTCCTTTTACATATGCATCCAGTAACATTGTTGAACTCATGGGTGTCAACTCCATTAGCTTGATCCATTCCATATTTCTTGAGAAGTTCTTTGAGATATTTAGTCTAAGATATGAATATTCCATTCTTTCTTTATTTGATTTGTAAACCTAGAAAGAATTTTAATTCTCCCATCATTGACATATCAAATTCTCCTTTCATAGTGTCAGAAAATTCCTTGCACAAAGAATCATTAGTTGCTATAAAGATAATATCATCTATATATATTTGAACAACTAACATATCATTTTTCTTTTGTTTTATGAAAAGAGTAGTATCTACTTTTCCTCTGTCAAATCCGTGATTGATGAGAAAGTTGCTTAATCTTTCATACCAAGCTCTTGGAGCTTGTTTAAGACCATAAAGTGCTTTTCTTAGTCTATAAACACCTTCTGGATTATAAACATCTTCAAAACCAGGGGGTTGTTCAACATAGACTTCTTCTGTAATATAGCCATTAAGAAAAGCATTTTTTACATCCATTTGATAAAGTTTGAATCCTTTGATACACGAAAAGGCTAAGATTACACGTATGGCTTCCAATCTAGCCACTGGAGCATACGTTTCCTCATAATCAATTCCTTCTTCTTGATTATAGCCTTTGGCTACCAACCTTGCCTTGTTTTTGACAATTATTGCAGATTCATCAAGTTTGTTCTTAAATACCCATTTAGTGCCAATGACCGGATGATCTTTAGTCTGAGGTAATAAGTCCCACACTTGATTTCTTTTAAATTGATTCAGTTCCTCCTGCATTGCTAAAACCCAATCATTATCTGTTAGGGCTTCATCAATGCTTGAGGGTTCTAGTTCTGTAATAAATGTTGAAAAGCTAACTTTATTGAGAATACTATTTATGGTTTTTACTCCTTCTTCAACATTACCTATTACTTGGTCCATAGGATGGTTTCTATTAAATCTCCAGGCTTTGGGTTGATCAGAAGAAGGAGGCTGACTCTCTTTTTCCTCAAAGTTAAAAGACTCATTTGAAGATTTTGAAATCATTTGATTTGTTTCAGAACTGATCAACTCTGACTCATCAACAACAGATTTGACAGGGGAATCGATTTCATCAAACACAATATGAATAGATTCTTCAACAACACAAGTTCGTTTATTAAAAATTCTATAAGCTTTACTTCTATTAGAGTAACCTAAGAAAATACCTTCATCAGCTCTGGAATCAAACTTTCCCAGATTATCCTTACCATTATTGTGAATAAAACACTTACATCCGAATATGTGTAGATGACGGAGGTTTGGCTTTCTTCCCTTATAAAGTTTATATGGTGTTTTTCCCAACTTTGATCGGATATACTTACTATTAGAGATGTAGCAGGCAGTAGTCATAGCATCAGCCCATAATACTTGTGTGATTTCCTTCTCATTGATCATTGCTCTTGCCATCTTTGTGAGAACTCTATTCTTCCTTTCTACAACACCATTCTGTTGTGAAGTTCTTGGTACTGAGAAGTTATGCTCAATTCCATTTGAGTCGTAGTAATCTCTAAAAGCTTGGTTTTCAAATTCACCTCTGTGATCTGTTCTAATTGTTGTAATTGACATACCTTTCTCATTTTGAACCTTCTTAGAAAAAATAATGAATTCACTAAAAGTTTCATCTTTTGAGGATAAAAAGATAGTCCATGTCACTACTGAAGAAATCACTTTTAAGATCGGTTAAAAAAGACATTTTAGACCGGTTTTGGATCCGGTCTTGATACAGCCGGTCTAAAAAGTCTTCTACTTTTTAAACCGGTTATGGAACTGGTCTTAAAAAAACTTTTTAAGACCGGTTCCTATTATAACCGGTCTAAAAATATATTTATTTTAAGACCAGTTATAATAGGAACCGGTCTAAATTAATAAAATTTTAGACCGGTTCTTATGAAGAACCATTCTGAAAATTTGACTTTTTAGGCCGATTTTATAAAGAACCGGTCTAAAAAGAGATACTTTTTAGACCGGTTCTTTATAAACTCGCCTAAAAAGTCAAATTTTCAGACCTGTTTTATATAAAACCGGTCTTAAATTTACTTTTCAGACCAATCTTGGATAGAACCGGTCTTAAGAATTGAATTTTTTTTAAAAATGTTTTCATTTAAAAGTTATACCCAGCAAGTTATTTCCCCTGTTAAAACATTTCACTCAGCAAGAAGCAGCCAGTTCAACGACATTGAAATAAATAAATCTTCTCTTACAGATTATATAACTAACATCTTAATGACATGTGAGAGACTCAAAACTCATTGGAACATATTAAAACTCAACTCCCTTGTACTTAAACAGTGCTGGCCGAAACAGAAGCAAAGGAAAACAACCATGAATAATAAACTCACAACCATAGACAGAATCATAATGCAAGGAAATCATATAGCCAGACAATGCTGTTTTGACCAAGTTCCTTATCTTTTCACTTAAATACATACATCAAAGATTAAATTACAATAATGACAATTCTGTTATTCATTAGGGCCAAAATACTTTACACATACACACTCTTCTCAGGCTGATGATCACTAGCTGGGCTTGCTTCGGAGAATCTACACTAAGACGTACACCTCATATCCTTCATTTTCCTGTGACGACAACAAAAAAAGTAGTTATATATATACACCAATAACAATATACATAATTCAAATATAGTTCATGATAATTATTTTAGCTAACTAACCTTCAATGTAGTTTTATAAAGGGATATCCTCCCATATCCCTTCATGATGATTGTTTCTTGTGCGGTGTTCATTGTCTGCTTCATCTTCTTCGTTCAATTTTGGTAAACCTCTAGAAAAAGAAGGAGTCTCAATCAGATCATTCATTGAATGACTTTCCTGATTAATATCAATGACCCTTTTTCCTTGGACAGCTATAGACCACATTTTGTTTGCCTGATCAGTAACATAGAACACTTGTTTCACTTGATATGCCATAATAAAAGTTTCATATCTAAAACTTCTACTATTTAAATCAACTAATGTAAATCCCAACTAATCAATCATCACACCATTGTTGACATCAACCCAGTTGCATTTGAAAATGGGAAGTTTAACTTTAACATAATCAACCACCCAAATCTCTTCAATCATCCCATAATAAGGTATTGCTGCCAATCTAGGATTCTTATCTTTTGAACTAGAGAAGTGCATAGATTCAACCACTAACATTGTAACCCCCTCACGGTAATCACATCCGGATTTCGAAATTTAAGTGAAATAGAGACCAATAAAATGAAATCAACAATTTATAATCCCTCAACTCGAGATGAGTTATTTCAAAATCAATTCAAAACGTAATAATTCTGGGTCTCACATTGACATGCGGATATAACTACTTGAGAAATCAAATCACATAAGAAATATCAGAGTGCGGAAACTAAAATCCCGGTAAACCCCGGGTTACACTATATATCGAATGGGTTTACTATTTTCCAAATGGGGATTACAAATCAAAAATTCACTATGAACAATTTATATACATTAATCCCAAATCTATAATAGGTAACCAACAATCCCAAAATCCTGAATGTCCCTAAGAGATCCTAACCACTCCGGGTTGGTCGCTTCTCCTTCCAGCCACTTGCCCTGTCTGAAAAGGTTAGTCATATGGAAAGAGTGAGATTCTAAAGAATTCCAGTAGCAACAAGTCACTCATACAATATATAAACATAAAGCATGTATGTTCATCATGTTCAACAGCTTCACAATGATCTCTGGCTCGCGCCACATACGATAGCACTCACGGCTGTAATCACAATGCACTATGCCCACTTTCACAGTGAACACTATGCCAGCTTTCGCTGTAATCACTATGCACAACGCCCGCTTTCACGGTGAACACTATGTAGCAGCAACACGAAGCACAAAGCACCACAAAGCATCTCAAAGCACAATGTATCACTAAACTCCACAAGGTATCTCAATGCACAAGGTATCACAAAGCAGTAGCAGCAGCATCCACACAATGAATGATAGACAAACATACAATACATTTACACAAAGTATAAGAGAGGAGTCGCTACCTGAATCTTTCCTGACAATCTTTGGCACAGTGGGCTCACACGTTCGGCAGATATCAAATCCTATACCAAATTAGCGACAATTGATCAATCTCTCTTCCAATTACTTATTTCCATAATACACTAAGTTAGTTATCATTTAGGACTCTTAAGAGGCCACAAATGCCTCTAATAAAAGCCCTAAAAAGTTGGGAAACAATAGGTTGAAGGTCACTTTTCGAAAACACAAAGTGCTGGAACACAGGGGTTGGCCGCGGCCAGCCCTTCCTTGGGTCGCGGCCAAAATATGGTCAGAAGGCCGCTGGCCGCAGCCAGCCGCTCATGGACCACGGCAAGAATCAGGGCAGAAAGGTTTGCGCCGCGGCCAGCCACTCATGGGCCACGGCCAAGCAATTTCCTGATTGTTGGCTGAACTTCGAAAAACCATAACTAATTGTAGAAAAATCGAAAGGGAGTGATTCCAGAGCCAAATGAAAGGTATTTAAGCCCTCTTCCTAGGAAAAATATTGCTCATAACTGGAAATCACTACACAAATACAGAATTACTCAAAACTCAACACTACTCCAAAACAGATTTATGTTTCCATCCCAAACTTTGGACAATCATATCTCCTAGAATACTAAACAAAATGACACAAAATATATGCTTATTTTGAAGCTTGGGATATGAACTTTAAGACTGGAACGTTTCATAATTTTTTGACACCATTTGTTCATTCAAAACTTTAGTGTAAACTGATTGCCCATAACAGAGCTCACACAAGACATATTTCCAACTTTCTACCAAAGTGTTCAATGACTCTAAAATCAATAACCAAGCTTATTCCCATACAATTTTCCATAAGGAACACAATGGCAACCTCTAAAACATCCCAAAACCAATCTAACCACAATCAAACACTATGGTCTCTATGATTCACACAATGTCCAAATTCCAATCAACACAATTCCAAACTTCAAAACTATCTCCAATACTCAAATATCATCATAATGAACCATTTCCAACATCAAACACAATGAAACTCATATATTCAAAAATGGACATAAGCTAGGGCAATTTTCTAGATTTTTATAAACTTATCCAAAAATCACAAATAATATATCAAAATGCTCAAAATGCCTACCTCTTCACTTTGCCAAATTCAGAATCTTGATTCTCACACTTTCATATTTCTCCAACTCACAAATCAACACCTTTCAAGATTCTACAACCACCGCAATGTAGCTCTCAATGAGATACACAACTTTAGAGAAGAGGTTTTGAGCAAAGGAGAAGCATTACTTACTCAAAATCAAGGCTTTTTCTTCTCTATCCAAGCTTGCTTCAACAAAAAATGGAGGAAGAAAGAGAGAGAAAATGAGTGAGAGAGATGATGAGATGAAATGATGATGAAGAAGCTTTTCTTTCCTTGCCCATTCCTCTTGGCTGAATAGGAGAGAGAGAATGAGGGAAAAAGAAATTTTGTCCTCTAGTGGCTCATCCAATAATCTCCACAATGCCACATGTCACCATCTCCTCCCTTCCACTATGAGCTCACATAGACACAATACATAGGATTCCGACCCATCAATAATTAATCTTAAATACCACACACATTTACACCAAATTCACATCATATTTCTCTCAAAATATTTAATTACAGAAATTATAATCAATCTCAATGCCATTAGCCCTTAATCACAAATTGGGATATTACAAACATAACCCCACTATTCTGGACGGTGCTCCTATCATCAAGGGACTTTGTGTAAAATGTATAACCATGGATCACAAATGAAGTCCAACTTATGACATCAGCCTCAGGACCACGTGCTAACCATTTAATTGTATCAGAAACACATTCTTCGCCGTCAACCTTTTGTTTGAACCAATGTGCAAAAGTTTTGTTATTCTCCCTAATTAACCTTTGTTCAGTCATTCGACTATTTCCTTTCTGTACAATTTCTTTATGAATATTAATGTAATCTTGAACTTCATCAAAATTATTCAAGATGTACAAGTGGACTTGTTTCAATTCATCAGGATCCATGCTCTTTACTGAAGCCACGCGTCTACCGCCTTCTTCGTCATGACGTTTAGGAAGTCCAATGTGTCCTACATTTGACAAGTAATCTTGACAAAACTCCATGGCTTCTTTAGAAACATATTTTTGAACAATAGATGCTTTAGGCCGGTTAGGGTTCTTCACATACCCTTTTAGGATGTTCATAGTTCTTTCAATTGGGTACATCCATCGTAAATATATAGGGCCACACAACTTGATCTCTCTGACTAGATGAACAATTAGATGTACCATGATGTCAAAAAAAGAAGGAAGAAAAAGCTTCTCAAGCTGGCACAAGATCAGATATCCTTAATGTTCCAATTCATCCAATTTTTCTATCTCAATGACTTTACAACAAATAGCATTGAAGAAGAAACAAACTCTAGTCAAAATATATTGAAGATCATATTCGGCAATGCCTCGAATAGCTACTGGGAGCAGTTGTTGCATTAAGACATGACAATCATGAGACTTTAGCCCCACTAACTTCAAGTCTTTCATCAACACAAGCTTCCTAACATTTGAAGAATACCCTGAAGGAACTTTGATGCCATGTAAACACTGACAAAAGCTTATTTTCTCATCTTAGACAAAGTATGAGCAGCTAGAGGACAAAAAGTTCTCTTACCTTATGGCTTTGGATGCAAGTCTTATCGTATCCCCATTTCTTGTAAATCTAATCTTGCCTTCACACCATACTTAGAACTACCTTGTATGTTAAGCAGTGTCCCAACAATACTATCACAAACATTTTTCTCCACATGCATGAAATCAATACAGTGTCTTACATCAAGCTTCGGTCAATATGGAAGATTGAAGAAGACAGACCTCTTTTTCCATTAACTTTTCTCATTACTTTTCTTTATAGTCTTACCAAAGATAACATTCATATTTTTCACCTTTTCATAAACTTGCTCCCCAGTTAATGCCTTTGGAGCATCTTCAAACACTTGTCCACCAAAAAAAAGCTTTCTTTAATCTGTGATACGGATGACCTCATCTAAGAAATCTCCTATGTCCAAGATAAACTGTCTTTCTTCCATGTTGAAGTTGATTGTAGCATGTTCCTTCTTCACAAATCGAACATGCTTTATGGCCTTTAACACTATAGCCTGACAAGTTTCCATATACAGGGAAGTCATTTATAGTACAAAAGATCATGGCTCACATTTTAAAAACCT
Source organism: Inga laurina (assembly GCA_963855925.1). Lineage (NCBI taxonomy): Eukaryota > Viridiplantae > Streptophyta > Magnoliopsida > Fabales > Fabaceae > Inga > Inga laurina. The sequence continues at coordinate 52,763,852 of OY979708.1, forward strand.
CCTTCTTGTTCGCGTAAAAAACATCAACACCTTTGTCCCACAACTCTTTCAAGTCTTCGATCAAGGGCTCCAGGTAAACATCTATATCATTTCCGAGTTGTTTTGGTCTCAAAATCAACATAGATAACATGATGTACTTTCGTTTCATGCATAACAAAGGAGATAAGTTGTAAATTACCAATAGAACAGGCCATGAACTATGTATACTGCTCAAGCTACCAAAAGGATTCATGCCATCCATGCTAAGCCCAAGCCTAAGGTTCCTAGGCTCTTCACCGAAGGCAGGAAATAATTGATCGATTTTCTTCCATTGAGAAGAATCAGCCAGATGTCGAAGCTTTCCATCGGATATCCTCTCATCCACATGCCATCTCAAATTTCTTGCATCATTTTCATTAGCAAACAAGCGCTTGAACCTTGGTATGATTGGAAGGTACCACAATACTTTTCCAGGAGCGTTATTTGATTTGTACCTCAGGGTTTCACATATTGGACACTGTTGTTGTAACCCCCTCACCGTAATTAGATCCGGATTACGAAATTTAAGTGAATTAGAGACCAATAAAACAAAATAACCATTTATGATCCCTCATTCAAGAGATGGGGTATTTAAAAATCAGTTCTAAAGCATACTTAATCCTGGTCTCACATTCACGTGCGGATATAATTACCAGAGCGATCGAATCACATAAACAATATCAGAGTGCGGAAACCAAAATCCCGGCAAACCCCGGGTTACTTGCATAAATAACTTGGGTTTAAGATTTCCCAACTATGGGGATTACATAACCAAAATATTTATTTACATTAAATATACACTTGATAACCCCAAATCCAAAACTATGATACCCAAATACCACTTAGATTTCAGAGTAAGCCTAACTACTCCTGGTTGTCCGCTTCCCTTTTGAGCCACTCGCCCTGTCTGAAAAGGTTAGTCATATGGAAGGGGTGAGATTCTAAAGAATCCCAGTAGTAACAACCATTTCATACCACATGCAATCACAGAATATGCACACCAATCATCTCATACAGCAACACAAGTCACTCCACCCTCATCCCCTTTTACCGCCGGGAAGGCATATGACCTTAACCCGAACCGTTGTTAGCGACTCAGGGACTATTGGCGTGGCAGTGCATACAAATAGCCACACGGCTCAAATATAGCCTTTCGGCTTTCACAATGGCCCGTCGGCCTTCACAAATAGCCTTTCGGCTCACAATTAGCCTTTCGGCCCACATATACACATATATCACACCCTAACCTCATCCCTTTTTACCGCCGGGAAGGCATACGACCTTCACCCGAACTGTTGTTAGCGACTCAGGGACTATTGGTATAGCGGTGCTTCCACAGTTTTCACAAAACTTGCAGCATACGATACTCATTTCAAAACGATGACATAATATACATACAAGGTATCACACAAGGCATAAAGAAAGAGTCACTACCTGTATCCTTCCTGACTGGCTCTGGCACCTTAGCCTTACGAGGACGACAGATGTCAAATCCTATATCAATTAGGGACAACCAATCAATCTCTTTTCCATATGTATATTTCAATAATACTCTAAGTTGGTTATCATTTAGGACTCTTTAGGTGACTATTAGAGGCCTAAACATATGCCTAAAGGGTTGGAAGACACTACCCAAAAGACCCCTTACTCGAAGGCAAAACACAGGTTTTTGGTCATCTCACTCGAGCACAGATGCTCTCACTCGAGCACAAGTACGGACATCACTCGAGCACAAAAGAAAGTGAGACTGCGAGTGAGCACCCGAGAGCACAAAGAAACTTCCAGGAACTGGCTCACTCAGCACGGGAAACCTCACTCGAGCACAAGGCCAAATGCCTCACTCGAGCACCTGCGAGTGAAGTTCAGGAAGTGAGGACCCGAGAACACACCAATCTCTCCAAGAACTGGATCACTCGAGCACAACCAATTGCACTCGAGCACACACCCCATACCCGCGAGTGAGAAGGCACACTCGAACACCTTACTCGCGAGTGACAACCCGAAAGCACAACTCTCACCTGAAGCACAATCTCACTCGAGCATGACCCTCAGTGCTCGGGTGAGAAGGCTATGCTCGCGAGTGTCAGAGCACACTCGTGGCATCCACCAGCAAGTGAAGACCCGAAAGCTACCTTTCACTCAGAACTTACACCATCACTCGAGCAGCCCCAAGCTTACTCGAGCATGTTCTTCCCTCACTCGAGCACAAAGCGATGCACTCGAGCATTAGCCATAAGAACCCAGAAGAACTCGAAGCACAAAGGGAAAACTTGTATATCACTCGAGCATGTTCATCTGGTGCTCGAGTGATGTGCATCAGAGATCAAAACGCAGCCAAAAACCAGAAACACCAGATGGTCAAATGCACTCCCAAATGGTTTCCCAAACTCTTCCCAATGCTCACACACACTAAGCACTAACTAGGGAACATCTTGGCCACTTCATAAACACTCTAAAAAAACCCATTTGACCATAATCATTCATTAAGGTCTCAATGACACACCATATCCAAATTCCCTTAACACCTTTTTATCATTCCAAATTACATCAAATGCTCCTATATCTCCAAACTAAATCATTTCCAATCATCAATCATAATAAACTTCATATTTCCAGAAATAGGCATATTTAGGGCAAAATTCCAGATTTGACCAAACTTAGCCAAAAATCACAAACAATACTTTAAAATGCTCTAAATGCCTACCTCTTCTCTTTTCCCAATTCAGAACCTTGATTCCTCAACTTTCAATTTCGGCCAAAATCCCAATCAACACTATTCAAGGCTCTACAATCATCACAATGTAGCTCTCATTGAGATGAACAATATTAGAGAAGAGGATTGGAGTAAAGGAGAATCACAACTTACCAAGATTCAATCTTTTCTTCCCCCTCTTTCTTCTTGGTCGCCGGAATCAATGGAGGAGAGAGAGATGAGTAGATAAAATGATGATGAAGAAACACATCTTCCTCCCTTGCCCATGCCTCTAGTCCAGTAGGAGAGAGAAAATGAGAGAAAAGTGAGGTTTTGTCCTCTTGTGCCTCATCCAAAGGCCTCCATTAAGCCACATGTCATCATCCCCTCACTCCCTTATGAGCTCACCAAAATCACAACACATAGGATTCCGACCCATCAAATGAATCTCAACCCTTGATCTTAAATACCACATGTATATTTATTCCAATTTCACATTACATAATTTCCAAAAGTGCTTAATTACACTAATCTCAATGATTATCAGAGTTATTAGCCCTGAACACAAATCGGGATATTACAGTTGTTCCTCTTCATGCTCTTTTCTATACAATATACAATCATTAGGGAATGCATGGATATTTTTATATTTCATCCCTAGTGGACACAATATTTTCTTAGCATCATAGTATCGAGAAGGCAACACATTATCATCTGGAAGCATGTCCTTAAAAGCCTCAAGCGTTTCTGAAAAACTCTTGTCGATCCATCCATATCGTGCTTTCAAGCATACCAATTTCAATACTCCTTTCCACAATTGGTACTTTTTACACCCCGGGTACAACGGCGTCTCAGCATTACTACACATATTACCATATGCATGTAATTACTCAAAACTCTCTTCTTTTACATCACTAATAATATCCTCTATTCGATTATCCGTATCCATGTCATTATCATCAAAGATCACTCCCCCTGTTGATATAAACTTGGTATTTCTAATTCTTCATTATGCCATACCCACACTGTATAACTCTTACAGAATCCTTCACAAATTAAATGTGTATATATATATGCAGTACTTAGTCGCTTCTCATTCAAACATACTACACAAGGGTAATAAAACTTTCCACTACCATCATCGGCATGTCTACTAGCAAAGTTTAAAAAACCCCTCACCCTATTATCATATTCAACACTCGTCCGTTTAGCATTTATCCAACTATGATCCATATATATCTCAATACTTCTAGCACCCTATATCCAACAATAAAAGGATAGACAAAAAAACAACAACAATAGAGTTTTAGATATTTCAACGAAATTAAGAGGCACCATTTGAAACTAGTATTGTTTTAACAAACCAATAACACTGACAATAATCAAACAATCACACTAAACTAAAATAGAACATAAAGTGGTATTAATTCAAGCCAAATATCACAGGGATATAATTAAAAGTTAGAGCATATATCTAACAAGAATGTGCAGATTTAATTTTTTCCAGATTACGTTTAAGTGCTCAAATTAAAGCAACAACAAAAACTTTTCATTGAACATTATTAATTATAAAACAACGTACAACTAAATAACAGATCGATTGAACACTAACCTGAATGAAGACTAAGGAGTGAGCTTCAACCCAAAGTCACGGTGGCGTCGAATGAGGTTAAAATAAAGTCCTCAAATTCACGGCACTAACAAAGGGAAGTCAAGTCAGAGGAGAATGGTTACTGCGCTGCAGAGATTAGAGGTGGCGGCGGAGAAGATTGACAATAATCAAAGAACAACGACGATGAACACAACAACGGAAGCTGTAATGACGGAGTAGACTTGAGCAAATAAGGGACGGGACACCATGGACGAGTTCAGAACAAGCACGGGCAGAGGTCATAGAGAAATGGAAAAGAGAGAAGAAAGGGTTCACAGAGCGTGCGATCTGGGCGCGGGAGGAAAAATAAGTGTGAAAAATCTTACCTTTAAGACCGGTTTTTATTAAAAACGGGTCTTAAAAGAGGGAAAATTCTCATTTAAGACCGGTTTGTACAAAAACCGGCCTTAAAAAATTATCGCATTTTGAATTTAAAATTTTTAACATTTAAGACCGGTTTACATATAAACTGGTCTTAAATGTTAACAAATTTTAAATGCATAAAATTTTAAGACTTTAAGACCGGTTTTATTTATAACCGGTCTAAATAAATTTTTTAAGATCGGTTTTTTTAAGAACTGGTCTAAGAAGTTCAATATAATTACAAAACTGCCACCGCACAAATTTTTAAGACCTTATCGGCCAAAACCGGTCTAAATGTGGTGGTCTAAAAAGGGGTTTTTCCAGTGGTGTGTAAATCTTGAGAAATCATAAAAAATGACTAAGGTATATAAGTTTCCCCCAAGGTTTTTTACCCTTGTTGGTCTAACTAGATCCATGTGGAGTAGTTGTAATGGTTGTTTTGTTGATATTTCCTTTATGGTTTTGAATGAAGATTTAGTTTGTTTTCCCTTTTGACAAGAATTGCAAACTGAATCATTTTTAAATCTCAGTTTAGGTAAACCTATCACCAAGTCCTTTTTGATGATTTTATCTAACTGACGCATATTTACATGGGCTAATCTTTTATGCCATAGCCATCATCCATCATCATTACTAAGAAAGCAATTTTTGGAAGTGTGATTATCAATATCAATAGTATAGTAGTTACCTTTTCTTTTGGCTTTGACTCTTACCTTAAGGTCATCTTTCTTGATAGATAAGTCTTTCTTGCTGACTATAAGACATTCCTCAGAATCGAATATGATCCAATTGCCCTTGTCAGCACTCTGACTCACTCTCAGAAGATTATGCATTAGTCCTCCAATATAGAAGACATCTTTAATTTGAATTTTGTTCTTAATTCCAACTTCTCCTATACCAGCAATCTTTCCTGATTGATTTCCACCAAACTTGACTGTACCTCCTTCCTTTGGGATTATGGAAGTAAATCTTTCTCTTTCACCAGTCATATAACGTGAGCATCCACTATCTATGAACCACTTGCTTCCTTTGGATGCTTTGAAACATGCCTACAAAGATAGAAATTAGGCTTTAGGTCCCCATACTTTCTTGGGTCTTTTGTGGTTAGTTTGAAAATATATGTCTTTGGGTATCCATTTGTAGATTCCCACAGTTCTTCCCTTTTTATGATAACATGACGAAGTGTAGTGACCTTTTTTGTTGTAAAAATTGCAATGAGCAAAAGAGTTAGAAAAATGCATAGGTTTTTGAAAGTGATTCCAATAAGATTGGTTCCCAATCTTTTTCTTTCCTTTTGACTTATCTGTCTTTGGGTCATATCTAATTCCAGATTTGTCATTTGTAAATTTTTGGTTTTTTAAAATTACCTTGAGCATTTCACTTCCTTTAGTGAACCTCTCAAGAGTTTTGGTGAGATCATTATTTTTATTTTCTAAACTTTGGCAAGTGTTACAAGAAACTGGTTTTGGTTCCTTGAGCTGTTCCTCAAGTAGTTTCACCCGTTTCTTATGACTCACAAGTTCTTTGACAATTCTAATAAATTTTGTATGCAAAGCATTCTACTCATCATGCAATTTATCATAAGAGGGACTTTCAGTCACTACCTCTTCTTCTTCTTATTGTTCTTGAGCTACCAGACAAAGGTTGGTCATTTCTTCATCATCACTTTCTTCATCGGATGAACTGTCTCCCCAGATGGTTGAGACAAAAGCTTTCTTTCTTGTAAACTTATTCTTCTTCCTCTCTTGGTTCTTTAGATATTTAGGGCATTCGGATTTGATGTGTCCAGGCTTCCCACATTCATAACAAATGATTTGCTCCTTAGTCTTGTTGCTACTTCCTCCTTTGTTAAAGTTCTTAAATCCTTGGCCCTTTTTATAAAGCTTATTGAATCTACTTACAATCATTCCCATCTCATCATCTTCAACCTCTTCTTCTGATTTCAGTTGTGTTTCCTCCTTGATGACATTCAACGCTACTCCTTTCTTCTTCTTGTTATCAATTTCATCTAGTTCTCGTTAGAACTTCAGCTTGCTTTTGTATTCTGATAAACTGCCAAATAGAGCAGCTACTGATCGCATAGATTATCCTTTGGCTTCTTCTATTGCTGTGACTTTAGCCTCCCATTTTTTAGAAAGAATGTTTAGTATTTTTCTCACCTTGGTGTTTTGATCATAGTACTTTCCAAGTGCTCCAAGTTGGTTCACAAGGTGAGTGTATCTGAGTTCAAACTCAGATATTGATTCTCTAGTCTTCATGCGAAGAAGATCATACTCAGTGACAAGAGTATTGATCCAATTCTCCTTAATGCCTGAAGTTCCCTCATGAGCTATTTCCAACGCTTGCCATATCTCCTTGGCAGTTGGAAGAGTACAAATTCTGAAATACTCCTTTCGACTCAGAGCACTTTGAATCATGAGGATTGCTTTGCTATTGAGGGTTACAAGCTTTTTATCATTATCATCATATTCAGCTGGTACTTTTGGAACAACTTGCCCTTCTACTGTCTTTTTGGGAATGTAGTTTCCTTCTTCAATGACCTCCCAGGAGTCCATATTCTGTTGCCATGACGAACACTCTGAATTTTGCTTTCCAGAATGAGAGGTGTTCTCCATTAAAGCCTGGAGGTTTGGTGATTAGTAGTATTCCCTTACCCATGCTTGCCATAGGATCCTTCTTAGGCTATTAAACCTGTCAAAGAAGACTAAGCTCTAATACCAAATGTTAGTACAGGCATTTCACCTAAGAGGGGGGTGAATTGGGTGATAATATAAATTTAAAAAAAAACAAGACTAGAAGTCGATAAGGAGAAAATTAAAAAGTTAGGAAGATTTCACCAAGGTGTACGCTAGGGGTTATACTGGTTCGATCTAAATCACAATGACCTACATCTAGTTCACAGATAGAGCTTGTGCTTTCACGATTCCTTCCAAGATTCAGTGGCTTTTTGGCACCTTGTGCACAATGATCTAATCTTTTCTTTGAATACTCGCTCCCCCTTACACAACGTAAGTAGGTACGTACCTTAAAGTCTCACAACTTTAAGGTATCTCTTAAAACAAGTGTACAGAATCAATAAATGTTCTCTCTCACAGAGTTGGTAATATAAACACTGAAGCGTATGATACAAAGAGGTAATAATAGCTCAGAAATGAATATTCGTCAGTTTTGTAGTTCAGCGTCTTAACTCCCGCTTTGAATGCCTTTGCTATTTGTAGTTGGAAAGATCTTAATGATCGTTGGGGACATTCAGTTGTCCCATTACTCACTGAGCATGACTTAGAACATTCTTTATGTTATTTGGATATAGCCGTTGCGGTGAAGAGAATGTGTTGGAAGAAAATCATATTGCATTTAATGTCTTTGACACAGTATATATGCTTTTCTTTGAATCCAGAAATCTGAAGTATCAATCTCCTGTGACTTGCTTTGAGAATATTAATCATGAATAAAAATGATAATAAGCAAGATTAATGAAGATTAATGAAAGTACTCGATGATTCTGAGAAATTTAGATTTAGATATGATGCTCTGTTTTTCATGAAGAACAAGTATTCGAATACTATGATAATTATTAGGATAATTTAAGTCTTTTCAGATAACATGCTATTCGAATACCTTTTTCTCTGTTTGGATAATATTTGAAATTTTACATTGAGATTACTCGAATAGTTGAGATACCTATTTGAATAGTGATCTATTAAACTTAAAAAGATTATCCTGATACATGAGTTACTATTCGAATACTTGCTTTGAGTTTGACTAAAAGATTTTCTTTTAGCTTTCTTATTATTCGAATAGTTTTCTTGCTATTTGAATAATTTCTCATCTCAATCTCATAGTCTTGATGTTGGTTTTGAAATGCTATTTCGAATATTAATAACACTATTCGAATAGTGGCTTTACTATTCGAATAGTCTTCTTATTAATCGAATAATATAACTTGAAAATTCTTTTGAGCATACATTTATTATTCTGATAATGGTCATACTATTCAAATAATGCATTTGATGTTCACTTTGAAAAGTATAAATCCTATTCGAATAATATACCGACTATTCGAATACTTTCATTTTGAAAAAAACTTTCAACTGTTATAATATATTATACTATTCGAATAGTCTGAGGGTTATCAGAATAATAGATCGATAGAAACTGAGTGTCAGTATTCGAATAGTAAGTATACTATTCGAATACTTTCTTAGTAAAAATCTTGATGATAAAAATGCAGAGACAAATTAAACTAGAATTAGGTTTTGTTATCATCAAAACTCTGAATCTAACAGGTGAATCTTATTGAAAAATGAATAGTTGAAAGAAAAGACAAAAGAAAAGAAAAAAAGCTCACTAAGTTGAAAACCCGTAAGGGCAGCTTAGGCCAAAGTTAGAGCAACAAAAAGAAAATAAAATAGAAAAAAATCAAAAGAAAGATGGGCAAGTACCAAGGGAAACACGGAAAGAGCTTCCATCAGTTCTTATTTTGTTTTAAGGCTTTTAGAATGTACACTTGCCAATTTGTTTCTTACTTCTCATAGCTACCATAAGTATCTACTTTGGTCCTTAAATATCATTCATCTTCTAGTTACCTTTTATTGAGGGTACTTTTGTTTTCTAAGAGCACTTAGTATTCTTGGTTAGGTGAGCATGTGCACATTCCTATTGTAATATCCTGGATTGTGATCAAGGACTAGCAACTTCAAAGTAATGTAATTAATGATAATTAAGCAATTTTGAAGTAAATATGGTGTAGTGTAATATAAAAGTGTTTAGTTGTGGTTTAGTTAGTATTGTGTCAATCAGGGGCAAAATGGTAAATTCATCGACCGATTGGACAGTTACCGAAGAGGAAACTCATTGGTAATTGATATCAATGGCTAAGATTGAATAAGCAAAGGAGTAGGATTGAGTGTGAATGCTTATATGTGAGTTCATGTGAGAGGAGATAAGATGGTGACACATGGCAAAAGGTGGACCATAGGATTGAGTCAATATTTCAAACTATTTTTCTCTTCCTTTCTCTTGCTTAGGTCGGCTAAAGGCTCTATGAACAAGGAAAAACTGATCTTATTTCTATCATCCTCTCCATTTCATCTCTCTCATCTTGTCTCCATTTTCGCTCAACCAAGAAAGGAAAGAGAAAGAAGAAGCTTGAGTTTTAGGTAAGGTTTTGTCCCTAAATGCTTAACTCACCTTTATTAATATTGTTCAAGGGGTTGAGAGCTTTATTCCTATGGTTTCATATTTTTGATTGGTGGAGTTTGAGAACTTGTGGGAATTTGAAAGTAGGAGAATCAAAGAAATGGCTTTGGGAAGAAGTTGAAGTGAATATTTGATACCTTTTGGTATAATTGTTATGGTCATTGGCTTGGTCTTGAGGATTTCGAATTTTACCCTGATTATTGGCCTAATTTGAATGCTTGAATTTGTTAGGGTGTTGTGTAGAATGTGGTGTTAAATTGTGTCTTTATGCCATGGGAGTTGATTTGGAATTTTGGAATGGAAGGAAGTTGCATTGTGGTGGATTGTGTGCATGTTGTGTGGACATGTTAAAATTTCTGTGGAACATGTCTAAATGGATAATTAATATGGTCATTTTGATGGCTCCAATGTGTTCCTTGAGCCAAATTGTGTGGAAATAGTATGTGATTTGAAATTAGGGACCATTGGAACCAATTGACAAAATCTGGAAAATCTGTCCAATGTAAGTCTGTTCTGGGCAGTCAGATGGTGTGGACGTTTTGACTGGGCTAATGATGTTGAAAAATTATGAAACTTTCCAGTCTTAAAGTTCACATCTTGGTCTTCAAAATGGACATAAATTTTGTGTCATTTCACTTTTTGAGCTGGGAGTTTGAACTGTCCAAAGTTTGGCATCAAAGCTGGACCCTGTTTTGGTACAATGTTAGGTTTTTGGTAAATCTGGACTTTTTTGGTGATTTCTAGTTATGGCCAATATGTTTCCTTGAAAGAGGACTTAAATAGCTTTCATTTGGCTTTGGAATCACCCCATTTAAATTTTTTCTGAATTAGTTATGATTTTTGGAAATTCAGCCAGAAACTGGATTTTCTTGGGCCGCGGCCCAAGGATGTTGGGCCGCAGCCCAAATGTTTCTGTGCGTCTCTGGACAGTTTTGGGCCGCAGCCCAAGGATTGTGGGCCGTGGCCCACCCCCAAAAATCTGTGTTTAGCACTTTTAAAGGTGGTTTTTGGTATAGCCTTTCCCAACCCTTTAGGCATATGTTTAGGCCTAAAATAGTCACCTAAAGAGTTCAAATGATAACCAACTTAAAGAATTATAGAGATAAGAACTTGGAAAAGTAATTGACGGGTTGTCCCTAATTTGATTATAGGGTTTGATATTTGCCATCCTCGTGAGTCCATAGTGCCCAGAGACATCAGGAAAGAATCAGGTAGTGACTCTCTCTCTCTCTTATACTGTGGGTAATGCTTTGTATGTGTGTGTTATCATGGTTTTGTGATGATTTTTGTGATGCTGCTGCGGTTACAGCTGGTGATAGCTGTCGTTTACAGCGTAAGCTGTCGTTTACAGCATAAGCTGTCGTTATTGTGATTACAGCGTAAGCTGTCGTGATGAAGATTACAACGAGAGCTGTCGTATTGTGTATACAGCCGTGAGTGCTGTCGTTTGTGGTGAAAACCATGTATCTTTGAGATTATTGCTGCTGTGGTTGCTGGTTGTGATTTCTATACATGCTTGGTATTTATACATTGTATGAGTGGCTTGTTACTACTGAGATTCTCTCGAATCTCATTCTTTCCTATGACTAATCTTTCAGACAGGGCATGTGGCTCAAAGGAGAAGCGGCCAACCCGAAGCACTTAGGATCTTTAGTGATACTAGGGATTTTTGAGATGTTGGTTATCTATTTTAAACTCGGGATTACTGTATATTTCGAATTAGGAATATTACCTTTAGTTTTGGTTGTGTAATCCCCTAGTGGATACTTATGAACCTTAGGTTATATGTATAGAACCCGGGAGTTGCCGGGGATTTGGTTATACACTCTGATATGATTGAATGTATATTAACTGCACAGGTGATTATATTCGATAATTGAAAATTGAGACCAGGATGGGAAAAAGAAGTTTTTGAAAATTTTGTCAAGTCCCTACTATAAAGGGAGTTTTAAATGAGCTTTGAACTATTCGACGGTCTCTAAACCAATTTAATTACGTAATATCGAATTATAATTACGCTAATTAAGGCAGGGGGTTACACCTATAAATGTTGAGGCCGTCAAGGTAATCTGGTTACAAGGATGATCTCCATTGAATATTTTAAAAAAGAAAAGAAAAGAAGCTCATTAAGTTGAAAACCCATAAGGGTAGCTTAGGCAAAAATTAGAGTGAAAAAAAGGAAAAAGAAAAAAGCTCGCTAAGTTGAAAACCTGAAAAGGTAGCTTAAGCAAAAGTTAGAGCAACAAAAAACAAAAAAGAAAAGAAAATAGAAGAAAAAATGAAATGAAAGATGGGCAAGTACCAAGGGAAATATGGACAGAGCTTCCTTCAGTTCTTCTTTTACTTTAAGGTCTTTAGAATGTACACTTACTTCACTCTATGTTTGGTTCTTATTTCCTTTAGTTATCATGAGTACCTATTTCGATTCTTAGATATCCTTTATCTTCTACTCAAGGTACTTTTGTTTCTAAGAACACCCTATCTTCTTGGTTAGGGGAGTATTCGTACATTCCTATAATTGTTTAGGCCATCACGGTCATCTGGTTATAAGGTTGCTCTTTTGTTGGATATTTTAAAATTTGAAAAGTAGCTAAAACTAATGAAAATCAAAGAAATAGTTGAAAAAAGAAGAGAAAAAAAGAACATGCAAAAAGCTCGCTAAGTTGAAAACCCAAAAGGGTTGCTTAGGCAAAAGTTAGAGAAAAAAATGAAGAAGAAAGGAAAAATCAAGAAGCAAAAAATCAAATGAAATGAACAAATACATAAGAACAACAATTTGATATTCTTCATTTTCTCTTTATCCTTTGTTTGTACCCCATGCCCATATAAAAAGTCCTTGTGATCTATGTTAGCATATGGCTCTTTTAGTGATGGAGAACTTAGATTATTGTCAAGCTTATAAAACAGGAATTAGATAATTTAGATATAGAGAGCAAACACTAACCCTCAAAACACTAAGTAGTGAGTGTAAACATTATACTTGGTGAGGAAATCTTTAAGGCATTGTGTTCTTGTTACACCTTTTACCTTAATACTAGCTAACTTGAGTTGGAGAGATGATTTAAATAACATTACATTGATATATCGCTTGATCCTCTATTCTTATGACTTGAACATCTTGACCGGATGTTAACACCTTACTAGGTTTCTTGAGTTATGCTCAGAGGTCTTTCCTTAAGCATTTGGGTCTAAGGAATTCTCTTCCATTCCAATCCTTTTATACTCCAACTGCGGCATGTGATCCTTTCCTAGTTTTATCACTTCACATTTGGGACATTATCTTCTTGTTATTTTCCTTTCAATAAAGGGAACTAAGTTAGAATTTGGAGCTTTTCCTCAATTCTGTTGCCCCCATCCATTTCTCAGGACAACATTGACATTGTTAAATGAATTTTAAAAAAAAAATTGACTATGCAAGCATTAAAGATGAAGATAGACCAAAAAAAAAGATTCTAGTGCTTTACAAATTCATATAGACTAAGGAAAGAAGTTGAATATTCAAAATTTGGCTTACTTCTCAAGTCCTTTCTTTTATCAAGAGTTAGCACTAAGTTTTGCCCAAAGAGAAATTGTAATATCTTGTCATATTGGAAAAACTTTTCTTGCATTAGGCTTTGCATTAATCGTACTCTAACCATACTTAACATGTATTGCATTCCATTTAACAAATTGGGGGGCAAATTTGGAATTAACTTTTCAACCAAAGAGGCTTCTATTAATATTATGTCATGCATTGCCTTGAAATGTGCTTTTGCTAAGACTGAGGCAAACCTAGAAGCTTCTCAACAAGAGTCATAATGGGCTAAATAAGAATGGCATCTTACATGAACAAGTAAATCAAAGGGTTTCGAATAGGACTGAGGCCAAGGCAAGGCAACATCATTGGTTATATAGCTTTTCACTATTATCCTCATCATCATCTTATATCATGATCATCTTCATCTGCTCATCCTCATCCTTATTAGCCTTTTATCATTTTCATCATCATCATCATCATCATCCTCATTTCATTATTTCCTAATCATTATGATCATCTCCTTATCATAATTATCATTATCATTAGCATTATCATTGTGTTCATCATCCTTATTAGGAATTTATCACTGTTATCATCTTTATCAGTATCATCACTTTTATCATGACTTCACCATTATCATAATCTTCTTGTTGTCATGGCTATTACCATCCCCTTCATCATCATTGTTTTCATCCTCCTTAGGATTTCATCATCACTACCATTATCACTATCAGTCTCATCACCCTGATCATGTCATTTTCACCATTATCGTAATCTACTCATAATTATGGCCATCACCATCCTCTTCATCATCATTGCCATCATTAGTGTCATTATCATGTTTAAGGGCACTGCATGCTTAGTGTCACATCATTACCACCATTATCATCATCAACTATGAATTCCCTATTAGGGCTTTATCTTCATCATCATTAGTGGCATATTAATATTCCATGTTTGGGTCATTGCGTGGTTAGTGTCATGTCACCACCACCATAGTAATCACCATTTATGACTTCCTCATTAGAACTTCATCAATATTTTCATCATCATCATCATCTCATTATGTGGGGAAACACATGCTTAATGTCACATTATGACTATCATATTCGTCATTCATACTTCATTATGATCTTCATTGTAAATGTCATTATCTTCATTGCTATTATCATAAGCACTACTTCAAGGGGCATCATATGTTCATTGCACCCTTTTCAAAGCCCTGAACTAGCAGGCACTCTTAAAGCTTAGTAACTACTGGCATACTTTCAAAGCCCTATACCGATAGGCACCTTTAAAGGCTAGTAACGGCTGACACCTTTTCAAAGCCCTATACTAGTAGGCACCCTCAAAGCCTAGTAACGGCTATCACCCTTTCAAAGGCCGGTACTGATAGGCACCCTCAAAGCCCAGTAATGGCTGTCACCTTTTCAAAGCCCTATACCGACATGCACCCTCAAAGCCTAATAACGACTGGTACCCTTTCAAAGGCTTGTATCAGCAGGCACCCTCAAAGCCCTGTACCGACTGGCACCCTCAAAGCCCAGTAACGATGGCACCCTTTCAAAGCCCTATACCGGTAGGCACCCTCAAAGCCCACAAACCGCTGGCACCCTTTTAAAGCCCTGTACGGGCTGGTACCCTTTCAAAGCCCTATACCGGTAGGCAGCCTCAAAGCCCAGTAATGGCTGGACCCTTTTAAAGCCTTGTACTAGTAGGCACCCTCAAAGCCCAGTAACAGCAGGTACCTTTTCAAAGCCCTATGTCGGCAGGCACCCTTAAAGCCTAGTAATAGCTAGCACCCTTATAAAGCCCTGTAATGGCAGGCACCCTCAAAGGCTAGTAATGGCTGACATAATTCTTTGAAAGCCATGTAATGGCAGCACTATTCTTTCAAAGCCCTCTATTGGCAGGCACCCTCAAATCCCAGTAGTGGTTGGCACAACTCTTTTAAAGCTCAATGACGCTTAGCACTATTCTTTTAAAGCCCTGTACTTGCAGTTACCCTCAAAGTCCTGTAACGACTGGCACAATTCTTTCAAAGCCCAGTAACGGCTGGAATAATTCTTTTGAAGCCCTATAATAGTAGGCATTATTCTTTTAAAGCCCTATATCAGCAGACACTCCCAAAGCCCAATGCTTGATGGCACAATTCTTTTACACCTCACCAAAGTCCTATGTAACTAGGCGCTTGACTTCTACTCTAGGTAATCATCTATCTCCACCTGCGTTCTTCTCCCCTATGAACCAAGTAAAGAAGGGCATGGGCACTGTATTTTGTCCAACCCTCTTTGGTTTCAAGGGGGCATCTTGTTCTTTTGGCCAGACAAAATACGTGTTCTTATCTTTACTTGCTTTATAGACGAGAATCTCACTTTTCTCAGCGACAAAACAATTAAAAAGGGGTAACTGTGAACACTCTATTTTGTCTGGGCCTCACTCAAAAATTTTTTAAAAAAACTAATAAAATAAAATTAAAAGAAATTCCTCTCATTGATGATGATTGGTGTCTAAATTGGCAATCATCATTAAAGGAAAAATTAAAAAATAAATAAAAAATAAAAAAAATCCACCAACTGATGATGATCGGTGTCCAAATTGACAATCATCATTACAAGGACAAAAATTTAAAAAAAAATCCTCTCATTGATGATGATTTGTATCCAAATTGGCATTGTCATTTATTAAAGGAAAATAAAAATATATATAAAAAAGAATCTCCCATTCATAGGTTTAAATTAAGAAGTCGCTTGTAGGGAAAATATAAGAAAATAAATAAAAAAAGAAAATACAAAATAAAAAATCTCTCATTTATGTTGATAAGTTTAAATTAGGAAATTACTTGTGGGAAAAATAAAAAAATTAATAACGAAAATGAAAAAAAAAACTCTTATTGATTCTGATTAAGTCAAGTAAAGAAATTTTATTGATAGAAATTACAAAAAATAAAAAAAAACAAAAATTAAACAAAAGTCTTCATTGATAGTGATTAGGTCACGTTAGGTAGTTTTTAATATAAAATACAAAAAAAATTGAAAAATGAAAATTCAAAAAAGAAGGATCATGTATGAAGAAAACCCTATCTTGAGATTATAAATAGGGGTGCAAGGGTTGAAGCAAGACATACAAAAAATTAGCAGAGAAAAGACACAAGAATTTGGGAAGAATTTTGGGAGAGCAAGGAGGAAAGGTAGATTGCTAATTTGATTTCTCATTTTATTGATCCTTCTTATTATTTCATGGGTTTTGAGAATTAGAAATTTGTTGGAATAGCCTAATATTCTTCATGACATGTCTAGATGCTTGCCAATGAACATATCCATGAGATTGAGGCACTTTTGTTGGGTTTCCTTCTATCTTCATTGAATGCTCACGTGATCCTAACCATTTGATATTGTTATATTTGAACCAATTACCTTACTGACAGTTTTTTTATGGTGATATTTTGATGGTTGAAATGTTTGCATGCTCTCTCCTCTAATGCTAACACATTATATTGCAAGAAAGCCTTTTTGTTTTGATAAGTCCTCACACTTTGTGACTCTTATATGCTTGATCGAATTTGATCTCTTGCCCCCAAAATATGCTCATCAAAATTGAAGGGATTTATAAGATGGATGAAGGGAAATGTAATGAATTGTGTGTTGATCTACCCATGTGTTTTTCTCATCTTGTTTGTTTGAATAGCTTTTAAGGATAAAAGGTACGCATAAATCTCCTCATTTTTGCTTCCTTTTTGTTTAACTTGTGCTATTTTTTCTTCTTTTTTATTTATCCCTTTCTTCGGTTCTCTTTCAAAAAAAGCAAAACAAATATTTTTACATGTTTTTATAAATGAAAATAAAATGAAAAACTCTCTTTCATGAAAAAATAAAGAAATTGTTTTCATAAATAAAAAATACAACCAAGTGACATATTTTTCTATCCTCAAACTACATGGGCTTTGATCCCTCTAAAGGGTACATAGGCCCTAGGTCCTCTTCCTAGGTCTAGTCCAACTTTATAAATAAATAAATAATTTTTTCTTATTTTCTTTTTGTAAATAAATGTTCATTTTTTTCTTTAGTTTCATTTCATTTATTTTTGTAAATATTCTCTTCTTATTTGGGTAATTAGCATAAGATTAAATGACATATTTATTTTTAAATAATTAACTTAGGGTAACCATTCTTTTGAATGGGTGCTGTGGGCTACCTAACACCTTCCCCATACACAAATAACTCCCGAATCCTAAATGGTTTTTGTAGACCAGTTTTATTTAAAAAAAAGGTTTCCAAAATTATCCTATTTCAAAAATTTTGGTGGCGGCTCCTTATTTTCCAAATTTTGGGCGCTATACTATAGGTGTGTCTACTCTATTTGCTTGATCCATCCCATATTTCTTCAATAGTTTCTTTAGGTGTTTTGTTTGAGATATGAAGATTTCATGCTTCCTTTGCTTAATTTGCAAACCAAGAAAGAAGTTCAATTCACCCATCATTGACATCTCAAATTCCCCTAGTATTGTCTCAGAAAATTCCTTGCATAAAAGATCATTAGTAGCTCTGAATATAATATCATCAACATATATTTAAACTATCAAAATATCTTTTATTTTCATTTTATAAACAATATTGTATCAACTTTTCCTTGTACAAAACCATGATTAATGAGAAATTTACTAAGCTTTCATATGATGCCTTAGGCACTTTTTTCAAACCGTATAAAGCTTTTCTTAGTTTGAAAACATGATCAGGTTTAGTTACATCCTTAAAACCTGGAGGTTGTTCTATATATACTTCTTCCATAATATAAACATTTAAGAAGGCACTCTTTACATCCATTTGATAAAGTTTGAATCCTTTAATGCATGCAAAGGCTAAGAGTACTTGTATAACTTTCAATCTTGCTTCTGGATCATAAGTTTCCTCACAATCAATACATTCTTCTTGATTATAGCCTTTGGCCACCAATCGTACCTTGTTCTAACAATTATTTTAGATTCATCAAGTTTGTTCTTGAATACCCATTTAGTACCAATCATTGGGTGATCTTTAGGTCTAAGTACTAAGTCCCAAACTTGATTTATTTCAAATTGATTGAGTTCTTGCATTGCTATATCCCAATCATTATCTGATATGGGTTCATCAATGTTTGAAGGTTCAATCTCTAAAATAAATGCAGAGAAGCTAACTTTGTTTAACACTCTATTTCTAGTCTTACTCCTTCATTTATATCTCCTATGACTTGATCTAGAGGATGACTCTTGTTATTTTTTCAAGCCCTAGGTTGACCTAGTCTATATGTTTGATCTTTAATATTGATTTTATCATCCTTAAGATTAAAAAGATTATTGTAGGATGCCTAGTTGTTTGACTCGTGATTGTTTCCTGCTCATCATCAATAGTCCTATTAGAGGATTCAAAGTCATTGAATACAACATGAATTGATTCTCAACTACACATATTTGTTTATTGAAAACTTTATCAGCTTTATAATTAAATTTTCCTAGATTTTCTTTACCGATATTATGAATAAAACACTTACAACTAAAGATGTGCAAATGAGCTAGATTTGGCTTCCTTTGTAGAGTTCGTACGGTGTCTTTCCAAGTTTAGTTCTGATATATGCTCTATTTGAAATATAGCATGCAGTCCTCATAACATCTGCCGAGAAAACTTGAGACACGTTATTTTCATTTAGCATGGCTATAGCTATTTCAGTAAGAAGTCTATTCTTCCTTTCTATAACTCTATTTTGTTGTGGCGTCCTTGGTACAGAGTAGGTGTGATCAATATCATTGATGTCATAGTATTTTCTAAAGGCATGATTTCTAAATTCTACACCATGATCTGTCCTAATACTTGCAATAGACATACCTTTCTCATTTTGCAATTTCTTGGCAAATACAATGAATTCACTAAGAGTTTCATCTTTTGATGATAAGAAAATATCCATGTAAATCTGGAGAAATCATCAATAATAACTAATGAATATAAATGCCACTCAGAGTTTTGACTCTTGTTGGTCTTACTAAACCCATATGAAGTAGTTAAGGTAGTCTGTAAGCTATGATTTTATTTTTTGATGTAAAAGATGATTTTGTTTCTTTAACCTTTTGACATGTATCACAAATTAAATCAGTTTTGAAATTTACTTTAGGTAAGCCAATTACTAAATCCTTTTTCAGTAACTTGCATAGTTGGTGTATATCGACGTGAGATAGTCTCTTATGTCATAACTAACTTTCATCGGTGTTACTTAGAAAGCAATTTTTAGAGACATTTTTACTCATATCAAGGATATAGCATTTACCTTCCCTTTTTTCTCTGAGTTCTGCTTTAATGTTTTTCTTTTCTATATATAATTCCTTCTTGCTTACAATTAGACACTCTTTAGAGTCAAATATCACCCAGTTGTCTTTATATGTGCTTTAACTCACACTAAGCAGATTATGACAGAGGCCTTCAATGTAATAAACATCTTTGACTTGAATGCCTTTGTCACTTCCAATCTCACTAATTCCTACTATGGTGCCTGACTAATTTCCTTCAAATTTTACCTTCCTACCTTCTTTAGGCTCTAATGTGGTAAAATTCTCTGGATCAATATTCATATGTCTGGAGCATCTACTCTCTATATACCATTTGTTGCCTCGTGATGCTTTGAGACATCTTTATAATTAAAGACAATTAAGTCTTAGATATCCATATCTTTTTGGGTCCTTTTGGGTTAGTACAAATAACTTTTTAAACATATGAACTTTTAGGTACTCATTTATAAGTTCCTATTTTTCCTTTCTTTTTATGAAGACATGAGGAAATATAGTGACCCTTTCCATTGTAAAAAATTACAACATGCGAAAGGATTTGATATATGTACAAAATGCTGAAAATAATTCAAATACATTTTGCCTCTTGTCTCCTTTCTTCCTTTCCTTTTGTCTGATTTGGGGTCATATCTAATACCAAACATATTATTCACAAAACGTTCAGCTTTTAAAATGATATTTAACATCTCACTGCCTTTAGTAAACTTCTTAAGAGTCTTAGTGAGATTAGCATTTTTCTTATTCAAAGAAGGATAGTTTTCACAAATTTTGTCAGGTAATTCTTTGAGCTTATCTTTAAGAATCTTATTCTTCTTTTTGAAAATAACTAGTTCTTTAACTACTTTGATGAACTCATAATGTAAAGCATTATACTCGAAAAGTAATTCATCATAAGTAGAATCAGAATCATTTACCTCTTATTCTTCTGTCTCTTCTTGAGCGACCAGACAAATATTAGCCACTTCCTCTTCTTTATCGCTAACTTCATCAGAGGAGCTATCTCCCCATATAGCAGATATAAATGCTTTCTTTTTGTTGAAGAATTTGCCTTTTCCCTTTTCTTTGTTCTTCTGAACTAGCTTTGGACATTCTAACGTGATGTGTCTTGGCTTTCCACATTTATAGTAGATGTTGTGTCCCTTGTTCTCTTTTCTGTTGCTCGTTCCTCCCTTTTGAAGATTTCTAAATCCTTGGTATTTCTTGTAAAAATTTTTGAATCAATTTATTATTAGGCCCATTTCGTCATCATTGGAATTTTCATTTTCTTGTTACCAATCTCTTCAAGTTTTTGTTTGAACTTCAATTTACTTTAATATTCAGAGAAACTTCCGAATAGATAAGCTACTGTTCGCATTGATTTGCCTTTTGCTTTCTCTATTACCATGACTTTGGCCTCTCATTATTTAGAGAGTATACTCAATATTTTCCTCACTTAGGTATTCTGATCATAGAATTTTCCAAGTGTTCCAAGTTGACTTATAGGGTGGGTATACCTAAGTTCAAACTCAATTTGATTCTCCTGAATTCATTTGAAGTAAGTTGAATTTAGTAACCAGAGTATTGATTCAGTTTTCTTTTATACCTGTAGTTCCTTTATGAACAATTTCCAGAGCTTGCAACATTTCCTTGGTTGTTGGAAGTGTACAAATCCTAAAGTACTCTTTTTGGCTCAAGGCACTTTGAATTATCATGAGTGCCTTGCTATTGAGGGTTACGAGCTTTATGTCGTTGTCATCATATTTTGTTCGTGAATAGGTAAATGTTTATGATTCTTTAGTCTTAAGTGATATGTAATTCCCATTTTTAATTACTTCGCATAGTTCGTATTTGGTAGCCATTATGAATACTCTGAACTTCACTTTCTAAAAAGAGAAGTGTTCACCTTTAAAACCTGGTGATCTAGTGATTAAAACTCTGTTAGGAAGTATACCTTCACCTATGGTTGCCATCAAATCCTTTTTAGGTTGTTATACCTGAACAAGAAGACCTATGCTTTGATATCAAATGTTAGTGTAAGCATTTCACCTAAGAGAAGGGGTAAAATTAATGATCACAAAAAATTTGGACCATAACTAGAAATTAAAATAATTTAAAACATAGTTAAGAGCTAGGAGAAATGTCACCAAAGTGTACATCGAGAGTTATATTGGTTCGGCCACAACCACTTTGACCTACATCTAGTCTTCAAAGTCCCTAAGAGATTTTCACTATATCTTCCAAGATTCTGTGGGTTCTTGTCACGTTGGTACACAACAAGTTCTTTCTCTAGACACTCACTCTCGGTTACAAGATGTAATGCAATCCCTACTTAAGGTTCGACATCTTTAAGTGGCCTCAATAAGAAGTACTAAGTTTGTAATGAAAGTCTCTCTCATTGAGTAAACATAGAATCACTGAAGTACAAAGTAAATGAATGATGAACAGGGCAAGTATAAATATGTATCGTTGATGGCTCAGTATGTTATTATATTCATGTATTCTCTAAATTCTTCTGTATTTATAGTTGAATTAATAGAGAGTCATTGTTAGCTTTTCAACTTGTCTGTTACAGTCAAGTAGCTTTTTTTGACTATTCTTCATATTTGAAAATTTAGCCATTACATTCGTTAGACGCTCCACTCTATAAAGTGACTTTTCTTCTCTCAGCTTGTTCTCTTATTGTTTTCCTGAGCAAATGCTTATAATACTAATACAATGAGATCTTATATATAAAAACAAGAAATTACTGATTAATAGATGATTATAATTCATTATGGGATTCATCACTTGAGTAATCTAAGGTCATTACTCGAGTGATCCCTTCCAAAACTTGGCAGAGTTTAAGAAACTTTACTAGCATCATCACTCGAGTGATTTAGGGCCATCACTTTAGTGATTACTCAGGTAATCCCCTGTAAATTTAGGTAGAGAGTTAAAGGCTGCTTTTCTTACCCCATTATTCAAATGGTCACTCGAGTGATCCTTGTACATCACTCAAGTAATCTCTCGAGTGATCACATTAAAAATCTAGTAGATACTTTTTCAACTGCATCACCAAGTGACTTAGGGCCATCACTCGAGTTATCCCTTCCAAAATTAGCCAGAGATTCTTCCTTTGCACAAAGACTTTATTTCTTACTTCATCACTTGAGAGGTCACTGGAGTGATGGCTCTGCATGCCTCAGAACACTCTACTTGTTTTTTCAAAAACTTTTGTTCAATCAAATCATTTGTAACATCTTTTATTATAATCAAAATATAGGATCTAACAAACTATACCCTGGGGAATCACTTCTTATCACTCAGTCTATCTCTTTTATTTCTCATTTTATTTCTTTCCCATGCAAGCTTGCAAAGCATGCAACATAAATTATCATATCATTAAAGGTCTTCGATAGTATTTAGTAATCATTACACATCATTCTCATTCCTTCAGTACATAGTATATAGCATTCAAACACAAGACCCACTAGTCCATTCCCACAGTGCTTGGTTATACATGCCTCACTGCCTTTTCGGGTCACTACCTAGTATATATAAGCTTAACATCCTTTTTCATTTTAGCCTTATAGCTTATTTCATTCCAATAATGATTGGTATTCCAGTCTTACTACCCTGAGCACACCATGTGCTCATTTACAAGTCTTACTACCACATGCTACAACCTGGTACAAGTTGAATGTTCTGCCAGCCTAAAGACATATTTTGGACATACTAGTCTAATATCACAGTGCTCGTAACACAAGTCTAATTGCTCAGGGCCTCTGCCCCATATAAACTTGCACATCAGGTCTTATCGCCTTGAGCCTTCGATGATAACGATTCTTAAATACATAACATTCTGCTAGCCTAAGGACATATTAGTCTATTAGCTTTTATGGCCTCAGGAAGTACCATCAATAGGACACACAATCCATCATCTTTGCTGAATACATATTGAGATTAACTACCTCAGGACACATAATCCATTAGGTATTCTAAATTCATTGTAGGCTCCATCTCTTACTACTCTTGCCAATCATACTTTTATATTATTTCCAAAGCATGCAATGCAAACCATCCATTAACAAGTATCCACATTCATTCACAAGACCTAACCGGTCCATTTAGCAGTGTTTGCTAGCCTATGGATATATTGGTTCAACAAGACTTAGGGCTTCATAGTGAATGCTTCTGCCAACCTATGAACACACTAGTCTAATAGGACTTAGGGTTTCTTATTGAATGTATATTAGGTCTGACAGCTTAAGGACACGATTGTCTAACAGATCTTAGTACCTACCCTATATTCATGAAACAAATATACTTAATGGTAAACAAATACATGTAAAACCATTACATTAGATATGAGAGCAAGAGTTGCTTCCCTCTATCCCATTGAGCCTGTTCTTCCTTGATTCCCTTTCTTATTTTTTCTCTATACAAACAACCCTGGAGTAACCCATGGTGATTCACTAGGTTACATAAACCCTTTTTTCAAGGAAACCCATTCAATGGAGGAATCGTTACAATGGACTACCCTTGAGAGTTGATGTTCTAGTTGCTCCACTCTACGATTCCATGTCATGGTGGCTTCACACTATGGTTCAACATCACTATGGCTCTACCCTATGATACTACACTTAGTGCATACTCAGTCACCTAACTGGTCAGCCATCTCTTAACGTAAGTACCATTATAACAAGAATGCAAAGCCTCATTTAAATAGGAAAGCTTTACCCAAGAGAGGGTGAATTAAGTGATGTAATAAAACTTTTGGACGTTATAGTGTTATGAAAATAAATGAAGAGAGAGTAGAGATGAGAGAATTTACACACAGGGATTTATACTAGTTTAACACAACCCCAAGCCTACATCCAATCCTCAGAGATCAAGACCTCTTGAGATTTTAATAAATCTTCTAATATTCAGTGGGCTCTCAAAATGCCGCAGAACAACAATTGTCCTCGCAAGGACTATGAGCAAACATATTTTAATCCCTAGAATTTTCTTTCCCCCTTACATAAAATCTTATGAGCAAAACAATTCTGAAATCCTTTCTCTCTCATTTACGTGTGCAAGTCTTATAAGCAGCAATGTTCTCCCCTGCTTTCACTATATAAGTCTTACGAGCAGCAGCATTCTTTACTGCTTGCACCTTATAAGTCTTACGAGCATAAACTCTCACCAGGAATTTTATCTATAGCTTCCTCATAAAGAAATCAACCCTTTCAAGGTCCCTTTAGCTTGATATCAAATAAAAACTACAATTAAAAGTGTTTACAAACTCTCTCACATAGTGGATATGATAATCACTGAAGTACAATATGAATACAGACAGAATTATGAAATCAGAGACTCTTGTAAATTTTTAGTATGTGTTCTTGTTCTATCTATTGAGTCTATCTCCGATGCTCTATATTTATAGCCGATCTGAATTAGCCGTTATAGAGCAGAATGTCCCATTGAGGGGCGGGATGTATTCGTTTGAGTTTTTAGATAGTCTTCCATGGTAGGTCAATTGTTTGTCAAGGTAGGTATACTCGATGTGTAATGATGATGTTGACCACAATTGACTTTCTTATTTGAATCTCTTATCCGAATGTTTAATCTTTTATTTCACACTTGAAATATATATTAGTTAATGTTTAGGTACATTAACAAGTGAAAACATAATGAATAAATAACATTTAACCATATTCAGATTGTTCTCTGTAACTCTATAATTCATTATGCTTCTATAACTAACAAACTCGAGTACTCTCTTAATTTTTTGTAAAATTGAATAGTGATAACTTTCAAGTACCTCTTAAGAGTGTCTAGAAAATTTTTGATCCAAACTCAAGTTCTCAGATCCAACTTGAGTTCCCTGCATGAATTTTGCTAGTTCTAGCTTTTATTTCTCTGAACTTGCAAGTTATCTTGAAGTTTTAAAGTCCCAACTTGAGTTCTCCATACAAACTCAAATTTTAAAGCTGGTCAACACCATTTTAGTTTGTTTTTGTCAAAAACTTACAAGAGTTAACTTGAAGTGCTATAGTACCAACTCGAGTTCTTTACCATGACTTTAGTTTTCATTAGTACATAACTCGAGTTCATTAGACAGTTATGATTTCTTGCTTTGTGTCTGGAAAAATATTGTAAGAGTTAATTTTCCAACTTGAGTTCTCTTTAGACTATAACTCGAGCTTTACTCTAAAACTTGATTTCTTCAGACAATTCTGAATCATCTTCTGGATATAACATGCAAGAGTTATCTTTTAAAAGTCGATTTGTTTACACACATAACTCGAGTTTTGATCCACACTTGAGTGCATCATATATTCTGCAGCATGTTTCTGTCAACTTGTGAAATGCATTTGATAATTAATTTAGCTTAATGTTAACATCTTCAAAACAATTCATTACCATTTGTTATGATCAAAACATGAATTCAAACTTTGATATTCCTTTGTAAAACAATTCATTAACACTTTGTTATCATCAAAACATGGATTCCAACATTCTCCCCCTTTTTGATGATGATAATACCTTAGTGATGGATTTGAAAGCTTAATTGTTTTGAAAAACTTATTGGATTCTCAAATGCTTAAACACTAAGATTCAAAGTTGTTGGCTACAATTTGGCACTTTCTTCAATAACTCTGTAAGACTTTAATTGCTAAACTTTTGATAAGAACAAGTCAAAATATATAATTCAAATTCATAACTTAACTACAAAATTTGTAATTGAATAATAAACATAACTTCATTGATATATATATTGCAAAATTCATAGGTTCAAGTACAAACTACATAACTATGAGCGTACATAACTTTCTCAAAATACAAAGTTTAAAATCACCACAAGCTCAAGCTCCCCCCTTAAACTATGATCCTCAAACTACAAATGCAAAGATCAAAATACCAAAATACGAAACCAACCACAAGCTCCCCCTTTAAAAACTTGAGCTTAAATGCCATCACTCATGCTTCTCGCTCCTTTTTGTCATTAGCAAGGAGGGAAGAATAGAAAAGGTTAGATCTAGTGAAGATGGATAAAGATAAGAGGTTGCAGATTGTAGAGTGAATTATCTATCCAGTATGACATTCACAGTGGTTAAAGTAATAGGATATGTGATGTGAATAACATTGTGGCAGGGATATGAGATGCTAGAATGGTATTAGTTATAGGTGGTGAAGAGGTGGTTAGTGGTGGTAATGGATAAGTGGTGAATAGAGGTGGAGGTGGTAAAAGGATGAGTAACTAGAGGAGGGACAGGAAGGTGAGTATGTAAAAATGTCTCCAACTCATTAAGCTGCCTCGTTTAATCTTTTTAGGTCTTAACCATGAAGTTAAAGTTATGATTGGCCTTATCTACCAGCTTGATAACTTGTTGCTTCATTTTGTCAACCAACTTCTCATGTTGTTGAAATAGTTTAGTCTTAAGGTTGGATATAGCTTGATTGATCACGTTTGCTACATAGCCCTGAAGGATGCACTAAAGAATAAAGGAGATAGAGATCTACCTCTTATAGAGGATTGTACTTTATTAACTCAAGATAGTATGGACTCACGTTGTGGTGTAGGTCTCACTTTTTCCATAGGAAAAGTTATACCCATGTGATTAAGCTATGTCGTACCAAACCTTGGAATCTTAATCTTCTCATCACTATTCAAGTACTAAATCTTATTGTGTCAAATGAAGAGGGATACAATCTAATGGTGTGGGAGCTAGTTGATATGGTTGAAGAGAATATGAATCTCCTCATTTCCCTAAAAATAATCTCTTTCATGTTCTTCTTTTGTCCCTTAAGAAATGAGGCCATCATATAGTTATCATTGAACGCAAAATAGGTAAAGTTCTTGGATTTGTTCACTATGCTTCTAGTGTAAATATAGAAAATGACATGTGAAAGGTTTGGCATTAAAGCAAGCTTAAAGTTCAAAGACCTACAAGCCTACCCGGTCTTAACAAATGAAATACTTGGTCAGTTGTGAACTCTTGGGTTGGATCAGTAGGTAGAATGATATAGTCAAGTATCGTATTGATTGTGGAAGGGGTGATCATCACAATTTCTCATCGAACAATAGTCTTAAGGCCTTCCTCTACCAATTCACCAGTTTTTGACATTAAGCTTTTGCTTTCATATTACAATACAAAGTTCTCATAACAGTTGGTGAATATAGTAGGTGCACATTGAGCTAAGGCTCATAAAAACCAAGGTAAGGTTTAAGATTCAAATGATAGTATGCATTCAAATAGTCTAGATCAACATAAACAATAAGAAAGAAACTACAATGGGCAAATTCTTTATTGAATACCTTCTTATTAAAGGGCACTAGAGCCTTGGGATTGAAGTTTTCTGGTGGAATAGTCTCTACTTCTTCTTCCTTTGGTGCATGAGAAATAGAGGGTGCCCTTGAATGTGAACCGACATGACATTTTGAATGCTGAGAATGTCCAGGAATATGTAGAGATGTAAAGGCACTAGTTCCTAAGGCAATTTGACCAATCAAGGCATCTAATCTTGACTGTTTCAAAGCTTCTCAGAGTTGTCTATCATCTTCCCTATTTGAGGATGAATCGTATAGAACCTTTATGGCTTCTCTCTTCCCTTTTCTTTCCACTTCTTTGGACTTAGACTGAGTTATCAATGGCTCCTTGATAGTAACACCTTTTACCTTCTTTGAAGAAGGTTGTACATCCTTCACCTTTAATCTCTAGTGTTTCCTTTTCCCAACATTCCCTTTCTTCTTAATGACTTATGGCTTTTTGAGGAGGAGGAGGAGTTAAAGACAGAGTTCACATCAATGTCACGTTAGGGTTTGATACTTGTTGGAATGAGAAAAGATTGAATGGGAAGATGTTGATGATGAATCCTGAGTAACTTTGGACATTTTTGTAAATGTCATGCTGATATATAGATAAAGAACCAAAGCACTTGTAAGATTTTGATAATGCATTTAGGGTGTAGTGAGGAGGATTTAAAGGTGAAATTTGACATGTGAGGAAGTTTGGAGAGTTGGTAACAGGTGATTTATGAAGGTGGAGGTGTCTAATCAGAGTTTGACGACTAGAAATGAGTGGGTGTAACCTTTTGAAGTGACAAGACATTCAAGTTAGGAAGAACGAGTATGACAATTGAGTTTTAGACTTAGTGATATAATATCCTGACACTCGAGTTCTACTAAAGAACTCGAGTTCATATGAACTTGAGTTTTACCCAAGAACTCGAGTTCTACAAAAAAATTCTAGTAATTTATACAACGTACCTGGCTTAAGTGTAACTTGTAGGCGCCTAATTTAATTTCCATCTTCTTGTATCTTTGTAATCAAGTCCTCCAAGATCACTTGAGTAAACCATGCTTTTGATTCAAGTTTTTCTGCTGTTTTCTTCCTAAGCACAAGTTGCCTATAGAAACTTCAAGTTAAAACTTGAGTTTCATGTCAAAAGTTGAATAGGACTCAAGTTTTCACTTATAGTTCATGTATACTCTATTTATCCCTACTTTTTTGACCACAAGCACAACATTCCTACAAAACAAATTTCTACATATTCTGATGCTTATGTTAGTATAGTAATCATCAAAACATGTACAAAAACATAATTAGAAACATGAAATTGTTATAACTCATTAGGATTAACCATTCCTAATTCTCTTATTATATATAAAAATTGATCCTTAGCTATTGGCTTTGTGAATATATTAGCAAGTTGAAGATGTGTAGAAATGAATTCTAGTTTGACATCCTTTTTGGGGCAATGATCTTATATGAAGTAATGTCAAGTATCTATAAACTTAGTTCTTGAATATTGCACAGGATTCTTGGCCAAACTTATGGTGCTCGTGTTGACATAATAAATAGGTATTTCCTTCAAGTTGATTCCCAAGTCCTGAAGTTGTTGCTTTAGCTATAGTTCTTGAGAGCAACAACTTGCTGCAGCTATATATTCAACTTCAATAGAGGATAATGAAGCTTTGTTTTGCTTTTTTACTTAACCATGATACTAAAGAGCCTACAAGAAATTGACATTGACCACTTGTACTCTTTTTATCAGTTTTATATCCTCCATGATCCAAATCTAAATATGTCATCAAATACTCATTTCCTTCGTTTAGAAACCATATGCCAAGTTTTGTAGTATGTCCTAAGAACCTGAAGATTCTCTTCACAGTTTTGGCATGTGATACCTTAGGAGCAAACTGATACCTTACACATATACTAATACTGAATTGTATATCTGGCTTATTTGCTGTTAGATAGAGTAATGAACCAATCATGCCTCTAAATTTGGTAATGTTAAAGTTAGGGCCATTCTCGTCGGCATCCAATAGTATGGTTGTGCTCATTATAGTGTCAGCTCCTTTGGCATTTTCCATTTCATACTTCTTCAACAACTCTTTCAAATATTTAGTTTGGGATTGAAGATCCCATTCCTTCATTGCTTAATTTGAAATCTAAAAAAGAACTTTATTCACCTATTATGGATATTTTGAATTCTCCCTACAAAAGTTTAGAAAATTCTTAGCAAAGATATTCGTTAGTAGCACCAAAAATTATATCATCAATATATATTTATACTTCTAGTAGATCATTCTTGTTATGATTGATGAAGAGCATCATGTTTACTTTTCCACTAACAGTTTTGATCAAGAAGAAATTTGCTCAGTCTTTCGTACCGGGCTCTTGGTGCTTGTTTCAAGCTATATAAAGCTTTCTTCAGTCTAAAAACATGATTAGGTTTTGTTTCATCTTCAAAACTAGGATATTGTTCTACATAAACTTCCTCTATAGTATAACCATTTAGAAAAGCATTCTTGACGTCCATTTGATAAAGTTTAAATCCTTTAATGCGTGGAAAGGATAAGAGTATTGTATGACTTCCAATCTTGCAACTGGAGTATATGCTTCCTCATAATCAATACCTTTTTCTTGATTTATACCTTTTGGCAACTAATCTTTCCTTTTTTCTTGTAATGATTGTAGATTTATCAAGTTTGTTTTTGAAACCCCATTTGGTTTCTATGACCAAATGATCCTTAGGTCGCGGTACCAAATCCCAAACTTGATTTCTCTCAAATTGGTTTAATTCTTCTTGCATTGCAATTACCCAATCATTGTCAGAAAGTGCTTCTTCAATACTAGAAGGTTCAATTTTAGAAATGAATATAGAGAATGTAACTTCATTATGAATTCTAGTTTTGGTTTTTCACACCTTAATGAATATCTCTAATTACTTATTCAATTGGATGGTCTTTCATGTGTCTCCATGCTATTGGCTGAGTATGATCATCGATGTTTTCTTCAATTTGAAAATCGCTAGTTTGAAAATAATTTTGATTAGAAATGGTTTAATTTTTGGCTTTCTTTATCAAATCCATTTCTTCTTTATCAAAAGACTTTGTCTCAGAGTCTATTTCATCAAACACAATATTAATGATTTCCTCTACAATGCATGTTCTCTTATTAAAGACTCTATATGCTTGACTTCTATTGGAGTGACCTAGAAATAAACCTTTATCAGACTTTGAATCAAATTTACCCAAATTTTCTTTACCGTTGTTGTAGATGTAGCATTTACATCTGAAGATGTGTAGATAAGCAAGGTTAGGCTTTCTCCCTTTATAGAGCTCATAGAGTGTCTTTTCAAGTGACTTCGGATATATGCTCGATTAGAAATATAGTGTGTAGTGCTCATTGCATTTACCTATAATACTTGTGACACTTCTTTTTCATTAAGCATTATCCTTGCCACCTCCATGAGGACTCTGTTCTTTCTTTCCATAACTCCATTTTGTTGAGGGGTTCTTGGTGTAGAAAAATTGTGGTTTATTCCTTGATTATTGTAGTAGTCTCTAAATAGTTGATTGTCAAACTCTCTTCAATAATTAGTCTAGATAGAAATAATAGAAATAACTTTCTCATTTTAGACCTTCTTAGCAAACGAAATAAATTTTACAAAAGTTTTGTCTTTAGAAGCAAGAAATATATTCCTTGTAAATCTTGTAAAATCATTGACAATTACTAGAGTATATAGATTTCCTCCAAAAGTTACCTTTCCTCCTTGTTTGTTTTCCAACATGGTGACCTTATCTTTGTTACCAGTCATTTGGCTTGGCATATGTGTTCCTTTCGGAACCCATTTATATGTGCCAATGTCCGTTCTTTTTCTAAAATGACATAATGAAGTATAATGGCCTTTCCTGTTGCAATAAGTATATGATGCAAATGGATTTGATACATGTACTGATTTTTTAAAATACTTGAGATATATCTTACGACCTTTCTTCTTCTTTCTTTTGTTTTTATCTTGAACATAATTATTCTCAATTCCAGATTTATCATGAGTGACTCTTTGTGATTTTAAAATTATTTTAAGAGTTTTTCTTCCTTTATTAAATTTTCCTAAAGTTTTTGTTAAATAACTTATTTTCTATCTTTTTATTCACAAGATACACATGACGAACATGATATACTAATACTAGTTCTACTTTCTAATTCTTTTACTTACCTTTTATAACTTATTATTTCTTTGGCTACCTTGACAAACTCAAAATGTAATGCATTATATTCAGATAACAATTCACCATAAGTTGGTTCAGAGTCACTTACCTCAGAGTCCAATTCTATTTATTTGGCAACTTTACTGTCATCACTTTCTTCATCTGATGAACTATCACCCCATATGGATGATATGTATGCTTTCTTTTTTTACTTCTTGTCTTTATTCTTGAGGCATTCAAACTTGATATGTTCGACCTTTCCACATTCATAGCATATGAATTGTTGCTTGTTGCTCTCTTTCTTGCTTGATCCTCCTTGATGATTTTTAAAGTTTCGTTGGCCTCTTTTATAGAATTTCAAGAATTTTCTCACAATAATTCTTATATCATCATCAAATTAATCTTTACATTTTGATGTTTCAACTTCTTTAATAACTTTGAGAGTGACTCCTCTTTTCTTTCTATCTTCAAACTCTTCCAGCTTCCTTTTGAATTTTTGCTTTTCCTTATACTCATAAAGACTATCAAAAAGTACGGCTACGGATCTCATTGATTCACCTTTGGCTTCTTTGATAGCTATCACTTTTGCTTCCCATTCTTTGGTAAGAATATTAAGGATCTTCCTTACTTGGGAATTTTTAACAAAAGTTTCTTAAGTGCTACTAGCTGGTTGACAAGATCGGTATATCTAAGTTCAAATTTAGAGATCCTTTGTAAGGTTTCATCCAAAATAGATTATACTCTATAATTAGAGTGTTGATTCTATTTTCTTTAATTCCAGATGTACCCTCGTGTGCAATTTCTAATGCATCACATATATCTTTAGCTGTTGGCAATAAGCAGATTCAGAAATACTCCTTCTGGCTGAGGGTGCTGTGTATCATTAAAATAGCTTTGCTATTTAATGTTACTAATCTCTTGTCATTGTTGTCATATTCCTTTGGGATCTTTTTCACAACTCTTTCTTCTACTTTCTTCATTGGAACATGATCACCATCTTGTATTACATTCCATAAACCATAGTTATTCCCCATTATTAATACTTTGAACTTAGCTTTCCAGAATGAGAAATGTTCTCTATTAACACTAGGAGGTCTAGTGATAAAAGCTCTATCTAGAAGAATATTTTTACCTATTGTTGTCATTGAGCGAATCCTTCTCAAGTTGTTAAACTCTTCCAAGAAGACCTCACCCTGATACTAAATGAAAGAGGAAAGCTTCACCCAAGAGGGGGTGAATTGGATGATGTAATAACATTTTTGGACGGTACGGTGTTATGGAAATAAATAAAGAGAGAGTAGAGATGAGAGAATTTGCACATAGAGATTTATATTGGTTCAGCCCAACCCCAGGCCTACGTCTAGTCCTCAGAGATCAACACCTCTTGATATTTTAACTAGTCTTCCAAGATTCAGTAGACTCTCAGAACACCACATAACAACAATTTTCCTTGCAAAACATGAATTCCAACTTTGGTATTCCTTTGCAAAAATAATTTATTAACATTTTGTTATCATCAAAACATGGATTCCAATATGCTCCCCCTTTTTGATGATGACAAAACCTTAGTGATGGATTTGAAAAATTTATTGAAAACTTATTGGATTCTCAAATGCTTACACACTAAAATTCAAAGTTGTTGGCTACAATTTGGTACTTTCTTCAATGACTCTATAAGACTTTCACTGCTAAATCCTTGATAAGAACAAGCCATAATATATGATGTAAATTCATAATTTAACTACATAATTCATAATTGAACAATAAACATAATTTCATTATATATGAATTGCAAATTGTGAGGAGTAGATGCTCAATACAATAAGACCTAGTGTGCAAGTTTGCATAGGTATAGGCCTTAGGTGATCGGTCTACAGTAAGACTTGATGTGCATCTTGTATAGGGTGGAGGCCCTAGGTAGTAGTAAGACCTGTGTGCCTAGCACTGTTTTATCTAACTAGTGAGTCCAGAGAATGTGTGCTGATGATTGCTGAATGCTTGCTGTGATATTTATTATTGATATGATTATTTGTGCTGCATGCTTAGTGAGTATGCATAAAGAAAGAGATAGACTGAGTTTTAAGAGATTATTCCCTAAGGTATAGTCCATACTGTATGATGTTCAAAATTTGGAGGACAAAATTTATTAAGTAGGGGAGAAATGTAATATCCTAAATTTTAAGACCAGGAACTTAAGGATAAGGCTATATCAGGCAGACTATTAAGCCCAATATAGGAAGAGTACTAAGCTTGGTTAGCAAAGTCGGTGTACTTCATACCGATCAATGCTAGTTACTCTCAGGACAGACTGGTAGACATTTATATATGAGATATTGTGAGGTCCATGGCACACCAAAGAATATCATTTCTGATAGAGACCCTTGATTCACTTCAAGATTTTGAAGGGCTCTACATAAGGCTCTAGGTACAAAGCTAA
The DNA here is from genome assembly GCA_963855925.1 of Inga laurina. NCBI lineage: Eukaryota > Viridiplantae > Streptophyta > Magnoliopsida > Fabales > Fabaceae > Inga > Inga laurina. The sequence goes on from OY979708.1 coordinate 52,798,487, forward strand.
GATTTAGTACAGCCTATCACCCTCAGACAGATGGATAGTCAGAAATGACTATTCAAATGCTATAAGCTATGCTGATAGTGTGTGTCCTCGACTTTAAAGGACATTGGGATTACTTCCTTCTATTTGCTGAGTTCTCCTCAACAACAGCTATCATGCGAGTATTCAGATGGCTCCATATAAAGCATTGTATGGGAGGAAGCGTTAGTGGCTATTGTGCTGGATATTGCTGTCTGAGAAGAACTTGTATGGGCCTTGCATCAGAGCAAATTTGAATCATTTTTAAGAGGCTCCTTGCAATGCAAAATTAACAGTATAGCTATGTTGATAAGAGGAGAAGAACTCTAGAATTTAAAGTGGGTGAACATGTATTCTTGAGTGTCCCCGGTCACAGGCATCAAAAGGGCAATTAAATGAAAGAAGCTGAGCCCACAGTATATAGGTCCTTTGGAGATTCTTGTGAGAATCAGGGTTGTAGCGTATCGTGTAGCCCTACCCCCAAACTTGAGTAGGCTCCATGATGTGTTCCATGTTTCCCAACTGAAGAAGTACCAACTGGATCTAATGCACATTATTAAGTATGAAGATGTCTGCTTGCAACACAATTTCACATATGCAGTAGAGCTAGACAAATCATTAATAGGGAAGAAAGATGGCTCAGACACTGAAGCATACCATTTGTAAAGGTGGTCTGGAAGGGAATGTCTCATTGGGAAGCAACTTGGGAAGCAGAAGTAGACATGCAGAGTCGCTATCCAGAGTTTATGGCTTAAGTTGTGTAACAAATTTAGAGGACAAAATTTATTGTATGGGGGAGAATTATAATATCCCAAAATACATCATAGGGCTAAATGTAATAGGTGGTGAAATAAAAGGATTTAATGGCACCCTAACTAATTTTGCTACTATCAAGAAAAAAAGAGACAATTACCCCTTGATCTTAAGGTCAAAATTTGAAATCAACATGAAAGGCTAGGATTTGCTCTTGAAAAGTAAGAGTAATTATGATTGTAAAAAAGTCCAAAAAGGGGCATGAAAAAAAGAAGATTTAAGTCAACATGTGCTCACTTTTTGGTCAAACATTATGGTTAGGCATAAAGAAAGCAAGAAGAGTAAATTGGTCAACATTTTCCCTCCCTTCTTGAGTGATATTTCATCCAACATAAAGGAAATCCAAGACGAAATGATATTTGGCTCATAAATAAAGCATATGAAGGCATTTTGACTTTGGTCAAATATATCATGCCAAAAGCAATATAAGAGGAGGCAAAAACCATGAGAATATAAAAAGCAATTTTTTTCCTTTGAGAGCCATAAATTAACACCAAGAAAAGGTGAAGACTTGGTCAACAATTTCAACTAAAAGATGAAATTGTGAGTAGGCAAAATATATGATAATTGAATTTTAGCTCATTTAAGAGCCATATTTCAGTGGAAACTTCATGGCCAAGGAAATAAAGAAACAAACCATGATGTCATGCATTAAAAAGGGGGGAGTATGTATGATATAAATAGAGCAAGAGAAAGATGATGATCTAAAGTATATGCCATATTTTTATTGCAATTAAATATAACAGTTGAAGGAGGTGGATTAGGATATTTTTTTAAAGGCTTTTTATCTCTTTCTTTGGCTTTATTTTTGTCCAAGTATTAAGGATAAAGGGAAGAGAGAGAAATCTGACCTCATCTCACACTTTCTTGGCTAAAATTTCGTTCAAGTTCAAAATGAAAGAGAAATGGAAGAACAAAGTTAAGGTGAGATCATCTTCCTTGATTTTGACCTTGTAGATCACTTCTATGACTCAAATACCCTTCATAAACATTATTTCTCTTAATGAGAGCTTCATTTGTGTGGTTTTAGAATTTCAAGAGGAGGTGTTTTGAGCCATTATCCAAGAACAAAAGCTAAAAACCAAAGAAAGGAGCTAAGGAGAAGCAAGAGGTGAGAATTGGCTTCAATTTGAGCTATTGGTTGTGTAGGTTGAATGAGTATTTTGACATACGTAATTCTGCCATATTTTTTTCCAAGTTAGGGTTTGGAGAATTCATGGTGCTTTGGTTATATATTTGGTGCTTCATGATGATTAGAAACTATATCACATAAGTTCAACGCTCAATTTGGGAGTTTGGTAATTTCTGGAATTTTGTTGAATTTTTTGCCAAAACAAGATGTGGGGAATGAGTGAGAATTTGTTTATTTTGATGTTACCATTTGTGTTCTACATGAAAAATTATGTGGGTATAGCCCCGAGTTGTGAGTTTTGGGTCATTGAAGCTCAAAATGCAAAACTGGATTTTCAGCTTGAACATAATTCCAGCAAGGTACCCTATTGGTGTGATGTTTTTGGATAAAGAAATTATATCTAAAAATTTTGAAGCTTTCCAGTTAAATAGTAGACATATCAAGCTTTAATTTGATAGGTCATGTGCATCATTTTGATTTGTACACTGGGAGTTATGAATTTTTGAATTTAGGTCATGAAAATTGGGTTGAATTTTGATAATGTGCAATAAATGAAAATTCTGTGAATGCTTTGTATGCACCTAGCTATGGGTGATATTTTTCCTTGAAACTAGACTAAATAAGGGTCACGTAGCATTTCGAATCACCCCATTTTGATTTTTATAGATTTAGTAATGATTTTTTAGATTTGATGAAAAATTCTTGCAGATTTGGTCACTTATGCCAAAATTGAAGATGTTATGGCATAATGTAATATTGTTTAAATCTGAGGTTAGAAATTGGTCATTTAGCTTAATTGACCACTCTAACTCCTTAGTTGACTTGATTAAATGACCATAGTGATAACCAACCCAAGTATTATGAGTTATTAAAGAATTGGAATAAGTAATAACTCATCGTCCTTGATTATGATTGATAGGATATGACATTTTCCCTATACATGATAAACTGGTGCTAGAGTATGAATAGAAAGGACAAGATAGTGACACTTTCTCTTATACTATGTGTAATGCATTGTATGTTTATTATATTGTTGAATTATGTATTACGAATGTTGTGACGTTTGCTGCTTTGAAAACTATGTGAAAGTCGTGAGGCTATATGAAATCTGTGATGGCTATGTGTATGCCGTGAATGCAATGTGTATGCTACGAAAGCATTGTGTAAGCCATGAAGGCAATGTGTATTACAGCGTGAGCGGTCGTGGACATGACACAGGTCACACCTACCCCTGCCATTGTAAATGTGTAAGAAGTTGTAAGGGGCGATTATGCCTTGTAAACCCTATTTTTAATATATAGAAACTTGGGGTTGCCAGGAATTTTGGTTTACACTCTAATATGTATAAATGTAACTTAACTACATAGGTTAATTATATTCAGAATATGAGTATGAGACCAGATCGAACAGGTTTTTAAAGAAATTTTGAAAATCCACTTTATTTCAGGGTAGGTCCTTGTCTTAAAGTGGGAACTTAAACAGATTTTGTACTAATCATCGGTCTCTAATTTAACTTAATTTTGCATTTTTGAATTATAATTATGGATTATAAGGTAGGGGTTACATTTGTTGTATCAGAGCTGTAGATCCTGGCAAAGGGTAAATTTTGCTAGGATAACTCCCCTAGTTCTTTGCCTTAGTGATAGAAAATGACTTCTGACTATTTGTTGTGTATACACATGATTGTTTTGATTGATTAATAATATATAAGTATAAGGATTATGTGCATACATTGATTGTGTTATTAACATTGTGTATCATTTGTAGAGTCAAGAAAACAATGGTTCACCCCAAGGTACGCTGAGTAAACCCAGAGGTGGAGGTGGTCAATAACAATCCACCAAATCTGATGCAAGAGTTAATGGGTCTGATAAGGGATAGACGAGATATGATTACTGAGCTAAGAGAAGAGCCCAGAGTGGAAAGAGTAAAAAGAAATGAGGATCAGGTTTATACCATATAGGAGGAAACCTAAGAGGAGACATAACAAGAAGAAACTACAGAGGGGTCCACATGACCTATAGAGTTACCTCCTCACACAGACCCAAACAAAGAATCTCATGGGGTTCAAGTCAAAGAAGAGAAAGATCTTCAATTCTGGGTCTCAAAATTTTGTAAGCATTGGTGTTCAGAGGGAGGTTTGATCCTCAGGCAGTCGAAGATTGGTTGAACTGGCTAGAAAAGATCTTTGAAGTTTTTGATTGCCCAACTGAGGTGATTATAAAAGTTAGAGGGGGATGTTGATCATTGGTGGCGGAATATCGCCCTAACACTACGGAATCGTAATGTGCCACTGACCTGGGAGTTGTTTCAACAACAGTTTAATGAAATATATTTTCCCAAGTTGGTGCGGGTCGAGATGGAAATTGAATTTCTGTTTATGAAGCAGGGTGATTCAGAGACCTTCAATGATTATTTATCCTACTTCATCCGATTGGCCAGGTATTCCTTTTATCTACGGTGAATAGATGGTGAGGAATGAAGCTCATATATGTTGATTCGTGGGCTGATGAGGGAATTAAGAAATAGGTTAGCCACTCACCAATTCATGAAGTTCAACAAAGTGGAGGAAGAGTGTAAAATCACTGAGAATAACTTGAAATATTTGTACCTAATCAAGGGTGCTAGCTGCCTCAATGAACCCAGCAAGGGTAACACTTCCCAGAAGTGGAAGGGTCAGGGATTCTCCTTATATAAGGGCAGTAGCAAAAAGCCATATCAATATAGGGATCGTGAACCATAGAAAGCCTTCTACGGTATGGATATGTCCTCACTATGGTAGGGCAAATTATGGCAGAACATGTCAGGGTCAAGTGCTCTATTTCAATTGCAGACAATTGGGGCATATTTCTAGTGGATGTAAATGGCAGCAGGTAGAGCAAAGACCAAGGAATTAGGGTAAGGTGTTCGCTATGACACACGAGGAAGCCCAAAAATCTCCCGACCTGATTTAAGGTAATATTGTCCCTAATGGTAATTTATTGCAAGCTTTGTTTGATTTGGGTGCAAGCCATTCTTTCATTGCTTATGATTCCATGAAGCACCTGGGGTTGCATGTGTATAAATTACCATTTGATTTGTATGTCAATGTCGATGGGTGCCAAAGCTTTGACCACTGAAGCTTGTTTAAGTTGTGTAATAACTGTTGAGGGGCACAAGTCCATTGTAGATTTGATTTGTCTACTGCTCTATCAATTAGAAGTCATTTTGGGTTTTGATTAGTTGACGGCAAATAATGTGTTGCTTGATTGCGGGAATAAGGGGATAGTATACCTTACTTTGCATAATATTGACAATATGAATACTAGTTTGAATTTCCTTTCATCAGCTAAAGTTGAGAAATATCTAGAGAAGGGATGCCAGGGGTATATGGTGTTCTTTTCCCTGCAAGGAGAGGCAAAAGAAAATTTGAATAGTATACCTATGGTACGAGAATTCCCTGAGGTAGTTCTGGACAACCTTAATGGATTGCCTCCTGAAAGGGAAGTTCAGTTCCCAATTGTAATTGTGCCTGGAGCTGGTTGTACATCTAAGGCCCCATATCGTATAGCCCCAAATGAAATGGCATAATTAAAGAAGCTTATTGAAGACTTGCTCAAAAAAGGGTTTATTAGGCCTAGTGTGTCACCGTGGGGAGCTCCAGTGTTGTTTGTCAAAAAGAAAGATGGGAGTCTATGGTTGTGTGTTGATTGTAAGGAATTAAACAAGATAATCGTCTAGAACAAGTACCCTCTTCCAAGAATCGATGATCTTTGTCTAGTTCATGTGTGTTTTCGAAGATTGATATAAGGTTAGGTTATCATCAGCTACGTGTGAAAGCCGAAGATGGAGTTGCTTAAAGATTACAACCTGGAGATTAAAGACTATCTAGGTAAAGCCAATATCATTGTAATACCCCCAAAATTGATTAAGGGCTAATGACTTCAAAAGTAGATGTAATTATTATTAAATAAACACTTTTGAAGAATGTGATCTGGATGTGTAGTAATCAGTGCCTAAACCCTGTATTAAAGATCAATTATGGATCAACATCTAAATTGAATTGGAATAGAGGGGGGCGCATATTGTTTGGTGGTGATTCAGTAAGTATTGCCATAATCAGGGGGAAAATGGGAAATTTTCCTACCAATTGGTCAGTTACTAAAGAGGAAACTCATTTGTAGCTTAAAGATCAGTGGTTAGGATTAATTGTCAAGAGATCTAGAGGGTGGAATGTAACCCCCTGCTTTTAAACATGTAATTATAATTCGATAACACATAATTAAATCGGATTAGAGACCATCGGATGCTTTAAACTCATTTTAACTACCTGCCTTATCATATGATTTTCACAAAATCTTTCAAAATCTTTTTCCCATCCTTGTCTCAATTTCAACGTTCGAATATAATTACCTACACAGTTAATATACATTCATTCATATCAGAGTGTATAATCAAATCCTCGGCAACTCCTGGGTTCTATACATATATAACCTGAGGGTTTATAAGTATCCACCAGGGGATTACACAACCAAAATTGAATATAATATTCATATCTCAAAATATACAATCATCCCAAGTTCAAAATAGATAATCAACATCTTCAAAATCAATTGTACCCCTAAAGATCCTAATTGCTCCAGGTTGGCCTCTTCTCTTTTGAGCCACACGCCCTGTCTGAAATGTTAGTCATAGGAAAGAATGAGATTCAAGAGAATCCCAGTAGTAACAAATCACTCACACAATGCATAAACACAAAGATGTATACAAATCACAACCAGCAACAGCAGCAGCAACTCAAAGATACATGGTTTTCACCACAAACGACAACACTCACAGATGTATACACAATATGACAGCTCTCGCTGTAATCATAATCACGACAGCTTACGCTGTAAATGACATCACGACAGCTTACGCTGTAAACGACAGCTATCACCAGCTGTAACCGCAGCAGCATCAAAGATCATCACAAAACAGTGATAACATATACATACAAAGCATTACACATAGTATAAGAGAGAGAGTCACTACCTGATCCTTACCCGACGTTTCTTGGCACTGTGGGCTCAAGAGGACGGAAAATATCAAATTCTGTAAACCAAGTTAGGAACAACCCGTCAATCTCTTTCCCAAGTTCTTATTTCTATTATACTTTAAGTTGGTTATCATTTGAACTTTTTAGGTGTCTATTTTAGGTCTAAACATATGCCTAAAGGGTTAGAAGAAACTACCCCGAAGACCCTCCTTCTTGGAAGAATTTCTGAATTTTGGACTAGCTCACTCGAGTGAAAGGAGCCTCACTCGAGTGACACCCTCATCAGCACTCAAGCACCAGCGAGTGGACCTCAGAAAGTGTTTACCTGAGAGCAAACCCAATTATATCATACACTCTCACTCGAGCAAGAGTGCATTTCCTCACCTGCGAGTGATATGGGACCTTACTTGAATGTGCCTTGTATCACTCGAGATTGTGTGCATTTTGCATTATAAGCCTGCGTTTCAGGGTAACACTTGCAGCCAATTTATCGGGAGTGTGTATTAGCACTCACAAGTGTTATGCCGTCACTCAAGTGCTAGAGTTGTTGCGTGAGTTCATTTCCTATTTTAAGGTTTCCTTTACTCTCGGGTAGTCACTTTTTGTGCCTCACATTATAACACTTAGGTGAGCATGAGGCTACCACTCTAGCGTTGAGTTCAGGACTCAAGTAGAGTGATCATTTTCTATCTCTTTCATTTTTCTTGGTTAAGCACTCGAACGAGTAAGCTATCCTTACTCAAGTGCAGGCTATGTCATCACTCAAGTGCGTCATCTATCACTCGAGTGCATCAGTTAAAATCAGTATTTTAACTTCTGAGAGGGGGGTTTTGGTCAAGTTTCCCAACCCTTTAGGCATGTGTTTAGGTTTTTAAGGGCTACCTAAAGGTCTCAAATGAAAACCAACTTTAAGTGTTTTGAAAGTAAGAATTTGGAATAGAGATTAATTAGTCGTCCTTGATTTTGGTTGATAGAGTTTGATATTTGCCCTGTTCGCAAGCAACCGGTGCCAAAGCATACCTTGAAAGAACAAGGTAGTAACTCCTTCTCTTATACTATATGTAATGCATTAAATGTCTATAATGTCATTGAGTTGTGTATGTTGCATGGAGTTGCATTGCCATGTAGCTAACAATGGTTTGGGTGAGTACTATGTTCATCCCCTACATTGAAAGAGGATGAGGGTGTGGTGCGATAGTGGATTCGTTGTGTATGTGAAAGCCGAAAGGCTATATTAATTACACCGTGCGCATGTCAGCATGAGTCGTCTAGGGAGTGACACTGGTAATCTCTATCCCGGTTGCTGATATACCATTGTTGAAAGGCTATATGTATATGTTGTTGAAAATTGTGCCCAAAGGGCAAATCATTGTACTTTGAACATTATTAATTGAATGAAATTTCTCCATTCTATTATCATATTATTTTTATGTTAACTGCGATACTTGTATCCTTAGATAAATCATAAAGATTGTCCTAAAATATCCCTAGATAAATCATCGATGAGGGAGTCTAAGAAATGTATGGCCATACTACGATAGAAAGGAGTTTCCATTTCTATTGTCAAACAACTCAGGGATTAAGAAAGTAATGGTCAGGAACAAGAGGATAACATTATCTATACCTCATCCTTGACCGATATATCGTGTGACAAAAGGGACGTGGCATTGTTGTATGACAAGTTACATTGTGTTAATGATCCTCATATAAATTGGGTAGTCGTAATGTCTTGCTAGAGGCCTCTTGCGACTTGTGTGTTAGTACAGTTATTGGCCCACTGCTAACTTCATATAGGCCTACAGGGTTGCACACAAAAATTGCCCAACACGAGATATTATTTAATCTAGGGTGGATGAATTTTATTTTTATATATATAATATAAAATTTGTTAATAATATATATATATATATATGTATTTTTGAAATACATATTATACATATATGTATATATATTATATGATATTATTATATTATGTTAGTTTTAAATTTAATTTATTAAGATAAATTAAATTTAATAACTAGCATGATAAAGATATAGTATCTTAGATTTAATTTATGAAGATAACTTAAATCTAATAGCTCTTTTTTTGAATTAAATAAATAGGTTTAATTAAAATTGTTGGTCATATTTAATTTAAACTGAATTTATTTAATTAGCTCATCAAGATAATTAATTTTTAATTAATTTCAAAATTAATAAAAATTAATTTTGAAATTTGAATATAACCCTAATAGGATATAAACTTGATAGAACAGATATACTCATATACGTATGAGAATTCAGAGCCGCAAAGGAAACCCTAGGAAACATTGGAGGTGCTTGCACGTATTCTGTAACCCTCTTCCACCATAGGCTGAGATTTAGTTCAAAACATGTAATTGATGTAGAATTAGAGACCTTAGATGATTTTGGGACTTAAACAAAATCAAACTTCCCAAAATCATGGCTTACAAAAACTTTTACAAAACCAATTCATGACGGTCTCATATTCACATTTCAATACTAAATGGCCTGTACAGGTTGATTTCATTGACAAATATCAGAGTATAATGCAAATTCCTGACACACTCGGGTTCCATTCATTAATAAGGGTTTTACAAATGTACAAAGCCCACAATTCATTACCCTTAACTTGGGGATTACGCAAAACTATACCACCAATCCCAATATACACAATTGTTTCCCAAAAACATCCAAATGATATACGTGATAACCAATAACCCAAAAAATACTTCTAAACTGGAGCTCTATCCACTCTTTTTCGCCCGCTTTCCCTTTGATCCTTCTGCCCTATCTAAAACATGGTTTTTAGGAGAGTGAGATTCTAAGGAATCCCTGTAGTATCAAATCAATCATAGTATGTACAACAATAAGGCATGAAATCAAATCATTATCCACACAAAGCAACTACAACTGCAATGGTTAGTATGACACATGTCATCCCTTACGATTGCTCAAGCTGCATTGCATCACAACAATCCGCACAATATATTTCACCATAGCTGGGATTCATATAAAGCATTTCATAACACAAGCATACAGGTAAGATCAGCACACAACCCATGGCTGGATTCACAAACACCGCCCCACGGGTCGGATACACAAAAATCCATGTCGATTACGATGGCAGTTCAACGGCCGACCTAGAGATGACCAGCGTCAATCCCTATACGACTCACGCTAAAGTGCTCACGCCGTAATGGGTCATGGCACATAGTTCACAAAGTTCAATGATAAGTTATGCATACCAAAACATCATACACAATATGAGAGAAGAGTCACTACCTTGGTCCTTCTGGGCGTGTCCTAGCGCCGGTCTCTCCCGAGTACAGCAAATGTCAAATCCTAGAATCATAATTAAGGATGAAGAATTATACTCTATTCCAAGACTAAATTTACTTCATAACACTTAAATTTGGTTATCATAATTGACCCTTAAGAGGCCACAAATGCCTCTAATAAAAGCCCTAAAAGGTTGGGAAACAATAGGTTAGAGATCTCCTTTCGAAAACTCAAAGTGCTGGAACATAGGGGTTGGCTGCGGCTAGCCCTTCCTTGGGCCGCGGCCAAAATATGGTCAAAAGGTCACTCATCACGGCCAGACAGCCATGGGCCTCGGCCAGAATCAGGTTAGAAAGGTTTGGGCCGTGGCCAGACACCTCGGGCCACGGCCAAGAAATTCCCTGATTCTTGGCTAAACTTCCAAAATTCATAACTAATTCTAGAAAACTCGAAATGAATTGATTCCAAAACCAAATGAAATTTATTTAAGTCCTCTTTCTAGAAAAAATATGGCTCATTACTTCAAATCATAACTCAAATACAGAATCACCAAAAACGCCACACTACTCCAAAACAGAGTTCTGTTTCCATCCCAAACTTTGGACAACCATATTGCCCAGAATACTAAACGAAATGATGAAAAATATATATCCATTTTGAAGCTTGGGATGTGAACTTTAAGATTGGAAAGTTTCATAATTTTCTGACACCTTTCGGTCATTCAAACATTTCGTGCAAGCTGACTGCCCAGAACAGAGTTCACAAAAGACAGATTTCCAACTTTCTACCAAAGTGTTCAATGACTCCAAAATCAATAACCAAGCTTATTCCCATACAATTTTCCATAAGGAACACAATGGCAAACTCAAAATGACCAAAATCCTACTCCATTATCATTCTTTGGTTTTGGGCAACACAAGCATCAAAATTCCAAACTCATCCAAACATACCATTTCAATCACCAATCAATTCTATCGATCCCAAACTCTCCAAAAGACACCATTTTCATGCCAATAAAATACCAAATACACAGTGGCACTCATTTTTATATTCAAGGCCAAATTTCATGAAATTACAAACTAATCCATTTGGCACAAAACATAGATAGATAGATTGGTTTCACTCACCTTATCAACTTTCTCAAAGGGAGTTCTTGATTCACCACTTCTCAAAATTTCATGTAGCCACAAATCAACACCAATGGACCAACTACCACCACCAAAATGAAGCTCTTATATCAAGGAACAACTTTAAGGAAAGGTGCTTGAGCAATAGAGATCATTTTCCTTACCTTTTCAACGCTTTTCTCCCTTCCCTTTGTTGTAAAAATGGCGCCCAGCAGAGAGAAAAGAAATGAGAGTGAGAGATGGAGCGGAGAGATGAAGAAAATGATGTTGATTACTCCCTCCTTTCAGCAGCCGAAAATGGGGAGAGGAAGATGGAGAAAGAATTATATTAAAATGCCATTTGACTTTTCTTACACCTCTCTCTCTTGCCCAACTTTTGCCACATGTCACTTTATTATTAGTTTCCACAAGATAAGTCACCAATTAGCCACTTTAATGTTAGAATCGGTAGGCACAAAGGAAGAATTTTAAAAATTTTCACCGATCCTAATCGAGGATCTATCAACGACGTTTAAACCAAGTTGGAAGGATTCATACCTTTTGATGATTTAGAGTTTTCACGATCTCTAGGAGCCAACACGTCAGGTCTGCTCCCTCTACCAGTATCCACACGAATGCTCTCCAATCGAGACTATGTGCTAGCGCCTCTAATGTCTCCTAGGGTTTCACTTGCGGCTCTCAATTCTCATCTGCATATGAATATATCTGCTCTATCAAGTTTATAACCTATGAGGGCTATTTTCAAATTTCAAAATTAATCATCATTAATTTTGAAATTAATTAACAATTAATTATCTTGATGAGCTAATTAAATAAATTCAGTTTAAATTAAATCTGCCCAACAGTTTTAATTTAACCTATTTATTTAATCCAAATAAAGAGCCATTAGATTTAATTTATCTTCATAAATTAAATCTGAGATACTATATCTCTATCATGTTAGTTATTAAATTTAATATATCTTAATAAATTAAATTTAAAACAAACACAATATAATAATATCATATAATATATATACAAGATATATATTTCAAAAAAATATATAACTATATAATATTATTAATGAATTTTATATTATATATATAAATATAAAATTCGTCCACCCTAAATTAAACATTATCTCGTGTTGGGCCATTTTTGTGTGCGACCGTGTAGGCCTATATGAAGTTCGCAGTGGGCCAATAACTATACTAACCCAAAAATCGCAAGCGGCCTCTAGCAAGACATTACGACTACCTAATTCATATGAGGATAGTTATCACGATGCAACCTATCATACAACCATGTCACGTCCCTTTTGTCACATGATATATCGATCAAGGATAAGGCATGGATAATGTCATCCTCTTGTTCCTGACCATTACTCTCTCGATTCCTGAGTAGCCTGATAACAGAGACAGAAACTCCTTTCATTATAGTATGCCTATACATTTCTTAGACTCACTCATCAAGGGGTCCAGTAATATCTCTCTACTAATGTGAGGGACAAATTCCATCTTGATCATTCATATTCCTCTGCATGAAAAACCACCAAACCCGATCGTAGCCTTTATCATCACCCGGTCAAAAGTGACTTTTGACTAATTCAAAGCTTAGCAACTCTCATGTAGGAATCCATAATGACCTCAGGTCTAGGGCATTGTGACATGGTTATACATGAGAAAAGCTTATGACTTGATCCATATAGCTTTCTCATAGTAGGTCGGTCCAGTACCTTGTACTCTTACAAGTGCCTAAGACTTTGATTTGTATCTCCATATCTTATCAAAGTCATACTAATCTTGTTTCATCTCTACTCTCGTATAGATGACCGACCAGGGACATTTTTGGACAATCTTTATGAATTATCCAAGGATACAATTATCACAGTTAACATGCAAATAATATGATAACAGAATGGAGAAATTTCATTAAAATAATAATGTTCAAAGTACAATGATTGGCCCGTAGGCACAATTTCCAACATTTAATGCCTCCATTAGGAATTTAATCACACTTCTCATTTTTCCCATAGTTAGTAATTAATTTCTCCTTTAATTACCAACTTATGGCTAATAATTCCATTCTTCCAAATTTTCAATAATTATGACATATTAATTAATATTGCAACAAAACACATAATAATTCAAATTAAATTCATAATTATCCACAATAATCATGATTTTCCCTTAATAAAAAATTGGGATATTACACATTCTCTATTAGAGAGCATTCATGTGGATACTGGTAGAGGGAGCAGACCTAACTTGTTGGCTTACAGAGATAGAAAACCCTGAATTCGAAAAGGTAAAAATATTTCTAACTCAATTTAAATGCCATTGATTGATCCTCGATTAGGATCGGCGATAACGTTTAAAATTCTTCTGCTGTGTCTCCCGATTCTAACAGTGGCATCAGAGCCACGTCAATTGTGCGTTTAAATTGAGTTCATGTTCTTATACATGTGATATATATGGGATATATATGTATATTTATAAGAAAATGTCTAAATATGTTAATACGAAAAGGAATATGTTTTTTGAATTTAATTTTAAAAGGAATATGCTCAACATTATTGTGTGTTTTCGGATAGTACTGTATTTTTATTCGATCTGGTGAAATTGTTTCGATTATATGTGATATGTTTACATTTCAATTGCGCTGCCCCTTGACCCTGCCCGCTAACTTGCTAGCGGGACCGCCGTGACTACCCGTTCGTAGCGCGATATAACCTAATCATGACATTTATTGTTTTTCATATTGTATGAATTCTTGTTTTGGTTTCTTCATACTTGTTTGGGTATGGTGAATAACATGGCTTTAGATTTTTACAAAGGGTTGTAATATTTAAATACAGCCTGCATGGTGTACCTTCCTCTAAATACTCTCAATGTACATTCTCTTCTCATCTCACTCCCCTCGAATGTTTAAATGAGGTTTCTCTCAATGTATTTCTTTTCTTATTTAGAGAAGTCCTCTCATTGGCTTGGGGGGATATTAGGTTAGGTAAGCCATGTTGTGTCACGTTTAAATTATGCTTTTGATTAGATCATTGCATGAATACTTTTACATTTATATGTATTTATCTATATGAGATATGACTATGATTACATTCATATAAACAAAACTAATTAATTGAGCCCTCTGAATCAAATCTTAAGTCATAATGTCATCAATTAATGAATACTTATCAAAACCTAGATCGCTCAATTGTGGAAACCACCAAAGTGAATGCACTTGAGTTATCTTGATGAGACAAGCATGAGTAATGGTGCTACTCATAATATTCATTATTGTTTTGACTTAATTGAGATTAACAAAACGGTTTTGAATCTCAAGGTGTTAGATAAGATTAAACATGCCGGATTATATGATGATCGAATCCTATAAAGATCTAAGAGTTACATGTGATGTAATTGGTAAATATGTTACCTCCCTAAATAACTTGAATTTAAGCATCTTGCCAAAGTGGACTTAAGTTTAAGCCAAATATGGATCTTAGCCTACTAATTATTATATTGAGGGTTGTTAATTTAGTGGGAGATTACTAACTAACTTTGCATATTTTAATTGTAGAATCATGTCAACCAGTAATATTGTTACACTATCATTACGATCGATCCTTGGGAAGGACAAACTTAATAGGACAAACTTTCTTGACTTGTTCAGGAACTTGAGAATTGTCTCAAGCAGGAAAGAAAGGCTTATGTCCTACATCAACCCATTCCTGAGGAGCCTGTAGCCAATGCTCCAAGAGCTCAAAGATATGCTTAAACGAAGCATAAGGATGACTCTGTGGATATAGGTTGCTTGATGCTTGCCATTATGGTTCCAGAGCACCAAAGAGATCTAGAACTTATGGAGTCTCATGAGATGATTGTCCATCTCAAGGAAATGTTCCAGCAACAGGCAAGACAAAAAAGGTATGAGACCACAAAAGCCTTACATTTATGCAAGATGGCTGAAGGTGCATCAGTTAGTATTCATGTGTTAAAGATGAAAGGCTATATTGATCACCTTGAGAGGCTTGGATTTCCCATGAGCCAGGAATTAGGTACAGATTTGATCCTAAAATCACTCCCAGAGAGTTATGACCAGTTGTCATGAACTACAACATGAACAACATGGAGAAATCAATTGCTGAGTTGCATGGGATGCTCAAAACTGCTGAGTAAAGCATTAAGAAAAAGCCCAGTACTCTTTTGATGGTTCAGAAAGGAAAGGGTATGAAATAGAAAAGGAAGGGCAAAAGGAAGGGTAATGGCTCAGGTGGTAAGACCAAAGAGTCAAACAAGCTCGAAACCAAGCCTGCACCCAAGAAGGTAAAGCCTCTAAAGGAAGGAGTTTACTACTTTTGCAATGAACCCGATCATTAGAAGAGGAATTTCAAACTCTACCTTAAAGATCTAAAAAAGAATGAGAAGGATAGTGAGGCTATCGCTTCAGGTATTTATTGTTAGATATGATTAGTTTTGATGATGTCAAATATAGATGTGGAATGATAAGAGCAAAAAGTTTATATAATGTATTTCTTTGACTAACTACTATATTTAATGTTACATATTTTGTAGATTAGTCAAGCAAAGAATGAAGAAGATTGAATTAATGAAAATGAACAAGAGGAAGAAGAAGAAGAAGAGAAATTGAAGATAGTCAAGGAGATGCCTACTCGGATTATGGAGAATTATTATCAAGAGGAAAACCAAGAAGAAAGATATTGAAGAATGAAGAACTTGGAAGATCTATCATGAATATCAAGATTCAAGTTGTTAGATGTGATATTGGAGGTTTCTATAATGTTACCGGAGGTTTCTATGATCAAATGATGGTTGGAATAGGTTAATATGAAGCTAAGATGACTTATATATGAGTTTTGGCACTTCTAGAGGTGTTATGCTCGAGCACGAGGTGTTATGCTAGAGCACAGGAAGAATACACTCGAGCACAGACCAATTCACTCGAGCACGGGGTGTATACTCTGTTCTACTCTGTTTTACGTTCAGCCTGAGCGAGGTCTGGTATTTTGATCATATCTCTCAAACCACACGTCGGATTGACCCGAAACCAGTGGCATATGAAAGAAGACTCCCAACACGTAAAACTGGAACCAGGATCGCATTGAAAGAAGATCAAATGAAGGAGATATGATTCGTCGAAAATGAAACTGAAATCACCGTCACTTTTCGACACAGGTTCGGTATTGTGCATGTAACTTCCAAACTACACATCGGATTGAGACGAGACCAGTGCCAAATGAAAGTAGACTCAAAGAACTTTCCATGGATAGGTAATTTGGCTAATTTGAACGTATATTCTAGGAGCTATGCCTTCTGGAAGTTGATGCTTGTGCAGACTAGCGAAATATACACTCTTTCAATCATAACTTGCAGAATACAAGGAGTTTGGAGCTGATTCTTGTTGCATTGGAATGCATATGGCAAGAGCATTCTTATGATACATCATTTGAATCAAATGAACAAAATTTTTCTAAAGTGGCCCCACATCACCCGCGAGTGTAAAAACTGACTCTCTGAAAATGTTGTGCGAGTGATGTCTAGAAGCAACTGAAACGTGAAGAAAATTGCTTCACTCGAGCACTAGGATCCATGCTCGAGCATTGGATGATTTCTCACTCGAGCACATGGAAGTTTTGACGTGGAAGTGATAACCCGAGAAGAAGTTTGTACGTGGAAGCATGAAACTCACTCGAGCATGACTGGTTGTGCTCGAGTGATTCGAGAATTCACTCGAGCAGATGCGAGTGAAGTGCAGCGAGTGCTTGCCCGAGAGGAAGTCAGAACGTGGAAATATGAACTGCACTCAAGTGAGGCATATTGCACTCGAAGTGAGGACCTGACAGAACGTGGTAGAATGCACAAACAAAACAGAGCTTCACAACCATCAATCCAAACATGGTTAAACGTTATACAATCATTATGTTTTCACTTGTTATTGTTTCTAAACATTATCTAACATATATTTCAAGTGTAAAACAGGAGTTTGCATATTTGGGTTGCATCTTCAAGAATGGAGGTCACGTATGAAAATTCTTCACTCAACGTGATGAGTCCCAGAAGCCAGAAATTCAGTTTTTGACCAATGATCCAACATACCCATGACTAATACTTCATCATATTAATGATTAAGTATTTTGCAGTGTGAAACAGGATTTTAAACGTTCGGGTTACAGATTCAAATAAAAGTCAACTACGGTGAACTCCATCATTACACACCGAATGGCGGCTACCAACCACGACAAGCAACTGACCCACCATGAGAGATTGTCTGAAAACTCAAACATATTCATCCCGCTCCACAACGTTACTACAGCTCAAAATGAATCTTCCTGCTGTTCAACAAAACGCTCCACTCTGCAACGGACAGTAGCTCATTTTCAAATATGCTCAACGGTCAAATGAAGCAATGAGACTCCAACGGACGAATGCTTACAACGGTCATGATCTTCATCAACTATAAATAAGAGAGCACTCAACGTTGATGGGAGACAGAGAAAATAGTGCAACGACACCAACATGCGAATAACATGAATCCTCTGCTTCTACCCAAACTCTCTCTGTTTTCCAGTTTCTGTATTACTTATCATTGAGAGAGTGATTATTTGTATTGTACTTCAGTAAGTATTATATCTACTCTGTGAGAGAGTCTGTAAACACCTTCATCTATATTTCTGAGTTGATCTCAAGGTAGAGGGACCTTGAGAGGGTTGATTTTCTTACGAGGAAGTAGTAGAGAGAATTGCCGTAAGACATTCTGCTCGTAAGACTTACAAGGTGCAAGCAGTAGAGAACATTGCTGCTCATAAGACTTACAGGGGTGTAAGCAGGAGAGAACGTTGCTGCTCGTAAGACTTACATGAGTAAGCAGGAGAGGAAGATCTTCGGAATTGCTCTGCTCGTAAGACTTGCCGTAAGGGGGAGTATTTCAGTGAGAGATTTGTAAAAGGTTTCATAAGTACCCGGCTAAACTTGTGGGATTGTAAAGGCTTTTCTTGTGCCTGGATTAAACGAGAAGATAGTGGATTTGAAAATCTCAGGAGGAGCTTGGGGACTGGACGTAGGCCATCACAGATTGGACCGAACCAGGATAAATCACAGTTTGCATATTCTCTTCCCTAAACTCTTATATTTCCAGCATATATTATTTAATCTAACTGTTGATTTATAAACCTTCATACTTACCACTTTCGTTAAGATTAGAAAAGATTTCTAAAGATCTTAAGTTTTAATTATACACCCAATTCACCCCCCTCTTGGGTGATAGCCGGTTCTAACATTTATATTATAGACATTCATTTTTCTACTTCCTCTATATAGGTATTAGATGCCATATGTGGTTCTCACATTTGTACAAATGTACAAGGTCTAAAAGACAGTTGAAAGCTGAAGAAGGGCGAGGTGGACCTACGAGTTGGAAATAGAGCAAGAGTTATTGCTTTAGCCATAGGCACTTATGAATTAGTTCTACCTAGTTAGCTTTTGTTAGTTTTAAACAATTGCTATTATGATCCTGCTTTGAGTAGAACATTGTTTCTCTTTCTTATTTGGATAAGGAAGGTTATACTTCCATTACTAGGAATGGTAAATGTTCTATTTATCATAATGACATTTTCTATGTTGATGGTGATTTGCATGTTGGTCATTATATATTAAATTTGGAACATCCTACTAATGAGAACATCTATAACGTAACTACTAAAATGATAAAATCAAACGATTTGAACCTGACCTACCTACGGCATTGTCGTCGAAGCCATATAAATGAGAAGTGCATTTCCAAACTCCATAAACTTGGATTTCTTAACTCATTTGATTTTGAATCATATGATACATACAAATTTTCCTTATTAGTAAAGATGATAAAGGCACCTTTTATTGGGCATAGTGAGAGGGCCACTGAATTATTGTGCCTCATACATATAGATGTATGTGGACCATTAAATATAGCTGCCAAAGGAGGTTATGTCTACTTCATACATTTATAGATGACTTTAGTAGATATGGCTATATCTATCTAATGAAACATAAATCTGAATCTTTTGAAATGTTCAAAATATTCCAAAATGAAGTACAAAACCAACTTGGCAAAACAATTAAAGTGCTTCAATCTGATCGAGGTAGTGAATATTTGAGCAAAGAGTTCACTACCCATCTTAGGAGTTGTGGGATAATCTCACAATTAACTCCTCTAGGAACACCATAATGAAATGATGTTTCTGAATTGAGGAATCAAACACTATTAGACATGGTTTGATCTATGATGAGTAAGACAAATCTTCCACCATCCTTTTAGGGACATGTCCTAGAGATAACTGCGTTAATACAAAATCGTGTTCCATCTAAGGCAATTGAAAAGACACCATATGAGATATGGACTAGAAAGAAACCAATTTTATCTTTTCTCAAGATCTGGGGATGTGAGGTATATGTTAAGCAACAAGCCTCTGATAAATTAGCACCTAGATCCTCAAAGTGCCTTTTCGTGGGGTATCCTAAAGAAACGAAAGGATACTATGTATATAATCCCACCAATAACAAAGTGTTTGTTATTCAAAATGGTAAGTTTCAAGAAAGAGAGTTTGTCTCTAAAACAACTAGTGGGAGTAAGGTACATCTCAAAGAAATTCAAGAGTCACAAGATAGTACAGAACCACATATGGAAATTAGAGAAGACTCACAACAAGTTGCTGAGCCTCCTGAAGTAACACAAGGTCTATGAAGATCTGATAGGACATGACATCAGCCTCAGAGATATAGATTTCTGATTACTGAAGGCCATGATGTGTTGCTCATTAAGCAAAATGAGCCAACCACCTATCGAGAAGCCATGGTGGGATCAAACTCCAAGAAATGGCTAAATGCCATGAAGTCTAAAATACAATCCATACGCGACAATCAGGTATGAATGTGTAAAAGCCATCAGGTGCAAATGGATTTTAAGGAGAAAACTGACATAGATGGTAATGTAATGTCTTCAAGGCATGACTGGTTGTAAAAAGATTCACTCAAACTCATGGTGTAGACTATGATAAAACCTTTTCCCCAGTTGCAATAGCCAAATCAATCAGAATCCTTCTTGCTATTACAGCATCTTATGAATATGAAATATGGCAGATGGACTTAAAAATGGCCTTTATTAATGAAAAGCTCCTTAAGGATATGTACATGACACAACCTGAAGGTTTTGTGCATCCAAAGAACTCTGGTAAAGTTTGTAAGATTCAAAGATCCATTTATGGATTGAAGCAAGCATCTCAGATCTGGAATAATCATTTTGATGAAGTAGTCAAAGAGTTTGTATACATTCTAAACATCGATGAACCTTATGTTTACAAGAAGGTTAGTGGGAACATAGTTGTATTTCTAGTACTTTATGTAGATGACATCCTACTCATTAGGAATGAAATTCCTACCTTACAGAGTGTCAAGTCTTGGTTAGGAAAATCCATTTCAATGAAAGACTTAGGTGAAGCCACCTACATCCTAAGGATTAGTATGCTGGATTCAAAAAGGGGTTACATGCCCATGTCTCATGGTATCCATCTTAGCAAGGATCTATGTCCTAGTACACCTAATCTGCGAGATCGCATGAGTAAGGTTCCATATGCCTCAACCATTGGATCTATCGCTATATGCCTCATTTTGTTTACACATTCAAAAATGCAGCTTCAATGTCCAACTTCCCAAAGATTTAAATTAAATACTATGTATTCATAATCTTAAGATGATGCTCTTCCTTTGTTCTTCCTACAAAACCATATAGAACATTTTTGTCCTTTGGTATCCAGTTTTACTTGGATCCACTCATGGTTACCTTGTAGGAATCATAATTCACATGCTCTAAGAATATAATTAATTCGAGACAATTGAGCATAATGAATTAAAGATGTCTTTATGCATAAGAGAAATATTTTCTTTTTAAATCTTTATACATGCATAAAGAATTAACCTATTGAGCATTACAATCCCTTTATAAATAAATCTATTAAATGGCTTTTTAATGGATGCAAAATCATAAGTTCAAAATCATTTGCAATGCTCATTCCTAAGATTCCAAAATATAAAACCTCAATAAATATTATAGACAATTGTGTACCTTTGCCTTAGAAACTTCGAGGATTGCTTTTGCTTACCCACTGCATCTTTCTCTGATGTTGATACTTGAATATCTTGTTTTGGGTGCTGGAAACCTTCTCTTAAAATATGTAGACTCCAAAAGTCTTCTACTTGATGCTTGAGAGATCCTCCTTTTCTTGTTCTCCTCATTGTAGTTAAATGGTACTCTATGGTAGCTTTTCCTTAAGGTGGAACATACTCCTTTTATACATTGCTTCTCTTCATAATCACATAGCGTAGTTCTAGCAATGGGTGCTCCAAGAGTTCTTCTTTTCGATATAGATGATATGAACCTCTTTCTTGTTGCATAAGAAACTATTGGTTTCTTCATCATCATCTTCGTACCCTTATGTCCATTCTTCTTATATTCAATCTGCATACATAAAGTACTAGATGGACATTTTGGTACGCACATAGACTTGGGTCCTTGATTGTTAGCATTAGACATTACTTTTCCTTCCAAAACCTAAACATATTTATTTCTCACATTAGAATTTCTTCTAATATAGCATGTGTGAGAAATATGACCTGATTTACCACAATAATTGCAAATAATATGATGATATGTATTATGAGATTCTATGCAAGTATTGTGTTGATCAAGAAAAAGTGATTTCAAATTATTAGTTTGCCTAAGTTCTTTCTTCTCGCATGAATTTCCAACATGATTGAAAACATTTTTTCTTTTCATAATAGAATCAATACTTGGTTGAGAAACAATTTTATGCAAACTTTGAAAATCAGTTTTCAAAATAACTCTAGAAGAATTGGAATTTTTTACCATATGGGCATCTTGATCTCTAGATGATGGTCCATCAAATTTGTCCGTAATGAGTTCTTCTTGGGAATCATCTTCTTCTTGTCTATCCATGTTGACTATAAGGAAGTTTTCTATGATTTCTTCTTCTTCATCGTTAGCTTCCAATTGTTCATGCACTGTAGATGCGCAGCTTATAGTTTCACATGAATTGTCAACACTTTCAACTTCAACATACTTGTTAGAAGTATACATAGAATCAAGAGTATGCTAAATATCTCTAGTAGTAGAGAAAAACCTAATTTTCTCAAAATTATTTTTGGTTAAAGCACTATACAAAATTTACATTGCTCTAATGTTTAACGAAAACATTTTCTTTTCTCTTTCTGTCAAATCCTTTATCGGTTTGAGATCAAAGACATTTGTAAAAACATCCCACATATCATAATCAAAGCTTTTTATAAAATATGTCATTCTAGCTTTCCAAAACCAAAAATCAATATCTTTCAAAATAGGTGGAACTGTGTAGTCAAAACCTTCAGGAAGCATAAAACACCCAAAATCATCCATTATAAACTCTTAAGACTGTTAAGTCCTTTAAACAAGAGTCTAGCTCTGATACCAAATGTTAGAACCGGCTGACACCCAAGAGGGGGTGAATTGCGTGTAAGATAAAAATCTTAAGAACTTTGAAAATCTTTTTGTATCTTAGAGGAAGCAATAAATATGAAAGTAATGATTCATAAATCAACAGTTAATATATGCTAGAAATATAAGAGTTTAGGGAAGAGAATATGCAAACTGTGATTTATCCTGGTTCAGTCCAATTTGTGATGGCCTACGTCCTGTCCCTAGGCTCCTCCTGAGATTTTCAAATCCACTATTTGCTTGTTTAATCCAGGCACAAGAAAAGCCTTTATGTAACCCCCCTCACGGTAATTACATCCGGATTTCGAAGTTTAAGTGAAATAGAGACCAATAAAATCAAATCAACAATTTATAATCCCTCAACTCGGGATGAGGTGTTTCAAAATCAATTCAAAACATATTAATTCCGGGTCTCACATGCGGATATAACTACTTGAGAAATCAAATTACATAAGAAATATCAGAGTGCGGAAACTAAAATCCCGGCAAACCCCCGGGTTACTCTATATATCGAATGGGTTTACTATTTTCCCAAATGGGGATTACAAGTCAAAAATTCACTATGAACAATTTATCTACAGTAATCCCAAATCCAAAACAAGGATAACCAACATCCAAATATAAAATGTCCCTAAGCCCTAACACTCCTGGTTGGTCGCTTCCCTTTCGAGCCACTCGCCCTGTCTGAAAATGTTAGTCATATGGAAAGAGTGAGATTCTAAAGAATCCCAGTAGCAACAAGTCACTCATACAATATATAAACATAAATCATGTATGTTCGTCATGTTCAGCAGCTTTACAATGATCACTGGCTCGCGCCACATACGACAGCACTCACGGCTGTAATCACAATGCACTACGCCCACTTTCGTGGTGAACAATATGCCAGCTTTCGCTGTATTCACTATGCACAACGCCCACTTTTACGGTGAACACTATCTAGCAGCAACACGAAGCACAAAGCACCACAAAGCATCTCAAAGCACAATGTATCACTAAACTCCACAAGGTATCTCAAAGCAGTAGCAGTAGCATCCACACAATAAATGACAAGCAAACATACAATACATTTACAGAAAGTATAAGAGAGGAGTCGCTACCTGTATCTTTCCTGACAATCTTTGGCACAGTGGGCTCACGCGTTCGGCAGATATTAAATCCTATACCAAATTAGGGACAATTGATCAATCTCTTTTCCAATTACTTAATCCCATAATACACTAAGTTGGTTATCATTTAGGACTCTTAAGAGGCCACAAATGTCTTTAAT
Source organism: Inga laurina (assembly GCA_963855925.1). Classification (NCBI taxonomy): domain Eukaryota; kingdom Viridiplantae; phylum Streptophyta; class Magnoliopsida; order Fabales; family Fabaceae; genus Inga; species Inga laurina. The sequence goes on from OY979708.1 coordinate 52,822,660, forward strand.
GAAATCCCTAAAAGGTTGGGAAACAATAGGTTGAAGGTCACTTTTCGAAAACACAAAGTGCTGGAACACAGGGGTGGGCCGCGGCCAGCCCTTCCTTAGGCTGCGGCCCAAATATGGTCAGAAGGCCGTGGGCTGTGGCCAGCCACTCATGGGCCGTGGCCCGAATCAGGCCAGAAAGGTTTGGGCCACGGCCAGCCACTCTTGGGCCGCGGCCAAGAAATTTCCTTACTCTTGGCTGAACTTTGAAAATTCATAACTAATCCTAGAAAAATCAAAACGAAGTGATTCCAAAGCCAAATGAAAGGTATATGAGTCCTCTTTCAAGGAAAAATATAGCCCATCACTGGAAATCACTACACAAATACAGAATCACCAAAAACTACACACTACTCCAAAACAGAGTTCTGTTTCAATCCCAAACTTTGGACAACCATATCTCACAGAATACTAAACGAAATGACACAAAATATATGCCCCTTTTGAAGCTTGGGATGTGAAAGTTAAGACTGGATAGTTTCATAATTTTCCAATATCGTTTGGTTATTCAAAACGCTCATTCAAACTGACAGCAAAAAACAGATCTTAAAAGAAACAGATTTTCCAACTTTTCCCAAGTGATCCAAATGAATCCCAAAATCAATAACCAAGCTTATTACTACACAAAATCACTCAAGGAATCCAATGGAAGTGTCAAAATCACAAAAATCCTATTCCATTATCATGCTTTGGTTGTGGATAACATTAAACACCAAACTCTCAAAATCTCCAACTTAACAATTTCAAACCCAATCACTTTCTATCTATCCAAAATGCATTCCAAACATACAAATTCCATATCAAACACATACCAAACTCCCAATGGCCCTCATTTTCGAAAGTGGGTCCAAAATTCCAGAAATTCCAAGTTAATCCATTTAGCATAAAACATAGATAGATAGATAGGTCTCACTCACCTTATCAACTTTCTCAAAAGGTGTTCTTGATTCACCACTTTCCAAAATTTTGAGTGGCCACAAACCACAACCAATGGACAAACTACAACCATAGAAATGTTGCTCTTAACTCAAGGATCAACTTTAATGAAGGGAGTTTGAGCAATAGAGATCATTTACCTACTCAAAGATCAAGCTTTCTTCCTTCCCTTGCCTTCAACAATGGCAGCACGAAATGGGAGAGAGGAAATGTGAGAAATGGAGTGAGGAAGAAGAAACAAATGATGACACACTACTCCCCCCTTGTCAGCCGATCAAGAGGGAAGAAGAGAGATAAAATAGAATTTAAAAATCCCATTTGACTTTCTCCCATACTCACTCTTTGCCACTTGTCACACTACCATTGGCTCTCACCAAATAAGTCACAAATTAACTTACCTAATCTCTCCATTAGCCATTTTAATCACACATCTCATTTTCTCATAGTTAGTAATTAATTTCTCCCTTAATTACCAACTCATGACCAATAATTCCATTCTTCCAATTTCTCAATAATTATGACATATTAATCAAAATAGCCATAAAACACATAATAATTCAATTTAATTTCATAATTGTCCACGATAATCATGTTTTTCCCTTAATCAAAATTTGGGATATTACAATTCTCCCCCCGTTCAATAAATTTCGCCCTCGAAATTTGTCACACCATATGAGCCATAAACTCCGGATATCATCTTCGCATATCCTCTTCCACTTCCCAGGTTGCTTCTCTTTGGGTCATTCCCTTCTAGATCACTTTCACATAAGGGATACTTCGGTGTCTGAGCCATCGCTCTTCTCGTTCAATGATCTGCTCAGGCTCCACCGTATAAGTGAAATTGTCTCGCAACTCTACATCCTCATACTCAACGATGTGAGACGGATCCGGTCGGTACTTCGTCAATTGGGAAACATGAAACACATCATGGAGTCCGCTCAAGTTCGGGGGTAGGGCTATTCGATAAGCAACATGCCCAATTCTTCCAAGGATCTCAAAAGGACCTATGTACCTCGGGCTCAAATTCTTTCGTTTGATTGCTCGCCCAATACCGGTGACAGGAGATACTCTAAGAAATACATGGTCACCAACATCAAACTCTAGAGGCCTTCTCCTCTTACCAGCATAGTTTTTCTGCCGACTTTGAGCTACAAGAAGCCTCTTACGAATAACACGAATCTAGGCTGAGGTTTGATCAATAAGCTCCGGCCCATATAGCTTCCTCTCAGATAATTCATTCCAACACAATGGCGATTGGCATTTTCTTCTATACAATGCTTCATACGGCGCCATCTTAATGCTCGCATGATAGCTATTGTTGTAAGCAAATTCAGCGAGTGGAAGAAAACGATCCCAACTCCCTTTAAAGTCAAGAACACATGCCCGCAACATATCCTCTAAGGTCTGAATAGTCCTCTCTGACTGTCCGTCGGTCTGAGGATGATAGGCAGTACTGAATCTCAACTGAGTACCCAGTGCCTCATGCAATGCTTTCTAAAATCTCGAAGTAAATCGGGGATCACGATCGGAAATGATATTCTTCGGTATGCCATGGAGTTTCACAATCTCACGAATATAAATATCTGCTAGCTTGTCCGGAGAGTAATTAGCATTGATCGGTAAGAAGTGTGCTGACTTTATTAGCCGGTCCACAATAACCCAGATCGCATCATAATTCCTGATCTTGGGCAATCCCACAACAAGATCCATGGTCACACTTTCCCATTTCCATTCCGGAATCTCAGGATTTTGCAGCAAACCAGGCGGTCTTTGGTGTTCAATCTTCACCTTCTGACATGTGAGACACCTCGTCACATATTTCGTTACATCACTCTTTATTCCCGGCCACCAATACACAGATTTCAAACCATGGTACATTTTGGTCATTCCAGGATGAAGGGTATACCGGCTCTTATGCGCCTCATCTAAGATCTTCTGTCTCAACTCCGCCTTAAGTGGAACGCACACTCTTTTCTGATAGCGAACTAATCCACGAGGCGACACATCATAGCCCTTAACTTCTCCCCATTCGATTCAAGTCAAATTACGTTGTATCCAATCATCTTGCCTCTGAGCCTCTTCAATCTCAGCTCTAAGATCACTTTCTTCTTAGGAAATAGTGTAGTTAGCATAGATGATCTGGTTTGTCAAATTCAAATCACAAAAATCTTCAATCAATTTCCCCTCGTGTATCATCATAGCTGCAATGAGTACAGTCTTTCGACTAAGAGCATCAGCGACTACATTCGCCTTACCCGGATGATATTTTATTTCCAGGTTGTAGTCCTTAAGCAATTCCATCCAACGACGATGTCTCATATTCAGTTCTTTTTTATCATACAGGTATTTGAGACTCTTGTGGTCGCAGTACAGTTCTATTGTCACACCATACAGGTAATGACGCCAAATCTTTAAAGCAAACACAATGGCCGTAAGCTCCAGATCATGAGTGGGATAATTCAATTCATGAGGTTTGAGCTGTCGAGAGGCGTAGGCCACTACACGTCCCTGCTGCATAAGGACACACCCTAATCCCTACCCACTGGCATCAGAATACACAACATAAGTCAAACTGGGATCAGGTAAAATCAACACAGGTGCCGTAGTCAACCTCTGTTTCAGCTCCACAAAGCAATTATCACAATGTTCATCCCATACAAATGGATGATCTTTTCTCATGAGCTTGGTCATTGGCAACACAATGCGGGAGAAATTCTGAATGAATCTCCGGTAATAACCAGCAAGACCCAGAAAACTGAGTACCTCAGCAACAGTTTCTGGCCTCTTCCAGTCCATTACTGCTTCCACTTTACTAGGATCCACAGAGACCCCTTCCTGTGAGATAACATGGCCTAAGAATCTTACTTCTGACAGCCAAAACTCGCATTTACTCAACTTGGCATAGAGTTGTTTTTCACGCAATGTATTCAACACAATTCTTAAATGATGCTCATGCTCTTCTCTACTCTTAGAGTATATCAAAATATCATCAATAAATACCACAACAAACTGATCCAGATATTGACGAAAGATACGGTTCATGTAATCCATGAAAACCGCAGGCACATTGGTTAAACCAAATGGCATCACTAAGAACTCATAATGACCATACCTGGTCCGGAAAGCAGTTTTCGGAACATCGTCCGCTTTCACTCGCAGCTGATGATACCCCGACCTTAGATCAATCTTCGAAAATACACATGCACCAGATAATTGATCTAAGAGATCATCGATTCTAGGGAAAGGGTACTTATTCTTGACGGTAACCTTATTCAACTCTCTATAGTCAATGCACAAACGAAGACTCCCGTCTTTCTTTTTCACAAACAAAACTGGAGCTCCCCAAGGCGACACACTGGGTCTAATAAACCCTTTCTCAAGCAAATCTTCAATTTGTTTCTTCAATTCCGCCATTTCATTTGGGGCCATACGATATGGGGCTTTGGAAATAGAACCCGCTCCAGGCACAATGTCAATCGGTCGGAAATTGAACTTCCCTCTCAGGAGGTAATCCACTTAAGTCATCCGGAAAAACCTCAGGGAATTCATTCACTATGGGTATACTACTCAAAGACTCACTGGTTTCTACTTGTACAGAAAAGAAAACCATATACCCTTGACAACCCTTTTGCAAATATTTCTGAGCCTTAGCTGTCGAAAGGAAATTCAAACTGGCATTTTCGCCCTCAATGCTCTGAGAAACAGGATACACTATCCTTTTGTTCCCACAATCTAACAACACATTATTATCTCTCAACCAATCAAAACCAAAATGACTTCCAATTGGCAGAGCGGCAAATAAATCAAATCTACTACAGATTCATGACCCTCAACAGTTACAACACAGTTTAGACAAGCTTCTGTAGTCACCGCCCTAACACCTATTGGTGTTGACACAATCAAATCGAATGGCAACTTATGCACATTCATTCCCAGACGCTTCACACAAGCATAAGCAATAAAGGAGTGACTTGCACCTGAATCAAATAATGCTTGGAACGCAATGCCATGGATAAGGACTTTACCTTGTATCAGCTCTGGGGATTTCCGGGCCTCTTCATGAGTCATAGCAAATACTCGGCCCTGAGTCCTCTATCTCTGCTCTGGTCGTGGATGTCCACACTCAACAGATGTATGCCCCACTTGCTTACAATTGAAGCAAATCACCCGACCATCACAAGTCTTGCCATGATGTGGCTTGTTGCAACGAGGACATGTCCATATACTAGGAGTTCTCTGCTGATCACGACTCCCAGACTGATAAGGCTTCTTACTACCCCCTCTATATGAAGAGGATGATCCTGAGCCCTTCCGCTTTTGAGAAGCACCGCCCTTACTAGGCTCACTATGACCACCACCAGCCTTAGCCGGATACAACTCTCTAAGATTGCTCTCAGTGATTCGACATTCTTCAACGGCCTTGTTGAACTTGGAAAACTGATGGGTGGCGAGTCTCTTTCTCATATCAAGCCTTAAACCCTGAATTAACATGTCTGAGCTCAACTCCTCATCATCCATTTTCTGAAGATAAGAGGAGTATCGGGATAGGTGGGTAAATCGGGACAAATATTCGTCAAAAGACTCTGTGTCCCCTTGCTTGATATTTAGAAACTTGGTTTCCTTCTCAAGCCTCACTGACTTGGGAAAATATTTCTCGTTGAAGTGTTGCTGGAACACCTCCCAGGTCAATGGCTCATTCTTTAACTGCAATGACAAGGCAATGTTACGCCACCAACGATCAGCATCGCCTTCAAGCTTGTACAGCTAGTTTGGCTTTCACTTCGAAGGGACACGCTAAGACCTCAAAAATCTTCTCAAGACGATGTAGCCAATCTTCAGCCGCCTGAGGATCAAACTTCCCCTTAAATGCTGGAGGTAGTTGCTTACAGAATCTGGACACCCAAAACTTAAGGTCTCGTTCCTCCCTGACTGGCACTCCATGGGATTCTTGGTTCGGAATCACATAAGGAGGGGATTCAAGTGGTCGTGCCGACCCTCCAGCGGTCTCTTCCCGGGTTTCCTCTCGAGTTTCCTTATGAGTAGACTGACCCCGGCCCTCATTATTCTTGGCCTTTTCAGCTCTGAGCTCTTCTTTAAGCTCTGCTATCATATCTCGTTGGTCCCTTATCAGGCCCATCAACTCTTGCATTGGGTCCGGTGGATTGTCATTAACCACTTCTACCTTAGGGTCTACTCGCTGTCCACTTGGACGACCCCTTGTCTTTTTCATTCTACAAATCATTCACTATGTCAGTTCCTCAGATAATGTATACACATTGTTCACAAATCTCATATATATATCCCTAACACCGAGTACATATGTGTATACAACAATCATTCACAGATGATCTATTATCACTAAGATCACACTATGGGAGCTATCCTAGCAAACTCTACCCTTGCCAAGAACTACAGCTATGATACCAAAAATGTAACCCCCCTCACGGTAATTATATCCGGATTTCGAAGTTTAAGTGAAATAGAGACCAATAAAATCAAATCAACAATTTATAATCCCTCAACTCGGGATGAGGTGTTTCAAAATCAATTCAAAACGTATTAATTCCGGGTCTCACATTCACATTCGGAATAACTACTTGAGAAATCAAATTACATAAGAAATATCAGAGTGCGGAAACTAAAATCCCGGCAAACCCCCGGGTTACTCTATATATTGAATGGGTTTACTATTTTCCCAAATGGGGATTACAAGTCAAAAATTCACTATGAACAATTTATCTACAGTAATCCCAAATCCAAAACAAGGATAACCTACATCCAAATATAAAATGTCCCTAAGCCCTAACCACTCCTAGTTGGTCGCTTCCCTTTCTAGCCACTCACCCTGTCTGAAAAGGTTAGTCATATGGAAAGAGTGAGATTCTAAAGAATCCCAGTAGCAACAAGCCACTCATACAATATATAAACATAAAGCATGTATGTTCGTCATATTCAGCAGCTTCACAATGATCTCTGGCTCGAGCCACATACGACAGCACTCACGGCTGTAATCACAATGCACTACGCCTACTTTCTTGGTGAACACTATGCCAGCTTTCACTATATTCACTATGCACAACGCCCGCTTTTGCGGTGAACACTATGTAGCAGCAACACGAAGCACAAAGCACCACAAAGCATCTCAAATCACAATGTATCACTAAACTCCACAAGGTATCTCAAAGCAGTAGCAGCAGCATCCACACAATAAATGACAAGCAAACATACAATACATTTACATAAAGTATAAGAGAGGAGTCGCTACCTATATCTTTCCTGACAATCTTTGGCACAGTGGGCTCACGCGTTCGGCAGATATCAAATCCTATACCAAATTAGGGACAATTGATCAATCTCTTTTCCAATTACTTAATCCCATAATACACTAAGTTGGTTATCATTTAGGACTCTTAAGAGGCCACAAATGTCTCTAATGAAAGCCCTAAAAGGTTGGGAAACAAAAGGTTGAAGGTCACTTTTCGAAAACACAAAGTGCTGGAACACAGGGGTCGGCCGCGGCCAGCCCTTCCTTGGGCTGTGGCCCAAATATGGTCAGAAGGCCGTGGGCGACGGCCATCCACTCATGGGCCGCGGCCAGCCACTCTTGGGCCGCGGCCTAGAAATTTCCTGACTCTTGGCTGAACTTCAAAAATTCATAACTAATCCTAGAAAAATCGCAATGGAGTGATTCCAAAGCCAAATGAAAGGTATATGAGTCCTCTTTCAAGAAAAAATATAGCCCATCACTGGAAATCACTACACAAATACAGAATTACCAAAAACTACACACTAATCCAAAACAGAGTTCTGTTTCAATCCCTAATTTTGGACAACCATATCTCACAGAATACTAAACGAAATGACACAAAATATATGCCCCTTTTGAGGCTTGGGATGTGAAAGTTAAGACTGGATAGTTTCATAATTTTCCAATATCGTTTGGTTATTCAAAACGCTCATTCAAACTGACAGCGAAAAACAGATCTTAAAAGAAACAGATTTTCCAACTTTTGCCAAGTGATCCAAATGAATCCCAAAACCATTAACCAAGCTTATTCCTACACAAAATCACTCAAGGAATCCAATGGAAGTGTCAAAATCACAAAAATCCTATTCCATTATCATGCTTTGGTTGTGGGTAACATTAAACACCAAACTCTCAAAATCTCCAACTTAACAATTTCAAACCCAATCACTTTCTATCTATCAAAAATGCATTCCAAACATACAAATTCCATATCAAACACATACCAAACTCCCAATGGCCCTCATTTTCGAAAATGGGTCCAAAATTCCAGAAATTCCAAGTTAATCCATTTGGCATAAAACATAGATAGATAGATAGGTCTCACTCACCTTATCAACTTTCTCAAAAGGAGTTCTTGATTCACCACTTTCCAAAATTTTGAGTGACCACAAACCACAACCAATGGACAAACTACAACCATAGAAATGTTGCTCTTAACTCAAGGATCAACTTTAATGAAGAGAGTTTGAGCAATAGAGATCATTTACCTACTCAAAGATCAAGCTTTCTTCCTTCCCTTGCCTTCAACAATGGCAGCACGAAATGGGAGAGAGGAAATGTGAGAGATGGAGTGAGGAAGAAGAAGCAAATGATGACACACTACTCCCCCCCTTGTCAGCCGATCAAGAGGGAAGAAGAGAGATAAAATAGAATTTAAAAATCCCATTTGACTTTCTCCCATACTCACTCTTTGCCACTTGTCACACTACCATTGGCTCTCACCAAATAAGTCACAAATTAACTTACCTAATCTCTCCATTAGCCATTTTAATCACACATCTCATTTTCTTATAGTTAGTAATTAATTTCTCCCTTAATTACCAACTCATGACCAATAATTCCATTCTTCCAATTTCTCAATAATTATGACATATTAATCAAAATAGCCATAAAACACATAATAATTCAATTTAATTTCATAATTGTCCACGATAATCATGTTTTTCCCTTAATCAAAATTTGGGATATTACACTTTACAAGGTTCTCTCTAAGATACTCCCCCTTACAGCAAGTCTTACGAGCAGAGCAATGCAGAAGAGCTTGAATCTCGTGAGTCACCTTTAAAATGATGCAGTGCCATATTACTCAACTGATTACTCGAGTAATCATCTATGGAGTTGCCATAACTTCCGTATATATCATTTTAACTTTGTATTGACCCATTCCAACCTCTGGTATCACTGCTAAGAGCTTGAATCTGAATATTCTCATTTGATCTTGCAAGTTCTTCTTTCTTCAATCTTTCTTCTTCTTTCTTTAATCTCTTTCTTCTTGTTTTTCCTCTTGATGATCAATCTTCATCACCCAACTAGATATCTTCTTGAATTGATGATCATTCTTCCTAACCCAATTAGATGTCTTCTTGAATATCTTCAATCTTCTTCAATCTTTGCTTGATATTCCCATTAGTTCTTGCAAAGCCTTCTTTCTTCAATCCCTTGCCTCTTGATTTTCTTCTTGATGATCATTCTACACATATGAGGCATTATAACATCAACCCACCATTGGGTTTATGACTAATCTACAAGATATACAATATTAAATATAGTAGTTAGTCAATGTAGAGAATAATTATATCATACAAACTTTTTGCTCTTAATACTTGACATCTATATTTGACATCATCAAAACTATTTATATCTAACAGCCCTGACATTACATAATAGAAACATGCCACTAACCTAGGAGTTGTTTCAACAACAATTTAATGAAAAATATTTTCCCAAGTCAGTACGGCTCGAGAAGGAAACTGAATTTCTATCTATCAATAAGGGTGATTCAAAGACCTTCGATGATTATTTGTCTTACTTCATCCAACTTGCCCGGTATTCCTCTTATCTATGGAGAATGGATGATGCAGAATGGAGCTTATATATGTTAATTCATGGGTTGAGGCATGAATTAAGGAAGTGGTTAGCCACCCATAAATTTATGGAATTCAATAAAGTGGTGGAAGAGTGTAGAATCACTGAGAACAATCTAAAAGATATGTACTAAGCCAAGGGTACCAGTAGCCGTAGTAAACCCAATAAGGGTAATACTTCCCAAATACGGAAGGATCGGGGATTTTCCTCATTTAAGGACAATGGCAAAAAGCCCTATCAGTCTGGGGATCGTGAACCTCAAAAAGCCTTACCAGTATGGATATGTCCTAACTGTGGTAAGGCACATTATGGCAGAACATGTCAAGGGCAAGTACTTTATTTTAACTGTAAACAACCAGTGCATATTTCTGGTGAATGCAAACTGCCGTATGTAGAGCAAAGACTGAGGAATTAGGGTAGGGTGTTTTCTATGACACACGAGGAAGCCTGAAAATCTCCCGACATGATTCAAGGTAATATTATTCTTAATAGTAATTTACTACAAGCTTTGTGTGATTCGGGTGTAAGCCATTCCTTCATTGCTTATGATTACGTGAAGCGCCTGGGGTTACATGTGCATAAATTGCCATTTGATTTGATTGTGTCAACATCGATAGGTGTCAAAGCTTTGACCACTGAAGATTGTTTAAATTGTGTAATAACTGTTGAGGGGCATGAGTCCATCGTAGATTTAATTTGTCTACCGCTCTATCAATTAGAAGTCATTTTGGGTTTTTATTTTTGACGACAAATAATGTATTGCTTGATTATAAGAACAAGAGGATAGTGTACCCTACTTTATAGAATGCTAATAATGCGAATGCTAGTTTAAATTTCATTTCATTTCATTAGCTATAGCTGAGAAATATTTGGCGAAGGGGTGCCAGGGGTATATGGTGTTTTTCTCATGCAAGGAGAGACAGAAGAAACTTTGAACAATGTACCCATGGTACAAGAATTCCCTAAGGTGTTTTCAGACAATCTTAGTAGATTTCCTCCAGAAAGGGAAGTTTAATTCCCAATCAAAATTGTGCCTAGAGCTAGTTCTATATCAAAGGCCCCATATTGAATGGCCCCAAATGAAATAGCAGACTTAAAGAAGTAGATTGAAGACTTTCTCAAAAAAGGGTTTATTAGACCTAATGTGTCGCCATAGGGAGCTCTAGTGTTGTTTGTCAAAAAGAAAGATAGTAGTCTATGTTTGTGTGTTGATTGTAGGGAATTGAACAAGATAACTATCAAGAACAAGTACCTTCTTCTAAGAATTGACGACCTATTAGATCAATTGTCTAGTTAGTGTGTGTTTTCAAATATCGATCTAAGGTTAGGATATCATCAGCTGTGTGTGAAAGCAGAAGATGTACCGAAGACTGCTTTCAGGACTCGGTGTAGGCACTATGAGTTTCTAGTAATGCCCTTCGGCCTTACCAATGCACCTGTGGTATTTATGGTTTACATGAATTGCATCTTTTAACAATATCTAAATCAATTCATAGTGGTTTTTATTGATGATATTTTTATATACTCCAATAGTAGATAAGAGTAAGAGCGTCATTTAAGAATTGTGTTAGAGATATTGCGTGAGAGGTGACTCTATGCCATGTTGAGTAAGTGCAAGTTTTGGCTGCCAGAAGTAAAATTCTTAGGCCATATTATCTCGCAGGAAAGGGTCTTAGTGGATTCTAGTAAAGTGGAAGTAGTACTGGACTGGAAGAGGCCAAAAAATGATGTTGAGATACACAGTTTTTTGGGTCTTACTGGTTACTACCTGAGATTTATCCAAAATTTCTTTTGTATTGCCTTGCCGATGACCAAGCTCATGAAGAAGGATCAGCCATTTGTGTATGATGATCATTATGAAAGTTGTTTTGTTGAGCTGAAGGAGAGGTTGACTATGGCGCCAGTGTTGATTATACCTAATCCCAGCTTAACTTATATTGTGTATAGTGATATGAGTAAGAAGAGATTAGGGTGTGTCCTTATGCAGCAGGGATGTGTGGTGGCCTATGCCTCCCGACAACTGAAACCTCATGAAATGAATTATCCCACTCATAATCTGGAGCTTGCGGCAATTGTGTTTGCATTGAAAATATGGCAGCATCATTTGTATGGTATGATGATAGAATTGTACTACAACCATAAGAGTATCAAGTATTTAAACGATAAGAAAGAATTGATCATGAGACAACATTGTTGGATGGAATTGCTTAAAGATTATAACCTGGAGATTAAATACTATCCAGGTAAAGCCAACGTCGTCGCCAATGCTCTTAGTTGAAAGATGGTGCTTGTTGTAGCAATGATGATTCAGGAAGTGAAGTTGATAGAAGACTTCTGAGATTTGAATTTTTCAAACCAGATTGTATGTGCTAATTTCAATATTTCCCATATGGAAAGTGATTTGAGAGCTGAAATTGAAGAAGCTAAAAAGCAAGATGATCGGGTGTAATCTATTAAGGCTATGATTGAGCGAGGAGCAGCTGGGATTATGATCTATCACCTAGTGGATTAGTTCATTACAAAGAAAGAGTCTGTGTTTCATTGAAGGTAGAATAGAGGCAGAGAATTCTCGATAAGGCATACAAAAGCCAGTATACTCTTCAACCCGGAATGACCAAAATGTACCATGATTTGAAGTCTATGTATTGGTGGCTGGGATTGAAGAGCGATGTGACCAAGTATGTGGCACGGTGTCTTACTTGTTAGAAGGTGAAGATCAAACACCAAAGGCCATTGGGATTGTTGCAAAGCCCTAAAATTCCTGAGTGGAAATGGGAAAATATGATCATGGACCTTGTTGCGGGATTGCCTAGGATCAGAAACTATGATGCAATCTAGGTAATTATTGATTGGTTAATGAATTTGGTGCACTTTATACCAATCAATGCTAGTTATTCTCTTGACAGACTAGCAAAAATTTATATATGAGAGATTGTGCAACTCTATGGCATACTGAAGAATATCATTTCTGATAGAGATCCTCATTTCACTTCAAGTTTTGGAGGGCTCTACATGAGGCTCTAGGTATGAAGCTAAGATTTAGTACGACCTATTATCCACAGACTGATAGATAGTCAGAGAGGACCATTTAGACACTAGAAGATATGTTACGAGCATGTGTCTTCGACTTTAATGGGAATTGGGACTACTTTCTTCCATTAGCTGAGTTCGCCTACAATAACAACTATCATGCGAGCATTCAGATGGCTCCGTATGAAGCGTTATATAGGAGGAAGTACCAATCACCTTTATGTTGGATAGAGTTATCTGAAAGGAAGTTGTATGGGCCAGATCTTGTTGATCAAACCACATAGTAGATTCGAATCATTTGTAAGAGGCTCATTGCATTTGTACAGTCGACAGAAAAGCTACACTGATAAGAGAAGAAGACCTCTAGAATTTGATGTAAGTGATCATGTGTTTTTTAGAGTATCTCCAGTTACTAGCACTGGGCGAGCAATCAAATGGAAGAAGTTGAGCCCAAGATATATAGGTCCTTTTGAGATTTGTGCGAGAATCGGGCATGTTGCTTACCGAGTAGCCCTACCCCCGAACTTGAGCAGGCTCCACTACGTGCTTCATGTTTCCCAATTGAAGAAGTACTAACCTGATCTAGCACACATTATGTTAGGATTGGCAAGCATAGAGGAAGAATTTTAAAATTTTTGGAAATCCTAATCGTGGATTTATTTACAGCGTTTTAACCAAGTTAGAAAGATTCATACCTTTTTTAGTTCAGGGTTTTTGATGTCTAGAAGCCAAATGTCAGGTTTGTTCCATCTATTGGTATCCACATGAATGTTCTCTAACACAGACTATGTGCAAGTTCCTCCAATGTCTCCTAGGGTTTTCCTTACAGCTCTAAATTCTCATCCTTGTATGAGTATAACTGTTCTATCAAGTTTATAACCTGTGAGGGCTATATATGTATTTCAAAATTAATCTTTATTAATTTCAAAATTAATAAACAATTAATTATCTTGATTAGCTAATTAAATAAATTAAGTTTAAATTAAATATGTCCAACAGTTTTAATTTAACCTATTTATTTAATCCAAATAAAGAGCCATTAGATTTAAGTTACCTTTATAAATTAAACATGAGATACTATATCTCTATCATGTTAGTTATTAAAACTAATTTGATAGAGTATTACTTGAGTGCACAGAGGCCTCACTCAAGTACATCTTCATATTTCCTCTTCTACTTATGCCTTTATGTTGCACTTCCATGTGATTTTGAGAGAGTGTATTTTCACACTTGTGAGTGATATGGGTCCTCACTTGAGTGCAACTAGTCTCACTTGAGTACACATGTATCTTACACTATAAACTCTTGTCTCTGATAACACTTGCACTGATTTTACAAGAGTGTGATTTCTCACTCACAGGTGATATGGGGCCTCACTCGAGTATACTAATCCTCACTCGAGTGAATAATATATTCTTGTTTAAGATACTCTTTCATTTCAACACTTGCATTAGGATTGGAGAGAGTTAAATTTCTCACTCACGGGTGCTGAGGTATCACTTGAGTGCAAGTAATCTCTACTCGGGTACACTTGCTCTTCCGTACACTACTGACTCTCGGACAAACACTTTCTATGCTTTACTCACTTGGACTCGAGTGCCCATTACACTTTAAGTTTATCTTGCTCCTAGGTAAACACTTCCTGTACCACACTTGGTAAGACTCGAGTAAACTAGAGGCCATCACTCAAATATTGAGTCTGTCCTCAAGTGTAATGATGGTTTCCTATCTCTAAAATTTCTCTTTATCAAATACTTGCACGAGTGTGCCTTCATGCTCGAGTACAAATCACATCATCACTCAAGTGTTGTGTCCATCACTCGAGTTGTCCTGGTATTTTTAGCTAGAGTCTGCTTCTGTCAAATACTTTCAGTTCAACACTCGCTTCTGCTCGAGTGCAAAAGTGCTTATTACTCGAGTGCTAGCTTCATCACTTGAGTGCATCAGTTAAAATCACAGCAATGACCTCTGTACTTTATGAGATGCATTTGGTAACATTTTCAACTAATGCAAAACATGAGTTTCTTACCACAACACACAATGATATGTTGTTATCATCAAAACTTAGAATCTAACATTCTCCCCCTTTTTGATGATGACAAAACCTTTGTGATGGATTTTAAAAACTTGATTGAAGTGGAAATTTTTTAAAACACTTTCAAAATTTCTAAATGCATATTCACTAAAGTTTTGACTCATTTTTCAGATTTTTGCACTTAACCTCGTAAGTTTCCTGCAATACTTTCAATGGACACTTAAAGCCAAAATAAGTCATAGTACTATAATATTTGAACAAAAAACTTAGAAAATCATGAAAATGACCATATATTGATTAATGAACTTGCAGAGTACAATGCCAAGCTATAAGCAACATCAAGCAAAATCTACTCATGAAACCTAAATACATCTGAATAAACCAGAAAAAGTTCAAATACAGAAAAACAACCTAATACTCCCCCTTAAACTAAAATACTCCCATATCATACCAGAGTAGCTGAAAACCATCACATATCCTTCTCCTCTGATTTTTCAGTAGCAAAAGGAGGCTATGGAAAAGTAAGATAAAATGATTAGGTATATGTCACCATAGCGGTAGATGGGTCAAATGGCTTAGGCACAAAAGGTGGAGGCGATGGATGAGGAGTAGTGGCTGTAGGTGTTGAAGATGATGGCCGGTTATAAGTGACATCAATGTTTGAATGAGTGTCAGTGAAAAGTATATGTGTCTGACACTAGGAAGGTGAAGCCATAGTAGGAGTAGACTCTAGAGGCACCTCAGTAGAAGCAGTCAGAAGATGAGTACATAAGTAGATCTCCATGTCAGTGATTCTTTGAGACAGATCTTTGTATACCTCGAACATCATATCAAAATTGGCATTAGCCTTGTCCACTAATCTTGAGACTTGAGTTTCTAGCTTGTCTACCAATTTTTTGTATTCACTCAACAATTCCTTTTTCAAGCCTGTTACAACTTGATTGACCACTTCGGCTAGATAGTTTGGTAGATAAGCATTTAGAAAAGATGGAGGTGGAATTGGGTCAGGTGTAGAAGATTGAGCCTCATCTCTACTTGATGGAGTGGCTTCTCTCTAAGACGTAGCCCTAGTTTGGCTCACTGGAAGATTGATACCCATATATGTCAATTGTACTTTGCCAAACCTTGGAATGATTATCCTTTCAGTTCCCTCCAAATACCATACTTTATTGTCCTTTAGGATGAGAGACACAAGTTGTAGATATGGAATTGTAGCAGATCTCGATGAAGAAAATCTAAATCTTCTCATCTCACCAAAGATAAGCTCCCCTACATTTCATCGTTGACAGCTGGAAGGAGGCCAACAGATAGTAGTCTCTCTGAGCAACATGGGTATAGTTTTTGGATTTATTAACAATGCTACAGGGGTATTGTTAGATCTCACATGTTTTGATGATAACAAAGAATGGGTGTGAAAAGATTTGATAAACAAACAAGTTTGAACAAAGTAATGACAGAGCAAATCATCACTTGAAGTAAGCATTAGAGTAATGAAGAAAGGCCAAGAGAGAAAGCTGAGAAACTTCATCAACTGGCAGAATTTCTAAAAGGCTACTCTAGTAAGAACTCGAGTAATGAGACAGAAACATAAAGTAACCAGAGCACAGAACCTCAAGTAACTCACGGCCAGATACATCACTCGAGGAACGACTCGAGTAATATGAAGTGAAAAGAAGAGTTACTCAAGTCAATACCCGAGTAACCTACCACAAGGAAAAGAGTTGCTCTCGGCCATGTAATCCTGCCAACGTTACTCGAGTCAGTACTTGAGTAATCAGGGAAATCACTCCCAGTTGCTCTCGGCCTGCCAACGTTACTCGAGTCCCCTGCTTCAAGAAATATATTGCTCTCGGCATTTCAATCCTGTCAATGTTACTCGAGGAGCCACTCGAGTAAATCACTGTGGTAAACAAAACTTGAAGGTAACACTCAATTAATCTAAAATGTTATTATCATACTTCACTCGAGCCATTACTCAAGTATGCAGGTATTATACGTCAAAGACTTGAACGTGATTACTCGAGTCAGTAATTGAGTGATCTACTGAATTATTTACAATGCACTTGAAGTATCCACTCGACTAAGCTATACAGAAAAAAGATGTTCACTCAAGGTGGTACTTGAGTAAACAGGTAAGCAAAATATGCAGTGCTCTCGGCTTGAAATCCTGCCAATATTACTGGAGTGAAGCATCGAGTAATCTGCTGGGTTATTTGAGAGACTACTCGAGTATCTACTCGAGTAACCTGTAAAGAAAATTGTATTATATTCCAGTGAGTACTCGAGTAAATAGGTATTTCTAAGGTTTGTAAATTCGTTTACTCCATGCACTACTTGAGTAATGTGATGATCATTTATTGACTTGCTCTCTATCAATATTTTCATGAAGATACTCGAGTAACCACTCGAGTAAACTTAATGAATACTCGAGGGACCACTCGAGTATCCAAGTCTGGAAATTCAGAAATCATTCTAAGTTCATTGATTTGTTTTCTATATGGTTAACCTTTCATTGTATTAGTATTCTTAGCAAATTCGCAGAGAAACAATGAAGAGATCTTACCAAATAAGGAAAGTCAAATGCAACGTTCAAATGCCACCTACCGCCACCTACCGCAAATGGATATTATTCAAAATCTGGAAAAGTCAACAGTGGCTGCATACACTCTAATGGGTGAGAAGAAAATGTTTCAACGGTCATTATCAACACATCTATATATATGGGAACATTCAAACAGAGATAACAATGAGAACACACACGAACGCATTATCAAGTTCATGCTCAATGCTCTATTTTTACACATACTTGTAATTATGTACTTCAATGATTCTTATTCACTCTGTAAGAGAGATATTTCATTCAAACTAAATATTTGTTATTGAGGTAACTTAAGGTTGTGGAACCTTGAGTTGGGATTGGATTACAACTTGTAAGGGGGAGCGAGTATCCAGGCGAAGGAACTTGCTTGTATCGAGGTGCCAAGAACCCACTGAATCTTGGAAATTATAGTGAAACTCTCAGAGATGCTCTGAGGACTGGACTTAGGTCAAACTGGTTGTGGCCGAACCAGTATAACTCCCAGTGTACACTTTGGTGATATTTCTCCTTACTCTTTACTGCTTTATATTCACCGTGAAGTTTTATATTTGGAACAAAATTTTTAGTATCACCCCATTCACCCCCTCTTGGGTGAAACGCTTGCTCTAACATTTGGTATCAGAGCATAGGTCTTCTTGTTAAGGTATAACAACCTAAGAAGGATCCAATGGCAAGCATGGGTGAAGGAATTCTTCCCGATGAAGCATCCATCACTAGACCTCCAGGTTTCAGTGGGGAACACTTTTCTCTTTGGAAAACAAAGTTCAGAGTATTCATAATGGCTACTGAATTTGGGCTATGGGATGTGATTGAGAGTGGAAACTATCAACCTACAAAGATTGTAGATTCTCAGAAAATTCCCAAGACGCCAGTGGAATATAATGAGAATGACAAGAAACTTATCATTCTCAACAGCAAGGCAATTCTGATGATACAAAGTGCTTTGAGTCAAAGTGAACACTTCAGAATTTGCACACTCCCAACAGCAAAGGAAATGTGGGAAGCACTGGAAATAGCTCATGAAGGAACTTTGGGAATAAAGGAGAATTGGATCAACACCTTGGTCACTGAATTCGATCTACTTCGAATGAAATCAGGTGAGTCAATATTTGAATTTGAACTTAGATATACTCATCTTGTTAATCAACTTGCAGCACTTGGGAAAGTTTATGATCAACATACCTAAGTACAAAAGATTTTGAATATTCTTTCTAAAGAGTGGGAGGCCAAAGTCACTGCGATAGAAGAAGCAAAAGGAGAATCAATAAGATCAGTTGCTTCTCTATTTAGAAGTCTTTCTGAATATGAAAGCAAACTAAAGTTCAAACGAGAACTAGATGACATCGGTGACAAGAAGAAGAGAGGCCTAGCACTAAAAGCAAAAGAAGAAAATCAAGATGAGGATGAGGAGTTTGATGATGATGAAATGGGTCTAATCATAAAACGATTCAGAAAGTTTTACAGGAAAGGTCACGGATTCAAACACTTTCAGAAAGGAGGAACTAGCAGCAAAGATCATATCATCTGCTATGAATGTGGAAAATCAGGACATATCAAATTAGAATGTCCAGAGCTAAACCAAAAGAGCAAAGAAAAGAGAAAAGGCAAATTCTTAAACAAAAAAAAGGCTTTCGTATATGCTATATGGGGTGATAGTTCCTCTGATGAAGAAAGTGATGAAGAAGAAGTAGCCAATATATGTCTTGTTGCTCAAGAAGAAACAAAAGAAGAGGTAAATGATTATGATCCTACCTATGATGAATTACTTTTTGAATATAATGCCTTACATTCTGAGTTCATCAAAGTAGTTAAAGAATTAGTTGTTTTCAAAAAGAAAAACAACGTTCTTGAAATTGAACTTAAAGAAAGTTCAAAAAAGGATTGTGAAAATTGTTCTTCTTTGAAAAAGAAAAACACTGATCTCACAAAAACTCTTGAAAAATTTACTAAAGGAAGTGAGATGCTAATTGTGACTTTAAAAGCTCAACGATTTGTAAATGACCGATCTGGTATTGGATATGATCCAAAATCATATAGAAGGAAAGGTAGAAAGAAAGCAGGAGGTAAGTCATATTTGAATTATTTCCAGCATTCTGTGCATACATCAAATCCTTTTGCATTTTGTAATTACTATAATAGAAAAGGTCATTATACCTCTTCATGCATCCATAAGAAGAAAGGAACGATAGGAACCTACAAATGGGTACCTAAAGGATGATATGATTCAAAAATTTCTTGTACTAACCCAAAATGACCCAAAAAGAAGTGGGTACCTAAGACTTAATCATATTTAATTGCAGATATATCTCAAAGCATCCAAAAAAAATAAGTGGTACATAGACAGTGGATGCTCTAGACATATGACCGGAGATTTGGAAAGTTTTACCAAATTGCAACCTAAAGAAGGTGGAAAGGTAAAATTTGGAGGAAATCAAACTGGAAGGATAGCAAGAATTGGTGAAACAAAAAATGACAAAGGCATACAAGTCAAAGATGTATACTATGTTGAAGGATTGTGCCATAACTTGCTGAGTGTGAGTCAAAGTGCAGACAAAAACAACTGGGTAATATTTGACTCAGAGGAATGTCTAATTTGTTAGAGCAAGCGTTTCACCCAAGAGGGGGGTGAATTGGGTGATATTAAAAATTTCGTTGCAAATATAAAACTTGACGGTGAAATTAAAACAGGAAAGAATAAGGAGAAATATCACCGAAGTGTACACCGGGAGTTATACTGGTTCGGCCACAACCACTTTGACCTACATCTAGTCCTCAGAGCTTCTTTGAGAGTTTCACTATAACTTCCAAGATTCAGTGGGTTCTTGGCACCTCAGCACAAGCAAGTTCCTTCGCCTGGACACTCGCTCCCCCTTACAAGTTGTAATCCAATCCTAACTCAAGGTTCCACAACCTTAAGTTACCTCAATAACAAATATTGAGTTTGAATGAAATATCTCTCTCATAGAGTGAATAAGAATCACTGAAGCATAGAATTACAAGTATAATATAAAACAGAGTAATGAACTTGATGATACATTTGTGTGTATGTTCTTGTTTTATTTTCTCTATTTGGATGTTCCCGTATATATAGATACGTTGGTAATGATTGCTGGAACATATTTCTTCATGCCCGTTGGAGCGTGCCCAGCCACTATTGACTTTTCCAGTATTTGAAAGATATACGTTTGCGGTAGGTGGCGGTCGGTGACATTTGAACGTTGCATTTGACTTTTCTTATTTGGTAATATCTCTTCATTGTTTATCTATGGAAAAGCTAAGAATACTAATATAATAAAAGGTTAATCATATAAGAACCAAAACAATGAGCGTTGGAATGATTTCTGAATTTCTGGGTTTTCATACTCGAGTAGCTACTCGAGTACTTATTAGAGTATCATCGTGAAAACTTTGATGAACTGTAAGTCAACAAACAACTATAAGATTACTCGGGTAGTGCATGGAATAAACAAAATATCAAACCTTTGGAAATGCATGTTTACTCGGGTACCTACTCGAGTAATGCACTCTTTTCTTCATAGGTTACTCGGGTACCAACGCGAGTAAACCTTCAAATAAACTTATGTTACTTGATGCTTTACTCCAATAATGTTGGCAGGATTTCAAGGCCGAGAGCACTTCAAGTTTGATTACCTTGTTACTAGAGTACATACTCGAGTAAACTCAATTTATGTTCATAGCTTACTCGGGTAATGACTTGAAGTTTTTCTTCAAAAAATAACTGTGCATACTCGAGTACATACTCGAGTAATCCACTTAAAAAGAGTCATTAAATACCTGCATGCTTGAGTAGAACCTCGAGTCAAGTAAGATAAAAATAGATCAAGTTATTCGAGTACTACCTTCAGGTTTTTGCTTAACACAGTGAGTTACTCGAGTAGCTACTCAAGTAACGTTGGTAGTGTACAAAATGCCGAGAGCAACACATTTTCTGAAACAGAGTAACTCGAGTACATACTCGAGTATCATTGGCAGGCTGAGAGTAACTTGAAAACTTTTACCTGGTTACTCGAGTAGCTACTTGAGTAACGTTGGTTGGCCGAGAGCAACTCAAGGTATTTACCTAGTTACTCGAGTGGCTACTCGAGTAACATTGGCAGGCCGAATGTAATTTGAAAACTTTTACACTATTACTCGAGTACTTACTCGAGTAACGTTGGTAGGTTACTGGAAGGTATCTCTAGTAACTTTAAGTTTTGTCTCATTACTCGAGTACATACTCGAGTAATGCCTTAGAAAACTTACTTCTCATCAAGTTTCTCAGCTTTTTCTCTTGGCCTTTCTTCATTACTCCAATGCTTACTTCAAGTGATGCTTTTCCCTGTTATTACTTTGTTCAAACTTATTTATTCATTAAATCTTTTTCATAAAATTCTTTGTTATCATCAAAACATGAGATCTAACATTCTCCCCCTTTTTGATGATGACAAAACTTAGTGATTTTGAACAAGATTTTTGAAAGTAAGTTCTCAAATAAACATATCTTGAATTCAATGATAAAATTTGAAAACCTTATTAAGTTTATATTCAAAATGATTTGAAAAAGATTGAGATTATAACATATTCACCTTGCATACATAATAAACTTCATTAGTCCAACAATGTATCATAATTTAAAGCTTAAATGGACTTGAAATGAAATCATAACTCAAATTAACTTGCATTAATCTTAAAGTTGCACTATAAGATGAAAAGCTTAACAAATTCAAAAGCTCCCTAAAACCCATATACACCCAAATACCCAAAAATAAGCACAGTCATTCAGACAATTCCATAAAATCACTCTCAAGTTCTTCTCCCCCTTTTTGTCTTCATCATTCAAGAGGAGGATCAGAAGGCTTGACCATGGAAATAGGCTTCACTGGAAGAACTAAGCCATCATCTGAACTAGAAGAGTCAAAAGAGCTAGAAAAGACTGGTTTAGGAAGATGAAGTGGAGGGATGTGGATATCATCATTGGGAGAAATAGGAGGAGACTGGTAGACAACCATAATGGTCTCAACCTCTGGAGTGGTCTCAACCTTTGAAGTGGTCTCAACCTTTGGAGTATAATGATCAGAGGATGAGGAGGGAGATATTTCCTCAGTATGGGTAGGAGATGGAATAGGTTTAGGAGTGGGTTCAGTCTGAGGTTTGGGAGGAGAATCATCAATGATGATATGAATAGTCTCATTGGTGTCGGGGTTATCCACTGAGTACAAGATATCTTTGGGTTGTGCCTCAGGTGGACTAGAGACTGGAGGGATAGAAGGCTCAGCCTCAGTGTGAGGAATATCAGAAGGAGTGTGCTCTGGAGGTAATGGTGGTACAGAAGATGGTACATGGTCTGGAGAAGAAGAGGATAGACCAGCAGAAGGTCCGGGACCCAAGGAATCCAGTTGTGCCAAAATCAATGTCAGTGTCTCACCCTGGGCACGTTGCTCAGCTAGCAACTCCTTGTGCCTCTTATCCATTTTCTCAACCAACTCCGCCATCTTGTAATTCATGTTGGTTATCAATTTAGCATTTGTGTTGGCGATATCAACATGGAATCCTCAGAGCATATTCTCTATGAAATGTTGAGGTGTGGCATTGAGGAAGGAGGGTGATGATGTGGTGGCAGCTGGAGCTGATGACTGAGTGTCATCCATCTTGCTCGTCTCGATCTCAGTGTTCTTCTTCTTCAACCCAGACTCCAGAGGGTCCTTGAGAGGTATATCAATGTTGAGCTTGCCAATCTGATTTCTCCCAATCGGAGTCATCCTCTCAATAGGCTCCTTGCTATCCAGATACTATATCTTATTCTCCTTCAGAACGAGTGACACAATTTGAGGATATAGCATTGGTGTGGTAGCCTTCCCATCCACTCTGTATCTTTTCATCTCAGAAAAGATATACTCCCCCAAGTCCTTCTGTTCCTTCAGGAGAAGTGAAGAAAACCACCTAAAGTCCCTATTAGAGAAGTGGGTATAGTTGTTGGCTTTGTTCACAAGGGATCTAGAGTAGATGTACCATAGAACCCTGTGATGATCACACATATTGCTCGGTTTGAAATTCAAAGGGCCAACTAACTCACCAGGTTTAAGGACAGAAAATATTTGGTTTGGTTCAAGTTGGGAGTAAATGTCATCTGGGGGGTTCTCTATCCCTAACCATAAGTTTATCCTAGAGGGTGAAATAAGGATCTTTTGGCCTCTCACTATGGTGGTCATCTCTTCCTCAGCTGAGGTTCTGTTTGGTTCATTTAGGATCTCAAGGTTACAGTAAAAGTGTGTGATCACTTTTGTGCAAAAAGGTAATCTAATCGAAAGCCAAGGCATAAAAGGATCTAAATAGGAACTAAGGTCATACTTCACTACCTCCTGAAGTAACTTGAGGTCCACATAGTGTGTCTTGCACACTTTCATCTTTGAAAACTGAGATAGATACTTTGGGGACTCCACCAGCTGGTTGACATTAAACCCCTTTGGAGGGTTAGTGATTTCCTCTTCTGGCAATTTAGATTTCTTTGAAGATTGCCCCTTCTCCATTTGATCTATGATGCTTGCCATAGCCTTAGCCACATTCTTGTCATACTTGGGCTTCTTAGGAGGCTTTGGTGTAAAGGAGGGAGTAGAGGAATCAAAGGGTGGAGGAGAGGGAGATTTGGTACTCTTGCCTTTCCCAGTTGAGGTACTCGTTTTGGATTGAGCCCTTG
This sequence comes from Inga laurina, assembly GCA_963855925.1. Lineage (NCBI taxonomy): Eukaryota > Viridiplantae > Streptophyta > Magnoliopsida > Fabales > Fabaceae > Inga > Inga laurina. The sequence goes on from OY979708.1 coordinate 52,846,883, forward strand.
TAACTATAGGCTCTTTGATCACAACCCCTTTTGGTTTTGGTTGAGGTTGAGGTTGGGGTTGGATTTTGGCTTTTGATCTCGGGGTAAGTTTTCTTCACTTTCTAGGAGGAGAAGAAAGAGGATTAGGATGTTGTTGGAATTCAGAGGAATCCGTGAGAGTAAGATTCTTGGTTCTAACCATCTTGAAACACAGAAATTTAAAAATCTCAAAAAAACAGGGTCACAGTCGCGAGTTTAGGGCACTGAGAATCTGAGTAAAATAGGAGGTTTTTGGGGTTGAAATCTGTTGGGTTTTGATGGAAATGATGCAAGGAATCGATTGTGAAAAGTTTTTGAGAGAGTGTATAGTGATTTACTCGAGGAGATTTTGTGGAAATGACCGAGTTTGCGACAGATAAAGACCTAAAACCCGACGTTACTCGAGGCCTTACTCGAGTAATGTTCAAGATTACTCGAGTCCTTACTCGAGTGATCATACAGAAAATCTCTAAAATAAATTCAATTAAATTGCGTACCTGGCATGAATAATATTGTAATTATCCATGATTGTTCCCTCGATCATTTATAACCAATTTGAAGCAGATTTGGATCATTTTTCATCAATTTGGAAATCTGGACTTGCAGTTACTTGAGTCCTTACTCGAGTAAGGTTCAAGTTTACTCGAGGCTCGCCTCGGGTAACTTGTCTTTTCACTTCTGACTGTTCATTTCTTAGTAACTGAACCGTTTGATTTAAATTTCAGGTAACTTGATCTGTTACTTCCAGTTTTGCGGAACCATTAGTCGAGTAGTTACTCGAGTAAAGTGCTTCTTTACTTCAAGTTGTTCCTTAGGTAATGCTTATCTGTTAGTCATAACTTCAAGTTGGTACTCCAGTAAAGGTGTCCTCTGATAACCTCTGATTTTGTTTCTCAAAACAGAGTTTCAATTTCCCTGCAAAACAAGTTTCTATATACTCTGATGCTTAAGTTAGTAATCATCAAAACTTTAACAAATGACTTCATCTAATATTATGAGAAACTGAAATAACTTACAACTTATTAGGGTTTACCATTCCCAATTCTCTTCTAATATATAGAAATCGATCTTTTGCAAGGGGTTTTGTGAAAATATCAGCTAGTTGAAGATGAGTAGGAATGAATATCACTTTCACATCTTTCTTTTAAACATGATCTCTGATGAAGTGATGTCTGACATCGATATGCTTGGTTCTAGAGTGTTGAACTGGATTCTTTGCCAAGCTTATCATACTAGTATTGTCACAATAGATTGGTATTTCTTTGAGATAAATACCAAGATCTTGTAGTTGTTGTTTTAACCATATCACTTGTGCACAACAACTTGAGACTGCAACATATTCGGCTTCCGTTGATGAAAGAGACATTGTATTTTGTTTCTTGCTGAACCATGATACAAGAGATCCTCCAAGAAATTGTCCTTGTCCACTGGTGCTCTTTCTGTCTGTTTTGTATCCTCTATGATCTGAATCTGAATATGCAACAAGATATTCACTTCTTCCTTTGGGATACCACAGACCCAATTCGGGTGTGTCAGCTAGGTATCTAAAGATTCGTTTAACCGTTTCAGCATGTGATTCTTTTGGTGCCGATTGATATCTTGCACATATGCCAACACTAAATTGGATGTCCGGTCTACTTGCCATGAGATAGAGTAATGATCCAATCATTCCTCTATACTTTGTGATGTTATAGTCCTTTCCTTTGACATCAGCATCAACCAACGTAGTTGAGCTCATAGGAGTGTCCGTGCCATTTGCTTTATCCATTCTATACTTCTTCAATAACTCTTTCAAATACTTTATTTGAGATATGAAGATTCCATTCTTTCTTTGTTTGATTTGCAAATCAAGAAAGAAATTCAATTCTCCCATCATTGACATTTCAAACTCTCCTTACATTATCTCAGAAAATTCCTTACACAGAGATTCATTAGTAGCACTAAAAATAATGGCATCAACATATATTTGAACAATTAAAATACCATCACGTTTTCATTTTATAAAAAGTGTTGTATCAACTTTTCCTTGTACAAAACCTTGATCAAATAGAAATTTACTGAGCCTTTCATATCATGCTCTAGGAGCTTGTTTTAAACCATATAAAGCCTTTTTGAGTTTTAAAACATGGTCAGGTTTAGTAATATCCTCAAAACCTGGAGGTTGTTCTACATATACTTCTTCCATGATGTAACCATTTAGAAAAGCACTCTTTACATCCATTTGATAGAGTTTGAATCCTTTGATGCATGCAAAGGCTAAGAGTATGCGTATAGCTTCCAATCTAGCCACTGGAGCATACGTTTCCTCATAATCAATGCTTTCTTCCTGATTATAGCCTTTAGCCACCAACCTTGCCTTGTTTCTGATAAAAATTGCAAATTCATCGAGTTTGTTCTTGAATACCCATTTAGTTCCAATGATCGGATGATCCTTGGGTCAAGGTACCAAATCCCAAACTTGATTTCTCTCAAATTAATTTAGTTCTTCTTGCATTGCTATAACCCAATCATTGTCTGATAGGGCTTCATCAATGTTAGAAGGTTCAATTTCAGAAATGAATGCAGAAAAACTTACTTCATTGAAAATTCTATTTCTAGTTTTGATCCCTTCATTCACATCTCCTATGACTTGATCTAAGGGATGACTTTTATTGTATTTCCAGGCTTTATGTTGACCTAGAGATTGCTCTTCTTCCTTGGTTTCATCAACCTCTGGAATAAGAGTTTTAGAAATAGATTGACCATTTTCTTGATTTAAAACAACTTCCTATTCTTCATCAATGGTTTTGTCAGAGGATTCAAATTCATCAAATACAATGTGAATTGATTCTTCAACAACACATGTTCATTTATTAAATACTCTATATGCTTTACTTCGGTTAGAGTATCCTAGGAAAATTCCTTCATCAGTTTTAGAATCAAATTTTCCTAAGTTATCCTTACCATTATTATGAATGAAACAATTACAACCGAAAATGTGTAGATGAGCAATGTTTGGCTTTCTTCCTTTGTACAGCTCGTATGGTATCTTTCCAAGTTTTGTTCTGATATAGGCTCTATTTGAAATATAGCATGCTGTACTCATAGCATCAGCCCAAAAAACTTGAGACACGTTCTTTTCATTCAACATTGCTTTAGCCATTTCAGTGAGTACTCTATTCTTGCATTCCACAACTCCATTTTGTTGAGGCGTCCTTGGAGCAGAGAAATTGTGATCAATGCCATTAGTATCACAATATTCTTCAAAGGATTGATTTTCAAATTCTCCACCATGATCGGTCCTAATCCTGCAATGGACATACCTTTCTCATTTTGCACTTTCTTGGCAAAAACAATAAATTCTTCAAAGGTTTCATCTTTTGATGATAGAAAAATAACCCATGTAAATCTAGAGAAATCATCAACAATGACCACTGAATATAAGTTGTCACCAAGACTCTTTACTCTTGCTGGGCCAACTAAATCCATATGCAATAATTATAGTGGTCTATTTATTGACATCTCATTTTTCAATTTGAAAGATGATTTAGTTTGTTTACCCTTTTGACATGTGTCATAAATCAAGTCATTTTTGAAAGTTACTTTGGGTAATCCAAGAACTAAATCCTTTTTGAGTAGTTTGCCTAATTGATGCATATTGACATGAGCCAATCTCTTATGCCATAGCCAACTTTCATCAGTATTACTCATAAAACAGTTTTCAGACTCATTTCTACTAATATCTAGAGTATAGCAGTTACCTTCCCTTTTTGCTCTGAGCTTAGCCTTGATATTCTTCTTATCAAGTTGTAAGTCATTCTTGTTGATAATTAAGCATTCTTCTGAGTCAAATATTACCAGTTGTCTTTATCTGCACTTTGACTTACACTCAGCAAATTGTGACACAAGCCTTCAACATAATATACATCTTTGACTTGTATTCCTTTGTCATTTTTGATTTTAGCAATTCCTGCTATCTTTTTGGATTGATTTCCTCCAAATTGTACCTTTCCACCTTCCTTAGGTTGCAATGTGGTAAAACTTTCAAAATCTCCAGTCATATGTCTAGAGCATCCACTATCTATGTACCACTTACTATTTTTGGATGCTTTGAGACATACCTGCAATCAAATGACTAGGTCTTAGGTACCCACATCTTTTTGGGTCCTTTTGGGTTAGTACAAATAATTTTCTGAACATATGAGCCTTTAGGTACCCATTTGTAGGTTCCTATTGTTCCTTTCTTTTTATGAATGCATGAAGATGTATAATGACCTTTTCTATTACAGTAATTACAATATGCAAACGGATTTGATGTATGCACAGAATGCCGGAAATAATTCAAATATGACTTACCTCCTGCTTTCTTTCTACCTTTCCTTTTGTCTGATTTTGGATCATACCCAATCCCAGATCGGTCATTTACAAATCGTTGAGCTTTTAAAATAACATTTAGCATCTCACTTCCTTGAGTAAATTTTTCAAGAGTTTTTATAAGATCAGTGTTTTTCTTTCTCATAGAAGAACAATTTTCACAATCCTTTTCTAAACTTTCTTTAAGTTTAATTTCAAGAGCTTTGTTTTTCTTTTTGATAACAATTAATTCTTTAACTACGTTGATGAATTCAGAATGTAACGCATTATATTCAGAGAGTAATTCATCATAGGTAGGATCAGAATCATTTACCTCTTCTTCTGTTTCTTCTTGAGCGACGAGACATATATTAGCTACTTCTTCCTCATCACTTTCTTTGTCAGAGGAGCTATGACCCCATATAGCATATACGAAGGCCTTCTTTTTGTTGAAGAATTTGCCTATTCTCTTTTCTTTTTGATTCAGTTCTGGACATTTTGATTTGATATGTCCTGGTTTTCCATATTCGTAGCAAATGATATGATTTTGCTGCTATTTCCTCCTTTTTGAAAGTGTTTGAATCCTTGACCTTTCTTGTAGAACTTTCTGAATCGTTTTATGATTAGGCCCATTTCATCATCGTCAAACTCCTCATCCTCATCTTGATTTTCCTCTTTTGCTTTTAGTGCTAGGCCTTTCTTTTTCTTATCACCGATGTCATCTAGTTCCCGTTTCAACTTTAGTTTGCTTTCATATTCAGAGAGACTTCCAAATAAAGAAGCAACTGATCTCATTGATTCTCCTTTTGCTTCTTCTATCGCAGGGACTTTGGCCTCCCATTCTTTAGAAAGAATATTTAGAATCTTTCATACTTGGGTATGTTGATCATAGACTTTCCCAAGAGCTGCAAGTTTATTAACAAGATGAGTATATCTAAGTTCAAATTCAGATATTGATTCACCTAATTTCATTCGAAGTAAATCGAATTCAGTGATAAAGGTGTTGATCCAATTCTCCTTTATTCCTGAAGTTCCTTCGTGAGCTATTTCCAGAGCTTCCCACTTTTCCTTTGCTGTTAGAAGTGTACAAATTCTGAAATATTCACTTTGACTCAAGGCACTTTGTAACATCAGAATTGCCTTGCTGTTGAGAGTGATAAGTTTCTTGTCATTCTCATCATATTCCGCAGGCGTCTTTGGAATTTTCTGAGAATCTACAATCTTTATAGGTTGATAATTTCCACTCTCAATTACATCCCATAGCCCATATTCAGTAACCATTACGAACACTCTAAATTTTGCTTTCCAGAAAGAAAAGTGTTCTCCACTGAAACCGAGAGGTCTAGTGATGGATGCACCGTCTGGAAGAATTCCTTCACCCATGCTTGCCATTGGATCCTTCTTAGGTTGTTATACCTTAACAAGAAGACATACGCTCTGATACCAAATGTTAGAGCAAGCGTTTCACCCAAGATGGGGGTGAATTGGGTGATATTAAAAATTTCGTTGCAAATATAAAACTTGACGGTGAAATTAAAACATGAAAGAGTAAGGAGAAATATCACCGAAGTGTACACCGGGAGTTATACTGGTTCGGCCACAACCACTTTGACCTACGTCCAGTCCTCAAAGCTTCTCTGAGAGTTTCACTATAACTTCCAAGATTCAGTGGGTTCTTGGCACCTCAGTACAAGCAAGTTCCTTCGCCTGGACACTTGCTCCTACTTACAAGTTGTAATCCAATCCCAACTCAAGGTTTCACAACCTTAAGTTACCTCAATAACAAATATTGAGTTTGAATGAAATATCTCTCTCACAAAGTGAATAAGAATCACTGAAGCATAGAATTACAAGTATAATATAAAATAGAGTAATGAACTTGACGTTTGTGTGTATGTTCTTATTTTATTTTCTCTGTTTGGATGTTCCCATATATATAGATACGTTGGTAATGATTGTTGGAACATACTTCTTCATGCCCGTTGGAGCATGCGCAGCCACTATTGACTTTTCCAGTATTTGAAAGATATACGTTTACGGTAGGTGGCTGTCGGTGATATTTGAACGTTACATTTGACTTTCCTTATTTGGTAAGATCCCTTCATTGTTTATCTGTGGAAAAGCTAAGAATACTAATATAATAAAAGGTTAATCATATAAGAACCAAAACAGTGAGCTTTGGAATGATTTCTGAATTTCTGGGTTTTCATACTCGAGTAGCTACTCGAGTATTCATTAAAGTTTACTCGAGTACTTACTCGAGTATCATCGTGAAAACTTTGATGAACTGTAAGTCAACAAACAACTATAAGATTACTCGGGTAGTGCATGGAATAAACAAAATATCAAACCTTTGGAAATGCATGTTTACTCGAGTAATGCACTGTTTTCTTTACAGGTTACTCGGGTACCAACTTGAGTAAACCTTCAAATAAACTTATGTTACTCGATGCTTTACTCTAGTAATGTTGGCAGGATTTCAAGGCTAAGAGCACTTCAAGTTTGATTACCTTGTTACTCGAGTACATACTTGAGTAAACTCAATTTATGTTCATAGCTTACTCGGGTAATGACTTGAAGTTTTTCTTCAAAAAATAACTCTGCATACTCGAGTACATACTCGAGTAATCCACTTAAAAAGAGTCATTAAATACCTGCATGCTTGAGTTGAACCTCGAGTCAAGTAAGATAAAAATAGATCAAGTTATTCGAGTACTACCTTCAGGTTTTGGCTTAACACAGTGAGTTACTCGAGTAGCTACTCGAGTAACGTTGGCAGTGTACAAAATGCCGAGAGCAACACATTTTCTGAAATAGAGTAACTCGAGTACATACTCGAGTATCATGGGCAGGCCGAGAGTAACTTGAAAACTTTTACCTGGTTACTCGAGTAACGTTGGCAGGCTGAGAGCAACTCAAGGTATTTACCTGGTTACTCGAGTGGCTACTCGAGTAACATTGGCAGGCCGAGAGCAATTTGAAAACTTTTACACTATTACTTGAGTACTTACTCGAGTAATGTTGGCAGGTTACTGGAAGGTATCTCTGGTAACTTTAAGTTTTGTCTCATTACTCGAGTATATACTCGAGTAATGCCTTAGAAAACTTACTTCTCATCAAGTTTCTCAGCTTTTTCTCTTGGCCTTTCTTCATTACTCCAATGCTTACTTCAAGTGATGCTTTCCCCTGTTATTGCTTTGTTCAAACTTATTTATTCATTAAATATTTTTCATAAAATTCTTTGTTATCATCAAAACATGAGATCTAACATAATTGTCAACAAGAAAGACTTACTACTTGATAAGAAGAATATCAAGGCTAAGCTTAGAGCAAAAAGGAAAGGTAACTGCTATACTCTATATATTAGTAGAAATGAATCTAGAAACTGTTTTCTGAGTAATACCGATGAAAGTTGGCTATGGCATAAGAGATTGGCTCACGTCAACATGCATCAACTAGGCAACCTACTGAAAAAGGATTTAGTTCTTGGATTACCCAAAGTAAATTTCAAAAATAATTTGATTTGTGACGCATGTCAAAAGGGTAAACAAACTAAATCATCTTTCAAATTGAAAAATGAGATCTCAACAAATAGACCACTACAATTATTGCATATGGATTTAGTTGGCCCAGCAAAAGTAAAGAGTCTTGGTGGCAACTTATATTCATTGGTCATTGTTGATGACTTCTCCAGATTTACATGGGTTATTTTTCTATCATCAAAGGATGAAACCTTTGAAGAATTTATTATTTTTATTAAGAAAGTGAAAAATGAGAAAGGTATATCCATTGCAGGTATTTGGACAGATCATGGTAGAGAATTTGAAAATCAAGCATTTGAAGAATATTGTGATACTAATAGCATTGATCACAATTTCTCTGCTCCAAGGACACCTCAACAAAATGGAGTCATGGAGCGTAAGAATAAAGTGCTCACTGAAATGGCTAGAGCAATGTTAAATGAAAAGAACGTGTCTCAAGTTTTCTGGGCTGATGTTATGAGCACATCATGCTATATTTCAAATGGAGCCTATATTAGAACAAAACTGAGAAAGACACCATACGAGCTGTACAAAGGAAGGAAGCCAAACATTGCTCATCTACACATCTTTGGTTGTAAGTGTTTCATTCATAATAATGGTAAAGATAACTTAGGAAAATTTGATTCTAAAATTGATGAAGGAATGTTCCTAGGATATTCAAACTGGAGTAAAGCATATAGAGTTTTCAATAAAAGAACATGTGTTGTTGAAGAATCAATTCATATTGTATTTGATGAATTTGAATCCTCGACAAAACCATTGATGAAGAGCAGGAAGTTGTTTTAAATCAAGAAAATGGTCAATCTATTTCTAAATCTCTCATTCCAGAAGTTGATGAAACCAAGGAAGAAGAGTAGTCACTAGGACAACCTAGAGCCTGGAAATACAATAAAAGTCATCCCTTAGATCAAGTCATAGGAGATGTGAATGAAGGGATCAAAACTAGAAATAAAATTTTCAATGAAGTAAGTTTTTATGCATTCATTTCTGAGATTGAACCCTTTAACATTGATGAAGCCCTATCAGACAATGATTGGGTTATAGCAATGCAAGAAGAACAAAATCAATTTGAAAGAAATCAAGTTTGGGATTTGGTACCCTGACCCAAGGATCATCCGATCATTGGAACTAAATGGGTATTCAAGAATAAACTCAATGAATCAGAAATTATTGTCAGAAACAAGGCAAGATTGGTGGCCAAAGGCTATAATCAGGAAGAAGGAATTGATTATGAGGAAACGTATGCTCCAGTGGCTAGATTGGAAGATATACGAGTACTCTTAGCCTTTGCATGCATTAAAGGATTCAAACTCTATCAAATGGATGTGAAGAGTGCATTCCTAAATGGCTATATCATGGAAGAAGTGTATGTAGATCAACCTCCTGGTTTTGAAGATATAACCAACCTGACCATGCTTTTAAACTTAGAAAAGCTTTATATGGTTTAAAACAAGCTCCTAGAGCTTGGTATAAAAGGCTCAGTAAATTTCTCATTGATCAAGGTTTTGTACGAGGAAAAGTTGATACAACACATTTTACAAAATGAAATCATGATGATATTTTAATTGTTCAAATATATGTTGATGACATTGTTTTTGGTGCTACTAATGAGTCTCTGTGAAAGGAATTTTCTGAGATAATGCAGGGAGAGTTTGAGATGTCAATTATGGGAGAATTGAATTTCTTTCTCGGTTTGCAAATCAAACAAAGAAAGAATGGAATCTTCATATCTCAAACAAAGTACTTGAAAGAGCTTTTGAAGAAGCATGGAATGGATGAAGCAAATGGAACGGACACACCTATAAGCTTAACTACGTTGCTTGATGCTGATATCAAAGGGAAAGACTACAACATCACAAAATATAGAGGAATGATTGGATCATTACTCTATCCCACGGCAAGCAGACCGGACATCCAATTCAGTGTTGGTATATGTGCAAGATATCAATCAGCACCAAAGGAATCATATGCCAAAACTGTCAAACAAATCTTTAGATATCTTGCTGACACACCAGAATTGGGTTTGTGGTATCCTAAAGGAAGAAGTGAATATCTTGTTGCATATTCAGATTCTGATCATGGAGTATACAAGATAGACCAAAAGAGCACAAGCGGACAAGGTCAATTTCTTGGAGGATCTCTTGTATCATGGTTCAGCAAGAAACAAAACACAATGTCTCTTTCATCAATGGAAGTCTAATATGTTGCAGTCTCAAGTTGTTGTGCACAAGTGATATGGTTAAAACAACAACTACAAGATCTTGGTATTTATCTTAAAGAAATACCAATCTATTGTGACAATACTAGTACGATAAGCTTGGCAAAGAATCCAGTTCAACATTCTAGAACCAAGCATATCGATATCAGACATCACTTCATCAGAGATCATGTCCAAACGAAAGATGTGAAAGTGATATTCATTCCTACTCATCTTCAACTAGCTGATATCTTCACCAAACCTCTTACAAAAGATCAATTTCTATATATTAGAAGAGAATTGGGAATGGTAAATCCTAATGAATTGTAAGTTATTTCGGTTTTTCAATATTAAATAATGTTATTTGATAATGTTTTGATGATTACTAACTTAAGCATCGGAGTATGTAGAAACTTGTTTTGCAGGAAGATTGAAACTCTATTTTTAAGAAATAAAAATAGAGGTTATCAGAGGACACCATCACTAGAGTGCCAACTTCAAGTACTGTCTGACAGGGCAGCATTACCCGAGGGACAACTTGAAGTAAATGGACACATTACTCGAGTGGGCACTCGAGTAATAGACTTCAAAAACTAGCAGTAAAGTCTCAAGTCACATGGAATTTAAATCAAACAGCTCATTTGGTAGGAAATGAACAGTCAAGAGGAGAAAAGACAGATTACCCGAGGGAAGCCTCGAGTAAACTTGAAATTTACTTGAGTAAGGCCTCGAGTGACTGCAGCTCCAAATCACAAATTTGATGAGAATCAACTCAAATATGTTCTAAAATGGCTATTAAATGATCGAGGGAACATACATGAATAATTACAATATTATTCATGCTAGGTACGCAATTTAAATGAATTAGTTTAGAATTTTCTATATGATCACTCGAGTAGGGACTCGACTAAACTTGATAATCACTCGAGTAGGGCCTCGAGTAACGTTGGGTTCTAGGTCTTTAACAATCACAAACTCGGTCATTTCCACTAAATCTCCTCGAGTGAATCACCCAGTCCTCTCACAAAAAGTTTTCACAATCTCTTCCTTGCTTGATTTCCGTCAAAACCCATCAAATTCTAGCTCCAAAAACTTCCTATTTTGCTCAGAATCTCTCTACCCTAACTCGCGACTTCTCACCCTGGTTTTCTAAGATTTCTATTTTTCTCTAAATCAAGATGGTTAGAACCAAGAATCTTACTCCTACAGACTCTTCTGAATCTCGACAACCCTCTGACCCTCTTTCTTCTCCTCCTAGAAAGAGACGAAAGCTCACTCCAAGATCAAAGGCCAAAATCCAACCAAAACCTCAACCTAAACCAAAGGAGAAAGGTGTTGTGATCAAAGAGCCAGTGGTCACAAGGGCTCAATCAAAGAAAATCACCTCAACTGGGAGAGGCAAAATCACTAAGTCACCTTCTCCTTTACCTTTTGATTCTTCCACTCCGTCTTTTACTCCAAAACCCTCCAAAAAGCCAAAGTATGATGTGAATGTTGCCAAAGCTATGGCTGGGATTCTTGAACAATTAGAGAAGGGCCAATCCTCCAAAAAGCTAGAATTGCCAGAAGAAGAAATCACTAAACCTCCAAAAGGGTTCAATGTCAACAAATTGGAGGAATCTCAGAAGTAATTGACACAGTTCTCAAGAAGGAAAGAATGCAAAACTCACAGTGTGGATCTTAGGATTCTTCAGGAGGTATTGAAGTATGACCTAAGTCCCTTCCTTGAACCCTTTATGCCTTGGTTGTTAGTTAAACTTCCTTTTTGCACTAAAATAGTCACTCATTTTTACTGCAACCTAGAAATCCTAGATGAACCTAATAGGACTTCTGTAGAGGAAGAAATGACCACAACAGTTAGAGGTCAGAAAATCCTTATCTAACCCTCTAGGATCAATATTTGGTTAGGAATAGAAAACCCCCTGATGACATCTATTCCAAGCTTGAACCTAACCAGATTTTCACTGTCCTTAGACTTGGTGAGCTAGTGGGTCCTCTTAAATTTAAACTGAGTGACATGTGTGACCATCACAGGGTTCTTTGGTATATTTACTCTAGATCCCTTGTGAACAAAGCCAATAACTACACCCATTTCTCTGATCGGGACTATAGGTGGTTTGCTTCTCTACTCCTGAAGGAAAAAAAGGACTTAGGAGAATACATCTTCTCTGAGATGCAGAAGTACAAAATAGAAGGGAAAGCAACTACTCCTATGCCATATCCTCAGATCATTTCTCTTATTTAAAGAAAAAAAAAGATATGGTATTTAGAGAATAAGGAGCCTATTGAGAGGATCACTCCAATTGGAAGAAACCAGATTGGGAAGCTTAATGTTAAGAATCCCCTCAAGAGCCTTATGGAGTCTGGTTCCAGGAAGAAGAAGAAGACTGAGACTGAGAAAAGCAGAATGAATAATACTCGGTCCTCTGCTCCAGCTGCCACTACTTCTTCACCTTCATTCCTCAACGCCTCACTGCAGACCTTCATGAAGAACATGTTGTCAAGCTTTCACATAGACATCTCCAACACCAGTGCTGAGCTGATAACTCATATGAATTGCAAGATGGCTGAATTGGTAGAGAGGATGGACAAGAGGCACGAGGAGTTATTAGCAGAGCAGCGTGCCCAGGGTCAGACTTGAGGTTGATTCTAGCTAGATTGGACTCTTTGGGTCCTGGACCTTCTGATGGTCCATCATCTGTTCCTGAGGCATTCTCACCTCTAGAGAACATCCCCTTAGAACATCATCATATGGAGGTTAATCCAACTGTCCCTGAGACCTCCTTTCCCAAAACCTCTAGAGTTTAAACCCTGTGAACCTAGGTCCTCTGCACTCAAAATCCCCATTATTCTTCCTATAGATATTCTATGCTCAGTGGATGATCCTGAAACCAATGAGACTATCCATATTACCATTGAGTATTACTACCCAGAGTTCAGCCTGAACCCACACCTACACCTATTCCCTCCCCTAATCATATAGAGGAGATCTCTTTCTCATCCTCTGGTCATCATTTTGTAGAAGCCACAGAAGAGGTTAAGACCACCTCTATTGTTGTATATCAGTCACCTCCAATCCCTCCAAGAGATGACATTTATATTCCTCCACTCAATCTTCCTGAACCAGAATCTTCCAGTTCCTCTTTTGATTCTTCTAGTTCAGATGGTTCAGATGGCTCCATGGTCATTCCTGTCAAGCCTATTTTTGTAGTAAAGCCTTCTAGTCCTCCACTTGATTGATGAAGACAAAAATGGTGAGAAGAGCTGGAGTGATTTTATGGTTGACCGAGCCTCTTTTATTTCGGGTATATGGGTGTACATAAGATTTAGGGAGCTTTTCATATTTGTAATGCAATTCTAGTTCAATTTCAATCCAAGTTCATTTAAGTTTTAAGTTATATTAATCTGTAGGACTAATGAGTTTATTATGTATACAAGGTGAATATGTTATGTTTTTCAAAAATTTCCAAAGCACTTTGAATTGACACTTAACAAGTTCTTTCAAAAAGGATTTCAAAGTTACAATTGATTTCAAGAAGTATTCATTTAAAAACTCAATTTCAAAAACTTTATTCAAAATCACCAAGTTTTGTCATCATCAAAAAGGGGGAGAATGTTAGATCTCACATGTTTTGATGATAACAAAGAATGGGTGTGAAAAAAATTTGATAAACAAACAAGTATGAACAAAGTAATGACAGAGCAAATCATCACTTGATGTAAGCACTGGAGTAATGAAGAAAGGCCAAGAGAGAAAGCCGAGAAACTTCATCAATTAGCAGAATTTCTAAAAGGCTACTCGAGTAAGAACTCGAGTAATGAGACAGAAACTTGAAGTAACCAGAGCACAGAACCTCAAGTAACTCATGGCCAGATACATCACTCGAGGAACGACTTGAGTAATATGAAGTGAAAAGAAGAGTTACTCGAGTCAATACTCGAGTAACCTGCCACAAGGAAAAGAGTTGCTCTCGGCCATATAATCCTGCCAACGTTACTCGAGTAAGCACCTGAGTAATTAGGGAAATCAATCTCAGTTGCTCTCAGCCTGCCAACGTTACTCGAGTCAATACTCGAGTCCCCTGCTTAGAGAAATATGATACTCTCGGCATTTCAATCCTGCCAATGTTACTCCAGAAGCCACTCAAGTAAATCATTATGGTAAACAAAATTGAAGGTAACACTCGATTAATCTGAAATGTTATTATCACACTTCACTTAAGGCACCACTCAAGTGTGCAGGTATTCTATGTCAAAAACTTGAACGTGATTACTCTAGTTAGTAATTGAGTGATCTATAGAATTATTTACAATGCACTTGAAGTATCCACCCAAGTAAGCTATACAGAAAATAGATGTTCACTCGAGGAGGTACTCGAGTAAACAGGTAAGGAAAACTTGCAGTGCTCTCGGCTTGAAATCCTGCCAACATTACTGGAGTAAAGCATCGAGTAATATGTCAGGTTATTTGAGAGACTACTCGAGTAGCCACTTGAGTAACCTGTAAAGAAAATTGTATTATATTCCAGTGAGTACTCGAGTAAACAGGTATTTCTAAGGTTTGTAAATTTGTTTACTCCATGCACTACCCGAGTAATGTGATGAGCATTTATTGACTTGCTCTTTATCAATATTTTCATGAAGATACTCGAGTAACCACTCGAGTAAACTTAATGAATACTCGAGGGACCACTCGAGTATCCAAGTCCAGAAATTCAGAAATTATTCCAACGTTCATTGATTTATTTTCTATATGATTAACCTTTCATTGTATTAGTATTCTTAGCATATTCACAGAGAAACAATGAAGAGATCTTACCAAATAAGGAAAGGCAAATGCAACGTTCAAATGCCACCTACCGCCACCTACCGCAAATGGATATTTTTCAAAATCTGGAAAAGTCAACAGTGGCTACGCATACTCTAACGGGCGAGAAGAAAATGTTCCATTGGTCATTATCAACACATCTATATATATGGGAACATTTAAACAGAGATAACAACGAGAACACACACGAACACTTTATCAAGTTCACGCTCAATACTCTCTTTTTACATATACTTGTAATTCTGTACTTCAGTAATTCTTATTCCCTCTGTAAGAGAGATATTTCATTCAGACTCAATATTTGTTATTGAGGTAACTTAAGGTTATGGAACCTTAAGTTGGGATTGGATTACATCATGTAAAGGGGAGCGAGTATCCAGGAGAAGGAACTTACTTGTACCGAGGTGCCAAGAACCCACTGAATCTGGGAAATTATAGTGAAACTCTCAGAAATGCTCTGAGGACTGGACGTAGGTCAAAGTGGTTGTGGCCGAACCAGTATAACTCCCGGTGTACACTTTAGTGATATTTCTCCTTACTCTTTACTGCTTTATATTCACCGTGAAGTTTTATATTTGCAACAAAATTTTTAGTATCACCCAATTCACCCCCCTCTTGGGTGAAACGCTTGCTCTAACAGGTATATGTATTGAAGGGCACGAATATAGTCAGGCATATCAATAAACTTAAAGTTAAGAGGACTTATAGGATCATTTGGCCTTAATTGCTGAAAGGCTTTATTAGTAGGGAGTGTAGAAGGATCGGAAGGGGGTGCAACATAACCAAATATATCATTTATGGTAGAAGGAGATATCATAATATGTTGACCTCTAACAGTGGTAGACATTTCTTCCTCTATCAACTCTCTGGCCCTAAGTTTTATGTTATGGACTTTCAAGTTGCAGTAAAAGGTTCTCATAACAGTAGGTGAATAAGGGAGATGCAAATTCAACCCGGGATCATAAAATCCATGGAAAGGTTGAAAATCCAAACTACAACTTTTCTTTAGATAATCTAAGTCCACATAAACTATAGGGCAAAAATTTATATGAGCAAACTCAGAATCATATACCTTCTGATCAAGTGGCTTCAGTTCCTTAATATTGAAGCCTTCTAGAGGATTTATGACTTGATCTTCCTCCGGAGCCTGTGAAGTAGAAGGTACTCCTGAAGCAGTTGTACTGGTCTGACCAATATGATGAGAACCCAAGGCCCCAGCTTAGGAGGCAATCTTGCCTAGTAAGGCATCAAGCTTCGACTTGTCTAATACTTCCCGGAGGTGCACATTGAAGGAATCTATAGGTTCTTTAAAGGCAACTCCTTTTACCTCTTTGGTTGAGGTTGAGTCTCTTTAGCCACCTTAGTCTTAGCATGAATCTTCTTAGCCGAAGTTCTTTTCTTGGTGATTTTGGGCTTTAAAGGTAGTGTTGGAGTAAAAGATAGTAATGGTGTTGGAGATAAAGTATGAGAAGTTGCTGCTATTGCAGATTCTGACTCACTAGCTTCAGAATGAAGAGGTGAAGGAGTTCAAGAGTTTTGGGAAACTTGAGGAATCTTTGTTCTAACCATTTTGAAGATTCAAAACTAGATAGAAGAATTAACAGCACAGAAAAAGCTTGAAGAAGATTTTCAGAATTTTTCTTCTGTTAGGGAAAGGAAAATGGTTAAAAATCTAACCTTTTGATGAAGACTTAAGGGTTTGCAACTGAAATTTGAATAGACTTTAGCCGTTTAATCAGTGGGAAATAATCAAAGATGAAGAGTTATGGCTGTAGAATGAAGAGACACTTCGAGTGAGAAGAGGAAGTGCGATGATCTGAGCTATCACGTATCTGATATAAGTTACAACACTCAAGTGACAACCCTAGTGCTTGAGTGTTGTGCATATAGAACTCGAGTGATACGTTTTAGTGCTATCGTGCCAAACAGAGAGTTCATAAATCATGTAAACGCGTACCTGGTTTAAGCATGTAAGTGCTCGAATGTTCTTGTTGCACTTCAGGTATGTTCTTATTTCACTTGAGTGATATTCTTCCACACTCAGGAGAGGTCTGACACTTTAGTTATGTTCGAGTGAGTGCCAAGAGTTCTTGCATACTTTGTTAATCCACGTTTTACATAGCTAGAAGTAGAGTATATGACATAGTTCTTGTTAGGATCGACAGGCACAATGGAAGAATTTTTAAAATTTTACCAATCCTAATCAAGGATCTATCAATGACATTTAAATTGGGTAATAACGATTCATACCTTTTTCAATATAAGGTTTTCACGATCTCTAGGAGCCAACACCTTAGGTCCACTCCCTTTACCGGTATCCACACGAATGCTCTCAAACAGAGACTGTGTGCTAATGCCTCCAAATGTCTCCTAGGGTTTTTCTTGCGGCTCTCAATTTTCATGCACGTATAAGACTATTTGCTCAATCAAGTTTATAACCTATAAGGGTTATATTCAAATTTCAAAATTAATCATCATTAATTTTGAAATTAACCAACAATTAATTATCTTGAAGAGCTAATTAAATAAATTTAGTTTAAATTAAATCTGTCCAATAGTTTTAATTTAACCTATTTATTTAATCCAAATAAAGAGCCATTAGATTTAAATTAAATCTGAGATACTATATCTCTATCATGTTTGTTATTAAATTTAATATATCTTAATAAATTAAATTTAAAACTAACACAATATAATAATATCATATAATATATATACATATATATATAATATATATTTCGAAAATACATATCTATATAATTTTATTAACGAATTTTATATCACATATATATATAAGTATAAAATTCTTCCACCCTAAATTAAACATTATCTCATGTTGAGCCATTCTTGTGTGCGACCCTGTAGGCCCATATGAAGTTGGCAATGGGCCAAGAACTATACCATCCCATAAGTCGTAAGCGGCCTCTAGCAAGACATTACGACTACCCAACTCATATGAGGATCATTAACACGATGCAACCTATCATACAACCATGTCACGTCCCTTTTGTTAAACGATATATCGGTCAAGGATGAGGCATGGATAATGTCATGCTCTTGTCCTGACTATTACTTTCTCGATTCCTAAGTAGCCTTACAATAGAAATGGAAACTCCTTTCCATTGTAGTATGGCCATACATTTCTTAGACTCACTTATCGAGGGGCCCAGTAATATCTCTACTAATGTGAGGGACAAATTCCATCTTGATCATTCATATTCCTCTGCATGAAAAACCACCAAGCCCGATCATAGCCTTTATCATCACCTGGTCAAAAGTGACTTTTGACTTGTTCAAAGCTTAACAACTCTTATGTAGGAATCCATGATGACCTCAGGTCTAAGGGCTTTGTGACGTGGTTATACATAGGAAAATCTTATGACTTGATCCATGTAGCTTTCTCTAGTGGGTCGGTCCAACACCTTGTACTCTTACAAGCACCTAAGACTTTGATTTGTATCTCCATATCTTATCAAAGTCATACTAGTCTTGTTTCATCTTTGCTCCCATAGAGATGACCGACCAGGGACATTTTAAGGCAATCTTCATGAATTATCCAAGGATACAATTATCACAGTTAAAATGCAAATAATATGACAACATAATGGAGAAATTTCATTAAAATAATAATATTCAAAGTACAATGATTGGCCCTTAGGGCACAATTTCCAATAGTTCTATACTCAAGAATTCATCTCTGACTCGAGTGCTAAAGTGCCTTATACTTGAGTAAGCCAACCAACACTCGAGTGACAGTCCTGCAAAAATATTTTTTTGTATGTTTTGATGCCTAAATCAGTATAATTATCATCAAAACTTATATTAAACATAATAATTAACAAGAAAAACTTACAACTCATTGGGATTAACCATTCCCAATTCTCTTCATATATATAAATTGATCTTTAGCTATCGACTTCTTGAATATGTTAGCAAGTTGAAGATGCGTTAGTATGAATTCTACTTTGACATCCTTCTTTTGTACGTGATCTTGAATGATGTGATATTGGATATCTATGTGATTGGTCCTTGAATATTGTATAGGATTCTTGGCCAAACTAATAGTGCTAGTGTTGTCATAGTAAATTGGTATATCCTTTAAGCATATCCCCAAATCCTAAAGTTGTTGCTTCAACCATAGTACTTGAGAACAATAGCTTGCTGCAGCTATATATTCAGCTTTAGTGGAAGATAATGACACTGTGTTCTACTTCTTGCTAAACCATTATACTAGAGAGCCTTTAAGGAATTGATATTGTCCACTTATACTTTTTTTTATCTATTTGATATCCTCTATGATCTGAATCTAAATAGGCCATCAAATATTCATTTCCTCTTTTTGGATACCATAGGCTAAGTTCTGTAGTATCTCATAGGCATTTGAAGATTCTTTTTACAGTCTCTGCATGTGATACCTTAGGAGCAAATTGATACCTTACACACATTCCCACACTGAATTGTATATCTGGCCTGCTTGCTGTTAAATAGAATAAATAACCAATCATTCTTTTATATTTAGTGATGTTGAAGTCAGGGCCTTTTACGTCAGCATCTAACAATTTTGCAGAGCTCATTAGAGTATCAACTCCATTAGCATTGTCCATTCCGTACTTCTTCAATCATTCTTTCAAATATTTTGTTTGAGATACAAATATCCCATTCTTCTTTTGCTTGATTTGAAGTCTATGAAAGAAGTTTAATTCTTCCATCATGGACATTTCAAACCCTCCCCACATAAGCTTGGAAAATTATTGACAAAGAGGTTCGTTAGTAGCACCAAAATAATATCATCAACATAAATTTGAACAATTGAAGATTATTTTTGTTATGTTTGATGAAAAGAGTTGTATATACTTTTCCTCTAACAAAGTTTTGATCAAGAAGAAATTTGCTTAGTCTTTCATAGCAACCTCTGAGTGCTTATTTCAAACCATATAAAGCTTTCTTAAGTTTGAAAAAAAGATTAGGCTTTATTTTATCTTCAAAACTAGGAGGTTGTTCTACATACACTTCCTCTATAATATAACCATTTAGACAAGTACTTTTCACTTCCATTTGATAAAGTTTAAAACCTTTAATGCAAGTAAAGGCTAAGAGTACTCGTATTGCTTCCAATCTTGCCACTGGAGCATATATTTCCTTATAATCAATACCTTCTTATTGATTATAGCCTTTGGCAACCAACCTTGCCAGGTTTCTCACAATGATTGCTGATTCATCAAGTTTGTTTTTGAAAACCCATTTGGTTCCTATAACCGTGTGATCTTTAGGTGGAAGTACCAAATCCCAAACTTGACTCCTTTGAAATTTATTTAATTCTTCTTGCGTAGAAATCACCTAATCATTGTTAAATAATGCTTCTTCAATATTAGAAGGTTCAATCTCAGAAATAAAAGAAGAAAAATTTACCTTATTAAGAATTCTATTTCTGGTTTTGATACCTTCATGAATATCTCCAATTACTTATTAGATGATCTTTAATATGTCTCCATGCTTTTGGTTAAGCATGATCATCAACACCTTCTTTATTTGGAAAATCATTTGTTTCAAAATTATTTTGATTTGAAATATTTTTGTTTTTCTTTATCAAATCCATTTCTTCTTTATCAAAATGCTTTATTTGAGAATCAAGTTCATCAAACACAACATGAATGGATTCTTCAATAGTACATGTTCTTTTATTAAAAACTATATATGCTTTACTTCTATTAGAATATCCTAGAAATAAACCTTTATTGGACTTTAAATCAAATTTACCCAAGTTTTCTTTACCGTTGTTGTGAATGAAGCACTTGCATCAGAAGATGTGTAGATGAGCAAGATTTGGCTTTCTTCATTTATAGAGTTCATATTGTGTCTTTCCAATTGACTTGCTAATATATGCTCGATTTGCAATATAGCATGCAGTACTTATTGCATCCGCCCAGAATATTTGTAACATTTCTTTTTCATTAAGTATTGCCCTTGCCATTTCTGTGAGGACTTTGTTCTTGCTTTCTACTACTCCATTCTGCTAAGGCGTTCTAGGTGCAAAGAAGTTGTGATCTATTCCTTTGTTGTTGCATAAATCTTCAAAAAGTTGATTATCAAGTTCTCCTCCATGGTATGTCTTAATAGAGACAATAGAAATACCTTTCTCATTTTGGACCTTCTTAGCAAACATAATAAATTCGACAAAATTTCATCTTTTGAAATAATAAATATAGTCATGTAATCTTGTAAAATTGTCGACAATTACTAAAGTATATAGATTCCCTCCAAAATTTTTACTTTTATTGGACCTACCAAATCCATATGATGTAATTGTAAAGGCTTGGAAGTATAAATCTCATACTTTGTTTTGAATGAAGATTGAGTCTGTTTGCCTTTTTGACATGCCTCACAAATCATGTCGTCTTTGAATTTAAGTTTGGGAAGACCAACAACTAAATCTTTTCTAATCAGTTTCTCAAGTTGGTTCATATTAATATAAGCCAGACGCTTATGCCATAACCAACTTTCCGTTGATTTGCTAAGAAAACAATTTTCAGAAGAATTTGAATATAAATCAATAGTATAATAGTTACCGTCCCTTTGAGCTTGGATCTTTGTCTTGATAAGTTCTTTATTAATCGATAGATCCTTTTTGTTTATTATCAAGCATTCCTCTAAATCAAAGATTACCTAGTTATCTTTGTTGGTGCTTTGACTCACACTTAGGAGATTGTGGCATAATCCTTTAACGTAATATACAAAATTGATTTGAACACCATACAATTTTTTGACTTCACAAATTCCAATAATACGTCTAGATTGGTTAACTCCAAAAGTTACCTTACCTCCTTCTCTGGTTTCTAGCATGGTAAACTTATTACCGTCACCAATCATGTGTCTCGAGCATCCACTATCAATGTACCACTTGTTTGCTCGAGATGCTTTGAGACATACCTAGAGTAATGTGATCAAGTTTTAGGTACCTACACTTTCTTGGGTCCTTTATGGTTAGTATGCATTAC
Organism: Inga laurina; assembly: GCA_963855925.1. NCBI lineage: Eukaryota > Viridiplantae > Streptophyta > Magnoliopsida > Fabales > Fabaceae > Inga > Inga laurina. The sequence continues at coordinate 52,868,795 of OY979708.1, forward strand.
CTTTAGTACATGCGTCCCTTTTGGAACCCATTTATACGTACCAATGACCTATCCATTTCTAAAATAACATGATGACGTATAATGTCCTTTCCTATTACAATAACTACAGGATGCAAATGGATTTGATGTATGCACAGAATTTTTAAAATATTTGAGATAAGTCCTACTGCCCTTTTTCTTATTTCCTCTATTTTTATGTTGATCAGACTTTTATCCAATTCCAGATTTATCAAAGGAAACTCTATGAGATTTTAGAATAACTTTAAGAGTTTCACTTCCTTTAGTAAATCTTTCCACAGTATTTGTTAAATCACTTATTTTTTTGTCTTTTTCTTCACATAATATACATGATGATATGACAATACTTTCTAACTCTTTTACTTTCACTGCTACAAAAAGGTTGAAAGGTGGCGTACATTTTGTGGCACTTCTTTAAAGAAGTGCCACACTTGCCTCTTTTTTTCCTTTTCTTTTTCTATTTTATTTTTTTTTAATTTTTGGTACCAACTGTGGCGCCTGGTAGACCAGAGGCCACAGCTGGTAGGCTCAATTGTTGCCCCTGCCAAGGCAGACGCCACACTTGGGTGCATCCTACCAGCTGTGGTGCCTGGAAAATCAAGCGCCACAGCTGGTTGTATAATAAATAAATAAAAACAAAAAAAAATTACTAGCTGTGGTGCCTGGAAAACCAGGCGCCACAGCTTCTTCTATATTAATAAAAAAAGAAGGCTAGCTACCTCGTGCCTTTATAGTTCTAAAGCCTTGTAGTGTTAGGTGCAGGTATTCACAAAAAAATAAAAAATGGACCAGCTGTGGCGCCTGAAAATCCAGACGCCACAGCTAGTTCTATTAAATAAAAAAAAGTTTGGCGCATGTATTCAAAAAGAATAAAAATAAATAAAAAGGGACCAGCTGTGGCGCCTGGAAATCCAGGCGCTACAGTTGGTCTATTAAATACATATGCCAATGCATTCCCAAAAAAAAATTAAAAATAGGACCAACTATGGTGCCTAGAAATCCAGGCGCCACAGTTGGTCAATTATATGCATAAGCCAATGTATTCCCCAAAAAAAATTAAAGAAAGGACCAGCTGTGGCGCATGGAAATCCAGGCGCCACAGTTGGTCTATTAAATACATATGCAAATGTATTCCCAAAAAAAAGGGACCAGCTATGGCGCTTGGAAATCCAGGCACCACAGCTGGTTCTATTAAATAAAAAAAAATTTGTCAAATATTCAGCTTATATAAAAAATTTTTTTAACCTTTTTAATGGATTACACTATCAACTTCCTACCAATCACAATTCGCCCCACTCCCACTCTTATCTTTTTTCCCTTTCCCACGTAGTCGCCCCCTTCCTTCTCTTTTAATTTATTTTGACTCATCCCACTTTAATTATTCCCTCCTCTCTCACTTTCCCTTTTCATCTACACTACAGCTTCTTGCAGTAGACGACCGTCGCCCCCCTCCCTCCATTTCCTATCATCTTCACACTTAAAAACATACCCACATGCACACACGTCTTCATCATCGAATCTACTTCTTTGTTTTGTTTCAACTGCCAACCCCACTCCTCCTCCTCCTCCTTACTCAAGATTGCAACACCAACGGGCAATGTGGTCCCCCACTCCACTGCACTGATCAGTTAAGCTTGTAAGTTCAACATGCTTCTTCCTTTTTTTAATTGGCATATAATTTCTGTAATTTTTTATTTCAAATTGATATCTATGTTCTAATATGTGTTTAAAAAGTGGAGAATATATATAATATTTCAAAAGAAGTTATCCAAAAAAATAATATTTCAAAAGAAAAGAAAAACCAAAAGTGGACCATGTCTCGTGATGCCTTTAGCATGTTGATAAAAGATATCTTTACATATTCGGAGTACTTGATTTCAGACTAGGTTTAAACAATTTTAACATTTTTTGCCTGAAAAATTTTTAATTTCAAAAAACTTTATTTTAGTAATTTAAAAGAAAATAGTCTAGTCCATACGCATGATTAAGAAAAATATAATATTTGTATCATAATATAAGTTTCTTTAGCTTAACTTTTTTGCCAACAGTTTCTAGTTTAACACTGAACTCAATATCTTCAATTTTGAAAATAAATCTGGACAATTAATATTATTTTTTAAATTAAAATAAAACAATTTCTTTAGCTAAATTTTTTTATAAAAAATTTACCCTCCTGTGGCGCTTGTTAGAGGAAGTGCCACAGGAGGGTATTTTTAAAAAAAAAATTTAAATGCTGTGGCGCTTTCAAGCGCCACAGCTTCTTTTAGTAGCGTCCAGATATGTGGCACTTCTCTAGCGCCACAACTTTACTTTTTTGTAGTAGTGTTTCTTTTTATAACTAACAATTTCTTTAGCTACCTTGATGAATTTAATATGCAATGCATTATATTCATATAATAATTCATCATAAGTATGTTCAGAGTCACTTACCTTGGAATCTGATTCTTCTTCTTTGGTTACCAAGCATAGATTTGTAACTTCATCATTGTCGCTTTCTTAATCCGACGAGCTATCACCCCATATAGATGATATGTATGCTTTCTTCTTCTGCTTTTTCTTGTCTTTCTTTTTGAAGCATTCATATTTGATGTGTCTAGGGTTTCCACATTCATAGCAACTATCTGTTGCTCCTTGTTTTCTTTCTTGCTTGATGCTCCTTGATAATTCTTGAAATTCTTTTGGCCTCTTCTATAGACCTTCTTGAATTTCCTCACGATTATTCCCATATCATCAGCAAGGACATCATCATTTTTTGAAGACTCATCTTCCTTGATGGCTTTAAGTGCAACTCCTCTTTTCTTTTTATCATCAACCTCTTCTAGTTCCTTCTTGAACCTTAACTTTCCTTCATACTCTGAAAGGCTACCAAAGAGAGTAGCTACGGATCTCATTAGCTCTCCTTTAGCTTCTTCGATAGCTATTACCTTTACTTCCCATTCTTTCATAAGATTGTTAAGGATCTTTCTGGCCTATGAATTTTGATAAAAAGATTTCCCAAGTACAGATAGTTGATTAACAAGATGAGTATATCTGAGTTCAAATTCTAAGATTCTTTCTTTAGGTTTCATCCGAAACAATTCATACTCTATAATTAGAGTATTGACCCTATTTTCTTTGATTCCGAATGTACCTTCATGAGTGATCTCAAGAGCATCCCACATATCTTTAGCTATTGGAAGTGTGCATATTTGAAAAAATTCCTTTTGACTAAGAGCACTCTAAATCATTAAAATAGCTCTATTGTTTAATGTTACTAACCTCTTGTCATCTTCGTCAAACTCCTCTGGACTCTTTTTAATGACCCTATCTTCAATTTTCTTCATTAGAACATAGTCACCATCTTGTATTACATTCCATAGACCGTAATCATTAGCCATCACGAACACTTTGAACTTAGCTTTCCAGAACGAAAAATGTTCTCCAGCAAAACCAAGAGGTCTAGTGATAGAAGCTCTATCTGGAAGGATGTTTTCACCCATTGTTGCCATTTACCGGATCCTTCTCAAGCTGTTAGGCTCTTCGGAGAATACCTCACTCTGAAAACAAATGAAAAATGCAAGCTTTACCCAAGAGGGGGGGTGAATTAGGTGATGTGATAAATTTTTTGGTTCATGCGATGATATGACAATAACTGTAGATAGAGTATAGTTGAGAAGATTAGCACACAGAGAGTTACACTAGTTTGGTCCAAAAACCCAGGCCTACATTCAATCCTTAGATATCAAGACCTATTGAGATTTTTACTATACTTCTAATATTCAATGGGTTCTCGGAATGCCGCAAAACAACAATCGTCCTTAAATGGACTACGAGCAAAAATATTCTAACGCATATAAATTTCTCTCCCCCTTACTACAAGTCTTACGTGCAAAAAACAAACCTATGACCTTTCTCTCTTGCTTACGTATACAAGTCTTATGAGTAGCAACGTTCTGTCCTACTTACACCTATGTAAATCTTATGAGTAAAAATATTCTCTGCTGCTTGTACCTTGTAAGTCTTATGATAAGAAAGTCCTAGGAATTCTCTCAACTGCTTCTCTTGTAATTATATCTACCCTCTCAAGGCCTATGTACCTTAAGATCAAATGAAAATACAATTTAAAGTATATACAGACTCTCTCTCAGAGTAAATATAATTAACACTAAATTACAATATGAATAACAGAGACTCGTGAATTTGCTTGTGTGTATTCTTGTTCTGAGTTCTTATTTTTTATAGTCTCTGAATCTCTACATTTATAGTCAGTGGATTTTACTGGTTGAATAATAATCATTATGGAGTGGAGCATTTTACAGTGGAATAGCATGAATATGTTTGAAATCTTTGAACAAGATATCATGGTAGGTACGAGCTTGGTTGGTCGTAATGATTCTGTCTACCATTGTTTGACTTCCTCTATGCCCTTCTAATTTAAACAATCGACCTCTTGTTTCACACTTGAAATATAATTTAAATGTTGTTAAATAAAAATAAAAATTGAAAATAGATTGAATAAAAAATATTAAACCATGTTTGGAATGATCGCTGTAAGTCTCGTGTGTGTTGGATTCTGACAGAGTATCACTCGAGTGCACTGAGGCCTTACTCAAGTGCATCTTTATATTTCCTCTTCTGCTTTTGCTTTTGTGTTACACTTCCAAGTGATTTTGAGAGAGTGCATTTTCATACTTGTGAGTGATATGGGTTGTCACTCGAGTGCATCTAGTCTTACCCGAGTACACATGTATCTTGCACTATAAACTCTAATCTCTGGATAACACTCGCACTGATTTTTACAAGAGTGTGATTTGTCACTCACAGGTGATATGGGGCCTCACTCGAGTACGTTGATCCTCACTCGAGTGAACAGTATATTCTTGTATAAGATACTTTTTCATTTCAGTACTTGTATTAGGAATGAAGAGAGTTATATTTCTCACTCGCGGTTACTGAGCTATCACTCGGGGTGCAAGTACTCTCCACTCGGGCACACTTGCTGTTCCATGCACTGGCTGACTCTCGAACAAACACTTTCTATGCTTCACTCGATTAGACTCTTGTGCACATTACACTTTGAGTTGATCTTGCTCTCAGGTAAACACTTCCTGTACCACACTTGGTAAGACTCGAGTAAACTTGAGGCTATCACTCGAGTATTGAGTTTATGCTTGAATGCAACGATGGTATCATGTCTCTAACATTGCTTTCTGTCAAACACTTGTATGAGTGTGCCTTCATACTTGAGTATAAATCACATCAGCACTCGAGTGCTTTGTCCATCACTCAAGTTGTCCTGGTATTTTCAGCTAAAGTCATCAAACACTTTCAGTTTAACACTCACTTCTGCTCAAGTGCAAAAGTGTTATTACTCGAGTTCTAGCTCCATCACTTGAGTACATCATTTAAAATCATAGCAATGACCTCTAAACTTTGTGAGATTCATTTGGTAACATTTTCAAACACTACAAAACATGAGTTTCTTACCACAACACACAATGATCTTTTGTTATCATCAAAACTTGGAATCTAACATTGCTAAGTTGGTTTTGTACTTCATTTTGGAATAGTTTGAACATTTTAAAAGATTCAGATTTATGTTTCATTAGATAGATATAGCCATATCTACTAAAATTGTCTATAAATGTAATGAAGTATATATAACCTCCTCTAGCAGCTATATTTAATGGTTCACATACATCTGTATGTATGAGGCCCAATAATTTAGTGGCCCTCTCACAATGCTCAATAAAAGATTCCTTTGTCATCTTTCCAAATAAGCAAGATTTGCATGTATCATATGATTCAAAATCAAATGAGTTTAGAAATGTCTTTCTCATTCATATGACCTAGATGACAATGCCATAAGTAAGTCAGATTCAAATCATTTGGTTTTATCCTTTTAGTAGTTGCATTATAGATATTTCCATTATTAGGATGTTCCAAATTTAATATATAATGCCCAATATGCAAATCACCATCGCATAGAAAACGTCATTATGATAAATAGAACATTTACCATTCCCAATAATGAAAGTATAACCTTCCTTATCCAAAATAAGAAAGAGAAATAATGTTACTACTCAAAACAAGAACATAATAGAAATTGTTCAAAACTAACAAAAGCCCAGTGGATAGAACTAATTTATAAGTGCCTATGGCTAATGCAACAACTCTTTCTCTATTTCTAACTCCTAGGTCCACCTTGCCCTTCTTCAGCTTTATACTATCCTTTCAACCCTGGACATTTGTACAAATGTGAGAACCACATGCAGTATCTAATGCCCATTAGAGGAAGTAGAAAAATGAATGTCTATAACATAAATACCTAAACCAATAGCCCCACTATCCTTCTTGTTCTTTTTCAGATCTTTGAGGTAGAGTCTACAATTCCTCTTCCAATGACTTGGTTCATTGTAGAAGTAGCAAACTCCTTCCTTTGGAAGCTTTGCCTTATTGGGTGTAGGTTTGGTTTCGGGCTTGTATGAGTCTCGTTTTTCTTACCACTTAAGACATTACCCTTCCAAGTGCCATTCCCTTTCTTTTCCATACCCTTTCCTTTCTGAACTATCAAAATAATACTAGGCTTTTTCTTATTGCTCTGCTCAGTAGTTTTGAGTACCCCATGCAGCTCAAAAATTGATTTCTCCATGTTATTCATCTTGTAGTTCATAATAAACTGATCATAACTCTCTGAGAGTGAGTTTAGGATCAAATCCATAGCTAACTCTTAGCTTATGGGAAATTCAAGCCTCTCAAGGTGATAAATGTAGCCTTTCATATTTAACACATGATCGCTAATTGATGCACCTTCAGCCATTTGGCAGGAATGTAAGGCCTTTATGGTCTCATACCTTTCTTGTCTTGCCTGTTGCTAGAACATTTCCTTGAGATGGATAATCATCTCATGACCCTCTATAAGTTCCAGATCTCTTTGGAGCTCTAGAACCATAGTGGCCAGCATCAGGCAATCTACATCCACTGAGTCATCCTTATTCTTCATGTAAGCATCTCTCTGAGCTCTTGGAGAATTGGCTACAGGCTCCTTAGGAATGGGTTGATCTAGGACATAAGCCTTTCTTTCCTGCTTGAGAACAATTCTAAAGTTTCTGAGCCAGTTAAGAAAGTTTGCCCCATTAAGTTTAACCTTCTCAAGGACTCATCGCAATGATAGTGTAGTAGTATTACAAGTCGACATGATTCTACAATTAAAATATGTAAAGTCTAGTTAGTAATCTCCTACTAAATTAACAACCATCAGTATAATAATTAGTGGGCTCAGATCCATATTTCCCTTTAACTTAAGTCCACTTTAGCAGGACTCTTAAATTTAACTTATTTAGGCAGGTAACCTAATTACCAATTACATCGTATGTAACTCTTAGATGTTTATGGGATTCGATCATTATATGATCTGGCATGTTTAATCCTATCTAATGCCTTGAGACCCAAAACCATTTTGTTTAACTTAATTAAGTCAAAAAAATAATGAATTTTGTAAGCAGTACTATTGCTCATACTTGTCTTACCAAGATAACTCAAGCATGCACTTTGGTGGTTCCCACTATTGAGTGATCTAGGTTTTGACAAGTATTCTTTAATTAACAGCATTATGACTTAAGATTTGATTTGGATGGTTCAATTAATTAGTTTTCTTTATATGAATGCACTCGTGGTTGTATCTCATATAGATAAATACATATAAATGCAAAAGTATTGATGCAATGATCTAATCAATAGCATAGTTTAAACGTGACACAACGTGGCTTTCCTAACCTAAAATCCTCCCAAGCCAATGAGAGAACTTCTCTAAATAAGAAAAGAAATACATTAAGAGAAACCCCATTTAAACATTCGATGGGGGTGAGATGAGAAGAGAATATACATTGAGAGTATTTAGAGGAAGGCACGGCACACAGGCGTATTTTAATACTACAACCATTTGTAAAAATGTAAAGCCATGTTGTTCACCATACCCAAACAAGTATAAAGAATAAACCACAACAAGTAATAGTTCATATAATATGAAAAGCAATAAATGTCATGATTATGTTATATTGCGCTACGAACAAGTAGTCCCATGTGGGGGTGTAAGGGCCAACACCCCCGAAGATTTTTGAAAATGTCATGTTACTTTTAAAATAAATATTTGAAAATTTAAAATATTTAAAAATTTCTTGTCCAATTTTAAAATATTTGTTTTAGTCCAATTCAAAATGGATTTTAGCCCCAGTTTCAAAAACGGCCCAGAAAGCTTCTGATTTGATTTATCCTCCCCCACAGTTTCAGATCCCTACAACCCAAATAGAGATCCAAACTTAGACCCGATTCAACTAGCCGCAACCTTCAACCCAAATTATATAGGTTCGACTTTCTTAAAACCAAAATAGATTTTGATATTGCATACAATTTGACTTTCTTAAAACTAAAAACTAAATTAGATACATATTTGATCATCTTCTTAAAAGCATACATATATATCCCATATATATCACATGTATAAGAACATAAACTCAATTTAAATGCATAATTAACCTGGCTTTGATATCACTATTGGGATCCGCAGGCAGAGCGGAAGAATTTTAAAAATTCTTGCCAATCCCAATTAAGGATCTATCAATAGTGTTTAAACAGAGTTAGGAAGGTTATTGGTGACTCTGGAATTTTGTACGAGCAACTGGTTGGAGGAAATATTTTTCCCTTAAAATAGACTTAATAAGTGACACATAGAATTTTGAACCACCTAATTTGGATATTTATTGGAAAAGATATGAATTTTCAAAGTTTCTTGAAAATTCTGCCAACTTTTGGAAATTGTGCGAAAATAAAAAAGTTATGGCATTTGGTAATTAAGTTGACCTCCAAAGGTTAAGTTAAACACTTTGAGTTAATGTGATACCATTAAATACCCATTGGGTCTAATGTGTTAACTTTAAAGTTAACCAACTAAAGTGTCTTGAGCTATAAAAAATCGAACAAGTATAGATCTAAAGATAAGGGACATGTCCTAAAGGTAAAGTAGCCCATTGGATATTTATTTGCCATTGATCTAATAGTATGGCCACTTTTCTAGGGCTATGAGATGACAAAGAAGAGACAATGGAAGCAACTTTAGTGGTTGGAAAAAAAGGTAAAAAAAAGGAGACTAAAAGATAAAAGGTAGTGGACTTACCCTAGTTACATGTCCTTGATATTTATGCTTATGTATTGATATGAGAAATTGCTTTGCTTGATTATGTGATGCATATATGAATAATTAAAGCTCTATTTCAATATATGTTATGGCTATGAGTATGATGTATGATAGATTGAGCATGCATATATGTCATTGTGCTAGCATAAATTCATGTAAGGTAAGCATGCCATGCATTAAGAAATTATCTTGCATGCTAAGTGGTATTATTTGCTACTAAGATTGTCCCGAATCTCACCCTTCCTCAACCAACCAGACAGATACATAAGCATAAAAGAGGAGTGCAGGAAAATGTGCTAGATGAAGAAGTTGCGATGAGGAGATGAAGACTAAGGTGCGCTAATCCATTATGTATAATTAATATTTGAAATGGTTAATTGTATAACTGAAGACATATGGATGTTTTTTTGAAGCCAGATAATTGAACTACAAATGGGTAATCGCATGGTATGAGCCCATTAGTTAAGCAGAGCGGTTTAATAAAAGGAGAGATACTCTGATAATAAGGAATGAAAAGAATTAAGTAGCCCTATGAATAAAGTTAAACAATATGGTGAATATGTCCTTTACCAAATGAATAATGCCCCAAGAATAAATGTAAAATTTTTTAGCTAGGAGATTATTTATTGATTCTCTTGAGCCGTAATAATAATGATGTCATTTTTATGCATAATAAAGAGTCATAAGGAACGGCTATTACAATTGACTTGATTAAATTATTTTAATGTCTTTTGTTTTTCATTTTAATTATAGTGCACTAAAGACATATTATATAATGGTAGAAAGCATGTAGGTAAAAGTGGTTTGACGAAGTAGTTCCAGCCAAAAGTAAGTTATTTAAATTCAAGTTCTTTGATTGATAATCACTTTCAATATGCCTTTATTCTTTTTTATCATTTGCTTTTGATGTATAGTGCCCATGGCAACCAAGGAAAACTTAGTGCAGGCACTATGTCTTACTATATATGTATAACATCATTTTTAGTGAGCTTACTACTAACTTTGAACAGGTGATTATTACTTCATTCTCAACTGAATTTTATATTTGTTCTTGCAATTGAATTGTTAGTTATTTCATTCAATTTATTGATTTATATTAACTTATTCTCCAATTTAAGCATAGATTTTTGCAAATGAGGACACCAACACAGTCGAAGACATTAATTTGATCCGAGACCTTTTGGCAGGATATCTCCTACAACAGATAGATGATGATGTGTAGAGGTTTCTTTTTTTATAGTGCAATGGTTTAGTGTAGTGGTATATTATGTTTGCATACTCAAATACTTTGCCTCCTGTTAGTTGCTTGCTTTCTTGTTTATATGAGTACTATGAATTTTATGATTTTTGGTTTTTGAACTCGATCCTATATGTTTCTATTTTTTATTATGATAACTATATTCCAAAGTGGGACTGTGATTAAGAACATGTCCTTTAATTTATCTTAAGTATTCTTCTATAATATTTTCTTAAGCATTTTTCTTATCGTTATTTACTGATAAATTTTCATGTGCAATTTTTTAGAAGAAAGAATTAGCAAAGGAAGTAATTCATTACAATTGGTTGCATAATGAATTAACAAGGTCCAGAGTTTCAGGATAATTATCCATTGGGTTTCTGGATTAGTTTTATTAGAGACATTATGATTTATAGAGAAGACTTTGGAAAATGATGATGAATCATGGAGATCTAATGGAAGCATGTCATCTCATAAATCTTTGGGGTTATAATTGTCATAATTTAGTTTGAAAGTTGAAGTTTGAACATTAAAATAATGTTATGATGATATATACCTAAATTTAAGTTCTTTTGTACGATATGTGATTATTGAACTTTGAAGATTCAAAATTTAATATGGTGATTTTTATCTACATTTTTTAAAAAAAATAGTTCAAAATTTCAAAATTCAAACCATAATTGCTTGGGAATTGGTGGTTTTTCAAAGGCTATGGGAAGAAAATGCAAATAATTTTTCTTTAAAAAAATGGCTTTCAACAACTATTTTCAAAAAATAGTTGTTGTGCGTTACAACAACTACGTTTTCAAAACAAATGTTGTGTGCTTCAAACTTACAGTGACTGTTTTAAAATAGCCCTCTATTTTCAAACTTTCAACGACACTCACATACACGTCCCCTCGAAAACAGTAGTCTAAAGGACATAAAAATAGACGTTAATAGTGCTTTCTATAGTAGTGGAGAGTGGCGTGTAATTTTTTATTTTTTAAAAAAATAGATGCACAGGGGCAAGAGGTGGGATCAAACCCACCCCACCACTTTGCCAATAGGGCTTGGCCGGCCACCAAAGCCCCTTTGATATATATGCATTAGTGTATATATATATGTATAATATAAATAAAGGCAAAATAGCTTTAACAAAATAAGTAATGGAAATGACAAAATGCATAATGGTATTGACTAAAGTCATAACTGTATTGACCAAAAGAGCGATGGCATTAACTAAAGTCGTAACGATATGCACTAGATGAATAATGATATTTATTCAAGACAAAAATAAAATGACTAAAGGCATAATGGTTAAGCATGGGCAAAAAGCCCAGTGGTCTGGTACATACTCATCCCTAATAATGGTATTTACTAAACGAGTAATGAGATTGACTAAAGGAGTAATGGGATTGACTAAATAAGTAATGGTATTGACTAAATGAGTAGTAATATTGACTAAAGTGTTAGATATGATTAGTTTTGGTGATGTCAAATATAAATGTCAAATGATAAGAGCAAAAAGTTTATATAATACTTTGACTAATTATTATGTTTCATGTTGCATACCTTGTAGATTAGTCAAGCAAAGATTGAAGATAATCAAGAAAATAAAGAAGTTGTCTTGTTGGGTTATGGAGAATGATCATCAAGAAGGAAATCAAGAAGAAAGATTTTGAAGAAAGAAGAAATTACAAGATCTAGTGAGAATATCAAGGTTCAAGCTGTTAGAAGTGATACTGGAGGTTTCTATGATGATACCGGAGGCTTCTATGATCAAATGATGGTTGGAATAGGTTAATACGAAGCTAAGATGACTTATCTATGAGTTATGACACTCCTAGAGGAGTTTTACTTGAGTGTGAGCTCAACATTCGAGTGCCAGAGATGTTGCACTCGAGCACGGGATGAACACACTTGAGTGTCGGGGCTACTTTGTTCTACTCTGTTTTACATTCAGCTTGATAGAGGTCCAGTATTTTAGCCATATCTCTCAAACCACATGATGGATTGACCCGAAACTAGTATGAAAGAAGACTCACAACTCGAAATATGTACACCAAGATCATATTTAAAGAAGCTCAGATGAAGGAGATATGATCCATGGAAGTTGACAGGGAAATCACCTTCACTTTTCAAGATAGGTTCGGTATTTTGAGCATAACTCAAAAACAACACATCGGATTGGGACAAACCTAATGCCATATTAAACTAGACTCAAAGAGCTTTCCATGGATAGGTAATTTGCCTAATTGGAACTTATATGCTAGGAGCTATGCCTTCTGGAAGTTGACGCTTGTGCAGTCTAGTATGATAGACACTCTTTCGATCATAACTTGCAGAATACAAGGAGTTTGGAGCTGATTCTTTTTGTATTGGAATGCATATGGCAAGAGATTTCTTATGATACATCATTTTTCATATTTATAATCAAATAAATAGATTGAATCTAACGTGGCCCCACATCACTCACGAGTGCAAAAACGCACTCTTGAAAAATGTCATGCGAGTGTTGTCCAGAAGGGCTGAAGTGTGGAGAAATTTAGTAACACTCAAGCATTGAGCAACACAATCGAGTAAGGATCAAAATTGCACTCGAGTCATGTAAGTGTTGACATGAAAGTGTTAAACCGAGAAGAAGCATGTACGTGAAAACAAGAAGTGCACTCGAGTGATGTCCAAAATTGCACTCGAGTCTTGCGAGTGAAGAGCAGCAAGTGTTTGCCCAAGAGGAAGCCAGAACGTGAAAATATAAAATGCTCTCGAGTAAGCCATACTAAACTCGAGTGAAGTCCTGACAAAACCAAAACGTAAAAAGTTTAGACTCTCATAGCCATCAATCCAAACGTGGTTAAATGGTATACATTCATTATGTTTTAACTTGTAATTATTCCTAAATGTTAACTAACTTATATTTCAAGTGAGAAACAAGAGATTAAACATTTGGATTGCATCTTCAAGAATGGAGGTCACGTATGGCAAATATCATCACTCAACGAACAATCCGACTATGGTTACATGTTATTGAATCATTGTGTTCTCACGTGTTACTGTTTCTAAATGTTAACTAACATATATTTCAAGTGTGAAACAGGATATTAAACGTTCGGATTGAAGTTTCAAATAAGAAAGTCAATTATGGTGAACTTCATCATTACACACCGAATGGCGGCTATCTACCACGACAAGCAACTGACACACCACGAAAGACTGTCGAATATTCAAACATCTTCATACCGCTCCACAACGTAACGTACAGCTTATAATGAAACATCCCACACTTTAACGGGATGCTCTGCTCTACAACAGACAGTGGCTAGTTTTTCAAATGCACTCAACGATTAAAATGAAGTAATGGGACTCCAACAGATGAATGTTCACAACGGTCATTATCTTCATCAACTATACATAAGAGAACATTCAAAATCGATGGGTAACTGAGACAGCAAGCAACTACGAGAAAAATGATAGAAATATGAATCCTCTGCTTCTACCCAAACACTTTTTTTTTCAGTTTCTATATTACTTATCATTGAGAGAGTGATTATTTGTATTATACTTCAGTGAGTATTATATTTACTCTATGAGAGAGTCTGTAAACACTTTCATCTATATTTCTGAATTGATCTCAAGGTAGAAGGACCTTGAGAGGGTTGATTTCCTTATAGGGGAAGCTGTAGAGAGAATTGCCAGTAAGACATTCTGTTCGTAAAACTTACGAGGTGCAAGTAGTAGAGAACGTTGCTGCTTATAAGACTTACAGGGGTGTAAGTAGGAGAGAACTTTGCTGCTCGTAAGACTTGCACGAGTTAGCAGGAGAGGAAGATCTTCAGGATTGCTCTGCCCGTAAGACTTGCCGTAAGGGGGAGTATTTTAGTGAGAGATTTGTAAAAGGTTTCACAAGTACCCGGCTAAACTTGTGGGATTGTAAAGACTTTTCTTGTGCCCAAATTAAATAAGAAGATAGTGGATTTGAAAATCTCAGGAGGAGCCTGGGGACTGGACGTAGGCCATCATAGATTGAACCGAACCAGGATAAATCACAGTTTGAATATTCTCTTCCCTAAGCTCTTATATTTCCAGCATATATTATTTAATCTAACTGTTAATTTATAATTTATTACCTTCATACTTTCCTCTTTCGTTAAGATGCGAAAAGATTTCCAAAGTTATTAAGTTTTTATCATACACCCAATTCACCCCCTCTTAGGTGATAGCCGGTTCTAACATAAAGGTGTAATGACACTTAATGAGTAGTGGTATTGACTAAATGCGTAAAGGTATTGACTAAATGAGTAATGAGGTTGACTAAATGAGTAATGGTATTGACGAAATGAGTAGTAAGATTGACCAAAGGTGTAATGACACTGACTTAATGAGTAATGGTACTGACTATAGGCGTAATGATATTTACTAAATGAGTACTGGGATTGACTAAAAGCATTATGGTTATGAGTAATGTCAATGTCATTACGCTTTTAGTCAGTCTTATTACTTGTTTAGTAAATATCATTATGCTTTCAGTCAATACCATTACTCATTAAGTTAGTGTCATTACACCTTTAGTCAATCTTACTACTCATTTGGCTAGTCCCATTACCCATTTAGTCAATGTCATTACGCATTTAGTCAATCCCATTACTTGTTTGGTCAATACCATTACTTCTTTAGTCAATATTATTACTCATTAAGTCCGTGTCATTACACCTTTAGCCTCAATATCATTACTCATTTAGTCAATGTCATTATACCTTTAGTCAATCATATTACTCGTTTAGTCAATACCTTTATTAAGGATAAGAATGGACCAGACCATCAGGTTTTTGCCCACGTCTAACCATTATGCCTTTAGTCAGTTTATTTACACCTTAAATGAATATCATTACTCATTTAGTGAATATTATTATGCCTTTAGTTAATGTTATCACTTATTTAATCAACACAATTATGCTTATAGTCAATACCATTATATATTTTGTCATTTCCATTATTTATTTTGTCAAAGCCATCATGCCTTTAGTTACATATATATACTAATGTATATATATCAAGAGGGCTTTGGTTGTCTGGCAAAGTGGTGGGATGGGTTTGTTCCAACCCCTTGTTCCCTTGCGTCCATTTTTTTTAAAAAAAATTACACGGAACCCCCTAACCCCAAAAAAACCCTCGATGTCGAAGCTCCAACGGCCGTTACGCAGGTGCATGCTCAGGGCGTTGGTGAGTGTAGGTTGGCCAGCAGCTAGAGATCCAGTGGCTGGGTGGCAGCGGTGCTCTGGCAAGGGCACCTTTTCTTTTTCTTTTTTTCTAAACTGAGGGACAAAATTAAAAAATCATCATCACTTAAAATTCCAATTTGATACCTATCACATTTATGTCATTTTTATGTGTTAACAGACTTTTTGGGGTTTTATAAATTCACATGATATGTATTTAGAATTTTCCCTAAGCAATACCACTCGCTTTGCATACCAATTCTGATGCAACAATGATTATATATAATGATTGGGAAATCCAACCCTCTTATCCTAGTTTATTATGTTAAAATATTGATCACAACAACACTTATTCTCCCAGCACCCGCCTTTCACAATTTTCTATTCATATTTGTATACATCATGTAACCTTTTTTTTATTCATATTCGTATCCATATAACGATTTTTTTATTAAAAACTTAGATGAGTAAAGTAAATGTCCAAGTTATATCTGCAGGGCAAATATAAAGAAATATTTCTAAATAATACAAATAATTTATCCATCAGCAAAATTTTATAGGATGCATCCTTACATAGAATATCAAATTTTGTTACTCTTCCTCTCTTTAACAAAGGAGTGAAATTTATGAAGCTATACATATATACAAAATTGCCAAACTCATGAGTTTAAATAAACTCATGACAATGATATAAATTTGTATCGTAAACTCATAAGAATCTACCTTATCAATTAATATGTGTTAAGAGTATGTAATTAAATAATTAAAATATAAAAAATGATAACAATTTGATCTAAATATTTTAAATCCAAATAATTGAAATTAAATTTATCAGCATGCATAATTTATTATACTCAATAAAAAATTTTATAAAATTCACATATAAAATCATTGAATATGATCAAATTGAAAATTTTAGCATGAATTTAAAAGTATATTAACACAATTTTGTAATATATAAATGTAAAAACAGAAAATTCAGAGTGTGAATTCACAAATTTAACCAAATTTACATTTAGCGCGAGTTTAAGAGTGACTTGATACGATTAAAGTTAGAAATGTAAAAAATGTAAACTCGGAGAGTCAACATGTGAGTTTGACAACAATGCATATATGAGATATTTGCTTTGATTTTAAATATAATTATTTTTTAAGAATCTTATCAATTACATGTCCTCAAAGTGTTTTTATCAATTATGGTACTTTTCAATGCGAAGGATGTAACTTTGAAGAGGACATCAAAATGTCCGCAGCGTCGACGGGGTACAGTTTTAAAATGCTATATTGGAAATAAAAGTAAATACATTATTTTCGAAAGCCCGTGAGCGATCAACGTCATGGTCATTTTCATGTGAATAACTCTCCTTATTTTTGATATACATGCAAATAACTTTATTTGCTCTTAAATTTAATATCATACATTTTTAATCTTTCATATTTATATAGATCGACAACCCCCTTTTATTTATTAATCGCATGTGACTTTCCTAAGAGAATCTTTAATATAACTAAAACTTTACGAAAATAAGTTTTAGCTAAAAAAATTTAACGACATGTGTTAGAATTGAATTACTACCTTTGGTCCTTAATTTATGTACTAAATAATTAATTTGTGGATATTAAAAAAATTAATCAAGTTAGTTATTTGCAATAAATAGGTATTGATTTCACTAAAAGATCCTCTTTCTGCATTATTGAAGTAATATACTACATAATTATCAGCAACTATTATTTTAGAAGTTTTAAAGGATTAGGAGTTCATTGTTAACATTCTAAGGTCCAAAAATTTTCTTTTTACCTCACATACTAAAAATTGAATTGTATATATAAAAAGTTGAAATTACATCGAGTACCCTAAATTATTTTTTTTAGTAACATTCAATTTCTTAAACTAATTTGTAATTCATATATCACCCTAAGGTATTTTTCAAATATATCACTCAGTATCCTAAAGTATTGTTGCAGTAATTTTTAATACATTTAGCACCTTAAAGTATTTTTCAGTAGCACTTATTATCCTAAGTCTAGAGTGCTCATTACTATTGAGAAAAAAAAAACTTTAGGGTGACATTGTACGCAACTGAAATGATACTTCAAGATATTGGATGAATTACTAATTAGTTTAAGGTATTGAATGTTACTTGAATATTACTTGGAAAATACGATCAGCGGTTGAACGTATGTTAACCCTATGCAAAACTCTCACACTGATGCTCACCTAGTAGGAAATCTGAACATTAAAACTCTAAATTTGTTGAGCAGTTAAGGCAGATAACACCATCTTCTCCACAAAAAGCAATCGGTATTTCTAATAATTAATATTATATTCCGTCCCACAATATCATGATCTCAACCACCAAATCAATTTTGTATATTTTAAAAAAGACTCTTGTCCTACCACAATTACTTGTGTATATCGCAACCACAATCTGGTGTGTCAAAATAAGTGTGTATATAAGCACAAAGAAAATGCTTTTTTTCTATCGAGTGTGAAATCCTAAAATCATATGGGGTCTCCAAGGCTGCAATTCTCGGGGAGTTGTGTAGTTCTTTTACTTTTCGTTTCATCAACCTTTTCGTCTCCGATTGCAGAACATTTCACTCATTGCCTTGAAACAAATTCTCAGAATCCGATCTCATTTTCCACATCCTTTTTCACCCCTGACAATGCTCCATTCTCTTCAATCCTTCAATCCACAGCTCAAAATTTGAAGTACTTGTTGCCTTCAATGCGAAAACCTGACATCATATTCACTCCATTGGAGGACTCTCAAGTTCAAGCTGCTGTTATTTGTGCCAAAAAGCTCAAGATCCACATGAGGGTGCGTAGTGGTGGTCATGACTATGAAGGCCTTTCTTATATTTCTCTCGCTGAGGAGCCATTCATGGTCTTAGATCTTGGCAAGCTTTGTGCTATCCATGTCGATATAGCACAAAACATAGCGTGGATTCAAGCTGCACTACTACAAAAAAGTAAAGCTGTGACGCTTATAATTGCATTAGCTGTGGCACTAGAGAAGTGCCACCTATCTGGACGCTACTAAAAAAAGCTGTGGTGCTTGGAAGCACTACAGGTTTTTAAAAAATTTTTTTTGTAAATAACCTCCTGTGGCGCCTGGCCAACCAGGCACCACAGGAGGCACCCCCTCCTGGGGCGCCTGCGTTAGGAGCCAACACCTCTTGGGGCACCTCCTCACGCAGGCGCCACAAGAGGTGTTTTTTTATTCTTCGTATTGGTGTTTTTAGCATATTTTTTCCTCATATTTTTTGTATTCTTCGTGTTGGTTTTTTTAGCATAGTTTTTCCTCATATATATCTCCCATGCATATATAATTACAGTCTGCATGGTTTAATAAGAACAATGATAGATAACTTTAAAATGATACCAACAAATGATTAATTAGCTAAAGTAGTACTAAAAATTGTTATACAATATATTGTAAACCAAGCTGAATGAAATACAACAAATTCAACTTCAACATACATGCATGACACAACAATTGGCAATTAGAAACAACACAACAAAAACCAGCTAGTGAATTTAATAGTATATATAGCTACCCAGATATTTGGCTAAACACATATTCACACCATTCCTCGATCTCTTCATTAACCTGATGGTCAGTCAAAGCATCACAACGTTGATCTTCATAATACTACAGATATATACAATCAGACACAAGTTAGAACGAATTAAAATCAGTAAAACATAATTGTCAGGCACTAATTTAATTTCATTAAAACACAATATGAAGTGCAACTAAATGACTTACCTTTCGAGGAATAAATGGCTGATCATGCATAATAACATCCTTCATAAATTTCATGATATAGTACCCACAATCATTGTCATTGGGTTGGAAAGGGCACTGCAAAAATATAATGCAATATTTAACTCTTTTCATGATAAAAAATTGTTTACTAACAAAGTCTAAGTAAAATCATATATCAATACTTGTATCTTCTTCCAAGGATAGCTAAGGTGGGGGTCAGCAGCTTTAGAATAGTTTAACGAGACAGATGGCCGATATGCAATCAATGCGCTAACAAAACAAATAGAAACTGATTACTTTTGGTTATTCAATCACATATGCAAATATTTACGCATAGGCACGTACGCTTACCTATTAAACAATAATAACATATCAGAACGCACTACTAGAAAAAAGGGTTTTAATGTCCCTTATTTTGGCCTTTTAACGTCTGAAAACAGAGGGACGTCTATGTGAGGGTCGTAGAAAAAAACGTCATTAACGTCCATAAAATAGGGGATGTGGAAGGCAGACTTTAGACGTCCCCAGTTGGAACTGGGGACGTCTAAAGTGGGACCTTAGATGTCCCCAGAAGAATTGGGGACGTCTAAGGTGGACCTTAGACGTCCCCAGTTCCAACTGGGGACGTCTAAAGTGTCGCCAGCAGTCCTTTCCACGTCCCTTTTTTTATTAAAGATGTTGCAATTTTTTTTAAATGGACTTTTTATATATATTGCACTGTCTGGAAATGTAAACTGCAGAAATAGGATTCCAACAACAGAATAAAACAATAGTAGTTCAACAGAATGGAAACAACAACACAGTGATCAATCAACCCAAGGCTTCTACATGCCACACAAACTTTCAAACCACACAAACTACACAACAATCTATATCCAAGTCTACTACATGCCACACAAACTTTCAAACCATACAAACTACACAGCAATCTATATCAAAGTCCCCAGTTTGTACAATAACCAAGACTAAAATCCAATCCATATCCAACAACAATAACGCTAATTATATGTACTACCACAAAAGTATGTCCTACACAAACTACTAAAGACTTTACTCTTCTGGTATACATTGAAGAAGATGTCCAGCCATAAAGTCTCTGATCATATCATATGAGTAGGCATCTTCATTGTCAAAAATCTGTAAATTAGAAAATAAGCTTAGATGAAATAATGAATGAAGTAAATGAATTGCCATTGAATCACAACACCAAGAATATTATCCTCAAAGAATGAAGAAGCAATTACTTGTTCAAAATCTGTCGTAATGCCACTCTGAATGATGTTAAACATATAAAGCAAGACATAATATCCACATTCCCAGCCGCCAGGTTGTCGAGGGCACTATAAATCAAAAGCAAATGGTTAAAATCAATAAAGGCATATCTAAAACGACCGTCAATCAAAAGAACTTGATTTGAAACTACGTACCTTTGGAAACAACCATCTCGGATCTTTGCCACCTCTACGTTCGCGTGGCCCGCCAAGCACTCGATACGTCGTGCATGCCCTATCATTAAAATGAAAATCAACATAAATTAGAATAATTCATTAAGTTAAGAATCAAGAAGCAATGAAATACAAAAAAATAACTTACTGGTTGAAGACGCTTTTAGTTTCTTTGTCTGGTCTTCTATTTAAGGAATCAAACCAGTAAACAACGTGCGACCGAGGACAGACAACACACAAACTCCAGTGATAACTATCACAACATATACAGATTAAAATGAAGTTAGATGGCAAGGCAATTATTTATTAAAAATCTCAAATACACAAAATTAAAATGAGTACCCTTGAACAATCGGTGCTAGATAACAACAATACTCGTCCTCTGCCAATACGAAGCCCACATAGTTCGTCCTTCATTTCAATGTATTCTCAACCCTTGTCGTATGTGCAGGAGACAAGAATCCATATAAATCAACTTTTTGAGAGTCAATGCATATACGACGGAAGGAGCTATAATAGAATTAAAATGATGAATGTATTAGCTAGTTAAAATCAACTTAACTAAATGAATCAAAAAATGGGAAATAAAAAACTTACAGGATTGCAAATTTGCCCCATCCAATATCTAGCTCCTCGAACTTCATAAACTGTTTAAGATCTTGTTTATCAATTGTGAAGTGATACTTTGTTTCCTCGCCCACAATCCCTGGAGGCATATGCAAATCAATCTGGCGAATGCCTTTATAGATATGCTGCAATCGTGCTAAGAAGGGCCATTTCTCTGCTTCCTACTCGTTCTTTTAGAACATAAAAACACATACTGTTAGTAGGATGTCAACACATCTCAAGTAAAAGTGAGGTAGTTCCATACCAATGGAGGTGTTTGTGGTAACAAGCCAATAAGATGTACAGGCCAAAGGATGAAAGATCCTCTCGCTTGAGCTATCGTGGCAACCTCATAATCAGGAATAGGGATGGCTGTACCTTCTTCCCCCTCTCGAACACACGTCACAGTCACCCTACGCAAATGCTGTGGAATTTTTTGATGGTGGTGGGTGGTAGCTTGTGTGTGAACGAGAGCATCTGCAACTACACGCAGCACTGGGGCATCCAAAGAGAGGATGGCAGGTTCTCCCTGCGCTGGAGGGGGAGAAGGGTCACCAAGTGGTTCCTCCGCCGGGTTGTAACTTCCTTTGGTGCTGTGGAAGGCCAGGGATGAATGGGTTCTACGCTCGGTAGTTGCCATCTGCGATTCAAACATCTTCTGCATTTCAGCTCGTATCTCAGGCATCAGCTCAAGACGTAGCTCAGGCAACAGCTCTTATCGGAGCTTGTCACAGAGGTTGGCCTCGAGCTCTTGTGAGACTTCCTGATGAATCTTGGCCACAAGCTCCCTACTGGGTTCAGCTTGTGATGAATAAGGATGTGAAGCTCGGCCAAAATACTTCGTGACACGAACTCCCCCTGCCTCCCCTCGAACATGACCAGGGTGATCTGCCTTCCCAATCGCCGTTGACAAGATGTCCATCCGTCCACTTGGAGTGAACGAACCTTGGTTACTATGATCTTCCAGTTCATCCTGCAGCATAAAAGTTATCGTAAGCACTCCCAATATGAAAAAATAAGTTTGTATTTATGCTCTAACTACTTACAATTCTTGCGGCAACCTCAGCAACAGTCGGATTTACGTACTTCCCACCCTTAAGCCTCCCTGCTTTCTATTTTTTGTGACGTGGTGGAGGTGGCGGGGGCTGGACCACAACGGTAGGATCTATGTGGCTGCTTCCTTCAATTTCTCTAACTCTTCTGCCATCATCTTTCGCTCAAGCTTCTGATAACCACCACGAGACATGCAATGTTGATAGTTATTAGCTGCTTGCCTCTCTGCATTTGCTGCACTTAATGCCTTTGAAAGGAAAACAACGAACACTGAATCAATAATGTCAACTATATTCAAATAAAATACTATGATGACAGAAATCTTACCAAAAAGTTTGGATCTTCTCGTGATGCCATAAACAACCTCCAATCTTCTGGAGACAAAAACGGATACTCATGACATGGATTCTGACCCCTCATGTCCCCTCGAATGTAATCTCGTGTGAGCCTGTTCTTGAAATCTTTCCATCGTAGACGAACCTCCGTCATCCACTCCTTGTACATCTCCACGGTGTCAGGGACATCATAGGTTTGCTGCAAGTTAAAAACATAAGTTAATTATATTTGAAGCTATAGGAATAAAGATATAATGCAGATGTATTGAAACTTATATACCAAAAGTTGTTGCCAAATCAAGTCTTTGGTTTTTGGTGGAACCAACTTCCAATTATCATAGGTAATGCGAATTTGCTTCGAGCCAAAAAACCTACGTAGCTAATGAAATGGTCTTCCTCCGGACCAATTGGTTTCATATTTTTCTCAAAGTCAATATGCAACTTCTCCTGTTGATGGTGATGACGTGCTACCAATGTAGGCATTTTTGTACTGCCTCTAACCCTTCTTCTCACAGCCGGTTCAGGTGTCGCATCACGTTCAGGCCTATTCATTTCATTGTCCCTATCACTTTGTGAGTCACCAGAATTGTCCATATTCCTGTAAGCACAAAAATCATTGTCAGATAGGTGAATAAATTGTAAGTAAATGAATAAACTAACTAGTTATAAAACAAACAGCACACATTACTATTTTTTAAGTTAAGCTCTTACTCTAGATTGTTTCCCATATTCCTTCACCATGATCAATTCTCACAGCATATTCTTCATCATCTACCAATTCTACTTCACTTGTTGTAGGTGGATTAATTGTGAAAGGTGGTGTGTCATCAAGGTTGAAGGTCGGATCACCATGCTTCTGTTTTTTACTCTGAAGTACAATGGAAATTTTTTTATTTGCGGGATCTGTGACATAAAACACTTGTTTCGCCTGGCTAGCTAGAATGAAGGGCTCATCCCTATAACCTACTCTTTCAAGATCAACTGAGACAAATCCAAATTGTTGATCTATTACCACAGCATTATTGCTAACCCACTTACATTTGAATAAAGCAACTTTGAACTTGTTGTAAGTGATTTCCCATATTTCTTCTATCACTCCATAATAGGCCATGGTTGCTAATATGGGGTTTTTGTCTTTCGAACTGGAAAAGTGCATGGCTTCAGCTTCTACCATCACCCCACTATTTTGCATGGTACTTCAGTCATCTTGGTCTTTTGTGTAGAAAGAATACCCGTTTATATCATAACCGCTCCAAGTAATGATCTGAAACGAAGGCCCCCAGGCTAGCCACTCTATTGTCCCAGACACACTGGTCTTATGCAAAACCTTTTCCTCAAACCACTAAATGAATGTCTTGTTTTGCTCAATAGTAATCTGCATGTCATTCTTCCTCGGATGCATGTTCTTCAATCTCTTTCTGTGTTCCTCTATGTACGGTTGAACTTCTACCATGTTATTCAGGATATAAAGGTGTGCTTGCAACACCTCTTCACGAGGCATAGTCTTCACTTTCAGTCCCCGTGTTCCCTTGCTCCTCCCCTCTTCATGCCGAGATTGTTCCTTCTTCCCTGATAGATAATTGCTGCAGAAGTCCATAGCCTCTTCAACAACATACCTTTCAACTATTGAGGCTTCTGGTCGATAGGGATTTTTGGAGTACCCTTTTAAGATCTTCATGTATCGCTCGAAAGGGTACATCTACCTCAGGTAAACTGGACCGCAGAGCCTTACCTCCCTTACCAAATGAACTATCAAATGCACTATTATATCAAAAAAAGAAGGAGGGAAGTGCATCTCTAATTGGGACAATATGATATAACCCTCAGCTTCTAGTTCATCCAGCTTTTCAGTGTCAATGACTTTGTTATAGATAGCATTAAAGAAAACACACAATCTTGTCACAGTGCTTCGAACTTCATCTTTCATAATCCCTCTAATAGCTAATGGTAACAGTTGTTGCATCAACACATGATAATCATGGGATTTCATTCCCACTAACTTCAAATCGTCCATTGACACACACCTTCTCACATTCGAAGAATATCCTTGTGGTACCTTAATTTCATGTAAACACCCACAAAAACTTCATTTCTCCGCTTTTGATAGTGTATGCGCTGTTGGCTCTATGTATGCCCTCCTACCATCATCTCTTATCTGTGGATGTAACCGTTCTCTTATTCCCATATCAACAAGGTCTCGTCTCGCTCTAATCCCATCCTTGGTCTTCCCTAGAATGTGTAAAAGCGTACTGACAAGGCTATCACAAACGTTTTTCTCCACGTGCATCACATCAATACTGTGTCTCACGTCAAGCCTACGCCAATATGGAAGATCAAAGAAAATTGACCTCTTCTTCCATATGTTCTTCTCACCCGCAGTCTTCTGATTCTTACCGAGTAAGACATTGATACGTTCAACCCGACTGTAAACTTGCTCTCCGGTTAATGCCTTTGGAGCCATTCCATGCTCCGGCAAGCCGTTAAAACGCTTTCTTAACCTACGATACGGGTGGAACCTAGGAAGGAACCTTCTGTGACCTAGGTAGATCGTTTTTCTTCCATGTTTCAGTTGGTGGAAGTGAGTGTCTGCTTCACAGATCGGACATGCCTTATGCCCCTTCACACTGTAGCCTGAGAGGTTTCCGTAGGCAGGGAAGTCATTTATCGTGGTGAAAATCATTGCACGTAGCTTGAAGGACTCATTCTTATATGCATCAAACACATCTACGCCTTCCTCCCACAACTTCTTCAAGTCCTCAATCAAAGGCGCCAGGTAGACATCGATATCGTTTCCTGGCTGTTTTGGTCCATAAATCATCATAGAAAGCATCACATACTTGCGTTTCATACAAAGCCAGGGAGGCAAGTTGTATATTACAAGGAGTACTGGCCACGTACTATGTGTGCTATTAAGAGTTCCATATAGATTGATGCCATCTGTACAGAGCCCAAGCCGAAGGTTTCTTGGCTCGCTGCCAAATTCAGGGAACATTTCATCTATTTTCTTCCACTGTAGAGAGTCAGCCGGGTGCCGAAGATATTTTCCGTCGGATATTCTATCATCCGAATGCCATCTCAACTTCTTCGCTTTTTTTACAGTCCCAAACAAACGCTTAAAGCGCGGTATTATTGAAAGATACCACAGAACCTTTACAGGTTGCCTTTTAGTTGTCGCATCACCACAACCACCATTTTTCCTCACTTTGTATCGTGCAGTTTGACACTTAGGGCACTCACTCATACCTTCATACTCATTTCTGTACAGTACACAGTCATTAGGGCAAGCGTGAAGCTTTTTATACTCCATACCCATTGTAGATAAGATTTTTTTTGCTTCATACATACGATTTGGAAGCACATTATCGTCTGGAAACATATCACACAACAGTTCAAGCAGTAATGTGAAACTACTATCGGTCCACCCACAAGTTGCTTTTAAGTTCACCAAATGTAATGTTCCTATCAGCCGTGTGTATTTACTCCTTGGGTACAACAGTGTCTCTGCATCACTCCGCAGGCTGTCATATTCATGCGACTGCGCAAAGGATTCTACCTCAACATCATGAATCATTCTCTCCATTGTATCTTCATCTATGACATCCACAGCTTCCTTCTTGTGCGACAGACAATCAGTTACTTCCTCACCATGCCATATCCACCTTGTATATCAAAGATTTATTCCATCACAAAGTAGGTGATCCCTTATAACTTCAATATCTCGTCTTCTCTCATTTAAACAATTGACACAAGGACAAAAATACATGCCATTTCTGGCTGGAGCATTCCTTCTAGCATATTCAATAAACTCTTCAACCCCATTCTCATATTCTTCACTTGTTCTCAAAGCATTCATCTAACTATGATCCATTTTATTACCACCTACGTCATTCCCATTTACACTTAAGTTAATAATAATTGTCAACACTAGGAATGCCATTTACTATTTTGTTTTTCAAAATTTTGACAGCATTTCCCCTTAAAATTGAGACATCCCAAAATCAAAATAACAAACCATCTCAACTTAATTTAAATGAAACAAAACTTTAGCTTCTAGCACCAACCACAAACATAATACACTTATATTTTAGCAACCAAATTATTAAATCAAGTACGTGAATTTAATGAAAAATTGTAAAAAAAAAAGCAAGTACGCGGATTTCTTATATTAATGTCTACGTACACTAAGTTACAATAAGATTGCCTAATTCTAGCACTAAATATATATATTAATGTGTGTGTCTTATGGCAAAAAATATATATATATTGTGTGTCTACAAGATAATTTTTTTGTATTTTTTTACTTTCTTTTTATTCTTTATTCTTTTCTCATTTCTTTTCCTTTCCCTACTAATTAAAAGCATTTATCATGTGCCAAGACTAATAGTTACCATCATCAACCTAATGAAAACGCATAAACAGAGTAATAAAATAAACCTCTAACTAATACTAAAAATATAAAAAATTAAACACTTATTCAATTCATACAAAACTAATAATAAAAAGAATAATAAAACGCCCTGTCATCTTATTCAAAACGAAAATGCTAACCTGAAAAGTGGTGAAGCTTTGGAGGAGGCCGACGGTGGTGGAGAATCTGCAAACCAAGAATCTCAAAAACTGCAGCAGGGGAGCAAAGAAGGAGGAAGGAGTAATGAAGCTTTGGACGGAGTGAGGAAGCTTTGGAGAAAGAAATTAAAAAACCAAGAAAGGGAGAGGAGACCGATTAATGGGGATGGAGTGATGAATTTGGGAGGAGATGCAGCAGGGGAGTGGAATGGGAAAGGAGAAACAACGAAAAAACTGCAGCAATGGGGACGGAGTCTCACGGAGATGGGAGTGAATGAGTGAATGAGTGATTGAGTAAAGTTGGGGGGAGGAGAGATAGATGGCAGGGGAGTGAGTAGGAAGAGCTCTCTGACATCCTCACATACACCGGTCACGTCATTTGTGGTGCATGTGAGGCTCTACAACGTCCCCAGCTGTGCTGGGGAAGTCTAAACATACCTTTAGACTAAAGTTAGTCTTTACATGTCCCCAGCTCAGTTGGGGACGTCTAAAGGTATCTTTAGACGTCCCCAGCCCATCTGGGGACGTCTAAAGGCTTTTTTTTATGACGTTTAAAGGTAATCAGACATGCCAATCTCTAAAATTTGAACCTGACCATATTTTGGACGTCTCTTTTTTAAAAAGGGACGTCCTTTAGGGTCTTTATAAGTATATTCTGTAGTAGTGACGGTTTTGTGGAAAACTATCTCTTAGAGGATCCACATAATAAATGCAAGGGCCTGAAGGTTCCGCTAGATTGATAACGATCAATATCCAATGGCGCCTAAAATATATTTTAAATTTTTTTTTTGAAAAATCATGTTATGATAGAAGTTAAACAATAAAAACAAAAATTGTATAAATAATAACTTACCCGCATTATACGGCACTAAAAATAACGTATTTGGTGTCACTTTCTTGCTAAAGTAATCTTTCATCTCATTAGGCTGTTCATTTATATCTACTTTACCCTCATGATGACCAACAAGAAAAGGGTTGACAAATGCGAATTGGACCCTGTGTGTATCCATTAAAACGTCATGGTCCAAATGCCTGGTATAAAACATACAGTGTCATGAGAGACAAAAGAAATGGAACGAGAAATATTAATAACAGTGATAAACAATGATAGTGAAGTACCTTATCCAGATGTTGATAGCCGAAGCACTAACCCAATCACGAGCACATATGTCCTACATGACCTCGGCATTAACATAATCAACTAGACCACTAACACTATAGATATGTCTTGGAATACATAATTGCACTCCTCCCTCACCGATCAATTGTGGTGTAATCGATATTAATTGATCGAGAAATGAGGTCTGTCTTCTTCTACTCTGTTGGCTAGCCGATGCTTTTGACTTGGGTTGTGTTGTTGAACACTTTGAAATCTTACCTTACGTAAATCAAAAAATTAAATCACATTTTAAGATGAAAGTTCAAAGGAAAAGTGCAGGGAATTTTGAATGAACGACCTTTTCATATGGCTCGATAAGACCTATTGGCCAAGCAACATAGCCACCTACAACATCTACCACCTTTTTTTACTCATCCCGAGACGGGATCGGTAAGAGGGCGTCTTCGTTCGTGCAGACATCAACCCTCACCCGGAGTGTGTTATCGGGTAACGGTGAATTGTGCAGTATGTCCTCACCAGTGTTGTAAGCAGCACCCACTGCAACTGCGTGTTTGGAAGCTTGTTCAACATATAGCTTGCATTGAAATTTGCCCTACAGAAAATAGAGTTAATATGTTAAAGTTTGCTAAATTATAATTTAACATAAAGTTAAGTAGAAAAGAAATTAATTACCAAAGGAAAAGGGACTTTAGGCATGGAAGTGCAGTTATCTCTAAAACTTGGGCTATCAAAGAATGGAACATTTTGTGTTGGCCTACATTAGACCAAGTGTTGTATTTGCGTTGTTAACAACACATTCTGTTCTTGCATCAAATGCATTTGTTCTATGAATTTTTCTTCTCGTTGTTCTTTGTTGCGCATTTGTTCTTGAAGTTCTTGTATTTGATGCTTAAAGCTAGCCATCTTGTCACGCAAGTGGGAAACGTCACTTCTATTCGGGCACTTCTGACATCCGAAGTATGCTGATGGGGTGACTGCAAAACTAGTACCCCGAACATGACCATCATACTCGGGTACTGCTAGCGCTCTGCTCAATAAATCGTCCCGACCAACATAGGTCACCAACGCAGGATCCTCCTATGTCATTTGTCGCTATCCCAAAAAGAATTACAATGAAAACTAGTTATTATAAATCGAGTTCATTTAAGTAAAGCCAATTACTTATTGTACGCACAATATAATCGAATACTTACACAATATTTGGCTACTCTTCTTGCTTCCTCACTACGAATTTCACCTTTCTTATTTGTGACACCGGCTACCCACAGATCATGTCGTGGAACCTATGTAATATATGAGCCTGATTCTTGTATCAGCACATCAAAGTTTGTCGAAGTTAAATGATATTCATACAATTTTTCTACAAATGAAATAATCATTAGTTCGTACCATTTTTCTTTCTAACCGTGCATATGAAACAGGTCCTTGTGTGTACCGGTATGCCATGTTGATCGCGTTAGCTCGATTTTTCTCACTCAACTCCTAGTTAGATCAAAATGATTCATTTAAATATATAAATGTTAATTACAAATACGTACATTACACGTAATAGGGAAAGACAAACAAATCCCCTTACCAGGAATTCAGGAGTAGTATGTGTTCTGATAAACTCATTCCACATTTCTTGAGTGATGATTCCTTCGTACAATGGATAAGGCGATATAGTAATGATATCCTTATTATCATCCCTCAAGAAGTATTTGACAAGAACAGAACGAAACTTTCGCATAAGTTTTCCAGCTTTTCTTCCCATCATCATCAATAATAAAACTACTCTGTAAACAAGTCAAAAAACATATATAATATGTAAGATTGAAATGAAGTGAAACAAAACAAACAGAACAATTATATAATTAAGGTGTTACCTGTACTTCAGCCCAGATCTCATCCTCATAATTTTTCTTTACCATTTTCCAGTTTTGAACTGTAATAGGGACTCTGTCTCGAACCGTAGTCCCAATCAAGTTATTTAAGGAGGTATTGTTCTTGCCGAACGGGTTTCCATTTTCATTCCACTCCAGTTGTAACTTGATTTCATTACTTCTCAATTTGATCAACCTCGCCATAACTGTCATGCCACGTTTGACGTTCCCCTCAAATCTTTGTCTACCAATGTGCTTGGGAACATCATCAGTGTCAACATGTGGTGAGTCCATACTCCTAGAAGTGAAATAAACCAAATCAAAACATCAGTGCACAATGTCAACCATGTCAACGAAAGCAAATTATTTTGTAATTTATAAAAACATACGTACAAGTAAACAAGTCAAGGCAGTTATTATCTTTTCCTTTCTCTTGTCTGATTTAAAATTTTATTCTTCACAATTCGTGTTGGATTGAGAATTGTGTTTCCCTTAACCCAAGTTCCCTCTTCATGATCATGTCTCACGTATACGGGTCCATCTTCATCTGCATCTCCATCTAGATCAATCTCTGCTGACCACAAATTCTTAAATGAAGGATCATCGTTATTGATGTTCAAATATTCATTACTTTCAAAATCAACTTCTGCTTGACGATTCTTGTTAGATGGAAGTACAATAGACAAATTCTTCTTAGCAGGATCAGGAATGTAAAATGCTTGTGCTGCTAAAATAAAAGGATCATCTTCATACCAAACCTTAGAAAGGTCCACTTGCACAAAGCCTAAGTCATCTATCCGCAATCCACTATTGTTGTTAACCCACTTATATTTGAAGACAGGGACCCTGAACATAGAGTAATCTAACTCCCATATGCGTTCAATGACACCAAAGTATGACAAGAATCAGCAACAAGTGTTAACCCACTATTCTGCATCATGCTCTATGTATCATGGTCTTGTGTATAGAATGTGTAACCATTGATTGCATAACCATTGTAAGATAATACATGTAAGCTCGGTCCCTTCGACAGGCACTTCAATTTTTCAGAAATTGAATCAGGATTCCTCTCCATCTCATCATTAATACAATTTTTCAACCAGCCTACAAATTGTTTATTGTGTTCTGTTGTTAATAAATTTTCATTCCTATCACCATGTACCAATCGGAGAGCATCCTTGTGTTCTTCTACATACGGTTCGACCTCATCAGTGTTATGTAGGACATACAAGTGGGCTTGCTCCGGTTCAGTCGCTGATATCATTATTAAATCGCTCCCCATTGTTCCTTTCCCTGATCTTTAACCATCATGATGGGACATGGGGATCCCTACAAGGTCAACATTTGATAGAAAATCAGCACAGAAGTCACTTGCTTCAACCATGTACCTTTCAGCGATACAACCCTCTGGGCGATATCTATTTTTCACATACCCTTTTAATATTTTCATGAATCGTTCATTTGGGTACATCCATCTCAAGTATACTGGACCACACAATTGAGTCTCTTTGACCAAGTATACAGTTAAATGTACGATAATGTCAAGAAAAGAAGGTGGAAAATACATTTCAAGTTCACACAGAGTACACACAATCAGCCTTTGCAAATCTTGTAACTTGGTTGAATCAACCACTTTACTGCAGATCAACTTGAAAAACACGCAAAGTTTCGTGATAGTGTTTCTTAATTTTTTGGGT
Organism: Inga laurina; assembly: GCA_963855925.1. Lineage (NCBI taxonomy): Eukaryota > Viridiplantae > Streptophyta > Magnoliopsida > Fabales > Fabaceae > Inga > Inga laurina. Next base: position 52,900,877 of record OY979708.1, read on the forward strand.
AAAATGGATCATATACCAACCGGTAGGAAATTTTGCATAAGCACATAACAATCATGAGACTTGAGGTTCTTTAACTTCAACTCTTTTACTGATACAAGGTTCTTTATATTTGAAGAGTAGCTCTCGGGAACTTTAATTCCTTGCAGAAACTCACAAAACAATTTCTTCTCTTTCCTCAATAGAGTGTATGCCGCTGGCGGTAAATAGGTACGAGGCCCTTGCTCAATCGGTGCCAACTCTTCTCTAATTCCTAAGTTCACTAAATCCAACCTTGAATTGACACTATCCTTGCTTTTTCCTTGGATATTAAGCAACGTGCCAATTAGACTATCACAAATATTTTTTTCTATGTGCTTAACATCAAGAAAATGCCTCACATATAAAGACTTATAATATAGAAGTTCAAAGAAAATAGACTTTTTCTTCCAACCGCTTGTCTCGATTTGTTTTGCAAAAGGCTTGCCAAAATTGTTATCCAAGTCTTTTACCTTGAAATACACTTGGGAACCGGTCAACATCTTCGGTGGGCTACCTTCTTCTGAATCATCATTGAAAGGCTTTTTCCACTTCCTCTAACGATGTGGTGATGGTAAGAATCTTCAATGCCCCATGTAAGCATTTTTCTTATAATGATGAAGTCGCACTGAATGAGTGTCATCTTCATATATAGGGCATGCACCATATCCTTTGACGTTATATCCTGACAAATTTCCATAAGCATGGAAATCATTAATTGTGCCAAACAACATGGCTTTCAAAGTGAAACTTTCTTCCATGTACCCATCATACACACTAACGCCTTCATCCCAAAGCAGCTTCAAGTCATCAATTAAAGGAGCCAAGTATACATCTATACCATTTCCAGGTTGCCTTGGCCCAGAAATTAACATGAACAACATCATAAACTTTTGTTTCATGATCAAGTGTGGAGGAAGGTTATAAATCATCAATATCACCGGCCACGTGGTATGTGTACTACTCTGAACACCGTGTAGATTAATTCCATCAGTTGACAGTACAAGGTGAAGGTTCCTGACTTCATCGGCAAAGTCAGGGTACTCATGATCAATTTTTTTTCCATTGAGGAGCATCTGCAGCGTGCCTAAGCTTTGTGTCTTTAATCCTTTCATCTGCATGCCATGTCAACTGCTTAGCAATCTCTGCATTACTATACAGTCACCTAAATATCAGAACAATGGAAAAATACCATAGCACCTTCAAAGGACTTTTTCCTCTCTTCTTCCTATATCGAGATGCGTTGCATTTAAGGCACTTCTCCAACGTTACATACTGATTTCAAAATAATACGCAATCGTTAGGACATGAATGTATCTTCTAATATCCCATACCGGTTGTAGAGCAAAGAATTCACTTTGCCTTGTATGTCTTGGTATGAAGTACATTTTCTTCTGGAAGCATATCTTGCAACAGTTCAAGCAATTTGGTGAAACCCAAATCACTCAATCCGTAGCGAGCTTTAAAGTTGTACAACTTCAACACTGCTAGCAATCTTGTGTATTTAGTACTACCGGCATATAATGGTTTCTCTGCATCACCTTTCAACTTCTCATATTCGTTAGGGCAGTTATGAAGCACCTCTTCAACCACATTTACCATTTCTTCAAGACTATCATCTTCATCAAACATGCTTTGATCAAATTCATCCAAAGCACCACCTGTGGTATGCACCCGATCACTATATGCATCGTTGGTCTCACCATGCCTTGTCCATCGTATATAGTTTGATTAATACCATAACACACTAAATGATCTAGCAAATCAAGTTGACTAATCCGCTTTCCAAAACAATAACATAAGCAAGGACATAAGATTTTGCCAGGATCTTTTGTGTGCTCAGTTGCAAATGTATTAAAATCTTTCACCCCATCTATATATTCCCTTGAATATCGATTAGATGACATCCATTTACGATCCATCCATGGGCTTCAATCTATTTTTTAAAAAAGTATGTGGTTAGTTGTATGCCTATTGCATTTACTAATTACTTTTTTATTCTCTTACCAATTTTAATTTAAAATAACATATGCCACATGAATCTTCATAATTGAAGCTTTCTAAGTCTTAAACTCAATGTTTAAATTGCCAAATAATTCATTAATTATTCCCAGGCATTATAATAAAATTTTACAACTCATAACAAAAGAAACCATATTTGCCACAATATATCATAGTTAAATTAGAAAACATTACAAGTCAATAAATAAAATACAAGTGTTAAGAATATATAAATAATTATTTTACTTATGCAATTAATCAATAACAATCATTAGAACACCTACAAATTATAACTATTAAATTCAACTAAAATCAAATTTGTAAGCTCAAAATTTAAAAAACATACCGCAAATAGAAGCTTCAATAGATTGATGAACTGAAACTACAAACACAAATTAAACATAAAAAAATCAATAAAATATTTGTGGTTCTAAGTTATTTTTTTTAATAATAATATGTGTAATAAACATCAATATATAATAAAATCAAATATGATTAGCTTAAATCAAAAAATATGATTCAGAAAAAAAAAACATAATCCCAACATTAATTATCTCCTTATTGTATGTTTTTTCCCTTACGGTTTTAGTTAAATATATTTAAAGTTAAACAATATAGAAAAATTATATTTTATTTTATTCAATATTAACATTAATATATATTGATATATTTAAGTCATTTTATCCATATTTTAAAATCCTTAAATAAGTTAATGACTCAATTAACGAATTATTCAATTTATTATCCTGATTTCAATTTTTCCTATTTTAATTGGGTTTATATGGGATTTTCTCTATTATAGTTTAATAAGATAATATAAAAAATTATTTTCTTACCTCTTCAAAATAGCACTAACACAAATATATATGACATATAAATATATACTCTACAAAATAGTTTAATAAGATATATATTTGTATATGACATATACAAATATATATGACACAAATATAAATTAATCAATTTATTGCATTAATAAATTTTGTTGACCACAAACTATTCTTGGAAGCTAATCTAAAAGTGTTCTGAATTAAAAATATATATATAAGAACTAAGATGTTTCAAATTAATAAACCATAATAACTAAATTAGTCTAAGATTTTTTTCTTGGCTAGCTAGGCATAGGTATCCTTCCATTAGAAGTAATTATGTTAATTATATAAACTGAGTTTTTTTGGGTCCGTTCATGTACCCTTTTATAATTAAGTTAACCATTTCATCTTTTATATACACAGGTCGATCCTGACACAAAAAAAACCCCCAGAAATATGAAGACATTATTATATTTAATCAAGGTGAAGGTAAGAAAGTTAATTTGAATGTGTAACCAGACGATGATTTGGGGACGGCTAGAATGCCAATTTAACCTACACCATACCGGCATTGACTATTGCTAACTCTATCCAATGCAAGTTTAGCAGGAACCTCCAAATGTAAAGACCAAATAGTAAAATAATATCTTTTACGTTATTTTTTTAACAAAGAAATAAGAAAAAATAAACCTAGAGCGACAATGAAGCTGAGAATGATCAATAGAATTATTAGTAGGATCCCACTTAGCTTGAACCTAGCTAATTTTGTGTGTGTTCTTCTAATAATCAAACATTTATCCACCAACATTCCTCCATTATCTTAAGCACGAGTTAAAACTCTCTCCAGATATCACTCCGCCGCCATCATATTTTTCATTTTTATTTATTTTACATGTTCTTTTGCACATTAATTTTACCCCCTGTTATTAATTTCCCTCACCAACCTAAATTGATTAGCAACGATGAGTATTACCTCTAAAAAATAGAACTAACACAAATATATATGACATATAAATATACATGCGTGTCATAAAAAGGAAAAAAAAGCATCGCATGCCATAAATAAAAGTAGAACAACCTGAAAAGAAGAAGAAGAAGAAGAAGCAAGTTGAACTTACAGGTTGATCAGTGCAGTGGAGTGAGGGACCACGTAATTGCCGTTGGTGACGCAATCTTGAGTAAGAGGAGGAAGAAATTTGAGCTACCAAATGAAGTGGGGACCAAAAGTGGAAGACAATACAAAGAAAAGGAAATAATAGGGACATGAGTGGGGACGACAGTTGGAACAAAACAAAGATGTGTGCGCGTGTGGGTGTATTTTTAAGATGTGAAGATGAAAATGGAGGGACGGGGTGCATGCAGATGAAAGGGAAAGTGAGAGAGGGAATAATTAAAGGTAGGGAAAGAGATGGAAGGGGGAGGCGGGAAAGTGAAAAGATAAGGGTGGGGGGCGGGATGAGTTCTGATTAGTGCGGAATGGATATGAAATCAAAATTTTTTTTATTTAAAAAATGGGTCAAGTGTGGCGCCTGACCAGGCAGGCGCCACACCTGGCCAAAAATATTTTTTTTAATTTAAAAATTGGTCAAGTGCGGCGCCTGGCCAGGCAGGCGCCACACCTGACCAAAATTTTTTTAAAAAAAATGGGTCATGTGTCGCGCCTGGCCAGCCAGGCGCCACACCTGACCAAAAAATATTTTTTTAAAAAAAAATGGGTCACGTGTGGCGTCTGGCCAGGCAGGCGCCACACCTGACCAAAAAATATATGCCAGGCACCACAGCAAGTTCCACCTGGTAATGTGTAGTGCCTGTCTTGGAAGATGCCACACTTAGCCTCCCCATCTGTGGCACCTCGCCTCCCAGGCGCCACAGCTGGTAAAAAAAACATAAAATATAAAGAAATAAATAAATAAGCAGCTTTGGCTCTTCATTAATGAAGGACCACAATATGTGCACCACCTTTTCAACATTTTTGTAATAGTGCTGGTGCTACAATTGGAGAAGTTTACTATAGAATTTTTGAGAAAAGTCACGTCCATGGCTTCCCTGCTGGCCTTTACACAAGCTTAGGCATTGGTGGTCACATTACAGGAGGTGCATATAGCACCATGATGAGAAAGTACGGCCTTGGAGCCAATAATGTCATTGACGCGCAAATTGTGGGTGCTGATGGCAACATTCTTGATAGAGTGACCATGGGAGAGGACCTGTTTTAGGCAATCGGAGGAGGTGGTGGTGGAAGCTTTGGAATTATTCTATGGTGGCATATCAAGCTTGTTCTGTTAGGATCGGTAGGCACAATTAAAGAATTTTAAAATTTTCACCGATCATAATCGAGGATCTATCAACGGTGTTTAAATCGAGTTAGAAAGATTTGTACCTTTTTCAACTTAGGGTTTTCACAATCTTTAGGAGCTAACACCTCTGGTCCGCTCCCTCTACCGGTATCCACATAAATGCTCTCGAACTCGGACTACATGCTAGCGCTTCCAATGTCTCTTAGGATTTCCCTTATGGCTCTCAATTCTCATGCATGTATGAGTATATCTGCTCTATCAAGTTTATAACCTATGATGGCTATATTCAAATTTCAAAATTAATCCTTATTAATTTTGAAATTAATTAGCAATTAATTATCTTGATGAGCTAATTAAATAAGTTCAGTTTAAATTAAATATGTCCAACAGTTTTAATTTAACCTATTTATTTAACTCAAATAAAGAGCCATTAGATTTAAATTACCTTCATAAATTAAATTTAAGATACTATATCTATATCATATTAGTTATTAAATTTAATTTATCTTAATAAATTAAAGTTAAAACTAGCACAATATAATAATATCATATAACATATATATACATATACACACATATATATATATATGTGTGTATTTAAAAAATAAATAAATATAATATTATTATTGAATTTTATATTATATATATAAATATAAAACTCATCCACCCTAGATTAAACATTATCTCGTGTTCAGCCATTCTTGTGTGTGACCCTATAGGCCCATACGAAGTTGGTAGAGGGCCAATAATTGTACTAACCCACAAGTCGCAAGTGGCCTCTAGCAAGACATTACGACTACCCAATTCATATGAGGATCGTTAACACGATGCAACCAGTCATACAACTATGTCACGTCCCTTTTGTCACACAATATATCGGTCAAGGATGCAACATGGATAATGTCATCCTCTTGTTCCTGACTATTACTTTCTCGATCCCTAAGTAGTCTGACAATAGAAATGGAAACTCCTTTCCATCACAATATGGCTATACATTTCTTAGATTCACTCATTGAGGGGCCCAGTAATATCTCTCTACTAATATGAGGGTCAAATTCCATATTGATCATTCATATTCCTCTGCATGAAAAACAACCAAGCCCAATCATAGCCTTTATCATCACCCCGTCAAAAGTGACTTTTGACTAGTTCAAAGCTTAGCAACTCTCATGTAGGAATCCAGATGACCTCAAGTTAGAGGGTATTGTGACATGGTTATAGATGAGAAAAGCTTATGACTTTATCCATGTAGCTTTCTCATAGTGGGTCGGTCCAGCACCTTGTATGCTTTCAAGTGCTTAAAACTTTGATTCGTATCTCCATATCTTATCAAAGACATACTGGTCTTGTTTCATCTCTGCTCCCGCATAGATGACCGACCAGGGACATTTTAAGACAATTTTTATGATTTATCCAAGGATACAATTATCACAGTTAACATGCAAATAATATGATAATAGAATGGAGAAATTTTATTAAATTAATAATGTTCAAAGTACAATGATTGGCCCTTTGGGCACAATTTCCAACATGTTCATGTTCCACCTATTGTGACGGTTTTCACTGTTACTAAAACCTTAGAACAAAATGCAAACAAGAGATTTTATAGATGGCAGCAAGTGGCACCAAATATTGATGAGAATCTATTCATTAGAGTTCAACTTGAAACGACAAATTCGAGTGTCATAGGTAAAAGAACTATTTCAACTTCTTATGTTGCTCTTTTTCTTGGCAAGGCTAATAAACTATTGTAAGTGATGAAGAAAAGTTTTCCTGAATTAGGTTTAACTAGAAAGGATTGTTTGGAAACAAGTTGGATTAAATTGGTACTTTATAGTGTTGGCAATCAAAACAACACATCCCCAAAAATTCTACTTCAAGGGAAATCTAATTCACAAACTTACTTCAAGGCCAAGTCAGATTTTGTGAGGTGTGTGATTCCTGAAAATGCACTGAATTCTTTATGGAAAAATATTTCTACAAGAAGATGTGCCTTTGATGATTTGGACTCCATATGGAGAAATGATAGGTAAAATCTTAGAATCTGCCATTCAATTTCCTCATAGAAATGGAACACTTTTTAAGATATTTTACTACAATTCATGGCAAGATGGAGAGAAGTGTATTATCATGAATTGTAATTAAGGGCTAATGACCTTAAAAGTGACGTAATTAATGTAAATGCATTGTAAATAAAGCTTAAGCTTATATGTATATTTGATGATGATTTGGTGGAAGTTATGCTAATCAGGGGTGAAATGGAAAATTTGCTTACCGATTGGTCAGTTACTGAAGAGGAGACTCATTGGTAATCGAGATAAATGGCTAGGATGTGTTGATCAAGAGGTAGAATATTATGCGGATGAGTTTATATGAGCTTATGCTAGGGAGAATGAGATCTTGCCAAGTGTCATTATGATGGCCCTAGGATTGGTCAAAATGTGAAAAGTTTTTCCATCTCTCCTCCTTCTCTCAAGTCGGTTGTGTGTGTGTGTATGGGGGCAAGGGAAAACTGTTTCATCTTCATCAACTCATCTCTCTCTCACCAATTTCCATTTCTAGCGAGCTAGGCAAGAAAGAGAAAGAAAAGGTTTGAATTTTAGGTGAGTATTTGACTCTAAATGCTCACTTCACCTTCATTGATTTTATTCAAATGGTCAAGAGCCTCATTCCAATGTTTTCAGATTTTTGATTGGTGGTGTATGGAAACTTGAGGAATTTAAAAATGGAAGAATCAAGATTTTAAGTTCAGCAAGTTTAAGAGGTAATTTTTTGAAGAATTTTGGTATATATGTTATGATTTTTGGTTAAGTTTAGTAATTTCTGGAATTGTGCCCCTATTTCATGCGAATTGAATGATGAAGGAGTTTGGTATAGTAATGTGTAGGAAATGGTGCAAGATGTGTTATAATGTCATTAACTTTGACTTGATGTTGAGTAAGGAAGTTTGGTAAATTGTGGTTTTTGGTGATCTTGTGGTCTAGAGATAGGAATGTGTTGCTTGAGTGGGAATTTGGTTGTTTTGAGGTTACCAATAGGTTTCTTGTGTTAAAACAAGTGAGAATGAGTTTTAGTACAAGCCTCAGGACCATTGATAGCAAATTGGTCAATTCTGGAAAAAACCTTATCAGTTGATGAGAGTCTGGCATCTGATAAGCCTCACTTGAGTAAGGGAGGGTCTCACTCGAGTGCGGTATGAAATTTAGGGTATTTTGGTTGAGTCTTCAGGCAGAGATCATGAGTGCACTTTTGTTTCCATGAGTGATATAGGTCATTACTCGAGTACAACTCCTTGTGCTCGAGTGAGGGAGTAAGTTTAAGACTTTGAAATTTATGGTTGCTCTCAGGTAGTTACTCACTGAGCCTCACTTCTTGATACTCGAGTGCATTTAAGGTTATCACTCGAGTAGAGCTTCCAGTACTCGAGTGAATGTGAGGAATATTTTGAGGTTTGCTCTCGGGCAAACACTTTCTGTGTTTCGCTCGCTGGGACTCGAGCACAACTGTGGGCATCACTCTAGTGAGGCAGCCCAAAGTTAGTGCTTCTCTTTCCAAAAAAGGTGTCTTTGAGGATGGTTACCCCACCCCTTTAGGCATATATCTAGGCATTTGTTAATCACTTAAAGAGTTCATATGAATAGAAACTTAAAGTATTACGGAATTAAGAATTTAGAAAAGAGACTGATCTATTGTCCCTAATTTGGTTTATAGGAGTCGACATCTGCCGTCCTCGTGAGCCTACTGAGCCAGCAAATGTCAGGAAGGAATGAGGTAGTGACTTTTCTTTTATACCATATATGATGCTTTGTATGTGTGTTATATCATTGATTGGTGATGAATTCGTATACTGCGACATTTGTGGATATGTGTGTAAGCACCACTATGCCAACAGTCCCTGAGTAGCTAACAACGGTTCTGGTTAGGACGTTGTGCCATCCCGGTGGTAAAAGGGGATGAGGATAGGGTGTGATATATGTGATTATGTGAAAATCTGAAAGGCTATTTGTGAAGGTCGACGGGCCAATTGTGAAAGCCGGACAGCTATATGAGCTATAAGGCTGTGTATGCACTGCCACGCTAACAGTCTCTGAGTAGCTAACAACGGTTAGGGTTAGGACGGTGTGCCTTCCTGGCGATAAAAGGGGATGAGGGTAGAGTGTGATTTGTGTTGCTGCTCCTACTGCTACTGTATGATGATTTTCTTACATGTAGTGTGCTTATGTGTGGTATAAATGTTTTGTTACTACTGGGATTTTCTTGAATCTCATTCTTTCCTTTAACTAACTTTTCAGACAGGGCGAGTGGCTCTAAGGAGAAGCGCACGACCCGAAGTGGTTAGAACCCTGTAGGGACATTTACTTTTGGATATGTTAGTTAATCATACTGGACAGGGATCTTATAAATTATTTTTGGGTTGTATTTAGTAGTTGAGTATAGTTGTGTAATCCCCACTATACGAATATTAAACCTTTTAGTGAATGAGTGATACCCGGGGGTTGCTGAGAATTTTGTTAGATATTCTGATATGTATGAATGTAAATTAACTACACAAGTAATTATATTCGATAACTAAACTTGAAACTGAAAAAGGGAAGAAGTTTTGAAAATTTTGTAAGGTTCCTACTACATAGAGGGAGTCTTAAATGAGTTATGAATCATCCGACGGTCTCTAAACCAATTTAATTATGTGATATCGAATTATAATTACGCTAATTAAGGCAGGGGGTTACATTTTGGTATCAGAGTTGTAGTTCTTGGCAAGGATAGAGTTTGCTAGGATGGATCCCTTAGTGACCTTAGGGATAAAAGTTCATTTGTGAATAATTGTTGTGTAAGCATATGTTTGTTCTATAGATATGGACATGTATGAAACTTGTGAATATGTGTGCATACTATCTCTGTTATATTAATAAGATAAGTTGTTTGTAGAATGAAGAAAACTATAGGACGCCCTAATGATCCGCGTGTAGACCAAGAGGTGGAGGTGGTCAATGGCAATCCACTAGATCTAATGCAAGAACTGATGGTTCTTATCCAAGATCAAAGAGATATGATCACTGAGCTAAGAGAAGAGCTCAGGGTAGAGAAAGCAATGAATAAATAAGGCTCGGTTCAATCCACTCTAGAGGAAACTCAAAAAGGAACTCTCCATGAGGATACTGCTGAAGGGTTGGCACGATCGCTAAGGTCCCCATCTCACATTGTTCCGAACCAAGAGTCTCATGGGGTACTACCAGCAAGAGAAGAAAGGGATCTTCAGTTTTAGGTTACCAAATTCTGCAAACATCTACCTCCGGTGTTCAAAGGGAGGTTTGATCCTCAGGCAGCCGAAGATTGGTTGAATAGATTACAGAAGATCTTTGAGGTCTTAGGATGCCCGTCTAAGGTAAAGGCTCGCTTGGTAGTCTATAAGCTGGAAGTCGATGAGGGCTGTTGGTGGAGAAATATCTCACTCACTCTGAGTAGCATAAATGTGCCCTTGACCTGGAAATTATTCTAGCAAGAATTCAATGAGAAATATTTTCCCAAATCAGTACGGCTCAAGAAGGAAACAGAATTTTTGAATATTAAACAAGGGGACGCGGAGACTGTTGATGACTATTTGTCCCATTTTGTTCGGTTGTCTCGATATTCCTCCTATCTCTGGTACAAGGTTGATGAAGAATGGAGTTCAGACATGCTCATTCGTGGTCTGAGGTGAGAGTTGAGGAAACGATTAGCTACACATCAATTCACCAAGTTTAACAAGGCTGTGGAGCAATGTCAAATCACAGAAAACAATTTAAGAGAGCCGTATCCTGTCAGAAGTACTGGCCACCGTAGTGAACCCAGTAAGGGTAATGCTTCTCTAAAGAGGAAAGGCCAAGGATCCTCTTTGTTTAGGGGCGGTAATAAGAAGCCCTATCAGCCCAAAGATCATGAATTTCATAGATTTGTGACTGAGTGGAAATGTCTTCATTGTAACAAACCGCATTATGGTAAAAATTATTAGGGAGAAATGATCTGTTTTAATTGTAAGCAACCAGGACATCTTTCTAGAGATTGTCAAGGACCACGAGCCAAGCAGCGGCTGAAGACACAGGGCCAAGTATTCACTATGACCCATAAGGAGGCCCGCAAATCCCCTGAGTTGATACAAGGTAAAATTTCTCTAAATGGCTATTCGTTGCAAGCATTGTTCCACTCGGGTGCCAATCACTCCTTCATTGCTTATGATTGTGTGAAGCGCCTGGGATTGCATGTACATAAATTACCATTTGATTTGGTAGTGTCAACTCCGATGGATGTTAATGCTTTGACTACAGAAGCTTGTTTGAATTGTGTCATAACTGTGGATGGGCACCAATCTACTGTAGACTTGATTTGTCTTCCGCTTTACCAATTAGAAGTCATTTTGGGTTTTAATTGGTTAACAGTAAATAATGTAGTATTAGATTGTGGGAACAAAAGAATAGTATATCCTGCTTCCCAGAGGGTTGAAGCTGTAAATTCGTACGAATTTCCTTTCTATGGCTAAATTTGAAAGATTTCTTGAAAAAGGTTGCCAGGGGTATATGGTATTTTTCTCTATACAAAGGGAAACTAGTGAAACCTTAGTAATATACTCGTAGTAAATGAATTCCCTGAGGTATTTCTAAATGATCTTAGCGGATTGCCTCATGAGATGGAAGTTCACTTTCCAATCGACATTGTGCCTGGAGCTGGTTCTATATCTAAGGCCCCATATCATATGGCCCCAAACGAAATGGCAGAATTAAATAAACAAATAGAAGATTTGCTTGAAAAAGGGTTTATTAGACCTAGTGTGTCACCTTGGGGAGCTCCAGTGTTATTTGTTAAGAAGAAAGATGGGAGTTTTCGATTGTGTATTTACTACAGAGAACTGAATAAAGTTACTATCAAGAACAAGTACCCTCTTCCCCGAATCGATGACCTATTAGATCAACTATCTAGTTTATGTGTGTTTTTGAAGATTGATCTAAGTCGGGGTATCATCAGCGAGAGTGAAAGCAAAAGATGTTCCAAAGACTGCTTTCCAGACTAGGTATGGTCACTATGAGTTCTTGTTGATGCCATTTGGGCTAACCAATGTGCCTGCAGTTTTTATGGATTACATGAACCATATCTTTCGACAATATTGGGATTAGTTTGTAGTGGTGTTCATTGATGATATTCTGATATACTCTAAGAGTAGAGAAGAGCATGAGCATCATTTGAGAATTGTGTTAACCATATTACGTGAAAAGGAACTTTATGCCAAATTGAGTAAATGTGAGTTTTGGCTATCGGAAGTGAGATTCCTAGGCCATGTTATCTCACAAGAAGGGGTCTCTATGGATCCCAGTAAAGTGGAAGCAGTACTAGACTGGAAGAGGCCAGAATCTGTGGCGGAAGTATGTAGTTTTCTGGGTCTTACCGGTTACTACCGGAGATTCATTCAAAATTTCTCACGAATTGCTTTGCCGATGACCAAGCTCATAAGAAAGGATCAGCCGTTTGTGTGGGATGAGAAATGTGAAGATTGTTTTGTGGAGCTAAAGAAGAGGTTGACTATGGCACCTGTATTGATTTTTCCTGATCCGAGTGTGACATATGTTGTGTATTCTAATACCAGTGGGCAGGGATTAGGATGTGTCTTTATGCAGCAGGGACATGTGGTGGCCTACACCTCTCGACAGCTCAGACCTTATGTAATGAATTATCCTACACATGATCTGGAGCTTGCGGCTATTGTGTTTGCCTTGAAAATTTGGAGGCATTATTTGTATGGTGTGATGGTCGAACTGTACTGTGACCACAAGAGTCTCAAGTATTTGTATGATTAAAAAGAATTGAATATGAGGCAGCGTCACTGGATGGAATTGCTTAAAGACTACAACCTATAAATTAAATATCATCCTGGTAAAGAAAATGTAGTCGCTGATGCTCTTAATCGGAAGACTATGCTTGTAGCAGATATATAATACAAGAAGGGAAATTGATTGAAGATTTTCGTCATCTGAATTTGACAAATAAGATCAATAGTGTCAACTACACTATTTTCCAAGAGGAAAGTGATCTAAGAGTTGAGATTGAAGAAGCTCAGAGGCAAGATGGCTGGATACAGTGCAATCTGGCTCGAATCGAACGGGGAGAAGTTCCAGGACCTATCGCCTCGTAGATTGGTCTGTTAGCAGAAAGAGTTTACATTCCACTTAAGGCGGAGTTAAGGTAGAAGATTCTGGATGAGGCACACAAGAGCCGATATACTCTTCATCCTGGTATGACCAAAATGTACCATAATCTGAAATCAGTGTATTGGTGGCCAGGTTTGAAAAGCGATGTGACCAAATATATAGAAAGGTGTCTCACTTGCCAGAAGGTAAAGATTAAGCACCAGAGACCGCCTTGTTTGTTGTAGAGTCTTGAGATTCCGAAATGGAAATGGGAAAGTGTGACCATGAACCTTGTAGTGGGATTGCCCAGGATCAGGAATTATGATGCAATCTGGGTCATTATGGACCGGCTAACGAAGTCAGCCTACTTCATACTAATCAATGCTAGTTACTCTCCAGACAAGCTAGCATAGATTTACATTAGTGAGATTGTGAAGCTCCATTGTACACCGATGAATATCATTTCCAATTGAGATCCTCGATTCACTTCAAGATTCTGGAGAGCATTACATGAGGCACTGGGTACTCAACTGAGATTCAGCATGACTTATCATCCTCAAACGGATAGACAGTCAGAAAGGACAATCCAGACACGGAAGATATGTTACGGGTATGTGTTCTTGACTTTAAAGGAAGTTGGGATCGCTTTCTTCCACTTGCTGAGTTCGCCTACAACAATAGCTATCATGTGACTATCCAGATGGCTCCGTATGAAGCGTTGTACAGAAGGAGGTGCCAATCACCTTTGTGTTGGAATGAGTTATCAGAAATGAAGTTGTATGGACCGGAACTTGTTGATCAAACTTTAGCTCAAATTTAGTTATTCGTAAGAGGTTGCTTGCAGCGCAGAGTCGACAGAAAAGCTACGCTGACAAGAGAAGATGACCTCTAGAGTTTGAGGTGGGTGATCAAGTTTTTCTGAGAATATCACCAGTTATGGACGTTGGGCGAGCTATCAAGAGAAAGAAGCTAGGCCCTAGGTATATAGGTCCTTTAGAAATCCTTCAGAGGATTGGGCCTATTGCTTACCGAGTAGCCCTACCCCTGAACTTGAGCAAGCTCTATGACGTGTTTAATGTCTCCCAACTGAAGAAATACCAACCAGATCCATCTCACATAGTTGAGTATGAAGAAGTTGAGCTACAAGACAACTTTACCTATGTGACAGAACCAGAACAAATTATTGATCGCGAGGAGCGACGGCTTAGGCATCGAAGCATTCCGTATGTCAAGGTAATCTGGAAGGCAATGACTCAGAGAAAGGTGACTTGGGAAGCAGAAGAAGTTATGCGTAGATGATATCCAGAGTTATGGCTGAAGTTATGTAACAAATTTCGAGGACGAAATTTAATTTTTGGGGGGAGAATTGTAATATCCTCAATTGTAATTAAGGGCTAATGACCTTAAAAGTGACGTAATTAATGTAAATGCATTGTAAACAAAGCTTAAGCTTATAGTATGTTTGATGATGATTTGGTGGAAGTTATGCTAATAAGGGGTGAAATAGGAAATTCGCTTACCGATTGGTCAATTATTGGAGAGGAGACTCATTGGTAATCGAGATCAATGGCTAGGATGTGTTGATCAAGAGGTAGAATCTTGTATGGATGAGTTTATATAAGCTTATGCTAGGGAGAATGAGATCTTGCCAAGTGTCATTATGATGGCCCTAAGATTGGTCAAAATGTGAAAAGTTTTTCCCTCTCTCCTCCTTCTCTCAAGTCGGCTATGTGTGTGTGTATGGCGGCAGGGGAAAACTATTTCATCTTCATCAACTCATCTCTCTCTCACCATTTTCCATTTCCAGCGAGCTAGGCAAGAAAGAGAAAGGAAGGGTTTGAATTTTAGGTGAGTATTTGACCTAAATGCTCACTTCACCTTCATTGATTTTATTCAAATTGTCAAGAGCTTCATTCTAATGTTTTCATATTTTTTATTGGTGGTGTGTGGAAACTTGAGGAAATTTAAAAGTGGAAGAATCAAGGTTTTGAGTTCAGCAAGTTTAAGAGGTAAGTTTTTGATGAATTTTGGCATATATGTTATGATTTTTTGTTAAGTTTAGTAAATTATGGAATTTTGCCCTGATTTCATGCGAATTGAATGATGAAAGAGTTTGGTATAGTAATGTGTAGGAAATGGTTCAAGATGTGTTATAATGTCATTACATTTGATTTAGGGTTGAGTAAGGAAGTTTGGCAAATTGTGGTTTTTGGTGATCTTGTGGTCTAGAGATAGGAATGTGTTGCTTGAGTGGGAATTTGGTTGTTTTGAGGTTACCAATAGGTTTCTTGTGTTAAAACTAGTGAGAATGAGTTTTAGTACAAGCTTTAGGACCATTGATAGCAAATTTGTCAAATTCTGGAAAAAACCTTATCAGTTAATGAAAGTCTGGCATTTGATAAGCCTCACTCGAGTGAGGGAGCGTCTCACTTGAGTGCAGTATAGAATTCAAGGTATTTTTGTTGAGTCTTCAGGCAGAAATCATGAGTGCACTTTCGTTTCCGCAAGTGATATAGGTCATCACTCGAGTACAACTCCCTGTGCTTGAGTGAGGGAGTAAGTTTAGGACTTTGAAATTTATGGTTGCTCTCGGGTAGTCACTCGCTGAGCCTCACTTCTCGGTGCTCAAGTGCATTTTAGGTTATCACTTGAGTAGAGCTTACAGTGCTCGAGTGAATGTGAGAGATATTTTGAGGTTTGCTCTCGGGCAAATACTTTCTATTTTTCACTCGCTGGGACTCGAGCACAACTGTGGGCATCACTCGAGTGAAGTGTTTGTTACTCGAGTGAGGTAGACCAAAGTTAATACTTCTTTTTCAGAAAAAGGTGTCTTTGAGGATGGTTACCCCACCCCTTTAGACATATATCTAGGCATTTGTTAACCACTTAAAGAGTTCATATGAATAGCAACTTAAAGTATTACGAAATTAAGAATTTGGAAAAGAGACTGATCTATTGTCCCTAATTTGGTTTATAGGATTCGACATCTGCTGTCCTCGTGAGCCCATTGAGCTAGCAAACGTCAGGAAGGAACGAGGAGTGAGCCCATTGAGCCAGCAAACGTCAGGAAGGAACGAGGAAGTGACTTTCTTTTATACCATATATGATGCATTGTATATGTGTTATATCATTGATTGGTGATGAATTCGTATGCTGCGACATTTATGGATATGTGTGTAAGCACCACCATGCCAACAGTCCCTGAGTAGCTAACAACGATTCGGGTTAGGATGGTGTGCCTTCCCGGCGGTAAAGGGGGATGAGGATGGGGTGTGATATATGTGATTATGTGAAAAGCCGAAAGGCTATTTGTGAATGCCGACGGGCCAATTGTGAAAGCCGGATAGCTATATGAGCTATAATGCTATGAGTATGCACTGCCACGCCAACAGTCCCTGAGTAGCTAACAACGGTTTAGGTTAGGACGGTGTGCCTTTCCAGAGGTAAATGGGGATGAGGGTGGATTGTGATTTGTGCTGCTGTTGCTGCTGTATGATGATTTGCTTACATGCAGTATGCTGATGTGTGGTATAAATGTTTTGTTACTACTGAGATTCTCTCGAATCTTATTCTTTCCTTTAACTAACCTTTTAGATAGGGCGAGTGGCTCCAAGGAGAAGCGCACGACCCGGAGCAGTTAGAACCTTGTAGGGACATTTACTTTTGGATATGTTGGTTAATCATACTAGACAAGGATCTTGTAAATTATTTTTGGGTTGTATTTAGTAGTTGAATATAGTTGTGTAATCCCCACTATGGGAATAGTAAACCTTTTAGTGAATAAGTGATACCCGGGGGTTGCCGGGAATTTTGTTAGATATTCTGATATGTATGAATGTAAATTAACAACACAGGTAATTATATTCGATAACTAAACTTGAGATCGGAATAGGGAAGAAGTTTTGAAAATTTTGTAAGGTTCCTACTACATAGAGGGAGTCTTAAATGAGTTATGAATCATCCGACGGTCTCTAAACCAATTTAATTATGTGATATTGAATTATAATTACGCTAATTAAGGCAAGGGATTACAAGAAGCAAAGCATGAAAAAGCATATAAATTGGATTAGAAGATTCTATTTCGCCATGACGCCATATGTTTCAAAATTTCCAAGGGAAGCATATGTCAATTATAGGGACCTTGATTTAGGAATGAACCAGCTAAATAAGACAAGCTTCATGAGGTCAAGCATGTGGGGATTCAATTACTTTAAGGATAATTTTATAAGGTTGGAGAAGAATAAATCTAAGGTGGATCCAAGTAATTTCTTTAGACATAAATAAAGCATTTCTACCAATTGACAATTAGAAAGAAGGGAGTTAAATCATTAAAATTTCTCAAGGCTATCGAAAAGTTGTTTTTGTTATTTGTTAACTGAAAGTTGTTATTCGCTTAACTGTTCTATCATTGATATGTAGGTACCTACATGAACTTGTCAATGCACATGCAAGCATAAATAATATGTCACTCGCTAAGTTGTTCTTGTCATTTGTTGTGTGAAAGTTGTTGTTTTCTCAGTTGACCTTTTATTCATATGCAAGTCCCTACTTAAACTTGTCAATGCACAAACACAAATAAATTGTCACTGGATAAGTTGTTTTTGTTATTTCATATATCTTAGAGCTGTGAAGTTATCTTATATAATTTTGCCCTATATTACTAGGAAGTTTTTGTGTAGCCTAATATGGTTATATATCCTTTTGGGAACCATAAAGTGGTGACATCAAATCCCACTTTAGTTTGACCCAATTTTGCGCAAAAATTCTTTTGTTGCCAGATAACAGAGCTTCAATGGTTGGCAATGGAGATTTGCCACCTACGACTAGCATTAGTGAGCTTTCTACTTGTACTAGATATCAATATTTCATTAAAAAATAAAAAAATTAATTTCAGCATAGTTTCTAATCACTCCATAAGAATTAAGTCAAACTTTTGAGAAGCAACATTTTAGAGGCTCTTGTATGTCTTTCTCTATAGTATCATTACAGGAGACCCAAAAACATCATTCTCCCAATTTTCTAACAGGCATATATTGTAGTTTGACCTTTAAAAACTATCTCCCTACTGAGTTTGACTTCTAGTAACACAATAATGTCATACACCAACAAAAAAATTTATATTTTGTTCCATAATAAAAGAGTAAATTTTAATTATTATAGTATCTCAAGACGAGTGTAAACTATACACCCACTACTACAAAAACACAAGTTGTGGCGCTTAATTCAAAGAACACTATGGTGCTTGAGAAGTGTCATAGCTTCCAGTGCCATTAAAACAAGGTACGATGCTTCTTAAATATATGGAAGCATCATAACTTGATTATTTAACTTTTTTTTAAAAAGTATAAAGCTATTATGCTTTCTCAGGAAAGCGTCATAGGAAGTTGACACTTCCTATGGTGAATGACTTTCCATGGCACTTCCCTGGAGAAGCGCCATAGGAGGTCTTCCTTTTTTAAAAAAAAAAATCATAATTATTTTATTTTCCGATGTAAATCTCCTTTTATAATTCAAAATCCACTACAAAATAAAATAACATAGCACATATATTTTCTAATATTGCTTCTTCATGTATCAAGAATAAAAGAACTCTAGCATTTAAATTGCTTAAACTTGAGTCATACACATTAGTTCTACGGAGGATTGAACTAAGTATTGTTATATTTGTCATCTCAAAAATTAAAAAAGTTATTACAATGTATATCAAATTCAAGAAGACAGAGTTGAAACTTCAAATAAATACCTGAAAACAAAATTATGAGCATATATACATGTGAGATTTATGACAGATTTTAACTTAAAAAACGTGGACCAAATGTTAAGGAAAAAAACACTTACATGCTAGAGAGTTTATGAAGGAAGCCAAGATAAGAAGAAGAAAAAACAGGTGGGAGAGGAAGTTTTCTACTGCAATGGAGTTCTGGGAAATGGGAGAGCTAAAGAAAATGTGAGAAGATGAAAATGAAAACGAAAATAGTTGGTTGTGGAAATTATATAGCACCTTGTCATATAAGTGGCAGAAGCTATGGCATGTTGAAACAAAGTGCTGTAGCTTCCCAATTTAAAGGAAAAAAATTGAAAGCTTTAGAAAGACATTAGCTTCATAGTTTAAGGGAAAAAATAAAAAACCTTAAAAAATGGAATCAATGGTGGGTTTGTTGCCTCCAATGGCACTTGCTGGAGCAATGCCTCTAATAGCACTTGCCCTAGCAAGGGCCATTAGAGGCATATTAAATATATCTCCAATGGTCCTTACTGGGGCAAGCGCCATTGGAGGCTTAAATGCCTCCTATGGCGCTTGCCTCATCAAGCACCATTAGAGGCATAGGCAAGCGCCATAGGAGGCATATTGATATATGCCTCCAACAACACCTATTAGGGCAAGCGCCAATTGAGGCCCTTCTAGTAGAAAATATTTTTTTAAAATAATAAATTAAATATAAAAGACATTAAGCAAATTAAACAAGTAAAAACTAATAAAATTATATTTCTAAGCTTAACAATTAATAGGTTACATGTGTCATATTTTAAAAATATTGTAATTTCACTATAAATCTAGCTGAAATAAATAAGACACATGGTCTTGCAGGACTTGACATAAAATTTTTTTTCTTCCTTTAAATCTTTAAAAAATTTTTGTTTTTTAATTAATTTTGACTCCTACTAGTTACTACAATTAGTTTTTACCCCATATTAAAGTATGACTTTTTTCCTTTATGAAACGAATACAATAGAAGTTATGATTGATTTATTTGAATTGAATGCAAGATAGTCTCGTCTCAACCCAAATAATCTTCACAAGTTTTTCTATTTTTTATACACTTCACAAATTGTTTTTGCTTTTAGACATGATGAATAAGAGGTTCTTTTTAAAATCACTTCCTTAGGAAGTGCCATAGGAAGTGTGACTTTGGAACTTAGGAAGTACGTATTCAATCACACATTGTATGGCGCTTGCCTAGGCAAGCGCCATATAAGGTGTGTAATGTTTTTTTTTAAACAACATAACCCCTTGTATGGCGCTTCCCCAGGAAAGCGCCATAAAAGGTATTAAGCAACTATTAAGCGTCATAGCTGCCACATGTATTTTTTTTGTTTTAAATAGAAGTCTCCTTCGGCGCTTATTTGAAGAACTGCCATAAGATTGATGCCACTAAATCTATATTTTGTAGTAGTGACCGATAAACACATTATTATACACAATTTTTCAAGCAACCAATGTTAAATAAGAAAACCCAACCCCTTTTTATTTATTGGAATTCCTCTGTCATGGTCTAAAACCATCTTAATCATGTTCATAATCTTTTTAGATATAGGTCATATTTTTATAAGAACATGTATCCTCTTATTAAGGGTAACCATATTCGAGGCACTGTTGGACACTACATATGGGCATCTCCCTATGTGAAAATTCAAACCTTGATTTACTCTGTTATGAGAGACTAACTCCTTCTGTTAGACCCAACTTTATTGGTGGCATATATAGCTTATTTTTATTAAGAATGATATGATATGATTAAGATCTTGATGACACTTGAGCAAATATTGGTAACTTTGGGCTACGAGTTGTAATTATGGTTGTAACTAACCCAATAACATGTAACTAACATAGTCTCAATATGGACTAAAAGTTCTATATTGGGTTGTCTTCAATATGCTGATCAATCACTGGGCTTTCTCTCTTTTTTAGGCCCAGTTCTCTTGTTTTGTTTCTTTTTTTTATATTGTCTATTGTTTCTATACTGTTTGCTTTTTGAAAAAAAAGGCTGTGGACTGGGATTTTTTGTGTAACCTTTAGTGGTTAGTAAAAGTTGTCTTTTTATCAAAAACAAAAAACAAAAAACAAAAACAAAACAAAACAAAGGAGCAGCGTCTCACTCTCACTCATTTGTTTAGCAAGAGCTTGGTTTGCTTCAACCTTTGAATTACCGTTTCAGGTTGCTTTTGTTCTTCTTCTCCTATTTTTTGAATTCGTTAGTTTATTTTGCTCAAGTGTTGGACCTTTTTCAATGCTAGCACATATATTAAATCTTTTTATTTCAAATTTTTATCCATATTTTTTTAGGTTTTTATTTTCAATTTAATTTTAAAAGGCTCTTAAAAGTATCTAATAGTAATTTGACATTTTATTATATAATGAATGTGTATGCTTAAATATTAAACAAATCTAGAGTGATTTTGGACATCCATGATGAACTCTATTTTTCTTCCTATTTTTCTGGCTTTTTCATTATTTAATGTAAGCTTGTAGATTTAACTATATTAAAAAGTAATTGTTACTCTATACAACAAAATAAAAATAACTACCATTCTTAACATGTTCATTATAATGAAGACCTCTGGAAAATAAACCAATTTGCCAAGTAGGAGGGAAAAAAAAGGACACGTGGGAAAAGAAATACTTCTCCTGTCCAATTAAGATGGCTTATCAATTATATATAATATCTACATCACCTAACGTCTCTCATCATCCTCCACCTAATCAAACAATAGGTGGAGGTTGATCAAAGATACAAAAATTTTCTGCCATTTTATTTGAAAATTTAGTATGATATCAGTAGAACTGAGGTCCTCCCTATAAATATTGTAATACCCCAAATTTTGTGCCTAAGACTTTAAGGATAAGCCTATATCAGGTATACTACTAAGCCCAGTTCAAAAAGAGTCCAAAGAATGTTGAATGGTAGAAAGACTCAGGGGACTATGTGATCCGACCTACCGGACAGTGGGCCTAGTATGCGTAGGCAGTAGGATTAAAGTTTCGATGTAGATGTGCACATTACACAAAAACGGCACTATTGGGTTGGTAGAAACACACCACCCAACTATATCATGAGGTATTTAATTGATTGGTTAAGTGAAATATGCTGGTATAGGTGTGCACATGGCATTTTCAGGGCAAACATGTGCACTCTGAATTTTTAGAGTGGACGTCAGTATATGGTACTAAGTAGGGCCACATACACACACTCCGACCTCGTGTCCATTGGACGGCCTCGATATGGGTGAAGTAATCCCGAGTAAAACCCGAATGGAATCCCGAATGAGCACTGATAAAGTAACTTTATTAAATTAGCTTTAATAAAGTAAGTCATTATAACTAATGATGACACAACTTTTGTATTAGATGAATAAGAGAGTAATAAGTATCCTCTCATCATGACAAAGTACCATGTCACTTTTGTGTTGGCGTGGCAGGAAGGTGACACATATCCCTAATGATGACACTTGCTTTTTGCCTTTTATGTTGGCACACTCATGAGGCGCCATATGTCACTTGAGCCAAGGAATCCACCGGTCCCCTACCGGTCATGTACTTGACTTCCCGAACACCTAACACAGGAGTCCGGGGAAATTGTCAAGTCTCTCCTTTCCCCTGATAAAGTGAATGGCCAATAAAGAGATTAGGTTCCACATAAGGGACACATGGTACAACATGGGCCATGAATCCATAAAGTGATTTTATGATTTATGTGTTGGCACCATGGAAAAACTGCTACCCAGCCCTTTAGTCAGGATAACTTGTCGGTCCCTGACTCTGAGATCGGTGAAGAGGAGCACTGGGCACCCTGACATATTTTATCACATGGCACAAGTCTTTAGATGACATAACATTCTCTCTGCACTCTATTAATTTCATGCTGCCCCTCAAAAATAATGGAAGAATAGAGAAATTCAAGAGCAATGAAAGAAGAGAGAAGGTGGATGAATAGTGAAAGTTCTTGAGCTCTAGAGCCGATTTCACCTCTGAATTGGCATTTTCTTTCAAAATACCATTCACAAGCCCTCTTTAATTCATTCCAAGCTTCATTTATATGGTTTTAAATTTTTATTTGGAGGTGTTTGGTACTGTCTTGCTTGTGGGAGTACTGCCGGATTTCCAAAATGGTTGTGGAAACACGAAGAGGTATGCCTAAGCTTTGTTTTGAACTGATTGGTTTGTTCTTTGGATGAGTATTCATGAAGGGGGTACTCTTCATTTTTCGTCTAAGGGTATTTTTAAGGTTTAATCATGTGTTTATGGTTAAATGATGATTTATGATGATTTGGGAAGTTTATGTTTAAAGTTGTCCGAATTTGTTTTTTGGACGCAGTGGACTTGCAATGTGTTTTTAATTGGTCATATTTTTTGAAATGCTATGAAATTTTATAAGAGCCAAGTAGACATACAAGGCTTTAATTTGATAGGTACTATAAGCTATTTGGACCATTGGATTAAATGTTAGGATTTTTCAAATTTTTACCCTGAATCTGGAAGGAAATTTGTAATAGTCTGAGTTTGACAAATTGTTGGAAACTGTGTGGTTATAATTTGGACTCTATAATATTTTTCATTGAAAGATGACTTAAATAGGTTTTTATAGAATTTAGAACCAACCCATTTGGATTTTTGTAGGATTAATTATGAATTTCCAAAGTTTGGTATGTAAAACTGGTGAATTCCGGGGACAGTGATCAATTAAGTGAGATATTGTGTTGATGTGCATCCAAAAGCATAGTGGCTATATTTTTCCTTGAAACTGGCTGGTTAGGGGTCATATTGCCTTTAGAATTATCACAATTGGACATCTATACAATTAAATATAACTTTTCAAAGTTGGGTCCTGTTTCTGGAACATAACTTAGAATAGGTTGGGTTAGGCATAATTCTGGAAGTATTGTCGGTATAATGGCTAGAATTGAGTATTTTTATGTGAAAGTATACTTGAATATCTTTACATAGAATTTGAAACCAATTAATTTGGAGTTCCTAAAAATTAATGGTGAATTTTTGAAGTTAATGGAAAAGCTGTGGGAATTGAGAACAAGAGTGAAAATAAAAAAATGTAATGGCACTAGGTAATTAAGTGGAACTTTAAGAGTGAAGTTAACCAACTTGGGATAGTTGGACCACTTTGACTTTGATTTTGACTTAGCATATTAACCCTAATGATATGATTATGTATCTAGGGTGATGGGAAGTGTAGAAAGAAGAAAAGTGCAAGAATTTCCAAATAACTTCAATAGTTGGAAGAAAAGGTATAAAAGGGGACTCGAAGACAAATGGTAGTAAACTTGCTTACTTGTATGTATGTAATGTTTATGTTGTGTATTGATTTGTTGTATTACTTTGCTTAATTATGTAAGTCACATATTAATGAATGAAGCTAGGTTTCTATTTTTATTATGGCCATAAGTATGTGGCATGAAACATTGAGCACGCAGAATATCATTATATGAACATAAGCCTATGTATGGTAAGCATATCATGCACTAGCATTTATCTTACATGCCTTGTTTGTATATTTACTACTGAGATTCCCCTGAATCTCACCCTCCCCTACCAACCATATATAGGCATGGGAGTACAAAAGAAAAGAATGCTAAAGATAAACCATAAAGAAAGAAGATGAAGAATTGAAGAGCCAAGTGCATTTATGTTTACTATATGTAAAATATGTACACTTGACGTATATGTATGAATATGCACTAGTATGAATATGAGAATTTGAATTGAACGGTAATTGGGATCACTAAAACTAAAAGTAAGAGCGAAGAAATAGAACTAATTCTGATATATGAACATGGTAAGAATAACGGCTAATAGCCGGAAATAAGAAATAAACCCTTAAAGAATTGAATTGTAATGCTTTTAACACATATGAAAGGGGTAGAAATGTAAGGTTTTACAAATATGATGAATCTCTACATGCCAATCCCTAAGCACAAAACATCTAGCCTCATTAACCACATCAAAAAAGGGGTGATTGTAATCACTACCCCCAAGTGACAAGTTAGTTCCTCTACACAATTCTAAAAGATAACCACATCTCTAAATCCTCTATTCCATAATAGATGTAAACTATTCAAGATGCTTAGGATCTCCATCTCTCCAATTTTTTAAAATCTAGCTCATAAAAATTTTTCCTCCCCTCTCCTCCAAATCCCTTATACCAAACATGCCATAAAGGTTGCCCTCATGATTTAATTTACTTAGTGCTATGAACCTGCCTTAAAAGTTTTACCCCTAGATCTTGAGGCAGAAACACAAAGCTCATATACATGAATGTCTGAACCGTATGACTCGATATGACCTTATTGGTAAAGAAAACCTGGATGTTGCCAGAATCTTGCCTCTTTCAGATTATATTAAAACTCAAATGAACAGCAGAATTGAAGTATTTCTGACTTTAAAAATAGTCTTCTCATCGTCACTCCAACTTCTAAATCCATATGTAAATGGAAAGTCATGCCTCTTCGTATTACATGAATGCTAGTACGTTCCTCTCTTTCTCAATGCTTTTTTCTAGCTGATTCTTTACCCTAAGTTGATAATTCCCCTTTTTATATCTTTGGTTATTTTCAATCTATCACCATATTTCTTGCAACTTATCTATTGTTTCATTTATATGTGCTTGTGTTTTGAATTGATCCACTTGATGCTTATTGATCAAGAGCAGATATAAGGTTCTTCTTGGAGTTTCACCCCTGTTACTCTTATATTTCAATACTATGTGACTACTCATTAACATATTCCTTTCACACCTTATTTTTGTTCACTTTCCCCTAAACATAACACTATATTTGCTATGTGCTTTAGTGACTATACAAAAAATCCTAACAAAATCTTGTGTCCTTGATTATCTTGTTGTTTTGGAAATTCGATTAGTCCACCTGATTTGCTAGATCATTTAGTGTGTCATGGGATTGATAAAAAACATACACGATGGGCAATGCATGGTGAGATGAAAGATCCATGTAGTGATCGAGTGTATACCATAAGTGGTGCTTCAAATGAGTTTGACCAAAACATGTGTAATGAAGATGATAGGAAATGCTAAATGCGGTCGAAGAAGTACTTCATAACCATCTTAAAGAATTTGAGAAGTTGAAAAGTTATGTAGATAAACTATTATATGTTGGTAGTACTAAATACACAAGATTGCTAGCATGTTGAAATTGTACAACTTTAAGGCTTGTTATGGATTGAGTAATTCGAGTTTCACCACATTGAACTTTTGTAAGATATGCTTCCAGAAGAAAATGTACTTCCTACCATGACATATGAGGCAAAGTGAATTATTTGCTCTACAGCCGGTATGCGATATAAGAAGATACATGCATGTCCAAATGGTTTAATATTATTTTACAATTAGTATGTAATGTTGAAGAAGTGCCATAAATGCAATGCATCTCAATATAAGAAGAAGAAAGTAAAAGGTCCTTTGAAGGTCCTATTGTATTTTCCCATTATTTCAAGATTTAAGTAATTGTATAGTAATGCAAATATTGCTAAGCAATTGACATGGCTTGTAGATGAAAGGATTAAAGATTTAAAGCTTAGGCACCTTGCATAAACCCCTTAATAGAAAAGAATTGATCATAAGTACTCCGACTTTACGGACAAAGTAAGGAACTTACGCCTTACATTTTCAATTGATGGAATTAATCCACACAGTGTTCAAAGTAGTACATAGTGAACATTGCCTATGATATTGATGATTTATAACTTTCCTCTATACTTGATAATGAAATGTAAGTTTATGATGCTGTCTATGTTAATTTCTGGGCCAATGCAACCTAAGAATGATATAGATGTATACTTGACTCCTTTAATTGATGGCTTGAAGCTGCTTTGGGAATAAGGCGTCAATGTGTATATTGGGTATAAAGAAGAATGTTTCACTTTGAAAGCCATGTTGTTTGGCACGATGAATGATTTCCTCGATTATGGTAATTTGTCCAAATAGAACATCAAAAGATATGGTGCATGTCAGATATGGGAAGATGACACTCATTCGATAAGACTAGATCATTGTAAGAAAAATGTTTAGATGGGACATCAAAGATTCTTACTATCACAACATCATTGGAGGAAATGCAAGAAGGATTTCAATGGTGACTCAGAAGATGTTGACAGTTGCTTAGGTTTTTGCAAAGCTAAAAGACTTGAATAACAATTTTGGCAAGCCTTTTGCAAAACAAATTGAGACAAGTGTTTGGAAAAAAGTCCATTTTCTTTGAGCTTCTATGTTGGAAGTGTTTATATGTGAGACAATCTTGATATTGTGCACATAGAACAAAAATCTATGGTAGTATAATTGGCACGTTGCTCAATATCCAAGGAAAAAGTAAGGATAGTGTCAATTCGAGATTAGATTTGCTGAACTTAGAAGAGTTGGCACTAGTTAAGTAAGGGCATTATACTTATCTACCTCCAGCAGCTTACGCTTTGTCAAGGAAAAAGAAAAAATTATTTTATGAGTTTTTGCAAGGAATTAAAGTTCCCAAGGGCTACTCTCCAAATATAAAGAACCTTGTATTAGTGAAAGAATTAAAGTTAAAGAACCTCAAATCTCATGATTGTCATGTGCTCATGCGGAACTTCCTACAAGTTAGTATACAGTCCATTTTACCCAAAAATGTCACAAACACCACCACTAAACTTTGTATGTTTTTCCAATTGATTTGTAGTAAAGTGGTTCATTCAACCTGTTACTGCAAGCGTTTCACCTAAGAGGGGGCAGAATTAGGTGATCACTTAAAATTTGTTTCGTATATAAAAATTGACTGGGAATTTAAAGCAGTTAAGAGCTAGGAGAAATATCACTGAAGTATACACCGGGAGCTATACTGGTTTGACCTTAACCACTTTAACCTACATCCAGTCCTCAGAGCTTATCTGAGGGTTTCACTATATCTTCCAAGATTCAGTGGGTTCTTGGCACCTCAATGCATAGCAAGTTCCTTTACTGGACACTCACTCCCCTTTACACGTTTTAATCAAGTCCCCACCTCAAGGTTTCACAACCTCATGTTGTCTTAATAATAAATATTGAGTTTATAATGAAAATGTCTCTCACAAAACAAATATATAATCACTGAAGTACATGAATGAATATAAGAAAATAGAACACTCAGCACATATTGATCTATGTTTGTTCATTTGTTCTCAGATGTTGTTGTGTTTGTTCTTCATTAAATGTTCCCATATTTATAGATGTGCCGTGATAGCCATTGGAACCATTACAACATGTCTATTAGAGTCATGTAGCTTTATTTAATCATTCTTCGAATTTAAAAACTAGCCGTTTATGGTAGGTGAGCGTTTTAGACGTTGCAGACATTATGTTTGACTTTTCTCTCAATGCATGATCTCTTCATTGTTTCTCTACAAATATACTCAAAATACTAACATAATGAAAGATTAATCATATAGAAGACAAATCAATAAGCAATAGATTAAAATCATGCTTTCTGAACTTTATTACTTGAGTGGTCACTCAAGTAATTTAAATCCATCACTCAAGTGATCCATTAAAAAACTTGGTATAGAGTTAAGTCAACGACTCTTGACCTGATCACTCGAGTGGTCACTCAAGTGATTTAAAGGCATCACTTGAGTGGTTGCTCGAGTTATCCCTTTAAAATATTGTTAGAGATTTCATTGCCTCAATTCTTAGCTAGTTGCTTAAGTGATCCTTTGTCATTACTCAAGTGATCCCTAAAATGACACCATAAAAAACTTGGCAGATAACTTTTAGAACTATTTCACACACAGTACTAGAGTGGTCACTCGAGTAATAAAGAAAAATCACTCAAGTGATCTCTTTAAAGTTCTACCAGTGATGCTTTCTCATGTTCTCTGACTTCCAGTTCTTCATCATCACTAAAGTGCTTACTCAAGTAATGGCTTTGCCTACCACCAAAAACTTAATTACTTTGTTCAAAACTCTTTTGTCTATTATCAAAACTTTTTGTAATATTAATCCAATCTTTGTTATCATAAAAAATATGGATCTAACATTCTCCCCCTTTTTGATGATGACAAAACTTGGAGATTTTTGAACAATGTATTTGGAAGCATTTTGAAAATGTAACCTTCAATTAGGATCATATGCCTTTAAAATACTTGACATCTTTCCATTAGTCCAGACAAAACTTGGATATTTCAAGACTACTTTTAAATCAATCATTTTGAAACTTATATTTTGAAATCATTTTGAGTTCAGTCTTAATAACTCTGAAACTTTTAACATTTAAAACTCCTTTGAATCCAAATACAATGGTTATGAAACTTTGATAGATTGTAATCATTGTGAATTTAAATTTAGTGACTTTGAAATCTTTAGCATTTGAAATAATTTAAACTAATATCTTAGTTTGAATTAAAACCTATAATCTTTTAACATGCACAATGAAAAGCTCATTAGTCTACAACAAAATTAGATTGCTAAATTAATAACTTGAAGTAAATTCGAGAAAAAAAAATATACATATGTCAAAATATAGTGCAAAAGTCAAAAGCTGCTCCTTAAATCTCAATACACCTATATCCCCAAACTTTATATCAGTGCATCATCATTGTCAAAAAACACTTCTAGTTCTTCTCCCCCTTTTTGTCTTCATTACAAAGGTGGCAATCAATGAAAGAAGAGCTAGAGCTTGATGGCTAGGTAGCAGAGATGGGAGTGATAAGGAGAGGTATAGGTCTAAAGTCATGTGAGTCACCCTGACTAGAAGTATTTAAAGATGATGGTTCGGTTTAGGGAGATTCACTGGAGGTATATGAAGAGGATTCTATGGTGCTAGGATCTAAGAGTAACTTCCACCTCCTCGATACCAGCAGGTTACTGATGATGATTGGATGAAACAACCACCTCCTTAGTGCCTGCAGGTGAAGCAATAGTTGTTGCCATTGCTGGGGCTGGACTAGCTGGACAGTGTTATCAATATTGTTGTGAACGACCTGAGATATGGATAGATCAGGTATAGCAAAAAGAAATTTATTGAGAATGGTGATAGGTATGGTAGGAAGAAGAATAAAAGAAGGTCCAGGCTCAGAAGCTAGTATTGACTCAGGTGCATTTGTAGGCATAGATATGTAAGTGCAAGCGTTTCACCCAAGAGGGGGTGAATTGGGTGGTACCAGAAATTTCGTTGCGTATAAGAAAATTGATAGAATATTTAAAGTAGTTGAAAGTAAGGAGAAATATCACCGAAGTGTACACCAGGAGTTATACTACTTCGACCACAACCACTTTGACCTACGTCCAATCCTCAAAGCATCTTTAAGATTTTTACTATACTCTCCAAGATTCAGTGGGTTCTTGGCACCTTAGTACACAACAAGTTCCTTAACTTGGACACTCGCTCCCCCTTACACGTTGCAATCAAATCCCCAACTCAAGGTTCCACAACCTTAAGTTGTCTCAATTACAAATATTGAGTTTGTAATGAAAAAATCTCTCACAAATCAAATATATAATCACTGAAGTATAATGAATGAGTATAAGAGAACAAAGCACTAAGTGTATTGAACGATGTGTGTTCTTAGTTCGTGTCTTGTTTTCTTCTCTTTGAATGCTCCATATATAGATGATTGATAGTTTCCATTGGAAGCAATTCAAACATGTCTGTTAGAGTCGTGCAGCAATGGTTGACTATTCTTCGAATTTGAAAATTATCTGTTTGCGGTAGGTAGCGGTAGGTGAACATTCGGACATTTTATTTGACTTTGCTCTTCTTGTATGATCTCTTCATCGTTTCTTTGAAAGTGTACTTAGGATACTAATGCAATGAAGGGTTAATCATACAGATAAGAATTTAATAAACATTCAATCAAAAAATAATTTATGGACTGCCTTACTCGAGTGATCAAGTTTGTTACTCGAGTGGTCCCTTGAGTAAACCTATCAAAAATATGGCAGTGATGAGTAAATCAACATTTTATATCAGATATCACTCAGGTAAGACATGGAGTGATATATTACAAACCTTAAAAATACTTAATTACTCGAGTGGCTATGTCTTTACCTTCATAGGTTACTCGGGTGATCACTGTGGTAATCTCTTTACTCGAGTGACTACTCGAGTGGCCTTCATCTTTCTTCACACCTTACTCGAGTGGTCCCTCGAGTGGCTTTTAAATAACCCAACAGATTACTTGATTACACTCTCGAGTAATGGCATAAAATTCTTGGCCGAGAGTTTACTTTCTGGTTACTCGAGTGACTACTCGAGTGGTACTTCAAATAACTCTACAGATTACTTTGGTGGCCCCTCGAGTAATGCTATTTTCTTACTGGTTACTCGAGTGGCTACTCGAGTGATATGTTGCATTTCATGGCTGAGAGTCACTGGAAGATTTTTTACCTGGTTACTCGAGTGGCGACTCGAGTGATGCCTGTGAAAATCTTGTTACTCGAGTGGCTACTTGAGTAATGGTCTATATAACTTTGCAGATTACTCGAGTAGTCCCTCGAGTAACTTCATCTAAATTTTGACAAGGCTTCACTGGATGAAATTCTCTTTGCTTACTTGAGTGGCTACTCGAGTAATGGCTTCTCTTACCCGTGTGGCTACTCGAGTAAGCCTTCACAAAATTTGTTGATTACTTCCAATGTTTACTTCAAGTGATGCTTTGCTACTTTGTCAAATCCATTTGTTTGTTATCAAATCCTTTCATATTATTAATTTTGTCTTTGTTATTATCAAAACATATGGGATTTAACAAGATAGACAGGGGGTGGATGAACCAGGAGCCATGGCATCAAGCTTGGTGTGTAATGATCACTTGAGATTATCAAGCTCCTGAATGGCAATCCCTCGTGCTCAATGTTCTGCTACTATTGCCTCATTGTGTTGGCTCATATTGATCACCAACTTTTCTATCTTGTGATTCATATAAGGTATTAGCTCCGTATTGGTATTGGCAATATCCACATGAAAGCCCTTAAGAACATTTTCCATAAATGTCTATAATACAGATCCCAAGAATGATAGAGGAGTAGTAGATGCAGGGGTAGAAGACAATGTATCATTCATCTGAGTTGTCTCAGTCTTAGTCCTTTTCTTCTTCTTAGGGCTAGACTCAAGTGGTTTCTTTAGGGGAATTTCAATGTTTAGTTTCCTAATTTGATTTCATCTCACTAGGGCTAGCCTTTTAATAGGCTCATTCTTCTCCAAATACCAAATCTTATTCTTTTTCAAGAATAAAGAATAAGCTGGGGAAAAGGCATAGGGGTGGTCATGGTTCCATTAAACCTATATCTCTTGATTTCAGTAAATATGAGCTCACCCAAGTCCTTTTGCTCTTTGAGAATAATGGAGGCTATGTTTCTAAAATCTCTCCTAATGAAATGTGTGAAATTGTTGGACTTATTTACTATGTAGAGTCGATATACTATAAAACTTGGTGTAAATTGCACATATCACTATAATTAAAATTAAGTGGTCCCACTCTCTCCCAGGGCCTCATAATGGTCAATAATTGGTTTGAATCAAAGTTAGGATAATTGTCTTTAGGTGGGTCTCTGTCCCTAATCAAATGTTTATTTTGAAGGGTGATATCAAGAGTTATTGTCCCCTAACCTTAGATACCAATTCTTCTTCTAGAGAGTCTCTAAGAGCATTATTGATTAGCTCCGGATTACAATAGAAGTGTCTGACTATCTTTTTACAAAAAGGAAGTCTAATTGATAGCCAGGGCATATAAGACTCAAGATAAGGACTCACGTTAAATTTCAATACCTCTTGAAGAAGATCGAGGTCAATGTAGTGTATCTTGCACACTTTTCTCCTTGAAAAGTGATTATTGAACTTCTAAATCGCTTCTAGCTTCTTCACATTGAAGCCCTTGTGAAGAATGTAATGTCTTCTTCCCTTTCTTCTTCTGGAACCTTTAAGGATCGACCCTCCTTTCCTCCTTTATATTATAGAGCTTCTTCTAACATGTTTGCTATGCCTTTGGCAAGTTTCTCATCATACTTGTACCTTTATATGGTTTTCAAGACCAAGAGGGTATGTCAGATGAGTCTGAAGAAGGTGGAGTTGGTGCCTTGGTTCCTTTGCCTCTCCTTAGAGTTGAAGTCTTCTTTAATCGAGCCCTTGTGACCCTAGGTTCCTTGATCACAACCCCTTTGATTTTAGGTTTAGCTTGCAGCTTCGGTTTGGCTTTTGGTTTCAGGGATAATTTTTGTTTCTTGGTAAGAGGAGATGGAGAGAAGTCAGATGGTTGTTGAGGATCGGAAGAACTATAAGGAGTATTAGGATAAGAAGTTTTGGTTCTAACCATTGTGATTGAGAGAAGAAGTGGATTTCTGGAAAAATAAGTCCCGACAGTCACAATTTAGGGTTTAGAGATTTGAAAGATTTGAGAGGTTTTTCTCAATGAAATATAGTGAGTTCTAACAAAAATGAAGTAAAAAAGAGTTTGTGAGAGGATTTTGGGAGAGCACTAAGAGAATCACTCAAACTAATTTTTTGAAAAATGACTGAGTTTCGTCAGGTGAAGCCTTAGCGTCTGGAATCACTCGAGTGATCTTCAGGCATCACTTGAGTAGTCACTCGAGTGATCCTACCAAAAATTCAAAAATAAACAAATTTAAATGTGTACATGGCATAAATAATATTGTGATTACCTATGTATGTTCCCTTTGTGATTTGATGTCACTTTAAGGCAGATTTGAGTTGAAACTTGGTTAATATTTGATATGCAATCATGATCACTCTAGGGCTTACTTGAGTGAATAGTCTGTTCTTCTCCTATTTTTTTATTTTCAACTATGTTTTTCCCTTTGAATTAATACCTCACTGCTAACTTTTATAGGTCATCACTTGAGTGATGCTTACCAACACTTCTAGTTATCACTTGGGTAATGTAGATTACTTGAAGTTGTTCCTTGAGTGATATGGTACTTTGTTAACCTCTGCTTTTCATGCCCTAAAACAAAGTATCAAGGTGCTGCAAAACAAATTGCTAGATAGTCTGATGCTTAAGTTAGTAATCATCAAAACATGATTAAATTACAGTTTCTAACATAAAACAACTTACAATTCATTGGGATTTATCATTCTCAATTCTCTTCTTATGAATAGAAATTGATCTTTAGTTAGGGGTTTCATAAAGATGTTGGCTAGTTGAAGATGGAATGAATATCACTTTAATATCTTTCTTTTGAACGTGATCTCTGATAATGTGATGTTTAGCATCAACATGCTTGGTTCTTGAATGTTGAACTAGATTCTTTGTCAAGCTTATCATGCTAGTGTTGTCATAGTACATAGGTATCTCTTTTAAATATATACCAAGGTCTTGTAGTTATTGCTTCAGCTACAATACTTATGCATAACAACTTGACATTGCAATCTAGTCAGCTTCTGTTGATGAAAAATATACGATGTTTTGTTTCTTGCTAAACCATGACACAAGTGAACCTCAAAGAAACTGGCACTGTCCACTGGTACTATTTTGGTTAGTTTGATATCCTCCATTATCAGAGTCTGAGTATGCAATTAGGTATTCATTTCTTCCTTTCGGATACTAGAGCCCTAATTCTGCTATGTCGGTGAGATATCTAAAGATACGTTTGACGATTTCAACATATTATTCTTTTGGTGCTGATTGTTACCTTGAACACATACCAATACTAAATTGGAAGTCAGGTCTACTTGTAGTAAGATAGAGTAATGATAAAATCATTCCTGTATATTTTATGATATTGTAATTTGTTCCATTGAGATCAGCATCAAGCAACGTGGTTGAATTTATAGGCGTTTCTATACCATTTGCTTCATCCATTCCGTATTTGTTCAATAGCTCCTTCAAATACTTTGTTTGAGATATGAAAATTCCATTCTTTCTCTGTTTGATTTGCAAACTGAGAAATAAGTTCAATTCTCCCATCATTGACATCTCAAAGTCCCTCTACATTATCTCAGAAAATTTCTTACACAGAGTTTCATTAGTAGCACCAAAAATAATATCATCAATGTATATTTGAACTTTTAAAATATCATTTCATTTTAAATTTGTAAAAAGTGTTCCATCGAATTTCCCTTGTACAAAACCTTGATCACTGAGAAATTTACTAAGTCTTTCATACCATGCTCTCAGGGCTAATTTGAAACCGTATAAATCTTTTCTTAGTTTGAAAACATGGTCAGGCTTAGTCATATCTTTAAAACCTAGAGGTTGATCTACATACACTTCTTCCTTGATGTAGCCATTTAGAAATGCACTCTTTAATCCATTTGATACAGTTTGAATCCCTTAATGCATGCAAGGGCCAAGAGTACTCGTATAGCTTCCAATATAGCTACTGGAGCATACGTTTCCTTATAATCAATTCTTTTTTCTTGATTATAGCCCATGGCCATAAATCTTGCCTTATTTCTGAAAATGATTCTGGATTAATCAAGTTTGTTCTTGAATACCTATTTTGTGCCAATGATCAAATGATTCTTAGGTCGGGGTACCAAATCCCAAACTTGATTTCTTTCAAACTCGTTTCGTTCTTCTTTCATTGCTATTACCCAATCATTGTCTAATAGGGCTTTGTCAATATTAGAAGGTTCATCCCCATAAATAAATTCATAAAAACTAACTTCATTAAAAATTTTGTTTCTGGTTTTGACTCCTTCATTCACATCGCCTATAACTTGTTATAGGGGATGACTCTTGTTATATTTCCAAGTTCTAGGTTGTCCTAGTGATTGTTCATCTTCCTTGGCTTGATTATTTTTTAGGATTGTATGGTTTAGGATTAGGTTGTTCATTATCATGATTTAATACTATTTCCTACTCATCATCAATAATTTTGTCAGAGGATTCATATTCAGTGAATACAATATAAACTGATTCTTCAATAAAACATGCTTGTTTATTGAAAACTCTGTATGCCTTACTTCGGTTATAATAGCCTCGGAATAATACTTTATCAGTTTTAGAGTCAAATTTTCCTAGGTTATCTTTACAATTTTTATGAATGAAACACTTACAACCGAAGATGTGTGGATATGCGAGATTTGGCTTCCTTCCTTTGTATAGTTCGAATAGTGTCTTTCCAAGTTTTGTTTTGATGTAGGCTCTTTTTGAGGTGTAGCATGCTATGCTAATTGTATTGGCCCAGAAAACTTGAGACACGTTCTTTTCATTCAGCATGGCTCTAGCTATTTCAGTGAGTACTCTATTCTTTCATTCCATAACTCTATTTTGTTGAGGTGTTCAAGGAGCAGAGAAGTTTTGATCAATGCCATTAGTATCACAGTAATCTTTAAAGGCTTGATTCTCAAATTCTCTACCGTGATATATTCTAAAACCTATAATAGACATACCTTTCTCATTTTGCACTTTCTTGGCAAAATCAATAAATTTACTAAAGGTTTCATCCTTCGATAGTAAGAAAATAGTCCATGTAAATATAAAGAAATCATCAAATAATAATCAATTACTTGTAACTCTAATTTTTATAGGAACTCAAAATAACTTAAGCTGGAATCAATGTTTAGAACTGATATTGGAACTGAAAAAGGAGATGTACATGTGTATAAATATTTCAAACCCTAAAAGGAATTTCCTATACTATAAACAAGTACTTAATGTTAATATGTTCCTCTATTTTGTATGCCTTACAAAACTGTGCCCTTATTACTCTGTGAATTTCAAAATTTTAAGGGGTTTAAAATTTTGGGTATCAGAGCTTAAAGCAATTCTTGCATTTTAAGAATAGTATAGTGATATGGTCTTGTTTGCATGGTGACAGGAAACATGCGCGTACGACGTCGACAACATAAGAGATCACTCCCATCGGTGAAACAGCATCCCCCAGAGTAGCAGATCCCTGACGGACAACTGTACGTAGACTATTGGGCACCAAGTGGTATAAGGAGGACAACTAGAAAGAGAGTTTGAGTGAGACTATTATATAGCCCAGAGATAAGGCTAGCATCACCTGTTGGATCGTTGATAGGAGAGTCAAGACATCTACTATTAGATAGATCAGAGGAGGACCCGACCATAGTTGACATCTCCCGAGTGCAGATGGTACACATGCCCTGTGACTTGCAGCCAGATAAGGAGCTATAGGAATATGTGTAAGGCAGGTAGAGACGAGCAGTGTGAGCATACAATGCCCAGTGGATTAGTACCTAGCCTACCTAGGCATAGGGATACTTTGTACAGGGGGCAACATCCGTTGGAGATAGATCTACCGGATAAGTTCTGGATCTTCACTACCATAAACTTCCTAGACACAACCTTTTGGATCCAAAAGAAGAATGGCATAGTCAAAAGAGGGCTGAATGACCTTAAGGAGTTCATGGAGCATATTACAGACTTCATACAGAGGCATATGTACCAAGAGTGATGTGGGATCAAGGCATTATATTTTGACTGACTGGAGGTGGCCAGCATATCTTTTGAGATGAGGGCTGTAGCAAGGAACCGGTGGATAGAAGCTAACAAAGCCAGTTTTTGTGTTTTGTATAGGTATATAGGAAGTTAAGCATGCTTAACTCAGGGCAATCACAGGATGGATGACCCCTTGGGAAGCTCTATGCATAGTTAGGATTTGATGTGTGTAGTTACAAAGACTTATTATATGGTAGTTTTAGGATATAAAATGTGTAGTACTTTCCCTAACTGTTGTATATACTTGTTATATGCTATATATGACATATCTGTGTACCCGAAATTTTTGGAAATGACAAAATTGCCCTTGTGTTCATATAAACTTATTTTTCTCTACTTTCATATAGTGATATACAAATATGGTACCACCATGAGGTAGACTATGAGAGGGCATTATAATAAAGTACCAGATCCTCGACGTAATCCAATACAGCAACAGATTTTGGATATGCTCACACAGCAATATGAAAGAGGCAAGTTTCACCCAAGAGGGGGGTGAATTAGGTGATGTGATAAATTTTTTTATTGATGTGGTGATAAGACAATAGTTACAGATAGAGTAGAGTTGAGAAGATTGGTAAATAAAGAGTTATATTAGTTCGGCCCAAAAACCAGTCCTATGTCCAGTCCTCAGAGATTAAGACCTACTGAGATTTTCACTTTGCTTCCAAGATTCAATGGGCTCTAGAATGTCGCAAAACAACAATCATTCTTGAATGGACTACGAGCAGAAATATTCTAACACTCAGAAATTTCTCTCCCCCTTACGACAAGTCTTACATGCAGAAAAACAAACCTATGACCTTTCTCTCTTGCTTACATATACAAGTCTTATAATCAGTAATGTTCTCTACTGCTTGTATCTTGTGAGTCTTATGAGCAAAAAGTCCTACTAAAAATTCTCTCAACTGCTTCTCTCGTAAGGATATCTACCCTCTCAAGGTCCCAATACCTTGAGATCAAATGAAAATAGAATTTGAAGTGTATACAGACTCTCTTACAAAGCAAATATGATAAATACTGAAGAACAATATGAATACATAGAAAATATGAATAACAGAGACTCATGAATTTGCTTGTGCGAAATCTTGTTCTTGGTTATTATCGATGGTCTCTGAAGCTCTGTATTTATAGCCAGTTGAATACTAATCGTTGTGGAACAGAGCATTTTACTGTGGAATGGCATGCGTAGGTTTGAAATCTTTGAACGTGGTGGGTACGTGCTTGGTTGGTCATAATTATACTGTCTGCCATTGTTTGACTTCCTCTGTGCTTTTCTAATTCAAATGTTCAAACTCATGTATCACACTTGTAATATATGTTAAATGATGTCATATAATAATAAGTAGAAATAGAATGAATAAATAACATTAAACCATATTCAGATTGAATGCTGTAAGACTGGTGAGTTTTGTCTTCTGGCAGAGCATCACTCGAGTGCTGAGAGGACTCACTTGAGTGCAATTCTCTATTTTTTCTTCTTGATTTAGTTTTATACTTGCACTTCCATGTGACTTTGAGAGAGTACATTTTCACACTTGCGAGTAATATGGGTCCTCACTCGAGTGTAACTCCTCTTACTCAAGTGCCCTTGTATTCTACACTTTGTGACACGTCTCTGGACAACACTCACATCCCATTTTATCTGTGATTTTGCACTTGCAGGTGATGTAGATCCTCACTCGAGCATACTTACTCTCACTCGAGTAAAACGAATATTCTTCTATAAGATACTCTTTGTCTTCAGCGCTTGCATTAGAATGGAGAGAGTTAGTTTTCTCACTCGTGGGTGCTAAGGTATCACTCAGGTGCAGATTCCTCCACTCGAGCATACTTACTCCTTTATGCACTTGGTGACTCTCAGGAAAACACTTGCTGTTCTTCACTCACTTGGACTCGAGTGTACTTGAGACTATCACTCGAGTAGAGGTTTTTTGCTCAAGTGAGAAGATGATTTCTAACTCTATCATTGCTCTCTGTCAAACACTTTCTTTCCAACAATTACATGTGCTCGTGTGCAAAATAGCTCCATCACTCGAGTGCATCAGTAAAACTGATAGAGAACACTTCTAAACTTTAAGAAATGTGCCAGGACTTGCTCGGACCCTGCCCAAGTGTGCCAAACCTTGCCCGGACCCTTTCCAAGGCTGCCAAACCTTGCCACCACCTTGCCCAAGGCTGCCAAGACTTGCCCGGACCCCGAACAAGGTTGCCAACCCATGGGGCCAAAAATCCGACTGTTGCAAATCCATGCCCGGACCCCCTAGAAAGTACATTTGGTAATATCATTAACCATTACAAAGTATGAATTTCTTACCACAACAAAGAATGATCTTTTGTTAACATCAAAACTTGGAATCTAACATTCTCCCCCTTTTTGATGATGACAAAACGTTTGTGATGGGTTTTAAAACAACTTGATTTTGAAAACATTTTCAAATGCATATTTCACCTAAGTTTAGATTTTTGCACTTAATCTCAATTGTTTCCTGCAATACTTCCAATGAACACTTAAAAACCAAGATAAGTCATAGGATCACAGAAACCATTAAATCTGAACAAAAAAGTTAACAAACTTGAAAATGATCACTAGTGAACTTGTAAAGTACAATATTAAGCTTGAATTAATATCTACCCATAAAACCCCATATAGAACCATGTCAGTAAAAATAAACCAGAGAATAACAATAATCCTACCCCGATACTCCTCATATCAGTCCATATCCGCTCAGAAACCATCACAGATCCTTTTACCCCATTTAGTCAACATCAAAAAAGGGTTGAGGAAAAGTGAGATCAGATGGTGGGGTAAAGAGCACCATGGCAGTGGAAGGGTCAATTGGCTAAGGCTCAAAAAGTGCAGATGATAGCTGAGGAACAGAGGCTGCAAGTAGTGGTAAAGGTGACCGATCATAGGTGACATCAACATTGGAATCTAGATCTGTGATAAGAACATGAGTTTGTGTTTGAGGAGGTGAAGTCGCGCCAGAAGTAGACTCAGATGGTACCTTAGGAGAAGTAGTCAGAAAATGAGTGCGCAAGAAGATTTCCATATCAGTGATTCTTCTCGACATATTTTCTTAAGTCTTGAACATCAAGTCAAAGTTGGTACTTGCCTTGTCCACCAACTTTGAAATTTGTAACTCTATTGTGTTCGCCAATTTCTCATACTCACTCTTCAATTCCTTTTTCAGACCAGTCACAACTTGATTGATCACTTTGGTCAGATGGGTTGATTGTGATACATTCAGGAAGGTTGGAGGAGGAATCGGACCTTGAGCAGACGACTAAGCCTCATCACCTCTTGATGGAGTGGCTTCTCTTTGAGATGTAGCCCTGGTTTGACTCATTGGAAGATTGATACTTATATGTGCCAATTGAGTCTTGCCAAACCTCAGAATGGTTACCCTCTCAGTTCCCTCTAAATATCACACTTTGTTTTTCTTGAGATTGAGAGGCACAAGTTGTGGATATGGTATGGTAGTGAATCTTGATGAAGAAAATCAAAATCTTCTCATCTCACTAAAAATAAGCTCCCCTACATTTCTTTGTTGACTGGCTAAGAAGGAGGCCAGCAAATAGTAATCTCTCTGAGAAAAATGGGATAATTGTTGGATTTGTTAAAAATGCTATGAGAGTATATGTAGTGAAGGGCACGAATAGAATCAGGCATGTCAATAGGTGACTCTCGGGCAAACACTTAATGTTCCTTACTCGCTTGGACTCGAGTGCACTTGAGACTATTACTCGAGTAGAGGTTCTATGCTCGAGTGAGAAGATGATTTCTGACTCTATCATTGCTCTCTGTCAAACACTTTCTTTCCGACACTTGCAGGTGCTCGAGTGCAAAATAGCTCCATGCTCAAGTGCTAGCTCTATTACCTGATAGCTCCATTACTTGAGCGCATCAGTAAAGCTGACAAAAAATACTTCTAGACTTTATGAAATATATTTGGTAATATTATTAACCATTGCAAAGTATGAATTTCTTACCACAACAAACAATGATCTTTTGTTATCATCAAAACTTGGAATCTAACACAGCAGGCCACCATAAATGATATTAGGGAGGAACTGTGAGAAGTACAATAGATACAGGATCATTTAGAAAATCTAGTGAGGAGGGACGACAAACTTAATCTCCCCAAGGGACCTCAACTAGAAGATCCTTTGCCTGATCTTGAGGCTGATATACAAATCTGGGTAGGAAGGTTTAGTAAACAACAACCTCGTGTCTTTCGAGGGAAATTTCATCCTCAGCTAACCAAAGACTAGCTATCACAATTAGAGAAAATTTTCACCATCATGGCTTACCCTAATGAAATTAAAGTCCTGCTAGCAATTTATAAGCTGGAAGGTGATACTAATAGATAGGGGAAGAACACTGAGCTAATTCTTAGGGCAAGGAATATTCCAGTAACGTGGGAATTATTCTAGGTGAAATTCAATGAGAAATACTTTCCCCGATCAACCAAGCTAAAAAAGGAGAAAAAGTTTATAAACATAAAAAAGTATGATAAAGAAAGTTTTGACAAGTACCTCGCTCGCTCTATCCGATTGCCTCGATATTCTGCATACCTTAAATATTGGGATGACGAGAAGTGGAGCTCTAATATGATGATGAAGGGCTAAAACTAGAGCTGAATAAGGAACTTGTTTCCAAACAATTCATTGAGTTCAATAAGGCTATTAAAGAATGTTGGATCATAAAGCACAATCTGCTAAATCACAAAGCAGAATCTACAATAACACAACTTGAAGTGGGAACTCTTCTTAGAAGCACAATTATTAGGGCGGTCTTTCTGGTGGAAGTTGTAATAAAAAGCCATACTAGCCTGACAACCATAGTAATCAAAGCCCCTTGGGAACATAACCTACAGGTACTGTAGAAATCCTTACCATCCTAGTCAGACATATGGGCAAGTAAGGCAGACATCAGCACCTGTATGGCAGGAGCCACGGTTAGAGAGACAAATAGTTTGTTACAACTACTATAAACTGAGACATTTTGCAAAAGAGTGTTGACAACGACAAGAACCCAGGAGCTTAGGCAGCAAGCTCAGGGTAGGATTTTTGCTTTGACGCAAGAAGAACTCACAAATCACTACTAGATATGATTTCTCTCAACGGTAATCTAGTACAAGTGCTTATTGTTCTTTATAAATAAGAAGATCAACTGGGGAAATGACATTGATGTAGAGCAAGTGCTAGAGAATATGTATCTTTTGATCTCAAAGTATATTAAATCTCTACATATTCTCCTTCCACTCGCATTGTAACATTGTCAGTCATGCCTCCTCTACTAGCCTTTAATCTTTGTATCTGAAAGTAGAGTATTTTGGTAAACTCTTGTAAAGGTATGAATACATGCTCTTTAGTACCCAAACTCTCTTAAGTCCATACGTTATTAGACATATTAACTCTTATGTTTTTATACAAGTAAACCATATGATATTTGAGCAACGAGTAAAATAAAACAACAAAGATCAAAATATAATTTTATCCAATTAAATAAATTCAAGGCATTGAATCATTAAGGATAATGAACAAGTGATTCTAAGAATTATGGTTTTCAATAATCGATGACAATTTGTAAATACATTTTATATATAAAAAACATCATTGATAAGATTTATATGCACGGCATGAAAGTGAGAGCAAAAGAGAGTAGTAAATATATCCATAAATTTTTTCATCAACTTTTGTAAAATGATAAATCATTATTGAAATCAATTTTTCCAAGAATGATAATGAAATATGAAAATTATTTCAAATCTCAAATGTTCTTTCAAATCATGACGATGCATTATGACATTACTCAAGTGAGGTATTGTATTCTTTCTTTCTTCAAATCTTCTGAGTTGTATCACTCGAGTGATAGTCGAGTATGATCATTCAAGTAACCAATCCAATAATACAAGGTTATAGCCTTAAAACCCTGAATGACATTGT
The DNA here is from genome assembly GCA_963855925.1 of Inga laurina. NCBI lineage: Eukaryota > Viridiplantae > Streptophyta > Magnoliopsida > Fabales > Fabaceae > Inga > Inga laurina. Next base: position 52,944,282 of record OY979708.1, read on the forward strand.
AATTATCAAAATTTGATTTCTCTCTAAATCTTCAGATCTTCATACTCATTTTCTTTACAAAATTTATAATAGTTTTACAAATTCAGGAGAGTTAGTCATGCATTCATTAAGGGGGCTTCACAAATGATTTCTATAGTAAAAGCTCATCTTCTTCTATTTGAAGAAATTCCTTTTAGCATACTCATCTGTATTCACTATCTCTTGATTAGTTTTGATGATTAGTTACTCCTATATTTTTCCTTTCATGATCTTAATTTTAATATATCATATAGAAAGGAACCTTTCGTTATTTGGTTGAACTAACCATTCCCTTTGTAAGAAAGATTTACATTTGTAACAGGAGAATTTGTTTTGTGCAAGATTAATCATCAACATGATAAAAGAAGAATATATCAACTTTGAGGAAATATGCTTTAACGTTTAATTAAGGAAAATATATTGGCAGCAACATTCAAAGCAACAAATACATATGCCAATACAAAATGAGCATTAAGCATGCTATTATAAAAATATGAAACAGAAGCTCAACTCAATAAGAAATTCCTGGAAACAATATAAATCAGAGTTACATAGTGAAAGTGTGGTGAACACAACATCATAAACTAGCATTACCAAAGAATAAAGCAACGAACTTCATGGAGCACTTTATCACTTTTCCAAAATCTACATGAGCATTTCTAAACAATCTCTCTTTATATTTCGAGAATAACTTTCATATATTTAATTTCAATTTGCCTTGATTATGAAAGTTTTCTTGACAACCTCTCTAAATCCATTTTTCATTTGCATCACATTAAAAGTGAAAATAATTTCAAACATGGGGAGAGAAAATTGTTCTCATGACACATTCATTAATGAAAAGAAAAAGTTTTCTAATTTGTTTTTCAATTTACTTCTCCGCGAGCATTTCTTCTTTATACTTTAAATTTTTGGTTGATGTCAAATAGGGGGAGAAAAGGACATGAAAAATAAGTTGCACTTAATTTGCTTTTATAATTCACATATATTTTTCTTAAAAGATTTGCCATCATTAAAAAGTGGGAGAGTATTAGACATGATTAGTTTTAACAATGTCAAATATAGATGCCAAATATTAAGAGCATAAAGTTTCATAATGCATTTATCTCCTATATTAACTAACAACTATATTTAATGTGAAATATCTTATAGATTAGTAGAGTAAAGAAAGAAGATATTTAGTTGGGTTATAACGAATGATCATCAAGAGGAAAAACAAGAAGAAATAGATTGAAGAAAGAAGAACTTACAAGATCTAATGAGCATATCAAGATTCAAGCTCTTAGAAGTAATATCAGAGGTTTATATGATAGAATGGAGGTTTGAATGGGTCAATTCAAAGCTAAGATAACTTAAATGGAAGTTATGGAACTTCCACAAGGTGATTACTTGAATAATAGCTATATGCCATGTTTTAGAAGGTATCACTCGAGTGATGAACACTCTGTTATGCTCTATTTTCATTCAGCATGATGAGCTTTGGTATTCATGAAGGTTTTGCCTATTATAGGCATTGGCAGGACATTAAAGGTGAAAAAGCTTAGCCCTAGGTACATTGATCCTTTTGAAATCTTGTATAAGACTAGGCCTATAGTGTACCAAATAGCTTTACCCCCAAGCTTGAATAGGTTGCATGATATCTTCCATATCTTACAGTTGAAGAAATATCAACTTGACCCAGAACATGTGATCAAAATATGAAGAGCTAGGTGTGCGAGATAATCTTATGAATGAGGTCAAGAGCTAGACGTGAGGGATGATCTTATGTATGAGGTTATACTTGACCGAATCATTGATCAACAGGTGAAACAAATAAGGCATAAGAGTATCCCATCCATGAAAGTGGTATGGAAGGTGTTATCTCCTAGAGAAGCTACATAGGAAGCTGAGGGAGACATGCAGAGGTGTTACCCGGAATTCACTAGCCGGTATATGTAGCAAATTTTAGGGATGAAATTTATTTAAGGGGGGAGAGCTGTAGCATTCCATTTGTATTCATCAATATTCCTTGTATTAATGGATACAATTAATGGAATAAAATGGTGAATTGTGATGTACATGAAATGATAGAAACACTCCAATCGGTGGTTACACACAACTTGGCTAAGATAGGACATAAAGGAGTAATTATTGTCCACTTAAAGCCCTAATATTGTAACCTAAATTGGAGTATGAAAGGACACAAGTCTTGCCTTAATTACCATGCAAAAATTCATCCAAATCAATGGAAAAAGAGCAAGAAATGGTTTATTTCAATAAATCACAAAATGTAAGGGCAAAATGGTCATTTTACTAATAAAGCAAGAGGCAAATATTTTTCCTTGATTATTAACTCATTTTGTCCAAAAAGAGATAAAGGAAGGGAAAAATAATTGTATGGGGATTTATTAACATTTAGAGAAATTTTTGGCAATGGTCAAAAGAAAAAAATAACGATGATATAAATCAAAGTTTGCAACTCAAATATAAATATGTGTGGAGGAGAAATTAAGTTAATTGAAGGGAATATTTTTGGCCTTTTGAAGAGTGCTCTTTGGCCAAGTATTGGGGAAGAGGGAAAAGATAATGATCCATATTAATTGGCATATGTTTATATAGCCATAAAATATAATAAAAGAGAAAGATGAAGGTGATATTTTTATAAGGTTTTCTCTTTCCCATTTGAATTCATTTTTGGCAAGGTGAACCAAAATAGAGAAAGAGTGTGTGTTGGACAAAGTTGAGAGCTCAAGAACAAGGGAGAGATAGGGTTCAAGAAAAAAGCAAAGGTAGGTAAGCTTGAAATAAAGTGATTTTTCCTTTTAACTTCATTGCAACCTCTTATAAACTTGATCCTCTTGTGTTGGAAGATGCTGTTGTTGTTGTTGGTTAATTGGTTGGTTATTTGGTTGGTTTTACCTTGTTTTGTGATTTTTGGATGATGTAACCTTATAATGTTATGCTAACAAAAACATTCCTCAAATTATGTTCATTTGGTGTTTTAGTAGCTAATGATGTGATTAGAAGTGGAAAAAGTGATTAAACAAGAGAAAAAAGAAAACACACTTTTCCTCCTAAAACCCTAACTTTCGGCTTGAATCAGAACAGGAGGGAGAAGCTGGAATTTTATAACTTTGATGGTTCCATTACTTTTAGAAGTGAAAGTTGTGTGGGAATATAGGTGTTCATGATTTTTGGACATTGGTATGTAAATCTGAAAATTTTTTAAATTAAAGGAACATGCTGTTTGATTTGCCTCCAAAAGGGCAGTGTCATTGTGCAATGCAATTCGTTGGCCAAACCTGGTCCAAAAATTATGAAACTTGATAGAATTAAAGTAGACATCTAGAGCTTTAAATTGATAAGCAGATCAAAATTTTTGGATAAGTACATTAAAAGATATGAATTTTCAAAGTTGTGCCCCGTCTCTAGAAGGAAATCTGGAACAGTGCAGGTTTGCTAAATTTTGGTAACAATATGGTTCAACTAACTAGATTTAGGATTTTTCCATTAAAATAAATTTAAATAGATTCACTTACTCTTTGGAATTAGTCAAATTGGATTTTCTTTTAATTAATTATGAATTTCCAATGTTAACTGACATTCTGCCAGTTTTTGGAAATAGTGAAACTGCACTGTGCAGAAGTGTACTATGCAGAAACTTTTATAACAACATTAAATAACCAGAAAAAATTGATTTAAAGTTAGTAATAGTACAAGTAATAATCAATTACTTGTAACTCTAATTTTATAGGAACTCGAAATAGCCCGAACCGGAATCAAAGTTTAGGATAGATATTGGAACTTGAAAAGGCTCAGGTAGTAACTTTTTCTTGCATATCTATATGATTATTATATGTTTGAGTATGCCATTCTTTGTAATATGAGCATAGTTTCTTGGATATGCATATAAGCCTAGTTACGATCTGGGAGCCAACGGAGTCGCTAAGTTCAGTCAAGGTTGCAAATAGTTGTTCGGCCTTGGACAGTGGTGTATTTCACACATCATTCTATCATGCACAGCATTCTATCATCTTATGTGACATGGTGTATTGCATATTTATTTTAGCATTTTATATGTTTGGAAAGCATGTTGCTACTAAGATTTGCTTGAATCTCACCCCTTTCTAAATTAAAAAACCTTACAGCTGAGGCTAGCGGCTCAAAAGGCAAGGCAGGGGCTATTAGTAAATAGAGTCCCAATGCATACCTAAGCTGTTGTGGTCGTCTATGTTTGTATTTTTGCTTCTTTTGAATACTCTGTACATTTGTATATATATTTCAAACACTATGAGAAATTTCCTGTACTATAATAAGTACTTGATATCATTATGTTCCATTATTTCTGTATGCCTTAAGGAACTGTATGCTTGTTACTCTGCGAATATCGAAATATTAATTGGTTTGACAAAATCACAAAGCACGCTATACAGTCATCATATAACTGAATTATCACAAGAGTATTTACTACACAACATGCAGTTTAACATATCACCATGGAGCTAGGTATATCACATGGACCCGAGTGTAACCAGTGCAATAGGCCCTAGGCATCCACTCATGTATCACAGAACATTACATTGGCCTAAGCATCCACCTTTGTAATAGGCCCCAGGTGGCCACCCCACAGAATCAGAATGTGTCAAACAATTTATGATGAATCCACAAAACATGCAGTGTATTTTATAGCATATGACAGATAAGGTTACTACCTGGTTATTTCCCTTGAACAATATCCAATCATTTCTCTGAGGTCAGGCAAGTCTTAGGCAACTGTGAGGTCCTATAATTGAATTTACAGATGATAGGTTACTATTTTATTCAATACTCATATAATCCAATTAGTCAAGTTGGTTATCATTAAGGTAAATACACTAGGCCAAAATCAAAGCCAAAGTGGTCTAACTATTCCAAGTTGGTTAACTTCACCCTTAAAGTTTCACTTAATTACCTAACGCCATTACATTTTCATTTTTGCACTTGTACTCAAATCTGCCAAAATTTTCTTTAATTTTTAAAATTTCATAAAAATTGTACAGATGTCCAATTATGATGTTTCCAAAGGCTATGTAACCCCTAATCAGTCTAGTTTTAGGGAAAAATATACCTATTACACTTCTGGACAAATGTCAATACATTATCTCACTTAGTTGACTCTGCCCCCAGAATTCACTAGTTTTCCACACCAAATTTTGAAAATGCATAACTCTCAGCACAAACATCCAAATGACACCAATTAGTATCAATTTTAAAGCTTGGCATATATACTGTTAGATTGCAAAGTTTCACAATTTTTGGAGATCATTTACTTATCTAAAAACATCATACAAACAGACTGCCCTACATAGAACACACAATGGCAGCATTTTCAATTTTGCAATATATATTTCCAATGGTCTAGAATTACAACCAGGAGTTATTCCCTACACAATTTTGCATTCTTAAAATAATGGTAATGTCAAAATCATCAAGATCACAAAGCTTTAGCCCTTTATATTACTGATTAAATAGACCCCTTTCAAGCTAAAATGACCAAAACAGAATTTTGTCTAACAACTTCATCCAATATCATCATAAATCACCACATAACCAAATACATAATTAATACATGATCAAACCATAAAAATACCCTTTGTCTGATTATACAAAGTACCTCACCCTCATGAAAACTCATCCAAACAACAAACTGATCGATTCAAAATGAAGCCTACACTTGCCTCTATGCGTTTCCACAACAAGTTTAGAAATTCGCCAATATTTCGGCAAGCGAGATAGTACCAAACAACTACAATTGAAAATTTAAAATCATAGAATTGAAGCTTGTGATGAGTAGAAGGAGGTTTGTGAAGAGTAGTTTGAGATGAAATGCCGATTCCGTTGAGTTTCGGTGGATTGAAATTAAGAAATGTTACTATTTACCCTTTCTCTCTCCTTTACCAATTTCTCTCTATTTTTGGAAATTTTTTTGATTTATTTAGGCACTTAGCCAAAATTGTAAGTCTCAGAGGAGTCTTGAAAATTTTTTGCCACGTGTTGAATTCCTATGGTGCCATTTGTCCGGTTATCTAATGGTTCAGTGACACGTGTTACTTACTTTAGTAAAGTGGGTCCCACTTCTTTTCTTAGGCCTTTAACTATCCAACTAGTCAGGGAACATGAGGTTCTGATAGTTTACCCTAGCACTCAGGCTCGGTGTTTGGGAAAGTTAGTCGGGTGATCAGATCAGAGACTTCTGGATTTCCTCAGCTCGGGGTAAGGTGGCACCCTCTTTTGATGATAACTCAAAAGGTAAAGTAACTTTTCATTATAAGGTGACAAGTGTCATGCTCTCATTTAGCCAACACACAAAGTAAAAAGTAACTTTATCATTAGAGGACATGTGTAACTTAGAGATTGCTCCAACACAAAAGTCAAAAGCACTTTTTTACCTTCCACCATAAGATGGCACCATGTGTCCACTTTCTCAGGGAAGGGAAGTTAGGGGATTTCCTCGGGTCCACTTATGAGGTGTTACTTTTCCTGGTCCCCATATAAAATAAAACTAATTTATTTAATAATTTAATTATTACTTTATAAATTAACTAATAAAAATCTGCCAAATATCCTTTTTATTGGAAAACGGGATTGTACACACATACTTGGCACTGGTGAGTTGCTTCCGACTAATCTTATTTACAAGCAATACCAGATATGTGTATTTTAGTATGATACACCAAGCATACAATTGTAGTGGTTGTTGTTAACAACACCGAAAATGATATACTGCACAATTCACCATTACCTGACAACACACTCTAAGTAAGGGTTAACATATACATTAATGAAGATACGATCTTACTGATCCCTTGTCGGGATTAGGAAACAATGGTAAAAGATGTTGTAAGGGGCTATGTTGATTGGCCAATAGATCTTATCGAGCCATGTGAAAAGGTCGTTCATTTACTATTCCTTATACTTTTCCTCACTTCCATCTAAAACTATATGATTTAATTTCTTAATTTTTGTTGGGCAGATAGTCTAAAGGAAAGAAAATCCCACTTCATGGCAAGATTTCAAAGTGTTCGACAACATGACCAAAGTCCAAAGCATCAACTAGCCAACAGAGAAAAGAAAAATGACCTCATATCATGAATAATTGGTAACAATTGCACCTAATTTGATCTATGAAGGAGGTTTGGAATTATATTTTGCTAGACATATTTATAGTACTAGTAGTTTAGCTTATCGTATTAATGGTGATATGTTGGAAAAAATTTTTAATCAAGAATAGGTTAGTGCTTCCATTATCAACCTCTAGATTAGATACTTTGTCATCATTGTTTATCACTGTTATTATTATTTATCATTCAATTTTTTGTTGGTTTTAATGACATTGTTTGTTTTGTACCAGGCACCTGTACCATGACATCTTAATAGATACAGACAAGGTCCAATTTTTATTTGTCAACCCTTATATCGTTGGCTAGCATGGGGGTAGAGTAGATATACATATACAATCTAATGAACTAAAAGAATACTTCAGAAAGAAAGCAACACCAACTATGCTATTTCTAGTGCCATAGAATGTGGGGTAAGTTATTAGTGGTTGAATTTAAATATATGTTGTTTTATTGTTTAACTTTTACCATAACATGACTGTTGAAGAAAAATATTTAAAATATTTTAGGGCATATTGGGTATTGATTGTTATCAATCCAAAAGAGGTCTTCTAGAAGACCATCTTGTTATTTTGTGATTGTTCAATAAGTACGTGTACGCATGTATGCGTAACCATTTGCTTGTATGATTGACTAACCAAAAGTAATCAGTTTCTATTTCTTTTGTTAGCTATTCTAAACCCTCAGACCCTATCAATAGCTATGTCTGGAAGAAGATATAGGTACTGATATATGAATTAACTATTTCATTACTTATTAAACAATTTTTATTCAAAAATTGAGTTAACTATTTTATTATATTGTTGTACTATCCTTTCTAGCCTAATAACAATTATTACGGGTATTACATCCTAAAATTTATGAAGGATGTAATTACTCATGATCAGTCTTTTATTCCTCAAAAAGTAAGTCATGTAGTTGCAATTTATATAGTGTTTTAAATTTAATTCATTACTACCTGATAATTAAGTTTTAGTCATTTTAATTCATTTTGTGCATGATTGTACATATATGTAGTGTTATGAAGATCAACATTGTGATAGTTTGACTAACTAGCAAGTGAATGAACTAATCGAGGAATGGTGTGAATATGTATTTAAGTGTTTTGGCAAACCTCTAGCTAGCTAGCTACTATTTAACTAGCCTAGGTGTTGTTTCTTGGCAATTATTGTGTTGTTCATTTAAGTTGAATTTGTTGTATTTCATTTACAATTGTTTATTTACAATCTTTGTGTTGTCTTAGCCAGAGTGCAGTCATAATACCGAACAGGCTGTAAAATCATGAAAAGGTAACATAAACTTCATTTTGAACCGATTGGCTTGAGGTTTTAATGAGTTTTCTTTGACCTTGGGGCTATTCTAAGTTTCGGCCAAGCTGAGTTTTTTAGGCCATTTGTATTTAATCATGAATATATGATGGTATATAGTGTTTGATGATAAAATAAGACTAGTTTAAGTACTGGAGGCATTTTTAACTGAGAAAATGATATCCAATTGCTATGAAAATTTTTATATGTAAAGTAGACGTCATAAACTTTAATTTGATAGCTTGTTTATTGCATTTGGAAAAATATATTAGGAGATATGAATTTTTGAAGTTAGACCATTAAAACTGAAGAACATTTGGGGCAATGTGAGTTTATTGGTGATTTTGGATTTTTATGCGTGGGACAGGCTATATGATGTATTTTTCCTTCAAAATAGATTTAATGAGTGACACATATAATTTTGAACCACCTAATTTGGATATTTGTAGAAAAAGATATGATTTTTCAAGAAACTTTGAAAATTCATATCTTTTTCTACAAATATCCAAATTAGGTGGTTCAAAATTATATATGTCACTCATTTTCTTGAAAATTCTGCCATCTTTTGGAAATTGTACGAAAATAAAAAGGTAATGGCATTTGGTAATTAAGTTGACCTCTAATGATTAAGTTAAACACTTGGAGTTAGTGTGGGCCCATTAAATACCCATTGGGTCTAATGTGTTAACTTTAAAGTTAACAAACCAAAATGTCTTGAGTTATGAAAATTGGGACAAGTATAGGTCTAAATATAAGAGACATGCCTTAAAGGCTAAAGTAGTCCATTAGATAATTATTTGTCATGGCTCTAATAATATGGCCATTTATCTAATTCCATGAGATGACAAAGAAGAGACAATGGAAGTAACTTCAATTGTTAGAAGAAAAGGTACCAAAAAGGGGACTCGAAGACAAAAGGTAGTGGACCTACCCTACTTATAAGTCCTTGATATTTATGTTTATGTATTGATGTGAGTAACTGCTTTGCTTGATTATGTGATGCATATATGACTAATTGAAGCTCTATTTCTATATATGCTATGGCCCTGAGTATGATGTATGATATATTGAGCATGCAGATATGCCATTCTGTTAACATAAATTCATGTAAGGCAATCATGTCATGCATTAAGCATTTATCTTGCATGCTAAGTGGTATTCTTTGCTACTGAGATTCCCCTGAATCTCACCATTCTTTAACCAACCAGATAGGCACATAAGCATAGAAGATAAGTGTAGGATGATGTGCTAGGTGAAGAAATTGCAAAGAAGAATTGAAGATTATTACACGCTAATCATCATGTATAAAATAACGTTAAGAATGATTAATTGTATAATCTGCATAATAGATGAATTGTTTTGTAAGCACGATAATCGAACTAGGAATGGGTAATCACAAAGTACAAGCCTATTAGTTAAGTAAACAGGGGAATTAATAAGCAGAGAAAACTCTAAAAGTAATGAATGGAAGAACTGACGAGTTAAATCGAAAAGTAACCCCATAAATAAGTTAATCTGGTAAATACGGTTTTACCAAATGAATAATGACCCCATGAAGAGAAATGTAAATTCTGGTTTGGGGGCTTAAGCAATGTTCCCCTAATCCAGTAATGCTTCTACAACGTATAGCAAAGGGGTCTAAGGACGAGTGTTACAAATTAAGGTAGAATTGGGGTTAATTCTGGAAATTTTAGATTTAAGGGAAATGTAATTTGAAGATTAGGGACATATTTGATAGACCAATTGAACCACATTAAGTACTTAAATCCTAAGAGTGAAAAGTATAGAAGATGCCTTAGATTAGGAACACTTAAGGCATAGGCATAAAAGAGTAATTATGATAACCAATCAATTCCAAATTAAAGGACAAGAATTATGAGCTAGTAGGTCAAGAATAACATAATCTTTATTATGTTGATAAATTGGGATAAGTAAATACCAATATCTTCATGAATTTTAAAATTTTAGGATTTGATATCTGCCCAAGCTTGAACAAAAAGCCAATTGGTGAATGTAAATGACAAGGCCATGTAGTAACTCCTGCTCTTATATATTATGTATTGTTATGTACGTATGTGTTTACCATTGATTATATTTGTTTTATAAATAGATGGAATGATATCAGACTATGTATCCCGAGGCCATAAGTCTGATGTGCATTATTGTATAGGGTGTAACTCTAAGCTACAATACCTAATATGCATTTAGAGTAACGCTATTAGACCCAATGTGCCTAGGGCATGGGGTGTATCCCTAAGCCATAAGACCTACTATGCAATCTATATTTTAATAGACTATATGTCCTAAGACCGTAAGTCCCGATGTGCCTAGGGCATTGGGTGTATCTCTGGGCTATAAGACTTGTTAAACTAGTTGTGTTGTATTAAACTATATGTACTTTGATTAATATTATGTTGCATCATGATTGCCGAATGCTTAGTCATATGATGGTTTTATTTAGCATGCTTTCTGAACTTGCATATGTTATGATGGACTGTTGTTACTACTAAGATTCTCGCTAATCTAACCCTTTCTATTAATGATATATAGAGAAAACAAATAGCTCGAAAGGCAAGCAAGTAGCAATTTTAAAGAAATAAGAAGGTGGAGGAGAAGAGTTTATTTATGTTGGTTATATGTACTATTTTGGATAAGCCTTGGGTATTTTTGGTAGCCTCATATGGCTATGTATGTTGTATATATATGTATATACATAAACTTAGTGAAGATAATACGTGTAGTAGTAGAGGTAGTATAGTATGCTTAGAACGAAGTAGTCTTAATTGATTTTATATACATGATGAAAAGGTAACTACATCAAGTATGATAATTGAACTAGGATTGGGTAAGTGTATGTTAAGGGCCCATAGTGTAATAATCAATATACTAGTTTAAGAGCAAAGAAGAACTCTGATAATAATGAATGAAGCTAAGGATTGATGAGTCACAGTGAAGTTGTGAATGACTACATAACTATTTTTGAAAATTTTAAATTTTTCAGAAAAGCCTGTTCAATTACAAGTTTGAACCTTGTGTTGAAGTTGGGAATTTTTTTTACCATAATTGAATTTGGGAATTTAAATTATTTTTAAAGGTATATTTGTCCTAGGATTAAATCCTGGCTTAGTGGTTCAAATTCATTGTGTAGAAGATCATATGACACTTCAGAAATAAGGGTGTCAGAGAAAATAAGTGAGAAAAGAGACAGCCTTTTTTAGAATCTCTTAAGACACTTGAAGGAGAAGTTCTCATCGAACATAAGAAACATGATGCTCTTCGTTGTGCACAATTCTCCTTGCTCGATTTTCTTAGGTAGTGGCAGTTTAAAGTCAATCAGAAGAGGTTTGATAATGTAGGGTGGAGGTTGGTACCACAAAAGACCCTTGTAATTGTGTGTCTGTAAAGATAACAATCTAGAAGTAGTTTCTAATCCAATGATATAAACATAGAGAGATCTAGCATATTGTGCAAGCATGCTAGGAATAAAGCTCTTCAAGTAGGAATCACACCCAAGAAACTCAATTTGGTTCCCTTCGTAAAAACCAAACAAGTTGTCACATTTTTAAAATCCTCTTGTGTTTGAGAAAGGGAAAATGCAGAATCCAACTTAGTGTTGGAGCACATTACATCACATTGGCAATCACAGGAGGTGGGAGGTAAAAGAGTGGAAGAAGAAGGAGAATTGATCAAGCTATCACCACCCAAAATTTCAAAACAAGTATTTACATTTCCTATATCAAGAGGCATATCATAAAAAAGAACCGAATAGAAAGTTTTATTTTCATTTACAATCTTATTATTCAAAATCATTGAATCTTTCCTTATTGAATTTTCAAAGACAAGCAAATTAGAGGGATAAAGAGTTAGGTAGTTTTCAAGACATTTATCAAGAATAGCATCATGAGCATGTAAAGTGGAAAGCCAATTATCGATCTTAGCACAAACAGCACATGACAAATCATCTTCACATGAACAAACAAAAGAACTATATGCATCACTAATAGAGATAGTTGATAAGTAAAATATTTGCATATTTATTTTCCCTTATATGATGATTTTGTGGATGATATTTGAGCTCAATTTAATGAATTTGGGTGTAACTAATAAATAAATAATGATTTTGGCATGAAATAGAGTTTCTTGAGAAAATTCTAAATTACACTCTCTTTCAGTATTCAGGCAATATCATGAGCTCTAGATGTCAGATTGGGATGTTCTTTATATAGATAAAAAGCTAAGAAAGAACTCTACAACTTTTATGTTGAGACTAAAACCCAGTTCTATCTCCATGGGTTTCGAATTTTACTTGGAAGTTGAGAGTGGGAATCATCTACCATTCCACCAACCACTTCATCTTCTTTTTCATCTACCACATTTCATTTACCACTACATCTTCCTTTTCATCTACCACTTCATCTTCCTTTTAACCTACTACTTTGTCTACCATATTCTATCTACTACTTCATCTTCTTTTTCATCTATCAAATTTCATCTACCCTACTATATTCTTCCCTATATATAGTCGTCCTCTCCTTCACATTTAACACACAACAATTTCATATCCATTACTCTCCTCTCTTTTCCATTTACACACCATTTCATATCCATTACTTTCCTCTCCTCTCCACATACACCATTTTAGAGTTAACTTTATGCATTGTATTTAATTCTTGATGCCTCCTACATGGAATGCTTAGGCTGCCTCCTTTATGGATGGTATAGGTTGCCACCTACATGGAAGGTTTTACCTCCTAAAGGGACGGCTAGATTTCCTCTATTTTCATGAATCTTTTGGTTGTATATTTATATTTTAGAATTTAATATTCAATTTTTATGCAATGTTTATATAGTTTGCAATTTACTTTGGTTTTGTTTTTAATTTCATCATGAGCTAAATTTTTTATTTTCCTAGGGTGATGACGTAGCTTACTAATGATGGATTGAATCTTAAACTTATTAAATCTAGTTTGAATTTCTCCTTCATGATTGAGTTTTAATTATTGTTCCTAATGCTTTTGATTGACTGGCCATATTTTGAATGATTTCAATATGCATGTTGAGACCAGAAGGAGATGCTTGTGTATAGATCATATAATTAAAACCATGACTTGGATATAAAATAGGAATATATTCATATGAGTTGTGTGGTCTTACTGAGTTAAATAAATCTTAATACATAATTAATGACTTAAATTCATATGGGAATATATTGGATTAGCAATTCATTATTGAATTGCTTGACCTTGGAAGAGGCTAGTAATTAAATTAGGGAAACTCGACTATCAATTATGTGGAATTAATTGGACTAGAATAGATAAGTGATTCAATCTGAAATTTGTTAAATGAAATCTAACCCCTAGGGTTTTTGCTCATAATTGCTTTCATACCATTTGCATTCAAATTTAATTATTTTTAAAATTTGTAATCTCAATCACCAACTAATCGATCAACTAAATAGAGTTAAAATTACTTATTTTGGTAATTAGTGATCAATCCTTATGGGAACGATACTCTACTCACTTATGTATTACTTGATTACGACAGTGTACACTTGTACTATTTAATAGACTATTTATACTTATAAAAATAGTACAAGCAATATCATCAATAACGCATCTACTATTAGACAAATTACAGTGAGCATTTTCAACATCAAACATACAAGGCGATTCAATCTCAATTTCCTCACCCACCTGATCACCACTCACATTATCAAGAATTTTAGTAGCAAGACGGTTAACCTCTTCAAGAAGAGGAAGAATATTACCATTGTTTGAGAGTGACTCTTGATAGCTGAAAATGTTTTTACTTTTTCTCTACATCTTGTGTAGGAGTAGCATTGTAAGTTGGGAACTTTCCACTAGTGATATGGCATTTGGCTCTTGATCTTGGCCAAGGGGTTCCATCTTTACCTCCCATCTTTACCCATGACATATGATCATAGTATGCCTTGAAAAACTTATTAATGTCCTTTATTTGCTCTTCTATCTCCCTAAAGCTTCCAATTGTTCCTTGGTGCAAAAGCAACTAAAGATATTGCTCTTGGAGTGTATCATACTTACATGTTAAGGTACTTGTTAGGGAATCCATGTTGTGGAATGAGAAAATGGTATCTAATATACTAAGTTTGTGTTATAAATTTGATGTGGAGTTTAAGGTAAGGGAAAGGAGAAGGTTCATGAAGTGGCGAATGACACTGTTGGAATGTAGGATGATATGGTAAGTGAGAGGGTTAATTATATGGTTGACATGGAAGTTGATGGTATGGTTCACATAATTATCTTTATGGTTGGTAAATAGGCTTAAGGTATGGCTCATGTTTGTATGATAGATAGGAAAAAGGTATAAGTTTAATCAATTGAGTTAGTGGTATAAATATTGTTAAAATCGGCTGACACCCAAAGGGAGGTGAATTGGGTGTAAGATAAAAACTTAAGAACTTTAAAAATCTTTTCGCATATTAGTAGAAGCAATAAATATGAAAGTAATGAATCATATATCAACGGTTAATATATACTAGAAATATAAGATTTTAAGGAAGAAAGTATGCAAACTGTGATTTATCCTGGTTCGGTCCAATCTATGATGGCCTACGTCCAGTCCCCAGGCTCCTACTTAGATTTTCAAATCCACTATCTTCTTGTTTAATCCAAGCACAAGAATAGCCTTTACAACTCACAAGTTTAACCTGGCAGTTGTAAAGCCTTTGACAAATCTTTCACAGAGTTACTCCCCCTTACATACCGTAAGGTTACAACTGAGTTACTCCCCCTTACACATCCCATAACGTTACAACTTTGATGATGAAGGATTACAACCAATGTTCTCTTCTCTATCAGAAGTGAATATATAAGTATTGAAGTATAATGCAAATAATCTCTCTCTCAAATATACATGATATAGAAAATAGATAAGAATAAAAAGTAGTTGGATTGGAGTAAATGATTCGTATCTTTGCATGTTTCTCATTGGTGTTGCTCTTCGTTGAATGTTCCCATATTTATAGATGAGTTGAGATAGCCGTTGGAAGCATTTCAACCTATCCGTTAGAGTGGCGTAACTTCGTTTGAATGTTCTTCGATTTTGAAAACTAGCCGTTGTGGTTCATGAACGCTCTGCTTCCGTAAAGTCAACTTTTGACTCTTCACATCATATCTTCATTGTATTCTAGGAGACATACATTAAACACTAATACAATGAAGTGTAAGAATGATTAGAAGCAAGAAAAGTGAGTTTCTGATATGAATGTAGATGATGTATTAAATAGTGTAAGTGTCCACTCTCGTAATCAAGTAATATAGAAGTGAGTAAAGTATTATTCCCACGAGGATTGATAACTAAGTACCAAAATGAGTAATTTTAACTCTATTCAGTCGATCAATTTGTTGGTGATTGAGAGTACAAAATAAAAGATGATTAAATATAAATGCAAATGATATGAAACAATTATGAGAAAAAGTCCTAGGGATTAGATTTCACTTAACCAATTTTGGATTGAATCACTTATCTATTCTAGCCCAATTTATTCCACATGATTGATAGTCGAGTTTCCCTAATTTAATTACTAGCCTCTTCCAAGGTCAAGCAATTCTATAATTAGTTGTTAATCTAAATATTCCTATATGAATTTAAGCAATTAATTATGCATTAAGATTTATGGAACTCAATAATGTTAGAGCAAGCGTTTCACCCAAGAGGGGGGTGAATTGGGTGATCTTAAAAGTTTCGTTGCAAATATAAAATTTGACGTTGAAATTAAAACAGGAAAGAGTAAGAAGAAATATCACCAAAGTATACACCGGGAGTTATACGGTTCGGCCACAACTTCTTTGACCTACGTCCAGTCCTCAGAGCTTCTTTGAGAGTTTCACTATAACTTCCAAGATTCAGTGGGTTCTTGGCACCTCAGTACAAGCAAGTTCCTTCGCCTGGACACTCGCTCCCCCTTACAAGTTGTAATCCAATCCCAACTCAAGGTTCCACAACCTTAAGTCACCTCAATAACAAATATTGAGTTTGAATGAAATATTTCTCTCACAGAGTGAATAAGAATCACTGAAGCATAGAATTACAAGTATAATGTAAAACAGAGTAATGAACTTGATGATACGTTCATGAGTGTGTTCTTGTTCTCTTCTCTGTTTAGATGTTCCCATATATATAGATACGTTCGTAATGATTGCTGAAACATATTTCTTCATGTCTGTTAGAGTGTGCGCAGCCATTATTGACTTTTCCAGTCTTTGAAAAACATACGTTTGCGGTAGGTGGCGGTCGGTGACATTTGAGCGTTGCTTTTGACTTTCCTTATTTGGTAAGATCTCTTCATTGTTTATCTATGGAAATGCTAAGAATACTAATATAATGAAAAGTTAATCAAATAGGAAACAAAACAATGAACGTTGAAATGATTTCAAAATTTCTGGGTTTCCATACTCGAGTAGCTACTCGAGTATTCATTAAAGTTTACTTGAGTACTTACTCGAGTATCATCGTGAATTCTTTAATGGACTTCAAGTCACCAAACAATTATAAGATTACTCGGGTAGTGCATGGAATAATCAAAATATCAAACCTTTGGAAATGCTTGTTTACTCGGGTACCTACTCGAGTAATGCACTCTTTTCTTCATAGGTTACTCGGGTACCAACTCGAGTAAACCTTCAAATAAACTTATGTTACTCGATGCTTTACTCCAGTAATGTTGGCAGGATTTCAAGGCCGAGAGCACTTCAAGTTTGATTACCTTTTTTACTCGAGTACTTACTCGAGTAAACTTACTTTTTGTGCATTACTTACTCGGGTAATGACTTGAGGTTTTCCTTCAAACATAACACTGCATACTCGAGTACATACTCGAGTAATAAACTTAAAACGAATCATTAAATCCTTGCATACTAGAGTAATGACTCGAGGAAAGTGAGATAAAATTAAATCAAGTTTATCGAGTACTACCTTTAAGTTTTTACTTACCTCAGTGCGTTAGTCGAGTAGCTACTCGAGTAACATTGGCAGTCGTACAAAGTGCCGAGAGCAACACATTTTCTGAAACAGAGTAACTCGAGTACATACTCGAGTATCATTGGTAGGCCGAGAGCAACTTGGAAACTTTTACCCTATTACTCGAGTACTTACTCGAGTAACGTTGGCAGGTTACTGGAAGGTATCTCTGGTAACTTCAAGTTTTGTCTCATTACTCGAGTACAAACTCGAGTAATGTCTTAGAAAACTTGCTTCTCATCAAGTTTCTCAGCTTTTTCTCTTGGCCTTTCTTCATTACTCCAATGCTTACTTCAAGTGATGCTTTTCCCTGTTATTACTTTGTTCAAACTTATTTATTACTCAAGACTTTTTCATACCATTCTTTGTTATCATCAAAACATGAGATCTAACAAATAAGACTATACAACTTACATGAATATATTCCTATTTCATATGCAAGTCATGGTTTTAATTATAAGATCTACACACATGCATCTCCTTCCGGTCTCAACATGTATATTGAAATCATTCAAAAGGTGGCCAATCAAATGAAAGCATTAAGAATAATAATTAAAACTCAATCATGAAGGAGAAATGAAAACTAGATTTAATAAGTTAAGATTCAATCCATCATTAGTAAGCTACGTCATCTCCTTAGGAAAATAAAAATTTAGCTTATGATAAAATTAAAAACAAAACCAAAATAAATTGACATTATATAAAGCTACAATGAAATTCTTATAAATACTACATAAACTTGAATATTAAATTCTCAAACATAAATATACAACCAAAAGATGCATGGAAAATGAAGAATTCTAGCCGTCCATTTATGAGGTAAAAACTTCCATGTAGGCAGCATACAAAATGTAATACAATCCTAAGCCTTCCAAGATGGAGGCATGCAAAAAGTAATACAATGCATGAAATTAAATCTAGAAAATAATACATTTTATTTAGAATTGTCAGAGAGAAGATCTCTCTTTGTTAGAGAAGGACCTCTAATTCTCTTCCTCTCCTCTCCCCCTTGAGCTTGGCCTTAATCTCTATTTATAGGGGAAAAGGACCACGTGCTACAGTACTTCTACAGTGATCTGGCGGCTGCTACAGTATCTGGAGGCTCTACATCACTTTCATCGCTACAGTAACTTCCATTAATACAGTGTAACCATCTGCTACATTGATCCTATTGCTATAGTGCTTTCATTTTGTTTACATGATATTTATTCCAAAAAGCATTATTTATTTATCAATCACACCCAAATTTATTATATTAAACTCAAATATCATCCATAAAATCATCATATAAGGGAAAATAAATATGCAAATATTTTACTTATCAGTTTCATAATTAATCCCATGATTTTCGAAATCTTCAATACGTTGTTTTTTCTCTTGGGAAGCATTACTCGAGTGGTCACTCGAGTAAGCTGGGTCATTACTTGAGTGAGCCTTCGCATAATCCTGTTCAAAATCTAGCCGAGAGGAACTGCCTCTTTGCTTACCTGATTACTTGAGTGATCCCTCGAGTAATGGATCAAATAATTCTACAGATTACTCAAGTGATCCCTCTAGTAATGTACTTTTCCATATCTAGTTACTCAAGTAGTCCCTCAGGTAAAGTCTGTCATTTGTTGGCCGAGAGCTACTGGATAATTTCTTCTCTGGTTACTCGAGTGATCCCTCAAGTAAGATATTAAATAACTTTGCAGATTACTCGAGTGATCCCTCAAGTAATATCATTCAAATCTTAGATGACAGCATTTCTAACTGCATTACTTGAGTGGTCACTCAAGTGAGGTTTCAAATAATTCTGCATATTACTTGAGTAAGCCCTTCAAGAGAATTCTTGATTTTGATTTGAAACATGGTAAATTGTATATCATCGGAAAGCCCTCATCATCTACAATCCAATGCAATAAGAATCACCTCCAAATTCATTTTGTATAGAAAGTTATGGTCCAAAGAATATCTTTCTATATTTAGACAAAGTATGAAATCACGAGCATCAAATTCCAGAAGGCATAGCTCTTAGTATATAACTTAAAATATGGTAAATTATATATCCATGGAAAGCTCTTTAAGTTTCCTTTCATATGGCACTAGTTTTGTCTCAATCCAATATGTATTTTAAGAGTTATGTCTAAAATACCGAACATTGTTCTGGAAAAAGACGCTGATTCATGTGTCAACTTCAATAGCTTATATCTCTCTCATCTAAACTCATTTTAATGTGATCTTGGTGTCCATAATTCGTGTTGGGAGTCTAGTTTTATATGCCACCAATGTCAGCTCAATCATATATGTGTTTTGGAGAGATATGCCCAAAATAACAAACCTTTGTCCTAACGTGCAAAAACAGAGTATTATTGTAACCCTCAGCCGTAATTAATATCCGGATTACGTGATTAAGTGAAATAGAGACCAATAATTCAAACAACATTTTGAATCCATCAACCCGACGGGGTTTTCACAAATACATTTCATAATCATTTAAAACACGGTCTCACATCCACACTCCGAATATAATTACTATGCGAAGATAAATTACATTTAGACAATTATCAGAGTACGCAATATAAATTCCCGGCAATCCCGGAATCATATCTTCGCTCATTAATCTTAGGGCACAATAGCCCATACAACTCCACCAACAGGGATTACACAATTTACTCGAATACATGCTCAAACACTGATCTAAATATACAATACATATTCTCAATTGCACCATGATAACCAACAACCAAGCTCTCACCCAGAAACGAGTCCTCTTCGTCCTTGGAAGCTTGCTTCATCCTCAACCTTCCTTCCCTGTCTAAAATGTTGATAGGGGAGGGTGAGATTCTAGAGAATCTCAGTAGGAAATAGGTACCAATATGCATGCAAGATAAGTATTTAATGCATGACATGCTTGCATCACAATAACTCATGTTTACATAATGATATATCCGCATGCTTAATGTTTCAACAACATACTCATGGCCAT
The DNA here is from genome assembly GCA_963855925.1 of Inga laurina. Lineage (NCBI taxonomy): Eukaryota > Viridiplantae > Streptophyta > Magnoliopsida > Fabales > Fabaceae > Inga > Inga laurina. Next base: position 52,964,711 of record OY979708.1, read on the forward strand.
AGCATAACTAGAAACAGAGCTACAATCATTCATACATGTTTCACATAATCATGCAAAGCAATAACATGCATCAATACACAAATACAATTATCAATACATGCAGGAGAGGTAAGTTCCCTACCCTCTTTCCACATAAGCTCCAGCTCCGGCTGCTCACGATCAGGGAAATCATCAAATCCTATAACCAAAATCAAGGACATAGGATTAATCCCTTTTCCAATTCCTTAACTTTTAGACACTCAAGTTGGTTACCATTATTGCTCTTTAAGCACCCTCAAAAACCTCTATCGATAGCTCAAAAGGGTTGGAAGACTATCCCCAAAGATCCCCTTTTGAATACTCAATCATGCTATTTTTCACTGCCTCACTCGAGCAGGGATGGCCTCACTCGAGCACAAGTACGGACATCACTCGAGCACAAATGATCTCACTCGAGCATTGGTACGGACAGCACTCGAGCACAAGAGAGTGAGAGGCAGCGAGTGAACACCCGAGAGCACAAGGAAGTTTTCAGAAGCAGGCTCACTCGAGCACAAATGCCCTCACTCGAGCACACGTACGGAAATCACTTCAAGCACAAGGAAGTGAGACAGAAAGCACACGCCCGAGAGCACAAGAGAAATGGTAGCAGCCCAAATGGCTCACTGCACTCGAGCACACACGGCTCACTCGAGCACGGTGCCCATACCCGCGAGTGAGAAGGCACACTCATGCACCTTACCCGCGAGTGACAACGCGAGAGGCAAGTCCCCTGGTGTCAAATACACCCATCACTCGAGTAGACCCCATCTCACTCGAGCATGTTCTTCGCTCACTCGAGCACAAGGCAATGCACTCGAGCATTGTTCATAAAACCCAGGTGCACTCGAAGCAAAACAAGGGAAAACTCACATATCACTCGAGCAGGATCTCCCTCACTCGAGCAATATTCCTCCTTCACTCGAGCACATCCATGTTTGCTCGAGTGAATCTATCAGATTCCAAAAAACGCAGCAAAACATACCACATCTTCTACCTTTTACCCAATTGATCCAAATATACCCAAAACCTCTACCAAAGCTACTCCCACATAAAATCACTCATTGAATTCAATGGAATCAATAGAATTACCAAAATCCCATTCCATTTACATGCTTTGGTCTAGGGCATCACAATCATCATTTTTCCAAAATCACTAACTTCAATCATTTCAATCCCCAATCAATCTATCTATTCCAAACTCACTCTAAGATACCATTTCCATAACCATAACATGCCAAACTACCCATTAACCCATATTTTCGAAATTAGGGCAATAATTCCAGAAATTCCAAACTTAATCATTTAGCATGAAACATAGATAGAAAGATTGGGTTCACATACCTTATCAACTTTCTCAAAGACACTCTTTGATTCTCCAAACTTCATATTTTCGTGATCCTCAAATCACCACCAATGGAGAAACTACAACCACCAAAATAAAGCTCTCAACTCAAGGATTAACATTAGAGAAGAGAGTTTGAGCTAAAGAGGGCATTTGCTTACCTCTAAAATCAGTTTTTCCTTTCCCCCTCCCAAGCTCCATGGCTTCCGCACAAGAGAGAGAAAACGAGAGAGAGTGAAGAGAGGAGATGGAGATGATGATGATGTGTCTCATACACTTATGCCTCATCCAAGGGTCCACACCTTGCCACTTGTCACCATCTCACTACAACTCTCATGGGCTCACATGCACACACATACACATGATTATGCCCCTTACTCAACTTCACAAATCAATCCTAGCCATTGATCTTGAAGCTACCAATGAGTTTCCTCTTCGGCAACCAATCAAATGGTCGGTAACTTTGCCGTTTTGCCCCTGATTATGGCAATTCCTCTTAAATCACCATCAACTCATTTTATATCTCTTAATCACAATTTAGACTCTTGCTAAACCAGGGCTTAGCAGTCCACTAACCTCAGGCTTAATCTCTAAGCACAAGTATTAAAATTCGGGATATTACATTTCTCCCCCCGTTCAATAAATTTCGTCCTCGAAATTTGTCACACCACTTGAACTATAACTACGGATGCTTCTTCACGACAGCTTCCGTTTCACAATTCATGTTACATTGGATGGTCTCCTCTAGATCACCCACACACAACCGATAATCCACAAATCCGATTCTCGCAAGAATCTCAAACAATAAATGCAACTCAGTTGCCACAAATTGCACTCGGCCCATTTCACGATTGCCGCACAAACACAATCACCACATGGTGTCAAACAAATACAATCGCCTCCACGCACGATTGCCACAAAACCATCATCACATAATCACAATCGTCACAAGCCTTCCTCAACTCATGAGTGGCTGGCGCATCTCAATATCTAGTGACTCTAATTCATGAGCCATATCATAAGATTTTGGCAGTTGGGCAGCATAGGCCACCACTCTGCTTAACTCAATCTAGTTACCCCCTTCTGGGAGTAAACACCACCACCTCAATATATCAAACGACAGCCTCAGCTGTATACACAAACATTCCGCTTCCGCTTCATCCACTTTCACAGCCTTACCCTCACCCGTACACCCACCAGTAACTCCGCTAGTGGTAACCGGGACTTTCGAGTATTCACCACAATCACATCAGGCCACTCCGGAATCTCAATCTCATCTATCCGAAGCACCCTACCGCAATGGCCCACCTAGAATCTCAGTTTCTTCTATCCAGGCGACCGGTTGAGAGTCTCAATCTCCCAACATCATCTTCATGCTCTTTTACCACACAAATCAACTACAACGGTAGTTTAACGGCCGAGCTAGAGATGACCAGTGTCAAACCCTAAACGGCTCACGCTGACCTGCACATGCTGCATAGCACCTTAACACAATTCACACTGATTAGATGTACAACACACAGCCCACGGCTGGATTCACAACACGCCGCCCCACGGGTCCGATTCACAAAGATACATGTTGATTACAACGGCAGTTCAACGGCCGAGCTAGAGATGACCAGCGTCAAATCCTAAACGGCTCACGCTAACCTGCACACGCTGCAATTCACATAGCTTTCACCGCAATCCATATCGCAAACTCTAACACAACTATACCTCAGTCCCAGCTTATTCACAACTGTTACCGATTCAAAATCACACTCCACCCTCATCCCTTTTTACCGCCGAGAAGACACACGGTCTTTACCCGAACTGTTGTTAGCGACTCAGGGACTATTGGCATGGCAGTGCACACATATAGCCATTCAGGCTCACAATAGTAGATCCACAATCACACCCTACCCTCATCCCCTTTCTCCGCCGGGAAGACACACAATCTAACCCGAACCATTGTTAGCTACTCAGGGACTATTGGCATAGCGGTGCTCACACATAGCCTTTCGGCTTCCACATTACACTCCACCCTCATCCCCTTTCTCCGCCGGGAAGACACACAATCTAACCCGAACCGTTGTTAGCTACTCAGGGGCTATTGGCGTGGCAGTGTATACACATAGCCTTATAGCACATAAAGCTATCCGGCTTTCACAATCGGCCCGTCGGCCTTCACAAATAGCCTGTCCCCCGTAAACTACCGCTCCGAAGGCACGGTCCTCTGCCATAGGAATCACCCCATGCGGCCGCAAGTGAGAGACTCACAATACACAATTGCAACAAGCTGGAACCAGGCATATTAAAAACTTCACCTTCAAAATATTGAATTCTTTTCACGTATTAGGATCCTTCAAGACCCCTTCTCATAAATTAATCTGGACTTCAAAGTTTTACTTCCCGAAGCCGTAAGTAACACATCACACTTTCTGCAAACTTGAGCTCCTGCTCATTGCTATACTCAAACACACCAATTACCACGCTTCCGCTGCACACTCTGAGGTCTTTCTCCTCATCTGTGTATTCACAATGTCAAGTTGATTTAACAGGAGTCCCATAGGAATCTCCTACCACAACTGACAACATTCACAATCTGTACCAAATCTTGGCCCGATTCAACTCGAATCATTGAAAGCCATAATCAACACAGTGTTAAGAGCCCATACTCCTAACGTCCTCATGATTCTACTCTACGATTCAACATCACGGCAATTGCACTCCACGGTTCATTATCAAGGCGGCTGCACTCTAGGGTTCATCGTCACAGTGGCTCCACTCTAGGGTTCATCGTCATGGTGGCTCCACACTACGCTACTGCACTCGGTGCTTCACTCAGTCCACTAACTGGTCAGCCCCTCCGGTCAGAGTTTCCGTAGGTAGCCCTTTCCAATCGGATCTTACCGTAGGTAGCCCCTTCCGATCAGATTTCACCGTAGGTAGCCCTCTCCGATCAAAAGTCCCCGTAGATAGCGCTCTCCGATCCGAATCCTCCGTAGATTACTTTCTCCCTGTGCTGGATTAACATCCAACACTCTCAGAATACCTGAGACATATTTCAATTCACTTTTGGTACCATACCCTGGTACCACATACCATTGAGGTCAAATCCAAGTGCTAAGAATCAATCCAGATTTCGAGTCTAATCCTTGGATCACAACTCATCTATCAAACCTCAACCTTAGTTGAACTGACAAATTACTTCCCTCATTTCCACGGAGCACCATCAGCCCTAACACAAGTTCAAATATCTCAGCCAGCCGAAGGCACACAAGTCCCCTAGGTCTTAAGGCTTTTACACACACAAGATCAGTATGACATTACTACATGTAACATCATACCACCTTGGGTTACATACCCAACATCTAGGTTAGTCCTGATACCTAGAACATCTATATCAAACACCTCGGAAACCATTTTTCCTCGGTTTCAAATCAGATGATGGGTTTGACTACAACCACCTTTGGGTTTACACCTCAAATTCTCGGACGAATCACCATATCTTTCGATTACACAATGATTCGCCACTCTAGCATAACCAATATTGTATACACATATTCCACAAATCTCTTATTTCCACAATAATAAACCACACATATGTATACATAATCTCTATCACCAAAACATCATCTACCACCAAGGTAGAGATCTAAGAGAGCTATCCTAGCAAATTCCCGCGAGTGACAACGCGAGAGGCAAGTCCCCTGGTGTCAAATACACCCATCACTCGAGCAGATCCCATCTCACTCGAGCATGTTCTTCGCTCACTCGAGCACAAGGCAATGCACTCGAGCATTGTTCATAAAACCCAAGTGCACTCGAAGCAAAACAAGGGAAAACTCACATATCACTCGAGCAGGATCTCCCTCACTCGAGCAATGTTCCTCCTTCACTCGAGCACACGTATGTCTGCTCGAGTGAATCTATCAAATTCCAAAAAACGCAGCAAAACATACCACATCTTCTACCTTTTGCCCAATTGATCCAAATGGACCCAAAACCTCTACCAAAGCTACTCCCACATAAAATCACTCATTGAATTCATTGGAATCAATAGAATTACCAAAATCCCATTCCATTTACATGCTTTGGTCTAGGGCATCACAATCATCATTTTTCCAAAATCACTAACTTCAATCATTTCAATCCCCAATCAATCTATCTATTCCAAACTCACTCTAAGATACCATTTCCATAACCATAACATGCCAAACTACCCATTAACCCATATTTTCGAAATTAGGGCAATAATTCCAGAAATTCCAAACTTAATCATTTAGCATGAAACATAGATAGAAAGATTGGGTTCACATACCTTATCAACTTTCTCAAAGACACTCTTTGATTCTCCAAACTTCATATTTTCGTGATCCTCAAATCACCACCAATGGAGAAACTACAACCACCAAAATAAAGCTCTCAACTCAAGGATTAACATTAGAGAAGAGAGTTTGAGCTAAAGAGGGCATTTGCTTACCTCTAAAATCAGTTTTTCCTTTCCCCCTCCCAAGCTCCATGGCTTCCGCACAAGAGAGAGAAAACGAGAGAGAGTGAAGAGAGGAGATGGAGATGATGATGATGTGTCTCATACACTTATGCCTCATCCAAGGGTCCACACCTTGCCACTTGTCACCATCTCACTACAACTCTCATGGGCTCACATGCACACACATACACATGATTATGCCCCTTACTCAACTTCACAAATCAATCCTAGCCATTGATCTTGAAGCTACCAATGAGTTTCCTCTTCGGCAACCAATCAAATGGTCGGTAACTTTGCCGTTTTGCCCCTGATTATGGTAATTCCTCTTAAATCACCATCAACTCATTTTATATCTCTTAATCACAATTTGGACTCTTGCTAAACCAGGGCTTAGCAGTCCACTAACCTCAGGCTTAATCTCTAAGCTCAAGTATTAAAATTCAGGATATTACAACTATTACTTAAGGGTTCCCTCGAGTAATCTTCAAGTGACTCTACAGATTACTCGAGTAAGGCCTCAGGTAATCACCTAAAAAATGAGGTAGTGCCATATTACTCAAGTGATTACTCGATTAATCATCTCCCTAGTTGCCATGACTTCTGTATATGTCAGTTTTACTTTGTATTAACCCATTCTAACTTCTGGTATCACTTATAAGAGCTTGAATCTTGATATTCTTTTTTGATCTTACAAGTTCTTCTTTCTTCAATCTTTCTTTAATCTCCTTCTTCTTGTTTTTCCTCTTGATGATCATTCTTCATCACCCAACTAGATATCTTCTTGAATTGATGATCATTCTTCATAACCCAACTAGATGTCTTCTTGAATATCTTCAATCTTTGCTTGATATTCCCATTAGTTCTTGTAATGCCTTCTTTCTTCAATCCATTGCCTCTTGATTTTCTTCTTAATGATCATTCTCCACATATGAGGCATTATAACATGAAGCCACCATTGGGTTTATGACTAATCTACAAGATATACAACATTAAATATAGTTGTTAGTCAATGTAGAGAATAATTATATCATACAAATGTTTTGCTCTTAATACTTGACATCATCAAAAGTTTTCATATCTAACATTCTCCCCCTTTTTGATGATGGCAAATCCTTTAAGAAAAATATGTATGAATATGACAACAATTTGAATGCAACATATTTTTCTTGCCTCTTTCTCCCCCTATTTGACATCAGCAAAAAGTTTGAAGTATAAAGAAGAAAGGCTTGTAGAGAAGTAAATATGTCATAAAAATTTTCTCGCCATTAATCAAAATGAATATGTCATGAAAACAATTTTCTCTTCCTCGATTTGATGGTAATTTGTTGCAAATGAAAAATGATGAAAAGTTTGAAGCAATTTGGAGAGGTTTTCAAGAAAAATTTTCATAATCAAAGCAAATTGAAATCAAATATAGGAAAAATATTCTCGAAATATAAAGAGAGGATTTTGAAATGCTCATTTGGATTTAGCAAGCTAATAATTGATCCATGAAATCCATTGCCTTCTCTTTTTGTTGTGTTAGATCCATGATGTCATGTTCACCACACTTTCACTATGCAACTCAAAATCATCCTGATTTGTGCCATTTGTTGCTTTGAGTGTTGTAGCCAGTATATTTCCCTTGTTTAAGCACTAAACCATCATTCCTCAAGGTTCATAAATTCTCCTTTTATTGTGTTGAGGAATGATATGATTTTGCATAGAGCAAATCCTCCTGCTATAAGTAAAAGCATTCTTGCAAGGAGAATGGTCAGTGCCATTAAGTATCAAATTTATTGCACAAATCAAAGTCATACTTTCCATATGATATGTTAAAAATTAATATCATGAAAGGAAAATATAGGAGCAACTCATCATCAAAACTAATTAAAAGATAGAAAATTTAGATAAGTATGTTAAAAAGATTTTCTTTCAATAAAGGAGATGAGCTTTTAAGAAATAAACATGTGAATGTGAAACTCCCCCTTAATGAATGCATGGCTTAAAAGAAAATCGTCATGAGCAATACAATTAATAACTCTCTTGGATTAGTAAAATCATTGAAAATTTTGTAGAGAGAATGATTGTGAAAGTATAAAGATTTGGAGAGAAATCAAGTTTTGAAAATGATGATGCTATTCAGGGTTTAAAGGCTCTAACCCTGTATTACTTGAGTCATTACTCAAGTGTTCACTTTGAGTGATGCAACTCAGAGAATTTGAATTAAAGAATACAATACCTCACTCGAGTAATATCGTAATCACTCAAGCCATAATCCTCTAAAGTCCATTGGTGCATCGTTGGCTAGTCATTGTCTGTAGATGTGATCAGTATGGAGGGATTCTGAAGCATAATCTCTATGATCACTTAAGAATACTAAGATGAACTCGAATGAGGCCTAAAAGTTCTGGTTGATCAAACCATAAAGTTGTCTAATCTTGCCATTCACAGAAGTGATGAACTCAATATGTTTGTAGCAAGCTTTATGTGATTGTTGAAGCTCCTCTCTCAGAAAGCCTTAGACAAATGGACTAAAGAATGAAGGATGAGGGAGACCAACTCTAGCAAAGTGTTGTCTCTCATTTATTCTTGAAGTCTCAGCTCTCATCCTCTATTCCTCTTGTGTTAACTTTGAGTGAGATTCAGACTTACTTGGAGTAATTGCAAATTACTTGAAGGTTTACTTGAAGTAATTGCAGATTACTTGTAGGTCTATTTGAAGTAATTGAGATTACTTCAAGTAATTTCAGATTACTTGGAGTAAGTCCTATAGAAGTATATATATACCTCTTATTCTCTGACAGACATGATCTTTCTAGTATTCCTCTCCTCCTTGCTTATAATATAGGCCATTATGTGGTAATCCTTTAATGAAGCGATTGAATTGGCCTTGTTCACCATAGCTCTAGTATAGGTGTAGCACATAATCTAGTGAAGATTACATAAAGAGCTATGATGGTAGTTAAGAATCCTCATTAGTTCTTATGGTTTGATGATTTTGTACTTCTCAGGCTCGTTGAACTCCTTGAAAGGTCTAATGGGAGGGTTGTTGAATCCCAACCACTTATTGATCTTTAAGGCTGAGATGATGACCCTATAATCTCTAATTGTTATCTCCAATATTTCTTCAATTATTGTGCCTCCTTAAAACATAACTTATCATGCTCCATATTGCAGTAGAGAAGTCTAAGTCCTTTTTGGCAATAGGGAAGATGGCTGGATGACGAAGGCTTATAGTATTGGAAGTATGAGTCTAACTCATGAGTATCCTTGGTATCTCGGCTTGAGCTTTTTCGAATTGAATTCTGCTAGGCCTACTAAGAGGCCTTCTTCCTCTTCCTTTTTCTCAGACTACACCATTAGCTAGTTACTTACTAATGGTGGGGTGTCACTTGAGTAATCAATTGAATAAAACCATAGATTTAGCTTTTGCTCATACTACAACTCTACCAGTCACGTATCCTCTGGTAGCCTTTGATCTTTGTATTTGAAAGTAGAGCATTTTGATTAGCTCCTATAAAAGTATAAATATATGCTCTTTGGCACCCAACTTTCTCTTGGGTCCATAGGTATTATACATTATAACTTTTATTCTCTTATACAATTGAATCATATGATACTTGAGCAAAGAGTATAATAATCAACAAAGATGAGAATATAATTTTACCCAATTAAATAAATTCAAGCAATTCAATCATAAAGGGTAATCAACCAAGAATGATGATTTTCAAAGATCAATGACAATTTGTAAATACACTTTAAAAAATATGTCATTGATAAGATTTTCATGCAATTCAGGATCAAAAGAATAGAAAATCTATCCATGATGACCAACTTTTATAAAAGGGTAAATCATGAATGAAATCAAATTTTCCAAGAATGATAATGAGATATGCAAAATGTTTCAAATCTCATATGTAATTTCAAATCATAATAGTGCATTGAAATAGGGACTTTGAATATATGCAAAACTCATCTTTGAAACATGTTTACAATCGATGCTTATGTTAAAAATGGTGGAAGTCAACAGTTTAAATATATATACCAGAAATCTTCCTTTTTAGAGAACAACTAAGATAACATGTTAGACATTGGAATTTAGCATGTTTGAGAATTTTCCCAAGAGCAAAAGTCATATTGAAAATGAATTAGCCAAAAAGGCTTAGCTTCAAGGATGTATATAGACACAATGACTATGTTATTGACCAAGAGATAAACTTGACTTTTAGAGTTATGTCTTGAAGAATAGGGATATTTAACTCAAGAATTTGAATAGAAGGCTCTAATTACTCGAAAAATGGATGAAGAAAAATGGTAATGCATTTGAGCAACAAGATGAGTATAAGAATTTGTGAATGATGAAGCACATACTCATTGATCCAAATGATTAGAGTTCTAGAATATTATCCTGGTAAGTTATTCCACAATAATGGTTAATGCATTAAGATTCAATGCACTAATGAACATTCATAATGCTTGGAATAACATAGCCAACTAATGATTTATGCATTAGGCACAAGGCTTTCACATATATAATTCTTTTCTAGAGAATACACTTGAAACCCATATAGATAATTAACTTGTTAGACATAAGGTCTAACTTGTTAGAAAATAAAGATTGAGGAGTTCAAAAGTAACAGGTTTAATATCAAGAAACAAATATGTGAATTATAAGGAAAAATTCTAGTGGATGGATTCGAAGCATTTTTGACTTTCAGTATACATAAATATTAACTTCCAATTTTGAAACCAATTTAAATGCAAAGATATGAATAATTTTCAAATAATGTGTATGCATTTTTATAAACAAGATGAATTGGAATCTAAGTATGTTTTTGAAATGTGCATTTCAAAATTCAAATACATAGAAAGATTATGCACAATTTCACTTTTAGTCCATTGAGCAATCTAAAGAAATTTGAAAACCATAAAAGATTGATTGCTAATAGTATGCAGTAATGAGCAAGTTATTTATTACACAGATAAATAGTTTATATAAGCACAATATCGGGTAAGAATAAAGAAGATAGTATCGTGCTCAAGTAATCTCGTAATTACTTGAGAAATTATCCTTTGAAGTTCATTTGTGCATAATTCCTTAACTTTTACCTTCCAATCTTCTAGTTGGTGTTATCACTTGAACATTCCCTACCAATTGTCATGCAGTGATGATTATCACTTGATTGGTTACTTGAGTCATGCTTCACTGTGCATTTTCTCTTCCTTTATTGCTAGCTAGGCACTTGCAATGTTGCCTCAAGTAATGCCTCCTTTTGTTTGCACATTCAAAAATGCAGCTTCAATGTCCAACTTCCCTAAGATTTGAATTAAATCCTATGTATTCATAATCTTGAGATGAAGCACTTCCTTTCTTCTTCCTACAAAACCATATAGATCTTTTTCTTCCTTTGGTATCCAGTTTTACTTGGATCCACTCATGGTTACCTTGTAGAAATCATAATTCACATACTCTAAAAATATAATTAATTCAAGACAATTGAGTATAATGAATTAAACATGTCTTTAAGCATAAGAGAAATATTTTCTTTTCCAATCATTATACATGCATAAAGAATTAACCTCCTGAGTATTACAATCCCTTTATAAATAAATCTATTAAATGGCTTTTTAAGGGATGCGAAAACATAATTCCAAAATCATTTGCAATGCTCATTCCTAAGATTCCAAGATATAAAACCTCAATAAATATTACATATAATAGCATATGAGGTTTTATCATTGTATACCTTTGCCTTAAATAGGAGGATTGCTTTTGCTTACCCATTGCATCTTTCTATGATGTTGATACTTTGACTATCTTGCTTTGGGTGTTGGAAACCTTGTCTTAAAATATATAGACTCCAGGACTCTTTTATTTGATGCTTGAGAGATTCTCCTTTTCTTGTTCTCCTTAAGATAGGTGATAGGTATTATATGGTAGTTCATGCTTGAGGTGGAACATACTCCTTTTCTCCATTGCCTTTCTTTATGGTTAAACTTTGCAGTTCCAGCAATAGGTTATCAGAGAGTTCTCCTAATTGATATGAATCTCCATTTAGGTGCATTAGGAACTTTTAGAATCTTCTTCATTTTCTTAGTACCCTTTTGTCCATTCTTTCTAGAATCAATCTGCACATATGAAACACCATATGGACATTTTGGTACCCACTTTTCTTTGGGTCCTTGAACGTTAGCATTTGAACTCACTTGCATTTTAAGAATCCAAACAAATTTATTTCTCACATTAGAATTTCTCCTAATATAGCATATGTGAGAAATATGACCTAATTTACCACAATAATTGCAAATAATATGATGATATGCATTATGAGATTTTATGCAAGTATTGTGTCGGTTAATAGAGTAAAAACCTGAATAAATTTCATTTGAACATTCTTTCTTTCCAATAAACTTTCCAATATGATTGAAAACATTTTTACTTTTCAGAATTAAATCAATACTTGGTTGAGAAACAATTTTATGCAACCTTTGAAAATCAGTTTCCAAAATAACTTCAGAAGAATTGGAATTGTTTACCATATGTGCATCTTGAGCTCTAGAGGATGATCCATCAAATTCATCCGTAATGAGCTCTTCTTGGAAATCATCTTCCTCTTGTTCTTCTATGTTGATAGGATCATAGAAGTTGTCTATGATTTCTTCTTTTTCATCATTAACTTCCAATTGTTCATGCACCGTAGATATGCAGCTTCTAGTTTCACATGAACTGTCAATGCTTTCAATTTCAACACAATTGTTATAAGTGTAAATAGAATCAAGAGTATCCCAAATATCTCTAGCAGTAGAGCAAAATCTAATTTTCTCAAAATCTTTTTTGGTTAAAGCATTATACAAAATTTTCATTGCTTTAATGTTCAACAAAAACATTTTCTTTTCTCTTTCTGTCCAATTCTTTCTCGGTTTGAAATCAAAGACATTTGTAAAAACATCCCACATATCATAATCAAAACATTTTATAAAAGATGTCATTCTAGCTTTCTAAAACCAAAAGTCAATATCTTTCAAAATAGGTGGAATTGTATAGTCAAACCCTTTAGAAAGCATATAACACCCAAAATTAATCATTATAAACTCTTGAGACGGTTAAGTCCTTTAAACAAGAGTCCAGCTCTGATACCAAATATTAGAACTGGCTGACACCCAAAAGGGGGTGAATTGGGTGTAAGATAAAAACTTAAGAACTTTAAAAATCTTTTCGCATCTTAGTGGAAGCAATAAATATGAAAATAATGAATCAATAATCAACAATTAATATATGCTAGAAATATAAGAGTTTAAGGAAGAGAGTATGAAAACTATGATTTATCCTGGTTCAGTCCAATCTGCGATAGCCTACGTCCAATCCCCAAGCTACTGCTAAGATTTTCAAATCCACTATCTTCTTGTTTAATCCAGGCACAAGAACAGCCTTTACAACTCACAAGTTTAACCGAGCACTTGTGAAGCTGATAGAGCTCAATATTTATATATTTTTATTAATTAATCTTTGGCTTTTGTGGGACTTAATTGCTTATTTTGGGCATAATCAAATGTTAATGTAAGACTTTAGTCAAAGAATAATTTTGGAATTTAAGTGGTTAAATTGTTATATTTTTAATTAATATTTATTATTCCCATTATTCTTTAATTGTGAGAAAAACATGTTAGCTTTGTGAATTTAATTTTGCAGGTGATGATGTGGCACAACTTGAGTAGTCAAGGTTAAAGATGTTATTTTGGAGGTTAATGAAGGACAAAAGTGGAACATCACAAGTGCAGAATTTATTTTCACATTTTTTCTAAGAGGAGCTTAAATGAGTAAGGGCCTTGTTTGGTGGTTGCAATTTTGTGTCTAATGCCAAAACAGATTTTTATCTCTTATTCAAACAAGGCACAACTCACTTTTTAACCTAAAAAGAAAAGGAAGGATGAGAAAAGAATTGAGACTGGCGGCTGTTATGGAGAAGAGAGGATAAAGCCTAAATGACGAGTGAGGCTACCTGGATCGAGTTGAATGAAATTAAGAGAAATGGAACTGAACCAATGGAAATAAGGGAATAGAAGAGTTGGACTGAGATTTCTTGTTAAGGGAAAAAAGAAAGCTAGTTGGACTGAGTTGAATAAAGAAAGAAGAGATTCGGGGATGAGCTAGACCAAAAAGGTAATTGAATGTAAAAGGGCAGCAGAATGAAAGAAAAGTAGTGGAAAGTGGCGGCTGTGAAGGGGAGCTGTAACAAAGGGTGTAGAGCTAATCGTGGCTGCTGGACTATTTTTCTCTATGGCTAAATCCTTCTTCATTTATCAAGCTTCCTCTTCCTCCTCTTCCATGAGTAGCTAAGGTGTTGCTGATTTCCTTGAGTTAGGTAATGGTTTGAGCTTCTAAACTTCAATGGAATTCCTTAAGCTCTCTTTCTATTAAAGAATTGTATGGCTTGGTAAAGTATATGGTTGTGATCTAGATTGTTTTATGCCAAGTGATTAAACTTGGTGGTTGAGCTAGGAGTTGATTAATTAAGCTTTGCATGATTCAAAATAGAAGTAGGTTGAGTTGTTTATTTCGACTTGGTTAAGTGGATTATAATTGACTAAACTGAATGTGTTGAACATTTGTAATAGTAATGACAAGCTAGAATTGGAAGTTGATTATTCATCTCCTTGAGTTTGAATTATTAGATGGTATTCATTTAATTGCTTCAATAGAATGAATTAAATGATTATTGCAAATATGGAGCTAGTGGTAGCTTAGTTCCATCCTCTTAACTCATCATGGAATTCATATCATTAGCAAGCAAGGAAGACTAAAACTCAACTCAAGGGAATCCCATTTCAATATTATTCTAGTTTCTTAAATTTACTTTGTTGTTATTGTTAATTTCAATTTCGTTTGCTTCGTTGTTTGAAAAACCGAAAAATACAAAAAATATTGTTTTAGCTTAGATTACTTCATTGGTTTAAAAATGCAATTTCTCAAAATGATTTCTCACAATTTTAAGTTTTTTTATTACTTTACTACTTAAAACTTGAAAATTAATCTCCTCACAAGAAAGACCTAGGTTGAGCTACTACGCTACATTTTCAAACGTAGTTTTATTTTGTGAACTCACGACATGGGTTCATCAAATTGGTGCCGTTGCTGGAAAGGATGATTGCCAAGGTTTTAAGTAGTTAAGTGTTCTTTTTAGTTGTCTTAGTGTGTCTTAGCTTGGTTGTTAGTGTGTTTTTGAGTTTGTCTTAGTTAGTTATTAGTTTTTGAAGTGTTAGGTAGTAGTTTAGGTCATTTTTCATGTTCATAGTTGTTTTGCATTCCATTTGCATCTAAAAAAACAAAAAGAAATTTGCATTTTGTTGCTTTGCTATCATGTTCTTAGTGGCTATTATGTAGTTTACTATTGTTTGTGGTGAGCAACTTTGCATTCTTCATCCTTGGGAAGTTGTTGGTTGCAACTTGAGATTCCAGGTAGCTATCACATTCTGTAAGTTATGCTTCCAGTGTCTCTACTTATATACTTGCGGTTTGAGGTACTACTTCATTGCTATGCCAACTTGTTCTCCTAAAAGGTGAATTATTACCTTGCAACTCCTATTTGCTTTTTGTTCCATTGTGTTGCACTTGTCTTGTTATTCCTTGAAACTGGTCATACTCTTTAGACACTTGAATTTTATTGGTTTTGGTTAACTCTTTTGGTTGTCAAAGATTAGTTAACTTAGTTTCCTGTAAGTTGCTAGTTTTTGCTGTATACAACCCTTCTTCAATTGACTATTTGACCAATTACTTTGTTGTAATTTGTGTGTCTATATGAGTCTCGTTACTGTGCATGACTAGATCTCAAAAAACTGAACTTGTGCCTTTAGATAAAGATATTAACAAGACAATTAGGTTTCTTAATAAAGGTAAGAAAGTTGAATCATCTAGTGTAGGGCTTAGACAAGTCATTGACACTGAAGTTATTGCACATACTTGTGATAATTCTTCTCCTATTGGCTCTTCATTCATTGTAGATCGCCATCTTGCCATGGATCCAATTCCTCCTCTAAAAGGCGTACTTCTAACTATTGGGGAGCGTAGAACTATTAAAGATCTTACCTCTTCTACTATATTATTGATCCTTTCCCCTCTTGTCTTGAATTTAATATTAATTTTGAGTTGAAAGGTCCTTTGTTGAGTCACTTACCAAAATTACATGGTTTACCTGCAGAAGACTGATAAACCAATGTCGTGTGAGTTCTCAAAATAAAACTAGGTTAGAAAATGTAAGATAGTAGCTCAACCTAGATCGTTCTTGTGAGAAGATTAATTTCCAAGTTTCTAAGTAGGAAAGTGATAAAAAAACTTTAAAGTTGTGAGAAATCATTTTGAGAATTTGATTTTTAAACTAATTAAGTAATCTAAGCTAAAGCAATATTTTTGTATTTTTCATTTATAAGACAAAGAAACAAACAGAATTGAAATTAACACTAAAAACAAGATAAATTCAATTAACTAATATAATGTTAAAATGGGATTCCCTTGAGTTGAGGTTTTAGTCTTCCTTGCTTGTTGATGATATGAATTCCATAATATGAGTCAAAAGGATGGAACTAAGCTACCACTAGCTCCATACTTGCAATAATGATTTAATTTATTCAACCGAAGCAATTAAATGAATACCACCAATTAATATTGACTCAAGTAGATGAACAATTAACTTCCAATTCTAAATTGTAATTACCATTACAACAATCCCAAATATTCAGTTTAATCATTTAAATCCACTTAACCAAGTTGAAATAAACAATTCAACATACTCCTATTATGAATCATACAGAGCTTAATTAATCAACTCCTATCTCACTCACCAAGTTTATTCACTTGGCATAGAACAATTTAGATGACAATTACATACTTAACCAAGCTACATAACCATGAACTAAAAAGAGAGCTTAAAAGAATTCCATTAAAGTTTAGAAGCTCAAACCATTACCCAACTCAAAGAAATCACCAAGACTTAGCTACTCATGGAAGAGGAGGAAGAAGCTTGATGAAGGAAAAAGAGATTAGCCATGGAGATTAAAGGACCAAAACAGCTCCTTGCAGCGTCTCTCTTTTTCCCCCTTTCACATTCGGTTGACTCACACTTCTTCAATTCTCCAATTCCTTCCATGTGCTGTCAACTTTTCTCTATGTTTTCCCGCGCCTTCAATGCAGCTGTCTCCCTCTCTTCATTCCCTTGGTCCACAATGTCGGCTGCTCTTGTTCTCTTTCACACTCTCCAGCGCCGGTTGCTCTCTATTCCCTCTACTTCATTTCGGTCGTCTCCTCCTTTTTTATTTCCACAACATCTTTTGTCCAGCTCTCTTTTCTCAATTAATCATAAATCACAATTGGTTCAGCTTCTCTTGTCTAATTCGGTCCACCCTCTTATTCATTGGTCATCACCTCCTCTTCTTTTGTTCATTTTGGTGCTTCCTCTTCCTATTAGTTTGCAGCTGCCTCCTTTTCATTAGCTGCTTAGCCCTCATTCTTTTCACGTGGTCCCCCCTTTCTTTTCCAATCTCTACTTGATAACAATTAATCAGTCCAGCTTCTTTTTTTTCAATCCATCCCCAGTCGGTCCAATAGCCTCCCTCCTTTAATATTCCATTCAGTCAACTCCCTCCAATTTCTTATTCAACAATTTCAGCTCCTCTCTTCTCTAACTCTCCCTTTTATTTGGGTCCAATAGCTGCTTGTCCGTTCTTTATTATTCAATTCTGAATTTTATCCATTTCGGTCCAGCAATTCTCAATTCTTGTGGTCCAATTACTCTTTCATTTCAGCAGCCACTTACCTTCTCATTTCATGTGGTCCCCTCCTTTCATTTCCTTCAATTGTCTTTAGGTTAAAATGAGTTGTGCCTTGTTATCACCTATAAAATTTGATTCATAAAGATAATATCTTTTTCTCACAATTAAAGAATAATGGGAATAGCAAATATTAATTAAAAATATAACAATTTAACCACTTTAATTCCCAAATTATTCTTTCACTAAAATCTCACATTAACACTTGATTATGCCCAAAATATTCAATTAAGTCCCACAAAAACCTAAGATTAATTAATAAAAATATATAAATATTGAGCTCTATGAATTCCCCCACACTTAAGCTTTTGCACTCCTGAGCAAAACATTAAACTCAACACTAGGCAAAGAGGGATGAAATTTGAAAGAGTAGGCAAGATCAAGCTTCAAGAATCACACTTAATCAAATAACAAGGTATCCTCCAATCCAAATTCAATGAACATGCCAAAAATTGAAGTAGCTAAAACAATGCAAGGTTTAATTACAATGAGCTTAATTGGAAACCTTAACTAAGATACGTGTTTACACTCTTCTCTCATATAAGGTAGTTTTTCACTCACACCCACTTTAACCACACTTTACCATAGGCTTGTAGTATTTCTAGGCTCTCCACTACCTACAACAATAGCATAAATAAATCCAAAGGACTTTGTAAGGTTGTACTTTTGAATAGGCCAAATGATAGAAAATGTAACAAATACTATACTTGCATCAAATAATTTGCTAGATCACTTAGCACTATAAAACTAACTTAATTCACATATTTTACCATTATGACTTTATTTCTTTCTTTGAATTTTTTTTATTCACACTTTTCTCTTCTTTTTCTTCTTTTCGATTTTCTATTTTTTTGACTATTCACATGGTGTTTTTTTTTCTTTTTCTTTTCTAATATATAATAGTACTCTTTTTTTCATTAGTGCTAATAAGAACTTGATAAATGATGCAAACATAGCAATTGTATAATGAAACGGAAATGAAAATGAAGGGTTCAAGGGGCTAAACAAAGGTAAATGATGAATGGTTTGTGTTTAGGTTAGAAGGTTTAGAAATGAATGTCAATGTCATCTCTATCCATACCATTGCAAAATGTAGCCTCAAGCAAGAAACAAAACAAGTTCTAGAGAGCAATAATCTAGGTGGATAAATCACACAACAAAATGAACAATTAGGCCCAAAACACGTTCCAACTAGGCTTTTTGTTTCCTAACAAACTCATCAAAATTAAACCATGCATCATTAAAACACTTGAATTTTGTGATAATTCACTAATTCAAAGCAAGTTTCAACTATGAATCCAACTAAGAGTAATTGAGATACTTGATCATGACTAAAGGCTTCAAAAATCTCAGTGAATTGGAGCAAAAACAACAAAGGACACAAGCAGGAGACATAGTCATATGATATCACAGTGAATTCTCATGAGAATAACACACACTCCCCCACACTCAATCCTTACATTGCCCTCAATATAATTCACAAAACAAAGAACCTAGACGCACTTATCTCTTGGGTGAAGTGAATGTTGTGAAGTCCAATTCAAGATTGAAGTACAACATATCATTGTCACAAGGAAAGAGAAAGACAAGCCATAAGTGGAAATAGTTCTTAGAAATTAGGCATAAGGATATGGAGAAAAGGGTAGTGGTGGATAAGGTTAAGCACAGGAGTATGATTCAAAATGGAGTTTATTCAATTGGAAAATGCAAAACAAACAGACTACTTTTTACTACTGGTAAGTCCCTCCCCCACACTTGTTCAATAGCATATATCATTAAATAAAACAAGGAACAAGGTAAGGAAAGAGACTACCGTGTAATCATGGTGGCTTGTAGCTAGATAGGAAAATCAAAAGGAAGCTTAGTGTTTTGCTCCCCAACAGTTTAAGCACAAGAGTAGAGGTTCCCAAATGGAAAGATAATAAGAATGAGGGCAACCACCAAGAGAATTAGCCTGCAAAGAATTAACCAAAACAACATAGTACCTACTCCAAGGATGCTACAGGAATTAAAATACTTAAATCCATGGAAAGCATTAGGACCAATGAAATGACATAATGGTGTATGTAATGTGAGAAGACTAGAGTCGGGTGCATTCAATAACAAGTGCTTCTCACAATCAATAAAATCAACTAGTGGCATACAACAAGCAACACTAGGTATCAAAGAATCAATTTGCATTTCAGTAGTAGTAATGACATAGTCAAGCACCACTCTATCATGTATAGCACAATCCAAATCAATAGAATCACTAATAACATAAAATCCTAAAACTAGGTCCGAGCAATTCAAGTGATTCAAGGTGAATCATACTTGCTAAACCAAAAGCATTGACAATTGAAATAATGGGTACATGCATGTCATCATAAAATATGTGCATATTGAACTCTTGTAAACATAGATTGACCTTAGGATTAGTGATCTATTATGATTTAACATCTTTATCTTCACTCTTGTGTGAAATGGAAAGTGCAGAATCTAATATAGAGTGCATCAAGTCACTTTCACAACTAAGAGAGAGAGAGAACAAGAGAAAGATAAAGGAGTTTGATTCTCAACATCATGCATGGCATGGATATCACTAGGTTCTAGAGGATGGTCATCTCTACTTCTATGCATTTCAACAAATTTAGGACATTTCTCATCAATACAATCCATATACATAATATTTTCATCACAAGAACATGTAATTCCAGCACTAGCATCATCATTATTATACAAATCGTCACTCAAGGTATCATGCAAAAGAGTAGAATCATTACAAGGCATAGGCTCATCCATTCTACCACTACAAGAGTCAATGGGTTGAGCAATTACATGTTCAAGTATTAGAGGGAATTCAACAATTATTTCTTTACCCACCTCATTATCACTCAAGTCATTAATTACTTCCTCAATCAAAGTAGTAGGATAGTCAACTTTTGTAAGGATGAGATTATTACCAAAGGGTAAGAAAGACTCTTCTTTGCTCGTTTGTACTTGCTGCACTTCTTGTGCTTGGATAGACAAATTGGATGGAATCATTAAAGGTTGAGAACTCTCCACATGTGAAGTAGCATAAAGCTCTTGATTTTGGGTTCCTTGTTCCTCCTTTTGTAGGTCTTGAGCCCAATGGGTTCCAGCTTTACCTCCTGTCTTTACCTATAACATGTGATCATAGTATGCCTAGAAGAAATCATCAATATCTTTCAATTGCTCTTCTCTCTCCTTAGAGCTATCAATTGGTCCTAGATACATGAGTAACTGAAGGTATTGCTCTTGGAGTGTCTCATACTTTCTTGTTAAGGCACTTGTTAGGGAATCCATGTTATGAGGTGAGAAAATGGTATCTAATCCACTAGGTTGTGGTTCATGAAATGGAAGTGGAGGGTCAAGGTAGGATGGTGGGGAAGGTTCACAAAGTAGTGGGTTAAATGATTGGGATGAAGATTGAAATAAGGGTTGGTATGGGGAGTAAGAGGGTAGATGGTGTAAAGGAGGTAGTTCATAGGGTGGTCCTTGTGGTGAAGGGATGGGGTCAAAATTTAGGTGGTAGGATAGGGAACAAAAGTCATGTTGAGGTCTATATGGGGGTTGTAGTGGGAATGAAGGACTATGGAAAGGTTGTTGTGGTGGAAAAGATTGTTGTGGGTAGGGTTCATGATATAGGTTGTAGAAGGATGAATCATATTCTTGACTATTGGAACCTCTCTCTAGACTCTCCAACTGGGCTTGAACAAGCTCTAATTGATGTTGTATGGCTTCGAAGCTTTGAGAAAGAGGATCTCCCATTCTAGTTATGCACAGTAAAGAGACTCACATAGACACACAAAGTACAACAAAGTTATTGGTCAAATGGTCAATTGAAGAAGGATTGTATACAGCAAAAATTAGCAACTTATAACAAACCAAGTTAGCTAATCTTTCACAACCAAAAGAGTTAACCACAACCAACAAAATTCAAGTGTCTAAAGAGTAAGACCAGTTTCAGCAATTACAAGACAAGTGCAACACAATATGATAAGAGGCAAATAGGAGTTGCAAGGTAAGACTTCACCTTTTAGGAGAACAAGTTAGTATAGTAATGAAGTAGTACCTCAAACTGCAAGTATATAAGTAGAGTCATTGGAAGCACAACTTACAGAATGTGATAGCTACCTGGAATCTCAAGTTTCAATATGGCCACTAATAACATAATGAACCACATAATGGCCACTAATAACATGATAGCAAAGCAACAAAATGCAAATTTCTTTTTGTGTTTTTTTTAAATGCAAATGGAATGCAAAACAACTATGAAAATAAAAATTAACCTAAACCATTACCAAACACTTCAACAACTAACAACTAAGAAACTAAAAAACACACTAGCAACCAAGAAAAATCAAAGAAAACCCAAACAACAAACCTAATCAAAAACCTAGAAAAATACCAAAAAAGAAAGAAAATTCAGAAAAGTATAGCAAGCCTTCGAATTTGGCTAAAATCCAGCAGACCTAATAGCTTTAGCTATTAGTCTTGCTTCGAATGCTGAAAAACTTGGACATGTCAAATTTCCAAATTCTCTGGGCAAGAATATTTCAGTTCCAGCAAGACAATGCTAATAAAAAATCAGAATTTCACCAAAATTCAAATGAGTGCTACATACTTCCTACCAAACTAAGACATACTATGGCAACTAAAAAGAACACTTAACAACTTAAAACCTTGGCAATCATCGTCCCGGGCAACGACGCCAATTCGATGAATCCATGTAGTGTGAGTTCTCAAAATAAAACTAGGTTAGAAAATGTAGCATAGTAGCTCAACCTAGGTCATTCTTATGAGGAGATTAATTTCCAAGTTTCTAAGTAGGAAAGTGATAAAAAACTTTAAAGTTGTGAGAAATCATTTTGAGAATTTGATTTTTAAACTAATTAAATAATCTAAGCTAAAGCAATATTTTTGTATTTTTTAGTTTATATGACAAAGAAACAAACAGAATTGAAACTAATACTAATAACAAGATAAATTCAATTAACTAATATAATGATAAAATGGGATTCCCTTGAGTTGAGGTTTTAGTCTTCCTTGCTTGCTCATGATATGAATTCTATAATATGAGTCAAAAGGATGGAACTAAGCTACTACTAGCTCCATACTTGCAATAATCATTTAATTCATTCAACCGAAGCAATTAAATGAATACCACCAATTAATATTGACTCAAGGACATGAATAATTAACTTCCAATTCTAAATTGTAATTACCATTACAACAATTCAAAATGTTCAGTTTAATCATTTAAATCCACTTAACCAAGTTGAAATAAACAATTCAACCTACTCCTATTATGAATCATACAGAGCTTAATTAATCAACTCCTAGCTCAACCACCAAGTTTATTCACTTGGAAAAGAACAATTTAGATGACAATTACATACTTAACCAAGCTACATAACCATGAACTAAAAAGGGAGCTTAAAAGAATTCCATTAAAGTTTAGAAGCTCAAACCATTACCCAACTCAAGGAAATCACCAAGACTTAGCTACTCATGGAAGAGGAGGAAGAAGCTTGATGAAGGAAAAAGAGATTAGCCATGGAGATTAAAGGACCGAAACAGCTCCCTGTACTGTCTCTCTTTTTTTCCCTTTCACATTCGGTTGACTCACACTTCTTCAATTCTCCAATTTGTTCCATGTGCTGTCAACTTTTCTCTATGTTCTCCAGTGCCTTCAATGTAGCTGTCTCCCTCTCTTCATTCCCTTGGTCCACAATGTCGGCTGCTCTTGTTCTCTTTCACACTCTCCCGTGCCGCTTGCTCTCTATTCCCTCTCCTTCATTTCGGTCACCTCCTCCTTTTTTATTTCCACAACCTCTTTTGTCCAGCTCTCTTTGCTCAATTAATCATAAATCACAATCGGTTCAGCTACTCCTGTCTAATTCGGTCCACCCTCTTATTCGTTGGTCAGCACCTCCTCTTCTTTTGTTCATTTTGGTGCTTCCTCTTCCTATTAGTTAGCAGCTGCCTCCTTTTCATTAGCCGCTTAGCCCTCCTTCTTTTCATGTGGTACCCCCTTTCTTTTCCAATCTCTACTTAATAACAATTAATCAGTCCAGATTCTTTTTTTTCAATCCGTCCCCAGTCGGTTCAATAGCCTCCCACCTTTAATATTCCATTCAGTCAACTCCCTCCAATTTCTTATTCAACAATTTCGGCTTATCTCTTCTCTAACTCTCCCTTTTATTTGGGTCCAATAGTTGCTTGTCCTTTCTTTATTATTCAATTCTGCATTTTGTCCATTTCGGTCCAGCAATTCTCAATTCTTGTGGTCCAATTAATCTTTCATTTCAGCAGCCACTTACCTTTTCATTTCATGTGGTTCCCTCCTTCTAATTCCTTTAATTGTCTCTAGGTTAAAGTGAGTTGTGCCTTGTTATCACCTATAAAATTTGATTCATAAAGATAATATCTTGTTCTCACAATTAAAGAATAATGGGAATAACAAAATTAATTTAAAATATAACAATTTAACTACTTTAATTCCCAAATTATTCTTTCACTAAAATCTCACATTAACACTTGATTATGCCCAAAATCTTCAATTAAGTCCCACAAAAACCTAAGATTAATTAATAAAAATATATAAAAATTGAGCTCTTTCAAAGACCCTAACAGGCACTTGAGGAATATGTACATTGTGTGCAACTCCATGAAACCGATAGGGGTTGATCTAGATGAGATGTGTCGGAAAGTCTTTAATTTTACACTGGAAAATAAAACTACCTCACCACAATCCCAATGCCTTAGCTTCTTGGGACACCTTGAAGAGTGCCTTTTTGGAAAAATACTTCCCTTCATCAAGGATAACATCTCTCACTAAGGAAATCTTCATTAGTAAACAAGGCATCCATGAATCTCTTTATGAGTATTGGTGTCAATTTCAAGAACTCCTAGCAAAGTGTCCACATCATCAAATTCTAGAAGTTCGATTGGTGCAATATTTTCATAGTGGGTTGCTTCTTCAAGATAGGAAGAGTTTGGATTCATCTTCTAGAGGCACTATTTAATTGCTTACACCTGAAGAAGCTTGCGTTTTAATTGAGAAAATAGCTAGTAATGATCAACAATTTCAAGGGTTTGATGCTAGACAAGTCCATGAGGTCTCACATGTTAGAACCGGCTATCACCCAAGAGGGAAGTGAATTGGGTGTATAATAAAAACTTAAGAACTTTAGAAATCTTTTTGTATCTTAACGAAAGCAATAAGTATGAAGGTTTATAAATCAACCATTAGATTAAATAATATATGCTGGAAATATAAGAGCTTAGGGAAGAGAATATGCAAACTGTGATTTATCTTGGTTCAGTCCAATCTGTGATGGCCTACGTCCAGTCCCCAGGCTCCTCCTGAGATTTTCAAATCCACTATCTTCTTGTTTAATCCGGGCACAAGAAAAGCCTTTACAATCTCACAAGTTTAACCGGGTACTTGTGAAACCTATTACAAATCTCTCACTGAAATACTCCCCCTTACGGCAAGTCTTACGAGCAGAGCAATCCCGAAGATCTTCCTCTCTTGCTTACACATGCAAGTCTTACAAGCAGCAACGTTCTCTCCTGCTTACACCCCTGTAAGTCTTATGAGCAGCAACGTTCTCTACTGCTTGCACCTTGTAAGTCTTACGAGCAGAATGTCTTACTGGCAATTCTCTCTACAGCTTCTCCCGTAAGGAAATCAACCCTCTCAAGGCCCCTCTACCTTGAGATCAACTCAGAAATATAGATGAAAATGTTTACAGACTCTCTAACAGAGTAGATATAATACTCACTGAAGTACAATATAAATAATCACTCTCTCAACGATAAGTAATATAGAAACTGGAAAACAGAGAGTGTTTGGGTAGAAGCAGAGGATTCATGTTATATGCATGTTGGTGTCGTTGCTCTGTTTTCTCTGTCACCTATCAACGTTGAATGCTCTCTCATTTATAGTTGATGAAGATGATGACCGTTGTGAGCATTCGTCCGTTGGAGTCATTTTGACCATTGAGCATATTTGAAAAATGAGCTACCATGAGATTTCCGTTGCAGAGTGGAGCGTCTCATTGAACAACAAGAAGATTCATTTTGAGCTGTACGTCACGTTGTGGAGCGGTATGAAGATTTTTGAATATTTGACAGTCTTTCGTGGTGTGTCAGTTGCTTGTCGTGGTAGGTAGCCGTCATTCGGTGTGTAATGATGAAGTTCACTGTAATTGACTTTTATTTGAATATGCAATCCGAACGTTTAATATCCTGTTTTACACTTGAAATATATGTTAGCTAACATTTAGAAACAATAACAAGTGAGAACACAATGATTCAATACATGTAACCATATTCGGATTGTTCGTTGAGTGATGATATTTGCCATACGTGACCTCTATTCTTGAAGATACAATCCAAATATTTAATC
Source organism: Inga laurina (assembly GCA_963855925.1). Taxonomy (NCBI): domain Eukaryota; kingdom Viridiplantae; phylum Streptophyta; class Magnoliopsida; order Fabales; family Fabaceae; genus Inga; species Inga laurina. Next base: position 52,990,769 of record OY979708.1, read on the forward strand.
TCCTGTTTTACACTTGAAATATATGTTAGTTAATGTGTAGGAACAATAACAAGTGAAAACATAATGATTGTATAACATTTAACCATGTTTGCGGTGATTGCTGTGAGGCTCTGTTTCGTTTCTGCATTTTACCAAGTTCTCACTCGAGTGCAGTATGGCTCACATGAGTGCAGTTGATATTTTCACGTTCTAGCTTCCTCTCAGGAAAACACTCGCTGCTCTTCACTTGCATCTGCTCGAGTGAATTCTAGACATCACTTGAGCACAACATGTCCTGCTCGAGTGCGCCTCTTGTTTTCACATACATGCTTCTTCTCGGGTTAACAGTCTCATGTCAAAACTTGCATGTGCTCGAGTGAGAAATAGTCTAATGCTCAAGTATGGATCCTAGTGCTCGAGTGTTGTAAATTTTTTCACGATTTAGCTGCTTCTGGACATCACTCGCACAACTTTTCCAAAGAGTTTGTTTTTGCACTCGCGGGTGATGTGGGGCCACTTTAGAAAAAATTTGTTTATTTGATTCTAATGATGTATCATAAGAAAGCTCTTGCCATATGCATTCCAGTACAAAAAGAATCGGCTCCAAACTCGTTGTATTCTGCAAGTTATGATTGAAAGAGTGTCTATTCCGCTAGATTGCACCAGCGTCAACTTCCAGAAGGCATAGCTCCTAGAATATACGTTCAAATTAGGCACATTACCTATCTATGGAAAGCTCCTTGAGTCTAATTTCATTTGGCACTGGTCTTGTCTCAATCCGATGTGCAATTTTTGAGTTATGCTCAAAATACCGAACCTGTGTTGAAAAATGACGGTGATTTCACTGTCTTCTTCCACAGATCATATATCCTTCATTTGAGCTTCTTTCAATGTGATCTTGGTGCACATTTTACGTGTTGGGAGTATTCGTTCATATACCACCAGTTTTGGGTCAATCTGACGTGTGGTTTGAGAGATATGGCCAAAATACCGAACCTCTGTCAGGCTAAACGTAAAACAGAGTAGAACAGAGTGTTCACCCCATGCTAGAGAGAGTTCATCCTGTGCTCGAGTATTTGATCCGTGCTCGAGTAAAACTCCCCTAGAAGTGCCATAACTCACATATAAGTCATCTTAGCTTTGTATTAACCTATTCCAACCATTATTTGATCATAGAAACCTCCAGTATCATCATAGAAACCTCCAGTATTACTTCTAACAACTTGAATCTTGATCTTCTTGATAGATCTTCCAAGTTCTTTGTTCTCCAATATCTTTCTTTTTGATTTTCCTCTTGATAATCATTCTTCATAATCCGAGTAAGCATCTCCTTGACTATCTTCAATTTCTTTCTTCTTCTCTCTCTTGTTCATTTTCATAAATTTAATCTTCTTCATTCTTTGCTTGACTAATTTACAAGATATGTAACATTAAATATAGTTGTTAGTCAAAGAAATACATTATATAAACTTTTTGCTTTGCTCTTATTACTTCAAATCTATATTTGACATCATCAAAACTAATCATATCTAATATCACATGCTTCAAGATCTTCAAGGGAGTATGATAATTTGTCATCCCAAATGACAGATATGAGAACTAACCTCAATAAGCTCATGGCCCATCTAAACAATGTGAACATTCATGGGTCACATTCTCAAGCTTTAGTGGCTCTTAGTTGTGACATATGTAGCTCTCACATGCATATTGCTCTTAAGTGCCCACACCAACTAGGAGAGGTCTCAGCTGTTTTTCAAGGGAGACAAGGACAGAATCAAAGACCTTGGAATCCCTACTCCAATACATACGATGAGGGTTTGAGGTCCTATCCCAACTTTAGTTGGAGGAACTAGAATCAATTCCAAGGGAGTTCTTCAAATCAAGGACCTTCAAACCAATCTAATCCCCAACAAAAAGTGGGTGCTACACCTGAATCCCATGCTACTAAAGATGACATCTCTCAACTTCTCAAGTGTATGAACAATATGTCATCTTCCTTGGGTAACTTAGCCTCGAGATTTAATGAAGAGAGAGCTCAAACCAATTCTAAATTTTCTAACATTGGGACTAAGTTTGACACAATCTTCAACAAGTTGGAGTTGTTGGATTCTAAGAATGATAATCTTACATCATTTGTCACTCAAATGTCTGATAGCCTCAATGAGCAACAAGCTAAAAGTGGACAAGGGTTGCCTTCCAATACTATGATCAACCATAAGGATGTACATGCTATTTCCTTGAAAAGTGCTAAACAAGTGGGTAAACAAGTCTGATTTGAAGAAAATGTTGAGAGTTTCAAATCTGCAATGCATTCTAGTGATATGCATAATGAAAAAGGTTGAGGTTCCATTACAACCAAGAGTGGAAGATATTGATGGTAGTGATGATTCTGATCAAATCACTCACCTTGCTATTCAAAAATCTGAGAGTATGGTTGAACAGAAGCTTCTACAAAAAGGATTCTTCTCCAAATTCAAATATGGATAGCAAGCAAGGAGTGCTAACTTCAACAAATACTAAGGAACTTGACCCTTCAACTTAATCTCTTTGAAATTCCATTTCCTAATTCATAAGTTCTTAGCAAGAAGGTTTCAAATAAAAAGAAATTTCTTGATATGATGGATATTTTCAGTAAGATTGAAGTTAATTTGCCTTTGCTTGATCTGTTAAAAGGAATACTTGCTTGTGCTAAATTCTTGAAAGATTTATGTACCAAAAAGTGTAGGTGTAAACACAATGAGTATGTTCAGTTGAGTCTTAGTGTGTCTGCTATGTTTAAACCCTATCTTCCAATTAAGTGTAAAGACCCTGGCTCATTTACTATTCTATGCACTATAAGTACCATGCCATTTAGTAATGCTTTCCTTGATCTAGGAGCTGCTATAAATGTCATGCCCTACTCTGTTTACATCTATCTTGGCCTCACAAACATTAAATCCACTAGTGTTATCCTACAACTAGTTGATCGCACCACTAGGAAACATCAGGGCTTATTGGAAGACATCGTAGTCAAGCTCAAAGACTTAGTATTTCTTGCTGATTTTTATGTCCTAGACATGTCCATTGAGGTCTCTGTTGAGGAACCATTGATTTTGGGTAGGCCTTTCATGCGAACAGCTGATACTATCATTAGCATGAAGGATGGGTACATAACTATGGAAGTAGGTGATCATGTGATTCGGTTCAATGTTTATGAAGCTATAAATCACCCATTTGAGGACTACTCCCTTCTTGGCTTGAATTTGATTGATTTGGCCTTGGAAGAGGCAATTGATGAGTTTGATTTCTTATTGTGTTGAAAAATGATTGTCATGATGATGTATGTGCTACCATTGGTTCAAATTCTTCTCCCTCTATTGATTGTGATGGTGATGTGTGTAGTATTAATTGCATGTCAATTGATAGCTCACTTTCCACTTCCAATCCTTTTATTTTTTATTTTTCTAACCTTGGTAGTACTATATCTTCATTTGATCATTATCATGGTGTTGGGAAAGAATTATTGTGTAGCTTTGCAGAATTTGAGAATGTTAGTGAAGTGGATTCCACTTTTGGAAGTGAAGCAACATCCATTAGCACCGAATCTGGTCATATGTACATAAATGGAGTCATTGTTGAACATGAGAAAAGAAATCAATGTGCTACTGATAGCACAATTGCAATTCATGGGTTTAAGCTTCACATTCCTCCATCTTACAAGTTTCAAACTTCTCCTAACCTCAAAGATGATGGTATGGGTAACCTTACTTCTCTCCAATTATTGAAGTAATTACATTCTCCTTTTGGTGATGAACTTAGCAAGTCAAAAGTCATAAATTTCTTTACTGAAAATTTTGGAAACAAAGGACAACCACATATCAAGACTATAATAGGGGAGAAACTCAGTTCTAATCAATTACTACAATGTTGCATACCATTTCATTATGCTAACTCTTATATATTTCACTCTTTGAATGATGTAGGTGGTAGTTAAAGTTGCTTTGTGAATAAGCCACAATTTCAATCCATATCTGAACAAGGGGGACATACCTTCAATCCAACAATTATTGGGGATTCTCATAAGAAAGGGAAGTTTCTTGGTGCTCTTGAGTTGAAAGAACCTTTACCTTCAATTGTGCAGCCCCCTGAACTTGATTTAAAACCCCTTCCCCCTAACTTAAAGTTCCTATTGCACCAGAGGATTAGAAAACGACAATATTTACTTGTCCATTTGGGACGTTTGTATACCGAAGGATGCCTTTTGGTTATGTAATGATCCTAGGACATTTCAAAGATGCATGCTCTCGATCTTTAGTGACTTACTTGAACAAGAAACAGAAGCTGAAACATGAAGCTCAATACTATTTGTGGGATCCTCCATACTTGTGGCGGCATTATAGTGACCAAGTCATTAGGAGATGTGTGCCAGATGATGAAATTTCTTCTATTAAAACCTCTTGTCATTCTTTGTTGTGTAGTGGTCACTTTGGGGCAAAGAGAACTGCTAGAAAAATCTTAGATTGTGGTTTATATTGGCCTAGCCTCTTTAAGGATTGTTATGCTTTTTGTAAAACATGTGATGCATGCCAAAGTTTTGGGGGTTTATCTAGAAAGCATGAAATGCCACAACAACCCATGTTGTTTTGTCAAGCTTTTTATGTTTGGGGCATTGATTATATGGGTCCATTTCCTGTATCTCATAGATATTTGTACATTTTGTTGGCTATTGATTACCTTTCACGGTAGATTGAGGCCATTCCTACAAGGAAGGATGATGCCTCTACTGTTATTAAATTCCTATGTACTCATATCTTTTGTAGGTTTGGTGTGCCAAGAGCAATTATGAGTGATCGTGGCTCATATTTTTGCAACAAATTGATGAACTACTTGCTATCCAAATATGGTGTTCTCCATAAGACTTCCACCCTATACCATCCATAAACATATGGGCAAGCTAAGCTGTCTAATAGGGAAATCAAGTATTTCTAATTGGAGTCTTCGGTTGGATGATGCTCTTTGGGCATATCGTACAACTTTTAAAACTCCCATTGGCATGTCTCCTTTCTGGTTAGTCTTTGGTAAGGTTTGCCATCTACCTATTGAGCTAGAGCATAGAGCTTACTGGGCTGTGAAGACTTGTAATATGGGTTTTCAAGGTTCTGCTGAGGAAAGGATACTTGAGATACAAGAGCTTGAAGAGTTACGGTTTGATGCATATGAAAGTTTCTGTATCTACAAGGAAAAATCCAAATTGATTTATGATCAAGGCATCTTACGGAAGCAGTTTCATGAAGGAGAGCAAGTACTTATGTTCAAGGCAAGATTCAAGCTCAAAAATAGGAAGCTTAAAACCAAATGGCAAGGTCCCTATAAAGTGGTCAAGGTGAATAGCTTTGAGTTAATAGAGCTCGAAGATCTTGCAAGTGGTGCAAAGTTTCAAGTGAATGGACATTTGTTGAAGTATTACTATGCTAGTCATCAACCACCATGATTACATTATAGTGTCTTTCCTTCCCTTGTTTCTTATTTTATTTGATGATATATGCTATTGAACAAGTGTGGGTGAGGGTCTTCTCCTTCAAAAGTAGTTTGTTAGATTGAATTTTTCAATTAAATAAACTCCATTATGAATCATACTCTCGTGCTTAACCTTATCCACCACTACCTTTTTCTCCATATCCTTATGCCTAATTTCTAAGAACTATTTCCACTTATGTCTTGTCTTTCTCTCTCCTTGTGATGATGACGTGTTGTGCTTCAATCTTGAATTGGAATTCACAACATTTACTTCACCCAAGAGATAAGTACGTCTAGGTTCTTTGTTTTTGTGCATTACATTGAAGGCAATGTAAGGATTGAGTGTGGGGGAGTGTGTTTATTCTCATGATAGATTTCACTGAGATATTTTATGCCTATGTCTCCTACTTGTGTCCTCTGCTGTTTTGGGTCCAATTCATTGAGATTTTTGAAGTCTTTAGTCATGATCAAGTATCTCGATTACTCTTAGTTAGATTCATGGTTGAAACTTACTTTGAATTAGTGAATTGCCATAAAATTCAAGTGTTTTAATGATACATGGTTTAATTTTGATGAGTTTGTTAGGGAACAAAAAGCCTAGTTGGAACGTGTTTTGGGCCTAATTGTTCATTTTATTGTGTGATTCATCTACTTAGATTATTGCTCTCGAGAACTTGTTTTGTTTCTTGTTTGAGGCTACATTTTGCAATGGTATAGATAGAGATGACATTGGCAATGATTTCATCACTCATTTACCATTTACCTTTGTCTAGCCCCTTGAGCCCTTCACTTTCGTTTTCATTTCATTATACAACTACATGTTAGCATCCTTTTTCAGGTTCTTCCTAGCACTATTGAAAAGAGAGAGAGAGAGAGTACTATTATATATTAGAAAAGGAAAAGGAAAAAAAAGCCATGTGAATAATCAAAAGAAAGTTGCATTGCTTTAGCTACTTCAATTTTTGGTATGTTTATTGAATTTAGATTGAAGAATACCTTGTTATTTGACTAAATGTAATTCTTGAAGCTCAATCTTGCCTATCCTTTCAAATCTCATCCCTCTTTGCCTCTGTTGAGTTTAATGTTTTGCTCAGAAGTGCAAAAGCTTAAGTGTGGGTGAATTGATAGAGCTTAATATTTATATATTTTTATTAATTAATCTTAGGCTTTTGTGGGACTTAATTGAGTCTTTTAGGCATAATCAAATGTTAATGTAAGACTTTAGTGAAAGAATAATTTTAGAATTTAAGTGGTTAAATTGTTATATTTTTAATTAATATTTGATATTCCTCTTATTCTTTAATTGTGAGCAAAAGATATTACCTTTGTGAATTTAATTTTGCAGGTGATGATGTGGCACAACTTGAGTGGTCAAGGTCAAAAATGTTATTTTGGAGGTTAATGAAGGACAAAAGTAGAGCATCACAAGTGCATAATTTATTTTCACATTTTTTCTAAGAGGAGGTTAAATGAGTAAGGGCCTTGTTTTGTGGTTGCAATTTTTTGTCTAATGCCAAAAAAGATTTTTATCTCTTATCCAAACAAGGCATAACTCACTTTTTAAACTAAAGAGAAAAGGAAGGATGAGAAAAGCATTGAGAGTGGCGGTTGTTATGGAGAAGAGAGGATAGAGCCAAAATGACAAGCGAGGTGAGTTGGACCGAGTTGAATGAAATTAAAAGAGATGGAGCTGAACTGATGGAAATAAGGGAATAGAAGAGTTGGACCGAGATTGCTTGTTGAGGGAAAAAAGAAAGCTAGTTGGACCGAGTTGAATAAAGAAAGAAGAGATTCGGGGATGAGCTGGACCGAAAAGGTAATTGAATGAAAAAGGGCAGTAGACTGAAAGAAAATGAGTCGAGAGTGGCGGCTGTGAAGGGCAGCTGTAACGAAGGGTGAAGAGCTAATCGTGGCTGGTGGACTACTTTTCTCTATGGCTAAATCCTTCTTCATTTATCAAGCTTCCTCTTCCTCCTCTTCCATGAGTAGCTAAAGTGTTGCTGATTTCCTTGAATTGGGTAATGGTTTGAGCTTCTAAACTTCAATGGAATTCTTTAAGCTCTCTTTCTATTACATAATTGTATGGCTTGGTAAAGTATATGGTTGTGATCTAGATTATTTTATGCCAAGTGATTAAACTTGGTGGTTGAGCTAGGAGTTGATTAATTAAGCTTTGTATGATTCAAAATAGGAGTAGGTTGAGTTGTTTATTCCAACTTGGTTAAGTGGATTGTAAATGACTAAACTGAATGTGTTGAACATTTGTAATGGTAATTACAGGCTAGAATTGGAAGTTGATTATTCATCTCCTTGAGTTTGAATTATTTGATGGTATTCATTTAATTGCTTCGGTAGAATGAATTAAATGATTATTGCAAGTATGGAGCTAGTGGTAGCATAGTTCCATCCTCTTGACTCATTATAGAATTCATATCATTAGCAAGCAAGGAAGAATAAAACTTCAACTCAAGGGAATCCCATTTCATTATTATTCTAGTTTATTAAATTTAATTTGTTGTTATTGTTAATTTCAATTTTGTTTGCTTCTTTGTTTTAAAAACCGAAAAATACAAAAATATCGCCTTAGCTTAGATTACTTCATTAGTTTAAGAATGCAATTTCTCAAAATAATTTCTCACACCTTTAAGTTTTTTTATTACTTTACTACTTACAAACTTGGAAATTAATCTCCTCACAAGAACGACCTAGGTTGAGCTACTATGCTACATATTTAAACCTTGTTTTATTTTGTGAACTCGCACGACATGGGTTCATCAAAAGCCTTTTACAAATCTTTCACTGAGTTACTCGCCCTTACACACCGTAAGGTTACGACCAAGTTACTCCCCCTTACACATCCTGTAACGTACAACTTTGATGATGAAGGATTACAATCAATCTTCTCTATCAGAAGTGAATAGGTAGTACTAAAGTACAATGAAAATAATCTCTCTCTCAGATATAAATTATATAGAAAATAGATAAGAACAGAGAGTAGTTGGGTTGGAATAGATGATTCATGATCTTTGCATGTTTCTTGTTGGTGTTGCTCTTCATTGAATATTCCCATATTTATAGATGAGTTGAGATAGCCATTGGAAGCATTTCAACCTGTTCATTAGAGTGGCCTAGCTTTGTTTGACTATTCTTCGATTTTGAAACCTAGCCATTGTGGTTGGTGAATGCTTTGCTTCCGTAAAGTCAACTTTTGACTCTTCACATCATATCTTCATTGTATTCCTAGAGACATACATTATACACTAATACAATGAAGTATAAGAATGATTGGAAGCAAGAAGAGTGAGTTTCATAATTAATCCCATGATTTTTGAAAGCTTCAGTACATTGTTTTTTTCTCTTAGGAAGCATTACTTAAGTGGTCACTCGAGTAAGCCTGGGTCATTACTCAAGTAAGCCCTCGAGTAATCCAATTTAAAATTTGGTCAAGAGGGACTGCTTCTTTGCTTACTTGTTTACTCGAGTGATCCCTCAAGTAATGGATCAAATAATTTTTTCGATTTCTCAAGTGATCCCTCGAGTAATGTACTCTTCCATATCTGGTTACTCGAGTAGTCCCTTAAGTAAAGTCTGTCATTTCTTGGCCGAGAGCTACTGGATAATTTCTTCTCTGGTTACTCGAGTTATCCCTCGAGTAAGCTCTTAAATAACTTTGTAGATTACTCAAGTGGTCCCTCAAGTAATGTCATTCAAATATTGGCTGACAGCATTTCCAACTGCATTACTCGAGTGGTCTCTCAAGTGAGGTTTCAAATAATTCTGCACATTACTCGAGTAAGCCCTTCAAGAGAATTCTTGATTTTGATTCGAAACATGGCAACATATATATCATCAAAAAGCTCTCATCATCTACATTCCAATGCAACAAGAATCACCTCCAAACTAATTTTGTACAGAAAGTTAAGATCCAAAGAATATCTTCTGCATTTAGGCAAAGTCTGAAATTATGAGCATAAACTTCCATAACGCATAGCTCTTAGTATATAACTTAAAATATGGTAACTTATATATCCATGGAAATCTCTTTAAGTCTAGTTTCATATGGCACCAGTTTCATCTCAATTTGATATGTATTTTGAGAGTTATGTCCAAAATACCGAACCTTGTTCTGGTAAAAGATGTTGATTCATGTGTCAACTTCAACAAATCATATCTCTCTCCTCTGAACTCTTTTGAATGTGATCTTGGTGTCCATAGTTTTTGTTGGGAGTCTAGTTTCATATGCAATCTGTTTCAACTCAATCTAATGTGTGGTTAGAGAGATATGCCCGAAATACCAAACCTCTATCCTGACACGCGAAAACAGAGTATCATTACTCAAGGGCTCCCTCGAGTAATCTTCAAGTAACACTACAAATTACATGAGTAAGGCCTCGAGTAATCACCTCCAAAATGAGGCAGTGCTATATTACTTGAGTGATTACTCGATTAATCATCTCTCGAGTTGCCATAACTTCCATATATGTCATTTTTACTTTGCATTAACCCATTCTAACCTCCAGTATCACTTCTAAGAGCTTGAATCTTGATATTCTCCTTTGATCTTACAAGTTCTTCTTTATTCAATCTTTCTTCTTATTTTTCCTCTTGATGATCATTCTTCATCACCCAACTAGATATCTTCTTGAATTGATGATCATTTTTCATAACCCAATTAGATGTCTTCTTGAATATCTTCAATCTTCTTCAATCTTTGCTTGATATTCCCATTATTTCTTGCAATGTCTTCTTTCTTCAATCCATTGCCTCTTGATTTTCTTCTTAATGATCATTCTTCACATATGAGGCATTATAACATCAACCCACCATCGGTTTTATGACTAATCTACACGATATACAACATTAAATATAGTAGTTAGTCAATGTAGAGATTAAGTATATCATACAAACTTTTTGCTCTTAATACTTGACATCTATATTTGACATCATCAAAACTATTCATATTTAACAAGTACTAGGGAAGGAACTGTGTATGCTTTGGTTTTGGGGAATTCCAAGACAAGACCTCTCATTCTCAAACATATGTTAACACTTCTGTACTTGAGGTATAGAAGGTTGCACTCCAGCATTGTGCCTTTAGAAATAAAAAATCCTATGACATTTTCCACCTGAAGTTGAATAAGATCCCCTTTTTGTACCAATTTTTTGAAGTCTTTCCAAGGATGCCTCCTTCATCCAACTGTCATGCAAACCAAGTCCAGCAAACTATGAGCAAATTTCAAGCAATTTCCAACCAAATGCATTTTAATTTATATGCCCAAAATGATATTCAAGCACTCCAACAAGCAATACTATCCAAAAAAACTCAAAACAATACAAACCAAGATAAATCAAAGAACCAAAATAAAAAATACAACTAATGAAAAATATGGAAAAACTCAAGAAAATAGAGAAATTTGAACAAAATGCCCAAAATGATGGAATTAGATCAAAATTTACTACATCCAATAGCATAGCTATTGCTTGCTTAGAATGGCCTAAAACTTTAGGAGAAATGAGTGGGTTTTTAATCAATTTCAAAACAAAGGGTAATAAAAGGTAACAATTAATTCCCTCCACCCCTTTTTTATATAAAAAAAATGCTTGAATCACTACCAATATGTCATGACTAACAAGCCCAAGAAATCAATAGCCTATTTACAGTGTGATGCATCAATGATAGCACTTTTGATAGTAAATATTTTAAAGGCAACTATCTAACATTAAATAATAAGTGATCCTTAAATTCAGCAAAGATAGCTCACACATAAGCTTGAAAGTGTACAAACATGATTTGAGATCAGTATTCACCCAATATGACAGAAATTAAGAGTAAATTGCAAGAATTGAACACAACTTGGAGCAAATTAATACCAGCCTAAATGACAGCAAAGGAGGTTAAAGCATATACAACTTCAGTCAATTGTAGCATGTGTCAACGCACTTCAAAACTCTCTATTTTTAATCAAAATTCCTAAAGCAACATGAATATAATGAGAATCTAATTAATCAACTAATTAACACAAGAGACAAGTAGATTTAGATTCTTAGTTCCAAGCTCCTTGCCACAACCAAGTAACGGATAGAAAAATTGCAACAACAAGACAGCAAGACCAAGAATTCAATCATCTTGAAACTATCAATCAACAATTCCCCTGAAATTCAATGTGCAAAACCAGGTTATGTAGCAAAGTTTAGATGAAAATGATGCTTGAACTAGCCCACAACTAGCATGTATAGAACAATTCAGATGGGAGTTAGCTTTGCTAAAATATGGTTGGCACCACAACTTAACACTCCATCAAGATTTAGTAAGAGTCCTATAAGAGTTCAAGTTTTTCATATAATTTAAACCCATATTAATTATCACATAGATTTTAGGAGTAAATCCAATGTTTTGTTTTGAAAAATTATGGTAAGAATCAAGTAAAATTCAGAATTGGCAAGAATAATATGTGTTTCTCCATTTTAAAACTCCCTTTTAAAAGCATGTGATGTCATACTTTATATCCCATAGACTCTGATGAGTGCAAAAGAGTAGTGAAATGAATTGTTAAACCAAGATTCAGTCCTAGATTAATCAGACTTTTGTAAATGTTAACAAATCTCAAACTTATCTCAATAATTGAACTTGGGATTGAGAGGGTTTTCCAAAGGTTTAAAAAAAATTTCAATTACTTTCACAAAGTTTCACTACGTCACTTGTCTCATCGACTCTTAGTTTCTTCTTATTAGAGTATGTGAGCAATTCTCTGCTTATGTCTCACTTTTCCTTTATTAATTGTTGTTCCATAGCATTCAGAAGTGTTATCCAACTAAGTTATTCCATTATTATGTTATCGTCCATTTACTAGGCTATCGGTAATACTGGTTCTACAACTGCACTATTGTTAGGGTTACGGAGTTATATATATCATATACAGATCTAAAATATCAAAAAATAGACAACCAACAAGAAAACTAAATATTTCAACTTTATCTCCCAGTCATTCATGTTTACCTTCCTGACCTTTGAGCTATTAGCCTGTACTGTAGATTCATTATCAGAAAAGAGTGAGGTTCAAAAGAATCTTAGTAGTAACAGGCATTCAATCACATATATACAAGAACACAAAGCATGCCACACGTCATCATATAACAAGGAAAAAGCAATTAGCATTTAAAACACATCAAGCAGCGTATCACATTGCCATAGCGCTACGTATATAAATCACTTGGCTCCAAGTGTTCGCCCACGCAATAGGTCCTGGGATTCCATTCGTGTATAATAGTAATTTTCATGGCCCAGGCATATACCAGCACAATAGGCCTCGGGTGACCACCCCGTAAACTATGAATGCTTCAAACTTTCATAATGAAACCACAAACATACAACGTATCTCATAACACATGAAAGAAAGAGTTACTACCTAGTCACCTTTCCTGAAGGGTATCTAGTAGTTTCTCTGAGCTCGAGTAGATCTTAGATTCCGGACAGTAGTTAGGTCTTATAATTGTAGTTTACGGACAACAGGTTATTATTTTACCCAATACTTGTATAATTCAAACACTCAAGTTTGTTGTTATTAAGGTTAGTGTACTAAGTCAAAGGAAAAGTCAATGTGGTCCAACTATCTCAAGATGATTAATTTCACCCTTAAAGTTTAAAATAATTATATGGTTCCATTACATTTTCTATTTTCGAATATAGACCCAACTCTACCATAATTTTCAACAGTATTCGAAAATGCACAACTTCTGTGACCCCTAATTAGTCTATTTTCAAGGAAAAATATAGCCATTAGTCATCTGAATTCACATTAATATAGAATTCCACTTTATTAGCTACTGCTCCAGAACTTACCGGTTTTACATGACTAATGCTCAAAAATACAGAACTTCCAGTATACAAATCCAATTGACACAAATGATATATCAAATAAAAGCTTGACATATCTACTTTCAAATTGAAAAGTTTCATAATTTTTGCACATCATTTATCTATTAAAAAATGCACATAATTTATATTGGCAGAATTTCTAGTGTTCAGTATTTATTTCCAGTGATCCAGAATTTACAACTAGGAGATATTCCTAAATAGCTTTCCACTTTTAACACAATGGCAACATCATAAACATCAAAATCACATGCCTTCAGCCCTTATCCAATCTAACCAAACATAACCCTTTTTGCCAAAATTAGCCAAGAAAGAATTTTAACCGCCAATCCAGTCTAATATCATTATAAATCATCTTTTAACCATATATACATACATGATTAAAATACCATTAACCCTTAAAAAAATTATTTAGACAAAATTATCCATTCCCCAAGCCCTCATGATAGCTTATGAAAATCATAAACTAATCGATTCAAATTAAAGTTCATGCTTATTGCTACACGCTTCATTGACAGGTTCGAAAATCTGGCAATACTTCAACAAGCAAGAAGTCACCAAACACCTCTAAACAAAATTTTGAAATGAATCTTATGATAAGCAGAAGAAGGTTTGCTAAGGTTTTTTTTGGAAGAAAATGCCAATTCACTAAAGTTTCAGCATATTAAAGTCAAGAAATGTTACTATTATTAGAACCGGCTAACACCCAAGAGGGGGTGAATTGGTGTAAAATAAAAACTTAAGAACTTTGGAAAACTTTTTGTATCTTAATGGAAACAGTAAGTATGAAACTAATGAATCATAAACCAGTTAGATAATATATGCTAGAAATATAAGAGCTTAGGGAAGAGAATATGCAAACTGTGATTTATCCTGGTTCGGTCCAATCTAAGATGGCCTACGTCCAGTCCCCAGGCTCCTCCTGAGATTTTCAAATCCACTATCTTCTTGTTTAATCCGGGCACAAGAAAAGCCTTTACAATCCCACAAGTTTAACCGGGTACTTGTGAAACCTTTTACAAATCTCTAACCAAGATACTCCCCCTTATGGCAAGTCTTACGTGCAGAGCAATCCCAAAGACCTTTCCCTCCTGCTTACTTGTGCAAGTCTTATGAGCAGCAACGTTCTCTCCTGCTTACACCCCTGTAAGTCTTATGAGTAGCAACGTTCTCTACTGCTTGCACCTTGTAAGTCTTACGAGCAGAAAGTCTTACCAGCGATTCTCTTAACAGTTTTCCTCATAAGAAGATCAACCCTCTCAAGTTCCCTCTACTTTGAGATTAACTCAGAAATATAGTTGAAAGTGTTTACAAACTCTCTCACAGAGTGAATATAATGCTCACTGAAGTACAACACAAATATCACTCTCACATATATATGATATAGAATATAGATAAGAATAGAGAGTGTTTGGGTAGAAGTGGATGACTCATGATATTCTCATGTTGGTGCCGTTGCTCTATTTTCTCTATTTCCCATCGACTTTGAGTGCTCTCTTATTTATAGTTGATGAAGATCATGACCATTGTGAGCATTTGTCTGTTGGAGTCATTTTGACCATTGAGCATATTTGAAAAACTAGATACCATGAGATTTCCGTTGCAAAGCAGAGCGTCCTGTTGAGGAGCGGTTGTCTCATTATGAGTTGTACATCACGTTGTGGAGCGGGATAAATACGTTTGAGTTTCCAGATAATCTCTCATGGTGGGTCAATCTTTTGTCGTTGTAGGTAGCCGATACTCAGTGTGTAATGATGTCGCCTGCCATAATTGACTCTTTCATTTGAATCTGTAATCTCACCGTTAAATTTCCTGTTTCACACTGTAAATGCTTAATCACTAATATGATGAAGTATTAGTCATGGGTATGTTGGCTCATTGGTCAAAAGATGAATTTATGATTTCTGGACCCATCACGTTGAGTGATGATATTTGCCATACGTGACCTCCATTCTTGAAGATGCAATCCAAATGTTTAATCTCTTGTTTTACACTTGAAATATATGTTAGTTAACGTTTAGGAACAATAACAAGTGAAAACATAATGAATGTATAACATTTAACCTCGTTTGGATTGATGGCTATGAGAGTCTGAACTTTCTGCATTGCTTCTGTCATGACTTCACTTGAGTGCAAAGAAGCCTCACTCAAGTGCATGTACAATTTCACGTTCTGGCTTCCTCTCGGTCAAACACTTTCTATCCAACACTTGCAACTGCTCGAGTGCAATTCTGGACATCACTCGAGTGCAACCAGTCCTGCTCGAGTGCGCTTCTTGTTTTCATGTACATGCTTCTTCTCGGGTTAACACTTTCATGTCAACACTTGCATGTGCTCGAGTGTAAAAGAGCCTGATGCTTGAGTGTGGATCTTAGTGCTCGAGTGTTACTAAATTTCTCCATGATTCAGCTGCTTTTGGACAACACTGGCACGACATTTTTCAAGAGTGCGTTTTTACACTCGTGAGTGATGTGGGGCCACATTAGACAAAATTTATTTATTTGATTCTAATGATGTATCATAAGAAAGCCCTTGCCATATGCATTCCAATGCGAAAAGAATCAGCTCCAAACTCCTTGTATTCTGCAAGTTATGATCGAAAGAGTGTCTATTCCGCTAGACTGCACAAGTGTCAACTTCTAGAAGTCATAACTCCTAGAATATACCTTCAAATTAGGCAAATTACCTATCCATGGAAAGCCCTTTGAGTCTAGTTTCATATGGCACTAGTCTCGTCTCAATCCGATGTGTGGTTTGTGAGCTATGTTCAAAATACCGAACCTGTCTTGAAAAGTGACTGTGATTTCAGTATCATCTTCCACGGATCATATCTCCTTCATTTGAGCTTATTTCAATTTTATCTTGGTTTACATTTTACGTGTTGTGAGTCTTCTTTCATATGCCACCAGTTTCGGGTCAATCTAATGTGTGGTTTGAGAGATATTGCCAAAATACCAGACCTCTGTCAGGCTGAACGTAAAACAGAGTAGATCCCCGACACTTGAGTGTGTTCATCCCGTGCTCGAGTGCAACACCTCTTGCACTCGAGTGTTGAGCTCACACTCAAGTAAAACTCCTCTAGAAGTGCCATAACTCAGATATAAGTCATCTTAGCTTCGTATTAACCTATTCATTTAATCATAGAAGCCTCCGGTATCATCATAGAAACCTCCAGTATCACTTCTAACTGCTTGAACCTTGATATTCTCACTAAATCTTATAATTTCTTCTTTCTTCAAAATCTTTCTTCTTGATTTCCTTCTTGATGATCATTCTCTATAACCCAACAAGACAACTTCTTTATTTTCTTGATTATCTTCAATCTTTGCTTAACTAATCTACAAGGTATGCAATATTAAACATAATAATTAGTCAAAGTATTATATAAACTTTTTGCTCTTATCATTTTATATTTGACATCATCAAAACTAATCATATCTAACAACTATTAAAGCTCTCTCTCTCTCTTGTAACATTTTTTTTTTGATTTTTATTTGAATGTTTGGGTAGCTGGCTGAAAATATAAGGCTCTTAATGAGTCTTAAAAATTGCCCACCAAATGTCAAAATCTTATAGTGCACCTTGTTTAGGTGATCCGATCAAATAGTGACACTTGTCCTTTATTTTAAAAAGTGGGTCCAGATCTTTTGCTTAGCCCTTAGTCGACCCAATGGTTAGAGGAAAGCATGGCCTGATGTTTTTCCTTGACTCCTGGTTTTGCTATACGAAAAAGTCAGTTTGGTGACCAGACCAGAGACTGTGGATTTCCCCAACTTCAAGCGCTAGGTGGTACCTCCTAAGAATGCCAACACAAAGTCACCTTATGATTCTCATGATGAAGGGACATGTGTCCTCCTCTCCTTTGTCAAACTCAAAAGTTGTGTCATCATTGCTTACTTTATTAAAGCTACCTTAATAAAGTTACTTTACCGGTGTCTACTCAGGTTTTACTCGGGATTTAGTTGGGATTGCCTCATGTATATCGAGGCCAGGAAAATGATGCCCAGTTATAATATATATGTGTAGGCTCAACACGGCACCATACTCCAATGTCTACTCTAAAAACGTAGGGTGCTCATGCCTAGCCTGGAAATGCCATGTGAACTCACATACCAGCATAGTTTACTCGATTAACTTGTCCCATACCTCATGACATAGTTGGGTGGCATCTTTCTACCAACCAAATGGCACCGTATATGTGTCTTCTGCATATCTGTACCGACACTTTAATCATACTACCTACAAATAGCAAGCCCTCTGCCTGGTTGAACCAAATCACATAATCCCTAAGAGTCTTTCTATCTCTCATCATTCTTGGGACTCTAACCGAACTGGGCTTAGTCATCTTCCTGATACAAGCTTATCCTCAAGTCTCTAAGCCCAAAGTTTGAGATATTACATGTGACAGCTACCTATACAAAAGTTTTAGAAATTAATGTGTTGTCAAGAACACTTAAGTGTTTTCAACAATGCATAATCACAAGCTACCATATGTACGGCCACAATTTCAAGACAATGTACTTTCTTAGCAAACATGTGCATCAAACTCAACAAGAACCAATTATATGCAACTGAATTCAGTGAAGTAAAGCTTGGAAAATTTAGGTCACTTGTGTTAATCAAGTTCTAAAACATTCAGGATACAGTCAATAGTTTAATGGGCCAAACTTCATATCATGTGCACAAGTGCAAAATACTAATTTTACTACTAAATTTGGTGTATGTTACTTGAGGAATAAAAGTAATAGTAGATTTTTCATATATTTGCTTCTATTTAATTTTTAATAGATTCCTACTACTATAGGGAATAGATTTTACTACCCAAAAGATATTCGTTTTTGAAAAAAAGAAAGTAAAAAACAAAACACGGTGGTATTTTTGTAATTTAGGGGAAATTTTGAGGCCTTTAGGCATCCCAATTTAGAATTGGGACGCCTAAATGGAACCTTTAGGTGTCCCCAAACCAAAAGGGACAGTAAAGGGAACCTTTAGGCATCCCAAATTTGAAATTGGGACACCTAAAGTTCTTTAGGCCTCTCAAGTTTGATTTGGGATGCCTAAAGAGCATCCCAGTGCATGTCATACATGTATACGACAATCCCTTCCCTCTCTTGATCACACATCTTCACTCACTGTCACTTACTTTCCTCTTCACTTATTGCGTCATCTTCTTCACTCTCTTTTTCTCTCCTCCATCATCTTATTCACTCTCCTTTTTCCATTTTCATACCTCCGTCCCTTCACCATCTTCTTTATTCTCCTCCTTCTATTGTCTTACCTCCATCACTCTTACCATCGCTCCTTATCGTCATCCTCCCTCTCACCACTTGCGTCATCTCTACTTAGTGGCTCACCAACACAGAGCTCCTCCCTCTCCCTCTATATTGTTGGGCCTCTCTATCCTGGTTGGTTTTTTTATTTTAAATGTAATGCTTTGTATTAATTTACAACTTGTGAAAATATAATTCTTTGTATTAACTTATTTTACATGATTTTTAATTAGGTTTTTGTAGTGTTTTTCCCTTTTTCATTGGGTCTTTATAGTCTTACTTATTATAGATATTAGTTCATATACTTATAATCTGTTAATTAGGTTGGTATGAGTGTTGGCTAAGTAACATGTAAGTTTCCACAAAATACCAAATAAAAAATGTAGCATGATAAAATTTATTTATTATCAATATAAAAATAAAAAATGCTATAATTGTCTCGTTGCATCCATATATAATATGCAATATGGTTGTTTTTTATTTTATTTAGATTATATGACAAAACTAATTCACGTATATAATGAGTGAGAGTCAGGGCATCAATTATTAGTGTAGTTTCCCGACTCTTACAAATAAACAAATTATGAGTATAAAGACCAATATATATTATCTATAATTGAGGAAACTATAAGGACTCAATAAAAAAAACTTGCTTTGTTGGATAATTTTAAATATTAGCTTTCTTTTTAGCCACAAGAAGATGAGGACAAGCTTGTGCAATGGAGTAAGAATTTATTGAATTTTAAAAATTTATTATAATTTTAAAAAATTTTAACTTGTACTAATTTAATCCTCACATTTTAAAACCTGTGGATAATTTCTTTTTATTAGGAACTATTTGTAATTCCCTCTTTTAAGAAAGATGATGAAGTCATGATAGAAATTATTATTCCTATGAGAAAGTAAATAAAACAAAATTAAATTCATTCTCTAACTCTTAATGTGTTTATTTATAACCCATTAATACAAGACATGTTCCCTAAAAAAAACCCAGTTATATATCTTGATTATCTCTTTGGATAAGAAATTGCTTACATTATAACCTCATATTAGTTCACTATAGAAAAATTGTTGGATTCAATTGTTGATATTGTCCTAAATTGCCTCAATTAGTTTGTTTGTTTGAATTAAGTTGAAATGGTTTGTTATTGAAATTTTGGGATGTCTTACTTTTAGGGGGAAATGCAGCCAAATTTTAAGAAAAATGTGAAAAAGGCAATTCTATCGTTGACAATTGTTCTAAACTTGAGTATTATTAGGAATGGCTTAGGTGGTAATAAAATGGATTATAGTTGGATGAATGCTTTGAGAACTAGTGAAGAATATGAGAATGGGGTAGAAGAGTCTATTGAATTAACTAAAAGGAATGGTGAAAAAAAAGGGATGTATTTTTGTCCTTATGTCAATTTTTTAAATGAGAGTTGACGGGATGTTGATGTTATAAGGGATCACCTGCTGTATGATGGAATAACTCTATGATACATAAGGTCGATATGGCATGGTAAGGAAGTAATTGATTGTCTGTCCCACAAGAAGGAAGTTGTGGATGTCTTAGATGAAGATAGAATAGAGAAAATGATTCACGATGTTGAGGTAGAATGCTTTGCACAATCGCATAAATATGAAAGCCTGCAGAGTAATGCAGAGACACTGTTGTACCCTGAAAGTAAGTATACACTGCTAATAAGAACATTGCATTTGGTTAATTTAAAGGCAACTTGTGGGTAGACCAATAGTAGTTTCACGTTGCTGCTTGAATTATTTTGTGATATGTTTCTAGATGATAATATACTTCCAAATCATATGTATGTGGTTAAGAAAATCTTGTCTACAATGGGTATAGAGTATAAAAAGATACATGCTTGTCTTAATGACAGTGTATTGTATAGAAAGGAGTATGAAGGTTTTAATGAAGTGTCCTAAGTATACAACTTCATGATACAAATTGAAGAAAGATGGTGGTTGTGGCGATGGGACAACAAAAATGAAACCTTTAAAGGTTTTATGGTATCTGCTAATAATATTGTGGTTTAAGCATTTGTTTGCAAGTGCAAAAAAAGTAAAAAAGTTGAGATGGTATTCTAATTAGAGAATATCTGATGGAAAATATCTTCGACCTCAGGCTAACTCTCTATAGTGGAAGAAAATATATGAAATGTTCCCTAAAGTTGGTAGTGAGCTGAGAAACCTTTGGATTAGGCTTTATACAGATAACATCAATCCATATGGAACTCTTACTAGCACATATAGTGTATGGAAGGTTCTCCTTGTAATATATAACTTGCCTCTCGGGCTATGCATAAAACACAAGTAAGTAATACTTTCTATGATGATTTATGGACCAAAACAACCAGGGAATGATATCGATGTCTACTTGGTGCCTTTGATTTAGGACTTAAAAGAAGTTATGGGAGGGAGGCATAGATGTGTTTGATGCATATAAGGAGGAGTCCTTAAAGATACGTGTAATGATTTTTACCAAGATAAATGACTTCTGTGAAGAGACATAAAGCATGTCCAATCTGTAAAGCAGACATACACTTCCATCAACTTAAGCATGAAAGAAAAATGTTCTTCCTTGGTCATATGAGATTTCTTCATCGATTCTACCCATATCGTAGGTTAAGAAAGCATTTTAACGGCTTACTAGAGTATGAAATGGCTCTAAAGGCATTAACCAGATAGGAAGTTTATAGTCGGGTGGACTGTATCAATGTCACATTTAGTTAGAATCACATAACTATAAATTAGAAAAACATATTGAAGAAGAGATCAATTTTCTTTGATATTCTATATTGGCCTAGTCTTGATGAGATATATATGGAGAAAAACATTTGTGATAGCCTTGTCAGTATACTTTTGCACATTCCAGGGAAGACTAAGGATGGAATTAGTATAAGACTAGACCTTGTTGATATGGGAATAAGTGAACAGTTACATCCACAACTAAGAGATAATGGAAGGAATGCATATATGGAGCTAGCAATGCATACACTATCGAAAGAAGAGAAAAAAGTTTGTGTGGGTGTTTGTGTTAGAATCGATAGGCACAGCGGAAGAATTTTAAAAATTTTCACCGATCCTAATCGATGATCTATCAACGGCGTTTAAACCAAGTTGGAAGGATTCATACCTTTTAATGATTCAGAGTTTTCACGATCTCTAGGAGCCAACACGTTAGGTCCACTCCCTCTACCAGTATCCACACGAATGCTCTCCAACCGAGACTGTGTGCTAGCGCCTCTAATGTCTCCTAGGGTTTCACTTGCGGCTCTCAATTCTCATATGCATATCAATATATCTGCTCTATCAAGTTTATAACCTATGAGGGCTATTTTCAAATTTCAAAATTAATCATCATTAATTTTGAAATTAATTAACAATTAATTATCTTGATGAGCTAATTAAATAAATTCAGTTTAAATTAAATCTGTCCAACAGTTTTAATTTAACCTATTTATTTAATCCAAATAAAGAGCCATTAGATTTAATTTATCTTTGAAAATATATATATCTATATAATATTATTAATGAATTTTATATTATATATATAAATATAAAATTTGTCCACCCTGAATTAAACATTATCTCGTGTTGGGCCATTCTTGTGTGAGACCCTATAGGCCCATATGAAGTTGGCAGTGGGCCAATAACTATACTAACCCAAAAGTAGCAAGCGGCCTCTAGCAAGACATTACGACTACCCAATTCATATAAAGATCGTTATCACGATGCAACCTATCATACAACCATGTCACATCCCTTTTGTCACACGATATATCGATCAAGGATAAGGCATGGATAATGTCATCCTCTTGTTCCTGACCATTACTTTCTCGATTCCGAGTAGCCTGATAATAGAGACATAAACTCCTTTCATCATAGTATGGCCATACATTTCTCAGACTCACTCATCGAGGGGCCCAGTAATATCTCTCTACTAATATGAGGGACAAATTCCATCTTGATTATTCATATTCCTCTGCATGAAAAACCACCAAGCCCGATCGTAGCCTTTATCATCACCCGGTCAAAAGTGACTTTCGACTAGTTCAAAGCTTAGCAACTCTCATGTAGGAATCCATGATGACCTCATGTCTAAGGGCATTGTGACGTGGTTATACATGAGAAAAGCTTATGACTTGATCCATGTAGCTTTCTCATAGTGGATCGGTCCAGCACCTTGTACTCTTACAAGTGCCTAAGACTTTGATTCGTATCTCCATATCTTATCAAAGTCATACTGATCTTTTTTCATCTCTGCTCCCGCATAGATGACCGACCAGGGACATTTTAGGACAATCTTTATGAATTATCCAAGGATACAATTATCACACTTAACATGCAAATAATATGATAACAAATGGAGAAATTTCATTAAAATAATAATGTTCAAAGTACAATGATTAGCCCTTAGGGCACAATTTCCAATAGTTTGCATGAAATTAAGGTTCCACAAGGGTATTCTTCTAATGTGAAAAGGCATGTCTTAATGGATGATTTAAAGTTAGTTGGAATGAAGTCATATGATTTTCATGTCTTGATCCAACAACTATTACCAATAGCTATTAGATGCATTGTGAAAGACGAAGTGCAAACCACTATAACATGATTGTGTGATTTCTTTAATGTTACCTATAAAAAATTCATTGACCCTGAAAAGTTGTATAAACTGGAAAATTAGGGTTATATTATTTTGTCCCTACAAGAGATGCATTTTCCTCCTTCACTTTTTGTTAGAATAGTGCATTTGATAGTTCATTTAGTCAAGGAGGAAAAGCTTTGTGGTCCAGTTTACCTGAGGTAGATGTACCCTTTCGAGCGATACATGAAGATCTTAAAATGGTATTCTAAAAATCCTTATCAACCTAAAGCCTCAATAGTTGAAAGATATGTAGTTGAGAAGGCTATGGACTTTTGCAAAGATTATCTATCAGGGAAGAAGGAACAATATCGGCATGAAGAGTGGAGGAGCAAGGGAACACAAGGACTGAAAGTGAATAATATGCCTTGTGAAGAGGTGTTGCAAGCATACTTGTATATCCTGAATAATATGGAAGAAGTTCAACTGTACATAGATGAACACAAAAGAGTTTGAAGAACATGAATCCAAAGAAGGATGACAGATAGCTATTGAGCTAAACAAGATGTTCATAAAGTAGTTTGAGGAAAAGGTTTGAGACAATCGAGTGGCTAGCTTGGGGGCCTTCGTTCCAGGCCATTACTTTTCTAGTTTGAAAGACAAAAGCCTCATATTAGCATTGATAGCCTATTATAAAGTAATATAAGAAATATGGGAGATTACCTACAACAAGTTCAAAGTTGCTTTATTCAAATGTAAGTGGGTTAGCACTAATGTTGTGGTAATAGATCAACAATTTGGATTTGTCTCAGTTGATCTTTAAAGAGTTGGTTATAGAGATGAGCTCTTTGTTCTAGCAAGCTAGGTGAAACAAGTATTTTATGTCACATATTCTACAAATAAGAAAATGTCCATTATACTTCAAAGTAAAAAATAGAAGTATGGTGATCTAACCTTCAACCTTAACAACACATAACCTTTCACAAGAAATCTACCAAGAACAAGTGAAGTAAAATTTGTGGATAATGAAAAATATGCTATAAGAAATGATCATTATGAAAGAATAAGGGAAACAATATAGAGTAAGACCTTAACTTAGAAAATAGTACTGTGTGCTTTTTGTTTTAAGCCTGGTTAGTTTATTCATTTAATTGCAATTTATTTACCTATTTGACAATGATTTTTGTGTTAACAAGAATATGGATAATTCTAGTGACCACAAAGTGATAGAGATGATGAAATGGCTAGAGATGAACACGTCACTAGAAGGGTTAGAGGCACCACAAAGATGGGAGTATTGGTTCCATGTCATCAACATCAACAGGAGAGGCTACATGTTGACTTCGATGACAATATGAATCCATTGGTCCTTAGGAATACCATTTCATTAGCTATTTAGACTATTTGGGTTGAAGCAAAGTTTGCATTCACTAGTGAAATAAACACTTTTAAGATCGGTTAAAAAAGACATTTTAGACCGGTTCTGGATCTGGTCTTGATACAGCCGGTCTTAAAAGTCTACGACTTTTTAGACCGGTTATGGAAGTGGTCTTAAAAAACATTTTAAGACTGGTTATCAGAGGAACATGTCTACAAGGTTTAAATTTTAGATCGGTTTCTTGAAAAACTGGTCTAAAAAGTTGAAATTTTAAGACCGATTTTCTACAAAAATGGTCTTAAAGTAATATGTTTAAGACTGGTTTTATAGTAAACCAGTCTTAAAGTAATATTTTTAGGACCAATTCTCTCCAAAATAGGTCTTAAATGTACTTTTTAGACCGGTTTAGAGAGAACCGATTTTAAAAGTAGTTTTTTTTTAAATTTTCATTTAAAACATTTACCCAGCAAGCCATTTCCCCTATTAAAACATTTCACTCAGCAAGCAACAGCCAGTTCAACAACATTCAAATAAATTCTTCTCTTACAGATTATAACTAAGATCTTAATGACTTGTGAGAGACTCAAAACTCATTGGAACATATTAAAACTCAACTCCCTTATGCTTAAACAGTGCTGGTCGAAACAGAAGCAAGGAAAACAACCATGAATAATAAACTCACAATTATAGACAGAATCATAATGCAAGGAAATCATACAACCACGATAATGTTGTTTTGACCAAGTTCCTTATCTTTTCACTTACATACATACATCAAAGATTATGACAATGCTGTTATTCATTATGACCAAAATACTTTATACACACTCTTCTCAGGATGATGATCACTAGCTGGCCTGGCTTCGAAGAATCTATACTAAGATGTACACCTTATATCCTTCATTTTCCTGTGATGACAACAAAAGAAGTAGTTTTATACATACACCAATAACAATATACATAATTCAAATATAGTTCATGATAATTATTTTAGCTAACTAACCTTCAATGTAGTTTTACAAAGGGATATCCTCTCATATCCCTTCATGATGATCGTTTCTTGTGCCGTGTTCATTGTTTGCTTCATCTTCTTCGTTCAATTCTGGAAACCCCTAGAAAAAGATAGAGTCTCAAGAAGATCATTCATTGAATGACTTTCCTGATTAATATCAACGACCCTTTTTCCTTGGAGAGCTATAGACCACATTTTATTTGTCTGGTTAGTAACATAGAACACTTGTTTTGCTTGATATGCCATAACAAAACGTTCATCTCCAAAACTTCTACTCGTCAAATCACCCAATGTAAATCCCAACTGATCAATCATCACATCATTGTTGACACCAACCCACTTGGATTAGAAAATGGGAAGTTTAACTTTAACATAATCAACCACCCAAATCTCTTCAATAACCCCATAATAAGGTATTGCTGCCAATCTAGGACTTTTGTCTTTTGAACTAGCGAAGTGGATAGATTCAGCCACCAACATAACCCCACTATTTTGGATGGTGCTCCTATCATCAAGGGACTTTGTGTAAAACATATAACCATTGATCACAAATGAAGTCCAACTTATGACATATACCTCAGGACCACGTGCTAACCATTTAATTGTATTAGAAACACATTCTTCGCTGTCAACCTTTTGTTTGAACCAATAAGCAAAAGTTTTGTTATGCTACCTAATTACCCTTTGTTCAGTCATTCGACTATTTCCTTTCCATACAATTTCTTTATGAGTATTAATGTAATCTTGAACTTCATCAATAGTATTCAAGATGTACAAGTGAACTTGTTGCAATTCATCAGGATCCATACTCTTTATTGAAGCCCCGCATCTACCGCCTTCTTCTTCATGATGTTCAAGAAGTCCAATGTGTCCTACATTTACAAGTAATCTTGACAAAACTCCATGGCTTCTTCAGAAACATAATTCTGAACAATATATTCTTCAGGCCAGTTAGGGTTTTTCATATACCCTTTTAGGATTTTCATGGTTCTTTCGATTGGGTGCATCCATCATAAATAGATAGGGCCACACAACTTGATCACCCTGACTAGATGAAAAATTAGATATACTATGATGTTAAAAAAAGAAGGAAGAAAAAGCTTCTCAAGCCGGTATAAGATCAGATATCCTTCATTTTCCAATTCATCCAATTTTTCTGTCTCAATGACTTCACTATAAATAGTATTGAATAAGAAACAAAGTCTAGTCAAAATATGTTGAAGATCATATTCGGCAATGCCTCGAATAGCTACTGGGAGCAGTTGTTGCATTAAGACATGACAATCATGAGACTTTAGCCCCACTAACTTCAAGTCTTTCATCGACACAAGCTTCTTAACATTTGAAGAATACCCTGAAGGAACTTTGATGCCATGTAAACACTCACAAAAGCTTATTTTCTCATCTTAGACAAAGTATAAGCAACTGGAGGACAAAAAGTTCTCTTACCATATGGCTTTGGATGTAAGTCTTCTCGTATCCCCATTTCTTACAAATCTAATCTTGCCTTCACGCCATCCTTAGAACTACCTTGCATGTTAAGCAATGTCCCAACAATACTATCATAAACATTTTTCTCCATATGCATGAAATCAATATAGTGTCTCACATCAAGCTTCGGCCAATATGGAAGATTGAATAAGACATACCTCTTTTTCCATTTACTTTTCTTATTACTATTCTTTGTAGTCTTACCAAAGATAACATTCATATTTTTCATCTTTTCATAAACTTTCTCCCTAGTCAATGCCTTCGGAGCATCTTCAAACTTTTGTCCACCAAAAAAAGCTTTCTTTAATCTGCGATATGGGTGGCCTCATCTAAGAAATCTCCTATGGCCAAGATAAAATGTCTTTCTTCCATGTTGAAGTTGATGGTAACATGTTCCTTTTTCATAAATTAGACATGCTTTATGGCCTTTAACACTATCCTGTCAAGTTTCCATATGCAGGGAAGTCATTTATAGTACAAAAGATCATGGCTAGCATTTTAAAAACCTCCTTCTTGTTCACATCAAAAACATCAACACATTCATCCCACAACTCTTTCAAGTCTTTGATTAAGGGTTCCAGGTAAATATCTATATCATTTCTGGGTTGTTTTGGGAAGAACATGCTCGACTGAACTTGGGTCTGCTCGGGTGATGGTGCGAGTCCAGAGTGAAGGGTTTCTTTTGGGTCTTCACTCACTGGTAGATGTCAAGAGTGTGCTCTAACACTCGCGAGCATAGGTGTCTCACCCGAGCACTGGGGGTCATGCTCGAGTGGGCTTGTGCCTCTGGTGTGGGTGGTGCTCTCGGGTTGTCACTCGCGGGTAAGGTGCACGAGTGTGCCTTCTCACTCGCGGGTATGGGGCGTGTGCTCGAGTGCATATGGTTGTGCTCAAGTAATCCTGATCCTGGAGAGCTTTGTGTGCTCTCGGGTGCTCACTCGCTGTCTCTCACTCTCTTGTGCTCGAGTGATGTCCGTACTTGTGCTCGAGTGAGAGCTTCTATGCTCGAGTGAAACTGCCAGAAATCTGTGGGTTGCCTTCGAAAAAGGGGTCTTTTGGGTAGTGTTTTCCAACCCTTTAGGCATATGTTTAGGCCTCCAATAGTCACCTAAAGAGTCCTAAATGATAACCAACTTAGAGAATTATTGAAATATACATATGGAAAAGAGATTGATTGGTTGTCCCTAATTGATATAGGATTTGACATCTGTCGTCCTCGTGAGGCCATGGTGCTGGAGCCAGTCAGGAAAGATACAGGTAGTGACTCTTTCTTTATATCTTATGTGATATATTGTATGTGTTCAATGTCATTGAGATAAAATGGGTTTTCGTATGCTGCATGTTTGTGAAAATTGTGGAAGCACCGCTATACCAATAGTCCCTGAGTCGCTAACAACGGTTCGGGTAAGGGTTGTGTGCCTTCCTAGCAGTAAAAGGGGATGAGGTTAGGGTGTGTATATACGATTATATGAGCCGAAAGGCTAATTGTGGGCCGAAAGGCTATTTGTGAAGGCCGACGGGCCATTTGTGAAAGCCGAAAGGCTATATGTGAGCCGTAAGGCTATTCGTATGCACTGCCACGCCAATAGTCCCTAAGTCGCTAACAACGGTTCGGGTTAGGACGGTGTGCCTTCCCGGCGGTAAAAGGGGATGAGGGTGGAGTGTGATTTGTTTACATATTATGTGATTGCATGTGGTATGAAAAAGTTGTTACTATTGGGATTCTTTAGAATCTCACCCTTTCCATATGACTAACCTTTTTAGACAGGGCGAATGGCTCGAAAGGGAAGCGGACAACCAGGAGTAGTTAGGATTACTCTGAGACTTAGGGTAGTTGGTTATCCTTATTTTGGTTTTGGGATTACCAAGTGTACATCAGAATGTAAATGAATGTTTTGGATATGTAATCCCCATTTTGGGAATTTGTAAACCCATTATATTTATGAAGTAACCCGGGGTTTTGCCGGGATTTTAGTTTCCGCACTCTGATATTGCTTATGTGATTTGATTTCTCAAGTACTTATATCCGCACGTGAATGTGAGACCAGAATTAAGTATGTTTTAAAAATGATTTTTGAAATACCCTATCTCTTGGATATGGGATTATAAATTGTTATTTTGTTTTATTGGTCTCTATTTCACTTAAATTTCATAATCCGGATGTAATTACGGTGAGGGGGTTACATTTTTTGTATCAGAGCTGCAGTTCCTGGCAAGGGTAGAATTTGCGAGGATAGCTCCCATAGTTTGGACTGAATGATAGAAGACTAATTGTGAATGTTTGTTTGTATACACATCTTTGGGTTATGATTGTGGATATCTGTGATTTGTAGATATGTGTATACTATAATTGTTGGATTAATGGGGTGAGTTCTTTTGTAGAATGAAAAGAACAACAAAAGGTCGCCCCAGAGTACAACAAAGAGATCCCGATGTGGAAGTGGTCAATAACAATCCACCGGATCCTATGCAAGAGTTGATGGGCTTGATAAGGGATCAGAGGGATATGATTGCGGAGCTTAGAGAAGAGCTTCGAGTTGAGAAAGAAAAGAATAATGAGGGTAGAGGTCAGTCTACTCAAGAAGGAACTCGAGGGGAAACCCGAGAGGAGACTAGATTAGAAGATACTGCTGAAGGGTCGGCACGACCACTTGAATAGCCTCCTCGTACTGAAGAAAATCAAAGGCCGCATGGGAAGTCGGTCTGAGGAAAGAGATCTTCAGTTTTGGGTCTCTAGGTTTTGTAAACACCTACCTCCGGCATTTAGAGGGAAATTTGATCCTCAGGCGGCTGAAGATTGGTTGATCCGTCTTGAGAAGATATTTGAAGTCCTAGAGTGTCCTTCAGAAGTGAAAGCCAAGTTAGCGGTGTACAAGCTTGAGGGAGATGCGGACCGCTGGTGGCGGAACATTGCTTTGTCGTTGAAGTGCAAGAACGTACCATTGACCTGAGAGGTGTTCCAACAACACTTTGATGAGAAATATTTTCCCAAGTCAGTGAGGCTTAAAAAGGAGACCGAGTTCCTAAATATCAAGCAAGGGGACACAGAGTCATTTGATGAGTATTTATCCCGATTTACCCGGTTGTCCAGATACTCCTCTTATCTTCAGAAGAGGGATGATGAGGAGTTGAGCTCAGACTTGCTTATACGGGGTTTGAGACGTGATATGAGGAAGAGAATAGCCACTCTTTAGTTTTCTAAGTTCAACAAGGCTGTTGAAGAATGTCGGATCACATAAAGTAATTTGAAAGAGTTGTATCCGGCTAAGCCTGCTGGTGGTCACAATGAGCCCAGTAAGGGCAGTGCTCCTCAGAAGCGAAGGGTTCGGGGTCATCTTCATTTAGGGGCAGTGGTAAGAAGCCCTACCAGCCCAGAGATCATGAACCCCAGAAATCGGGGACTGAGTGGAAATGCCTTCGCTGTAATCAGTCACATTATGGCAAAAATTGTCAGGGCGAGATGATTTGCTTTTATTGTAAGCAACCTGGACATCTTTCTAGAGATTGCCAACGACCACAAGCGGAATAGAGACCGAGGGCTCAAGGCAGAGTATTTGCTATGACTCATGAGGAAGCTCGGAAATCCCCAGAGCTGATACAAGGTACAGTTCTTCTCCATGGATTTGTATTGCAAGCATTGTTTGACTCAGGTGCAAGTCACTCTTTTATTTTGTATGATTGAGTGAAGCGTCTGGGTATGAATGTGTATGAGTTACCATTCGAGCTGATTGTGTCAACACCGATGGGTGTAAAGGCTTTAACTACGGATGCCTATTTGAATTGTGTTATAACCGTAAAGGGTCGTGAGTCGGTGATCGATCTGATTTGTCTACCACTCGGCCAATTGGAAGTCATTCTGGGTTTTGATTGGTTGAGAGCTAACAATGTGTTATTAGATTGTGGAAACAAAAGGATAGTATATCCTGTTTCTCATAATATTGAGGTTGGAAATGTTGATTTGAATTTCCTTTCGACAGCTAAGGCTGAGAGATATTTGCAGAAGGGTTGTCAGGGGTATATGGTTTTCTTTTCTGTATAAGGAGAAACCAGTGAAACTTTGAGTAGTATACCCATAGTAAATGAATTCCCTGAGGTTTTTCCGGATGACTTAAGTGGATTACCTCCGAAAAGGGAAGTTCAGTTTCTGATTGACATTATGCCTAGAGCAGGTTCGATATCCAAAGCCCCATATCGTATGGCTCCAAATGAAATGGCGGAATTGAAGAAGCAGATTGAAGATTTGCTTGAGAAAGGGTTTATTAGACCCAGTGTGTCGCCTTGGGGTGCTCCAGTGTTATTTGTGAAAAAGAAGGACAGGAGTCTTCGTTTGTGTATCGACTATAGAGAGTTGAATAAGGTTACCGTCAAGAATATGTACCCTCTCCCGAGGATTGATGACTTGTTAGATCAATTATCTGGTTCAAGTGTGTTTTCGAAAATTGATCTGAGGTCGGGGTATCATCAGCTGCGTGTGAAAGCGGAAGATGTTCCGAAAACTGCTTTCCGGACTAGGTATGGTCATTATGAATTTTTAGTGATGCCATTTGGGTTGACCAATGCGCCTGCGGTTTTCATGGATTACATGAACCGTATTTTTCGGCAATACCTAGATCAATTCGTTGTGGTATTTATCGATGATATTTTGATATACTCTAAGAGTAGAGTAGAACATGAGCATCATTTGAGAATTGTGTTGAATATATTACGTGAAAAACAACTCTATGCTAAATTGAGTAAGTGTGAGTTTTGGCTATCAGAAGTGAAATTCTTAGGCCATGTTATTTCGCAAGGAGGGGTCTCTGTGGATCCTAGTAAAGTGGACGCAGTACTGAACTGGAAGAGGCCGGAATCTGTGGCGGAAGTACGCAGTTTTCTGGGTCTTACTGGTTATTATTGGAGATTCATTCAGAATTTCTCCCGTATTGCGTTGCCGATGACCAAGCTCACGAGAAAAGATCAACCGTTTGTGTGGGATGAGAAATGTGAAAATTGTTTTGTGGAGATGAAGGAGAGGTTGGCTACGTCACCTGTGTTGATTTTGCCCGATCCCAGTTTGACATATGTTGTGTATTCTGATGCCAGTAGGCAGGGATTAGGGTGTGTCCTTATGCAGCAGGGACGTGTGGTGGCCTATGCCTCTCGACAGCTCAGACCTTATGAATTGAACTATCCCACTCATGATCTGGAGCTTGTGGCTATTGTGTTTGCCTTGAAGATTTGGAGGCATTATTTGTGTGGTGTGACTGTGGAATTGTACTGCGACCACAAGAGTCTCAAATATATGTATGATCAGAAAGAGTTGAATATGAGACAACGGTGTTGGATGGAGTTGCTTAAGGACTACAACCTGGAAATAAAATATCATCCGGGTAAGGCAAATGTAGTCACTGATGCTCTTAGTCGAAAGACTGTGTTTGTGGCAGCTATGATGATACAGGAGGAGAAATTGATTGCTGACTTTCGTGATATGAATATGGCGAATCAGATCATCTATGCCAACTATAATGTTTCCCAAGGGGAAAGTGATCTGAGAGCTGAAATTGAAGAAGCTTAGAGGCAAGATGACTAGATACAACGTAACCTGGCTAAGATTGAGCGAGGAAAAGTTCAGGGCTATGATGTGTCACCTCGTCGATTGGTTCGCTATCAGAAAAGAGTGTGCATTCCACTTAAGGCAGAGTTGAGACAGAAGATCTTAGATGAGGCACATAAGAGCCGGTATACCCTTCATCCTGGTATGACCAAAATGTTCCATGGTTTGAAATCTGTGTATTGGTGGCCGGGAATGAAGAGTGATGTTACGAAATATGTGGCAAGGTGTCTCACATGTCAGAAAGTGAAGATTGAACACCAAAGACCGCCTGGTTTGTTACAGAGTCTTGAGATTCCGGAATGGAAATGGGAAAGCGTGACCATGGATCTTGTTGCGGGATTACCCAAGATCAGGAATTATGATGCGATCTGGGTCATTGTGGACCGGTTAACGAAGTCAGCGCACTTCCTACCGATCAATGCTAGTTACTCTCCGGACAAACTAGTAGAGATTTATGTTCGTGAAATTGTGAAGCTACATGGCATACCGAAGAATATCATCTCCGATCGAGATCCTCGTTTCACTTCGAGATTTTGGAGGGCGTTGCATGAGGCACTGGGTACTCAGTTGAGATTCAGTACATCCTATCATCCTCAGACAGACGGACAGTCACAGAGGACTATCCAGACCTTAGAGGATATGTTGCGGGCATGTGTTCTTGACTTCAAAGGGAGTTGGGATCATTTTCTTCTACTTGCGGAGTTCACCTATAACAATAGTTATCATCCGAGCATTCAGATGGCGCCGTATGAAGCGTTGTATGGAAGAAAATGCCAATCGCCATTATGTTGGAATGAGTTGTCCGAGAGGAAGCTCTATGGGCCGAATCTTATGGATCAAACCTCAGCCCACATTCGAATCATTTGTAAGAGGCTTCTTGCAGCTCAGAGTCGGCAGAAGAGTTATGCGAACAAGAGGAGAAGGCCTCTAGAATTGGAGATTGGTGACCATGTGTTTTTGAGAATATCTCCTGTCATCGGTATTGGGCGAGCTATAAAGCGAAAGAAGTTAAGCCCGAGGTATATAGGTCCTTTTGAGATCCTTGATAGGATTGGGCCTGTTGCTTATCGAGTAGCCCAACCTCTGAGCTTGAGCAGACTCCATGATGTGTTTCATGTTTCCCAGTTGAAGAAGTATCAACCGGATCCATCTCATGTCGTTGAGTATGAGAATGTGGATTTGCAAGATAACTTCACATATGCGGTGGAGCCAGAGCAAATTATTGATCGAGAGGAGCGTCGGCGCAGACACCGGAGTATTCCTAATGTGAAAGTGATCTGGAAGGGTATGACCCAGCGGGAAGCAACTTGGGAAGCAGAAGAAGATATGCGAAGGCGATATCCGGAGTTTATGGCTCAAGTGATGTAGCAAATTGCGAGGATGAAATTTATTTGACAGGGGGAGAATTGTAATATCCCGATTTGTGATTAGGGCTAATGACTCTGATAATTATTGTAATTAGTGTAATTAAACACTTTTGGCAAATTTATGTAATATGAATTTAGTGTACCTACATGTGGTATTTAAGATCAAGGGTTGTGATTCTTTGACTATGGGTCGGAATCCTATGTGTTGTGATTTTGGTGAGCTCTTTGAGGGAGTGAGTGGATGAAGACATGTGGCATTGTGTGAGCCATAGGATGTGGCACTAAAGGACAAAATAGCACTTTTTCCCTCATTCTCTCTCTCCTATTTGGTTGAGTGTGTGTGTGTGGGAGAAAGAGTTGACTTCTTCATCATCATCATCATCTCCTCCATATCTCATCTTCTCTCTCTTCTTCCTCCATTTCTGGCGCACAAGCAAGGGAAAGGAAGAAGAAAAGCTTGATCTTTGGTAAGAAATGAACCTCCTTTGCTCAAAACCTCTTCTCTAATATTGTTCATCTCAATGAGAGCTTTATGGTGGTGGTTGTAGAATCTTGAGAAGTGGTGATTTGTGTGAGTCGAAATTGGAAGTTTGATAATCAATATTCTGGGTGGAGCAAAGAGAAGAGGTAGGCATTTAGAGCATTTTGGTATATTGTTTGTGATGTTTGGCTAAGTTTGGTAAAATCTGGAAAATTTGCCCTAATTATGCCAAATGTTGAAAATGTGGATTTTATGGTGTTTGATGTTAGAAATGAGTTATTGTGGAGTTATTTGAGTACTAAATATGATTTGGAGTATTGGAATTAAGTGGAATGAAATTTGGATATTGTGTATCATAGAGACCTTAGTGTTTGATTGTGGTCAAAGTGGTTTTGGGGTGTTTTTGGAGTTGCCATTGTGTTCCCTAGTTAGTGCTTGAAATGTATGAGTTGTGAGAGGAGTTTGGGAACCATTGGGCATGATTTTGACCATCTGGCGTTTTCTGGTTTTTGCTGCGTTTTAGGGTCTCTGATGCACAACACTCGAGCACGGGATGATCATGCTCGAGTGATGCGAGAGTTTTCCTTTTGTGCTTCGAGTTCGTCTGGATTTTTTTATGAATAATGCTCAAGTGCATTGCCTTATGCTCGAGTGAGGGAAGAACATGCTCGACTGAACTTGGGTCTGCTTGAGTGATGGTGCAAGTCCAGAGTGAAGGGTTTCTTTCGGGTCTTCACTTGCTGGTGGATGCCAAGAGTGTGCTCTGACACTCGCGAGCATAGCTGTCTCACCCGACCACTGGGGGTCATGCTCGAGTGAGCTTGTGCCTCTGGTGTGGGTGGTGCTCTCGGGTTGTCACTCGCGGGTAAGGTGTACGAGTGTGCCTTCTCACTCGCGGGTATGGGGCGTGAGCTCGAGTGGATATGGTTGTGCTCGAGTAATCCTGATCCTGGAGAGCTTTGTGTGCTCTCGGGTGCTCACTCGCTGTCTCTCACTCTCTTGTGCTCGAGTGATGTCCGTACTTGTGCTCGAGTGAGAGCTTCTGTGCTCGAGTGAAACTGCCAGAAATCTGTGGGTTGCCTTCGAAAAAGGGGTCTTTTGGGTAGTGTCTTCCAACCCTTTAGGCATATGTTTAGGCCTCTAATAGTCACCTAAAGAGTCCTAAATGATAACCAACTTAGAGTATTATTGAAATATACATATGGAAAAGAGATTGATTGGTTGTCCCTAATTGATATAGGATTTGACATCTATCGTCCTCGTGAGGCCACGGTGCCGGAGCCAGTCAGGAAAGATACAGGTAGTGACTCTTTCTTTATATCTTATGTGATACATTGTATGTGTTCAATGTCATTGAGATGAAATGGGTTTTCGTATGCTGCATGTTTGTGAAAATTGTGGAAGCACTGCTATACCAATAGTCCCTGAGTCGCTAACAACGGTTCGGGTAAGGGCTGTGTGCCTTCCTGGCGGTAAAAGGGGATGAGGTTAGGGTGTATATATGTGATTATGTGGGCCGAAAGGCTAATTGTGGGCCGAAAGGCTATTTGTGAAGGCCGACGGGCCATTTGTGAAAGCCGAAAGGCTATATGTGAGCCGTAAGGCTATTCGTATGCACTGCCACGCCAATAGTCCCTGAGTCGCTAACAACGGTTCGGGTTAGGACGGTGTGCCTTCCCGGCGGTAAAAGGGGATGAGGGTGGAGTGTGATTTGTTTACATATTATGTGATTGCATGTGGTATGAAAAAGTTGTTACTACTGGGATTCTTTAGAATCTCACCCTTTCCATATGACTAACCTTTTCAGACAGGGCGAATGGCTCATAAGGGAAGCGGACAACCAGGAGTAGTTAGGATTACTCTGAGACTTAGGGTAGTTGGTTATCCTTATTTTGGTTTTGGGATTACCAAGTGTACATCAGAATGTAAATGAATGTTTTGGATATGTAATCCCCATTTTGGGAATTTGTAAACCCATTATATTTATGAAGTAACCCAGGGTTTTGCCGGGATTTTAGTTTCCGCACTCTGATATTGCTATGTGATTTGATTTCTCAAGTAGTTATATCCGCACGTGAATGTGAGACCAGAATTAAGTATGTTATTGAACTGATTTTTGAAATACCCCATCTCTTGGATGTGGGATTATAAATTGTTATTTTGTTTTATTAGTCTCTATTTCACTTAAATTTCGTAATCCGGATGTAATTACGATGAGGGGGTTACACATGTATCCTTCTCTGACCCCCTCTTAGCCCCCTCTCGCGCATCCTTCTCCAGTATCTTCTTTATCATTTCATGTCACCACTATCTTCTAAGTTTGGCTTTGTTAGTTCCTCCCTTAATTTTCCTAGTAATTCACATAATCCCTTCATTTACATTCTTGGGCTGTTCTGTCTTTGTTGAAGTTTAAATGCTTACATATATTTTGTTTAGCAATGAGGGAAGTTTAGATACTGAGATTGCAAATTTGTAAAATTTCCTTTTAATCCACTTCATAGAGTTTGGGTGTTATTATTTCTGATGCTTCAGATGCTCCCCTATCCTCCCTCTCTCACTCTATTTTAAATTTAGTTTTTTAGTCTATGGGAGTATTTGATTATTATCCTCCCTATAACCTAACTATTTAGTTCTAGGCACAAGCCCAAAGTTTCCAAGATTTAAAAGACAACATCAAAGGGACGATTTCCTTCAATTGCCCATAGGTCAGTGTCTTAAATGCATAAAACTTGTATTTCTTTATGTAGTTTCTTCTTTTATACATTGTGGGAAATGTTACGATCTGTGAGGCTTTTAGTTTCAAGGCTTTTAAATCTATTTGGGCATACCAAATAGACATTAATGCACAAAGAAATAAATAAATCAAATGGTGTAAAAGTAATCCTTACATTACATTAATAAAAAAATGAAGACACTAAAACATTAGCTCAAAAGAATTTTGTAATCTCTATATGTGAATCTTGGCCAAAATATTTCCTATTGTGAATCAAAAAAATCTTGTCCACTTAAGGTTTTGGGTATAGGAGCAAGAAAAAAGTTGGTCTTGAGTTGTAAGGTTGTTGTGGGTATGAATAAATACTGTTGCTGGTTGCAATGGGTGTTCTTTGATGACAAAGTATAGTAGAGTAACAACTTTAATAAATATAGTTGTGCACCCATTATGTTAACAATCGTTCTTATTTATGGTTGTATTGTAACATGACTGCATGGTGAATCACGCTTTTTGAAGTTTTTTCTTTGTTGTGATATAAGAACTATATTCTTTTGTTTGTTGATATGGTTGTGGATGTCATAAGATAGGCACTACCATTTTTAATGTTTGGGTTACATGCAAGGCCCAATGCCCGTTGTTTAAGGGGAATAATATTTATTAATTAATACTACTTTTAACATTAATTGTGATCAATTTGTTATATATACAAAGTGGTTGAAGTAGCTCCACCAAAATTTTAAATGATTTCTATGTAACATTAAAAATATTAAATATAACATATAATATTTTTAATTTTTTGTTTCCAACAAATTTAACATATAGCCAGTCTTATTTAATATTATCTTTATTAATTATAATAACCTTTAATATTATAATTAATTTTCACTTTCATTGACTATTCTTGTAACACCCTACCTTTAATCACGTAATTATAATTCGATATTAAGTAATTAAATTAAATTAGAGACCGTCAAATAATTCAAAACCTATAAAATGTTCCCTTTTGTAGTAGGGATTTTACGAAATTTTCAAAACTTCATTCCTCTTCCGGTCTCAAGTTCAATTATCGAATATAATCACCTGTGCAGTTTATCCACATTTAAGTAGGACAGAGTGTATAACCAAAATCCCGGCAACCCCCGGGTTCAACTATAAATGTAGAGTTTCAAATTCCACGTAGGGGATTACAAACCAAAATATCCACACTATTTACATCCCAAAATGTAATACAATAATCCCTATCCAAAATGATTAACCAACAAAAGCCATACTAATGTCCCTAGGAAACTCTAACTGCTCCGGGTCACACGCTTCTCCTTAGAGCCAGTCGCCCTGTCTGAAAGATTAGTTCAAAGGAAAGAATGAGATTCAAAAGAATCCCAGTAGTAACTAAACATTTATACCACACATAAGCACATAACATGTAAGCAAATCATCATGCAGCAACAGCACATATCACACTCCACCCTCATCCCCTTTCTCCGCCGGGAAGGCACACAGCCCTAACCCGAACCGTTGTTAGCTACTCAGGGACTATTGGCGTGGCAGTGCATAAACATAGCCTTATAGCTCATATAGCTATCCGGCTCTCACAAATGGCCCGTCGGCCTCACATATAGCCTTTCGGCTCACATATCACATATATCACACTTCATCCTCATCCCCTTTCTCCGTCGGGAAGGCACACTGCCTAAACCCGAACCGTTGTTAGCTACTCAGGGACTATTGGAATGACAGTGCTAACACAAGTCCACAAAGGTCGCAGCATACAAATCCATTTCCAATCGACGATAAAACACACATGCAATGCATCATATTTGGTACAAAAGAAAAGTCACTACCTGATCCCTTCCTGATGTCTCTGGGCACAGCAGGCTCACGAGGATAGCAGATGTCAAATCCTATAATCAAATAGGGACATTTGGTTAATTTCCTTTTCCAAGTTCTTAATTCAATAACACTCTAAGTTGGTATTCATTTGGACTCTTTAGATGGCCATTAAATGCCTAAACACATGCCTAAAGGGTTGGGTTAACTATCCCCAAAGATCCCCCTTTAGAAAGCTAACCACTGATTTTTGGTCTCTTCACTCGAGCACAGAAGGCCGTGCTCGAGCATGACCCCCGCTCTCACTCGAGCACACATGCGAGTGACCTCCAGCGAGTGCTTGCCCGAGAGCAACTCCCGCGACAAACCTACACTCTCACTCGAGCACAAGAGGCTGTGCTCGAGCAGAGACCTCGCCAGCACCCGAGCACCACGGAAGTGAGGCTTGCGAGTGACGACCCGAGAGCATCTCTCAACATCTTCCTCCACATTTACTCGAGCACAAACACCTGTGCTCGAGCACAGATCCTCAATGCTCACGAGCACAAGGAAGTGAGGTCCCGCGAGTGTCCACCCGAGAGCAACTCCACTCCCAGGCAACAGATTCACTCGAGCACAACTCCAGTGCTCGAGTGATCTCCCAATGCTTGCTCCCAATACTCGCGAGTGCCAGCGCACTCTTGGCAACTAACCACGAGTGATCACCCGAGATGCTCACCCCCAGTGATTTCAGGCACCCTCACTCGAGCACAACATGCTCACTCGCGAGCACATTCATCCTGTGCTCGAGTGAGTTCTTCCCTCACTCGAGAAATCACCTCAGAAACCAGATCGCAGCAACTGGTAAACTTCTCCAAAATCCACCAAATGGACTCTAAGGGTTCTTAAACTTGTCTCAAAGCTCATTATCACTCATTTCAACACAAGGAACCCATTGGCAACCACAACCAACCCAAATTCAACTCATTCAACACATTCTCTCTCTAAATCATCAAATCACTCAAAACCTCCTTCTAACAACTTCCCTTATTCAACTTCAAATCAAATTCTAATCACTCCCAAATGTCAAAACTGACCAAATGAACAGTGACCCACTAATCCAAGCCTACCCTTTAATTAACATCATGATTAGGTCAAATTTCCAGAATTCTCATTGATTAGGCAAACATCTTGACATATATATCAAAATGCATCACAAACCTACCTCTTTAACTTGCTGAAATCAACACCTTGATTCCACCAACTTTCAGATTTGTCCCACAATCAAACACCACCAATGGAAATTCTGAAATCATAGAAACAATGCTCTTGACCTCTTGATCAATATTAATGAAAGATAGCTAAGCATATAGGACCATTTACCTTGACCAATTTCAAGCCCTTAATTTCTCTTTCTTGCTTACACCGCCGGAAATGGAAGAAAATGGAGAGAGAATAGTGATGATCATTTCCTTCCCTTCCTCCCATGCACTTGGCCGACTAAGAGGGAGAGAGAAAGAGTTTGAAAATATTGACTCATCCAATGGCTCTCATTTGGACACTTGTCACCATCTCATTCTTCCTCTTATGAGTTTATATAAACTCCTCCACACAAGATTCCACCCCTTGGTCTTTCAATCTCAACCATTGATCTTGATTACTAAAGGGGTTTTCTCATCAATAACTAACCAGACGGTTGGTAAATTTACCGTTTTACCCCTGTTTAGCACAATACTTATTAAATCATGAATAATGATCTTATTATCACATTACACAACATAAACTTCAAATATGATTAATTAACATTAATTACATCATTTGAAGTCATAATTCCTTGATTAAAATCCAGGATGTTACAATTCTTATTAAATATAAATATATATTTGCAGTATTAAACTATGGCATGTCAGAGTTCCATATTTATCTTTACTTGTCTACAAAGTAAATGCTTGAATTATTGGTTAGTTGTAGATTATATTTGTAGTATTAAACTCTGGTGTGTCAGAGTTTTGTTCTTGTTAATTGGGTTTTTGTTTGAATTTTTTTATGTCTTACTTTTATGGAGAAATGCTGCTGAAATTTTTAAAAAATGAGTAAGGCATCCCCTTTCTTGACCCATATTCATATCATAATGACAATTGGTCTAAAATTGATTTTTTTTTGAAAATAGCATAGGTGGAAGTAAAATGGATCACTGTTGGATGAATTCTTTGAGAACTAGTGAAGAATATGAGAATCGGGTGGAAGAGTTTATTAAATTTACTAAAATGAATACGCCTAGTAAAAATGGGAAGTATTTTTGCCCATGAGTAAAGTGTTTAAATGAGAGTCAATGGGATATTGATGATATAAGAGATCACTTACTTTATGATGGAATAAATCTTCGATATATAATGTGGATATGGCAAAGTAAGGAAGTAGCCGCTTGTGCATCCCATAAGAAGGAAGTTTTGGATATTAAAGATGACGATAGAATGGAGAAAATGATCTATGATGTTGAGGTAGAATGTTTTGTACAATTTCTTGTACATGATAGCGTATAGAGTGATGCAGAGACATCTCTATACCCTGGGTGTACTAAGTATACAAGCTTGTTAGGTATTTGCACTTAGTCAACTTAAAGGAAACTTGTGAGTGGGCCGATAGTAGTTTCATATTATTATTTGAATTGTTGTGTGATATGTTTCCAGAGGATAATGTACTTCCAAATCATATGTATAAGGCCATAAAAATCTTGTCTACCATAGGTATGGAGTATTAAAAGATACATGTTTGCCCTAATGACTGCGTATTGTAAAGAAAGAAGTATGAAGGACTAAATAAGTGTCTGAAATATAAAAGTTCCAAATATAAAGTGAAGAAAGGTGATGGGTGTGGTAATGAGACAAGTAAAAGGCAAGCTTTAAAGGTTTTGTAGTATCTTCCAATCACACCGTGGTTTCAATGAATGTTTGCTAATACAAAAGAAGTGAAGAAGTTGAGATAGCATTATGGTGGCAAAATATGTGATGGGAAATACCTCGGCACCCAGCTGACTCT
This sequence comes from Inga laurina, assembly GCA_963855925.1. NCBI lineage: Eukaryota > Viridiplantae > Streptophyta > Magnoliopsida > Fabales > Fabaceae > Inga > Inga laurina. Next base: position 53,032,849 of record OY979708.1, read on the forward strand.
CTATAATAGAAGAAAATATATCAAATGTTTCCCATATTTGGTAGCGAGCCAAGAAACCTTTGACTTGGGCTTTGCATAGATAGAATCAATCAATATAGTACTCTTAGTAGTATACATAGTGTATGGATGGTTCTACTGGTGATTTATAACTTACCTCATTGGTTGTGTATGACATGCAAGTATATAATGCTTTCTATAATGATTTTGGGACCAAAACAACTAGGGAACGATATCGATGTTACTTAGAACCTTTGATAGAGGACTTAAAGAAGTTGTAGGAGGATGACATAGATGTGTTTGATGCATATAAGCAAGAGTCCTTTAAGCTACCTGTAATGATTTTCATCACAATTAATGACTTCCTTGCATACGAGAACTTGTCAAGTTATAGTGTGAATGATCATAAAGCATGTCCAATATGTGAAGCAGGCATATACTTCCATCAACTTAAGCATAGTATAAAATGGTCTACCTTGGTCATAGGTGATTTCTTCCTCATTTCCACTCATATCGTGGGCTAAAAAAGACTTTTAACAGTTTGTCAAAGAATGGAATGACGCCAAAGGGATTAACTGGAGACAAGGCTTATAGTCGAGTGGAAAGAATCAATGTCAATTTTGGTAAGAATCAAAAGACTATGGGTGAAAAGAACATATTGAAGAAGATGTCAGGTTTCTTTGATTTTCCATATTGGCGTAGTCTTGATGTGAGATACTGTATTGATATCATGCATGTTGAGAAAACTGTATGTTACAGCCTTGTTGGTACGCTTTTGCACATACCAGGGAAAACTAAAGATGGAATTAGTACGAGACTAGACTTGGTTGAAATTAAGAGAACGGCTACATCCACAACTAAGAGATGATGGTAAGAGAGTGTATATAGAGCTAGCAGCGCATATACTTTCAAAAGCTGATAGAAGAAGTTTGTGTGGGTGTTTGTATGGAATTAAGGTGCTACAAGGGTATTCTTCTAATACGGGCAGGCTTGTCTCAATGGAAGATTTGAAGTTTATAGGAATAAAGTCCCATGATTGTCATGTCTTGATGCAACAACTATTACTAGTAGCTATTAGAAGCATTATGAAAGATGATGTGTGAAGCATGATAACAAGGTTGTGTAGTTTTTTTAATGCTATTTATAGCAAAGTAGTTGATATTGGAAAGTTAGATGAATTGGAAAACTAGGATTATTCTATTCTATCCCAATTAGAGATGAATTTTGCTCCCACATTCTTTGATATAATAGTCCATTTAATGGTTCATTTAGTAGGAGAGATAAGACTATGCGGCCCAGTTTATCTAAGGTGGATGTACCCTTTATATATAAAGAACATAAAAGGGTATTTTAAAAATCTTTATTGACCTGAAGCCTTAATTATGGAAATATATGTCATAAAAGAGGCTATAAACTTTTGCAAAGAATATATATCAAGGTCAGAGGCTCAATCTTGCTATGAAAAGGGTACAAGTGAGGGAACACGAGGGCTCAAAGTGAAGAGTATGTGTTATAAGGAGGTGTTAACAAGCACACTTGTATGTCTTGAATAATACAAAGAAGTCAATTGTACTTATATGAACACAGGAAGAGTTTAAAGGAGATATTTCCAAGAAAAAATGACATGCAGATAGTGAATAATCAAAGCAAGACTTTCATAGAGTAGTTCAATGAAAAGGTATCGCACGAGACCAGTGTGTCTAAGACAATCAAATGGTTAGCTTGGGGGCCTTCTTTTAGTCATAACTTAGAGTGGTTTCGATATAAACGAGTATTCTTCTACACAAAAGCCTAGGATAATAGAAGTTGAAGCAATGCACATTTCTAGTTCCAAAGACAAAAACCCCATCTATGGTCTATTATGGAGTTATTGAAGACATATAGGAGATAAGCTACACTAAGTAGGAGAGGGTGCATATGGAATTTAATGCTGATTTGAATCCAATCGGTGAAGAGGGTGACACGTTCATTAGCTATCTTAGCTATTTGTCTCAGTGCAAAGTTGGCATTCTATTTTCTACTTGGAAGGAAGTTTCAAAAGATAGGAAGGCAATGATTGAGGAACAACTTTTGGTATATAAAGTTGTATATTCATCTCTATCTTTATTTCTATTTGTTCATATATAACCATTATATATTTTGTTTTGTAGCAAACCTATGATGTCCTTAACATGAGGGAGATGTACAAGCATTTGATGGGGAAAGTTCGTAAGTGATGGAAAGATTTCAAGTCCACACTCACAACCAAGTACATTCGAGGGTCAAAGAGAAATGAGGATCCTTGTAAAGAGTATTTGTTTCTTTCTCTAAATGATTGAAGGTTGTTTGTGGCATCGCAACATGATCCCAAATTTCTAGTATATATATTTTGTTCATCTTAGTGTGAAACATTTTACTTTACTTATTTGACATCACTAACTTAGTTTTCTTTATTCTCTGTTTATATAGGAATTGAGTGAATCAAATGAAGAGAGGCATGCTAAAACCAATTATCCGCATTACATGTCATGTGGTAGTTATCAAAAGTTGGAAAAGAAGATGATACAGGCTGAATTGAAAACAATGGAGGAAGCAACCAAATCAGATCCTAACATTGTTGTGCAAGCACTACCTCCTCCCTCACGTCAAAAAAATAGAAAGCTAGGAGGATAAAGGGAGAAAAATATATAAATGCAGTTGTTTCTAGCATCGCTAAAAGGATTGTAAGTATTTAATAAGAAATATATTTAAGTGTGTTTCATTCGCCTTAGAAGATTGCATGTAATTAATTTTTATTTATCCATTGCATGTTGTAGAATGAACTTGAAAAGCGGAGCTGCCAAGGTTCCATCACTCAATTTAGAAGGATGGACATCTTAGCAATGATGCTTGGGAAGCTAAATTACCCTGGTCAAGTTAGAGGGGAGCCAAAGGGAGTTGGTCTCTCAAGATACTTTGGATAAGGTTCATAGCAATATAGACAAAATGAACTAAGTAGAGAATTTGTGGCCAAGTTTTAAGAAGTAGTTTGAGCAGAGCTAGAGGTGCAAATGCACCAATCACTACGAGATAAGCTTAAAGAAGTGTTGTTATGTGAGCTATATGGTAAGATGAATTTGATGGTGTTGTCTCACATTAAAGTCAGAATGTGTAATGAGGAGCTAGATCTTAGGGTTGTAAATAATTTCATTTAATATAACATTAAGTTTTTCCTTAAGTTATTTTAATTAATTGTTTTATTTCTCTTACCTAGGAATCCCCAGCCTTTCCTTGCACCAATGGCAGTTACAATCAGCCAGAGATTGGACTTGGTGACCCTGGTCCTTCACTAGAGGCTAGAGAACCTTGCTCTCTTTATTTGGATGTCTTGTACTTATGTGTTGTTGTTAATGCTATTGTATACATGCATGCTACCACCCACCATAGTAAGAAAATTTAGGACAAACAATATAAGGTCAATGTCACAAGTGTTCGATAGGGGGAGGAAGGTGTAGATGTCCCATTCATCGATGACAACATTGCCAAACTAGGTTAGGCAACAAGATTTTTCATCCTATAGCCTTAACATCTTATTCAGATGGCGACAACCCCTCCAATAGTAGGAAATACCTTACTGTTACTTGATCCTTGACTTCCAACTTATAATCTTTATTTTGTGTGTTATTATGATCAAGAAGAAGTAACAAAATTTCCCTCATTGGCACAACCACAAAATTTTCATAAAAAAATAACAAGGTTGACTTGTAGATACCTTGTAGAATTGTGGGTCATGCAATCTCATACAATTTTAGACTTGATAGCAAAGATATTAGAGAGTGCCTATCTTTGTAAGAGATAGACATAGGATGGGTCACATTTGCAATCATATGAGTTTATTTTTTATTTTTAACTTTAATTAATGCATTGATATTTAAGAGTTTTAGGTTTCTACATTTACTAAGTCATTTCTCTTTTTTTTCTATGGTAGCTGCTTCCGCAAAATATGTGTCGAAAGAGAGCTTAACACTTTATATGGCTTCTGATGTTCTGGCAATCTGTTATTGTGTGGAGGTAGAGTAGGCGCTATTGATCCTGATTCATAGCAAACCTATTGGGTATACTTGAGGAAAATGATTTCCAATCTATATGGCATTGAGGTTCTAGATTTTATAGTGAACCTAAAAGTTGGGTTAAAAACTCTAAGCCTAAAATCCCATATGCTAGTGATGTTGTAGTGGACCTGTGTGTCTAGAGATCCTAAGACCTAGTGGATGGTGTGTCCTTAGGCTAGTAAATTTATTGAGAATTGTGTTGGGTTAGTGATGATCCTTGGATTGAGGAATAAAATTCTTACAGACTGATATTGAAAGTCTATATGAAATGGCCCCAGATAAGGTAGAGGAATTAAAGAAAGCAGGCTGTAGAATTGTTAGGGAAGAGAGACCTTATAAGATCTGGATTCCCGTTACAATGATACTTCTATTCAGAGACGATCAACCGAAAAGAGCTACCTACAGAGGATTCTGATTCGAGAGGGCTACATACAGAGAGTCTTGATCGGAGAGGGCTACCTATGGAGAGTTATGATTAGAGAGGGCTACCTAAGGAGAGTTTGGACCTGAAGGGCTAACCAATTAGGTGACTGAATAAAGCACCAAGTACAGTACCATAGCGTAGAGCCATCATGATGACAAACCATAAAGTGCAGCCACCATGACGTCAAATCTTAGTATAGAGATATGGGAACATTGAATCTCAACGATAGTGCATTATAATGAGTCCTACATTAAATAGGTTTCCTTGAGATAAGAGTTTATATGGCCTATAATGATTTGAGTTGAAACAGGTCAAGAACTGGCATAGAGGAACACATATTTCAGGTGTAGTCAGGTATTATAGGAGGTTCTTATGGGACTCTTATTCAATCATCCTGACGTTATTAAAGCTCATATGATGAGATAAACCTCAAAGTGGACAGTAGAAGCATAGTAAATTTATATGTAATATTTAGATACCAATGATTGGTCTTAGGTAGTTAGACTAGATATGTATTCAATAAAAATAATGAATTATATGTGCTTAGGCCAGAAGACTTGATGGACTAGTAAGTCCTTAAGCCAACAGAATGTGATGTGTTTGAGAATTGTGTCGAGTAGAGGCTTGAGGCAGTAAAACCTGATGTACAAGTTTGCATAGGGTGGTGTCCTTAGGCTATAAGACTTGTGTGCTTAGTGCTATGGTTAATGCCTAGAACGATGACATTAGACCAGTGTGTCTATGGTATATCTTAAGGATAATAAAACATTCAAACTGTACTAGGTTATACCCAAGGCAGTAAGTCCTGAGATGCCAATGGCATAGGGGAGATTCCCTAGGCAGTAAGACCAATGTGACAAAGCGCATTAGTGTGGCCTGGGTGATTTAGGCCAGTGCTTATTGCCTAGATGAGTGTGGTTCGTGCCTGTTATGATCCCTGGGCGAGTTAGGTCCAGTGTTTGATGTGATTGTGTGATCCGGGTAGAGTCCCGAAGAGGTTGTGAGGCCCAAGAAACTAGGCACTATGGGAATAGACCAGTGGGTCCTATTTTTGATTGCACGCTACATAATATGTACTGAATGAATGAGAATATGGAATAATGATTGCTAAATACTATCTAAGATCTTTGATAAAAATATATGATAATGGTGTTGCATGCTCGATGAGCTAGCATATGAAGGAGATAGATTGTTTATGATCATTATGTTGCATGGCTTGTGAGCCTGCACATGATAAAGGGATGCATTGAGTGAAAAGAATTGATCCCCAAGTTGTAGACGTTCAAATTTTGTGGACAAAATTTATTGAACAGGGGGAGAAATATAATATTTTGAATTTTTGGATTAGAGGCTTGAGAAAAAGCCTGAATAAAGTAGACCGCTAAGCCTCAGTTTAGCAAGAGTCCCAAGAATGAGGATTGTCAGTCTTCTAGTAAAGTATTTTTGAATAGGCAAATGATGTCCAAAAATTGTAAAATGTTTCAGGATGAAAGTTGACATCCTAGGCTTTAGTTTGATAGGTAATATCTGTTTTTTGGACTTGAGGACTAAGAGATATGATTTTTCAAAATTAGACCCTATTTCTTGAACCAATTCTAGAATAAGTAAGGTTTAACTAATTTCTGGGAATTTTGAGCTTTCAGTTGGCTAAAAGCTATATTTTGCCTTGAAACTAGACTGAATAAGGGTGTCATAACCTTTGGAATCATTCCAATTGAATTTCTACAAAATAAAGGTATGATTTTTCAAAGTTTGACCAGAAAATCTGCCAAAATGGGCAACCATTGTGAATTTGAGAAAAAATATATTGGCAATTGTGTCAATTGTAAAATAAAGTAAAAGCACATATTTTCCCAATTTAAGGGCTCTAGCTAAAGTGCAAATGAAGAAAAGAAGTCACGAAAAAATGATCATGTGGAAAAGTCAAAAGGGTGGATATGTATATAATCAATTAATTGATGAAAGAGGGGTATGAGAAATGCATTAAACAAATATTATTTATCTTCCCTCTTGTAATTTTTGCCTATTAAGGGAAATTAGGAGGAAGAAATATTGCTTGGATTAATATGGTGCCAAGTGTCATTATCTTGAGCCAAGGAATTTAGTAAGAATTTATTTTGATGAGAGCACATGTTGGAATTAGGCATAAAATATAATATTTGTCCAAGGGGATGAAGTAATCAAAGAAAACTCATTTGGTTCATTTTAGACACCTAAATGGCGTCATTTTATGCCAAGAAGAAAGGAAGGATATTAGTCCAAAATTAATAGGAGGGTTTATGAAAAATTTGCAAGAGATAAGCTTAAGTACAAGCTTACGTCATAAACCAATAATATTATATTTATTAAAGAAAGATGTAGGATATTTCATTAAGCCTTCATCTTCATCTTTCTCTTCTCATTTTCATGCCTAGCACACAAAATAGAGAGAGAGTGTGTGTGTGAGAGAAGAGCTTGAGAAACTTAGACAGAAGGAGAGCACAAGAGGCAAAAATCGAAGGCAAGTCCGATAGTTTCAAGTGATTAAGCTTCCTATCTTGTGTAATAGCTCCTCTAAGCTCTTGTTCTCTAAGAAAAACCATATGTAACAAGCATATCTTTAAGGTTGAAGAGAGAGAAAGTGACAAGGTCAAGAGGTAACTTCAAGAACTTCAATTCATTTGGTATATTTTTGTTGTCACAATTATTGACTTGATTTGTGGTTTGGTTGGTGATTTTGTAAATTTGGGATCTTGAAACCCTAATGGGATATGCTGCATAAATTTCCTCAAATCATGTCTAATAAGTGTTTAAGAGGTTTAATACTTGATTAGGAAGGAAAAGGAAGGAGCTTTAAGGGTTAGATCACAAAATCACATTTTCCCTATTCCTTTACAAGTTTCAGCTAGCTCAAGAAATAGAGGTAGGAGCTGAAATTTCACTAATCTGATGGTTCTATTGTGTTCAAGAGGGGAAAATTGTGCAATGTTGATGTTGATCATATTGTGAGAAAAGCCCTAGAAAGTGAAATAACAAAAATATCCTTAAAACTCTAAATAGGGGCTGTTAAGGATAAAACTATCATTTGGCAGAGATTTTGTAAAAACTGAGGTAAAAAATGGATTCTACACGTAAAAATGTGTAGGAATACCCCGGGTCAAAATTTTTGAAGTTTTAGACCAGGTACAATCGAACTGCGTAAAGTGGGGCTTAGACCAGGTCCCTAAGGACATTTCATAATTTTACAGTTTTAGACTAATATAACCAACAAAAGTAATTTGGAAGTGTAACACCCTAATTTTTGATTAAGGGCTAATGATAATTATTGTGAATGATTTTGTAAATCAAAATGGATTTGACATCCAAATAATTATTAGAAATGCCCAACACTATATTTTAGCATGATTATGTGACAAAGTAATTTAAAGGCTAAAATTAGAGGGAATGGCACATGGATGAAGAAGAAAGGAACTTAATTATGTGTTATGTGGTGATTTAAGTCAATGTGCCAAAATCTGAAAGAATGGGAACTAGCGGATAATTAGTTAGTGATTAATGGAGAAATTAATTACTAACTAAAGAGAAATGAGAAGTGTAACTAAATAGCTAATGAGCTAGTTAGTGTAACTATATGGTTGCTTATTTGGTGAGAAATGAGGAGATTTGGACATGTGGCATTAAGTGATCATGCATGAAGGGAGTGGTTGGAGAAGAAAAGTCAACAATCATTTTTTAGCATTTGTCTCTCTCCCTCTTCCTCTCTCTTATGCGTATGGACAAGGGAATGGGGGCAGAAATTCTGCCTCCTCCTTCATCATCTTCATCATCACGCATTCTCTCTCTCCAAGTTCTCTCTTGTGCTCTATTTTTGAAGAAGAAAGAGGAAGGAAAAGCTTGAGATTAAGGTAAGATTTTGACTTCAAATGCCAAAATCTCTTTCTTTAAAGTTGTTCCTTGGGTTAAGAGCATCATATTCATGGTTTTAGATTTACCATTGGTGGTGATTTGAACTATCAAGGAGATATAGAGTTTGAAGAATCAAATAATTCCTTTGGAGAAAGTTGAAGAGCTGAGTGAGTTGAGCATTTTGATATAAGTTTTGTAGTCATTTGGTTAAGTTGGAATTTCTGGGAATTTAGCCCTATTTTCAAAAATTAGGGTCTTGTGGTGTTTGAGTTGTTCTTGTCATGGATATGATGCTTTGAGATGTATCTTGGATAGATAGAATTTGATTGAAGCTTAAATGCCAAGTTTGACAATTTTGGGATTTTTGTTGAACATAGGCCAAAAATAGAACATATAGATGGAAAGAGAATTTGGTTATTTTGATGTTTCCATTGTGTTCCTTATGGAAAATTGTATGGGTATAGTGTTGGATATGAATTTTGAACCATTGGGAACTTAGTTTTAAAAGTGGCAAGTCTTGGTTAGTGAAAAACTCTGTTCTGGCAGTGGCTTTGCATGGACGTTTTAAAATATCAAATGGTGTTCCAAAATTCTGAAACTTTCCATTCTTAAAGTTCACTTTCCAAGCTTCAAAATGGACATATATTTCATGTTATTTCAATTAGTGAGCTAGGAGTTATGACTGTCCAAAGTTTGATGTTAAATCTGGGAACAATTATGGAGCAGTGTGGACATTTCTTAAATTATGTATTTTTGTGGTGATTTCTGGTAATGGTCCATATTTTTCAAGTAAAGAGGACTTAAATAGCTTTCAATGGTCTTTGGGATCACCTCATATCGATTTTTCTAGAATTAGTTATGATTTTTCGAAGGACAACCAAGAAACAGAATTTTCCTGGCCACAGCCATAAAATTCTTGGCTACAGCTAGAAACCTTTTGTGCTGTTTCTAGCCGCAGTCAACCCCCAATTTTCAGCACCTTGTGATTTTGAAAAATGGTTTCTAGCCCGATGTTTCCCAATCCTTTGGGGCTTTTATTGGAGCCAATTGTAACAACTTAAAGGACATAAATGATAACCAAATCTAAGTATTGTGAAGTCAATTGAGTATTGGAATAGAGAATAACTCTTCATCCCTAAGTATAATTATGGGATACAATATTTGCCCTCCTCGGGAGAGACCTGTGACAAAGCACGCACGGAACAGACCAGGTAGTGACTCTTCTCTCATGTTGTGTATGATGTTTCGGTATGCATAACTTATCATTGAGCTGTGCAAACTGCATGTGCCATGGTACATTACGGAATGAGCACTTCAGCATGAACCGTTTAGGGAGTGACAGTGGTCAACTCTAGTTCTGCTGTTAAACTGTCATCGAAATAGACATGGATCTTTGTGAATCCGACCCGTGGGGTGGCATTTGTGAATCTAGCCATGGGCTGAGTGTTGATCTTGCCAGTATGGCTTGTGTATGAAATGCTTTATATTAATCCCAGCTATGGTGAAATATATTGTGTTGATTGTTGTGATACAATGCAGCGTGAGCAATCATAACGGATGACATGTGTCATACAAACCATTGCTGTTGTAACTACCATTGTAGTTGCTTTGTGTGGATAATGATTTAATTTCATTCCTTATTGTTGTACATATTCTGATTGATTTGACACTACGGGGATTCCTTAGAATCTCACTCTCTCAAAACTAAAATTTTAGACAGGGCTGAAGGATCAAAAGGCAAACGGATAATGAAGAGTAGGTAGAGCTCCATGTTAGGAGTTCCTTTTCAGTTATTGGTTATCATGTAAATCATTTGGATATTGTTGGATCAATTGTATATATATTGGGATAGATTGTATAGTTTTGTGTAATCCCCAAGATAAGGAAAAAGTATGTGGGCTTTGTGCCTTTGTATAAACCCTTTTATGAGTCAATGGAACCCGAGTGTGTTGAGAATTTATGCTGTACTCTGATATGTATGAATGAAATCAACCTGTACAGGCTATATGGTAATTATAATGTGAATGTGAGACCTTGTGGACATGTTTTCGGAAAGGTTTTTTTTTTTTAAAACCCCGATTTTGGGAAGTTTAATTTGGTTTAAGTCCCAAATCATCTAAGGTCTATACTTCTACATTAATTACATGTTTACGAACTAATCTTGGCCTTAATCATGAAGGGGGTTACAGGAAGAGCCTAAAGTAATACATGAATGGGTATTAACCTAATTCTTGTAAACTTGGAATATTAGAACCAGACTGTTGAGCCTAAGCCGGATCAAGCCAGCTAGATGATTAGGCAGGAAAGGGCTATTTCATATAGTAACTCTCTCTTTCATGTTCTATTTAATTCTGATATGAATATTGTTTTGCCGACTAGGACAATAGTGTGTGGAGGCATACTTACCTGGTAGTGAGCAATTGTGTGTAGAGGCACACTTACCTGATTCTCAGCAAGAACCCAACCAAGGTGTTTACGGGTAGTGGGGAACCAGCCTCGACTCATGCACATACTGTTTTGTTTGTGTTATGTTGCATTACATAGTGTATGGCATGTTTAATTGTTGCATTTTATATGATTAATAGCCTGTTACTATTGAGATTCTCTCGAATTTCACTCTTCCCATAAATTTATAAAGTTTACAGCAGCACAAAACAGCTTTATGGGCATGATTGTATTTACCGGCAAAAGAAAGGTTCCGGTCAAGATAGAGTGAAGACCCTAGTTATTTGAAGACCTTTTGATTATTTTAAGGTATGTAATAACTATAAACACACCCTATGGGAGATTCCTGTATTGATATCAAATACTTATTATTAGTATTTTTATCCTATTATTGTGTTGCCATTTGAACTACGCTCAAGCACTCTGAAATTGCAGAAATAAGATTAGGCTATTATAGTAATTGAATTGTTAATTAATTCATTCACTTGATTGATTTTATCTAAGCTTATTTTCTAATTTGTGGATTTTTGATGATGGAGCTGCCTACTTATATGAAGACATTAAAGTGATCAGAGTTCTTTTGACTAGACATCTTCTTAAACTCATAAATCAGTAAAGTTTAGTTTATATTAGTTATTAGTTGTGTGGTAAACAACTTGACACTTTGTGGTAGTTATTGTACATAGTATCAGCTTGTAGGAGTTAACACACTACTACAGAAGGGACTTTTAATTACCATTTTTTTACCCTTTAGACAACTGTTTTCAGGGGGATGTCTATATTAGTATCATTGAAAATTCGAGAAAAGACTACTATTTTTAAACAGTCGTAATATTAGAGATACAATGACTATTTTAGAGAAAATAGTCATTGTATCTTTTTTTTAAACATTTTACTCCTTACAACCCAGACCATTGGTAGGTAATCTCCATATTATTATAAGTATCCCCCACATCCATCTCCTACACCATCCCCCTCTGCTACTCCACCATATGTCTACAAGTCCCCACCTCCTCCATCCCCTTCACCACAGCATCCATACTACTACAAGTCCCCATTTGCTCCATCCCTTTCACCATTGCCTCTATACTACTACAAGTCTCCCCTCTCACCGGCTCCATCTTTGCTGCCTCCATACTAATAGATGAACCTATCCTATCGAGTTCTCTAACATGTAAATTGCTATCTTTAAAATAAAAAACAAGATCCATGAACCATTCTCTCATGATAAACTCTATAGCTTCCCCTATTGCTCATAGAAGTGAAAATCACATGTTAATTTTTCTATCATGACATATAATGCATATATCATCATGACATCATTTCAATGTGCAAACTTCAACTTTCAATGTAAATCATGACATGCATATGGCCAAAGAGATGATGACATACTTCCATGAAATCCATATTCTTCATTATCATTCTCCAAAGTGTTCTCTATAAAGCATAATGCCTTAACAAATTCAAAGTACTCATAAATAAGAAAATAGGAAAAGTATTCGAATATGCAAACTTATATAGCACTGTACAAAACCACTACACTATGTTAAAAAAACCTTTACACATCATCAACCCTCTATGTGTTGTAGAAGATGTCCTGACAACTGGTCTCGGGTCAAATTATTGTCTTCGATTGTGTAGGGGTCCTGATTACCAAAAATCTATGCACAAAATGGAGAATATGTTAACATAAATAAATAAATTGAATGAAATAACTAACAATTCAATCACATGAAATGAAATGAAATTCAATTGAGAATCAATAAATGATCAATTGTTTAAAGTTTGTAGTAAGGCCACTGAAAATGATGTTATACATATATAGTATAACATAGAAGCTGCACTCAGTTTTCCCTACTTGCAGAGGACACTATACATCAAAAGCAAGTGGTAAAAAAGAATAAAGGCCTATATAAAGCAATAGTCAATCGAAGAACTTGAATGTAAAGAACTTGCCTTTGGCTAGAACCACTTTGTCAAACCACTTTACCTTTACGCTTCCTACCCATTATATAATATGTCTTCAGTGCACTGTAATAATTAAAATCATAAATAAAAAGACATTAAAACAATTGAGTATAATAAAAAATCAATGATTGACAAACAAATTTACTTATGTGTTGAAAATGTTTTTGATATCTCTGTCTGTCTTGCGACCTAATGAGTCAAACCAAAAGTTGATGTTGATTAAGGGACAAGGAATACAAAGACTCCAATGATAACTATAATCACATGTATATATAGATTAAAATGAGGTTCGATAACATGATACTGCTTAGCAAAGTGAATGTGTATAAATATATGAAATTAAGTTACTTGCCCTTCAACAATTGGTGCTACATAATAAGGCAGTTGAGTCTCGCCTATTGTATAGCCTACATAGGTCATTCGATCTTCCAACCTTTAGTTATTACGCTGTGACATATTGCCAGGACATAAGAAGCCATATGTAGTGCTGAGCTCTCGTTCAGCTCACATTTTTTGGAAGCAACTACCACATAAATAAAATGAGAAATGACTCAATAAATGTAGAAGTGTAAAACTCCTAAATATCAGTGCATTAATTAAAGTTGAAAATTATAACAAACTCACATGATTGCATATGTGACCCATCCTATGTCTATCTCCTCCAAAGATAGGAACTATCTAATATCTTTGTTATCAAGTCGATAATCATATGAGATTCTGTGACCCACAATCCCACAAGGCATCTTTAAGTCGACCTTGTTAATGTCTTGATGAATATTTTGCAGTTGAGTCAATAAGGGAAATTTTGTCGCATCATCTTTTTCCTAGTAACACACAAAATAAAGATTATAAGTAGAATGTCAAGGATCAAGTAATAGTAAGGTATTTCCTACTATTGGAGGGACTAACACAATCTCAACAAGATGTCTAGGCCACAAGATGAAAGATCTTGTTGCCTGACCTAGCCTGGCAACCTCATCATCGGGAACGGGACATCTACACCTTCCTCCCCCAGTTGAACACTTTTGACATTGACCTTAAGTTGATCATCCTAGATTTAGTTATTATGGTGGGTGGTGGCATGAGTATATACAATAGCATCAGCAACAACACGCAGGTATGAGACCTCCAAATACAAAGTGCAAGATTCTCTAGGCTCTAGTGAAGGACCAAGGTCGCCATGTCTAACCTTTAGCGGATTGTAACTGCCGTTGGTGCTGGGAAAGGCTGGGGATTCATGAGTAAGAGGAATGAAAGAATTAATTAAAATAACATAAGGAAAAAATCAATGTTGTATTAAATGAAATTATTTACAAACCTCAAATCTAGGCTCTACGTTACACATCCTGCCTTGCATGTGAGACAACATATTGTACTCATCTCACCACGTAGCTTACTCAACAACTCTTCTTTAAGCTTGTCTCGAAGTGATTAACACATTTGCACCACTAGCTCTACTCAGATTTCCTCTTAAACCCTAGCCACAAACTCTTGAATCATTTCACCTCATCCATAAGCTTGTGAACCTCATCCAAAGTATTTAGAGAGACCAACTCCTCTCTAACTTGACCAGGGTGATCTAGATTAACAGCGCCATTGCTAAGATGTCTATCCTTCTAGTTTGAGTGAAGGAACCCTGGCTACTTTGCTCTTCAAGTTCATCCTGCATCATACAATGAATAAATAGAAAGTAATTACATGCAATCTTGTTAGCAACATGAAACACACTTAAATATACTTGTTATGAAATTCTCACAATCCTTTGAGCGACATCAGGAATGACTAATTTTATATATTTTTCTCCCTTTATCCTCCTTGCTTTCTATTTTTTGTGATGTGGGGGAGGAGGTGGTGGCTAAATGACAATACTTAGATCTGCTAGAGCTGCTTCCTCAAATTTTTGTGATTTAGCCTGCATCATCTTCTTTTCGAGCTTTTGGTTACCCCCAATGACATGTAATGAGGATAATTGTTTTTGAATCACCTCTCTTTATTTTCTTGACTCAATTCCTATATAAACAAAGAATAATGAAAACTGAGTTAACGATAAAGTTGTTCCCAAATCATAGCCTTCGTGTCCTTTGAAACTTCCCTCCAGGTAGGAATTAGAACACTAACTTTGCTCCGACCCAAAAAGCCAATGTAGCTAATGAACTTGTCTCGGTCTTTGCCCAGTGGCTTCAAATCAGCATCAAATTCCATGTGAACCCTCTCCATCTATTCCTCATGAGGTTTGACCAACGAGCGCAGCTTCGTTCTTCCTCTAACCTTTTTCTTGATAAATCAACTAGCAGAGTCGCCCAAATTTGAACTTGTCATGATCCTGATAAGACATAAATGTGACATATGATAAGTAAATTGAAATTACATGCACACTTTAAACAATTCAAAATATTACTAAGAAATAAATGTGGCATATGATAAGTAAACTAAAATTACATGCACACTTTAAACAATTCAAAATCTTACTTTAAGTGTTTTCCCAGATTCCTTCACAATGATCAATATAGCTGTATATTCATCATCATCTACCAATTCTACTTCAGATGGTATAAGGGGATTTGTAGTGAAAGGCGGTGTGTCATCAATATTCAAACTCAGATCACCATCCTTCTATTTTTTACTTTGGAGTACAATAGACAATTTTTCATTTGCTGGATCAATGACATAAAACACTTATTTTTCCTGACTTGCTAGAATGAATGGCTCATATTTATAACTGACTCTTTCAAGATCAACCACGGTAAATCCAAATTGATCTATTTCAACAGCATTATTCTTAACCTACTTGCATTTGAATAAAGGAACCCTCAACTTAGTATAGCTTATCTCCCATATATCTTCAATAACTCCATAATAGACCATAGACGCCAAAATGGGGTTTTTGTCTTTCAAAATAGAAAAGTGCATTGATTCGGCTACCACCATCACCCAACTATTTTGCATAGTACTTCTATTATCTTGGGCTTTTGTATAGAAAGAATACCCATTTATATCGAACCACTCCAAGTTATGACCTCAAAAGAAGCCCCCCAAGCTAACCTTTTGATTGTCTCAGATATATTGGTCCCGTGCGCTATCTTATCCTTGAACCACTCTATAAAAGTCTTGTTTTGCTCATTAGCAATCTGCATGTCATTTGTTCTTGGTTATATCTCCTTTAAACTCTTTTTATGTTCAGCGAAGTATTGCTGAACTTCTTTCGTATTATTCAAAATATACAACTGTGCTTGCAACACCTCTTCAAGACGCATACTCATTACATTGACCCCTTGTGTTCCCTTACTTGTACCCCTTTCATGACGAGATTGGGCCTTCGACCTTGATAGATATTCTTTGCAAAAGTCCATAGCCTCTTCAACGACATATCTTTCTATAATCGAGGCTTCAGGTCGATAAGGATTTTTAGAATACCCTTTTAAGTTCCTCATGTATCACTTGAAATGGTACATCGACCTTAGATAAACTGGGCCGTTGATAACTCTCCATATTTTTTACATTTCAAGAATATTTTGAGGATAATTAGAGAGTTATCTATGCAATTTTAGAAGATTCAATGAGATTTTATTGTGAAAAGATCAAATCAAAGTGGTGAATTATTTGTGGGATTTAGATTGTAAATATTTAGGATAAAATTAATTAATTTTAATAAGATAAAGTTTCTGAGAAAAAAAAGAATTTAGTTGTTTTATTTTATCTTATTTTCTTTTATGTGTTCTCGTTTTGGCTTTATTTAATAAAACCATCAAGAGCATGTACATTTGGGCTTGGGCTTCTAATTCTAACTTAAGATATGAAGAAGAGGACCAATGTGGGAGGTGGGCCGAGGAGCTAAAGAAAGCAAAAAAGGAGGCTACGGTTTTGGGGTGGATTGGAGACACAGAAAAGACACAGCCATAATAATTGAATTTATCTTCACCATCTTAGACAGCTAGAGGGCAGCAAAAAAACAATGGAGGAAGCCTAAAGAAATAGCTAGAGGCAGTGGGAAAAAGAGAGAGCTGTAATTATTGAAAATGGGAGGAGTTGAATAGAAAAGAAAAAAAGTAGAGGCCAAGAGCAAGATCTTGGAGTAGCGAGCTACGAGGAGGAAGGAAGAAAGCATCAATACTTGAATGGAGCATTTGTTTTATTATCGTTGAGAGCTACAGAGTAAGAAAGGTGGAGCCAGCCGCACAGTGAGAAAAAAAATCAGAGGCCAAGAGCGAGAGCTTCGAGAGGCAAGCTGTTCATCATTTTGATCTTCTTCTTCATAAAAAATCTGAACTAGAGTTATATGATTATGTTCTTGGGATTATTTAATTTGATTTGTTTCCAGTTCGTGATTATCTTCTTTATGTCCCTGAATTTGGTTATTATTGTTGAGATTGTGACCCTGTTAAAGCCATGTCTGGTTAGGCTCTTTTTCAACCTAGAGTAGCTATGAACTAATTTAAGGATTTGAGCATGTATTAACTAATTAATTTGTGCTTAGTATTATTTTTGTTTACTTAATCTGTTCTGTTTTGTCTACTTAGTGCTTGATTACCATTAAGTATGAAATTGGGAAATTTAGATTAGCCTTGGAAGAGGGATCTTAATTAGACCATAAGATTAAGTAATGTGGGATTAGAATTTATTCTAATTTGCCAATAGAATAGGAATATACCTATTGGACCCATATAATCATATTAGAGTGAATTTGAACATTTATTGCCTCTTGAGTAAATTAGTTAGGAATAACAATTTTAACTTGAGAGAGGAGTATAAGTGATTGGAAGATACTTATATTCATTTAAACTCTAGATTAACAATTTAACATTAAGTACTTTTAATTAGGTAAATGCATGCTCTAAAACTTAAAGCAGGGATTAGCGACTCTAGGTTGTTTTTTATCATCTGTAGTCTTTAAATCATTAGATTTACTACTTTTGCATTTGTTTAAATTGTCTTTCAATCTCTGCCTTTGATTTGCTCAACTTAAATGAAAATAGAAATTTTAATGCCTAATTATATATTACCTTAGATCTCCATGGGACGACCTTGATTTGCTATTATACTATTTCAACGGCCCGTACACTTGCGGTGCGTATTAAAAATTTAGTAGCATCAAGTTTTTGGCGCCGTTACCGAGGATTCAAGGCAATTGTTGATTAGAATTAAAAATCCTTTAGTAGTTTTGGCTTGAACAATTTTATTTTATTTTATTTTCGTTCGTTCTTTATGTTGGTGTGATACTTTGGAGATTTGTTTTGCTTTTCAGGTACTTTAGTATATGCCCCGTAGATCCAAAGCACCTGAGACACCACAAAAAACAAGGAGCATCCAAGAACTTTTGGAAACTACGCAACCTCATACTCAACCAAAGGAAGGTGTACACATTGAGACTATAGTAATGGCTAAGGATGAAAATGATCACTTGGGTGTTAATGATTTCTTGGAAAGACAATCTTGTGGGCATCAATCAGGAATCGGAGTGCCTGAATTTCAAGCTAACAACTTTGAGATAAAGCAAACTATGTTGTAGATGCTTGAGCTATATGGTCAGTATACTAGAAATGATTTAGAAGATCCAAATCGGCACTTGATTCAATTCCTTGATGTTTCTGACTCTTTCAAGTAAAATGGAGTTCCTAATTATGTGATTCGCCTTAGGCTTTTTCCTTATTCTTTATAAGGAAAAGCTAAAGAGTGGCTTAACAATTTAGAAGAGGGTAGTGTCACTTCTTGGGTTGAATTGGAGGAAAAGTTCATATGAAGATTCTTTCCTCATAACAAGATAGTGGATGCTAGAGCTGCTCTAACTAATTTCTGCTAACAGTTTGGGGAACACCTATATGAAGATTGGGAGAGGTTCAAGTTACTTGTTAGGCAGAGTCCTAGCCATAATTTTGAGAAATGGGTCTTACTTCAAATCTTCAATACTAAGTTGACTCTCAAATCTTGATCAGAATTGAATGTTGTGACTAATGGAGGAATTACAAAGAACCGTTGAATTATGTTTAGGGATGCTTAGATGACTTATCAGCTGACTTTATCCAGAACAACAATGACAGAAGATCTATGAAGTCTACTGAAAGAGTTAATAAGGAAAATTCATCACAATTAGTGGGAATGTTAAATGCTCTCAACAAGAAGTTTGATAATCTTGAAGCTCAAGTACACCGATCCAATAGTAGACATATGGGAGTTAATGCTATTTATGCTCCTTGTGATAATTGTGGAGATGGACATGCTACTGGACAATGCCTTATATCTCAACAAATAGAACCAGTTAATTATGCTGGAAACTACCGTGGCAATAATTAAAGTAACCCATACTCCAATACCTATAATTCTGGGTGGTGTAAAAATCCTAATCTCTCTTGGAAACATGGTGTAACCCTTAATGAAGCATCCACTTCTAATATAAAGCTAATGGCACCTCCTAGTTTTTATCACTTGGAAAGGAAGTTAAGCCTATTCAAGAGCCCAAACCTGATCTTGAGGCAATGATATCTCAACTTGTTAGTTTTCAGCTAAAGAGTTCTCAAGATCAAGGTGCTGCTAATGCAACATTTAGTTCATCCATCAAGAATCTTGAGGTTCAAGTAGGACAACATGCAATGAATGTGAATGCATTACAACAAAGAGTATTGCCTAGTAATACTGTGACTAATCCTCGTAGAGATAGACAAGAGGAATGTAAAGCTCTCATATTAAGAAGTGGTAAAGAGTTACCTGAGATTCCTCATTCAGTGAAGACACCTTCAACTTCTAATGGCGATGCAACTCTTGAAGCTATTATAGAGAATGATGAAGAGCCTACTAGAAGGTACATGGAAAGGTCAAGGAAGCAAAAGTTGATAACGAGTCTAAGAAAAGTGAAGTGAAGAAGAAGGCTGCTAATGAGAATCTTAAATGGGTGCCACCTTTGCCATTTCCTCAAAGATTCCAGAAGAAAACTTTAGATGAGCAATACAAGAAGTTCTTGGGAATTTTCATCTCCCTTTTCTTAAAGCTTTAGAGTAGATGCCTCAATATGTTAAGTTTCTAAAGGAGATGTTGAGTAAGAATAGGAGGTTTGGTGATTATGAAATAGTACCTCTCACTGAAGAATATAGTGCTATTATTCTCAACAAGTTGCCACCTAAACAGAAAGATCATGGTGGTGTTTCTATACCTTGCATAATCGAAGAAAAGTTTCAAGGTGGAGCATTATGTGATCTAGGCTCAAGTATCAACTTGATGACACTATCAATGTTTATAAAATTGTAACTTGGTGAAGCTCATCAAACCTTTGTGATACTTCAGTTAGCTTATCGAAGTTTAGCTTATCCAAAGGGTATCATTGAAGATGTTTTGGTTAAAGTTGATAAGTTTATCTTCCCAGCTGATTTTATTGTATTAGATTGTGATGAAGATAGTACTCTCAAACTTATTGTAGGAAGGCCCTTCCTGGCTACAGCTCGAACTATGATTGTTGTTAAAAAAGGGGAGATCAAGTTAAGAGTGAATGATGAAGAGGTTATTTTTAACATGAACAAGACATTGAAGTATCCTAAGGACAATATTGATTGCTTCAAAGTTGATATATTAGATGAGGTTATTCAAGAGACTTTGGATTCTTATGCTATAAAAGAACCTTTAGAAGCTATGTTACTTGGGCTTGATGATGTTGAAGAAGGGAATCTAGTTGAATGCAAAAGGTTACTTGAAGCTTCTTCTCCATACATGAATCGATCAAGGTAGTTTGAGTTGTTGGAGATGGAATCAAGGCAAACTTCTTTAAAGCCTTCTATTGAACAAGCACCAATTCTAAATCCTAAGCCCTTACCTTCACATCTTAAATATGCATACCTGGGTGAATCTGAGACACTTCCTATTATCATATCTTCTTCTTTATCTGAAGATCAAAGAGAAAGGTTGTTGAAAGTCCTTGGGGATCACAAAAAGGCTTTGGGTTGGACAATAGCTGACATCAAATGTATAAGTCCTTCAATTGTAATGCATAAGATACTTTTGGAAGATGATCATAAGAAGTCTATTCAGAATCAGAGAAGATTGAATCCTATGATGAAGGATGTTGTCAAGAAGGAGGTAATTAAGTGGTTAGATGCTAGAATAATTTATCCCATTTCAGATAGCTTATAGGTTAGTCCAGTACAATCTGTTCCTAAGAAATGAGGAAAGACCGTTATTGCTAATGAGCACGATGAGCTCACTCCCACCATACAGTTACTGGTTGGAGAATATGTATGGATTACAGAAAGTTAAATGACATGACATAGAAGGATCATTTCCCACTCCCTTTCATTGACCAGATGTTAGACCGATTAGCTAGTAAAGAATTCTTTTATTTCTTAGATAGGTATTCTGGTTACAATCAAATTGTTGTTGCTCCTGAAGAACAAGAAAAGACAACATTCAAATGTCCTTATGGTACCTTTGCCTTCTGAAGAATGTCATTTGGTTTGTGCAATGCTCCTGCTACTTTTCAAAGATGTATGATGATCATATTCTCTTATATGATAGAAGAGATAATGGAAGTATTCATGGATGACTTCTCGATCTTTGGTGAATCGTTGAGGAGTGTTTGATACATCTAGATAAGGTGTTAAGGAGATGTGAGGAGACAAATCTGGTTCTTAATTAGGAAAAGTTTCATTTCATGGTGACCGAAGGGATAGTTCTTGATCACAAGGTTTCAAAAAAGGGCTTAGAAGTTGATAGAGCAAAGACTTATGTGATTGAGCAACTTCCTCCTCCATCTAATGTCAAAGCTGTGAGAAGTTTCTTGGGTCATGCTGGATTTTATCATCAGTTCATTAAAGACTTTACCAAGATTTCAAAGCCTTTTTCACAATTACTTGAAAAAGATACTCCTTTCAATTTCAATGAGGAGTGCATGAAGGCTTTTGAAGAATTGAAGATTCAATAGATTTCAACTCCTATTATTATGGCTCCTGATTGGTCATTACCTTTTAAAGTGATGTGTGACGCAAGTGACTATGCTGTGGGAGCTGTGTTGGGATAAAGGCCTGGCAAGATCTTGCATCCCATCTACTATACAAGTAAGACACTAGTTGCAGCTCAGGTAAATTACTTAACTACTGAAAAAGAAATGATTGCTAGTGTTTGCTTTTGAAAAGTTTAGAGTTTACTTGATGGGTGCTAAGATCCTAGTCCACACTGATCATGCTACTATTAAATATCTGTTAGGGAAGAAAGAGTCCAAACCTAGATTGATAAGATGGGTTTTATTGTTACAAGAATTTGATGTGCATATAGTTGATAGGAAATGAATTGAAAATCAAGTTGCTGATCATTTGTCTAAGATTATGAACTCTTCTGATTGTGTGAATGACTTGTTGGTTAATGAGTATTTTCCTGATGAACAGTTGTTTGCTATTACTAGTGATAGTTTGCCCTGGTATGTTGATATTGTGAATTATCTTGTGTGTGATGTGTTACATCCTGATTTGACTTTCTATCAAAGAAAGAAATTTTTGCATGATATTGCTTACTATATATGGGAAGAACCATTTCTTTTTAAGAGATGTCTAATCTAATCTTTAGAAAGTGTGTGCCTGAGTTTGAACAAGAGACAATTTTGACTGATTGTCATGCATCTGCATATGGGGGACATTATGGGGGGTAAAGGACTGCATCTAAAGTGCTTGATTCTAGTTTTTATTGGCCTTCTTTGTTTAAAGATACTCACCAGTTTGTTTCCAAGTGTGATAGATGTCAAAGAACAGGTAACATTTCCAAGAGACATAAGATGCCGCAATTTGGGATCTTAGAGGTGGAGTTATTTGATGTTTGGGGGATGGATTTCATGGGTCTTTTCCCATCTTTAAGAGGAAACCAATATATTCTTGTTGCAGTAGAGTATGTGAGCAAATGGGTTGAACCTATTTCTTGCAAGTTAATGATGCCAATACAGTGATCCGTTTCTTAAAGAAGTATATTTTCATAAGATTTCGTACTCCTAGAGTGATCATTACTGATGAAGGAACTCATTTCAACAAGAATTTTAAGGCTCTATTGGCAAAGTATGGAGTGTACCACCGGATGTCAATTGCATATCATCCCCAAACTAATGGCTTATGTGAGTTGGCTAACAGGGAGATTAAGAGGATCCTTGAGAAGACTGTAGGTCCTCCTAGAAAAGATTGGTGTGATAAGCTTGATGATGCTTTGTGGGCATACAGGACTACTTTCTGAACTTCAATTGGCATGTCACCTTATCGGTTGGTTTTTGGGAAAGCATGTCATTTGCCACTTGAGTTGGAGTATAAAGCATGGTGGGCAATCAAGAAGTTGAATATGGACCATAAAGAAGCTGGAGCTAAAAGGTTATTGCAACTGAATGAGTTGGAAGAATTGCGACTTCAAGCATATGAGAGTTCAAGATTATACAAAGAAAGGACAAAGAAATGGCATGACAAGCATATCTTAAAGCGCAATTTTGAGCCTGGGCAATTGATTCTTATCTTTAACTCAAAGCTCAAGTTGTTTCCTGGAAAGCTTAGATCTAGATGGTCTGGTCCTTTTAGAGTGGTTTCTGTGTCATCGAAGGGCGTAGTTCAAGTTAAAAGTGAGAGTACAGGAAATTCCTTTAAAGTGAATGGCCAAAGACTGAAGCACTATTATGGTGGTGAGGTGGACCGACAAGCAATGGTTCATCACCTGTCACAACCTCCTTGAGTTTTTGATATAGTCTAGCTGAAGACTATAAACTTAACGCTCCTTAGGAGGCAACCAAAGGTTTGTTTAATGTTTTGTTTTGATTTTGTAGGACTTTTATAGCCCCTGGTGATGTATTCCACTTTTATAGCCACAAGCAAGAGCATCCAAGAGCACAAGATGAGGATTGAGAGGGGAGTTTCCTTCTACTTTTCCTTGCTTTGTTAATTGATAGTTGATAATATGTTCTGGATATGAGTGCTGGATATTTT
Source organism: Inga laurina (assembly GCA_963855925.1). Classification (NCBI taxonomy): domain Eukaryota; kingdom Viridiplantae; phylum Streptophyta; class Magnoliopsida; order Fabales; family Fabaceae; genus Inga; species Inga laurina. The sequence goes on from OY979708.1 coordinate 53,056,560, forward strand.
AAATTCCTTGCATGTGATTGATATTTGTTATTGACTATTGATTTGAGTTGTGGCATTTGTGAGTGGTGTTGTATTCGTGGAAATTTAAAACCTTTAAAGCTTCCACTATCCCTGCACTTGGATATGGTTATGTCTTCATCTCCATTACTTAGGTTTACTTGTTCACATTGAGGACAATGTGATATCTAAGTGTGGGGGTGAGGGTACCATTGATTTTGTATGATTTGTCCTCAATTTTGAAAAATTTTTTTTGGTTTGCACATAAATAGAAAAATTTTGACAAATTTTGAACAAAAATTTTACTTTTCATGGAAGCTTGGATTTTACTTGTGAACATTGGCAAAGTTGGTTTGATTTGAATTTGAAAAGAATTGAGTTTAATTAGAATTTAATTCTATCTTCTTGGAATGTTAGTAGATAGGCAAAGAATTTGGTTTGGATGATTGATTTTAGGATGTTAAATACTAGTGAGAAACTTGAGCCTAAATATTCATTTCTTTCAAGAGGGAGTACACTTATTGTGATGTTATCTCTAGAACTTGTCTTGAATCTCTTTTGAAGCTTTAAATCCTTTTGCGTGCACAAAGATGATTTAGGCATTCATTTCATAGCTAGTTTGGCCAAATGTCTATCCTTGCCATATGAAAATCCTTTGCTTTACCCCATTTGAGCTTTACTTTGTTTTTAAAAGAAAATTGTATAGAGTAAATAGCCATTTGTTTGAGAAATACAATTTTTATATCTTTTCTTTCCCATTCATTTGCTACTTTGGTTAGTGCTAAGTAAGACAATTTTAGAAAAGAGTGAAAGATAGGGGGAAAAAATGAAATAGAAAGAAAAGAAAGATAGAAAGAAGGGTGTAAAAAAAAGAAGAAAAACAAAAAGAGAAATATAAAAAACAAAAATAATAATAATAATAATAGAAAAAAATAGAAATGAAAAAAAAATGGAAGAAAGAAAGGACCAAAAAAAAAAGATTGTTGAAGTTAATTGAATAAAAGTTGTTTAGAATGTAAGTGAGTTTGTTTTCTTGAAGTTGATACTCCTTAAGTTTTCATGAATTTCATTAAGTTACTTGGCACTAATTAGAGTGCGCTTCCATACCATTTGACCACTTCCATTTCATTATCATACCGTATTCATTACAACCTTTAGAAAAGTCCTTTTGATTTGTGTGAGCAAGAGGATAATGTAGTAGAAATGGAGATGATAAACAAGCTTATCGTAGATGGGTTACAATAAGTGGATTAGAGTGAGACACAAGCCCTTTAATTATCTTGAGAGAAGAGTGCAAATACTTCAATTGTGAGGAACATTCTATTGTCCTTTGTCCTTGCTAAATTACTTGCATTTCTACTTGTATTTTAAGAAGGTGGAACAAAGATTCAAGAAAGCTTCATTCTTAAAAATTTGAATTAAATCCAATTTTGTAGTGTTTAATTTGAGAACTTTGCTTCCATGATTTTCTTTGATTGTTTTACACTTTTGAAATCTTGAGGACAAGATTTGATGTAAGTGTGGGGGTGTGATAACTCTTCGTATTTTGTACATTTACAGAATATTTTAAAGATAATTAGAGATATCTATGCAATTTAAGAAGATTCAATGAGATTTTATTATGAAAAGATCAAATCAAAGTTGTGAATTATTTATGGGATTTGGATTGTTAATATTTAGGATAAAAATAATTAATTTTAATAAGATAAAATTTCTGAGAAAAAAAGAGAATTTAGTTGTTTTATTTTATCTTATTTTATTTTGTGTTCTCATTTCGGCTTTATTTAATAAGACCATCAAGAGCATGTACATTTCGGTTTGGGCTTCTAATTCCAACTTAAGATATGAAGAAGAGGACCAATATGGGAGGTGGGCCGAGGAGCTAAAGAAAGGAAAAAAGGAGGCTACGGTTTTGGGGTGGACTGGAGACACAGAAAAGACACAGCCGCAATAATTGAATTTATCTTGATTATCTTGGACAGCTAGAGGGCAGCAAAAAAAAACTGGGGGAAGCCTAAAGAAAAAGCTAGAGGCAGTGGGAAAAAGAGAGAGCCGCAATTGTCGAAAAAGGGAGGAGCTGCACAGAAAATAAAAAAAGTAGAGGCCAAGAGCGAGAGCTTGGAGTAGCGAGTTACGAGGAGGAAGGAAGAGAGCAGCAAGAATTGACTGGAGTATTTGTTTCATTATCTTCGAGAGCTACAGAGTGAGAAAGGTGGAGGCAACCGCACAGTGAGAAAAAAAATCAGAGGCCAAGAGCGAGAGCTTCGAGAGGCAAGCTGTTCATCATTTTGATCTTCTTCTTCATAAAAAATCTGAACTAGAGTTATATGATTATGTTCTTGGGATTATTTAATTTGATTTGTTTCCAGTTCGTGATTATCTTCTTTATGTCCCTGAATTTGGTTATTATTGTTGAGATTGTGACTCTGTTAAAGCCAATTGTGGTTAGGCTCTTTTTCAACCTAGAGTAGCTATGAACTAATTTAGGGAGTTGAGTATGTATTAACTAATTAATTTGTGCTTAGTATTATTTTTGTTTACTTAATTTGCTCTGTTTTCCCTACTTAGTGCTTGATCACCATTAAGTATGAAATTGGGAAATTTAGATTAGCCTTAGAAGAGGGATCTTAATTAGACCATATGATTAAGTAATGTAGGATTAGAATTTATTCTAATTTTCTAATAGGATAGGAATATATCTATTAGACCCATATAATCATATTAGAGTGAATTTGAACATTTATTGCCTCTTGAGTAAATTAGTTAAGAATAACAATTTTAACTTGAGAGAGGAGTATAAGTGATTGGAAGATACTTATATTCATTTAAACACTAGATTAACAATTTAACATTAAGTACTTTTAATTAGGTAAATGCATGCTCTAAAACTTAAAGAAGGGATTAGCTACTCTAGGTTGTTTTTTATCATTTGAAGTATTTAAATCATTAGATTAACTACTTTTGCGTTTATTTAAATTGTCTTTCAATCTCTGCCTTTGATTTGCTCAACTTAAATGAAAATAGGAATTTTAATGCCTAATTATCTATTACCTTGGATCTCTGTGGGACGACCTTGATTTGCTATTATACTATTTCAACAACCCGTACACTTGCAGTGCGTATTAAAAATTTAGTAGCATCAACCGTATAGTCTTATATCCCTTGCCAGATGAACTATTAAATGCACCATTATATCAAAGAATGTAGGAGCAAAATGCATCTCTAGTTATGATAGAATAGTATAACCCTCATTTTTCAATTCATCTAACCTTCCAATATCAAAGAAACTGTGGCAAAATGCATATCTAGTTATGATAGAATAGTTATAAATAGCATTAAAGAAACTGCACAACCTTGTTATCGTGCTTTACACATCATCTTTCATAATGCCTATAATAACTGCTTGTAATAGTTGTTGCATCAAGACATGACAATCATGAGATTTCATTCCAACTAACTTCAAATCTTCCATTGACACAAGCCTACTCACATTAGAAGAATACCCTTGTGACACCTTAATGCCGAGCAAACACCCACACAAACTTCTTCTCTTGGCTTTTGACAATGTATGCGACACTAGCTCCATATACGCTTTCTTACCATCATCTCTTAGTTGTGGATGCAGTCATTCTCTTATTCCCATTTCAGCCAAGTCTAGTCTCTCACTAATTTCATCTTTAGTTTTCCTTGCTATGTGCAAAAGCGTACTAACAAGGCTATCAAATACATTTTTTCCACATGCATCACATCAACACTATGTCTCACATCAAGACTACACCAATAAGGAAGATCAAAGAAAATTGACCTCTTCTTCCATATGTTCTTCTCACCCGTAGTCTTTTGATTTTTACCAAAAGTGACAATGATTCTTTCCACCCGACTATAAACCTTGTCTCCAGTTAATGGCTTCAAAGCCATTCCATTCTCTGGCAAACCGTTAAAAGCCTTCTTTAGCCTACAGTACGGGTAGAATCGAGGAAGGAATCGTCTATGACCAAGGTAGACTGTTTTTCTACCATGCTTGTGTTGATGGAAGTGTGCGCTTGATTCACATATCGGACATGCTTTATGACTCCTAACACTATAACCTGACAAGTTCCCGTATGCAGGGAAGTCCTTAATTATGGTGAAAATTTTTGTACGTAGCTTAAACGAATATTATTTATATACATCAAACACATCTACACCATCTTCCCACAACTTCTTTTAGTCCTCTATCAAAGGTGCCAAGTAGACATCAATATCGTTCCCTAGCTGTTTTGGTCCCAAAATCATCATAGAAAGCATCATATACTTGCATTTCATATACAACCAGGGAGGTAAGTTGTAAATCACCAGCAGAACCAGCCATACACTATGTGTACTACTAAAAGTAATATAGGGATTGATTCCGTCTATGCAAAGCGCAAGCCGAAGGTTTCTAGGCTCACTGCCAAATCCGGGATACATTTCATCTACTTTCTTCCATTGTGGAGAGTCAGCCTGGTGCTGAAGGTATTTTCCATCACAAACTCTATCATCATAATGCCATCTCAACTTCTTTGCTTATTTCGCATTAGCAAACATTCGTTTGAACCACGATATGATTGGAAGATACCACAAAACCTTTAAAGGTTGCTTTTTAATTGTCTCATCACCATAACTATTACCTTTTTTCACTTTGTATCTGGAAGTTTTACATTTAGGACACTCACTTAAGCCTTCAAACTCATATATGTACAATACACAGTCATTAGGGCAAGCATATATCTTTTTATAATCCATGCCCATCGTAGATAATATTTTCTTGGCCTCATACATATGATTTAGAAGTACATTATCCTCTGAAAATATATCACACAACAATTCAAGTAACAATGTGAAATTACTATCAGTCCACTCACAAGTTTCCTTTAAGTTGACCAAGTGCAAAATACCAGACAAGCATGTATACTTAGTACACCCAGGGTACAAAGGTGTCTCTGCATCACTCCGCACGCTATCATATAGAGGCGATTGTCCAAAACATTCTACCTCAACATCATGAATTATTTTCTCCATTTTATCGTCATCTCCAACCTCCAAAACTTCCTTCTTATGGGATGCACAAGCCGTTACTTCCTCACCATGCCATATCCACCTTTTGTACTGAAGATTTATTCCATCATAAATTAAGTGATCTCTTATATCATCAATATCACGTAGACTCTCATTTAAACACTTCACACATGGGCAAAAATACTTCCCATTTTTACTAGATGCATTCATTCTAGCAAATTTAATAAACTCTTCCACCCCATTCTCATATTCTTCACTAGTTCTCAAAGCATTCATCCAACAGTGACCCATTTTATTACCACCTATGCCATTTTCAACAATACTCAATTTTTGATCAACCTATTGGAAAGGGTAAGATAATGACATGTGACAGTTTGTTATTTACATTTAATAAAAATAACAAAATCATGACCCCTCATGAAATCAGCAGCTATGATTCAATATTCATCGAATAAAGACACCATCTTCAGCTTCTACTATGAATCTGGATATTATTCTAGAGAATGATTTTGTTAATGTAGAATCACTTTTGTATTTAAGCTCACTATCTATATAATTACTAAACAAAACTCTAAAATGAGCATAAAGTCCTTATCTTTATTCTAGTATGCACAACCTTTTCTAATATCATATTCTATATTTCTTCATCATCATTATTATGTCTTCCCTTGCCATTCCACATATCTTCTATTATATTTATAGAATATTAGTCTTTCTCAAATTGTTACAACTGTGGCCAAGAAAGGATGAATTAAAACAAGACAGTGAAAATAAATGAAACCCATATAATAATGTCAAATGACTTTATTTTCCTTATATAAGTACATGAGTTACACATAGTTTGTAATTATATACTTGATATAGACACATGAAGAAAGATAAAGAAAATACCAAAACCTCAAATTTTATTCATGAGAACATACCAGAAACAAAAAACCCTTACAAGAGTTAACTTTAGAGCCTTAATGAATGAGTAATGACCCTAGTTTATCCCCAAAAAAATAGAAACCTAACCATGTTAATTTCAAATATCCATATGACTGAGAAAGGAGGTTTTAGAGGAAGAAAGCTACAAAATTTTTATCATCATAGTAACAAGTAATTTCTTTTTCTTTTTTGCCAAAATAACAAGTCACAAGTGAAATTCCAAATAAGCAATTCCAATCTTGCAACTTACCAGTTAAGAGTGACAAAAAGAAACAAACACGGATAAAAAAAAATCAAACAATCAACCTATATAGCTTGTTGGAGGAGAGGGAAAACAGGGACTGCAAGCTTAGAGGATGAAACGAAGCCACAAAACACATACTTAAACTTGAAAAATGCAGCTTCAAGCAAGAAAAAAATCAGGATTGCAAGCTCATGGGATGAAATGAAGAACCCAATCAAATGAAATTTAAGTTCTGCCTTACCTAGCTTGTCACGGGACGAAGAAGAGGGAAAATAGGGAGGATGGACCCAGCAGCTACAGAACCCACCACGAATTGAGAAAAGGAGGGAGAACTAAGAACACAGAGATAGAACCACTTCTGGTTTCAATGAAGAAGAGGAGGGAGAACCGCCAAAGGAGAAATGCAAATGGCGCCAATGAAGAAAAAATGGGGCTTTGGTAAACAAAACAGCTACAGGCAGAACCCATGGCGAATTGAGAAGAGGAAGGAGAACGAAGAACACGGAGATAGCAAAACCACTTCAGGTTTAAAAGAGAGGAGGGAAAACCGCCAGTGGAGAAATGCAAATAGCGCTAATAGAGAAAAAATGAGCCTTTGGTAAACAAAATAGCTTTACTTTGTACGCTGCTCTACCATCTTTGACTCCTGCAAAGAAGATACAACGACTAGTTTTCTAAAACCAGTTGTTGTATCTTTAGTTTTTTTAATTGATGGACGGAGAAGATACAACGACTGGTTTTAAAACCAGTCGGTGTATCTTATATTTTTCTTAAATGTGTCTAGGTAGTAGTCGTACGACTGGTATAGAAACCAGTCATTGTATCATGGCCATTGTTAAAAAGAAAAAAGCTTTAAACCAGTCGGTGTATCTTATATTTTTTTAAATGTGTCTAGGTAGTAGTCATACGACTGGTATAGAAACCAGTCATTGTATCATGGCCATTGTTAAAAAGAAAAAAGCTTTCAACGACTGGTATAGAAACCAGTCGTTGTATCATGCTTATTTAAAAAAAACAGCTTTCAACGACTAGTATAGAAATCAGTTGTTGTATCATAGGAAATTCCTTTTAAAAAAATAGCTTCCATCTTCAACGACTATTTGTTATAACAATCGTTTAAACTTTACTTTCAACGACTCATTTCATAAAACCAGTCGTTTTGTTTCAAAGACTTATTTTGTGAAACAGTCGTTGAAACGCAACCACTTCATCTTTTACTACTGTTTTTAAAGAACAGTCGTTAATTTGTGTCGTTAAATCAACTGTTTGTAGTAGTGACACTTTAATTAGCTAGTGCTGGATGTTTCCTTACTATTTGTAAGGACATTATGGTTTATGATTAATTCTTCAATTATGTTTTTGTAGTGTTTATTTGCTGGGCCATGAAAAACTAGAAAAAAAAAAAATTAATGAAAAAACTTTCAATGTCCCCAAAAAAAAAAATTTAGGCGTCCCTTTGACCAAAAGGAATGCCTAAAGTGCATACTTTAGGCGTCCTTTTTTTAACGGACGCCGTATCCTTCCTTTATTACGAATCCAGTATAGATGTCCTCCTATTTTCAGACATTAAAAGAGTTAAAAAAATAGACGTTAAAAATATTATCTATAGTAGTGGCCATAAATAAATAACGGCATCTGTTATATAAGCGACAGACGTCATAAATAACTGATGGTGTGTGTTAATAAGAACCATACGTTGTAGATAGGACAATGTCTGTTGAACATGCCCCAGACACCATAAATAAATATATCATATATAAATTCATTTTAAAACTTTTAAATAAGGTAAATATCACTTAGACTAATGAATTTTTTTTTAAAGATAAACATATTTTAAATATTTCATGCTACAATATAATTAAATAAAAGACACAAATTTAAAAATTATAGTAAGATTATTACATTATCATAGAATAATATGGTTAGTTATTTATGTTTCATTGGTTAATTAATATTAATAATATTTAATTGTTTATATATTAATATTGGGCTAAATATATTTACAAATTTTTTATGACAATATTTTAAACATTTTTATATAAGGCGTCTGGTCAAGTTTTGACCAAACACCGTAATGTCGAAAAAAATAATTTGAGACTTTTGGTGTCTGGTCAAGCTAGCACCAGACACTATAAATCTTAAAAAAAAAAAAAAAAAAAAACAGTTCCTTCAGTGCTTCACTTTATTCACTAGATGATGTTGATGGTTTCACCTTCAATTTCGAAAACCCTATTTTACCTCAAGCCTTAGGTATATTCCCTGCCTTCGCGACTGATCTCATGACTAATAAAGAGTTTCAAATCCCACTGGTGGTCTTTCAATCGATCGCGATAGCCCCATCAACAGCGGGGCCGGTTTTTGCAGCAACGCGTTCCTACAGTGTTGTCTCAACCTCTTCAACAAACTTGGGATCCACCTAGACGAAATCTGGAAGGAAATTAAGTTTACTCATTCTTGATCAGATAAATTATGTGGTTCAAATTCCAATTGAAGTTTTTGGGCTTTCGAGTAATGAATTTCGGAAATTTTCTTACTGTTGTGTGGTTGTAATCCGTTGGGGTTTTTGGACCTTCAAAAAATTTCTATGTTCCAAAGTGCTTTTTGTGAGACTAATTCTTAAACACGTTTACTATTATTGCTTTCCTAAATCTGTAAACATTGTGAGTGCCACTCCCACGCTCTTTCATGGCAATACCTATGGTGATGATAGTGGAGGTGATCCCCCAGTGATTCCCAAATTTACTACTATAAAATCACGTATATTTGACATTCCATACTTAATAGTTTTCATGAAACTGTTAAATATAAATAGGCAGAATTATGGGAACGAAATATGTAACAATTCTTTAAAGCAAGTGTTAAATATATGAGACAATATTTGGCGGTTTCATATAACTACCGTGATTTATAAGTTTGGTTTTTTAAGGAAAAAAACGCAAGCTATGACACTTAATTGAATGACTAAAAGTTAATTATACATAATATCATCGGTCATCGGACTTTATCAACAATCAACCTAAGCTGGTTTGCCTTAGTGGGCAATTTTAAGCATGCCCTGTACATAAAAATGCATTTTTCATATGGCTGTACCTTACTGTTGAAAAAAAATTTTGAAAAGGCTAAAGATGGAATTTGGAAAGACCAAGCACAAAAAGCATGGAAAACAATTTCCTCGGCAGGGTAATTCCAGTTTTGAAGACTAAATCAACGAGTTTAGATTCTTTGTCCATAATGTCTTAATAACTCCTCCACTACTTCTCTGAGACAATTGGACATGGAAGTCAAGAGCAAGAAGTATAGAGACTGAGTCAATTCCACTTATCAATTTCTATAATTTATTGTAATTCAGTTTATAATGTTTGGGATTACAGAACAATATTATCTTTGATTTATTTTCCACTATGTGTTTTGAAATTCCCTACTTAAAGTAAGGATGTAGCACTATAGGAAAGCTAATTCCTATTACTTTGTTTTAACAATTTGTAGATTTTAGTTTTTAAACTTAATTAGATTTTTCTGAATATATTTATTTCTCTTGTGCTTCATGTCATTATGACAAAAAATACAAACTATGACGCTTAATTCAAAGAACACTATGGCGCATAATTCAAACAAATAATTTTAAATAATAAATTAAATATAAATGACATTGAGTAAATTAAACAAGTAACAACTAATAAAATTATATTTGTAAGCTTAAAAAATAATAGGATACATATGTCATATTTTAGAAATATTATAATTTCACTATAAATCTAACTAAAATAAATAAGACACAAGGTCTTGGAGGACTTGACATGATGAATCAAGGAACTTGATTTAAATTTTGTTCTTCCTTTAAATCTTTAGAAAATATTTGTTTTTCAATTAATTTTGACTCCTACTAGTTAGTGCAATTATTTTTTACTCCATGTTTAGGTATGACTTTTTTCCTTTATGAAATACATACAATAGAAGTTATGATTGATTTATTTGAATTGAATGCAAGATAGTCTCACCTCAACCCAAATAATTTTCACAAGGTTTTCTATTTTTTATACACTTCAGGACTTTTTCTTGTTTTTAGACATGATGAATAGGAGGTTTCTTTTAAAAAAATGACTTTGGAACTTAGTAAGTAATAACACCTTGTATGACACTTGCTTAAGCAAGTGTCATACAAGGTGTGTAAATTTTTTTTTTTAAAAAAACATAACTCCTTATATGGTGCTTTCCCATAGAAGGTATTAAGCAGCTACGATGCTTTTTTGGTTAAGCGCTATAGCTGCCACATGTTTTTTTCCCCTTTAAACAGAAGTCTCCTTTGGGCTTATTTGAAGAAGTGCTATAAGATTAACTCTGCTAAATCTATATTTTGTAGTGATGCGTTGATGTTATGATTGCCACCATTAAAGAGGGAAACAAGATATAAAGAAAACACAAATATTAACACCATAGCTTCGTGCATGCTTTAATTAATTGTTTGGGTATTATGAAAATAAGTTCAACACTAACCAAAAATGAACCAATATTTCGGGAGAATATTATAACACTTTGAGAATAATTGTCACTATTATTGATTATGAAGACAACTCAAATGATAGAAATTAGCAACCGACGATGGAGGGAATTTGAACCTAATGTTTTAAGTAATTGTATTTTCAACATAATTAACTCTCTTATATTTATTTCTAAATTTTATAAGCATTCTCATCAATTAATTTATCTTATATTGTTATCTTAAATTATCTGATTTGCAAAAGCATAACCTCCTTATATATAACAGCAACTATTACAAACAAGTTGTTGATTAAGGTGATAAGCGACCCCACCCCGTAAGAAAGAGAACACAAGCTTAAATCTCGGGTAGTGGACTTTTGGGAGATACGAAAATCATCTGTGCTCTAAGCTTTGAAAGGGATTATACCCTTTACTGAATTTAAAAAAAAAACAACTAAGAAATACTCTTGGCTTTTACTGCAACGATTATCATAGTTTCTTTCCCTTTGATAAAAGGGGTGTTCTTTTCCCTATATTATTGGCATGTTAAACTTTTCCTTTTACGTACCAACATAGAGTTCATTTAGCAGCATAAGGCCCTACTAGACCTCTCGAGGTCTTGAGTTTAAATCCCAAAAGAGGCATTTGTGTTAGGACAGGCAACCACGAATGTCGAATCAGTTACCGGATGATAAAATGAAAAAAAAAAAAAAGAACTTTTCCTTTTGAGTTAATGAAGTTGTCAAGTATAAGGAGCATATCAAAATTTTTTTAAGGATTCATTCAAGTACACTGTAAGGAAAATATAACTAAAAAGGAGATTTGGAGTACCAGGGCGAATCCATGTTCAGATCTGGGTCAAAGCTCCAAAACTCCATACTTGTGCCCACACAATTATTAGACTACTAGAGCCTAATTGTGATTTGCACAGCAGATCACCAGAACCATAAAGATGGTAGGAGAGAAGAGAATTGACAGAAAACTCAATGGCGGGGTGAATTGCAATTTAGGAGGAACACCCTATTTAAAGTGGTTTATGAAGGCCACTAATTAGGAAACATGTGTACTCCATCTTACCCTCCAAGACAGCAATTTAATTGATTCTCAATTAATTCCCCAAGTATGGTTATTTGTTCCTCATTTAACAAATCCATAATTATTACTGAATTATTCCCTAATCTGCAATTAATGCTGTTTTTATTCTTATTTGATTAGGCTACTTATATCCTAATCAAATAGTTCGGCCCATCAAGGGCGAACTTGGACCCAAAGTCCAACATCTCCCACTCGCAGTTGATGGACCTCCCATCGTGCGTGCGTTACTCTTTCTTGTTTCATACTTGGCGTCTGCCGTGACTGGGTGGGCAAAAACGTCTTTAAGATTTGGTGCTTGTGATAATAGAAATCCCTCATATCGGATCAGCATCCAAGGACACCATTTATATATAACCGTAAGCCATATATTCATTGCCTCATATGCCCTAGGTTCTCCCATACATATTACTCATGGCATATCTAATCCCTCTCGAGTTAATATATTGATTAACTCAGATTGCCTTCCACGCATATAGTATCCGCACTTACTAGCTCCACATAGAGCTAGTAAGGGGTCGACCATAGATACTAGCACATCTTATGTATCTAGGAGTAAATCTTCCTTTTTGACTAAACATCAATTCATCTTGACTTGGTCACTTTCCTAGTTTTCACTCGTTTGACTGAATCGAGTGTGATCATGGAGCTTCAGCTAAAGTAGCTGTCACCAAACCAAGCTTTCATGATGCCATCTAAGTCTTAAGGGCATCGCGGAAGGATTTTTCCTTCTTGGGACTCACTGTAGTGAACTAGGGATCTTTCAACTATATCCCGTGTTGCAGTTTAACTCTTAAGCACATGCAGTATGAATTGCATGCTACGGTGAGGTGCACGTCGATTTCTTTATCTTTCACCGTACAGACATTAGTTCCAAAATGTACTCAACATTCGAACCTAGAACTTTCTTTTTCACAATATCTCTTTTACAATCTCATTTGTGAAAAAGAGTTCTTTGCCTGGCTATAGGTCTATATTAATGCTTTGATCCATTTTCTGTGTATATACACACATGGAGATCTCATCTCAGTCTAATCGAGGCGACTCAAACGCAAAGATTCTTCTTAACCATCTCATGGTGATCATTTGCTCGTCTTACCCTCCCATGCCCCCGTAAAACATAGGAAGATGGTTGTTCGTGTGAATGAACCAACCTTTTCTGACCTGTACGACATACAAACTTGTATACCTTTTATGTATTAACTCATAACATCCATACTATTTCTTTTATCTTCATATAAAAAAAGTTCACGACCTTACATTTTATTCACACCCCAAGATTTTCACTAACTCAATGAAAATCAAGCTATGGGCTCAGTAAGGGGATCTACTAACATTCTATTAATAGAAGGTCATTGAACTGTTGCTTTTCCTCTTTAAAACCATATCTCTTATATAGATACATCAAAAAGTATGTTTCACCTTGTTGTGATATATATGATCCTCATCACAAGATGTTATCGCTTGGATCCTTCTATCCACCATTCATTCCCAATCTCTCATAAGAATTACTTTAGCCATATGGCACTTTGAATGATGGCAGAACACGCCCTACGTTCTATTTCCATGGATAACAGGAAAAAATACTTTGTATATTTCCTTATTCCATCACCATTTGCCTATGTCTTGTATTTGAGTATCCTTTCAAAAAGAAAGTTGTTGTCTTGACAACTTAATCCATGGTTATTCTCATAACCCATTTCACAACAGGACCAAAAACAACTTCCAAGTATGACAAAAAACATTTTGTCTTATGTACACCGATGTGTACATTCATATTACTAACTATAGTCTCACATGGGACTCTATCCACCTTTCTTATATTGGATTCCTCATAGGACATGTAACCTCTTTAAGTTTATGCCCTTAACTTCAGAGGTATCCATGGGTTTGTAGTTTGACATCCTAAGATGTTTAGGGAGTACACTTGTACATGTCTTAGGTGGAAAATACTATATCTTTCTTGGGCAATCTTCGTTTATCTTGTCATTCAAGATATTTGTTTAACCTATGACTTTCTTAACTCAAAATTTAAGGATTCTCTGATCCTTTATTCCTTTGACTCCCTTGACACTTGGTTCATATGTCATTTGACAAAGGATGACTTCACATAGAATCATCATTAGACCATTTGGGACTTATGTAGTGTTTTTCGATTGTTTCGTAGTCGGTGAGGCTTTCACCTTGTGAAAACCTCATATACTACTATTTGGGTGATTGTTTCTACAAAGCCCTTAAGCTGCTTCATGTAGAGTTCATCATCCAATTTCCAAAAATTCCAAATTAGAAGGTGGTCTTTACATCATCTTGATGCAATTTCAAGACTAAGCTTGTTGTCATAGCCAAAGTTCAGAGTTAAAACGTACAACAGACAACCTTCCATTGTATTACCCCCTAGCCACTAAGTGTTTTAGGTTCTACATGCCCCAACAGATTTGAGAACTTACTTGTTCCCAATCGCCTCTTGGCTAGGTGACAAATTACCCAAACATGTATTTGGCTTAAACAGAATCCAAATCCTCTTGCATGACACTTTGTAATTCATCTTAGCAGGTCGTTCTAATGTCTTTCAGACACTTATAGGTAGTTATCATCACCTTCTAAATGATGAAGAGAGCATTCAATCCATTAGGGAATCTATCCCTTATAGTCATTCGTTAGATGACAATTTGCTCCGAGGTGGGTTTCATAGGACTCTTTTCCTATGTATGAGTGAGATAATTCTTTCTTAACTTACCTCTTCCCTCTTTCGTTGAGAAAATGGTCTCAATCCTTCCACTCGGATCAATGAACTCAGAAACACTAGGTTATTCCTTGTCACTTGTGAACCTCTTAAAGAGATTTATTGTGATTAATGCTCATTTCTTGCTAGGAAATCTGGGTTTTATGAACGTTGTGTCCCACGGTTTTTTCTTAGTCACTGAACCGTCATCATTTTCACTAATGAAGATGTGTCATGTCAAAATCTCATGTCATCTCACAAAAGAGATACCTTGTATACCTTAGCCTTAATCTTCCTTACTCATAGGAAGAATTATGAATATAAGGTTGATGACCCTTATGGTCTTAACGAGCTTGGCCCTGGTCTAAGGCCCATCAACGATTCATAGGGTAAGGTCGTGACTAACATAGAGGGCATTTGGTTAAGTGTGAATATAATAGCTATGAGTCCACCTACCAACATATGGCTGATAGCCTCATTGATGCCATTATGTTCATAACTAAATCAAGGAGAGGTCTATCTCTCCATTTCAACAACTCTATTATGTTAAAGGGTTCTAGGTATTGATAATTGCATAACGATGCCTTTCTTGTACACAAAATTGTTTGAACTAATCACATGGGTGTCCTAAACCCTTATTAGTTCAAAAGGTCTTATTCTTTCAGTTTACTAATTCCTGACTAGTACAGCCATTATCTAACAGCTTCACACTTGCCAAAAATCAAGTAAACATTACTGTATTACGAGTAAACGTCCACAACGTTAACGAAACACCAAGCTTTATGTCTTGCCCTCACGTTCATTGTTTCACTAACGTCATATTTTGCCAATTGCAGTGTATATTCTCAAAAAATGTTTCTTTGTCTTTCTTGCCAGGTAGAATAAGTTTTCAATTCATTCATAAGGGTATTAACCCTTTAGCACACGTTGTTTAGCAAATACTCTTTTGCTAGTTTGATCATTCCCTTTCATCAAGGTGTACATGTGGCAAGAAATGGAATCTTTTATCCCTAGAAAGAAACATCAAAATCCAACGAAGGATTTGAGAATCATAGTTCCATCGATCCTTAACTAAAGAGTAGTAAAGATGTGATTTTGTCAGTTGCAATTGCATGGAGTGAATCAGGGTGGTTGATCTATGCAGAGTTAACGTGGAAGTTCAAATCCCTTGATTTTATCTCTTTATTGCTTTGCATTTGACATGAAGCCATATACTTATATGAAACATCCACAACTCATGTGGATTGCTACTTTTACAACCCTTAAAGGTTTATTAATGTAGCATTTTATCTTTGCAAAAACCATTGACCTCTTCTAGATCAAGTCTACCTCATAGGTTTCTTGCCCTTAGGTATGGAGGATGAATCCTCCCATTCTTTAGCTAAGTTCGTCTGACTGCTGGATCTTGAATCCTTCAGTCTTTCACACTCAAGTTCAATGTGGCAAATCACATTGCTGAAGGTTACAATATGCATTCAGAGGCAATCTTTACTTTTGTATACGCCCACTCACTGGAAGACGTGGCTCACTCCCACTCACTGGGAGATATAGCTTCCTCCCACTCACTGGGAGATGTCTTCTCACATCATACACTTGTTGTTTGTTAGAAAGAACTTGGCATTTAGTTTGTCTCAACTTCTTAGTTTGACATCTGCCTCAAATGTTGCCTAAACATGTTAAGATTTAGTACACTATGTTAAAACTTAACTTAGTTTTAACTTTATAGAAAAAGATCATCTATTTCACCATCTTCCAACACTATCTACACAACTTGGATAAGGTTACATTGCTCATACCAACATAAGTTTAAGCAATGTTGTTCTTTCTATAGTTGATAGCAAAAACCTTTTGTATCCTTTGGTTGCTTCAACCTTTAAATGCTGAAGACTAGTTGGTAGGATGTCCCTGACATCTCATTCTTATTGAATGAAAGAGATTTGAGAGTTTTTAACTCCACAGATATCTCTATTGAGCTTGTCTTTATAAGTTCAGTTAAATAGACTTGGTCATAATTGGTCACTTAAACGATTATGGTATACAAATCTTATTTGTTCAAATAAGACAAAGGATAATTAGATAATAAGTTCACTAGTTTTATGTTCAGGAGACAACTATGTTGACTCCCATTCTAATCATACTAGTTAGCTCATCACCCTTTTAACCACAGTCTTCATTGAACACTTTCCCCTTTGGATTTCTAGACGCATTCTAGAAAAACTCCTACTCAATCAAAGAGCAATTATATTAACAAGATAATAACACAATATCATCTAACTAGCATGAAAGTTCAAGAAAACAGGAAGAGAACATACTTAATTCAATTCCAAAAAAACAGAGAATTTAATTATAAATTCAATGAAAAAACAAGAACATTCAAAAGTTTAAGCCTCATATTGTTCTCCTTCTCATAGGCCCTTCTGACCATATTAACTCATGTAGCGTCTAGCTACAATGTCCAGCTCCTTTTTACCATGTTTACATCAACTTACTTGGATATAATTGCAGCATACCTCCCACTTGATGAAATGATTCCAATATCTCTATCTGTCTTATCCTTTGTCACAACATTTGTGATAAAGGATTGACTTTTACAAGTCATTGCTTCAATCCAAGTGGATCAATGTGGTTAGAAGCATGGGAAGACTTATTATTATTCAATAATTATTGAATAATTTTTAGTTGCAGCAATTTTTCAGGTTTTTATCTCTAAGAGTTTAAGTCAAGGTTGGATAGGATTTTATATTCAAAAATTCATTTGAATAATCCCTTACTTTGAAAGAATTTTGCAGCATTAACCTTATGTTGTAGCTGAAATACTCTTAATAAGTCAACCTATCCCAAAAATAATAGAATCCACAAAGACTCAATTTCAATATTTTTAGGAATATCTAGGTGCATACAAGCACCTTTTTGACTCAAAACATATCCAAACGTGCTTCAAATATATGCAAAGCATATATGAAATTGAAACTCTCGAATTTAGGGATTTTCAGGAACCAACCGGGTCTCAATCGGAGGTCCCACGTGCTCTCACGCTCCCCTAGAAGATCTCTAGATCAAAAAATCCTGAAGAATTGGAAAATTCCAGCGTTGGCCACTTTAGGCGGCAGTGCGTGACATACACGCGCCGCCTTACGAGCGTCCGCCGGTAACACGCCGGCACCCAAGGCTCCACGCACCGTCCTCTCTCCGAAGGTGCTTGTCATATGTCAATTTTTGGTTTTTTTTGGGCCAGTGCTGACCATTGACCAGTCAATATTGATGGGTCAACCTTGACCCCGTCACTACTAACATGCCTCGGTAAACGTGGCTGGTCAATGGATGACGTGGCCTTCGTTGACCGATGCTGACATGGCACTTGACGATGACGTGGCGACCTCTCATTGGCGTCGTGTGGCATTGGTTGATCGATGATGTGGCATTGACTGCCACATCATCATCTTCAACCTTCAGCCGAGTCAACCTGACCCGATTGGAGCTCCGGTAGGGTCATCGCGACCTGCCAACTTCGGGAGGCCATATCTCCCTCGTTTTAGCTCCGTTTTTCGCTTTCTTGGTGTCTTTGGAATCGTAGTTCAGCGAACTACAAATCAATGGCATTTATTTGATTTTAAAACCTCTGTTTCATTGATCAAATCATGAGTGAAGTTGCGGTGGTGACTAACGACCCGCGAACTTCTCTCCTTTGTTTCTCCCTTATCCAAACTCCGTTTGACGCGTTTTAAGCATCGTTGGGATCATCTCTTCGAGATCTACACATCCATGGCTTCTTTTGGGGCAAAAACACTCAGTTTTGGACACCCTATTTTTTCTCGACATTGACAGCGCGGCATAATCTGACCTGGATGTGTGTCCTCTGTATCTCAAAAGCTTTCCTAGCCTTTGAAGGTTAAAGGCTCTTGTTTTTGGTTCCACATAGGTCGCAAAGACTCAACTTTAACATTAACGAAGAGATGAGGAGAAGATGAAACCTGTTAGATCTCATGTTTTGATGATAACAAAAGAATGGTTTGAAAAGGAAATGTTTAATAATCAAGCTTGAACTAAGTAATGACAGGAATAAGCTTTACTTGAGGAAAGCATGGAAGTAATGAAGAGAGGCCAAGAGATAAAGCTGAGAAACTTGATCAGAAGCAAGTTTTCTAAGGCATTACTCGAGGCGGTACTCGAGTAATGAGACAAAACTTGAAGTAATCAAAGACAACTTCCAGTAACCAGGCAACGTTACTCGAGGAGCTACTCGAGTAACAATGTAAAAGTTTTCAGGATGCCATTGATACTCGAGGGGCTACTCGAGTAACCCTGTTTCTAAAAATGTGCAGCTCTCGGCATTTAGTACTACTGCAACATTACTCGAGGAGCGACTCGAGTAACAATGTGAAAAACTTCCAGTTGCCTTTAGGTTGACAATGATACTCGAGGAGCTACTCGAGTAACTCTGTTTCTAAAAAGATGGAGCTCTCGGCACTTTGTACCACTGCAACATTACTCGAGTAGGTACTCGAGTAACGCACTAAGATTCCTCGAGTAAGTACCCGAGTATGCATAATATTTTCAAAGACAACTTCAAGTCTTTACCCGGGTAAGTCATTGACAAAAAGCACAGTTACTCGAGGTGGTACCCGAGTAACCTATGGAACAATGAGTGCATTACTCGAGTACGTACTCGAGTAATGAGGTAAGTGCTCTCGGCATTGAAATCCTGCAACATTACCCGAGTAGAGCATCGAGTAACCAAAAGTTTATTTCAAGTTTTACTCGAGTTGGTACCCGAGTAACTCATAAAGTTGTGAGTGCATTACTCGAGTAGGTACCCGAGTAAACATGTATTTCCAAAGGTTTGAAAATTGGTTATTCCAGGCACTACCCGAGTAATCTTATGTTTATTCATTAACCTGCAATTGATCAAAGATTTCCCGAGGTTACTCGAGTAGGTACTCGAGTAACATTCAAGCAATACTCGAGGAGGTACTCGAGTAAGCTTACCCAGAAATTTTGAAATCATTCAAACGATCATAGATTTGTTTCCTATATGATTAATCTTTCATTGTGTTAGTATTCTTAGTCTATTTACAGATGAACAATGAAGAAATCATTTCAAGTAGTGGAAGTCAAATGAAACGTTCAAATGTCACCGACCGACACCTACCACAACGTATGTTTTTCAAAAACTGGAAAAGTCACGCTCCAACGGACATGAAGAAATACGTTCCAGCAATCATTACCAATATATCTATATATATGTGAACAACTGATCAGAGAATAGACAAGAACTCACTCACAAACGAATCATCAAGTTCTTTACTCTGTTTTCAATATACTTGAGTTTATATGCTTCAGTGATTCTTATTTACTCTGTGAAGAGAGATATTTCATTCAAACTCAATATTTGTTATTGAGGTAACTTAAGGTTGTAGAACCTTGAGTCGGGATTGAATTACAACTTGTAAGGGGGAGCGAGTGTCCAGGTATAGGATCTTGCTTGTACTGAGGTGCCAAGAACCCACTGAATCTTGGAAGATATAGTGAAACTCTCAGAGAAGCTCTGAGGACTGGACGTAGGTCAAAATGGTTGTGGCCGAACCAGTATAACTCCCGGTGTACACTTCGGTGATATTTCTCCTTACTCTTTCATGTTTTAATTTCAACGTCAAAATTTATATTTGCAACGAAATTTTTAAGATCACCCAATTCACCCTCCCTCTTGGGTGAAACACTTGCTCTAACAAAACCCGCGGCATATATATATGTGTGTTATATATATACTAATCGGAGGAGCTCAGTGTACAAATGTAAGGCACAAAGCATACATGTATTCATTTATAACTAATATGTCATGTTTGAGGCTTTTAAAAAAACGTAGAAGCAATATATACATATACATGTTCACGTTTTTGAAAAAAACTTATGCCCAGATACCCCAAAAAGATTCACGCATGAGCAAATTAATATGTAGGCATTCCATATTCACAAACTCATAATTTTACATACTGTCATGTATATTGCATGAATGAGAAGGAGAAATATGCGCGCGTATTAACAGCACAACGGAATTAGATGGGGATATAAATAAATTATATCAGATTATTATTCGCAAAGAATAAATCACACAGCCACAGGATCAACAGGCTCTGATGCCAATGTAAGGAAAATATAACTAAAAAGGAGATTTGGCGTACCAGAGCGAATCCATGTTTGGATCCGGGTCAAAGCTCTAATACTCCATACTTGTGCCCATACAATTATTATATTACTAGAGCCTAATTGTGATTTGCACAGAAGATCACCAGAACCAGAAAGATGGTAGGAGAGAAGAGAATTGCCAAAAAAAACTCAATGGTGGGGTGAATTGCAATTGAGGAGGCACACTCTATTTATAGTGGTTTATAAAGGCCACTAATTAGGAAACGTGTGCACTCCTTCTTACCCTCCAAGACAGCAATTTAATTGATTCTCAATTAATTCCCCAATTATGGTGATTTGTTCTTCATTTAACAAATCCATAATTATTGCTGAATTATTCCCCAATCTGCAATTAATGCTGATTTTATCTTATTTGATTAGACTACTTATATCCTAATCAAATAGTCCGGCCTATCAAGGGCGGACTTGGACCCAAAGTCCAGCATACACCTTAATGCAAGGAACATAATTTGGAAAATGATAATTATATCCTCGTGGAACAAGAAAATTTACTATTGATGTTGTCTTTGCAACTCCCTATGGTCATTATGATAAGAACATTTCTCCTTTTCCACAAAACTTCTTTTTGTCCTTAATATAAGGGTTAGTTGGGGTTCTAAATATAAAATCCTAATCCACTTTGTGCCCAACATTTATCATGTCTTATTCTAAACTATCCCTATTGATATCTCATGTTCAAAGAGTTTGCACATCAATGGGCAATATAATTTAAATGCAAATGATTTAATAGTATATTTTAGGGAAACCAATACACAGTTTTTGCCAAACATCTAATTTAACTAATTTTCTTAATCTACCAAATTAGTAAAATATATCTTATATTATGGATGGGAAGTAGTATATGACATTTTGTTTTTCAAAGGTTTTAATTTTTTTTTCAAATGCATTTTACTGAAAGTAAATCATACCCCAATCTATTCCCCTCATACCATTTGTTATAAATAAATATGGTTTCACCAGACAACTAGTTCGTATTGTAGTGATGTCTATAACATTGTACTTTTACGTCTCACGTGAATCCAGTAGGCATTCTCAAATGAAATATATGATTTGGATGGCTTAATGGTTTAAAATTTCAAACAGTTTAAACTTTAGGGAATGATTCCAAAAGAAAAAAAAAAAGTAAAATACAAGGGCCAATTCCATAATTTGATGTAATAAATTATATGCGCTAAAATTTTAATTTTCCCAATATTTATTTTGTACATATTGACCAATATTGAAAATAAATATTCTATATAGCACACTTTTTATATTAAATAGTCAAATTCGTTGGCCGAGACCTATATTCTCATTGGAACGACGCATAACTTATAAAACCAACTATCCTTTAATGTTGATTTATATATTTTCAATAAATTATTATTGTGAAACTCAATCAAAATTCTAATAATTTAATATATTTAATTTGTGTATCGTGGAAGCAAATAAAGTAATCTAAGTTTGTTTCTAAAACCTAAGAGACCAGTTGAAACAATCATAACAATAAGTATTTAAGAAACTGATTATTTGTATGTACTAACTCTGATGTCAAAAATAAATACTGGTAGTTAAATAAGCAGGGAGGTATTGTTATATGATATTGTGGAAAACACATGTGAGAAGAGTGAAAACTGTCAATTGTATCATTGAAATAAAGAGTGACAACTATGAGTAGATTACTGTAAACAGTATAAACATAATTTTTAGCATTATTTAATCTAAAAGGAATATTTTTCACACAAAATATTGCACAGCATGCACTGCTGTTTAAGTGGCTTTACGTCAGACAATTGTTTTGGTCAATGGCTTTATGCTTCGCGTTCCGTTACCAAGAAGAATGTTTTTGGTAAAATCAAACTGAAAAATAAAATAAGTAAAATTAATTGACTATACAAATTAAATATACATAATAATATCTTCGGTCAACAGACTTTATGAACATGAATACTAAGCTGATTTGCTCTCAGTGGGCAACTTGAGCCATGCCCTGTTGGGCAACGGACTTTATCCCATGCGTAACAATGCATTTTTTACGTTACTGTTGAAAAGAGAATTGGGAAATGCTAAAGAAAGAATTTGGATAGGCCAAGGGAAAAAAGTATGGAAAAAAATTTTCTTGTCTGAGCAATACCAGCTTTGAAGACTAGATCAATGAGGATAGAGTCTTAGTCTATAATGTCTGAATAACTCCTCCACTAAATTTATATATATCTTAAAGTTGACTAGTAGTAGGTCAATTAGGCGCGTCTATATCACCACTATTATCTGCTCCAAATTTGTCTATATAAGCGGGCATAAAATGATGGTTTACGCACAGAAGAAAGCACGGGTACGTGGAATACTAAAATCATGGGGTCTCCAAGATTGCTATTATTGTTGATTTCTGTGTTTGTCTTACTTTCGGTCTCATCAACTTCCCCAATTCCAATTCCAAAACTTTTCACTCAATGTCTTGAGGAAAACTCTCCAAATCCAATCCCATTTTCTGCCACATTTTTCACTCCTGACAATGCTTCTTTCATTTCAGTACTTGAATCCACAGCTCAAAATCTAAGGTACTTGGTGCCTTCGTTGACAAAACCGGAATTCATATTCACTCCATTAGAGGATTCTCATGTTCAAGTTGCTGTTGTTTGTGCAAAAAAGCTAAAAATCCATATGAGGGTACGCAGCGGAGGTCATGATTTTGAAGGACTTTCTTATGTTTCTCTTATTGAGAAGCCATTCATGATCATAGATCTCGCTAAGCTTCGCGACATCCAAGTTGATATAGCACACAACACAGCTTGGGTTCAAGCTGGGGCCACCAATGGAGAGGTTTACTACAGAATTTCTGAGAAAAGTCCAATCCATGGCTTCCCAGCAGGTGTTTGTACTACCTTAGGCATGGCTGGTCACGTTACAGGAGGTGGATACGGCGCTACACATAGAAAGTATGGACTCAGTGCTGACAACGTGATCGATGCACGGATTGTGGATGCTCAAGGAAAGATTCTTGACAGATTAGCCATGGGAGAGGACTTATTTTGGGCAATTAGAGGTGGAGGAGGTGGAAGCTTTGGGATTATTTTGTGGTGGCAAATCAAGCTTGTTCGGGTTCCACCTACAGTGACAGTTTTTACTGTTACTAAAACCTTAGAACAAAATGGAAACAAAATTCTTCATAAATGGCAGCAAGTGGCACCAAACATTGATGAGAATTTGGCTATTTTGGTTCGAATGTGGGTAGCGAATTCTAGTACTCAAGGAAAGAGAACTATAACAACTTCTTATATTGGTCTCTACCTTGGTAGGGCTAATAGGCTTCTCCAATTGATGAAGCAAAAGTTTCTTGAGTTAGGTCTATCTAAGAAGGATTGTTTGGAAACAAGTTGGATTAAATCTATGCTTTACATGGCTGGTTTTCCAAACACCACATCACCAGAAGTTCTTCTCCATGTGACACCTGCCATTCCCAAGGGATACTTCAAGGTCAAGTCAGATTTTGTTAGGCAAGTGATTCCAGAAACTGCCCTGAATTCCATATGGCAAGGGTTTATCCAGGACGATGTGGCCTTAATGGTTTGGGTCCCATATGGAGGAATGATGAGTAGAATCTCGGAATCCACAACTCCATTTCCTCATAGAAATGGAACGCTCTTTTTGTCCCAGTACGTTGTTGAGTGGTTTGATGGAGAAAAGAGCACAGAAAAGAATATGAATTCGATTAGAAGGTTCTATGACTCCATGACTCCCTATGTTTCAAGCTTTCCAAGAGAAGCATATGTGAATTATAGAGACCTTGATTTGGGGATGAACCAATTCAACAAGACAAGTTTCTTGAGGTCAAACACTTGGGGATTTAAGTACTTTAAGGATAATTTTATAAGGTTGGTAAAGGTGAAGTCTATGGTGGATCCAAGCAATTTTTTTAGGCATGAGCAGAGCATCCCTTCATTGCCAATTGGAAACTAACAAGGATTAAACAAGTGAAAAATTTTATAGTAATTTGTATCGTCTGTGCTTGGATAAGTTATGATAATCATTGAAGTTTTTATAGGGTTTTTGCATGCATCTGTTTCATATCCAAATAAGCATGCATAATATATTATTGGTGCTCTAAATTATGACTACTATGTTGTATCAACGTGATAGTGATTGTCAATCCGTGTTTGGTTACTTTTATGATAATGTTGTAAAAGGGTGTATATATATATTATTTATTGGGTCTAGCAAGCATATATGAGGTTATAGTAATACGATTTCTTAGTATTTTAGAATTGCACATACATGGAGTTTATGTTTTTACTAACTCAATTAATTAATAGTAGAGCGAGAGAGAATAAAATATTTGATGAAAGAAATATGAAAAATAGAACAACATGTGAGAATTGATTTGAGAAGAATGCAATCGCTAAAACTAGAAGTTTGAAATTCATCTTATAGGTTAGTACATCAAGTGCCTTATGCTAGTTCCTTCAGTTCCCAAATCAAACAATGACATTTGGACATTTTTGACTCATTAGCATTAACCCTCGTTACCTAATACTCCCTTCTTCTCTGTTTTCTCTTCTTCGCTTGGTCGAACCCTAAACATCTTCAGCAGGGTTCCTAAAGCAGATTCGGCAACTTTGTAGAGGATACGGTACCATTGTGAAGGGCTTATTGGTGGCCAAAGATAGTCTCTCAGACTGACGCCATGGTGGAGAGGATATGGGGGCCATCTTGAGGATGTTATCGGCAGCCAACGACAGTCTTGAATTGACTCAAATAAGGTTTCTCTTGGTTTCAATTTCTCAATACTGGTGTTAGATTTCCCTTCTGATTAGATATTTTGGGTATCTTATGAGTATTGGGTATCATTTTTTAGGGTTCAATTTCTCAGTCTCACATGGTCGGAAATCCTCTGTTATAGCTTTATGAGTTTTTTCCCTTGACATGTGCTTTATGAGTATGTTATGAGTATTCTGATGTTGAGGAAATCATTGTTCTTAGTGCACCTATGATGATACAGTACTGTACATCCCTGTGACATCTCTCCAATTAAAGACACCAAAGTTCTCATTTGAATTTTTTCCCCTTCTTTCCATTAATAATGAATTCAGAAGCTACGGAGCAAGATGAAGTCAGAGGAGAAGAAGAAAATGAGGGTTTTGAAGAAGTTCAGAAACCTGTGACTTCTATTGTGGCGGTGTTTAGGTTTCTCACACCATCAGTTAATGTAAGGATCCATTACTAAAAACCTTGCTCCCAAATGTTTGCGTTCATCAAAATGAACTCTGATTCAGTCTTCTCCTCTGACTTTGAAATTTATTATCAGGTTCAATTATTTGTTTATTTTATGATCAAATATGCAATGGAGATTATACTAGCTAAATCAAGTGTTATCACCAGTTACTACTTTGTTTTTTCAACCAGCAATGTCGCTATTTTCCTTACATGTCTTGGCCTTACGGTACTTCTTGTAAACATAGTTGTTGGAAGCTTTATTAGTAATATATTTAAAGAAAGGTGATCCTTCTAGTATTATGAAGTATTCTGTTGTGTAACAATATACATGAGATGTGTCCTATCTCAATCTGATCAATACTCCCTCCTTTTTTTCCTTCATTCTTCCATCTTTAATTTTTCCTTTTCTGGCTGGCTTTTAGTTGCAGACAAGTTCTATTGGCATTAGAAATTATGGTTTGCATTGGACTAATCCTAAGCTTCCATGTTTTCATCCCTTACTCAATGCAGCAATATGTTGGCTCAGACCTTATCACATTTGTATGTGCTAAAATCCTTAAAGGTAGTTTTCTTTCATTCTATATGACATGTAAGCTGGGTATCACATATAATGCCAAGTTCTGAAGGTGAAATCTCTGCCATGAACATTTTTGGACATGATCCAAATTCAAGAGTGAACTTGTCACTTCTACCAAGGATGATGTCATCGAGGCTTTCGAGGGGAACATTCAACAGAGGATTGCTGTCAATAGAAGCTGGAACTCTAGCCCAGGTAGTTGCAGATGCAGCAATAACAATGTCAGGGTATTTGGGTGAGAGCAACCTCCTGAACACTACCTTACTTCCAGCTCTTGTCATCTCTGTCTCATCCATTTTTACAACCTGCTACTCCTACAACTCACACTACTAGCTAGCTACTTTTTGACTTTTTCTTTGGTTTCCTCTGTATATATTCCGAGTGTAATCTTGTTTTTAATCAGTAAAAAAAAGGGCATCTCTACATTAGAGGCGTGAAATATTAGGTGGTTTGGCAACTTGACATTTTGATGTTCCCCTAAGGGCATCAATTGCTTACTAGTTTCATGTAGAGCTTAGTTTCTTGTTCCTTGATGTAAACCATATTGTTACAGTTACGTTCTTGAACAGCTTATTACTTTAATAAAATCTCACTTGTCATGCAATTTATAATGTGGTGCTGATTATGGTATTGGACCATATCCTTGTAATGGTTTGGTTCGAAATAGGGACCACTCTTTTATTAAAAATCTTAAAATGTAAATCCAACAAGTATGGTTGTGGTAAAAAAACATCGAACAAATATGGTACTTACATTTTAAAGAATATAAATAAGGAACAAAAGATATCCCAATAATTCTAATGGATACTCAACATACACTAATTAAAATATTAAAACCAATAAGATAGTTGTGCTCCTACTTCATTCCATCCAAATATTGCATCTTGCTCCTTATGGAAATTTTCACTTCACAAGTCAACCTGGGTCAAATTAAAATGAAAAATATAAATATAAAATTTTTATAGAGTTCAAATAAAAAATTTTATTGATGATGAAATATAAGTATTTTGTAACTACCTCTTAGCGTTTCAATTTTTTTTACTTCTTTTCTATACAACTTTTAGGACGACCTTTAACATGAGATACACATTCTTTTCTTTTCAACCCTTTTGCTTGAAATGCATCTTTTTCACCATTCGTCATGGTTGGAGTCACATCTTCTTGATTTGCAATAGAAGAACTTTTGCCTAATATTTTATCAACTTCCTCACCTAATTCTACAAGTTTTTGTGCTAAAAAAGATGTAGCATCATCTAACTCAGCAGCCTTATTTGATATCTCAATTGCAACTCAACATAAATCCTTGAAATGATTTGAGACATCTAACTTTGGATCTTTTTTAATTATACGTCCACTATTATCAAGAATAGATCCACTACGAGCATGTTTGGTCCATCTCTTGAGAATGTACCTTGGAGGAATTACTAGTTTATTGCACAAGGTAAGTACTCGAAGAGCATGACAACATAAGATGCCAGTGAATTCATATTTCTTACAATTGCATTCAATTGTTTCATCTTCATAATCATATGTAACCTTGTGATCTCTTTTACCATCTACTCTGCACACTTTATATTCAAATATTTTAGAAACCTAGTTATAATCCTTGAAAAGTATGTTACATGACTTCTCATATTCCTTCCTAACTCGAAGAAATATAGCTTGTGTATAGATGTCTTTGGCATTTTTTAGCAAAAGTACATCTAAATTTAATGGGGGCAAAGTTTGACTCATTTCATAATTCTCCTTCAACTCTTTATATCTCATGTCTTCTATCAACCTCTCAAAATTTCTAAAGAAACCCACCATATTCAATGTAGGCTTCATATAACCTCTTAATCGACCATTAAAGCTTTCACTCAATTGGGTTGTTGTAGCTCCTACAAAAAAGGCATGTCACCCATATACTGATGCCCATTTTTCTCTTTTTCCAAACAAATCTTGCAACCATTTGTTTTGACGAAGATCGTACTTGTCAAGCATAGACTCCCATGCATTAAGAAAATCATTCTCATATTCACAATTGCATATACAAATTTTAAAATATGCAGCAAAAGAATCTGATTTCTTGTAAACATGATTAACATGCTTGCAAGCATTCTGTGAGAGGTGCCAAGCACATAAATGATGATATGATTCAGGAAAAACCTTCGCAATTGCTTTTGCCATTGCTGGATCTTGGTATGTAAATATTGTACTTGGTTTCTTTGCAGACATAGCTTTCATGAAAGTTCTAAATAACCACTCAAATTATTCACTAGTTTCATCATACAATAATGCAGCACCAAATGTGACAGTTTGTCGATGTTGATTGAATCCAACAATAGGTGCAAATAGCCTTAAATTATGATTTGTACAATATGTAGTATCAAAAGACACCATATCTCCAAAATAAGAATAATCCACTATCATTTTTGCATCAGCCCAAAAAATAATTGTTATTTGATCTTCAACATCAAGTTGAATTTTATAAAACAATGATGGATTTTCATATTGCTTTGATTCAAAATAATGAAGCAATGAATAAGCTTCGCCTTCTTTCATTTCTGCCATCCTCTTACTAGTCAAATGATTGCTAATATTTTTTGAGAGTGCACCCAACATTTTCACGTCCTCCAACTTGTTGACTCAAGAATTCAAAAATCAATTTTTTCCGTATTCCAGAATGGTTCGCTTGCTCAATTTGGGTTGCTTGAGCACGAGTGATCTTTCTTTTTCCCATTTGCTTGTTGAGTAATAATCATTTGAGCTAAGCAACCAGTTCTCAAATCTTTACGAGCCTTTGTTCCTTCATAGTCATTCACTTTTTTAAAACCTTCTTTGAAACACAAATTTTTGAGATACCACCATCTTACGATCTATCTTGCTTCTATTTACCCACTCTTTTCTAACACTAAATCCAACAAATCCAGCATATGCATTATAGAATTTATATGCATGTTCTTCACTTTCAAACTCCAAACCCATATATGGAGTTAAATCTGTCTCTCTAACTTCTTGTTTTGTAAAATATTCATATGATAATGAGCAACGTCTTAAAAAAAATAAGAAACCATACAAAAAGAAAGAATAAAAAGGCAAACAAAATGATGAAAAAATAATTGAAACAAGTGCACTAAAACATAAGGTAAGCAAAAGAAAGAATGAAAAGGCAAACAAAATGATGAAAAAATAATTGAAACAAGTGCACTAAAACATAAGGTAAGTAAAAGAAAATTAATTCTACTCACCTGCTATGTGATTAGTCATCTCAGTATGTCCCAAGAGAGTGGAGTGAACACAGGGATTTGAAACAACTGGCTGGATTAAAAAAAAAAGCCAACAAATTAATATAAGAAACAACTGGTTAGATCAAACATTTATATAATGACATAAAGAAAGGAAGCAGGGCACACTTGAAACAACAAGCATTCAACGATAGCAAAAATTAATATATGACCCCTCACAAACTTTACTCTCAAGTCAAAGCAAGATAAAATGTTTGTAAAAAAAAAAAGCAAGATAAAATGCATTACATAGAACCCCATTGTTGTTCAATACTTTTATGAAAAGAATAACATAGCAAATAAAGGCAAAGCAAGACTTTTTTAAATTTCACCATGATTCCTCTAAAAATTTCAATGCTATTGGAATGGTAAAGAAAGTAAGACTCAAAAGAGGCCAAAAGCTAAAGGTCGGTATGTCTCATATATATGTCACACCCTTATCTCAATTTCAACATTTTTCAGAGTATTTGCAAAAAATGATATGCTGTTCGGTGGGCAACACAAAAATAGCATAACTATACTGATAATATGTGCATGATTACATAAATTCCCCATAAGGATTTGTACATGATACTTAGGATTAAGGTAGCCGCACAAGGCTACTAGGGTGTCTAAACTCATCCCAATGAAATGGAGACTTTTTCCCGTCTTCGTTCCACTACTGTAATCCCCTCGTACGGTTCTCTGCATTGTTGTTTATAGAACCTCTGTCATCTCCTGTCTAAATTGTTGGTAGAGGAGGGTGAGATTCGAGAGAATCTCCGTAGGAAACAGATACCATAATACATGCATGATTGATGCTATGCGTATGACATGTTAGCTTTATCTAGATGTATGCCACATAACGATATTTCTGCATGCTTAATGTTTCATACAACAAGACTATGACCACAATGAAAACAGAAATAAAGCTTCATGTATTCAAATATGCTCTACACAATCAAGTAAAGTAATCACAAACATCATTACACAAGCAAAGATATCAAATACATGCAAGTAAGGTAAGTCCCCTACCTCCAATCTTTCTCCTCGATTTGCGTGCCAACAGCTCGGGGCTCCATATTCGATCCTACAATGTCAAATGTACTATTTAGATACTTCCATAGTGTTTCTGTGGGTTATACGAGTCTATCTTGAAAAATTACTAAATTGCCCTCGGGGACCCGGCCCCATCATACCCGGGCCGGCTATACTTTTCTTAAAATTCTAACCTGGGCTATCCTTACATATTTTCACCCAAGAAATCCATTTCCGGACTCGGAATTACCAAATTCACTGCCAAAAGATGAAATTACCCTTGGCAGCCCTTATTTCAGTGTTTTAGGGGCATTTTAATAATTATGCTTTTTCGGCATTTTCCGAAAAAGTGCCCAACTGTAACCCCACCTAATTTTCGCTCCTAAATCCAATGAAACCATCAAATCATTGAAAATCCAACTCTAAGACCCATTTACAGTGATGGTCGAAATATATGGGTTTTTAAGGGGAAAATTGGGGTTTTTCGGTTTTGGCTCCGCAAACGCGTTCATTTTTACTCCTAACTACTTTATTGACTATTTCATTAGGTAAAAACCACCATTTAGTATCAATTTGGGCAGCATAACAGCCCCCACGACCCATTTTCCATTTTTACACACAAAGACAATTCGGCGAAATTTCACCGATTAAATTGTCTATAGCAACCAGAATAGTCAATATGCAAGAGTTCGGAAGTTACCACAAGCTCCCTCTGGCTTTTTCTTGATGTGGCCAAAACCATAACCTTGGTAGCACCATGAATCTTGCTTCAAATACCTCAAACAACATAGAAGAGAAGCTTAGGAGAAGGATTATACACGTTAGGTACGAATTAACCGAAGAAATCGACCTATCTCGTGAGTTTTCTCCTCTCCTTCTCTCTCTAAACTCTCTCTGTGTTCAGCTGCTATTTGCGTCAGTTTTAGCTGAAGGAAGAAGAAGGAATATGCTTATATCATATTATATATTCTATTCTATTCATTTACTAATTTTCCAAAGTTTTCGGATTTTACAAAATTCTGACAGATTTCTGCCCAAACTTTGAAAACTCATAACTAATTCTAGAAAAATCAAATTGGAGTGATTCCAAAGCCTATAGAACCCTTATTGAGTCTAGTTTCAAGGAAAAATATAGACGTTTTCTGAATGAAATCACAAAATTTTCAGAATTTCAATCTTTGCATACTATTCCAGAAATTTCACATTTTTTCTATGCTGACTTCAAAAATTCATATCTTTTGATATATTGCTCTAATTGATTCATATGACCTATCAATTGAAGAAGATATCTAGTTGGGTTATGAAGAATGATCATCAAGTGGCAAAACAAGAAGAAAGAGATTGAAGAAAGAAGAAGAAAGAGATTAAAGAAAGAAGAACTTGCAAGATCACATGAGAATATCAAGATCCAAGCTATTAGAAGTGATATCGGAGGTTTCTATGGTCAAACGGAAGTTGGAATGCGTCAATACGAAGCTCAAATGATGTATACGGAAGTTATGGTGCCTCCGGGGATGATTACTCGAGTAATCACTCAAGTAATAGGGCACTGCCTCATTTTAGAGGTGATTAATCGAGTAGCTACTCGAGTAATCTGCCGGGTTACTTGATCAATCACTCGAATCGGCATTTGAAGTAATGGGCATTCTGTTTTCACGCGGCAGAACAGAGGTTCGATAGTTTGATGATATCTCTCCAACCACATGTCGGATCGAACTGAAACCGGTGGCATATGAAACTATACTTCCAACACGAACGTTTGACACCAATATCACATTCAAAGGAGTTAAGATGAGAGAGATATAAGCTTCGAAAGTTGACACATGAATCAGCGTCATATTCCTGGACAACTTTGGTATTTTGGACATAACTCCCAAACTACACATCGGATTGCAACGAAACTGGTGCCATATCAAAGTAGACTCAAAGAGCTTTCCATGGATATATAATTTGTCACATTTGAAGCTATATCCTAAGAGCTATGACTTCTGGACATTTCTGCTCGTGATGGTTCATGAGTTCAGAAATGGTCTAAGAACAGTAAATACTCTTTGTATCATAACTTTCAGTATACAACATGTTTGGAGCTAATTCTTGTTGCATTGGAATGTAGATAATGAGGGCTTTCCGATGATATATAATTTTCCATGTTTCGAGTCAAAATCAAGAATTCACTTGAAGGCACCACTCGAGTAACATGGAAAGATATAAGACCAATTACCCGAGTAGCCAATCCAGTAACAACATGAGAAGAGAGCATTACTCGAGTAACTAGTTGATAACAAAAGACTTTACTCGAGTAGCCAGCCGAGTAAGCAAGGTAAAGAACTTCCAGTTGCTCTTGGCTTGCCAACATTACTCGAGTCAGTACTCGAGTCCCCCGCTTCAAGAAATGTGTTGCTCTCGGCATTTTCAATCCTGCCAATGTTACTCGAAGAGCCACTCAAGTAAAGCATACTGTGATAAGCAAAACTTATAATACTTATAATACAAGCTCTGACTTGTATCTATTGTTGTCTAGCATTCTTGAGCATGATCCCCTGCATATAGGTTAGTTTCCATCTCTAACCATTTCAAATTATCTCACCTACATATAGGTTAGTTGCTGTCACGTGTGTGTGTGCTGCATTAACAAACATGAGATATCTTCTTACCTTTCTTAAATGGTGGGGTGACTCTATATTGAAGTCTGGAATATTTTCTAGATTTACTTGACAACTTAAACCACTCACTCACTCGTAAGCAAGTCTATCGAGCCACAAAGAAATCAAATATCACCTCATGACAGCAACTTAATTAAACAACACCTCATAACAGCAACTTGGAGCAAAGCGAACAGCTAGCATCATCCAACTTCGAACAGACTAAGTAACAATTATATTATACTCTTTTAACCATTTATAATTCCACTTATCTTTTCATTAGAGAAACAGAAGACATACCCAACAAAACAGAGACCTTAGGTTCAGCCGTAAATAAACAGAACCAACAAATACGTACAACACCAATAATTATGACTACAAGCTTAATCTACCTAGAGACGCCATTAAAACCCTAAATCGCTGATTTTTTCATCTTATGAGGCACTCCTCCCAATCAAAAACCACCTCAATCGCAGAAATCAAAGATGGGAAGAGGCTTAGTAGGCTTACCATAGTCAAACTCTAGCGTTGCATGTGGAATGCGACCTCTTTTCCTTTCTCTTCTTCTCCATTGATCAGCCTCTCTTCTCTCGGACTCTCTGTCTCGTTTCCTCTCTCCTTCTTACCAAATTTTTAAAGCTGGACGAAATAAGGAAGGATTGAGGGTGTTTGGAGTGTTTAAAGGGAATAGTGCTGGATTAGGCCGATAACTATTTACTGTAATGAGAACTAGACAATTCAAATAAAATTTTAATAGGGTAGATTTAAGATTTTTAATTAATAATACCTAAATCGAGAAATCATTTTTTAAAAATATTGACAATTAAGAGATTATTTTTAGGGAAAATCCCTATAAAATACCCTTGAAATCGCTAAATTCCGTTTCAGTGCAATGAATTCCAAAAACCCGAATCAGTCATGTGTCAGTACGGAATGAACAGTGCAGGGGTGCCAAAAGACGATTTTGCCCTTCAGCCCTCATTCTCGCCACTTTCAGAATAATAACACGAGCCTCTTAATTAACAACTTCGTCTTCTTGATTAACAACTCCAGTTTCATCTTTTTACTTTCACTATAACAATACCGGTCTTGTTATTAACAACATCATATTCTACATTAATAACTCTCATTTCTTATTTCACAACTTCGTAATTTAAGTTTCAGGGTCAATAACAACACATCTTTCTTTATTAACAACACCATATTTTACATTAACAACACTATAGTTTGAAGATGTGAATATGTGAAAGAATAAAGCAGAGTTGTTAATCAAGAACCCGAAGTTGTTAATTAAGAGGCTCGTGTTGTTATTCTGAAAGTGGCGAGAATGAGGGCTGAAGGGCAAAATCGTCTTTTGGCACCCCTGCATTGTTCATTCCGTACTGACACATGATTGATTCGGGTTTTTGGAATTCGTTGTACTGAAATGAAATTTAACGATTTCGAAGGTAGTTTATAGGGACTTTCCCTTATTTTTATTTTAGATTTTGTAAACCTTAAAATATTTTTTTTAAAAGTAGTTAAAAGGTAGGAAAAATCTCTAAAAAATATCTTCGAAATAGCAAAATCTCTATTTAGTATTCTGAAATCCAAAATTCCGGATCAGTATTGTGTCAGTAAGGATGAACAGCGCGGGGTGCTAAAAAACAATTTTGCCCTTCAGCCCTCATTCTCGCCCACTTCAGAATAATTACACGAGGCTCTTAATTAGCAACTCCACATTCTTGATTAACAACTCATCTTTATTCTTTCATATATTTGCATCTCACAAATATAGTGTTGTTAATGTAAAATACGGTGTTGTTAATAAAGAAAGATGTGTTGTTATTGGCCCTGAAACTTAAATTACAAAGTTGTGAAACAAGAAATGGGAGTTGTTAATCTAGAATATGGTGTTGTTAATAATAAGATCGTTGTTATTATTATGAAAGTAAAAAGATGAAACTGGAGTTATTAATCAAGAATTGGGAGTTGTTAATTAAGAGCCTCGTGTTGTTATTTTGAAGTGGGTGAAAATGAGAGCTGAAAGGTAAAATTATCTTTTGGCGCTCCTCGCATTGTTCATCCGTACTGACAGGGTATTGATCCGGAATTTTGGATTTCAGAGTACTAAATAGGGATTTTGCTATTTCGGAGGTATTTTTCAAGGATTTTCCCTAAAAGTTAAAAGATTCAATCTAAAACATCTAAATTAAATCTAAATTATACGCAATGATGAAGAGCTCTCAAAGTGTATAATTGCAATGAGCACCGGAACTAGTTCCTATTTAAAGTGATGGAAATCAATATTGTGTTGTTTGTGGGATCCACTAATTAAATAAATCCATTTTAAACATATATCTTTTATTATCTTAGCCCATTTTGCAAGTCTGAAATATCTTTGTCAACTGTGACCATGTAGCAAAGGCCTTCACTCCCCAAATTGGGCTTAGACATGGCCCAAATTCATTTTTTGGATTGGAACAATGAATTTACTATTTTAGCCCTATCTAATGGTGCCAAAATTCTTAAATTAAGTCTCAATAATTTTTAACAGTGTTCTTCTTTTATTTTCATCTTTAAACCATAATATAATTGATAAATTCCTATTTTGTTATATATTTTTATACATTTTGGGGATTTTATCTTAATTATTGAGTTTAAAATTTCTTCTTTATGATTAATTAAAATTATGAGTAAATGCATTGAATTACAACTTCAAAGAGGAAAAATGACATAGTAATTATAATTGCTCTTAATCGTGGATTTTTAAAAATATTTAATGTTGGTTTAATTGTTTTCAATTCTAATAACTTGAAAAATTGGATTGAACTTGAGAGTGGTAGTTTGGGGTTTGAATTTCAGAAATGACAGTTTGATACCACAAATTTCAAATATGCCAGAATGGTCAACCAATGTTTTGAGAGAGCTAGGGGGAAATAACAGAGAGCAGCAGCCTCCATCGTCATTCACCATGCTTTGATCATCACCTTCGCTCTCCTCCCTTCCATCCTTGCGTCTCCACCTCCATCAACCATCGTTGTCATTCACCCACCCCATCCATCTTCACCGTCATCCTCTCCATCATTTTCATATCGACCTCCATCTTTCCCATCTTCCACCACTGAAACACCATTCCTCGTCACCTCCACCGTTCTTTCTCAATTCCTTCAATTCGTCCATCAATCTCATTTTTCCATCATCATTCTTCTATGGCTGGTGCATCAAATCCGAAGGTGGCTTCTGGTTTGATGGCAATTGATGGCCAAAACCTCTAATCCTCTGAGGTGTTGATTATGGCTTGAGCTTGGAGCTTAAAAAGGGAGTTTAGGTCTACTTCTATCCTTCATTTTATTTTTTATTCCTAGGTATTAGGATGATTTTCCATGATGTTGGATTTGTTGTTCTTTTAGTGTTTTGAAGATTGGTTGGGGCTTATGAAACTTTGATTTGTATTCTGACATTGGGTTGTTAGTATCTTTAATTTTGATTACATTAATTTGGGCGCAGTTAATGTGTTGAGATTATTGAGATTATTTTGTGGTAATTCAAGGTGGCTTGGTTATTGGATTATGAGTTTGAATGCATTTCTTGGTTCTTTAATTGGCTGGAGCTTTGAATTGGGTTTCGGTTAGAAGAACTAGGTATTGCCCAGTGTGGGAGGTTTAATTCACCTAACTCAAGCTAGTCCAAAGGGTCTTCCATCTACCTTGCTTTATACGTATTGTTCATGAATCATGTGTAAAGCTGTTGTCCTTGCCTTATCTGTTGTTTAAGCTTACCATGGTACTATTTCACCTATCCACATTTTTCTGCCTGAGAATTTATGTGCATCTCCTTATAGGGTACATGAGAGATAAATGTCTGACTCTCCTTACATGGCTCATTTATTTTATTTTCAGATATTTATCTGAGTTACTAGAAGAACGTCATCATTTCAGTCCCTTCACAGCTGTGCTTCCCCTCACCTATAGATTGTTAAGCCAAGGTCTGTTCCTTTTCTCGCTATACTTGCATGCATTTACAATGAGTTTCAAGTCAAATTCTTCCCTCTTCTTCACTTTAAATAACACAACTGACATATCTTGCTTATATCCTAGCACTTGAGGCAAGAATATCTTGATTTGTTTTAAGTATTTATTATTCAGTTACCTGCAGGAGGTTATGGAATTCAATTTATTTGATGCACAAGGCAATGTAAATGTACTTCATATTGGTGACTTGGGTTCCTTAATTCTAAATCTCAAAGTTTTAATCATAATTTCTAAATGTCGATGATGCAGTTTGACTGAAGAGCCATAGTTTTTATGCTGTTTTATTTATACTCTTCATTCATGAAAGAACTTCAATGATTAAGCAAATAGGGATTCATTTTCTATTCAAAACGAAACCCGAGAGCTATATTCTTCTGTATATTACAAGTTATATTTGCTTTTAGTGCTTTCTTTCAATTTTTATCCCCTTTTAATTTGGTTTCTATCTAATTTTCCATGTTCCTAGATTTGAAAAAGGAATTCTTCATTAACCTCTTGAGTGCTGTATTTCTTGGGATATGGTCCACAATGCATACAAGTGTCAACCTTTGTTTTAAAAAAACAGAGAGATTTGCTTCTTTGCTTTACTAGATTTTAAGGTCCCTCAAGTCGCGTTTTAGATTACAAAATTTATTTTTCACTTGTAAAGTGTATGCCAACCAAAAGACCAGAATTGGATTTCATTCAGCATCTTGAATATAAAAATAGTATTGTATTTTTCCTATGTACCCTTTATATCCTTTTGATTTGTAATCAAAATAAATGAGAGGGATGAATATACTTACTTTCCTTGGTCTGATGGGAAAATACAGTGTTGTGAGTAGTAAACACTTATTATATGGATGTGTATGTATATAGGAGGATGAAGAATATAGTGTTGGACATGAAGGTGTGGTTTACAAGTGTTCATATGGAAAATTTAAGGAAACTTATGTCTAGTTAGGGTAATTGACTAACAGATGATATGAGGATTGCCAATTTTAATGAAGTGAGGCTAACCTTTTCTAGTTTTGTTTACTTAGACCACCTCTTTTTACTCACACTGCCCCTTGTGAGGGTGGTGGTGGTTTGGGCTGAGGGTGGATCTTCGAATATAGACATTATTTCTTGAGCTCAGCTGGGATTTTAAGACACTTCATTCATGCTTGTTAAAGTTGGACTCTTGATCAAGTATGGAATGAACCTCTGTAAAAGAAAAGGCAGAGGTTTAGGCAATTTTTACTGGAGGTGCATCAATGGGTTATGCGTTGGATACATTTTGAAGGATTTTTGTGACAGCAAGAATTGTGGCCCTTAAACACCTTTGCTTATCTGAGAGGGTGTGTTCAGTCCTGTGCATTTAGCCATTTACTATGGAAATAAGTGCCATCTGTTTAGGATCTTCTTTAGATGGTAATGGTGGTATTTTCCTCTCTATGAAAGGGCTAAAACAAAGTCTGGCTGGTGGTATATGTGATTAGGGCTTTATGTAATTCTGCCGGTTCCTGAGAATGAGATATTTGTTCAGGCTTTTGACCTGGCATGCTTATGTGGTGTTTTAGTTCTGAATTCGTGGTTATTATGGAGGTAGTTACTGATGTATATTTTACTAACCTGATTGTTAAAATAAAGTCATTTTAATTTTAGTGTGTGACATTTTTCATATATTTCTTTTCACATTTAGCAGGGTGACAATTGACTGCATCTATTTCTTCCATCCCTGATTACATCCATTCAAAGCTAAAAATTTATATTATAGGGGGAACATTAATTTTTACTGACTCAGCAAACATCCGTGTTGTCTATTGATTATGTGGTGACCGCTAACTTGTTAACAACTGCTGACAGGTACATCTTGAAAATTGACATTTTTGGAGCGGAAATTTTGCCTGTAACCACTCTGTTGGGGAATTCATCAGTTTTAGGTCAAAGTGGGCTTGAACATGGTAGGCCCCTGGCTTCTGGAGGAATATTTTCAAATGGAGGTGTCGATGTGAATGGATGGGCATCACTCACGATTTCAATCAGAAGTATGAATACTAACCATTAACATTAACTTCTTTTCCGTCTAGTACTGTATTTTAGAAGCATTTCTGGCAATTTTTACATTTCATGCTAACTCATAACATGTGAACAGGTGCTTACAGTTTTAATTGTTGCTAGTGACAGGTAGTGCTAAGCTAACTTAATCAAGTTCAGACAATTACTAATAGCTTAGCTTTTGTCACCAGAATCCTTTCAAGGGTTCTGCCTTTTGTCTTCATTTGGACTTGAGATATATTAGATTGGATGTAAATACATGACAACCCTTAAATTCTTTGTGACTATTATTGCTGCTACAAAATAACAAATGTAAATGAAATGTGTCGGATGGGCAAACGTGTGTATTAAGATGGGAATCTTGTGTAGTGTGTGTTATGGCCCCCCCCCCCCTCCTTTGAATGTTATAGTGCTTGCACTAGCATTTTGAGCAGTTGGCCCCCATCTTGCCATAGGAGTATAACTATCTAATTCTTCAAGTTAGAGATAACGAGTTATTGAATAAGTTGCTGAAATCGGTTGAAGACTGCCATTTAACATATCAAGTTAGTGCACTGATAGCTTCCTAGCACATGGAACGTATGGTCTCTAATTCTGATCGCAAATGTCAACATACTAACATACTAAGTACATGTTCTGTGCTTTTTTGTTGTAATTGTTGAGTGGTAGTTCTATTTTTGTGCTTATATATCTCTCACTGTTTTTAACATCTTTTGAGCAGCTTTTAACTAAGTGTTGATCTTCTTGGGGATCTGGTATAGAAACCATACACTCAAATTCTTAATCAATTCTCTAATGCATTACAATGAAAATATACACCTATTTATACTAAACCAAACTCCTTAAAATAATACAAAGGTCAAAAATTGGTGTGCCTCACTAACCCATTTGTCTCCTACCTACTCCCTCAGCTACCAACCACCCTGT
The DNA here is from genome assembly GCA_963855925.1 of Inga laurina. Classification (NCBI taxonomy): domain Eukaryota; kingdom Viridiplantae; phylum Streptophyta; class Magnoliopsida; order Fabales; family Fabaceae; genus Inga; species Inga laurina. The sequence goes on from OY979708.1 coordinate 53,096,913, forward strand.
CGTTATTCCCTGTTTATGGATGTCACTGTCTACGTCATTGATCTGTTTCGTTTCTGTTTCATTCTCCCGGGGTTGGACAGGACTCGTCCTCGAGTCAAAAACATCATCAATGAATGGAGATTGATCTGAAGCTTTATGCTTCAGTAAAAATGACTTGGGCTTATTTTTGATTTTGACGTGTTTATCTGGTGGCAAAGGTTCAAGCTGAATCTTCACATCATCCTTCTGGAAGGAATATGTGTTTGCAAACCCGTCGTATAGAGCGTGTCGATCATATTGCCAAGGTCTTCCCAGAAGAAGATGACAAGCATCCATCGGAACAACATCACACCAAACTTCATCGTGATACCTTTTACCGATAGAGAAAGTAACAAGGCATCGTTTGGACACTTTTACCGCGGTTCCTTTGTTAAACCATTGGAGTTTGTACGGGTACGGATGGTTGTGAGTTGGTAGTTGCAGCTTTTCTACCATGTAGTTAGAGACTACATTTTCACAGCTTCCGTTGTCGATAACGACGTTACAAACTTTAACTTGAGTAGTGCAGCGAGTATGAAAAATGTTGTGACGTAGCCAAGGCTCTTTTTCCTCTATGGCTGTGTGCAAGCTTTGTCTAATCACAAGTGTTTTACCATAATCAGGAGGAATGATTTCTTCATCAAAAATTGGTTCTTCATCAAGGACCAGCTCTTTATCAGGCATATAATCCTTTTCTTCTTCAAATATTGCAAAAGTTTCCCCTTCAATAATAGTAACAACTCTGCGGGTAGGACATTCTGAAGCGATATGACCGAACCCTTGGCATTTGAAACACTTAGGTGCTTTAGAGCTAAATTCTTTGGCAACCTTAAGTGGAGGCTTACTTGAAGAGTTAGGTTGATATACTTGTGTGGGCTTGCTTGAGGAGCTATGCTGATGCATTTGTGTAGGTTGATGCACCTGTGCTTCATGTCCCTCAAAAGGAATTTCAGTTGAGGAAGTCGACTGGTAGGGAGGTCTTCGGATCAACTGCTTCTCGATACGGATGGCTAAATGAATGACGTCGTCCAGAGTCCAGTATTGCTGGAGTTGTACTAGATGGGCGATGTTTGTATTTAATCCTCCTAGATATCGAGCTATTGTTTGCTCCTCCCTTTCTTGTATATCACATTTCATCATAAGCTTCTCAAATTCCCTGGTATATTCCTCTACAGACATAACCTTTTGGCGGAGATTATGTAATTGAAGGAAATTGTCTTGATAATAATTGTCGGGAAGAAACTTATGTGAGAGCTCGCGTTGCATCTTATCCCACATTCTTATCTTGCTATTTCCTTCTCTTTCATGCCTTCTTTTGAGATTCTCCCACCATATGGAGGCATGTTTCTTTAGTTTGATGGCGACAATTTTAACTTTCTGCTCATCTGGAATCTCTTTATACTCAAAGACTCGTTCAACTGTTTGTAGCCAGTCAATGAATTCGTCTGGTTGGAGTCTTCCTTCGAATTCAGGGATGTCTACTTTAATGTCATTAAAGCGGAATGATTGTTGGCGAGGATGATGACGGTAGTCAAAGGATGACGAAATGTGGCTATTCAAATCATCTTCTGAGTGGCCTCTACGAGTTTCGAGCAAGGCTTGCTGTTCTGTTATAGTGGCTTCTAGTTCTTGAATCTGGCGTCTCATTTCCTCCATCTCAATTTCATGTCTATTTCTGCGTCTTGGAGGCATTTTGCAGTTCGTCTCACAGGTTATGACTTTGAGTACGCAGTTTATTAGGTACAAGGTAGAAGGGTAGGGGAAGGATTTGTGTATATGGAAAAGTCAGGGATAAAATAGGAAATTTGGGTAATTAGGGGCAACAATGTAATTTTGGGCAATATCTGGGGTCAAAATGCAATTTGAGAAAGTTTGGGGGGCTGAAATGTAATTTTGGCAGAATCTGGGGGTCAAAATGTAATTTCAGAAAGTTAGGGGTCTGAAATGTAATTTTGGCAGAATCTGGGGGTCAAAATGTAATTTTAGAAAGTTCAGGGGTCTGAAATGTAATTTTGGCAAATTCTAGGGGTCAAAATGTAATTTCCGAAAGTTCATGGACCTAAATGTAATTTTGGCAATTTCCTAGGGGTCAAAATGTAAATATCTCAGAATTTAGGGCACAAAATGGTAATTTTAACAAAATTCTAGCTGACCGTTGTGCTGACGTGGCTATAGCGACACGTGGCAGTCCGTGATTGGTCCACGTTTCGTTGACCGATGACGTGGATGATGACTGGACACGGTGACGTGACAATGCTAACGGTGCTGCTGGCGTGGCGCTGTTGACACGTGGCGCAATATGATTGGACAGCGTGTCGATGACTGGTCAGACTCTGCTGACGTGGACGATGACGCGGCACTGACGTGGAGTCGTCTTCAACCTCTGGGGCGCGTGGCCGGCGCGTGTAACTCCGTTGGCGGCGCGTGGGTTTCAGAGGAGGCGCGTGAGAGCGCGTGACGGTGGTTGACGGAGGTGGCCGAAGCTTGTCCTGGGTTTTGGGATGTTCTGAAGACGATGACGGGGTCAGATTTCTGAAAATCCGTCGGTAGGATGGAATTGCGCACACCCTGTTTTTCCAACGGTGTTTCTCTCAACCTATTCCTCACTCTCTCGTTTTCTCTCCCTCTGGAACAAGGTTCTGATGCCAAAATGGTATAGAAACCATACACTCAAATTCTTAATCAATTCTCTAATGCATTACAATGAAAATATACACCTATTTATACTAAACCAAACTCCTTAAAATAATACAAAGGTCAAAAATTGGTGTGCCTCGCTAACCCATTTGTCTCCTACCTACTCCCTCAGCTACCAACCACCTTGTCGTCATTCCCTGTTTATGGATGTCACTGCCTACGTCATTGCTCTGTTTCGTTTCTGTTTCAGGATCTCTCGGTGGTCTCTGATACAATAGTAAATTTAATCTTATCATATGCATTCCATATGGTAGAAGCACTTTATCTGTTATTGTTGTATTTAACATTGGATTTGAAATGTGCAGGTCCCAGCCTTGTTACAGTCACCATCAGCACAAAATTAGTTGAGTACACAAAGTAGGTCATCTGGCTTATTGTTAAAAGGACAATCAGAGTTGATATACCTGTGGAAAAGTATCCTAATGTATGGTTGAAGAACTATCTATCCTATTAAAAGCCTATTCTTTGCAGTATCTGATATTGACTTAAATTTATTGCAGTATAACTTTGTTGGTCAGCCCCTAGGCCCAAGAACAAACTCTCAAAAGCGTGTAGAGGCTAGTACAGAATGGCGAGTTCTGATCCGAGGACGTGGTAGCATTAAGGATCCAGCTAGAGTAAGGATCAATGTTCATCATGTATCATAAATGTAACATGACTGACTATCTAGTCATTTGCGCCCATAAAAAAATATTGTATTATAATGTTCAGAGCAGATGAGAAGATATTTTACTGTCATAAAGTATATATGTTTACCTAACTGAAGTGTTCATTTAACCAGGCATTGATGTACTTGTGATACTCTGGGATCCATGTGCTTCCTTCTGTGCATATCTTGTTCTTTTATTAATTATTATTACTTTTACATCATTATGACTTGGTTTATCAACCTATGCATATTTAACTGTAATGTTTTAGCGTTATATATACTTGCACAACCTTCGGAACACCCCTCAATCTAGAAGTTGAACTAAGGAAGCCTCGGTCTCAAAGAAGAAATGAAATGTCAAAAAAAAAATCCTAATCTATAGTCTATTCTTTCTAGCATTAAGGTTGGTCTTTTTACCGTTCCAAATAACTGCATCTTCATGTTTTCAAAGGTTCCAAATGTTCACTTTATATGTATAATAGTTGTTGTCATACAAAATCTGGTTTTTTGTAAATGTCAATACTGTAGTTGTCATCATCATTATTACTTTTGTTAATAGTGACAATTTATTGTAAGTGATGTATATGGAAAGGACATGTTCTCTGGGGTGGATGACTTGTATGCATTAGATTATGTGGAATGAGTAATGTTTACAAGTCATTTGACCATTTGCATGATAGTTGCTGACATGAACATTTTTTATTTTTTGTCACTCATCCCCTATGTCCTGTTTTGGCAGAAAAATCAACAAAATTCCAAAAATTATCAAACTCCCAAATTAAGCATCAAACTTGTGTCATATGGTTTCTAATCATCATAAAACACCAAATACATAACCAAAACACCAAAACTTCTCTAAACTCTAACTTGGAAAAAATCAGGGCAGATATGTACTTGCCAAAATACTCATTCAACCAACACAACCAATAGCTCAAATTGAAGCCAATACTCACCTCTTGCTTCTCCTTAGCTCCTTTCTTTGATTCTACAACTTTTGTTCTTGGATGATGGCTCAAAACACCTCCTCTTGAAATTATAAAACCATAGAAATGAAGCTTTCATCAAGAGGAAGAATTTTTACGAAGAGCTTTTGTGCCATATAAGAGGTTAAGAAGGTGAAAGTCAAGAGAAAAGATCTCACCTATAACCTTGCTTCTTCTTCCTTCATATGGTAGCTCCAAAACTGACTTGAAGAGAGAGAATATGAATGATGAATGATCAGATTTTTGTGTCCCTTATCCCTTTAATATCTAATTGAAAAAGTGGCTAAAATAAAAAGAAAATTTATGGCTAATATTAATCCTTTGGTCATACATTTTTGGTAACTTATCGAGATGTAATTGCTATAAGTTGAGTGAGTTTTTCTCTTTCCTTCTTTTTTCTTTCTTGAAGTACTTGACCGACTTGTGCTTAGGCAAAAAGGTGAGGAGATCCTTTGATTAACTTCTCTCTCTTTCCCATATGATTTGGATGTCCAGCTTATGCATAAGGTGAAGGAAGTATATTAATTAAATGCTAGCCACTTTTATTGACTTTAAGTGTAAGAATATATCAAATAAATTCTCTTCCTTTCCTTTCTCCAAGGTTAGCATATAAATGACTGCACAAAGAGACCAAATGAGTGTCCTAATTTGACCTCATCCATCTCTTTGAAATTTTCATGTAAGGGTTCCTTGTATTACACTCACCTTTGACTTTTCAAAGTTCACCTCTTACTTGACTATAATACTTCATCTTTTGGCATTTGGAATTCAATCATTATTTCCTTTGCCTTATGCCTATAAAGTGATGTAAACGGGCTCCTCCCAATAACCAAATATGCTACTCCAATTGGCTCTTTAAATGTCACAACTTTAGCCTACAATTCTTAACTTTTCTTCTTATCTTTTCCACTTGACTTTAATGGCTTCCCAAGGTCAACATTTTTCACATATTCATTTTCTCTCTTTTCCCTCATGTTGGACAAAATTTATGGCCTATTGGAAGAGGATTATGATCTCTCAAAATATCCCAATCAGACTTTGTTATCACAATTAAATTTTAGATAATGGGTTTGTGCATTTTTTACTACTAATTCAGGGCATAATTCACATTGCATTCTCCGAAAATATTTGTCTAATATCAATTACATTCACTTTTGGAGTCACCAGCCCTTTATAACCATTTTGGGGCATTACAATTCTCCCCCTGTACAATAAATTTCATTCCTGCAATTTGTTATACAATTTGAGCCATAAACTCCGGATAATGCCTCTGCATGTCATCTTCTGCTTCCCATGTGGCTTCGCTCTGAGACATTCCCTTCCAGACTACTTTCACAAATGGAATACTTCAATGTCTGAGCCGCCTTTCTTCCCGATCAATAATTTGTTCTAGCTCTACTGCATAGGTGAAGTTGTCTTACAAGTTGACATCTTCATACTCAATAATGTGTGTGCATCTGGTTGGTACTTCTTCAGTTGTGAAACATGAAACACATCATGGAGCCTGCTAAAGTTTAGGGGTAGGGCTACTTGATATGCTACATGTCCGATTCTCACAAGAATCTTAAATGGACCGATATACGGCAGGCTCAGCTTCTTTTGCTTGATTTCTCTCCTAATGCCTATGACCGGAGATACTCTAAAAAACACATGTTCTCCCACTTTAAACTCTAGAGGTCTTCTCCTCTTATCAACATAACTCTTCTATCAACTCTACGCTGCAAGGAGACTTTTTCTAATGATTTTAATATGCTTTGTGGTCTGATCAACAAGATCTGCCCTATACAACTTTCTCTTAGACAATTCTGTCAAGCACAAAGGTGATTGGCACTTCCTCCTATATAACACTTCATACGGAGCTATCTGAATACTCGCATGATAGCTATTGTTGTAGGCAAACTCAGCTAGTGGAAGAAAGTAGTCCCAATTCCCATTAAAGTCTAGGACACACGCCTTCAACATGTCTTCCAATGTTTGAATGGTTCTTTCAGACTGTCCATCTGTTTGAGGATGGTAGGTCGTGCTAAACTTTAGGTTCGTACCCAGAGTTTCATGTAGAGCCCTCCAGAATCTCGAAGTGAAACAAGGATCTTTGTTTGAAATGATACTCTTTGGTGCACCATGTTGTCTTACTATCTCTCGAATATAGATTTCTACCAGTTGTCTGAAGAGTAGTTGGCATTGATCGATATAAAATGTGCCGACTTCTTGAATCAATCTATGATAACCCAAATTGCATTATAGTTTCTAATCCTAGGCAATCCCACAACACGGTCCATGGTCACACTTTCCCACTTCCATTCTGGAACCTCAAGACTCTGTAGCAATCCCAGCAGCCTCTGGTGTTCAATCTTTACTTTCTGACAAGTAAGACACCACGCCACATACTTAGCCATATCAATCTTCAATCCTGGCCACCAATACATAGACTTTAAATCATGGTACATTTTGGTCATTTTGGGGTGAAGAGTATACCGACTCTTGTATGCCTCATCCAAGATTTTCTGCCTCAACTTAGCCTTTAGTGGAACACATATTTCTTTTTGTATCAAACCAATCCACTAGGTGATGAATCATAGTCTTGAGTTTCTCCTTGCTCAATTATGGTCCAAATGGACTGTACTTGATCGTCTTGCCTTTGAGCCTCTTCAATCTCAGCTCTCATATCACTTTCACCCAGGGAAATATTGTAATTAGCACATAAGATTCTGATTTGATAAATTCAAATCCTTAAAATTTTCTATCAATTTTCCCTCCTGAATCATTATTGTTGCAACTAGCTCCATCTTTTGACTAAGAGCATCTACGACCATATTAGCTTTACCTGAATGATATTTGATCTTTAGGTTGTAATCTTTCAGTAACTCCATCCACCGACGCTATCTCATATTCAACTCTTTCTAATCATACATGTACTTGAGACTCTTGTGGTCGCAATATAGTTCTACCGTCACACCAAACAGATACTATCACCATATTTTCAATGCAAACACAATCGCCACAAGCTCTAGATCATGTGTGGGATAGTTTATTTCATAAGGCTTCAGCTATCGGGAGGTGTAGGCGACCACTCGTCCTTGTTGCATAAGGACACACCCCAACCCCTGCTTACTCGCATCACTGTATACAACATAAGTCAAGCTGGGATTAGGTATAATCAATACTGGAGTCGTGGTCAACCTCTCCTTCAGCTCAATAAAACTGTTTTCACAATGTTTATCCCACTTAAATGGTTGATCTTTTCACATGAGCTTGGTCATCGGCAAGGCAATTCAGGAGAAATTTTGAATAAATCTTTGGTAGTAACAAGCAAGACCAAGAAAACTGCATATTTCAGCAACAGTTTCTGGCCTCTTCCAGTCAAGTACCGCTTCTACTTTACTGGGATCCATCGAGACCACTTCTTGCGAGATAACATGGCCAAAGAATTTTACTTTTGGAAGCCAAAACTCACACTTACTCAACTAGGCATAGAGCTGCTTTTCCCGCAATATCCCCATCACAATTCTTAAATGATGCTCGTGTTCTTCCCTACTCTTGGATTATTTCAGAATGTTGTCAATAAACACTACTATAAATTGGTCAAGATACTGTCGAAAAACCCTATTCATATAATCCATGAATACTACAGTGCATTTGTCAAGCCGAAGGGCATCACTAGAAACTCATAGTGCCCGAACCTCATTCTGAATACAGTCTTTGGCATTTCTTCTATCTTCACACACAGTTGATGATATCCTAACCTTAGATCAATTTTTGAGAATACACAAGAACTAGAAAGTTAATCTAAAAGGTCGTCAATTCTTGGTAGAGGATACTTGTTCTTGACAGTTATCTTGTTCAATTCTCTATAGTCCACACAAAATCTCATACTCCCGTCTTTCTTTTTAACAAATAATACTGGAGCTCCCTATGGCGAAACACTAGGTTGAATGAACCCTTTTGCAAGTAAGTTTTCAATTTGTTTCTTTAGCTCCGCCATTTCATTTGGGGCCATTCTGTATAGGCCTTTGCTATTGAACTAGCTCCAGGCATAATTTCAATTAGGAACTACACTTCCCTTTCGGAGGCAATCTGCTAAGATCATTTGGAAATACCTCAGGGAACTCTCTTACCACGGGTTACTTTCTAGAGTTTCTTCTGTCTTTTCCTACACAGAGAAGAATGCCATATACCCTTGGCACCCCTTCTCCAGGAATTTCTCAGCTTAGCTATTGAGAGGAAGTTCAAGTTAGCATCAACATTATCATTTCTTAACGGAGTAGGTTAAACTATTTTCTTGTTTCCAAAATCCAGCAATACATTATTCACTGTCAACCAATCAAAACCCAATATGACTTCTAATTGATAGAGCAATAGATTAATCAAATTGATAGTACACTCATGCCCCTCAACGATTATCGCACAGTTTAAACATGCCTTAGCTGTTACAGCCTTAACACCTATCGGCGTCAACACAACCAAATCAAGTAGTAGTGTATGAACAAGCAATCTTAGGCACTTCACACAGTCATAGGCAATAAAGGAATGACTTGCACCTGAATCAAATAAAGCTTGCAGTAAACTGCCATTGAGAAAGATTTTACCTTGAATCAGGTCGGGGGACTTTCGGGCTTCCTCGTGTGTCATGGCGAACACCCTACCCTGATTCCTGGGCCTTTGCTCTATCGACGACCATCTACATTTAGTAGCAATGTGTCTCTCTGTTTACAGTTGTAACAAACTACTTGCCCTATACATGTTCTGCCAGGATGTGCCCTCCCAGAACGAGTACATGTCCATACTGTTGGGAGTTTATGATTATCATGACTCTTAGATTGATAAGGCTTCTTACCACTACCCTTAGCTGAGAATCCCTGCCCTTTTGCTTCTGGGAAGTATTCCCCTTATTAGGCTCACTATGGCTACTATCACCATTGGCTGGATACAAATATGTTAGGATGTTTTCAGTGATTCTGCACTCCTCAACTGCTTTATTGAATTCAGTAAATTGGTGGGTGGACAACCTTTTTCTTAGTTCACGTCTCAACCGTTGAATTAGCATATCTGAACTCTATTCCTCATCATCCATACATCGAAGGTAGGAAGAGTATCGAGCTAACCGGATGAAGTGAGAAAGGTAGTCGTTGAATATCTCTGTATCCCCCTGCTTGATAGATAGGAACTCAGATTCTGTCTCGAGCCTAACTGATTTGGGGAAATATTTCTCATTAAACTGTTCTTGAAATAATTCCCAAGTCACCGGCATATTTCAATTTTGCAGGGTTATAGCAATATTCCTCCACCACAGGTCGACATCCCCCTCGATCTTGTAAAAAGCTAAATAGGCCTTCACCTCTTTTGGGCAATCGAGTACCTCAAAGATCTTTTCCAAGCGATTTAACTAATCTTCAGCTGCTTGGGGATCGAACCTTCCTCTAAACACTAGAGGTAGATGTTTTTAGAATTTGGAGACCCAGTATTGTAGATCTCTCTCATCTTTGACAGGTACCCCATGTGACTCTGGGTTTGGTTCGGTGTAAGGAGGTGACTCTAGAGGTCGAATGGACCCTTCAGCGGTTTCTTCATGATGTGTGTCCTCTTGGGTCTCTTCATGGGTAGACTACCCTCCGTTTTCGTTGTGTTTCGCCCGTTCCTCTTTGAACTCTTCTCGTAGCTCATTAATCATGTCTCTTTATTCCCTAATCAAACCCATCATCTCCTGCATAGGATCAGGTGGGTTGTCATGAATTTCCTCTACCTCTAGGTCTACACGTCTTACTTTGGGGTGAACCATTATTTCTCTTTACTCTTCAAATGATTCACCACATCAATATCACAATTAATGTATACGCATAGTCCTTAAGCTCATATATCATAAACAACTAGAACATTCATGTGTATACACAACAAGCAATTATGGGTCATCATCTATCACTAAGCCAACAAAATATGGCCACTATCCTAGCAAATCCTACCCTTACCAGGAACTACATCTCTGATACAAAAAATGTAACCCCCTACCTTAATAGCCGAAATTATAGTTCGAAAATGCGTCATTAAGTTGAAATAGAGACTAATGAAAAATGTAAAACTTATTAAAAATCCCATCTTAAAGACAGGGTTTTCATAACTTTTCCAAAACCTGTTCGATGTAATCTCACATTCACATTTCGAATATATATTTGGCCTATGCAGTTCGGTTTCATTCATATATATCAGAGTGTAACAAAAATTCCCAACAACACTCGGGTTTCATTCATTTAATGAAGGGTTTACAGGGCACATTGCTTATTCTCAGTTTCCCATACAGGGGATTACACAACACTATTCAATATATAAAATATGTGATATGATTAAGAAATTTATTTAGCTTTCTTAAGCTATGCTTAGAATAGGTTTTTCTTTTTGGAAAATAAGTGTTTATTACGTAAGTCAAAATAAAACTCCTCTCACATACTTACCTCATATACCGTAAATCACGATTTATAAGCACTTATAAGTCAAAATAAGCTAACCCAAATGAGCATTTAATCTCTTCAAAAAAAAAAAAAAGTCAATTCTGTCTTATATTTAAGACTAGAGGGATTAATTCTTTGGTCATATTTATAAGGAAGAGAGAATACTTTTTTTGTTATATTTATAAGTCACATCATTAAATTTTTCATATAAATTTTTTGTTTAAATTCTTTCATGCAATTTTACTGTTCAAATTACGAAAGCTAAATAAGTTATTTATAAATACATATAACAAAAAATTATATGAAAAATTTAATGATTTGACTTATAAATATGACAAAAAAAGTATTCCCTCTTCCTTATAAATAGGACTAAAGAACTAATCCCTCCAATCCTAAATATAAGACAGAGTTAACTTTTTTTTAAAGAGGTTAAGAAAGGTAAATAAGTTGCTTAATCGTATCATATGATGTGTATCCTTAGATTATATATTATTTTATAAGTTAGGCACAATAGTTTAGAGAAAAAATGACAAATATAAATATTTTAAAGTAATTTAATTAGCTTTCTTATTATCTCTAAAATAGGCAACTCTGTCTTATATTTAGGATCAAAAGGAGTAATAATTTTTTAAGAAGGTGTTTTTATTTGATGGAATAATTTTATGATTCAAAACTATAGTGTTTAATTATTTGTAAATAACGTTTCTGTGTTTTTGATAAAAATACCACTGTGTTGTTAAAATTTTGTGGCACATTTAATATCATCGCATTTTAGAGGCCACCCACGCCACATTTGTGTTTCACCATCTTCCTCAAACGCATGTCGTGTACCCACAACGGAGGTGCAATGGACGGGAAATTCATGGGAGAGAAGCTGAGCCCATGTGGTGGCTATGGGTGGTACAAGACCATGAGAATGGGAAAAGTGAAGAGAAAGAAGCTTTATACTAGGGGAAGTCTAGGTTTGGACTCCTTCTTTAAAATAATATTTTTTAAAAAAATAAAAATAAAACTAATAATAGTATCATTGAGATTACCAGCAGCACTATTTTTTTTTTGTTTTATATTACTTACAGACACATACACACCCATATATTTAAAATAATTATTTTAAGACGGTATTTCATTTGTTTTTTTTTTGTATTTAATAACATTTAGAACTTGATGCATCTTTTAAATGATTAATTTAATATATACTCTTGACTAAATAGAACTTAAGCCACAACTAACTATAAGCCCCAAAAGTTTAAGGATGTTACATGTGTCACGATGCAAATGATTATTTATATTTTATATAATATTTCAAGTAAAATTTAGTTGTATTTGTAATCATTTATTGGTGTGTGTTGTATTGTAATGTCATTGACTACATATTTTTTATATATTTTTCAGATCATTCTAGTGTTACTGATATGGGAGAGGATATGTGATTTTCAATGATTCAATTTCAGGTTTTTTGGGTACATTGCTGGATTTTTTTTTTTTGGTTTAAAGAATTGTGCAGGTCGACGCTCTTTTGGTTGGTTCATTAGCTAGCTTTTGATAGCTACTAATTAGTACCTTTTGGTAGTTTTTGGTTGTTACTAATTGGGATTGGTCAAATAGTTGACTCACTTGGTTTTTGTATATGCTTTGGAGTTTGGATCATTTAACTACTACAGGTAAATGAAAAATTCTTAAATGTACACCCAATGACGAACTAATGATGATTTAAACCAAGCAACGCATTTTATTTTTTCTTTTTTGGTGAAATAAAATTTAGGTGAGTTGGGTCCCGAGGGTTCACTAAGGTCAAGGCAATGCATTTTTTTTAATAACATGGGACAAGTGTCATAGTTTATTAAACTGTATCTAAGGCACGCCTAAAGGCCCTTGGTTGTGTTTGGTGGCAGTAGATTTAAAATTCATAATTTTATTTCCCTTGCCCTGGTTCTAATGGGAAGGGGTTGAATTATGCTTGGCTTGCTGTCCTAATTATGTTTAGAATGTGAATTTAAGTAGGGATGTGCCAAGAGTAGTACAAGTTAGAAGCATGATTTACAAAAGTGGAGCTTATAAACAAATGTGTATATGTATCGGCTAAAGGCAGTAATCAGGGCAGGGGCTAGAATTTTGTCATTTTAGGAATTAAAAATGAAATCTTCATAAAATATTATATAAGGATAGCAAGAAGCAAGAGTTTCTAATACAAATAATAGACATTCTATGAATCTAAGGATCAAAGAGAACAAAATTCAAGAATTGTACTTTGAAAGTTAGTATGGGGCTTAGAGAAATTAATTATACCATGTATAACACCTAATTGTAGGGTCACTTAACAAATTATTTAGCCATTCACAAGTCACCTGTGACCCAAAAGTACCTATTAGAAGACCTAAAACTTGAAACTTTTTCCTTAAGACTTGGATACCAACACAAATGAATTTGCCTTAATTTTTTAACACTACAAAAAAAACTGAATTTTTGAAGGAAATGTATTTTCGATTGAATGGATTTCGTTGCTGATAACAGTGTGACAAACCAATTTCTCATGGAATTCCATCAGAAATTGAATTCTGTCAGTAATTTGCGACTGAATTTCCAATAGAATTCAATTCTCTCAGAATTTCTGACAGATTTTAATTCTATCACAAACTTGGTTTTTACTTTTTAATTTTAAAAAGCCACATGGCAACTCCGGTGGCCGCCACCTCATCACCGGCTATAATGCCCCAAATTATGTGTGTAAGGGCTAATAACCTAAATAAGAATGTAATTAATATTAGTTAAACGCTTGGAGAGAATACAATGTGAACTATGACCGAATTAGCTGTAGAAAGTATCGAAACCCTGTATTTTAGTTTAAAAATGTGGCAAAGTGTAATATCCCAAAAAGTGATTAAGGGCTAATGACTTCAAAAGTGGATGTAATTATTATTGAATAAACACTTTTGGAGAATGTGTGATGGGAATTTGGTGGTTTTAGTTATTCCAATGGTTTCCTTGTGTAAAATTGTGTGGGAATAGGTTTGATTGTTGATTTTGGAGCCATTGGACACATTAGTTGAAAATTTGAAAAATTGTTGAGTGTAATTCTGTGCAGGACAGTCGGTTTGTATGGACATTTTGAATGGGCAAATGGTGTCTAAAAATTCTGAAACTTCTAGTCTTAAAGTTCACATGTCAAGCTTCAAAATAGACATATAATTTGTGTTATTTCAATTTGTGAGCTAAGAGTTATGAGTTCTTGAAGGTTGCCCAGCGAAATTGATTTTTTTTCTGGAGCAATGGTCAAAGAAATTAAATCTGGGAATGATATGCTTCCATCTAGTAAAAGGCTATATTTTTCCTTAAAACTAGACTTAATAAGGGTTCTATAGCCTTTGGAATCGCTTCATTTCGATTTTTCTAGAATTAGTTATGATTTTTCAAAGTTTGGACAGAAAATCTGCCAGAATTTACACAAACTCCGAAAATGGGAAAATTTGTATTGGCAACCTTGTAATTATGAGGAAATTGGTGATCAGCCTATTCTGCTCTAATTTGGGCCCTTAAGTGACTTAAATATGGGCTGATTAAAGGGAGGAGGCATTGGTTCAAATACAATGAAAATATGACACAAGAATTGGTAAGGGCTAAGGTCAAAAACAAAAAGGGATATAGTCAAAGATTGCAACTCAAAAAAAAAAATTGTGTGGAGGAGGATGTGGAAGAGGATAAAAGAGATAATTGAATGCATATTTTATTCCCTCCTAATCTTCCATTTCGGCCAAGCATAATGGCTAAAGGGAAAAGAGATAATGATGAAGTTAAATGGCATGTGTTAAAATTGCCATAAAATATCATAAAAATAAAAGATGAAGGAGATATTTTTATATGAGCTTTCTCTTTCCTTGGGCTCTCATTTCGGTTCAGCTGAAGCCAAATATAGAGAGAGAGAGAGAGAGTGGACGAAATTTTGAGAGCAAAGAAGCAAGAGGTGAAGCAACATGTTCTTGTGCCATTTTCTCTATCAAGACTCCATTTCTAGCTCTTGAGGCCTTCATCAAAATTGTTCCTCTCATTAAGAGCTTCATTCCTATGGTTGTAGTTTCTTGAAAGGAGGAGTTTTGTGCCATCTAAGTGGTGTTGAAGTGTGAGGACTCAAGAAAGGGCTATAGCCAAGCAAAGAGGTAAGCACAAGCTTTGTTTTGACCCAAATGTCTTGAAATTTGGTTGAATTTATGAGGTAATATTATGCTGCCCTGTTTTTGCTGAATGGTAACCTTAGGGTTTTAGTGATATTAAGGGCATGAATTTAATCCTCTTGTGCTATATGTTGATGTTGTAGTGGTTGTTGTTAAATTTGGGTTGGTTTTGCTTGATTTTGGTGAAAATGGATGGTGAAACCCTAAGGGGAAATGCTGCCAAATTCACTTTAATCATGTACAGTTAGTGTTTAAATAGTTAAACATGTGATTAGAAGTGTATACAAGGTGTTTAATGGATTGAAATCAAGAGAACTCAATCTCCCTAGAATTTTTCAGATTTGGGCAGGGGTATTTTCGTCCATTAAGTGTTGGAATTTTATCAATTTGATGGTTCCATTGTGTTCAGGAGGGAAAACTGTGTAGGGTTGATGTTGACCACTTTGTGAGAAAAAGCCCCGAATGTGAAATTGCAAAAATAGCCCTAAAACCTTTAAATAGTGGCTGCCGAGGGCAATTTTGTCCTTTGGCAATGAATTTGATAATTCCGAGTCCGAAAATGGATTCCTTGGGCGGAAATATGTTAGGATAGCCCAGATTAGAATTTCGGGAAAAGTGCAACCGGACCTGGTACGGCGGGCCCGGGCCGGGTCCCCAGGGGCATTTTTTATAAATTTTCATTATAGACTCATATAACCCCAAGAAATACTATGGAAGTGTCTAAATGGTGCATTTTGAATTGTAGGATTTGATATTTGCCGCCCTCGTG
Organism: Inga laurina; assembly: GCA_963855925.1. Taxonomy (NCBI): domain Eukaryota; kingdom Viridiplantae; phylum Streptophyta; class Magnoliopsida; order Fabales; family Fabaceae; genus Inga; species Inga laurina. The sequence goes on from OY979708.1 coordinate 53,112,635, forward strand.
AGCCAACGCGCCAAAGGACGTTAGGAAAGGACAAGGTAGTGACTCTCTCTCTTATACTATGAGTAATGCTCTGTATGTGTGTGTTATCACTGTTCTGTGATGAATCTTTGTTGCTGCTACGGTTACAGCTGGTAATAGCTGTCATTTACAGCGCAAGCTGTCGGTTACAGCGCAAGCTGTCGTTTACAGCGTAATCTGTCGTTATTATGATTACAGTGTAAGCTGTCGTGATGTTGATTACAACAAGAGCTGTCGTATTGTGTATACAGCTGTGAGTGCTGTCGTTTGTGGTGAAAACCATGTATCTTTGAGATTGTTACTGTTGTTGCTGTTTGTGATTTATGTACATGCTTTGTGTTTATGCATTGTGTGAGTGGTTTGTTACTACTGAGATTCTCTCGAATCTTATTCTTTCCTATGACTAACATTTCAGACAGGGCGTGTGGCTCAAAGGAGAAGCGGCCAACCCGGAGCAATTAGGACCATTGGGGTATATAGTTGAATTGGAAACGTTGGTTATGTATTTTGAACTCGGGATTACTGTATATTTTGAATCAGGAACACTACATTCGATTTTGGTTGTGTAATCCCCGAGTGTATACTTATAAACCTTCAGGTTTTTATGTATAGAACTCGGGAGTTGCCGGGGATGCGGTTATACACTCTGATATGATTGAATGTATATTAATTGCACAGGTAATTAAATTTGAATATTGAAATTGAGACCAGGATGGGAAAAAGAGTTTTGAAAGTTTTGTAAAAATTTTACTGTGAGACATAAAGTTTACAACAAGGTTAAAGCATCCAATGGTCTCTAAACCAATTTAAATATGTGTTGTCGAATTATAATTACGTGTTTAAAATCAGGGGGTTACACAAAGTCTTTAGTAAATTTAAATGTGAGGGAATGGAGCATGGAAGGAGAAAATGAAATTGAATCATGTGTCAAGTGGCAATTCAAGTGAATTTTCCATAGTCAGGGGTTTGCCTATCATCCACAGAAGATGGATAGTCCAAAATTGAGGTTTTCCTATCATACATGAAGTTCTGGGTATGAAATTGAGGTTTAGCATAACCTATCATGCACGGACAGATGGACAGTCCAAAAGAACCTTTCAAATGTTGGAAGATATGTTAGGGTGTGTGTCCTAGATTTTAAAGGGAATTGGCATTATTTTCTTCCATTAGCTGAGTTTGCACACAACAATAGCTATCATGCGAGCATTCAGATGGCTCCGTATGAAGTGCTTTATGGAAGCAAGTGCCAACTGCCTTTATGCTGGACAGAGCTATCTGAGAGATGATTGTATGGGCCGGATCTTGTTGATCAGATCACAGAGCAGATTAAAATCATTTGAAAGAGGCTCCTTGCAGTGCAGAGTTGATAGAAAAGCTACATTGATAAGAGGAGAAGACCTCTTGAGTTCGAAGTTGGTGATCATGTGTTTTTAAGGGTGTCTTGAGTCACAGGCATCGGTAGAGCAATCAGGCGAAAGAAGTTGAGCCTGCAATACATTAGTCCGTGTGAGATTCTTGTGAGAATTGAAACTGAAGCATATCGAGTAGCCCTACCCCTAAACTTAAGTAGGCTCCATGACATTTTTCACGTTTTCCAATTGAAGAAGTACCGACCAAATCCTACCACATTATTGAGCATGAATATGTTAACTTACAAGACAACTTTACTTATGCGGTGGAGCCAGAACAAATCATTGAATGACAAGAAAGGCGGCTCATACACCGAAGTATTCTATTTGTAAAAGTGGTTTGGAAGGGAATGTCTCAGAGGGAAGCCACATGGGAAGTAGAAGTGGATATGTAGAGGCGTTACCCAGAGTTTATGGCTCAAGTTATGTATCAAATTTTGAGGACAAAATTTGCTATACGAGGGAAGAATTGTAATGCTCCAAATTATGTGTAATGGCTAATGACTCTAAATGAGAATGTACTTAATATTATTTAAATGCTAGGAGAGAATGCAATGTGAAGTATGACCGAATTAGCTGTAGAAAGTGCCTAAACCCTGTATTTTAGTTTAAATATATGGCAAAGTCTTTAGTAAACTTAAATGTAAGGGAATGGCGCATGGAAGGAGAAAAAGAAATTGAATCATGTGTCAAGTGGCAATTCAAGTGAATTTGCCATAGTTAGGGGCAAAATAAGAAGAATAAAATTTACCAGCCAAGTAGTCAGCAATTGATAAAGAAATTAATTACTAGCTAATATAAATGATAAGTGTGACCAAATGGCTAATGAGATTAGTTAGTGTAATCATATGGTTGCTGTCTAATGAGGAGCCATAGATTTGTGACAAGTGTCATGACTTGGATGAAGGGAGGTTGTTGAAAAGTCAAATAAAAATTTTTTAATTCATTTCTCTTCCTTCTCTCCTTCCATTTTCAACCAAAGGCATGGCGGGGAGTTGGAAATATCATCATTTCATCATTCTATTCTCTCTCTCTTGCTCTCTCTAGTCATCCATGGTGAAGGAGGAAAGTGGAAGAAGATTTTGTTGAAGGTGAGGTTTCTAATTGGTTTTTGACTAGTAGATGGCTTCTATTGCCAAAATCCTCTTGTTGAAAGGTTCAATTGTATGATTTTAGATTTTCAAGAGGTGGTGTTTGGTGAACTCAAGAAAAACTAGAGGTTGGTGAAACAAAGAACAAGTTAGATAAAGAGGAAGAGGTGAGTAAGAGCAACCTTTTGACATGTATATTATGCCCATTGATTGAGACTTTAATTTTTGGAATTTTTGCCCTATTTTTTTTTATTTGAATCTTAGAGAGGTTGGTATGTTTTGATCATGGAAAAGGTTTTTTTGTATTTAGTTTTGGATAAATAGAATTGAATTGAACCCTAAATGTGAAGTTTGGAGTTTTGGGGTTTTGTGTTTATTTGTTGCCAAAAACATAACATGTGAAAGGAATGTGATTTTGACTATTTTGATGTCTCCATTGGTTTCTTTGTGAAAATCTATGTGGGAGTAGGCTTGGATGTGAATTTTGGAACCATTGGAGACTTAGATTGCAAAATTGGAAAATTTGGCAATGGAAATTCTATGCAGGGGACCTATTTTTCACGATGTTTTGAAATAGTAAATGGTGTCAAAAAGTTGTGCAACTTTCAAGTTTTGCAGTATACATTGCAAGCTTTAAAATGGTATAAAGTTTATGTCATTTGGAGTTGTGTGATGAGAGTTATGGTTAGTTTAAATCAGCCAAGAATTAGACTAGCTTTTGGCTGCGGCTAGGATTTGTTGGCCGCAACTAAAAAGTTTTGGACCAGTTCTTATTCGTGGCCAAAAGGGAGTTAGCCGCCACCCAAATGTTACTGACCTGTTCTTGGCCGCAGCCCAAAAACTTCTTACATGCTCTTGGCCGCGGCCAACCTCCAAAATCGTGCATTTTGAATTTTCAAAAGGTGGTTTCTGGTCTAGTTGTTCCTAACCCTATAGGCTTTTGTTTGAGCTTTTAGTAGCCATCTAAAGGTCTTAAATCATAACCAACCCTATGTGTTTGGGAATTAAAAGTTGGATTAAGGAATAACCAAAAGTTTCTAATATGCTATTGGCCACGGTCAGTGGTTCCTAGCAGCAGCTCAAATCTTTTTAACCCCCTCTTGGCCACGGCCAACCCCCAAAATCCTGCATGTTGAATTTTCAAAAGGTGGTTTCCGGTATAGTTCTTTCTAACCATATAGGCTTTTGTTTGAGCTTTTAGTAGCCACCTAAAGGTCTTAAATGATAACCAACCCTATATGTTTTGGAATTAAGAGTTGGATTATGGAATAACTTGTTGCCCTTCATTATGATTTATAGGATTTGACATTTGCCCTGTGCATAATAAATCAGTGCTAGAGCATAGGTAAAAAGAACAAGGTAGTGGCCCTTTCTCTTATATCATGTATATTGCATTGTATGTTTGTGATTATCATTGAATTGCCATGAAAGAGAATGCCATGGTTGTATTGCCGTTGAAAATGTCATTGATGTACTACTATTGTGAATGTTGTTGTTGTATTGTGGTTGAAAATGCCATTGTTGTACCATTGTTGTGAATGACGTTGTTGTATTGTAGTTGAAAATGTCGTTGTCGTACCGTTATTGTGAATGCCATTGTTGTATTACGGTTGAAAATGCCATTATAGTACCGTTGTTGTGAATGCTATTATTGTACCGCTGTTATGAATGTTGTTGTTGTATTATTTCTATGTGATAATTGCTTATATACTTTGTTAGCATATATCATATGAGTGAACTGTTACTACTAAGATTCTTTGGAATCTCACTCTTTCCAATGACTAACAAACAGCCAGGGTGAGCGGGTCGAAGGAGAAATAAGTGAATAAGGGCGGCTAGTGCTCCCAGCTAGGAGATTTGTATTTTGTTAGTTAGTTACCATGTTTTGGAATTATTGTACATATTATAAATGTTGTATTTAGTTAGTATGATGTAATCCCTGGTATGTGAAATTGATACGGCGAAGATGCCCTGTAAATCCTTGTGGTAAATAGATGAAACCTGAGTGTCGTCGGGAATTTTGTTATATACTAATATTCTTGAATGGAATTGAACTACATAGGTTTATAGACTCCAAAAGTAAATGTGAGATTGTATCTAACATATTTTGGAAAGGTTTTTGAAAACCCACTTCATCACAGGCTCGAACCCTGTTTTCAAGTTAGTACTTTTCATAAGTTCCTTGGCTTAGTGATGATAAATAACCCATGAATGTTTGTGTTACACATATGAATATTCCTGTTATTACTGGTACATTTGTTTTAAGGAATATGCGTTTACATATACTGTGATAGTGACGTAGTGAACCATTTGTAGAGTAAAAAGAAACAATAGTTCGCCCAAAGGTTTGATGTATAGAACCAGAAGTGGTAGAGATACATGACAACCAACCTGATCCCGTGCAAATGATTATGGGCATGATAAGGGAATAGAATGATATGATAAATGAGCTAAGGGAAGAGCTATGAGAGGAGAGGGAAAAACGTAATGCTAATAGAGTCCAATCAACCCACGAAGAGACCCACAAGGAGACACATCATGAAGAAACAGCAGAAGGGTCAATTTGATCTTAGGAATCCCCACCTCTACGACAAGAAAGGCGGCTCAGACACCGAAGTATTCCATTTGTGAAAGTGGTCTGGAAGGGAATGTCTCAGAGGGAAGCCACATGGGAAGCGAAAGTGGATATGTAGAGGCGTTACCCGGAGTTTATGGCTCAAGTTATGTAGCAAATTTTGAAGATGAAATTTATTGAATGGGGGAAGAATTGTATTGCCCCAAATAATGTGTAAGGGCTAATGACTCTAAATGAGAATGTAATTAATGTTAGTTAAATGTTTGGAGAGAATGCAATGTGAAGTGTGATCAAATTAGCTGTAGAAAGTTCCTAAATCTTGTATTTTAGTTTAAATATGTGGCAAAGTTTTTAGTAAACTTAAATGTAAGGGAATGACACATTGAAGGAGAAAAAGATATCGAACATGTGTCAAGTGGCAATTCAAGTGAATTTGCCATAGTCAGGGGAAAAACAGGAAGAATAAAATTTACTGGCAAGAAGTCAGCAATTGATGAAGAAATTAATTACTAGCTAAAAGAAATGAGGAGTGTCACTAAATGGCAAATGGGATTAGTTCGTGTAATCATATGGTTACATGTCTAATGAGGAGCCATAGAATTTGTGACAACTGTCATGACTTGGATGAAGGGAGGTTGTTGAAAAGTCAAATAAGCATTTGTTTAATTCATTTCTCTTCCCTCTCTCCTTCCATTTTCAACCAATGGCATGGGGGGAGTTGGAAATATCATCATTTCATCATCCTATTCCCTATCTCTTACTCTCTCTTGTCGTCTATGGTGAAAGAGGAAAGAGGAAGAAGATTTCAGTGAAGGTGATGATTCCAATTGGTTTTTGACCTAGTAGATGGCTTCTATTGCCAAAATCCTCTTCTTTAATCTTGTTCCTCTTGTTGAAAGCTTCAATTGTATAGTTTTAGATTTTTAAGAGGTGGTGTTTAGTGATCTCAAGAAAACCTAGGGAATGGTGAAGCAAAGAACAAGTTAAAGGAAGAGGAAGAGGTAAGTAAGAGCAACCTTTTGACATGCATATTGTGGCCATTGATTGAAACTTTAATTTTTAGAATTTTTGTCCTATTTTTGTTGGATTAGAATCTTAGAGAGGTTGGTATATTTTAATAATGGAAATGGCATTTTTTATTGAGTTTTGGATAAATAGAATTGAATTGAACCCTGAATGTGAAGTTTGGAGTTTTGGGGTTTTGTGTTCAATTGTAGCCCAAAACATAGCATGTGAAAGCAATGTGATTTTGATTATTTTGATGTTTCCATTGGTTTCTATATGAAAATCTATGTGGGAGTAGGCTTGGATTTGAATTTTGGAACTATTAAAGACTTAGGTTGCAAAACTGGAAAAGTTGCAATGGAAATTCTGTCCAAGGGACCTACTCTTCATGATGTTTTGAAAATGCAAATGGAGTCAAAAAGTTAAGAAACTTTCAAGTTTTGTAGTAGACATTGCAAACTTTAAAATGGTATAAAGTTTATGTCATTTTGAGTTGTATGCTGAGAGTTATGGTCAGTTGAAAGTAGCCAAGAATCATGCCAGTTTTTGGCCGTGGCCAAGCATTAGTGGCCATAGCCAAAAAGTTTCAGACCAGTTTTTGGCTACGGTCAGAAGGGAGTTGGTCGCCCCCCAAATGTTACTGACCTGTTCTTAGCCGCGGCCTAAAAGTTTCTGATATGCTCTTGGCCATAGTTAGTGGTTCCTGGCCACAACCCAAAACATTCTAACCTCCTCTTGGCTGTGGCTAGAGAGGGTCTTGGTCGAGGTCAACCCCCAAAATCCTACATTTTGAATTTTTGAAAGATGATTTATGGTCTAGTTCTTCCTCACCCTTTAGGCTTTTGTTTGAGCTTTTAGTAGCCACCTAAAGGTCTCAAATGATAACTAGCCCTAAGTATTTTGGAATTAAGAGTTCGATTAGGGAATAACTTGTCGTCCTTGATTATGATTTAAAAGATTTGACATTTTCCGTGTGCTTGATAAACTGATGCTGGAGCATAGGCATAAAGAACAAGGTAGTGACCCTTTCTCTTATATCATGTATATTGCATTGTATGTTTGTGATTATCATTGAATTTCCATGAAAGAGAATGTTGTTGTTGTATTGTGGTTGAAAATGCCGTTAATGTACCACTGTTGTGAATGTGGTTGTTGTGTTACGGTTGAAAATGCCATTGTTGTACCGATGTTGTGAATGTCGTTGTTGTACCACTATTGTGAATATCGTTATTGTATTGTGGTTGAAAATGTCATTATAGTACCGCTGTTGTGAATGCCATTATTGTATTATTGCTGTGAATTTCGTTGTTGTATTGTTGTTACTCTGTGATAATTGCTTACATGCTTTGTTAGTATATATCATATGAGTGAACAGTTACTACTGAGATTATTTTAAATCTCACACTTTCCAATGACTAACATACAACCAGGGCGAGCAGGTTGAAGGAGAAAAAAGTGAATAAAGGCGGCTGGTGCTCCCAACTGGGAGATTTGTATTTTGTTAGTTGGTTATCATGTTTTGGAATTATTGTACATATTATAAATGTTGTCAATTTGGTTAGTGTGATGTAATCCTCGGTATGGGAAACTGATACGAGCGAAGACGCCCTGCAAATCCTTGTGGTAAATAGATGAAACCCAAGAGTCGTTGGGAATTTTTCTATATACTAACAGATTTTGGAAAGGTTTTTGAAAATCCATTTCATCATGGTGCCGAACCTTATTTTAAAGTTGGGACTTTTAATAAGTTTTGAACTATCTGTTGGTCTCTAATTAACTTATTGGCTCATTTTCAAACTATAATAATGGCTATTAAGGTAGGGGTCATTAATTAATTCATTTGTTCATCATTTTTAAATTTATAAAACTCTTTTCTTCGATCTGGGCATAGAGCCTATGAATATCAAAAGTTTAACAGTAGTTTAGTTTATTTATTTTATATCCTCATTGTATTTTGTGCCATTATAATTCCTTTCTTTAGGAGTAAGTTGAATCCTCTTGATTAATAAAATTGTAAATTTAAAAAGAAAGTAATACTGTCACACCTTTCTCTAGGGTCACTTATCAGAGCATTCTAGCCATTTTAGAACCATGTGTGACCTAAAAGTACTATTGATTAACCTAAAAACTTAAAATTCTTTCTCTAAGATTGGGTACTGGAAGATAATAATATTTCATGAAACTTTGGAAATTCATAACTAATTCAATATATCTCACAAACTTAATGGTTTGATGCTCTATTTTTAACTCATGGAAAGGTCTTTGATATAAAAATAGGATATGGATAAACTACTGTTCCATTTAGTTAAAAAACACTCATTTTTCGAATCTGGATAGGGCATATTTTTGTAGCTTTTACTAGATTTCTGAGTCATATATGAAAATTCATATATTTGTGGACTTACATCAAAAAATTACAAACTATCACTCATGTTAAAGCTCTAAATGTGTACTATAACACTCTAAAATTGCATATCCTAACTCAATCAATTGCCCTATTTCTAAGAAGTCACAAAATTATGGCTGAATTATGCATATGAGGTAATTATCAAACTAAATTCTCATGCATCTTGGCCATGATCATTCCATGGCACTTACCTTGGGCTAGTGCTTAGCTCACAAACTCCTCCTTATGGAGGTTAGATACATGCCCTTGCATAATTATATTTACATACCTTAAATTAGAATGACCTTTAATAATTTGAGCTAATCACACACCTCTATGCAATAAGCCACACGGATAATTAATTTACAAAACAACCATAACTAATAGCTTCATTAGAGTCACCGTTTTCATATGTACTCCTCCTCGACTAACTTGACATTTCCTTTGGAAGCACTTGCCCCTACTGTTCGTATATGGGAGAAAGAGATTCAGGGGAATCTCAGTGGCAAAACATGAACTCAATATATAATGTGCAATGGTAAAAAATGTAGCATGTAAATTGCCAATATAAGAATTAACAACACCTTACAAGCATATACACATGGCTATAAGACAAATTCAAGCAAGGATATTACATGTTCAAAGGTATACATGACAAATAAATATACAATTAGCGAAGCACAAACTATATAAACGTAAGTTTTACAACCTTTTGCTCCTTCTTCCAAATTACCTCCTCTTGCTTAAACTTCTTTGGTTTTGCTTCCCCCTTTGCTTGATAGTGGTTGACAAATCCTATTAATGATTCATGTGGAGCTTATCAATACTTAAACCTTAGTGCATAACTATTGCATAATAAATCTCGCCCTATGATCTCAACTCTTCTTGGCCAAGACATATGCACATAGGTGGATAAAGATCCATTTTTTGTAAATCAGGCTTTTAAACATGTACTCTTGACATCTCCCTACATCATTTTCCATTCTAAGCTCATGAAAAGGTTCAAATTTGATCAACATTTAATTCAACCTTACGATAATAATGGCTGGGCAAAACAGGGAAAATGAAAGATTAATGAATTTTAATTCTTTTATTACCAACCACCATATAGGAGCCTCTATACACTTTATATGTGTAGTTTACGGCCTTTAACTGAAAATCTGCCTCTAACTTCTAAGAAATTTTGAAAAATCATAATTTAAGCTAGGGAACACTAAATGAGGTAATTCAAGTTCCTATTTAAAGCTCTTTCAATCCTGTATAAGAGAAAAATAATATCTAGTATTAAATCATGGACCTAATTTACCAATTCTAGCGTGCATACTAACTGTTTCTTTGGTGAGATAGGATATTCCAGATTTCCTGCCCAAATTTTGAAAATTTATAACTTATAATATACACATTCAATTTCTATGTTCTTGTACTTAGTTTAAAGCTATGTAAGTTTGTTGTAAATAGAAAATAATGACAATGACAAATTATGAAAGTAACCTCTTGTAGGTTGCATATTTACTCAGCCTAAAATTTGGGAAATATAATATTTCTAGTTTTCTGTCCAAATTTGAAAAAATCATAACTTTCATTCTAGACATCCAATTAATATGTTCTAGGACTCATTTTAAATCTTAAGATTTTAGGATGTGTACTATCTCCTTACCAAATTTCATAGACAGAGGATACTGTTTTCCCTATCAAAACCTCACCCAATTATGACTGCACTACTAACTCTATAGAATTAACACTCTATCACATAACCTCAAAAGCACCACATATATCTCTTCCTAATATGAGTTGTTTTTAGTCTTATATTTCAAAACACATGTTTAACTCTTTAAATCTTAAAGGAACCAAATCAAATCACTCAAAAACTCAAGCTTTAACTTTTGGAATGACATGTGTGTCCACTTTGTTTTCGATAATAGAAGATCTAAAAGAAAAAATAAACATGCAAGCTCAAATCATGGCTTAAAACCTCAAGAATTTTGACCCTACAAACCCCAAAATGCATGCCCTATGTTTGGTGACCAAATTACAAAACCAGAAACCTCAAAATCTAGATGCAATGGCTTTTTCTTACCTTTCATGATGATAGCAATTCTTTCTCAAAAACACCCAACTTCAGGATCAAATTTAACCTAAAGAAAAACACCAATCAACCCAAATGAAGTTGGAAAAAGGATATAGAAGACTTACCTAAGTAGGATTCTAGTGTTGCATGTGAGTTTTTTCAGTCATCTTCCTCTTATCCGATCACTCTTTCTCTCTTGGCTCTCTCCCTTTTTCCAGCCCTCCCTCTCTTGTTCTCTCTTCCTTTATTTGTTTCTAAATGCTAAATGAGGGTGAGAGGTAGTGGCTAAGGTGTTTGAATATGGATGTGTATGTGTGTCATGTGTATGAGTGGTGTGTGTGTCTGTGTTTGTTTTTATCTTCTTAGTTAAAGCTCTAATTGTTCTGATTTGTCTACACTACTACAAAAGATGGATTTAGTGGTGCCCCTTTTATGGCTTCTTTACAGATAGTTATTTTTTTATAAATATTTTGATGTTGTGGTGCTTGCTATTATAAGCGCTATAGCTAGTGTTAAGCTTCTGTGGCATTTTTTTAAGGCCTTTATTTTGGAAAAAAAAAATAAAGGGCCAGCTAGGCAAGCGTCATAGCTGGCATTATTTTTTTTAAAAAAAAGTAAGTAACTTGTATGGCTCTTCTCAAGCAAGCACCTTATAAGGCCTTACTGTAATATCCTGAATTTTGAGATTGGAGATTTGGGAATAAGCCTGAATTAAGTGGATTACTAAGCCTCAATTTAGTAGATGTCCCAAATATATTCTCTAATGTTACTTATATCTTTGGGGCATTAAAGAAAATAAAATGGTGAATTTTGAAGAAAGTAATTATGCTTATAGTGAAATTGTTTGAGACAATGAGCTTATCATGAGGTTTTGGAAGACCAAATGATGAGAACAAATTATGAAATTTTACAGGGTGAAAGTAGACATCCTAAACTTTAATTTGATAGATCATATGACTCAATTAGAACTATTTACAAAAAGTTATGATTTTGTGAACTTTGCCCAATGAAATTAATTATTTTCTGGAACATCACGCAAAGATTAAAAATCTGGGAATGATATGCTTCCAACTGGCTAAATTCCATATTTTTCCTTGAAATTAGACTCAATGAGGGTTCCATAGCCTTTGGAATTGCTCCAATACAATGTCTACAAAAATAGTTATGATTTTTCAAATTTCGGTCAGAAAATCTACCAACAAATCTGAAAATGGAAAAATTTGTGAAGGCAACTTTGTAATTATGAGATAAAATGTGATCAGCCCATTTTGGCACAAACTTGGGCCCCTAGACATGAAATTTGGCTGACCAAGAGAGGAGAGGAATTTGTTACAAGTTAATTGGGCTTATGACCATATTGCATGTACATAAAGTTATGTACACAAAATAGTCAAAGTTGGAAATTTATTTTTGTGATTAAATAAATAAAAGGGAGAGATGCAATATGTATTAAAACACTTTGTCTTCCCTTCCCTCTTCATTTTCACGTCAGCCATAGAAAAAAAAGGAGAGAGAAGAGAGCTTTGAACTCTAGAGAGAGAAGGAAGAAGAATTCATAGGTAAGCTCGATTTTTTCCAGTGAATTAGCTCCTAACCTGTGTAATCTTTCCTCTAAGCTTCTTTTCTATGTGATTCAAGGTGTTTAAGAAGTTAAATTTCATTGTTGAGAGGCTAGGATTTTGGCTAAAGAAGGAACATCCAGAAGGAGGAAGAGGTAACTTCCTAAACTTTAAATATTAGTTGTTCTTGCTGCTGTGAGTAGTTTGATTGGTGAATTTGTGGTTATTTCCTGCAATTTGTGAATTTGGGAAATGTGGTAACATAAGTGTTATGCTACCAAAATTGAGTCTAAGTGGTAGTTATAACGTAACTAAATCGTTAATAAAGTTATTAGGAGTAGGAAGGAGCAATGATTTGAAGTAAGAATTAGAAAACCCCAATTTTTCCTAGAGAAATAGGAATTTCAGCTAGTGCTGGTTTAGGGGGTTAGAGTTGGATTTTCAAAGATTTGATGATTCCATTAAGTTCAGGAGGGAAAATTAGGTGGGGTTACAATTGGTCATGTTTTTGGAAAAGCCTGAAAAAACATAATTACGAAAACGCCCTTAAAACCCTTAAAGTAAGGCTGCCAAGGGCAATTTCATCTTTTGGCAATGAATTTGATAATTTTGAATCCAGAAATGGATTTCTTGAGCGGAAATATGTCAGAATAGCCTAGGTAAGAATTTCAGGAAAAGTACAGTCAGACTGGATATGTCGGTGCTGGGCCGGATCCCTGAAGGCATTTTAGGAATGTTTCAATATAGACTCATATAACCCTCAGAAACACCATAGAAGTGTCTAAATGGTGCATTTGGAATTGTAGGACCTAGTAGAGAGCTGAGTTGTGACACGTTTTATGAGACACGTAATTCAAGGTAGAAAAAGGGTTTTAAGGTGGGAAGCTTACCTTACTTGCATATATTTGATATCTTTGCTTATGTAGTGATGTATGTGATTAATTTACTTGATTTTGTAGAACATATTTGAATAAATAAAGCTCTATTTCTATTTTCACTGTGGTCATAGTCTTGTTGCATGAAACATTGAGCATGCAGAAATGTCATTATGGGGCATACATCTAGTTAAAGCTAACATGTCTGCACATAGCATCTATCATGCATGCATTATGATATATGTTTCCTATTGAGATTCTCTCGAATCTCACCCTCCCTTATCAACACAGGAAACAGAAGATATGTTGAGAACAAAGAGGAGAATCGTACAAGGGTTGTAGTGGTAGAGCGAAGACGGGAAGAAGCCTCCTTTTCATTGGGATGAGTTTAGATACCCTAGTAGTCCTATGTGGCTACCTTAATTGTAAGTATTATGTATGAACCCTTATGGGGATTTTCTATAATCATGGACATATTATCAGTATATTTACGTAATTCCGATGTTGCCCACTGAACTGCATATCATTTTTCACGAATACTCTGGTAAAAGTGAAATTAAAATAAGGGCATTACACTTGTCCTATAGCATTTCTTCCCTATTTTTTAAAAAATAATAAGCCATTGCTTCCCTTTCATTTTAAAAATTAAAATAAATTAAGTTAGGTTAAAGGAAGCTTTGGCACTTGCATTTACTTCCTTTACATTAGAGAAAAAAATTTCCAACACTTTTTAATAAATAAAAAAAATTAAAAAAGGCTTTGGAAGGCACTTGATTGAAAGACGCTTTCTAAGGCCAATCTAGTGTGTCTGCCAAGGCCACATGGTAGATTCTTTTTGTTTTAAATCACCTTGTTTGGCATATTTTTTATTTATTTATTTATTTTTAAATTCACCTTGTATGGCACTTGTTATATAACAACCTTGGCACGCCACTTTTTTATTATTATTATTATTTATAGGGAAGCAATGACACTTATGTAGCAAGTGCCAAAGCTTCCCCTCACCTTGTATGGTGCTTGCTATATAAGTTCCATACAAGGTGTTATAAATTTTAAACACCTGCCATTAACATCTTCTCACGTGCCCTCTAACTTCCCATTTTCTAGAACTCCGATCCATTGGTCCCTTACTTTATTGGTGCACCACCCACTACTATAGAATAAAGATACTATTACCCCAAAGGACGTTCCTTTTTAAAAAAGTGAAGAAAAAAAAACGACAGTGACATTTTGTAAATATAGGATCGTAGTAAGAAATTTTAGATATCCCAAATTTAAATTGGGACACCTAAAATGGAGCGTTGATGTCCTTAAAATATTAGGGACGCCAAAGGTCTCTGTATGAGGGACGTCAAAATATTAGGGATGCCAAAGGGCATCCCTTATATCATATCAGGGACAGCATCTAATATATATTAGGGACACCAAAACCTGATATGATATAAGGGACGCCAAAGGGCATACAAGACCTTTGGTGTCCCTAATATTTTAAGGACACCGCTAATATTTTAGAGACACTAAAACTCCATTTTAGGCGTCCCTAAAATTAAATTTAAGATTCCAAAAACAATTCAAATTTGAATTAATCCTCCGTAGAAAGATAAAAGATATAGTTACTCATCATCATAATTTTCGTCCTCTAAAAGTAAGTTTTTTTACTTGCAATTCATGTTGTGTTTTAAATTTAATTAACAAGTGTCTAAATTAATTGATTTTTAGTGATTTTAATTCTTTATGTGCATGATTATTTATGTAGTATTATAAAGATCAACATTTTGTTGAGTTGTTTGACCATCAAATGGATGAAATCATTGACGAATGGAGTGAATATATGATCAGACAGTTAGCTAATATTTAGGTATATAGGTTCTTTCTTGTGTATTCTTATTTTGTTTATTCACTTTAAAATTAGTTGTACATTATAATTGTTGTAATTAAATACATTTTTTTAGTGATTTTATGAATTAGTTGTTTGCTTCGAGTTATTTCATTTTGCTATCGAATTGTAATTGCTCACTACAAAAAAACATCGGATTAGTGACGGAATTTCCGTCACTAATTAGTTTAGCGATGGAATTTATTCCATCGATAAAAAGACCATTACTAATTAATTAGAGATGGAATTTTAATTCTGTCGCTAATTAGAGATGGATTAGCAACAGAAAATTCTGTTGCTAATTTTTGTCTCTAATTAGAGAAGGGATTCACTAATAAGCGACGGAAAATTATGTCGCTAAATTCCGTCTCTAATTAGTGACAGAATTTATTAATTAGTGACGGAATTTTCCGTCGCTAAATTAGAGACGGAAAATTCTGTCACTAAATTCCATCTCTAATTAGAGAGGAAATTCACTAATTAGAGACAGAATTTAGCGACGGAATTTCCGTCTCTAATCCATCACAAAATATTTTTTTTATATAATTTAAATTACCACATGTCCTCACAATGAGCCTCCACATGTCCCTCACCAGTAGCCTCTACGTGTGCCCACCGCTGGCCACGTTCACCGTCAGCTGCTGCTACCTCGCTTTCGCCCTCCACCTGTCCCGGTCAACCGCCACGTGTCACCCTCCATCACGCGGCAAGTGTCATCCTTTATTGCGCGCCACGTGTCCAAGTCACAAATTGGTTGCATTTTGTGACCAAGTTGGGATTTGAAGCCTTGACCTCTCACTCGTGTACCAGTGCCTTTACCAATTGAGCTAAGAAGAACCTATGTAATTTAAATGGAAAATCATATATATATATTGCTTTGTGAACAAAATTAGAAATACAAAATTTAATCTTATTATTAAATATTTGAATTTTGTTTCCTTATTTTATTTTATGTAATTTTTCTACCTAAATTTTTATTATTAATATCTTTTTTATTCATTTTATGATATATTTTATTTTTTGTTTGCATTTATAAAATTTTTATTTGTATATAATATATTATTAAAAATTAAAATATATTATATTATAATTTCAATTTCAAAAATAAATTTGAATTAATAATTTTATTTATTTATTTTGATATTTATATTATAAATTTATAATTATAAAATAATATAATTATTGAAAAGATTAATTATTTGTGACGGAAATTATAGACGGAAATTAGCGACATAAAAATTCCGTTGATAATTTTTAATGACGGAATTAAAGACAGAATTTAGCGACGGAAAAATTCTGTTGCTAATTTCCGTCTCTAATTTTTAATGATGGAATTAGAGACGGATTAGGAACGGAATTTAGCGATGGAATGTGATTCTGTCACTAAATTCCGTCCCTAATTTGTCTCTAATTCCGTCCCTAAAATTAGCAACAGAATTTTTCAGTCATTAAATTAGCGACCGAATAGTACCTAATCCCTCACAAATTCCGTCCTTAAAATTAACGACGGAATTTTTCCGTCACTAAATTAGGGACGGATTAGCGACCGAATGAAATTCTGTCGCTAATTTTCATTTTTTTTGTTGTGGCTATAGATTTGGACTGTAAATACAGAGGGTTTCATTAAGAAAAAAGAATAAATGGAAAAAATTATTTTAAAAGAAAGACTTCCTATGGCGCTTCCTAACCTCCTATGGCACTAAATTTGGAAGCGCTATAGGAAGATATTTAAAAACAATAATACAAAAAATATGCTATAGTGCTTTTATAGATTCAAGAAGGACCATAGCTATTTTTAATGGTACTAAAAGTTATAATGCTTCCCAAACACTATAGTATTTTTTAAAATAAGCGCCACATGTTAGATCTCATGCTTTGATGATAACAAAGAATGGTATGAAAAAGACTTGAGTAATAAATAAGATTGAACAAAGTAATAATAGGGAAAAGTATTACTTGAAGTAAGCAATGGAGTAATGAAGAAAGGCCAAGAGAAAAAGTTGAGAAACTTGATGAGAAGCAAGTTTTCTAAGGCATTACTCGAGTATGTACTCGAGTAATGAGACAAAACTTGAAGTTACCAAAGATACCTTCCAGTAACCTGCCAACATTACTCGAATAAGTACTCGAGTAATAGTGTAAAAGTTTTCAAGTTGCTCTCGGCCTGCCAATGTTACTCGAGTAACCAGGTAAATACTTGGAGTTGCTCTCGGCCTGCCAACGTTACTCGAGTAGCTACTCGAGTAACCATGTGAAAATCTTCTAGTTGCTCTCGGCCTGCCAATGATACTCAAGTATGTACTCAAGTAACTCTGTTTCAGAAAATGTGTTGCTCTCGGCACTTTGTACCACTGCCAATGTTACTCGAGTAGCTACTCGAGTAACACACTGAGGTAAGTAAAAACTTGAAGGTAGTACTCGATAAACTTGATTTAATTTTATTTCACTTTCCTTGAGTCATTACTCTAGTATGCAAGGATTTAATGATTTTTTTAAGTGGATTACTCGAGTATGTACTCGAGTATGCAGTGTTATGTTTGAAGGAAAACCTCAAGTCATTACCCGAGTAAGTGATGCACAAAAAGTAAGTTTACTCGAGTATGTACTCGAGTAACAAGGTAATCAAAGTTGAAGTGCTCTCGGCCTTGAAATCCTGCCAACATTACTGGAGTAAAGCATCGAGTAACATAAGTTTATTTGAAGGTTACTCGAGTTGGTACCTGAGTAACCTATGAAGAAAAGAGTGCATTACTCGAGTAGGTACCCGATTAAACAAGCATTTCCAAAGGTTTGATATTTTGCTTATTCCATGCACTACCCGAGTAATCTTATATTTATATGTTAACTGGGAGTCCATCAAAGATTTCACGATGATACTCGAGTAAGTACTCGAGTAAACTTTAATGAATACTCGAGTAGCTACTCGAGTATGGAAACCCAGAAAGTTTGAAATCATTCCAAACAGTCATTGTTTTGTTTCCTATTTGATTAACTTTTCATTATATTAGTATTCTTAGCATTTCAACAGATAAACAATGAAGAGATCTTACCAAATAAGGAAAGTCAAAAGCAACGCTCAAATGTCACCGACCATCACCTACCGCAAACGTATGTTTTTCAAAAACTGGAAAAGTCAATAGTGGCTGCGCACACTCCAACGGACATGAAGAAATATGTGCCAGCAATCATTACGAACGTATTTATATATATGGGAACATCTAAACAGAGAAGAAGAACAAGAACACACTCACGAACGTATCATCAAGTTCATTACTCTGTTTTACATTATACTTGTAATTCTATGCTTCAGTGATTTTTATTCACTCTGTGAGAGAGATATTTCATTCAAACTCAATATTTGTTATTGAGATAACTTAAGGTTGTGGAACCTTGAGTTGGGATTGGATTACAACTTGTAAGGGGGAGCGAGTGTCCAGGCGAAGGAACTTGCTGTTAGATATGAATAGTTTTGATGATGTCAAATATAGATGTTAAATATGAGCAAAAAGTTTGTATGATATAATTATCTTCTACATTGACTAACTACTATATTTAATGTTGCATATTTTGTAGATTAGTCATAAACCCGACTGTGGGTTGATGCCTCATATGTGGAGAATGATCATCAAGATGAAAATCAAGAAACAAGGGATTGAAGAAAGAAGGCATTGCAAGAACGAATAGGAATATCAAGCAAATATTGAAGATATTCAAGAAGATATCTAGTTGGGTTATGAAGAATGATCATCAAGTGGCAAAATAAGAAGAAAGAGATTGAAGAAAGAAGAAGAAAGAGATTAAAGAAAGAAGAACTTGCAAGATCACATGAGAATATCAAGATCCAAGCTACTAGAAGTGATACCGGAGGTTTCTATGATCATACGGACGTTGGAATGGGTCAATACGAAGCTAAAATGATGTATACGGAAGCTATGGTACCTTTAGGGATGATTACCCAAGTAATCACTCGAGTAATATGGTATTGTCTGATTTTGGAGGTATTTACTCGAGGCCTTACTCGAGTAATCTGCCGGGTTATGTGATGAATCACTCGAGGCGGAACTTGAAGTAATGGCACTCTGTTTTCGCGCGACAGAACAGAGGTTCGGTATTTTGATGATATCTCTCCAACCACATGTCGGATCGAACTGAAACCAGTGGCATTGGAAACTAGACTTCCAACACGAACTTTTGACACTAAGATCACATTCAAAGGAGTTCAGATGAGGGAGATATGATCTGTTGAAGTTGACTCATGAATCACCGTTATATTCCTGGACAGTTTTGGTATTTTGGATATAACCGAAACCGGTGCCATATGAAAGAAGACTCAAAGAGCTTTCCATGGATATATAATTTGTCACATTTGAAGCTATATCCTAAGAGCTATGACTTCTGGAAGTTGCTGCTCGTGATTTCAGAATTGTCTAAGTACAGGAGATACTCTTTGGATCATAACTTTCTGTACACAACGAGTTTGGAGCTGATTTTTGTTGCATTGGAATGTAGATAATGAGGGCTTTCCAATGATATATAATTTGCCATGTTTCGAGTCAAAATCAAGAATTTACTTGAAGGAGCTACTCGAGTAACTGGTTGAAAACAAGAGACTTTACTCGAGTAGGTACTCAAGTAATCACATAGAAAACTTCCAGTTGCTCTCGGCCTGCTAATGTTACTCGAGGAGCTACTCGAGTAACCCTGTAAAAACTTCCAGTTGCCTTCAAGTTTTCCCCATGATACTCGAGGCGCTACTCGAGTAACTCTGTTTCTGAAATTATGGAGCTCTCGGCATTTTGTACCACTGCAACATTACTCGAGTAAGTACTTGAGTAAACTTAAAAGAATACTCGAGTAGCTACTCGAGTAAAGCACTGTGCATGAAGAGTTATTGACAAAAACTTCAAGTCACTACTGGAGTAAATCACTGTACATGAAGAATTATTTACGAAAACTTCAAGTCACTACTGGAGTAAATCACTGTACATTGACGAAAACTTCAAGTCACTACTGGAGTAAATCACTGTACATTGACGAAAACTTCAAGTCACTACTGGAGTAAATCACTGTTCATGAAGAGTTATTTACGAAAACTTCAAGTCACTACTGGAGTAAAGCACTGTGCATGAAGAGATAACTTCAAGTCACTACCCGAGTAAGTTATAGAGAAAATAGAAGGTCACTCGAGTAGCCACTCGAGTAACCTGTGAAGAAACTTGATGTTTACTCGAGTACGTACTCGAGTAATGCTTCCCAGGAAAACAGAGCAATGACCCGAAAATTCTAGAAATCAATGGAATGATCATATAACTAATTCTTATTGCTTCTAATCATTCTTACACTTCATTGTATTAGTATTTAATGTATTTCTCCAAGAATACAATGAAGATATGATGTGAAGAGTCAAAAGCTGATTTTACGGAAGCGGAGCGTCGAACGTTCGTAACGGCTAGTTTTTCAAATTTGAGCAACGGACGAACGAAGCTGTCACACTCCAACGGATATGTTGAAATGCTCAAACGGTCATCAAACCTCATCAGCTATAAATAGAAGATCATCCAAAACAGAAGTAAGACTAAGTGTGCATACATCATCGAAATGTCAACATCCTGACACCAACGCTCATCACACATACTCTCTGTTTCTCTAGCTTCTATACTATTTACCTTTGAGAGAGAAGTTATTTGTATTGTACTTCAGTGAGTATTTTATCCACTCTGTGAGAGAGTTTGTAAACACTTATATTTCTGAATTGATCTCAAGGTAGAGGAACCTTGAGTGAGTGGGTTTATTTCCTTACGAGAAGCTGTAGAGAGAATCGCCGGTAAGACTTTCTACTCGCAAGACTTACAAGGTGCAAGCAGTAGAGAACGTTGCTGCTCGTAAAACTTACAGTGGTGTAAGCAGAAGAGAACGTTGCTGCTCGTTAGACTTGCATAGGTAAGCAGGAGGGAAAGGTCTTTGGGATTGCTCTGCTCGTAAGACTTGTTGTAAGGGGGAGTACTTGGTAAGAACTTTGTAAAGGCTTTTCTTGTGCCTGAATTAAACAAGAAAATAGTGGATTTGAAAATCTCAGGAGGAGCCTGGGGACTGGACGTAGGCCATCACAGATTGGACCGAACCAGGATAAATCACAGTTTGCATACTCTCTTCCTTAAACTCTTATATTTCCAGCATATATTAACTGTTGATTTATGATTCATTATTTTCATATTTATTGCTTCCTCTAAGATGCAAAAAGATTTTCAAAGTTCTTAAGAATTTTATCTTACACCCAATTCAGCCCCCCTCTTGGGTGTCAGCTGGTTCTAACACTTGCTTGTACTGAGGTGCCAAGAACCCACTGAATCTTGGAAGTTATAGTGAAACTCTCAGAGAAGCTCTGAGGACTGGACGTAGGTCAAAGTGGTTGTGGCCGAACCAGTATAACTCCCGGTGTACACTTCGGTGATATTTCTCCTTACTCTTTCTTATTTTAATTTCAACGTGAAATTTTATATTTGCAACGAAATATTTAAGATCACCCAATTCACCCCCCTCTTGGGTGAAATGCTTGCTCTAACACCACATACTATGTTTTTTTGTAGTAGTGCTAAACTAACATTTCTTAAATCTAACTCCAAATTTTATTGATCATGTATAACACTTTTGAGTTCCATAATTTGGCTTAAATTTTAACCTAATTCCAATTTTTGGGTTTGTGTAATATAATTACTAATTTTCTCCTTTCTTTATCGGTGTTAGGTTGCCGAATACAACCTAAAAATCAATCCTTAATACCTAATAAGGATTTTCTTCCTCAATTAGCTTCTTTAAGTCATAAAATAATTTTCCTTAAATTTTCCAGCCAGGCCAAACAATAACCTCTAACTATTTTTCCTTGAATTTTCAGAAAAATAGGCTTTCAGAAATTAACTTTTAAAATTATTTAGGTCATTCTTGGGGAACTGAGCCTCTTCATAAATTTTATAAATCCCCAAAATAATATTTCATAATGTTTCCTCAATTTTTCTAGGCGCATAAATAATTTTGATGATTGCTTTAAATCTATTTCTTATGACATACTCAAGACTTTCAGCTCAATTGGATTACTAGTTTACTTAACTTAGACTAATTCTTTATATTCTAAGTCCACAATTAGGGATGTTACACATTTAGTTTTTCAAAATTATTACTTTTTTTTTTCAAATGAATTTTATTTCCTCATACCCTTTGTTAGAAATAAATATGGTTTCACCAGACAACCATTTATTACTGTTGAGATGCCTATAACATTGTACTTTTACGTCTCATATGAACCCAGTCGGGATTCTCAAGTGAAATATATGATCCTGAGGGCTTAATAGTTTAAAATTCCAAACAGTTTTAAACTTTAGGGTTGATTCAAAACAAAAAGTAAAATACAAGGGCCGATCCCATAATTTGATATATTAATTTATAGGTACCAAAAATTTAATTTTCCCAATTATTTATTTTGTACGTATTGACCAATATAGTATATGTTTATATTAGCTTTTGGAGAATAGCTTTTACGATTGACAAGGTAGGTTTGTAAGAGGAAGTTTAAGACAAATTCATTGGCCGAGACTCTCACTACTAAAAAAAGGTTAAAATGTAGCGCACATACTGTGGCCCTTCCTTAATGAAGTGCCACAGCTGCTTATTTTTTATTTTATTTTATTTTATTTTTTTACCAGCTGTGGCGCCTGGGAGGGTAGGTGCCACAGCTGGTGAGGCTAAGTGTGGCGCCTGCCAAGATAGGCGCCACACATGACCAACTGGGACCACCGTGCCAGGCGCCACATTAACTTGTGGTCAGGTGTGGCGCATGTCTGGCCAGGCGCCACACCTGACCCATTTTTTTTAAAAAAAAATTTTTTATGGTCAGGTGTGGCGCCTGTCTGGCCAGGCACCACAGCTGACCCATTTTAAAAAAAAATTTTATGGTCAGGCGCCACACATGACCAATTTTTTAATTTTAAAAAAAAATTGGTCAGGTGTGGCGCCTGCCTGGCCAGGCGCCACACCTGACTCTTTTTTTAAATTAAAAAAAATTTGGTCAGGTGTGGCGCCTGCTTGGTCAGGCGCCACACCTGACCCTTTTTTTTTTAGAAAAAAAATTGGATACCCTATCCCTTCCCCACCAATTAGAACCCCCACCCCCTTATCCTTTTCTTTTCCCGCCCTCCCCCCTCTCTTTCCTTTTCCCGCCTCCACCCCCATCTCTTTCACTACCTTTAATTATTCCCTCTCTCACCTTCCCTTTCATCTGCGTGCACCCCCATCCCTCCATTTTCATCTTCACATCTTAACATTACACCCACACGAGCACACGTCTTTGTTTTTTTCCAACTTCCATCCCCACTCATTTCCTTATTATTCCCTTTTATTTTTATTGTCCTCAACTTTTGGTCCCCACTCCATTTGGTAGCTCAAATTTCTTCCTTACCTCACTTAAGATTGTGTCACCAATGGCAATTACGTGGTCCCCCACTCCACTGCACTGATCAACCTGTAAGTTCAACTTGCGTTTTCTTTTTATTAATATTTTTTTCAGGTTGTTCTGTTTTTTTATGGCATGCTTGCGATGCTTTTTATTTCCCTGTTATGACACACATGCATGTATATTTATATGTCATATATAGTCATCTTCTTCATGCATGGTGTTATTATACTAGTACATAAACCAAATTAGAAATAGGCATGCACATAGTATGTAACTTCATCAACACAGGAACAAAATAAAGAATGTAAATAAAATTATTGAGGAGAAGACAAGTAAATATACAAAGTGTATGTGTGGTGATATGCTAGTAAAAAGAGCACTGAACATGGATACAGATTGGCGCTATATGGGTGAGGCACCTGATTATTGCGCACAGCAGCTATTACGTGACACTGGTTAACTTGGTGATTGTTTGTTTTTTTGTTTTGGTCTGTATGGGCAGTATACATACTGTAATAGGGACCCTTTACCAAGAGTAAATCTTGTCCCTTCAATTAAAAAAAAAAGTGTATGTGTGGTACACGGTTTCTCTCTCTCTCTCTCTCTCTCTCTCTCTCTCTCTCTCTCTCTCTCTGTGTCAGATTTTTCTTTTTCTGTGGACCATCTCTAGTTTTGTTTCTTTGCTTTTTACTCAACACCTATATATATATAATATACAAATGTGTGTGTTGTTTGTGTGTGTATACTATATATATATATTCCCATTACTATTTGTGTTGGCCGTAGTGATGAGACCAATGTGGTCCTTATATGCCATACATTGACGCCAATTATTGATTGACCCTCTCGATAATTCGAATTTAATTAAGTTGGTTCATTTTTCACCTTTTTATGTCTAGTGCCAATTAAATTATGATAGGACTTAGCTTGCCGAAATTAACT
The DNA here is from genome assembly GCA_963855925.1 of Inga laurina. Taxonomy (NCBI): domain Eukaryota; kingdom Viridiplantae; phylum Streptophyta; class Magnoliopsida; order Fabales; family Fabaceae; genus Inga; species Inga laurina. Next base: position 53,136,885 of record OY979708.1, read on the forward strand.
TTTAAACTTAGATAATCAAATTAACTTTTAATAATACTACTATTTCTTTTAAAACTTCTTCAAATTATTTGTTTTTCAAAAATCAAAATCATTTATTTAATATTATTTCACGTATTTAATATATATTTGTGTTAGTGCTATTTTGTAGAGGTAAGAAAATAATTTTTTGTATTATCTTATTAAACTATAATAGAGAAAATCCCATATAAAACCAATGAAAATAGGAAAAATTGAAATCAGGATAATAAATTGAATAATTCGTTAATTGAGTCATTAACTTATTTAAGGATTTTAAAATATGGATAAAATGAATTTAATATATCAATATATATCAATGTTAATATTTAATAAAATAAAATATAATTTGTCTATATTGTTTAACTTTACATATATTAACTAAAACCGTAAGGGGAAAAACATATAATAAGGAGATAATTAATGTTGGGATTATGCTTTCTTTTTCATTTTATTTTATTTTCTTTATTTTATTTTCTGAATCATTTTTTTTATTTAAGCTAATCATATTTGATTTTATTATATATTGATGTTTATTACACATATTATTATTAAAAAAATAACTTAGAACCTCAAATATTTTATTGATTTTTTTATGTTTAATTTGTGTTTGTAGTTTCAGTTTATCAGTTTATTGAAACTTCTAGTTATGGTATGTTTTTCAAATTTTGAGCTTGCAAATGTGATTTTAGTTGAATTTAATAGTTATAATTTGTATGTGTTTTAATGATTGTTATTGATTAATTGCATAAGTAAAATAATTATTTATATATTCTTAACACTTGTATTTTATTTATTAACTTGTAATGTTTTCTAATTAACTATGATATATTGTTGCAAATATGGTTTCTTTTGTTATGAGTTGTAAAAAATTATTATAATGCCTGGGAATAATTAATGAATTATTTGGCAATTTAAACATTCAGTTTAAGACTTAGAAAGCTTCAATTATGAAGATTCATGTGGTGTATGTTATTTTAAATTAAAATTGGTAAGAGAATATAAAAGTAATTAGTAAATGCAATAGTCATACAACTAACCATGTACTTTTTTAAAAAAATAGATTGAAGCCCATAGATGGATCGTAAATGGATGTCATCTAATCGATGTTCAAGGGAATATATAGATGGGGTGAAGGATTTTATTACATTTGCAACTGAGCACACAAAAGATCCTGGCAAAATCTTATGTCCTTGCTTATCCTGTTGTTTTGGAAAGCGGATTAGTCAACTTGATTTGCTAGATCATTTAGTGTGTTATGGTATTGATCAAACATATACACGATGGACAAGGCATGGTGAGACCAACGATGCATATAGTGATCGGGTGCATACCACGGGTGGTGCCTCGGATGAATTTGATCAAAGCATGTTTGATGAAGATGATGGTCTTGAAGAAATGGTAAATATGGTTGAAGGGGTGCTTCATAACTGCCCTAACGAATATGAGAAGTTGAAAGGTGATATAGAGAAACCATTATATGTCGGAAGTACTAAATACACAAGATTGCTAGCAGTGTTGAAGTTGTACAACTTTAAAGCTCACTATGGATTGAGTGATTCGGGTTTCACCGCATTGCTTGAACTGTTGCAAGATATGCTTCCAGAAGAAAATGTACTTCCTACCAAGACATACGAGGTAAAGCGAATTCTTTGCTCTACAACTGGTATGGGATATGAGAAGATACATGCATGTCCTAACGATTGCGTATTATTTCGAAATCAGTATGCAACGTTGGAGAAGTGCCCTAAATGCAACGCATCTCGATATAGGAAGAAGAAAGGAAAAAGTCCTTTGAAGGTGCTATGGTATTTTTCAATTGTTCTGAGATTCAGGCAACTCTATAGCAATACAGAGATTGCTAAGCAGTTGACATGGCATGCAGATGAAAGGATTAAAGACATGAAGCTTAGGCACCCTACAGACGCTCCTCAATGGAAAAAAATTGATCATGAGTACCCTGACTTTGTTGATGAAGTTAGGAACCTTTGCCTTGCACTGTCAACTGATGGAATTAATCCGCACGGTGTTCAGAGTAGCACACATAGCACGTGGCCGGTGATATTGATGACTTATAACCTTTCTCCACAAGTTTATGATGTTGTCCATGTTAATTTCTGGGCCAAGGCAACCTAGGAATGATATAGATGTATACTTGGCTCCTTTAATTGATGACTAGAAGCTGCTTTGGGATGAAGGCGTTAGTGTGTATGATGGGTACATGGAAGAAAGTTTTACTTTGAAAGCCATGTTGTTTGGCACAATTAATGATTTCCCTGCTTATGGAAATTTGTCAGGATACAGTGTGAAAGGATATGGTGCATGCCCTATATGTGAAGATGACACTCATTCAGTGTGACTTCATCATTGTAAGAAAAATGTTTACATGGGGCATTGAAGATTCTTACCATCACAACATCGTTGGAGGAAGTGGAAAAAGCCTTTCAATGGTGATGTAGAAGAAGGTAGCCCACCGAAGATGTTGACTGGTTCCCAGGTGTATTCCAAGGTAAAAGACTTGGATAACAATTTTAGCAAGCCTTTTGCAAAACAAATCGAGACAAGCGGTTGGAAGAAAAAGTCTATTTTCTTTGAACTTCCATATTGGAAGTCTTTATATGTGAGGCATTTTCTTGATGTGATGCACATAGAAAAAAATATCTGTGATAGTCTAATTGGCACGTTGCTTAATATCAAAGGAAAAAGCAAGGACAGTGTCAATTCGAGGTTGGATTTAGTGAACTTGGGAATTAGAGAAGAGTTGGCACCGATTGAGCAAGGGTCTTGTACCTATCTACCGCCAGCGGCATACACTCTGTCGAGGAAAGAGAAGAAATTGTTTTGTGAGTTTCTGCAAGGAATTAAAGTTCCCGAGGGCTACTCTTCAAATATAAAGAACCTTGTATCGGTAAAAGAGTTGAAGTTAAAGAACCTTAAATCTCATGATTGTCATGTGCTCATGCAAAATTTCCTACCGGTTGGTATATGATCCATTTTACCCAAAAAAATTAAGGAACACTATCATGAAACTTTGCGTGTTTTTTAAGTTGATCTGCAGTAAAGTGGTTGATTCAACCAAGTTACAAGATTTGCAAAGGCTGATTGTGTGTACTCTGTGTGAACTTGAAATGTATTTTCCACCTTCCTTTTTTGACATTATGGTACATCTAACTGTACACTTGGGCAAAGAGACTCAATTGTGCGGTCCAGTGTATTTGAGATGGATATACCCAAATGAGCGATTCATGAAAATATTAAAAGGGTATGTGAAAAATAAATATCGCCCAGAGGGTTGTATCGCTGAAAGTTACATGGTTGAAGAAGCAAGTGACTTCTGTGTTGATTTTCTATCAAATGTTGACCCTGTAGGGATCCCCAAGTCTCGTCATGATGGCTGAAGATCAGGGAAAGGAACAACGGGGAGCGATGTAATAACGATATCAGCGACTGAACGGGACCAAGCCCACTTGTATGTCATACATAAAACTGATGAGGTCGAACCATATGTAGAAGAACACAAGGATGCTCTCCGATTGGTACATGGTGATATGAATGAAACTTTATTAACAACCGAACACAATAAACAATTTACAGGCTGGTTGAAAAATCGTATTAATGATGAAATGGAGAGGAATCCTGATTCAGTTTCTGAAAAATTGAAGTGCCTGTTATAACCCCCTTCGATAATCAGGTCGAGATTAACATTTAATCACATTTAATTATCGAATAAGAAATCCAGGACAATTAAAAACTTTTTAAAACACCTGTACAAATGGATTTCCATTCATTTCATTCATTAAAACAAATGGCCTGTTTGGTCTGTTACATATACAATATCAGAGTAAGCACAATTCCCGACGTTCACCCAGGATAATAACATTAATCCAAAGGTTTATACAGGGCATCATTGCCCATCTCAGTATCCATACCGGGGATTACAAAAAACTATAGTACTATGATCAATACCATATATTTACAATGATCCAAAATGATAACCAATTCGATATAAAACCAAAATATATAGCTAAGACTACTGCTGGCAGTCCTAATCGTCCTTTGCCACTTGCTTGCTTTTCGATCCACTTGCCCTGTTTAAAATTGTTATTTGGAAAGAATGAGATTCTAGAGAATCCCAGTAGTAACAGTTTATTTATATGATGCATATATACAAAGCAAGTCACATATATCACAATGCAGCAATCAATATTCGAGACCAGGCTTTCGCCACATTCCCTTCACTATATACGAGGTCGGGCTTACGCCACGCCCCATCACTTTATCAATATTCGTGTCCGGGCTTTCACTACGTCCCCTTCACTTTCACTGTAATCGAGTCCGGGCTTTCGCCACGTCCCCTTCACTTTCACTATAATCGAGTCCGGGCTTTCGCCACGTCCTTTTCAGTTTCACTGTATTCAATGACTAATGCAAACATGCAATGCAATACACATGATATAGGATAAAGTGTCACTACCTTTGTCTTTCCTTCCTTGAGTAGGCACATGCCTTCTATGCTCCGGGCAGATATCAAAGCCTAAAGTCATAATTAAGGACGAAACATTATTCTCTATTCCAATACTCAATTAACTCTTCAACTCTTAGATTTGGTTATCAATAATGACCCTTAAGAAGCCACAAATGCCTCTAAATAAACCCCTAAAAGGTTGGGAAACAAAAGGTTGAAGGTCACTTTTCGAAAACACTAGGTCCTAGAACACATGGTTGGGCTGCGGCCCAAATATGATCAGAAGGTCTTGGGCTGCGGCCCGCCACTCTTGGGCCGCGGCCCGAATCAGGTCAGAAAGGTTTGGGCCGCAGCCAGCCACTCTTGGGCCGCGGCCCAGAGATTTCCTGACTCTGGGCTGAACTTCGAAAAACCATAACTAATTCCAGAAAATTCGAAACGGAGTGATTTTAAAGCCAAAAGAAAGGTATTTGAGTCCTCTTTCAAGGAAAAATATGGCTTATAACTTAAAATCATCACAAAAATACAGAATCACCCAAAACCCAACATTACTCCAAAACAGAGTTCTATTTTTTGTACCAAACTTTGGCAAATAATAACTCTCAGAATACCAAACGAAATGACACAAAATATATGTCCATTTTGAAGCTTGGGATGTGAATTAAGACTGGAAAGTTTCAAAATTTGCTGAAATCATTTGGTCACTCAAAACGTCCACACAAATAAACTGTCCAGACAGAGTTCACATTGACAGCATTTTCTAACTTTTCTACCAAAGTGTTCAATGACTCCAAAATCATTAACCAAGCTTATTCCCATACAATTTTCCACAAGGAACACAATGGTAACCTCAAAATGACCAAATTCATACTCTAACCACATGCCCTGTTTTGACCAATACACCAAAACCAACACGAAGTTCCCAAACTTTACTTTTAATGATTCAAACCAATCCATTTGTCCAAAAGACATCACAATATACCATTTCCATTATCACAACATGCCAAACTCACTAAGACCCTAATTTTCAAAAATAGGGCATAAATTTCCAGAAAACTCAATGCTCACCAACATCCACAATATATATATATCAAAAGGGAGATAACACTCACCTCTTTCACTTTGCCAAAGAGATTTCTTTATTCTTCAACTTTCACAATCTCTTGAGGTCATAAACTACCACCAATGAAGACATTTCAACCATCACAATGAAGCTCTTCATTCAAGGATCAACATTAAAGAAGGAAGTTTGAGCAATGGAAGCCATTTTCCTTACCTTTTTGCAAGCTTTTCCCCCCTTGTTTTTCTGCAACAATGGCGAGAGAGAGAAGGAGAGAGAGGACGAGAGAGAGAGATGGAGGATGGAGGTGGAGTGAAGAAAGTGAACAAATGATTATACTCCCTCCATTTCAGTTTTTTCTGTGCCAAGTGAGGGAAGAGAGGAGAGAGAAATACATTTTTTATCTCATTTGACTTTTCTTTACCTTCCTCCCACATGTGAGCTGGCCATGTGTCCACCCCTCATTGGCTCTCACACTAAATCACCAATTAATCTCTCTAATCCTTCCATTAGCCATTTTAATTACACTTCTCATTTCTCTCTTAGCTAGTAATTAATTTTCCCATTAATTACCAACTTATGCCAATAATTCCATTCTTTCAATTTTCCAACAATTTTGACATATTAAATAATATTGTCACCAATATACATTAATTTAACTTTAATCCGATAATTATCCTCAATAATTATCATTAGGCCTTAATCAAAAATTGGGGCGTTACAATTCTCCCCCCGTTCAATAAATTTCGTCCTCAAAATTTGATACTCCACTTAGGACATAAACTCTGGACGCCTCTTAATAACGGCTTCCGTTCCTCGATTTGCTTCCCATTAGGATAATCCTTCAAAACCACTCGTATCAACAATACGCTGTAGGTCTGATTCACTCAAGAATCTCAACAGACCAATACTCCATGGTTCAATTTCTTTCTTTCAATCACTTTATCATTACTTGTACTCGGAGACACCCTCACGAGCGCGTGATCTCCGATTTTAATCCTTAGAGGTCTTCACCTTACTCAGTTACTATGATACTGACGACACTCATTTAGTACGGCTTTAAGCCTCTTTAACCATAGTCATTAAGTCACTTTCCCCTTCTGGGGATCACTCAAAGTACCACAGATTCACTGCGCACAATCGTCAGCTTTCACTGTCATCACATCTCTCAGCTTTTGCTGTTTCCACTATACTTTCGCTTACACTATACTCACTTTCCCATCATTACCCTCACCCGTACACCCACCAATGATTGCACTAGTGGTAACCGAGACCTTTGGGTTTCAATAACAATATCGAGTCTCTCCGGAATCTTAATCTCTTCTATCCGAAGTACCCTTCTATCACAGTCCACCCTGCCTACACTCCACCCGTATACCCCCTTCGAGGGCTCAGCCGATGGAGTGCGCTTGGCGTGGCGAATACTTTCATTGTCGTACCCCACCCGTATCCCTTAACAGGGTCAGCCAATGGCGGTGCCCACCCTGCATACACCCCACCCATACCCTCAACAGGGTCAGCCGGTAGCGGTGCGCTTGGCGTGGTCACATTTACACATTGTTTTACGGTCTTTACATTCCATACGATACATCAACGGCCGATGGTAGAGATGACCAACGTCAAACCCTACAACGGCTCACGTCGACATGCACCCTCTGTCAATTACACTGTCTCGAGTTTCTACTCATTATAGTTCTCAAACATGTCATATTCACCACATTTGGGTTTCTATCTCTTTATCTATACTTTAGCAATGTTAAGTTGATTTAATAGGAGTCCCAAAGGAATCTCCCATTACCACTAACAACATTCACAATCTCTATTTGTTCTTGCCAAACTTTGGCCCAATTCAATTCGAATCATTCCAAGCCATATGACTTCTTATCTCAAGAAAACCCATCCATTATGGGATTCATTACAATGCACCATCACTAACAGCCAACCTTTCCGTAACACTAGTCTATGAGTCAACATCATGGCGACTGCAGTCCACAGTTCATCGTCAAGGTGGCTGCACTCTAGGGTTTGTCGTCACGGCAGTTCCACACTAGGGTTTGTCGTCACGGTGGTTTCACACTATGGTATGGTACTCTCTGTAGGTAGCCTTTTGCGATCAGACTTCCCTTAGGTAGCTCTCTCCGATCAGAACTCTCCTTAGGTAGCCCTTTCCAATTTGAATTCTCTGTAGATAGCGCTTCCCAATTGGTTGTCTCTAGATGAAGGTGTCATTGTATTAAGAACTCAGAAGTCATTCACTCTTCCCATTCTCTATCCTTCTTTTCACAAACAATACCGAAGCTTCCCATGGTGACACACTGACTCGAATGAGTCCCTTCTCGAACAACTCTTCAATCTGTTTCTTCAATTCCACCTTTTCATAAGGCCATTCTATGTGGGGCTTTGGATATCGAACCAACTCCAAGCACTATTTCCATTGAAAATTTCTACTTTTCTTTCTGGAGGCAATCCGCCATCCACCAATCAATGCCCAGAATACCCTCTAGCTTGTACATAGCTAGTCGTGTTTGCACCTTTGATTATACTCTTCGAATTCTCAGGTGAACCACATTGGTTCACCACATCCCCATCACAGTTAATGTATACACACAGCCTTTAAACTCATATATTCGATTCCTCGTCTCAACCATGAGACTATATTCCATAGCCACTCGTTGTTCTATCAAGAACTATTCTTATTCAATCAGGGAATGCTCTATTACATGATTTTTCCCCTTGCTAGAATAGCAACTAGCATCCTCGAGAAACCTCATATTCATTTTCAATACATTCCAACCTTATGTTCTAGTACCTCAGACCATCCAGGTCAGATCAGGTTCCCAAGAATCAGTTCAACTATTGAGCTAAATCCTTGGATCACAATTCAATTCTTAGGATCTCTACATTGACTGAGCTAGGAAATCACTTTCACCTCATTTCTACGGAGCATCATTAACTCCAACTTAAGTTCAATCATCTTTGCCAGCCTAAGGCACACTGGTCCCCTAGGTCTTAGGGCCTTTGGACATATAAGTCCACTGTAACATCACTTCCATACAATATTATACAACCTAGGGTCTGTAACCCAACATTTAGGTTCATCAGGAAATCTAGAACCTCAACATTTCATACATTAGCAGTCATTTTCCTCAATCATACCCAATAGGTTTCGCTAAGAATCAAGATCAATAGCACCTACTCTACCCTTCACGGTATTTGGGTAATAACCTCAAAACATTCCTGAAGGTTCAACATTATCCATCAGGTTCACGTGGTTTGAGCTTCTGACATGCATCAGAACCACAGTGAAATCACTTCTCATTTCGACCTAAGCACTAATTTGGCTTAGACCTAATTCAGGCTTATTCCCAACCTTCAGTATTCATCAGATCGAATCTCCTAGGATCCACAAACAATATGGTCACCATTACTCATATGGCACCGAATATCGTATTCATATTCCTTTGACCCTACAATATTACTAAGGATCATCACTTAACATGGAGAGACCACAAAACCTTTACTATGCCTCAAATTGCCATATCCTATCAAATGGACCTTTCTGGCAGTATTCACTACAACAGAACTGTCCCAATTCAAAATCAATACCTATATTATCAATATCTCCATGAATCTAAGCACTCTTTAAACCATCTAGCTTAAATGATCATTGGTCATGGAGAAACCTCAAAATCATATCACTCCTCAAGTCTCCATGACCTTACTAACTCAACCCCTCAAGGCCACCCATCTTAGGGTTTCCCCGAGTTGAGCACGCTTAACATTCACACACCTTTCCACAACTTTATCGAATTCAATAAACTATCTGGAGACCAATCATTCACTTATTCATACCTCAATCCTTTGATCGACACATCAGAGTTCCAATCTTTATTATCCGTTGTATGAGATTAGGTGGATTGTCCTTCAATTCCCCCACCTCTGGGTCCAATAGTCTGACTCAAGTGTGAACCATTCTGTCCTTTAACCTTACAATTGATTCAGCCAGTCAGAAATCATAATAAGAAGTACACACATATTCCTTAACTCTTATATACCAACAATAACAGGAATATTCATGTGTATACAACAACTGTCAACAATCACTTAACATTCAGGCAAATAACTAGGGCAACTATCCTAGCAATTCCTACAAATGCCAGGAAAACTGCTCTGATACCACAAATGTAACCCCCTTCGATAATCAGGCCGGGATTAACGTTTAATCACATTTAATTATCGAATAAGAAATCCAGGACAATTAAAAACTTTTTAAAACACCTGTACAAATGGATTTCCATTCATTTCATTCATTAAAACAAATGGCCTGTTTGGTCTGTTACATATACAATATCAGAGTAAGCACAATTCCCGACGTTCACCCGGGATAATAACATTAATCCAAAGGTTTATACAGGGCATCATTGCCCATCTCAGTATCCATACCGGGGATTACACAAAACTATAGGACTATGATCTATACCATATATTTACAATGATCCAAAATGATAACCAATTCGATATAAAACCAAAATATATAGCTAAGACTACCGCTGGCAGTCCTAATCGTCCTTTGCCACTTGCTTGCTTTTCGATCCACTTGCCCTATTTAAAAATGTTATTTGGAAAGAATGAGATTCTAGAGAATCCCAGTAGCAACAATTTATTTATATGATGCATATATACAAAGCAAGTCACATATATCACAATGCAGCAATCAATATTCGAGATCGGGCTTTCACCATGTTCTCTTCACTATATACGAGGTCGGGCTTACGCCACGCCCCATCACTTTATCAATATTCGAGTCCGGGCTTTCGCTACGTCCCTTTCACTTTCACTGTAATCGAGTCCGGGCTTTCGCCACGTCCCCTTCACTTTCACTATAATCGAGTCCGGGCTTTCGCCACGTCCTTTTCAGTTTCACTGTATTCAATGACTAATGCAAACATGCAATGCAATACACATGATATAGGATAAAGTGTCACTACCTTTGTCTTTCCTTCCTTGAGTAGGCACATGCCTTCTATGCTCCGGGCAGATATCAAAGCCTAAAGTCATAATTAAGGACGAAACATTATTCTCTATTCCAATACTCAATTAACTCTTCAACTCTTAGATTTGGTTATCAATAATGACCCTTAAGAAGCCACAAATGCCTCTAAATAAACCCCTAAAAGGTTGGGAAACAAAAGGTTGAAGGTCACTTTTCGAAAACACTAGGTCCTAGAACACAGGGTTGGGCTGCGGCCCAAATATGGTCAGAAGGTCTTGGGCTGCGGCCCGCCACTCTTGGGCCGCGGCCCGAATCAGGTCAGAAAGGTTTGGGCCGCAGCCAGCCACTCTTGGGCCGCGGCCCAGAGATTTCCTGACTCTGGGCTGAACTTCGAAAAACCATAACTAATTCCAGAAAATTTGAAACGGAGTGATTTTAAAGCCAAAAGAAAGGTATTTGAGTCCTCTTTCAAGGAAAAATATGGCTTATAACTTAAAATCATCACAAAAATACAGAATCACCCAAAACCCAACATTACTCCAAAACAGAGTTCTATTTTTTGTACCAAACTTTGGCAAATAATAACTCTCAGAATACCAAACGAAATGACACAAAATATATGTCCATTTTGAAGCTTGGGATGTGAAATTTAAGACTGGAAAGTTTCAAAATTTTCTGAAATCATTTGGTCACTCAAAACGTCCACACAAATAAACTGTCCAGACAGAGTTCACATTGACAGCATTTTCCAACTTTTCTACCAAAGTGTTCAATGACTCCAAAATCATTAACCAAGCTTATTCCCATACAATTTTCCACAAGGAACACAATGGTAACCTCAAAATGACCAAATTCATACTCTAACCACATGCCCTGTTTTGACCAATACACCAAAACCAACACGAAGTTCCCAAACTTTACTTTTAATGATTCAAACCAATCCATTTGTCCAAAAGACATCACAATATACCATTTCCATTATCACAACATGCCAAACTCACTAAGACCCTAATTTTCAAAAATAGGGCATAAATTTCCAGAAAATTCAATGCTCACCAACATCCACAATATATATATCAAAAGGGAGATAACACTCACCTCTTTCACTTTGCCAAAGAGATTTCTTTATTCTTCAACTTTCACAATCTCTTGAGGTCATAAACTACCACCAATGAAGACATTTCAACCATCACAATGAAGCTCTTCATTCAAGGATCAACATTAAAGAAGGAAGTTTGAGCAATGGAAGCCATTTTCCTTACCTTTTTGCAAGCTTTTCCCCCCTTGTTTTTCTGCAACAATGGCGAGAGAGAGAAGGAGAGAGAGGACGAGAGAGAGAGAGATGGAGGATGGAGGTGGAGTGAAGAAAGTGAACAAATGATTATACTCCCTCCATTTCAGTTTTTTCTGTGCCAAGTGAGGGAAGAGAGGAGAGAGAAATACATTTTTTATCCCATTTGACTTTTCTTTACCTTCCCCCCACATGTGAGCTGGCCATGTGTCCACCCCTCATTGGCTCTCATACTAAATCATCAATTAATCTCTCTAATCCTTCCATTAGCCATTTTAATTACACTTCTCATTTCTCTCTTAGCTAGTAATTAATTTTCCCATTAATTACCAACTTATGCCAATAATTCCATTCTTTCAATTTTCCAACAATTTTGACATATTAAATAATATTGTCACCAATATACATTAATTTAACTTTAATCCGATAATTATCCTCAATAATTATCATTAGGCCTTAATCAAAAATTGGGGCGTTATACCTGTCGAAGGGACCGAGCTTACATGTATTATCTTACAATGGTTATGCAATCAACGGTTACACATTCTATACACAAGACCATGATACACAGAGCATGATGCAGAATAGTGGGGTAATACTTGTTGCCGATTCTTGGCATAGGTCCAGTGCTAAAGACACACACCCTGTCTATGCATCAATGCCATACTTTGGTGTCATTGAACGCATATGGGAGTTAGATTACTCTATGTTCAGGGTCCTAGTCTTCAATGTAAGTGGGTTAACAACAACAGTGGATTGCGGATAGATGACTTAGGCTTTGTGCAAGTAGACCTTTCTAAGGTTTGGTATGAAGATGATCCTTTTATTTTAGCAGCACAGGCAGAACAAGCATTTTACATTCCTGATCCTGCTAAGAAGAATTGGTCTATTGTACTTCCATCCAACAAGAATCGTCAAGCAGAAGTTGATTTTGAAAGTAATGAATATTTGAACATCAATAATGATGATCCTTCATTTGAGAATTTGTGGTCAGCAGAGATTGATATAGATGGAAATACAGATGAAAATGAAGATGGAGATGGACCCGTATACGTGAGACATGATCATGAAGAGGGAACTTGGGTCAAAAGGAACACAATTCTCAATCCAACACGAATTCTGAAGAATAAAATTTTAAATCAGACGAGAAAAAGGAAAAGATAATGATTGCCCTGACTTGTTTACTTGTACGTATGTTTTTATAAATTTCAAAATAATTTGCTTTCATTGATATGGTTGACATTGTGCACTGATGTTTTGATTTGATTTATTTCACTTGCATGAGTATGGACTCACCACATGATAACATTGATAATGTTCCCAGGCACATTGGTAGACAAAGATTTGAGGAGAATGTTAGACGTGGCAGGACAATTATGGCGAGGTTGATCAGACTGAGAAGTAACATAATCAAGTTACAACTGGAGTGGAATGAAAATGGAAACCCATTTGGCGAGAACAATACCTCCTTAAATAACTTCATTGGGACTACGGTTCGAGACAGAGTCCCTATTACAGTTCAAAATTGGAAAATGGTAAAGAAAAGTTATAAGGATGAGATCTGGGCTAAAGTTCAGGTAACACCTTAATTATATAATTGTTCGGTTTGCTTTGTTTCACTTCATTTCAATCTTACATATTATATATGTTTTTTGACTTGTTTACAGAGTATTTTTATTATTAATGATGATCGGAAGAACTTCGTAATAAGAAAAGCTGGAAAACTTATGCGAAATTTTTATTCTGATCTTGTCAAATATTTCTTAAGGGATGATAATGATGATATCATTACTACACCGCCTTATCCATTGTACGAAGGAATCATCACTCAAGAAATGTGGGATGAGTTTATCAGAACACATACAACTCCTGATTTCCTGGTAAGGGGATTTGTTTGTCTTTCCCTATTACGTGTAATGTACGTATTTGTAAGTAACATTTATATATTTATATGAATCATTTTGATCTAACTAGGAGTCGAGCGAGAAAAATCGAGTTAACACGACCAACATGCCATATCGGTACACACAAGGACCTGTTTCATAAGCACAGTTAGAAAGAAAAATGGTACAAACTGATGATTATTTCATTCATAATTAAAATTGTATGAATATCATTTAACTTTGACTAACTTTGATGTGCAGATACAAGAATCAGGCTCAGATATTACGCAGGTTCCACGACATGATCTGTGGGTAGCCGGTGTCACAAATAAGAAAGGTGAAATTCGTAGTGAGGAAGCAAGAAGAGTAGCCGAATATTGTGTAAGTATTCAATTATATTATGTGTTCAATAAATAATTGGCTTTACTTAAATGAACTCCATTTATAATAACTAATGTTCATTGTAATTCTTTTTGGGAAAGCGACAAATGACACAAGAGGATCCTGCGTTGGCGACCTATGTTGGTCGGGACGATTTATTGAGCAGAGCGATACCAGTACCCGAGTATGATGGTCGTGTTCGGGGTACTGGTTTTGCAGTCACCCCATCAGCATACTTCGGACGTCAGAAGCGCCCGAATAGAAGTGATGTTTCCCACCTGCGTGACGAGATGGCTAGCTTTAAGCATCAAATGCAAGAACTTCAACAACATATGCGCTACAAGGAACAACGAGAAGAACAATTCACTGAACAAATGCATTTGATTCAAGAACAGAATGCATTGTTAACAACGCAAATACAACAGTTTGTCCAGGGTAGGCTAACACCAAATGTTCCGTTCTGTGATAGCCCAAGTTTCAGAGATAGCTGCAATTCCATGCCTAAAGTCCCTTTTCCTTCGGTAATTAATTTCTTTTCTACTTAACTTTATGTTAAATTATAATTAAGCGAACTTTAACATATTAACTCTATTTTCCGTAGGGCGAATTTCAATGCAAGCTATATGTCGAGCAAGCATCCAAGCACGCGGTTGCAGTGGGCTTTGCCTACAACACTGGTGAGGACATACTGCACAATTCACCGTTGCCCGATAACACACTCCGGGTGAGGGTTGACGTCTGCACGAACAAAGACGCCCTCTTACCGATCCCGTCTCGGGATGAGCAAAATAAGGTGGCAGATGTTGTAGGTGGCTATGTTGCTTAGCCAATAGGTCTTATCGAGCCATGCGAAAAGGTCGTTCATTCAAAATTCCCTGCACTTTTCCTTCGAACTTTCATCTCAGACTGTGATTTAATTTTCTGATTTACGCAAGGTAAGATTTCAAAGTCTTCAACAACACAACCCAAGTCAAAAGCATCGGCTAGCCAACAGAGCAAAAGAAGATAGACCTCATTTCTTGATCAATTAATATCGATTGCACCACAATTGATTGGTGAGGGAGGAGTGTAATTACGTATTCCAAGACATATCTACAGTGTTGGTGGTCTAGTTGATTATGTTACTGCTGAGGTCGTGCAGGACATATGTGCTCGTGATTGGGTTAGTGCTTCGGTTATCAACATCTGGATAAGGTACTTCACTATCATCGTTTATCACTATTATTAATATATCTCATTCCATTTCTTTTGTTTCTCATAACACTGTATGTTTTATGCCAGGCATTTAGACCATGACGTTTTAATGGATACATACAGGGTCCAATTCGCATTTGTCAACCCTTTTCTCGTTGGTCATCATGAGGGTAAGGTAGATATAACTGCGCAGTCTAATGAGCTGAAAGATTACTTTAGCAAGAAAGCGAGACCAAATACATTATTTTTAGTGCCGTATAATGCGGGGTAAGTTATTATTGGTACAATTTTTGTTTTTATTGTTTAACTTCTATCATAACATGATTGTTCAAAAAAATTTTTTAAAATATATTTTAGGCGCCATTGGATATTGATCGTTATCAATCTAGCGGAACCTTCAGGCCCTCGTATTTACTATGTGGATCCTCTAAAAAATGGTCTTGTACAAGACCGTTTTGATATGTTACTATTGATCAGTAGGTAAGTATACATGCCTATGTATAAATATTTGCGAATGTGATTGAATAACCAAAAGTAATCAATTTCTGTTTCTTTTGTTAGTGCATTGACTGCGTATCGGTCGTCTGTCTCGTTAAACTATTCTAAAGCTACTGACCCCCGCCTTAGCTATCCTTGGAAGAAGATACATGTATTGATATTTGACTTTACTTAGACTTTGTTAGTAAACACTTTTTATTCATGAACAGAGTTAAATATTGCATTATATTTTTGCAGTGCCCTTTCCAACCTAATGACAATGATTGTGGGTACTATATCATGAAATTTATGAAGGATGTTATTATGCATGATCAACCATTTATTCCTCAAAAAGTAAGTCATTTAGTTGCACTTCATATTGTGTTGTAATGAAATTAAATTAGTGCCTGACAATTATGTTTTACTGATTTTAATTCATTCTAACTTGTGTCTGATTGTATATATCTGTAGTATTATGAAGATCAACGTTGTGACGCTTTGACAGACCATCAAGTTAATGAAGTGATCGAGGAATGGTGTGAATATGTGTTTAGGCAAATCTCTGGATAGCTATATATACTATTAAATTCACTAGCTGGTCTTTTTTGTGTTGTTTCTAATTGCCAATTGTTGTGTCATGCATGTTTGTTGAAGTTGAATTTGTTGTATTTCATTCAGCTAGGTTTACAATATATTGTATAACAATTTTCAGTACTACTTTAGCTAATTAATCATTTGTTGGTATCATTTTAAAGTTATCTATTATTGTTCTTATTAAACCTTGCAGACTATAATTATATATGCATGGGAGATATATATGAGGAAAAAATATGCTAAAAAAAACCAATACGAAGAACCCACAAAATATGAGGAAAAAATATGCTAAAAAAAAAACCAATACGAAGAATTAAAAAAAAAAACACCTCCTATGGCGCCTGCGTGAGGAGGCGCCCCAGGAGGGGTTGGCTCCTGTGGTGCTTGGGTGGCCAGGCGCCCCAGGAGGGGGGCCTCTTGTGGCGCCTGGCTTCTTTAAAAAAAAAAAAATTTAAATCGGAAGCGCCACAGCTTTTTTTAGTAGCGTCCAGATAGGTGGCATTTTGCTAGCGCCACAACTAATGCAATTATAAGCGCCACAGCTTTGCTTTTTTGTAGTCTTATGCCACTTGGAATGATACATAAATTATAAAACCCACTAACTTTTAATGTTGATTTATATTTTTTCAAGTAATTATTATTGTGAAACTTAATCAAAATACTAATAATTTAATAAATGTAATTTGTGTATCGTGAAAGAAAATAAAGTAATCTAAGTTTGTTTCATGAACCTAAGTGACCAGTTGAAACAATCAAAATAATACGTATTTAAGAAACTGATTATTTGTATGTACTAATAACTCTGATATAGAAAATAAATACTAAGTTGGCCGAGACTCATATTCTGCTTGGAACGATACATAAGTTATACAACTAACTAACTTTTAATGTTGATTTATATTTTTTCAATTAATTATTATTGTGAAACTTAATTAAAATACTAATAATTTAATATATTTAATTTGTGTATCGTGAAAGAAAATAAAGTAATCTAAGTTTGTTTCATGAACCTAAGTGACCAGTTGAAACAATCAAAATAATACATATTTAAGAGACTGATTATTTGTATGTACTAATAACTCTGATATAAAAAATAAATACTAGTAGTTAAATAAGCAGGGAGGCATTATTATATGATATTGTGGAAAACACATGTGGGAAGAATGACAACTATGAATTGTATCGTTAAAATAAAGATTGACAACTATGAGATGATTACTGTAAACAGTATTAGCATAATTCTTTTAGTATTATTTAACCTAAAAGGAATATTTATCACGCAAAATATTACACAGCACGCACAACTGTTTGAATGGCTTTATGTCAAACAATTGCTTTGGTCAATGGCTTTATGTCCCACGTTTCGTTATCAAAACGAATGATTTTGGTAAAATCAAACTGAGAAGTAAAATAAGTCAAATTAATTGACTATACAAATTAAATATACATAATATCTTCGGTCAACGGAATCTATCAACAAGTATATGGCTGATTTACTCTCGGTGGGCAACTTGAACCATGCCCTGTTGGGCAACGGACTTTATCCCATGCGTAACAATGCATTTTTGCTTTTGCTAGACGTTACTGTTTGAAAGAGAATTTGGAAAGGCAAAAGAAAGAATTTGGCAAAAAAGTATGGAGAACAATTTTCTTGGCTGAGCAATACAAGCGTTGAAGACTAAATCAATGAGGATAGAGTCCTGGTCTATAATGTCCGAATAACTCCTCCACTAAATTTATATCTTAAAGATGACTAATCATAGGTCAATTAGACGCTTCTATGTCACTACTATTACAGAAGTTGACTTAGCTGCCTTGCAACTTGAAGTTGATGACCAAACGTTTTTAGTGAATGACTTCTGTACAACAACGCATTGTTAGTCAAATTTTACCGCCCCCAACATTGTCCCAATAAGTATTTTTTTCCCCTCCCATTTGTGTTTATGTTGGAAAAGGTACAACTAATTTCTTGTTACAGTCTCCTAGCCAGCACAAGTATCTCTTCTTAGACTCGGATTCAAGGCCTAGAGAGATCTAAAGGGGCATTACATTACCTGATCAAGGTATATATATTTACAATGTTAATGCAGAGAATAATTCTTTTTACACTCGAAACATTGTCGGTGGTTGTCGAGCCACGAGAAAAATCTTGCATGAGTTTAAACCGTGACACAAAAATATCGAAAAGAAAAAGGAAATAAAAAGCCACGAGGTTGCCTCTTTTTTTCTTTTCTTTAAGGAGAAACCATTTTAAAAAGCTCATAATTCACCTCGAACTATGCCAAGTGCCAACATCATATATATATATTATTTACAATTCAATTCGCCTCTTTCTTTTTCATAAATTTAACACGAAAGCGAAGGGTTTGCCATAGAATCATGGGTCAATGAAATATCTGACCAGGAGGGATTAGCGGTTCAAAATTTGAAACAGTTTGAACCTTTTGGGAATTACTAATAAAAAAGTAAATTACATAGGACCAATTCCAAAATTTGATATATATGTGTGTATATATATACATGTATATATGTACCAAAAATTTGATTTCCCCTATTAATCATCTATATATGTTTTGACCATGACATCATAGACCGTATAAAAAAAATAAATCTTCTATAAACGACCCCTTTTTAATTATATTAAATAGAAGAGCTCGTTGACCTAGACTTATTCTGCTCGTAACAATACATAAATTGGAAGACCAACTAACTTTTATTATATTTACTTATAGCTTTTCAATTAATTAATTACTAGGGTGCAATTATAAGACCAACTAGCTTTTAATGTTGATTTATAGACCTTCAATGAATTATTAGGGAGCAACTGGTGCATGCGCGGACAGAAAGAAAATAATCTAACTCGTTGACCCAGATTTTCAAGTAACATTTTAATTATATTAAATAGAAGAACACGTTGACCTAGTCTTATTCTGCTCGTAACAGTACATAACTCGGAAGACCAACTAACTTTTATTATATTTACTTATAGCTTTTCAATTAATTACTAGAGTGCAATTATATGACCAACTAACTTTTAATGTTTATTTATAGAGTTTCAATGAATTATTAGGGTGTAACTGGTGTATGGCGGACATAAAGAAAATAAGCTAACTCGTTGACCTATATTTTCTAGTAACTTTTTAATTATACTAAATGGAAGAACTCGTTGACTTAGACTTATCTTCTCGTAACAGTAGATAACTTGGAAGACCAACTAACTTTATTATATTTACTTATAGCGTTTCTATTAATTACTAGGGTGAAATTATAAGACCAACTAACTTTTAATGTTTATTTATAGATTTTCAATGAATTATTAGGGTGAAACTGGTGTATGGAGGACAGAAAGAAAATAATCTAACTCGTTGAATTATATTTTCAACTAACTTTTTAATTATGAGTGTGTTTGGATTAGTTTTTGGAGAATAACTTCTAAAGAAAAAGTAATAAAAGTAATTTTGGAGAATAGATTCTGGGACAAAAGTGATTTTGATA
Source organism: Inga laurina (assembly GCA_963855925.1). Classification (NCBI taxonomy): domain Eukaryota; kingdom Viridiplantae; phylum Streptophyta; class Magnoliopsida; order Fabales; family Fabaceae; genus Inga; species Inga laurina. The sequence continues at coordinate 53,156,733 of OY979708.1, forward strand.
AAATGATAGTGTGTTTGGCTATTATGATCAAAATCACTTTTTTCATGGTCAAATTACTAAAACGGATATTAGCTTTTGCGATAATTACATGTAATGGTTAAGGTTATATTTTATTTATTATTTAACAATAAAAATCATAATAAATACCAACAATGAAATTTAAAACCCCTCACAGTACTACGTATGAAATTTCAGATAGTACTTTATTTACTAATATGTAGTTTTGTGATAAGTAAAATTACAAGGGTTTATTATTCATAAGTGATAATTGAAGAGGCTGATCATTCTTGAAATTTCATATAAAGCCATCCAAATTTAAAAAAATTTGATTGATGGTTATTAAATAATAATATTTTTTTAAAATTTATCCCTTCGGTTTTTTTAAGCAACTTTTTTGATTATGCAAAACGAATTGGTATTTAAGATTAGTTAAAAGCAATAAATATGTCAAAAAAGACATGTCTTTTCCAAATATGCTCTTATTTATGAAAAGAGTATAGGAAATGAAATGAATAAAAATATGAAAGAAAATACGCAGAAAATATGAGAGAGAATGAGTAATAAATAATTGAATGAATGAGATTAGTGGTGAGTGGGGATAATTAATATAAAGTTATGTATTTAATAAGGGTAGAAAAGACAAAAGTAATTTAAATCTTGAGCCACAAAAAAAAGTTACTTATATTAAGGAGAAGCTCTATTGGAGAAAAATTGTTTATGAAAAAGATAGGAGTGAGTAATAATTAAGAAATTGTTTTTATATTTATTTCTTAAAATAAAACGGAGAGAAGCTGAGGTTTATTGAATTGCAGGTTGTTAGAAGAAAAGAACAAAAGTTGGATAACAAGGACAGCCCCACTCCACTTCAAGCTTTTCAACCAGAAAAGGGAAAAAGTCAAGATTCTCCAAAACCATGGTTTTAAACAAAAAATTGATTCTGAATATTTTCAGTGTTTAGGTAACATTTTTCCAAAACCTACTTTTGGTTCCAGAAGCACAAATTTTTTGTTTTCCATCCAGACACACACTATATTAAATGGAAGAACTCGTTGACCTAGACTTATTCTGCTCGTAACAGCACATAACTTGGAAGAGTTATAGCTTTTCAATTAATTACTAGGGTGCAATCATAAGACCAACTAATTTTCTTCCATATGAGTAATACCAGTTTCGTAGACCAAATCAAAGTGAATAAAAAATTAGTCTATAATAACGTAATAACTCACCCACTATTATTTGGTTCAAAATTTGTGTATATATAAGCGGACATGAAATGCTGTTCTATGCGCAGAAAAAAGCACGACTACGTACTAAAATCATGGGGTCTGCAAAGTCGCCATTATTGCTTATTTCTGTGTTTGTGTTACTTTCAGTTTCCTCAACTTCCCCAATCCCAACTCTAGAACTATTCACGCAATGTCTTGAGGCTAATTCTCAAAATCCAATCCCATTTTCCACCACAATTTTCACTCCTCGCAATGCTTCTTTCACTTTAGTCCTTGAATCCACAGCTTATAATCTCAGGTACCTGCTGCCGTCAATGCCGAAACCTGAATTCATATTTACTCCATTAGAGGAATCTCATGTTCAAGTTGCTGTTGTCTGTGCAAACAAGTTAAAAATTCACATGAGGGTACGCAGTGGAGGTCATGATTTTGAAGGGACTTCTTATGTTTCTCTTATTGAGCAGCCATTTATGATCTTAGATCTCGCCAAGCTTCGTGCAATCCAAGTCGATATAGCACATAACACAGCTTGGGTTCAAGCTGGTGCTACACTTGGAGAAGTTTATTACAGAATTTCGGAGAAAAGTCCAATCCATGGCTTCCCTGCAGGAATTTGTCCATCTGTAGGTGTCGGTGGTCACATTACAGGAGGTGGATTTGGCTCTATCCATAGAAAGTATGGACTTGCTGCTGACAACGTCAATGATGCACGAATTGTGGATGCTAATGGCAAGATTCTTGATAGAGAAGCCATGGGAGAGGACTTATTTTGGGCAATTAGAGGTGGAGGAGGTGGAAGCTTTGGGATTATTTTGTCGTGGCAACTCAAGCTTGTTCAGGTTCCCCCTATAGTGACAGTTTTTACTGTTAATAGAACCTTAGAACAAAATGCAAACAATATTCTTTATAAATGGCAGCAAGTAGCACCAAACATTGATGAAAATCTGTTCATTATGGTTCACGCAACAGTAATAAATTCCAGTACTCAGGGAAAAATAACTGTATCAACATCTTATATTGCTCGATTCCTTGGTAGGTCTGATAGGCTTCTCCAATTGATGGAGAAGAAGTTTCCAGAGTTAGGTCTGACCAAAAAGGATTGTTTGGAAATAAGTTGGATTAAATCTTCGCTCTATCTTGCTGGTTTTCCAATCAACACTTCCCCAAAAGTTCTTATCCAAGGGATACTCGCCATTCCTAAGCTATACTTTAAGGACAAGTCAGATTATGTGAAGCAAGTGATTCCTAAAAATGCTTTCAATTCATTATGGAAAACGCTCATGCAGGATGATGCGGCCTTGATGATTTGGATTCCATATGGAGGAATGATGAACAAAATTTCAGAATCCGCAACTCCATTTCCTCATAGAAATGGAACACTCTTCTTGTCTGATTATGTAGCTATGTGGACTGATGGAGAAAAGAGCATGGAAAAGCATATGAATTGGGTTAGGAGATTCTATGACTTTATGACTCCTTATGTTTCAAGCTTTCCGAGAGGAGCATATGTGAATTATAGAGACCTTGATGTGGGGATGAACCAATTCAACAAGACAAGCTTCTTGAGGTCAAGCACTTGGGGATTTAAGTATTTTGAGCATAATTTTATAAGGCTAGTGAAGGTGAAGTCTAAGGTTGATCCAAGTAATTTCTTCAGGCATGAGCAGAGCATCCCTCCAGTGCCAATTGGAAAGTAACAAAGATTAAGCAAGGGATACATTTTATCATAATATGTGTTGTTTTTGTTTGAAAAAATTATAATAACAAATAAGGTGTTGTGTATGGTTTGTGCAGGCATATGTTTCAGTTCCAAATAAGCATGTAAAGTATATTATTGGAGTTCTAAATTAAGAATAAGACTCTAAGTTGAAAATCATCAAGTTATAAGCATGTGAGTGAGTAAACGAGGTAGTGAGAGATTGTAGGAGAGTCAAGGGATTGTGAAATTCATTTCTTTTAATACACCCTCTTTCCTCTATCTCTTGGTTGACTTTAGAAAACACATATATCAAGAAAAGTGAAATTCGTTCCTTTTTCGACTACTAAAAACTAGACTTCCTGAATTTTCTCTGTATCTTGACCTAATTTCCAAAACTCATAACTTTTTCTTTAGATATCCAATTGGCACTTTAATTTCTAGAACTCATTTTAAAGGTTTGGATGTGTACTATTTACCTACAAAATTAAAAGGTTTGGATGTGTACTATTTCCCAATGTCTATAACAGGGTGAAGGTGATAGGAAATCATGTTTTGGACTCTAAACCTCAAAGATTCACTACTACAAATAAGGATTTAGTGATGCCCCTCTTATGAAACTTCTTTGAAGAAGCGTCATAGATAAATGTTAAAAAAAGACGAGTTAACAAGCTACGGTGCTTCCTATAATAAGTGTCATAATTTGTATTCGGCTTGTGTGGCACTCTCTTTAACAAGCACCACACAAAACATTCATAAGAAAAAAAGAAAAAATGAAAGTCCTAGCTATGACGCTTTCTTAAGAAAGTGCTATAGCTGGGTTATTTTTAGGAGATATTTTTTTAACTACAAAGCTGGATTTATTATTTGGAAATTTGTTTTTGGAGCCACAGGCTATTAGCTCCGTAAATTCCTTCTCAACGATAGAGAGCATAAAGTTTTTTGTTCATCCTTTTTCCATATGGTTTATAACTGAATATCTCATTGTCCTCATGTTTTCCCCCATAAATTCTTCTTCTATAACACATACCTAATCTCCACTTTAGGTATGTTTCTTATGTTGCTTGCTTCATGGACGAAGATAATGCCGCTTCATGTATGTTATTCAATTCCACTATTGGCGTGTAGGCACATAGCCACAGTCGGCCTTCTACTTTGGCCAAGTGTGTAACCCCCTGCCTTAAAAACGGTAATTATAATTTGAAATTCGTAATTAAAATGAAATAGAGACTAATAATCATCAAAGGTCATTTACAATCTCTTCCTTACGGGAGGGTTTTCACAAATTCTTTCAAAACTTTTCAACTAATCCTGGTCTTAAATTCACGTTTTGAATATAATTACCCTGTGCAGTTATATCACATTTATACATATCAGAGTGTACAGTAAAAAACCCCGGCAACCCCTGAGTTTCATTTATATACTAAAGGATTTAAAACTTCCTAAATAGGGGATTACACAACCATATTCACAATATTATTGGCATCTCAAAAAGAATATACAGTAATCCTGTCCAAATCCAAAACCACAGAAATAAAGCTTTTAACACTATGAACAAGAATAATAAAGGGCACTTGAGCGTCTAGGGTCAAATACTTACCTAGAACTCAAGCTTCTTCTTTTTCTTTCTTTCTCAAGCTTAGTTGGCAATGGAGGATGGGGGAGAGAGTGAGAATAATGAAGGAAATCAGATTTTCCCTTGCTTTAAAGCTCCCCAGCCAACCTTGAAGAGGAGAGAAGAGAGGAAATACTTTTGACATTTTGACCAAGATCAATGACCCTCATATTGCCATGTGTCATCATCCTATTCTCCCAACCATGAGCTCACATATGCATATATTCACATACAATTTCGCCCCTTGCTCAACAAATCATAACCATTGATCTCAGGTTACCTATGAATTTCCTCTTCAGTAATTGTCCAATTACTCGGTAACTTTCCAATTTTACCCCCTTTTCCCCTGATAATGGCAATTTCACTCAAATCACTTCTAAATGGATTTATACCATTCCATAACACCATTATGCATCTTCTCACATAATTCAATCCATTTAGACATTAACCTACATTTAAGCATAAATATGAAGCTTAGGCATTAACTAAAATACATTCATATTGGATTTAACAATAATTACATCACTGTTAACATAATTACCCTTTAATCCCAAATTGGGTCATTACAAAGTTAGGACCTTAGGCGGCGCTTGCTTGCCCAAGGTTTAATCATTAAACCTTGGCTGGTGTTGGCTTGAGGCGATTGCTTCCTATGCTTGGCTCATTGGCTGGCGCTTGCCCCACCAAGCATCGGCTAAGGTTTAATGAATAAACCTTAGCTAATGCTTGGTGGGGCAAGCGTCGCCCAAAATTAATGCCCTTGGTTGGTGCTTGGTGGGGCAAGCACTGGCCAACGCTCTCCCACCATCCCCTTATAAAATTTTCACAAATTTTCACAGCCCGCCATTTTTCATTTTCATTTTCATCTTCCCATGTTCCCTTTAGCCCCATAATTTCCCATACCTCCATCACAGTACAAAGCTTCCTCTCCCACGTGTTTTTTCTTTCTTGTCTAGGCCTCCTTCAGAAGCTCCCTACTATGTAAATGTTTTTTTTAACATTTCGTCCACATGTTTTTTTAGTTAAATAATGTCATGAATCTTATATGTGTGCTCATAATTTTTTTTAATTTTTTTAGGTATTTATTTGAAGTTTCAACTCTGTGTTCTTGAACTTTCGATATATTATTATAAGTTTTTTAATTTTTAAGATTACAAATATAATAATATTTAGTTTAATCCTCCGTAGAAGCAACATGTATGGTGCAAGTTTAAGTAAGTTAAATGCTGGAGTTCTTTTATGCTTGATACATGAAAATGCAATATTGCAAAAGATACGTGCTATGTTATTTCATTTTGCTGTGGATTGTATTGTAAATTGCTGTGGATATTGGATTGTAAATGGAGTTTACATTAGGAAAATAAAATAATTACTATTTTTTTTTTAAAAAAAAAAAACTTCCTATGGTGCTTCTCCAGGAAAGTGCCATTGGAAGTCAATGACTTCCAATGGCATTTCCCTAGATAAGCGCCATAAGAAGTGCTAACTTCCTATGGCACTTCCCTGTGAACTATATTTTTATAATTTAAAAAAAAATCAAGTTATGGTGCTTCCATATATTCAAAAAGTGTCATAGCTTGTTTTAATGGTGCTGGAAGCTATGGCACTTCCTAGGCACTATAGCGTTCTTTAAATTAATCACCACAACTTGTGTTTCTTGTAGTAGTGATTCTAGCTCTAAACTCTTACTCTCATGCCCTATTTTGGTGACAGTAAAACCAAGCCAAAGAAGTCCCAAAATTCATTCCAAAATCAACATACAATCACTGGATCCAAGCTTTACCAAACAAAACTCAACTTCTAGCCCAAAAAAACCAAACAACAATTTCAAATCAACTGAAAAAAGCTAGAAAGGAATGTAGGAAACTCACCTACACAAGAATCCAGCTTCACTTGTGGGTTTTTTATGCTTCTTTCCACTCTTTCTGTGTATGACATTTTTCTTTTCACATTTTACATAACATGGTGTATGACATAATTCTTTTCACATTTTATATGTTTGAAATACATGTTGCTACTAAGATTCACTCGAATCAGCCCTTTTTCAACAATACAAACATTACAATTGAAGCTAGCGACTCAAGAGAAAAGGAAGTAGTTACTGGTGAATAGCATCCTGGTACGAGCGGAAGCTCCTATTAGTTATTTAAAACTATACTTTTGGTTCCTTTTGAACACTATGTATATATTTTTAAACCCTATGGGGGAATTTCCTGTATTATAAACAAGTACTTAATGTTCATATATTTTCGCTATTTTTGTATACCTTATTGAACTACGTGCTTAATACTCTGCAAATATCAAAATATTAATGGTTTGACATTTTTAGCATCAGATCTAAAAGCGGTTCTTGCATTATCAGAATAGTACACTAATGTTGTTTTGTTTACATGTTGACAAGAACGATGCACAGAAGGCAAGGACAACGAGATAGGTCATCACCGTCGATAAACCGAGGAACCCTGAAAGAGGCTCTAAGGATTCCCAAGGAGCAGCACTTTATGGAGATGAGGACACCTAGGGAGCGGGTCTAGTCAGACCGATATATGGGCCACAGCTGAGACTTGAGTCAGTACCTAGAGAAAGGATAGGAGATTCTGAGCAACCGCTTTCTAATGAGTTTAAGTTTGAGTTCTATATTGCTACTCTTTCCAAAGCCAAACCAGTACATGTAAGATATGACCTACGGTTGAATCAGAGGTTGTAAGATTATGCTCAATGCAGATACTTACAAGCTTTGGAGAAGTATGGCACTCCTGTAGCCTAGTACCTTGTATTTTTGGATTATATGGATTAACTCTACTGGAAGCAAGTTCCACTGAGGATGGAATATCCAAACATGATATGGATTTATATGACAATGTACTTTTTCCTAGACATAGCATTTTGGGCTAGGAAGAAGAATAATATAGTTGAACGGGGCCCAAATGATCATTTTATCGAGTTTATGGAGTGCATGACACCGTACATGGTGAAGTACATGTCTGACAACCTGTAGAGGGTCTTTACCTAGTATTTTGGTGATCGAAGGCAGCCGACACAACTTTTGAGATAAGGGCAGTCATATGGTACCAATAGATAGGAGAAGATAGAGCCGGTATCTGTGTTTTGGAATGGGTATACAAAAGTTAAGCGTGCTCAACCCTAGGAAATCATGAAATGGGTAATCCCTGGGAAGTCATATGTATGGTTAGGACATAGCATGTAAAATATGACAAAGTTATATTGTATAGTAGTTTATAAGCTATATGGTGTTAAGTGTACCTGATATTTTGATAAATGTCAAAATACACTTGTGTTCATATGAATTTATTTCTTCTATTTTTTTTATAGAGTGGTGTATAAAGATAGTATGTACGAGATAAGGAGATCATAATCCGAATCAGGAAGATACAACAAATTCTGGGCAAGATGGTACAACAACAAACCATGATGAACAATCTTAGAGATGAGCTGTTTGAGGTACAATAGATATAGGAAAGGTTAGACACCCTAAAAGGCAAGAAGGCGAATGTAATTCACCTAAGGAACCTCATCAGGAGCCACCACCCATACTCATTTATGAAGTAAATGTATTTTGGACAAGGTTGAAATGGTTTGATAGACTACAACCTCCTTTCTAAAGGAGCCTTGATCCTCTGCAAGTGGAAGACTGGTTATCTAGATTAGAGAGAATTTTCACAAAATTGATATGCCAAGATGATATCAAGGTTCAGCTAGCCATTCACAAACTAGAAGGAGATGTGGATATATGGTGGAGGAATACATAGTTGATTCTACAAACAGGGAATATTTCAGTAACATGGGAAATATTCCATGGAAAATTTAGTGCAATATATTTCTCTCAATCAGACAGACTAGCAAAAGAAAAGAAATTCCTCAACATATGAAATGATGATAAAGTAAGCTTTAATGAGTACCTGACACGTTATATCCGATTGTCTCGATATTCCTCGTACCTAAAACATCGAGATGATAAGGAGTGGAGTTCTGACATGTTGGTATAGGGGTTGAAGCTAAAGGTGAAAGAGAAACTGGTTTCTAAATACTTTATCATGTTTAACAAAGTGGTTGAATAGTGTCAAATCACCAATAACAACTTGTTGAGACAGACCTGATAGAAGCAATGATAACAAGGGTGTATTTGGTAGTGGAGGTTTTTCTTTAAAACACAAAGAGCTAGGTGGACTATCCAGAGGAGTAAACAAGAAGTCGTATTGGGCTAGGGGTCATGGTAATCAGAGACCCTCACAGGGCAAAGATACTAGAATTGTTACAAGCTATACCATCTTGGAAAGACATGTAGCGGTGCACCATTACATCAGACTTCACTAGTAAATAGACGCCAATTAGACAGGCTCCTGCTAGACAGAAATTTTTTTATCAATGTGGGAAACTAGGACATTTTGCTAGAGATTGCCCACATTAGCAACAGCTAAGGGAGCTTAGCCCAAGAGCCTAGGGTAGGATTTATATGATTACTCAAAAGCAGGCTATAAATCTCATGAATTGATTCAATATACATATCCTTTTAATAGCAATTTAGTACAAGTAATGCACGATTTTGTTACAAGTCATTCACTCATTACATATATCTATATAAGACCGCTAGCTTGAGTGTACACAAATTTTCATAGGACCTGGTTATGCCTACACCCATGGGTCCTAACTAAATGAACTATTTTGAAAGGCATATAGAGTAGGAATTGAACCTCTAAATTAAGGTTGAAACTTCAATAAAGCTTGAGGATAGCACTTAAATATCATAGGGATAGAATTGGAACTACGAATCATAAAGATTTTAGTTGCATGTTGGGTATGATTAAGGACTCAATATATATTGAGATTATAGATCCAACATGAAGTTACGAATGCCTTATAATGCCATTTGGGTTTATCAATGCACCTATCGTGTTCATAGACTACATAAATTGAATTCTTCGTTCGTATTTGGACCAATTCGTGGTAGTTTTACTTGATGATATTTTGGTATGCTCACGGCATAGATTAGAACATAAACAACATTTGAGAACATGAGATGAGTGTGGACAGGTTGATGCCTACTCCAGAACATTTATACGGCACGTAGGGATATCACAATGTGATAAGTAGGGATAAAGCAACCATTTTGGTCTAAAATAAAATCATCACTTTAATCCTGAATAGTATACACCATATGGGCAGTAAGGGTCAAATAGTTAGTTGGTCTTGAACCCTGTATAGATAGATATAGTTTTAAACTGACATATTCGTGGATAGACAAAGTGGTAATACAACCCGAGGTACACGTTTGAGTAGGGCAGTATCCTTGGGCAGTAAGACCTGACAAGTACTTTATAGTATATAGAATAGTATTGAACACATTAATGGATAATCAACTCTATACCAAGCTGAGCAAGTATGTGTTTTGGCTTTTATAAGTTAAGTTTTTGGGTCATATAGTCTCATAACAAGGGTACTTGGTAGATCCAAGAAAGGTAGAAGTAGTACTAAACTGAAAGATGCCAGAAACTATTTTTGAAATATGTAGTTTAATCGATCTTGCAAGTTGTTATCAGTAGTTTATACAGAATTTTTCTCCATAATAGTTTTGCTATTGGCAAAGTTAACACGAGAAAAACTCACCATTTTGTATGGGGCAACAGTTGTGAGAGAAACTCCCCAAAGTTGAAATAGAAATTAGCAATAGCATAAGTGTTAACAATCCTAGATCTGCAATTAACCCTCATGGTCTACACAAATGCCAGTAGGCATGGATTGGGAAGTGTTTTAATGTAGGATGACCAGGTATTGGCTTATGCATCTAGACAATTAAAGCATCATGAAAAAAAATCAATTAATTATCCCATTCATGACCTCGAGTTAGCAGCAAGTATGTTGCACTAAAAATCTGGAGGCATTATCTTTATGGTGTGACTATAGAGCTATACAAGGCAATTGGTGGTCACACATAGCATGAGTATGTTTAGAACACAAATTGTAAATTTTTGAATTTGCTACCAATGAGTTTCCCTGTGTAGCAGTCTTGTTGTGTGACATTTTTAAATAAGCAAATGATGTCCAGTGCCTATGATATTTTTCAGAATGAAAGTAGACTTATTAAGCTTTAATTTGGTAGTCATATAAGTCATTTGGAGGTGTACACAAAGAGTTGTGAATTTTTGAAGTTAGCCCAGTGAAACTTGCAAGTTTCTATAACAGCGTCCAAAAATGGAAATTCTGGAAATTATGAGCTTTTAGTTGGCTAAAGGCTATATTTTTCCTTGAAAACAAACTTAATAAGGGTTACATAGCCTTTAGAACCATACTAATTGCACATCCGCACAATTAGATATGAATTCTTAAATTGTGATGAAAATTCTACCAGATTTCTAGCAATGTGTGAATTTTGAAAAAGCTCTTATATTTATCCAATAATTAAGGCAAATTTTAATCTAAAAGAGAGGCAAGAGGGATATTAAACACTTGGTTCACATTAAGCCATGAGATGAAGCAATATTGTAAAGCAATTGAAGTTTGAAAAGTCAAAAGTAAAAATGGCAATTGATTGATTTCTTGAAGAGAGAGGACCATGATAATTCATGAAACAGTTTCATTTCTCTTCTTCTCAAGATAAATTTGGTTAAAGGAGGGAAATTGGAGAAAAACAATTACTTGGATAAATATGATGCCATGTTTCTAGATTTGGAGCTAAGTAATTAAATATGAAGTCGTAAAAAATAAGAGTACATGGGAATTGACATAAAATATATTATTGCAAGAGAGATAATGAGGATATTTCAAGAGCTCATCTTTTCCCATGCAAGACTTCGTGATGGAGTGGAATTGGAAGCAGGAAAGAGAAATAACATGGGCCAAGTAAAAAAAAAGGATGATGGAAGATTAAGGCCATGTGATAATTTTATTAAAATAAGAGATACAAGAAAGATGAAGTAGGATATTTCATGACTTCTTATCTCTTTCCTTAAGTTCATTTTTGGTCATCAACATAAAACAAGAGAGAGAGAAGAGAGCATCAAGAACTTCAATAACACAAGAGGTCTAGGGTTTAAAGAAGCAAGGATTTAAGGCAAGAACTTGAAATCCAAGTGCTTATGCCTTCCAAACTCCTCAGAACTTCCTCTAACCTCTTCTTCTCCTTGAAATTATTGGTTAGCAAGCTAAATCAAGAATGAAGAGAGAGACGACTCAGGCGACTTAGAGAGAAAAAGTGGTTAAATCAAGAGGTAATCTCATAAACTTGATCCTCTTATGCTATAAGATGTTGTTGTAGTTGTTGTTGAATTTGGCTTGATTTTTCCTTGGTTTTGTAAATTTGGGATGATGAACCCTAGAATGTTATGCTACCTAAATTTTGATTAATCCTGTTTAAAAGGTGTTTAATTGGTTAATCATGTGAAAAGGAAGATGTTTAATTGCCTGGAAAGTGTAAATCACATTTTCCCTAAATTTTTTAAATTTTGTCCAGGCATAATTTAGAGAGGATTACGACTAGAATTTGGTTGATTTGATATTCCCATTATGTTTAGAAGGAAAAATTGTGTATTAATAAATGTGTTCATGATTTTTGGATAATTGTATGCAAATCTGGAAATTTTTGAAGTTAAAGGGAGGTGCTGTTTGATTTATTTCACTAGAGGCAGTCTACTTGTGCAATGAATTTTGTTAGTCAAACATAGTCCAAATGTTATGAAATTTGGCAAGATTAGAGTAGATATGTAAGCTTTAATTTGATAGGTGGCTAATAATTTTTGGACTTGTATACTAAAAGATATAGATTTTTGAAGTTGTGCCCTGTTTTTGGAATGTAATCTAGAATAGGGGAAGTTTTGCGAATTTCTGGGAAAAATGTGATAAGAGTGACTAGCTTTGGGCACTTTTCCTTGAAATTACACTTAATGAGATTCATATAGGTTTTGGAATCAATCAATTTGTAATTTCCTAGAATTAATTAAGATTTATCAAAATTGATTGAAAATCTGTCAGTTTCTGGAAAAACAATGAAACTGCATTATGCTGAATTTTACTGTGCAGAAACTATTATAACTGTACTAGTTAACTAGCGGAACTGTTTTAGAGGCAGTAATAGTACAAGTAATAGTTAGTTACTTGTAACTCTAATTTTATAGGAACTGGAAGTTTCCCGAGCCGGAACTAAAGTTTAGGACGGACCGAGGGACTAAAAAAGGAGTTAGGTAGCAACTTTTTCTTGATATACTATATGATTATTGTATGATATTATATGCTAGCTTTCGTAATATGAGAATAGTGTCTCAGACAAGCATATTAGCTTAGTTGTGGTCTGGGACCCTAACAGAGGTGTAGGGTTAAGCCTGGGTTGAACAGTCATTTGGCCTTGGAATGTGTGCACATAGCATTCTATCATTTCATATAACATGGTGTATGACATATTTCTTTTCACATTTTATATGTTTGAAATGTATGTTGCTACTCAGATTTGCTCGAACCTTACCCTTTTTCAACAATATAAACATTACAGCTGAAGCTAGTTGCTTAAGGGGAAAGGCAGTAGTTACTAGTGAATAAGGACTTGGTGCAGGTAGAAGCTGCTATTAGTTATTTAAAACTATACTTTTGGTTATTTATTAACACTTTGTATATATTTTCAAATCTTATAGGGACTTCTTGTATTATAAACAAGTACTTAATGTGAGCATGTTTCTGCTATTCCTATATGCCTTATGGAACTATGTGCTTAATACTCTGTGAATATCAAAATGTTAAGGGGTTTGAGAGATAAGGGACAAGGTACTACCTAGTAGCCTTTTCAAGGTTGGCTCTTGTTCTGAGTCTCTTGGGCGTTTTAGGCAAATGTCAAATCCTATAGGTTAGAATTCATGAATGGGTTAGTTATTACTTATCCCAGTTCTTTAATAACTCAAAACACTTAGGTTGGTTATATTTAAAGTCAATGCATTATGCCCAAAGCATAGTTAATGTGCCTAGACTAGCTCCAAGTGCTTAACTTATCCGTTGGAGTTCCAACTTATTACCATTTACCCTAAAACCTCATTTTTGCGTGTTTAGCCTATTCTATATGAATTTTCAATTAACTTTGACAATTCATAACTTTGTCTAGGAAACTCCAATTAGGTTGGTTCAAAGTACTATGTGGCCCTTCCTAAGTTTACCTTAAGGGAAAAATGCCTCCTACTGCAATTACATGTACACTATTGTAGAAACTTCAATCAATCCTCAGTGCCAAATATATTACTCCAAATTTAATGTCTAAATTTAATAGAGCATAACTCCCAACGTACTAATCCAAATGCCACATATTATATATCAAATTAAAGTTTATCATGTCTACTATTATTTTGGAATGTTTCATGGCCATGGGATACCATTTGGTCAATTAAAAACACGCCACAAACATCCTGCCTTGAATCTAGCAGCATTAAAACTAAGCAATATCAAATTCCAATTTTGACATTTTCTATCGAATTCATCCAAAAGCATAACCCTAGGCTACCTCCACTCAATTTTTTCATGTAGAATCCATTGGTGTTCTTACATTCACAAAAATCATACTCCTTCTTCATGCCCTGCATCTGGTAAAAAATTACCTCCCAAACTAACAATCAATAAGTTTGTAAATTCACAACTAAACTAGTCTAGTAACCCTTTAAACATCATATTTCATCATAATAATGCTTAAATCAGCATCAAACCCTAATCTCATGCTTTAACCAAACTAGGGAAGCACCAAGGAAATCATAAAACTCAACCAAACAACACCATACTTGGTTCAAATTAAGGCTTAAACTCACCTCTTCCACTTGCTAAGGCTTGTTCCTTGTTTCTCCACTTTGGTCCTTATTTGGAAGCTAAAAACACCACCTCTTGAGAAAAAAAAACCATGTTTATGAAGACCTCAAGACCTAGAAAGGTGAATTAGAAGGTGAAATTGGACCAAGAAAACTCACCTTGCTTCTTGTTCTTCAAATTTGTTTCTTTCGCTTTCCTTTTTCTTGTTCCTTGGCTAAATTTTGGAGTATGAGAGAGACTGAATTGCTGATTTATTCATTAATCTTCTATCCTTTAGAATGGTTGGCGTATAATCAACCTAAGAGAACATAAAGAGGTGATGTGTCACTTAGTTATGGTTCCTTGAAAAAGTAGCTTAGTTAATTGATTATGGATGGGTTTGTTAATTGGAGTTTCACTCCTTCCCTCTCTACTCCTAGTCTTGATTGAATTTGATCATTCAAAAGGAGGAAATTATGTTGACAAATTTCCTCTTGAAAGCTTGGTTTTTGGTCAACTTTCCAAGTTAAATCAAATCGCAAGACTTGTTGACTTTTCTTCCTTTCTTCTTTCCTTTTTTATGACTTGGTCAATGGGCATACATTTGATCAATTTAAATCCTCTTCCCTTCCTTTTATTCTTTGACCAAATTGCTATAACAAAAAGGAAGAAAGAATGTTGACTACTTGAACTTATGTGTATAGGTTTAAGTTTGGTCTTCCTTAATATAGTTTGACACTTCGACTTTCCATTTTCCTCTTTCTTCCTCTCCCTTAGCCATCCTTAACCCTTATATTATAAAAGTAGGTTTTTGTATTTGATCCTCATGATTGGTCTTGCTTTTCAAGAGCAAATCCTAGCCCTTCATTTTGATTTCCAATTTTCACCTCAAGATCAAATGTCAATTGTCTCTTTTACCCTTGATCATGGAAATATTAATTGAATTGCCATCAATTCTTTTATTTCTCTTTATTGTCTCTTTCTAGGCACCATTCCTTCTTCTTTTTATGTCCAAGTTAGGTCTTATATCATGTCTAGCTTTAGATAAAGGAATTTGGTTCTTTCCTTAATTCAATTGGAATTAAGTTCCTTGTAAAATTCCCAAAGTAGTTTCTAACATTATTTACACTTTCTATTTGGTACATTTAGCCCTTAAATACATTTTTGGATATTACAATTCTCCTCCCATAAAATAAATTTCATTCTTAAATTTTGCTACATGAATCAAGGCATAAACCGTGGCTATCCCTTCTTCTTATCTTCTTCTGCTTCCCAGGTTACCTCCCATTGGTGTTAGTCCCTTCCAAACCATCTTCATAATTGGTATGCTTTGGTGTTTAAGTCATCTTTCCTGCCGATCAATGATTTGTTCTGGCTTAACCTCATATGTGAAGTTATCCTACATGTCAATATCCCATACTTGATAACAGTCTTAAGGCCTAGTTAGTACTTTTTCAACTATGAGATATGAAAAATGTCATGGACTTTGCTTAGGTTCAGGGGTTGGGCTATTTGGTATGTTATTGGCCCAATCCTTGTCACTATCTCAAAAGGACCAATATACCAGGGGCTTAGCTTCTTCCTCTTCATTGCTCTACCAATTCCAGTAACCGGAGATACCTTTAGAAATACATGATCCCCAACTTCAAATTCTAGAGATCTTCTCCTTTTGTCAGTGTAGTTTTTTTGTCTACTCTGTGCTGCTAGGCGCCTCTTCTTGATAATCTTGATTTGCTCAATAGTTTAATCTACTAGATCCAGCCCATACTGTAATATCCCAAAATGTACTCAAGGGCTAAATGTTTTGAATTAACAGTGAAATTAATGAGAAAATTGTCCTTGGAAATTTTACAAAGACTATAGTCCCGATTAGCTATCGGTAATTACCTGGTTTTTTAGCCTAAAGCCATAAATGACCGAAAACCTAAATTGAACATAATAAAGAAAGAAAGTTGTGCCATTTATGTGAGCACAAAGGCAAATAAAAGACCTAATGGCATATTAATTAATTTTTGCATTATCAAGGGTAAAAGAGTCAAATGCCACTTGATCTTGAGGTTAAATTGGAAGACAAAATGAAGGGCCAAGATTTGCTCTTTAAAAGTAAAAAGTAATCATGAGATCAAAAAGCAAATTAACCCTCCTTACATGAGAGTTAAATTTTGGTCAACAAGAGTATATAAAGAAGGAAGACAAGTTTAATCAATAAGTCAAAGTGTCATCTAATTTTCCCACTTGGAAAAGTTGACCAAAAGCAAGATAAAGGAGGCAAATTGGCCAACATTTCCTCTTCCATTTGGAAGGAAAATTTTGGTCAAGCATGAAGAGGATGGAAAGAGAAAAAGCCAACTCAAATAAACTAACTACACATTATTTAATTTACTATAAGCCTTTTTCCAAGAAGACTAATTATTGGCCTACATTTTTCCTCCTTCTTTAAGCCAATTTTCAGCCAAGTATTAGTGAAAAGGGAAGGGAAATTTTAGAACATTTCTCTCTCTCTCTCTCACTCTCAAAAATTTCACCGAAGCTCTTAAGGAAAGAGAAAAAGAAGACATAAGCAAGGTAAGCACTTCTTGCTTGATTTTCACCCTTCAAACCACTTATATGTCTCAAATACTCTTTATAAAAATTGTTCCCCTTGATGAGATCTTCATTTCTATGGTTTAAGAATTTCAAGGGAAGGTGTTGAGTCATCTAGCAAGAGCCAAAGTTCAAGAACCAAAGAAGAGCCTAGGAAAGTAAAAGAGGTAAGTAAAAGCTTCATTTTAAGGTATGGATTATGTTGATTGGTTGAGGATTTTGGCGTGTGACTTTCTACCTTAATTTTGGTTAAGCTAGGGTTTTGAAGTTTCATGGTGTTTTGATTGTATAAATGGTCTCTTGTGGTGTTTAATGAACATATGAAACTAGTTTGAGGCTTCAATTAGAAGTTTGGTAACTGTTGGATTGTATGTCTAAATTCTGCCAAAACAGAACATAGAGAAAGGGTTAGAATTTTAAAAATTTGATGCCACCATTATGTTATACATAGAAAACTATGGGGAATAGCCCTTGGTTAGGAATTCTAGATAACTGGAACAAAATACCTAAAACTTGATTTGATGCCAATTTAGGGTTTTTGTGTGGTAGTCTAAATGTAATATGTTTTTGGATACGTAAATGTTGTCTAATAACTTGATATTTTCCAAAATAAAAGTAGACTAATCAAGATTTAATTTGATAGGTTAATAGGATATGTATACTATGAGATATGCATTTTTGAAGTTGGTCATGTAAAAATAGCATGTTTTTGGAATAGTGTATAATAAATGGTAATTATAGAATTCTATGCATCCAATTGGCTAAGGGAAATCTTTTTACCTGAAATTAGACTTAGTAAGCATCATGTAGCCTTTGGAATCATTATGATTGGACATTTGTACAAAAAGATATAAATTTTCAAGTTATTGAAAATTCTGGAAATTTTTGGTGTATAGGTGAAAATGAGTTAATTA
Organism: Inga laurina; assembly: GCA_963855925.1. NCBI lineage: Eukaryota > Viridiplantae > Streptophyta > Magnoliopsida > Fabales > Fabaceae > Inga > Inga laurina. The sequence continues at coordinate 53,174,535 of OY979708.1, forward strand.
GCGCCAAATGTAATAAATTGGAACTTCAAGAGTTAGGTTAAGCCCATAAAGCTAGTGTATACCCATTAACTACACATTGGGCTTAGTTCATTGACTTTAAAGAATAACCAACCTAAGTGTCATGAGTTGCCAAGAATTGGAACAAGTATTAACTCGTCGTCAAAAAATTCTAACTTATGGGATTTGATATTTGCCTGGGACGTACACTAAATTTGGAACAAGGATAGAATTTCAAAAGGTAGACAGGTAGTACCCTATCCCTTATATCATATGTGCTACTCTATATGTATTTCTCTATCATTTGCTTACTTGTGGGACAGTTAGTCCTTAGGTAGTTAGATCTGTAGGTACAAGCTGCACTGGGAGTTACCCAAGGGTGTCTTGAGCTAGGTAGGCTTAAGGAAAAAAGCCCGTAAGTTCACCTCATATCAGGTAGAGGCCTGGGCTTCCAAAGCAAGTTCAACAAGCACTGTGGTTCTATAATAAGGGACCAATTATGCCCATTTTGTTTGTTGTATTCATGTAAGTTGTTATGTTTGATTATTTTCTTTACATACATAGTGTTCTACATATCATATGAGTGATCTATGTACTACTAGCATTCTTTTGAATCTCGGCCTTTTAAAACCAATGATGTACAGTAAAGGCGTCTAGCTCCAACAGCAAGAAGGCAATATGAACAGGTGAAGAAAACACTGATGAAGTAGATACTCTCTGGTTATTTTTAGTTTGGATGACTATAAAAATTTGCATATAACTAAGTAGATGTAGTGGTAGCAGTAAGAGTAGCACTAACTGCACTAGTTGTAATCGGTACGTTAACATATCAAAAGCACTCTAGTATCCTTAAGCGATACGTGAATTAGAATCGGGTAACCAAATGCTAAAAGCCCATAGGTTAACCACCATTATGCGAGCTATTGCGAAAGAACGCTCTGTATTTTTAATAAAAGGTTTTGAAACTAATGAGTAGTAATAAACTTACAAACTAGTTTAAGACCATAATTAAAGTATTTTTAAAAGTTTTTGAAAAATCCACTCAAATACAGGTTCAAACCTCATATTGAAGTTGGAGCTTAAATGACTTAAAATAGAATAATGTCTTGGTTTGTAAACATTACCTAACTAAACTTATCTAAATGTTTTAGAAACTACGGTGTTAAACATACAACTTCCTCTAAGACAATTCCATCCTGTAGAGAGGTGATTGACACTTTCTTCCATATAGTGTTTCATACAAGCCATTTAGATACTCGCATGATAGCTATTGTTGCAGATGAACTCAGCTAGTAGAAGGAAGTGATCCCAGTTTTCTTTAAAATCTAATACATGTGGTCTTAACATGTCGTCCAACATCTGTATGGTCCTTTCTGAATGTCCATTTGTATAGAGCTTTATATAAGGCAGTCCAAAATCTTGATGTAAAGTGAGGATCTCTATCCGAGATAATGCTCAATAGAGTCTGATTATCTCCCTTATGTATAACTCTACTAATCTATCAAGAGAATAACTGGCATTCATGGAGATGAAGTATGCCGACTTTATAAAATAGTCAACAATTAAATAAATCACATTATATTTTCTGATTATAGGTAGTCCTACTACCAGATCCATGGTGACGTTTTTTTACTTCTACTCAAGAATCTTTAGGCTTTGTAGAAGTCCAGGTAGTCGTTGATGTTTAATCTTCACTTTATGATAAGTGAGACATTGGGCCATAAATTTGGTCACATCACCTTTTAGTCATGGCCACCAATATATAAACTTCAAGTTGTAGTGCATCCCCCCTAGATGGAGAGTATACTTGCTCTCATGCACCTTATCTAGGATTTTCTACCTTAGATCAGCCTTTAGTGGTACATATATTTGATTTTGTATCTAACAATCCACTTGGTAAAAGATCATGATCCTGAATTTTCCATTTTTTAATCATCTCCTGGATGATCTTGCTCATCCATCTAACATATGAGCTTCTTCAATTTTTGTTCTCAGATCACTAATACTATAACTAATAGGGAGCACTTCATTCAAAACATTCATATTCAAGAATACTTGGTTGGACAAGTTCAGATATTTGAACTCTTTAAACAACTTATGTTCATGCACCATCATGACTACAACCTATACTGCCTTTCTACTCAGAGCATCGGTGACAATATTTACTTTTCCTGGATGATATTTAATCTCCAGATTGTAATATTTTAGCAACTCTATCAATTGGTGTTATCTTATGTTCAACTCTTTCTGGTTGTGCAAGTATTTGAGGCTCTTGTGGTTGCAGTACAATTCTATAGTAATACCATACAGGTAGTGTCACCATATTTTCAATGCAAACACAACTATTGCAAGCTCCAGATCATAGGTGGGATATTTCATCTCATAAGGCTTCAGCTATCAAGAGATATACACCACCACTCTGCCTTGATGCATAAGGACACATCCCAATCCCTACTTGCTAGCATCACTTTATACCATATAGGTCTCACTGGGATATGGGATAATTAATACAGGTACGGATATGAACCTCTCCTTTAGTTGTATGAAGCTCATCTCACATCTATCAGCCCACACAAAAGATAGATTCTTTCAAGTGAGCTTCGTCAACGGCATAGTGGTTTGGAAGAAAATTTGAATGAATCTTCTGTAGTAACCAGCAAGACCTAAAAATTATATATTTTAGTTATAGTTTCTGACCTCCTCCAGTTCAGTACTGCTTCCACTTTGCTAGGATCCGTAGAAACTCCTTCCTGTGAGATTACGTGGCCTAGAAATATACTTCTATAAGCAAAAACTCACACTAACTTAATTTTGCATAGAGTTTCTTTTCTTTTAGAATGTTCAAGACTATTCACAAATTTCTCTCACGTTCTTCTCTACTCTTAGAGTATATCAAGATGTCATCGATAAAAATAGCTATAGACTTATCCAAATATTAATGGAAAATCCGGTTCATGTAGTCCATAAACACAGTAGGTGCATTGATCAGACTGAAAGGCATCATCAAGAACTCAAAGTGCCAATATCTGGTTATAAAGGCTGTCTTTAGTGCATCTTTAGCTCTTATTCAGAGCTGATTGTAGCCTAATCTCATATCAATCTTTGATAACATACTAGAATGAGCTAGCTGATCAAGTGATTGTCAATCCTAAGGAGTGGATATTTGTTCTTGACAGTCACCTTGTTCAGCTCCCGGTAATCAATACATAACCATAGTCTCCTATCATTCTTCTTAACAAACAATAATAGAGCTCCCAATGGTTAAAATTGGGCCGTATAAACATTTTTTCCAAAATTTCTTCAATTTGCTTCTTTAGTTCCACTATTTCATTTGGCGCCATTCGATAAGGGGCTTGGCTATGGATCTAGCTCTAGGCACAATCTCAATCATGAACTCTACTTCCCTTTCCAGAGGTAATCTATAACACCCTCAAAATAAATTATTCATATATGATTTTATTCATATATATATTTATATATCAAGAGAATGAGGTAAAGCCATGTGAGAAAGTAGGTAGTATATAAATGTTTGAATACTAGATTGAAAGGGAAGAGATTACATGAAGAAAGAGATGAGAAATTAAAAGAAAGAAAAGAAGTATAAAGGGCATGGGGAAAAACGTAAGAGAGAGAAGGGGAAAAGTGCATAAAATAAATAGAACTAGAGATCTGACATAGGGAGTAAGGTAAAGACATCATAGTACAGTTAACAAGCAACACATGACGTCATAACTTAGAAAATAAGAAGGAACTTATGTATTCCGGATGACTTGAGGAAAAGGCAATGAAAAGGATAATAATATAATAAATAAAAAGGATAGGGATGCTCACAAAAGTAAGGCTGGTGCATGAGTACTATAAAAATACCACACCTCCACTATCACCAGTGCACAATCCGTACGAGTTCAGGAAAAAAAAAGAAACTCACACAAAGACTTCTCACGTGTTGCAGCAAAGTAAGAAATTTCTCTTACTGAGTAATGAAACCCTGTAGAGTATTACTTTCTAATTCAGCTTATTCTTAGTATTTTCTTTCTGAATTAATAAATTATATTTCTGTCTCTACCATATATTTAAACTAATATTTCTGATTTTTGAGAAAAGTGCCAGATATTGTTGCTTTGTGAAGACCTTGTGTTCTTCCATTAGTACTATGTGACTAATTGTGGATCCACTCTAGGGGATGCCCTAACATATCTATGTGATGTAAATTGATGGGTACTCAAGAAATCAATTTATCTGTGCTAGTTTTCTTACTACATGAAATCTAGTGTTTTCCTGTTGTTTCTTTTTCTTGAGCAAATTAGAGACAGGGTTAAATATATTTTCTTCTTACAAGCAGCTGGGTATTATTAGTTGAAAATTTTTATTGTTATTACTCACCTTTGTTCATGTAATGCCTAGATACCAGTCACTGAGATTATGGTTAGGATCGATTGGGTCCAGGTCAGGGATCTCCAGGTCATACGTAGCATCAGTGTTCATATCACCAACCCTATCGATCCTCCGACGTTCAATCTGAGTCCACCACCATCTTTTAAGAATTTCTACAAGCCTAATGATGATGTGGTTGTCATTTCTCCTGTAGAGTTTATGCATTCCGTGTATGGAAACTATACCCAAGATTTCCCAGATTTCCCAGCAGACCTTTTCACCACTGAAGATCCAACCAACTAGTAGAGTGTTAAAAAAAGTACATAGGAATAATATAGAATAAAGTGCTTTATTTTTATTAGGAACCATGTGATGTATATAGGGATGTTGCTCTAGTTTTATTTTGAGTTATGTATCATATTATGTATTTAGGGGTGTTTGTCCCCCACCTTTTGTATGTACTTATGAGAAAAATCTGGTTTAATCTTTAGTTTTATCTTCTTTATGATGTATTTAGTTAATTGTCTTATTATGAATTACACTCCCTTCGAATAAACCTGAGCTGCACTGCTACCAAATACACAGATAAGAGCGAAAAAGGCGGGAAGAATGGAAGACATATATATGTATATATATATTTATGTGTGTAATAAAAAGAATTGAGCACTTGGCAGAGAGATAGAGAAAAGATAGACTAGATAAAGCAAGGGTTATGTTCAAAGTGGGGCCCATGTAAAAGCAATCTATGGCATTTGTTAAAAAAATGTGAGGCGGAGAGGTAAGTGTTAAATAAAAGTGTGATATATATATATGTATGGAGGACTTAAATGAATTAGGAAATAAGGAGGTAGGTTATAATACAAGGGATAATAGCTAGAACCACTAGGAATTAAGGTGACCCCAAGTATTTGTCCTCTTCCAAATAAAAAAAAATTCTATGTTGCCAATAATTCCTTAAATAATGAGTTTTGGGGTTTTACGAATCAGAGCAACATGATCCTACAGTAGTTGGTTTGTTGAGAGTTATGAGGTTTTCTCTTTAGAAGGAAAATAATATTATAGGATTGATGAATTTTATACTAATAAAGAAGATGGCACCGGGTCAATCCAGTAATAGTCAGGACAACATAGATAGTAATTTGTTAAGTGCTATGGAGCAGATGGATCATACCATGCGTGAGCAAGCAGTAGCAATAGCTAATGCTATAAGAGAATAAACTATGGTTACTGCACGTATCATACAATTACTCGAGGGTGCTACATATGAGCAATCAGATCAAGAAATGGAGTCAAGTGAGCAATCGTTGGAAAGGGAAAATCAAAATGTTCCCAATCCAACTCTAGGTCCAAAAACTTATGGCGAGTTTAGGAAAACCAATCCACCATCTTTTCAAGGGGACTATAATCCAGTTGTTGTTGATGAATGGTTAGAGCAGATGGAAAAAATATTTGAAGTCTTAGGATGTGCACACTACCAAAAGGTATCTTTCGCCACCTATATATTAATCGGAGATGCTCATAATTGGTGGAAAGGAATTAGGCGAGCAAACGAGACACAACAAAAATAGGTATCTTGGGCTAAATTTAAAACGGTTTTTTTGGATAAATATTTTCCAGAAAATGTCAACCATGAAAAGAAAATTGAATTTCTAAGACTCACTCAAGGTACGATGACTATAAACCAATATGTTGCTAAGTTTGAATTCTTCTCAAAATACTCATTATGTCTCTTAAATAACACTGATATAACTAGAAGGCTTAAAAGTTTGAAGCAAGATTACAACCAGACATTCATCAAGCAGTAATTGCTTTGGAAATTTGAGATTTCTCAGCCTTGGTAAACAAGTGCCGTGCAGTAGAGAAATATCTAGTCAAAGTTAAAAATAGTAATAGAGGGATACAAAAGAAGAATTTTAAACCACTACTTGTTAAAGGTAAAGGAAATGGATTTTGTTCTACTACTGGCAATAAATGTGGAAGATTCCATGGGAATCAGCCTTGCTATTCCGGCCCTCAACTAAAAGTTTGTTATATTTGTATGAAGCCCGACCATTTTGCAGGAAATTGTCCTCTCAACCAAAGGAAAGCTATTGAGGAACCTAATCCAACCTAAAAACCTATGACAAAAGGGTAGAGTCTACGCCATAAATGGAGAAAATGTTAATGAATATATGAACCTGGTGCAAGGTCAATGTTCTATTCAAAATGTACTGCTACTTACACTTTATGACTCTAGAGCTACTCACTCCTTCATAGCTACAAATTGTATGACAAAGTTAAATCTGCCTGTGTCTGAATTACCTTGCCAACTTAGCGTTTCTATACCTACAGGAAAGGAAGTTGATACAACTTCTGTCTGTCTTAATTGTCCTGTTCAAATTGATAATTACTCTTACACTACTCATCTTGTATGTTTACCATTAAGACACATAGATGTTATTTTTGGGATGGATTGGTTAACTCAGAATCAAGTAATGATAGATTGTTCACAAAAACTTGCAATCTTTACTATCAATTATGTACTTAGTCACCTCATTGCTTATCTTGGGAATATGCAAGTAGAAGGAAACACTAAAGAAATATCAAATAAAAACTTGGACATTGAACAGATACCTATAGTTAGTAAATTTCTAAATGTATTTCCCTCTGATATAACCACTCTCTCATCTGAAAGGGAAGTAGAGTTTTCAATAGATTTAATTCTAGGAGTAGGACCTATATCTATCGCACCCTATAGAATATCTCCTTTAGAACTTAAAGACCTAAAGACCCAAGTAGAGGAACTACTAAAAAAGAAATTCATTCGACCCGGTGTCTCCCCTTAGGAAGCTCCCATTTTGTTTGTTTAAAAGAATGATTGAAGTCTCCGGTTGTGCATAGATTTCAGGCAATTAAACAAAGTGACAATTAAAAATAAATATCCTCTTCCAAGAATAGATAATCTCTTAGATCAATTGCGAGGAGCTTCAATATTCTCAATGATAGATTTAAGATTGGGATATCACCAAATAAGAGTGAGGATAGAGGATATACCTAAGAGTACATTTAGAACTTGTTAGGGACACTACGAATTCTTGGTAATTCCTTTTGGATTAACAAATGCTTCAACAGTATTTATGGACTATATGAATCGTATCTCTAGACCTTTTCTAGATCACTTTGTTGTAGTATTTATTGATGATATTCTAATTTATTCTAAATCAGTGGAGCAATATGAAAGACATCTTCAAATAGTTCTTCAAACCCTTAGAAAGGAAAAATAGTTTGCTAAGTTTGAGAAATGTGATTTTTGGCTTAAAGAGGTAAAATTTTTGGGGCATGTTATATCAGGGGATGGGGTATTAGTAGATCTTGATATAGTAAAGGCTATATTAGAATGGAAAAGACCTCAAACTGTTACAGAAATAAGGAGTTTTCTTGGATTAGCTGGCTATTATAGATGTTTTATCCAAGGATTTTCACAAATAGCTTTACCTTTAACTATGTTGACATAAAAAGGTATTCCATTTACATGGGCACAAGAATGTGAAGAGAGTTTTGAGGTGTTAAAAGAAAAATTAACTACTTCTCTAGTTTTAATTCTTTCTAATCCTCAAATGAATTTTGAAGTATATACTGATACTTCTAAGAAAGGTCTAGGTTGTGTTTTAATGCAACAAGGGAAAGTTATTGCGTATGCTTCTAGACAACTTAGACCATATGAGGAAAATTATCCTACCCATAATTTGGAGTTAGCTGGCATAATTTTTGCCTTAAAGATTTGGTGGCATTATTTGTTTAGGGCTAGTTTTGAGGTTTTTAGCGATCATAAAAGCCTTAAGTATCTTTTTGATCAAAAAGAGCTTAACATGCGACAAAGGAGATGGATGGAGTTCATAAAGGATTACCATTTCAAGCTTCACTATCACCTGGGAAAAGTAAATGTAGTTGCTGATGCATTAAGTAGAAAATCCCTTCAAGTAGCCTCATTGATAGTTAAGGAAAGTCAAATGATGGAGTACTTCAGGTATTTAAAACTCTCTATGGCAATTATACCTCATAGTTTGCAATTAAGTGAATTAAGAATAAGAAGTGTTATGAAGGCTCAAATTAGAGAATTTCAACAAAAAGACCAATTTTTTCAAAATCAAATAGAACGAGAACATTTTACTCATGACCATGAAGGGACCATTTTGTTTCAAGGAAAAGTATGTGTAACTAAGGAAGGAGATATGAAGAAAAAGATTATAGAAGAAGGGAACAAAAATATTTACCCCATCTACCCAGGATCAACTAAAATGTATCATGATCTGAAGAAAATATATTGGTGGCCGGGTATGACAAAGGAAATTGCGGAGTTTGTGTCTAAATGTCTAATTTGTCAAAAGGATAAAATAGAACATCAAAAACCATCTGGACTACTTCAGCCACTATCAATTCCTGAATAGAAGTAGGACTATATCACAATGGATTTTGTTGTAGGACTGCCAAGAACTAAAATTGGGAAAGACTCAATTTGGATTATTGTTGATCGATTGACTAAATCAGCTCATTTCTTACCTATTAAAATCAATTGTTCTCTTGACCAACTTGCTCAATTATATATAAAGGAGATAGTAAGACTGCATGGAGCACCTACTAGTATTGTATCTGACAGAGATCCCATATTTACATCACTGGTGAAAAAATGACTTTTCAGACCAGTTAAAAATGACTTTTTAGACTAGTTTTGGATTCGGTCTTGATACAGCTGGTCTAAAAAGTTTATTATTTTTTAGGCCGGTCTTAAAAATCACCTTTTTAGATCGGCTGTTTGAAGACCAGGTCTAAAAAGTCTGGACCTTTTAGACCTAAAAAGTCCAGACTTTTTATAAACTGGTCTAAAATTTTTTTTTAAGACTTTTAAGACCGATTATTCTAATAACCGGTCTAAAAAGTGATATTTTTTTAAAAAAATAAATATGGCTTTTTTTTGTAGTGCTCTACCTGTATCACCCTCTTCACTCTAGACTCTGAACAAAGGGCAATGAGAAACAGAACTAAACAAAGAAAAAAAAGAATCATCTTTTTATCATATTCACTCAACTTTTCTACCAATCCATATCTTTGAGATAATATCAACTTATCTTAGATTTATTCAATGTAATGAGTTCAAAATTTATTAGATGCTCATAATTTATTCAGCTAATTTCACTTGACATCAAGAGTATAACACACATACAGTTATTGAGTTTAGTTTATCGCACATCAATAAATAATACAACTGCTTACCATCTAAATCTTCAGTAGCATCTCCACCCTCATTAGTAAAGTTACGAATGACCAAGCATATGCACAGTTAGAGATACCTCAAATAGAGTCTCGGCCCTATCCGAAACTGCAAAAATGAGAATGAACCAAGTATATGCACAGTTAGAGATACCTCAAATGATAACATCGGCAACAATAATAAAAATATGTTTTGGTTTAAATTAGATAGCAGACAAGTTTTCTGTGTTCTCAGCCAAGTTATCAACTAAATCATTAGCAGGATCTATAATTGCAACTTTCTTCTTCTTCTTCTTAGTAGGATCAAATGGGGCAATCTATCAATCAACAAATAAGGCCTCAGAAGGGAGTGCTTTTTGAACCAACTAAAGTATCAGGTAATTATGGTAATAGATGAATGGGGTTGCCAAAGAGTAGAAACATGAAATATATCAACTTATAGACCATAACAAAAAAAATCCTTGAATAGCTAATCAAACGAAACACAAAGCAGAACAACATTGTAAAATCATAAATAATTAAAGAAGGAAAGAAGAATACTAACTTCAGGAACCTCCTCCTTCTTATCATCACTTACAGTATACTAAAACTAAAAAGACGAAAAGATGCTTCCTTCGCAACAACGCAAGGTTGATGTTCTCTTCTTCAACCTTTTCTAAAATGCTGAGTCTACAAATCACATTCATGGTACAAGTCTATGTGACCAAGCAAAGCAAGACCCATACTAGAGATAGAAAAGCAACTACAGCGAAAAGTCTTGATGAAGGATATCAGAGCAAGCAAGGTTGTGGCGACAAAAAACTCATTTAGTGCGAGGGTGAGAGCACCGTAGCAACAAACATGAGAATGAGATCGGGCGAAGATAACCAAGCTCACAGAGTAATCGCACCAAGAAGAGAGGTTTCAGATTAAGAGAGCGAAAATTAGACGCGACAAAGAGGAGATTCAAAAATTTAGGGTCGATATTTTAGACCGATTATAAATAAAACAGGTCTTAAAAGGGTGAAATTTTTTTTAAAAAAAATTTCATATTTAAAAAAAATCCATATATTTTTTTTAAAAAAATATCACTTTTTAAACCGGTTATTAGAATAACCGGTCTTAAAAGTACTTTTAAGACCGATTATTATAAGAACAGGTCTAAAAAGTATGACTTTTAAGACCCGTTATTATAAATAACCGGTTTTAAAAGTTTAAAATTTTTAAATATTTTGATATTTTAAGACCGGTTTTATTTATAACCGGTCTAAATAATATTTTTAAGACCGGTTGTTTTGAGAACCGGTCTTAGAAGTTCTATATAATTATAAAACTGTCACCGGTCTAATTTTTTAGACCTTATCTGCTATAACCTGTCTAAATATGGTGGTCTAAAAAGGGAATTTTGTACTAGTACATCAAGATTCTGGGGAGCTTTACAAGAAGCTATTGGTACAAAACTACACTTCAGCACAGCATACCATCCTCAAACTGATGGTCAATACGAATGAACCATTCAAACCTTAGAAGATATGCTTAGAGTTTGTAGTCTTGAGCAAGGAGAAAATTGGGGAAAATATGTACCATTGGTGGAGTTTGCTTACAATAATAGTTATCATTCAAGTATTGGTATGGCACCGTATGAATCTCTCTATGGAAGGAATTGTAGATCTCCTATATGCTGGTTTGAGGTAGGTTAAGGGAAATTATTAGGACCCGAGTTAGTACAAGAAACCACAGATCAATTAAAGTTAATCAAAGAAAAGATGTTAGCACCAAAAGTAGACAAAAAAGCTACTCAGATAAAAGGAGAAAACCCCTAGAGTTTGAAGAAGGGTCTCATGTGTTTCTTAAAGTCACTCCTACTACAGGAATAGGAAGGTCTCTCAGAACCAAGAAGTTAAGCCGAAGATATATTGGACCTTTCCAAATTCTTAAAAGAATTGGATCAGCAGCTTACTATATTGCTTTACCACCTAGTCTATCTAATATCCATCCTGTATTTTTTGCCTTGCAACTTCGAACATATATTCATGATCCCTCACATATTCTAGTCGAGGAGCCAGTACAAATAACAAAAACCTTAAGGTATTATCTAAAAGCTATTGGAATCATGGATACAGATAAAAAACAATTGCAACATAAGACTATTTCTCTGGTAAGAGTGCTATGGGAAGAACTAACTCTGGATGAAGCTACTTGGGAATTAGAGGAAGAGATGTGACAAAAATATACTAAATTGTTTAATTAAGGTATTTATAAATTTCGAGGTTGAAATTTTATTTTTAGGGGGGAAGAAATATAACACCCTCAAAATGAATTATTCATATATGATTATATATATATATATATATATATATTTATATATCAAGAGAATGAGGTAAAGCCACGTGAGAAAGTAGGTAGTATATAAATGTTTGAATATTAGATTGAAAGGGAAGAGATTACATGAAGAAAGAGATGAGAAATTAAAAGAAAGAAAAGTAGTATGAAGGGCATGGGGAAAAATGTGAGAGAGAGAGAAGGGCAAAAGTGCATTAAAAAAATAGAAGTAAAGATCTGATATAGGGAGCAAGGTAAAGACATCATAGTACAATTAACAAGCAACACATGGCATCATAACTTGGAAAATAAGAAGGAACTTATGGATTCCGGATGACTTGAGGAAAAAGAAATGAAAAGGATAAGAATATATAAATAAAAAGGATAGGGATGTACACAAAAGTAAGGTCAGTGCATTAGTACTGTAAAAATACTGCACCTCTCACTATTAGCAGTGCACAGTCCGTACAAGTTAAGGGAAAAAAATAATAAGAAACTGACACAAAGACTTCTCACATGTTGTAACGCCTCAAATTTTGATTAAAAGCTAATGATAATTATTGTGAATGATTTTGTAAATCAAAATGGATTTGAGATCCAAATAATTATTAGAAATGCCCAACATTATATATTTTAGCATGATTATGTGACAAAGTAATTTAAAGGCTAAAATTAGAGGGAATGGCACATAGATGAAGAAGAAAGGAACTTAATTATGTGTTATGTGGTGATTTAAGTAAATGTGCCAAAATTAGAAAGAAATTGAAAGAATGGGAACTATTGGATGATTAGTTAGTGATTAATGGAGAAATTAATTACTAACTAAAGAGAAATGAGAAGTGTAACTAAATAGCTAATGGGCTAGTTAGTGCAATTATATGGTTACTTATTTGGTGAGAAATAATGAGATTTAGACATGTGGCATTGAGTGATCATGCATTAAGGGAGTTATTGGAGAAGAAAAGTTAACAATCATTTTTTTAGCATTTTCTCTCTCTCCCTCTCTCTTTTGGTTGAATGAGTAAGAGCATGGGGCAGAAATTATGCCTCCTCCATCTTCATCATCATCACTCATTTCATCTCTCTCATTCCTCTATCTTTCGTGCTACCATGGGAGCTCAAGAAGGAGGAAGAGCTTTCGATTAAGGTGAGCCATTTGACCATTCTAATGACCTATAATGCCAAAACACCCTTCTATAAAGTTGTTCCTTGGGTTAAGGGCTTCATTTTCATAGTTTTATTTTTGCCATGGTGGTGTTTTGAGCATACAAGGAAATCTAGAAGTTGGAGAACTAAAAAACTTCTTTGGGAAAGTTTTTAAGGTGAGTGAAAGCTTCATTTTCAAAATTTGGTATGGAAAATTGGCGAATTCTGGGAGCAGTGATGAATTAAGCGAGATATTGTAGTGATGTGCATCCATATTTGTAATTGCTATAATTTTTCCTGAAACTATGCTGATTAGGGATCACATAGCCTTTGGAATCATCACAACTGAAGATATATAAAAATAGTTATGAACTTTAAAAGATTATTGAAAATTTTGGCAGATTTTTGTAATTAAGTGACATAAGAAAGTAAGGGCAATTGGTAGTTAATTTGAAGTTTAATGGTTAAGTAAAGCCCAAAAAGTTAGTGTGGGCCCATTAAATACCCATAAGGCCTAATATGTTAACTTTAAGGTTAATCAACCAAGGTGTCTTGGGTTATTAAAATTTGGGACAAGTATGGGCCGAAAGAATAAAGACAAGTCCTAAAGGCTAAAGTAGCCTATTAGACATTTATTTGTCATGGCTTTAATAATATGGCCATTTATCTAAGGTCATGAGAAATAAATAAAGAAGAAAAGTGAACGAATTTCTAAGAAGCTTCAATGGTTGAAAGAAAAGGTACAAGGAGGGAACTTGAAGACAAAAGGTAGGGAACTTTCCTAATTTGCATAACTAGATATGTGTTCTTGTTTATTGATGTGTTGTTGCTTTGATGAATAGTATGAAGCATATGTGAATGAGTGAAGCTCTGTTTTACTTAAACTGTGGTCATTAGTGTAATGCGTTAAACATTAAGCATGTATATATGTCATTATGTTGGCAAGCATGTCATGCACAAAGCATTTCTTGTATATACTTGTCAGCACTGTTCACTACTAGGATTCTCTTAACCTCACTCTCCCTCACCAACCATATAGGCAACGGAGAATTGAAGAGAAGTGCAGGACGTTTTGCTAGGAGAATAAGTTGCAACGAAGGAGAAGAATTATTTACTTGCTGAACCGTTGTGTAATAAACATTGAGTGATTAATTGTACAGCACTGCATGACAAACAAGTCGAATTTCCTAAGCATGAAAATTGAATTAGAAATGGGTAATCACATGGTACAAGCTCATTAGTTAAGAAACCTTTCGCACATAAAAATGAGCAAAGAATCACTATGATTAAGATAATAAAGAGTTACGAACCATATTATGATAGCTTTTGAAAAGTGCTGTAATTTTCTGAAAAACTTACTCAACTACATGTTCAAATCCTATCCTGAATTGGGAATTGAAATTGTTTACAAAGAAATATCACTTAGTTGTTCATATTCACTACGAAAGACTTATCAAAATGATAATGTAACCAAGGTGTTACAGTCGGTGGTATCAGAGCAGTGATTCTGGCAACAGAATTGTCTACTTAGAGATAAAGGTCCAGTTAGAGCAAATGATTCTGACTCTAGGTTATATTCTCTGCTCATATGAATAGTATAATGATACTATAATAGTGCTACTATAACTTGGAGTTATGGATAGCAGAGGAAACCAGAAAGTTAGACCACCCTTGTTCGTTAACTAGCTTATAAAAAGAAGGGGTAGAGCTATCATTACCTAAGTAATGGTATCAGCAGTATAAGAGAACAATGGTATTAGTGCACGCAGAGGCGGTACTAGTACCTAATCTGTGCTATCGGTGGTATTAGTGTATGCAATAATACTTGTAACAACGGTATCAGGATAGTGCCAACGGTATCAGGGTGGTACAATGGTATCAAAAAGCAATGGTATCAGTGCAGACAGAGAGGGTACCAATACCTAGCTGGTGTATCAGTGGTATTGTGCACTTGATAGTTGTATCGATGCATATAACACCCATGTCTTCTTTTCATGTTTTGCAGAATATTAGCGCGTAGTGCGATAGGCAAACAAGAATAGCCTAAAAATACTGATAACAAGTACTTGATTATAGATAATTCCCCGTAGGGATTGTACATAATAATTACAATTAATGTAGCCAAACAGGACTACTAGGGTGACTAAACCCATTATAGTGAAACGCAGACACTTTCCTATCTTCATTCAACCACTGAATACCTCTCATGTGGTTCTTTTCTTTGTTCTCAGCACACCTCCCTCCCGATTTCACCTATCTAAATTGTTGGTAGGTGTGGGTGAGATTCGAGAGAATCTCAGTAGGAAACAGTTACTATAATGCATGCATGATAGATGCTATGTGCATGACATGTTAGCTTTAACTAGATGCATGCCCCATAATAACATTTCTGCAAGCTTAATGTTTCATGCAATATAGCTATGGCCATAATATAAATAGAAATAGAGCTTCATTATTCAAATATACTCTACATAATAAAGTAAAGCAATTACATACATTACTACACAAGCATAAATATCAAACACATACAACTAAGGTAAGTCCCCTACCTCTATCTGGTCTTTGAGTTCCCTCCTTGTACCTTTTCTTTTCCAACAATTGAAAATGCTTCTTCTTGACTTCTTATAGGCCTAGATATATAATCATATAATTGGGGTCATTATGGTCATTTCACCAAGTCAACCAATGAGTTAAAGTGGTCAAATTATCCTAAGACTCTAACTTCTACCATTGGAGTTTAAGGTAATTACAACGTGCCATTAACCTTTTCAATTTTTGCACATATACCCAATTCTGCTAGAATTTTCAGCAATTTTTGAAAATTCATAACTAATTGTACATATGTCCAATTGTGATTATTCCAAAGGCAATATGATCCCTAATCAGTCTAATTGCAAGGAAAAATATAGCCATTACACTTCTGGATACATATCAAAGTAGTATCTCACTTAATTGATCACTGTAACCCCCCTCTGTAATTATATCCGAAATATGTGATTAAAGTGAAATAGAGACCAATAACAATTAAAACTCATTTACAATCCCATCTCCCAGACGAGGTTTTCACAAATACGTTTCGAAATCTAATTAACCTGGTCTCATATTCAATTTCGAATACAATTACATCACACGGAATATCACATTTATACAAATATCAGAGTATACAACAATATCATCCCAGCAACTTCCAGGTTCATACCTTTACATAAAATTCATAGGGCACATTCGCCCTTCACAATTCCTCAAACGGGGATTACACAAGTCTCATCTCTATACATAATCAAATATACATCCATATATACACATCCAAATCCAAATACGAATATTCAAATATACATTCCACAATATATACAACTCATATCCAAATACGAATACAAATCATCCCAATTATGATAACCAACTATCTAAAGATTACAACCCGAACGAGTCCTATCACCCTTGACTGCTTGCTCCATCCTCGATCCACCTACCCTGGCTAAAATGTTGGTAGGGGAGGGTGAGATTCAAGAGAATCTCAGTAGGAAACAAATACCTATATGCATGTATGATATGTGTTTAATGCATGACATGCATGCAATACATAACTCTTGCTCACATAATGACATATCTGCGTGCTCAATGTTTCAACAACATGCTCATGGCCATAACAAAACTAGAAACGAAGCTACAATCATTCATACATATTTCACATAATCAAGCAAAGCAATACATGCATTAATACACAAACACAAATATCAAAGCATGCAAGAGATGTAAGTTCCCTACCCTTGTTCTTTCCACGTATGCTCTAGCACCGGCTACTCACGATCAAAGCGAATATCCAACCCTATAACCAAATCAAGGACATAGGGTTATTCTCTATTCCAAATCTTTACTTTCATATCACTTAAGGTTGGTTATGATTCACACCCTTTAGGTGGCTAAAATAAGCTCAACGAAAGCTTAAAGGATTGGGACGTACTAGGTTGGAAATCATCTTTCAAAATCTCAAAATGCTGAAAATGGGGGTTGGCTGTAGCCAAAAGTCCTCTGGCTGTAGCCAGAACATGCACAGAAGGTTTTTGGCTGCAGCCAAGAATTTCTGGCTGCGGCCAAAACGTGAACAGAAACTTTTACGCTACAGCCAAGATTTTCTGCTGCAGCCAAGGCAACTTCAAAAATTCATAACTAATTCTAGAAAAATCGAAAATGAGGTGATTCCAAAGCCAAATGAAATATATTCAAGTACTCTTCATAGGAAAAATATGGATCATTACTGGAAATCACCACAAAAATACAGAATTACACACATTTCATCACTGACCCAGAATCAAACCCAGTTTCGACCTCAAAATTTGGACAAACATAAATCCTAGTTCACAAAACGAAATGACACAAATTATATATCCATTTTAAAGCTTGGGATGTAATCTTCAAGATTGGAAAGTTTCAGAATTTTCTAACATCATTTGCCCCTTCAACACGGCAACACAAGAAGACTGTCCTAAACAGAGTTTCAAAAGACAGAATTCCAAATTTGCACAATTTTCATATCAAACATCATTCTCATACAAAATTTCACAAGGAATCTATTGGAAATACCAAATCAACCAAATTCACATTATATTGACATGTTTCACAATGAATTGCAACAGGTCACACAATATCACATTTCAACTCAACATTGCACAACTTTCCATCTCAAGTTCCCAAATCAATTCCAATGACCAAATTACACAACAAAACACCATTTTCAACACAAAACACATGACAATTCATGCATTTCACAATTCCACCAAAATCAGGGCAAAAACCAAAATTCACAATACTCATCCACAAATCACAAAACTTAGATCAAAAGGCTCCAAATACTCACCTCTTCCTCTTTCCCAAATCAATTCCTTAATTCTTCATCTTTCCAGATTTCCTCAAGCCATCAAACACCTCCAATCAAGAATCTAAAACCATAGAGATGAAGCTCTCATCACTATGAACAACATTATAGAAGGGTGTTTTAGCAATAGGAGTCATCTATAAGGTTAAAATGGCTTACCTTCACATTAATTCTCCTTCCTCTTTCCTCTTCTATGGCTTGGACGTTTTTGAACTTGAGAAGAGAGAGAAAAGATGATGAGATATCAGATTTTAGTCCCTCCTAGCTCATATAACCGACTTTGGAAAAGGGAGAGGGAAGAGGAAATGAATTTGACACTTTCACCACATCTTATGGTTCACATTGTGACACTTGTCACAATCTTGCCACACCTCTCATGAGTTCACATAAGCACACTCACATGGAATTCCACCCTTTGATCTCTTGCACAATTCAATCCCAACCATTGATCTTGAAGTTACCAATGAGTTTCCTCTTCGGTAACTGACCAATCGGTCGGTCACTTTACCGTTTTGCCCCTGATTATGACAATTCCCATTGAATCACCACCAAACACTTCATATCTTTCCATATCACCACATTATGCGCCATCCCTCCATTTTTAGTCAATTTAGATGTTAATCAATAATTGAACTTAAATACAGGGTTTCGGCACTACGCATAATACATACGAATCACATCCGAATCTCAAATCACATCAGATTCTCCAAAAGAGTTCATTTATCACTAATGACATTTACTTTTGGAGTCATTAGCCCTTAATCACAATTTGGGATCTTGCTAAATTGGGGCTTAGCAATCCACTAATCTCAGGCTTATTCTCTAGCCTCAAGTCTCAAAATTCGGGGTATTACAATCACTGCCCCTGAATTTGCCTATTTTCCAGACAAAAGTTTGAAAATTCATAATTAATTCTACAAAAATCTAAATGGGTTGGTTCTAGGTTCTATAATATCCCTTTAAGTCTATTTTATGGGAAAAATATTATAGAACATCATATCCAATGACAAATGTCCTAGAAATTCTTCAAACTCAAACTGTTATAGAATTGATTCTAGATTCATGGTTAAACTTTGAAAAAATCATAACTTTCAATATACTAGTCCAAATGGCTCATATTTCCTGTCAACTTAAAGCCCAAGATGTCTACTTTGATCCTATAAATTTTTATGAGGTTTGGATTAGGTTTGACCATTCAAAACATGTTGCAACAATACTGGTTTCTAGAAACGAATCTAGGCAACAACAACTAAAATTTCTAAAAATTCCAGAATTATGTGAAATCCTCCAAAAATCATAACCACATGCTATTCCACATAAGTTTTTGTGTAGAATCTAGTGAAATACTCAAAAACATCAACATCCAACTCCTTCCCTAGATTCTATACAGAACCAAACAAAACCCTTTTTTCTCTAAAAATCCAGCTTTGCAAATTTAGATTCAAGACTTATAATCAAACATCATTAAACCTTCTTCAACCCATTTCTCATTATTAAAAGACCATTAAGCTTTATTTTTCATGGTGTTCAAAAATCAGGGTTGTCACACAAATCCATGAATAAGTACTCAAACATCACGATATTCAACTCAAATGCAAGGTTACGCTTACCTGAGCATGATTCTACAACCGATTCTTGATTCTAGCAGCACCTCTCCTAAGTAGATGGCACCAAACAGCTCTAATTAAAAATCCAAAACCATAGAAATGTTACTCTCCATGAGAGGAACAATTTTAGAGAAGACTTCAAGAGCTAGAAATGTCAAATTGGAGGTGAAATCGGCTCTAGAGCTCAAAAAATTTCACTATTCATCATTTCTCTTTCTTCAACATTTTTTGGGATTCCTTTTCTAAATGTTGGGGCTGTTTGGCAGAAAATATATTGCCCTTAAAGAGTCTTAAAAGTTGTCTGACACATGTCAAAATTCTATAGTGCCATTTGTTTAGTGATCCAGCTACACGGTGACACGTGTCACTAGCTTTAATTAAGTAGGTCCCACCTCTTTTATGGGCTTTAGCCATCCAACTTGTCATGAAAAGTAAAGGTCTAATGATTTTCCCTAACTCCCAAGTTTGGTGCTAAGAAAAGTTAGTTGGGTAACTGTTAGATCTCATGTTTTGATGATAACAAAAGAATGGTATGAAAAAGAAGTGATTAATAAATAAGTTTGAGCAAAGGAATAACAGGGATAAGCATCACTTGAGGTAAGCATTGGAGTAATGAAGAAAGGCCAAGAGAAAAAGCTGAGAAACTTGATCAGAAGCAAGTTTTCTAAGGCATTACTCGAGCAGGTACTCCAGTAATGAGACAAAACTTGAAGTAACCAGAAGCACCTTCCAAGATCGTTTACCAACCTCCTTCTATTCCTCCTAGAGATGACATCCAAATTCCTCCACTTCATCTTCCTGAACCAGTCTCCTCTAGTTCTTTTGACTCCTCTAGCTCAGATGGTGGTTCAGTTCTTCCAGTGACACCCATTTCCATGGTCAAGCCTCCTAGCCCTCCACTTGATTGATGAAGACAAAAAGAGGGAGAAGAGCTTGAGTGTGATTTTGTGGAAGTGTCTGTGTTTATTTTGGGTATTTGGGTG